>OY728156.1:682723558-685710935 GCA_963277665.1 Viscum album | reverse complement strand
TCTTTACATACGGAATTTTATCTTCATTTATAACCAATTGTAAATAAATTTATTATTAAATAATATTTTTTAATGATTCAATTATTACATATGTTTCATAATTATATGTTTATAATATAACTTCCAAATAGTTATCTTGGTAATAAAGGGAAATTTTAAATAATAATTTTTAATAGTATATCATAGTTCATTTTAACATCAGTATTGTGTGTAGTATACACAAGTGAACATTATGTTATTTTTAAACTAAAATCTCAATGAGTTACATTCACCTCTCTTAACGAAAATTTTTCCTCGTACGTTTCATTTTATACTCTAAAAATTAATTGATCAAGACATATTAATAAAACTAGATATATCTTTTATCACTAATTTTTATTTCTATGTCATGAAGATGAAACATATTATTTCATAGTAGAATATTGCTATATCAAGTTCATAATCCTAGATGAGTAAATAAAATAATAAATTCAAATTATAGTACTAATTTTTATATATTGTTGGATAGATTTGGGAAATTATTTAACCATCAAGAATGATATTTTATGAAAATGAAAATAAATTTTTTCATTCCACTATATTAGTTATTTTTCAACTTTTCTTTATGATTTTACCTATTTCAATTTATATAAATATATTTTAAAAAAACTGATATTAATAATTAACATCCCATGTTTGAAGAATTAAAATTAACATTAAATTTAATATAATTTCCATAACTGTTTAACAGGTTATGGGTGTATAATTAATTTTTTTTAAGAGGGAGGAATTAACGGGAAGGAAGACTTATCCTTCACCAATGCCCTAACCCTAATGTCATGAAACCATGATCTTCCCTCTCGATCAGAGGGGGGATTCCTGAAATCTCATGGATGAGACAAGGCCTTCATACCGTTCTCAAATCCTGAGTTTCTTTTTTATTTCCTGAGGATTAAGCTTTCTCCAAAAGTCCCTGATATTTTCCAAGGAGCGCCTCAACATGGTCTTTCCTCGGCGGAGCTAAATGGTGCAACAGATCTCTGAAAACATAGGTTGGTGGCTCGGTTTCTTCATCATCTCCCTTCAGTTGATGATTTTGATCCCTTTATCTTAAATTCCGGTGATCTTCAAGAGCATGCGGTAGTCGGCTTACTTGATAGGAAGCATCTGATGAACCATTTTGAGATGGAAGACGACATAATTACTGTCTTATCACGTTCCCCTCAATGCTACAATGAATAACACTTGATTCTTCTTCGATGGAGTTTTTACTTCCTCATGATACGTGACCACTCGGCGATGGAGATTTGGGTGAGTCTTCCTGGTCTCCCTCTCTCCTTTCAAAATCCCTCTATTTTGTGTTCAATTAGGAATTTTATTGGATGATACCTTTGCTCTGATCATCAGACGGAGGTTTTCTATCATTCCATTTGTCCACGGATTTGTGTAGAAGTTGATTTCGTGAGGTCTCCTATAAATTGGGTTTGGATTAAGGATGGGAAGGAGTTTCGGTGGAAGCAGGAGGTCAAATTTGAGTCTTGGATGTCATTTTCGGTTGCATGTGGTCGTCTTGGACATGCTGATTCAGTTTGTCAATGTAGAGGTCTACATGGGGCTTCATCGGGGTTTTGAGAATGGTTAGTGCATGTTCTATCGCATCTATGCTAGCCTCACTTGTGGTGAAGGAGCCATCTAGGATTATTGGGTCACATCGCGATGAGGGCGCTCAATATCGGGTGACTTCCTCTACATAGGCAACGAATGATTCTCGAGTTGCTGTGTTTCAATCTGTTGGGAGGTCTGGTCCTGACTCCAAAATGCAGGGTAATTATTAAAAGGAGGAGCTAGAGAGGACACATGACCCAACTGTTAGGCATATTTTTGAACATTTAAAGAGTTATCTTGTTATTCCTAATGCAATAACAGTAAATAACCTGGATTCATGTGACCAACGGAAGGAGTTTGTGACTGAATAGCGGATGGGCTCAGATATTTCTTAATTAAGGGTAGTGGATGCCTGTATTGAGGAGTGGACCAGGCTAGAGGATGTTGCTGGAGGAATTTCAATCATGGTCTCCACTGGAAATCGATTTCTGGAATTTTCTCAAGCAGAGGAAGATGATACAAGGTAGGAGGATGGCCTACTGTAGGCTGATCTCTCCTCTGAGGGTGCCACAATTAGAAATTCTATTATGAAGGATGTTGTGAAGTAGCCACAATGTCTTTCCATGATTTAGTATAACAATAAAAATCAGAAAGAATGGGGATTGCAGTATAAAGAAGTGAAAATCCCAGGAAAGTGGGGTGATATTTCTAATAGTGAAAAGTAAAATGAGAATGGTGTGGTTCAGATTTCTTATAGTGATGTGTTTCAGGGTGTGGGGATAACGATCTCTGGTAATGAGGATTCTATGACTGCCCCACCACAGCAGAAGATGAGGAGAGATTACTCCTCTCTTCTAAGGCCATTGCTTACCAGATATATAGTTGCGAAGGAAAGTGGTGTTATGCCATCTTCAAAGGAATTTTTGTCTATGGAGAAGTTGAATATAAGAAGGAAATATGCCAACTTCTTCAAGCATTATGATATCTCCGAGTGGGAAACGGCTACTCCAGAAGGTAGGATCTATAGTGGATGTGGTGATGGGTGTGATTTTTATGATATTTAGTTATCTTTTCTCCCCTACAGTACTTGGTTGTTGTTTTCTTTTTCATTAATAAATGGTCAGAGGTTTACCTCTGACTGAACTTTATTGGTATGCGAATAAATAAAAATTTAATCCTCAATAACTCAATTGTAACACCCTACAATTTTAGTATATTGGTGTTTACCAAGAAATGCTATTTATTTGATATCTTTCTTTATACACAACAGTGAATATAAATAAATCAAGTTATACTATTGAAATATTATTAATTTATGCTAAATTTATCACCTAGGAATTTAATTAGAGATGCATAATAGAATTAAAGATATTCTAAAATATATATAAATTTCATTATCAATGAAGATGTATTAATTAATAATCACCTGAATTTCAGTAATGTGATTTTCATATAAAAATAATAATTATCAAAAATGGGTTTTATTACTTTTTTCTGGGAATATTATAATTGATTTTTGAGAATAAAAACCCTTATTTGATAAAAATGGTAAAAAATTTGAAATTAATATATATAAAAATAATCATATGGTGTATTTTTTATTATTTAAAAAAAAAATTTTTTTTAGTGAATATTGAAAAATTATGATTTTTATTGAAAAAAATATTATTATTTTGATCAATTAAAAATATTAGTTTTGTTTTAAAATAGTATCATATGAAATTTTTTTAAAAAAATTTATAAATAATTGAACTATTTTTATTGGAATAATTTTTTTTATCTAATTTTTTACGATAACATTTTTCATATTAAATTTCATTTCTCTAAAAACAACTTTTAATTCCATTTTCCATTTTAATATTAAATTAAATTCTAAACCATGTAGAAATTAAATCATGAAAAATGAATTCCACATTTCGAATCTGGAAGTACAAATTTTTAAAATATATCTCACCCACTTTTAAAAACTGTGAATTATAACCATATTAAATTTTTGTTACAATGGTAAAAGAAAAAATATGATTATTAGGTATGAAACTAATGTGATAATGCCTCAAAATCTATAAAAATATAACTTTCTTATATTTTTGAATATATTTTATACTTGTATCTCAATTTCTAAAATATATAATTAATTGGTTCAATTTTTCTCTAATTATGACCTTTATATTAGTTTATGAAAAGAGTAAATAAAAAAGGACACTCTCTTATCATAAATTCATATAAATGTTTCAAAAGGATATAAAGTATACATAGTGAGTTATAAATGTTTATTTGAATAAAAAACTAGTTTTTTATCAAGGTATTTTGTTTTTATTTTTTAGTAACTGTATAATTACATTGAATTCTTACACAACACAAACACAATATTCGTTCAAATAATAGACAAATAAAATAAAAATTCTTTAAAATATTAAAAATTAAAAAAAATTGATGAATTATTATGTTTTATGGAGTTATTAGGAAAATATTAAATATTTCCATTTATTTAAATGTTTATATTTTAGTTAATTATTATCCATGTTGTTTCAAAATCAAATTAATTGAATATTTTAAAAAAAGACATTATTAATATTTTATAATAAATTATACGTCAATAAATGATTTAAAATATAATAAATTCATATATTTAGGGAATTTAATTTAATATTGTTTAAAATATCAACCATGATCTATTTTTCATTAACTTTCCCACTTATGCTATCATTATTGACCATTAATGTTTAAAAATGTTGATATTATGACAATCACCAAAATGGTAAATAGGGGGTTAAAACTGAGATATAATAATAACAACATATGAAAAGAAAGATAAAAATTTACATTATGAGATGATGTACACTCATCCTCATATTATCTTATAATAATATAAATTTATATCCATTTTTTCAATGGAAATTTGTTTATATTAATTTAATAATTTATTTAATTCCAATAATGAAACTCCCCTCAATTAAAAATGACACCACTTATCCATCATTATTCATATTGTTTTTAGACGTTTATCATGGTGAAGACCATAAATAATATCATACTGTATTCATTTCCACCTCATATATCATTTTCTTAGGGGGGAAAATTGGTTTTTTCAAGGCATATGTGGTAAGCTAAAAATTATTTCTCAACAAAGAGGTATAACTCTTAACAGATAGTTTTAAACCTTATTTATTATTATACCACCTATAAATCATTTCTATATGATAGAAAATATTTTATTAATTATATTAAATATGGTTAATTATAAATATTATGTTCTAATAACTTTTATCCACCTTCCTCCCAAATATTTCATAATGGAAACATCGCTCGTGGATGTGTGTGGCTAACCACCTCTACAAAGCAATATGATTTTATTTTCATGTATGATTTAAATGGTTGGTAAAAATGATAGAATTTATGAATATATAACATATATATATGTATAATATAATAATGATTATGTAAAAGTGAATTATAATTTACCTTTATTTTATTCCATCCAATGAGATGTGAAAATGACGTTCAAATGTATGTGAATATTTTCATTCATTTTTCTATCTCCACATTTTATGGATGACTCTAAATATATATATGAAATATATATATTTCATATATATATATATATATATATTTCAACATTCTAAATATCATGGATACATGATCAATGTATATCGGTAAGGACTACCAAATCAAAACATGCATGAAAAATGAATCATTTATCACCTGGAATGGTGGTTTTGATAAAAACTTGATAACTACTAAAAAGATATTATAATTAAATATAATATGGTATTATATGTATGAGTATGGTTCTGAAATAATTTTATAATTAATATATATGTATTATATAGGAATATTAAACGTGTATGATAAAAATATACTTGAGGTATGATATTTATATATCAATCCCATTTTATTCAGGATTGTCTATAATTACATTTCCTTTAAAGAAATTTTGTTATTCTTATCTGATAAATAATTTTCATTCTTATTCTCAAATATTTTTTTCTTTGGAATATTTGTTTTCCTTTCATTTTTATCACATTAACTACTCAATATACCGAAATAATATTTTTCTTGAAATCAAATATGTTTTAATATTTATTTAGGAATATTTGAATTCATGTCAATGTTTTTTTATATATGTTTTATAGGATTGTTGAAATAAATGTATATTAATGTTTAATTTTCTATAGAAATGATTCAAAGAAATCTACCTATCTTTTTATGAGTGAGGAACATTTTATAAAAATTGATAATTGAATATTTATTTCAATGTACACGACATTAACTAATTTCTCAGTGTCATTAATGATAATTGTTTTGAATATTAATTTAATAAATTATATTTTAATTTCAAATTATACATTTTACTTAATTTTTTTATAAATATTTTTACTTTAAATAAGTAATTTCAAAATGAATTTTTTGTTTTCTCTCTGAAATATTATAGTGATCTTAAAAGAAATTTCCATATTTGATAACATCCATTAATGATAATAATTTCATAATGAGGATAAGATCTAATGATAAAATCCTTATTATTTATTTATATTATTTATGATAATTATAATTATATGATTATGGAACCCATTTATATTCTATGTGTTGTTAAATTATTAATTAATGAAATTTTTATGAAACCTATTTTCATTGCACAAGTGATGACATAATGATAAGCTGAATGGTTTATAATCTTATGCTAATCATATATATGTTTTCATTATATGATGGGTGGGAATAAAAATATATTTCTCAATAATGAATTCGGTAAATTTTTATTTGTAATTAGGTAAATTTGAGAAACATGTCAATGTGGTTGATCAACTATAAAAAATGGATAATAATTTCTAATCCACTATAGGAAAATAGTGGTGATTCCTAATCCATTACGGTATTGGAATTAATTGTTTATTTGGAATCCACTGTGATTTGATTCTATCAGTATCTAATCTTGATATATGATATGGATTCTAAATTAATGTTGTCATCCCATTTTATGATTTGTTTATGATTTGATCATATGGTTCATGATTGTATTATGAAGTTTTCTCACTCTTATGATTCGTGAATTTTTAAATAATAATTTTTTTCCATATCTCTTGTTTATGATCCATGATAGACTGGGTAATAAAATTATATTGTATGGTAATGATATCATACACTTAATATTATATCATGAATTACTATGATTATCAATGGATATCTCCTAGTTTAGCTTTATTGATTATATGTGATCACCCATTTTTATATTTCTTTTCCCATGGTTGTGACAAATTGTTTTATGTTTTTTATGATGAGAGGGGTAAAAAATTATTAGAATATTATAAAAGATGGGGAATATTATACCTAAATAAGATGTTTTGGTATCAATTCTACAAATACAGTAAACATTTTATATATTTGTGTCAAACATAATGTTATCAATTGTATATTCATTAAAAAAATAAGTAATATTTATGTTTGAAAATATTTGGTCAATATAGATTTTATCTTAGAAGAGTTTTTATAATAATTATGAGATTTGGATTAGAAACATACAAGTTAAAACAAAGGGATAATTCTAATTATAGGAATAAATACTAATGTTTTATTATAAAACATTGATGACCACAACTTAATATAAGGTTCCATATGTTAAGAAGAAGGTTTCATTAGTTAAAGATCCCAAAGATGATATTACATAACTATATAATAGTTCACTTTGAATATTATTTCATTGCATGAATACTTTTATTAATTTAGTTAATGGATTGAACCAGAATACAAAATGATAACAATTAATGAATTTTATATTTAAATTTATTTCTAACTAAGAAAAAAATATACAGGATCCTGAAAGAAGAATCATTTTCATTTTCTCAAAACCATTCACATTCCATTAATCATATATATACCAAAAAATCATTAGAGAGAACATTATATTGGAGTGTTTTTTTGGAGGATACATTCACTTTATTAAAATGGGTCTTTTGATCCACTTGTTTATGATGTTTAGATAGTATAATTGATAAAATATATTATCATAACCATTGATCAAAACATGAAAAATAGTTCTTAGAGATTTATCATTTTAAAAGAGATGTAGATCAAATATAGAATATTATTATGAATATAATACAAGAGAAATAATTTAACTAGATAGAATGACATGATATTAAGAGGATATTCTTTTGAAATTATTTCCATCGTATTCTATGAAAAAATGATGAAGTAATTCCTTGATCTCATGTAGAGGATTGTTAAATCCATAAGTACACATGACAAATATTTTACAAGACCATTAGGTAATGATTCTAATTAAATATCTTCACTGAAATAAAATTTGATCGATTATTTGGTTTCTTATAACCAAGTATCCAAAAGGTATTCTCTATCATATACATTAGTGGCTATGAATAAATTGTTTTTCATGAACTCATGGTAGAAATTAGAACTGTGTATTCCCACCATTTATATGGTTTTCATATGAAAAAGAAGATAGAGCCACGTGAAAATATATTTAAATCACATGGTGAAAATAAATTCCACCCATATACATCCCAAAAATGTTGGATGAAACATCAATGTAATTTCATTAATCTAACTATGAGGTGAAATAAATATAGAAAGGTCAGTCATTAATACAATGAATTTCAAAAAACGATGAGGATAACAGTTGATACAATAGTGTAAATGAATTTTACAAGTAATGCCCAACCCATTCTCCAATGAATAAAATTAAAGGATTATGTGTGGTATACCAACTATTGAAAATATTTGAAGGTTTTTTATACTTAATAGCATCAAACCCTCTTGATACCAAAGGAAATGGGAAATTTTATTTGATCATGACTTCTAATTTGTGTTATAAGAATGAGGTGATGAATGGTGCACTTATCATCCACTTCAGTAAATATAATTTCTTTTTTGATTCTGGATTCACCCACTCTTGTAAATGTAAATAAATTTCTTTGTATTGAATTACCAAATCAACTATTAGATATTGAGTTCGCATTGAAAATACCTAATGGGATAATGGTTCCATCATAATAATATAGTTCTTATTATATTGATGTTTTATAGAATGTGATTTCTATAAATAATGTGATTCTTACCCTAGATGAATTTTACTTGATTTTAGGCATAGATTAAATTTATTTATATGGATCCCATATAAATTTTCAGGAAAGGGATGTCTAATTTATTATTCCCAATGAGCCTACGATCATTATTCATCATTGAATAATATAAATTTTTAATTGAAATTACTTTTATCTAGTTGGTCATAATTTCTATCTATGAAGGGTATTTATGTGATAGGGTTATGAAGAAAGGGAATATTTAGGGTAAGTATATTTTACTATATCATGATGATGAATTTCTAGATAAGTTTCCTATACTACCTCATATTCATGATGTTTGTTATGATATAACTCATTCATGAAAATACACCTATTTCAATGAATCGTAATAGAATGGACCCAGTTTATTTATATGAAATTAATAGTACACTCTAGTAGAATATTGATGGGGGATTCGTATTTCCTAGTTAATCACTATGGGGGAATTCTTTTTATGATGAATAAATATGGTTCAATGAAACTTTTCATTTATTATTGGGAACATGACATGATCGCTATTAAGAACATAAAACCTCTACCCAAATTGATGTTTTTTTTCAATTTTGAGAAAATAAATACATTCCCTATATCGACCATAATTTTTGATTTCATCAATTTGGGGTTGTTAATGAGAATATACTATCGATCAACTTCTTGTAAAAGTTATTGGATTCTTGAATTTATTGTGATTCTATTGGGGATTAGTAATTCCCTTACTATATTCATGGATTTAATCAATAGAATCTTTAGAGACTACTTTGACCTATTTTTTGTCATCTTTACATATGATATTATAATATACTCTATGAGTAAGGAAAATCGTGATGATAATTAGATAATTTTTTTCAATAGAGTAAGAAGAAAGTTACATGAATATGTTACCAAGTATGAATTTTTTCTTACGTAATATTTATTCATATATCATATAAACCATTTGATGATATTTTAATGGATCCTTCAATGATGTAAGGCAATGAGAAATGGCCCAAAACAACCATTGTTACTATGATATGTATTTTACTTTTGTTGTATGGATATTACCAATGATTTTTGATATATTTATAAAGACTTTTAATCCATTCTACAAGTTAACATGGAATAATATTATGTTATTTTAGATAGATGAATGTGAACATAATTTAAAAGAAACAAAGTTAATGATGGTTTGTTCACCTCTAGTCACACAACCCTATAGTGAAAAGGGGTTTGGGGTCAACAGTGATGCATCAAATAATGGATCAGGATGTGTCATAATGCAAAATGTTATTAATATAGCATATTCCACATGAAAATTGAAAATATAATTGAAATTTTAATAGAATCATGATTTGGATTTGGTTGTGTTATTTTCTTCATTAAAGATAATTTTTAATTATCTTTAGTGTGAAAGGTGTGACATATATAAAAATATTAATATTTTGAAATATATCATCACACAAAAAGAGTTGAATATATTCAATATAATTTTGTAGTAATTTATGAAATATAATGAATTCTCAATATATTACCTCCTAGGGAAATAGAACAAGGTATATTATGCTTTGATATAGAAGTATATGATATTTTTTCAATGATATAAATTTAATGAGATAAAATTATTACGTATTTGTATAACATGGAACATAAAATACCATGGAAAAGGGTTAGATAAAATATTTCCCATTCAAATGTTTAACCTCCTATCCATGTGTGGATTAAAAAGTAGAAAATAAAAGATATTTAACTACAAAATAGTGTTAGTATTTTTCCCATGTTTAGTCATGATCATGATCAATTGATGATGTAAAAGAATTGATTCTGTGTTCTATTAATACTATAATTTAATATGGAACTATATGATGAATTTCATAATTCATTCTATGTTAATATATGACATGTGATGATTTATAACAATTTAGAAGTGTATTTTTTGATGTATAACATGAAAATGGATATTTCATAGTATGTATCTCAATGTTTGTAATTTAAAAAATTTAAATAAAAGATATAAAATTCAAAGGTATTGTTATAACTATTGTATATTCCTATATAGAATTTGGAGAACATTACCATTTATTTCATAATATAAC
This sequence comes from Viscum album, assembly GCA_963277665.1. Taxonomy (NCBI): domain Eukaryota; kingdom Viridiplantae; phylum Streptophyta; class Magnoliopsida; order Santalales; family Viscaceae; genus Viscum; species Viscum album. Next base: position 685,700,200 of record OY728156.1, on the reverse strand, counting down.
TTCCTAAAATACCTAATGTAAATAGTTTTATTTGGGTTTTAGTCAATCCTCTTTAAAATGTTAACAAACAAAATTTCCATTAGATAATATTTAATTCTTGATTGTATTTCCTAGTTATACATTATGGAAGATGTGATATTTCTTATAATACCATATTTTATTGTATCAGATTGGGATCCAAGTTTTAGATCAATGTTCTGGAAATGTATTATATAGGATATTGATATAGTGTTGTGTTTTATTACTCTATATCATCCCTATAAATATAGTTAGTCTAAGAGAACCATTAAACCCCTAAAGGATATATTGAGGTTTTATTCTATATATTTCAATGTTGTATTGGATTGGTACCTTCCCCTATAAGAGTTTTCTGAAAATAATATTTTTCACATGAGAATACGGATTGGTCATTATGAATCACTCTATGGAAGGAAGTGTAAATGTACAATGTGGTTGGATAATGTTTGTGAAATAAATCTATTGGTACTTGATCAAGATGAGATGATGAAAGAAAATTTTATAGTCAGTCACCCGCATATAAAACTATCATGTACTCGAAACAACAGTTATAGTAAGATGCAATGTCCTAGACCTCTCTAGTCCATTTCCTTATGAAAATAAAGTGTGTTCGATGCTCTGAGAAATCAAGATGAATCATTTCTAAACATTCTGAAATTTCCTATTTTTCTATTTTTCTAACAATGGCTCAACCAAGGAGGCCACTCCTTATAATTGACTAAAAAATAGTGACTCCCTGGCGGTGACTAGCTAGCGGTGACTTGTTGGAGGTGGCTCACTAGTTGTTGCTTGCTGACACTCACTCACTAGTGGTAACTCTACCAACGATGACTTGTCACTTAGTGTGTCATAAAAAGGTTACTCACTTACGGTGGTAGGTATTTCATCTGATGGTGTCTCATTGAAAGGAGAATCATTGAATGGTGACTCACAGAATGACCAGTTGAAGAATGATGATTCATAGAATGGTGAATTTCCAATTGGTTAATCATAAGATAGTGACTCGCAAGTGATGTCGCAACGAATGGTGACTCACTGAGTGGTGACATGTTGAATGGTGAATCATGTGAGGTTTCTTATTGAGGGGTGAGTTATCCCATGGTGACTCATGTACAATTTTTCCAGCTTCCTACAGTTTCACCCATTTGACATTTTCATTGATGTAAAATGATTTCCAAGCAGTAAATGATGTGTTTTGAGACTATATATAATCCCATAAATCCAATAATTATTTTCCTAAGGGACCGAGGTCTCTTACTTGGTCAAAGCACATTATCTCATCCTGATCCACCATTAATAGAACACAAAAAATATATCCAAACCATTGCTCTTTTTAGATCTTTTAAAGGCTAAGATACTGTTTTCACTTGTTCTTACTTCATGCTCTCCCTTATTGTGAAATTACCCAAACCCTTCCTCTAGTATGAGTTGTGTGATAATTGTGTGGCTTTTGGATCTTGTTTCCCCATATTTTTTCCTTTTTATGTGTGCCCCAATCTTGGTGGAATCAGGAAGTGCATATCACCTTTTCATCCAAGTAGGTTTCCTTTCATATTTTTTAATTATGTATCATGCAGTGTGGGTATAAAATTTATTTCTTCCATAAAATAGTAGAATAACATCAAAAATAAGTTATTAAATATATTAAGGATCAATATATGGGGTTATGAAAAGTAATGAACAATATTTTTTTGTAATTTATTTTGTTTATATTGTGGTTTCTATAGGATAACTACCCATTGAAAATCGCGTCCATTGGGGTCCTTGTATGTTACCTAGTTTGTGAGTCATGGGATACATGAATTTTATGTGGTATTGACATCACTTATAACATAACTGTTTAAACAAATACATTCTATTAAAATAAATAGATACCCTTGTGATTATACAGTTTTTTTTGATGAACCCTAAATTAAAAGGTGAAATTAAAAAAGGATTGATTTGTTAAATCTGAACATGTTTGTATTTAGTTTGTGTGGTGATGTGCTTTTGGGAATAGTTATGCATAGGGGATTGGTTCAGTGGTTATGTAAATATAGGTGTAGAATATTTGGGTAGTGGGGCTTCATATTTGATTTCATTTTATTTTTTTGTAGGATATGATGGTTAATTGGGGGTTATTGTGGTTGAGATGATTCATTAGGAGGGATGAAATTGAAAAATTATGGTAGTGGTTGGAATAGGTTCTACCCCATTAGTAACATTTATAATGTTCCACAATGTTTCTAGAGGTTGATATATGAAATGTCTTGAATGAGTGTTAATCATAGAGGTCATGGAATGATGTGAATTTAGTGTGTAGTTCATTAATTAACCATAGATATGGATTTTTTTGTTATTAGTTGTTTATCAAGCTATGATAGAATGGATAAATGACATATTTAATATGTAATGAAAATGGTTAATTTGGTTGGTAATATGACATGTGTTTTTTTGACTTTTTCTGTGGTGTTGTTCATTTAGAGATAGAAACAATCTTCGAAATTTTGTGAGTTGGTGGTTTATCTAAGAACCTATTAGTTAGGATTTCATTTTTTGTATCACATATGTGTATAATTTCATATTCCTTGTGATTTAAATATGAATTCCACCCATGTAGAGAACTATGTGCTGAAAAACCTCATTTTTCATGAGGTCGAGTGTCCTTCCTAAACAACCAGGTGGGAGGATGGATGTTTGGCAACCCACACGTCCCTGCTCCCTCTTCCAAATTGTGATATCCCATGATTCTTCAGGAAGGATGGGATTTGTGAGGCCGATGTTTTTTCAATAGAGTTATTCTTTTTTAGGTGTCTTCAAGATGACAGGAGTTTTGATTTCCCATGTGTCTTCAGAATGAGATGAGTTGTTCCTAGATTTCTTTAGGATGAGATGTGTTATTTTGTCCCAGGTTTAATCATGATGTAATGTGGTTTGTGGACCAGGTGTTTACTGGTGGGATGTGATGTGGGTTGTGACCTAGGTATCTATGGGTGGGATATGATTTTTTGTGAGGACCATGTGTGTGTTGTCGGGATGTAACATTGTACTTTAAGTAGAGGTTGGAGATAATGGATGTTTTCCATTAACCAAGATATTATAATCTGTTGAAATGTGGTGTGAGGTACCCTATCATCGATGTTAATTATATTATATTACATTAATTGATTTACTTGGTGAGTGTACCTTAGTGGGGTTGGGATGGTTAGTATGTCAGTATAGCTGTTGTTTGGTTCTCCTATTTTCCCAAGAGTGCATTAGTAAGACGCATTCATATGTTCATGTGAGACTTTAGCTTTCCTACTGATTATATATGTATTATCACCCTAAAAATATAAACTATTTTAAGGTTTCCATGAGAATTTATTGAACTATTATGGACCCTACTAGCTCGGATTAGAATAGTTTGTGTGTCATAGCATAGCTTTACATTTGGTATTTATATTGGGGACTTCATTACTTGTAATAGTTCTACTCTATCAATTCATGTGGGATGTTTTTTTTCATTCTATTATATATATTTAAATTTTTTCTGTGTATGATCGATAATATCATCCTATATTGTTTTAAAAGTGGAAAATGCCTTAAATATTGTGAGATCTTTATACCCTTTGTGCTAATAACCCACTCAGGGCCTCCTGGAGGTGCGACTTGGGGGGTTATTGTCTCTGTTTCTCTAATTTCTATAGAGGAGGGATATCTTTGGAGGGAGGGGTCATGATAGAATTATATCAAAGGTTATGGTTGAGTTATAGGATGGAGTTTAGAGTTATTCATATTGAGGATTTCATGGGTAAGTAGGGAAATAATGTCAGGTGATCTTGGTGCATGATATAGGTTAGGGAAGATCAACTAGAAAATGGGATTTTATGGGCCCTTTTTTTACGATGCATGAAATATAATCCTCCCAAATTACTAACTGAGGCTACACTATTTACAAGGTAGAGACCCAAGGGAAGGTACACACATTAAAATTACATATGTTTTCATTTGAATTGGATTGTTTTTTGAAATTTGAAATGATAAACAAAAGGAGTTAACTATGATAAATGAATATTATGTAAAGAATCCATTCTACCCATGATTAGGAACTCTTTGTTTACATTTCATTTGTTCCTCATTTTCATCATTCATGTGTGGCATTGGTTGTTTAGGCTTAGCAAGCTGACTAGATTGACCACCGAGGGGTTGATTCTGTTGATAAGGATGACCAATTGAAGAGAATTTTGTGTTCATTCCAGCAATAGGATTTGGTAAGGTAAGAGGGTAGTGATATTTCCATGGATATAAAGATCTATCTCAAGATGCTTGAGACCACCATTAGATTAATCTAGGACCTGATGGAGTACTAGGTTCCATTGGCTGTCATTCCAATGTGAGGAGGTATGCATCAGTGGGGGGAAATTTATCTATGAGAGAGGAAGGAAGAAAAAAATCTGGGGGTTCAATATGAGAAGGAATTCTAAAAAAAGTTCCATTCATCTAACATGAAGGATTATAATAAGATGGTGTAGCTATCCCATTAGTGAGGGATTCTACAATTGCATGATCATTGGATCAAGTTCAAGGAACTCCTCATTTTTTACTCATATCTCTTTTCAGATGAGGGTCTAAGGTGAGATACCTTGAGGAGGTTCTCCATACTTCAATCTAGTACGTGGTTACTCCTTTGACATTGCCAGCATACACAAAGGTTTAGAATAATCCAGATATGATCAAACAGATTCCCTCACAAGGAGGTCTACTATGAGAGGGGAGCAGACAGAGTTCATCAGGAGGAAGGGTCAATAGTGGTGGGTCTCAGGTTCTAGGACCATAAAGGTTTCAACCGACATGGATTCTACCTCAATAGTTCTCTTTTCATACGTCTAGTCGTTGTGACGCTCATGTGGGCTAGGGGTCTAGGTGTTCCATTTGAGGATTTCTTAACCAAATTCAATGATATTGTACTGTATCTATTTTAACTTATTTTGGTGGTAGTGGATTGGATCAAAATTATCTTCAAGAGCTACTGTCGATGAGACATTTTCAGTTACAGGGAAAGAAGGAATTTTCTCCACTAGGGAGAGATGGACCGGGTAGAGGCTGACATCAACATGTTCCTTGTGTTCAGGGGCCTCAAATAGAGCATAGTCATAGAGCTGTTCATCATTAGAGAGGTAGAGGGGATGGTTGTGCTCAATTTAATGTAGAAGAGGGAGCAATTCTAATAGGTCTTGAGATCATCCGAGGTATGCTTAGATTTTTAGTACCCTTTATTTTTCATTTTTTGATTCAGGAGCTTATAATTCCTTTTTTACCCACTCTATCACATACTCTAGGACTAGACATAGAGAGGCTTCACATGACCCTAGTGTTGAGTAGACTAATAATATAATTATATATATTTATAATTTCCAAAATTTTATAATCTTAATAATATGTGAATAATTTAATATAATTTTGATATTTTATTAAACAAGTTATAATATATAATTTTTATTTAATTAAAATTTTTTATAATTTTAGTAATTTTTTATATTAACATAATCAAAATATATAATATAAAACTAAAGATTATCATTCCATAAATTTACATATATGTATATAAATATATATCATATTTTTAATATTAAATTTTGTAAAACCAAATTGATTATATTAATATAATTAATTATTACTTAAAACTTTTTTAAAGGAAATAATTTTTATCATATTTAGAATATTATATATTGAATCATAATTTAGTATTTTTAAATATTTTTATGTCTAAAAAATTATAATAGTCATTATTAAATATATAGTATTTATTAGTTTAAAATTAAATTGAAAACTACAAAAATTTTATACTAACAAAAAAATTGAGTATTTTTTTAATTTTAAACATCTAAAATAACTTATAAAAAAAATTTATTTTTGGATTAGTCAAAACAAGTAATATTAAATAATAATTTATTATAAAACAAATTACAAAGATGTTACACTATTACCCTCTAAAATGAATTGTGTCCCCCCCCCAATTCGTTCTTCGGACACTAGAAAATGTTTAATTTATGTATTCAGAATTAGGAAAAACAAAAACTCCTAGACTAATAGACTCTTCTGACAATATAAAAACATCTAATCAGAAGATATGTCTAGACCATTGCCCTGATACCAACTATAGTGACCCAAGACCATGCTTCCAGACTCAACGTTGAAAATGATATGTTTTTTAATAAAATAAATTGAAACAATACAAAACACTTATTTCTTACCAAGAACATTTCCAATCATGGTTCTGTATATTTAGATACAAACCTTAAAAAATTTCAAAACTATATTAAACAAAATATAATGAACAAAAAGGCACTACGTGGTCTAAATATTTAATTGAAGAAAATTACATCAAAAACTCTACTAAACATATATGGGAGTAAATTCAATACATGGGATGGGTGAAATGAGAAAAATATGGGTTTGTTTAAAAAAGGAAACCAAATAGAGTTTTACATTTCAATATAAAATGTATGACATGTCATTATGTCTAATAACATCATCTTAAGAAACCAAGAGTACTTCTCAAGATAAACTTTTTTTTCAAAAGGAATTCAATATATATATCTTTTTGAAAACCAACTTCATTTATTCATAAAAATGTATAAATTTCAATTAAGAACATATTAGAATTTCATAATTTATTTTTTAAATGCACCTTGTATCATTGCGTGAATTCTCATTTCACTCTCAAGACATTGTAGACATAGTCCCATGAAGGATTAGGTTCATCCCATAATCCCACAATGTGCTTCAGATACACCTCTTGTGTACCACACTTGTCGTCTCATGAGATTAACACAATACCCAATGCATGATAGCTCTATCAAGGAACACCCTTTATATATTTGGAAAAAATACCATAAGAGTCTGGGTTCACCCCCCATCCCATGCCTTCTTATTATCTTGGTATCACGCTTTGGAATTAAAAACATTATAACTCATTCATTTCATCTTGAGGGCCATTTAATTTATTTTAAACTGTGAGCATTGAAACCCATTTCCTAAAAAGGACTTCCTTGATTATACATGTATCATGGTAAACATAGTTTCATAGTAAAATACATATATAATCATACATTCATGTACATGTATGTAACAATTTTTCATAGAATATACATATATATTATTATACATTTCATTACATGAAAATTGATACTTGTATAAAACATGATTTCATATCCACATGGATATAAACTGATAATAAAAATAATAACACTTTTACATTGAATTATATATATACATATATAGGTTTATAAACATCTGTAATAAAATAGTTTAGGAAAATTTAAATATTTATACTTGTATTTATATTCATGTATTTACTATTATCATATTACAAAATTTGTTTTATTAAAAATAATATTCATATAGATACATATATATATATATATATATTCATGTACATGAAAATAGGTTTTTTAAAAAAACAATAATTTAAAAGTCCAACAACCTTTCTTGCACTCATAATGGCCCAATTAAAGTTTTATAATCATTTAAATTAATTTAATAAGATTTAATACATGGACATATATCATTTTTTAACATTTAATGACATATGTGAATATATATTCATATATATATAAAGATTTATCTACATCATTATTACCAAAAAAGACTTTCTAATCTAATAAGATTCATTTAAAGATACCCATTCTCAGTTCTTTAGTTTTCCCAAAATAATTTTCAAGAAAATAAATCTCTCGGACCAAAGGAATTTCATGTATAAAATTTTGTAATTTCAATACCAATAAGAATTGTTGAGGTAGAACGTTATTAGTATCATTTTTCAATTACAAAATATTTAAAATCCCATTATAAATACCGTGTTGATGAATAAAATAAGTTTGAGTAGTAAAATATCAAATTCCTAAGTAGTTTAATGAATATTAAAAATATTTTTTAAAATTTTCTATTTATATCATAATGAAATATTGCCTATTTATTTAAAAAATAAATAAATAAATTTTTAGTAATATAATAAAAACCTATCTGACATAAAATATCTAAATCTCATAAAAAATTTAAAGTATTTCATCAAATTCATTTGATAAAAATAAAATCCAATATATTAAATCATAACATAATTAAATAAAATATATTACACATAAAATTGAAATAAAATAATCCTGAAAATTTAAATTACACAAAATATAAATTGCCATTAATATAAATATATTTAAGAATGAAATAAATAATCCTGGATTTTGAAAATACAACTTATATATATGTGTGTGTTTGATAAACATATCTTGAAATTAAAAATATATCATAATTCAAAATCAAGGATATATAAACATAGATATAAAACATAGAAATTTGTATTTTAAATTTCCCATTACCTTATTTAATAAAAATCAAGAACCAAAAAATGAAATAAATTTTATTACACCCTTATAAAATTAAAGCACTCATGTGATAAAATTTTCTAAATTCAAATTTGATTCATAGAATCCCATCAGAATACACCAAAAATAATTTGTATAAGATAAATACTAATATGAATAAAAAAATTTAGAAATCATTTACCTTAGAGAAATGATCCAAAATCACTTCTACTAGGAGACTAGACAAACCAACAAAACCAAATTAAATGAATAATGAATAATTAAGTTTACAGAAAGATGGCAGTTCCATAGTTCCCTCAATCATTGGATATATAAAGGAGTTGGGAATTATATATCCAACTATTGAATATCGCACAACTGATATACATAAATTTAAATATATAAGTAAATAGATCTAGATGAATTGGATATGAATATATGTCGTTCTGATGAAAAGTGTGTTATGGAAATTGTGGAATGATAATTTATTATAAAAATTGCTGGAAAAGTCAAAATCTGAAAAACTGGAAGCCAAAAATATTACATCGTATGATCCTAACATTTCATTAAATTAATACAATCTTATGTACAATGCTTCAATGGTTAATTATGAACTACAAAAATTGATTACAAAATGATTTCAAATCGTTTTTCAGATTCTTTTAAAAAATAAAATTATGTGGAAATAATGACATAATGTGGAAGAAAAACAATAATCACAAAAAAATAGAGTCTACCAAGAATAAAGGCATTGATGAAGAAAATGATGTGAAGATCAAAGTTAATCTGATATTGACAAAAACATCATTCATAAAACACCTAAAAAGAAAAATAGAAAACCATCATTTGTTAGTTAAATAAAATATGAACCCTCGGATCGACATCTTGGTCGAATCCCAACTCACATCTAGATCCTCCGAAAATGCATGGATCATTGATGGTTGAACTTGTTTGGACTCTGTACTGAAAACTGTGAACCCTCGGTTGAAACCCCCAAAGCTCAACCTCCATCTCAAACTCCCTCACTGGAACTAATCTCCCTTGGGTTCGATTAAACCATTTCCACTAGTCTATTTCCCCAATTTCACTCACCCTCAGCTTAACCGGAATCTCAAATCGAACTCCCTCATGGCATCTCGAGCCGCCACAACATCTGTTCTTGACCTAAAACTTCATCCCCATATTCATCAACATCCATATCAAATCATGGAACCGATTTTCACCCATAAATCATCTTTTTTTAAATAATTTCACCCATTTATTTTTTCTTATAAAATAAATTCGGTTTTGTAATAATATAATTATATATTTTTTTAATTATTAAAATTTTAGATAACATAATCATAATATGTTATGTGAGTAATTTCAAATATTTTCAATATTTTATTAAAATAGTTATAATAAATAATTATAATTTTATCAAACAATATTCAGAATATTAATAATTTTATAAAAATAATCAAATTAAAATTTATAATATAAAACAAAAGTTTATAATTTAATAAAATTACACACACACACACAGATATATATATATTATTTTTTAATATCATATTTTATAAAACCAAATTGATTATAATAATATAATTATTTATTATTTCTATTTTTTATAAATGAAATAATTATTTTCATATTTAGTTTATTAGAATTAATATAAAAATGTATTATATTAAAAAATGTTTTAAAAAAATAATTACAATAGTCATTATGAAACATATAGTGTTTATTAATTTAAAATTAAATTTAAAACTATAAACTTTTCACAAAAACAAAACAAATATGAGAATTATAAAATTTTAAATATTTAAAATAACTTATAAACATATTTTATTTTTTGATTAATGAAAAAAATAAATCTCAATCACAGTTTATTAGAAATAAATTATTGGGATGTTACACCAGAGGTTTTTATAATATATTTTAGGTGGTAAAAATATAGTCTTTGTGGAGGAGGATCCATATGTCGATTACACAACATAGATCTGGGGTTCAACAAATAACCCAACTACACATCGTATAGTTTGATGAACATAAAGTGTATTGTTCTATAACTGTGTCGACTACGGTTTCACATGAGATAAATATAATATTCCTTCTGGGAACCCCACAAATCTTGTGACCTAATGTTTGTGACCCAGCATGTACTCCGAGAGTACACACACAAGGGAATGTGACGAAACATTATGTGTATGTAATATGAACTTGTTACATGGAGATGTCCCTAAGGACACAATAATGACCCAATATATAATGAGAAACCGTGTAGTAGAGTACATAGGTATATGTACAAGTAACATATATATGACAAGGAGCATGAGTAGGACCTCTTCTTGCTAAGAAATTTTGTGTAGTCCCCTTGCACGTCATGTATGGACACATGGATAGTGATTCGTGTAATTGTAGAGACACAACCAAGTAGTTGGCAGCCACCACACATAGTGTAGGCTGCCTTAAAAACCATGTAACATATCTTTTGAGTATTATTATACCTCTCATATCTCCTCTAATTGATCTTGGGTTTTATCCGATGAGTATACAATGCTACAAATTTTTCCTATGTTGAAAATGATTGTGGACTTTGTGGATTATTTTGAGATACAATGTGTGATGTTCGAGGAATGAGTCATAGTTAGGAAATGATCTAAAATGAAAGTGATTAGGAATTATAATCATAGGTATTTGAGTGGTACTCTCTTGTTTTCATAGGGCATGGGTCTTTTATGTGTAAATTATATCCCTCCTATAGTGTTAGGGAATTTGACAACGATTTATCCATCTTTAGAGTGGAACCCTCGTATAGATCCATGGAATGGGTCCAATATCATGAGAGTGGAAACATTATATGGATATAGGGAATGGGTCCTCACTCTACCACAATATTGGAACCCTCCTCTATGGTAGGATTATGGGTCCTCTACTGTTATATTGGAACCCTTATTTGGAGTCAGAGAATGAGTATCATACCACTAAAATTGACCCCTCAGGTGATGTAAGAGCATCATTTCTATACACCTAGAGTATAAACATTGTAAAGAGTTATAGAATGGGTCCTCTACCATGATATTTGAACCCTCATTTGGATCCATTTCATGTATTATCTACCACCACTGGGGAACCATCCTACTATAATGAGGTATGGGTCCTATAATTATCCATATAGTGGACTACTTTATTGTACCAGGGTATGGGTCATCTTCCTATGTATTTTAGACCCTTGAATATGTGGTTAAAGGGAGATGTTAATCTTTGGATGGATGCTTCATTGGTCATATTCATGAGATGTTAAGAATCGTTGATGGTCCAATTAGAATTATTGGGACTTGTTTCAAGGGATGGATTGTAAGATGGTGGTTCCCTTTATCTCTATGTTATGAATATTTTTTAGAATATATATATATATATATATATATATATCCTTGTGGTTGGATATCTTTCCTATCATTCTCGGGCTTGATCAATTTATTCATATTGTGTCTCTTACTACTCCCCCTCCTTCTTCTATGGAATCCTACATGTATGTTTATAATAACCCCTACATGGGATTTTCCCAAGCGTGTTTTTTCTTATGTAGATGATAGACATGTCAGTGGTGATTATAGATTACAACAGTGATACCCTAGTGCATTTGACAATGTATAGTGGTTAAGGCTTGGAAACGTAGAGCGTAGCTCTCTATGCACATTAATTTTCATGTTTTTGGTTGGTTGAGACATCATTCTGATTGGGTTTTCATTTTTCCCATTTTTATTTGTATTCAAGTTTTTCATACTCTTGTAACCCCCTAGATCTTTTATATGAATGAATTATTCCTTATATGTTGAATATATTTATTATTATTCATCTTCACATATTTTTGTTTATGGTTGTGTTTTTTCATGATGGTATATAGGAAAATGCATCCAATATTAGTTATGCCTTTTAGATCTTGTCTCCAGCCCCTGGCCTATAGTGGAAGGCTTGGGTTAGTTTTGGATAGAGCCCCATTGGTTCAAGTCATATCAAATAAGTACTAGTGATAATAAATGCATTGTATGGTGTTTATAGTTTTCCCCTTACAATGATTTAGTTGGGATTTCATTCAACATTGTCAATATGTCTCGAGTGCATATTTTATCCTAAGAAGTATAGTGTTGGTCAAAGAAAAGAACATATCCATTCACCTCGACTATGAATACCTTATTGTTAACTCATCAAATCATGGAATTGGATATAGGGATCAGTGGTACATCCATAATATAGGATTGATTCTTTAACTATCCTATATGTGTCAACTCTCCATATATATATGTCCATCTAATTATGGTAGTATTTATTAACACTTCAAAATTCATTCTCGAAGACTCCCAACCAGGTTACTGATTCTGAATCATGAAAAAAATGTTGATTGATGAGATCATAGTTTTTGGTACATCACTTAAGATTCATCCTCCATTTGGAAATGTAGCAACACCGACACATATGAAGAAACATATTATACTCGCAAAGTAGAACGTGGATTCATGCATTCATAGAACACTGCCTGAGGTCTAGTGCAATAAATTGAAGAGGTTACATGGTGATTTGATCCTTGGGAAAATGATTATTAGTTATAGTTAGTGATATCGGTTTTAAATATTATCAGAACTCATACAGATCATGTGGTTTCACTTGTATCCAACCTTTTCCATGAAGCAGCTGGGGGCCAGTGGTGTTAAATAACATATATTCATGATGAGCCAACAATATCAGGGACCAATTTATTGTATCTATTTTATGTAGAGTACTACCCTTCATTCATATTCTCAGTGAGGATTTGTGAGATTATAGAAATCGACTATCGGGGGACAATAGTTTCTGATTATGAAATGAGGTTCACGAACCATACAGGACACTCCATCTACATTATTTGAGATGGATAAATTCAGATGTGTATGTTTGAGTAGGGTATCCATAGATACATCCATGAAATTGTGGAACCAGTTTTCATTTAGACTTATGTCAGAGTGTTAGAGAATGCACTGGTGATGGAGATATTTTTACTAGAGGGTGGATAGAGAACTGGAGATGGCTACGAGAATTGAAGGATTATGTTCACTATAGTAGCTAGAAGGTTCCAGTAATTAGGATCCCATCATAGGATATCATATCATGATTAGACTCAAACATGTGATCATGGAGAATATGGACCATATATAGGATTATGATAGACTGAAGATGGGTGTTTCTATATGTGTGATAGTCGAGGTCAGATAGCATGTGATTTTCCAACCTGACATGCAATGGAGGGAGAAATGATAGTGGAATGACCACCACTATAGAGGTAACATCAAAATAATGGTTCTCCCTAGGGAGGGAAGGGTATACCCCAAAGAGGCGGATCTAGTATAGGATCAAGTGGGACTTCAGGAGGAGGATTTTGGGGTGTTGGACGATATTATTATATCCTTCCACCACTAGCACCAAGAATCCCATGTCGTGTTTATAGAGATGATGATCAGGGTCGTGGGTAGCTATGGGCCATAGAGTACTATGGCCTAGAAGAAATTTGGATAATGAGAGGTATGATCTATATTTTTTATTATCCTATTTCAATATAATAATACCAATGGGTGAGTCATTCCTCTAGCTCCATGCATAGATCCCAGTTGAGATGTTAGAACAAAAAATTTACATTAGAGTTCAAATGGGGAACAATAATTTAATCTATTTTAACTACTTTTAGAGTAATATATCTCTCGGTAGAGAGAGTTTGTCATGGTAAATTTTTGTCATCTTGATGAATCCTTATGATGTCATCCTAGGTATTAATTGGTTTTCTCCCTGTTCTACCCAAGATTGAATATCACCATAGAGGAGTCAGATGCCTTCCCCTTGATGGGATGAGATTATCTTTTATTGTTGAGAGGGATCCCATGGTATGATGGGTGGGTTTTATTAATATAATTCAAGAGTCAATCACCCATTATTTTTAGAGTGTATTAATTTTCATAGTAGGCAATTCAGATTTTTAAATTCCATTAATTTTGTAGGATTATATAGATGTATTTCAAAATGACGTCCCAAGACTGCCTATGACATAAGATATGGAGTTTTTAATCAAATTTCATCCCAATTCCCCTATGATATCTTTTTTTGAATATAGAGTGGCCCTGATTGAGCTCTAGAAGAAGATGGTGTAGTTAGGGGACCTTTGAGAGAAGGGTTTAATAAGACTAAGTGTGTCCCCCTATGTAGATCCAATGTTGTTTCTGAAAAATTAAATTGAGATCATACTGATTTATTGGATTAATATTACCAAAATAGGGACATTATAAACAATAACTACCCCTTTACAAGGATTTTAAATAACTCATATCTGTTGTCAGGCATGAGACGGTTGTCGAATATCTATATAAGATCTAACTACAACCATTTGAGAGTTTGTGCGGGTGATATCATGATGATGGAATTCTAATGTATATATATACACCATGAGTTCCTTGATATGACTTTAGATGTGATGAATTCTCCTCCTTTGTTTCTAGTTTTGATGAACTAGATCTTCTCACCGTACATGGAAAACTTTTTTGTTTCCTTCATTGATGAAATACTCATATATTATGCGCTAGAAGAGTATCATAAAGAGAAATTGTGGATGATCATAGATTTTTTTTGAGAGAACTATTTTTATGGTATGCTCAATAAGTGTTTGATCTAGATCCATGTGGTTTAATTTCTGGGGAATTTCATATTTGAATATTGATTATCTTTTAACTAGGCTAATATCCATACAGGGATTTCATGGAATCCACCCAAGAGCATGTAAGAGGTGGAATGTTTTCTTTGATTGGAGGGGTACTACATGAGGTTTTTAGTAGAATTTTCTATGATTACATTCCATTTTACCAGTATAATATTGAACTATTTTCTTTCTACATAGACTGAGAAGTTCTATATCTTGTTTGATGAGTTGAGGATGAGGCTAATGAGTTCTCCATTTTCTAAATGACATGAGGTGGGTATGGTGTATGTAATATAAAGTGACTCTTATAGATATGGGATCAATTAAATTTTGAAGAAAATATAAAAAAATATCACATATGGTTTGATTTAGTTGAGAACCCACAATTATAACTACATGACTCAATACCTAGATATAACAATAGTAGTGTTTTCTATGAAGATGTTCGTTAAGTATCTTCTTGGGGAGTGCATTGTTGTTTACTCAGACCAATACATTCATAGGTATGTCTTCACAAAGGGAGTCCTAAAACTAAGGAAGAGATTCTTGTTGGATTTCCCTATGGTATATGACTTGGAGATTTTTTATACTCTTCTTAAAATAAATGTCTTTGAATATTCCATTAACAAGAAGTCACAATCTCATTTGGTACCGGAAGTATTAGAGTAGTTAGATTTCTTGTAGCTGATCGAAGTTGAGAAAAAGGGTATAGATTTTTTTTCTATTAACGGTGCAGAATCATCCTCTTATAAATATTGTGAGGGATTTCCATTTGGGAGGCATTGACTATGTGGTCTTGCTAGACTTGATTACCTTAGTAGATTCCCCAAATGCATTTTTTAAGGAGGGGATCACATCGTCCTTTTTCTAGTAGATAGTGGTCTCTATCATGATATAGAATAAGGTTATGAGATAGTTTCACAAATCTATATTTTTTTGAATCGCTATGTGATGATGATGTACAGAGACCATCAGTGGTATTTTCGAGGGATGACATTAGATGATATGTTTCTATGTTCATCTCACATTTTCTCATATGTGAGTAGGTGAGTCTGAGCACCTGGCTCTGAGAGTTTTTTTGTTTCCCCATGAGATCCTTGAGTGAAAATAATAATTCATATACATGAAATTAATGATAGTATTTCCATAGATACTGAGAGGCCAAGATTCCATCTGGGTGATAGTAGACAAACATACAAAGTGGGTTCACATCCATAATTTCAAGGAGCAGAGTTTGATGGATTTTTGGTTGCATTTTTAAATAGAAAAAATAATAATTCCTCAAGAGTTCCATCTAAATAATGTCTCTAACAAGGTCATGTGGTCTACATCACTATTTTAGATAGCCATACAAGAGGAATTTAGGAAAAAGATGAGGATGAGTACATTCATTCTCCCGCAGATAGATAGGTAGAGAGAGTGCACTGTCTAGGTGAAAGAGGAAATGTTGAGGGATTGTTTTTTAGTCCTTTTTAGGACATGAGTGGATCAATTTACATTATTATAGTTCTATAAAATTATATCTTAATCTATATTATTAGTATGAAAACATTAGTTTCCGTATAAGAGAAACCTATAGGTCACCCTTATGTTGTTCTGATATTAGTGACCCATCTATTATGAGACAAGAGTGGTACATGGATTGATAAAGAAGGTATAGGAAATCCCTAATGGGATGAGGATAGATCAATGTAGATAGAGATATAATTCATATAGACATCTTTCGGTATTGTGGATTAAGAAAGGAGTCCATATTTCCATAAAAATTTCTCTGTTATGAGGATTTTAGAGATTCGGTGGGGAGGCATATTATCCCGGAGGATAATCTAGAAATTAAAGATATTTTATAGTTTTGTATAGGTTTCATACTAAATCACCCTACCCACATATATTTAGTAAGTGTACAAAGAATTCCATGGGTATTAGTTGAGAAGATACATGCATGAATCCCCAAACGTCATTGAATGGGGTGTTTTGGAATTTGTGGATAGAGACACTTTCATGGAGAACCCAATATATATTAAGGATCAGTATGAGAGAACATTGAGTGGATAGAAAATTTCCTAAATTTTCGTGTCGTTTTAGTGTGGGATCATTGAGGAGAGATCATAGGAGATGGAGATCCAGATGTGCTCTCTGTAAACTAATATTTGTTTTCTTCATTTTTTCTTTTTGAGAATAAAAATATTGAAGAAATAAATTATGTAGAGATACTGTTTTTCCTTCTAAGACAATAAAATATATGAAGAAATATTTTTTTTCAGATAGGAACTAAGATGATACATTATTCAGAGTCATAATTTCTTCGGAATTAATTTCATTACAATATTAAAAATATTTTATATTTCTCGTTCACTGTTTTTAATGAAAAATGGGATAACTCTTTAAACGAGTCTCAAATCAAAAATTTGAGACCACATTTGAATATTGAATGTGTGTATAACCCTATGAATAAATTGATGTTAGTTTACTTGAGGTGTTCAGATAAAATGGTCATTGGTAGGTTCATTCAATGGATTAATTAATTAATTAATTAATTAACTAATTTGTTAAGTCTCATAAAACAATATTCCATTATATATAGACTATTATGGAGGACCTTTGGGGTTACCCACATAATCCTATGATCATTGAGAGGAGTAATAAATGTTTTTTATTTTATTATTGAGATTAAAGGAACACAATCCACCTTATCTAGGTGAATCCAGATGCATCGAATGGAACAGATCTTCCATATTCATTGGTGAGTGTGTTCTTCATCTGAAAATGACCCAATCATGTGGTTGTAGTAATCATATGTAGATTTCTACCATTATTGTTAAAATATTTATAATAATAATAATTATTTGATTTATTTAAATAAATTATGAGGCTTTTAATTCTATCATGATTTATATTTATTTATTTTATCTAATTAATCCCCATTGTACCATGATTATCACCCTGAATGTCATGATTCTGTATTTTTTGGCCAATAACTATTGACCAATGATTATATCAATATTTTTCTTATTTCGTTATACTAAATTTTACTCACATTCATTTATAATTATTATATGGGGCCTTTGATTAACATTTTCATGTGGTATAAACCATGATTGAAACATTAGATCTGAGCATAATCACTTCTGACTAATGGATAATAGAATTCAAGGACAGGGTGGGGAGATATTCAAGTTCATGGTGATTCCACCATGTATCAAGATTCTAATGAGGTTATAGGTTATGGGAAAAGATAGAGAAGTTCTTAGAAGGTACATACGGGAAATTTTGATTCCATTTCCTTCTAATTGATTCCCAGAAATGATGATCATAGGCGATTACCATGGATTCTAGGTGTTTCAATTGTGGTATTTATTGTGGAGGAGATATATTTTGAACATTGTATAATATTTGGGATTTTATAAAAAAAAACTCTAATACATGTAATATCATCATAATAACACACATAGTGAAGCCCTAAATCTATTGTAGATAGCCCATTGGTTGAGCCCAAATTTACCCTACAGGTATGCAGTCGTTGTAGTATAGGTAGGGGTCGAATCCACAGGGACCGAAGAAGAAACCAAGAGACACTATGATTTCGGAAGGATTTCGCTATAGAGTGGCCAACTATTTCGATTTATTTGATTTTAATTAATAATGATTTAATCTAATGAAAATAAATTAAAACATACAACTACTTAGTCTAAAACAATTAATGGAGATGAGTAGATCGTAAGTTATTACTAGGGTTTGATTGGATGCATTTACTTTATTATAACATTCAGTTCACTAATTCAAGATGTATCCAAAAATTGATAAAATTCCTCAACATAATTCACCAATTTAATCCCTACAACATTACAATTATAATCAATAATGAACTTAGATGATCAATTTAATGATCACTCCAAGGAATTAGATCGTACTAGCACTCAAAATGTGTCATTGTTAAAGTTGGCGAAGACGGAGAAGAAAATAAATCATCAAATAGAAATATTAAAATAATGAAATAACTACCAAAACTAAGATCATAAAATAACATCCAATCTTCCCCCATGAAACTCCCTAGGAACAACCCATAAGGGTTTGTCCCTCCATTGATTCTGTAATCTCAGAGGAAGTGGAAAGTAGACTCATAGGGGCAGAATAGAAGAAGAAAAACAACAACAAAAAATGATCACTCCACCGTTCTGTGAATAAATTCACAAGTAATGTTGTGAATAAATTCACACCTTAAATAAATGGTATCAAAGTGATAATAATAAGAAATGAAAAAGAGGAAATGAAGAACTTTTATTAATAACTAATGTCATTCAAACAACATACATGAGAATGAAGAATGATTACAACATCAAATGGACAGCAAAAAATTACAATGAAACAAAGCATCAAAGATCCATAAATCCTCCACCATTACTACCTTAAATATGAAAAAATGAATCCTTGGACGAGCCCCCAACATCCCATGTGCCTTTAATTAATTGTGTTGTGGAAAGGTGGGTGGAACATTAATGTAGAGAGACTTTTCCACTTCGTGCCCCGAAGTTGCATCCAGCTTGCATCCACTGGAAAGACGTGCCGAAAGGACCTTCTAGAAGGAACAATATGAGTGGTCTTTAGAAGACTTAAATGAACAATCAGATTTCCCCTAACATCATGTAAACTTTCAGCCCAAAAATTATAATTCTTTCGTGAGATATGACAAACATAGTGGGTTGTTTTTCTGGGCCGCAGAATCTAGCCCAGAATTGAATCTTCAAAATGGGCCACCTTAATAAACACTATTTATGAAAACATAGCACTGGATCCATAATAATTATTTGTTCCTATATATTTCTTCTATCCTCCCAAGAATTTTGGGCTACATTGGGCTTGTATTGTGGGACCCACATTCCCATCAGTGGGATGATATCCAATCTGCCCTCTCCAGAATTGTTTCTTTTCATCACAAAATATCTCCATCATCCTATATTAATACTCCATTGATCCCTAAATGAAAAATGTTAATATTTATGTTTATATCCATTTCCCAAAATATTAAATTAAAATTTGGATAATTAAATTATTTAAAATCAGATGAAACATTGGGCCTAAATTGGTACATATTAGGCATGAAGTGCACAAATGATGAGAATGGATGTTCAAAATTAAAATCCACTAACTCAGGCCCATAAGATAAAAAGTGAACATTTAATACCCTTAAAATGTAATCAAAATATTTGTTTTTATTGGCTAATAACACCCCCCCCCCCACCAACTTGATTTTTTCTAGTCCCGAGCAAAATATATCTCACAAAAATAAAATTCGAATGACCTTTTCCAAAAACATTTTAATACACATTTCTCACGAAAGATAGCATACAAAAAAAATATGAAACCCATAAAAATAATTTAAAACAAGCTATTTCCACAGGAATATCTCAAGCCCAATCCCATTCTTTTGTTCAAATTCATCGCCATATTTCATCCAAATTCAATTAAGCATGATGAAGTGTTGTGCGTCACAATAAACATGGGGGTTCATTTTCATTCGAGGGGGAAAAGATGGAATAACTAGGAGAAATAAAATTTTAATAATAATATGAGTACTAATTTATTTATTTTATTATATTTTTGGGATTTTTTTTTGTAATTTCCCCATGGTAATTGAAATTTAACTCAATCGAGTCAACCCATGTAGCAAGACATTGCCGATGAATCCCAGGCTCAAAGACCTTAGGGCACCAAGAGAAGCTCACATACTCGAGCATCATCTAGATTTAACTCAATAAAAAACAAATTCAAATTTCCACAAATAGAGATAAAATTTCCAACTCTGGGCCAGACAACTATGGAGTCACGATCCCCATGTGCCGAAATCCACACATTAGGTTAATTCATTTCTCTACACGCAATTGATTTTTTTGAATGCTTATGTTAAAATTAAAATGATCGCCAATACTAGGCTATTTATTAAGGGTCCCCATGAACTCAAACTAATACCCCACAATCTAGAGGATGTGCATTGTGTTTTTTAAATAATTGGATGAATATATAAACGGTGAAAAATCACATCGGACAACCGCACTTTCCAAAATCTATGCACATGAACATAAACTTGCATTAAAATCAGAATCAAGGCATGAAAAATTATTTGGAATTCAATTTCAAAGTTTGGATTGAGTGTTATCATGTTCAAGGTTAATGAAAATTTTCCTTCCACACATTTTCTTCTCCCCCCCCCCAATTTAGAATAACATGTTTCCCATTGTTTAAAGAATTGAAACATTAAAGGGGTAGTATAGAAGTTCAACGAAGACATTGAAAATGAACATTATGGAATGAAGTCACCTATCGGTTGATGTTGAAAATGCATTCCCATGTCTCTCTTTAGTTCTGGTTTGTCTCCCAATAGCTTGGACAGTTGTGACTAGATTTTCCCAATGACATATGACATGCCTTTAATTTTTTTTAATATAAATATTTTTTTTGTATTTTTTTTTTCAACCTAAAAAAAACATAAAAATAACATAAACTAATGATACATTATCTTCTTTATATTTTCTGGGTAAGGTATTACTCAGGTATCACACCGCGTGACATTGATGAATACGGTGCTCCCCTTTCATACCCATACTTACTCATAAAATAAAACATTTCAACAATCTATTCTTTTTTTAAATACCTAAAAAACTAAAAATAAAAATAATCTGATGATACATTGTCTTATTTATATTTTCTGGGTAAGGTATTACTCAAGTATCACACCGTGTGACACAGATGAATACAGTGCTCCCCTTTCATACCCATACATATTTATAAAAGTGGAACAGGTCAATAGTCTAAGGTAGAATAAAATTATATCAAAATGATTCACTAATCCTATTTGAAATATAAAGTTGATTAAAACAAAAAAAGATTGGAAACTTTAAAACCACAGGTTGCCTCCCGTGTAGCGCTTAATTTAACGTCTTTAGCTTGACTTGAACCCCCCATCATAGCCAATTCCAACATTAAAATTTTAATGAACTCTTATTTCTAAAATTAAACATGATTGAGGATGTATATCCCTTGTGGTTGGTAAGAAGATTTGGAATTTGATACATGAACAATCCTATTTTTTAAAATTAATGGGAAAATCCAAGGAATATCAGAAATTTTTGATCTTTTTTTCTATAGTCTTTCCTAATTAATCAAAGATCAACCCCCCTTTTTGGGTTTCATGAGATGAATGAATGAAACCCCCAAGCTCATTCTAAACACAAATGATAGGGTACTCGAGTGGGGAAGGAAGGACAATGATTTTCAGCATGGTTTGGATAGGACATTTAAACACAGGTTGAGAATTTGAATCCTACTCAGTTTCATTTTACAAATTTCTTGAAAAAATTGTTTCATTTTGAACAGAAGATTCAACCAAAAAATTGGAAAGAATAGTGTTAGGAATGGGCATGGACTCAATGTTTTATATTTCTCTCAATGGTTCAGGGATTGGTGTTTTTGAAAAATCATCAATAGACGTAAACTTAGGACACTCAATCCATGAATTCAAATTTCCCTCTTGTGAATACATGAAATCAAGTTCTTCCTGATTTAAAGACCCTTCAACAATTTCGTGATTCACTTCCCCTACCCCAAATCCAAATGTCAGTTCTTCAATTAATTCATGAGAGGTTTGTGGTAAACTAGACACTTAACATATGGCTTTTAATTGTAGAATTTGTGTAGGGATGAGTTCATCAGAAGTATTAATGTTTTGTAGTTCTAATCTCCAATATGATACCTTGAAACTCATTATATCCATTTGATTACACAATTTTTCAAGAAATTATTGCGGAAAATATTGGATGGGATGTTGAACATTATGGACTTCACTAAGATTGGACTCTTCAACCATCCTTGAGAGGGAAGGAAACTGATCATTTAAAAATTAATTATCTCATTGATTGTACGTCTCATCGGGTGCTTGGTAATCATTAAAGGATTGATAAAAGGAATTTTCTAATTTAGGGGATTCCCAATATTGAATTTCTATTTGATTCCAGCATGAGTTTCTGACATGGTTATTTTGAAGATACTCCATTGGAGAAGACAGAAAGTTGGATTCTAGATTCTCAGGATACAAACAAACAGAAAGGGGGAAAAGATAAGAGAGATGGGGGTGAGAATAGATAAATTGTGGTGAGAAAAGGATGATAGTGTCTAAGGTAACTTACTTGGGTCCCCGAAAACAGTGCCAAAATTTGTTTGATCCCAAATTTACCCTACAGGTATGTGGTCGTTGTAGTATAGGTAGGGGTCGAATCCATAGGGACCGAAGAAGAAACCGATAGACACTCTAATTTTGAAAGGATTTGGCTATGGAGTGGCCAACTGTTTGGATTGATTTGATTTTAACAATTACTGATTTAATCTAAAGAAAACAAATTAAAACATAAAATTAATTAGTCTAAAACAATTAATGGAGATGAGTTCATCCTTAGTTGTTACTAGGGTTAGATTAGATGCATTTATTTTCTTATAACATTATTTTCACTAATTCAAGATGTATCCGAAAAATGATATAATTCCTAAAAATAATTCACCAATTTAATCCCTACACCATTCCAAGGCTAATAACTAATGAACTTAGAGGATCAATTTAATTATCACTCCAAGGAATTGGATTGTACTAGCCCTGAAAATGTTTCATTGTTAAAGTTGGCGAAGACGGAGAAGAAAATAAATCATCAAATAGAAATATTAAAATATTGAAATTATTACCGAAATTAAGATCATAAAATAAACTCCGATATTCCCCATGCAACTCCCTAAGTCCAACCCATAAGGTTTTAACCCTCCATTGATTCTATGATCTCAAAGGAAGCAGAAAGTAGACTCATAGGGGCGGAATTGATGAAGAAAAAACAACAATAACAAAAATGATCACTCCATCGTTGTGTGAATAAATTCACAAGTGATGGTGTGAATAAATTCACACCTTAAAGAATTGGTATCAATGTGATAAGAAAAAGAAACAGGGAAGAGTAAATGAAGAACTTTTATTAAGAACTAATGTGATTAAAACAACTTACATGAGAATGAAGAACGATTACAACATCAAATGGACAAAACAACATTACAATGAAACAAAGCATCAAAGATCCCTAAATCCACCACCACTAATTCCTTAAATAGGAAAAAATGAATTCTTGGCCGGGCCTCCAACATCCAATTTTCCTTTAATTAATTGTGTTGGGGAAAGGTGGGTGGAACATTAATGTAGAGAGACTTTTCCACTTCTTACCTCGAAGTTGCAGTGAGCTTGCATCCACCGGAAAGACGCACCAAAAGGACCTTCTAGAAGGACGAATTTGAGTGGGCAATAGAATAATTAAATTAAGCCCTGGAGGTCCCTAAAATCCTGTATAATTTCATCCTAAAATAATAATCCATTCACGAGATATGATAAATATAGTGGGCTATTTTTCTGGGCCGTAGAATCTGGCCTAGATTGAATCTTCAACTTGGGCCGCATTAATAACCACTATTTAAAATGCATTTACACTGGCTCTAGAAGATTTATTTGTTCCTCTCTATGTAATATAGCCTCCCATGAATTTTGGTATTCATTGGGCCTGTATTGTGGGCCCCACATTCCCTTCAGTGGGATGATATCCAATCTTCCTTCTCCAGAATTGTTTCCTTTCATCGCCAAATATCCCCATCATCCTTTATGAATCCTCCATTGATCCCTGAATGAAATATGTTCATATATATTTTTATATAAATTTCCAAAAATATCAAATTAAAATATGTATAATTAAATTCTTTAAAATCAGATAAAACATTGGGCCTAAATTGGTACATATTAGGCATGAAGTGCAAAAATGATGAGAATGGATGTTCAAAATTAAAATCCACTAACTCAGGCCCATAATGTAACAACCCGATATTTTATAAGATATATTTGTTTTAATTTCTTTCATATCATCTGTTGTACTCTACACCAAGATTATCTTGCGCTATACGCAACACCGTATTAGCTTGTAGTATACGCAACACTATTCTTGGATCGTGTTACACACAATTTCATGTTTGTTTGATAGTAGTTATTCTACAAAACATTGAGTTTATATATATATATATATTCAATGTATTTTGTTATACGCAACAACAAAAGAGTCATGCACTACACGCAACCCTAACTTGGCTTGCAACGCAATTGTGACCTTCCTCGATAGCATGTGTTGTACGCAATACCGGGTTTTATTAAACAACGATATATTATTATATTATTATTATGAACTATCCATCATGAATAGTATTAACTAAATTTTGAATTTTACAACATTATTATTCATCTTACACATTTTATAGAGCATGGTATAAGAACAGAATAAATTTTTCGGGTAAAATAAGTATTTTTAAAAAAATGCAGTTTTGCCGCCTTTTGATGGAGCACCCACGTTAAATATAGTTTTTGACATGTTTATAAGTTCAATTTCAAAAAATATACTTCTTCTTTTGAATTAGGATATAAAAATTTACATTGGATAATTTTTTGATATTTTTCTGATAACTTTAATAATTTAATGAATTGTAAAAACACGCTACATTTTAATTAAAAACAACTTTTTTAATCATAATTATTTATGTGGTTAAATTATAATATTTAATGGTTTTAAATTATAAATAGAATATATTTTTACCATTTAATACAATTTATGTCATTATCATTGATTTTACCTTGAATTCGTAGGTTAAATCAATTCAATCTTTTGCAATGTTTTAAACAAAAACCCGTTTTCTTTCGACAACGGGATTAATATTAAATTAATTACTGCAAATTATTTATTTTGAATTTTTAAAATTGGATTCCATATTTGGAATCAGTGGGTCCAAATTATGTTAATAAGCTAATTTTTATTTTTGGTCATTATGAATTGTAACTACGGTAAATTTTATTTACCATAGTTAAAGGTAAATCAGGTAATTAAGGGTAAATATAAGATTATAAAATTTCCATAACACTTGTAAAAATCCTATTAGATGACTAAAAGGCGACCCATATCACCTAAGGGTTGGATTAGAATCATTTAATCGACTTTTTCCATGAAATTAACTTAATTATTATTAAAACCAAAGAAAGTGACAACATGTCACTCTCTTAAATCTTATAAGTATATTAATTTTAATTTAGTGATAAACTTCATGAAACTTCGAACATGAAAAGTATACAGAAATATAATTAAATTATCTACATCATATGAATTTATTTAAAATTTTTAGGGATAAAATAATTATACTTAATTGTGACACAATAGTGATGCAAGAAATTGTTTATCTAGTGAAAAATCAAGAATATAATTTTTATTGAACTAATAGTGACCATAAAAGGAACAAAACCCTGACCAAAACTTATTGGTAATGTAAATGTAAAACATAATTATACAATGGTAGAATATTGGACCATTTGGAGACTTATTAAAGCGATTATGACACTTATATGATTTATTTTAAATGATGCCAATGTTGTCACCTTCATAATTTAATAAATATAACAATTTAAATATTGTGATTTTAAGATGATAAATTCAATGGAATGTACTATTGTGAAAGTTAATAGATTTATCTTTATCATAGGATTTTATTTCTAATTTTTATGCAACAAATAAGTATATTAAATAATTATACAAAAATATTGTAGTAATTATTTTATTAAGAGGTAAAACAAATAAATGGTTTAAAAATAATAAAATAAATATTATATGAATTATTTAATGTGCTCCAATAATTTTATAGATACATATGACCTTTTATGAATCTATTAAATCTTTTAGTTTGAACATATCGTTTGTATATAGTTTATTTAAGTTCAAATAAATGAATAGTGTCATAATTGACCCTATTGTTATTTTATAAAAATAACATATTATAAAAATTTTAAAAATCACAAAAATATTTATAAATTTATAAATTTATATTTATATTGTATAAAATGTTATAAAGTATTCAATTATGGAAAATTCACAAAAAAATAAGTAATTATTTGTTATAATTTAAAATTTAGAATTTTATTACCAAAAATAAAATTAAATTGATTAAATAAGGATAAATCAAGTTGATAATGATAAAAATAAATTCCTAACATGTATAAATTTTATTGGATGCTGATAGTAAAACCATATATCATCTAATATTCGAATATGAGTCATTTTTGAATGTTTTTAAGTGGCGTTAGATTTATTATAAATTAATAGTTTTTAGATTTCCAAAGGTGCCCCTCTCTTCCCTTATAAAAGGGCACCTCCTCCCTCCCTTCCTCGCACCAATTTGAGCCTTCATGTTCGGCCAAAACCAGAAAAATTATCTTCTCCACTTCCCTAGAAACATCCTAGAGGTCCTGGTCTTCTTCAAAGAACAATTTTAGTGCCTTAAGAGGAGGTCACAAAGAGGCACTTCAAAGATGATGTAATGTCTGTTACCGATTCTTTCAACTTTATTTCTTCTTCTACTTATTCTTCTTTATTTGTTTCATTATGAAGTAATAACATCAGTATCACTCATATAATGATATGTTATTATATTTATGAAACAACCCTATTTCACCATCTATACATCCTACGGAAAACGAAATCACCGCGCATGCGTACGTACGAAATATCATCTCCACGCCGTGGTGTAATCTATTTTCCACCACCACCTTACTTGGATGGGTATAATGGTGTAAATAATGAATATATATGATTATTGTAAAGTGATATTGATTCTTAAATATTATAAATACACTTAAATACAATTCCACGGTCATGGGAATGATATCATCACTCGTGCGTACGTACGGACTACCGTCTCCACGACGTGATGAGATTAATTCTCAATGATTAACCCTTCATGAATGATTATAATGTATATATATAATAAGTAATCAAGACATATAGGACCTAATAATGATACTGTATTTACATAAATATATATGTATTTCATCTACTTAATTCCATTCAATTTAATAAGGTAACGAAAACCGCGTTCATGCGTACGTACGGCCTACCGTCTCCAGGAACTGTGTATTTATTTCCATTTATAAATCTATTATATATATGTATATTCTGAATATATATTATATATAAATCATGTTTTACATTCTGAATGTAAGTAACCATGATCTATGTAATCATATGAATAATTACAAGTTAAAACACGAACGACAAATGAAACGATTTTACCCAAAACGCTACTTTAACATTAATTTACAAAAGAATGAGTAATATATAGTCATAAGTGAACAATATATGATATCATAACAATAAATATGATTCTGTAATAAGTCGATGACATTATTTAAATCAATATACAAGAGTTTCGGATACGTACAAAGCATATCGAACCTAAGGTAAGGGATAATTTTTCAAATCTCATTTTTATCCGAGATTGCTTATTCGTAAGTATTTTCTGGGGTTATTTCTATCAGCCATGTCCATGTTTTATAAAAGTTTATTCATGTATGTTTAATGTCCTTTTTACCCATTTTGAAATTTACCCCATGGTATGGAAGGAATCTTTCTTTTATTTACCATACAAGGTACTTTTTCACTTTTCCGACAAAAGTACGAGGAGAATGTTATTTTGAACTTATACGGCGTGAACGGATTTTTACGGTTTCACAACGTCTCATTTTAATGAAGCTTACTCTACATGATTTTATGACTATTTTCAACAAAATACTATTATTTTAAATGTGCATGGAATTTTTTGAAAAGAAAATGATTTTGACGAAGAAATGATAATTTTTCTCAAGAATTCATTTCAAATGTTTTATCAAAACCAATTTCCTTCTAAGATTACATTATTTGATATGTTCATGTTTCAAGTTTAATGTCTCTATGATTTACATGGTTCAATTTTCTTATAATTAAATTTCCATTTGTTTTACATGGATTATGAAATGACGGGATGATGTTTATCAAACCCATTTTATTCTATGGGTTATGATGAATGTTTTAAGTTTATTTTGTGGCACAAGTAAGAATGATCTCATTATGAGATGGGTGGAACCTATATCTCCCTCCAATGAATTGGGTAAAGATTTATATCTCATGATATAGACATGGCTGGAACAGCAAGTTAAACTGGTTCAGTAATACAGGAATGGAATGAGGAGTGAACTCGATTCAGAAAGGGACTTTGTCCACTAAGATGGTCTTGGCAGCAATGCCTTGGAAACTATTGAAATAATATAATGTTCTTAATGGTTTCCACAATTACATGGTTTATTTCCAGTCTATTTTATCATGATTGATGTTCCCTTATGATATATTCCTTATGTACTACCAAGATTCATGTCTTTGCTCAAGATTTTGATGTTTAGATTTTATGTTAAAGTTTTTGCATTGAAATGTTTATGGATTGTTTTATGTTCTATATGTTTACCCTTACTAGGCATTTGAGCTCACCCCTTTTATGTTTTCTTTTCCCTAGGATATAAAGAAAGGTTTTATGTAAGAAAAAAAGGGGAAGATCTTTATTGGGAGATGTTGAAGATCTTTCACCATGATTAGAAGATTTTATTACGAGTTTCCAAAGACACTAAACTATTACGGTCCTTGTGTGTCTGTTTTTTTTTATGTATTAAGTATTCTGCAAAAGTAATGTAATGTCCATGTATGTCATGCTTCGGATCTCTACAGTTGGTATCAGAGGAAAGTTTTAGTTAACCTTTGGAAACTAGGATGCAAAAACGTTAGTGATATCCCTAGAGATATTTCTATGGTATGTCTAGATATGTCCCTAAGGATAAGTATACGTATAGGATATAGTCCTAGAACTACGGTAACGATCTTATAATTTAACCTAAGAAGTTAGATATTGAGGGTGCTCCCCCTTTACTATGTTGTTTTCCCTAGCATGATTTTTTCCTCTCACACTATTCTTTTTGGGTTTTAGAAAATGGCTAGAAATATGAAGATTCGCGATAGAGGATATGACGGACAATGGAATGATATTATTATTGAGAAACCAAATGAAACGGGATTTGGAAGTCCAAACATCGTTATTATTCCTAATCAGAAATCTTATAATATGATCAATAATCTCACCTTTGGTAAGTTTCCTGACTCAGATAATAATAGAAATATGGAGTTTCATGATGATCATAGAGGAATGAAAGTTAAATTTCCTTCATGTAAATCATGTGGTAAGAGGCATTGGGGAGATTGTTTCAAAGGAACTGGGAGATGCTTTGGGTGTGGAAAAGAAGGAAACAAAGCCAATAAGTGAAAAGGAAAATGTTCAGTAAACACTAGGGATGAGGATAATGGTATTGCTATGACATCAATAATGGTTAAATGTTTTAAATGTGGAATGTACGGGCATTATGCAAACCAATGCCCTAAGGGAATGTCTCATGAAGAGAATCGGTACGGTCATATGGGTAGTATTTATGTTGACGATGATGAAGAGACTACAAATGATATGTGAGATTAAAGAATTGTTGAAGCTCGGTAAATGGTTTAAGAAGGTAGTGGAATGATTACATGTTTATCAACTGTAATGTTGTATAAGTAATCTCGTGGTACTATGGAATAAAGAGAAATTTAAGGATTGTTACACTGTTTTCTTTCCTTAAGTTTTGAAAGTGGATGATTAATTGTACCAGTAACCATGAAAGGTTATTCAGATATTTTTGGAAAGTAGATGATATGAACATAATGAAGGGATAAGGAGAAAATTAAATGTTTGATAGTATTCATGAGCTCATGACTGATATAAAGAGAAGGTTATATCATGGTTTTAGTATATATAATTTTTGGATTTTGGTATGTGGAAAGAGTTAACTTTTGACAGCATACATGTTTTCACTAAGGTTTAATGGGTATTCATTTTTCAAGAAAATACTTGATTAAGGTATTCCCATGATTGGAATGTGACCAACAAGATATATGGGGGATAAATGATGGTATTCACATGCTTGGTAGATAACCTTTCTAGTAATTGTTTTCTTTATACTATGAGCTTAGACCAAAGTATTTTACATAAGCCTAAAGATTGGAATAGATTATGTTGGACATAAGTTATTATTATTTAAGGATAGAACTTTTTTCTATATTATTGATGGGATGTTATAGTAATGTAGTTTTAGAAAAAGGAAAACCTGCAGGACGGGCGACATCCCATCGCATCGGACAAGGATGTGGGAATCGAACCCACAACCGAAGTGAAACTGGCCTTTATCGCCTACCACTGGCCTACAAGAAGTCCCTGTTTAGTAGAAACAAATTTTATTATATTAAGAAGTATGATATATTATGTATAAGTCCATTTCAGGAACCATATATGATTAACCTCACCATATATGGACTTATTTATATTTGATAACGTTTTCTTGAAACAAATGGAATGACCCATCATTATATCACATGATCTGCTAACCCTTCACGAATAACAAATTCAACTTCATTTCATTAAGAGATGAAGTGTAAATTGTTCAAAGCATGAAAAATAGTGTGATGGTGCCAAAATCAAGCAAGTATTTCTTCTAATTCAAAATTTTTAACTTTAGGGAAATGATATTGAAAACCAAAAATGTTGTCCTAGTTCTCTTATATCCGATGAATTAGATGGTACCTTAGATTATAAAAAATTTATGGCGTTGTGATTGATGGGTTTTTCATAGCCATGTTCTCTACCACTCTCCATCAGAACATGATGGTCAGATTTCTCATCCATATCCATATTTTCACCTATGTTCTCCTATGTGGAAACCCAATGATTAGTTTATTTGGGTAACCGTTACGTTACATACTTTAGTTTTTAAAGTTAGGTTTTGGTATTTCATTTTACGATGTGGGTTTCAATGAAAGAAACATTCAAGTAGAAAACCATGTATAACCCCGACGAATTTTGAGGGAGAAATTCATTTTAAGGGGGGTAGAATGTAACAACCCGAGATTTTATAATATATATTCATTTTAATTTCTTTCATATCATTTTTTGTACGCTACACAAAGATTATCTTTCGCTATATACAACACCGTATTAGCTTTCAGTATACGCAACACTATTATTGGATCGTGTTACACAAAATTTCATGTTTGTTTGATAGTAGTTATTCTACAAAACATTGAGTATATATATATATTCAATTTATTTTTTTATACTCAATAATAAAAGAGTCATACACTACATGAAACCCTAACTTGGATTGCATTACACGCAATCGCGACCTTCCTCGAGAGCGTGTGTTGTACGCAATATCGGGTTTTACTAAACAACGATATATTATTATAATATTATTATGAACTAGCCGTCATGAATATTATTAACTAAATTTTGAATTTTATAACATTATTATTCATCTTACACATTTTCTAGAACATGGTATATGAACAATATACTTTTTTTGGGTAAAATAAGTATTTTTCAAAAAATGTCGTTTTACCGCCTTTTGATGGCGCACCGACGTTAAATCTAGTTTTTGACATGTTTATAAGTTCAATTTTACAAAATAAACTTCTAATTTTGAATTAGGATATGAAACATTACATTGGATAAAGTTTTGATATTTTTCTGATAACATTCAAATTTTAATGAATAGTAAAAACATGCTATATTTTAATTAAAAACAACTTTTTTCATCATAATAATTTATGTGGTTAAATTATAATACTGAATGGTTTTAAAGTATAAATAGAATATATTTTTACCATTTAATACAATGTATGTCATTAGCATTGATTTTACCATGATTTCGTAGGTTAATTCAATTCAATCTTTTGCAATGTTTTAAACAAAAACCTGTTTTCTTTCGACAATGAGATTAATTTTAAATTAATTACTGATAATTATGTGATTTTAATTTTGAAAAATGGATTCTATATTTGGAATCATTGGTTCTATATTATGTTAATAAGCTAATTTTTTTGGCGTTATGAATAGTAACTACAATAAATTTTATTTATCATAGTTAAAGGTAAATCAGTTAATTAACGGTAAATATAATATTATAAAATTTCCCTAACACCTGTAAAAATCCTATTTGATGACTAAAGGTCGACCCATATCACCTAAGAGTCGGATTATAATAATTTAATGGACTTTTTTCTATGAAAATAACTTAATTATTATTAAAACCAAAGAAAGTGACAACATGTCACTCTCTCAAATCTTATAAGTATATTAATTTTAATTTAGTGATAAACATCATGAAACATCAAACATGAATAGTCTCCAGAAATCTAATAATGTTATCACATCATATGAATTTATTTATAATTTTTAGGGATTAAATAATTATCATTAATTGTGACACAATAGTGATGCAGAAAATTCTTTATCTAGTAAAAAATCAAGAATATAGTTTTTATTAAACTAATAGTGACCATAAAAGGAACAAAACCCTGACCAAAACTTATTGGTCATGAAAATGTAAAACATAATCATCCAATAGTCGAATATGGGACCATTTGGAGCCTTATAAAAGTGATTATGACACTTATATTATTTTATTTTAAATTATGCCAAAGTTGTCACCTTCATAATTTAATAAATATAACAATTTAAATATTGTGATTTTAAGATGATAAATTAGATTAAAAGTATTATTGTGAAAGTAAATATATTTATCTTCATCTTAGGATTTTATTTTTAATTTTTATGCAACAAATAAGTATATTAAATAATTATACAAAAATATTGTAGTATTTATTTTATTAAGAGATAAACCAAATAAATGGTTTTAAAATTTATAAAAAAAAATTTATATGAATTATTTAATGTGCTCCAATAATTTCCTAGATACATATGACCTTTTATGAATCTATTAAGGCTTCTATTTCGAACATATCTTCTGTATATATTTTATTTAAATTCAAATAAATGAATAGTGTCAAAATTGACACTATTGTTATTTTATAAAAATAACATATTATAAAATTGTTTAAAAATCACAAAAAATATTTATAAATTTATAAATTTAAATTTATATGGTATAAAATGTTATAAAGTATCTAATTATAGACAATTCACAACAAATAAGTAATTATTTAATATAATTTAAAACTTATATTATTATTACCATAAATAATCTTAAATTGATTAAATAAGGATAAATCAAGTTGATAATGTTTAAAATAAATTAATAACATGTATAAATTTTATATGTTGATGATATTACAACTCTATATAATCTAATATTCAAATATGAGTCATTTTTGGAATTTTTTATGTGGGTTTAGATTTATTATAAATTAATATTTTTAAGATTTCCAAAGGTGCCCCTCTCTTCCCTTATAAAAGGGCACCTCCTCCCTCCTTTCCTCACACCAATTTGAGCCTTCAGGCTCGGAAAAACCCTGCTAAATTATCTTCTCCACTTCCCTAGAAACATCCTAGAGGTCCTGGTATTTTTCAAAGACCAATTTTAGTGCCCTAAGAGGAGGTCTCAAAGAGGCGCTTCAAAGAAGAGGTAATGTCCGTTACCAATTCTTTCAACTTTATTTCTTCTTATACTTCTTCTTATTTATTTGTTTCATTATGAAGTAATAACATCAGTATCACTCATATACGGATATGTTATTATAAGTATGAAACAACCCTATTTCACCATCTATCCATCCTACGGAAAACAAAATCACCGCGCGTGTGTACGTACGGAATACCGTGTCCACGCCGTGGTGTAATCTATTTTCCACCACCACATTACTTGGATGGGTATAATGTTGTATATAATGACTATATATGATTATTGTAAAGTTATATTGATTCTTAAACATTATACATACACTTCAATACAATTCCATGGTCATGGGAATGATATCATCGCTCGTGTGTACGTACGGACAACTGTCTCCACGACGTGATGAGATTCATTATCAATGATTAACCATTCATGAATGATTATAATGTATATATATAATAAGTAATCAAGAAATATATGAAATAATAATGATACTATATTTACATAAATATATATGTATGTCATCTACATAATTCCATTCAATTCAATAAGGAAACGAAAACAGCGTTCAAGCGTACGTACGGCCTACCGTCTCCATAAACGGTGTATTTCATTCCATTTATCGATCTATTATATATATGTATATTCTGAATATATATTTTATATAAATCATGTTTTAAATTATGAATGTAAGTAACCATGATCTAAGTAATCATATGAATAATTTCAAGTTAAAACACGAACGACAAATGAAACGATTTTACCCATAATGCTACTTTAACATTAATTTAAAAAGAATGGGTAATATAAAGTCATAAGTGAACCATATATGATATCATAACAATGAATATGATTTTTTAATAAGTCAATGACATTATTTAAATCATTATATAGGAGGTTTGGATACGTACGAAGCATATCAGACCTAAGGTAAGGGATAATTTTGCAAACCTCATTTTTATCCGAGATTTCTTATTCGTAAGTATTTTCTGAGGCTATTACTATCTGTCGTGTAAATGTTTTATAAAAGGTTATTCTTGTATGTTTAAATTCATTTTTACCCATTTTGACATTTACCCCATGGTATGGAAGGAATATTTCTTTTATTTACCCTACAAGGTACTTTTTGACTTTTCCGACAAAAGTATGAGGAGAATGTTATTTTTAACTTATACGGCGTGAACAGATTTTTACGGTTTCAAAACGCCTCATTTTCATCAAGCATACTCTACATCATTTTATGACTATTTTCAACAATATACATTTATTTTAAATTTTCAGGGAATTTTTTGAAAAGAAAATGATTTTTATGAAGAAAGGATATTTTCCTCAAGAATTCATTTCAAATGTTTTATCAAAACCATTTTCCATCTAATATGAAATTATTTGATAATGTTTATGTTTCAAGTATAATGTCTCTATGATTTAAATGGTTCAATTTTCTTATTATGAAATGTCCATTTGTTTTATATGGATTATGAAATGAAGGGATGATGTTTATGAAACCAATTTTATTCTATGGCTTATGATAAATGTTTTAAGTTTATTTTGTGGCACAAGTAAGAATGATTTCATTATGAGATGGGTGGGACCTATATCTCCCTCCAATTCATTGGGTAAAGATTTATATCTAATGAGATAGACATGGATGTAATGGAAAGTTAAACCGGTTCAGTAATACAGGACTGGAACGAGGAGTGAACTCGATTCAGAAATGGACTTTGTCCACTAAGATGGTCTTGGCAACAATGCCTTGGCTATTATGGAAATCATATCATGTGCTTAATGGTTTCCACAATTAAATTTTTTATTCCCATTCAATTTTATCATGATTGATGTTCCCTTATAATATATGCATTACGTACTTCCAAAATTCATGTCTTTGCTCAAGATTTTGATGTTTAGATTTTATGTTCATGTTTTTGCAATCAAATTTTTATGGATTGTTTTATGTTCTCTATGTTTACCCTTACTAGGAATTTGAGCTCACCCCATTTATGTTTTCTTTTCCCCAGGATATAAAGAAAGGTTTTAGGTATGAAAAAAGGGGAAGATCTTTATTGGGTGATGTTGAAGATCTTTCACCACGATTAGAAAATTTTATTCCAAGTTTCCAAAGACACTAAACTATTGCGGTCCTTGTGTGTCTGTTTTTGTTATGTATTAAGTATTCCGAAAAAGTAATTTAATGTCCATGTATGTCATGCTTCGGGTCTCTACACATAAGATCAAAATTGAACATTTAATACCCTTAAAATGTAATCAAAATTTGTGTTTTTATTGGCTAAGCACCCTTAATGTGATTTAAAAATCACACATCATGTGGGACCCAAACACATCATATGACCCAATGCTAGAAACTCCACGTGTACTCTATGATTAAACAATACCATCATGGATAGTTAGATTCTGTGTACGGGTACATAGTTGGGGTACACATACATGTCCTGAAGGACACATGTTAGACTCTATTCAGGAGAAAACACCATGTATCTATGTATATGTGAATGAGAATGTTTACATGGGCATCACTATAAGAACGGGTAGAACCATAGGTCTTTGAGACACACCATGTAGTTCCCATAAATACAATTTATGTATGTATTCCTAATGAGATGTGTATTTGTAGGGACATGGCTAGAAAACAAGGCATCACCACACACCAAGTGGGATACCTTACATGCTGTGAACCTAGTCATTTTTTTGATATATTTTACTACTCATATCTCCATAATATGGACTCATATATTTTCCCGTGAGTTGCCTATCCTGAGTTTTTTTCATGTAGATTGATATGGTGGAGTTCAGGGTGGATTTTGAAATATGATACAATAATTTCCAAGAATGAAACTTCTTTATGTGACACTAGATCATAGAAGTGATAAGGAATGGTCATTAAAGAGACCAGGGTGGATTACTCTAGCTAGAAGCAGGAATGGATCATATATCTAAATAGTGTCACCCACCAATAGAGTCATGGAGTGGGTATTATATCTATCTATATTTATAGTGGTAACCTCATGTAATGAAAGGGAATTGTTCCTTTACCACGAGAGTGGAACTCTCCCACATAGGCATGGCATGGGTCCTCTACCACTATAGTGTAACCCTACTAGAGTTCCAGGGCATAGTTCTTCTGCTAGAGTGAAAAACTATTATAGAGTTATAGAATGGGTTCAATACTGCTAGGGTGGTGTCCTAATTTGTATTTAGATTGTGTATACACTACCTCCTGAGTAGAACCCTCATTCGGATTTAGGGTATGGGTCCTCTACCACTAGAGTTGAACCCTATTGTGGAGTTGGGCCATGGTCCCTCTACTTCTAGATTGGAACCCTCTTCTTGGAATATGGTATGGATCCTATATCTATATATAGAGTGAAACCATCCTATAGTACTAGTGTATGGGTCCTCTACCTTGGGATTTTGGCATCATGACTATAAAACACAATGGTGATTTTTTTCATTGCATTGATACTTCTTTAGTAAGATTCCCAAGATGTTGTGAATTGTTGATAGACCCCTTGGAACTATCAGTGCTATTTTACTTGGTCAAGATTTGATATCGATATCCCCATAAATAATCATTTGGGATTATTTTTATTATAATATATATATTATTCCATTATTTAGGATATTTTTATCGTCTTCTAATGGGTTCAACTATCTATTCTTATCATGTCTTATACCAAAATCCCTCAATAATTAAGAGCTTCCTAATGGGTATGTATACACTCAACCTTGCATGGGATTTTTCCACATATTTCATGTCTTCTATAGGGGATGGACAAGCCGGTGGTCATTATAGAGGATCATAGGGATATATTGGTACATTAAATCTCATACAATGGTCAGGGATTGGAGATCATGAGTCGGGCTCTCTCAATACGTTACATTGATAGTAATTTTCAGGTTGGAAAATAATTCTAATTGGGTGTTTATTTTTACAATTCTTCTTTTTAATTTATGTTTTCATATTCCTTTACTCCATATAGATTTTATATGAATAAATTATTCATTATATATTGATTTTTTTTATTATTGTTCCACATTCATTCTGTATAGAGACGGTTGTCTGTGTGAATACATGTACTAATGAAAAGGCCTGCCATATTAGTTTTTTATTTTGATGCTTGTTGTCTACCCGTAGACTATGTATTTTCTCTTGGTGTTGTTGTGTCTTGACCCCAATTAATATAGGTTAAGATCTTATTATCAATTTAAATATGGTAGAAAACTAATATTCATGGTTCATCGAATTGTTTTTGATGGATCATTATTATTAATGATTTAAAAAGTAATTTAATGGCCACCATGAATTTTATATTTCCCCAAAACATTTTTCCACTAATCATTGTATTTATAGGGTGAAAAAATTGTTGTTTCATTTAAAAATACCACAAAATCCAATAATTTTATAAATATTTGTATT
This sequence comes from Viscum album, assembly GCA_963277665.1. Taxonomy (NCBI): domain Eukaryota; kingdom Viridiplantae; phylum Streptophyta; class Magnoliopsida; order Santalales; family Viscaceae; genus Viscum; species Viscum album. Next base: position 685,661,330 of record OY728156.1, on the reverse strand, counting down.
AAGTAGTTAATATTTTTTGACATAGCTTATTGGAGATATCTTGTGGTAAAAAATAGCATTGAATTCATTCATGTGATGAGGAATATCATACAAAGAATAATTAGATTACTAAGAGATATTATAGTAAATGAAAATGATGTCTTGGATTAATGATTGAACTTACTCTCAATGGGTATTTATTTGGTGTTATCTCCCACTCTTTATGGAGGGAGAACATTCCAATCCATGTTTTTTTATACATTATCTAAGAGGGATAAAATTATTTTTTTCCAATTTCATCAAGAAATCAATGATATGTAGGTTTATTCATAAAATGTAAAAAAACATTGTGTCTTTAAATTATTTGAGTTTTATAGGAATAAAACATAATTCTTTTCATGTCATGATGCTACATATTATACGAGTGTAATTACATGGAATATTTCCATCCATGTCATAATTACTATCATGATGTTTTTTTATTCTTCCAATTCAATTTGTAATAAGGTTATTTATCTAATTTTTTTAAAAAATATGTATAATGAATAAGTTACAACAGCTTTAAAATTGGAAATTTATTCTCTTCCATTTTTGGATATCTAGGTCTTGTTAGTGGTTCATTTGTTTTGAGAAAAAAATTGTTGTTGACATTTATATATACGTTGGATGTATCCTTTTGAAAGTTATGTAATGATTTTGTAGTGGTATATTAAAAATACATATCAAAATAAACACTCAATTTTCTATATGTATATTTATAAGTAGGTTTTTTATTTCAATACGAGCTACATGTCTTTAGTAGAGAACATCATTTTTCTTATATCTGACCATGAATGTGTCAATTTTGGAGGAAAGGGGATCCATAACTAGAATGCAAAAACTTTTATATATGAGATTATAATGATGGTAAATTCATATATATATATTAATATACATGATATTTATCAATATATAAAAATTCTTATTAATTTATTGGATCAATTTAATCAGATGATGAAATATATGTGGATTTTGAATTAGCATTAAAAAAATTCTATGGTTTAAAGAGATCGTACATAGTAGAGATGATGAATCAGAAACATTGAGATTATTAGTATGTATTCCAAGTTTAAATTTTTTAACCTTTTCCATGTATGAAATTAATGGATATAAATTTCTTATTAATGAATATAAACAAAAAATTTCCGTTCAAAATAGTAGTGTATTTTTTTCATAAATCCAATGAATTTTTCAAGTGCTAAAGAATAATGCCAAAATCTTCATATCAAATACATATTATGGAGTCGTCGAATAAATATGGGAGTTTTATTTCATTAAACTTCATGTTAAAAAGTTTAAGAGAAAATGGTTTACCAATAGCCACAGATCCAAATATAATGAATTCGTAATCACACTAGTTAATCTAATTGCATTGAAACACATAGATGATCCATTTATCATCAAAACACATGAAAAATAATTTTTTTATATTCTTGATCAATATAATATATAGTTTTATATTACATTACATGGAAAAAAATGGTATATTGGTGATGATAAAATAGAGAAAGATGTTGATTTATGTGAGATCATTACTTCCATTGAAATATTCACAGGTAATATTAATGATCGAATCATCGACATCATTTTGACCATAGAGAATGATCATGATGAAGGAAAGAGTGAAGGAAATACTATAGTAATTTTCTAATATTATAGGTAACATATTTTATATTTCTAGTTTAATTTTTAAAATTTCATAGAAGTTTAGATATTTTAATTTTAAATTATTTATTAAATAACAGATTATAAAAAATAAGTAAATTATAAATATTATTTTATTTTTATTTTTATAACCATGTTAAATATTACATAACATATTAATTAAATTATTTTAAAAAACAATTATTTTAAATAAAATATGTTAATTACAAAAAAATTGTATAAAAGCATATATTAAATAATATTTTTTTTATAAAAAATGATTTATAAGTTTTGTGAATTTTTACTATTTATACATCATTGTTGGATTTCATTCCATTAATTTATTTTTTTCATCTACCATTAATGTTAATAACATTTTAGTTAAATAATCTAAAAAATATGATTAAAAAAATGTGGTCAGATTAGTTTACTATTTGTTGGAATATTTTTCTAAAATTCAAAGATTATTTTTTTGGAGGAAAAAATGTTGTTATACATTGGACTTTTTTTAATATTCACACACCATTTAAAGATTTATTATCATTTATTTATATCATTTCACCTCTCATCAATGTTGTAATAATTTTAGTAAACTATAAAACAATAGGAATAATTTTTTTCTATTTAGATTACTTTCCTGTGGGTAATTTTTTAGTTTTTATTTAATTTTTGATTTAATAGGTAGAGCTATATATTTGTGTACTAATTTTTAATTACATTTATTTTTAGGATAATGGAGTATTAGATCAGATATTTGGTATAGTTGTTGTCTTCTAACATTGAAAGATAGTTTTACATTAATAATCCCAATACTCCACCTCCTCCATTTGATCCCACTCATACTAATCCTACACATAAAACTCCACCTATTGAACCCACTGCTTCTTATCCTACACGTACTCTCTCCCCTAGAAAACTCCTAATGTATTGTGAGTTATATATTAACGATACCCAACACCATATTTTTTAATATGGTAGGATATGATATATTAGAGATACCATTCATCATCAATAGGTAGAGATATATAATCCTAGGGTTACATTATCAGATATTATAGATATATAAGTGAGAATACAATTTCATGCAGATGACATGAGTATAGATCAAAATAATCACCAACCATTTATTCATTTATCCATCTAAACTTTTTTAACAAATTACTATATGTATATGTGTATATTATATTATTTATTTCATTTCTATGTTAAATTTATTTGATCGAAAATAGTTTTATATGTTCATATATTTTTATATGTATAATATAAAGGTAATGAAATATTGTATAAAAATAAAAAATAAAAAGTGATATGGATTCTGATACAGATTTTACTCATATTGATAGATTATCAAAAAATTAAAATTTAATATTGATTTATTATAAGATTCTAAAAGATTTTTCATTCTGTAGGCATGTAATAACTATGGATCCTTGGAAAGTGAACATGGTGATTGTAACTATAGATTATTTTTCATCAACATGATTCATGTTTCTTCTATCTATATAAATTAAAAAACATTACATATGTTTAATTTATTCAAAATATATACTAGAGTTTTTTATTAGATATATTTATACAATTTTTAAGAGTCATTACAAGATAGATGTATATGGATTTATGGAACCATATAATATTTCACCTATAGAATGGATAATGACTAGTGTATAAAAAATGATTTATATTATTTAAATATATCAAAATAATGCATTTATTTAATGATGGATGTCTCCTCTTCTTTAAGGGTATGAAACATATGTCTCAATTTTTTTATAAAACTCTTAATATAATAATCCATTACATATTTTTTATATATCCTGGTATTATGGATGTTTTGTGTTTTCTTCCAAAGATAAGGTACTTTACAGGCTATTCTCTAACCATGGTAAAGCAAGAGAAAATTTCATGAATGTATTGAACACATATGTTTCAATAGTTTAATACATGTTTATATTATAAGGATATTTAAATATATTTTATTTATATTATTACCAAATGGGTAATGGAATTTATTTAGAGACCCCATAAGAAATAATAGCTTTAAGATCATATATGTAAAAGAAAATGTCCATTTTAATTTATAATTACAAAAATTTAGATATGTTATGAAAATAAAATTCTGAATTGATTTTTTTTAAATCATAAACAAGAATGAGTAATGTAATTTATATTCAATGTTTTATGATATTTTTATGATATAATTTCAACTGGACAATTATGATGTTACAGAAGTTTAGATTTCATAATAAATATTTCTTAATAATTCATTAATTTTATTAAGAATACATATTAATTTATTTGTTTTAAATATTAATCTTTTTGATAAACCTCAAAAATATATAGAAAAATAGTTAAAACATTTTATAATTTGTTGGGAGAAAGATTTAATAACTTTTATTATGTTTTAGATAATCTGTAATATATATTGAAAACATGTATCCTAAAATTGACAGTGTTTGTGTGGCTATTTTCTACTCGGGTTTTATGGTTTCTTATGCTTCTTTTTATCCACTAATTACAGCAGAGGTAAATGATTAATTGAAATTTATTTTAAATTTTTTACATATTTTATTTTATTAAAAATTTTAAAATTAATTTTTATACATTTCCATGTCGGTTTTTCAAAAAACTGAGGTATAATATTTTTTTTCATTAATTATTTGATAACTGAAATGAAAAATCCTATAACAATTTTCATTCATGTCATTTTTCAAATAATAGATTTCAAAAATCGTAGTGGTTTTTACATAGTTGATGTGAAATGACCTATCATTATGGATTTTCTTCATCTTTTTTACAATAAAGGATGTGGTAAATAGATTCTTCTAGGATTTTTCAAATTAGTTACAAAATAAATGACATTAAAAACTTATAAAAATATATATCAAAAACTTTTACTTTTTATTATATGATTTTAAAAAGATATTTACATCATCAAATACAATAACATCACATAGTAACAGATGTTAAAAATAAATAAATCCATTATAGAATAGTATTTTTTTCACTAGTGTTTGTTTTATGTCCTTGATTTCCCTATTAAAAATTCTAATTTGTTTAATACTTATTTTTTGAAATAATCTAAATGATATATTTGTTATGTGATGTTATATGTGGCTAGGAATAATAGATTTTATGTGATTCTGGGATTTTTAATCATAGGATGACAATTGTGACACATGGTTATGGAGGCTGGGATGATGTGGTAACAGATTATGCCGATGATAAAGAGATGTATCTAGATATTCTTAGGGGTGATAGAGATGAAACGAAATATTATAATATGAGTGGATTATGGGATTAACCATTGATGTCATACTAAGTGAAGAGATACTTGATTGGAATATGATTAATAATTGTTGGCTTTTTTAGTTAATTTATCTTCACTATTTTCCCCACTGCCTGAGGCAGTTGGAAGGGCATTGATTCATGTTTCCATGTTTTGTTTGTTTAGGACAGTTTTCCATGGGAACATGGACTATGGATTGATGATCATAAAAAATAATTATTTATTAGAATATGGGATTTATTGATTCTTGACTGCAATGAGATGTAATTCTTGATCAATAGTGGACTCGATTTCATTATACATACATGAGATGGACTTTTCTCTAACTGTGATTAATGTAATTTAATGTGGAATACTGATAATGGATAATTAAAGGATAATGAATTAATTTATGGAATAAAATGATAAAAATGGAATGATTTAATAAATATAGCTCTTTTAAATACTTGTGTTCTTATTGAATATTTACTCTTAGCAGGGGAAGCAAATAGTCACAGTGATGTTAGGTAAAGATGACTATAAAGCTAGGTTATGATCATAGTGTATTTTTATGATATATTATATCATATATATTATGTGAGTTCATATTCATCCCTACCTATGTTGGTTAGGAAAAATGACACCTAGTGGACTCTAAGAGGGTGTTTTCCCCAACATAATAGTGGGAGGATGGATGGATGATTATTCCATCTTGCCTCACACTTTTCTCTTGGTAGTTACTTGTACTAGTCAGCTTGATAGTCATTTTACCGATGTTCGTGTATAGAGATCTAAAATTCATTGGGGGAAATTTATCACACATATATTTATTGATATAATATACAATGTATTTTTATAGATATTATGTCTACTGAGTTAAATGACATGAGATAGTTACTTGTTGTTTGGGATATGATTTATTAAGGTATAATACTTGATGTATGATATATTTCATAGGGGATCTGGTAGATTTTAGAAACTACATGGATACATATATGGATATGGAGAAGTGATGATGTGATTATGTGATTCATAAGGTGCATGTTGTTACACATTTCTCTGGTATCTTTGGTTTGAACTATTTTAGAGACAGATGGATTAGGAAGGGCGGTGTTGGGGTAGAGCTACAAACCAGTCAGGAATTGAGAGTAGGGAACCATTTCCGTTTAATTATTATATTATATTCTATATTTTATATGATAAATATTGAGGTACATCCATGGTTATGTTGGGAACAAAGTATACCTTTTTTTTGATGAATTGCTTTCCCTACTTTTCACTGTTCAGTAGCCTGTTTTCCTTATATTTTGTATGAGAGGTTCTGGAGAGAATTCTAGAGAGTATATTTGAATTATAACAAAATATATTTACTCTACTTTTGGGTCAACCAGTGTAGGTTGGATATCATGTTAGATATTACTAGGTTATGGTTTTTTTGTAGGTTTTTGGGATTCAGGGTTCATGCTATCTTTACCTTTTTGTTACTTGTAACATTCCCGTCAGATGTAATAGTACTCTATAAACTTTACTGAGTCAATGTGAAGAATCTTCATATATATATATGTGTGTGTGTGTTTGTGTGTGTGAGAGAGATATAGAGATAGGAGGTTTAGTTTATTGTATCCTTATTATCACATTGTTCTCCATGTTCTCTTGTAGGGTAATTCCTCCCAAATGCGTGTTTATTATACCCTCAGTGCTAATCTCCAACTCAAGGTCTACTAGAGGTGGGACTCAGGTCTTCACCATTTTCCTTCCCTCATTACCAACCCAGGATGGTACTCTTTAGGGGTAGTTGGTCATTACAAAGTGGTATCAATGGTTACTGTTGAGGGATAAAACATAATTTGGAGTTAGGCATAGGTAGGGTTTCATGGGTTAGTACAGAAATGATTTTAGTGTAGTTTGGAATGAAATGTAAACATGGTAGATTGGATAAGGAATGAGTATTCAAGACCCTATGAGATCTAATTCATGGACCTATAAATTTATTGAGTCTACTAAACAAAGTATCACTCCTTGTAGAGAATATCCCTTTGAAAGGATCAGTCATCATTCTTCATTTTAACTATGTCTGAAATTGGTAGAAAATGGGATAGGTTAAAAAAATACCAGATAATAAAATAATTAATTAATTAATGATATGCATTCAATTTTATATAATTATGAGCTCTAACATTTTTTTCTGTTATAGTTGAATGTTGACATTATCATTATGTTCATGCAAAATATTTTTATAGGATATTTCATTAAATCACTATAGAGTGGTGGTCAAGGATGATGAAACTTATAGGATGACACTATGAGTGTATCAGCAATAGAGTCTACAAAAGTTTGAGGGGTCAATCTATGATTAATCCATATAATATTGGTTATATGGTGTTGATATATATTTTAGATTGATCGGTTCTCACATGGCGAACATGGTTTCATTGGTTGTGATGATGTTGTATGGAGAAGTGAGGTAGTGGTGGTTCTTCTTCCTCATGGATCATGACGAGCCTATAGTCTCATCATATTTGTTATGAGACTAGTTACTTGTATAGTTTCTTTCTTAAAACATGAAGGTATAAAGTATCTATGAACTTCATAACCTTTTATAGGGGATTTCCATCTTGTGAGAGTTTTGGATCCATTTTTGGACCATTTTGAGACATGATTCTGAACTATTTTTCAGATGGGGGGGCTAGGGTGAAGAATTATGAGGATACATTACATCTATATATCACATTACATGTCACTATGTTTATGCTAAACACATTTCTATAGGTATAGGATTGATAAAAAGTTATCGAGGGGAAGTTTTCAAGAAATGTATCTTCATGATAATAAAGTCTCCATGATTCCTCACAATGTAGTATTGTAGTTTAGGGTAACCATTTTTTGGATATAAGAACATTATGTCAGCTAGGGGTAGGTCCTAGCCCTCATTATATTGTTTATATAGGGGGAAGTGGTTATCAAACCTTAAATTAGGGAATATACATATGTCTTTTCTATGGAGTCTATGTTTATCAGCTATGAGATTTACCATGATTTTTGAAGATTGAATATGTGCCAAGTATTATGCATAAAATTCTTTCATTGAGGTTATTTCAGCAGTGGTCATAGCGATAGTTTTTTTTGTTTAGGATTAGAATATAGGATATGTGGATGGAAGAGTACATCCTGGATATTATTCTCATCATTCGATAAAAGAGAACACATGAGGGGGTGGCCATCACTTGGGACAAATAGGTCATTGATTACGTAATGGGTAACATCAATCTTTAGTGTTTTCATCACTCAAAGAGCCAAATGTCCTTCATGGTATGATTTTAATTTTTTTATACATGGGTGCATCATTTTCTTGATTTAGGTGAAATGAACTAAATTATTTTTTATACAATCATACACTCTTTGGAAAATGAGCTTGATAAGATTTTGCTGGAATACTAGTGACTACACCATCTTCTAGTTAAGGTGACTTGTATGTAGTTTGAAGAAAATGTGAGATAGTGCATGAAAAGAACCCCTCTTGGGGGTACTTCCTATAATTACATATTCAGCTATATTTTTTTATCATCGTCATGGATGGGTTCTATGTTCTGAATGATTTCATGGATTATTGAGTATTATAGTTGTGATTATGATGTTGGTGGAGAGTAAGTAGGGTTTTTTTCACGCCAGACCCTCGGGTGGGATGGAGGTGTGTTATGGATTTTTCATCCTTGATGGAAATGTTAATGCTAAGATCATAATAGGTCTAATAGTAAGTATTTCTCAATGTTATGGAAGAGTACCCTAATATCTTTCTATAGGTTGTTTTGTGTTACCCATTATATGGGAGATTTAGTCTTTGATCAAGCTAAAACCATACATGTATCATTTCTCCATGTATTCATATAGGATGACACCTTATGAGTTGTGAGAGATCGGAGTATATCTTGATGATCTATTGCAATCATGTTTTTTATTGAGTGTTCCACCGTGGGTTGGACTAGTTTTGTTCATGGATAAGGATAATGGAATTTTACATACTTGTATCAATTATCATCACTTGAACCAAGTGATTGCGAACAACTATTTTCCTCTTGTATGGATAGATGATATATTCACTCACATGATGTATAAAAGATAGATCTAAAATCTCATATCATTTTCATGATATCATTAACTGAAGGTGAATGATAAGGATGTTTAGATGACTATATTTTGTTTTCATCATTGTAATTATTAGTGTGTTGTGATGTTGTTCACTATGAAGAATTCTCTAGTCATGTTCATGTGGTTGATGAACGCAATGATTAGTGAATTCCATCTTATGTTCACGGTAGTTTTCATTGATGATAACCTTCTATAATAAACATCATCGGGGGAGAATATAGAGAATCCAAATTCAATTTTGAGAGATCTTAGTTTTGAGAATCTATTCGTTATGTTGTTTAAATGATATTTCTCTATTCCTGAAATCTATTTATTGGGGAATGTCAGGTTTTCTAAGGGTGTAGTCCTAGATCATTCAATGATGGAAGATGTTTTATCTTGGTTATCCACCAAGATAGAGGTATAGGAATAACATTTCCATAAAAATATAAGATATTATAGGAGGTTTGTAGCTAATTTATCTTGGGATGAAACTCTTCTAGAAATGGAAACCCAAAAGGATTAGTCATTATTGTTGTTTGACCAGTGTTATGAAACTTTTGAGTACATGAAGGAGAAGTTGTTTAGAACTCTATTATAATGTTTTCTAGTAGAAAGTTTTCAATTTGAGATTTTCTATGGTGCATATCTTCTGGTTTGGGTGGTGTTATGATGCATCAAATATCAGTTGATTCTTAAGGGTCTCAATAGTTTTATCCTAACGAACATAACTATGTTACCCATGATCTTTAGTTGGTATCAATTGTTATTTCCTTGAGGTCTTTGTGACATTACCATATTGGAAATGGTTTTTTGGTTGGTATCAACCATAAGATATTTAGAAATGTATTATCTCTACATGGCATGGAATTTAATTATTGTTAGTGGATGGAATTATTAAAATATTGCATCTTCAAGATTTTTTATATTTCTAGAAAATTAAATGTTTTGTATGATGCGATGAGTTGGAATACACATAGTGATTCCATGTGTGAATCTAGATATTTCAAGAGATATATGGAAGAAATCTCAATGTTTCTTATTGTATAGGATAGGTTGGAGATGGATTCTGTCTTTTAAATATGATAGTGCATTCACCTTTGGTGTAATAGGTGGAGGAGTCGAAGTTGGGGGATTATGTGGTGGTGTTTTGAAAGACTGATTTTTGTTGTCCTGATTCTAGTGGTTGTTATGAGGATAAACATAACAAAGTGTTATTCCATAGAATTATTTTCATTCCTTTGTTTATGTGGGAGATGGTTCCCCGTGATCTCGATAGTTTTCTTTTGGATGTACATCGTGATGCTAGAATGATATAGTGAGTTTTGAGAGGTCATTTATTGTTGTTAGTGTTAAAGTCTGATGTTGGAGATTTTTTTTCACAATTTATGGTCTTCCATAAGGTGAAGGTCAAGCCCCATGTTCTTTTTGGTTTTCTTTACCTATTAGATGTAACCTAGTAGAAGTGGTAAGAAATATCGATTGACTTTGTGACATGTTTACCTTGAGCTCTGGTAGGTTGTGATGTTTAAGGGTTATAGTATATTGTTTGAAAAAAATCATACCACTATATAGTGATTAGGGAGTAAATCCTAGTTGATATTTATTTGAGGCAGTATCTATAAGAGGTGGTGAAACTACAAATATTCTCAATGCAGATTATCTCGGATCAAGATCCTTATTTTACCACCATGGTATTGAGAAGAATAAAATGTTCTTTTAGTTCTAAATTATTTTTTAATGCTTATTTTCATCCGAATATTGATGATCAAATAGAGTGGACTATCTAGAATATTGGAGACATGTTTCACTATTATATCTAGGATTTGGTATGTTCCTGTATAGGGTATCTTCCTAGATCATGTTTTCTTACAATAATAGCTTTCACTCCCCCATTGGAATGAAATAGTTAGAAAATTTGTACTACCAAAATTTCAAATCTCTTTTGTGATATATATAGGTTAGAGAGGTTGAATTTCATGGGCCTAAAGTGGAATATATTACAACAGAGATGGAATAGTTAATTAATGGGATGATAAAGGAAGCAATAAATTATCATGCAACCCATGATGATCACATGATGAGACCTCTGGTGTTTGATTTTGGAGATACATTTTTCGTTATGGTGACTCCACATCATAGGAAGTAATGGATTATTCATGGGTGTAGGCTTTCTCCTTAGTATTTTGGGACATTCTAGGTGTTCTTCCATATTGAATAGGGTGAATATTGGACACAACTTCCCCAGAAGAAGTTTTAAATATATGATGTTTTTTTGTGTTGTAACTCCTTCATTATCTTCATGAAAACTATCATTTCATCAATTGGGTTGAGATAGATGTTGATGAAGATGGAACTTTCAAGGATAATATTATGGAGATCTAGGACCTCCCTGAGAAGGAATATTGAAGGTGTTATATTTTCTTGGTTCATGTATTATTGCCGAACGGTGCCTAGAAGACAGTACCTATGAATGTGATTCTCTTATACACACTCAATACCAATATATATATTTGATGTTTAACTCTTATCTTGTAATGATTTTATATTTTTATTTTTAAAATTTTTGGATTATGATATGGTTTCATATTGTTTCTTATTATGGATTAACAATTGATTGAGAGGTATCTACCCTAGTAGAGTGTTTAAGTGTTACATGTTGTTGTTGTGTGGTTTTTAACTGTTCATCAAATGAGGTTGTTAATATTTTGAGATGGATGTATCCATTATAGGTATCTCTCAATGTGGTTGTTTGGATAACCCTTATTTATATTCTCTATGGGTTTAGTTTTGGATTCATTAGGACAAGAATAGTTTTATTGGAATTTAATGGAAGGTACTAGATCTATGTAGACTAAACCTATTTCTTCGTTCTAATGCTTACAGTTCGTAGAGGAGGCATGGAGTTATTTTGGAAGAGCATTACTAATAAATAGTATAGGTAGGGGAATAAAAATAATATAAGTTTTTTTAACATCATGTATTCAAATTTCATTTGTTGTTAATGATTTTTCATCATGTGCTTCAGAACGTGTAAAAATTTGGGATTAAAACATTTTACGTGAATGTTTTTTGGCGAAACACAAATATTTTCATTTACATGATGTGTAAATTCCATGTGTAGTGGATTAATAAAATGTGTAGTGGCTTTGGAATTCTCAAACCATATTCCTCTTCTTGTAATTTCTGTAAATCTAGTGCCCTTCTATTCCAACATTTTTGAATCCCTTTAACAAGGATAGACCGTTAGCTCCAATCATTGATCCATGGTGATCCATGGAGAATTATTTCTTCATTTTAGAGAAGTTTCTCTTGGATTGTTCTTGTTAACACGTTTTTCATCTCACCATGTTATGGATCATATTATATTATATTCTAATGAGATTTAATATGGGGTTCTAATTCTTTTTCTGCCTGAAATATTTAGATGATCATAGTTTCCTCATTGGAGAGGTTATTGTAGATCAGCAACAATGGTTTGGTGACATGTATAGAAAATTTATTTCTTTGTGGAAAGTGATATTTTCATTATATTTGTTTAAGTGAAATAAAACATTTTACATGTTTTATCCATTTTATGGAAATTAAATTAACCTAAAAATGATTTGACTAGAATAATAAATAAATTTTCATAGTTATTGTATAGATATACATAATTCTGTTATGATGGGTTGCCTATTGGTTTTCTAGATATTTCTATATATATTCTATGATTTCTTATAATATTTTATTCTTAGAGTAGAGTTATTAAATATTTTAAGAATATAAATATGAAATTAATTAATATTTAATTTTCTAGAGAAATTAATGATGTGGAATGATATTAATCAAGTGGTTGATATAATTTGATGATGATAAAATTGATGCAATGTAGAAGCTAAACTTAAAATTTTATTCCATGTGATTAATGGAATTGAAAAATATTGTGAAGCATTTTATTATTTTTGATAATAATTAAAATCCATGTTAAATGAGAATGGAACTTATCACAATTTGATGAAACTAGTTTAAATTAGACATATCATGTTTTATCTTATGATTTATTATTATAACATTATTCTTTATGTTTCATATTGTTAAAAAAAATTTAATGGTGAATCAATTACTTCAACATCAAATGAAAACTACTTATCTGAAAATGATATATTCTAGTTAATAATTTTCTCTTCTGGTTGATAAGGTCGAGAGCTTTGTGTGGGAGTCGTGATAGCTCATTTATGTGCCCAGGATGGATTCCTTGTTTTAGTCCCTATATTAACCTATTGGATAAGGATTTTTTTATAAAACTTTTGTGATGTTATCCTTATGTGAAATTGTATATGGGGTGTGATATGGGGATGTGAGGCTCAGATGTGATGGAAACTGGGATGGCTCTTCTTGGGATGGATGATGTGATATGTTGATGAAGATGGTGGAATGATTTGGAAGCAACAACCTCATGTGATGGTGAGATGCATTAGGATACCTATATGGGAGTCAGGGATGGTACCAAAGTCAATATAACTTGTTGAATATAGTATTACCTATTAATGTGATGATGGTTTCCTTGATCAACTCTTGGAATTTTTTTAATTGATGATAGTCGGGTAGTTATTTTATATGCATTGTGTTCCCCAATACTTAAGCCATTTGGGAGTGATTGGTTTCTCTTTTCTACTTATTATTAGTTTATGATGGAATTTATAGAGTTCCTAGGTTACGTAATAATTCTAATAGTGTTTAATAAATGTTTAACCTATTGTGTTGGTTGATTTTATATTACAATGAGATGTTAATCTGGGTAATACTTGGTCACCATTCGAATATGCTTGGAGGGAATTTACTTTACTCTAATTATGATTAATTTAATGAAATATGGAATAATATTAACAGTTAATTAATAGATAATGAATTAATTAATGAATGAAAATTATTGAGTGGACAGAAGTAATTTATTTAAATATTTTAAATTCATGTGTTCTTATAAGACATCTAGTCTTAGTTGTTTCTTTTGTGTAATTGGGTGATAGTAGAAGTAGTTGATTCTATGACAAGGTTATGGATATAGTGAGGTTGTGAGATTTATTATATCATGTGAATTTTGTGATTTCATATAATAAAACACTCATATTTTTTTTGTGTGGAAATGACACCCAGTGGACTACGGAAGGGTATTTTCCCAAACAACTTGGTGTGATGATTGATGGATGATTGTCCCCTTTGGCCCCCCTCTCTTATATTGTTAGTTACATATTCTAGTATGAATGCCAGTTAGTTTCCGAAAAATATTTTAGGGGGCTGTAATATATTTTGGATATTTCAGTCACATGTATTTTTGATATAGTATCAGAAGGATTGTTATAAGTATAAAGAGTATTGGCTGGGATGGATTAGGGTACTTAATCAGTGTATGGTCTTTGATGGATTGGGGTATAACTCCCAATGTATGATAAATATAATGTACCTTGTGGTGGTTTCAACAACTAATTTTCAATTATATATGGATATGTTGATTGGATTATATGATGATATGATTCCTGAGGTTCGTGTTGTGATTCCATTCCACACTGTCTTCAAGATGACCTATATTGGGGAAAGATCACTCAGGACATGAAACATTGGGGAAGATTATAAGACCAGTGGAAAATAGTAAGTGGGGTAACCTTGATTAGTCATAGTTTTATCATATTCTCTATTATGATTGATACAAGGTGAGACTTTTCTATAGTGATGTTGGGAAATTAGTATACCTATTAAGGTGATGAGTTAGTTCCCCTGTCGTTAACTATGATTTAGCAAGTTTTCTTCATATTTTTTAAGATAATATATTTAAATTATCCTACTATGTATTCCATTATTCTCACCCTATGTAAATAAATATAAATTGTTTTTTACGGAACGCAGATCCGGTTGCAGATGGGGTATATTAATATCATGTTTTTTTTCAGTAGTTTCTTAGGCTGTGTGGTTGTCGTTGTCCTTAATGTTTTGGAACTTGTAGAATTACCTAAATTTTTTATAGTAATGTATGGAATTTCATGTTTTCAATTTGGATTTTTTATATATATTTCTAAATAGACCAGGATTTGTGTATCATTTTTATCTCTTCCTTCAATATGTTCTCTTAAATATTAATTCCTCGTATATGCATGAATGTTATATCCTTGGTGCTAGTTACCAACCTAGAGCCTACTGGATCTTGGAACCAGGCAGTCAACATATCCCATCCCTCATTATTGGCCAAGGATGGGTACTCTTTAGGAGCAGTGGGTCATGACATTAAAGAAATTTTAAAAATAAAAATTTTTACCATATATAAAAAATTAAATATGTGATAAAAAAATTTCCATCCACTTATGTTAATAGATTATTTTTAAAAATATTTAATCATTTGGAAATAATTTTTAGCTAATAAATACAATTTATTATCATTTTTATAACTATTCACATTTAGTGACATTAATGGCATCAATAATATTTTTTATTATAATATTTACTCCGTAACAATCACTTATATATTTTTATTGTTAGATAAATTCATGGGTAACAACAATGAATAACAATTATGAAACATTAAAATATTTTACAACCATTTATTGTATTTTTTCACTACTTGAACAAGTGTGAAATAAATATTACGTAAGCATTCAAGGAAATTGTACTATCAGTGAAAATTAAAAATAAATAACAATAATAATAATTGTTTAATTATTTTCAATGTTATCACCTAGAATGGTTCATATTTCGTTTTTATCAACATCTATATTAGGAATACATAATAACTAAGAAAAATATACATTTTTTAGTTCTCCATAACATAATGTAATTTAATGTTCGTAATCATTTAACAACGGAACAAATTCTTTATTTTAGAAGGTATGATGGTTGTGGAAAAATTACCCTCATCCAAGAAAACAAAGGAATGTGTTGGGTTTATTTAGAGACATTATCCCATATATTTAAATCATGTTATTATATTTTATCCACTACCATGTTGATAAAAATTTACCATGGTTTATATACATCATTGATAAAAATGAAATAGATCTATTTACCAAATTTTAACCACTTAATTTTGAATATGAAATCCATATATCAATATTTAATTAAAAAAAGAGGAAAAATTATTTTTTAATATTAGTACACCAAACTCATTGAACAATGTTTTTTGTCAAATTTATTTTAGGAATAAAAATACACTTATTACAAAATAAAATTTAATTCTGATTCCAATGTAAATAATTAAATTATATATAATAAATGAGAATTTATGTTACATTAAAATAGAATCCTATATAGAAACTGTAACATCCCACATAAAGAAAGAATATGAAATTATCATATTTTTTAATATTCGTGAATTAAATATTAGTTTTACATTAAATGGGATTCTATTTTTGATAGCATACTCAACACAAAACAACTAATTTCTCATGAATCTTAAATTGCACCCAACATTGAGTTATATGGAAAAAATAATATATTATTATTATTATTTAAAATTGTAGTTAATGCCTAGTCTTTGTACAGGTAGGAATGAACAAAACTAAATAAAATATTATTATAAATAGTTTTTAAATTTATTTACATTTATCCAATAAATTTTAGGGCGTTAAAAGAAGAATGAATCTGATTTTAAGCATGAAATACTCTAATATTCTTTAATGGACGTTTTCCACCTATTGATGGAGAACACATTTTAAATCTATATTAGTCACTTTTATATGTTCTATTTGACAAAATAAACATCTTATTTTGAATATGGACATCAAAATTTACTTTGGGAAAATTTTTGGTATTTTTCTGATAAATTTCATTTTTATTGAAAAGTGAAAAATACTACATTTTAATTTTAAACTGCCTTTAAATCTAATTTATTTATATAGTTATATTGTTATTTTTATTGGTTTTAAATTGTAATTGGATTATATTTTTACAATTTAAGATTTTTCTGGTTATTGTATGTAATTTCTCTGTGAAATTGGGTATAAAACAATGTTTGTCTTTTGATTGTTATTATTTCATAAAAACCCAGTTTTTTGGTTTTGACAATGGGAATTGATTTTATATTAATTTCTCATACTTCTATGTTTTGACATTAGAAAAATGGATTCCATATTTTGAATTAGTAATTCCAAATTAGGTTAATAGGTATGTTTTATTTTTAGACATTATGCATAGTAACTTTAGTAAAAATTTTATTTACCATGGTTAAATTTAAAATCTGGTAAATAAGGGTAAAAAATAATATTATTATAATATTAAATTATAGTAACACATGTCCATGTCCTATTGGATGATACATGTCCGACCATGTTCATCCTTCGGTTGATTTTGGGACCCCATGGAGACACATGGAAATGATAATGACATTTTATAAAAATTAATTTAACGTTATGGAAAATGTAACAGAAACATATATCATTTAGAAAAAAAATAATTTGGGGCTATTTAAATGATTTCTTAGACTATAAATATTAGTTTTAAATATAAAATTATTTCCTACATCATGGTATTTTATTTATAATTTTAGACAATAAATAAATAAATTTAATTATGACACAATGGTGATGAATTATTTGCTTTATTAATAAAGGATTCAAATAAATGATACTATATATATTAAAATAAATTTATTTTTAAAATTTTTGGGACATCTACGTATTTTATAGATTATTATTATTTTTTATCTTTAAATTAATGATGTTTTTTTAAAATAATAAAAAAAATTCAAATTTTCTAAAAAGTCATGATATGAATCGTGTCAAAATTGACATAATTAAAATTTTAAAATAGAAAATATTTTATTCAATATTATTAAATTACAAAAAATCTACAACTAGGCTAATTAGTTAACATATGTCTAAAATTTTATTATTGGTTATTTAATTGGATATTTTTCTTGTTTTGGTAACTATTTTGATTCTCAAATTGTTAAATAGTTGATAAAACGACACAAGTTAAAAAGGATTAAATAGAAAAGATAAGGATTAAAAAATATCTAAAACCAGTCCAATTTTTATTAGATGGTTTTATTTAGACATGTATTCACCTTATAATATAAATAAATAATTTTTTGACCTTTTTTAACCAAAAACAATTTTATAATAAATTAACACTTTCAAACATTCCAAAAGAGCCTCACCCCCTCTTATTAAAAGACACAACCTCTAACCCATTACTCACACCTCTAAAGCCCCTTATATCATCCAATATCTACTCTAAATGGATCTTAAAATTCATATTTTCCTCCAAGAAGTGTTCCCCTTGGAAGAAGATAATTCATGAAATCCTTTTGGTTCAAAGCAAATAGAGTTACCCGATTTAAAGGTAATGCCTTCTCCAAAGTTCTTTTCATTTATTTACCATCCCCAACCACCTAAAATTTTATTATTAAACTATTTTAACCCAAACAATATATTCAATACATTGGGATGTTTTTATGAGTATGATTTTAACTACACTTCCACACACCTCCATCTAATGGGTATGAACATACAGTTTCTATGGAGGGCGAACTACTGCCTCACAAAATGATGATTATTAAATTATCTCTTACAGCCTCGGATGATGGCCATTAAGATGGCACTATATTGATATTTTATAGATATTATATTTATATTGTCTATTTTCTTCTATATTTTTCATTTATATTATACCTTTATGGTTTCCATAATGGGTAAATATGATAATTTCATTTAAGGAATTGCGGACTACCGCCCCCTCAAAGTGATGTGACTCATTCATGCCATACGTGGAATAGATAAAAAATGAAGTTAATATAATTATATATCATATTATACTGGAATTATTATATACCTATGTATCATTAAGTTTTCATTACATTAAATATGAAATAGAAATGAAAGTAGTGTTAATGCGTACGTACGTCTTACTATCTCCATAAACGCTGCATTTCATTTCTTATCTCCAAATGTTATGTACTATTATAAATACATATATATAATAGATATATATGATATATATGATATCTAAATCATGAATATAATTCTATATATAATGTAATTTCTACCACATGGACAATTTTTAATTATTACAAGTTCATTTTTGACTAAAGTACCAAATATCGACAAAACGACCGTTATATACTTAAATGATTATGTAATAGTTATAAAATGGTAACAAGTGATATAAAAGGAATAATAAACTTGAAAACGTTCTTATTCATGTATAAATTAAGTTTATTTTATTATTCAAGAGATTAAAGGATGAACGAGCCGAGTCAGACATGAGGTATGGGATTCCGTCTCATTCTCCATTCATTGATGCATACATTGAATTATACATGAAATTCCTTTATACGGTGTATAAACCCTATTGAAATTTTAATTTCATTAAAATATAATATTTTTATAAGAATCCTTTTACTAAATGAAAAATGAAATGTTTCCATTGAACGTATGTGGAGAAACCGACCCACCCGCCACCGTGAGTGTTATTCGGAATTTGGTTTCCTTAACAAGCCGTATTGTTTTTAAAAGGAAAATAAATACCACATACAATTTATATGTATTTTTTAATGAAAATGGATTTGATGATGGATTTATAATATAAAAAAAGATGAATTAATATAATGTGATTTGAATGTGGAAATGTTATCTTTCCTTTATGCTTGTTTTATGTGTTATGATTATGTTATGGTTCTTGGGAATTGTTTATGTATACAAGTAGTTCGGTGACAAACCACAGGTGGGTGAGCCCGAGATAGCTCTATAATACACTGGGTGACATGATGGAGGTAAAAAAAAATTTTTCCTCTAATATATTTAGGAAGTATACTATGATGGTTATTCCAAACCTAACTCCTTACATAGCTATGACACTTACAATATAAGTATGTTATGGATTCAACAAGTTATCTTTATGATTTATGATTTCTATGTGTTATTCATAAAGATTATGATTTCATGAGGTGTGTTAAATATATAATGTTTTTTATGTACTGATGGTATATTGATTTCTTTCTTTATTTTATGACCCTTACTGATCTTTTTATCCTCATCCCGTGTTTTAAAATGTTTTCTGAATGGAATAAGGCTGGGTAAGAGAATGGAAGATTTCAAGAAGATTTATTTCAAAAAATAATTCTTGGTTTCTTTTATGAGTTTTGATTTTATGAAAAAATGGATATTGAGTATAAGTGTCTACTTTTTAAAATTTGAGATGTAATATAATATTTATGGCCTAATTATATAAAATTATAAACCTAAAAAGATCATCAATGTGAATTATTAACTTAATTCCAGATTATGTAATGTTTAAGGCTTGGGGCTTATAGTTGGTATGAAAGGTTGGTTTAGATTACTTTATGATTTAAGATACTGTTAAATTTATATTAATAAATTAATTTATTGTAATATTGAAATGATGTGGAATTTACATATTACCATGTTACTTTGCCTAATAATTTTCTATGTTCAGAAGGGTTTTTCATAGAGGAAACATGGTAGTTATGCTGGGAAGGTATATAAGAAGGAATGACCATCCAAATCAGCATACTTGGATGGTCGGAATCCGATTTAAGATTTTATTTCAGTGATGGATCATTTGTATTAGGTGATAAATGGTGGTTGTGTTTATAGATTATATTTAGGTATATTCTAAAATTGAAGAGGAGCATGAAATTTATTTAAGGGTTGTCATGCAAAACATAAAAAATAAACTTTATGGGAAATTCAACAAGGGTGAGTTTTGGTTACAACAAATTTCAATCCATGGTCGCATTGTTTCAAAAAATAGCATAACTATTGATCTTTCTAAAATACAAGTTGTTAAAGAATGGTGAAGTCTATCAAATATAACCAAGATAAGTATTTTTCTTGGTTTATCAGGTTATTATGGGAGGTTTGTTGAAGATTTTTCACGGTTATCTATCCCACTGACTAAGTAAGCTCGAAAAGGTGTAAAGTTCATCTAGACAATGGAATGTGATTATTGTCATTAGTAATTGTGAAAAATGTTGGTGAATGTTCTGGTTTTCACATTACATTTCGGAAATTGTGAGTTTGTTATCTATAGAGATTATTTGTTGAAAAGACTTGGTTTTGTCCTAATGTAGAATTATCTGGTAATTTCTTATGCTCCACGTCAATTGAAACCTCATGAGTTAAATTACCCTACACATGATTTATAATTATCTAATGTTGTTTTTTCTTAAAAAATTTGAAGGCATCATCTGTATCAAGTAAAATGTGAAATATATACTGACCACAAAATTTTGAAGTATATATTCACTCAAGATGATTTGAACATGAGACATAGTATATGGCTGAAATTAATCAAGGATTATGAATACATGATTCATTACCATCCTAGAATGGAAAATAATGTGGTTGATTCTGTGAGTCTAATGATTAATGAAAAATTAACCATGTTATGTTTGGAACAAGATCATATTATTAATGATTTGATGAACATTGGCATAGAAGCTGTTGGTGTAGGAAATTCCTCTATTTTTTTCAGGTGACCATGAAATCATCCCTAATAGATATAATAAAGAAAGCACAGAAAGAAGAAATGAGTTGTAGAAAAAGGAAAATAAGGTTTAGAAGGGTAAGTTACCTAAATTTAACATTAATAAAGGTTGTTTTTGGAGGTTTGGAAAGAGTGTATGTGTGCCTTTTGATTCACAATTTAAGAAAGATTTGTTATGTGAAGCACATGGTTCTCCATTTTCAGTTTATCCTAGAAGTGCTAATATGTATAGACATCTTTGAAATTATTTCTGGTGGGATGGAATGAAGAAAGATATTGCTAACTTTACTATGAAGTGTTTGACTTGTCAACAAGTAAAAGCAGAGAGGTTGTTACCAAAAGGGATGCTTAATCCTTTACCAGTGCTAGAGTAGAAATGGGAAAATATATCCATGGACTTCGTTGTGGGATTACTGAAGACATCTTGAGGTAACAATGAAATATAGGTTATTTTTGATCTATTTACTCAATATTAAAAATTTATTCCAATTCAAGATACACCTTCTCTAGGAAAACATTCTTGGTTTTATGTTAATGAGATAGTTAAGAAACATAGAGCTCCCCTCTCCATTGTATCTGATCATGATCTGAGGTTCAATTATAACTTTGGGAAAGGGCTTCCGTAGTCATTGGGTACTGAATTAAATTTTTGTAAATCTTTTCATTCACAGTCATATGTGTAGTAAGAATGAAGAATTTAGACATGGGATGATATGCTACGTGATTTCTCAAATAATTATTAGTGAAGTTGGGACCATCAGATTTTTTTACTAATTTTTTTATAATAATAGTTTTCATTCCATTATACAGATGGATCCATTTGAGGTATTATATGGAATGTGGGGTCGAACTCCAGTTTTTTGGGATGATGTATATGAAATCAAATTGATGGGACCAGAATTAGTAGAAGACATGGCAGAAAATGTTCGGTTAATTTAAATGCACAAGAGAACATCACAGAGAAAGTGGAAAAGTAATGTTGATACCTAGAGGATGGATCTTTCTTATGAGATAGATGATCATTTGTTTCTAATGTTTCTATATGGAAAATTTTGATGTGTTTTGGTAAGAAGGTAAAGATGAGTCTGATATTCATTGGACCCTATGAAATCCTAGAAAAAGTTGGATCAGTTTTCTACATAGTGTCTTTTCCTCTAATTTTATCACAGGTACACATTGTTTTTCATATTTCAATGTCGGGAAATTATATTCCAGATCCATCCCTTTTTTGAGTCTATAAGTCATTCAGTTGGAAGAGAATCTTTCGTATGAGGAACAACCAGTCCTGATTCTTGACCACTGAGAAAACATGTTGTGGAATAAGGTAATCCATTAGGTAAAATCATTTTGGAAAAAACATATGGTTGAAGAGGTGACTTAGGAACCTAAACATTCTATGAGGGATAAATACCCCCACTTATTTGATAAATTAATAAAAATTTATAGGATGAAATCTCCAAAAGGGGCGGAGGATGTAACATCACATGTAAATTAAGAATATAAAATTTAAATATTTATTAATATTTTGTAACTAAATATTAATATTACCTTAATATGGATGCTATGTTTAATAGCATACTCAACACAGAACAATATATTTATCATAAATCTTACATTTCACACTACGATGAGTTATATAGAAAAATAATATATTATTATTATTATTATAAATTTTTATTAATTCCTCGAATTTGTATTGGAATGAATGAACATAACTATGTAAAATATTATTATACATGTTTTTTAAATTTCATTACATTTATCTGATACATTTTATAAGATTAAAATAAAAATAATCTGATTTAAAGCATGAAATAATATAATATTCTTTAAAGGTTGTTTTACCACCTTTTGATGGTGAACCCCTTTTGAATATATTTCTTATGACATTTATATGTAACATTAGACAAAATAATATTCTTACTTAGAATATGGACATCGAAATTTATTTTGGGTAAATTTGTGGTATTTTTCTAATAAAGGTCATTTTTAATGAATACTGAAAAATACTGCATTTTAATCAAAACTATCTTTTAATATTATCTATTTATATAGATATATTGTTCTTTTTATTGATTATAAGTGTAGTTTTTCTATATTTTTACCATTTAATCCATTTTTTTGGTAATTTTAAGTAATTTTCCTTAGAAATTGGACATAAACAAGTGTCACTAATTTTATAGTTATAATTTTATAAAAACGTGATATTTGGTTTTGACAACAATAATTAATTTCAAATTAATTTCTTCAACTTATATGTTTTTAATATAGAAAAATTAATTTCATATTTTGAATCGGGAGGTCCAAATTTTTTAAATAGGTAAAAATTATTTTTAGACAATATGAATAGTAAATTCTTAAATTATTTTATTTACCATGGTTAAAGGGTAAATATGGTAAACAATAATAAAAATAATATTTTAATAAAATTAAATTACCCTAACATGTGACCTAATTCTATGTTCTGATAAATATCTTACCATTGGCATCCTTGGGTCGATTTTCGGTCTTTATGGAGCCACTTGTAAGTGAAAATGACATTTTATAAAAATTAATCTAATTTTAAGGAAACTATAACAAAAATATATATAATTTAGTAAAAAAACATTATATGGTGTTATATAAGTGATATCATCCAATATAAATGTTAATTTATAAAAGATAATATGATTTCTTAAATCATCGTATTTTATTTATAATTTGTAAACATTAAATAAATAAATTTAATTATGACACAATGGTGACGTAGTAATTGAATTATTAATAAAGAATTCAAATAAATGATATTATAAATATTAAAATAATTTTACTTTGACAAATTTTATTCCATCCACGAATTATATAGATTACGATGCATTGTTATAATTTAATTAATGATGTTTTTTCTAATGATTCAAGTTGATTCAGATTTTCTAAAAAGTTATGACATTAATAGTTTCAAAATTGACCAAATTCATAATTTAAAATATAAAATATTTTATTAAATAATATAAAAAAATATTATATAAGGGAAAATATTTATAGTTAGTCTAAAATTTTATTATTAACTCTTTAATTTGATATTTATCTTGTTTTGAGAACTATTTTGATTCTAAAACTTTTAAATACTTAATAAAACAGTAAGAGTAAAAATGGGTTAAATAAAATAATATAAGGATTAAAAATATACAAAACCATTCCAATTATTATTTGATGATTATATTTCAACTTATATGAACTTTATCTTATTATTAAATAAGTTTTTTTCAATTTAAAATCGAAAATCATTTTATAATAAAATAATACATTCAAACATTCTTAAAGAGCCCATCCTTCCTCTTATTAAAGGTCACCACCTCTAACCCATTACTCACACCTCTCAAGACCCTTACCTCATCCAAATGATGCTCCATGAAGCATCCAACAACCCTCTCTTTTTCCTAAAATCACTTTCCTAGGCATAAGGCAATTCAAGAAAACCTTTTAGTTCAAACTGATGGGAGTTACCTGATTTAAAGGTAACATCTTCTCTCAAGTTCTTTTATTTTATTTTTCTTATCCATTCCCCTAAACACTCTTTATTCCTTTATTTTATAAAAACACCAGTATATTTAATATAATAGGATGATTTTATGAGGATTATTAGAACTATAATTCCACACACCTCAATTTAATGGATACAAACTTACTATATCTATAGACGATGAAATTCTGCCTCACAAAACGATGATTGTTCAATTTTCTCCTACTGCCTCTCATGGTGGAAATTAAGATGGACCTGTATTTTTATATGATATATATTATATTTATATTGTAACTATTCTTCTGTATTTTTCATTTATAGCATACCTTTATGATTTAAACAGTGGGTAAATACGATAATTTCATTTGAGAAAGTTCGGACTATCTCCCCCTCAAAGTGATATGACTCATTCATTCCATACGTGGAATGTATAAAAGATGGAGTTACTAAAATTATATATGATATTGTACTGGAATTATAATATACCTATGTAACATTAATTTTTCATTCCATTAAATACAAAATAGAAATGAAACTTGCATTCATGCGTACGTACGACTTACCGTCTCCAAGAATAGTGAATTTCATTTCTTATCTCCAAATGTTATATACTATTATAAATAGATATATATGTCATACATATATGATATTTATTATATCTAAATCATAAATATCATTTTTTATATAATTGAATTTTTACCACATGTACAATTTGTAAATATAACATGTTCATTTTGGACTCAAGTACCAAGTATCAAAAAAATGACCGTTATAGACATAAATAATTATGTAATGTTTATAACATGGTAAAAAGTGATATAAAATGAATAATAAACATGAAAACGGTTTTGAAGCAAGTAGAAATGAAAATTGGTTTATTATTCAAAAAATTAATTAATGAACGATTCAAGTAAGACACGGGGTAAGGGACTTCGTCTCAATCTCCTTTCATTGAGGCATACTTTGATTTATACATGAAATTCCTTTATATGGTCTATAAACCCCTTTGAATTTTAAATTTAATTCATATAGAATCTTTTCTATGAAGAATTTTACTAACCCAAAAATGGATTGTTTCTTTTTAACATACATGGTCAAAACAACCTTTCTACCGCCACGAGCATTATTATGTATTTGGATTCCTTAACAAGTTGTAATGCTTTTAAAAGGGAAAAAATACCACATACACTTTCTATGTATTTTGGTATTTAAAATGTCTTTTATAATGGATTGATTATTTCAAAATATTGAAATGATATATTGGGATTGAAATGTACAAATGTTATCTTTCCTCTATTCTTGTTTTATGTGTTATGATTATTATTAGGTTATTGCACATTGTATACTTATGCAGGTGGTTCTATGATAAACCTATGGAGGGTGAGCCTGAGATATCTCTCCAGTGCATTTTCTAACATGAAAGAGATAAAAATTAATGTTTCTCCTAAGATATTTAGTTAATATACTATGATGATTATTCCAAACCTAACTCCCTACGCAGCATTGAATGCTACAACGTAAGTTTTTTATGGATTCCACAAGTAAACATTATGATTTATGATTTCTATTTGTTATTCATAAATATTATAATTTCATTAGGTGTATTAATGATATTATTTTTTGTATGTATTTATGAGATAATGATTTCTATTTTATTTTATAACCCTTACTAAGATTTTTCCACTCATCCATGGTTTTTGAAATATTTTTCACTGGTTTTAAGGTAGGGTAAGAGAAAAGAAGAATTCAAGAAGATGTGTATCAAGAAAAGAATTATTTTTTTCTATTAAGATTTCAATTTTATGAAGGAAATGGATACTGAGTAAAAGTTCCTACTATGTAATATTTTAGATGTAATTTAGTAGTTATAGCCTAGATCTATAAAACTCTAAACCGGAAAATATCCAAATTGTGAATTATTAACATAATTCAATAATATATAATGTTTATGGTTTTGGCCTTATAGGAACATACTTTTATTTTTCATCATTTAATTAAAATAAAAGATTTTTTTAGAAATCAGTATTTTTCAATTTGAATCATAAATAAAAAAAATTCAACAAAATCCTAAAAACTCACTAAGAGAAAATTTTGACATTTTAATATAATTTTTTAACAGTTTTTCAAATATTATTTCAATAAAGTTAAAAAATTAAATAAAATATCTATGTACAAAATACAATAATACCAATTTTTATAAACAAGTATTTTTATATAATAAGATGGTCATATCCTCATTCCATTCCTACAAACCACGACCAAATAAATATTCATTCATCTGATTGTATATATATAATGTAATCATTAAATTGGATCCAATAATCATTAGTGACTTATTTAATCTTTTAATATAAAAATACATCTCATTGAAAAAACATGTTTTATGGAAAATATATATTTTACCTAAAAAATATTTTATATTTGGTTATTCACCAATTTATATTAAATATTTTATTTAATATTAATTTTATTTTGGAAAATGTTTCTAAATATATTTCAAAATATGGTTAATCCTATTTACACCCCCCGAAAGATTACTTGGTGATTATTGTAACATTCAAATAATAATATTTTAATATTATACAACATTTTGGTTTAAGCTCGGTATTGCATGTGGTGCAAGAAATTAAAAATAGTGTTCTTTTAAAAAAATTATTGAGCTTTTACACAATATCAAATGCCTTAGACAGACTATACCATGCCCCAACCAATACCATATTTCCTAGTTAAGGATCCACATCACCATTACCTTATCACTCAAGTGAGGGTGTATTCAAACAACTACACACTCTATGAGATGCTATATATATAACCCCATATAACACCATTGTCATAACTCAACCACTATATTCTAACTCAAGGTAGAGTCCTAGACAAAACCTTTTCACTCAATGCGATCCCCATCATCCATTCTTATAACATATCACATCCTTGACATGATATTCTCACTCATGGAAGTCCCAGAAACTACCTTCTCACACAATTTTAGGAAAATCATCGATATCTTGTACCACATTATAGTCTAAATAAAAAATTATTACATATAGTCAGGATTTTCCAAAACATTTTCACTAAATTTTTGTCCATAATTCATGTCACATAATCTACCATAACACACTATCCACTACTATCAATCATTTTGGTCATCAAAATCAGATCCTAAACACTACCCTCTCACTCACGTTAGGGACCTTTCAGTACCATCATACAATAGTTGAGGATACGAAAAATTTCCATCATCAACCAAAAAATAACTGTTATGAATAAGCATAGTGTTCCAAGCATGGAATCACAAATCTCTCATTTTTTACCATGATTCTCACATTGGGCTCAAGTTATCAGTTATCCCCTCACAACACCATCCCATCATGTATCCAAATGTCCTTAAAGGCTGCTCACATTAATAAAATGTCATTCACATATGTAAAATTTTATAAACCCATAAAATTAAAATCTCGATCATAAAATATTTTACTAGGCTCCTTATAGCCAACTTGGTTTCCACTCACTATTACCATTCATCACATGCAACCCCACATGGAACCACATCCTATAGGCCTTAGCGTACAATTGATTAAAGAATAAAGTCCAAATCATATTCCAATTAACATATTACCACTTGGTAACAAGATCCAAATACCATTATAAGATATCATACACTAATCCCCTTATAATCCAAATGTCAAGTCATAATTATAATCACACTGCCATCAATTACATCCTAAATCACATCTCCCTTAAATTTTACTCAGCCATATCACCTAGACGAAACCCCCTATTATACCACATCAATCCCTAAAGGTATAATACCACTCAAAAAACTCACCAATGCTTCAATTATTTAAAGACCTGGAAATTTCAATGAAATTCTTTTTTTATTTCTTTTGAATTTTAAGAGTCAGTATTTTCTAACGGCACCTGATTCCGAGGCCTGGTGTTCCCAGAATCAATTTCTGAAATTTAGCTCGGGTATGTTCAATGAAAGAACGAGTGGGTTTTTCTAACTTTTGAACTAGTGATCGGAATCGAAATCCGAGGGCACCAATGAACTTGCATCGCCGGTAATTAATTAAGTGGATCTTAAGCGCGGTTGTGTTTTGTCTCATGAGGTGGTTAATTTTTGGGGATTCGATAAGTCTTTAATAAATTATAGTGTAACAATTTATTTTATGTGTAAGTTAAATTCTCCATAGAGAAGTTGGAGGTGGGGCCACACCCCACCTAACTTCCCATGAGAGGGTATATCCAAGGGTGGTGGGGTCCACCCGAAACCCCAACCCTTCACCTTCCCTTTAACTCCCACGAACATTCCCCCATTTAAATCCCTTGTTATTAATTTATAACCCCTTCAACTCCCAAGGATTAATGAGGTCATATATCCTCTCATAATGTGTGAAAATCCATTTAGTTAATGGATTGAATTAATTTGAGTGTATATAATTATTTTTTAATATTAAACCTTTCACCCTTCTCTCTCTATTAAATTTTCCAACCCATATAATTAATACTTCCGTTAATTATTTTGGAGTGTCAACAATTCATTGAATTGGTTCTTTTTGCATGGAAATGTTTTTTTTAAAGGGGCCTTGTAAAATATTTGTGGAGAAAATATTTTGGGTGGGGGAAAACCTCTGGAGACATTGGAGGAGAGCTCCCTCCTTCCAACGAAGATTGTTCTTGATGAAGAACAATGCCTCTTCGACGAAGAACGCCTCCGGTGGAGAACGTGAAGTCATCGACGACGTGCCTTCTCTTATTCTTCCTCCGTGTCAAGGGAGGAGATACTACCACGGGGAACATCTCCATCAACGACGACTCTTCCTCTGATGTCAATGAAAAAACGCCCTTTTCATTACACGTTATCATCAACGAACGACGAATGACTCAAGGTAGGGAAATAATTTGTGAATGATATTAAACCCATGTTTGTTTCCTTCTAAAAAAAGAACACAGATCAACTCAATATTAAGTTGATCCGCGAATATTTTAATTGTGGGTTGGGAACATTGTTATGCTTCAAATTAATTTAAGAGATCGTGGAATGATTTGATTAAATTTTATTTATATAAAAATTGATTATTTATTCTTTATAAACCCTGTTAAATCATGGATAATTGATAACGCCGAACGCAGAGGGCGAGGGCTGAACAAACATGGCTCGAACACCCTAAGCAGATTGTTGTCAATGTGTGGATTGACGAAGGCAAAGAAACGAGACCGCAAAGGCAATTTAAAGCTTCCTCAGTAATGATCGGGTCCCAGGAGGACCGCTGGAGAAGACGGCAGGCAAAACGGACCACCAGAGCACGTCCGGTGGTCCGCGGAACGTGGCGGCGGCGTGCTATGCCGGCACAGCGGCACTGGAGACTGGTGGGGGTGGCGCGCCGCCAGAACAGAACCGCCATGGATGATCCACGACGGCGGACCAAACTGGAACGGCTTAGCCATTCCTAAAGTAGAGGGGCGCAGCTTAAATGCTGCGCCAGCTGGCCGCCAATGCCCCCCGGTGGGACCGGGGCGGGCCGAGCAGACCGGACCGCTAGCGCCGGCTGGGCTAGGTCGCACAGCCTGGGGTGGGCTGCGCTAGCTGGGCCGGGCTACGCCAGCCGGGCCGGGCCGACCCAGGGGGTATCTGGCTGGGTCGGACCAGGCCCGAACCCCCTATTCTCAAGCAATTTCGTTAAAACGCCTATAACATGGGCTGCATACCTCCAATCGACGCATCGTCAGTTGCGATGGGATCCTTGGATCGAGACAGTCTTTTTGGTATATTGCACTCAAAGTTTCGGAAAACTTTGAGTATGGCCGGGTTGGTTCGAACACGAAACCAACCAGGCCCTAGGAGCAGAAACGCCTATAACTTGAGCTCTGGATATCCAATTGACGTACCATCAATTTTTTTGGATTCATCTTAGTGATATGGACCTTTTGGATTACTCTACTCGAGGTTTGGATGCAGTTGGAGTATGGCTGGGTTGGATTGTACCTGAAATCCAACCGGGCCCCTAGAACGGAAAAGCCGATAACTTTCAGACCGGATGTTCGTTTGACGAACCGTCAGTGGCGTTGGTGATCACAATGAGAAACGGTTCCTATTAGTATAACTTATGTGAGTTTAGGGTAGAGTTGAGATACAGTCAGGTTGGTTCATAAATGAAACCAACCGGGCCCCTGAGACGAAAAGGGTAATAACTCATAGACCGGGTGTCCGATTTATGAGTCGTCTGTTGCATTGAGACCCCTATGATGAGGCGGTCCTTTAAGATACTTCATTGTGGGACTTTGTGATACTTGGAGTATCACCCTATAGCACTTGGAGCAGACCCTCCCGGAGACAAGCGTACAGAGTACGGAGACCGTGTAGCTGGATGAGACCTGATGACTGCTTGTCCGATTATATTCAAAGTGACTTGAATAGCCCAGTGGGGAGAACTAATTTGTGAGGTGGTAGACCCATGGCGGACGATCACAACTTTGTGAGGTGGAAGACCCGTGGTACTCAATAGGAGGAGTACCTCTGTAGGCTGTGATGGGGAGCACTACTGTGTGAGGTGACAGACCCATGGCAGAGGAGTACTACATTGTGAGGTGGCTGACCTGCGGTACTAGATAGGAGGAGTACCTCAGTAATCATAGGTTATTGAGTAGTCCTTCAGAGTCGTGACAAGATCACTGCACTCGTCAGATACAGAGCTCTTCATCAGTTACGGTTTTGATAATGAAAACCCTGGTTTGAGATGAGTCAATGACCATTGTGTTTTCCTAATGATTGAGATGGGTTACTAGATAACTTACGTATATGTATGGGCATATACCTAAGTAGTGGTTATCCTTCGACTTCATATCTGTGTGATACCACATGGCTAAGATGTGTTACTTGGTAACTTTCGTATAAGTATAGGCTTATACCTAAGTAAGGGTTATATGTTGAGAACTTTCTTTGTGATTATCCTTGTTGGATTTAGTGAGACCTTGAGGGTCTTGGGGTCCCTACTGAGTGTCGTATACCCACCCCTTCATGGGCTTTTCCCGCACCTCATTGTGTTGGTTGCAGATGACAGACATCACAGATCGTGGTTGAGGCTTGTAGAGCTGGACGGTACCCAGAGGAGGATCCCACGACGAGTTGGTACCCGGAAGAGATGGACGGACGTGGAGTGCTGAGGAGGACATCTGTACCTACCCATCAGGTAGGAACCCGGAGGAAAATACTGGAGATGCTTGTCACATTTCAGATATTGTCCGTTGAGTTGTACTTTACATTCATTTGTAGTTGTACCTTTCTTTTGGGCTTGTATTTCCGGCCCCTTGTACATTCAACACGTTTGTTATATTGCTTTACTTAGTGTAGCGTCTACTTGTACTCTGTTTGTGTGTGTTTTTGTTTCGTAAAGTCAATGCCTTCCCTTTTTATTGGAATTTATGCCTTTGGTTCTAGTCTTTAGCCCCTGGCCTATGGAAGGCGGTTTTGGGGTAGTCACGACACGAGCCCCGAGGACGGGTCGCGACAAATTGGTATCAAAGTAGTCGGTTCTACTGCATGACTTATAACTCCGGTATTTATTTTCTATGAAGAAATAGTTTTAAAGGTATTGAGTGTGGTTTTCAGTTCAGGGAGTTCAGTGTTGGTGCCGGTGGCTGACGTATCCATACACCAGGACCCTGACTATTGATTTCCGACTCAGTGCACGAAAACACTAATTGCATTTGTGTTTTCAAAGGTTTTTCCCTTAAAACAGCTCAAACCAGGTCAGCTCACCAAGTATAATTGTTTGACCATGTCACATCTGTTTCTTTCATGATGGCTTTCCACAGATGATCAGCTAGAGCCCCGAGAGATGTACATACTAACAGTCTGTCGAGTGACGAGGCTTCGGTACAGGGCCCTCTTTCAGTTGAGGCACCAGCGGAGGCACCAACGATACTACCATACGTTGGGCCACCGATGACACCAACCCTCGGAAGCAGGCGATGCACACCACTTGAGTGTGCTGCATGAGTTCCAGCGCCATAGGCCACCCAGGTTTTGGGGAGAGACGGACCCACAGGCAGTTGAGGATTGGCTGGAGACTGTGGTGAGAGTTTTCAGGATAGTGGGTACACCGGCGGACTTCATGGGGATCTTTGCAGCCAGCCTCCTTCAGGAAGCAGCAGGTAGGTAGTGGAGCCAGATTCTATAGTTTTTCAATGATATGACCTTCACTTGGGGAGACATCGAGACATTCTTCAGGGTAGAGTTCATACTAGTGACTCTATACCCTGAGAATGTTCAGGAGCTGCTTCCTTTGTCGTGGAATTTTTGTTCAGTAGCCGAGTCATCTGTAGGCAGTAGATAGATGATACCGGGGTCTAAGAGAACTAGACCAGCAGGTGGGAGACCTCAGGATATAGGTTTGGTTGTGCGAGGCTCACGAAACAGAGCCAGCCATACGAGGAGTTGAAAGTGTTATGAATGCGGAAGGAAGGGTTACCTGACACGTGACTGTCCGACCCCCCGCATAGTTGATCGACAGGCATTGGAGGAGCCACTAAGATAGAAGAAGCGGCAGGTGCCTGACCAACAGCCAAGTAGTATAAAAGGATGTAGAGCTCTGGATGCAGGTGAATAGGATCGGAACTAGTGGATTCCTTTTTGTCCCTTGTACTTCCAGTTCCATGTTGCTGTTGTATTTGTGTCTTTGTACTTCGAGCTACAGTAATAAAAGAAACTTATCTTTGTGATGTTTTTTTTCCTGTCCATATATTTGGTTGATACTGAGAGGTCCCGGTTAAAAACTGTTGGCTTGACCCTCACATTCAAGATTTTTACTGGAGGAGACCCAGTGACCTCATAGTGATGCCGACAGTGTGGCTCGACCCTTAGTGGAGAGAGTGACGGTTGGATCTCTTGGTAGAAACTTCGAGGCCTTACGATGTCGTCCATGGAATGAATGCATCATTAGTGTTAGGATTGACTGTATTAGTCAATGGGCATGGTTCATCCAGGGGATGAGACTGAGTTTCTCTTTTCGGTAAAGGATAAATTTTAGCAGCTCTTACAGATCGTTGGCAGAGAAGGTCCAGATCAACCAGGAGTGGATGAAGACTGCACAGTGTAGTGAGAAACAGGAAACTGGTGCTAGTCTCAGAGACTCGGGCGTGTAAACTATTTCAAGAAGAATA
Organism: Viscum album; assembly: GCA_963277665.1. Classification (NCBI taxonomy): domain Eukaryota; kingdom Viridiplantae; phylum Streptophyta; class Magnoliopsida; order Santalales; family Viscaceae; genus Viscum; species Viscum album. The sequence goes on along the minus strand of OY728156.1, from coordinate 685,627,140 downwards.
ACTGTTAAGGACAAATGAGTCTGCAGAGTAGAATTCATGGAGGCAGAGATAGGAGAATATCATGTGGTGGTGTACATTTCAACATGTTACAACCACCCGCCTTTGTTATCCCCGCCAGGTTCAGGGAGCTGGAGGGAAGGGAAAAAGAGTAGGTGCATGCGGTCAAGGATTGTGACCCAATGGCTCTAAGAATGATTCGAGGGACATTCTGTGTCCACTACTAGCTTTCGTCACAATAGACATTGATGCGAATCATTCCTTCCTTCTGTGAATCTTGTCCCAGACCTAGAGTTTCCGGTAAGCCGTAGACCTGACCCTCACATCTGGAGACACCTTGGGAGGAGACTCGATTATCACACATACGCCGATAGTGTGGTCTGACCCTCGAGTTGAGAGTTTCGGTTAGAATCTCTTGGTGGAAATGTCGAGGCCTTATGACGTTGGTCTCGGTATGGATTGGATTCACAGTTCATGCTCAGATTGACTGTATTAGGCAAACTTGTTGTAGTTTATCTACAATGTGGGGATGAGTTTTCCTAGTTCAGAGAAAAGAAAACCCCAGGAAGCACAGGATAAACTCATGCACAGGAGGGTGCGGTCAGTCACACTTGAGTCGGTCAACCTTACCCTCGAGGCAACAGGAGTTTTGAGTTTCAGTTCTAACCATGAAATGGAGGAATCTAGAGTTCGAGGATAGCGATCACATCCTCATACGAGTCTCACCTAAACGATGTTTACGGAGATGTGGCTGAGGCGGAATGTTATCTCTGAGGTTCAACGGACCTTTCTAGGTCCTCAGTAAGGTAGGCGAGATGGTTTACCGCTTGACCTTTCCACCTCAATTGCACCGGGTGCATGATATCATCCACGTACCTCAATAGAGGAAATACATGAATGATCCTTCACACATCGTCGACCCCAGGGGGTTGGATGTCGATGACAAGGCAACATGCACGGAGGTTCCAGTGGTGATCGAGGTTCGACTGGAGTGGGTCTGACATGGACGGTAGATTCCCCAGGTGCGCTTTCACTGGAAGCTCGAGAACCTCCAGGAGAGCACATGGGAGCAAAGGGCTCAGATACATGCTCAATACCACTTTGTTTTTCCTTGGTGTGTGTTATAGCTTTACAGGGACAGAAATCCTTGAGGTGGGAGTAATGTAAAGACCCGTAAATTTCAAGGATTTTTTTTAAATTTCTTTGGAATTTTATGAGTCCGAAGTTTCTGACGGCACCGGATTACGAGGCCCGGTGTGCTCAGAATCAATTTCTGAAGTTTAGCTCAGGTACGTTCAGTGAACGAACTAGTGGGTTTTTTAACTTTTGAACCGGTGCTCGGAATCAAAATCCGAGGGCACCGATGAACTCGCAACGTCGGTAATTTCTTAAGGTGATCTTAAGCGCAGTTGCATTTTGTCGCATGAGGTGGTTAATTTTTGGGGATTCGATAAGTCTTAAATAAATTGTAGTGTTACAATTTATTTTATGTGGAAGTTAAATTCTCTATAGATAAGTTGGAGGTGGGGCCACACCCCACCTAACTTCTCATGATAAGGTATGACCAAGGCTGGTGGGGACCACCCGAAACCCCAAACCTTCACCTTCCCTTTAACTCCCATGAACTTTACTCCATTTAAACCCATTGTTATTAATGTATAACCCCTTCAACTCCAATGCATTAATGAGGTCATTTATCCTCTAATAATGCGTGACAACCCATTTAGTTAATGGCTTGAATTAATTTGGGTGATTATAATTGTTTTTTGAATATTAAACCTTTCACCCTTCTCTCTCTATTAAATTTTCCAACCCATATAATTAATACTTCCATTAATTATTTTGGAGTGTCAACAATTCATTGAATTGTTTATTTTTGCATGGGAATGTATTTTTAAAGGGTCCTTGTAAAATATTTTTGGAGAAAATATTTTGGGTGGGGGAAAACCTCTAGAGACATTGGAGGAAATCTCCCTCCTTCCAACGAAGAATGTTCTTCACGAAGAATAACGCCTCTTCGATGATGAACGCCTTCGGTGGAGAACACAAAGTCACCAACGACATGCCTTCTATTCTTGTTCCTCTACATCAAGGAAGGAGATACTACCTTGGGAAAAGTCTCCATCGACGATGACTCTTCCTCCTACGTCAACGAAACAATGTCCTTTTCCTTCCACATTATCGTCAACGAATGACGAATGACACTAGGTAGGGAATTAATTTGTGAATGATATTAAACCCATGTTTTTTCCTTCTAAAACAAAGAACTCGGATGAACTCAATATTAAGTTTATCTGTGAATGTTTTAATTGTGGGTTGGGAATTTTGGTATGCTTCAAATTTATTTAAGAGATCGTGGAATGATTTGATTCAATTATATTTAAATAAAAATTGATTGTTTCTTCTTTATAAACTCTGTTTTATCATGGATAATTGATAATGCCTAATGCTGAGGGAACTGGCTGAACAAACATGGCCCGAACACCCTCCGCAGATTGTTGTTGATGTGTGGATTGACGACGACAAAGAAACGAGACCGAAAAGGCAATTTGAATCCTCCGCAGTGAAGATCGTGTCCCGGGAGGACCGCTGGCGAAGATGGTGGGAAAAACGGACCACCGGAGCGCGTCTGGTGGTCCGCAGAAAGTGGTGGCAGTGCGCCACGCTGGCATGGCGGTGCCAGTGACCGGTGGTGGTGGCGTGCTGCCGGAAGAGAACCGCCGCAATGGCGGACCAAACAGGAACGACTTAGCCATTCCAGATGTAGAGGGGTGCGGCTTAAATGTCGTGCCAGCTGGCCACCAACTCCCCCTGGCCGGACCGCGGCAGGCCGAGCTGACCAGACCGCCAGCGCCGGCTGGGCCGGGTCGCGCCGGCTGCGCTGGGCCACGCCATCTGGGTCGGGCCGCGCCAGCCGGGCCGGGCTGCGCCCTATCGAGCTGGACCCGGACCCGGGTCGGACCGGGCCCAAACCCCCTATTCTCGAGAAGTTTCATTCAAATGCCCAAAACATGGGCTACAGACCTCTGATCGATGCATCGTCAGTTGAAATGGGATCCTTTGATCGAGTCGGTCGTTTCGGTATATTATACTCAAGGTTCAGAGAACATTGGGTATGACCCGGTGAGTTCGAACACGGAACCAACTGGGCCCTCTGAGTAGAAACTAACTTGAGCTCCGCACGTCCAATTGAAGTGTCGTCAAATTTTTTGGATTCTTCTTAGTGGGACGGACCTTTTGGATTACTCCGCTCGAGGTTTGGATGTTGTTGGAGTATGTCCCTATTATATTGTACCTGAAATCCAACCAGGTCCCTAGAACGGAAAAGCCGGTAACTTTCCGACCGGACGTCCATTTGACGAACCGTCAGCGGCATTGATGATCACATTGGGAAACACTACCTATGATTATACCCTATGTGAGTTTGGGGTACAGTTGATATACGGTCGGTTTGGTACGTACATGAAACCAATCGGGCCCCTAGGACGAAAATGCTAATAACTCACAGACCGGGCGTCTGATTGATGCACCGTCTGTTGCTTTGAGACCCCTATGACGAGTCGGTCCTTTGAGATACTTCTTTGTCGGACTTTGTGATACATGGAGTATCGACCTGTAGCTCTGGGATCGGACCCTCCCAGAGGCGAGCGTACGGAGTATGGAGACCGTGTAACTGGATGAGACCTGATGACTGCTTGTCCGATTTGATTCAGAGTGACTTGCATAGCCTAGTGGGGAGCACTACTTTGTGAGGTGGAAGACCCATGGTGGAGGAGCACTACTTTGTGAGGTGGCAGACCCGCAGTATTCGACAGGAGTAGTACCTCTGCAGGCTATGAGGGGGAGAACTACTATGTGAGGTAGAAGACCAATGGCGGAGGATCACTACATTGTGAGGTGGCTGACCCGAGGTACTCGACAGGAGGAGTACCTTTGCAGTCTTAGGTTAGTGAGCAGTACCTCGGAGTCATGACAGGATCACTGTACTCGTTAAAGATGGAGCTCTTCAGCAGCTACGGTTTCGATAATGAAAATCCTAGTTTGACCTGAGTCAATGACCTTTGTGTTTTCCTCATGATTGAGATGAGTTACTAGATAACTTATGTATATGTATGGGCATATACCTAAGTAGTGGTTATCCATCGACTTCATATCTATGTGATACCTCGTGGCTGAGATAGGTTACATGGTAACTTTGGTATAAGTATAGGCTTATACCTAAGGAAGGGTTATCTGTTGAGAACATTCTTTGTGATTAGCCTTGTTGGATTTATTGAGACCTTGAGGGTCTTGGGGTCCCTACTGAGTATCGTATACTCACCCCTGCACGGGATTTGCGAGCACCTTGCTGTGTTGGTTGCAGACGATGGACATCACTGATTGTGGTTGAGGCTTATAGAGCTGGACGGTACCCGGTGGTGGATCTCACAACGAGTCGGTACCCGGAGGTGGATCTCACGACGAGTCGGTACCCAGAGGAGACGGACGGATGTGGAGTGCTGAGGTGGAAATTTTTTCCTACCCTTCAGGTAGAAACCCATAGGATGATCCAGGAGATGCTTTTCACCTTTCAGTTGTTGTCCGTTGAGTTGTACTTTACTTTCAGTTGTAGCTGTACCTATCTTTTGGGCTTGTATTTCCGGCCCCTTGTACTTTCAGCACATTTTTATACTGCTTTACTTAGTGTCTCTTCTGCTTGAACTCTGTTTGTGTGTGTTTTTGTTTCATAAAAGAAATTTCTTCCCTTTAATTGGGATTTACGCCTTTGGTGCTAGTCTCCATCCCATGGCCTATGGAAGGCGGGCTTGGGGTAGTCATGGAACGGGCCCCAACGACGGGTCGTGAAAAATTAACCATAAAAAAGATGTTATTAATCATACATGATAAATAAGATAGTATCAACCATCTAATCTATGTCTAATCCACTCATATCTATCCATCCTTCCCTATAAAACAATACTAGTATTGTAAAAAATAGTTCAAAATCCCAATACCCATCTAGATTATCTAATAAGTTCAAGTAGTTTACTTTCTCCAAATAAAATTTATTCTTTAGGCACTTCCAAAATAACTGATCTTTAGTAGATACGTTGATCAATCTCTAAGAGGCTTAATGCCACCAAATCTCGTTACCTATGGTGTTGATTGTTTCTATCACATTTTAGATAAATCAATATTTAAAAGTGTTAATGCACAATTTTACAAGAATATGTATAATGATTAATATTAGAGTGATTGGATACCTTAAAAATAGAATTTCTCCCATTATGTCGTACTCATCCTCAGTCTAGCCAATCCATGCCTCATTGAACATCAAAATTTTTTTTACCTCTTATATCAATCCACCATAAAAAAAAGTTATAATATTTAATCCAATGAGAAATAATCACATAAAACTCATTGAGAAATATCACATCATCACAACAACAACATAACCAAGAGTGTTTATCCACCAAGGATCTCATTGATCCTAGCTGAGTAAAATACCAATCATTAGGAATGATTTCCTCTACGCTCTAGTAAAATTATCATAAGACCCTATAAAATTGAATCAAGAAATAAGTAAATAATAAATATTAATTATATGTAACAAATTTTGTCAATTGAATATTTTTAAACGATTTAGTTGTAGACTGTTTTAGATTTAAACATTCATTTCAATATTTTTTTAATGTTGTCTATAATGGATGAAATTTTGATTTTAATTGAATTATTTTATATTTAGAATAAATGAAATTCTAGATATTGATAATTCAATATTTTTCCATTTCTAGGATAACTACAAAAATATATGTGAATTTTCTTAATTAATTTGATACATAAGATCTAGAGAAAAAATAGTAGAAAATAGAAAATTCATAGGAAGATGGTATGATACAGAAGTTATTTACTGAGGCATTTAAAGAATATGGGAATGTATGGTCATAAATAATTTGTTTAGAGATCCACATATATCAGTTGGATTTTTGTTTCATGTAATGTTTATGGTGTAATAAGTTTAGTTGATTTTTAAGACATTTGGCTCATGTATACGATATTTTATAGAAAAGGTAATATGTTTTGAAAATACATAATATCCATGGAGCTCATACATAATATCGCATACAAGGATTCTATAGAAGAGAATAATTATGATTGATTCATTTTATAATTTTCCCCAAGCTTCACTAAAATAGAATATATATTACTTTGGATCAGAATATGCACAAGATTATTTAGTGATATGGAATATATTTTAATGTAGAAAAAGGGATACCTAATATTTTTAACATAAGGAAATATTATATAAAGCTATATCTTATGATATTTTAATTTCTGAAATTAGAATTCCCAAGCCTCTTTATGTGGAAATTTTTTTTGGGATCCTTTGTTTTTTTGGAAAAAAAATACTGAAGGGAACTCATATAGTACAATACAAAAATAATATCTATTGATACTTAAAGTTACATTTGGAATGTTCGAATAGTACTATCATTTTATAACTTCTCACACCATAGTTATGGTAGTGGGGTCATAATTGAAGGAAGGGAGATACAACATTCATGTTGATTAGAGACTTATTGTGAAAAATTCCCTATCATGTCACGAAACATATTCAATGTGTTGAAATGAAAAGGAACCCACCAAGAGATACTGATCTGTTTATTTACATTCCCTGTATTTTTATGAATGGGAAGAATTGATTTTATCTAAAAATATGAACCATTGAGGCCCATTATTATATAAGTATTTTATGAATGTAATTATAACGCCATATGTTTGTATAAATTCAATAAAAACACTATAAATATATAAAAATTTTAATGGGAAATTATTCCATTGGTCTTTACTAGATGGGAGAGGGTGATATATATAAAAGGAAGACCATGATAAGTGGATAAAGATTTCAAATTGTGTTCTATTTCTATTTTTTGAGTGTTCTGAGTCTAATTATATATAATCCATTAAAACAATAATTTATTTTACTTTAATTCAGACAATAGTAACCTCGCAAATGGTGGGGTAGAAAACTCATGGTTATCAATGTAATTGAAGGAGTACCTAATTTTACTTCTTGTACCTATGTGACTTATGAATAAAACAAAACACTATTTTTCAAATTATGGTTTTTGTATTTGGATAATAGTTTTTCCATGACTATATTCATGTATGTTATTCCTATTATTTTTCTTAATCCTTGGATGGGAATCATAATTCTACCTACCATATTTTTTACTTAAATAAGAATGAATAAAAACAACGGATTGGTGAGTGTCAAGAGAATATTGATACACGTTTACCATAATATATACAACTATAAATTTTATCTAGAACAACATAATATAATTGGTATTCACCTATGTGATTTAGATGTAATTTACTACATTGTATTCATTGAAACCTTTCGATACATAATGAAAGAACTGTTATTCAAGAAGTTATTACAATTTGATTAAACCTCAAAATTTCATTGAACCATTGGTGAATAATGAAAAAATTATTTAATATTTTATCTATCAATTAATAAGAATGGAATTAATTTTTTTAATCTAAGATAGAATTGAAATTGGTAATAAAATGTTAAACATATCACAAATCATTTGTCTTGGAAAAAAATTTATTTTTTAATCTATTTTATATAACACTAATTTTGAGATACCAAAACTCCACCACTTTATATAATTATTAAAACTAAATTTTTATTCCCATCTCTTGGGAGAACCACATATTACACTATACTATATATTTATTAAACCTTGTTTTTGAATAGAATTATTTTACACACATGAAAACTACGTCAAAAAATAAAATTGGTACTTGGGAGGTTGTTATAAAATCATTAAAAATTTGTTTTCAGTACTATCTCTAAAAATGACCATGTATAGACTCTTAATATTAATAATGATATAATACCACTAAAAACACACATATATATAAGAAATGTTGAAAAATTAATAAAATTTATTTTAATATATATCTTTAACATACTCCATTAAATATTATAATTTTCAATTTCATACTATAACTATAAAATATCATTGAAATAAATCTTAATTAAACCTATTTGAAACCCACAAAGTTTACCAGACTATAAAAAATTCTATTATATCAGGGAAAATTTATTTTTATTTAATGTAATTAACTAATATAGTTGTTTTATGGATTCCATGGATTTTCATCTGTGACTCAGAAAAACAAATCAATGAATTTTTTTATTATGATACAAACGAAAGAATATAATAGTGAATGATGATCAAGGAATAGAAAGATAATTTCTATTCTCATCGGATGGACAGAAAAATCAGTGGTGGAATAATATACTATTGGAATAGGATGATGACCAGACTGACCTAAAAATGGTACCTCACTAAATATTTTCTCAAACTTCATGGAATATATCAATTATAATGTAAATAAATGTAATTATAATAACACCATGAGTAGATTTATATTATTTATGTAAAATATTTAAAAAGTAGTATACATGTTTCCCAACCCAAGCCATTGAGGAGAGCCAATTTTATGTCTTTTTTATCAAGGTTACATAATACTGATACGAACATACTAGATGAATCATCAAGAAAATATCTGAATAAAAAAACACCAGTAGAGACCAAAGGAATTATAGAAAATATAAATTAGAATTCCTTTTAAATTTTTATAAGTGGTAATGGTACAAAATGACTATAATAGGTATGGAGTTTCTAATCGCTCCTTTTAGAGACATTTTAATGGAAGCTAACCACTCTAGAGAGGAAAATTGATTTAAATAAATATATAGAAATTTTTGGGGTCTCCCTTTTTGGATAAATTATTCCATATAAAAAACTTGTATAAATTATGAATTTAATGAATTAATTTTCTATTATAGATAATATATTGAATTCTTCTTATTTTTATTAGGAACTTTTATCTATTTAATATATTAAAAATGTGATAGGTTTGGATTTGATTGATTCAATATTCTTGGAATGGGATTCCATGTAATTTAAGGATGATTTATTGTGTTTAGTTTTTTGTGATTGAATTGAAATGATTATTTTAAATGGTTTATAAAGGTAGAATTAGGTCTTTTGTAATTCTATCATTTTTATTTTAAATATTACTTAATGTAAGTCATTTTAATTTTGAATTTTATTTATATAAAGAAATTAACCATGTAGAAATAATTTCATAAATTGGTAAATTTAATTTCAAGGAGTAGATAATAATTATAAATAGTAATTAGTGAATGACTATAGAGATTCGTGAAGGGATATTGGGAATGAAGCATAGAGAGGAATTTTTCTCCAAGGATTATCAAACATGATGTAACAGATACATGATGTGGTGAGGAGTTTTACGTTGGATCTTTGATTATGTGGGGGTGATAATAAATTGTGAAAATAGTTCCACATGTCTAATTGGGTAGTTTAGTATGAGGTTTCTATAAATGTTCTTGAGTTATTGAACTGGTGTGTGATGAAATTTTAATAAGGGACCCTGATCATCAATATAGGGAATATTTATAGAGGGATTATTTTGGGATAAATAATCAATATGATTAGGATCTTGGAAACCAACTACAAAGAACAAGAGGTAATTAATCTAATAAAAATTTGAGCTTTTAGTGGAACTCCATGATATGGGAGAATCCTTTTACTTTTAATCATGTATTCTACTATTGATAATAATTAATTTTTTTAATTTTGTTGTTTTAAAAATGTTTATATGATAAAATGATTGGGGGATTATGATTAGGATGGTACCATTTTACTTTATTCTTGCATCTCTTTACTAGATGTTACTCTTATATTTATCTCCTAAGATATTCAATTTTATAATCAATGAGAGTCAATGATAAATAATCATGGTTGAATTCAATTCTCTGATACATAATAACATGATAAAATTGTAGAAGAAGATCTACTCATGGATACTAGCTCACAATATTAAAATATAATTTTGTCTTAGTTACTACTGATTAGAATATTTATTTGAATGATTTAGTGTAATATTTCAATAGAAATTGGATTCATTCCCAAATAATTGTACCATTCGAAATTGTTTTCCAACCAATTTTGATTCGATTCAAGTTCGTTCAAAATTCATAAACGAAGGACAATAAATTTTCAAAGTAGCCCATAAATTTTCCCAATATCATTAGACTTTTGATCATTGCTTATTGTGAATTGTCTTGTTTATGGTTCTATTTTTACATCGAAATATATTGTACAAGATACTATAATTACTTGTATCCATACAGCATCATCCCCACTTCCACAACTAACTCTCACAATTGAATAAATTTTATATTTATTAAGTGTTTTTTATTTTTTTCTTAGCTAGTAAAAACTTTATGAGTCTGTCCATATAGATTGAACAAACTCACTAGTGATAATTGTTCTAGATATATAGTAAAAATAATAATTTATAGAGTTTATTTATTTGATCTTCATATTTTATCATGATTTATATGGTTTGCATGATTAATAAATCTAAAATAATACCATGTTTTTTTAAAAAATATGAACAAAACTCAGTTAATATTTTATTTAATTTTCACTTGGTGTATAAGTTATAACCCCAATCCCATATTTCCTAAGATAGAAAAAAAATTATTTCTCTAAAACATGGCATTAAAGATAAAATATAAGATAATTGGGAGACATTGAATAACCAAAATGAAAACATTAATCCTCATATACATAAACATGTACAAGAAAAAATATTCCAGAATATGGAGTTCCAATTGCCTACTATATCCAGTAACCCATCATGTATTAAGAAAACTCTTATGTCTGACATCTATATATTTAAATAGTACCACTAATACATGATGAAATCATGTAATGTATTAACAAATAAATACTCTATTGGTTTTATTATGGACTACATTAGTGATTTGAGACCACTAACACATAGAGGACTAAGTAAATATGAGCTAAAATTGAGACTTTTCCAATTTTTCCTCAATGGGGATGCTAAAACATGGTTTTTATAATTATATGAGGATATATTTGATATATGATAGTATTTTTTTAATTATTTTTTTAAAGAAATTCCATCCAATAATAAATAAAACTATATTTAGTCAATAATTCCTTAGATTTATTCATGTTGAGGGTGACCTATTCTATAACACTTGAGAGATATTTACGGAAATACATATATAGTGTCCCAAACATCAATGTACTACAAAATTCATTTGGGAAATTTATTATAATATTTTTACTTCATACTATCAAACCAGGGTATATTAGTCCTTAGGATAATATTTTAGTGATAAACTACTAAAGAGTTGGAGAAACTTTTCAATAAAATTTCACTAAATTCACAATATAAATGTTCAAGAAGAAGAATCATATTTATAAATAAAATATAATATCTCAACAAGATGATTTACATTTTATATAATATTATAAAAAGAACCATCAGAACTCACATAGGGTAAAATTCCACCACTATGGTCTATATGGACATTCAAAATAAAGTTTCTAGAACTTTGAAATTCCTACCTAAGACCTAGAGAAGTTCAATTATGATAGTTATGGACCAAGGATGCATCATAGAAAAGATCATTTATCTAAAAAATGTAACATTATATTTAAAAACCATCCTAATACCCCCATGGAATCCATTAGTGGTGTTTATACTTAAAACTCCTCCTAGGGTTCTACAAAATCCAATGAAATAATATGCAAACATACAAAGGTTTGAATCCTACAATGAAAATGGAAACATTGAGGAATAAATTATCTATAAAATGGATACAATATTATTTATCATTCATTATCAAGGTCAATAATTCCTAATTAAATTTTGTAAAAAAAAATACAAACATGATTCCGATAAGTCTCAGTTGTAAAATGATACATAATCTATAGTTAAAAATGGGCCATATAGCTAGGGGAATCAACAAAATAGATAATGTTAAATTGAAAATTTCTATTGAAGTCAATAATAGGTGTAATATGAATCTAATACAATAGGTAATGGTCTTCAAACTCAATGGTAAGATCAAATATTTATTAAAAGATCTCAAAATAAATATATGGATTAAAATGAAAATAAAAAATATGGAAATTTTAGAATTTATAAATCTAAATAAAAACATAGATAACATATATAAACTATAATTTAAAACTAAAACAAAAAAGGGATCAAAATTTGAAAAAAAAACTAAATGAAAGAAAAAAATGGAAGAAAAAATAGATTTCATGCCTACAATATTCATGAATTTGACCCCAATCATTCCCTTCCTTGAAATAATAATAAAAATTAATCAAAAACTCATATTAATTATGTTCCATGAAATTTTCAAGAAACATAAAAATAATAATCCTTTATAATATCTCTATTTTGAATCCCAACAAATTTTATGCCATTAAAGAAACAATTTTCTATAAAACATGGATATAATTTTTACTTACAATTTACATGAAGAGTGTATTGTCATTCTTTACCATATGATAAATTTTAATGAAAAAGGATCAATGAAACTATGATATTCATTGTATTATAAGATATATTGGATAATTTATTTATTCTCGTGACCTTAGTAAGATTACATATTTTATTCTTTTTTTAATCTTTCTAATTAGAAGTACAATATCCCAACATTACTATCTTAAATTTTGTTGTCAAATCCATTACTCACCCAATTGGGAGGGTTGATGACTTGATATTGAAATTAAATAAGCTATATCTATCTATTATAAATCTTATAATATATGTATAGATTGTTGAGTAATTATCTATCATCCTTGGTAGGACTTGCCTTTATATATTATGATCTTCTATATGTGTTTCTAATGATAAATTGTTTTTAAACATAGGAGAATAAAGTTGAATTATGTATATTAAAATTTATTAATGATACAACTAGAAGTAAAATCTATTCCAGAGATGAGCATTTAGAATTTGGAGAACCTATTTATTAAGAAGATGAGTAGTTTTTGATAATTATAGATGAAATTAATATCCAATAAATCTTAGAGGAATCTTAATTAGGAATATTCTCAATCCAAAAATCATAACTTTCTCAAGATAATGAGGGATAGTTCATAGAGAAACTATATGAGTTTACTTAGAAAACATCTTAGAAATAATTTTTAACACAAAATATGAATACTATTTTTCTGGTGATATTAGTGATTTGAATGAATCATTCTACTACTTCTACATACATAGGATGCTTTATGACCATGGAAAATATAGGTCATAGTGTTGTTCTTCTAGTCAAAAACCTCCATTTTTGGAGCTCTAACCCAACCAACTAATCTAAAATTCACTTATTATGATGATTAGTCTTAATTACCTATAATTTAATCATCCATCTAATAAGGAATTCAATATTTTATTTTGTTAAATACTTAAAATATTTTTATGTTTTTATTGGTTGGACCCTAACTTTTATAAAGGGAATAAATACTACATGTTGTACGAAACAAATATCATTTGAGACTATCCAAAATCATAGAATAATAGAGTAAACAACATTTAACCCTAAAAATGTATGGTTTTTTAGAATAAATCAATAAGATTATATAATATTGGAATAATTTTTAATGTTTCAAAAATCCCATCGGTTACTTTTGTTCATCTAGTAATGAAAAATAGTTGAATAATAGTTATTAAAATTGTAAATAATGATAAAATATAAACTTGGGTAGTTATTATATGAAAATATAGTATATATTAGAAAATATATTAACTCAAAAACATGTAAATTCCATTTTCCTGTTCCATTTATTAACGAAATTGATTTGAGATGGGATGGAAATAAATTTTTATATTATCTTTTAGGATATTAAAGTTATAAATATTTTTCTATAGCCCTAAAAGACAATAAAAAATAATACAATCGCATGTCCATTAGTGACATTTGACTATTGAATAATTTATTTTGGCTTGTGTACTATTCTATCAACCTTTCAAAAGTGTGTGATGAAAATTATCTACTATATAAAATAAGGATAGATAAATTTTTCATTAAATATTCTTAAACTATTGGAATTAATTTTTAAATTATATTCAAAATATAAAAAATTGTTTTATAATTATGTAAAGAGTAAAAAAATTTTAATTAGGAAAAGTTAAAATTCATGGTTACTGAGTGTTCTATTTTAAGTCACAAATTCTATGTGAGGGGGAGAGAGTTGGGTATTTTGATGATTTATATGATTATAAAGTGGCTACATCAAAAAATGTCAAATGAATTATATTTTTATGGATTTTTTATTTTTAATGAAGGTGTATCAAAGAATTTTAAAAAATCACTAATACACTTTTAAATTATCTTGTCAAGGAAAAGGTATTTATTTTTGAGAGGGGATTGGAATTGACCAAAATTATAATGGAAAAGAAAACATCATCACTGATTATTACTACACTATATTAGAAATTACCATTTTATGTGATGTGTGGTCTAGTGATGTGAAAGGGAGGTCGTTTTAGGGTAACTGAAGGTGAAGAAGTTTTTGTTTTATTTATTATGGTATTAAAATTTTATATGATTACCAAAAGTTTTACACAACCAAATAATAGTGTCTTTCATCTGTTTTTATTTTCATCGATAAATTTAGGAAATATATGATATGGTCAATAGTTAGAATTGTCACTAAACATTCATCCCTATTATATCATTGAGCTAGGAAATAAACAATAACAACTCTTATAATATCGGCTCCTAAGTCACAAAATATTACATATAAATAAATTATATAAATATTTGAAAAAATATATTTAAAGAAAACTTGTATAGGTTTCCTATCACCCGTGTATATGAATCAAGAGAAATAAAATCAATATTTTTTATGAAAAACATTTTGTTTCCTCAGTATAATAATGTATCTAGTTTTAATAAATTGAAAATTTTGGATATGTAGGAGTCATTCATAATAACCTTTTATAGATCCAAATAAAGGAATTTATTTCTAAATTAATGTACTATTTTTTGGATGACCCCTTTCCATTTTGAAGATGTGATTATAGTATCCTGAAGATATTTTTGACTGAGAATGAGATTCTTCCCATTATTTAGATCATTCACTCTTCAATATAGGGTCGAATCAATGGGATAGATATGGAATCACAGAAATTATTTTGTGCTATTTTTTTATTAGCATATATTGTTTAATCGTGTGTGGATTTTGGTATTTGGGTTTCACAAATTTCAGAGGATGGGAAATGTTGTACGAAAAATGATCTACCAAAATAATTGATTATAAAGGTATAATTTTTTTGTTTGGTGCCGATTTTTTGTTAAACCATTTAATTTTAATATGTGAATGAGTATCTTCTTATGACTATTGACTATGTGTCTATGTGGTTAGAGATAGTGGAACCTTTGAACAAGCTTTCTTTTAATATTTTATAATTAATCCAAAAGAATATATTTTCAAGATTTAGAGAACCCCATAAATTTATCGACTATAGTAGAACACATTTCAAGAATTTTAAAACCATACCAATAATAAAAAACTTGGTTCTTCTCCAAAAATTAGAATAAATTAAAACACACAGTTTGGTGGATAGTATGATATTTATAACATAGAGTTGATATATTTTTAGAAAAAATGTGTATAACTCTTGAACAAATAGTTTTTTTTGCGATGAAGAATCATGAGATTATATGATTCCTTACAAGGCCATATAGGTTTGTATCATTATAGAAAAACTGTCATTGTGAAATTCCATTTTACTTTAGTGTTCACCTATATTTCCTAACAGGATGTTATATCCCTAAACATTAATTTCTGCCTTGTAGAGAAAGAAAGGAGATAATGACTAGTTATAATGAAGGGATTATAATATTTTCAGATGAAAACCCAAGGATTTATAAGGAAATAATAATATACATTCATGAATCATTAATGAAAAAAATGTAACATTAAAGTTGTATAGAGGGTCTTTCTATTACATTTTATAATAAATAATTTCCCAGGTAAACTCAAGACCTTGATGTATTTCCCATTTAAATTATGAGAGTGTTTGTTAGTGGGGATGTAGAGTTAGTTCAAGTGGATAATACGAAATTTTTGGTTAATATTCAGAGTATTATAAATAATTTGCGATGTAGACCAAAGGGATTTGTTTCTACCTCATTCCATAAAAAATGAATTTATCTTGATTCAAGATGATAAATTTAAACTATGTTCTTCATGGGAGTTAAGTCATCGTATTTCATGATTTTTTACACTATTTGAATAAACACAGAATACTTGTAATTAAATTTAACTTATCTTGGTAAATTTTCTCCTATGATTCATTCCTTTGGCTACACGTGTTCTAATATTTTATCAATTTCATTGTGCAGTTAGAACAATTATTGGTGTAATTTCAAGGTATCCTTATGTAATCTACCAGGCCATGTCTTCATAATGTTTATCCTATAGTTTTAAAATTATCATGATTTATTCATTGTTACAAAAAACTGTTTTTACTTGCAGTCAATGAATGATCTTATTCACAGTGGCGATGATCAATTCGAGACATTTTGAATTTTCATTCAACAAGTAGTTGAGTTTTGTTGTATATGGTTGACTTATCCCCTTGAAGCCATCTGATTGTAGGTAATTAAACCATTAAAAGAGTAATTTAATAGTTATACATGAAAATTAATAATAAAATTGATTAAATAATTTGATAATAACATAACAACTAATTAATAAATACTTAACTAATCAATGAATTATAATATAATAGCATAAATTTATCTATGAAAAAATAAATGAAAAGAAAAAGTGATTTAAAATAATTTTTTCTATACAAATTCATTTAAAATTAACCAATAATTTTATATACGAATTACTATTCTCATATATAGAAATATATTTTAATAAAAATGAATTAAAATTTTAAACCTATATATCTTATTTTCCATTGATTAGTTTTTCATAAATATCATATGTAGTAAAATTTTCTAGTTAATAGTAAAAATACTATAAGCATATACAATAACAATTCTGACATAATTATGATGCAAACATGATTTAATAATTAATATAACTATATCACTAAGAAAATGTGTTATGTTTTTTTATTATAAAATATTTTAAGAAATAAAAAATATTTTACAAATATATAAATATCATTATAAATTATGAAATGGAAATTACGAATTTAAAAATAATATTTTGTGGAAAAATTATATTTACATGGAAAAATTAATATAAAATAATTGATATTTTCTTTAAAAATTTATATTTAAAAAATATGTCTTTAATTTCAAAACCTATGAGCTAAAAACCCTGATAATCCAATGGTTTTTAGTTTTCCACATCCTATTTTTCATGGTCTATGTCTATAAAATAATTAACAATTCCCTCCTATTCCCTATAAATACCTACCCATCCTCTAATTTCTATGCATTAGAAAATCACATTGCATAGAAATACTCTCACTTTACCATGAAATAATCCAAAAAAATATTTTTTGGGTTTAAGGTGATGTTATTATGATTTAATAAGATACCTTTCCTGGTGAACAATTCCCACTAATCTTTTTCATTTTCAATGGTAATAATCTTAATATTAAATATCATGTACTTATATCGTGTATTTTCACCACATAATAATTTACTTACAAATTCACTTTCACATAATTTCTATTTTTCCAACATGAATTCATTGAAAATTTTTTCATGAAATAAATACACTAAGAAAATATAGAATGTTTAATTGATATTATAAAATAGAAACTTCTAAAGAGTAGAAATGGTTTTCATTAATACAAGTAACTTATAGTGACAACAATTTTTTATTTTTTTAAAAAGAGATTATATAATGATTTCCTTCCCTATGTTACACTAATCCTGGTTAGTTAGGATATCAAATTCAATATATAGAACTCCATGGTCTACTAATTTCATCACAATTCTTTTTGTCTTGATTTTATAAATCGTGGATTAACTAATAACCATATTTAAAAAAGAACACGGGAAGGATTATCCCAATTATATATTTGCTACTTTAATTGGCGATGATTCCAAAAATGATACCCTCCTCATGATATTTCCCCAAAAAATCTCAACTATAAAATCTGAGAGACACCTCTAAGTCATCATTGTTCCATCCAATGAAAAAACTAAAACAATGATATGTAACATTATTAGCATAAAAAATCTTAAAACAAGGGATAATAATTTAATTTTTTTTTTCATATTATGAATTTATTCAATAGTATTGCACCAATCTTAGATAATGTCATCATTTTGAATTGAAAATATAAGTCAATTACATAATGATTAAAATTCATAATTCATATCAATAAATGATTTAAATAACACTGTAAAATATTTAATTTTAAAGAACTAAAAATCATAACAAAAAGCACCTGAATAAAAAAATCTATATTACGTGATATGGGTTTAAAATTGAGGGAAAATATTTTACATATAGATGGATGGTTTACTATGGAGCCATGATGGTTAACTCTAGTAGTTCCATGGCTGATCGAGATCATTGACTTCTATACGGGAATGATAAAGAATGAATTTAATCGCCCTATACTGCACTCATTCCTAATGACTTTAAAAAATAACTGCATTACAAATATCATATTTTCAATATTATAAATAAAATTATACAAAAACTAAAAACCTACACCATTTTTTATAATAATTTTCAAATTCTATGTCAATCCATATGTGTTGTTACAGATAACCATATTATTATGAGTATATAAGATCTTTTGATGTTTAATGACATTAAAAACATGTGTAGAACCAAAATCTAGGTGAACCCATATTCCAAAAAACCATATCATACTATTCATATTGGTTGATGAGAATTTATGTGAAATTTAACTTGATGTTTCCCCCAAATATCCATCATTTGCTGTACATTATGAATTTGTACAATAATTCTACATTCCTACAATTTACATTTATCTACAAAGAAAAATTATGTATCGTAATATTCCAAGGGTTTCTTCCTTTAGGAGTGTTCTTGGGATTTTTTAGTTTTTCATATCATTTTGACATGTTATAAATTAAATATTAATAGAGTGCTGATCATCATATATGGGGAAAAATTGTTGTACTATTGGGAAATATAACATTCCTTATTTTGATGATCCTAGTTTTGTTTTGTAGTTTGAGTTTTTTCTAATCAGTTTTTCCACATTTATAGTTTCATTAAGTATCTCTAGAGTAGGAAAAGTGTTGTACCTATTCCAAAATGGGAAACTCGGCCTTAATTTTTTTTTTGGAAACTAAAATTATTTTTTCAATATTCGCTAGCTCCTTCGATGAAGATTAATTGCATGGGGATTCCAAAATTTCCATTTATAGAGAAAATAAAATGTAGAGATGCATATGGATAAGATAAATGTAAATCCCAAAAACATTTATCTTTTTAGTTATCATATAATTTATTCAATTCCTTGAAATTTGAATTTGATAACCCACTACAATCAATATAGGACCCTTACATATGTTTTTCTAATTCCTCTTACATTCCATCAATGTAACATCTTTAAAAAATCTCATTTATAATCCTTAAAAAAAGATTAATAAATTGTAACATTATAAGGAAACATTTATAATTAGTAATACATTTCTTTGATTAATTATCGATCTAAATCTTGTTTTCTAACATCATGTTAGCAGTCTTAGAATTTTTTAAACGTTGACATAATGAAATTTGGATAAAACACTTCCAATAGATTCTAAAATGAATAATTATGTTATCAGAAAAAATCATGGGAAAAAATATTCTGGTTTAAAATCATTGAATAAAATGGATTATAAATATAAAACTATTAAATGAATTAAATCCACAGTGAGTTGAGAGGTATACATATATGTTTCTAATATTATGAAAAAAAGTTATACATAAACTATCATGTATATGTGGTTTTTAATACTAACTACTTTAATGAAACAGGTCGAGAATATGTGATTGGTCATGTAATTAAAAATAAAATACAAAATATCTTCTTGACCTTAACCATAAATACCTCATTAAAAATTTCAATTGACTGTGAAAAATTTTATACCTGAATTTCATGAACCCTGGTGATGTAATAATAATACCCAAGAAAAATCCCCTATAAAACATATTTTTTATTCAAACTTACATAGGAAATATAGGTTCAAATAGTATATGGATCACAAGACTAAATTTTAGTAGTAACTAAATATCAATCCATTAACACGAAGAATCTAAAGCGATGAATAATATTGAGGTAAAATTAAATATAATGACTATAAAATTTGACTGTTAACAATTATCATCTCAAAATAAATAAAAAATAATTAATTAAAATTGATGATTTTAAAATCAATAATTTAATAGAGATGAAATTTAAATTCTTATAGTAATTATTTACCATGATAGAAAAACAGAGCCATATAGGGAAGGAGTAAATATACAACATGGTAAAACATACATAGTTCATTATTGCAGTAACATACATTAACATCAAAATTGTGAGATGATAACTTTTGTACCTCATATTAAATTCATAGAGATTATGCACAAATAATAAAATTCCCATTACACTAATGAAAGGGTACATATATCAAAAAAACAATTGTGATGTAAAAAATGTCATTGTTTTGTGTTTTGTAACTTAAAATATGGAATCATTTAATAAAAAAAGATAAATATTGAAATATATTGTCATTATATGTATATAATTCAATAATGAGATTGACAATATCAAAATAATGGATTGGAGAATATCTCCTAATGAAAAGTGAATTCCATTCTCAACATATTGTTTATCTATTTCTTAAGAAACATATTTATTTTATGTTCCCATGATGATAACATCAAAAATCCTGGAGCTACCAAAACAATTGATAAAATTAAACAACCATTAAATATAATTTAATTAAATGAATCACTTAATATAGAGTGCCTCAAAGAAGAGTAAAATCCAAAGAGTTAGAGCCATAAAAACACTAACCTATATTTCTATCAAACAACTTTGAAACAAACATCATTACAGATAAATTAAACACACTACCACCACATGAAAAAGAAGAAGTTTTTATAGAAACCACACATTTTAAGAAATAAATGGAGATTTATTTGGTGAACTGATATCTAAATCCAAAACCACGAACTTTTTAACTTTCATATATTTTATTCAAATCTTTATAGTATGAATTTTAGAACACATAACAATCAATGGAAGACTATTACCTATGTTTTAAAATTCCACTTACCTTCCAAATATGTCACATCTATAAAAAATACTATTCATATGAGGTCAATAAATATTAATTAACAATATCATTGGGAAGATGTATGGATAATAAATAAGACCTTTCCTCTGATGTTTCAAAGATCCAAAACATTCCCTCTAGTATACGGAAATCAATTGTAGAATTATTCACAAGTTGAAATAATGCAGTTTAAAAAAAACTTCAAATAAATTCTAAAATAAAAATTAATGATACCAACATATTTCAAGGGAAAACATAAATATACATGTTCAAAATATTTTTATAAGTGTAATTATAACAATAAAACTATTCAATCAATTAAATCCCCACTGAGTTGGGTATTATATTTATACATTTCCAATATTAGGAAGAACCTAAAAGAATAAAGTATCATATATGTAAGGGTTTTAAAAGTTATTACTTTAATAAAATATGTCATGAATATATGGTAGAAGTGTAGTTCCTTGTGATATATGGAAAACTCAATCATAAATTCGTTGAATGAAATGTAAAACAGTTGTTCATTATTCCTAATCCCATATGATCTAAGCTAGTTGAATGGGAATGCCAAAAACTACATACCTAGGGAAAATAAAAACAAATGTCCCCTCACATACCAAGATAAAAAATTTTGTATCATGTTGAAAAATATTATGTTAAAAAAGGAGAGAGATCCATATAGAGAATAAAAATGTAAATCCTAAAACATGATCACATTAATTATCATATAATTTATTTAACTCCCTATAGTTTGAATTTGAAAACCCACTTCAATCAATATAAGACCATCACATCTATTTTTTAATTACTCTTACTTTCAACAATGTATCATCTAATAAAAGTCCCATTTATAAGCCATCACAAAATATTAATAAATTGTACCACTAGTAATAAACAATGAGAATAAATATGACATTTCATTTAAAACATCAAAGATCCACATATTGTCTTCTGCAATAATTTGTAAATTTTTTGGTTTATTGATGTAATACAATTATGTAAAAAACACTTCAAATATATTCTTGATTAAGAATTTATGAGACTAGTTAATTTCAAGAGAAAACATAGATATACATGTTCAAATTATTTGAATAAATTGAATTATAACCATCAAACTATTCAGTCAATTAAATACAAAATTAGTTGAGTCATATATCTATACATTTCAAATATTAGTAAAACCTAAGAACATGAAGTACCAAGGTAATATGTTTATTCATATAAATTATAAAAAAATTAAATTCATTTAAAAAAAGAATAGATGTTAGTTTAGTGGAACTGGTTTAAACAAAAACAATGATTATAAATTTGTAAACATACCAAAATATTCTTTTTCTCAATGATCAATTGGTGTGAAAATTTATTAGATAATAAAAAATTTGAATCCGAAAATATAAAACCTGAAATAATTTACAAAATAGAATAATGTAATACTGTAGTATTGGTGTTCACCCTAAAAATAGAACCTACTAAATAATTCTAGGATAAAACATCTATATTGAATGAAAAATCAAATACATGAAATTGTAGGAAAAAAATCACATCATATCAGAAAAGAATTTTTTTTAGAAAAATAGTTTCGGAAAAAAGATACACGAATTAGAAATATGTAAAACTACCTAAATATAATTATTCTTGATGAACAATTTTAAAAATTAATCATAAATTTAAATGAGAGTCATGCCTTCAAAATCTTGCAATTGAGGGATCTATCTAATTTATTTTATATGCCTCAATGATGTAATATCAGATGTTTAAAAACAAGTAGATAAAAGTCAATTAGAATCATTAAAATCATATAAATTACTTAAATTGTGTTGTTTGATGTTAATGATGATTAATTTTATTCCTCTTTTATCATGTCTAGAGTGATACTAAATCAAATAAAATTTAGGAGTAAAATCAGTGAATCCAAATGTGTAAGTATAACTAGGGTAATTCTACTATAAATAGTTCTAGTGGAAGCTCTATTTTTCAATTCCATTGATTTGAAGAAATACATTTAAAAATTTATTATATAACTAAATGAGAGTAATACATCAAAAATACAACAATTAATGGATGTTATCATTTGATATTATTTATCATATATATGTAATATCTAAGGTTTAAAGACAAGTATATAATGTTGATGTAGAATAATTGAAAGCAGTGACTGTTAGTCCTATTGAAAAATAATATTTATTAATATTTTTCAATATTATAAAATTTGTTAATGTACAAAAAAATAAAACAAATTACCCAATTATGGTGGAGGTGGAGACAGAGGAAGAGTGGTTGGATTAGTTTGAGTTAGAGGTTGTGGTAGAGGTGACAGATGTGGGGGATGTAGAGGTGGAGATCATGGTGGAGGGGGGGGGGGTCATGGGAGGGGAATCCGGGCATGGGGGATATGGATTCATAATCATATATGTATTCATAGTCAATTCTAGAGACCTATGTGGAGGTTTAGAATGGGGAGGAGGTGTTAGCAGTGGAGATAGAAGAAAATGCATGGAGCAAGATGAATCAAAACCATGTCATAGGAGGAAGAAGAGGTGGAGACCAAGGTGGAGGAGGATGAAAATGAGGAGGTAGAACTGGATGAAAAAGATGTGGTCGAGGTAGAGGTGAATAATGATGCAGAGCACATGCAGTATGATCCCTAACTAGTTCAATGGGAGGAGATTATTTTGAGGAATCTTGTGTATGGAGAGATTCAAACACTTGAATAGTTATTGGGAGATGTTGTGAAGTGGCCATAGTAGTAAATGGAATGTGGTTAAGAATTATGGATGAAAAATTGCAAACCTTAATATAGACTAGTACACAGCCATAGAATTTGGATGGCATAATCTTAAGTAATGTATTTTATTCTTTATATGTTATAGTACATTCATGTTATAGTGGTTAAATTTTTTATGTATCTGGGTATTTTTATAAGAAAAATGTTATCATATGCGTAGGAATAAATAGTAATAATAGCCAAATAAAATTAAATCTAGGATGATAATATAAAATAGTGTCAACCATGGAAATAGATACTATAATATTTTGGGATTATATATCAAAGATATACATGATTTCAAAACACTATAAATTTTATGTGAGAAAAATTCAATAATAAATTTCTTTAAAAAATAGAAAAACACAATAAAAAAAGAAAAAAAAAAGAAAACATATCATCAAATTAGAAATTAGAAACTGCATCTTATTGAGAGATAGAAAGCAAACCACCATTAATAGAGATGATCAAAGCTTCCTTTCAAAAGGGTTTTTGAATATTAAAAACAATATGTTATTTAAAACATAAAAAATAATAACTATTTCTTTTTTTAATTCTCATACATATGCACTCAATGGACCTCCCTCAAATCAAATTTTCTCAGTTTCTAGGTGCAACACTGTCATAGTGGCTACTTAGGAGCATATCCTTCCTCCAATGCCTTATCGATCTGGTTAGGTCACTGGAGATCATCTCGTATTCCCAAGGGTTTCATTTCCATTGGTTCCCTAGAGTATCCATCCAAGCCCTCACCCACAGGTTCCTTTGTATGTTATGATTGATGGTGGATAATCTAATATAAACGGCTCTCAGGCTTGGGTTGGTCCTCAATCACTACTATTAAAATTTAGTTTCTTCATATTTACACTAAAATAATTTTTTCATTCAACAACATTTATTTAAGTTGAAGACTTAAAATACAAAACACTCTCAACTTGAAGAGTCTTCATCATTTAAGAAAAGAAAATTGAATTTCATGTTAAGAATTTAAGAAATTATTAATCTAAAATGTTGTTTTGGAAAATGTAATGTAATGTATTGTACCCATGGAATATTAAAAATTGGATTGCATAATATGTTGCGGAAACACTAAGATCAATAAGAAGAAAAAATAGTTCCTTAAAATATAAAAGATAGAACCCAAAAAAGAATAATAATATCTTAGACAAAAAATATTTACATGGTTTGGTAAATAATCCCCAAATCCCTAGAGGGGACTAAATTTCACTATTATAGAGTGAAAACTTATATGGAGTTTTAGGGTTCTCAAACACACACAAAAAATCCTTCCCTGAAATGGTGTTATAAAGGGGATAAATCACTATTCCACCAACCACATAGAATATATGATGCGATAGAGTAAAATGTGGCAACAAGTTTGCATCAATATAGTGTCATGACCACCCAGTTATACTGTGTTACAGTTTCCATTAGTTGGAAGTCTGAAAACCTATTGTAGTCATGCCAAAAGGTATACAGTACTATAGTGACCTATCGATGTCGGGTAGTTAACTCTAGAATAGTTAATCAGAGTCGTATAATGTCCCCAAATTTGGGTCAGATCCCTTTAGTCCCTATACCCCAAGAGTAGGGGCACTTTTTACATTGCAACCCCCAACGATCTCACTGAAAAGTTGCGCCTTGGTGAGTAGTATGGGATATATTTGTTTGTTCCAATAAAAATCTAGAACGGGTCGGGCTACACAAATCCAACATAATTAGTATAGATCTTTAAAACCTGGAAAATATAATGTTCAACTACAAGATTAATTTAAAAAATTATATAATAAAACGTATGGAGTGATATAGGAACTATAAACATGAAAATGAGTATAACATCACCTTAAAATACTATAATGTAGAAATAGTATTTTGGAAAATTTAATCTAGTATGTTGTAAAGTCTAATCATAAGCAAGGAACATATTTGAAAATTATTAAGTTTAAAAGTGAGAAAAAAAATTATGTATTTTAATACTTATGTAAGCATAAACCTATAGATAATCATAATCATATGTTTATAAGTTACAAAATTTCTACAAGCCTAAGAAGATGCTTTTTAATTTGTTCAAATTTATCAAACACCGTGTTTTATAATGAAAAATATTGAAATTTTTATATATTACAGTGTGTATAGAAGTACAAGCACAAGTATAAGAATTTTAAACATGAAAAGGTATTGTATAAAATTATATCCATAAGAATAACTATTATCATAAACATATACACAGAAAACATAAAAATGTGTTTTTATTTTAGTATATATATAGGAAATATCATAATAATAACCATATGCATAAGAATGTGTATAAAATTAGTATCGAATTTTTATAAATCTAATTTAAAGAAAATGTATTTTTCATGCTTTATATGTAATTAATGTATTTGTTATTATTTATATGTTATAATATATTTATATTATAGCGGTTGAAATTTTGTATTTGTATAAACCTAAATGTAAGCATATATAAAGGCATAAACACTAATAGTAGATAAGAATAAATAAATGTTGGATGATAATTTTAATAAATTGGAAATAAAAACAATAAATTATATACTATTATGGGATTAGATATAAAAAATTGTCCTTCATTTAATGAGTTTCAGATTTATCGTGAAAAGAAAAAATAAAATTAATAACTAGTTTTTCTAAAAAATTAAAATACCATAGAAGAAAAATCTTTTTTTTTGGAAATCAAAAGAAAACAAATATCATCCTTGTTGAAATAATAAATTCCATCTTATTGAGTCTGAGAAAACAATCCACCATTAGTAGAGATGGTCAATGTTTCATTTGATGACACTTTTTGAGAAGTTAGATCAATAAGTAAATAAAAACATAAAATAAAGTTGATGCTTGTTTTTTTTCAAAAAAAATTATCCTTCATTGTAATATATGAAAATAAATGGTGATAGTGATAATACTATAAAAGATACTATTATATCCATGGTTTCCTTCTAAAAAACAATATTCAACATGTATATCTGTAGGTGAGGGGAATTTTGATGAATATTTTGTAAAAATTGGAACTACAAAATGTAGAGGTTTACATTAACCATAGTAATATTAATTATAATTATTAAATTAATTAAAAACTAAAAGGAATACATGAATCAAAAATATTTATTTCGATATTGATTAAGGATCTTTGAATATTCTTCACCAACCACTCTATAATAACACACACACACACACAAAATAATAAAAATAATCATGATACACCATTTACTCATATTAATCTAGGAATATCCAATGATAAAAGTGGATTCAAGGAATCTGATAAATGTTTGAAAATCATATATATCCTGATAAATTTTATTTTGCTTCTATTTCAAAAAAATAAATATAAACTCATTAACTATTTATTGTAATTGGCTATAAACCTCTAAAAGATATATGGTTAGAAAATAGAATTCTCTCACTTATAGTTTTTTAGTTTCACTGTATATTGTTAGGTTTAGGAATGAGACTAATCAAATATGGATATAAAATACAAGAATAATATCATTCATATATGTGGGGGTAATTCTTCCCATATATCATGCTCTCTCTCTCTCTCTCTCTCTCTTCCTCTATATCTCCCTCTCATACCCTCTCCTTTTCCCTCTCCCTACCACCATCAATCCATCATTATCTATCCATCTCTCTCTATAACAATAAGGAAATGAAACCATTAAAATAGAGTTAAAATATAGATTCTTACACTCAACCAGCTGTAACTAAACAAACAAAGTAAGAAATGGAACATTTAAAGTAGTGTTTTTGTTATCATTCCAATTTTCTATCATTTGATCCTAAACTAGTGTTATACAATATAATGTAATAATATCTTTATTATATAACAGTCAGAATATTAATCTATTAGGATATAAAAATAGTAATAAATATTTATACTATTGATTACATCCGGAAATCAGACTCAACCTGAACCCATAAATCCTAATGTAGTGAAAAATAAATGACATGTTTCATATATAGGTGAAATAAAATGAAATAAAATTAATATAAAATGGGAAATGAAATTAGAAAAATGAATATGTTAGATTTCATTGATATGTGTTATTATCAAAAGATTATAATATGACAATTTTAAATTTTTAAAAATTTAATATTATAATAAACATATTGATATACAGAGGGTCTTCTTCTATTAGTTAATCTTCATCCACCCTTAAGCTGGTGGATAATGATTTTTTTTCTTTAACATCCATTTTTTCTTGTTTCATCCAAAAAATATTTATTTTATGGATTGTAGTTTCCATAGACTCTATTTAGTATAATATTTCATATATTCTTGAAAAATAATAAAATATTCAGTATTCCACTAACCATTTCCACGCCTTTTCATACTCATCAATGTGGTAATTTTTTGATATATTAATATTTCCAAAGACTTCAAAATAATTCACTACAAAATAATATTTAGATATATATATATATATATCTATAATATAATTCTAAAAACATCACCATTGAAAACAATTTATTATATTTCATTAATAATGATTCTAATATATATATATATATATAAGTAATATATTTAATGTAAGTATTGTTCTTTCTGAGTAGGAATTTAAATCTTATACGACAAAATTATTAGGAGGTTACATTTAATTGTATTTTTACCTTTCCTATGAATATTGAATAACACTAACCACATCATTGTTTTTAATATGATTCCACTAATACACAATTTTCATTATGTCAATTTTTGATAAATTGTTAACAATGTAAAAATAATTGAAAAAAGGGATTTATATACAAAAATAAATATATACAATATATTATTATGAATTAAATGAAAAATATCATGAATGAGATTAAAATAGGGAATGAAGTAAAATAAAAAATGTCATGAAGCAACATATAACCTCCTTTGATTAATATATGTGACATTTTTCATCAACTATTATAAATTCATAATAATTTTTCAATGAAAACTATCAATAAAATTTTAATAATAATCATAATGGTAATAAATTTATAAATAAAATGAATGTTGAAGTATCTAATATTTCTCTTTCTACCTATCACCTTCATGATTACTATGTACAAAAACCCTTCCACTAAATAACATTTCAACTAACTTGCCTAGTACACAACCACATCGAACCATTATTTTGTCTAAAAATAATTATATCAAATAAAAAATTAATGAATTATTTGTATCATTGAATACAGGAAAATATTATTATGACTAACCAATGGTTTTCACCTAACCCTTAATCTAGAAACTCTTTAAAGTATAAAAATTTTGATAACATGAAGAATTAATAGATATATAAACAAAGATTTATTAAGTTATCTCACATGAAAAAGCACCGTGATTAGTCCTCTATCACCATAGAAATATAAGATCGAATATTTATTATTAAATAGAATACAAAAATTCCATTATAAAAAAGAAATGCTTTTTAATTAATAAAACATAGAAATAAATTTAGCATACATACCCAAATGAATATAGAGAATACGTATACAATATAATTGAAAGTCTATTTTAAAAATAAAAAATATCATTTTATTTTACATTATTTCATTCCACAAGTCAAAACCTTATTTTCTTTTCAGTTTTCTATGGATTAAACCCCAATTATTTATGAATAAAACATCAAACAAAAGAGGGTACACCCCATGTCATTAAAGCTTAATAGAAATATTGAAAAATTGTTGTCTAAATTCTACCATAACATATTTTTTTATTTCAGCTCTATTTTAGTGAAATATCATTTATTTTATAAATTTCCATATTTTAATTCCATACTAATGTCCTGAAAAAATCATTAATTTTGGTAAATTATCACATATCTAGTTGATTGGTTTATTTTTGGGTTTAGTTAAAAAGTCATAACAACATGGATTTTCTAATATTTTATATTTTCAAAATAAATCATGGATAAATATTTTAAATTAACTTTTGGTTTTCTATGATGGTTTCTAATTGATCATATAAAGTGAGAAAATGGTAATAGCGTATATGTATGATTCGTTTATCTCAAATGATAATGTCATTTCTAGGATCCACAAGAATATGTCAGCGTACAAGACTCTTTAGTGGGGGGTTATTAACACATACGAGTCATTAGATGTAACATCCCAGATAAATAAGGAATAATACACCTTTCATATTTATGAATATTTTCTAATTAAATATTAATTTTACTTTAAAGGGGTTTCAATGTTCAATAGCATACCTAATACACAACAACGGGTTTCTTTGAAATCTTACGTTGCACACTAATAATATAATATTATCAGTTTAAATGGTAGTTAACTGTTAGCCGTTGTATTAGAGGGAATGAAAAAAACTAAATACAATATGATTATACATGTTTTTTAAATGAAATTACATTTATCTAATAAATGTTTGCGGCTTAAAATGTGAATGAATCTAATTTTAAGCATAATTTACATTAAAAGGTCGATTTAACGCCTTTTAATGGAGAACCCTCTTTAAATACAGTTTTGGTAACTTTAATACATTATATATGAATAAATAAAATCCTTTTTTATAATGGTGACATCAAAATTTACTTTATGTAAATTTTTGGAATTTTTCTGAAAAAGTTCATTTTTTTATGAATAGTGTAAATATTAACTTTAATTCAAAACTATGTTTTAATCTAATTTATTTATATGGATAGATTAACATTTAAATTAGTTTTAAAGTGTAATTAGAATATATTTTTACCATTTAATCCAATGTTGTTCATTGAAATTAATTTCACTTTGAAATTGGACATAAACAACTGTCAAAATTTTGATAGTTATTTTTTCTTAAAAACACACTATTTGTTTTAACGGAAATTAATTTTAAAATTAATTAATGACACTTTTATGTTTTGAATTTTTTAAAATAGTCATAATTTTGGAATTCGTAATATCAAATATATCTTAGGCTGAATTTTTGGTATTTTTCTGAAAAACAGTAATTTTTGATGAATAGTGAAACCACATAGTGGTAGTTAAAAAATGAAATTTTCATTTAAATGAAATCTTACCACTTCTATGAATTGAATTTCAAAAATCTGACATACATGGTTGTTATCAAGAAGTAAAATTTCATTCATTAAGATGAAAATAATTTTTGGTGAATAGTAATTTTTGTCTTTTATTTACTGCGGTTAAAGGTAAATAAGGTAATTCAAGATAAATAAAATAATATAATAATTCAAAATTACCTTTAAACTTGTCCAAAACTTATTGGATCAGTAATGGCCGACCATGGTCATCTTTGGGCCTATTTTGGGACCCCATAGAGCCACTTATGAAAGATAATGACACATTAGATTAATTAATTTAATGTATAGTCAAAAATGACAAAAAAACAAAATATTTTAGTAAATGAATTTTTATATAATGTTATATAAAGAATATTTTTCTCTATAAATATTCCTTGGAAATATAAAAAGATTTACTACATGATAGTATTTTTTATATATTTTTTAGACATCGAATAAATTAAATTATTCATGACACAATAATGATGCAGTGTTTACCTAAATAATAAATCATTTAAATAAATAAGTTTATAATGATTAAAATATTATCTAAAACCTGTCCAATTCTTATTGGATGATTTTATTTCGAACATGGGTCATATTATCTCTGACTCGAATTATTTTTGGACCTTTTGAAACCGAATATAAGTTTAATATTTTCACAAATTCCTAAAGAGCCCCTCCTTTCCCTTATAAAAGAAGGAAAATTCTATCCAATTCCCCATCCCTATCAAGCCAGTTTTCTCATCCAAAATCTTCCCAATTAATCTCCCTATATCCCTCTCCTCCACCTAGAATCCTTAACTTAGGGAAAAAGAACTTCAAGAAGACCTTTGGTTCAAACCAAAGGAAGTTACCGAAATTAAAGGTAAAGGTTTCTCTTAATTTGTATTTTTATTTTACTTCTCCAACCCCCAAAATATTTATATTCCATTATTTTGTAACAAAAATATTATTAAAAATATACTAGGATGTTTTTATGATATGTATTATAACTAAAATTACACACACCTCCATCCAATGGGTGAAAAACATAATGTTTCTGTGGATAGAAAACTAACGCCTCAAGAAACGATGATTGTTCAATTACCTCTTAACGCATCTCATGGTGGACACTATGATGGAACTTTATTTATATATGATATATATTATGTTTATGTTTTCTTTATGCTTCTTTATTTTCCAATTATATCACACCTTTATGGTTTCTATAGTGGGTAAATACAATAATCACATTTGAGGAAGTGCGGACTACCGCCCCCTCAAAGTGATGTGACTCGTTAATGCTTTATTTGGGATGTATAATGGATAGAGTTATTGAAAATGTATATTATATTATACTATAATTATAATATAAATATGTGTCATTATGTTTTTAATTCCATTAAAATAATAAATAGAAATGGAAGTAGCGTTCATGCTTACGTACGACTTACCGTCTCCATGAACGGTGCATTTCATTTCTTACCTCCAAATTTTATGTACTATTATAAATACATGTATATACTAGATATATATGATATATATGATATCTAGATAATTAATTTCATTTCTCATATAATGAACTATTGACCACATGGACAACTTGTAAATATAAGGTGTTCATTTTTTACTCAAGTACAAAATATCGACAAAATGGACATTATTAACATAAAATGATTACATAATATTTATAACATGATAATAAGTGATAAAAAACGAATATTAAACTTGAAAAAGGCTCTTAAGAAAGTATTAATTAACTTTAGTATATTATTCATGATATTAAAGAATGGCCGAGTGAAGTCAGACACGAGGTAAGGAATTGGAATTCTCTCTTTCTTTTCAAGTACTCTCTTTTATGTCATTTCATTTATTCTCCATGTTCTTATGTTGGAGGATTTTCTTTTATATTCACCATACCGTAATTTTTATTTTCATATGATTAGATACCCTCTATTACTCTCATCAATTCATTTTAATAATTTTGAAGTTGCGTTGTTAGGCTGCTGAATTTTTGTAAGGGATTTCTCATCTAACTTTTTATTCTGTAAGATTTTTATTATTCACCACCTATTTATTTGATGTGGTTTATTTTGTACAGCCATTTTCTATATACAATCATTATTATCATTATATTCATCATATTCTATGATTATTTTTTTGGTTATTAACTTTTGGTCATACAACTCGATTGAATTACAATGTGGTAAGGGGTCTTTATCTCACTTGTTTTTATTCACGTGATATTCATGCTATATTTGCCACTATATCCTTTTGTGTGGTGTATGTACATCCAATTATTGTATTATTTGTGTAATATACTTTCATTTATGAGTATTTAATTTTTAATTGGATGATCCTTCTTTCATGTGGCATATGTTTTGTAACTTACCAAATCAGTAAGGGAACTCCTTATCCCAATTCCTATTCTTTGGGTTGATCTTCTCTTTATTATTTATGTCTTCCTATGAATATGTGTGAATTACCTATTATTATTTTACTTATAATATCCACTTATATTGGGTGTATTTATATTTCTCACACATAATTATGAGATTGATTTATCCTTAATTTAAGGATACCATCTTTATAAGGGATTTCATCTCAATTTAAATTTCCATTGAGACTTCATTGTTGTTATGCACCAATTCACTCTTTTATGGTGTATATAATGTCCTTTGAAATATTATATCATGAATCCCTTTATTCTCATGGTATTATAAAGTTCTGATTAAAAGTTATTCTTCAATTATTTGTATTAAAGCGTCTCTCTTTTTGTTAATAACTCTTTAACTAAAATATCATTTTAAATGTTTTAAAGATCTATTCTTCTAAATATTTCTCATTAATGTCCATGTTTTTCAAAATGGGTTTAAGGATTTATTTATATGGGCATTAATGTTTTCAAATGATAATTTCTTTAAAATATTCAAAGTGGTATGAGACACTTGGATTTAAAAATCTTTTTTTAAATTGTTTTTTAAAATGGTTTGATAAAGAATTGTTTACTTCAATATCTTCATTTAATATAGTGGAATGTGGAAATTTTATCTTTCTTTTATACTTGTGTTATGTGTTATGATTATGTTATGGTTATTGGGAATTGATTATTTATACAGGTGGTTCCTTGATAAACCATGGGTGGGTGAGCCTGATATAGATCTCCAATGCATTGGGTAAGGTGATGGAGGTGAACATGATGTTTCCCCTAAGAGATTTAGGGAATATACCATGATGGGTATTCCAAGTGTAACTCCCTATGTAGATGTGATAGCTATAATATAAGTTTTATATTGTTTCCATAGGTTACTTTTAGGATTTATGATTTGTGTGTGTTATTCCTAAATCTTATGATTTCGTAAGGTATGATATTATTGAAAAAGTATGGTTTCAGTGATATGTATTTATTGATGAGCTAATGTTTCCCTTTCTTATTTTATAACCCTTAATAAGATTTTTATGCTCATCCCATGATTTTGAAATTTTTTCACAGGAATTAAAGATGAATAGGGTCAAGGATGGGATCATGGAAAAGTCATGCTGTCTAAAATATGGAACTAGACATGTTTCTTTTTAACAGTTTTTATTTTATGAAAAAATGGATACTAAGTAGTAGTGTCTACTTGTAATATTCAAGTTGTTATTTAATAGTTATGGCCTAATTATCTTAAAATCTAATCTTGAAAATATCATCAATGTGAATTATTCATTTAATTCAATATTACGTAATGTTTAAGGATGGGTCCTTATAGTTTTTATCAGAGGTCGGTTTAGAAAACTTTATGGATTAGGAGTTTTCGTTAGACATATGGTTAGTACCTATCTATTACTTCAGTTAAATCCTTTTTTTATAACTTTTTCAGATCATGTAAAGTCAGTAACAAATGGATGGAGGAGGATCTCAAAAGACATTCCTATCTCTTTATGATGACATGCTTGCAATAATTATTGCAAAGTCATGTTCGGATGACTGTGAAACTTTTTATAGCATACAAATCACTTGCAAGCAGTTGTTTGAGATATCAAACACCTCCACTATACCTCTTTATCATCATGGATCATGGGTTGTATTTAGAAAAATCCTATTTTAACAATATTCTCATATTTTTAAGAAAGGTAAATATTATCAAGGAATTTTCAAATATTTTACCTTATCACAAGATTTTGAGTCATATTATGATTTTAAAAATGGTGATGAAGAAGGAGACCCTTGCACAACCTATTTATATTTGATTTTAAAATATAGTCTCTCATCACATACTTATAGTATTTTAAAAGGACCTTTAATTGAAAGATTCAACTCAAATTTGGTTCGACTGTTTTATAGAAATCATGTTTTATCTGATGTTTTGAAATTATATGTCATACATTATTATTATCCAAAACTGTTTTTCTAGGAACACCTATATGACCCATGTTGTACAAGGTGTATTTGGAAGGAGGAAGAAAATGATTTTAAGGATCTCTAAATAATAGTTACAATGCATGGACCTTATACCTACGTGAACAAGATAATGATGAAACCAAATGGAAACCATGATCAAGCTATGATGTTCAAAATTTTTGGGGATTATTTTATTTTATCATATATTTTGAAATAAGACTTCAAGTATTTAAATGTTGAGATCATAATGAATTTAGATGAAAATGAGAGTTATAAGGAAACCATTTAGGTTAAAACATTTTAGGGTTATTTTTGAGATTTATAAAAAGGACAACCCATCGGATGGGTGACAACCCGTCACATCTGGTATGGCCGCAGGAATCGAACCCACAACCGAAGGGCGACAAGGGAGCATCGCCTAACACTAGCCTTCTTGAAGTCCCTGTTTAGTATAACTTGTTATTTTAGTAAAATATTTTAATGGAACAAGAATATGTTGATTTTTGGAACTTATGTTTTATAAAATGGATATACTTAGTATAGAAAAATTATTTAGTGATTAAGTGATAAAGGTTGTTGTGGAAGACGTTCTCTTTTTTGAGGAAACACTATATGCCTATGGAAGATAGAATGCTATGGGATTTCAATTGTGTAATAATGGTTGAAATTTGAGTTTGGAGGAATATATGTTTTTATTATGGACACATGATGATTTAATTTATTTATGAAAATGATTAACCTATCATGGAGAATATGTGATTAGGTTAATTATGTTTAAATATAAGATTTTATAAGTAACTGTTGTTACTTTGAGATAAATGTTAAGATGTATCTTGTAATTATATTTAATTAAATACTTATGTGATTTGGATAAAAATAAAAGTTTGGATTACTTTTAAAGAATTTAAAGGACAATTTTTTATTGAATGGTCTTTGTTGAACTTTTGGGTTTGTTAGACCAATTTTTGAGATTAATAGTAGTTTCTCTTTATGTAAAAGTTTATCCTCTTTGGATATTATCTGATCTTGTAATACATGTTTTGGATTTTTTTAATATATAAAGACAAGGGAAATATGTAGTTCATCTTTTGTGGATTATTTGATTCTCTAGAAGTCGATTATAGAACTTTTAATGTAAACAATTCATCCTAAATACTCATCGTATGGAGGAAATATGAGTATCTCCTGAAAATCTAGTGAAGGATAAAAGTCTACATGAAAAGTAATTGTGTTTACTTATGTTTTTAGTTATGTACATAAATAAATTCCTCAATGAAAAGTAAATTAAAACAAAAACCTTGTATGTTAACTTTTCCTACTGGGAAATCAAAGACAGTTTAACCTATAACAATTTTGTGATTTTTTGGTGGACAAAATTCTCTTAAACATGTTTTCTATCACTCTACATCAAAACAAGATGGTTTGTTTTCTCCTCTATATCCTTGTTTTCATGGAATCCTAGTATCTGTTATCTCGGGTAACCTTTGTACTTATCTTCCTTTATTTTAAAGTAATACTTTTATTGACTCTTTTTCTGATGTGGGGATTTTAATGAAGTTTTAATCCCAGTTTTAAAATTGCGAGGACACAATTCAAAAAATGGGGGAGGGATGTAACATCCGAGATAAATAAGGAATAATAAACTATTCATATTTATTAATATTTTTTAATTAAATATTAATTTTACTTTAAATGGGTTTCTATGTTCGATAGCGTACCCGATACGCAACAACGGGTTTCTTTGAAATCTTATATTGCACCCTAATAATATAATATTAATATTTTCAATAATAGTTAACTCCTAGCCTTTTTATTGACAGGAATGAAAAAAACTAAATACACTATGATTATAGCTTTTTTTAATGTAATTACATTTATCCAATAAATGTTAGAGGCTTAAAATATGAATGAATATAATTTTAAGCATATTTTACATTAAAAGGTCAATTTACTGCCTTTTAATGGAAAAACCTCTTTAAATATAGTTTTGGTCACTTTAATACATTATATATGAATAAATAAAATCCTTATTTATAATGGGTACATCATAATTTACTTTATGTTAATTTTTGGAATTTTTCCGAATAAGGTCATTTTTTTATTAATAGTGTAAATATTGTATTTTAATTCAAAACTATGTATTAATATAATTGATTTATATGGTTAGATTAACTTTTCAATTGGTTTTAAAGTTAAATTAGTTTATATTTTTAAAATTTAATCCAATTTTGTTCTTTATAATTAATTTCACTTTGAAATTGTACATAAACAAGTGTCAATGTTTTGATAGATATTGTTTCATAAAAACACACTATTTGTTTTACCAATGGGAATTAATTTTAAAATTAATTAATTACACTTTTATGTTTTTGAAGTTTGTAAAATAGACATCATTTTTGAATTTGTAATATCAAATATAGCTTAGGCTGATTATTTGGTATTTTTCGGAAAAACATCATTTTTTTATGAATAGTGAAACCACTTAGTGGTAGTTACAAAAAGACTGAATTTTTCATTTAAATGAAATTTTACCACTTCTGCGAATTGAATTTAAAAAATCCGGCATGCATGGTTGTAATCAAGAAGTAAAATTTGGTTCATTAAGATGAAAATAATTTTTGGTGAATAGTAACTTTTGACTTTTGTTTACCGCAGTTAAAGGTAAATAAGGTTATTCAAGGTAAATAGAATAATTTAATAATTTAAAATTACCTTAACACTTGTCCAAACCTTGTTTTATGTGTAATGGCCGACCATGTTTATATTTGGGTCTATTTTGGGACCCCATAGAGCCACTTTTGAAAGATAATGACACATTAGATTAATTAATTTAATGTAAAGGAAAAAATGACAAAAACAAAAAACTTTTAGTAAATGAATTTTCATATAGTTTAATATAAATAATACTTTTGACTATAAATATTAATTGGAAATATAAAAATATTTACTACATGATAGTATTTTTTTCATATTTTTTAGACATCGAAATAAATTAAATTATTCATGGCACAATAATGTTGTGGTGTTTATGTCATTAATAAATCATTTAAATAAATAAGATTATAATGATTAAAATATTATCTAAAACCTGTCCAATTCTTATTTGATGATTTTATTTCGACCATGAGTCATATTATATACGACTATACTGATTTTTGGACCTTTTATAACAGAAAATAAATTTAATATTTTCACACTTTCCTAAAGATCCCCTCCTCTCCCTTATAAAAGGAGACAACTTATAAACAATTCCTCACACCTCTCAAGCCATTTGGATCGTTGAAACTATGCCCAAATAATCTCCCTACATCCCTATACTCCACCTAGAAGCCTTACCTTAGGTAGAAGTCACTTCAAGAAGTCCTTTGGTTCAAACCAAAGGCAGCTACCCAAATTAAAGGTAACAGTTTCTCTTAATTTGATATCTTTTATTTTACTTCTCCAACCCCTAAACTATTTTTATTCCTTTATTTTGTAACAAAAAAATTATCATATATATACTAGAATTTTGTTATGAGAAGGATTCCAACTACACCTACACACACCTCCATCTAATGGGTGAAGAACATAATGATTATGTGGATGGAAAACTAACGCATCAAGAAACGATGATTGTTCAATTACCTCTTACCACCTCTCATGATGGTAATTATGATGGAACTTTATTTATATATGATATATATTATTTTTATGTTTTTTTTATGCTTCTGTATTTTCCAATTATATCATACCTTTATGGTTTCCATAGTGTGTAAATACGATAATCTCATTTGAGGAAGTGTAGACTACCGCACCCTCAAAGTGATGTGACTCGTTAATTCCTTATGTGGGATTTATAATGGATAGAGTTATTGATATTTTATATTATATTATACTGGAATAGTAATATAACTATGTGTCATTATGTTTTTAATTCCATTAAAATAAGAAATAGAAATGGAAGTAGCATTCATGCTTACGTACGGCTTACTGTCTCCATGAATGGTGCATTTCATTTCATACCTCCAAATGTTATGTACTATTATAAATACATGTATATACTGGATATATATGATATATAGGATTTATTAATAGTGAAGGTCATTCTGGATATAATTAACTATTGACCACATGGACAACTTTTAAATAAAAGGTGTTCAACTTTTACTCAAGTACCGAATATGGACAAAATGGACATTATTAACTTGAAATGATTACATAATATTTATATCATGATAATAAGTGATATAAAAAGAATAATAAACTTGAAAAAGGTTCCTAAGAAATTATAAATTAACTTTAGATTATTATTCAGGATATTAAAGAACGACCGAGTCAAGTCGGACACGAGGTAAGGGATCTGACTTCTCTCTTTCTTTTCAAGTACTCTCTTTTATGTCATTTCTTTTATGCTCCATGTTATTATGTTGGAGGATGTTATTTTATATTCATAATACTCTAATTTTTATTTTAATATGATGAGATATCCCCTCTTACTCTCATCAATTCATTTTAATAATTTTTAAGTAGCGTTGTTAGGCTGCCGAATTTTTTTAAGGGATTTCTCATCTCACATTTAATTCTGTGAGATTTCTATTATTCACATCCTATTTATTGCATGTGGTGTATTATGTACTGAAATTTCCTATATAATATAATTATTATAATTATATTCATGGTATTATTTGATTATTTTGGTGGTTAATTACTTTTGTTCATACGAATCGATTGAATTACAACGTGGTAAGGGGTCTTCGTCTCACTTGTTTTTATTCCCGTGAGATTCATGCTATATTTTCCACTATCTCATTTTGTGTGGTGTATGTACTACCGATGATTTTAATCTTTGTGTAATATAATTTCATTTATTAGTATTTACATATTCATTGTATGATCCTTCTTTCATGTGGAATATGTTTTTTAAGTTACCAAATCAGTATGGGACCTCCTTAACCCAATTCCCATTCTTTGGGTTGATCTTCTCTTTTTTATTTATGTCATCCTATGAATATATGTGAATGACCTATGATTTTTTAACACTTAATATCCACTTATATTGGGTGTATTTATATTTTCACACATAATTATGAGATTGATTTATCCTTAATTTAAGAATACCATCTTTATAAGGGATTTCATCTCAATTTAAATTTCCTTTGAGACTTCATTGTTGTTATGAACCAATTCACTATTATATGGTGTATATACAGTCCTATGACATATTATATCATGAATACATTTATTCTCATGATATTATAAAGTTCTGATTAAAAGTTATTCTTCGTTTATTTGTATTCAAGTGTCTCCCTTTTTGTTAAAAACTCTTGACCTAATATATCATTTTAAATGTTTTACAGATTTATTCTTCTAAATATTTCTCATTAATGACCATGATTTTAAAAATGGGTTTTAGGACTTATTTATATATACATTAATTTTTTCAAATGATAATTCATTTAAAATATTCAAAGTGGTGTGGGACACTTAGATTTAAAAATCACTTTTTAAATGGTTTTTGAAAATGGTTTGATAAAGAATTGTTTACTTCAACATCTTGATTTGATATAGTGGAATGTGGAAAATTTATCTTTCCTATACACTTGGTTTATATGTTATGATTAGGTTATGGCTCTTGGGCATTGTTTACGTATACTGTTGGTTCTATGATAATCCTAGGGCGGGTGAGCCTGAGATAGCTCTCCAATGCATTGGGTAACGCGACAGAGGTGAACGTGATGTTTCTCATAAGATATTTAGGGAATATACCGTGATGGGTATTCCAAGTGTAACTCCCTATGTGGATGTGATAACTATAATGTATGTTTGATATGGATTCCAAAAGTAACCTTTATGATTCATGATTTTTTTGTGTTATTCATAAATCTTATGATTTCGTATGGTATGTTATGATTGAAAAGTATGGTTTCGGTGATATGTAGTTGTTGATGGGTAATGTTTTCCTTCCTTATTTTATAACCCTAACAGAGCTTTTTATGCTCATCCAATGTTTTTGAAATGATTTTCATAGGACGTAAAGTTGAATAGGGTCAAGGATGGGATCATGGAAAAGTCATGATGTCTAAAATATGGAACTAGACATGTATCTTCTTAAGAGTTTTTATTTTATGACAAAAATGGATACTGAGTAGTAGTGTCTGCTTGTAATATTCAAGTTATTATGTAATAGTTATGGATTAATTCTCTAATACTCTAAATCTGAAAAGATCCTCAATGTGAATTATTAATTTAATTCAATATTATGTAATGTTTAAGGTTGGGTCCTTATATTAGAATTACCCATGTGAGACATAAAGTTAAATTACATTACTAATTTAAAGAAATGAAATGAATTGTTTGATATAAAGAGGTAAATACCTATAAAAAAGTAATATACAAGGGGAAATTCAATAAAAAAATTTCTGATTCCAAATGTCACTAACATATACTATTATATATAGATTATAACCTTAAAATTGAATTTTTTAAATAATTTTAGATTATAATGTACACATTAGTATACTTATATTTAAGATTACAATTTCCATACATTATTTAAGACAAATTATGAAATATATTAACATAGATTGCAAAAATAGATTCCTAAAACCAAAATTATTTTCATAACTACATGAATATGAATCTAACTGTGCATATGAATCTAAAAATGTTAATATAAATCCAAAATAACTATAAATTTATACATAATAGGTGATCTACACTGATTTAAACATGGATACCCTGAAGTATGTACGTTGGCTTGGGTTTGAAAGAAGTGATTTCCTAAAAAAGGGATGTGTGTTTGGGATTTACATGATACGTTCCTCACAGATATAAAAATGTAAATACTAAAACATAGAAATGACGAGAATTATTTTGATAATAGACGAAGGATAGGTTTATGAAGAAAATTATTTGAAACTAATTAAGCTCTTCATGAAGTAAATAATCCTAAACATATGCAGTTGAGAATGAAATCATATTTGGGATGAAATGTAACTGATAGATGTGATGTATTGAATAAATAAAATTATAGAGAATCATTGAGTAAGTAAATTCTAGAGGATGAGGTATTTTCATAAGGTAATTCCTATGCAAATTTGGTTGTCGAGTCAAAGGTGGAGGAGGAGGTGGAAGATGAGTTTGATGCGGATGTGGAGGTGGAGATTGATGTAGAGGTAGAGGAGGAGGAAGGGGTTGATGTGAAGGAGGATACAATGGCTAATGTAAAGGAGGAGGTAGATGAGAAGACATGGGCATAAAAGATGTAGTCAAAGGCCAATGAAATTTTTTGGTTATGTAGGGAGGAGAATAGGTGTGAGATTATGGGAGATTTGGGTTGGTGTCATTTTAGAATAATTAATGTGTAAGATACATGTGAAAGAAGAATTTACACACTTTAGTATATATTATTGTTATAAAATTATTTTTCATATAATTACATTCTTATAATTCAATGGAATTACCATCCATCTAGAATATTTTTAAATATATATTACTTATTCTCTCCCATTATAGCATTTGTAGAATCCATTATTATGCCACTGTAAGGGACCCCAATCTCATATATCCCTTATTTGTGTAATCATTTCACATTAATTTTCAAGAAAATTTTTATTATACTTCATTGATAAAAAATCATTATCATATTATAAATTATCTATCACCATAAACTCTTATTATACTTCCTTCACATGCTATTAAAATAATCATTCATTGTTAGAAACTAAGGGAATAAATGAAAATGTAGGAATGAATAATAATTTTTTGTTGTAGTTAGAAGTGTGTGGAATTATAGAAATGATAGAAAAATGATGATAATACAAGTGGATTCTAGATCTCTCTCATATGAATCTATGGGTAATAACCCCAAAAATGGTTGGTTGGTAATTATATATATCTATTTTTAGTGAAAAATAGGTGGGGTAAATTGCATAACTATTTTAACACTACCTATAGATATTCATTAGATTATTTAAAAAGATATTATTGATCCACAATGATGTATTTGGATATATTTATATATTGTTGAAATAAATGATCAATTTATGTATCTAACATATTTATGGGTGGCACTAGATCATGAAGTTTCAGTATATGATATATTTATTTATCGATTCAAACTATTGAGATCAATACCTATTTTTTATTAATAACAATACATCATGAATGTTCCCTTGAATTAGACATCATTATCATTCATTTTATAATATAACATCCCATTGCATTATAAATAACTTCTGTTAATATATTTATTTTTTGATATTCAGGTAGACAGTCTCATTTTTCCATTAAAAGAATAAATTTCGATATTCTATTTTTTATTTATATACTAATAAACATTGAATACATACCCATGATTAAATATTAAGATCCTTACAGAATATTGTGATATGTAATTTTTTTCCCTATTCTCTTCGCATGATTTCTAAATTTGACTTATTATATATTAGGTGGGGCCTAGAATTATATATCCTCT
The DNA here is from genome assembly GCA_963277665.1 of Viscum album. Taxonomy (NCBI): domain Eukaryota; kingdom Viridiplantae; phylum Streptophyta; class Magnoliopsida; order Santalales; family Viscaceae; genus Viscum; species Viscum album. Next base: position 685,583,418 of record OY728156.1, on the reverse strand, counting down.
AGATGTATCAGTATGTTTCATGAGACAAACTAGCTTGAGTATTTAGAGTAATCATTACATATTTATGTATAATTAATTTTTATAAGTTTTTTAAAGTATATTTTTAACTTCCATCATTTTTTATTACATGAATTTGGGATTATTTATTCATATATATTATTTAAGTGTTGTTATGTATTCCATTGATAATTTAATATCACACTTCCATTTATTATTTAATATATTTATTTCTGTCATATTATTTATTCCATTCTTATGTATGATAGGTTCGATTGTATGTTACCACTTAACAGTTTTATAAGATTGACACCATATATTTATTCTCACATTCTCAATAAAATGAAGATTACTATGTGTGGATATTATATTTTCAATTATAAAAAATACATTATAAATTATTTAGTTAATGTATCTAAATATATCAATGTAATGTAATGATGTTTTATGTATCATATTTTCTAAGGCATATAAACTATTTATTCTATATATTTTAATCTATGTATTCTATTATAGGGTAACAAAATAACCACTGACTAATGGGTAGAATATTTAAGGTGATAGATTAGAATTCAATCTTAACTGATGTAAACATACTTGATTATCCCCCTAACAGAAAAAATATATATAATGTATTCTAGAAATAGATCACATAAGGGAAATTAAGAAGACAATAACTGATATTAGATAATTTATGTGATTCAGGGTTCAATCCAACATCTATGGGAGAATAATGAGTTTTTATTTTATTTCAAGGACGAAAATTAATTTATATGATGTGACCACCCATAAATTCACTATTGAATAAATTTTCACAATATCATCACTAATTTTCAAACCCCACATTATAGTGGGGTCAATCTAATAAATTGTTTCTATAGCCTTCATAGAATTTTTACAGAACTAGATTTTGCCTTTTCCACATCCAATTTTCCATAAGTAGCTCTAACACAATTTATAACTTCAAGTAATTTTAATAGGTCAATATCATATAAAAGCTAATGACTACTACATAATCATTTGTAGAATTACAAGTAACATTAACATACCCCCATTGATGAATCATAAATGAATCTTACATAACCCATTTTTTAATATTTCATGAACTACAATGAATCCCTATTACTAAAATATATTTAAGTAAAAACATACACTAATCCATAATCATGAAAATCACTAATTGCACACTAGTATGTTAAACATAACATCTGGACCACCCTGCCCTTTCATCCATATACATAGATCTTGTATTAGAATCAAATGTTCTATATTTACTCCTTCAATAAATAGTGAACCAAAAACATTAATGATCCCTCACATATCATAACAATATATCACTTGAATACTTATCTCCAAGAAAAAAACAACCAAAACATTTTCAAATTTCAGTCATTCTAGGTTCCAAAAAAAAATATTATATCTATCATAAATTTTGGTTAACCAATTAAAATTAAGGAATTATTTCACCATAGATATTCCTAGACTATGACTTTGTTAACATTTTAGGAAGATTATGTAATATTTAAATCTTCTGTTGTCCCAATACCTCAGACTCCAACATATTCTAAGTGAAATTATATTTTAGATCATTGTTATTTGTTTATGAGTTGAACATTGAATTCTTAGCCATGTGAGTTATTATATTACAATAAAATAAAATTAATTAAATTTCATGAAACCATTATACTTTTTCAAAAAAAAATTTATTCAAATCAAATACTTCCTTACTTTTATGATGGAAACATACTCTAAATCCATTATTGGCAGTTCTACAATTGACGAAAACATTAACATAAATATAATAGAAATCCCTCCAAAGGTAAACACAAAAACATTGGTATTATGTTGTGTATCCAAATATCCTCTAAAATATCCATCAATTAAACCCTAAAATAGATCATTCATTCTAAAACACAAGGTTATATCACCTAGATCATTGAGATATTAGAGAAAACTCTTCAAAGATTCCTAGTGATTTTTACCAAGATTATCTATATACTAAATGAAAAATACCATATCTTGTGTAATCCCTTATCTTGTATATAACATGGAGTATATTAATCTTTCATCAAATAATTTAAATTTATAATTCACCATTTACTAGGTCTCACCTTCTATTTTAATTTATTTTGTATTTGGATAAATAGAAGTGTCTATCTAATGGGATTAGAAATAGTTTACATCTGGTCATTTCAAATCTATATATGAATTTAGGTATGGATCCTCTCTAAGATTTTACCATAATTTTGGCATTATTAATAGTTTCAATTCACATACTAATAATTTTAATTTCTTCATAAAGATACTTGACTGTGAATTTTCTAGGAAAATCATTCTTCACCTCCAGAATCTGTTTAGTGTTCTAACCCACTCGGTGTATGTCATCCACATATATGTGAATAATTATAAAAATAAAATACTTTAACTCTTGAATAATAAATAATTATCAATTTTTCTCCAATAAATCAATTTATGAAATAAAAATTATTCAATCAATTGGTTCCACTAAAGTAGTGATTGCCTAATGCCATAAGAAATTCTCTATATTTTGTACTCCAAGCCTTCATTCTCTTAGTCTATAAAACAACCTAATTAATTTATATATATTTCTTCCTATAAGTCACTGGGAAGGAAATTTTTATTCTCATCTATATATTCTAGGTTTAATCATTTGTATTATTCAAGATTAAATATTATGGGGATGGTATAATGTTTGATAATGAGTGGGAAATTTTCATAGAAGTGCACTTTTTCATTCTACTAAAATACATTGAAAGAAAACATAGGATTGTATGTACATAAATTTTATCATCTAATTTCAACCAAAAGACATAATTATTTTTCAATTTTTTCTTCTAAATTGGTAACATTATTAACACATAGGTTTTGATTTAATTATCACATCCATTTTATCTTGTATAACTAAATCTCACTTTTATAAATCACTAAGTTTCATTAATTCTTCTTGGATGTCAAGACCCGATCCATCGATAGGAATTATGTAATTAAAAAAACATACACTCCATTGAACTATAGATCAAATTCTTTTATATCTCCACAACTCAAAATAATGTTATTCCATTTCCAAAACTATTTATTTTTTAACTTCACACTATGGATTTATACCATAAGATTTTCTATTTTTGGACTCTATGATATATCATTTGTGAACCCTGTTGATCCCTCTGAGATTTCCATGATATTTTATCAATCCCAAACCTCTATAATTTTGGAAAATACATTCTGATAATACTTTATATTGGAAGTTTATTATTTGTTCTCAACTTCATTCTACACCATTTATCAGTTTTTAAACTAGTAATTATCATTAAAAAATTAATTATAGAATTCAAATATCTTCATATTTCAATTATATCAATGAAAAAAAACAATTTTTTCATCAACATAACCTATAATGAAATTTTTATGAGACTGTTCTTCTAATTTTTTTAAATAATTACCATTAACATTGCTATATTTAATACATTGAAAAGCATTTTGGATGGTAATTTATGATAGTCTTCCAAACCACATATATTATAGAATCTCAAACCCCATTTGTGAAGAAGGATTCTTATTCAATATAATATCTACATAATTGACTTATTTTCCTTAGATTTACTTGAAAATTCGATAATTTTGTTTCATGTTATTTTCCTTATTATTGAATGTTCGATAAATCCTCTACGTTACACCGTTGTTTCAGTTATCTAAGAATATATTTATCAAAAACAAATTCATTTTCCCTATGAAAATCTATATGAATCGTTTTTGTCATATTTTCCACCATTAACAAACCTTGATAGTTTCTATTATTTTTTTCTCTTTTTCCACAATGGACCACCACTGTATAAACACGTTAAAAACCATATATTTTTTTATTATGTAAGTAAACCTATACATTCAACATTGAATAATTATTTAATTTGACAATGTAAAAATACCCTCTGTGATAATGGACTTGGGAATGAACATAAACATATGTATGAATGAGTTATATATTACAATTCATATGTGTCATTTTATTTAGGTTAAATTAAACCTTCTTCAACTTTCAATATATCAAAATCTCATAATATATAAATTTTTTATTGATATTCTATAAACAAGTAGGAATAAAATGTATTATATGATCTTCTAAATAATATTCCTAATATGACAATGTCATAAATCCATAATTTTGTCTGTTTTTTTCATGACAAATGTTTCTAAACCAAAAAAATATTTTAAAAACAATATACCCTCTTCGACACTTCTATACCACAATTCAATATTGGTTGATGTTATATATTCCATTTTAAAAAAACAATATTAATAAATTTTATCTCGTTCACTAATAGAAATTAGATTCCTTTTTAAACATTGTATGTGTATAACTCCATATTACATCAAGAAGCTTACATTTGTCATTCAACCTCTATAATCACCCTCACCCATGATATAAAATTAATAATGAACATCAAGATAGACCCTTTTAAACCTTATGGATATATTATTCCCCATGAATTACTTCTAAACTATAGAATGGATCAAAAACCAAGAAATAATAATTCCATATTCCAAAAGAAGATTCAAAATTATAAATAAGCTAACATCATCTTCATCCATGGTGTCTAGTGAACTTTAACATCAAGAAATAGACTTTCTAGAATTCACCCTACATACTCAAAATCATTCTTCCAGCTGCCCTTATTAATGTAGTCTAAACATATTTCCCTATTAATAATCTATTTATATGAATATATTCCATTCTATCTATTTTGGGTTTATTCAGACCATTCTAAGGAATGGAATGATATATACCTTCTTTATTGCATGTAGTTATGAGAGAATTTTGGACGTCCATATTCATGATATCATAATTTATGATGACATATCACACATCGTAGAAAAAATAAGGGAATTATATAAATAATTTATTGCATAATTCATCACCAAATCCCATTACTCTATATGTGATGAAAATAATAGTCGATCCAACACATCTTCTCTGAACATTACCATAACTGATTCCAATTGACACCACATTACTATAAAGTAATTAACCTACTAAAATAATGGTATTACTTGAAAAATTATCATTCCAAAATCTTATGTATCATAAAAAATTATTAAAGTTTATTTCTTCCAATACATTTCTATAAGAGAATTCATCAGATCAACTATGGTCTTCAATTCAAGGATGTTATAAAAAACATTCAATGCCAAATAAATCCAAATTATTCCATGTCCAGTTCAATAAATCCTTTACCATTATTATTTTACAATTTCATATGGTTTGAAATGCCTTAATGGGACATCAAGTTTCTTCTAAAATAAATAACCATCCATCTACATCATGTATAAGGTGATGTCTCTCCAGTTTAATTTTTATATCCTGGCCTTTCTTTCTTCCCATATATTAACTTCTAAAATAGTCAAAACACTCTAAAATATAAATGATTATATAGAAATGTGGAACTAGATAATTCTATTACTATGCAAAAAAACCTTTACTAATCCACTATCATTGATACCAATTTTTGGAATTTATAATCACCATTTACTAGAAGAAAACCCATTGTAGATTTAGGCACAATACAAAACTCTAGAATTGTCCCAAACAAAATAATCCCACAACGTTGTTTTATTAATATATATATATATATATATCCATAGATATGTTAATTGAATATATCATCCCAATCAAATAATCAAATAAAACACAACTCTATGAAATGAAACAGATATGTCAATTAAATGAAATAGGAAAAACCAAAAATAAAGAATTTAAATGGTTTATACATTAGTGATACATCCACATAGACCACTATGACTACATTCCATTTCATTTATAATAATAACATTAAAATTTTCATCAGTCAATCACTCATAACATCACTAATCAATAGTGTTGAACAATACATGTACATGTGGTATGCGATGTCTTGACCCTAGACCACTCAATATTACCCATACTGAGGTTTCCATAAGATATCAGGCATTCCTCCATGCGTACTAAAGGCTTTAGACTAGCGATGAGGGCCTAATATATATATATTAGATAGGATAATCCCTCAAATCATGGTAAAAAAATATAAAATGTCACCAAAAAACATCCAACCCAACATCTATTGGGGTATGTAGAGTAATATTACACATATAAAATATCATACATGATAATTCTATATAAAAAATAAAACAGATCACCCACTGTGAACATCTCGAAAAAGTAATAACCCAAAAAACTAAAACATAAACATGAACTAATACCATCTCCATTGATCATCCCAATGACTAATTCCCATTGAGCTTCTCAATCCCAATCTAAAAAATTTCTTATACTATCTTCAAAGGTATACCAAATGTCTAAATGTGTAGAGTGATTCTTATAAAGGATGTGACTTTAAATTTTTATCACCCAAAACCTTTAATATATTCCTTCATATGTGTCTATATACAAAGGAAAATGAAATAAAGTAATAAATAATCTTATTGAGACATTTTTCACTATCTAGGATACCGTGAAACTCAATGATAAAGGCACACCAATCATACCACCATGTGTTATCTAGGAAAACATAGTACCTAACCATACATCCTTCAGTGAAATGTTCAAATACACTTGTCACCTCATTCTACCATAACTTATTCCCAACCAATACCTAAATAATAAAGGTAGGGAGGAATGAAAACATTAACCAAATATCTACTCACACTAGGGAAAACATTCACTCATATCCAAAACCACTGCTTTCTCCCCATGGAAAGGTTCGTCGGTAAATTTTCACGACACCATGACCCAAAACCTTGACTTGATCCTACTAAGGGAAAGACCACCTAGTATCAATCCCATCCCCTAGTGCGGTCTTCAACATACGATTCTCATTTCATGATTATAATCATTCACACTGAAACATACTTGTAGACTCAAGGGTGGTCACAAGCCCAATGAACCATAACCAAAGTATCTTAGGAAGTAACATGATAGATATAGACCCAAGACTATCAATAAAGGTATAACCATCACTTGAAACACAATATGGTCCCATGATTCATCACAAAACTCATCACATGATCCTTGGACTCTAGTTACATAGGAATCATCACCTCAACATCCATTTCTCATCTCACTCCTTAGGGAATATATTGGATCCTTTCAAATCATAATGGTCTCAACTCATATATTCAATCTCATGATCATATCCCTTTGTTGAAATCACTATGTGAAGGATCCCAGGGACCTATACCCTAAGGGGTCACTCCACAACCTCACTTAGGTCCCTCATTACCACTAGTTTTGACAAATAGGGACCATCCCAATAATTCCCTCCCTGAAACCATTGTCATAACTGTGCCAATCCCAAAAAATAGTAATTACCCATAATCAGGTCCTATCACACTTCTACCAAGGGAGATCCTTTAGCTCATCACTAATAAAAAACTATGATCCATCATTTACACCAAATCATGGAGGACCCTTGTAACTCAATTCAAGCTTAGACAATCATTTCATATAATATGAAGATGTAAATCATTACTCATGAGATATGCATATTCAATTCCCATTATCAGTAAACCTCCAAGACTCCCATTCCTATTCATGACCCCTAGGATGGTAACCTAGGGAATTTTCCATCTCTACATGTACATTCAGACCCACCAAATGCCTCAAATAAAAACAGTCGACACCCATACCCCTTATGACAAATTAATCAAGTGATCATGGTTTACCTATGTGATACAGTGCACTTATTCAACACTTAGTTGCCTAAATTCCCCATATATTAGCTTAAAAGGGACCATAAGCTTCTGAATACCATCCTCTACCTCATGCAGTTATGAAGGATTGCACTCACATTAAATAAAATTCATATAAAACTCTATCATAAGGGATGCCTCCCTTTATAGCAGATTTAACATCATATAGTTCTATGTAGAGCCTCACAAAATACTACCAAACCTCTTTAATGCTCACAAGAACATGTCTTTGTCCAAGAATCACAAAATAATCAATGATAAAAATTAAATAATAATAAATACATTTATTTTTATTAATTATACTGTATAAAAACTCCCTGAATGTCATACACTCACTGAAATAATAATAAAAAAATGTGTCCTATACTATTTACACCCACCCTTATATAAGCCATGGGAAACCCGTAATTAAATTTACATTCTAATGAATGATTTTATCTGATGTCACTAAAACCCCAAAATAAATTTATTGGGCGATTCAACTTCACTGAAATGTCTTACAATAACATGAATATAAAATATCTAATCATCCTTCAAAAAATTTAGAATAATACCTATGCATATCATTTAGTTCCACCATGATCCAGTGGAATCGACACACCCAACCTAAATTTTGGGAAAATAATAAAATATAATTGGAATGGGTGAACAGAGGGAGGAACATAAAACTATGTTGGATAATCCATGAAATAACTACTAAAAACATCTCTTCTCAATGTGGATCAATGGAAATGGAGGATTGGCATTCATACCCTCCTATGCATAATCTATTGGAAATAAAATAATGGAGGTCTAGGATCCCTTTTTATATTACAAAAAATTGGACAGATCAACTTTACAAGGTTAACCTATACTTTACATAATAAACCACATAGTTACGGGACCACCTCCCTTCTACCACAAAACAACATTTTGTAATTACCTACATTATGGTCCAAATAACATGCTTATGGTGAAATCAAAATGTTTGACCACATGTCATTCCTCTAATGCTTTCCCAAAACCCCATGAGACACACAAGGACTCAAACCATGCCCCATTAAAACAGTTATTTATGTTAAAATTATTTGAACTCTAATCCATGTCATAGTACCCAAAATAAACACCCACTAGATATAAAATTAAATTCTTATATTAAAATAATGATCCAGAAATTTAAAAATCATTTCAAACTCACCACTATAATTCTTCTCGTACCTGATAAGTCATGGTTGTTACTTAAACCTTATCTCCTGACCTATTCAAGTCATCAAATCACAAATTTCACATAATGTTATATATGGGAATGAAAAATTCACTTTTTCTACATAACACTAAAGACCAATCCTAAATGAATTCCTCTAAAACTGTGAGTCCATTTATCAGATGACCTTAACCACATATCTTAGGATATCCCCAATTTGGTTCTTATCACACAATAACCAAATTGGAATAAGAACACTTTTTTTCTGTCCTGCAAATGACGTTACCCAAATATGAACTGTTTCATATCCAGTACATCATCAATGAATCAAAAACCCTCAATTTTGAATTTTCAGTAATGAAATCTATATATAAGTCCCTTCTCATTCACTAAAACATGACACCAATTTACCTTTATTCCCTCAGAAATTTCTCCCAACAAAACACCATGAAAACAATTAACTACAAAAAAAACCATTAAAATCATATCATGAATCATAGGTTACCATCCCCCCCCCCAAATCCAAGTAAAAAATAATGGTTTGCCCCTCACATAGTGAGATAAATATTTGTTCGCCCTGTAAAACACCCTTATATCAACAGAAACAACATAGAGCCATATAACATTGAATATATTCCATACAAAATTGCATTCGGATTTCTAATATAGATTTACCCATATAACTATATACCATTAGATCTTATCACTCACTAGTAACCTAATGTCAACTTGATAGTCCACTAACAGATCTCACAGTATCCAAAATCCATATAACATGAGGGTAATTAACCTATAAATGATATGATTCTCCCTATGATAGGAGTATTGGTATCATCACTCTAACGAACCCAAAACCCCATTATCTAGGGTCCACAATATATTCATTACACTACAATAATTATTGGTAATGATTGACCTTCACATTCCAGTGGTCCAACATAAAACACTAACATTATATATATCCAATATTTCTAGGACCGACATCCTATAAAAGATAATTTTGTTCCCCATGCCATATGGATTCTTATATATTAATACTATAGCACTGACCTATATGGGTATTGATATCACAACTCTATTAAGATTAATTCTTTTGAATCCACTCATTTGACCATATCATAGTACCACAGTCCAACTTTCTTGTCACCCATCACTACTATGGGACATATTATAATGTAACAATCCATAAGCTCCATGCCCACATGTTTATCGGTACAAAAATACCTACAAAACTATTCTATTAGTTATCCACAACCCAGTCCATTTTGAAAAGACCCCCACACACCTTATTATGAAAATCATAACGTAACTGGGATCCTCATATACCCCGAGCACATCTTCCAAATCTCACTAATAATTTTTTTAATAGATTATCCAATGGTAACTCTACTATTTTAATGGAAAAGTGTTATTATAATAACATAAACATTTGAATTTTCATGTTATCTCCCTCTTTCTCAATCTAACCCATGGTTTTATTCTCCCGTGTAACCTTATCATACTAAAAAACTCTTACAACCATCATTCACATACCATCAAAACTAAGCACGTGTGAATAAAAAATAACCATTCACTAATGAATGTTTGTCTCATATAAAGTATCCCAATACATCCCACTCTTCCATGACTATACGCATGATCACCAACCATAGGACAATCATACCAAAAACACTATTATCAACCCTTTTTTCCCATGACACCAAAATAAATAATCTTGAAATACTGTGCTAGGAACCCAACCAATCCATACCTATGAATTAAACCTAAATAAATGAAATTATTTAGAGTTTTTCATACACTGAATGATTAATTGATTCTATCTTGCATTTCTCAAAATTCTTATTCGGTTATGCTGAGTCCCCGAAAATAATTATAGGAAATCTCTATATATGTTTTTGTCGACACTTTATGTAACTGATCCCTATCCCCAGTAAAACCCATGCTTGTCCTAAAATCATTCTTAATACATAATATCAATATACCAAACATTTCACGATTCCATTATTAAGGAATCAAACCCCATCACAACAAATGACGGGTCTCTATAAATCATTTAGTTATAGAATATATTTTTATCACAAAAAATCCTCCCTCTATAAGACACACATGAACTTCCATTAAAAGGGGAAAACAATTCTCTCATATATCTTGAATACCTATTAAAATAAATAAGGCTAACCACTATATATATTATTGTGGACATTTTAAACAACCGGTTCTCTCTTCAGAAACATATCATGGGAAAAACGTCATATTTTATGTGAATCCTATATTCCTACCATGATATATGAACTTAATACTCATAATAGAAGGATAATAACAAAAATACCATATGTAATATATCTAAAATAAATTCTCTTCACCCATAGTAAAATCATACAGTCGTAAATTCAAAATCTTGGAGTAATAATCCCATATCATGGTAATCTAGACTTGTTATTTGAAATGGTGATCTTGATATACATATTATATATCCATAAAAGATACCATAAATTATTTTATAGCTATCTACCACCTTCCCAAATTATGAGAAACAAAAAATGGCTTCAATATTATTTTTTGATTCACTAGCCCGAAACTACTCGATTTTTCCCTAACAGAGGACACCGTAGGGAATCATTCATTCCCCCCCCCCCACCCCGTTTGGTAGAGGATACAGACTAATAGTGATGTATTAATACATATAGTGGGAAGAATGTTCCCTTAAATTAAATGAAAATAATATAAAAAATAACATAAAATTATTCAATTCAACATCTATCAAAATATAGACTATAATTGTAATCATATCCAATGACATAAATAATGCAATAATTCATATTAAAAAACCGATAACACTGTGTGATGATAAAAAATATGTACTCATACAAAACAATTGCATGAATAATCCTCTTAATTTTATCACTGAGACTCATCCTAATCCCAAATAACCATTTATGTTGTTTATCCAAATCCACTACACATCTTATAAAAACATGCATTTATACCAAGAATCCCACAGTTGTTGTGGGTATATAACTCAATAGGGTCTCACCAAGAACACCAAATATAGAACATCATACGTGTGTGTATGATTGAGGAAATGAGATAAATAAGTAAATATTATTTCAATGTAATTTTTCACTAATAGGTCACCCTAAATACTTAAAAATATATATATACCACTCATGCTACCATATGGTAACCATTCCACTATGGTGCCTAACAATACCTGCATTGATACCACTATAGTTTTCACTTGCATATTCAATAAACCATAACTGAATTGAAACTTATAACTAAAGATTTATGAAGGTTGGAATCCAAACCTCGACCTAAAACTCACAGAAATTGGGTATATACATATGTAAATATATTATCCCACTGCCTTCATTCTCAAGTTCGGGTCCATCAGTTATGTCTTTTCAGACCATAAACCATCCCTTAAAGTGGTACACAACATAAAAAACTAATTAGAGATCCACATAGACAATGAACCAATCCCCTTTCTGTTCTCGACCCATTAATCTCATAATAATGTCCAATTACTACACACTAACACATCCCCACAATCTCAAATGTGGTCCCAACCACCCCGACCCATCCCTAATGTGTATGAGGTGGCCACAAGAACACCAACTGATCCCATAAGTCTCTATCATGATTAAATTATCACGTTAATACAATAAAAATAATTTGTGGTGGTCACAAAAAGTAAACTTTTTCAATCATCTTAGGAAAGTTTCAACAAGCACATGAAAAACAATTAGGTCCCACAAGTCATCACAAGACTAGCCAAATGATCTTATGAAGATCTTTTCTCAAGACCTATACACTTATCATTACATGTATCATCTTGCCTCAAGGATTCCACTTGTATATCCAGACCCATAACTGTGTTTACTCAATGATTACATCTCATGATCATCACCTTTCAGTGACATCACATCCAAAAGGATCCCACTTCACAAGAACCCATTGGGTTTTTTTCAAATCATGTTCAAGGTCCCTTTTCACTCTTGGTCCCCTAACCCATGTACCATCCCCATACAACAAAACCTAAGACCACTATAAATCACAATGGCATGTACTAATCAATTCCCAAAACCCACACTGAGGTCCCATCACCCATATCTTAAGAGATAATCATTAGTTTATCTTATAGAGGTAACTCATATATATAAAATAAATAATTTCCTTTACTGAAACCTCTATTTTTAAATTTTAAAAAATCATGTTTGAGGTTTATCGGTAAACACAAGGGGATCTAAAATGACAATAATGATATGAAATTTCAAGTTCAAAATTTACAACACTGAACTCATGGACTCAATCTAGGGGACAACTCCATCAGTTGAGTACATGTCACCTATATTCACTATCATAGAAAAAGCACACCAACATCATCATCCACCCCTTACTGATGTTGTTGATGATATGATTAGTCATAACCCAAAAGGAACTTTGAATTTCCAATATCATCATTGAGGAAAAAATCCCAATTTTTCACATAACTTCGAGGGAACTCTATCATTTCCACCCTTAAACATCAAACAATAACAATACAGACATTTCCGATTAAATTTGAGAATATAAATAAAAACAAAAAGAAAAATAATAAATGAGGTTTCCATTTACACCACCATAAATCACCATCAATGAAGAGGAAGAATCCCATAACATCTTCAATGGAGAAGAACGAATCCAAACAGGAAAGGGACATTATCATCCAACAAATTGAACATCCCAAAACCACATAGCTTCCACCACTCCATATCCAATTGGGAGATGAGAAGAGGAATTTCGGGTTAGATAAGGTATTTGAGTAGCCGGGAAGACCTGTTCTAGAAGTGCCAAACCAAACCAAGAACCAGGAAACATTGAACCTAGGATTCATCAAACAATGAAAACATCATACGAGGACCACCACATCTTGGAGGGATGACATCATTTGATGAGCCTCCTGGAACATCATCAAATCATTGAATTCACTTCAAAAAAACTATATAAAACCACCATCAATGACAAACTGGGAGAGTGATGAAGGAACTAAAATCTATAATGTTGTTTGAATCGGGTTAACACCTCGACAGAGAAGTGCATCCATGACTAGCTATCGACCCCTGCCACCAATGTAACCACCATATGAGACCCACACCTGAAATAGAATCATATGAACCACACCAATAGTGATAAAGCACATATTTAGTATTGGATGAAATCAAAAAGACACATGGAAATGATGAAAATGGGGAGTTCTTAATTACCAGTGTTACATGTGTATATCTTATTTATGCCCACTAAGATGCCAAGCCTCTAATTCCAACCCACTAAATTTTCATTCCTTTCCATTACTCCTATAAACTAATACTATGACATTTTATACCTCTTATAATTCCCCAAAACCTACCCAATTATTCAAATTAATTTATTTGACACCTTCTCCCCTTGGTGATAGAACCTCTATGAGATCCAAATTTACCCAAGTGCTAAAGTGAACTTATTCTATACATAGAGGGAATAACTCCCTCTTATTTTATCTACTAATGGACCTTTAGTCCCTAAATTCTATTCTAAAATTCATTACATTAGGAAGAATTAATTCTTGTAAATATATATGTATTTGTAATTGTATCCCAATCAACACATATGTTGATACTAGAATTAACCCCTAATTGATCTCTATTGAGCCTCTTCTAACATAAAAAAGCCCCATTCATTCTACCATACACCTATAATAAACTAATAATGTTAAAAAAATAATTTAATAATTTAAAAATTAATTAATGAATATAATTTAAATAAAAATGAGGCCTAACATCACACCATGAATCATACTCTATAAAAATCCATTATAAAAGGGGTATAGTCTACTCTATATTTTCACCTAGACCTAATACATTTTATATCCCTATATAATATTTTTCTGAACTAGACTGGAGCATTTGATAACTATAAACATAAATTGGTCCATGGATAAGCCCAAAGGGAGTCTGAAAACACTATTTTCTAAAAACAATATTCTAGTCTCCATAGATAAATCATTTGGGAGGATTTAACCTAATAACAAAACCCTAAATTCAATTATAGAGTCCACTATTACAGGAAAAAGGAATAAACCTATAAACATGAATAAAACAACATTTTAACTTAAAAAAGATCCAAAAAACAATATCTAAATTGTTACCAGACACAATCTCTATGGGACCTAATGGTAAACACCGTCAAGGAAACTAACTCCCTACAGGAGTGAAATTGATTGAAAAACAAACATATGAAAAAGATAAAGTATTTTAAGGATGAGTGGTATAACAATGGTGTGAGAATATAACATCACATTATATAAGGTATACAGAATCCATATGTTTCATTTCCAAAAATTGTCCATAATTTATGGTTTTAAATACCATTATAAAATTGGATTTTATTATTTAAACTAGAAAAAATATCTTTCCACAAATACATTTTATAAAAATTAAAAGGGTTTCTTCTTAAAAAATGTTTTCATTTCAAAAAAAATATTATTGAAAACCAATTCTTAGATGGAAACCAAAACCTAGGTATGTACATATTCAAGATGGAGAATGATTGAACATAAATTTTATGGTATATAAAAGAGAAATACTAGAAGAAATAGTAGGACATGTATACGTGGGAACACAGAAATAGAGTAATAGAAATAGTGTTACAAATAAATACTTGATCATTAATGATAGTAATAATTAAATATCTTAATCATATTGGGAGGGAATCCTAGAAATACTTAGTTTATAACCATCTATTTAAGTAAGATTAAATCCATATTATATCATGAACTCAGAAACACTCAACAATATTTACCAGTGGTACATCCCACAATAATAATTCAACAACAAGGGGGTTCAATTCCATATAATTAGGACTTAAATGAAATTTATCGTAAGAATAAAGATGATATACAGGTCCCCATGGAGATAATATATGTGTAATGTGAGGAATTAATCACATTGTTGGTATTAAATAATACCAATGTAATGCCTCTTCTACTTCACAATACCATCCATGAAATGACCCTCTCAACACGTAGTACTTCCATTGAGTTTCCCATCAAATAGAAATCATTTATAAATATTCAATTAAGTATAAACATCTTGTTTATTCAAAAACTATTTCCTAAGAAATTCCTTAAAAGTATTAATCGAACTTTAGTATATAAAAAATAATCATTCCAAAAAATATATCTAAATATTCAAAATGATCAAGGGAATTTATCATCCAAAAATAATTCTACGTTCAACACATTTACTTCTAAAATCCATTTCAAAAAACACTGTGATTTTTTAAATGAATTTCCAACGTGAAAAAATCATCCTCTAAAATTTCCAAATTGGAATCTAAAGAAAACAATAGAAAACCCAATTTGAAACCTTATTTGGGGGGAAATTTGGAAACACAGAAATCTTTTAGAAGATATTTATGAATTAAGAAATAAATTGATGAAAACAATGTTTTATAAAATGTATTTCATTTATATTTTACCATTTGTATGCATGAACACATCTATATTTACACCCCCTAAACATTTGGATATCAACATATCATAGAGGAATCCATATAGAAAACCATAATAATTTCAATATTTCAATGAATGAAGAATCTGGAAGCATCACAAATAAGAACAAGAGGTATCACCATAGCACTAAATATTTTAAGGGGAAAAAACAAACTAGTTCTTTTTATCTTGCCACTCAATTTCATCAAATTAAAATAAGTCCAATAATCCTTTAAAAAAATCCAAAATACAATTTGAAAGGAATCATGGTATATAAAAAACAAATAACACAAACAATTATATATATATATATATTAGATACATATATGCATAACTATAAAATTTATTTGAAATACCCAATTTCATCAAATCATCAATATAGAAAAAAATAATAAATTTTTTTAGAAAATTATGATGATGATAAACACAATTAGAATTAATTCATGAAATCACAATAATTACATGTCATGTTTTATATAGTAAATGTATGGAAACACCTACCTCAACGATGTGAGAACATGGAAAAACACCTTGCACATGACAAAGAGAACTCAATAATCAAACCGCACACCCCATATCAATGAAAATAGAATCCAATATCAACCCCCACCCATTAGGGTTTTAACAAAAGAAAACCAAGATTGGTAAGAAGAAGTAAATATGATAGAAAAATAGGAAAAGAGTAAAAAATTAAAAATCCAAGTATAACCAATAAATATAAAATAGAGGTGCTTCAATCCAAGAAGAGGAGACATTGGAGTAGGGTTTTGGAGGTACATTATTTGAAAACAAAATTTGGGAGGTGTTGGGTATATTATGGATTAAATATTAGGTGGGTAAAACGTGGAATGTTATATTTTTCTAAATCATGGAAAGACACAAGGTTATGTTTCAAGGTTTACCATGCCATGCAACAACCATTTGTACCCTACTGTAATGATAATGGAAAATCACATGGTTGGGAATCAGGAATTTGAAAAAGTAACCCAACCTTTAAAAATACATATAAAAATACTAGAAACCCCTCCAAATACTTTTTTATGATTTAATTTTGTCATGCAAAAACCATGCATCCTCTCTCATACACCTGAAGATAGTCGTAGGATTACTCCTTTTTCTCACATAGTTTGTGTGAAGCGGTGTGGTGACCAAGAAAATAAAATTATTCAGGAAAAAATTGAATTTTAAATACACCATTTTATAAATTGGTCCCAATTATTACCTATAAAATTTGAACACTAACCATTAATATAGAAATAACTAGATCAAAAACTCTAAATTTCAAAAGTATTTTCAAAAAAATTTACTCAAAAATCATCAAATAAATCAAAGATGATGAAATTAATGAAACAAATAAATAAAAATGGGGATGGGTTGTAAAAATTCCCCCCACCTCAAAACAGTCTTCCAAAACAATGTCTTTTATACTAAGATGGGTAAAAAATATCATGAAACATTAAATGGGAATCCTCCTGGATGAGATTTCCAAAATAATCCCAAAGGCAAACGATACCCTTAAACTGAAGTTGAAAACCAATAAAAACCAGTAAGTGTGGTGTGACTCTTCCACTCCATAAGTCACACCCAAATGTCCCAAGGGATAATAAATAAGAGTCCCATGATGGGCCTAGTCCTGATTAAGGAACCAACTACATGACATTGTCTTTCAAATATTCCCAACAAAGAATCTAAACTCAACCATAATAAGGACCTAACCAAGGAAACTTAAATTGAACTCTAGATAATATGAAAATTCATAATCTCCAAAAAAAAACATCCAAATCTAAAAAAGAATATTATAACCAAACTCCCAACCATCTATAATATACATGAAAAAATAAAAGTTAAAAAATAAAAAAATTGGTGAATATTAAATAGGAAGGAAAGGGAAAAGAAAAATAGGTGATTACCAAAAAATATCATAGTTGAAAGCATGTTAGGATATGGAATTTCAACATAATTATTTTATATTAAAAAACAACCCACCCATATATATTTTGATGATTTATTGAAAAAATAATAATTTAAGATCATCATAGTTTTATGGAAGATATCTTAGAGTGCCCAAACCAATCACACTAGAATAACGTAATTTAGTTGTCCTTTTGATGAGAAGCAGTAACTAAGATAGAATGATTCAATGGAATATCTTCCTCTCTTCAAAATTCAACATTTAATAGGAAACCATTATGTGAACTCAAACAGAATGGGCTTCCAACCACTGAAGGATTCCCTCTAGAAACCAAACCATCTAGAAAGACCTCAAACACCAAATTTCCCAATAATGATTTCCTAGATAGTAGAATTAGATCCATAATAATTAGGAATATAACCCACACCAAGAGATGGGTTTTCAAAATTTTCCTCGACACCAATTATAAATATTTGATGATCATCTACATGAAGTGGGAAAAATTATCATTCGCTATTCATTGACCATATTGAATACAAATGACATATTACACTTCCTTATCATTCACATACTCAAGGATAAAACTTTGAAACAAATTGGTATCATAGAATGTCCAGGTTATCCAAACATATATAAAAGATGTAGAAATCACCTTCCACTAATCTAGAATAGGTCCCTTGAACAAACTAATGGAAACATCCACACTCAATGCTTTTGTAGTTATGAATGTCCTAATGAAAATTAAAATTTCCTTTATTTATTATAAACCCTCAGGAAAACCTTGACCACCAAAAAAACAAGAAATGGTGGAGAAGATAATGGTTCCACGATTCCTAATGAAAATTGGGTAGAGTAAATAATTCGATGAGACTTTGTAGAAACCATTTGTACCATTTTGTGTGGCTTACAGTAAACTACATAAAAACATGACACCCAGTCAACATATGAATAAAAATAATCTTAACTAATTCAAGTTAGAATTTCAATTTCATATTCAAAACCATTTCACTTCCAAAAAATTTCATATACCAAAAAAATATTTTCATATTCGATTCCCAAATACAATTTCTCATTTAATACCAGCGTGGAATAAAACCCTTCGGGTTTATCTACATTAAAATTACAAGAAAATATTCATTTTAACTATAAAACCATTAATAACATAAGAAATGAATCCATTTTAAATAAAAACCATTTTAATGAATAATTTTAATTCAAAATCAACTCATGTCGACCAAGATCATACAATAGAATCACCCATATCAAATCCTTTAAATTAAAGAACTAGTGGTTGTGCATGACTTACCACATGGTTTGTAAACGCATGTGCAGAGAGTAATACTAAAACATGGTATATAATGAATCATGAACTCTTGTTACATACGGTTTTAAATTACTTGAAATATCACCTTTAAACACCATCTAACTTCCATTGTCTTTCCCAAAACACATAAACTCAAAAAAACACCAACATCCTAAGAATAAAATAAAAATAAAAGAATTAAGTACCTAATATACTTGGTAACTATAATTTCATCATGAGTGGTGGTGACAAGTAACCCAACCATGAACCAACTCCTATGTCCCTTCGATCCTATCTCCAGCCTACTGGATACCTAAAATTGCAATGGGCTACTTTGATTCAATTTTTTCATGTACCAGCATAGATCATCCATGAATTGGACACCCAAACTGATCTATATAATGAACTAAGGTTTTTACATCATCACCATGGGTAGAAAATAACATTAAGTATCACCAAAATAATCATTTTGGATAATTGAACCTAATAAAAAACAAATGAAATAGATAATGAAACACAAAATGTAGAATAACTAAATATTTAGACATGAATAATAATAAAAATCATTGTAACTAAAACAATATCAAGATACAAGATACTAATAAACTATAACTAATCCAAGTAGAAACATGATATCTTTGAGACCTCATAGCCACGACTAACCTCAATAAAACCCCACAATTTGAGTGAACATGAATGTTTTTATAAATCAAAAAATAGTTTGAGGATACCATTGTTGTGTGAAAAAAGGAGGGTGTGAGTAGGAAACAACACAGGATGTAGGAAGAAGAAAATATATACAAGTCATTTCATAAAATATTCAATAAATTAAAGTTTTAATTAAAATTATAAAAAAGTTTTTTTATCTTTTAAACAATCAATATTATCAATCCCCAACATCCATTTTAAAAAACATGGTTCTCTTCTTATAAAAAATTCCCATTTCAAATTCCTATTTTGAAAACACCTTCCATGTAGAAAATAAATACCTAAGTATGTGCATAAAAATGAATTATCAAGAAAACATAAAAATAAGGGTATAGTAAATAGAAATTGAAGAAAACAGATAAGAAACAAAAGTAGGCACATGTAAACATTATAAGAGAAATAGTGAACCCCGAAAAATAATAGAACATACAAGATTTTAGTAATTTTCATGTAATAAAAATCTCAAGAGGGGACCCTGTATGAACTCATTTTGTAGCCATATTATAACATATGACATGATACATAATAATTTCATGAATAGACTTATCTTAACTAGCATTACCAATAGCATAACCCACTCTTGACAATCATCTATTAGGGGGTATAATCCATCTATTCAACACTAAAAAGTTACTATCTATAGATCTTATAGATGATTCTTAGGATACCATAAATATATTATAACATTAATATAATGAGTTCATAACACAATTTGAATTAATAAATCCCAACATGAATTTATTTCCCACTTAATAACATGCTCTAACACCAATGAGGTTTTTTAAAGGGGTTCCCCTCACATCGAAATCATTTCACTGATGCTAACAAACCCCACACAACTAGTTTGTTTTAAACTATTTTTAAAAGAAAAAACACAAACTACCGACCAGTATTTATTATGTGAATGGCTTCAATAATTTAACAAAAAATATCCTCTGGTACTAAACAATACTTAGTATTTGAGATCAAAAATAATTTCATGTTAAAAAACATTCTTTAACAATTCCATTTCTAAATCTAAGATGATTTTTCCAAATACATTTTTATTGGACGGAAAAGATACTCAATGTTCCAAAATTTACATTAAATAAATCTTTAGAAAGTAAAATTTGAATCATTATTTGGGTGATATTTGGAAACCAAGAAACGATTTGGGATATATTTAATATGTAATATGTCCCTAAGGGAAAATATTTTTTTATAAAATGGACATCCTATGGAATTCAACATTTATATGAATGAAAATATATATCTGTACACCCTATAGACATACTAAAATGAACATATCAAACCAGAATATATATATAAAACCAATATCATGTCAAGAGTTCAATAAAAAGGCATAAATATTCATCACAATGAATCACAAGAGGTGTCACATTACCAAAAAATACGTAAAGTGGACAAGAAATAATATGAAGAACAATTCTATATAAAATCAAAATTAATCAAACTATAACAATTTCAATCATCATTTAAAATAATAAAATCCAATTTTAATGGCCACTTTTTATATTATATAACACATATATACAATATTTATTCGATACATATAGTAATTACTGTAAAAATATTTTGAAGAACGTATTTTCATCAAACTAAAAACTTTGATAACTATAAATAAAATTAAAACAATAACGTAAGAATAAAATTATTAAAATTGAATTAGTACATAACACGATTCATATGGAATTATAAGAAAATTAAATGGATGGAAACACCTACTTGAACGGTGTGTGAACATGACCAAACTCCAAGAATATGGATAACAAGAACCCAAGAGTCATGCCCCACACCCAGATCAATGAAAACACAAACCAAAATTATCCCTCGTATTCTATGGTATTACTATAAGAGAACTAATCTAGCCCATAAGAGTAAAATAAGAGAATATATGGATAAGTGAGGGAAAAATCCAAAATCTCAAAGAAACACACGAATAATCAAATAATGATCATAATTCCAATAAGAGGAGATATGGGAGGAGTGTTTGGAATCCCCTTAATGTAAAATAAATGAATGGGGTAGGTGAGTGTCAACATAATTTTAGAAATTTGAGTCGTAAAAACATAAATTTCTAATTTTTTAGAATTAAGGCAAGCCACATGATTTTCCAAACCATAGAAAAATAGTGAACACCGAACTCAAAAGAAAAGGGATCCTCACATGGTTAGGAAGAACATTTTGTGAACCCTAAGACAACCATGAAAAATATCATGGTCTGGACTATAGACTGTTTCCCATGCTTAATGCATGGTTTCACTTAACCATGTGAAATCCATGCACCAACTCTCTGACACAACAAGATATCTGTGTGAAAATCATTTTTCTTTCATGATTTGGTCTATATGATGCACATTCCCTGAAATTCCACTCTTTTATGAAAAAATATACTTGAAACTCCCATTTTATCATAAGGTCACAATATTTACCTCTAATCCATTAACACTAACTATGAATATATCCAAAACGAGACCAAAAACACCATTATTAAACAAAACTATGGAAACTCAATTTCAAATCCTTTAATGGAATCTAAGATGAAAAAATAAATAAATATAAATGAAAACCAACATCAACCTATGAAAAATATAATATCCCAATGTTAAATTTTATTCCATATAAAAACAATAAATATGTTTTTAGGTGAAGTGTCTTAAAAGAATGACATCCAATTGTGTATAAATAATCTCTGAGATCATCCTCCACTCAATATATGAAAAATCACTATCCAAATCAGTTTATTTCTTCATGCCCTAGTGGAATCATTACCAAAATCAGAAGTATGGAAAATATAATTCTGTAAAAAACATGGAAATGAATAATATATTGAGGAACATATATTCTAAGTTAGATATATCCTAAAATGGATATAAAAATAAACCCTCTTAAGGGGTTAAATGTAAGGTGGTAAATATTGAACACCACTCATGCATGATCCATCAACCAAAAATAATGATTGACTAATATTCTTTTTCATATTAAAATAATTGGTTAGATCTATATTATAACATGAACCTATGGTTCACACCGTGAACCAACTTGAAAGTAGAACCATGCACCTCTACCATGATGCATCATAATGTGAACCCATGATACATGGAATGAATGAATATGAGCTGCTGAACTCAAAAAGACTAGTTTCCCTTACTTTTCATGATGCTTCTCAGAACCCCCATGACACCTAAGGGGTATCAAACTACATTCAAATATAATATTTACAGTTATTCAAATTCTCAAAATTTCTGACCACATCCCAGTTCCTAAAATGGACCACCCACTAGTTGGAAAATTTAAAATCCATCTCAATACAATTACCATGAAATTTAATCTGCATTAAATGTTCCCACCCAAAAATAAACTACGGAATATACAATAAACAAGTTCCATAAAAATTTTATATTTTTAGGGTACCTAAAATTATAGGCACACTACTCTGCTTCAACAAATTAAATTTAGTAATATATTAATTTTACGCTCATCTAGATAATTGATTACACCTACATAATTCATTTTTGATATTGTATAATACTTTATATGTACCCTTTTTAACAACTATGTACTCTTACAGAACTCTATTTAGAAATACCATAACACCTTACATATCCCCATTAGTGACCCATATAAAATTCATAACATATTCTCACCCAGTATATAAAAGTTGACCATGTGTACTCATGGTTCTGAAACATAATTTCTATACCATACTCTGTATTCCATATTTCTCTTTCAATGATCCATTATCATGTCTTGTAATCCTATGTTCGAGAGTCTCTATTTCCAGATATATTGAATTAGAAATCAAAATGATTATTCACATGTCATAACTCGAAGCTACCCTAAATATAATTTTCATATAATATGATAAAAAAAATTAAATATTGGGTCCATGACAAAATATGTGAACATTAAAGTTAATGGAAATAAGAGATAATTGATAATACAATCAATAAAACAAGGAAATAAAATTATTTTTTCTATTAAATACATATATGATGAATAACTTGAGAATTTTCCAAAAGGGTGACATAATTGTTTATGTCAATATATGTAAAGATTTATAAATGATGGTAATGTTTATTTATAATTCCAAACTATTTTTCCAACTAAACATTAGATAATAATAAATATGGATCAGAAAAAAAAATGTAGGTCTTATGATAGCTAATATAAAAAATATAATCCTATACAAGAAGAATATTGTGAAAAACAAGAAGACCATGATTTCAAAGATGGTTAATATATGGAATATTAATTAAAGACATAGCATGAGGTGTTCTTAATATACTGAAGATGAGTTCGAATTATATTTTGAATTTAGGAGAAAATATTATACATGTTTCTTTCACTAATAAGACTTATTAAATTCTTATTATCCCTGTTATAACACGCCAAATATTTTATGGTATTCTTTTCTTAAATAAGTTATATTCGTAGCCTATATTGCTAAAAGCACAGATTTCATTTGAAACTAAAATTCTTTATTTAAGAGATAGTCAAAACCTTTCCATTAAACATCAATTTTCCATTTCTATGTTTTGAATTTTGAAAATTGGTCATCTAGAGTTCTGACCAGTAAGTCTTTTGGAGTCTGATAGAAACAACTTTATTTTCTGATGAATAGTAACATACTCTTATGAATAGTAATATGAGTAGTAATATAACCATTTTAAATAGTAAATAATGATAATATTTTATTTTCATAAGGTAGTAAGATAATGAGATCTTAATTAATTTTTAAATGTGATATAGAACTAATTATATCATTAAAATGAATATTTTTGGAATTAACTATGTTTTTATTTATAAATTACATTAAAAATACATAGAAACTTGTTTTCACAAAATGGAGTTCATTTTTTAATTCTACATG
Source organism: Viscum album (assembly GCA_963277665.1). Lineage (NCBI taxonomy): Eukaryota > Viridiplantae > Streptophyta > Magnoliopsida > Santalales > Viscaceae > Viscum > Viscum album. The sequence continues at coordinate 685,558,192 of OY728156.1, read as the reverse complement.
TCACAAAATAGTTAGGGTGATTTTTTGGGAATTTTCTAATAAACATGATTTTTTTATGAAGTAAAAATACATTTTTGTGTTTTTGATTTTTTAATGACATCATAATGATGTAATAATTAAATATAAAATCCTGGTCTGATTGTGTAAATTATTTTATGAAATGAGGTGTCCCAAGCTGTAAACATCATGGGCAAGTCCATGGTTTTTCAAAAAACCACTAATGAGGTGTCCCTTTTAATTAATAAAAAACTCCCTCTTAATTACTATAAATATCCACTGACCCCCTTCGTTTTAATTCATTAAAAACAAATTATCCTCTAATATCTGGTCGTATTACCTCTTTAAAAGTCCCCCATGGTGTCCTCAAACCCCCAAGGACCCAACCATCATGTTTTGTGAGTTACTCTTCAAGGTAAGAGAATCAACCACGCTTCTCTTTTCTTAAAGATTTAATTTTATGTGTTATCTTTTATATTACAAAGGATTATGTGGGGATATTTCATTTTATATTCCCCTTACTTCCCATATTATGTAATAGTGATAAGATACCCCCTTTATCTAATGAAACTAATTTATTAAATTTTAAATGACGCTGTTAGGCTGCAAAATTTTCGCAAGAGATTTCTCAATGTTTCTCTTATTTTGATTTCCTTTCTTTTATACTTTTTCCCTCATATAACCTCATCCAAATGCTATTATAGTTCTAGTACCTTACATGAATATGAATTATATTATTCAAAGGTAATATTTCATCATCATCTTTTATTCCCCCTCCGATTATACTGAAAATAAAAAACACCATCTGAGGTGTGTTAATTTATCACATTCAATGATAGAGGGATATCAATTTTTGGTACAATCATTCATTCTGGTCATGAAACCATTATTATGGTTGAACCACATCAGAATATATGTATTTTATCTCATTAATTTTCTTTAATCTCTACACACTCATAATATGGAGTAATAATACAAAACAAGTTCATTGTACACAAAACTGGCAAACTAAATCCATGTGTTTATCAATAAATTTTAACTAATTATTCATACTCAAGTATATATCCCATAATAAATATAATATCCATTATATCCCTTTATTGTCACTAATAATATTTATTATCAATTTTTTATTTTTAACCATATTTCAAATGAACATCCATTCATGAATGCAAGTAAACGAATCATGAAAACCAAAGAAGAAAATGCTTCCAAAAAAATAAATTTGAACCTATTAAACCCATAAAAAGGCCCATGAATAAACCTAATAAGGTTATAATAAACCAATTAAATTTATATGAGTTTATCTAATTATTAATTAAAAATGCTAAATTTTATTATTAAGGTCTTAAAAAAAAGAAGAACACAGTCGTGAATAAGGTAAGGGGTTTCTAATCTCACTTTTAATTCTATGAGATTTCCATTGATCACCACTCATTTCTTTCATGTGGTACATGTGTACATAAATTTAATATATAATAATTTTTTTTATATTCATGGTATGAAACGATTCATTTAATGGTTATTATTTTCTGGTCATATGATTCAACCAATTACATTGTGGTAAGGGTCATTATCTCAACTATTATTTTTTTGTGACTAGATTTTTATTGTCCACCTAATAATCCTTATGTGGTCTACCTACTACCCATTTGATATCACTTTTCATTTGAAATTATATTTATATTAAATATCCATAATCTCATATCATGTATATGTTTATTGTCTAAACCGTATACCATTTTAAATACGGTGTATAATTGGAAAGTTATCTTAACTATGAAAATATTGATGAATCCATATTCTCTACTCAATACAGATATTGAATAGGAATTTTGATCTTGTATTAAATCAATGTATAAATAATTATTTGGATTTGTAGTGGTAGGTGGGTCCTGCTATATCCCCCCGATTCATCGACAGGTCTCATGAGACAAATTAGTTGGAAAAAACCCCTTTGAGATTATTTCCAAAAAATAAGACGGGTTTCTACCCACAGAACTAAACTATTTTAATGGTATTATGGTATCATGTTCCAGATACATGATGTCCAATTAAAATCATTCTCTTTATTCATTATCAGTTATTACTATCCATGAGGTTTTCACTATGACAAAATCTAGAGATGTAGTTTCAATCTATGTTTATTAATGGAATGAGTCTTTCATTCATTCACCATGCCATATTGACTATGTAAAATTGTTTACAATTAAGTTATTATTGACTCATGATTCCAATATTTTTAACCCTTACTAATTATTTGAGCTCACCCCTTCCAATTGTTTACCTTTAACATGTGATTAATAGGATATCATTTATTAAGTTCCTATGGATGTATATTTTAGTTTTTGTTATGTATTGTATGTTGTAACCTTTTACAATGTAATTTGAGTTACATATTTGTATCTAGTTTCTTCAAGAATACTAAAATAATCATTTATTTGGGATTTTCATTCCTAAAAACCATTCCAATATAACAAGTAATGCACCAACTCTGGTCTATAGGGGTCGGGGTGTTACAATTGGTATCAGATAAAGTTTAGTGGAAAACATGTAAACTAGAGTAGGAAATGTATAGTAGGGAAAAAATACCTAAGGTAGTATTTGAGGATAAACATACAATAATATCTTCATATTTTGGTAAGGAATAGATTATGTGAATCCTTATAGCCAATATATACCTATCTAGATACGAGTAGGTAGAGGTGGGTCTGGCACAGATGTACCTAAGAGTAAAATATTAGACAAGGAGTTTTGGGTTTAACCAGGGGTATCCTGGTACATGACAACGGGCATTGCTGCACTCTTGGTTATGAAACATCCAGGGGATATACTTAGGATAATTCATATTTTCTTTGAAATCCATTATGAAGGATTAAAATGTAACCTATTCCTCAAAAAAACCATTTTTCTAATTATGGGAATAGCCATGCAAAGGATCTCAATTTATTCTAAGTATTTTGTTATGTTAAGATTATAAATTATGATGCATACCCTAATCTAGTGTGTTACATTGTTTAGAAATGGATTCTAATGGAATAAAGAGAATCAATAATCGTGGAAAATGTGGGGATATCCCCACTGAGCAATTCAACACAGTCAATGTTAGAGTAGATCAAATCAGGACCATATTGGGACAACATACTCAGGATGTGAAAAATAACCATTCCACACTGTTGTTGGATTGTTTCATGTGGTATAATCCCACATCATTCAGTGGGACTACTAATAAAGTGGTTTCTGAGAAATGGACCATGTCCCTTGAAAATATATTCATGGCCTTAATATGAAATGAAAATTAAAAGGTAGTACTGACAGTATATTGTCTTAAGGGAGACACTGAACAAGGGTTGTCCTCAATTCATAATACCCCTGAGGTAGAAGAAATAGAACAAATGGAATGGAGGACTATTAATGAATTATTCTTCAAAAAATATTTCCCTCATGAGAAACAAACTAAAATGAAGAGGAAATTCCCTGGATTAAAGAAAAGGGAAGAAGATAGTGTTGTTGAGTATGAGGCTACCTTCAAAAGGATATCAAGGTATATCGTAGATTATGTATATTACTTGGAAGACAAGATTTATCATTTCATTAAAGGTCTTAAACCAAGTTTTCAAAGGGAACTGGATTCTCAAACATTTTCACCATATGATGAAATTGTCTCAAGTTCCATCAAAGAAGAGAAATAATTTTCTAGATAAAATTTTTTCAAGGGAATCCAAGACAAATGCAGTACTCTAATAACTAAGGGAAAGGTGAAGCACCAATTAATAACAAGTGAACAAAGAAATTATCATTATGTGAGAACTGTGGAAAGAATCATCTCGGGAAATGATTGAAATGCATGGGAGTATGCTATAACGGTGGAGAAAAATTCCTCTATCTCATGAATGTAAGGGGATGAAACAATTTTATGATTTTCAATTATAAAATTTTAGATAGATGGGACGCTATGAAAGTTATAGTCCTATTCATCAAGTAAACATGCCTCCGAAAAATCTAAGAGAGAAAGGGAGAGCTCATTTGATTACAATTGTGGAAGTTGAAGTTCCAAATGAAGTGGTGGTAGGTACCTTAATTGCTTCCTCGAACTTAACCAACACATTATTTGATTCTGGATCATCACAATCATTTATATCTTCTTGGTTTTCTAAGAAAAATAGACATGTCCAATTAGATTTTATAAAGTAGTTATCAAACAAAACTCACAGGGGATGCATCATTGAAACAATGGCATGTCAACTAGTCCCCCTCGTGACACATAATCATGCTTTACTTTCTATCCTTATCATCATACCAATGACGTAATTTGATATAATTATCTATATGAATTGGATATAAAACTATGATGTGAATATTTATTGCAAGAAAAATGAATTTAGAATTTTCTAAAATAGTGTAGAATATCTTATCTTTAGAGTAGAGACCTCTCCATCTAATTCATATCTATACCCACCCCTAGTAGCTCTATTTTTATGAAATACTAATAGAGAAATATAACCAAATATCTATTGGTGAGGAAAGAAATCTTCAAATTAAATATGTGAAAATATTTAAAGAATACATTAATGTGTTTCCAGAGTATTTACACAGACATCCTTTATAGTGGAAAATTGACTTTTCCATTTTCTTAATTCCAAGTGCAAGACCTATATCAATGATCCCCTATAGAATAGACATTTTGGCGTTAGTGGATCTAAAGAAACAATTAGAGTAGTTGAGTGGAAAAGGATTTATTCGACCTAGTTTTTCATTATGGGGAGCCCTGATCGTGTTTTTTAAAAATAAATATGGATCCATGAGGCTATGAAATGATTATAAGGAAATCAATGCTATTAAAATAAAGAATAAGTACCCTCTACCTCATATTGATGATTTATTAGATCAACATCAAGGAGTTCAATACATATCAATGATTGACCTTCGATTCGAATATCATTAGTTGCATGTGAAAAAGGAACATATTCCTATGACCGCATTTCGAACTCGGTATGGGCATTACGAGTTTACAATGATGCCTTTTGGACTAACTAATAAACCCTCTATTTTAATGGATTTAATGAATAGATTTTTCAATAAATATATTGATAATGTTGTTTTGGTATTCATAGATGATATCCTAGTATAATCAAAATTTTATGAAGATCAAGAGACTCACTTGCATATTACTCTAAAAACTCTTATAAGATATGAATTATATTGGATTCTTTAGAACTTGAAAATTCTGGCATCAATCAATTTCTTTTCTAGGAAATCTTGTCTCTAAGGATGGAATCCTTGTTGATACTAAAAGTAAAAAGGCAATCCATGATTGGACCACACCAACAAACAAAACTGAGGTACATAGTTTTATTGGCTTAGCAGGTTACTATCGGTGTTTCATTTAGAATTTCACCGGACTGGATAACCCACTAACAAAGCTTACACGTAAAGAAGTTAAGTTAGTATGGACACAAGAATTTATAGAAAGCTTTGAAAATTTTAAAAGATGATTGGTAAATGATTTAATTTTTACTCTTCCATATTGAAGTGATGAATTTGTAATATATAGTGATGCATCAAAGAATGGGATGGGTTGTGTCCATATGCAAAATGGTAAAGTTATTGCTTATGCATCAAGGTAGTTGAAGTCTCATGAGAAAAATTATCCAACACATGATCTTGAGTTAGCAGTTGTAATATTTTCTTTGGAGATATGGAGACATTATCTTTATGGTGAAAATTGTGAGATATACACTAATCACAAGAGTATGAAATGCGTATTCACCCAAAAATAACTCAACATGAGGCAATGGAGATGGATCGAGTTACTCAAAGATTACGATTTTTTAATACACTACCACCCATGAAAGGCAAATAAGGTGGAATATGCATTAAGCAGGAAAGATCAAGGACTTATGACTCAAATGAGGATTGAGAGAGATCATATATTCATGGATCTACTAAATATGGATATGGGGATTGTTAAGGAAGGAGAAAAATCTTTCACCTTTCAAATTATTGCTAACCCATATTTACTGGTGAAGATAAAAATCTCTCAATCTGATGATGAAAATATACACAAGAAAATTATTGTTGTTAATGATGGGAGATTGTAAGACTTCGTGTATGAGGAAGTAGTTATGAAGTTTTGGAAGAGGTTATGTGTTCCATCAGTACCAGAGCTAAAAAGGGAACTATTAGATCATTCTCATAGCTAATATTTCTCTATACACCTGTGTATCACAAAGATGTATAGAGATCTGAAGAAATATTTTTAGTTTGATAATATGAAGCAGGGAATTCCTGACTACGTCTCAAGGTGTCTAGTTTGTCAACAAGTTAAGGTAGTGAGAAAAAATCCAAGAAGAGTGATGCAACCACTACCTATTCTTATGTGGAAGTGGGATAACATTACGATGGATTTAATCACTAAAATACTGAAGAATCCTAGAAAGAATGATGCTATATGGGTAATTATTGACCGTCTCACAAAATCAGCACATTTCCTCCCTATAATATATGATTTACCACTTGAGTTCCTAGAAAGACTTTATATTAATGATTTTTGAGAGTTCATTATGCACCTCTATCAATTGTTTCTGAACTTGATCCCCATTTTACATCAAAAATATGGAATTTCTCCAGAAGGCTTTGAATACTGCGTTTTGTATGAGTACTGATTATCACCCTTAAAAAGACAGATAGCCTGAAAGGGCTATTCAGCCTCTAGAATACATGATTAGGTCATGATCTCTTTACTTACAAGGTATGTGGGATCAATACTTGCATTTGGTTGAATTTTCATACAAAAATAGTTTCCTTTATATTATTCAAATGGCTCTATAGGAAGCATTATATAGAAAGATATATCGAACTCCATCGTTTTGGGATGATGTTGGTGAGAGGAAACTTATAGGACTATAAAATATTTAAGAGACCACAACAAAGATGATGAAAATCCAAGCCCATATCAAAGTAGACCAATGTAGGTAGAAGAGTAATGCTAAAAACTGAAGAAAGAATTTGGAATTAGAAGTGGGAGATCATGACTTTCTAAAAGGATCTCCATGGAAGGGTGTTATAAGTTTTGGTATGAAAGGGAAACTGGGCCCTAGGTACATCAGAACATTTGAAATTTTGGAAATAATTAGATTTATAGCTTAAAATTTAGAAATGCTTCCTTGTCTCCCCCAAGTCCATGATATATTCCATGTGTCATTGTTGAAGAAATACATGCAAGACCTAATGCATGTACTCACCTGTGAAGAAATAGAACTGGAACTTGATTTTTCATGCTATGAAGAGCCTATCGGGATTTTTGACACAAGGGAGCAAGGTATTGAGAAGCCAGACAACTCGTCTAAAAAGGTTCTTTGGAGAAACCAAAATATGATAGAACGAACTTGGGAAATTGAGGATGTTATGAAGTATAACCAGCCACGTCATTTTGGTGGGATTTATACATAAAATTTGGAGGAAGAAATTTCTGAAGGAGGGAATAATATAGCACCCCAAAACATTATTTGGTATACTTATCTTAAATACATTATATTCATAGCTTATATTTCATAAAGCACTGTGTTCATTTGAAAAAACACTTGGTTATTTAAGAGATAGTAAAAACCTATCCATTAAACATAAAATTTTCACTTCTATGTTTTGAATTTCGAAAAACAGTCATCTAGAGTTGTGACCAGTAAGTCATTTGGAGTCTGATAAGAAACCAACATGATTTTTTGATGAATAGTAACATACCCCTATGAATAGTAATATGAATAGTAATATAAACCTTATAAATAGTAAATAAAGATAATATTTTATTTACTTAAGGTAATAATATAATGAAATCTTAATTAATTTTTCAATGTGATATAGAACTATTTATATCTTTGAAATCATTATTTTTCAAATTAACTATGTTTTTATTTAAATATTATATTAAAAATACATAGAAAATTATTTTCAAAAAATGGAGTTCATTTTTGAACTATACACGTAAAAAAATGGTTTGGGTGAGTTATTGGGAATACCTACCTAGGTTTCCTCCCAAGCTGGCCTCAAACCCCCAAGGTCCCATCCTTTATGTTTTGGGAGTTACTCTTCAAGGTAAGAGAATTAACCACCCTTCTCTTTTCTTAAATATTTCATTTTATGTTTTCTAGTTTATTTTAAATTGCATTTTGTGGGGATATTTTATTACATATTCCTATTAATTCCCATATTATGTAAGAGTGATGAGATACCCCATTTCTCCCATAATAATATTTTATTAAATTTTAAGTGGCGTTGTTTTGCTGCCGAATTTTCATAAGAGATTTCTCTATTGTTATCTTATTTTGAGTTCCTTTATTTTATAATTCTTTCCTCATATCCCCTAATCCAAATGCTATGATAATTATAGTACCTTACATGAACTGGAATTATATTATGCTAATGGAATATTTCATCATATTCTCTATTCCCCATCCTCTTATACTGAAAACAAAACCATTGTCTGAGATGTGTTAATTTATCACATTCAAGGATGACAGGTTCTCATTTTTCATTACCATATTTAATTCTTGTCATGAAACCATTTTACAGTTGAACCATATCATAGTATAGGTTTTTCATATCATTAATATTCTGTAATCCCTACAAACTCATAATATGGAATAATAATACAAAACAAGTTCATTGTACACAAAATTGTCATGCTAAATCCAAGTGTTTATCAAAACCTTTTAACAAATGATTCCTCCCCAAGTATAAAACCCAGAATAATTTTAAGATCATTTATATATATTTAATTTTAGTAATAATATATATTAACCATTCTGTACGTTTAACCACATTTCAAATGAACTTCCATTCATGAATTCAAGTTAACGAATCATGATAACCAATGAAGAAACTGCTTCCAAAATAATAAAATTGAACCTCTTAAAACATTAAAAAGGACCATGAATGAACCTAATAAGGTTATACTAAACCATTTACATCTATATTAGGTTCTTTAATTATTAATTAATGAATCTAAATTTTTTTAATTAGGTCATCAAAACAAATGAAGAACACACTCGAGTATATGGTAGGGGTTTTCTCATCTCACTTTTAATTATGTTAGATTTCCATTGTTCACCACTTATTTATTGAATGTGGTATATGTGTACAGAAATTTGATATATAATAACATGATTATGATTATTTTCATGGTATTCAATGATTCATTTTATGGTTATTATTTTTTGGTCATTTGATTTGACTGATTATAATATGGTAATGGACTTTGTCTCGGATACCATTTTATTTTGACTAACTTTGTATAGTGCACCTAATAATCCTTATGTGATGTACCTACTACTCATTTGAGATCAATTTTCATTTGAAACTATATTTCTATTAAATATCCATAATCTCATATATTGGATATGTTTATTTTCTAAACTATATACAATTTTACATATTGTGTATAATGGGGACGTTATCTTAACTATGGAAATATTGATGAATCTGTATTCCCTAATCTATACGGATATTGAAAAGGAATATTGATCTTGTCTTATATCATTTTATAAAGAATGATTTGGACCTTTAGTGGTGGGTAGGGATTTCTATAGCCCCTCTATGCATTGACAAGTCTCGTGAGACAAATTAGTTGGTGACAAACCCTTCGAGTTTCTTTTAAAAAAATCAGACAGGTTTCTACCCACAAAACTAAACAATTTTAACGGTATTATGGTATCCTGTAACAGATACATGAAGTCCAATTTAAAGCATTCTATTTATTCATTGTCATTTATTACTATCCCTGAGGTTTTCACCATGAAGAATCTATAGATGCATATTTAATATCAGTTTATTAATGGCATGAGTCTTTCATTAATTCACCATTCCATATTGACTATGTCAAATTTTTTATGATTCAATTATTATTGATTCAAGATTCTACTATTTGTAACCCTTACTAAGAAATTGGTCTCACATAATTCACGTGTTTACCTTCAACAGGTGATGAAGAGGAGATCATTCATTGATTTCTTGTGGATGCATTTTTAGTTTTTGTTATGTATTGTATTTTGTAAACTTTTCCAATGTATTTTGAGTTATATATATGTATCTAGTTTCTTCAGGACTACTAAACTGATAATTCCTTCTGGATTTTCATTACTTCTAACCATTACAATATAACAAGTAATTCACAAAATCTGGTCTAAAGTTGTCTGGGTGTTACACCTATATGTTTATGTTTCTATTTTTTTCATTGCATGGACCTTAAGGTGAAACATATAAGAGGATACCATGGTGAATATTTTGATAACTATACCACATTATGAGAAATTCACAATGGATGGATTTAAATAGTATCATGAGGCCCCTATAAAATAATTTTACTGGTATTATTTATATATTATGGTTTTAATATAATGATTTTCATCCATGATAAGTAATGATATTTTGTTTCCATAGAGGGGGATTTGTGTAGGGAAGCTACAAAAAATGTATGATTTCATGTGAAAATATTGAAATGTGGAAATATTTTATTTAGTGTTTATAGAATCATTTCAAATTATTAAGGGGATATTTTGTTAAAGTGGAAGTTAACATGAAATGAGAAACAAATTATTATTCTTGAATTTATTTTAATGTGGTTTTAGAGTTGAGTGCTTGTGAGAATTTTTAAAATATTTTTGGATAGTAAATTGAAATAGTTTGGAACGTTTGTATCATTTGTTAAGATGATTATGGAAAAACTTGTTGGTATATTAATATATATTGTTTTCAAAATAGAGATATCTTACATAGTCATAGATTTGATTAATTTACTGCACATTTTGTATTTACACATGGTTCAATAATTCTCAGAAGTATTTAATGTTTTATAATTTGGGATATAATAATGCTTTTGTCAAGATTACGTAATGAGATCTGTTGGTATTTATGTTAATTTAGACTATTTTTATTTATTATAAATTTGGGGGAGAAATAAGAAATAGATAATGTTGAATTAATATTTATATAGAAATTTTAATGGGTATTTAATACAAATCCAGATTGGGTGATTTATCTACCCAATTGATCATGATTGTTATATGTTTTCCAATAACATATTAAGTTACCGGGATGGTCATAATCCATTGATAAATAATGATCTCAATTCTAAGATATGTCAATGATCAGTTTGAAATCCTAAATGATGGTTCCAATTGAGAGTGGGTATTTTCATATTATATTTGATTACAAGGAAGATCAAAGGAAATTAAGGAATTTCAGGTGAATTCTAATCAAACAAGACATTTTATGTTTCACTAAATTCGATACACACTTTAAAAACCTCACTTAGATAAAATCTAATGATAATGTCCGGAGTCATCTACATAGACTCAACTGGTTCTAGTGGCATCCAAATAATCTATGTGATTTAGACTCTTGTGTTGGTGTTCCATTAAAGATAGATCATATCACCATAGAGGGTGACCTTGCCTTTTTTTCTCATGTTCTAGTAAATTTTTACAAGGAATAAAAATCCTCAATGTTGGTTCAACTCATTTTTAAGGATTAGAAACCTGAGATTTTGGTGGAATTTGACCATCAACCACCATTCTTTGAGCACCAAAATATTATGGGACACTTCATATGCAATTTCATATTCATAGAAACGAAAGATAAGAATCCTAGTATTGGAAGTTCTATAACATGGAAATAATTTAAAAATTGAATGAAGGGCGGGGAAAGCCATTTAAAAAAGGGTATACACTTGGATAAAGCCTCCATTGTGAAAAATATAACTGAGTGTTATTTCCTTCATGTTAATGGTTATGGGTTGAAAACTAAAAAAGTTGATGTATCTCAGAACACAGTGGATAGTTAGGCTTGTGTAGAGATCATACTACCTCCAACAAAGTTATAAAAGAAACTTGTATAATAGGATCACCATGGTTCATATAGGAAGAAGATAATTAAATCTTGCATAGAGGAACCTCCAACTATACCTATTGATAGAAAATGGATTTCTCCCACTGATCATGATAATGCTTGTAGAGGTTTTCAAATAAAATATGTTGTGACTGATTAGTCTCAAAATTCTCTAGTTGCAGCCATCAAAGATGTGTTCAAGAGACATGATTTCAATAAATTTTATCCAAATTATCCATTGGATGATAAAAAAAATTGACGATATCATGATGAAAATAAACCATTGTCTTATCTTGATACACTCACACTTTTGGTTGGTTTCATATATTATCATCCCTCTCCATTCAAAAGTTAAAATATTCCTATAGAAAAACATGCTTCAAATACTCAAGATTCCTCAAATAATTATTATAGTCTTATAATTGAATAATGATATGATTTAAAAGACAATTCTTCGACCCCTGGTTCATAAAGTGAACCTAAAGATGTTCATGTCTCAGAAATTTTCCATTATTTCTATGATGATACCAACATTTACACTCCACTAGAAATTTAAGATTGGATTTCTACAATAACTTTCTAGATAAAGAAAATTGAAGCCTCAATAATATTTCTAGTAGTTTAAGAAAATCCTATAGAAATAAGGAAACAAGTGGAAGAAGTAATATCGTCAATTTCAACTCAAAATCATCTTTCAAATGAATGTTCTTTTGTATAATTATCATGTATTTGATAAATCTACATTTTCTATTACCTGGAATAGAAACATTAAAATTCATAAACCCAAAATCATTGGAATTTCATAACCAAATTCCTCATTTTGTTCTGGCTTTTCAAATCTAAACAATTTTTTTGGTCTCCAACAGTTGTTCAATCTCTTTGGAAACTCTTGGGGCCTTTTCATATGCTCCATTAGGCATTTCTAATATCATAAACATTGAGGAATAAATGGCCGCTATCAGATTACAACATAATAATGTGGAAATGTTCGGATCCTTTATTTATGCCATGAATAAGTCTAATGAAAAGAGGAACTTTTGTAAAAACATTGGATGTCATGATGAATTATTCTTGGCCCCCTGGTTTCCCCTTGGAGATTTAGATTAAATCCACTTACATGGTGAAACATTTGGTGTCTCAAATTCATTAATATCTATCATGTAATTAAATTATTCCATTGAAGGTAGTGGTATTGTAACACCCCAGGTAAATAAATAATATGAAATTTTTATATTTTTCCCTATTTGTGAAAAAAAATAATGTTTTAAAGGGAATTCTATGCCTGATGGCGTACCCAATATGCAACAACAAGTTTATTGGGAATCTTATGTTGCACTCTAATAATAAAGTAATATTATTTTAAATGGTAGTTAACGCCTAACCGTTGTAATGGCGAGAATGAACAGAACTAACTACAAAATTATTATATATGTTTGTCAAATATTTTTACTTTTTACAATAAATGTTAGAGGATTAAAAATGCGAATAAATCCAATTTTCAAGCATAAACATTCTAATATTCTTTAAAAGGTCGATTAACCACCTTTTGATGGCGAACCTCTTTTAAATCCACTTTTTACCAATTTTATGTGTTATATTTGACAAAATAAAATTCTTCTTTAGAATTTTGACATCAAAATTTACATTGTGTAAATGTTTGGTATTTTTCCGATAAATTTCATTTTTTTAATGAACAGCGAAAATGTTGTATTTTAATTCAAAACCCCTTTTTAATATAATATATTTATATGATTAGATTATCGTTTTAATTGGTTTTAAAGTTCAATTAGAATATATTTTTACCATTTAATCCAACAGTGGTCATTGGAATTAATTTCATCTTGAAATTGGACTTAAACTAGAGTCAATCGTTTGATACTTATTGTTTCTTAAAAACACGCTATTTGTTTTGACAGCGGGAATTAATTATTAAATTAATTAATGCAACTTATATGTTTTTAATTTTGTAAAAAAAGACTTCATTTTTTAATTCGTAATATCAAATATAGCTTAGGGTGAATTTTTGGTATTTTTCTGAAAAACATCAATTTTTGATGAACAGTGAAACCACTAAGTGGTAGTTAATGAAACTGATTTTCCGTTTAAATGAAACTTTGCCACCTTTGTGTTTCGAATTTCACAAACCCGACATACATGGTTTTCATTAAGAATTAAAATCTAGTTCAATGGGATTAGAATAATTTTTTTGGTGAATAGTAACTTATTAAGTTTTTAATCGCGATTAGAGGTAATTATTGTAGTTTAAGGTAAGAATAATGTTTTAATCAAATGAACTGACCTATACACATGTCCTACCCTCATTGGATGTTTCATGGCCGACCAAGAAAATCCATGGGTCAACTTGGGGACTGCATGGAGCCACTTTGGTTGGAAAATGACATAAATACATTTTTATTTAATGTTAAAGTAAAAATGACACAAACATGAAATGTTTTACTAAAACAATTTTTACACGGGGTTATACAAGTTATATTTTGACTATAAATAATAATTGGAAATATAAAACTATTTACTACATCATGGTATTTTTTGTATAATTTTTAGACATTAAATAAATTAAATTATTTATGAAATCATGATGATGCAGTGATGACCTCATTATTTAACGATTTAAATAAAATGGAAAGATAATGTAAAATCTAATACCTAAACATGTCAAAAACCTATTGTATGGGTGTATTTATAACCCTTATCACCTTATCATCGAAACACATCAATGTGGGACCATTAAAATCCGAAACTCATTCTAAAATAAAGTAACATTTCTTTACTTTCCAAGAGTGCCCCTCCTCTCCTCTTATAAAAGTCCCCCACCTCTACCTCCTTACCCACACTTCCAAAGCCTTTGGCTCTGCCAACCCCTTCCCATTTTGTCTCTCCACATCCCTATATAACTCCTTGTAGCCTCACGTTGGGCAGAAGTCTTCCCAAGGAAGCCTTTTATCTCAAACCAAAGGGAGTTAACCGATTTTAAGGTACTGTCTTCACTTGAGTCCTTTTGTTTTATTTTGCTTCTCCAACCCCCTAAACTCTTTTTATTCATTTCTTTTGTAACAAATCCAGTATCTTAAATATACTAGGATGTTGTTATAATAATTATTAGAGCTACACTTACATACAACTACATCTAATGGTTAAAGAACATACTATTTCCGTGGATGGCGAATTTCTGCCTCACGAAACGATGATTGTTCAACACTCATATATCAACTTCAAAGGTGGCCATTAAGATGTCACTATAATTATGATATATAATATGTTTATGTTTTCCTTAAGCTTCTATATTTTTCATATATGGCATACCTTTATGGCTTCCATTATGGGTATACACGATATCTTCATTTTAGGAAGTGCGGACTACCGCCCCCTCAAAGTGATTTGATTCGTTAATACCATATGTGGAACGTATAAAGGATATATTTAATTATATTATATATATGATAACATACTGGAATTAAAATACTATTATGTGTCATTATTTTTTAATTCCATTAAATATGAAATAGAAATGGAAGTAGCGTTCATGCGTACGTATGTCTTACCGTCTCCATGAACGGTGCATTTCATTTATCACCTCTAAATGTTATGTAATATTATAAATACATGAATATACTGGATATATATGATATATATGATATCTATATCATGAATACAATTCTGGATATAATGGATATTTTACCACATGGACAACTTGTAATTATAAAGAGTTTATTTTTTACTCAACTACCAATGATCGTTAAAACGACCATTATTAACTTAAATAATAACATAGTGTTCATGACATGGTAATAAGTGATATAAAAGGAATGATGAACTTGAAAAAGGTTCTTAAGGAAGTAGAAATTAACTCAAGTTTATTATTCAGGAGATTAAAAAACAATCGAGTCAAGTCAGACCTGAGGTATGAGATCCTACTCCTCTTTTTATTTTTAAGTACACTCTTTTATGTCATTCATTTTAAAGCTTATCTTTCTTGTTATTGGGATTTTCTTTTATATTACTCTTACTGTAATTTTTATGTTCATATGATGAGAGAACCTATTCTCTCTCATCAATCCATTTTGGAACTTTTGAGTGGCGTCGTTAGGCTGCCGAATTTTCGTAAGAGATCTAACATCTCTCTTTCTTTTTAAGTACTCTCGTTTATGTCACTTCTTTTAAGCAACTATTTGTTATGTTGGGGGATGTTCTTTTATATTACTCTTTCTGTAAACTTTATGTTAATATGATGTGATACCCTCTTTGATCTCATCAATCCGTTTTTGTATGTTTTAAGTGGCGCTGTTAGGCTGCCGAGTTTTCATAAGCGATTTTTCATCTCACTTTTAGTCCCGTGAGATTTATGATACATTTGCCACCATTTCATTTGAGTGGTGTATGTACTTCCAATTATTATACTCATTGTGTAATATAATTTCATTTATGAGTATTTACATATTTATTGTATGAACCTTCTTCAATGGGGTGTACGTTTCGAAAGTTACCCAAGTCGGTAAGGGAACCATTCACCCTCCTCTTTTTAAAAGACTTATTTTGTTATGTATTTTAATTCACATTCTATTATGTTGGGATATGTTCTCATATATCCTTATTTATTTAAAGTTTATTTCCATGTGATGAGATACCCTTTTTATCTCTCATCAACTCATTTTCTGAATTTTGTAGTGACGCCGTTAGGCTGTCAAATTTTTGCAAGGGAACTTCTTAACCCAAATTTGATTCTTTGGGATAAAATTTTACTCCTTGAATATGTCTTTATATGAATATTTGTGAATAACCTCTGATTGTTTGACACTTAATATACACTTATATTTGGTATATTCTTTTGTCACACATAATTATGTAATTGATTTATCCTTAAACCAAGGATACCGTCTTTGTAAAGGACTTCGTCTCAATCTCCATTCATTGAGGCATAATTTGTTTTATACAAAACCATATTTTATACGGTGTATAAACCACTTTGACTTTTACGTTTATCCAAAAAGAAATCTTTTTTACATGAAGCATTTTACTAAATGACAAAATTGAATGTTTTTTTCGTACATAATGTGGCGACAACGACTTCTCTATCGTCGTGACCATTATTTGAGTTTCGGCTTCCTCTCCAAGACATACCTTCTTTTTAAAAGAAAAATAAATACCATGTTTTACTTTTCTTTTATTTTGGTATTGAAAATGGATTTCATAATGTTTTTATATCAATGTGTTGTATTGATATCTTGTTATTAAAAGGTGGAAATGTTATGTTTACTTTATGCATGTTTTATGTGATAAGATTATGTTATGGTTCTTGGGCATTGTTATGAAGACAGGTGGTTCCATGATAAACTAAGGGAGGGTGAGCCCGATATAGCTCTCCAATGCATTGGGTAACGCGAAAGAGTGAAACGTTAAGGTTTCCCCGAAGAGATTTAGGGAATATACTGTGGTGGGTATTCCAAACGTAACCAAGAGGGTTACTCCCTACATAAGAATGTTATGAATGTCTCAAGTTACCTTTATGTATTATGATTTATATGATTTATTCATGATTTGATGAGGTATGTTAAAGTGATTATGTTTTATGAGTAAAGTATGATTTCATTGATTCTTATGTGTACATGTACTCGTGTTTCCTTTTCATGTTTTTATATCCCTTACTGAGCTATTTATGCTCATCCCAAGTTTTTTTGAAATGTTTTTCACAGGTCAAGGGAAAGTTACATGATAGGATGATAGTGTCAAGGAAGTGTCAAGAAAGAATCCATGTTTTATTTTAAATATGTTTCTGTTGATGGGAAAAAATGAATACTATCTTTATGTAACCACTTTTTTTAAGTGTGGAATGTAATGAATGTTTTATGATCTAATTCTCTAAAACTCTAAACCTGAAAAGATCCTCAATGTGTAATCTTGTATTAACTCAAGATTTAGTAAGGTTTAATGCTGGGGCCTTATAGTTTGTATCAGAGGTCGGTTTAGATAACTTTAGAGGTTAAGGTATTCTCTAAGCATAAGTGACATTACCATAATGGTTAGGATTTCAGAAAGAGTCCTGGTTTTAGATAAAGTGAATGAATAAGTATATATTAGTGTTTACCTTCCTCATTAGTACATGATGGTTTTGTTGATATACTCACACTGACATTTCTTTTTTTAGTGAATGGATGGATCTAGCAGGCACCAAAGAGGCAACAGGTTTGAAGGAAACTGTGGTGGTTCTCTGATTAAGATACTAGATAAAATGGGGGATTCAATGAGGAAACTTGTGGTGGTTCTAAACAAACTATCAAGGAGTCATGATCAACCAGTTGAACCTTGGTATGATCTGTAAGGAATCATGTACGAGATGACCAATCGATGTGGATGTTCAGCTAATAATTATAAAGGTAACCATTAGAGTTTATATGATCCTTACTTTTGAGGTAATTATGGGTAATTATATGTTATGATGGAAAATGAAAGGCATGAGATAAAAATGAGGTTGAAATATGTTATGATTATTTTTGAAGATTTTATCTCATTTTGGGGAATGTTTTAAGAATTATAGAGTTTTGGAAAAAGGACAACACATAGACCGTGTGACAACCCGTCGCGTCAGACAAAGATGCGGGAATCAAACTCACAACCAATGTGCGACTGGTATTTATCGTCTACCACTGGACTACGTGAAGTCCCTGGTTATTTTGACTAATTATTTTTAGTTAGATGATTTTAGGAATCAAGAGTAAGTTTATTTTGGGTTATGCATGGAAATGATTAACTTATCATCGAGGATATGTGATTAGGTTAATTACTTTTCAATATGAGAATTTAAGAGCAACTGATGTTATTTGGAGATAAAAGTTAATTTGTACATTGGAAGACAATGTGAGTAAATCCTTCAAATATTTGGGTTTAAATATTAGTTTGGTTTACTTTCATGAATTCTATGGACAAATTGTTTATCAAATGGTCCTCGTTGAAGTTTGGGTTTTGTTGGATAAATTTTGGAGATTAAGAATAGATTTTCTTTTTATAAAGGGTTATCCTTTTCTGGATTATCTGATCTTGTACTAACCATTTTGGATTTGGTTTTTGTTAAAGTCTAAAGACATGCGAAATATATAGTTCTCTTATGTGGATTAGGTGATTCTCTAGAAGTTGATTATAGTGAACATGTCTTCCTAAATACTCGTCTTTTGGAGAAAATATGAGTTTGTGTAAAAAAATATAAGAAAAGTTAAAAGTCAACAAGATAAGTAATTATGTTTCCTTATGAATAAATTCCTTAATAAAAAAACAAAAATGTTGTCTATTAACTTTTCCTACTGGGGAATCGAATACCGTTTAACCCACCACAAGTTTGTGATTTTCTTATGGTTAACTTTCTCCTAGACATGTTTACTATCACTCTCCCTCAGAACATGACCCTTTGTTTTCCTACATGGAATCCAAGTATGGGTTAACTCGGGTGACCTTTGTAATTATCTTTCTTTATTTTAAAGTGATAGTTTTACTGACTCTTGTTCTGATGTGGAATTTTCAATAATGTTTCCAAGCCCAATTTTAAAAATTGCGAGGACGCAATTCCCAAATGGGGGGAAGGATGTAACACCCTAGGTAAATAAAGAATATGAAATTTTTATATTTATCCCTATTTGTGAAAAAAATAATGTTTTAAATGTAATGCTATGCTCGATGGCGTACCCAATACGCAACAACGAATTTCTTGGGAATCTTACGTTGCACTCTAATAATAAGGTAATATTATTTTAAATGGTAGTTAACGCCTAGCCGTTGTAATGGTGAGAATGAACATAACTAACTATAAAATGATTATATATGTTTGTCAAATATTTTTACTTTCTACAATAAATGTTAGAGGATTAAAAATGCGAATGATTCCAATTTTTAAGCATAAACATTATAATATTCTTTAAAAGGTCGATTAACCACCTTTTGATGGAGAACCTCTTTTAAATTCACTTTTTAACAATTTTATGTGTTATATTTGACAAAATAAAATTCTTCTTTAGAATCGGGACATCAAAATTTACATTGTGTAAATTTTTGGTATTTTTCTGATAAAGTTCATTTTTTAATGAACAGTGAAAAATGTTGTATTTTAATTCAAACCCCCTTTTTAATATAATTTTATTATATGATTATATTATCTTTTTAATTGGTATTAAAGTTAAATTAGAATATATTTTTACCATTTAATCCAACAGTGGTTGTTGGAATTAATTTCATCTTGAAATTGGACTTAAACTAGAGTCAATCTTTTGATACTTATTGTTTCTTAAAAACACGCTATTTGTTTTGACAGCGGGAATTAATTATTAAATTAATTAATGAAACTTATATGTTTTTAATATTGTAAAAAAGGCTTCATTTTTTAATTCGTAATATCAAATATAGCTTATGGTGAATTTTTGGTATTTTTCTGAAAAACATCAATTTTTGATGAACAGTGAAACCACTAAGTGGTAGTTAATGAAACTGATTTTTCGTTTAAATGAATCTTTGCCACCTTTGTGTTCTGAATTTCAAAAATCCGACATAAATGGTTGTCATTAAGAAGTAAAATTTTGTTCAATGGGATTAGAATAATTTGTTGGTGAATAGTAACTTATTAAGTTTTTAATCGCGATTAGAGGTATTAGTGTAGTTTAAGGTAAGAATAATGTTTTAATAAAATTAAATGACCTAGACACATGTCCTACCCTCATTGGATGTGTCATGTCCGACCTAGAAAATCCATGGGTCAACTTGGGGACCCCATGGAGCCACTTTGTTTGGAAAATGACATAAATACCTTTTTATTTAATGTTAATGTAAAAATTACACAGACATAAAATGTTTAACTAAAAAAAAATTTACATGGAGTTATACAAGTCATATTTTTTACTATAAATATTCATTGGAAATATAAAAATATTTACTACATCATAGTATTTTTTTTATAATTTTTAGACATTAAATAAATTAATTTATTTATGACATCATGATGATGCAGTCAGGACCTCATTATTTAACGATTTTTATAAAATGGAAAGATAATGTATAATCTAAGACCTAAACATGTCCAAAACCTATTGGATGGGTTTATTTCGAACCCTTATCACCTTATCCTCGAAACACATCAATGTGGGACCATTAAAATCTGAAATGCATTCTAAAATAAAGTAACATTTCTTTAGTTTCCAAGAGTGCCCCTCCTCTCCTTTTATAAAAGGCCCCCAACTCTACCTCCTTACCCACACTTCCAAAGCCTTTGGCTTGGACAAACCCTTCCCATTTTTTCTCTCCACATCTCTCTATAACTCTTTGAAGCCTCACTTTGGGCATAAGTCTTCCCAATTAAGTCTTTTAGCTCAAACCAAAGGGAGTTACCCGATTTTAAGGTAATGTCTTCACTTGAGTCCTTTTGTTTTATTTTGCTTCTCCAACCCCCTAAACTATTTTTATTAATTTCTTTTGTAACAACTAAAGTATATTCAATATACTAGGATGATTTTATAAGAATTATTCGAGCTACACTTACATACACCTATGTCTAATAGTTAAAGAACATACTTTTTCCGTGGATGGCAAATTTCTGCCTCACGAAATGATGATTGTTCAACACTCATATATCACCTTCAAAGGTGGAAATTAAGATGGAACTATTGTTATATATGATATATAATATTTTTATGTTTTCCTTAAGATTCTGTATTTTTCATTTATGGCTTACCTTTATGGCTTCCATTATGGCTATACGCGATATCTTCATTTTAAGAATTGCGGACTACCGCCCCTTCAAAGTGATTTGATTCGTTAATACCATATGTGGTACGTATAAATGATATATTTAATGATATTATATATATGATACCATACTGGAATTAAAATACTATTATGTATCATTATGTTTTAATTCCATTAAATATGATATGGAAATGGAAGTAGCGTTCATGCGTACGTACGACTTACCGTCTCCATGAACGGTGCATTTCATTTCTCACCTCTAAATGTTATTTAATATTATAAATACATGAATATTCTGGATATATATGATATATATGATATCTAAATCATGAATAAAATTATGGATATAATGGATATTTTACCACCTGAACAACTTGTAATTATAAAGAGTTTATTTTTTACTCAAGTACCAATGATCGTTAAAACGACCATTATTAACTTAAATAATACCATAGTGGTCATGACATGGTAATAAGTGATATAAAATGAATAATGAACTTGAAAAAGGTTCTTAAGGAAGTAGAAATTTACTCTTGTTTATTATTCAGGAGATTAAATAACGATCGAGTCAAGTCGGATATGAGGTATGGGATCCTACTCCTCTCTTTCTTTTTAAGTACACTCTTTTATGTCATTCCTTTTAAAGCTCATATTTCTTGTTATTGGGATGTTATTTTATATTACTCTTACTATAAATATTATGTTCATATGATTAGAGAACATATTCTCTCTCATCAATCCATTTTGGATGTTTTGAGTGGCGCCGTTAGGATGCCGAATTTTCGTAAGAGATCTAACCTCTCTCTTTCTTTTTTAAGTACTCTCCTTTATGTCACTTATTTTAAGCTACTATTTGTTATGTTGGGGGATGTTCTTTTATATTACTATTTCTGTAAACATTATGTTAATATGATTAGAGATCCTATTTGATCTCATCAATCCATTTTTGTAAGTTTTATGTGGCGCCGTTAGGTTGCCGAGTTTTCGTAAGGGATTTTCCATCTCACTTTTAGTCCCAAGAGATTTATGCTACATTTTCCACCATTTCATTTAAGTGGTGTATGTAATTCCCATTATTATACTCTTTGTTTAATATAATTTCATTTATGGTTATTTACATATTTATTGTATGACCCTACTTCAATGGGGTGTACGTTTCGAAAGTTACCGAAGTCGGTAAGGGAACCATTCACCCTCCTATTTTTAAAAGACTTATTTTTCTATGTCTTTTAATTCACATACTATTATGTTGGTATATGTTCTTATATATCTTTATGGATTTAAATTTTATGTCCATGTGATGAGATACTCTTTTTATCTCTCATCAACTCATTTTTTTTAATTTTTTTGTGACGTCGTTAGGCTGTCAAATTTTTGCAAGGGAACTTCTTAACCCAAATTTGATTCTTTGGGATAAAATTGTACTCCTTGAATATGTCGTTCTATGAATATGTGTGAATAACATCTGATTTTTTTACACTTAATCTCCACTTATATTTTGTGTATTCATTTGTCACACATAATTATGTAATTGATTTATCCTTAAACCAAGGATACCGTCTTTGTAAGGGACTTCATCTCAATCTCCATTCATTGAGGCATAATTTGTTTTATATAGAACCTTCTTTTATACGGTGTATAAACCAATTTGACTTTTACGTTTATCCAAAAAGGAATCTTTTTTATATGAAGTGTTTTACTAAATGAAAAAAGGGAATTTTTTTGTCGTACGTAATGCGGTGACAACTACTTCTCTGCCGCCGTGACCATTATTTGAGTTTCAGCTTCCTCTCCAAGCCATACCTTCTTTTTAAAAGAAAAATAAATACCATGTTTTACTTTTCTTTTATTTTGGTATTGAAATTTGTTTTCATAATGTTTTTATATCAATGTGTTTTATTGATATCTTGTTATTGAAAGGTGGAAATGTTATGTTTCCATTATGCATGTTTTATGTGATAAGATTATGTTATGGTTCTTGGGAATTGTTATGAAGATGGGTGGTTTCGTGATAAACTAAGGGCGGTGAGCCCGATATAGCTCTCCAATGCATTGGGTAATGTGAAGGAGTAAAATGTTAAGGTTTCTCCGAAGAGATTTAGGGAATATACTGTGGTGGGTATTCCAGACGTAACTAAGAGGGTTACTCCCTACGTAAGAATGTTATGAATGCCTCAAGTTAACTTTATGTCTTATAATTTCTATGATTTATTCATGATTTTATGATATATGTGAATGTGCTTATGTTTTATGAGTAAAGTATGATTTCATTTATTATTATGTGTACATGTACTCATATACCCTTTCCATATTTTTATATCCCTTACTAAGATTTTTCTGCTCATCCCAAGTTTTTTTGAAATGTTTGTCACAGTTCAAGGGAAAGGTACATGATAGGATGATAGTCTCAAGGAAGTGTCGAGAAAGAATCCATGATTTATTTTAAATATGTTTCTGTTTATGGGAAAAAAATGAATACTATCTTTATGTAACCACTTTGTTTAAGTGTGGAATGTAATGCTTGTTTTATGATCTAATTCTCAAAAACTCTAAACCTGAAAAGATCCACAATGTGTAATCTTGTATTAACTCAAGATTTCGTAAGGTTTGAGGCTGGGGCTTTATAGGTATGATTGAAATTATCTTGGTTGGATCTATGTACACATGGTACAGGAATAATACCAATAGAATGGCTTCTCTAAAACAACAGAGAGGTTTTAACAATGACATGGATCAGGATATGTGGGGATTGATCTTTAGAATTACTATTTTCTAAATGAACAATGATAATCATACCATTATTGTTATTTTGAAGAACATGGAGTAGATATGTACCCTTTCATTTCAATTTAACAAAACATGGGATCAACCTAGTGAATTTGATAATCATTTTTAAGAACAATTGTATAACCTTGTATTTTGGGAGATAGGATTCTTCTTCTTATTGAATCTAAAACTCATAATGTTGAAGATTAGGAGTTGGAGAAAGGATATATTTAGTGAGATGGATAATGATGTTCTCACACATGGGACATATCTTATGCATATATATAAATATGTTCCCAAATTAACATACACAAAAATCACTCCATGAGGGTTAGCTTCTCTTCCATGATGAATGTTATTCTTTTCGAAATGAAATCAGTTCTTAAAGAAACATTCAAAATTAAATAGATACAAAAGGGGGATAGGAACACTAATTTTTTAACTCTATTTAGATAGTTATAAAATCAAGTATAACTCATTCTACTCTAAAGCTGATAGATCAAGTAAATTAAAAAAAGCTGGTGAATTTCTAAACACTTTTTTTACTATTTCACTAATCTCTTTGATGGACCTAATTTAGTGGATGATTTAATTGAATGAATAATTCTTTATCCTTGTTACTCTTAAAAAATATTTTTATCACCACTAAACAGCTCTAATTTGATATTAAGGATGAAATTTTTATCCCCAAGGCTAATAGTGTTCCTTGTATCGATGGTTTCAAGAATTTATTCTTCATAAAATATTGGTATTTTATCTAATTTGATAGATTCAATATGGTCTCTTCATTATATATTATAGAAACCATTCCTCATATCCTCAATAATCAATTCATTAGTTTGATTCACAATTTTGAAAATTCTTTTGAACGTCATATTTTCAAGAATATTTCCATCGTCAACACCATCTAAAATGTGATTAGAAAAAATCTTTCTAATAAGATCGATGGGATTTCTGAAAATTTTAAATCCTCAAATTAGTTGGAATTAATTAAAGGCAGGTCCATTTATGATTGTATTTTCACTGCTTTAAAACGAAACAATCTACTCAGAATGTCTATAATGAGGGGGTAATTTAAATAAAGCTCTATATTAAGAAAAATTTGGTCAAATGGGATTGGGGTTCATTTATTATTATCATAGTATTTTGGGTTCAACATCATTTTTATCAATTTTTTTGCATTCCCTTTTTGATATGCTCACATTTTTTTCTCATTGATGGTACTCCCAATGGTTACTTTATGTTCTCTTGGGGGGGTTCAAGGTAACCCTCTCTTAGATATAATATTACTTATTAATGAAGATTAATTTATTAGGATCCTCTCACACCATGTGATATAATAAAATATCAAGACAATTCACACCTCTAGATCATTCAATGCTCTTACACACCTCTTCTATGAAGAAGACATAATCATTTTTATATTGGGATTAAAGAGGAAGATTCAGTCTCTCAAGAATCATTTATTTCACTAATAAATTATTCCCGGATAATTTATCAGTTGAGAAAAAATCATATTTTTTGGGGAAAAGGTTACCTCTCTTGAGAAAGCAAAGCATACCATCAGATATGGTAAAACGGATAAGGAACCATTCCCTTAAATTACATGGAAGTTCTTTTAATTTGGGGGAGACTGAAATATTTTTATTTTCCTTGTATTATTGATCATATAAAATGACTACATTCATCTTGTAAGGAAAATATTCATTCTATGGATGATATGATAGGCCTGTTGAAATTCACTATTATCTCCAATATTTTTTATTCTATTATGATTTAAAAATGGTCTATAGGATTGATTAAACTCTAATGTTAGTATTAAAAATATCATTTGGAGTGGAAATGTTTAGGAGATTATGATTTTCATTATTCCTCGGAAAAAACGTTTCAATCCCCTATCTAGTGGATGTACAAGACTCAAAAACATCAATTATTTAAATGAATCTACAAAATATCAATTCACCTAGAATATCATTAACTATAATTTAGCTACTCTTAGCTTTCTGAATTTCAGATTCATAAAAAGGATAATGTAGAGTAAAGTTTCTTATATGGAATCCTCCAATTGACTAGCTATTAAAGCATATTATATTAGAATCATGGCTTAATGAAGATGCATTTTCAATATGTGATCCTCTCTCAAATTTGGTTTTCATAATTGGATGTGTTCCTCTATTGTTGGAAAATATCATTCTTCAAACTCATATATTGATTATTGTCTCACCATTAAAGATTAATTTGTAAATTTATGGTCTCATAATCATGATGAAGTTAAATTTATTATAAATGAATACGCTTTTGTTCCCTTTCCAAACTTATTAATCTTGGAAATATCTAGATTTTTTTTTTGAAATTTCAGATAAAATTATCAGAATATTTTTGGGGACTCTTATGGTGATATTAGCTGGATAAAAAATTTCAACAAGGCTTATATCAAACCCTCTCATCTCATTCTCATGTGGAACCTGGTATATAAAAAATATCCCCTTAATATTTGTCTTCATTATTTTGGTATTTTATAATGGTGAATGTGTTATTTTTGAAATCAACATTGGGAGGATGTGCCTCATTTATTCATTTGCAAAGTCAATTGCATTGTTTTTCTGAAGGAAATTGTTGAAAAATTTGATATTCATGGTCTAAACATGAACTGTATGCACTCATTTATTCATAATTGTACCCACGTTAACCTCTCTTCCAAGGTTCTTTGCTTATTTTAGGTGTTTGTGGTCCAAACAAATCATATTCTATGTTTCATTCCCAATTGTTATATCCATTCTACGTTATCTTTTTTCCCTTTATCATATATGCTAATGTTTACACATGAAATCAAAGACTCGCATGTTGTACAGAATAACCACTTTAACAAAATTGCACATGATATTTAGGTGTTTAGAAATATGGGTATACTATATAGGTACATGTCAAAATTAGTCATGTTTGAGTTATTTTGGAATCCTTCTCTCCCAAATTGGAATAAATGTAATTCAGATGGTGATTCAAAGGGGAGTTTGAGACCCTCGATGTATGGTGCATTATTTTGTGATCATAATGAAAAAATTCTGGGTTGTTCTAATAGATCATGTGGAGTGGTTTCATCACTTGAATTTGAGATTCATGGATTCATTAATGTTGTTTCCTTTGAAAAATTAGAAGGCTAGAATAACAATTTTCTGCAAGGTGAACATACTATTATTGTTTTGTCAAAAAATGGATCATTGTATCTTTCTTGCAGACTCACAATGCATTGGATAGAGTGTATAGTCTATCTTATGAGCTTGAATTTTATTTTCATTCATATTTTCCTAGAAAAGAACAAGGTAGTAAATGGAATTTCTCACAAAGGAGTTGGTATGGATCTCAATTGGTCGGATATTATACCAGCTTATTTGAAATCAAAATTTTAATGTGATTTTAATAAAATACCACTTTTCATACCTGTGTATATTTCATTTTTTTTATTAATAAATTTCATGACCTTTTTTTGGTCAGGAAACAATTTGAAAAAATCCACCATTTTATTTTAATTAATTATGAACAATAATTAAGAACATTTATCAAATATTAGTTAAATACTTTTTAAGAATATATTATTCAATTTTAATACTCATGAATAGTATTAATATACATGTAATTTTTTTTGGTAATTTTAAAAAAAATGTCTGCTAAAATACTAATTGAAATTAATTTTTTCTAAGGTAATTTATAGTTTAAGGAGGTTCCCATTGAATGTTGAAATATGATTTGAACTAATTCATAGATGTTTAATAATATATAGTTAGAGCTATAAATATCAAAAAGGAATATAAATTATCCATAATAAGAGAATAGTTTAAATGTATTGGAGTTCACTAAGATACAGAAAATTATATGGAAGATACGTAAGAAAAATTGGAGTTATACTATGGAATGTAACATCATTCATATTTAATATAAGTTCTTCTTGTTTATATTTAATATCATCCAGTGAACATGAATGATATATGTTGAGAAAAAATCCATCAAGGAAATGTTGCAACATTTTTGGGTTGATTGTGTTTCATGATAAAGTGAGTTTCGATGGTATGTTATAGAGTCCAAAGTTTTTCTTGATTATGAATATTGAAAAAGGTCCAAGATGAAGGGATGGATGCTTTGTAAATGGTATAGAAAATTTCATAGATGAGGTGAATCAATTTCCCAATGCGTGTCAAATTTTTTGGGTTAAATATTTTTTTAGATAGCATTTAAAAATATGAATTTCCATGAAGATCTCATGAAAATATAGAAATGTAATTAGTTTATGATGATGATAATCATTAATAGTGTTTCATGAAGGATTAAATGTTCTTCACAGTGACCTCTATGAGTTCTACGAGCATCGTGAACAGCGAAGGTGAGGAGAATCACGAGTGGATATTTCCAGTGACATGAAAATTTGACTGAAGGCTCCGTGATTATGACAAGAATCGTGAATGGAAAATATCTATAGATCTTCATGTAAAATGAATATTTTCAAAGGAAATGTGTCTGTTCTATGGAACGATGATGACATGTCCTGGAAGGTTTTGGAATCAGTTAAATTTCTATAAATAAGAATCCACCCACTTCCAAAGATCGAGAGAGACTCAATGATAATTCTATGTCACTGGGTTTGTGAATATTGTTAGAATAGGTAGTTTTTAAAGGTGGATCCCACAGGTGGTTCGTGATGTTGGTTAGAAAAGAATATTGGTAAGGATATAAAATCCAACTGAATGATCCATGCTTTTTGAATGTAAGTGAATTCGAAAAGGCTAAGGGAGATTTTTGAAAAGGAAAGTTCTTTATGAAGGATTTTTGAGCTTTGATAAAGTGTTGCACTTCATGATTTATATTTTGAGCTTTGTGAAATAATGATCATTGTAAAGGCATTGAAATTTGAGAATTTTTTTCAAAATGGATTTTCCAATGTTTGTGGTAATGTGGTTTTCATCAGTAGATTAAAGTGGGACATCAATATAGAATATACATACAATGGAGGATAGATTCATTAGTGATAATGAAGGGACCTTCAGGTCTATAAATTTTCAGTGGATATTCTAAAGAAGCATTGAGTACACTTCAGTTGACAGAGCAATGAGCTTTCAATTTTTTTTTGCAAACTATAAGGGAAAATTAATCCATTCCAAACATTGTAAATATCAGTGTGCTTTTAGATTGTTTGATACATCTAAATATTGTTGGTGTGTCCTCCATGGACATATCCCCGTGAGGGTGAATCATGTAAATTTTTTGTGTCTTGTGCATATTTTTATATATGTTCATCCAATACTACATGAAATAGAGAGAATAGAATTTTTTTAACATTGAAAAAAGTTTAAAAGGGGATGTTGTTTCAATCATTCATACCCTAATTCACCCCCCCCCCTCAAGGTATTTGACCTAGTCAAAATAGAAATTGGTATCAAATCCAAAGGTTAATATCAGTGATCCTCTCTCAATGGAGGTCATCGATCACAATGGGATTCCGAAATTTGATGCAAATAATATTCAGTTATGGAAGAATCAGATAAAACACTTCTTCTGATCGATAAGAATGGATGTTTTTATAGTAGTGATGCATGGTATATCAGCCAACATTTATAGTGGTGGATTATCAGAAGTTGAATGAAATAATTGGATGTTGATCAAAATGGAATAAATGCTTTAGGGAGAGCCTTATCCAATGAAATATATATAAAGGTGATGTCATGTAAAACTTCACATGCCATGTGGGAAAAGCTGTTGAATATATATGAAGGTGATACAAAGGTGAGAGAGGAAAAGATCTATGTTTTTTGGAACAATTACGAAGAATGTAGAATGAATCCAAATGAGTTTATTGATGCATTCATTGATAGGGTAGAAGCTATAGTGGAAGACATATGTGGTCTTGTAAAAGTCATTGATAAAAAAATATTGTGAAGCATATCTTGAATAAACTTCCACCTCGATCCAATCTTAATGTTTTAGTATTGGAAGATAATGTTCCAAAATTGCTGACATTTGATAACATTCATAGAACCCTTGAAGCATATGAAATAAAAAATGATGATAATGATGCTATTGAAAAGAAGAAATCTAAAGAGGTGGCATTCAAGGCCATGATGAATCTCACCACTAAATATTATCAAGAAGAAGAAGATACATAAGAGGTTATTTATTTCATTTCTTCAAATATACAATGTGTAAAAGGAAAGTTTCAAGGGAAACTTCCACTTTCTTTCATTGGGTGTGGAAAGGATAGTCATCTTGTAGCAAGATAATCCATGAATTTCGAAGAAGATAAAGAGGATGAAGTTGAAATACCTATTAATAAGTCTTCATACTATGTGAATGAAAATAGGAATTTTAAAAAATATTATTTTGGGAAACGGAATCCTTTTTCATAAGAATTTGAAAGTTCACATGAATCTAAGTTCAAAGAGGATGAAGATAATGAGAACAACATTGATCATGAAGAAAATAATATGGAGGAATTTTTCAATAGTGATTAGAAAAAATAAGAAATCAACATTGATGGATATGATGATTAAGGAAGAGTTGATTTTCGGGCAGATCTACAGCCTACTCTAGAAGAGATAGATTTTTGGAGAGATAAAATTAGGAAAGAAAAAAAAGTTGTTCATGATTCCAATCTCTATATACAGTATAAAAAAGTGATTGTTCTGATCTAATATAAGAAGTTGAAAAACATAATTCTTCAACACAATAGATCTCAAAAAATCTTGTCGAGTAAAATCATATAATTGAGGAAAAGAAAAGTGAAATTGGTAGATTAATTAACTCTAGAAAAGAGCAAATAAAATGTATTGAACAACTTGAATTTGAAGTTTTATATATGTAATGAAAACTAAAGGATCAAGAAAAACTCCTAACTCGTAATGGGACATTGGAAATCAGATCATTAAAAATATGTAAATGTTGGAAGTAGATAGTATAGGTCTAGAAAAAGAGAAGTAGTAGAAAAATATAAATGATAAGGCTGGTACAAGGCTTAATAAAATACACAATGCTATCATGGATAACATTAGACCACAAGCATTATCCTTCAAAATTTAAATTTAATTTAGGATCAAAGTTGAATTAGAAGATTCAAGGAACCTAAGAGACAACTTGGAGAGTATAACTGACACATGGGAATGCACTCAACATCTTCTATTATTTCTATTGGAATATGGGACACTCATAAAATGTGTGTTCAATAGCCAATTAATACCCAAGGGCCAAAGAATAGTTCTAGCATCCAAATAGAGAATGTAACTCTAAAAAATCATTCAATAGATGTTTTTTGGTCTGAGAAATTTGGCCACATGGATAGATAGTATACATCATCCATGTAGAGGAATGTGCCAAAGCATAATCAATGTGGTTGCAAGCAGCAAGTCAAATAATCTACAGGTGAGTAGAAAAATCAAAATCAGTTTGCAGCTCTACAAGATGAAGCCAGTCCATCATGCACTAATGGAGGTCAAGAATATTATTTTGTTCCATGTACAATGTCAAAAACATGGATCAAAAAGAAAAATGAAGAAAAGACATTGGTAGTAGAAATATCTTTTAATGCATCAGATCATTCCAGTGTATGGATCCTTGATAAAAGATACACAACCCATATGACAGATAATGATGATATGTTAACATGTATAAAATATGAAAAAGAAGGAGTTTTCTAGTTTGTAAATGATGAATTCCTTAAGATTATTGGCTCGATAAAGGCCAAGTTTGGAGAAAATGAAATGATACATGTTGATGTATTAGTAGTAGAAGGTCTCAATCAAAACTATATCATCATCTGTAAAATAAGTGAAATTGGGAATTATATAAGATTTACTAAGAAGATGTGTCTAATCAAAGGAAGATATGGTGAAATTTTTCAATAGGGAAATGGAAAAATTAAATATATATACCATGTAAGTGGAAAATAAGATATGTGTTTTTTATCCATATAGGAAGGAAAAAATTATGGAATAAACAACTTAGTCATCTTTATCAACCATCCCTAGAAAATATGGAAATGTGTAATGTATCCAGAGACCTTCTTAATCTATGACATGATCATACTCATACATGAGATTCATTCCAAAAAGGAAATATCATCAGAAATACATAAAATGCCAAGGAAAAGAATTCAACAAGAGCGTTTGAATTGGTGCATGTAGATGCTTGTGGACCTATCCCATGAAGATCCATTTATGGGAAGACATTTTATGTTCGTTTTGTTGATTAATATAGAATAATGCCATGGGTTTTTTTTCATTTTCCATAATTATTATATGTCATGTTTCATAAAATATTATTTTAGGGAATCTAATGGGATACTTGGGTATAAAACTCGGATGTTTTTCACTGATAATGGTACAGAATTAACAAACATTTAAGTGGAAGACCATCTCGAGAAACATAGTATGAGGCATCGACATTATTTAGTGAGAACTCCCTAAGATAATAGAGTGGTAGAGAGGATAAATTTTATCATAAAAAACATGGACAAAATCATGCATATTGAAAGATACCTACCATTGGAAATTTTAAGGATGCAGTCTTGACATTAGTATATATTTATAATAGGGATATGTTGTGTCTGATGGAAGGAAGTACTTCCTATGATATGTGGAATATAAATACTCTAACATTAAAATAATGTTGAATATTTGGAAGTAATTTCTTCATTATCAACAATGATAAAAACAATATATTTCAGTCACGTGGAGATGAGAGGATACTTCATTGCTACCAAGGAAAAGATAAAGCATGGAAATAATATAATAAGATGCAGGAAAAATTATTTGAGAAGAATGATGTCACTATAGTGGAAAATGAATAGATAATTCAACAACATTGTAAACAATTTCCAGATGAAATTGATGAGAAGTTAAGAAACACAGGGGGAGCATAAGTGGATAATATTAATTCAGAATAAGATACAAATGATGATAAAGCATATGTCATATTTGTATCTACAAAGTATCCAAAATGATGAGATAAAATTGATATTAAAAATATAATTGGAGATAAAACAGTGCATGTTCAAACAAGAATAATTATTTCATTACTGACGGAATCCTTTCAATCTCTGGTAGAACCTAAATTTTTTGTTGATGGACATGAAGATGTGAACTCAGTTAAAGATATGGACGAAGATCTTGATCATATTGACAATAATCAAACAAGGGAGATTATTTTGAGTCTAATAGATAATAATTTCATTAGGACTAAATAGATCTTACACAATAATCAGAATGAAGATGGTGCCCTTATTTGAAACATATCACGACTAGTGTGAAAGTGTAACTCCCAGATAGAGGGAATCAATGTCGATGAGACATGTTCAACTAGAGAAATGTTAGAGAAAATAAAATTATTCTTTCCCAATATAGTGAAATGGAAGTCCAAATTTTTCATATGGATTTTAAGTCTACATTTTTAGTGGGTTGTTGGTAGAAGAAGTTTATATAGATCATCTAGATGGTTTTCTAATTCATGAATATGAGAACAATGTTTTTCACCTGAAGAAGTCACTATAGGGATTGAACCAAGCACCCTCAGAATGGTATTTGATACTAGACCAGTGTTTGAAAATGATTGTCTTTAAATGTGGTGGAGTTTATTACAATCTCTATATCAATCAGGACAGTAATCAAAGGATGGTGATTCTAGTTCATGTTAATGACATAATATTTGGTCGAGCAGATGATGTATAATGCCGACAGTTTTCTGAATACATGAAAATCTTGTTCGAAATGTCAATGATTTGTGAGCTAAAATTTTTCTATGGTTTACTGGTGATGAAACAAAGTATTGGAACTTTAATTTCTCAATAAATATATGCCAAAGAGGTTGTGAGAAGATTTATAAGGAAAAATTTCTAGGATATGAAAGATCTTGTTGCCACCCAGTTGAAACTGTCAATATATGGTCTTGGAAAGGTAGTAAGTATCATAGAATACAGGAAAATAATTAGAATATTATGGTACATGACATCGACAGGACCTGGTCTTGTTTTATCCACATGCCAAGCAGGGAGATATCAAAACAATATCACGGAAATATACCAACTTGAAGTGAAAATAATAATTTGGTATATCAAGGGAACTATGGATTTCAGTTTAATGTATAATGATAAATATCAGCCAAATCGATAAGGATATACATCTGTAGATTGGGGTGGCTCAACATATAATAGGAAATCATATTCTAAAGGTTATTTCTACCTTGATGGAATGTGTATTTCTTGGTTAAAAATAATATTTCGTTTCATTAAGCACCACATAAGATGAGTATATTGCAGCTACTCAAGCATACACACAGTTATTGTAGAATAAGAATCTTTTTCATGACATGAGATTTGAAGAAAAGTCTATGATCGAAATCAAATTAGATAATCCAAGTGCTAATAATCATTGAAAAGACCTAGTCCATCACTCAGGGATAAAGAATTTAGAAATAAAATATCATTTTATTAAGGATAAGGTTGAGAAATGGCCTATGAATATGGAGTATGTTCCTATAGAAAAAAAAAGTTGAATATATTTTGACAAAGGCCTTACCTTAAAATGCATTTGAAAGGCATTGATTTTATATGGGAGTTCAGTAGACTCCCCACACTTGAAAAAGTGCAGATGTGGGACCCCCTATCCATGAGGTATGGTGTGTTTTTCATTAATATATTGACCTTTGTTCCTAACTCTTTTACATAAAACAAATGAGTAACCATTAGGTTCGGTAAAAAAGTTGAAGAATATATGGCTACTAAAAGGGAGAAAATTTATTCTTAAATGAAATGTTGAGAATCTGATAGGTGGATTAGCGAGATAGAGGGAGTTATTAATGATAGGTGGTGATGATGATAGGTGGAGTAACATGATGATGAAATAGTCAGATCTTTTCTTGGAAAACTTTAAGCATTCAAAAACATGAGAACCCAAGCACTGAAGTTAGAGGAGTTTTAAATCTAAAAATGATGGAAGGGATCGATCAAAGAATATATATCTTGATAATGGAGGTTCATGATGAAATCAGTTTTTTGGTTGTTTGGTTTCGGGAATTGGTGTCAAGAATGAATTGATTCATTGAGGAATATTTCATTATACTCTTGTTTAGCACACCGAGAATTGAACATGTGGGCTTACAGTATGTTTTTAGTAAATATGTGATCACTATCTAAATTGAATGAAGAAAATACTAGTAGATTAGGGATTAATCTATAATGATAGGTCATTTTATGAATGAGTTTTCAACAAACCCAATGTCGGAGATTGTTGCGAAAAAATCCCTCAAGGTAATATTGCTGAATTTTTGGTTTGATTATGTTTGTTGACTAAGCGGGTTTCAAAGGTATCTTATAGGGTCTAAAAATTTTGTTGACTAATTTTTTTGACAAAGTCCCTTTATAAAGGGATGGATGATCTGAAAGTGGTATAGAAAATTGAGTTTCATAATGATGGGCTTCATGAAGAGTGTTTCACGTAGGATTAAAGGTTTTTTATGGGGACCTCTATGAGTTCACCGAGAGTCACGAACAGCAAAGGCGAGGAGCATCCCATGTGGATCTTTATGGTAGTACGAGGTATTGATGGAAGGATATACAATTACACCAAGCATTGTGAATGGGAAATGTCTCTGGATCATCGGGAAAAAAGGATCTTTATGGCAGAAAAGTGGGATCTCCATGAAATGTTGATTATATGGACAGGAAGGTTCTGGAATTGGTGGAACTCCACTAAAGAGGCCTCTACCACCTTTTGATGAATGACTAAGACTCAATAAGAATTATAAGTCTCTATGATCATGAAGGAGGTTTACATAGCCGGTTTAGGAAGGGGATTCACAAGGGTGGTCCATGAAGGTGGTTTTCAAAGAAGTTCATGAGGGCTGTAAAATCCAACGGAATGATCACACATTTGGGAATTTAATGGAATTAAAAATTTAAAATAGGGCTTTCTGAAAGGACATGATATTTGTGATGGCTAGTTGTGCTTTGAGAAATAGGTGTACTTCATGAAATCCAGTGTGAGCTTCGCAAATAAAGAAGCTTTGCTAATGTATTGTTCTTGAAAAACTATTTTAAAAGGTATTTTCCAAGGTTTTGTGGAAAACATGTATTCATAAATGGATTAGTGTGGTGCATCAATGGAGAATATACATATAGTAGAGTATTCATTCATTAATTATAATTAGGGGACATAAGTGACTATAAAATATTATTCGATCTTCAAAAGAAGTAGTGAGCACACTTCATTTGAGAGAGTAGTGATCTTTCAAATTGTGTTTGGTTGTAAAATAAGAGGGATAGTGAGTCCATTCTGAACATCGTAAATAGTAGTTGATCTTTTAGTGTATTTGTTAAATAGGCACATTTCTTGTGTATGCTCCTTGGATGTATCCCAGTGATGGTGAACCAAGTAAAATTTTGGTGTCTAGTGTATGTTTTAACTCATGATAATATGATGTTACGAGAAAGTGATATAAGAGTGTTTTGTTTAACCATGGAATAAGATCACAAGGGGATTTTGTTTTAATCTTCAATACACCTATTCACCGCCTAGGGTATTTTACCTTGTGGACCTAACAATATATTCTGAACTTCTCACTAAAATGTGGAAAGTAAAATTCTTCCATATAATACAAAAGATAATTTGGTTCAAACATTAGATCTATGAGATGAAATATAAAATTTAACTAAAGGTATTTAATATTTTACTTGGAATATATAACTACAATTTTTCATACACAACATATTTATGGGGATACTTATGAAATTTGAGCTCCCTAATGTGATGTGTAATATTTCATAGTGAATATATAAGAATAAAAGGATAAAATGTGATAATTTTATAGATTTAAATGAGATACTATTATACTAAAATTAAAGTGCATAAAATTATCAAAATTTTAGTGATTGAGCTATTAATTAAACCATGGATAATAGTGATTTGTTTTTTAGAATAATATTGTGTCGTGACATGATATCATCCACTACAATGTTATTTTTCCATGTATCAATGTAACGTATGTTTGAATTTAAAAATTAATTAAAAAGATAATAAAATTATTGATTTAGGGATAATTAAACTGCAACATTTTCTAGATATTGATGAATTAATTATGGGATTTAAAATAAAATGATTTTAAATCAGTTATGATGTTAAAACGAGAGGTTTTATTGGGAGAAATATTTGACTTGTTTTAATTAGAGGATAATGGGTAATTGTTTAAATATTTTCAAGGGTCATAGGGCTATGAAAAACTAATTTTATATTTTTTTTAGATTTCCATTGTCACAGTAACAAATTGAGACAAATTTTTTAGGAATAAAAAATACTATAATTTTAAGCATAAATTTTTTATTTACCAAATCTTAAATTATGGAATTTATTCATGAGATTTGATGACGAGAATATAAGAGAAAATAAGTTGGTTAATAGAGGGATTGCATTATGATTAGTTTGTGTAATACTAAATATATTTACCTATTTTATTTACTAAGAATAAGAAAAAAAAATATAGAGGAGGATTGTGTATAGATTATACTAAATTCCCTATTACAATTGACGAAAAGAAAATGAATACCAAGAAAAAGAATATTATAGTCCTATGAAACATATATATCATAGAATCCAAACATGAAGAATAATAATATAGTTGAGTAAAGTAGAAACTATTAGAAACAATATATATTCTATATATCTAATTCCATAAAGAATAATAACTAGAGTGTGATAAGACTAATATTCTGTTATTATTTTTTAAAATTATATCTCTTAATGATTTTATTAGAAATATGGGGATGAGAGAATGGGGGAAATTATTACATATATGAATCACGAATTTTGAATAAGAGTACATGGTATATTAGAATTTATTTATAGAGGAAGAGATATAGGAAGTAAAATACATTTTATTAGGAAGAAAATATTATCATATTGTTGTAGTTATATCATAGAGAAGAGAAAAAAGATTTTATTCATTAGTGGGATGAAATTACCATTATTAAATGGTAGGATATAGTATAAATAACCCATAAATATAAAACATGGGCTATTAGAGAGATATACATAGGGTTAAATGATGATACCTATTATGTATGTGTAAACATTATCAAATTATTATAAATCTTGTGTCTCAAACATTACCTAAAAAAACAGATATGTAATAACCCACATCATCGGGGAATCATGTAAAAATATGGTGTCCTGTAGTTATTAATTATTTTCTTCTATTAAGGTATTTTTTGTGGCGAGAATTCATAATAATAATAATTCACCCTAATTGGTAATGATTTTAGAATATTAAGAAGGATAATTTTAAGATATGTGAATTTGATAAAATTGGTTCACACTAATTCACTCCTACTCCATCTAACTACACATATCACAGAGAAGTTTTTCAATAAGATAAAATATACATTATTTTTAATGATTTCATATCTAGTATGACCCATATTTAAATTAATTCACTATCTACACTGATAAAAATGTTGTTTTATAATTGTGTTTTATTTTTTATATGTTAAATATATTAAATCATATGGATTTGTATTATTTTAGGTAATGAAACCCACCATGGAGTTTATTTATCCATCAATAATTATATAAGTACTTTGGTGGTTGTGTAGAATTATCTAGAATT
Source organism: Viscum album (assembly GCA_963277665.1). Taxonomy (NCBI): domain Eukaryota; kingdom Viridiplantae; phylum Streptophyta; class Magnoliopsida; order Santalales; family Viscaceae; genus Viscum; species Viscum album. The sequence continues at coordinate 685,519,180 of OY728156.1, read as the reverse complement.
GATTGGTCGATGATCTATATTTTATAAAACAAAATTAGGGATTATTACAATTGAAAATAATTCTGTAACAGAACTCATAGAGATTTTGAAAGAACATAAACATCATATTTAGTAAAAGATGATTTTTCTTAGAAAATTTAACAATAAAAAACTGGTTAACAAGGATATTATTTTTAGGGATGACATGATGATGGTCCATGAAGAAAATGTCTTTCTTTATCAATTAGAGGAAAAAGTTGTTTTAGTAACAAAAAAATGAAGGAAAATAGTTATAAAATAATTTAAAATATATATATATTATATTCTTATAATTAAGGAGTCTATTATAGTTCATCGAATGTTATGAGGTCAGACTTGTGAAATATTAATGTCCTACTACATATTGACCCTGATTTTCATAGAAAGTATTGTTTATATGTTTTTTTATATTTTATCCAAATTTAATGTTAGTTCCTCTAAATAAGTAGAGGGATTAAGAACATCTATATATAAGAAGAGGGAAAATATAACAGAGACCCCTAAAACTTGTGAAGATTCTAAAATAAGAATATACCTTAACCTCAAACTGATATGGACTTCTTTTCTTTAGAATATCATGTATCTATTAAAATTTTGTTTGACACAAGACCTTGTATTTTGTGTGGTATTATTTTTTTTTATAATGATTATCTCAATATTGTTTCATACTAGTTAAAGAAATTATTTTATCTCAATACATGTTGTGGTTAATTTAGTATTGTTCATGGAGTTTATTAATAACTTCATAAAGATTGATATCCCTTTGTGGGTGATGTCTTAATTGGGATCTAATTTTATATCCAGCATGGTAATAATTGTAAGTACATAAATCTAATGGGATTTTTTATTTCTCAATATGGGAAGATATTTCTTGGCTATCAATATCAATTATATTATTAAGTATATTGATTAAATAAACCATTATATTTGAATGTTTTTATTACCAAGATGATGTTTATTAAATGTTTTAATGATTATAAGATAAGGACATGAAAATTAGTGGTACATTTTCACAAGATGTTGGATCAATATCTTATTATCTATGAGGATCCATTCTTGAGACAGTGTTGTCCAACAACAACAAAAAACTACTCATGGTATTAGATATGAACCCCAATATATTTTTAAATTATTTAACTTCTTCACCACTATATATATATATATAATAATCAATATACCATATTATAGTAAATAAATATATTTATCTAAAAACATATCAAATATAACTCTAATAATTTCATGAAATGAAGGTATAATTGAATTAACTATAGTCAAATGTAATTTTTTGGAATATTGGATCACCTAGTGTATAATTAATATAATTTTATTGGATGGTTAATAGAAATATATGGTTGATTATTGATTAATAAAAATAGATATATATGATATTAAATAAAAAATATCATTTACCATGGATTGATGACATATTTGAAAAGTTAAGATGAGATTTATGGATTTATATGATTTATCTATGGTTGGGATATTTTCAAATTTGATTTATATAAAATGACACGCCACATATGACTTTAAAAATTCTCCATAGTCGTTTTAAATTTGTGGTATATTTTTTTTTATTAATTTTGTTGAAAGAATACTATACATGTATTTGAAATAATGTGTCGAATTTTTGTATGACATATTAATCTACTAAAAATGAATTTATTATTGTTATAGACATTGAAATTAAATTTTCGGGAATTTTTTTTAGCATAACTATCATATATTTATTCCACAAAGCCTCATAGTCATATACTTAAACTAGAATGAATTATAATGTCTAATTTAATATGAATTCAAAAAATATTTAGTATAATTTTTTTTGTTAATAATAATGAGGGACACACCTAAATAATATCACATTATTCCAATATCATTTAATATCATATGCATTTTTAATGTTGGATAATATTTTGTGATAATGGATATCTCAACTACTTCTATTATTTATCTAATTTTATAGTTTCATGAATTTGGATATGAATTATAAATATTTATATGATAACACATTTTCTTTTATCAATCCTTCAAATAAAATTTATCAAGAATTAGTTAAAACACAATACAATGATGATTAAAATTCTTATAACATACATTATAAATGTTTAATAATTAACCGATAAGTTATTCAATATAAATTTGACCTCCATTTATAATTATTGAGATATGTTTAATTTAAAAATATATTATATATTTGAGAAATTTATATTATGTGATTTGGTTTTAATAATTAAATTTGCATAATTATTTTTATATAAATGAATAAAATCCCTTGATTATTTATCTATGTGGTATAAAAATTTAAAATATATATATCCTTAAATATTTTTCATTATTGCCATTAATTATATTGTTTTATCTATCCATGTGTTAGAGTTAATTATTTCAAATGTTTTTGGGGTTTTTAATTATTTGTAGACTATACATGGATGATGGATTATGTTTTCCACATCTAAAGGATCTCACTCAACCACATTTGAATGAATGGTTTAAAATCAATAAAATTAGTATGTTGTTTTTATTTTACAAAACATTCTTTGGAGAATTATATTGTTTAATTGGTTTAAAAGATATTAGAAGATATCCACAAAAGATTACATAATTTTGAAATATCCTAATAGACTTTAGAAGGAGTATAGAGGAACTAAATTAGTCTTTAGAAAATGGATAACTATTTTTGATCTAGTAGGAAAGACAATCATACCGTAGTGGTTGAAAAAAGGTGAGTAGACTGATGTCACACTATAACACATAGTGTTTTGAGATTACATTGTACAAAGGAAAAAAAGTATAATTTTACCATCACACCATGGTAATGGAGTTTTTTAGTGGAAAATTCCCTATCAGAAAATGATAAGGGGATGAGAAACATAGGAATTGTGGAATCCATGGTTAAATATTGTTCTATGGAAAAATGAAAAATATAGGACCGTTAATTGTATTCCTATAAGTAACATCTTGTTAAATGATCAAATTTTGGAGATCATGTTGTGGAAAATATTGATTTGGTTTTTTATAATCCCTTTGGGAAATTAGAAGGATCATGATGGGAGTTATAATATCAATGGGGAACTTATGTAATACTAGATGACATATGATATTGTAAATCCCATATATCTAGGAACAATTCATGTTGATTATCGGGATATAGGAGATTAAATGGAAATATGAAGATGAGTGAAATGTGATGAAATTAAAAAGGTGTTGTTTCCAGATAATAATCACATTGATGTAATCACTATGTCATGCCATGGTGGTGTTGTTTGTAATATTTTTATGTAAAGTTAGTTATGTAATATGATCAAATGTCTTAAATTTTAGCATAAAGTTCCACAAATTCAAAGGTGATCTACAAGCAAAATTAAGGGGGGGGGGGGTATTTGGTTCAATTTTCCCACGTATTTATGGGTAATTAAATATCTATAAATAGAAGTATCATCTAATTTACTAAATATAAAATAAAATTATTTTTTATTCATATATATAAGGAATCATGTATCAATATAGTGATAACACATACATAAAACAAGAATAATATTTCAGGGTTCACACAAGAAAGGTCTGAAAAGAATAAGGGGGTGTTATATGAGGTATCTTATAGAAGTCCATCTAAGTATTGAATATTTATACACTATTATTAGTTTATTTTTTATTTTATAGTCGTGAATGGTATATTATATTACATATCTAGTTGAGAGTTCTATATTATATGTAGAGAAATGAGTTATCTATTTATTGGGGGGAATATTTTAAAACTACAGGTTAGGTTCATCCAATAATAAATATAATAAAAGTGGTGAAATTATAGTTTTTGGTGCATCACACAAAACTATTTTCTAATCTATTCATTATCCCTATTTGGGCGATCCATTTAAAAGTCAATGTGACCATATTTTAATTTCATTACTACTTAGTATAAGTTGTTATGGAGAGGAGATAATTTCATATAAGCATGAAACACTATTTTATGTAAATGTTGGTTGAAAATAGTTTTACCCTTATTTATCCACCTCTTTATGTATTCAATATTCTTGAGAAAAAAAATGTACCAACCTGAAATTTTGAATAAATCTTGTTTCTTAATTTTTTGTGTTATTTTATTTTTTTATACTCAACAAAACTGTTTCATTTGATAACATGAGTATAATTAAAATGAGACCGTTGAGTTTTCACTTTTATATGACCATTGGTCAATACGACCGCTATAAACTAAAAGTTTCGATTATTGTCTCTAAATACAAGTAATCTTGGTTAATTAATATAGAAAGAAGATTAGATGGCCTCACCCAGTAGTCTTGGACCGATCAAAGCCCTTCTAACAGAACTCGGGAAGGGGGTAGCAACATTGGGATTTGCTCTGGACCAAACCCAAGTCGAACTTCGTTGTGTGAAGCTGGAACAGAATCGCCATTGCGAGAAGTTAAAACTGATAGAAATTACTACTCGTGCGATGTTGGCCGAGCCTCCCTCATATTCTCTCACCTTAGCACACCATACACTTAGGTCCTATCCTGGAGTGATATGGGGCTATGTAAGGAGACCGTAACTGCCTTGTGTAATCCTTTGTTTTAAATAAAAATTGGGATTTCTTCTTATGATGAAGTTTATGAATTTTCAAATGACCGGATAAATATAGTATGCATATTTTTTATGACTTTTAGAAAAAAAATATTTTAAAAATGTTTATGTAAACCTTAAATAATTAAAAATGTGTAATGATTTTCAAAAAATGGTCTTCTATAATTATGTTCAGTACGAAATTTAGAGTCTAATAAGATCAACTTGATTTTTTGATGAATTGAAAATTATTAATAGTGATTTTATGCTTCGGATTAGTAATGTGGCCAAATGTATTAGTAATATCACTTAAAAAAAGTATTAATATAATCTATGCACCTTGATTAAGTAATGAGATTCAATAAAATGGTTAAATAACGGTTTCATAAATTATTAGTCAAGTATTAGTTTTTTTGAGTGAATAGTGTTTTTTAATTAAAAATTAAAATAAAAATATTTAGAAATTTATTTTTATAAAATGGATTTCATTTTTGAACTTAGAGCATCGATATTATGTTAAGGTAATTTTTGGGGATTTTTATGAAAAAAATGAATTTTCAGTGAATAATGTATTTATTTAAAAATTAAATTAAAATTATTTAGAAAATTATTTTTATAAAATGGAGTTCATTTTTTAAATCAGAGCATCTATATATGGTTAAGGTGAAATTTTGGGATTTTTCTGAGAAAGTTGAATTTTTTATGAATAGTGAAAATACAGTTTTTAAGTTACGGTTGTTTAATGACATCATTAAATGATGTATTAATTATGTAATCGATATGGTAGAATTATTAATAGTAAGATAAGGTATGAGGTGTCCCAAGTGGCCAATACCATGGGAAAATACCATGGGAAAGCCCATGGTTTTTCCAAAACCACCAATAAGGTGTCCCTTGGCCATTAATGCCTTGTCCCCTCACTTTTCCTATAAATACCAAGCCATCCTCTCATCCATTCGACTCCCAACTCTCCCAAAACATGTATCCGGTCGCATTACCTCCCAAGGAGTCATTACAAGGTTCCCCCAAGCCCTTAAGGTCCCAACCATTGAGTTTTAAGAGTTACGTTTTAAGGTAAGGGAACTGACCCCTCTCTTTCTCTTCAAGTGATCTCTTTTATGTCATTTTTTTATGCTCCATGATATTATGTTGGAGTATGTCCTTTTATATTAATTATACTTTCCTTTTAATGTTCATATTACTAGAGACCCCCTCTAACTCTCATCATTTCGATTTATTAATGTTTAAGTGGCGTCGTTAGGCTACCGAAAGTTTTGTAACGGATTCTTCCACCCTTATCATTTTCAAGTTCTGTTTTCTTGTCAAGTCTTTCATGTTACTATTTATTATTTTTGGGTATGATATCTAAATATATCATACTGATATTTTATTTTCATATTATTAGAGAACCAATTTTATCTCATCAATTCATTTTTGTTGAAGTTTAAGTGGTGCCGTTAGGCTACCGAATTTTTAAGGGATTCTTTCACCCTTCTCGTTTTCAAGATCTATTTTCAAGTAAAGTCATTCATGTTCAATTTTATAATTTTGGGGTATGATATATAAATCTATCATACTGAAAATTTATTTCCATATGATTAGAGACCCTATTTGATATCGTCAATTCATTTTTTTTATGTTTAAGTGGCGTCGTTAGGCTGCCAAATTTTTAAGGGATTCTTTCACCCTTCTCGTTTTCAAGATCTATTTTCATGTCAAGTCTTTCATGTTCCTTTTTATTATGTTGGGGTATGATATCTAAATATATCATACTGATATTTTATGTTCATATGATGAGAGAACCTATTTTATCTCTTCAATTCATTTTTGTTGATGTTTAAGTGGCACCGTTAGGTTGCCGAATTTTTAAGGGATTCTTTCACCCTTCTCGTTTTCAAGATCTATTTTCATGTCAAATATTTCATGTTTCTTTTTATTAGGTTGGGGTATGATCTCTAAATATATCACACAGATATTTTATGTTCATATTATGTGAGACCCTATTTGATCTCATCAATTCATTTTTGTGGATGTTTAAGTGGCGCCGTTAGGCTACCGAATTTTTATGGGATTCTTTCACCTTTATCATTTTTCAAAGTTTTACTTTCATGTAAAGTCTTTCAAATTAGTTTTTATTATATTGGGGTATTCTCTCTATATCTATCATAATGAACTTTTATGTTCATATGATGAGAGACCACATTTGATCTCATCAAATCATTTTTTTCGAAGTTTAAGTGACGTTGTTAGGCTGCCGAATTTTCATAAGAGAAATATTATTTTTTTCATCCTTTCATGTTCATCATTTCATAAGTTATGTCTTTAAAATTTCATTACCATGTTCTTAAATCCTTTATATTCTGTTCCCATACTGTTTTATGAATCATTTATGAATGTTTGACCCATGTCCCCTCTTTTTTCAATGTATTCTAAAACCCCAAAACATAGCTGTTATGCTGCAGAATTTTCATCTCAAAATGTCTCCCTCTTTTTCTAAAGTTCTATTATTTTATTAAGTGAATACTACAAGATCTCTCTTATATAGGTTTATTCACATATATACCATGTTGTTCTATTTTAAATTCTGGTATTTACATACATGAGACCTGCTTTCCCTTTCCGTGGGTTTAAAGTGACATAAAGATCATGTCTTTAATGAAGTTTTAAAACGTTGTGATTATGAAATGAAACTCATTTTTTTATGCTATATGAGTTGTTTATGAAATGATTGAAGATGATATATGTGGCTCACATGATAATAAAGACATTTTAAGGGTGAACCCTGAAAGCACTCTAATGCATTGGGTAAAGACTTAATCTCTAGAGACGACCTTTTAGACTAATACCTTGGTGAATAACCTTGGTAATTTTTAATGACACCTTGGGGATGGGCCTTGGTGAAATGGAATGATTGTCAATATTAAATTGTGTATCCACAACTTCAAGTTATGAAAAATGTTATTTTTATTATGATATGCCTCACGATTTCTTTCTCATGCCTTAAAGTTCTTTTTCATGACATTATTGATGTATCCCAAGTTCACATGTTAAATTTTTCCCCTTGTTTTCCTTACTGGGCCTTCTGATCACACTTTCTATTGATGTATGTACCTAGGTTATGAGATGCAGTAATGAACCTAGGATGAACATGAGGAGAAGCCATTCAAGTGTTTAATAATAATGTTTTATGTTTTCATGTTGTAAGTTCCTGGTTTCCAAGACACTAAACCTTAAAGATACTCGGTTTTGTAAAATGTAATGAATGTTTATGTGATAAAAAGGTGGGATGATATAGTTGGCATCAAATGATGGTTTAGTTATTTGTGGAAATTAGGATATTAAAACTCTAGGAAGAACCCAATAGAAATGTTTAAATATAGGAAATGTTCATGGTATTTTGGTGAGTATTGAGTAATGGGTTGCCAAGAAAATACATCCATGTATGGATACAACCAGGTAGAGGTGGCTCTGGCACCGATGTACATAGGGGTAAAACCCGAAAACACCGCTTTGAGCTAGACTTGAACGAGAACTAATACATGAAAACGGGAATTGCTGCACTCTTGGTTACGACACTCCCGGGGGATATGCTTTGGTAAATTCATAAGATTAGTATGAACCATTATTAAAGGAACAAAGATAAAATAAAATAAATATTCTCATAAGAATATATGATCTTGGATAACCTAGTTTGAAACCTTGGGGATCACAATTTAGGGTATATATTTATTCTACAAGTTATCCTTATATGCTTTAAGTTTCTTTTCAGGATTATTGGATAAGTATTTAAGCCCCTAATTATACTTTCTCTTCCTGGATAATGGTGGGAAATGGAAGAACATGTCCCAACAACAAATGTGATAGGAAATGTGAAGATTTCCGTATTAATATGATTGAGATGATTAGGGGATTAAAAGATGATTATTATTTTTGAAGACGTTCACTATTTTGGGGACCCTATATGATCGAGGTAAATAGATTACTACAGTATTTTCATTGAGGAGTAAGGTTGACTTATATTTTGAAGAATCGATGAATTTAAGGTGGAATTATAGTAATTTAGGTTACCTATAGAAATGATAAACCTATCTTGGGTAAAATATGTTTAGGTTAGCTACTTTTGTTATAAGATGTTAGGAGTGGTTGATGTTGTTTGGAGATGAACAATGAAGTTTATTTTGGAAGACTATGTTATCAAATACTTATTGTATTTGGGTTTCAATCATAGTTTGGTTTATTTTGAGGAATTTTAAGGACTGTTATTTATGAAATGGTTTATGATGAACTTTGGGTAGTACCATGGAACTCTGAAGATTTAAAAGTAGTTTCCATTCCTATGGGGTTATTTCTTTTTGAAGAGTTCTTTTACCTTACCCTATCAGTTTTGGGATAATGTTTAAAGATAGAAGAAATATATAGTTAATATTTTGTGGATTATGTGATTCTCTAGAAGATGATTCTTGTTCTTTTGATGAGACCAAGTGTTTTTGAATTCTCATCATTTGGAGAAAAGGTTAGTTTTGGTAGATACTTATTAAAGGATGAAACTTTACATGAAGGTAGGTATATTTCCTTACGTTTTTGTTCTATGTAGTAAATGAATTCCTCAAAATTATAAAAAGGAACATAAAACAAAAATGTTGTTGGTTTACGTTTCCTACTAGGTAATCAAAGACCATTTACACACATCATAATTTTGGGATTTTCTCCAGGTTAACATTCTCCTAATCATGTTTTCTATCACTCCCTCTCAGAACTTGACCCTTTGTTTTCTCCTCCATGTCCATGTTTTCCTACATGGAAAGTGTGGGTTAACTTGGGTGACCATTGTACTTACCTTTCTTTCTTTTAAAGTAATAGTTTTACTGACTCATTTTCTGATGTGTTAATTTCAATGAAATTTCAAAACCCAATTTTAAAAATTGCGAGGATGCAATTTCTTAAGGGGTGGAAGATTGTAAGGACCTGAAATTTTGAATAAATCATGTTTCCTAATTTTGTGTGTTATTTTATTTTTCTATACTCAACAAAATTGTTTCATTTCATAACATGAGTATAATTAAAATGATACCGTTGGGTTTTGACTGTTATATGACCATTGGTCAATATGACCGCTATAAACTAAACATTTCAATTATTGTATCTAAATACAAGTAATCTTGGTTAATTAATATAGAAAAAAGATTCAATGGACTCACCTAGTAGTCTTGGACCGATCGAAGCCCATCTAACAGAACTTGTGAAGGAGGTAGCACCACTGGGCTTTGCTCTGGACCAAACCCATTCCAAACATCATCGTGTGAAGATAGAACGGAATCTCCTTCGTGAGAAGTTCAAACTGATAGAAATTACTACTCGTGCGATGTTGTCCGAGCCTCCCTCCGATTCTCTCACCTTATCACACCTTACACTTAGGTCATATGCTAGTGTGATAAGGGGCTATGTAAGGAGACTGTAACTGCCTTGTGTAATCCTTTGTTTTAAATAAAAATTGACATTTCTTCTTATGATGAAGTATATGAATTTTCAAATGATCAGATAAATATAGTATGCATATTTTTTATGAATTTTAGAAAAAGGATATTTTAAAAATGTTTATGTAAACCTTAAATAATTAAAAATTTGTAATGATTTTCAAAAAATGGTCTTCTACAATTATGTTAAGTATGAAATTTAGAGTCTAATAAGATCAACGTGATTTTTGATGAATAGTAAATTATGAATAGTGATTTTATACTTAAGATTAGTAATGTGAACAAATGGATTAGTAATCTCACTTAAAGAAAGTATGAATATAATATAGGCACCTTGATTAAGTAATGAGATTCAATATAATGGTTAACTAACGGTTTCATAAATTATTAGTCAAGTATTAGTTTTTTCGAGTGAATAATGTTTTTTAATTAAAAATTAAATTAAAAATATTTATAAAATTATTTTTATAAAATGGATTTCATTTTTGAACTTAGAGAATCGATATTATGTTAAGGTAATTTTTTTGGATATTTCTGAAAAAAAATTAATTTTCGGTGAATAGTGTATTTATTTAAAAATTAAATTACAATTATTTAGAAAATTATTTTTATAAAATGAAGTTCATTTTGGAAATCATAACATCTATATTTGGTTAAGGTGAAATTTTGGGATTTTTCTGAGAAAGTTGAATTTTCGATGAATAGTGAAAATATAGTTTTTATGTTACGGGTGTTTAATGACATCATTAAATGATGTATTAAGTATGTAATAAATATGTTAGACCTATGAATAGTAACATAAGGTAATAGGTGTCCCAAGTGGCCAATACCATGGTCAAATACCATGGGCAAGCCCATTGTTTTGCCAAATCCACCAATGAGGTGTCCCTTGGCCATTAATGCCTTGTCCCCTCACTTTCCCTATAAATACCAAGCCATCCTCTCATCCATTCGACTCCCAACTATCCCCAAACAAATATCTGCTCTAATTAACTCCAAAGGAGTCATCCCAAGGTGCCCCCAAGCCCTCAAGGTCCCAAATTTTGAGTTTTAAGAGTTACGTTTTAAGGTAAGGGATCTGACCCCTTTCTTTCTTTTCAAGTGATATCTTTTATGTCATTTCATTTATTCTCCATGTTCTTATGTTGTAGGATGTTATATCATATTAATTATACTTTCCTTTTTATGTTCATATGATTAGAGACCCCCTCTTACTCTCATCATTTCTTTTTATGAATGTTTAAGTGGCGATGTTAGGTTGCTGAAATTTTTGTAACAGATTCTTCCACCCTTCTCATTTTCAAGTTCTATTTTCTTGTCAAGTCTATTATGTTTTTTTATTATGTTGGGGTATGATATCTAAATATATCATAAAGATATTTTATTTTAATATTATAAGAGACCCTATTTGATCTCGTCAATTCATTTTTGTTGTAGTTTAAGTGGCGCCGTTAGGCTGCCGAATTTTTAAGGGAATCTTTCACCCTTCTCGTTTTCAAGATCTATTTTCATGTCAAGTCTTTCATGTTCCTTTTTATTATGTTGGGGTATGATCTATAAATCAATAAAACTGATCTTTTATGTTCACATGATTATATACCCTATTTTATCTCATCAATTCATTTTTGTTGATGTTTAAGTGGCATCGTTAGGCTGCCAAATTTTTAAGGGATTCTTTCACCCTTCTCGTTTTCAAGATCTATTTTCATGTCAAGTATTTCATGTTACTTTTTATTATGTTGGGGTATGATATCTAAATCTATAATACTGATATTTTATGTTCATATTATGAGATACCCTATTTGATCTCGTCAATTCATTTTTTTGAAGTTTAAGTGGCGCCATTAGGCTGTCGAATTTTTAAGGGATTCATTAACCCTTCTCATTTTTAAGATCTATTTTCATTTAAAGTCGTTAATTTTCCATTTTATTATGTTGGGGTATGATATATAAATCTATCATACTGATATTTTATGTTCATATGATGATAGACCCTATTTTATCTTGTCAATTCATTTTTGATGAAGTTTAAGTAGCGCCATTAGGCTGCCGAATTTTTAAGGGATTCTTACACCTTTCTCATTTTTCAAAGTTCTACTTTCATGTAAAGTATTTCAAGTTCATTTTTATTATGTTGGGGTATGATAAATAGATCTATAATACTGAACTTTTATTTTCATATGATTATATACCCCATTTGATCTCATCAAATCATTTTTGTTGAATTTTAAGTGACGCCATTAGGCTGCCGAATTTTCATAAGAGAAATCTTATTTTTGTCTTCCATTCATGTTCTTCATTTCATATGGTATGTCTTTAAAATTTCATTACCATGTTCTTAAATACATTATATTCTGTTCCCCTACTGTTTCATGGATCATTTATTAAGGTTTAACCCATGTCCCTTCTCTTTTCAATGTTTTCTAAAACCCCGAAACATAGCCATTATGCTGCTGAATTTCCATCCCAAAATGTCTCTCTCTTTCTCTACAGTTCTATTATTTTATTAAGTGAATACTAAAATATCACTCTTCTATAGGGTTATTCACATATATACCAAGTTGTTCTATTTTAAATTCTGTGATTTACATACATGAGACCCGCTTTCCCTTTCCGTGGGTTTAAAGTGAAAAAAAGATCATGTCTTTAAAGTAGTTTTAAAACGTTATGATTATGAAATGAAACCCATTTCTTTTATTCTATATGGGTTGTTTATGAAATTATTTATGATGATATATGTGGCTCAAATGATAATTAATTCATGTCAAGGGATCAATCTGATATTTCCTCAAAGCATTGGGTAAAGACTTAATCTCTAGAAATGACCTTTTAGACTGATACCTTGGTGAATAACCTTGGTAATTTTTAATGACACCTTGGAGATGGACCTTGGTGAAACAGAATTATTGTCAATATTAAATGTTGTAGCCACATATTCAAGTTATGAAAAATGTTATTTTTATTATGATATGCCTCACGATTTCTTTTTCATTCCTTAAAGTTCTTTTTCATGACATTGTTGATGTATCACAAGTTCACATGTTAAATGTTTCCCTTGTTTTCCTTACTGGGCCTTCTGCTCACCCTTTATTTTTATGTATGTCCCCAGGTTATGAGATGCAGTAATGAACCTAGGATGAACATGAGGAGAATCCTTTCAAGTTTTTAAGAAAAATGTTTTATGTTTTCATGTTTTAAGTTCCTGGTTTCCAGGACACTAAACCTTAAAGATCCTCAGTTTTGTAAAATGTAATGAAAGTTTATGGGATAAAAAGGAGGGATGCTATAAAAAATGTCTTACTCACTCAATATAAATTACTCGTTGTTGAAACCTATGAAAATAGTATTGGCTGTGTTCCCCCACTATATTTTGATAAGATTTATCCCATTTAAAATCCCTTATGGTTATGATATAAAAGTTTAAGGATTAATTAACTCTTAGTAATTCTCACATATTAACACATGAAAAAGTGTGTTGCTCTACTCTATGGACTTATTATTGATTAATAGTATTCTATAAACCAAGGATTTGATGGAAATGATGTGGTGTCATAAGATAACATAGATTTCACATTGGATTCATTTATATGAGAAATATTATCTTAACCCATCTATGGTATTAGATACACCCATATGACATTTTGAATGAATTTCATTATGAATATATAAAGAAAAATGTTATATAGATAATGTTTTAATGATATTTGTAATTGGGATATGTTTTTTCCTATCATGGGAACAACCTAGTCATTCCTAATTTAATCTAAAAAACAATTCTGTGATAACTCCATGTACATTATAAAATGGTCAAAAATTAAAAAATAGGGGACATTAATAATTTAATTTTAAGGATATAAAATTTTACACAATTAGAAGAAACCAGATTTTTTTAATGGTAAATATTACCTGGTCAACACTAGTAGGGGCTAAAACAATAAAAATGATGTGATGGGTTTATTATACATCAAGGATTACTTTATATATCATTGAATAATGATTTTTTATATCAGTATCAAGATTATATTAAAATTTGTCGTGAGATAACATTTTCCTAATGATGATGATATATATATATATACCTATTTTTATAACACATCCAATGGCATATAGTATAAAAACATCGATGAAAAGGATTATTTTATAAAATAATTTTTTATTTTATAAATATTGGAAAATTTATGAAACTCATAATGGTATATCCCTATATATTAAATGAAACACAATTTTTCATAGTGTAAAAGATACCCAACACATATCTTAAACAAAAAATGAATTATTTTTTTTAAATGTGATAGTAACAACAAATCCACAAAATAGAATTAATAAATTGTATTAACAACCTTAATATATATATATATATATATAACTTTTCTACTCCTTGAAAATATATTAATTTTTAACTAATAACATTAATTTTTAGTAAATTCATTTTATTATTCAAAAAAATGGGTTTCTTAAAATTCAGAACTCTTTATTTTTATATGTTAAAAATAAAAATAATTTTTTAAAATTTTTATTTTTATTAAAAAAATTAATTTCATGTTTTTATTAATCATTTTAAAAATAAATTAGGTGGTATATTTGAGTTTTTTGCAAAAAAATATTGATTTTTCAATGATTTGTGAAAAAAATTGATTTTTATTAGAAAATTATATTTTTTTAGTATTTAAAAAGTGAAATTATTTTTTATAATAGTTTTAAAATTTATTGAGTAATAATTGACATAAAATAATCCAATAATTATTTTTTAAATGTATTTAATAATTTCAGAAATTATTGAAAAATTATATTTTAAAAAATCATTTTTTTGAAAATATATTTTTAATCGCGTTTTGTCAATTTTGTTTTAAATAAAATTCCACCTCAGAAAATTTTGATTTTTGAAAATACTTCACATATTAATGAAGTGGGTAGATTATTTTTAAGATTCTCTACTTTTATTTTTGTTCAATGTTAGTAGAAACCTTAGTATTGTTTGTTACCATGATCATTGGTAAATTATGTAATTAAAGATAAAATTATAGTGATAAGGATAATTAGACGACAAAAACATGTGAATTTATTTTATTGGATGTTTATTTTAAAATCATACTCATCCATGATTTTGTAATATGTTATTTTTTAATATTTTGATTATATTATGACATTTATGATATTTTATATCATGAAATGTAAAAAAAATGTCACAGTCATTATTTATTATCTATAATATTTTTAACATAAATATTTTTAGATGATATATTTTATTAAAAATAATATTCTCAATTTTAATTTATTTTATTTTCATACTATTTATTTAGTATATATTTTTTATGAATAAATAATTATGTCTAATGCATCCACAACACTGACACAATAATTATTTAATTAATGATAAATTTAAATAAATGTTATTAAAAATATTAGCAATATTATAATTTGAGATAATTAATGTTATAAAAGAAATTTATATGTGAGTATAACATTATGGTGATTTTTTTAATTATTTGGTTGAATACTAATTGATTCAATATATTAATACATTAAATGTAATGAAATGATCAAAAAACTGGTATTAATGCTATTTTATAATAAATAATATTTTATTAAAATATATTAAATTAATAAAAATTTGGATTTTTAAAATTTAATAGTTCATGTTTTATAGAACCATGCTTTTCCATTTATGGGAATTTTCTTAATTTATAGTGATTATATTTTCCCTCAAAAATTAAAAACCATGTTGCGATGGCATATTTAAAAAGGGTTAAAGAGAGGCTACACCCAAAAGATAAGTATAAAAATGAAGCCCTAAATTATCTATTTTTTATGATATTTCATAGACCCAATAAAATCCAATATTATAAATAAATATTTTTAGATCCATTCAGAAATAAATATTAATATATACTAATTTAAAATTTTGATAAATTAAAAGAGATCCCCTATCATCACTTATGAAATAGAACATTTTATTCTCAATACATCACAAAAAAATACAATTTGGTTCATAAAATACCTTTTAAAATCCATTAAAATAATCCATCTATTTTCTGAGGTCTTTTTTTCGGCTAAACACCAACCATAGATGGTTTATGGTGTTAATCAAAAAAACATTCCAAACAAAAGGTACAGTTTCTATCCACTAGTTTTAGATTTATTTATTCTTCATCCTTATTCGATTATTCATGAAAAATTATTATTGAAATAAAAAACATCATAAAATTAATAAGGTATTTTTATGAAAATTTCCCAACATATATCTAGCTAGTATTCATTCAAATGTGAAATGAATCTGTCATTTGTGTCAATGATGGACTACCACCACAGGAACCGATATAATTTTTTTCCATCATCGTCTCTCAACAATGGTTATAATTATGGATTTTTGAAATATATGATATTAATTAAATATATATATAATTCTATAAAGATGACATAACATATTTTTTCAAACCATTCCATACACTAAAAATATATAATTTCATTCGCGAGTACAAGTGGACTACCACCTTCGCGAAGCGATTGATTTATTTTTCATCATCAAATAGCATTAATGATATATATAAGTATATTTAAATAATTAATATGATATATATGGTATTGTGAACATTCTGTAAATTAAAATAATATATAACTTCTTTGCTAAATGATAATTTAAAAATAGAAATGTTACATATGCATATATACGATATATCATCTCCATGGTTGTAATATAGATCATTTATCAATAAAATATTTAAGGGTTGGATTTAAAAGTATAATTCAATTATATAAATTATAATTATGTCATTATTATTATTATTATTTATATGGTGTAGTATTTAACAAATTGAATATTGTCAATAAATCTAAGACATTTTGGACTTATGAACTAGATATTGTTAAAACATCCAACGTGAACGTAAATGAATGTGTAAATTAATATAACATTTTAATAAGTGATATTGAAGGATTAAAAACATGGAAATTATAAATAAATAATTAAATAATTGACCTATACATATTATTTCTAAAGATAAATAACGTACATAATGTGTCAAACTCAAGGTTAGGGACATTCAATTAAGTTTCTTTTGAACATTCCCTTAAAAATATATTTTTCTTCCATATCCACATGTACTGAATAATGGTTATACATGTATTTTTAAATATAATACTATGATTTTTTAAATTCATATTTACATATTTTTTTTAATTTTTAATTAATATTTGAAATGAATGTTTTATAATTCTTCCAAACAATGTACCTTTTATCTTTTCAAATAAAAATATTGAAGGAATATTTATTTTATTTTATGAGGAATGAGAGAATTTTCCAAACACAATTAATGAACTTTTAATTGAATAATCCTATAAAATTTTCAAATTCCCTTTTTGAATATAATTTTTCCCTTTATAATTTCATATTTTTTTATGTTAGTGATGGGTAAATGTAAATTTATTGTTCCCAGATAAAAAATATTATGATGTAATATTTTATGTACATGTTAAGGTTTTTGTAAGAAAAAATTGATGGAAGGTGGTTCTGTTATAACGAAATTATTAGTGGTTATATTATATCCCTATGAGGCATTGGATATATAATTTGACTCTATGGTTCTTCTAAATATGGGATGCAGTTGAATAGTTATTATTCTCCAAAGAGAAAATGGGATTATACCATGATAGTTATTCTAAGATTAATTGTTATGATTAATCCATGATTATATATTTATGATTACATTAAAGTAATTTCATGAATTTAACCATGGAGGTATTAAGAATGTATTTGTGATGGTTACTCCATTTATAACTCTGATATCTATTCCATATGTAAGAATCAAAAGTATATCTTTGTGAAAACATGTTCATGTGATTTTAAAATTTCAAAATATACCTATATGAGTTTCCTTTTCCACAAATATTTCTAATGAAATGTTTTATGAAATGTTATATTAAGAAAAGATTATTTATCGGGTAATAAAAAAATTATTTTGAGCCTAATGAATACTTTTATAAAAGGCATTTTTTTAATTATTCATGAAAGGATTCTTTATTTCATTCTTTTAT
This sequence comes from Viscum album, assembly GCA_963277665.1. Lineage (NCBI taxonomy): Eukaryota > Viridiplantae > Streptophyta > Magnoliopsida > Santalales > Viscaceae > Viscum > Viscum album. Next base: position 685,501,103 of record OY728156.1, on the reverse strand, counting down.
GTACCTTACTGCTATTTGTTTCTCACACAATATTTTTATAAAGTTTTTCATTGGGTTTGATAAATAGTAAGAGAAAATAATAATCCAAGGTTAATTTTGTGACAATTTTTCACAGAAATATGAAATATTTTTTTAAAAGCTTATATATTTTGGGAAAAATTGATATTGAATATAAGTGTACACTATGTTATATATGGGGTTTTTAGGTAACAATATGAATTAATTATCTAAAAATATAAACCTACAATATCTTTAAGAATTAATGGAATGGAAATATAGTATAAAGGAACTATATTGTGCAATTTTTATGGGTTGGTCATTATAGTTTTTATTAGAGAAATGATTACAGAACATTGAGATTATGATGTTTTTATGTGATATTTCCATAATAACTATGTATACTGTCATGGGGTTACATTTTTATGGTCAATTATACATTCAAAGTCCTAAACACTATTTTTTGGTTCAATGCCATTTTTTTAGAATATTGAATTTATTTTAAGATATTTGATTTAGAAGGGTAATAATCATAGGTATAAATTATTTAAATGTCACAGTATTACGGTATTTCAAATCATATTATATTTTAATGGACGATTTTTATTTTAAATTTCAAAAATTCCTTCCATGTTTTCAATATATTTTTTACATATTAACGATCACTCATTAAGATGAAAGGTAAAGGATCCAACACAACCCCTTTACCCCTAATAGATGATCTAATACTCCCTATAATAGTTAAAAATTGAAATTATTTTGAATGATTTTTGAACATTGAAATCACCTGAAAAAAACTATATCACTTATTTAATACATTTTTATTTATCTAAAATTTCTTTAGATCATAGAGTCACTTTTATCTAATTTCAAAATCCATATCCTTCCATCTAATTTTAATTGTGAATCACAACTATGCACTTAACTATTTATTTTCTGAAAATATAGACTTCATGCTAGATGATAGAGGATATATCAACAACATAAAGGAAGGTACTGATTTTTTGATTTAGGGTATTCATTATTTCCGATTGATCAATTTATGAAACGTTTTCGGTTTATTTTGACAAATCATAAGGGTATATTTCGTAAATAGTATTTATAGAAATAATGTGTTAAGGAATAAGGCAATGTATCATTGGTAATGTTTTATGAAGGATGTTTATTGATGGATGTGCTTATCAATAATATTATGATATATTATAAATATAATGTGAATCATGAAACACATAACAGATAATATATACTAGGATTATATTTCATAATTTTGATTAAAAATAATAGATGCAATTTTTACCATTTAAAATTGGTGTAGTGAATCAGTGATAATTTATTGGGGACATTTATTGAGTTTTGAATAATGGTTTAGGTGAATGAAAACATTATGTTTAGAATGTTAAAAGGTAATTTGAGAAAGAATGAATTCACTTTTTTAATGTAATTTTAATGGTTTGGAGAACCATTAGGGTTTATAAGATCTTTAATTTTATTATAAATATGGGTCTTTAAATTTTTTGGGATTTAATACAAAAGGTTTTAGATAAATTTTAGAGAAACAATTTTTATTAATGTTGATTATTTTATAGTTATTTTTAACGATTTTTGGACCATTATATGAATTTTATAATGAATATATTAATATAATTTAATAAAAAATATATCATAGTGTAAAAAAAACCAATCATGTCCAACATGGTCATTAGGTTGAACCAATATTCGATGGGTGACAATGATGCATTGCTGACCACTCACCTTGGTGATGTTCTGGTTATTATGAAATTTTTAACATTATTTAATTGAACTTATAAATAATGTTTATGATCATTTTGGGTACATTTTTTCAGTTATATAGATATCCATGGGATTTAAAATTGATTTGATTATTATGTGATTAGTTCCATTTCATAAGAACCGCAATGTAATTTATTGTGGATTGCATGATTAATGTAAATAGAATATTATGGGATTGTTTTTTGATAAATAAAGGATGAATTAACTTATAGAATAATACATTATTTTATGATAAAATTATGGTGATTCATGTTATTTTAATAAAAGACTATAATATCGTGGATATTATGTGATTAGGGGAATTTAATTTTTTATTTGAGGCATTATGAGTGAGTGATATTATTTGGAGATAAATTTAAATTTATCTTGGAAGATAATTTGATAAAATCATTATGGTTTTTCTATTTCATTTTTTTTGTAATAATTTTGAGAAATTTTATGATAGTTATTCTTTGAATAATGAAGGAAGATGTTTATTTATTATTGTAGAGTTTTGGAAAATAATGTATTTTTCTTTATATAAAGGTTTACTCTTTTTGAAATTTATTTTACTATGTTTCCTAAATTTTGATTTATGTTATTACCTAAAGGAATAAGGAATACTTTTTTAATCTTTTATGTATTTTTGGATATATTGAATTTGACTCTAGTGCATAAAGAATAAAAATATTCTTCTTGAATACTTATTGTTTGAAGAAAAAGAAGAGAATGTGGTGGGAAATGATTAAAGGGTGAAATTATACATATAAATTAAGTAAATTTACTTATTCTCAGAGACTATATGGAAATTTCTCTCATCATTTTTAGTAAATCAATATGAAACAAAAAATATATCCATTTACATTTTATACAGGAAAATCAATAGCCTTTTAACCCATAAAATATTTTCAGTTTTTTGATGGTTAACATTCTCATGACCATGTTCTATATCACTGTCTATCAGCCCATGTATGTTATGTTTTTATTCCATATACATATTTTCACATCCTACTTATGATCTAATACATGGAAACGTACTTTGAGTTATTCTAGATGACCTTTCTACTTCCATTTAACTCATTTTAAGTGAAAATTTTGTTCACCCTTTTTATGTTGTGGGTTTTCGACAAAGGTATTTTAAAAAGTCAAATCCTAGTTACCAATCACAAGCTCCAATTGAGAGGACACAGTTTATTTAGGGTATATGTTAAAATCATACGATTTTAAAAATAAATAATATGTTTAATAGTGTATAATATATACAATATCACAGTAAAAATAACAATTAATTAATATTATTATTTAAATGTGACAATTATAAAATAGTAATTAAATTGGAAGAAATGAATTTCAATAACCACAATATGATATATGGATAATGGTCCTACTCATTTATATAGTATTAATTTTTAAATATGCAATATATTTTTTAGTACAATCATTCAAATCTTTAAAAATATTATTTCTTAAAAATGGGTATTCTTACCTTTAATGAATTAATATTATAATTAATTTTTGGAAATATTAGAATTTTTATTTTAAAAAATAAATTAAATATTCAAAGTCATCATATATTAATTATCTTAGGATGTTTTATCAAATTTTCTTGAAAAGATCGATTTTTCAATAAATAGGGAAAACATTTAATTTTTTTAAAGTATGTATTTTCATTTTAATTATGAATAAATTAAACTTATACATTGTATTAATTTTCAAATTTATTTATTTTATATTGATTTCAAATAATCCAAATATGTTTTTTAAATATATTTCGTACTTGAAATTGGTATAAAAACGATTTATATTTTAAAATGTCATTTATTTTTGGAAGCCCATTTTTTATCATGTTTTGACATATTAATATTAAATAAATTAATAACACTTATATGTTAAGAATTTTTGGAAAAAGGATTACATATTTTTAATCAATTAGTATAATGTTTGTAAATATTAACAAATTATATTTTGTCAATATGAATAGTAACCTTAGTATTTTTTGTTTCTATGCTAAAAAGTAGATCCCGAAATTAATGTTACAAAAAAAAAGATATAAAATATAATATGGAAAAAGGAACATGATTTAATTTAATTTAATGAGACTATAAAATCCGAATTCATTCCATATTTTGTTATATATTTTTTCTATTTGGTTGAGATTACGACCTTTTAAATATTTTATTTAAAGGAAAGTAAAATATATCATAATCGGGTTTTTATTAAAAATAATATTATTATCAATGATATTACAAGAGGAAATGTTTTTTTTAAATAATTTTAATTCAAAAGGATTAATATAAATCATGTCTTTTTATTAATAATTTTTAGTGAAGAAATAATTACTTTAAATTTCATAACAATGCTACTGCAGTAATTATTTAATTAACCGAAAAATAAAATAAATGTTATTAAAAATAATACAAGTATTATATTTTTTAATCATAGGAGGATAAAATTGTTTTCAATATTACCATTAATTTTTGGGTAATCGTTAAAAAAACCGGGTTCTATTTTTTTATTAGATTATTAGAGTAAATGTATTGAATACCTCTAAAAATTGAAATCAATGTTATTTTATAATAAATGACATTTTTAATTGATATTAAATTTTAAAAAGAATATAAATTTACTATTTTTTAGGATATAGTTTATAATATCATAAAAGGTCCATTTATAGACCGTTTTTTCATTATATTTACCATCTGGACCCTAAAATAGTAAGAACCTTATTGTCATGGTTTGTTTAAAATGGGTTAATGAGGTGTTAAAACCAAATGGAAATTATACAAAAAAACTATTAATAAACATGTATAATTATTATTATATTAGGTAGTTTAAAACCATTATTATCCAATCATTTAAATAAATCAGTTTTTATCTATTTGGAATTGAATATTAAATTATAATAAATTTAATATTTTTGGAAATTCCAGGAGGCCCCCTCCCCTCTCTTATAAAAGGGAATCCCTTCTTCTCAATACTACACACTTCATAACTAATTTTATCATGATATTTGAAAATAATCCATTCATATAATCCATAAATTCATTTTGTAGGTCTAGTTTTATTAATAACACCGACAATATAGTGTATAAGGTATCAATAATAGGATACATTCTAAAGAGGATGTGTATTTTATGACACTATGTTTATGTTTTATTTATACTTCCACCTCTATAAAATATTATTCAACCATTTTTATATAATAATAAAAATTATCATATAATAATTTGTTTTTATTTTATATTTAAAATCTATATCCATATCCTCTTCAATAAAATATAAAAAAAATGATCATTTGTGTGTATGGAGGACTACCGCCTCACGAACCGTTGTAATTCATTTTCCATAATAATCTCTCAAGAAAAGTTATAATTATGGATTTAATTAATACATTTGATATTAGTGAAATATCTATCATTTTTTAAAGATATTATAACACCATTATTCTTACAATTCCACTCATTTAAAAATAATAACACCATTCGTGTGTACGTGTGAAATACCACCTCCACGAAGTGATGTGAATAATTTTTCATCATCGAAACACTTGGATGATATGTATAAGTTTATTTAAATATTTAATGTGATTTTTATTATATTAGTACCATTATATTAGGAGAAAATTATTCAAAACTCGTTTCCATAATGATTGTTGAAAATGGAAATGATAATCATGTGTATATAAGGCTTACCATCTACACGGTGGTATCATAGTTAAATTTTTATAAAAATATTAAATGGTTGGATTAATAATGTAATTTATATATAAAAATTATAATTATGTAATTATTATTATTCTAGATATGGTGGAGTAATGAAAAAGTTGACCATAGTAAACATAACAAGGTAAATTTGGACTTCGTAAGTGAATGTGGTCATAACGTCTGATGTGATCTTAAATGAATAAGAAATTATATATAACATGGTAATCATTTATATGAATGGAATTGAAACTTGAAGTGGTTCTAAAGTGATTAAATAATTTTACTATGTTTATTTTTTATTATTATAGATGACAACACAATGAGAAAGACTCAAGGTAAGTGGGTTTCTTTTCAAGTAAGTATTATGATATTTCTCATTAAACACTCTTTTTATTCTATATTTATTTTATTAAAAAATTAATAAAGTTTTATAAAATTATCCAATGGATTTTTAAAGTCATTTTAACCCTAGATTGATTTTTTACAATATGGTTTCAAATGAATGATTCTTTCATTTTCTAAATTGGGTACTTAGTGACATTTCAAAAAAAATATGGAAGGAATTTTCATTCTTAATTTTATATGAAATGTGATGCACTTCCTAAATAATGAATAATATTTTTATTCAATAATCCAAAAAAAATTCAAGGGCTTTTTTATTGAAAATTTTTCCCTTTAATATTTTTTATATTTTTATTTCGGTTATCTCAAAATAGAAAACCTAATTTTCCCATGGAGTTATTTTATGATTAAAACTATTATGTATCATGTTATGGTTTTTGGAAAAATGTTATGCTAATTTTGAAGTGTACAATAGAATTTTTAGTCACATATAGAGCGGTGTTGAATTAGTCTGACTTGTATCATTGAATTATTTTCTTTTCAGTAACCAAATTTAAACCTCTATCACCAGTTAGGATGAGGGGGTACTGTATTAAATTAAAAAGGTAAATGAAATATAACAGAAACTGTTTTTATAATGTTTGGTAATAAGGAAAATTACTTACTGGAACAAGTTATTCCCCTTGGTTATTGATTATTCACTATATATAGATGGTTACAACCATAGAATGTAACATTCCCATCAATACTGAGTCCCATAGTGGTTAACTCTAGACTCCTACTAAAGATTATTGGATTCAACCAACAAAAGTGACTCTTTAGTCTTCAAACAAGTTCTTTATACTACATATTATATTATTTATAATATCTCATAAAAGTAATAAATAGTCCCACATGAGAATTATTATCCTTTATAGTGTGATTGAAGGCTTCCAATAATTTTGAGTCACATATGTTATGATAATCTAATTTGATGATCTTTATCGACATCTGAATTCATCTCCAATACCTCGAGATAAATTCTTTCTTCACATAAAAAACTAAATCACCTGATCTTCTAATCTAAAATATAAAGTAACTTCAATAAATGATAAAAAACTAACTGATCTTACTCTCTAATCATAAGTCTTTAAATCATTAAAATATAACTCATTTCACTGAATACTCTAGTATGTATATTTAATTAGTACCCATCATTAGTCTCAGTTCCCTTAATACACAAAAAATATATTTCATTTGCATTTATTCAAACTTCAGGTATGTATGTAAAACATTTCATGGTCTTATAAACATAATATGTTCAATAATACAATTTCCCAAACCTCCCATGTTCTTGAATGAATTATTTCATGTGTATTCCTCTGTATAATAGTGAATTACATTGAACCACCACATTTACTTATTCACTTAAACATTAGATTCATACTTCTTAAGAAGATATTAAATATACTACCTTTGAAAATTATTTCACACAAGTATATCATGCACCGGTTTCTTTAGATTTAAATATTATCCACAAATCAATGACTTAACTTCACTATTCCTTTGAAAAACAATCATGATGATTCTAAGTCTTCTTTCATCAAATTTATCCCTGATCTCTTCCTCAAATTATACTTGTGAATCTCCCTTAAATCATGGATACTATTTCACGATTCATTCTTATTCTTCTTCACATAACGGTTCCTCACTCACGCATATCAAACATGGTCCACAACTCTTTGTATATCCTAATACAGCTCAAAAAACACTTCTCAAATTTATTCATGTAACCCAGTGAAAAAATATAAAATGGTTCATGAAAACAAAACCACATAATATGAACATGGATGTTATGAAATACATAGAAAGTGTGCATGGTAACTTTTCACTAGTTCATATCACTTCAACTGATTTGTTTATCTATCAAAATGTTTCTAGGATATTCATTTAGCTAATAAATATAAATGATCTCATTAGTGTTTTTTAAATATAATCTCACTAATTTAGATCCATTATCATAACTCGACCACATATGTACATTGCCTAAGATTTTGATTTTTGAGTGTGAAAATCACCATCATTGTTCTCTTAAGTATCCCTATTTCACAAATTAAGCATATTTGTTTTATGAAAATTATGTTTTGCAAATATATTGATCACATTCTATTATTTCAATGGATACAGGGAGTTAGATTTTATTATAGTGTATTCCCTCATTATTTTAATATTATTCCATAACGAAACATCCAAACCATGAAATAGACCTTGGCCAATGGATGAAGACGACTTCAATGATGATAAGCTAGATCTAGATAATATGATCAAATGGTGATGATCTGTCCATATTTTAGAGGTGGAAAAATAGTTATCATTGTTTTTGACTCCCACATCATAGATTCATTAGTTCTCATTACTTCTATTATAACAATTAAATTTCTCAACCTACCAGTTTTGAATATGGGGTCCGCTCCCATTACCTTCTGCATTGATCAATGATGGAAACTCTTCCACCATTATGCCACACTGCACAGTGGCTCTATAGTTATCCCATGAGCCTCTACTTGGGTAACCTATGAAAATGCACACTCACTAAAAACCATTCTATCTTGCTAGGGGTTGACTCTCCATCTGTGTATATATAGTGGTCCCCTAGTATGGCTACTATGTTGAAGTCATATTTTTTAATAATGTAAAATCAATTAGAATTAGATAAAATAAAAATGAAATTACCTTACACTCACTGATATGATGTTCCAATCCATTCAACATCTAAACTCAAATGAAGTAAATATTATACCTTTATAAAATTTACACATGTTTTCAAACATAAGAACAGTTCAATAATCCTTACAATTATAAATCCTTGACTTTTCATCTAAAAAAAATATTGAGAATAGTTTGAACTTCAATAAACCATTTTAGTTCTTCAATCTCCCAAGTTGTATTTCATGTCCATACCCACTTCATTTCAAAAGGCAAGGACATATTATCCCCATGATTAGAAATAAACCCAAAGATTCAGGTGTGAGAAGGAATTTTCATCTCCATCATTGAAACATAAAAACATCTTCTCCTAACCTGACACATATATTTTGGTTTACTTTAGAGTATGATATAATCACTATTTTCTTATGAAATATATAAATTTAATAAACACCAAATGAATTTGATCTATGATATATTTAGAAAATTTTATTTATTAAATTTAACATCAATATTGTCATTAAATGTTTTTCATGTGATACCGGAATTAAATACATATATCGAGGGTTGTCAATGTATTTTCAACAAATCTCCAAAATTCAACTCAATAAACAAACTAAAAGCATTCATGTCGAAGAATATACTTCCCATTTTCAAGTAACATTTCCTTTTATAATTAATTAATACATCTCTCCATTTTAGAATTTATTTTTCTTTATGAAAATAAGATCTTGTAATCATCATAACTCAATGATTATAAGCTTCAATCCTGATATTTTTGACATCTATAATTATCATATTCATAACTCACAAGGGCGTTTGATATTAATAATATATCATCTATGATTGATATATCTAGTAGTTGTTCTTTGATGTAAACCCACAAGAGATTCAATTTTTAATTTTTCATCATGATTTTCATTTTTCATGAATAAAATCTAATAATATTTAAGTATTATCTAAAATGTTTAAAAGAGATAAAATGGTTCCAATAGATTACCATGATGGATAAATTTCCTTGTCTAATATCTTCATATATTTTAAAAAATTATTGTCTCCCCCTAAATAAATGATTCACCTTCAATTCCTGACATGAAGAACGATTGAAATGTATATATGGTATTATAATGGTATTTCAAGGATCTTGAGTTAGATAAATATGTAATAGTATTTCTTTTCCACCGACCTGTATTCTTATATGAAGAAATACTTATACACATTCTCTAGAAAGGATGATTAATTTTTCTATAATTTCCCTATCTTTCTTGTATATTCCAAATATTATGTCCATATGATCCATCATTTATGGTGAATATTATCATTCTACAATTTATGTGTCAAATTATTTTCCCAACAATAGTTTTAGTATAAGAAGTCATATATTCTTCTCTACTATTTCAGATTGATTATTTCCTCAATTGTAGTTTGATTCCTTTAGTATTGATGTTCACGTAAAATTTAAAATGTTATATTATGTGACCTTTCCTACCACAAGAGAATAATATTTTCTATGTTGTAATATACTCCATGACATTATCTTGAAACTATATGGGAGTTTTTAATTTAAAATTCTTCTTCTTATTTTTTTCAAATCTAATGGCTGGCTAGTAGTATTTTTTTGTACTTTCTTCACATCATGTGTTTGTCTTCTATTAATTTCAACATATGATTTTTTCATGATTGATACATATCATAACTCTCCAAATAGATGACCACTTTTTTTTTCAAAAATCGCTTAAATATTCAAATTAGTAATATTTTTTTATAAAATAATGGTTTTATTTTTTTGATTTCTTCTTCTTTTTTTATCGTTTCTTCTTTTCATCAATTTTACTCCCCCAAATGAAGAATTTTTTTTTATTTTCATACATTTACATGTTTTCCCAAAAACTTATATAATGATGACCAAAATTAAAACAACACCAATAGTATCAAAAAATCATTATTTTATCTTCTATGACACATTCTAGTGGTCTTTTACATTTCTTAACTCTTGGGTAGGGAATTTACACTTTTTTCTTTCTTTGGGGAACCGGAATTCATATAATTATTAACATAAATCTCTGAAAATTTAATGGAGTACAAATAATCATTCATCACCCATGATTCTCTAAATTTTAAATTATAATCCTCATTAGTCACATAAACTGTGTTAGTAGACATGGATTTATCACGGATAATGGTTACTTTTATTAAATATCTCCCATTATATTTATCCATAGATAATATCAAGATATTCTTTCCACTAAATTGATTCTTTTCAAAAACATATGTCTCTTATTAGATGAATCCTTCACAATACTTATTTTTAAAGTATCTTGGGATGTATCGTCTTAAATCTCTTCCATGATTATCAATTTCAATTCAGATTAAAAAAATTATGTTGAGAGAAATATTTTTATATTCAATCAAATTCAAGATTTATTCCCACTTAATATTCATCTTATGAGTCTCATATTCATTCTCATGGTTTTCCTTCTGTAAAAAGAATTCAATCTCTTTAATAGTTTTTCTTTATCTTTTAGCTGATAGTCTTCGATATTCAATGATATATTTTGTAGTTTTTCCAATACATGAATATCTTCTATAAATTCCATTTGAAAAACATCTTTCTCACAAAAAATTATTTTCCAATTATTCAATAGATAAATCACATATTACATTTCAAATAATGATTGTTTACTCGATTTATCTTAATTTTTTTTGAGGAATTTTTGTATTCTGAACTTTTTAGTCAATCCATCAACCATAGCATTAAAATCTTATTCCAGATATAATTTTTCATTCCAATGTTCCAAGAAAAAATTTATCGTATAAGTGACCAATTATGTGGGAAAATTATTAAGATTCTATGAAATTATCGAATTAGTTATATCTTTACTCTATCTTAAACTTGATTCATCAAAATTCTAATAAACTAATTTCACTGAAATATTTATAATAATTCAAAATTATCTTTTTTACTTTTCTATTCATTTTGTTTTTTAATTCACAAATTCATTATTAAATAAAGAATATCTAATCCTTTTATGATCCAATTATTTTTACATTATTTTTATTGAAAATTTATACTTTTTTCCTACATAAAATATTTTTGAAATATTCATGAGTTTACACTATAAGTATCAAATTCATTATGAAATTGACTATGTTCGGATTCGCCGTATCAAATAACATTAATGATTGTATGTATTTTATGATTAATAACAATAGTTTTAATCACATTTGATATTGGAACTGATGTCATCAGATCCACACTATTAAATAAAATCGAAATGAGAATATTTAAGTGAATAAATCAGATTGAATTGTGTTTTAATCTTGAATATGAAGAACTATTATATCATATTCGAACCTTTTATTTTTAAAAATAAAATTATAAAATTTTGTCATGCATTCTATTATAAAATGTTTGATATAAAGCGATGTTGTGATTTTATTTACAATTTGACCATTGAAGTTCCATGTGTCTGTATCGTCCCTAAAATCTCATATAAAATATAACCATTAAAGATCAATATTATTGTTGGGATACATGCATATAAATACTAGGTAAAATTATGGTCATGATGAGAGATGAAACAGACATGGTGAGAAATCTCTATTAATTGTAATTCTTCCAGTGAGAGCCCTAAATCTTACAAGTGTAACCAACTTGTTCTTTTTTACATATATTATTTTGGTTTTTTATTTTTTTTTTGTGAAAATATGATTGTTGTGATTATGATTGAGGAATTTTGAGGCTACGAAGAGAGAGTCTAATCTACTTGATCGGGGACTTTCTAGGAAAGAGAGATAGTATCTATTCTATTAGATAGAGGTCTTACAGGGATAGGAAAGCATAGGATTTAATCACCTTCTTGGTAAGGGGATTTTAGAGACATAAAGACATATATGATCTTTGCATCAAGTCCTTACCTTGTTGTGGGAAATACAAACATTAAAAGACATATAAATAAAGAGACCATTATACTAGTTTATTGATCACCCTTCTACATGAGTTAAAATAATTATATTCAATTTTATTACTTGTTTTTTTACAAGTATTTTATATTCCAATGTATTAATAAAAAATGATATTTTTTATTTATCTTTCTATTGGAATTTAAATTTTAATAATTTCTTCAGTTACGATTTTTTTTACTTTGAATATTATTCTATATACTTTAAGAAAGAATCACCATTTATTATATCACTATGATTTATCATAACCATTATAATTATGATACATTTTTTAAATACATTGAAATATAGTTTTATATAGTCAATTTGATTAAAAATTTAAAACCAGTGGATTAATTATTGGATTTAACATGATAGCAATATTAATTTTATTGGATCCTAGGTCCCATTATAATTATTATATTAATTCATAATAGGGTTTGTGATTACATTATTTTTAATTATATTAAACAATGTTTCTCATTAAAGATAAAAACACATGTTTTTAAGCATATAAATCGCCCCCCTTTATATTTATCCATTTGTATATACATTTTTATAATAAAATTTGTTTCAAAGAAAATCCCCTATAATAATAAAACTAACATTTGGTATCAAAGTGGGTTTCCACTTCTCAAATACTTGATAGTTTTTTATTATAGCTTTATTTCTTGTTATAAACATTTTCTTTATGAAAACTTATTATAATAATGTGTCTTTTAAAATGACTTTTTGTATTAAATATAGAAGGAATAAATGTCATTTTTATAGAAATCTCAATCCTATAAGATAAATAATCTTTAATGGTAATAATTTTGGATACTATAAGGATATAATGATGATTTTTTTCTAAACACTAGAGTTTCAATTTTTTTAATTCTCACTGAAGATTAGAAAATTCATTACAAGGAAGTAAAAGACATTACAAATCATGAAAATCAGGAATATAAGTTGAATTAAAAATTGAGAAACATTTTATTAGGTTTATTATATAGAAACATATATTTTCATATTTAATCTTGTGAATCTTCAAATAGTGTGTGAAAGAAATTATAAATTATTCATTTTGGAACATTAATGGTAGTCAAAACCAGAAGAGTTGTGATTAGATATAATTCTCAAGATTCCAAATTTCATTATAGTGAACCAGTTATAATCTATAAACTAGATTTATCACAATAATCAATAGTTAAAATTTTTGTGAGAGAAAGGATTAGATGATAAAATTAGTTTCTATAAGATAACTAATATTATGTTGAATGAGTGGGAATATAATAGAACAATTGTTAATGATTCAAGAAAAATTACTAATATTTCTCAGGATGATTTATTTGGAAATATTTTAAAATATTAATTCATGTTTAAAAAAGATACTAAGAAATTGAAAAGGAAGAATATTGGAGATTCTTTCAATAATACTATGATTTCTACTAAATCAAAAACACCAAAAAATGTTTTAAAATATTTTTGGAATTAAAAAGGTTTTGATTCAATCTGATTCTAGTGATTCTAAACATTCGAAGAAAGAATTATTTAGGCTTTCATGATGGATGTAAAAGATTATAGGGAAAAACTATTTTTAGTATCATGTAACAAAATTAACAAAGACATGAATGAAAATAAGGATTATGAAGTAACTTTTTATGAATATAAGAAATATGGACTTGTCAAACATGATTTTCCTATTTTTAAAAAGAAATATAGTAAGGAAATACATTCTAAAAAATTAGAGAAAAAATTACAATAAAAAAGGGAAGACATTTTGGAATTATAATGACTCATAGAGTGCTAATGGAGGATATTATTTTTAGGATTCTTCAGATAAAAAAAGTTTGGACCTTGAAATATTGGTCTCTATTCCAAAAACCCTTTTGAAAGACAATGCTTTATGGATAAGGTAAACACTTCAGATTATTTAAAAAATATGTCTTTAAATTAAAACTATCCTAATGAGAAATATTATATTTCTTTTGATAATGAAAATTATTCAGAAAAATATAATACAATACCTTCATATGAAGAAGTCTCTTGATTATCAAAATTTCTTGAAAATGAAAATTTTAATGTTAGTAGAAAACATGAGAAATAAAATTCTATAATAAATGTTTTAGAAAAGGAAGTATAAAATCTTTCTAAAGTTCTTAATAAGAATACATTTTTAATTTATTCTATTAATAAAAATCATGAAAAGTTAATTATTGAATGGATAATCTTTTTAAATATTTTTAAAAATTCATTTCTTACAAAAATGATTTAGAAAAATAAATGTTTTTAGAAACTAATACAAATGTGGATAAGAATTTATTTATAAAACTAAAATCTGATATTTCTTATTTAAATAAACTTTTATCAATCTTTTCCACTACAAGAGAAATTTTTTATAAAATGTATAAAAAAATCCATCCTTGAGGGAATAGTTCGGAAATAGGAAATACTCATTAAAAACCATTTTTTAGTAACAATTGTTTTGTTCATGAGAATAAACCATTTTTAAAAAAAAATTAAATGTTGTGGTTACTATAATATAAATTTCTATTTAAATAAATTTCAATCCCTTGGATTTCACAAATATTTTTTTTTCAAAAGCAATGTGGATTCCTATAAAAATTTACTAACATTTTTAGACACATGAATGTTTGGATTCCAAAACACTAATTGTATTTATTTTAGTTAAACAAAGGAAGTATTAACAACAAGAATACACGGTACATGGATAGTGTTTGTTCGTAACATATGACTGGTAAATAATATTTCTTTAAAAAAATTACTAAAATGAAAAGTAAAAGAGTTACTTTCAGAGATAATAATCACAGAAAGATTGTTGGTATAGGTAAAATTGTTCTTCCTTATGGGCATTAATTTATAATGATTTATTTTTTAATAGTATTAATAATAACCATAAAAGAATATGTAAATTATATAATGATTATTACCTTGTCAATTTTAGGAATGATAAATGTGTAGTTCACAATACCAACGATGAATTCATCCTTTCAAATCATTGGCATGAGAGTGTTTATAAACAAAACATAAAAGACCTTAGGATCCAATACGTACCTAGTCTTAGTGAAATAGAAGATCAATCTTCATAATGTAATAGAAGGTTAAGACATTGTAACCTTAGAAACATATGTAAATTGACATCGAAAAATTGTATTTAGGATCTACTAGAACTTATATTTGATTCTTCAAAAGTTGGTGATCCCTGTCAATACTATGAGTAATATAAGACTAGATTTAAATCCATTGGTGAAGTATCAAACCCGGATTACTTACAGTTACATCACATGGATTTATTTAGTCCCACAAAATTTTAAGTATTTGAGTTATGTACTATATATTTATTTTAGTTGATTATTACACTATATATATATGGATATATTTTCTAGAAATGAAATATGAAGCCAGTTTTTATTTGAAAACTTTTTTTGCTAATGTTAGAAATCAGAAAAATCTTCCCCTGATTTCTATTCAAAGTGATAAAGGTTAAGAATTTATAAAATTATTATTTTGAAACTAGTGGTAGTTAGAAAGTCTTTACAAAAATCTTTTCAACTCTGAGAAGTCCTCAAGAAAATGGTTTTTTTAAATGAAGAAATCGTATTCTTTAAGAAATAAAAAGAACCATGATATGTAAATACACAATTGCTAATCATTTTTGGGTTGATGCTATTTGTACTACTTTCTACACTATAAATAATGTGTTAATTTGAGATTTTACTAATAAAACACCTTATGAGTTATGGATAGACTGAAAATAAAATGTTTCATATATTAGATTATTTAGATGCCAAGTATTCAATTTAAATACAGAAGATAATTTACACAAGTTCACACCCAAATATGATGATGATATATTCTTAAGATATTCCAGCACTTATAAGGCTTATAAGGTTTTTAACAAAAAAATTATACTTTTTAAGAAACAATACATGTTAAATTTTATGAAACTGGTCCTTTTGTTTTTAAACAATCCCAACAAACATCCTCAGATTCATTTTACAAAATTGATTATCAACCATTGTTGGAAGATTATTCTAATAAGTAAAATACTCATGAAACTATTTCAAATGTATATATTGAAGAATAATTTTTTACTTATGTTGATGAACATGTGTTATAAAACCAAAGTCATCTATTTCATAGAAATCATCCTAGTCATGGTATCATTAGTTATTTAATTCAACATGTATAAACATTATTTTCTTTGAGAAATAAAATTAAACATTTTTTCATTGAATTCAAAATTTGAACCTAAAAGTAATATTGAGACTTTAGGTTATAAAGACTGGATTAAGAAAATTCAAGAAAAACTAAATGAATTAGAAAGGAGAAAAGTCTAGTCCATGGTTGGAATACATAAAAATAATTATTATCAGTGTAAATGGGTTTCCAGAGACAAATGTGATAAAATTGTAATAATAATTGAAAATAAAAAAAAAATTCTAAAGGATATAATCGACAAGATTGAATAGAAAATATTGAAACTTATGCTCTAGTAGCTAAACATAAATCCAATCCTATTCTATTATAATTTACATTATTCATTAATTTATAAAATTTCAAATGGATTTGAAGTGTGCTTTCAGTAACTGATATGATCAAGATAACGTTTTTATTGAAACAAATCCCCATTTTTAGGATACAAAACATCATTAATATGTATATAAACAAACCAAATAATGATATTCACTTAAAAAATACCACAAATCATAGTATGATACACTAATAGGATTTTTGTAATAAAAATTTTTTTTTAAGGGAACCAATGATCCAACTGTTTTTATAAATACATAAAATAAAAAAATTGATAGTTCAAATTTATGATGATGAAATTATATTCAAATAAACTCAACAATATTTAATATATTCATTATCGAATCATATGAAATATGAGTTTGAAATGATTGTAATGGGTGAGTTAACATTATTTCTGGGTTTTCAATTTTCAAAAAAAAAATAGAAGGTTCCTGTATATCCCAACAAAAATATATTAAATATTTTATTAAAAATTATGGATATGATAAAATTAAATGTATTAGTAAATCAATAAATACCTCAAATATACTTTGATATTGTTGAAATTAGGAAACCAGTTGATCAAACAACTTTTAGAGGCATGATAGGAAGTCTAATATACTTAAATTTTCATCGACCATACTTAATTTTTTTTGTGTGATTATGTGAAAGGTATCATGAAAATACAATGGAATACCATTTACAAGAACGTAAAATAATTTTATGTTATTTAAAAATAACTATGTATTTAGAACATTTATATTATTCTAGAATTTATTCTGAATTGAAATGTATCTTTGGATGCAAACTTTTTTGGTTGTAGAATGGATAGGAAAAAGACATCCATAACATGTCGTTTCTTAAAATATTCATTAGTTTCATGGTCATTGAAGAATCAAAACTCAATAGAAATTTCCACTAATGATTCCTAATATGTTGCAGCTGGAAGATTTTTTTCTCATGTATTGTGGATGCAACACAAACTCACACACTATGGCATTAGTTTTTCAAAAACTCAAATAATTTTTTTTATACATGTTCCATTAACTATAGTAAAAACCTTTCACATAACTCTCAACAAAAACACATAGATATTAGTCATCACTTTATTATATATTACAAAAAAACGGAGATTTCATTTTAAAAATCATGAAAATTAAATAACAACTGCATAATATCATTACAAAACCATTTACTTGACAGATTTGAATACACTAAACAAAATCAAGGACTTATCACTATAAATAAATAATGCCTATATACATAACTCTTAATCCATATATTTACCTTATGATATCCCTTTTCATTGGGGGAGTATATATATTTTTCTTTTAAAAAAGGTATAGTCTTCCTAACAATAGTATATTTTAAAATCAGAACTTATTAATATCATATTTAAAATTTATCGTTTTCATCTTTTCAATCAGATTTAGATAATCAATTAGATTGGAATCAGAATCTGGAAATTCAATCTGATTTGAATTTCTAATCCTAAACAAAAAAGTCAATAAAATTTCAAATTCAATCAAAATTGAAAATTCAATCGGATTAATAAAATTGATCAGTTTTGGAATATAAATCATTCTTTAGTTTTTCAATTGGAATTGAAATGATTCCGTATTTATATCTAAAACCTTATTTTTAGATGTTTTTTTTATGTTTTCCAAAAATATTGTATTATATTTTTTATAAAAAAATTTCATATTAATACTTCCAATCTGAAAGGTATTCTTCTTTCATTTATACTTTGAAATTATTTAATTATTTTCACTCTTGAAATTTGTTATTCTAAATGTTTGTATTCCAAAATTGTTTTAAATTCACAATCGTATTCACCCAATATGATAAAAAAATTAAACCTAGAGTTGATATATTTTTATAAAAATATTTCATTGAATATAATCTCAAAATTAATATTTCATTGATTGAATTTCATTCATCAAATTAAGTTTGTAAGATCAAAGGTCACTCGAATTTTCCTATAAATAGGGGACCACCCCTATCCAACTTCACTTATCCTTATAAATTAATCATGAAGGATATCCATGTTTAAATCATTGAATTTGATTCCATCACATATGCTTCCTCTGTTTCTAGTCCAAATAAGATGTCCCCAGCCAAAGATTACAAAAATTGGTTGAAACCTGTAAAAGTGGCTTTCAAAGGTAGAGTAAATATATTTTAAGTTTTGAAAAGAAATTAATGTTATTTCTTGATGAGATCCTAACATTGAAGAATTTTTTTGATAATTTCATAGAAATAATTAAAAATCAATATGTTTATATCAAAATTTTGGAAGAAATGCTTTAGACGCAAGAAGAAGAGATGAAATATTAGAATGAATGGTTTCTGATTTAATAAGAATGAATTCAGAAAATGGACATGAAAAGCATGTCTCAATAAGTGATTTGGGAAAAATTAGAAGTGGACATGAAATAATTCTAGAGGATTGAAATAATTGTAAAATCATTTATGCCTCCAAATAATAAAGAACCAATTACCTAAAATGATTGTTCTACTACTTCTATTTTTGAAACATCAATGAAATACATTTTCATATACATTTTTATTTTATTGAATATCATCCAATTCTCTTAGATTGAACATTATTTCAAATTTTTTATAGATGATCATGTAATTTATTATTTATATTAGATTATATTCTAACCCTTTTTAGGTGCCTCATATATTATTCCCAATCCTTTTTCAAAATATCAATTTGGGTGACTACATCAGAAAAAGGGGAGAATTCCATAAATAGAGATTTATAAAAATTGGGGGAGAGTTTTGTTTAGGAAAATCTCATAGTAAGGGGTAAAATAAAATATAAAAGATCATAATACATTCCTTAGAGGATTATTTTACTATGGGAGAGTTATTCATATTCAATAACATATTCAGAAGAGTTCATAAACATAGGGGGTAATATGTGTAATTTTTTTATTTCTTAATATGATTGTTCTGAAAAAGAATTTTGAAATTAAAATTTTCAATGATATTTCAATTCAAGAAATGTGGTTAGTTCTTTAAAAAAATGGGGATATTGTTACGTCAAATTTACCTTTTTTACTATTCTATTGCTCTTATTTTGAAAATAAAAAACATATTCTTAAATACACAATATAAAATAATTTTAATACCATTATATTCTTACAATGTATTTATAGACAACATATACATTTATGACAATTAAAATACTTTTGAAATATTCATGAATTTACATTAAAATTATCAGAATGAGTATGAACTTGACTATGATCATATTTACATTATAAAATCACTTTAAAGAATATTTTTCTTTTATTTGTACCGATAAATGTTTTATTCGAATTTGAAATTTGAACTGATACCATCAAATCCACACTTATAAGGAATTTCAAAATGAGACACTTAAACTGAATCCAATGGATTGGAAATCCATTAGATTGATCTTTGTTTTAATCCTGAATATAGTGAACTATTGTAACATATTAGAACCATTTAATTTTAAAACTATAATGATAAAATGGTTTCATGAATTCTGTTATAAAATGTGTGATATAATAAATGTCTTTATTTTAGTTACAATATGATCGTTGAAGTTCCAAGTGTCCATGAAATCCATAAAATCACAGAAAAAACCTGACTGTGGAAGATCAAGATGATTTTTCAGACACTATCCTATAAATACCAAGTCATTTGATGGAAATTATGGGATTTTGATGAGTAATTATGTGAAATACCTGGTAATTTTACTATTGTCTGTGAAAACTCCAAAGCTTATAAGTGTGAATAACTTTTTTTTACTTTTATTCTTTTTTAGTTCAATTTTATTTATGAGAATCTAATTATTGCGATTACAATTAAGTTCATATGAGGCTTGGATGATGGAATCCTATCAATTTGATTGAGAACTTTTTAGGAGAGATATATATAATCTAATCCATCAGATTGAGGGCTTCCATGGATAGGATGATAGAGGAGCCAATCACCTTTAAGATTGAGGACTTGTAGAGACATTAAGATATATCTTATCACCGCAAATAAACATACCTTTATCCTAGGTTGTTGGATAACGTTCTCAATGAGTTAAAATAATTCTTTTTAATTGTATCACTGGTATCTTTTCAAGACTTTTATATTCCACTATATTTGTAGAAATTGAAATTTTGTATTCATATTTCATTCTAAAATTTATTTATTTTAATATCATCCATTAAAATTTATTTAATTTACTTTGAAAATGATTTTATATGCTATAATATGGAATCACCATTTATTGTATAACTTTGATTTATCGTAATCATTATAATTGTGATACCTTTTTAAAATACCCTAATATAACATTTTCTACTATGAATCTGGTAAAATATTTTAAAACCTCTAGATTACAT
Organism: Viscum album; assembly: GCA_963277665.1. Taxonomy (NCBI): domain Eukaryota; kingdom Viridiplantae; phylum Streptophyta; class Magnoliopsida; order Santalales; family Viscaceae; genus Viscum; species Viscum album. Next base: position 685,479,772 of record OY728156.1, on the reverse strand, counting down.
ATCATAATCAACATGATTGTGATGTTATTTTAATTGGAACCAAGGGCGTAGTCTGATTATGGTTTTAATTCATAAGAGGATTTGTGAATACATATTGTTTAATTATATTAAAAAATTCTCATTAAAGATAAAAATGAAGTTTTCTAATCATGAAATTTACCCACCATACACCCTCTTGTATTTTTCTATCTTCTTATACATTTCTATCCTAAAATTGGTATCATAGGCAAGTCTCTATAATACGGCTACTCACAACCACTAGTCATAGTGCCTTCGACTTGTAGTTGATCTTCATTTACCTTGGAGTTATTTTTCAATATATTTTCCGCTTTTTTATTCTTGTATTTCTATGTATTGACTAAAACATAAATATATCGAACATTTTGAGTAGAAATATGATTTTACATCTTTATAACATCTATATTTTATTCAAACTAACATAATAACTTCACATTCTTATAATATAAACAATAGGGCATAGATCCAAATAGAGGTGACCCTTCCTATGAACCCAATGGATGTGTCTAATGGGTTATGTTGTGAAACATTGGTGTATCAGTTGTGACTTGTTTTATGGTTTTTTTTCTTTTATTTAACCCCCTTCAAAGCTATATAACTTATTTGAATGACTGGTTCCTATATGAAATGTTGAATGTAAATAAAATACATAACACACTATTTTTCATTTTTTGGTACTATGAAATACACCTTTTTGAAACTTCTTGAACCCCCTAGGTATAGATTCATCACCATATATTGACGGTTAAAGCTAGGGAAATTTCAATTCCCATCAAAACTGAGTCCCAATGTCCTCCACTCTAGAGTCCCACTCTATATTACAAGTTATTACATATAAAAGAGACTCTGGAGACCCACATGATGATCTTTATATTGCATCCCATAGTGTTACTAGAATCCCACGATCTTGGTCTAGAGTCCCACTGAAGACTTTTTTAGCTTCAGTTTCCCACCAATGTCTTCCAATATTCTTGAGTCACATAATATATGATCCTATGATATAATGATCTTTTTTGACTTTTAACTTCATATGCACTCTCTCGTGATTAATTCTTTGTCAATAAAAAATATAATTACCCACTCTTCTCACATAAAATCATCATAAACTCAAAAATTGGATAAAAACCTACATGAGTATCCTCACTATTCACTAATGTTCAAATGAAATAAACTTATCTCGGTACTCTGACTACTCATGCATACCTATTGAATTAATTCCCGACATCAGTATCACATTAATTCACACCATATTAATTATATATCATATCAATTTCAACAAAACTCTTACAATTACACAATATAATCCATGGACTTATAAATTAAATATGTATAATAATATAAATAAACAAATTCCCAACTTTCCTAAATGCATTATTTATTCTGTATAAATGTGAAGAATAGTTAAAGAACATTTCATAGCCACATTTCCTTCTTTAGTACCATATTTTTTGTATATATCCAAAGAACATATTCAATATACTACCATCTAAAATACATTTTTTAAATTATATCATTAAATAATGGCTATAAACTAAAATATTATATAGAAAATAATGAGACCACTACATTGTTCCATTGGGAAACTGCCAAGATGCTTCTGAATCTTTTTATATTAATGGTATACATGATATATTCCTCAAAACATAAATATAACACTCCATTTATTCATGGATATGATTTCATTACAACTCTCTTAATCCTTCACATAACTATTCTTAACTCGTTCATATCAAACACGGTTCAAAAATCTTCAGAAATCCCCACACATCTCATGAAATAACCCTCATATATATTTATGCGACATAGTGTGAACACATACACTGTTTTATGGAACCAAATCCACATTATGTGAACAAGTAAATCTATAATAACACAATATCAATCCATAGAGAATATTTTCAAATTCAAAGAACATACTATGCTCTATTTCACTCTCAAAAACTTGATACGATAATTTTTGGATCATAACTACAAATTAGGCCCACTATATTTTTCTAAAAAACATAACTCCCCCACATATGTACACAACCTCAGCATGTGCTTCACGATTTCCAAAATCACCATCAATGATTGCCAATGTATCCTTTATTATTTGATTATGTATCTAAGTTTCATGAAAATGAAGTTTCATGAATTTATAGATATCATTATTTTAATTAAAATTGGAATGAGGATCCTTGTTTGATCTGAGATTATAACGTTTTTCTTATGATATTTAACCACGAAGAAATAGTCATTGCATGAGGAAGCCCTTGCTAGAAGGGGAAAGATGATTTCGATGAATATCAGACATCTTGGGATGATCTGATTGAATTTCATTAGATACGTCTATATTTTTAAGGTTATATATACTATTTTATATGTTTCCAAGTCACAGATTGGATATTTAGTCATTATAATTATTCCTTTAATAATAATTCTCTTCTTTATCTTGTTTGTTGTGAGTATGGTGTTTGTTCCCACTACCCACCGGAACATCCCTGTGTCCATAACTCTTCCACTGTCATGTCTCCCTACATAGTGTCTCCTAATTCTACCATGCACCTATTCACGGTTTCTCCTTTAATATTCACACTCACTACCACCCATTACAGTTTTATAGGGATTAACTTCCCAACTAAGAAATGTATATGGATCCCAAGGCTTCCCAGTGTGTAGTAGACGTATTTTTTTAGGAATAACCATGAATTATAGTTTTCCAAAATGAAAAATTATATTCCAAAAAACTCACCAAAAATCCTCTAAAATATCTTCAGCCTCTAAACTCAAATACAGTAAATAGTTTTCTATAAAAAATAACATGCGTATTCTAATATAATATCAACTCTATAATCGTCACAATTAAAACTGATTGAAGTTTCATATTCTCAATTTATTGAAAAATTCAAATAAATAAAACATTTGACTTATTTAGATGGGTGGATCTATTATAAACTAATGAAGGGTGGTTCCATGATATCCCTCAAATACATTGGGTATGGATTTTGAAAATATGGACACACTTAATATTGATGGCATTAACCAATTAGATATCTTTTAAGATATAATGGGAATATATTTGGATGCTTATTCAAAGAATAACTATGCTGGATAATCCATGATAAGTGGTGATTGTTACTCTAGGGTAATGTTCGGAAGATAAGTGTAATGGTTTTCTATGAGTTTCTATGATGGTTACTCCATTTAAAATCAAGTGTGTTATTCCACATTAAAAATGAAAAGTGAAGCACTATGAAAACTTTTTCATGTGAATTTTATACTTACAATGGAAAAAATTCGATTTTATTTTTCCATTAATATTTTAATGAAATGTTTTATGGAATGTTTTTGGAAAATAATATGATTTCTTATGTATAAAAAAGTTTATTTTGAGTCCAATTTTTATTTTGTGAAAGGAATGTTTTTATAAGTATTCTTGGTTTGATGGATTATTTAATTATTTTTTGTACCTTACTAATCTTTTTATACTCATTCCGGGTTTTTAAAATGTTTTTAATTGGGTTTTAGGATGGGTGAGGGAAACTGAGAATCCATGTTTAATGTCAGGAAGATTATTCATAACATGAATTCATTTTTTGTTTCAATTGTTTTTTATTATAGGAAAATGGATACTTACTATAAGTCTACACCTTGTAATTTATGGGTTTTTTATATAGGAATTATGACACAATCCTATAAAACTATAAACCTATATCATATTTGGAAATAAATCATTTTGAATTATTATCCAAAGACACCAGTTTGTGTAATTTTTAAGGATGGGTCCTTATATATAAAAATTTATAAATAATGAAATCTAAAACATTTATATTTAAAACTAGGAATTTTTTATATTTTAACTATTATTGTGTGGTATGGTATTAAAATATTTGATTAAAGATAATAATTTTCTCATTAATAATATAAAATATTTATAAATATATTATAAAAAATATCCACATTTCTTATATTATTTTTTAATTTAATATTCTAAAATGAGATAATAAATACCATGAAAATATCAAATATAAATTATTCTTTTACATGAAATTAATGTTTACTGTTTATTTAATTATGATATATAAATTCCATATATTTAATTTTAAAAATAAAACATTGTTTAGGGATATTTATACCAATGATGTTTTCATAAATGTATAACTAATTTTTGAAGGTCTAAATTCCTCCTTTATTTTTTACTATTTGTAATTTATTCATCAATATAAAGTATTATGTCATGAATGGTTGTGTATGGTTGATTAAATTTCATAATAAATTTCTTTTAGAATTTCCTAAATTCGATTTTATGTATTGTGTACAAGGTATATCCTTACTTTTAATTTAGTCCAACAAATTTTGGTGGATTGTTTTGATTTAAATCCTAAGAGTTAATTATTCATAATATTTCTTTCATATATATAATTAAAATCATGTTGTAAATTTTAATAAATCTTTATTAAAGATCTAGAAATAATGGGACTTTGGGTTTGAATTGTCTCTAGTATGATAGCATTGGATTTATCCTAGAAAGGTGTGGGTCAGATACATGTTACATTACACATTATGTTGTTTATGATTTAAGAATCTCATGTTTTTTATCTATTACATTAAAGAATTTAATGGGTCCTTTTTTTATCTTCAGAAGAAATTTTTTTCAATGTTGTGTTTAAATATTTTCTAAGGATGAATAAAAAACATTTATTATAAAAGATATATAGAATAATATGAGTTGAACATGTTATGTTGGTCGATTAGAAAAGATATGTATGTATATATATTTATATATTCAATAAATTATATGTATGCATACATGTATGATATATATGGGATTTTATACATAGATACATATACACATTTATAAATATATATATATATAAATAAATATATACTTATATATATATATACATGAATTCATTGACACACATACACATAAGGTGTATAAATAAGTCAGGAGATAAAATCTACTTGATTAATAAATAAAAATATGTGTGTAATATGTTTAAATACCCTGAAAATAATAAGTTTAATATTCCATAAAAAGAAAACCCATCTTAATGTCTTGATAATTCAATAAGGGTTATAATAAAATTTCATTGACCATAAATTATCTTTTATAATGAATGCACAAAATGGATATTCCAAAACGCTAAAAACCAACATTATATTATGAACATTATTATTCCAATTTATTAGTAACCAAAACTGTTAGATAACCAATTTAACGGTGATGAGAATATCTATAAGGATGGGTAAATTTGTTGTCTACTATAATATACAAGAGTCATATGTGATATAATTGACATGTTGGCCACCCTCAATTGTTATGAGATGAGAGAAATGCTAATTATAAAACAAATTAGAGTGTAATACTGACCTTAACCCAATAATATATTTGATTTAAAAATTGGATATAATTTAATTAGGAGAAAATTCTATAGAGGACCTTATTGATGGCTTGAATAATATGATACCCATTTGAAAAAACTAGTCTATATTATTTAGAATATAAATAAAATTATTTTTACTAGATATCTATCCTTGATATGGTTTTTTTATTCAAATTAGTTCATGTATTCTTATTTTATCTTAAGAAGAGATCTCAATGGGAATTATAATGATACATTTTTCATAAGAATTAATAATATACAAAATTTCGATTAGGCACCAAATAATTATTTAATATTAATTGGGATATAAAAAAATAAATCCATTAAAGGATATATATATACATAATTTCAATGAATCAAAGGGTTTCAACATCAAAGATGATAATTATTATCAATATTGCATACCAAATTAGGGTAATATAGTTTTTTTATGATTCTAGGAATTATTACATGATATCCATTTTATGTGTGACACGAATATTATTTATTATTATTTAGGGAAAAGAGTATATATTTATACAAGAATAAAAATATTTATAGCATATGGATAAAAATTTCCAAGAGCAAGTTAGTACATTATATAACAATATTGATGAAAAGATCAAGGATGTTGATTTTTAAATAACATTATTTTTATATAACAAAATAATCATTTAAAGTATCAAAGAATTGTATTGAAACATCGTTTTTTCATTCTCATAATAATTTGAAATATATTATTTAATATTTTCATATCCTATTATTGTGACCCCATGAGATTCCAAGGCTCGATGAGCCTAATTTTTGAAATAACTAATGTGTTAAATTTTTTATATCAAAAAAATAGATGATTTAAAAAAACAATGGAATAACTTATGAATGGGGTGTTCGATGGGAAATATGATATTGTAATTGAATTTTGGAAGTGGGGGTTTCCCTTTTTGTGATATAACCTTTGTCATCAGCCTAAATTTTGTTAAAGTCTCGTTGTGGGTGCTAATAATAAATTAATTTAACTAAATTAATTTTTTATCAAATAGACTTAAACATATCTATAAATACAAAAATATGTACTGTCTATAAGAATATCCACAGATCCCAATGAGAATGGAGTTTAGGAGAGAAATTTTCATTAGAGGATCCGAATCAAGGATCACTGATCAATCGATCGAGGTGAATCATGTAATGGATAATGAACAGAATGAGAACTTCATATTATTTTCCAGTGGATTGATTATTCAAAAATGATCAATACAACTCTATGTAGTACATAGTTTTATAACTACTTATCCATATTTATTTATAGAAAAAGAAATATGAATCATTTCATTTAATAGTTTAATAACTTGTTTAGTTTTGTTATGTAGAGATGTTTTTATCATTGTGGATATATAAAGTTTATATTCCGGGATTTGTTCCACTACATTTTCATTAATATAAAACCGATCGATGCTATCATCAACATTGTCTGAGGTCATTTCTGTATGTGTTTTATGTATTTTTCACCCCTTTCTTCACGTGATCATCATTGGTGTTGAATTTGAAAGATGATTCAAAAAATACTCGATAGGCGATCGTTGCAAAATTGTAATTTGGATTAATGGGTCATTACCACATATTTATGAAATAGATCGATGAAGCAGTTGGGATACATAGAGAATATAATAGATCATTTTTGATTTTTTAGATCCCCAGTCATAGAATCTATAATCCAACATGGTAGTGTAAAGGGAGATTCATTGTGAGTTGATTGAACCAGCCACCGAAGATAGCACGATCATAGTAAGTCATAGATCTGAGATCTATAGAAAAATGGATAGGAGAATTGGTTGTAATGGAGGTGTACTAATAAACCTCACGATGGATCTTGATTTCTATTAAATAGCATGTTACAAGATGTATATTCCCTATAAAAAATTCTATTTTGACCCAACAAAAATGTCTATGTTTTACACATGACGTAAAATATCACATGACATGTGACACGTGTTACACCCCACGTGACATATGTTACACCCCATGTGACCCAATTCTAGTGGTTTGGGGTGTAGCATGGAGGTACACAGGCACTAACATTGCCATGCACATAGGCGTGACATGAGTATATAAGAACCACTCAGTACTCAAACACAACCAGGTATACTAGCACCACCAAAGTATCAGGGTATGGAATAAAGTTCAACGGATGGTCTATATATACAAGGTCTTCGTTTGGATGGAACAATATGTGAAAAATAGAAATCTAGATATCATGTACCAATGTTGGGAACACTACTTATTTTAGTTATTATGCATAAATTGTGAGTTTGAGGCATGGAAAGTTACTAGGATAGTTAGACACAGTTTTTACCCCTAGTATACAAAAGTTACTACATAAAGAATAGGTTGGATGAATCATTCATAGTAATTTTTCTCTAGTATTGGATTTAGTGGTTTTTTATGAGTATTTCATATTATAGAACAGGTTTAGTTGGTGTGTTACTTTGTTCTATCTCTATTAGGGTATAGTGAGTAATTGTGTCATAAGCATATAATTGTAATAAAATATATGGAATCAGTCCCATATAGAGTTATTTTTTCCCTCCATGTGACTTCAGGTATGATCCTCTATCAATACTTCTAATTCCCTGGGTGGGGTTTGTGATATCATTGTGAGCAACATGGGAATGTCATAAATCCCTTATCCGAGGGGATAATTCAATATGCTTCCTAGTATCTCCATGTGCTTCCCAACTTAGAATGATATTCTAGTAACATTCATGGTGTCCCCCAATGACCCTGGGTTTGATCCCTGATCGAAGTGTCAAGGTCTTTTGAGTCTCAACAGGATTGTTCCTTAGAGAGACCAAATGAGCATGACCTCTCAGGTATGTTCCATCATAGAAAATGAGGATCATGGATTGGATTCTACTTAGAAATATTCATCGTGAATCCTTGAGAAGAATAATGTGGATGACTTTTTTGTTGAGACCTATTTGAGATCTAGTGACTATCTTTAATATATCATGTTTTTAAAATATTCATATCTCTAAATATTATGCTTTGATTGGCATTACACTATATTGAAGAGATTACTACTCTCTTGATGCATTATGTTTAGTTATTTTAGGGTGTTCTATTGGGTATTATTATACTCACCTCGGCATGGGAACTACCCACACATGTCATGTATCATATAGAAAAAAAAATTACAGAGTTATAGGAAGACTAACTATCGAGGGATCATTGTTTGGTTTAGACAGATAGTGGTTTGAATATGTGTGGCATTTTATAGATGTCCACTACATCCATGTATGGTATAGAATTTTATACTTTTGGGTGGGCTTGTATTTATCCTTTCTATTTATTCTGGTACTTTTATCAAAAATTGATTTTAGAATAGTTTTTATGAATGTGTTATGGTATTATTTATATTTACCTTACAACATTGTATTGGTTTTTAGAGATGTGTGTGTGTTCACAGGTACATTGGGCTAGGACCTCCCATATGTGTGTGATATACCATCCTAAAACTATTCTCTATCCCCTAAAATATTATAGGTGGAAATGGGGTGGCACACTCGACTCATTGTAATCCATTTGGGCCTCATTGTTTTGGATTTTTACTGATTTGTTCCAAATAAGTGTTCATCTTTCGATCGTAGATAAATGTATATTCTAGCTTTGATATTGGTATAGAAACTATGGAATCAATGTTAAAGTGATTGTATTTTTGGTCTCTTGTTAGGTAATCCAGTTTTTTTGTAGTATAAAACCTAAGAATTCACCATGCCTCTAATGGTATTCTTGTTAACTCGATACATGTATACATTAGTTAGAGGAAAATCATTGGAACATGCATCAAATGGATATGTGTTGTGGTTTCCATATTTTTTTTAGTCTTCTCCCTAGAAATTCTAATTGATTATGGAACATCTTTTCTTCTGGTAAGATGTCTACACGATGATTTCCATTGAGTTTTCCACAATAGAGTTGAGAATTGAAACTGATGGGAGATGAGGCCTCCATGAAGGGGGTTAGTGACATGGTATATTTCTTTCTTAGTGGATATCTAGTGTTACTTTTTCCCATTGATTAGTATATTGACCCACCTTTAATGGTTCATATAGATTAATTATGTCAGGATCCGATATGTTTGGATATATTTGTGTTTGTTGATGATTCACATGGGTCAAAATCATATCATGTTCCTCCAAGGAAGATATCCATGAGGTTCTAGGAAGATTAGGACCCACATATAGCTAGCATGTATATCATAAAATATGTGGCCATATCATTCAAGAAGAACTCAATAAAAACAACGTCTTCCAAGACATATGACTTTTTATGCTTGTAATAGATGAAGAAACCTTGTGTGGGATTTTCCAACCCATCATCACGTGGACAAAGGGATAGTTAATGGACTACCTACGTAGATCACAGGATTGAGAAGGGAGGTCAACAGGGAAACAGATAAGGAAGATGAGCTTGAAAAGAAATAAGAGGTGGCCGAAACATTGATTTGATGACACAAACATGACCAACATGTGGTTTGCTTCAATCCTACACTACTTTTGGATAGCTATGCAGAAATCTGTAGGTGTTGGAGGCTTATAAACAAAAATATTCATGAGTGATTTGAGGTATGACCTCTTTCCTTTTTTACATATATGTTTTATGAACAGACATGAGTGCTAGTCACTCTTTACTTATTATATATCTTATTATATTAAAAGATATTCTAGTGGAATAGTTGAATAAAAAATTATATTTTGAGACTTCTATTAGAGAAGATAATTTGTTGACCATTATATTGATAGTGTGACCTAACCTCGGGAGGGTGGAGCTTATTGGGGAACATTTCTTCCACCACGAGGAGACTACATAGGGTCATTCTTATAATGGAATTATTCTTCATATTTAATTACAATATTGAATATTTTAGGAAGAATATGTGGTGTATATATTTTCATGGAATTATGTTTTCATTTATGGTTGATAATGAAATGTAGGTTAAGCAAGATAATCTCGGGTGTAAGAGGATACAACCCTTTCTTGTCACTATTCTAGTATGACCCATGGAGAATTAGACACAATGTTTTTTTGCTTTTATGTTTTATTAGAGGAGTATGTGGAAATAATCCATGACTATGTTTCATGATTATCCCCCCATTGATAGGTTGTCTTCTATATATAATTTCACCATGGGTGGGCTTAACTCTAGGATAGCGTGTCGAATGACCTCATGTAACAGTGAGAGCTAGAGGTGTGGTTAGAGAAATATAGAGATAATGGGCCTTGTTAGACCCATATTTTTATCAAGGTAAACCCTAAATTTTCCACCAAGGAGGTGGATGGGATCCTGGGGTTAGGTGTGTATTGATGTCACCGGAGTTTGGTGTCTATCCGGGAGGAGTATCCACCCCTGAGATTCAATGGATTCTTCGACAAAATATTAGGGGAGAGGTGGTTCACACATCATAACCTAAGGATAGTTTATCATTATATCCATGTTTGAGTAGACGATATATATAATGTTTCATTCTGAATCATCTATAGATTCCACTTTTTTATGGTGATACAATTTTGGCATGTTATATGCTCGTAAAGTGGATGTGGTACTTACGAAAAAGGTCCTTTCACTCTTTTTGTATCATTTTATTGTAGAATTATTTGCTGAGAACCCATTGTACTAAATATTTGAGAAGGGGAATCGGAGACACATGAGGATGGTTTTGAAATGATCCAATCATAATAGATTTATAATAATATATTGATTTATTGTTACTATATTCATGAGGTTCACTTCTTTGGGAATGTGTCCTCAGACATGGGAGTGAAAATTGACCTAGAAGATGTTGTGTAAGTTTGATCCAGAGATCCATATGAGAGTGTGGAATTTATATAAGGTACCTTGAATGTGGTTTTATCATAACTATTATTGGGTGTGGTTATTGGGTTGTTGTCTATTCTTTGGTTAACCCTTGAGTGTGAGTATAGTGTAACAAACCTCTATTCAAGGTCTCTTTCTTGTCCTCTTATTTAGAAAATTAGGAAGGAACATATTGGGGATGTAAAATAACACTTCAATTCAATAAAATATTTCCCCATTAGAATATATTTAATTTTCTTGATATAGAGGTAAATTCATGCAACACGGATTTTGTTTGTGTTTCATGAAACAACATCTTTCTTCAATAGCTTCTGTTACACACAAGAATGAGTTTTACCTAATTTAAAATTAAAATTATTTCATAAACATTAAACTTTTGTCTATAAATATGATTAAATAAAATATTAAAATACATTTGAATTCATTTTTTACTAATTAATTATAAATGAAAATAAAAATGAATTGAAAATAAAGGAAATGTTTTTATAAAGAACAATTTTTATGCACCCAAAGGTGATTTATCTTAACAAATTTAGTAAATTACTATTAGGTAATGATATTAATGAAGATTATATATTATAAATTTGGTACCATTTTTTTAATTTAATGAAATATAACTTATAGGCATAATATAACAAAAAATCAAATTTACGCGACAAAACATTATCCTTATAATGTGATCTTTTATCACCTTTTAATAGTGAAATTATTTTAAAACTAACTTATGACACTTATATAAATTTTATTTTCAAAAAAAAATTTCATTTTTGAAATATTAATTTATAAATTTTATTAGGGTGATTTGTTTCTATTTGAATGAGAAGTTACATTTTTTAATGAATAGTAATATGTACTAAATTTAATTGAAAAATGACTTTTCATCTACATATTTTATTATAATAAATTATATTTTCTAACTTGCTTTAAAGTTAAATTCGATCAATTATACATATATTAATCAATTTTATGTCATTTAAATCAATTTCATAAGGAATTTTTATATAAAAACATTTCAAACATTTGTCCATTTTCAGTTTAAAATCTCGCATTACCATATCATTTGTGGGATTAATTTTAAATTAATTTCATCCAATTATGTGATTTTAATTTGAAAAAATTAGTTAAACATTTTGGATCATCATAATTTAAAATATTAATTATTTCAAAATTACTTTATTATTTATGTTATTAGATAAAATAGTTAATATAAATCATAGCGATTTAGGAAAAAATTAGTTTACTTAGTGGTTAATCTTAAAATATAAAGTGTGTAAATGACCCAAAAGTTATAAAAAAACAATTTTATGGTAATATATTATCCATATATCCTATTTTATCACATGTTATTCATTATGGGAGCCACATAAGTTAATTGAGACCTCTGGATAGTGTTTACCTTTAGGTATTTACAAGAATGTTTCGTGTCCTCTACAATAAAAGGGAACACACTCTCCTCACTTATTAACACCACCCAATCCATTTGGTATATCACAAAACATCCCAATTTAGTTAAAAACATCCATCCCATCATCCCATTGGATTTAATTCAGGATTAAATATATAAAAGGAATTAAATTGATGAAAACTAATTGGAGTTACCTAAAAATGATGTATTATTCCCAAAGTTTTGTCTTGGTTTTATTTCATTCTCCACAAAATTAAATTATAAGTATTCCATTATTATGTTATAAATTAAGTTTCAAAAATATGATGAGGTTTTTTATGTTATGTTTATGACCCAAAACCACACATACTTCCATCAAATGGGTTATGAAATTGTTATTCATGTGTATGGAGGACTATCCTCACGTGAACTGATGCCATTATTTTTTTCATTACCACCTTTGAAGGATGATTATAATTATCAAGATAATTTTTTTATATTATATTTATCATATTTAGAATTTAGTTTGGATTCATTGATTATAATATAACATATTCCATCATGCATTCTATTTTTTTTGGAATACAATAATGATGTTCATGTGTATGGAGGACTACCACCTCGTGAAGTGACATGATTCGTTCATGATTTACATGGAATATATTGAGGATTGGGTTAATAAATACATGTGATATATACTAAATAAATATTATACTAGAATATTAATATAAATATATAACATTTTCTTTTCATTTTTTTAATATCACATGAAAATGTAAACAACATTCATGCAAATGTACAAACTACCATCTCCATGAACAACATTTTCCATTCATATCGAAAAATGGTATGGATTAATATAAATAAACATATAATTAATATATATAATATTTATATTTTGGTATAATTTTTTTATATGAGGAAATAATAATCTATGTATGAGGTATTAAAAATAATATGTTAAAACACACTCACAAACAAGGCAATTAACACCCATAATAATGAAAATAATGAATGATTTTTAATAAACAGGGGATAAGATGTTATAAAAAGATCATAAATGAAATTATAAAAATTAATATGTTTATAATTATAATTTTATAATATTATTAAAACCATTATATAGGAGGTTAATGGGAGTTCAACAAAAAGGGAGAGTAATGTAAGGGATTTCACTTGAATTTACATCCTATTGAGATATATTTGTTATTATCCACCAATTCACTTTTATATAGTGTATATAATTTCTTTTTGTCATGTAATATCAAGAATACATAATTATCCAAGGTATTTTCAGTTTCAATTTGAACCATTTTGTCCAATAGTATTTGATTTGAAAATTACCAAGTGACGAAATTTATTATGAAATATTACTTTATTTTGTGATTTTTATATTTCTCTTAAAAAATAACATTACATTAATAATTTTCCATTGGAAATTTTAATTCTATAATATATAAATTTTATTGGGTGAATGGTATTATTATTTCCTAATCCTTGTACCATTTTTATAGAAGGAATTTACATTGAATTTTATTTTATTCACATGGGAAATATTAACAAATCTGTGTCATATACTCAAGATAGATATGTGATCAGGCATATTTTTCATTAAGTAAATAGATTATTTGATATAAAAGTAATTATTTGAAAGTGTAGTGTTGTTTGGGTATGTAATATTATATATCCCTTGTGTTCATTGATTGGTCTCATGATACAAATCAGTTGGCATAAGTAAACATGTTTCTACCTGTAGTTTAAATTGTCTTGTGAAAGGCCCTGGCAGTATAGGGTTTCATGTGCCTCAGACAAGAACCTCAGCAATAAAGTATTTACTTAATTGAGAAACTAGATATTATTATTATCCATGATATTTTTTTTATAAATTATCAATTGATGCACTTCAATTTTAGTTTATTGATTAAATATCATGTGTTTCAATTATTTACCTTGGCATATTGATTATGACTTATCTATATATTTATGTGTTATATGTGTTTTGTTATCTATATTTCCATGATAATTATTGTTATTGATTTGTGATTTCTTACTCTATAATTAACCTTTAAGGATCATTTCAACTCTCCCATATTTCGTTTCTTTTTCTAGAGGATATATAGATTAATTCATGGGATGAGTTTCATATATGATAATATTTTACTTTTGTAATTATTTATTTTCCTTTCCTAATATATTATGCGTATCATTTATGAAATCCAGTTTTCCAAAACTACTAAACTACTCATTCTATTGGGATGTGAATATTGTCTCTATTTTATTCTAATTAAGTAAGGAATTGGCTTTAGGAAACTAGATTCGGGGTCGTGATAGTTGGTATCAAATAAGTTTTATTAGAAACCATTGGGACTAGATTTATAAAAACATAGATTATGGAACATAACCATGTGATGGAAGTTTATGATAAGTATATAAGAACATCTTTGTGTTTTAGTGACATAGATATTATTTTTTTATTAATTGAAATTATTCCCTATCTATATACTACAAGTTGATGTGGTACTAATATTGATATACCAAGCGGTTATAACTCAAAAAGGGTGTGTCGGGATTGACTCATGTTTAACTCGGTACATGAAAATGAGCCTTATTGTGCACCTTATTTGAAACTCCAAGTTGATATACATAAAATAATTCCAATTTTCTTTTTAAACCACTACTATTTATTCAAATTTAAAGTCTTCCCATAGATACAAAATTTTATTATTCTCATATTAATAATTAAAAAAATTTAAATTTATGTTGAGCCCTATATTTAGAACTATAAATTATGAATGGAAATTCGTAATTTTATGAGTTAATCTAGGTATTATACTGTTATTAAATGGTGCATGTAAGGAATAATGGTATCTATACTTACGGATAATGCAACGATTTCACTATTGATGAAACCAATGAAACTAGTATTAGAAAGGAGGAAATTATGGCTATATTTGGTTAGAGTAATCTGGTTATGACAAATAACCTCTCTCGGATGGAACAACCAATTACATAAAGAGATTATACTAATATAAATCAATTTATTAAATATAATCACCCATCATTTTGTGGGACAACAAACCTAATTGTAGCTGAGAAATGGATTAAGCCAATATAGAAGATATTTATGGACTTGTGATGCAGTGAAAAGGAATAGGATACACTTGTGGTGTATTGTGTCAATGTTGATGTTGATAAATAGTGGTTGTTGATCTAGAATTATTTACAAGAATAAGAAATAGAACACATATAATGGATGTATTTTAAAGATACACTCCATAATAAATATTTCCATCATTAGAAAAACCAATTGAGATGAGGGTAATGTTTTTAAGATTAAATAAAAATGAAGGCGAATTTGTTTAGAATTATGATTATAACATTACAAGGATATATGGTTATGAAGTAGATTACATATTCCACATGGAATGAAATATTTACCATTTAATTGAATGGATTCATCCAAGTATTTGAAAGGAATTCGTCTCTCAAACTTATTTTTTCACATGATGAATTAGTATTATACTCCATCAAAATGACGAAGAAATTCACAATACAATATGAATTTTAGGGGAACCAATATAATATGTGGAAATAGGAGAACCATTAAAATGGAAATGTATCAAATAATAATATGAAAATTCAATTCTTTATTTCTTCTGAAAATTGTGGAAAAAAGCACCTTGGTCAATGTTTTATGGGATTGTGTTTTTTATAAGTTTTTAGATAGGGGTCCCTAGGATCATGTATCAAAGGGGAAGAAAAAATAAATGATTTCTAATTATATAATTGAAATGAGATAGGGAACTATTAAAATTAATTCCCCAAGAATCAAGGTAATCTAAAATAGAAGTGGCCAAGGGGAGAAGGCCAATATTTTGAGATTACTACTGTGGAGGTAGAAGTACCCAATCATGTGGTGGTATGAACATTAACACTATCATCATATTTTTCAAACAAATTATTTGATTCCATATCATCACAATAATTTATATATACCGAGTTATCTATTAAACATAACATTTATATTCTGATTTAATAAGGGAGTAATCTGTGAAAAAAATTATGGATATGTCATTGTAATGAATATGTGTTAGTAAGTCCCCATTATGAAACTTAAACGTGGTTTATTTAATGATCTTATTATCATAATAATTGTTTAATTGAATGTAATCTTTGGTATAGACTAAAATTAAATATATGATGCAAAAAATTATTACAAGAATAAGTGAATTAAGATTTTTGAGTAGGATGTGGAATTCCATAACTTTAGTGAAAAAATATTCTCAAATGATTCTAATCGAGATCCTCCCACAATAGCTCTACTGACTGAAATTCATGTGGAATAAGAGAAAAACAACATCTACAGATGAAGAAGGTTGTATTACATGTAAGTATGTACCTATTGTATATGAATGCATTGATTTATTATTTGTTGAATTACCAAGAAATACCATAGAGTGTGAAGTTGATTTTTTTTATAATTTCATCACTGATGTATGAACAATATCAAATACTCCCTATAGAATGGCCACTTTGGAATTATAGGATTTGATTAAATATCTAGGGGATTTTGGTAATAAGGTATTTATTAGCCCATGTGTTACATCATAGGGATACATTATTCAATTCATAATAAGAAATGGTGGATCCATGGGGTGTGATTTGATTATATGGAAATCAATTCAATTATGATAATGAAAATATATTGTCTAACTTTCCTTGATGACATATTTCATTAATTCCTTTGATTAAAATATTTTTCAAAGATTTATCTTCATTTGGGGTATCATCAATTTCTATTAAATAATTAAAACAAGTTGAAGACAGCTTCTCGAATGAGGTATAGACATTATGATTTTATATTAATTACATTTGAATGGACAAATGAACCATATATTATTATGGATCTAATGTACAAACAATTCAATGAATATCATGTCGATTTTGTTTTGGTATTCATAGATGATATTATATTTCATTCTAAAATCTATAAGGATAGTGAGAATCACTTGTGAACCATTATTAGGAATCTTATAAAGAAATAGTTATTTTGGAAATTTAGTAAGTGTGATTTCTAGAATTAGGATGTTTTTTCAGGGCTTCATTGCCTCCAAAATAGAATCTCATTCGATCTTGAAACTATAAAGGCATACAAATAATGTCCTACACCAATGAATATAACTAAAGTATATGGTTTTATTGGATTGGAATGTCACTTGCATTGATACTTTTTGAATGTTTCATATATGTATAACCCTTTATCCAAGATTAGTCAAAAATGGGTTATGTTTGTTTGGAAAAATGAATGGGAATAATGTTTTGATGAACTATTGAGTAGATTGGTTAATGCTTTTATTTTGACTCTACCATGATGAAATGATGGGTTTCTAATATATTGTGATGCAACAAAGAAGATATAATTTTGTCTCTTAATGTAAAATGATAAATTTTCCTCATATGAATCAAGGAAATATAAGATTTTTCAATATAACTAACCATCCCATGATATTTAGTTTGTAGTTTTGATATTTTCATTGATAATCTGGTGAGATTATATCTTTAATGAAATATGAAAGATATACATACATCATTGAAGCCTGAAATAACATTTTTAATAAAAATATCTCAGTATGTTACAAAATTACTGTATATAGCTACTCAAAAATGATGATTTATCAATACACTAGAAACCATGAAAGGAAAATATTGTAAAGGAAGCAATGGTTAAGAATGATCAGAGAATTCCTACCCCAAAGAGGATTAAGATGCATAATATGTTCATTGATATAGTAATTATGGATATGGGAGTTACAATGGAAGTGGAGGCATAAATAATTTTTCAAATGATTGAATGATATTTCTTATTAGAGAGTATAATGAATTCTCAATTTTAGAATGAGAACTTTTATAAGAAGATTAATGTTCTGAATGATAATAAATTATAAAATTTTGTTCAACATGGTTGTGTCCTCATATTTCAAAAGATATTTTTTGATCCATAAATAAATTATCTAAAAAGATAATTTCTAGAAGATACTCATAGATCAAATTTTTTTATGAACCCTAGTAACACAATAATGTAAAGAGATTTTAGGGTACATTTTTTCTCAAACTGGAAGCGAGATACTGTAGATTATGTGTTTAGATGTTTGGTTTTTTAATTAGTTGAAGTAGAGTGGAATCATCCTAGAAAACTAATACAACATCTTCCTATTATTATTTAGAAATTTTATGACATTTAAATATACATTTTCATGGGACTACCATAGTCACCTTTAAATATTATTGTAATATGTGTTATCATAGATCACCTAACCAATTCTGAAAACATCATCACTATAATAGTGGATTTACATATTTTGTTCCTTTCAAGGATATGTATTACTAATGTCATGAGACTTCATAGAGAACCAATATCAATTGTTTAAATTTTTTATCCCTTGTTTACATAGAAATTCTATAAGAGTCATCTTAATTATCTTGATACAAGGATTAATTTCTGGACTAACATTAATACCCAAACAAGTGGATATCCCAAAATAAAAATTCATACATTAGATTAAATTTTCAGGTCCTTCTCACTAAACTTTAATGGTATATGGGATTGTTACATAAAATTGGTAGAGTTTTACTATAATAATATTTTTCAATCAATTATTAAAATGGTAGTATATGAAGTATTATATGGAAAGAGGTGTTTCACTCCAACTTGTTGGGATGGAGTTAATAAAAGAAAAATTATTGGACTTAAATTTGATAAAGAGATTAATAAGAAGATAGAGTCTATTTAGTATCGAAATATAGAAGCTCAGTGTTATAAAAGGTGTCAATCCATTAACCTGAGTAAAAATATGGAATTCCATTTGGAAGATAACATTTTTTGGAATTATCTCCAAATATGGGTTTTATAAGTCTCGGTGAGAAAGGGAAACTAATCCCAAGGTACATCAAACCCCATGAAATTATTTAAAGAATTGTCGTTTTTTATTATCTATTGGAATCACCTCTAGGCCTCTCAAAATTACAAGATGTGTTCCATATATCATTACTAAGAAAGAACATGCCATACCCAATTCAAGTGCTCACCTCTGATGAAATTGGGATGGAACTTGATCTATCATACTATGAAGTACCCATCCATATTATTGATAATATAGGGTATGTATTGAGGAATAAAGTTAATATCGTTGTAAAGGTACTCTAGAGGAACCACAAAATGGAGGAAGAAACATGGGAACCAGAGGATATTATGAATAAGAAATACCCTCTTATGTTTTTAAGGTAATGTCTAAGAAATTTTGAGTTTGGTATTTTTGTATAATTGAAGAATTTAACAACCCAAGACCTTATAATATTTCTCAATTAGAATATTTTTTTTATATAAATTTAAATTTTTGTAACGCAAAGTTAGTTTTCATTTCACGCAACAACTACTTTCTTTTATAGCATTTATTACAGGCAAGACTGATTTTTACCAAATACTATTTAATATAATAATAATAACCCAAGCATTAGATTTTGGTTATGAATATGATTAAATATTTTTAAAATTATTTTTGATTTTATTTTAATCAAATATTTAGAAATGATAAAAAATTGAATATAAAGGAAATGTTTTTATAAAGTACATTTTTATGCACACAAAGTAGGTTTATCTTAATTAATAAAGTTAACTAATATTTCCAATTGACCATAATGAAATTTATATATTTTATATTCAGTCAAAAAAATTTACATTAACAAAATAGATTTTATAGTCATATGATAAGAATTAATCCCATTTTACGCATAAAAAGATATATTTTTCAAAAATGTAAATTTTCCTCCTTTTAATAGAAAACCAGTTTTAAAATTAAATTTGATACTTTTAAAAATTTTATTTAAAAATATAATTTCCACTTCTAATAGAGAAATTTAAAACTTTTATTAGAGATATCTTTTGTTAGTTTTAAGAGAAATTTCATTTTTTGATGAATAGTAAAAAATACTGAATTTAATTGAAAAATGAAATTTCATCGACATAATTTATAATGTTAAATTATATTTTTAATTGTTACTAATGATAAATTAGATCCATTATATATATATATATATATATTAATCTAATTTAGGTAATTTTAATCAATTTCATAATGAATTTTTATACAAAAAAAATCAATCTTTTGAATAATTTCTCTTTAAACCCCACTTTTCTCATCTCTTCTACAAGATTAATTTTAAATTAATTTTAAAAACTTATGGTATTTTTATAGTGACCCAATATTGAAGTAAATAGATATTAATTGAATTTTTTTTAATATATAAAATATTATAAAAATAAACCCTCAAAGATATTATTAGTTTAGTGCCTTTGAAAAAATCGAACAAAAATCTTCTAACTTAGTGAAATATCCTCATTTCTTCCCACAATTATATTTACTCATATAAATTATACATAAATATTGTCCTTTATAACATGGGTAAGGGAATCATAGGAAATTGTTCCATAGAAATTCTTAGTATATGTAAATAAAGGAAAATCATAAGCATATGGAGTTGAGTGTTTCTGCGAGCCTCATTTTAAAACGGCCAGATTGGTCGAGACCACCAGATCTGGCCATATCCTGATGGTTGATGGTGATTATGTGCGTGAATAGATATTTATGGATACTTATATAGTTATTTGTGTCATTAATGGTGATCAACATGTTGTTTCAAGGATGGATGTTTCAAATGACATTGATGTTGTGTGTGGACCCTCATCTGTGGTTGTGACGAATGGAGTGAGTGGTGATCGACCTACTCTACTAAATATGAATGGAAGGGATGGAATGTGTAGATAATTGATTTTGATTTTGTGGTTAAATACTGTATTCCATGGATATCATCAGGAGGGGAAATTAGGGGAAATCTGGTTTGATACTCACCGTGGTTCAAGGTTTCAGGAAGGCCATTTTCATTGATCTTGTATTGGGAAAATAGTAGTAAGGGTGGGTTTGGTTAACTGCCTACAACATTGGTCTTATGGAAGTAAATATATATTTTATTAAAAGAAACTTTACACATTTGAAAGAATTCATTCCAAATCATATTGTGAAGAAGGGTGATACTGCTCATTTGATTGCCAAAAAGTTGTTAATTTTTAATATATTTAGTATTTTCAATTTCTACATCATTGTGGGGATTGTTATTATAAGTCACCGGCCTTAAAACATTACTTAATATTGAATTAAATGAATAATTCACATATAATATCTTTTAAGGTTTATATTTTTAGAGAATTAGGACATAACTATTACACCTCAAATGATTACAAAGTAGACACTTCTACTAAGTTTCCATAAAAAACTCTTAAAAAGACACATGTGTAGTTCTATGTTTTAGATATCATGTCTTTCCTTGATCCCATCCTTGACCCTATTCATCTTTAAGTCATGTGGAAAACATTTCAAAAACATGGGATGAGCATAAAAAGCCTAGTAAAGGATACACAAAGAAGGAAAACTGTTAGTTTTTCAAAACAACAAGTAAACCATGAATACTTAATCAATGTAATACTTTTCACCTTTACAAATTATTAAATACTCTTCATTGAATAAAAGATCACTAATTATCCTTTGTAACCAAAATATTACCATAAAACCATATAAAGAACACATAACATATAAAGTTATCTTGGGACATAATCATACATAAAAAGAATACCCATACGGTCGAATTCCACATATATCACTACATAGAATAGCCATTCGGCCAACTTCCATACCCAATGAATTGGAGGGTATAATTTAATGACCTTCCTTGGTATTCACGGCACCACCCGTCATATGGTTTATCACATAACCACCCATAAAATGTCTAAGTACCATTATAAAATCATATGACATAAAACAAATATAATGGAAAGAAAAAATTTCCACATCTCGATCACAATATATCACTTAAATATATTGACATAAAAAATCAATTATAAAAACCATTTTCAATACTAAAATACATACAAGAGTATATGGTATTTATTTCATTTTAAAAACATTACATCTTGTTGAGGAATCCAAAGACCAAATAATACTTGTGGCGGCGGAAATGGCCGTTGTCACTGTGTACAAGAAAATAAACATTCTTTTTTGTCGTTTAGTAAAATGCTTCATAGAAAAAAATTCCATTTGAATGAAATGAAAAGTCACAGGTGTTTTATACATATTATAAAAGAAAGTCTTGTATTATAACAAAATATGCCTCAATGAAAGGAGATTGAGAATAAGTCCCTTACAAAGATGATATCCTTAGATTAAGGACAAATCAATTACATAATTTATGTGTGAAAATTATAAATAAACCCAATATAAGTGGATATTAAGTGTAAAACATTCAGAGTCATTCACACATATTCATAGAATGACATATTCAAGGAGTACAAGTTTAACCCAATGGATTGAAATTGAGTTAAGAAGTTCCCTTGCAAGAATTTGACAGCATAACTATGTCACTTTAAAATTCATAAAATGAGTTGATGAGAGAGAAAATGGTATCTCATCACTTGGACATAAAATTTACATCAATAAGGATGTAGAAGAAAATATCCCAACATAAGAATATATAAATTAAATGGTATTACATAAAGAAGTCTTTTTAAAAAGAGGAGGGGAAGGGTTCCCTTACCGATTTGGGTAACTTCCGAAACGAACACCCCAGGAAAAAAAGGGTCATACAATGAAGATGTGAATCCACATAAATTAAATTATATTACATAAATAATACAATCATGGGATGTAAAACATTGTTTCGGTGCGGATGTGCGTCGGGTTACGCTGTTCCGCCAGGACGCGTTCGCGCGTGCACCCGTCAACCCGAGGGGATGGGCGCGCGGCTTGTGGTCCCGCAGTCCCGCTTTCCAAGGGCGGGCGGCATCCGTCCCTTATTCAGGGGCGTCTGCTCCTTGATCGAAACTGGGATGATGGGATGTCGGCTCCTCCTTCCTTGGACGTCTCCTCGGAACTTGTCGCCTAATCCGGGTCTCCCTCATAGACTTAAGAATGTTCTTGAATCTCGTTCCCGGCGCCATATCTTCATGGACACCGGTTAATTATGCTGCTTCCGCCCGGACGTTCCAAGGAGTCTGGGCGGGGCAGCAACCTGCGGTGAGAAGGCCGGGTGGCTCTGGGTGCTGGGGGCGTGTCGTAACACTGCGGCTCTGCACATCTGTCTTCCGTCCCTAATAGGGCTTCTCGAAGGCATGATGGCCTGAGGCATCCCGTACTAGGTGCGGGGAACTGTGTCACCTGAGGTTTTCCTCAGCTTCCCATGTTTAACACGGGGTATGCCGCGAGTTTAACGTCCAGCGGGGACGGCATCGGACCGATCAACACGAAAAGTGGATCAGATGACGGAACCCCTTGCGGGGAACCTCCGACGCTGGGGCCAGCACATGGGCGGCTTCCCAAATAACGTGGAGTGGAGTGAAGTGGCATGACCCCACCGGGATGTGGCGGCCCGGGTAAGGATCAGGATGGATGATGGAGTGGAGAGCTTGGACCCCAGAGGGGCTTCCTACGTACCGCGCGTTAACACGGATCAAAGTCAACGTAGTTCGGGCATACAGTTTAACGTCATGCTGGACATCGGCAAGCCGACTCACGAAGAGGTCTAGGCCGCCGGGCGGAGGATTGAACCGAACCACCTCGCACAGAGGGGGATGGAACGGCCGGGTGGATCACAGTTTCACGTCATGCTGGACGATAAAAGGGGAAATGGAAAAGGGGGGCTGTGGGGAGGCACCGTGGAGATACACACAGGCAGTCTCCCACAGGGGCGGATTCATAGGTGAATCAACGCAAGCGTGAACCCTGGAGGGGTCCACTGATGGACGAACCGACGTAAATACGACCGGGACGACCAGGTGGTGGGCTTGAACCTCGGGGAGGCTTCCTACGTACCCTGTATAGAAGACAGGGATCAAAGTCCACGTAGTTCATTCTGTCAGGACTTACGCACTTGAGGCAGCCCGGATGCTGCAAAACTCAGTTGGAAGGGACTTGGACCGAAAGCAGAAGACACCTCGATCCCAGTCAGACCCTCTACTGGCTTCGGCAGAGGGGAGGCGCAATGGAGATACACATGTGCAGCCTCCCACGAGAAACTAGGGGTTTGTAATACCCTGCCCCCGTAGGGAAAAGCCACTCCCATTAAATCGTCCCTAAAGAGGGGCAATCCCGACATCCCTGCAGGGACGAGCGGGTGGGGGCCACATCCAAACCGGGGGGACCCTACGTGCGGAGCACGGGATCAGGTTGCGGACGGTTTAGCGTCTTGCCAGACGAAGTACAGTTTAACGTCATGTGTTGAGGACGAAGCGGACGGTTTAACGTCTTGCCGGACGAAGTACAGTTTAACGTCATGTGTTGAGGACGAAGCACTTGGCGGTTTAACGTCTTGCAGCGCGGATGATGGGGGCTAGGCAGTTTAACGTCGTGCAGCTTGGACGGATGTGCAGTTTAACGTCATGCTGGACGAATATGCAGTTTAACGTCATGCTGGACGTATGCGCAGTTTAACGTCATGCGGGATGAATGCTGAACAGTTTAACGTCTTGTAGCTCGGACGTATGTGCAGTTTAACGTCATGCAGGGCAGAGGTTGCCGGACGAATGTGCAGTTTAACGTCATGCTGGGCATAGGTTGCCGGACGATGGGTGCATGTCACTTCGCACGAACCTGGAGGGCCGCACGGGAAGACAACGCACGGTGCGGGCACCCAGGATGAGGAGCATCGGGCGCCACGCAGGCAGGTACCCTTAGGAGGTCAACGGGGATGACCCTGGCAGATTGCGCGCAAAAAGGAAGCTTTGCGCGCAATACTGCGGGCCGGCGCGCAATCGGGGCGGCTGGCGCGCAATTGGGCCAGCGCCTTGCGCGCGGATACTTGAGATTGCTCACACCGGGCTTCGGATAGCGCGCGGGGGCAACGGCTCATTCTCTAATGAATGGCCACTTGAAAGAAGGGGGGTGCGCGCAATCGGGCCGGATTGCGCGCACCCCGGGGGCAATTGCGCGCAAGCGGGTTCTTTTGCGCGCAAAGGCCTTAGGGTGAGTTTTTATTCAAATGAAAGGAGCCAGCGGGGATTGCGCGCGAAGGCGGACCCTGAGGCTTTCTTGCGCGAAAGAAAGGAGGTTACCTGAAGTTCGTCATTGCGCGCGGAAGGGGTGGAATTGCGCGCACGAGAGACGTTTCGACTTCCAGCAACCTTTGAAACGTTGGGGGTCGCCTTGTATTTATAGGCAACCCCGGGCGCGGAATCCAGGGTGCGAGCGCGAAATTCTCCTCGCGGGCGCGGAATCGGGCGCGGCGCGCCAGGGAGTCGCGCGGACCAGCGGCGCGCACAATTGCGCGCCGGACCGGCGCATTGCGCGCATCCCGGGGGGTTTGCGCGCGGAACATCACCTTTGCGCGCGGGCCTCTGAAATTCCGCGCAAGGCCTCCGGGCCCTCCGAAACATCCTTCCGACTCCAAATATGACCTCGCTTTCCGCATCCGGAGCTTCGTTTGGGAACAACGGACTTTTCCGGCGTCTACAAAAGCCCCCCCTCGGAATCTGATCGGCGAGAGGTCGCAACGATCGGGTTCCGAGGGAGACGCCGGAATGCCGAAGTCCTGGGCGACGCGGGACTGTGGCGCGCAAAAATGGGTGTCGGGCGCGAAAGCGGCTGATGCGGTCGCGCAAAGCTTTTTCCGCGCAGCGCGGACCACGACCTCGCCTATAAATAGGGGCACTGGGTCCCTCCGTGCCGTACACTGGCCTTCCGCGCGATAAGCCTCTTTGCTCTCGTGCGCGAAATTGCCTTTTCCGGCGCGGAATTCGCTCGCTCGTCGCGCAAAACCGTCCGGACTTCGCTCTGTTTTTGCGCGAATACCCGGGGTTTTTCGCGAAGGACTTCCCGATTGCGCGCCGTCCACTAGGATTGCGCGCCGCCTCTCAAACTTTTCCACCAGCCTCGTCCGATTCCGCACACTTCATCGCTTAACCCGCACGACTCCCGAAACTTCTGAGATGGCCGCGCACAGAGGAAATGAGGGGGATGCCGCCACTCGCAGGGCTGAGATGGCGACGAACGAGGAGGTTTACGGAGCCAAGGAGATTGTTTCCAACAATCAATCCTTGTTCGACTTGCTAACGCCGGCCGAGAAGACATATCCACTGTCGGACAACCTGCCGCTCTGGAACTTCGGCATCCTAGATGAGGTTCCGGTGCCAGGGTTCGAGATTGATGCGCCGCGGACCTGGGTGACCCGGGAGGACGAGCTTCTCCGCTATAACATCACCAACAATGGGCATCCTGCCAGGGAGACCAGACACTTGGATGTCTATGTCCTGAACCCGAGGACGCGAACCATTGATGGGGGTGAGCCTACCGCGGAGAATTCTCCAGCCCTCTACTCGAGCACATACCGTCAGAGCGTCACGGACGACACCAAGGGCTGGCTGAAGGACTGGGACTTGCGATCTGGGGGAAACTTTACCGGTGAATGGGCCTGGGCGTTCTGGGTATGCCACACTTGCGATCACTTCGCAGAGGAGCTGCGGTACATCGGCCTGTTCGAGGCGGTGTGGACGTCGCAGTTCCACTTCTACCAGCAGTCTGAGCTCGGGCCGGAGCTGTTCACTCGCTGGTCCCCGGATACCAACACCTTCCATCTTCACCATGGGGAGGTCGGCATCGGTCTCTGGGACATCCACTTCATCGGAGGTATCCCGCTAGAGGGCTACCAGTACGATGAGTTCCTGCCACCGAAGAACATCTGGGAGGACAGGTCACGGACTCCCATTCTGACCTGGCATCTGCTTGACCTGGCTACGCAGCGGCTCGGGATCCAAGACTTCCAGAAGGACATAGCCTACAAGGATTGGTTCGGCCAGTTCCTGGAGCATGACCCGGCGGTCAAGATGCCAGGCAGGGGGAAGCGGTGCCCGACCGCAGCTCAGAGGAGCCGGAACGGGTCGTACTGGCGGGTCCTGGAGACGGGCGATTACCGCTCATGGGGGGTACCGCGTCATCGAGGCCCGGGACCCAAATGTCCGGTACGCGGCGTTCCTGGCCGCCTTTCTGAGCGGGTGGCTCCTGCCAGTGCGGGATGCGAGGATGGGCGTCCGCCCGGCGACGCTGGCGATGGCGGGCGCCATGGCTGCCAATAAGAGGTACAACCTCGGGGTCCCAGTACTGGCGAGGCTGTACGCCATTCTGGGACGCATCTCACGAGGGGGGTCGCCACGAAGGATCTGTGGGCCCTTTCAGTTCTTCCACGGCTGGGTGGCTGCTCACCTTGGTGGGTATACGTTCCCAAATGCCATCAGTCCTCCGGGCAACGACCTGCGACCCTCCCTGCTGAACATTGCGGGGGTCGCTCCGATGACCCTCAGTGAGGAGGGCGTGAGGGTTCGGATTGGCAATCATGCTAATTTCAATTTCAGCCCGTTCCCCACTCCCGTCGGCCAGATGATCGACAACGGACAGGGCCCGCTGGAGCAGCATGAATACTTCCTGAACATGCGGGGCGGGGTGCTCGTGACTCGGATCGACGGGAAGGTGATCTGCGAGCCTTACGTGCCGACCCGGTTCGCCAGGCAGTTCGGGTGCCTTCAGCGGATGCCGAAGAGGGTATTCACCGCTGTCCGGGAGGAGACGAACCCTTGCGTCCTTCGCCAGATGTGGCTGATGTTCGTCGCCTTCGGCTCTGGCAACGTCATCACTCTCCCTCCTACCGGGATCGACGCAGGCTTGGCAACCGAGTATGCCGAACACTGGGCCATCGCGTACACCGAGGGGCTCTTGCGGAAGCTAGTTCGGCGGCTCGAGGCTACCCGTGCGGAGACCGGGCGTCAAGGGAGGAGGCGAGGTGCCGCCACACGGGGGAGAACGGAGGCGCGCCAAGCAGCGGAGCCGGCGCGAGCAGGGACTTCAGCGGCGGGCGCATCGCAGGCTGCCGCCACGACCTCGGCGCCCAGAGAGGGGGCGCATGCGTCGGTCGGGGAGCGGCCCGGGAAGCAGGTGAGGCGTCTGCTCGAACCCTCCCACGATGCAGTCTTCCCGGCGCTGGTGGTCGGCCTGGATGACCCTGCGGCAGTCACTGGGGACCGACGTCATCTGGCGAAAGATACTCAGAGAAGGAATCTATCTGCCAGAGGTCGGGCGCCTCCAGATCACCGACAGGGTGGACTTCAACCGGCAGTATGCGTATCTGACGGCAATGGACGAGTACGCGCGCCAACGTGGTCAGCGTGCGGAGCCATCCCTTCTGGTGAAGGTGATGCTCGGTCTCGAGCCCGCTCCAGAACAGATGCCGCCGGGAGAAGATGACAGTAACGACTCCGAGGAGGAGGAGGAGACGGGGGAGGATGAAGGCTCCGAGGGGAAGGTCCCATCGGGGGAGCCCACGGGAGAGCGGCGAGGTGGCCGGCTCTGACAACGTCGATGTCACTGAGCTCCTCGAGGTCCGCTTCTATACCTACTCAACCTGCTTCATCCATTCTCTTATGCAGCTTCTAACCCGTTTCTCCATCCTTCTCAGGAGCACACGGATGTCGGTCAGGCGTCCTCAACAGGAGTAGGAGAGGCGCCAGCAGGACAAGGCGGGGGCCAGGCACCCATTATCGAACTGACAAGCGCTAAGGGGTCCCCTGCTACAACTGTTCCTGCGGCGACCGGGGGTAGCGGAAGATGACGCTCCGAACTCCCGTAAGTCTCCTTACTTTACTGCTGGTGCTTGCCATTGACGATCCGTGACTAACCATGGCATGCCCCGCGCAGCGATCTCAACATTGGAGGCTCGTCGGGTTGCCGAACCCGGGCCATCTACGAGTGGACCAGTGGTGGACATGCCGCCTGCTCCGGAACAGACCTTCCAAACCGAGCCGGCCCCACCAACTACTGATCAAGGGGCTACGGACATCGGCGGTGCTGACATCGGAGAGAGGTTGGGGGCTGACGAGGGTGTCAGCGCCGCTGGGGAGAGATAAGAAGGTCGCCCGGATGTTGGGGGAACCTATCCCTCGTGAGGACCTCCCAGGGGCGGACCCTGCAGCAGACCTGCTGGCTGCCTTCCCTGCTTACCGGCCTGCCGACCCCGAGGAGATGGATGACTCGGACGCGGAGGCGGTCGAGGATAGCCGGGTAACGCGACGCAGGGGGGTGGAAGTGCATCCAGCGCTTCCTCAAGCGAGACCCATCGGAATGGCTGGGGCGCATGGGATCACTTCAGACCTGGCTGCGCTTCCTGTGTGCCGGGGGAGCTGATGCTCAACGCCTCCATCTGACGGTCCGTGATTTCATGGCCGAGAAGATGCGTGAGAGCCGCCGGCGTGCCGACGTCGCACAAAGTCGGGACATGTCGGAGAGCACGCAGGCGCTCATCGCGGCAGAGCAGGAAGTCCGGCGCCTCGAAGGGCAGGCGGCAGAGAAGGAGGCCTTCGTCGCAGCATGTACCGAGCTTGTAGAGCAACTATCGGCACAACTGATCGACGCTCAGGTACAGCTGACGGAGGCGGGCCAACAGATGGTCACACTCCAAGTCGAGCGGGAGCGTGCACAGGCCAGGATTGACGAACTGCGTGCTGCGACCGCCGACGAGGAGAGGGCACGCAGAGAACGAGAAGCAGCCCTGGAGGCCGCCAGCCAAAGGGTAGCGGCATTAGAAAGACTTATCCAGCACGCTAATCCTTAGGGGCTTTGTTTTTTGCCATTCCTAGAACATTTTGCTTCCGTTATTCAATATTTCGATCCATTTGTATGAATCAATATATTTATCTGCGTCTTTCGGTTTAATATGCTCAACCACAATTCGTTGCCTTGCGGGAGTGTTAACCAAGCATCAGGCATCCATAATTGGGCCTGGGTTTCTGGAGAAAAGAGGGAGGTCATTCCTAGGAAAGGAGACCTCAGACCTAACCAATGTATCATCCCCCAACTTGTTCCAACACACGAGCGGGACAACGCTAGGGGCGTTGAGATTTTATCCGAACATAGGGAAATGAGAAAGGGTGAATCGCGTGTCCCGAATCCAGACATCCACAACGGTCGGCCTTCCAGGAAATGCCCAAGACGGTAGGCGGACAGTGGATCGACCATAACAACTGCAATAGACGGACCGAAAAAGGCCATCATTCATATTGCAGGAGGCGGACCACATGTCATCATGAATACCGCTTTGGGGTTCCTTCAGACACAAGGGTGGAAAATCCAGATCAACAGGGCATGCGAAGCGTGGGGCGAAGTGACGATTTGTTCGGACAGAATCCAACGCTCTCAAAATTGCGCCACCGTGGGGAAAACGTACTAGGCGGATGCACTAATCTGGCAGTGAGTCACCTCAATTCTCAGACAGCACCTCTCTGACGAGGAAACCGTCGCTTCCCATCCTTGCGATGGGGCATCCCGAGCTGAATCGGTGAGAATATTACGACTGCACCACTCTACCCGAAGTCAGGCCAGACGGCCGGCGACGAGGAGGGGCGGGACTTATCGATCCCTGAGGCTGGACCCGAGTCGGAATGCCCGGGCGTTCCTACGTACTCCATCAGGCTGGAGATCAAGCCACACGTAGTTCTGAGAGTGCAGTTTAACGTCATGCAGGACGTAGAATCCCGTTTGGGGAGATCTTAGTTTAAGGTCTTAGAGCTCGGACCATAAGGGCTGGATCTTAGTTTAAGGTCTTAGAGCTCGGACCATAAAGGGGGGATCTTAGTTTAAGGTCTTAGAGCTCGGACCATAAGGGTGGAGGATCTTAGTTTAAGGTCTTAGAGCTCGGACCATAGGGCTAGAGGATCTTAGTTTAAGGTCTTAGAGCTCGGACCATAGGGGCTAGATCTTAGTTTAAGGTCTTAGAACTCGGACCATAAGGAGAGATCTTAGTTTAAGGTCTTAGAGCTCGGACCATAAGGGGAGATCTTAGTTTAAAGTCTTAGAGCTCGGACCAGAAGGGGAGATCTTAGTTTAAGGTCTTAGAGCTCGGACCATAAGGGCTAGATCTTAGTTTAAGGTCTTAGAGCTCGGACCATACAGACCTCAAAGCACGCCACATCGTGGTCATATCCCCTGGATATGCGAAGATGCACTGAGGGATAGTGTCAAGAGTGTCGAGTTTTCGCCTGGTCAGGATGGGAGGTGGGAAATGTGAATCATGCGGCCATTCACTCGAGGACCGGGAGCACCGGCGTGACGATATGAGGGTACTGCCGACCGTGGCGGAAAAGCAGCATCAACATCGCACTAACCGTTGGTGGAATGAGGCAGCAAACGAGCATCGACCGCTCAATCGCAGGATTCATATCGATTTGCTGCCCGAGGCCATTGGGGGTACCGGCCCGAGTCGGTGGGAGAGCACTGAGGCATTGTGTCCGAACCGTTCACGGGGGCTCCACCCAGGGCGTAGACGATGGGTCCGAATGAAAGGGAGCACGAAGCCTGAAAAGTGGAGGAAACCTGACCAAGCGGATCCTGACCCTCCTGGCAATAAACCAGAGTACTCTTGACACCGGTGGACCACGGCAAGGGGTCGGGGAACACGCCTTGAGGGTGACCTGAAGGCGGCGGATTCCCCAGAGAAGGGGGAATCTCTAAGAGGTGGGGGGCTGGACCCGAAGTTTCAAACATCCGGGCGTTCCTACGTATCCCACAAGGATGGGAATCAAGCCGCACGTAGTTCTTGAAACGCGGTGCAACACAATCGGGCACCAGCGCGGGGAAGAGTGCGGGTCTGACCCTCGCACACAAAAGGAGCGGCATTTGATATTTCTTGTTTGTCCTTAAAGATGAATGGTTTTTCTTTGTGCGGCGACATGCCCGTGATTGAGAAATCTCTGGCGTCGCCACAATAATCAAGCCATGGAAGGCATTGATGAATGGCGTGGTCATTAACCAGCGCCCAACATGAGTGTCCCCTGAGGGGAACATCACGATGCAGTGCCGTTTCTCGTCGGGCGGCCAAGACGATCACAGTTTACGGTCGTGTGGTAGGACCAGACAACACAGTTTAAGGTCGTGTGGTTCGGACCATGGAGGAATCCGCTTATTGCGGTACGGCGGACACGGCGGAGGTGGGAACATACCCAGCCCTGCGGTCACGCACGATTCCAGGAGAAGAGTCTTGGGATAGGGGTCTGCATATGTCCATCACCCGAGGGGCAGAGATGCTAGCCTCCAGATATACTGGGCCCAGAACGCAATTGTTCGGGCGACTCCCTCCTCCTTATGGGGACGAGGGTCCAGCTACGCATGGCCCTTGGGGAGAACATCCGCATATATCCTTGGCGCTCGGATCATGGGAGCCTCGAACGACATCATTACCCTGGTTGGTCTGCCTAACGTGTAAAGGCGTACCGGAGGTCAGTATGAAGAGAGTGTCAAGATTCCACTACAACGCACAAAGGTGGAGTGTGATGAGGACTGCGCAACCAATGTTCAGAGCCTGAGAGAGCTGACATGGCGATCAAGGACGTTGCTGACGCATTCGCAACACAACATCCGATCGCGTCAGCCTAAGACGGGGTAAGCAAACGAGCATCAACCGCTCAATCGCAGGATTCATATCGATTTGCGGCCCAAGACCCACCGGTAAATCGACCCGGAGCGGTGGGAGAGCACTGAGGCATCGTACCCAAACCGCTAACGAGGATCCCTTTGAGTGAAGGCTCGAACAAGAGGAAGCGCGAGGCCTGACAAGCAACACAGGACTTGTCGGGATTGAATCTGACACTACGAGTCATAGACCGAAGCACCCAAAACATGTTAACAGATCTCCGGAAAGGGTCGGAGGACTCACCCTGAGAGCAACCGAAGGGGGGCAGGTCCCCGTGATCAACCAAGAGACGGGGCTGGACCTGAAACACAAGCGTCCAGGCGGTCCTACGTATCCCATAAGGATGGGAATCAAGCCATACGTAGTTCTTGAGAGGCAGTTTAACGTCATGCAGGACGATGAGGGGTGTGAGGTGGTCCCACACACGGGGGAGGCGTACGGTGCGGCCAGTAGACCGACGTGAATGAGGACATAATCCCCCGCTCACGCGATACGCCTCGCACAAAAAAGGAGGGGAACTGGGGCCAGAGGCCCAACGCGGGATAGAGATTCCCGGGAAATGGGGCTGGGCCTGAAACATGAATGTCCAGGCGGTCCTACGTATCCCATAAGGATGGGAATCAAGCCATACGTAGTTCTTGAAGTGCAGTTTAACGTCATGCAGGACGATGAGGAAAAAAGAAGGGGGAAGCAGAAGGCATCCCCAAACGTGGGGGGGCGTACAGCGTGACGAGCAAACCGACGTGAATGAGGGCATAGCCCCGCACTCACACCATACGCCGCACACCCGGGGGCAACTGGGCCAAGGGCCCGAGATGGGATGGAAATTCCCGAAGGATGGGGCTGGGCCTGAAACATGAATGTTCAGGCGGTCCTACGTATCCCATAAGGATGGGAATCAAGCCGCACGTAGTTCTTGAGGGGCAGTTTCACGTCATGCAGGACGAATGCTGAACAGTTTAACGTCTTGTAGCTCGGACGTAGTGCAGTTTAGCGTCATGCAGGACGAATGCTGAACAGTTTAACGTCTTGTAGCTTGGACAAATGCAGTTTAACGTCGTGCAGGACGTGGTGCAGTTTAGCGTCATGCAGGACGAATGTTCAGTTTAACGTCTTGCGGGACGAATGTGCAGTTTAACGTCATGCTGGACGTATGCAGTTTAACGTCGTGCAGGACGTGGTGCAGTTTAACGTCTTGCGGGACGAAGTACACTCAGGCAAAGTACTGCTTGAGGAACCTAGCGTTGGTGGGAGGAGTGACACGCTCACCATCCATAGTCTCTAGGGAGTACGCGCCATTGGGATAGACCTTGTGGACAACAAAAGGTCCCTCCCACTTGGGCTCCAACTTGGGCGGCTTCCTGCCGGGGATCATCGGTGCTCTTAGGGCTAGCACTAGATCACCCTGCAGGAAGGAGCGGAGGCGAACCTTCTTATTGAAAGCTCGAGCCATTCTGCTTTGATGCCTCTCCAAGTTGTGCAAAGCGCGAAGTCTATTCTCATCCAGTGCTTCCAACTCGACTAGACGGGCTTCAACAACTCTGTCCGGCGCTTGCTGGTCGTAGACCGCAGTGCGCAAGGACGGTAACTGGATCTCGATGGGCAGGACGGCCTCAGCTCCATACACCAGGGAATAAGGGGTCATCTGGGTGGAATTGCGAGTCGTCGTCCGATAAGCCCAGAGGGCGTTGGGGAGCTTGTCCGGCCAACTCTTCTTGTTCTGACCAACCATCTTTTGCAGAATGTTAGAGAGGGTTTTGTTAAACGCCTCGATCTGTCCATTCGCCTGCGCATGATAGCGAGATGTATGGTTCGAGCGGATGTTATACTTGGCGTACAACTTCTTCAACTCGGCTGCTCGGAAATTGGTTCTGTTATCCGTGAGGATAGCGTGAGGCACTCCAAATCGATAGATGATGTTGGAGGTCACGAAGTCAGCGATCGAACAGGATTTGACCTCTCTGAGCGGAATCGCTTCTGCCCATTTGGAGAAGAAGTCCGTAGCGGTCAGAATGAACCGGCACTGGCGAGCTATCGCCGGCGGGTAAGGTCCCACGACGTCCAGTCCCCAGACTGCAAAGGGCCAGAAATACCTTGTGGTATGGAGAGGCTCCGGCGGCCGATGCACAAAGTTCGCATGAACCTGGCACGCATGGCACCTCCTGGCATACTCGATGCAGTCGTGGATCATGGAGGGCCAGAAGTATCCCAACCTCCGAATCTGGTGGGACAGCTTCGGCCCAGTCTGGTGGGCGCCACATGAACCATCATGAACCTCTTGCATGACTCGTGGGATCTCGACTCCCTGAAGGCAACGGAGGAGAACACCATCAAACCCGCGCTTGTAGAGGATCTGCTCTAGGTCGGGACTGCTCTGGAGGACGAACTGCGATGCGCGGCGTCGAACTCGCTCACGCTCGGCCCGATCTGACGGAAGAATGCCATGTTGGAGGTACTCAACCAAAGGCGCCCTCCAATCACGGGCTGGTTCGACTGCTATATCTGGGGTACTCGGGGCTCCGGGCATAGGGGCAACCGTGGTGAGGTTACTTACCAACGGGCCGCGATCTTCTTCCGGGATAACGGGAGCAATGAGCCTGCGGCGTGTCACGCGGACGATCAGGTTGTCCTGTTCAGGTTCCGCAAGTGACGCAGCCAGGCTGGCCAAAGCATCTGCTCGACCGTTCTGCGACCGGGGGAACATGGACAATTTCCGGCCGAGAAGGGAACCGGGCCATCAGAAGGAGGGTGCACTCCAACAATGGCACAAGTTCCGGCTTCCTGACAACGTAGTCGCCATTGATCTGCTTAACGACCAGCTCGGAGTCCCCTTTCACGCACAGACGGGGCACGTCGATCTCGAGAGCCAACTCGAGGCCGGTGATGAGGGCATGGTATTCCGCCTCATTGTTGGTACAGCCCTCTGACAACAGGAAAGAGTATGGCAGCACGGCTCGCTCCGGGGTAATGAAGACGATGCCCAAGCCCACTCTATTGAGTTTAGGATTATCGAGTCTTCTACCGGTGGGGCTCCGGGAGGCACCGTCAAAGTGCATCTGCCAGCATGGATCGGCTCGATCAACCGAGAGAATGGTCTCATCAGGAAAGCCTAGATCCAGCGGCTGATCCGCGGAGGTCGGGTGAGCGGCCAGAAAGTCTGCCAATGCCTGCCCTTTGATGGCCTTCTGAGACACGTACCTGATGTCGAACTGCTGGAGAATCACAGCCCACCGCGCTAGACGGCCAGTCAACATAGGCCGGCTCAGGATATATTTCAACGGGTCTACCCGAGAAACCAACTCTACCTCATGGTGCTGCAAGTAGTGTCGTAATTTCTGTACGGCAAATACGAGCGCCAGGCAGCTCTTCTCGATGGGGGAATACCTAACTTCCGCGTCGAGGAGCATGCGACTGAGGTAATAGAGGCTATTCTCTGTTCCCTCGTTGTTCTTCTGGGCGAGAAGGGCACCCAGGGACCGTTCCAGGGCGGTCACATAAAGGACCAGCGGCTTCCCGGATACGGGCGGCATCAGATCCGGAGGTTGAAGCAGGTACTGCTTGATTTCCTCGAAAGCGGTCTGACACTCTTTATCCCATACATAGGTGGCACCTTTCTTCATGAGCCGAGAAAAGGGCTTACACTTGCCGGCCAGATTCGCGATGAATCGGCGTATATAGGCTAAGTGGCCTTGGAACCCTTGCAGTTCCCGGATGTTACCCGGGGGAGGCATTTTGCTAATCGCCCTGATCTTCTCTGGGTCGATCTCAATACCCCGGTGTCTTACCACAAATCCAAGGAACTTTCCGGAGGTGACCCCGAAGGCACACTTCAACGGGTTCATCTTCAGGCAGCGAGACCGGAGGAAGCCGAACACTTTCTCAAGGTCTTTGAGATGGTCCTGACGCTGGCGCGATTTGACCACCAAGTCGTCGACGTAGCATTCCACCAGTGTGTCGAGGATTGGCTTGAATATGCGGTGCATCGCCCGTTGGTAGGTGGCACCCGCATTCTTCAGGCCAAAGGGCATGACCCGGTAGCAAAAGGTACCTTGGGGGGCCCTGAAGGCAGTGAACTCCTCATCCTCAGGGGCCATCCGAATTTGGTTGTATCCGGAGTATCCATCCATAAAGGAGAGGGCTTGGAACCCTGCCGTGGCATCAATCAACAGCTCTGTCACTGGGAGGGGAAAATCATCCTTCGGACAGTGGCGGTTGAGATCGCGAAAGTCGATACAGACTCTAATCTGCCCGTTCTTCTTCCTGACCGGCACAATGTTGGCCAGCCATTTGGGGTACTGAACTTCCCTCACGAAGTTGGCTTTGATAAGCATGTCAACTTCGGCCTCAACCATGGCACCGTGGGACGGGTGCATCTTCCTGGGAGGCTGCTTGAACCCGCGATGGTTCGCCGGGAGACCAAGGTGGTGGACGGCTACCTGAGGATCTAGCCCCGGCATCTCGTCATAGCCCCAAGCGAATACATCACGGTGCTGCCTGAGAAAGTCCGCGTACTGTTGCCGCTCCTCAGAGGGCATGGCGGCACTGACCAATGTGGGTCTTGGATCTGCCTCGGTTCCCAGGTTCACCTGTATTAACTCATCGACCGTGGCGGGGACGCCCTCCTCAAAGGCTGGGGGTGCATCTTCCACGTCCTCTCCACTTGGGGAGGGATCATCCACGGGAGAGACTGCGTTGGAAACTGCATTGGGGCCACCAGATCTTGCTGGGCCGCTGGTGCTGGCGCGGGCGGTCGCGGCCGTCTCATCAGGAGACTCGCGGACCGTCAAGACCATGGCGACGTCCAACCGGTGAATCGGAAGGACGTAAGCGTCATCCAGACCTGCCCAGGGATCGCTCGCAACAGCGACAGGCTCAACCTCACCTGCCAGGATCTGCTTATCCTTGCTCTTGTAATAGTCTGCGTCCAGATAACGGGCTTCACATGAGGCAAAAGGAGAGGCATCTCTTTGAAGCACGCCCACTCGACCATTAAGGGAGTATTTGAGGCATTGGTGGTATGATGAGGGAACCGCCGCATGAAGGTGGAGCCATGGCCTGCCCATCAATGCGTTATACGCAGTGTCCTGAGAGACTACCATGAATTCGGTGTTGGCAACCAAGTCACCGAACTGGGTCTTCAAACGTATCTTGCCGACCGGGGTTTGCTCGGTGCGGTCGTACCCCTGGATCCTGAGGTCGGAGGGAATCAAGTCATCCTCAGACAACCCCAATCTCCGGAGCGTCCGAGTTGGAATCAGGTTAATCCCGGACCCCGTGTCGACAAGACAACGCCGGACTTCAAGGCCATTGAACTGGCCAGTGACATACAGCGGACGAATGTGTCCCTGTATAGGAGGGTCTTCATCCTTACCAGAGAACGAGATAACTGCCTGACATTCGGCGTCCTCGATCGTTTCGGCGTGAAAGGCCTCTGCAGCCGCAACCTCTGTCTCAAACTGGAGGGGGCTCTTCAGGGCTTCAGCGAGTGCCTCGCGCATCTCAGATGACATGCGCAGAGCCTCAAGGATGGAGAGCCTTGCTGGGATGTCGGCCAAGTGCTTCAGGACATCATACTTTTTGGCCAAGCGCGAGCCCCTGGTTGCAGGAGGTTGCTCTGCGGTTGGTGGCATGACGAGCCTTACCGGTTGGATCGGCGGCCGACTGGTACTTGGCGCATCTCGCTGTTCACTGGTCGCAGTCCGGGAAATGGTCACCGTACTGGAGTCAGGAGGCCGGGATGGACTTGTGGCAGGGCGGAGCTGGTCGCGACGCGGCTGAGGCGGTTCTGCCTGGTCCCATACCACAAACAGTGGCGGAGGCGAATCTGTCATCCCCGGATGGGGAGCCTGCGCACGTTGAGCTCGATCTTGAGCCTGCCGCCTAGTCTAAGTGGCGTGCACGGCCTGGCCGGAGGTACCGACGGCTGTGCCCCGGCGACTCCTGCTGCTGCGGTTCTTCCGACGGTGGCGACGACCGGGGACACTAGGGAGGTCCACCTGGTGTTCTTCAACGTCGGGAACCGAAAAGGGATTTACCAGCTCGACGGTGTTAACCGAAGCGTACCCAATACCGTCATCGGACGAATCATCCATCACCGGGCGGATCCGAGGGGGGACCCCCATCTCCGGGGGCATGAAATCGCCGAGAGTGCGGGATAGTGGCGGAACCGGCGGGGCGCGCTCTTCCTTCTTGCGCTGCCACCGTTTGCTCCTCTTGGAAGAGGCAGGCTGGGACGACGATGCCGAAGCAGCACCCGCGGATTCTGGGGGCTCAGGCTGATTCAAGCGCGCACGGATGATTCCCTGGGCGCGAATGGTCGTCTTGCGGGCCATCCAGTTATTGTACTTCTGGGATCCGCGGTCGGAGACCAGCTGCCATTCTTCCTCATTGCCACTATCGTCATCTGATCCCACGAACACGCCCGCCACTTGTGCTGGAGCTGGGCCCAACCTGATTACATTGTTGTTAATCTGGTCTTGGAGCCAGTCCTTGAACACATAGCACCGCTGGATGGTGTGTCCCAGGGCTCGATGGTAAGGGCAGTAGCGGGGGTTATCCGTGAGATGTGCCTCCTCTGGCTTCCAACACTCAGGCAGTCGCACAATCCTCTGCTCCAGGGCGCTCCGGAAATAACCGGGGACCTGATCCTCATGGAATGAGTACGTCAGGTGTCGCGGGCCCCTGGGAGCGCGGTCTTGACGAGGGGCTGGAGGGGCCTGCCGAGGAGGTGGACCCTGATTATCTCGCCTGGGTTGTGGCGGTACATTACGCGGAGGGGCCGGCCGGTTCTGAGGCTGCCGCTGCTGGGCCGGGAACTGAGCCCGTGGAGGCGGATTCCTGTGAGGCTGTGGAGCTGGCCTCACCGGCAGCAGCTCCAACGGCCTGGGGGCCTCTATCTGGGCAACAGCAGCGGGCTCAGCCCTGCTGGCTCTCCTTGCAGATATCATAGGAGGCAGCGGGTGTGCCTGGCTGGCCTGTTGCAGGGCTTCCTCAAGACGTTGAGCTTTGTCTGAGAAGTCCCTGAACCCTCCGGGGTAATTCTGAGTGATCAGGGAAGGGACCAGCTCGGTCTTAACGTTCCCGACGCACATTGTCAGCAACTGCTCCTGAGTCAATGGCATGTCAAGGGAATACGTGAGACCCTTCCATCGGGCGACGAAGTCCGCGACTCGCTCATCAGGCCTCTGCTTGCACTTGAAGAGGTCTGCGATACTCGTCTTCCGGGTCGTGGAACTGAACTGGTAGAGGAATTGTCTACGGAGGTCCTCCCAGCTGGTTACCAACCCGACGGGGAGCTGGCTGTACCAGACAAATGCTGGCCCTTCCAGTGTCTGAACAAAGCAGCGAAGCTTAGCGGCCTCTTGCTGCGCCGGAGACCCCAACATAGACCCGCACCTCGAGTTGAAGTGGGCTAAATGCTGTGGCGGATCTCCAGTCCCGTTGAAGGGGGCGAAAGTGGGATTCCCGAATCCCGGAGGCGCCGGCATGTCATCCACCCATGCTGGGTAGGGCTTGCCGTCCGGTGGGATCGCCACCTGCCGAGTCTCCAAGGCCTCCAAACGGGCGATGAGCGCCGCCATCGGATCGTCCGGACATGGGTTCCAGTCCTGGCGAGGATCTCTAACCACGAGCGCATTGCACGGCCCTTCAATCGGGTCGTCGACCGGGTCTTCGAACTCGGCAGCTCGTGGGATGGCTGGCGGAGCGGCCCTTGGGGCAGTGGGAGGAATCCGAGCGGGGTCCCTCAAGTAGTCCCGCCGCTCGGGAGGGTGTGGCAAAACATACCGCGCCCTCTTTCCATAGGCAATGGCCTCTCTCCTGTCGGCGAACACGGCATGATCACGGTTGCCCGGGAGAGTCTCATCAAGGAGCGGTTGTTCCGGTCCCTGCTGTCCTGGCCTAGGATCACCATAGTCAGGCCGTCGTTCTGCAGCGCGCTCGGCGAGGAGCTGGTCAACCAGCTTCTTCTGTTCGGCGAGCTGCTGACGTAGCGTAGCCTTCTCGGGATCCTCCTCTGCCCTCTGCATGGAGGCAGATGGGTCGGCGGGCCTTACAACCTCGCTGTGCTCTTTTCCTTTGCTGACGTTTCGGCTCAACGCCAGTGCTTCAGTGGGTGCGGGGAGCCCCAGGAGGTTTCTCTGATGACGAGTAACTCTCACTGATGGATCTGACGACGGCTTGTCTTCGGGGGGGAAGCCCCCTTCGAGAAGTTCCAAGTCGTTCCCCTCTCCCGACAGGTCAGCCATGTTGACCGTTCCTGTCCCTGGGGATATACCCTCAGGGCCACCCAACGAATCGGGCTGTCGGCGGATCACACTGAAGCGTAGGGCAGCGTACTGCCCCCATCCACGGATATACACGTGTGGAGTGTCTTCCTCGATAACTTTGCGGAGTACTTGAAAACACTCAACGCATCGTTGTTGGAGGGCCTCGTGGTGCCCAAATGACCCGGGGTGCCGGACCGCGGGGAGCATGGCCAGGTCAATTTGACGGCACTGCTCACCAATGTCCTCCAGGTGCGCTTGACTCCCGGGGTATGGCATTTGTAGGCAGTGAAGACGGGAGTGAGTCTCCCGTAGAGTTCGGCGGAAGCACTCGAACTCATCCGGGGTGAGCGATTCGGGTGCATCAAAGCCCGGTCCTGCGACTGGCCAAAACTTCTCAGGGAAGTGGCCCTCTACAAGGACGGTCCAGAAGCTCCACGACTCAAACTCGGGACCCAGATCTCCTTGGTCCTCTTCCATGGCTGGGAACGGACGGGGAACTGGTAGTGGTGCCGAGGCGGGCCGTCGGGCCGACGGGCTGGCCGGCAGCGAATACGGCGAACAGGCCGATTGGCCTCCATATCCCGGGCCGCCCTCTGAGGGTGGCGGTGCCCTGGCTACCACATCACGATAGGACGGGCCGGCGAGCGAACATCCTGCCGTAGCATCGGTGCTCGCCGAGGGCGCACCAGATCGTGGTTCGACCGTCGGTCCCCAGAAAAAGTCTCCGGCTTCTCTGATCGAGACGGAAGGCACTTCCGGAGGGGCCGGTACCAACCGCAAGTTTGATCCTTGGGGGTCTACCAGGCCCTCGTTACTCCGGATATACCTTCGGAGAGACGCGGGGATCACATCGATCTCGCTCTCGGGGAGCACGAGGCTGACGTGCCGCATTCCTACCCCTACCCTTGACTGGCGGGATTGGGGAAGGGGCTCTGTCGCCGAATCGTACTCCGCCTCTGAGTCAGAGAAGCAAACCGGTCGGATCTCTGTCCGGAATTCCGCAACATTCTTCCCTCGGCGTCGACGCCTTACCTTCCTGCCCCTGGGTGGTTCTTCGGGGCAGGGCTGATCTCTGTCCTGGCGTCCTCCGGCCGCACTGGTGCTGGGGCCGAGAGGACTGGGAACCGAGGTGCGAAGGGCACCGGGACAGATATCGAAGGGGACGCGGGGAGAGATGATTCCGGGCAGGACTCCGGGCCGGGATCGGAAGGTGGGATGACCCATGCCTCCTGGATCGGCCACACAGAGTAGATCCTGCCGGTGAATAGCGCTACCGCGAGGTGGTCCGCGGTGGCTACTGCCAGTGCCAGCAACCGGGAGAGTCGACCCAACCTGCCTTTGGGGCGGTCGGGGCCTCGATCCAGGTCGGGCATAGGAGTTCCCCCGCTCAGGATGCGCAGAGGCCTGGCGACTGGAGCCAGCAGTGGCTTGGGCCAATGCGGCCGCTGTTGCTAGAGCCCCAAGGTGGGCATCCTCTTCCGCTCGTGCCCGACGTTGGCGTCGAGACAGACAAGTCGGGATGAGCGGCGCGGGCAGGTGGAGAGCCCGCTCTTCGACTGGAGAGGTCTGGCGGCGGTGTCGCCATGGCCTGGCGGGAGTCCTTACCGAAGATCCCTGGAGCGAATCCCGGATAGGGTGATCCCGGGCCTCTTCCACCTCATCCGCGTAGGGAAGGGAACTGTCAGAGCGCTCCGGGGATAAGCTCCCGAAGCGGTTGGACGTTGAGGTAGGCAGCGGTGCCTCCCTGCGCGGCCCTCGGGGGCGGCGGTGGTGGCGAGTGCCCCTATTTATAGGCGAGGCCGTGGTCCGCGCTGCGCGGAAAAAGCTTTGCGCGACCGCATCGGCCGCTTTCGCGCCCGACACCCATTTTTGCGCGCCACAGTCCCGCGTCGCCC
The DNA here is from genome assembly GCA_963277665.1 of Viscum album. NCBI lineage: Eukaryota > Viridiplantae > Streptophyta > Magnoliopsida > Santalales > Viscaceae > Viscum > Viscum album. The sequence goes on along the minus strand of OY728156.1, from coordinate 685,436,444 downwards.
AGGACTTCGGCATTCCGGCGTCTCCCTCGGAACCCGATCGTTGCGACCTCTCGCCGATCAGATTCCGAGGGGGGGCTTTTGTAGACGTCGGAAAAGTCCGTTGTTCCCAAACGAAGCTCCGGATGCGGAAAGCGAGGTCATATTTGGAGTCGGAAGGATGTTTCGGAGGGCCCGGAGGCCTTGCGCGGAATTTCAGAGGCCCGCGCGCAAAGGTGATGTTCCGCGCGCAAACCCCCCGGGATGCGCGCAATGCGCCGGTCCGGCGCGCAATTGTGCGCGCCGCTGGTCCGCGCGACTCCCTGGCGCGCCGCGCCCGATTCCGCGCCCGCGAGGAGAATTTCGCGCTCGCACCCTGGATTCCGCGGCCGGGGTTGCCTATAAATACAAGGCGACCCCCAACATTTCAAAGGTTGCTGGAAGTCGAAACGTCTCTCGTGCGCGCAATTCCACCCCTTCCGCGCGCAATGACGAACTTCAGGTAACCTCCTTTCTTTCGCGCAAGAAAGCCTCGGGGTCCGCCTTCGCGCGCAATCCCCACTGGCTCCTTTCATTTGAATAAAAACTCACCCTAAGGCCTTTGCGCGCAAAAGAACCCGCTTGCGCGCAATTGCCCCCGGGGTGCGCGCAATCCGGCCCGATTGCGCGCACCCCCCCCTTCTTTCAAGTGGCCATTCATTAGAGAATGAGCCGTTGCCCCCGCGCGCTATCCGAAGCCCGGTGTGAGCAATCTCAAGTATCCGCGCGCAAGGCGCTGGCCCAATTGCGCGCCAGCCGCCCCGATTGCGCGCCGGCCCGCAGTATTGCGCGCAAAGCTTCCTTTTTGCGCGCAATCTGCCAGGGTCGTCCCCGTTGACCTCCTAAGGGTACCTGCCTGCGTGGCGCCCGATGCTCCTCATCCTGGGTGCCCGCACCGTGCGTTGTCTTCCCGTGCGGCCCTCCAGGTTCGTGCGAAGTGACATGCACCCATCGTCCGGCAACCTATGCCCAGCATGACGTTAAACTGCACATTCGTCCGGCAACCTCTGCCCTGCATGACGTTAAACTGCACATACGTCCGAGCTACAAGACGTTAAACTGTTCAGCATTCGTCCCGCATGACGTTAAACTGCGCATACGTCCAGCATGACGTTAAACTGCATATTCGTCCAGCATGACGTTAAACTGCACATCCGTCCAAGCTGCACGACGTTAAACTGCCTAGCCCCCATCGTCCGCGCTGCAAGACGTTAAACTGCCAAGTGCTTCGTCCTCAACACATGACGTTAAACTGTACTTCGTCCGGCAAGACGTTAAACCGCCCGCTTCGTCCTCAACACATGACGTTAAACTGTACTTCGTCCGGCAAGACGCTAAACCGTCCGCAACCTGATCCCGTGCTCCGCACGCAGGGTCCCCCCGGTTTGGATGTGGCCCCCACCCGCTCGTCCCTGCAGGGATGTCGGGATTGCCCCTCTTTAGGGACGATTTAATGGGAGTGGCCTTTCCCTACGGGGGCAGGGTATTACAAACCCCTAGTTTCTCGTGGGAGGCTGCACATGTGTATCTCCATTGCGCCTCCCCTCTGCCGAAGCCAGTAGAGGGTCTGACTGGGATCGAGGTGTCTTCTGCTTTCGGTCCAAGTCCCTTCCAACTGAGTTTTGCAGCATCCGGGCTGCCTCAAGTGCGTAAGTCCTGACAGAATGAACTACGTGGACTTTGATCCCTGTCTTCTATACAGGGTACGTAGGAAGCCTCCCCGAGGTTCAAGCCCACCACCTGGTCGTCCCGGTCGTATTTACGTCGGTTCGTCCATCAGTGGACCCCTCCAGGGTTCACGCTTGCGTTGATTCACCTATGAATCCGCCCCTGTGGGAGACTGCCTGTGTGTATCTCCACGGTGCCTCCCCACAGCCCCCCTTTTCCATTTCCCCTTTTATCGTCCAGCATGACGTGAAACTGTGATCCACCCGGCCGTTCCATCCCCCTCTGTGCGAGGTGGTTCGGTTCAATCCTCCGCCCGGCGGCCTAGACCTCTTCGTGAGTCGGCTTGCCGACGTCCAGCATGACGTTAAACTGTATGCCCGAACTACGTTGACTTTGATCCGTGTTAACGCGCGGTACGTAGGAAGCCCCTCTGGGGTCCAAGCTCTCCACTCCATCATCCATCCTGATCCTTACCCGGGCCGCCACATCCCGGTGGGGTCATGCCACTTCACTCCACTCCACGTTATTTGGGAAGCCGCCCATGTGCTGGCCCCAGCGTCGGAGGTTCCCCGCAAGGGGTTCCGTCATCTGATCCACTTTTCGTGTTGATCGGTCCGATGCCGTCCCCGCTGGACGTTAAACTCGCGGCATAACCCGTCTTGAGGAAGCCCTGCAACAGGCCAGCCAGGCACACCCGCTGCCTCCTATGATATCTGCAAGGAGAGCCAGCAGGGCTGAGCCCGCTGCTGTTGGGATGACTCCCTCTTCCTCGTATCTCCGCACCAGGGTGTTGATCACCCTTCTCTGGATGACCTCCGAGGGGGAGAGAGGGCGTGGTCGTCCCGCAATTGCGGCTGCTGGGACGGCTGTGGAACGGGCGGGACCGCGCGGAGTAGCCGCGTCGGTGTTTCCCCTGTCCCTGCGCCAGTGGGCGGGTGGCGATCGGGCACTGGATCGGGCGACCTGATTTCTGAAAGCAGGGAGAAAGACCCATTAACACTGACAGGAAAAAGGAATCGACAACCAACCATTAGTGCCACGACGCCTTCCGTGGGGGGAACCCAGGCCCTCGACGTTGCGAGACGGAGTGCCCGATTTCACTTCCCCAGCCCCTGGCGGGTAAGACTGAATGCTTGGCCGGGCAACACGCCGGTCTTCCAACACCTCTGAAAGCCATCGGTCTTCGTATCGAGGAGAAGAGATTCACGTCGGGTTCACCATTTTTCTGTTTCGGTGCGGATGTGCGTCGGGTTACGCTGTTCCGCCAGGACGCGTTCGCGCGTGCACCCGTCAACCCGAGGGGATGGGCGCGCGGCTTGTGGTCCCGCAGTCCCGCTTTCCAAGGGCGGGCGGCATCCGTCCCTTATTCAGGGGCGTCTTCTCCTTGATCGAAACCGGGATGATGGGATGTCGGCTCCTCCTTCCTTGGACGTCTCCTCGGAACTTGTCGCCTAATCCGGGTCTCCCTCATAGACTTAAGAATGTTCGTGAATCTCGTTCCCGGCGCCATATCTTCATGGACACCGGTTAATTACGCTGCTTCCGCCCGGACGTTCCAAGGAGTCTGGGCGGGGCAGCAACCTGCGGTGAGAAGGCCGGGTGGCTCTGGGTGCTGGGGGCGTGTCGTAACACTGCGGCTCTGCACATCTGTCTTCCGTCCCTAATAGGGCTTCTCGAAGTCATGATGGCCTGAGGCATCCCGTACTAGGTGCGGGGAACTGTGTCACCTGAGGTTTTCCTCAGCTTCCCGTGTTTAACACGGGGTATGCCGCGAGTTTAATGTCCAGCGGGGACGGCATCGGACCGATCAACACGAAAAGTGGATCAGATGACGGAACCCCTTGCGGGGAACCTCCGACGCTGGGGCCAGCACATGGGCGGCTTCCCAAATAACGTGGAGTGGAGTGAAGTGGCATGACCCCACCGGGATGTGGCGGCCCGGGTAAGGATCAGGATGGATGATGGAGTGGAGAGCTTGGACCCCAGAGGGGCTTCCTACGTACCGCGCGTTAACACGGATCAAAGTCAACGTAGTTCGGGCATACCGTTTAACGTCATGCTGGACGTCGGCAAGCCGACTCACGAAGAGGTCTAGGCCGCCGGGCGGAGGATTGAACCGAACCACCTCGTACAGAGGGGGATGGAACGGCCGGGTGGATCACAGTTTCACGTCATGCTGGACGATAAAAGGGGAAATGGAAAAGGGGGGCTGTGGGGAGGCACCGTGGAGATACACACAGGCAGTCTCCCACAGGGGCGGATTCATAGGTGAATCAACGCAAGCGTGAACCCTGGAGGGGTCCACTGATGGACGAACCGACGTAAATACGACCGGGACGACCAGGTGGTGGTCTTGAACCTCGGGGAGGCTTCCTACGTACCCTGTATAGAAGACAGGGATCAAAGTCCACGTAGTTCATTCTGTCAGGACTTACGCACTTGAGGCAGCCTGGATGCTGCAAAACTCAGTTGGAAGGGACTTGGACAGAAAGCAGAAGACACCTCGATCCCAGTCAGACCCTCTACTGGCTTCGGCAGAGGGGAGGCGCAATGGAGATACACATGTGCAGCCTCCCACGAGAAACTAGGGGTTTGTAATACCCTGCCCCCGTAGGGAAAAGCCACTCCCATTAAATCGTCCCTAAAGAGGGGCAATCCCGACATCCCTGCAGGGAAGAGCGGGTGGGGGCCACATCCAAACCGGGGGGACCCTGCGTGCGGAGCACGGGATCAGGTTGCGGACGGTTTAGCGTCTTGCCGGATGAAGTACAGTTTAACGTCATGTGTTGAGGACGAAGCGGACGGTTTAACGTCTTGCCGGACGAAGTACAGTTTAACGTCATGTGTTGAGGACGAAGCACTTGGCGGTTTAACGTCTTGCAGCGCGGACGATGGGGGCTAGGCAGTTTAACGTCGTGCAGCTTGGACGGATGTGCAGTTTAACGTCATGCTGGACGAATATGCAGTTTAACGTCATGCTGGACGTATGCGCAGTTTAACGTCATGCGGGACGAATGCTGAACAGTTTAACGTCTTGTAGCTCGGACGTATGTGCAGTTTAACGTCATGCAGGGCAGAGGTTGCCGGACGAATGTGCAAGTTTAACGTCATGCTGGGCATAGGTTGTCGGACGATGGGTGCATGTCACTTCGCACGAACCTGGAGGGCCGCACGGGAAGACAACGCACGGTGCGGGCACCCAGGATGAGGAGCATCGGGTGCCACGCAGGCAGGTACCCTTAGGAGGTCAACGGGGACGACCCTGGCAGATTGCGCGCAAAAAGGAAGCTTTGCGCGCAATACTGCTGGCCGGCGCGCAATCGGGGCGGCTGGCGCGCAATTGGGCCAGCGCCTTGCGCGCGGATACTTGAGATTGCTCACACCGGGCTTCGGATAGCGCGCGGGGGCAACGGCTCATTCTCTAATGAATGGCCACTTGAAAGAAGGGGGGGTGCGCGCAATCGGGCCGGATTGCGCGCACCCCGGGGGCAATTGTGCGCAAGCGGGTTCTTTTGCGCGCAAAGGCCTTAGGGTGAGTTTTTATTCAAATGAAAGGAGCCAGCGGGGATTGCGCGCGAAGGCGGACCCCGAGGCTTTCCTGCGCGAAAGAAAAGAGGTTACCTGAAGTTCGTCATTGCGCGCGGAAGGGGTGGAATTGCGCGCACGAGAGACGTTTCGACTTCCAGCAACCTTTGAAACGTTGGGGGTCGCCTTGTATTTATAGGCAACCCCGGGCGCGGAATCCAGGGTGCGAGCGCGAAATTCTCCTCGCGGGCGCGGAATCGGGCGCGGCGCGCCAGGGAGTCGCGCGGACCAGCGGCGCGCACAATTGCGCGCCGGACCGGCGCATTGCGCGCATCCCGGGGGGTTTGCGCGCGGAACATCACCTTTGCGCGCGGGCCTCTGAAATTCCGCGCAAGGCCTCCGGGCCCTCCGAAACATCCTTCCGACTCCAAATATGACCTCGCTTTCCGCATCCGGAGCTTCGTTTGGGAACAACGGACTTTTCCGGCGTCTACAAACATCCCACAAAAGTATGTAGTGGAAAATGTAGCATAAATCTCATGAGAATAAAAGTGTGATGAAAAATCCCTTACAAAAACTCAGCAGCCTAACAACGCCACTTAAAACATCCAAAAATGTATTGAAGAGATCAAATAGGGTCTCCCATAATATGAACATAAAAAGTACAGAATAAGGAATATAAAAGAACATTACCAAAAATAATAAATATGAGCTTAAAATAAATTACATAAAAGAGAGTACTTAAAAATAATAGAGATGTAATATCCCTTACATCAAGTCCGACTTGTCTTGTTCGTTTCTTTATATTTTTTTAAATCGGGTAACTCCCTTTGGATTGAACCAAAATGGTCTCTTGAAGAGATTTCTGCCTATGGTATGGCTTCTAGGATGAGGAGAGGGATGTGGAGGGATAAAATGAGTAGATTTTTGTTGAGCCAATGGCTTGAGAGGTGTGGGTAAGGAGGTATAGGTGGGGGCCTTTTATAAAAGGGTGGAGGGGCACTCTTGGAAAGTCTTGAAAAGTTACTTTATTATAAAATTATTTTTAGATATCAAACGTCCCAAAATTATATATTTCTAGGATAAGGAGATAAGTTTTCTAAATCCACCCTTCCAATTGGTTTTTGACAAGTGTATGTCTTATATTATACATTATCTTTCAATTTTTTTTAAACCATTCATTAATGAGGTAATCGCTGCATCATCATGGTTTCATAAATAAATTACATTATTTAATGTCTAAAAATTATAAAAAATAATATAATGTAGGAAATATTTTTATCTTTCCAATGAATATTTATAGTCAAAAATATGACTTGTATAACCCCATGTAAAAATTGTTTTAGTAAAACAATACATGTTTGTGAAATTTTTATTTTAACTTTAAATAAAAAGTTATTATTGTCATTTTCTTACCCAAGTGGCTTCATGGGGTCCCCATGTTGACCCATGGATTTTATTGGTCGTCCATGACTCATCCAATAAGGTTAGGACATGTTTCAAGGTCATTTCATATTATTATATCATTATATTTACCTTAAATTACACTAATTACCTTTAATCGTGATTAATAAAACATAAAAGTTACTATTCACAAAAAAAATTATTTTAATCCCATTGAACCACATTTTACATCTTAATGACAACCATGTATGTCGGATTTTTGAAATTCAAATCACATAAGTGGTAACGTTTTATTTAAACGAAAAATCAGTTTTTTAACTACCACTTAGTGGTTTCACTATTCATCAAAAATTGAAGTTTTTGAGAAAAATACCCAAATTTCACCCTAAGCTATATTTGATATTCCTAATTCAAAAATGATTTCTATTTTACAAAATTAAAACCATATAAGTTTCATTAATTAATTTAATAATTAATTCCCCCTATCAAATCAAATAGCGTGTTTTTAAGAAACAAAATATATCAAATTATTAACACTAGTTTAAGTCCAATTTTGAAGTGAAATTAATTCCAATGACTACTATTGTATTAAATGGTAAAAATATATTCTAACTAAACTTTAAGACCAATTAAAAAGTTAACATATCCATATAAATAAATTATATTAAAAAGAGGTTTGAAATTAAAAAACAATATTTTCACTAAAAATGATCTTTATCGGAAAATAACAAAAATTTACACAAAGTAAATTTTGATGTCCAGATTCTAAAGAAGGATTTTATTTGGTCCAATATAATATATAAAATTTTCAAAAAGTGTATTTAAAAAGGGTTATCCATCAAAAGGCGGTTAATCAACCTTTTAAAGAATAATAGAGTATTTACACTTAATGTTGGATTCATTCGCATTTTAAGCCTCTAACATTTATTGGAAAAAAGTAAAAATATTTGACAAACATATATAATCATTTTGTATTTTTGTTCTGTTCATTCCCTCCATTACAACAGCTAGGTGTTAACTACCATTTAAAATAATATTATTTTATTATTAGAGTGCAACGTAAGATTTCAAAGAAACATGTTGTTGCCTATTGGGTACGCCATCGAGCATAGCATTACCTTTAAAGTAATATTAGTATTTTATTCACAAATACTAATAAATATTAAAAAAGTAATATTCTTTATTTACCTAGGATGTTACATACTTCCCCCTTTTAGGAATTTCTTCCTCACAATTTTAAAATTGGGCTTGGAAACTTCATTGAAAGCCCCACACCAGAAAAGAAGTAAATTAAACTATCACTTTAAAAGAAAGAAAGAAAAGTACCAAGGTAACCCAAGACAACAAGTACTAGGATTCAATGAAAACATGGATATGGAAGAAAAAAAGGGTTACATTCTGATGGAGAGTGATAGAAACATGTTTAGGAGAAAATTAACCACCCTAAAATCACAAACTTGTGATGGGTTAAACTGTATTTGATTCCCCAATAGGAAATGTTAACAGACCACATAATATTTTTAAGTTACTTTTAATTGAGGAATTTATTTATGAGCTTAACTAAATCACAAGGAAATATATTTTCGTGTCCTTTAGAATTTCATATCTCACTAGATTTCTTACAAAAAAACTCATTTTTCCTCCAAAAGATGAGTATTTACGATGACTTGTTCACATTAAGAGCGTTATAATCATCTTCTTGAGAATCATCTAATCCAAAAAAGTGAACTATATATTTCCCATGTATTTATACCTTAAAAAAATCCAAAATTGTTAGAACATGATCAGATAATCCAAAAAATAATAATCCTTTATAAAAAGAAAACTCATTCTTAATCTCCAAAATTTGTCCAACACAACCCAAAGTTCAATGAAGACCATTCGATAAAAAAATTTCCCATAAAATTATTCAAATTAAACCAACCCAATATTTATTCCCAAATATTTGAAGGATTTAATAACATAGTCTTCCAAGGTAAAAATTAACATTTATCTCCAAATAACATTTGTTTCTCTTAAAGTCTCATACTGAAAAGTAATTAACCTAATCATATATCCTCCATGATAGGTCAATAATTTCCTAGATAACCCAAAATCAACTTATTCTTGATTCATAAAATCATCTAACTAAAAATAATTTCTCATACTAACCAGGGACATCACATAGTCCAGTGGTAGGCGATGCGCCCTTGTCTCCCTTCAGTTGTGGGTTTGATTCCTGTGGCCTTACCAGATGCGACGGGTTGTCACCCATCCTACGGGTTTTCCTTTTTATAAAACTCCAAAAATAACCCTAAAATGTTTTAACATAAATGGTTTCCTTATACCTCTCATTTTCATCCAAGTTTATTATGATCTCAACATCCTAATTCATGAATTATTATTTCACCACCATAAGATAAAAATAAAATGATTCCCAAAAATGAAGAACATCATACCTTGATCTTGGTGTCAATTTGGATTCATTGTCATCCTGTTCAAGTAGGTAAAAGGTCCATGCATTGCAACAATGATTTAGAGATCCTTCCAAATCATTTGCTTCCTCCATCCAAATACACCTTGTACAACATGGGTGATATGGGTGTTCACAGAAAAACAATTTTGGAAAATAATCATGTATGACATATAATTTCAAGACATCTGATAAAACATGATTTCTATAAAACAGCCAGACCGATTTTGAGTTGAAACTTTATATTAATGAACCTTTTAAAATACCATAGGTATGTGCTGAGAGACTATATTTTAAAAGAATATATAAATAGGTTGCACAAGGGTCTCCTTCTTTAGTACCTTTTTTAAAAATCATAATATGCTTCAAAATATTGTGATAAGGTAAAATATTTGAAAATGACTTGATAATATTTACCTTTCTTGAAAATATGAGAATATTCTAAAAATATTATTTGTCTAAATTACCCATGATCCGCGATGATAATGAGGTATAGTGGAGGTGTTTTATATCTCAAACAACTGCTTTCAAGTGAGTCGTATCCTAGAAAAAGTTTTACAATCATCAGAACATGACTTTGCAATAATTATTGCAAGCATGTCCCCAGGAAGAGATAGGAATTTCATTTGAGATCCTCTTACTTCCGTTTTTAACCGACTTTACATGACCTGAAAAAAGTTATAAAACAATTATTTAACTGAAATAATAGATATAGAGACTAACCATGTGTCTAATGAAAACTCCTAATCCCTAAAGATGTCTAAACTGACCTTTGATACCAAATATAAGGCCCCTGACTTAAAACATTACGTAATATTTAATTAAATGAATAATTCACATAGGGGATCATATCAGGTTTATATTTTTAGAGAATTAGGACATAACTATTACATCTCAAAAGATTATAATGTATAAACTTCTACTATGTTTCCATAAAATAAAAACTCTTAAAAAGAAACATGTCTAGTTCCATGTTTTAGATAGCATGTCTTTCCTTGATCCCATCCTTGACACTATTCATCTTTAAGTCTTGTGGAAAAAATTTCAAAAACTTGGGATGAGCATTAAAATAATACTAAAGGATACACAAAGAAGGAAAACTGTTAGTTTTTCAAAAAAAAAAGTAAACCATGAATACTTAATCAAAGTAATACTTTTCACTTTTATGAAGTAGTAAATACTCTTCACTGAATAAAAGATCACTACTTATCCTTTGTAACCAAAAGATTACCATAAATCCATATAAAGAAAACATAACATATAAAGGTAACATGGGATATAAACATACTTAAATGGAATAACCATACGATCATCTTCCATATATATCACTACATGGAATAGCCATTCGGCCGACTTCCATACCCAATGAATTGGAGGTTATAACGTAACCACCTATCCTGGTATTCATAGCACCACCCATCATATGGTTTATCACGTAACCACCCGTCAAATGTTCAAGTACCATGTATGTCAGATTTTTGAAATTCAAATCACAGAAGTGGTAACATTTTTTTTAACAAAAAATCAGTTTTTTAACTACCACTTAGTGGTTTCACTATTAATCAAAAATTGACGTTTTTCAGAAAAATACCCAAAATTCACCCTAAAAATAATTTTTTATTCTGAATTCAAAAATTATGGCTATTTTAAAAAATTGAAAACATATATGTTGCACTAATTAATTAAATAATTAATTCCTACTGTCAAAACAAATTGTGTGTTTTTAAAAACAAAATATATCAAAATATTGACAATAGTTTAAGTCAAATTTAAAAGTCAAATTAATTCCAATGACCACCATTGGATTAAATGGTAAAAATATATTCTAACTGAACTTTAATCCCAATTAAAAATATAATCTATCCATATAAATAAATCAGATTAAAATGAGTTTTTGAATTAAAATACAACATTTTCACTAAAAATGATCTTTATTAGAAAAATAACAAAAAATTACACAAAGTAATTTTTGATGTCTATATTCTAAAGAATGATTTTATTTCATCCAATATAACATATAAAATTTTCAAAAATTGTATTTAAAAAGTTTTAACCATCAAAAGTCGGTTAATCAACATTTTAAAGAATTTTCGAATATTTAAGCTTAAAATTGGATTCATTCTCATTTTAAGACTATAACATTTATTGGATAAATGTAAAAATATTTTAAAAACATATATAATAATTTCGTAGTTTTTTCTGTTCATTCCCGCCATTATAATGGCTAGGCGTTAACTACCATTTAAAATAATATTATTTTATTATTAGAGTGCAAAGTAAGATTTCAGGAAACTCGTTGTTGCGTATTGGGTATGCCATCGAGCATATCATTCCCTTTAAAGTAATATTAATATTTTATTCACAAATATTAATAAATATGTAACGGTAATATTCTTTATTTACCTGGGATGTTACAGTTCTTCTTAGCCATTGAAGGCTTCAAAAAATGGATGAATTGGTTCAAAATTTATCTTCTCTATGGAATTATTCAGATTGGAGATGTATACCTATGGGTAGGGGCTTCTTCCACATTATTTTCTCATCATAGGAACTAAAGAAAAAGGATTTAGGTATCAAATTGATTTTCTTAACACTATGTAAGATCTGTTTTCAATAATCTGATTTTTAATTTAATTCATTTTAATTGAAAAATTATCAAACCCAAGTTTGGATTAATATTTTTGGTCCTAATAAGATTTTATATAATCCCACAATTATTTTAGATATTTCCTATGTTATTGGTATTCCCCTCAAAAGGGATTGATCGACTGAGTATTCTAAGATTAGGCACTTTTCAAGAGTCTTATAGGTGGTTGATTTAAGAATGTGCTTGATTAACAATATATTTTCATCTTCTCTAAATGATGGAATACCTCTTAAGGTGGAATATGAAAGACTTCATTATTTTTGTTTGGATTGGAAAACAATTGTTCATGACAAAGGAACATTCCATGAAAATGTGGTTTGTTCCTTTTTCTCTTTAAAAGAGAATCATATGCCATATTGTAGGAAGGAATTGAAGGTATAGAATACGAATGATCCTATTAGCGGTAGATGTGATTTTGAGAGGAAACTCATTGAGGTTGTGGATAATGATTTTATGGGACATGCCTCCTCCTTTGGGATGAGGCATGATCATGTGACTCCAGTCTTGGATGAGCATGTGAATCTGGATGCATCTGTGCCAGATCTTGGTAGTGATGATTTGAAATAGGTCATTAGAACTGATGATAATGTTCATTAGTATTTTTCAGAAGATATACCTACACAGTATCATTTAGGGAAAGGGTTCATGTAACTAGGGTCTTATAATCCTCCAACTTTACATGATGAAGGGATCAATACAATTGACATGAAACAACATGTTTATTTTCATAATGAGATTTAGAAAATTGGTAATTCTTCCATGATCTAAGTGAAATAGAGAAACATCTTTGATGATGAAGTGTTAAATGACAGTACCCAACTAAAGGCATTGGGAAGTGGTGTTAATGCCTTTTATAAGGATACAATTATATATAGAAAGAAAAAGGCGATTAATAGTGAGTGTTTCACACATTCTCCTTTGAAGAGAAGGTCGTGGAGGGACTATTATTACCTACCAGAGAATGTGTCTAATAGATATAATTCAAAGAGTCTAAAGAAGGAAAATGAAGAATTACTCAATATATTTAATCAAGGTAAATCTCAATAGATGTGGGAAACTGATGATGAATATGAATATGGAAATGACATTTCTTATTATGAACTTTAAATATTTTGTTTTAAGGGTGAGGGTAAAACACTTTCATTGACCCAGCCTACCACTTTTATTTAATTTTTATTTTATTTCTAAAAAATGGTCATAAGAATTTCTTTAGATAGACTATTTTGGTAACCTTCATATCAAATATCATAAAACTTATTCTTGGAATAATTATTTTTGTGTTAATATGACATGAATCATAAGTAAATCAATATCATAAGCCATGAAATAAAAAAATTAAATAATACATGGAATCATAGCATAAAAATAAGCATATAAATCCCATATACCATGGATACCTTCCAAGACCATTATAACATGTTATTCTTGGCTAAACCACTCATGTACATGATTCATCCTTGGGATTCCCTCCCATGTACCCTCTTATTTCGGTATTGGGATTCCATCCCAAGTACCCCCCCCCCCCCCCCTTTTGGGATTAGAATGCCCTCTTGTGTACCCTTTGAACTCATAAAATATTTATCATTACCAAAAGAATTGGATTGAGATATAGGTAAACCAATAATAAAATTAAAACGATGCATTTGTGTTCCACAAGAATATAAATGATTCATCATATCATAACCCTTAAAAATAAATGGGTTTCCTCAAAATCATTCAATCATAACAAAATCCATGTAATAAATGGGATTCATAAATATCATTCTATAATAATAAAAAAACAACCTTAGGAATAATATAGTTATAATCCATGAAAAATATCCAAATGAACATTTCATACATGACCTGTAAATAATCATTAGAAAAATATCCTTTCTTTAAAAACATTTTATTTTCTTAAAACACCAAACAATTTTTAAAAAAAAATATCTTTCAAAATGAGAATATAATATTGTAAGATAATATTCATGGAATTAGGTCATCATGAATGAATAAAAATAAAATCAAATTGTATAAGTAAAAAAATTATTTTCCTCATACTTTTTCCAGATAATTAAAAAAATTAAATCATTCGGAAAATGAAAAAGGGATTACTTTAAAACCAATGAGTTAAAAGTAAAACATGGGTAAAAATAAGCATAAATATTTATATGAAAATGGTAAAATCATTTTTATAACTTTATTCAAAATCATTTTTGTGGATTATAAATATTTTTTAATTGAGATTTAAAATGAAACAATTCCAATTTTTGATGAGATTTTGAAATAAATACTCATCACATAAATAGAATGGTATGCCCCATGAAAGAGGTAAAATTATATGTATATTAAAATACTATAATATTCTGTATAATTCTCATAAAATACATTAGTAGTTATTATATATACCATATATAAGAAAAAAGTATGGTATAAGGCATGTGCCCCACAAAAATAAAAGTGAGGCATAAATATATTACTACTTGAGTAAATTATGAATCCTGAACCCCATGAAATAATAACGTCAATTAATGCTTATAATATCATTAAATAATTGAATTTAATTATATAATATGTCCTAGGTCATTATGTACACCACACCAAACAAGAGAAGGGTGAATACGGAATGTATCTCATGGAAATAAAAAGTGAGAAAAAATACCCTTACCTTAAGTCCTGACTTCCTTCCCACACATTAAAAAATAATATATAATAAAAATAAGTTTATTATAAATTAAAAATAATAACAATATTGAAATGTTTAATACCTTATATGATTTAATTAGGATATTTTATTACCCATTTATTAACAATCCCCATGTTAATGTAAAGTTTCGAGTATAAACCACTTTGTTTATCATACATGTTTTGACATTTATTTCTTAATACTCTTATTAAATCATGATTTAATTATTTATAGAATATAAAATAGGACTTATATATCATATATATTTAGTCTATAAATATTTATAATAATCTATAAAAGATATATAAATGGAATGTAATACAACATTCATGGAGATGGTATGTCGTACGTACGCATGATCATTGTTTCCATGTTATTGTTTTGTTAAAAGAAAGGAATGTATCTGATATATTATCATTAAAAAATAATTATATTATCATATAAAACATATATATTCATATCATTTCATCCATATTAACTTCCATGACATATAGGTGAATAAAAAATCACATTGTATCTTGGAGATGTAAATCCATACGTACGCATTAGTAAAGTTATCATTTTCCCAGAATATTAGACGTTAACATGTTAGACATGATATTATCATTATTGAAGTATAATTATATCCTAAATATCATATATATCATATAAAACAATATTTTCATTCATAATTACCAACAATAATAGGCGGGGAAGGAAAAAATGAACAACATCTTTTCGTGGGGTTGTAGTTCTCCTTACACAAGAACGGTAATTTGTGACAAAAGTAATGCTTATAGAAATAATTGAGTGAATTTCGGGGGATAATTGATTAGTTTTTGGATGTGAAAAAGTTATTTTGAGTTGTTCATAAAAGATAAGAAGATTTTCCCTTTTATAAGAGAGGGGATGGGCACTCTTGGAATCTCCGAAAATATTAAATTACTATAAATTAATTTCAAATTAAAAAAGATAAAAAGTGATTAAATATAATATAAAATTAGGATATATTTAAATCCTATCAACCTATGATTTTCATACATTTTTTTGTCATATTATTTCTCTTAGCTTTTTCCTTTAACCCTTAGTTAATCCCTTTAACTATTACAATGACAACGCCTTTTTTTACTACTTATGGGCTCATATATTTTGTATAAAATGAAAAAATAACCATAAATGAGAAATTTATAAATGATTAGGACTTATCCCAATAATTTATATAAATACTATATATTTATAAATTTTATATCTTTTAGTAAAATTTTATTTAATTTTAAATATCAATAATACCAATTTTGACACTATTCATTTCATGACTTTCTAAAAATATCACTAAATCATGATATCATAAAACTAACTCATTTAGGTTCTTAAATTTCAAATTCTTCAATAAAATTCAGGGATTGAATTAATTATATAAATTAATTTTTTTTGAATATTTTTAATATAATTTAATTGATTCTCCCATTAATTAATCATTTATTGGATCATCATTGTGTCACCATTTAATTTATTAATTTCATTCCTAAAACTTATTAATAAATTACCATAATGTATAAAAACATATCATATTTAAAAATAATATTTATAGACAAACATAACCGATATATAATACCATAGTAAAATTATTTTTCTTGTTAAATATAAAAGAGTGAAAAAAAATTCTTTCCTATGAATATAATACTATAAAAGTGTCAATGTCCCACCAAGTGACTCCATATAGACTTAAAATAATATCATAGTTAATTTTCTCGATACATACTCAACTAAATAAATTATTGTAATTATTAGGGAAATTTCTTATTAGTTATAATAATATTTGTATCTTTAATTACATTATTTACCCATAATCGTCGTAATAAATAATAATACGGAAGATACAATTCATAATGATCAAAAAGTGTACATATTTACATAATTCGGAAATTATGATTCCAAATATTGAATCCATTTTTCATATTCATCTTACATAATGAATAAGTTTTATATATTTATATATTAAATAATAATAGTTTAGTAATATACTATTGTTCGGTAAAACTCGGTCTTGTATATAATGCAAGATATCAAAGAGAGATGACAATGTGTATAATAAAATCCCAGTATAGTGTTTCATATACCACAATCTATGCTCGTGTTTCATGAACAACAATATTTTCATTGTGTTATGTATAACACTATCCAAAAATAGCGTCTTTCATATAAAGAAATATATATTCAGTATTGTGTGAAATGAAAAATATCAAAAATAATAAATTAATTCAACAAAAATATTTCACAGAATATCAGGGTGTTACATTATACCCCCCCATAAAATTTATTTTTCCCCCAAAAATTCTTCTAGGTTATTAAATGTTTAATACTAGAATGTTTCTTTCATAGAAACCCACAAGGTAAAAAATAATACCAAAACATAATTTTTAGAAATTAAATATGAAATACAATGGTTACTCAGTGTATTTCATAAATGGGTTTCTATATTGGAGAAGATGAGTGGAAAGTGAAAATAATGAAATGGAAGATAAATAAAACTATCATATTATACTGTAGAGTGATATGGAACATGGTTAGATGAAAGTTAACAATCAAAAAGGAATAAATCTACCATGATCTAAGGGACCATTTCATTAATCCCAAAAGTTGGTATTAGGATAACCATTTCAGTTTCAATATCATTTCCCTAGGGTTGAAGAATTTTCAGAAGAATACATAATTACTTGATTTTATCAGAATAAGATCCTTTTTTGTTCCTTGATAAACATTCACTCCATATCTTATTCCAAGAAATGAGGCTGAATTTTTCATTCTTGATGAATTTACAAGTCATGTGATCCATAAAGTTAATGAAAAGTCATTACATCTATCTTTATCAAAACAAAAGGTTAGAAGAAGTTATTCTCTATGTAGATATTGACATTTTGTGTGATAATAACTTAATCTCAAAACATCATATGATGTTTAATCTAAATTATACAAAAATGGTTAACTGTTTAACCCTTCAAAAATAAAATTCACTATTTATTCCTTCAATTATCTATTAACTTATGTAAAAATAATATCATTGGAAACATGGGTCTATCCTTGTACTCATAGAATATAAAATTTAGTGTTATTTTTTTCATAATCAATATAGGTGAAGATAATCAAATGAAATCTCAGAAAATTAATAATAATAATATTCTCTTATGGATTTATCACAAAAATAGTACAAAAATTACCAACTATGGAGGGGATGATAAGTATTTCTTGATTATCTTGGTTTTTTATTCAATTATAATGGCATAATATTTACCTTTTTTATATTTCTCATAGTTTCTTCCATCATATCATTCAAATTAGTCCTATGATTGTGGAACTTGTTATCATAATGGTCAATATGTAATTGAGACATTAATGTTTGTGAGGATCATTCTATATGGATTTATCATTATTAAAATAATTATCTAAATTCCTCCCATCAATTTAAATTTTTTCCACTTTATGAATTTCTATTACGTACTTAAAACATTTATTATCCTCATTAAGACAATTCACTCCACATTTCATCCCACAATTTGTTCAAAATGGAAGGATCATTTTATTTTATCTATTATTGTTATATTTTCCTTTGAAATTCATCTTCCTTTTCTTCTCAGAAATATAAGATTGATAAAAAAGTCCAACCAACATTCCCTCCTTTGCATCACATGTAAAAAATTATTAATTGCTTCTAAAGTCTCTCAGAGCCAAGTCTATTTATAGACTAGGTTTCAAGAAATTAAATAATTGATTGATATTTCTTTCAGGTTTAATGATAATACCTAAATAGTACCAAAAAAGACATGTAAAAAAATCTTCATAGTAATGAACATATTCGTCTGCATTCTTCTCAAGCTCTAGGAATTCTAGTTCCATATTCCCATGAAGAATTCTAAAAAAATTATTTATTGAAAAATATGTTCTTGAACACATCCCAATCTATTGTTTTGATTTCATCATATTACCTTGTATTCTTGATTAGAGTCAACCACTGATATGTTATACCTTATAATGGATAAATATTTATAATTACTTTCTCATGTTCAGAAAATTGGAGAATAAAAAACATATTTTCTGTGGTACGGATCCATTGTTCAGTAACAAGTGGATCTGAAGACCCGTTGAACGACGATAGGCATTGCCTCATCAATTAATCAACTAAATATTTTTTCCTCCATTGATCATTTGGTATACTGGAGTGGTTCATAGCATGATAAATTTCTGTTAGTATAAAAATAATATTTTTCATTCCATCTCCAATAACATTCAGTTTCACTTAAGGACAATCGTTGCTTTGTCCATTTCAACCACTATTAATTTGGTTCCTTCAAGTTCCTCCCATTGAATAAAACCAAAGACGTATAGTAAGAAACAATTATCATAGTGAAGAACCTTTTAATAATGGAAAACTACTTATAGTATGTATAAATTATGAAACATTCATTATTATATTACACCTTATGTTTTTTCTAGGTTATTCATATCTAACTAAAAAATAAATCATTAATGCTGGTTCACGAAGAGTTTGTGAACTTCCAAAATATATCATAGGAGAGTTTCAAATTAGGTGTGCAGTAAATCCCATTCTTGTGTACCAGGTTATGCTCGAGTCATGATCAATGCATATTTTCAGAGTTTTTACCACTAAGTACATATATTCTAGAGTCAAATTCAACTGTTGTATCCAGACAAGGAATAAATTCTTGTAAGCCACTCATGAAATCCTTTAACAAAATTATAGGACATCATCATTAGATTTTATGCTTCCTTAGAATTATCTTTAAATACATCCTATACATATCCTTAGAAAATGTCCTAGTGAATTCACTATAGTATTTTCATCCTATTTTCCAAAGAATGACTAATGCTTTTCTCTAATACCAACTATAGAAACCCAAGATTTATGTTCATAAACATTACATCACCATTGAGGAATACATAACACATTACAAATAAATACACCCCCAGACCATATTAGTTCAATTCACTTAAAAAATATAAAAAAATATTATAAGAGGGTGAAATATCGTCAATTTTACTAACAAATATCATCCCCCTTATAAATTCAACATAAAAAATCATTCACAACATGGATTTGGGAATCATAATAAATATGTGAGATAAATTGATTAGTAAATGTAAATAAAGGAAATTCATAAGAATATATTGATCATCAGGGTAGGATAACATGATAATGATCATTTTAAGATAATATCATGCATATCAAAGATCCTAAACAAGAATAATGACATAAATATTTTTCGTTCATATGACATGAATCATAAAAAAATTAAGATTATAATAGATGAAAGAATAAATTATGAATAAGACATGGAATTTTGACATAAAAATAAGAATATAAAAACAATATGTTAATGATGCCTTCTATGTCCTTAGTAACATGTTTGTATTAGGATACCCACTCATGTACCTACTTCGGGCTTGGGATTCCCACACATATACCCTCTTGTTTCTGGATTGGGATTCCCTCTCATGTAACCACTCATTTTGAGATAGGGATTCACTCTTGTATAACATTTTATCTCATAAAACATTTATCATTAACCAATTAATTTTAGATAGATATAGGTCCAACACTTCAATTAATGAAAACTATACATTTTTCTACTACAATAACCTAAATGATTCATCATATATGAACCCATGAAAAGAAATGGGTTTCATAAGCATGATTTAATCATAACATAAACCAATGAAATAAATATGTTTCATAAATATAATTCAATCATAAAAATAAAAAACCCTAAGAATAATATAGATACAACCCTTGAAAAATATCCCTATTAAAACATAATTAACATTTTAGATATGACTTGTAAATAATTCTTGAGAAAAATATCCTTTCATTGAAAATGTTTTCTTTTACTAATGTGTCATGAAATTTTAAAAGAAATCATTTTTTGTGATATTAAAATTATAATCTTGTTTTGGAATATTAAGTTCATTAATTAATAATTAAATATTAAAAATGAATTCATGTTTTATAAGATAAAAAATATTCTTCTCATACTGTTTTTGGAAAGGTCAAAAAAGTACCTCATTTGGAATATGACAAAAAAATCCCTTTCAACAATTTTAGTAAAAATTAAACAGTTAGTAAAAAAATTAATTATTAATTAGATAATGTTAAAAATCATTTTAATTTTTTTCAAACATGTATTTGGAATATAAATATTCCCTGATGGAAATTTAAAATGAAACAATCCCAAATATTGATGAGATGGTGAAATAAATACTCATTGCCATAAAATAAAAAGAATATTATTCCCTAAAAAGAAATAAATTATATGTAAATGGAAGTAATATAATATTATGGATGATAATAATAAGATTCATTCATGGGTAGTATATACACCATATATAAGAAATATATAGTGTATAATTCATGTGTACCATATAAATAAAAGTGAGACATAAATCACTTACTACTTGAGTAACATTAGAATCATGAACCCAATGATATATTATCATCAATTAAAGATTTTACTATCATTTAAAAAAGTAAATTAATGATATAATATTTCATAGGTCATTATATAAAACACAATAAATATGTGACTAGAGACTATGGCATGTATCTCACTAAAATAAAAAGTGAGATGAAATTCACTGACCATAATTGTTTATTTCAATCACACACATTAAAACCTCCTATATAATAAATATAACATTATTATACATAAAAAGAAAAGTATTCATATATTTAATACCTCATATGATTTACTTATGAATTTCTACTACTTTTTTATTAACAATTCCAATGTTTAAGCAACGTTTTGTGTAACAAAAGCATCTTTTATCGTTCATGTTCTGAGTTTTCATTTCTCATGCTCTTATATAATTCATCATTTAAATTTTAAAATAATTTAAAGTATGAATTATATATCTTATATATTTATTTCATATACATTAATAATAATCTATAATATATATTTTTGTGTGTGTGTGTGAAATTCAATACATAGTTCATGGAGATAATAGGTCGTATGTATGCATGAACGTTGTTTCTATTTTCTCGTCAGTTTAAATGAAAAACAATTATATGATATATTATCATTAAAGGGTCATTTTATTATATAAAATAGATATATTCCTATAAATTCATCCTTATTACCATCTATAAAATATCGGTGAATAAAAAATCACATCACGTCGTGGAGATGGTAGTCCATACATACTCATGAGCAACATTGTCATTTCACAAAAATATTAGATACGAAAAATATAGATAAGATATTATCACTCCACATGAATAAATATATCTTAAATATCATATATATCATATGAAAATAGATTATACATCATAATTCCTTACCATAAGTGGTGGTAATCAAAAATTAACAACATTTTTTCATGAGGTGGTAGTTTTTCATACATCAGAATAGTAAGTTTGTTACCTATTCGATGGAATTGGGTATGATTTTAGGTCTGAACCTTAATAAAATAAACCTAGTATATCTAGTATACTTCGATTACTATATAAAAAAGAAATAAAAATAATATAACTAGTCAAAGGATGATATAAAATAAAAATGTTCATTAATGAACATCAACTCTTATTTGTGTATCTCTTTTTTATTTGCATAAAATTACTATTGTGGTTGTATTTATTACCAAATTAATGATTCTATAATTAATTTAAGGATTTTTTATGAGTCTTGGAAATATTTTTTCAAAGATAAATTGATTTTCTAGTTTGAATAAAAGAGAAGAAGATGTGATCTTTTATAAGACATGGGAGGGGCACTCTTACAATATCTTAAAATATGAAATTACTATAAATTAATATTCAATTACAAATGGATACATAGTAAGTTAATAAGGATACTATATTATTATATATCTAAATCCTATAAACAAATAATTTTTATATATACTTAGGTCATATTAATACCCAAATATTTTGTCTTTAACCCCTAATTAATCTCCTTAACTTTTAGTATGAAAACATGTGTTTTTACTAATTATGGGATTATATAGTTATTATAAAATAAAAAAACACCAAATGAGTCATTTATGACATTTAAGGGATTATAAAACTTATTTAACACAATATTATATGTTTATAATATTTATATTATTTGATAAAATATTATTTATTCAAAAATATCAATAACGTCAATTTTGACATAATTCATTACTTAGCTTTTAAAAAATATCATAAAAATATGATATATTAGAACAAACTCATTTAAAATATCAATAAAATGTCATACTAATCCAAACAAATTATGGGATTAATATTATATAATTATATTTATTTTAATATTTTTAATATAATTTATTTGTTTCTCCCATTAATGAATGAATTTAGACATCATCATTATGTCACCATTTAATTTAATTATTTATTTCCCAAAAAAATATAAATAAACTACCCATGATGTAAAAAATTTATATATCAATAAGTAATTTTTATATCCAAACATATTCCTTACCTAACACAGTATTAAAAATATCTCTCTTGTGAAAAACGAAAGTGTGACAAAATCATATTTCCTCTCATTATAATTCTATAAAGGATTTGTAGTCTTACAAGTCTCTCCATGTGGAAATAAAATCATCCCAAGTAAGATTTATGTAGAAAAAAACCGATATGATCAAATCATGATAAGTTTTAAGGTAAATTTATATTAGATATAATATTTTTTTTACCTTTAATTACTTTATTTACCCTTAACCATGGTCATAATTTTTTTTACTAATGTTATTACTCGTAATGTCCAAAAATAAAAGGGTCATATTTAAATAATTTTTAAATTATTATTACAATTATGGAATAAATTTTCCATATTCAAAACATAGAATTGGTATAAATTAATTTAAAATTAATCTTGTTGATGGGGTGGGGAAATAGGTTAATAAAGTTAAAATATGCAAAAGATTGAGAATAATTAATATCTCAACTAAAAGTAATAATTTTTTTAATGACCTAAATAATATTTAATGATAATAAATTTTCCTAATTATAATGAAAAACCATCAAAAAATATAACTAAACACCATAAATTATTTCAATGAAAACGTTTTTTTCAATTAAAATTTAGTATTTTTCACTATTCATCAAAAAATGAATCTTTCTATAAAAATGCCAAAAATTAAACCAAAATAAATTTTGATACTCTGTATTTAAATAATAAGTTTATTTTTCCATATAAAAATTCTAAAAGTGTCAAAAATTATATTTAAAATTGGTTCTCCATTAAAAGTTTTTGAAATTACACTTTTAAAAAATATAGGTTTTTATGCATAAGATTGGGTTAGATCTTAGATTATTATAATATAATATTTTGTATGAATATAAAAAATATTTTATGGAAAATATAACACATATATTTGATTATTATAATTCAATAATTGTAATTAATTTAATTTATTATGAAAAAATGACTTTGGGATCATAACAATAAAACTATTTCCTTGATGATCAATTGGTATTTATTTTTAATTTTATTTATTTACTAAAAAATAAATTACTATTATCAAAATTATATTTTCATGAGTTATTTAATACAATTCATAACCAAAAATCAAATGGCTATTTTATATCTTACTATATATTAAATAATAATATTTTAAAATTTTACTATTGTTTGGTAAAACACGGTCTAGTGTGTAACGCAAGCTATCAAAGGAACTCGACATTGTGTGTAACAAAACCCAATACTTGTGTTTCATATACCAAAATATAATATTTTGTTTTTGGGGTTTAATTATTATGTTGTTGCTTCATATAACACAATACGAAAATAGTTTTTTTCCTATAACAAAAGCTATATTCACTATTGTGTGAAATGAAAAATACTGAAAATATTAAATTAATTCAAAAATAATATTTCAAAACATCTCAGGTTTTTACAATGATAATTTAGAAAAATGTATTCCTTATTTTTAATCAATTTAATTTTACATTTTTAATAATTCCATATTTATTTTTTAAAAATTTTATTAGTGAAAATAATTGATGTTAATCACAGTGATTACTGTAAATATAAGTTTTCTGTGTGGTTAATCTTAAAATATAACATTTGAAAGAAAACAAAAACATTCCAAAAACTATTTTATAGAAAATTATATAATATATCCCATATTTAATATAAATTGGTTCCTTATTTGGGTCACATTACATAAGGGATACATCACAATGATGTTTCCCTTTTCAATTTATGGGAATGCCACTCATCCTCCACTATAAATGGGAACTCACGTCACTCACTTATCCACCCCTCCATAGAAATTTTTATCATAAAACACATTCCAAATTAACATCATAAATTCAAAAACATAATCTTATAATCATTAAATTTCATATAAATCCATGCAAGTAATTTCTTTAGTAAAAATTCATAGGAGTTACCCGAATAAGAGGTAATGGTCATCAACTTGAGTCATTGTTTTATTTCTTTATCCACCCACATAAATTATTATTATACAATGATTATGTAAAAACCTAAATATAATAAATATTATTATATTTTTTCAGGTTAGGGTGTTTAACTATACCCACACACACTTCCATAAAATGGGTTATGAAATTATCGTTCATGTGTACGATGGACTACCGCCTCACGAACCGATGACATTCATTTTTCTATTACCACATTTCAATGATGGTAATAATGATTGTAATACTATTTATATATAATTATTATGATCTATTTATGATCATTAAACTATTATATAGAACTTTAATTAATGATTTATGTTTTATGGGAATACACTAACACCGTTTGTGTATACGGTGGACTACCGCTTCACGAATCGATATGGTATATTCACGCTTTGAATGGAATTTTTTAAGGATGGGATTGATAAAAATATATTATATATATGAAATAAACATGATACTATAATTATAATACAAATATATATCATTTAATTTTATTTCATTTAATATGATATGAAAATATAAGCATTGTCCATGCATATGTACAACCTATCATCTCAGAAAACAGTGTATTTCATTTCAAAAAAAACATTTTATAGATTACTTTAAACAGAAATATACTGAATATATATTATATTTAAATCATGTTTTAAATTTTGGAGATAATTGAATCATTATATACTTAATAGGAACAAAACAAATAAGTCAAACAATACTATAAAAAGGGAAATTAACACCGGAAACTATAAAAATAATGAATGATTATTATCAAATAATATATAAGATGTTATAAAAGGATCATATATGATATTATAAATATTAATATGGTTAATTTATAATTTAATAAGTTTTATAAAACCAATATACATGAGTTTAATTGGAATTCTATCAAAATTGGGCGTAATGTACGGTATTTTTCCTCAATATTCATTCTATTGAGACTTATTTCTTATTATAAACCAATTTACAGTTATGTGGTGTATATATTTCCACTTGGACATGTAATATCCTGAATAATTTTTTCTTCATGGTATTTTAATTTTCAATTTGAATCATTTCATCCAAGGTAATTTATTTTGAAAATTACCAATTGATGAATGTTATTTTGAAATATCAGTTTATTTGGTGATTGTCAAAATTATCTTCTAAAAATAACATTATGGTAATAATTAGTCGTTGGAACTTTTATTTATATTAAGTATCCATATTATTTGGTGATGGATTTTATTATTTTATAAAAAATATACCATTTTTAAATAGGTGTTTTACTTTGAACGTTCTTTTATTAACTAGGGAAATATTGGTAATTCTACATCCTTTACACAAAATATATAATTGATACGAGATATTGTTCATGAATTAAATATAATATTTTATATATTATGAATAATTTAAAATGGACGTTATGTGAAGGTGATATAATTTATATATGCCCTCTATTCATCGATAGGTATCATGAGAAAAATTAGTTGTCCAAATTGAACAGGTTTCTACCTATGGTTTTAATGATTTTGTGAAAGGATTATAAAATATTGGTTTTCTTATTACTCAAAATTTACATACAATAATTAAAAATTTAATTATTTTATAACATATTTATTAATAATATCTATGAAATTTTTTATTTTAAATTATCTATGTATGCATTTAAATTTTATGTTTATTGATTAAATGGCATGTGTTTAGGTTATTTACATATCTATATGGATTATACCATATCGAGATATTTATATGGAATTTTGTTTTAGTTATCTACCTTACCATGTTAATTATAGTTACTTATTCATTAAATATTTGGTTGTTCTTATACTTTACTGATCATTTTATTTGACCTTTTTTTCCTTAACCCATGATAAGAAGATAATATTATGAATGAGGTTCAATGACGTCAAGATTTTAATTTTGTTATTATTTATTTTACATTCACTATGTATTATGGGTATCATGTATGTAATATTATTTTATAAAATAGCTAAACGTTTTGGTCCTTTTGGATTTCAATTGTGTATCTATGCTATTGTAACAAATTAAGGCACCGTATTTGAGCTATTGTGGTTGGGGTCATTATAGTTGGTATCAGAGATGGTGTAGTTGAAATTTTAGGAAATATATTAGGAAAAAAATCTTACGGAAGACAGCACTATGATATAATTTTAGGATAGGTATGAAATAACATCTTAGAGTTTTCTAAGTTAGATATTATATATATATTCTTGTATGTACATAAATATCTTCATAATACTTGTAGATATCATTCTAGAAAAGATATACCTAGGGGTAATGAATATAGAATGGTTATGTTGGGATTTACACAAGTGTAACCCAGTACATCAAATGGGGTATACATTTCACTTTCTATAAAACTCATGGAGATATTCATAGGATAATTCAAATTTTATTTACTACACATTATAAAGGATTTGAAATTAAATATTTCCCCCAGAGAACCAAACATTTTTATTCTGATATTAAAATTGAATAAATTTTTAATTTATATTGAGATGGATATTTGGAACTACAAATTATGATTTCAAATTCATAATTTTATGAGATAATAAAAATAAAACATTGTTGTGAAATGGAACCTAGAGGAAAGAATTGTTTTAATTATTGTAGGAAATGTAAAGATTTCCATGAGGAGGAATCCAATGAAGATGGTATTTGAATGGAGAAATTTATGGCTATATTAGGTAATCTTAATCAAGATATGAAAAATAACCTTTACCGGTTTAGAAACCTATTCCATGGTGATTTTATCGTATTCTATATCACTATATGTTACATAATCCCCCATAGTTTTGTAAGACTACTAATCTAATTTTATATGAGAAAATGATTAAGTATTTGGAGAAGATATTTATGTCCTTGGCATGAACTAAAATGGAAAATTTTACACATATGGTGAATTTCCTCAAAGGTGACGTTGATCAATGGAGTTCATTGATCTTGAATACTATGAAGTAATAAAAAATACATCACATGGATTGGAAATATATTCAGGAGACATTCTTTGATAAATAATTCCCTTACGAGAAAAATATTCAGATGAATAAAACATTTTGAAGATTATGAATCAACATTTATAAGGATGGATATAAATTATACAAATTACATTGGAAACATGGAATAAATGATTCTTATTTTCCATTAAGGGATTAATGGAATTATCCAATGGGATTTAGTCTCTAAAACATTTTTTCGTATGAAAAAATAGTTTTATATGATATAAAAATAGAGAATGAATTCTCTAAATATTACATATTAATGGGAAAATAAGAGAAGGTCGAGCCGTATGAGAACCATGAAAATGGTAATATTCCAAATAACAATAAGAAAATGAAACATTTAATTCCTTGTGAAAAATGTGAAAGAAGAAACTTGGGAAATGATTCAAGGGATTGAGATTATGATATAACTATAGAGATAGAGGTCACTAGGCTCATGAATTAAAGGGGAATAAAATATGAATGATTCCGAGTGGTACAATTGTAAATAGATGGGGAACTATAAAAATTAATTCCCTAATTATCAAGGTAATCCACTATGGAAGGGTCCAAGAAGAAAATTCCAAGCTTATGCGATTATTATAGATGAGGTAGAAGTAACGAATAATGTGGTGTCTGGTATATTAGTCAAATATTCATATTATTCTAATTATTTATTGGATTTTGCATCATCACACTCCTTTATATATACCCAATTTTCTATGAAAATTTTTAATTTCCATTTTCATTAAACAAGGGAGTTATCAGTCAAAACTCATAAGGGATGTATCAATGCAGCAAAGATAGGTCAGGTAGTCCCCATTGTGACACATAAATGTGATTTATTCATAGAAATTATTAGCATAAATATGGTTAAATTTGATATAATACTTTTTATGGATTTGGATACAAATTTTTATGAAAACATGTATTCTGTAAAGAAGGAAATTATGATTTTTTTATTAAGATGTAAAATTCCATATCTTTAGAGTAGAAACTTCAGAATTTAATTCATATCTAGATCCACTCCTAGCATCTCTAATAATTGAAATTATTTACCAGGAATACAAATAAAATTATAGTGATTAATAAGGTAATCATAAATTTAATGATGTACCTACTGTACATGAATATAATTATTTATTTCTTGAGATATTACCTAGACATCAAACAAAGTGTGATATTTAATTTTCTATTGACTTAAACCCTGATGCAAGACCAATATCATAGAATCCCTATAGAATGTACATTATATATATAAAGGAGTTTAATAAATAACTAAATTATTTGGGTAATAAGGGATTTATTCTCCATAATGTTTCTCCATGGGGATCCAATATTCTCATCATTAAGAATAATGATGGATCCATGATACTGTGTGATGAATATAGGGAAATCAATGACATTACAATAAAGAATAATTTTCATATAACTCATATTAATTATATATTTGATCAAATACATGGAGGAAAATATGTTTCAAAGAGTGATCTTCATTTAGTGTATCATCAATTTCGAGTAAAGAATGAATACATTCCAAATTCATCTTTTTGGATGAGGTATAGACATTATGAGTTTATAGTAATTCCATTTGGATTGAATAATAAACCCCATGTATTTATGGAACTAATGAACATAGAATTCAAGGAATATCTTGATTATTTTATTGTGGTATTAATTGATGATATTCTGGTCTATTCTAAATGCTATGAGGAACATTATAATCACGTGTCGATCATTCTTAAGACTCATATAAGGAATGAGATTTATGAGAAATTTAGAAAGTGTGATTTTTGGATTTGAGAGGTCTATTTTCTTGGACACATTGTCTCCAAAAATGGAATCTCAGTTTATCCTATAATGAAAATAGTGGTCATATAATTTCCTACCCTAATGAATATAACTGAGGTATGTAGTTTCATTAGTGTCGAAGGATACTAGAGGTGATGAATTCCAAATTTTTCTGGATTGGATAACCTGTTAACCAAGAATAGATCTAAAGGGATTAATTTTTTTTGTATAATAGAATGTGAATAGTGTTTTGGAGAACCAAAGAGGAGAATGATCAATGATTCGAGTATGACTGTACTGTATGGATGTTATGGGTTTGTGATATATTTTGATTCATCTATGAAGTGACTGGTTTTTTCATAATTCATAACGATTAACCGATTTCATATGCAACAGGGAAATTTAGGATCATGTATATAATTACCCAATCCATGATATTAAGTTAGAAGATATAATATTTTGTATGGTGATATAGAGAAATTATATATTTAGGGAGTGCTGTGAAATATACAAATGTCATTGGATCTTAAAATAAAACATTTCACAAAATGAGATCAATATGTGACAAATGTGATGGATCAAACTACTCAATGATTATGATTTTTTAGTACACTACCACATATGAAAATAAAATATTTTATTGGGTACATTGAGTAAGAAGGATGATGGAGGTGTAACCTTAATGAGGATTCAGAGGGATATTATTTAAATATATCTGGTAAAAATTGATATGGGTGTTGGAAATAAAGGGGAGAATACAATAATTTTTCAAATGATTTTTAGAAAATCATTATAAGACAAGATAAAAAATTATCACTCTAATAAAGATAATATTTCGATGCAGATTAATGCTTTGAATGATCGTAAATTTGAAGATTTGAACTGTGAAGATGGTGTCTAGAAATTTGGAAAGGGATTATCTGTTCCAGTTATTCCTAATAGAAAAAAATAATTTTTGGATGATGATAATATCTCAAATTTATATATACACTGGCAGAAAAAAAATGTTTAGGTATTTGAGAAAATATTTATGGTGGGATAAAATAAAGCAGGATATTGTTGATTATGTGTCCACATGTTTTTTTAAACAATTTAAATATTTGTGGTAGAATCTTATAGGATTCACAAAACCTCTTCTTTTTCCTATGTGGATATTAAATTATATTAAAACAAAAAATTTCAATGGACTACCAAAGACTACATAAAAGAATAATTTAATATTGGTTATCATTAATCACAAAGACAATTCTTTAGATTTACTCACTTTTTGAGATTATTTACCTATTGGGAACCTCAAAAGGATATATTTTAATGAATTTGTGAGAATTCTTGGCACACCAATATCAATTGTTTTGGATAAGGCTCCAGTATTACATCGAAATTTGGTAAGTGTCTTCATATGGCTGTGGACACTAAGAATCATTTGAGCAATGCCTACCATCCACAAACTAAGGGACAGTCTGAATGAACAATTCAAATGATGGAAGAAAATTTGAGGTCATTCTCATTCTACTTTAAAATATATATATAGGATCATAAGTTACCTTTTTTATAGTATTCCTATATTAATATTTTACATACAAGATTTCAAATTTTTTTATATTATGTATTATATGGAAAAAAATTCCCCACACCAACATGTTGGGGAGAAACTAGTGAAAGGAAACATGTATGCCCAAAACTTGTTAAAGATTCAATAATTATGGTAAATTATATTCATGATCACATTAATGTAGCTTAAAGTAAGAAAAATATTTTTAATGATAAATAGAGTAATGATTTGGAATTCCAAGTTGGATATCATGTTGTACTGAATGTATCTATATGGAAGGGTTGTATGGACCTGGCCCTAGCTTCCTAGAGTCGGTTCCTTGTTACAATATATTTTAATGATTACAATGAAGTTTTATCCTAATGGAATGAATAGTTTAGTTGATATGAAATTTTAGATGCATACATAAGTTCAACATTAAAACTTGAAAGTAAAAAACTACATAACAACTTCTTTTAAACCACACATAATCTCCTAGATTATCCATACAAGTCATAATATACATTTCCATATCCTAGTAAAATGAAACATAAGAATTTGGGGAGATCAAATTCTTAGTAATGGTAAGAAATAATGTGTAAGATATCATAAACATAAAATTATGCATGGTGAATAAATAAAAACACATGCCATTAAAAATAAAATTAAACCCATTACGGTAGGAATAAGAGGTGAATAAATAATGCCATAATAAAGATTAATTGTGGATATTATACTAGTCAAATATATATATGAAATTTCAATTACTTTATTCATAATGTGGGAATTCATAATTCTATACATCATAACCATACTATTATGGCATTGTTTCAAGACCATAAATAACCATTTTTCCATGGCCTCATGCCAAGACCGTAGTTTGTCTCAGTAGACCTATCGATGCATCGAGGGGCTATAAAAATCCCCACCCATCACTTACTAAGTCTAACACATTCCTAATATGAATGGAGTGAACCTAAAAAACATATACATTCATATTGAAACTAGAAAATGAATCGTACATAACTTTCCCCAAATATTAAGCATAAACACTAACCATTCAGAGTAAATTGGTGAATGGTCTTAAGATAGTACATCCCCAATCAAATTAATCATAAACTATTCAATAAAATATAGTAGATAGTATAATAAAATATTAATGCCAAAAATAAAAAATAATCAACCAGAGTTCTGAAATATATGAATATACTCTTATAAAATCATCAAGTAATTCTTGATATAAGTACTATTTTACATTGAAAAGATGAGTAATTTTGGAAACAAATTGTCTAAAACCAAAAGTTAAGTAAGATATTATATTAATAATAAAATGATAAATTTTAAGAATAAAATGGTGGATAAAAATATATTATATAGTGCTCTTGAAAATAGGTAAGAATTTGAGAAATTACCTAGAATCGGGCTTGTATTTTGGGATGAATTTTTGAATGATTTTTCTAAAACATATAACTCCACATAAATGAAAGTATTATAATAATTGGTAAACATATATATATATTTCAAATATAATTTATGATGAGTAGATATTAAAAAATAATAATTTAATTGAGGTAATTAGGGATTAAGAGTAAACCGAATGAAAAATGGAGGTTTGGGTAGAAAACCCTTACCTTAAGTCAGAAGGTGTTCCTCCCATGATATTAATGACCTGAACAATAAAATATAGGATCATAAATTAATAATTTTATAAGATCCACCAAATTTAATTGATTTATTATTACCTTATTATGTTCATTTATGACTTTTTTATTGGTTAATAGATTCAATTTCATTATTTGGAAGCATTTTCTTCTTTGGTTTCATGGCTGGTTTACTTATATTAATATACGGATAAACATGTATAATGAAAATGGTTGTCTAGAATTGTAGTTATATGATATTTTTAACATCCATAGGATTACATAATTATATATTTAGTTTGATTATTTGTAGTGGAGATGAATCATTAAATAAAACATTAATGATAATATTTTTGGTTATTTGAAGTTTTTTTCACGTAAAACTCGTTATAATCTAGAAATTAATAACATTTGTAAAAAAAGATTATATAACCCTTGATAATATATATTACCAATATAATAATTTTTTTCAACCATAAAAAATGTTTCATGACAATAATTGAATATGTTAATAGAAATTGAAACTTGTCGTCCATGAATGTGATAAATTAACACATCTCGAATGGTGTTTTCATTTCTAATATAAAATAATGGGAAAATAGATGAGGAATAATTATTCATTTATCATAACAATATTGTATTAAATTTATTTCATTGGATTTATCATAACATTTGGATGAAATGAGTTGAGGAAAGAAAAATAAAATAAATGAACTTGAAATAAAAGAAATGAAAAGAGGTATTTATAGCATGAAGTATTCTTCCTTGAGAGCCTCTTTAGGAGAGAGGTTTTGGTATTTCAATGAGACTATGGGTTGTTTTATGTGTGGGAGGATCATGGAGTTTATTTTAGTTGCATTTAGAGAATTAAAAAGTCATTAGTGGAGTGGAGATGAGAGGGAGTGATGGGGGGTTTATAGTGGAGGATAGGGGTGATTTTTTTATATTATATTCATTATTTTATAATTTCCTTCAATACAACCGTAGTGTTTATTCATGTGACCCATAATTGTAATTAGTGCATGTGATTTATAACCATGTTTGTTTAGATCATCCATGATGCAAGTAATTGTGAATTTAACTAATAATGTATATATATTGTAAATTACCATATTTTACTATTCATTAAAATTTCGAGTATTTAAAAAATATACCCAAAATTCAACCTAACCATTTTTTAAAATGTGTAATTCAAAAATGAAATCCATTTTCTGAATATAAATTTCAAAATATTATTAGGTTATTTTTTAAATAAACTCGTAATTTATTCAAAAAAAAATTTATACTATAATTCAT
Organism: Viscum album; assembly: GCA_963277665.1. NCBI lineage: Eukaryota > Viridiplantae > Streptophyta > Magnoliopsida > Santalales > Viscaceae > Viscum > Viscum album. The sequence continues at coordinate 685,402,421 of OY728156.1, read as the reverse complement.
TTTATGTCACATGAAAAATTAATCAAGTTATCATTATATTATAAACATAATATAATAAAATAATCATATGATTTACTATTCATAAGGGTCATATTACTATTCATATTACTATTCATAAGGGTATGTTACTATTCACTATGAAAATTAAGATTATCTTATTAGACTCAAAATATCACCTTGAACACAACCGTGTAAGTCAGTTAATCAAAATTCAAATCATAGAAGCGGGAAAAAAATTTGTTTACTAGGTGGGGTATAACAAAGTGGTGTTTTGTAGAGACTTAGTGTTTCATGGATTCAATATTAAATTTATTTATAAATCCTTGGGGTGTTACATTCTCCCCTCCTTACTAAAAAATTGTCCTCGAAATTCATAAATTGTTACCTCACAAAAATATTAGGGTCGGTCTTCATCATGTGCTCCACAAGCTCCCATGTTTCCTTTTAGATTTTATGACTTTTCCACATTATCTTTACTGGTCGAGTTGTCTGATTCCTCAATACATGTTCTTTAGTGTCCAGAATCTAGATAGGCTCTTCACAATATGATAGGTCATGTTCTAATTCTATTCCTTCAGAAGTGAGGACATGTGTTGGGTCTGCTATATACTTTCTCAATAATAAGACATCAAACACATTATGTACTTTAAACAGGCTAGTCAGCATAGCCAAATCATATGCAACAACTCCAATTCTCTCACATATTTCAAAAGGTCCAATGTACATTGGGCTCAGTTTCCCTTTCTTATGAAATTATATAACACCCTTCCATGGAGATACCTTCCGGAACACATAATCACCTACTTGAAAATTCCAAATCCTTCCTTCGATTGTCAGCGTAACTCTTTTTTTTTACGTTGATCACCTTGGATATGGGGTTGAATAATCATTCCCTTTTTGGTTGTTTCTTCCACATGTTCTAGGCCCACAAGCATCCATTCTCCATCTTCATCCCAACAAGTTGGTGTACCACATCCCTTTCTGTATAATGCTTCAAATTGTGCCATTTGAATAAATGAATGAAAACTATTATATTATGAAAACTCTACTAAAGATAAATATTGAACCCAAATACCTTGAAGGTCTAGTGAACATGATCAAAACATCTCCTTTATGGTTTTTATTGTATTCTCTGATTGCCCATCAGTTTGAGGTTGATAAGTAATACTCATACGAATATCTGTATCCAAAGATTTCTAAAGACTTTTCTAGAATTTTGATGTAATTCATGGATCATGATAAAAAAATTGATATATTTCCCACATGAAGTCTTGTAAATTCATTTATATAGAGTCGTTCTAGGTTCTCTTTTGGAAAATCCTCCCTTATAGTGAGGAAATGTGTCGATTTCAAAATTTGATCAACAATTACCCATTTTTCATAATTTTTCCTTGGGTTTTTTGGTAATCCAGTTACAAAATCCCTAGTGATGGCATCCCATTTCCATGTAGTAATTGGTATAGTTTTCATGACTCCTCTTGGATGTTTTAATTCAACCTTCAATTGTTGACAAACAAAATATCCGGATACATAATCATCAATTTCTTTCTTCCTATTGTCCCACAAAAAATGCTACATAAAATATTAATATATTTTAGTACTACCAGTTTATATTGATATATTAGAGTAATGGGAATCATACAGTAAATAATTTTTTTGTTAGGGTATAGAGGGAACACATAGCCTCTTCCCGAATTTCATAATTCCATCATCACACACAAATTTAACCAACTTCTCATCTTTCACACCATTAAGTTTCTTTTGATGTTCTCTTCACCTGGCTAAGATATTTTAATCCATTCTAATAATGATGGTTGGGAAACCAATTGAAAATTTACTGATTTTTTACCTTATTTGATAATTATCATGTCCATCATTAATATATCCATGATTATAGGATCCCTTTCAAACATCACTTTGTTTAAAACTCCATGATCCTTCTTTATCAATGCATCTGCTACCTTATTTTCTTTTTATGGGTTGTAGTGTATGGAAAAATCACATTCATTGTTTAGCTCTAGCCATCTCCTTTTCCTCATATTGATTTCTTTCTATGAGAATATTGAAAGCATGGCTGATTGTTTCCAATCGACAGGTCAAGGTTCTGCTGCTCAGCTAATGTGTATAACAGCACTCTGGTCGAATCTCGACGATGATACATTTTAATAGAAAATTATTTTTAGTTAATTGTATTCTGATTGGGGGGATTGTTTTAATAGATTATGAAATTATTGATTTATTATGTTTAATTAAGATTGATTTAAAAAATTTATAAATATTTTGGTGAGTTCATCAATAGGTTGTTAATATTGTGATATCCTTAATCCTTGCTTTGTATTGCATTAAATTCACACCCATGTCGCCAGTTGGAGTTGACTGGAATTCCTAAGTGTTAAGGTTTTAATCCTAGCCTTAAGTTAATTAGGATTATAATTTCAATTAGTAATTTATTATGGTAGAGTATTTATGGTTCCAATAATCCAAGGAATCCATACGTTAAACAATATATTTCATTAATCCATGACATTTTAATTCCAACATACACAATGTTAATTCAAAGAATACTCATCAAGAAAAAGATCTCAATCGGTTAACATCCCTAAATTATAATCCATCACAATGAGAAATTTACTCAGGTATTTAAATGATTATTAATCTGGTTATAATGATTATGATGATAAATTAATAAGATAAAAAAATAAAGGGATCAGAAAAAAGTGGTGCGTCGAACACACACACAAACAATGATGATACTTAAATACAAACATTAAATGGAATGAGAATGAAAAAGGAGGGAAGGAGATTCAACTGTATTTAAAATATTCTAAGAATATAAATATTAAACTAAAGAAGGTGGATGATAATAAAATATACATAATATGAAACTTTAATTTAAAAAGAGTTACAAAAAAAGACTTACAAGATTACAATAATGATGAACACAAAAGTAAAAGGAAACAAAGAGAGGAGGAGAGTTATCTCAAGTGAAAATATGAGTATGTAAGGTCCTCCCAAGACCTTGTAAAGGATTTGGTCATGGAAATATGTGCTCCTCTCTTTTGAAATTCCAACCCCTTTTAAGGAGATGACGGGGATGTATTTATAGCTCAAGGAAGTGGACTCTTTGCATTCCCAATTTCTCCCTCAAAGTGCATCACCAATTTGGATATCCATACAGCATAATATCAAGATATTTTATTCTTAACAGTGATAAAAAATTATGTTGGAATACCTATCTCAATATGTGGATTCATTTGGACTTATGGAGACAAAGATATGGCAGTTTGATTAAACAATGTTAAATTGTCCATTTCAATCCATACTTTTTAGAAGGCCTAAACGTGAATGTGTTTATCAATATGACGATGCCTTGAAATCCAAAAATATTATTCCAAAAAGTCTACCACCAATTCCTCATATTAGATAGATAATTATCATCTTTATTTTATGATTACATCAAGAAATATGTTATGAATAATGTCATCATTTTAATTCCCAGACCGAATGGTGGGCTGTACTTCAAAACAACATTTGGGATCCTTGTTTTTGGAGTTAGGTCCTAAAATATTTATCCATGCCTCCTTGAATTTTTATCCAAATTTTTTAGGATAATAAATGAATTTCCACTTCTGGATTGAGCCCAGTGATTCAATCTACATGGGTAGTCCTATTTCATCATAGATTCTGTGGACCTTTTTGTGTGGTCCATATGACCCTTCAAATGGTAGAATTAGCCAATGATTCCTTCTAATGATATGTGGGATATTGGATAAAGAATCCTAAAAAACAAAAACAATAAAATTTGAATCTGTATCATAAGATTTATAAATAAAATTGTAAACTGACCCGATTGGAATACTTCTAAAAATGCTCAAAAATCATACTTAGTATTAAAACATTAATATTTCACACAAATTATGCACATTTCATTTAAAATAAGTAAAGGGGGTATATAATAAGTCATGAAAATATTAATAACATAAAATATATATTTATGAATCTTGTGATCCGTATATATCTCACATCATTCTCCATAGAGATAGTGCCTCTATATTTTCAAAGAAAAGTTTATAGATCCTAACACAAGATCATGAGTATGATAGTTTTGTTCAATAAGTTTTAACAACCTTGATGCAAATTCAATAAAACTATCATTATACATATGGACACAACCAATTCCTTTCATTGATGGGTCACTATAGAACACAAATCCACCATTCCCCGATGGTAGAGTCAGGATCAATGAATTCACAAATCTCTTCAATTCATTGAAGCAGTCATCTCATTCTTTTTTCTACTCAAACTTAACTGGTTTATGTGTAGCCTTGGTCATTGGGTTGGCTAAACAGCTTATTTTATTTAATTAAATTCCAATAATAACCTAAAAAACAAATAAAACTAGACACCTCATTTATGTTAATTTAATTAAGCCATTCTTGAACAACCTTTATCTTCACTGGATCAATAGATATTCCATCCTTAGGGACAATGTGGCCATGAAAGGAAAATTATTGAAGCCAAAATTCACACTTTCTAAACATCCCATTTAATAAATTTCTTATAAGAGTCATTATAATAATACACAATTGATTTCCATGATATCTTTTGTAGTATACCAATATATCATCAATAAATACCACCATAAGGTCTTCAAGATATTCCATGAAAACAGTATTCCATAGATCCATGAAAATAGTAGGTGCATTAGTCAATCCTAGAGGTATTACTGTATAATCATAATGTAAATACCTAGTTCGAAATGATTTCTTTAGAATATCATCTTCCCTCACATACAACTGATGATATCTAGATCGAAGTTCAATCTTGGAAAAATATTGGGCTCCATGAAGTTGATCAAATAAATCATCGGTGTGAGTTAGGGGATTATTTTAAATTATTGTTATATCAATGATCACCCTATTGTCAGTGCACAACCTCATAGATCCATATTTCTTCTTAACAAAAAATGTGGACTCCCCATGGAGAGACACTAAGGAGAATAAATCCGTTATCACTCAATTATTTTAGTTTCTTCTTTAGTTCTACTAATTACATAGTGGCCACTCTATAAAGAGTCTTTGATATAGGCAAGAAACTAGAAATTAAATCAATCAATAACTCAACTTCCCACTCTAGATGATATCTAGGTAAATCCACTAGAAACACATCAAAATATTCTTAAACAATAGATACGTTCCCTATTTAAACATTCTATTCCACACCCATATATATTGCATTCTCATCCTCCCTATGAATAGAATTCAATAGAGCTGTTGAGGGCAGATTTAGATGAGAATTAGATGGTGATGTTTCGTCACTAAAGATAAGGGAATCCACATCATCCCCAAAAATTGTAACCTCCTCCTTCATGCAATATATTATTTAATCATGATTTAAAATCCATTCCATTCCTAGAATTATATCAAATTGAATAATGGGTATGATAATAAGATAACTAGATAAATCACGATTTTATACCATAATGGGGACAATATGACATATTTTTTTTCAATGATAATTGCCTTAAAAGTTTTTACTAACAACTCCCTTATTAAATCAAATTATAAATAACTAAATTTCCTAGAAAACTCATAATATATGACTGAATGCAATGATCCGGAATCAATTAAATCATTGGCTATGTTTGAGGAAATAATTGAAGTACCTACCACCACATCATTAGGGACTACAATATTAGCAGTTGTGATTGAAAAATCTTGGCCTTTCTTCCTTAGCCTTCTTTGGGTAACATTTCTTTGATTCCAAGGACAATCATTTGAATAATTTCCCTTATCCTTGCAATTATATTTTTGAACATTTTTAGCTTCTTTATTCCCCTTATAATATCAGTATAGATGTAATTTTTATGAACACTTGTAAAAAACACCCATACCCTTTAGGCATGTAACAGGGTGTCTCTTTCCACAATTATCATAGGGTGGAAGGTCAACTCTTCCCTTCATCCACATTTCCTTATTTCCTTTTCCAATGTTTTTAGCATCCCTCTTCTTCTATTGATTTCCCATAAAATAATAAGACATAGAGAATTCCTTTTCCATCATTGTAGAAGATGAGACTATATCTTCATATGATAAGAAAATTTGGGAAACTTGATCCCTTTGAATAAATGGTATTAAACTATAAAATAATGGATAAGAATTTATCCTTGGATTACATATGTAGTTTGAGGAATGTCTTGCTACTCGTGTGAACTTAGCATCACACTTTGCAACATTTAATCCTCTTTTTCCCTTATATTTAGAAACAACCTTTCCACATATTCTCGTTGTTCATGAGGGAATAATTTTTAATAGAAAAATTCCTTAAAATTCCTCTATTCTATTTCTTCAATTTCTTCTTCTTTTGTGTTTCGAATTAAATACCATCTTCCATCCACATCTCCCAATATATGATAAACATCCATGAAAACCTTCCCTCTTTTGTTACATCCCAAAGTGAGAAATATCATCTCTAATGAACTTATCCATTCCACCACTGTGAATGGGTTTGCAGTCCTATTAAATTATGGAGGTTGTTGTCACATAAAACAGTATTACATAGATCCTCCACATTGTAGATCACAATGCTCTATACAGGGAAGGTTATTATTCATAACATGAGTCAGCTGTCCCAATATAGTTATAAGTTTCTTAGCACCAATTGTAGAACCATAGGAAACATCATTATTTTTCATAGGAGGTTAATCCCTATATGGGATATGTGAATTCATGCGGTTTCAATTCCGTCCACTAGGTGCCATTCATAAATAATAGAATACAATACATTAGATTATAAATAATAATGTATAATCTCAAAATAGAAAAATAATTAGTAAAAATTGAATTCTTATACTTAAATAATCTCATAAACATGGTTTCATTGAAGAAAATTTAACCTTTAAATTATTCATAATGTCTAGTAAAGAAAATATGAATTATCCTAAAAATTCACTATAGGATTATCAAATCAGGGGTGCATTAAGGGCCATTTTTATGTACTAGGATACCCTAAGTCAAGCTTGAAACATCTTGTTGGAGTTGTTACTCCTAGGTACATTTGTGTGAGAACCACGTCCTCTTGTAGTTTCCATTTGGGGAGGTATTTTCTATAAATATCCTCAAAATCAAATCCTTACAAAAAATACTAGGATGTTGTAGTATGTTTGTCCTCAAACTATATCTTAGGATTTTTTCCATAATCTACATTTTCTAAATCTAGTTTCCAAGTTTATATTAAACTTCCTTTGATACCAACTTAAGGACCCAGCCCTAGTTTCCCATATTCGGTACCTTATTACATTAAATAGGAATGATTACAGGGAAGTCGTATACTGAAGGAATGAAAGTATTGGAGATTTAGAATTCTATATACATATTTAAGTTCAAAATTACAACTTGAAAGGAAAATTAACAAAACAACTTCTTTTTAATCACACATAATTTCCTAGATTATCCTTGGAATTTATTCCTAATATACCTCTCCATGTCCTGGGAAAATGAAACATAAAATAGGGGTGATCTCAAATTCTTTGTAACGGTATGAAATAAATTGGGATATTTCATAAAAAAATCATTTTTCATACTGAATAACTAAAAACACATGCCATTAAAAAAATTGCACACATTATGGCAGGCATAAGAGTTGAATAAATAATACCATAATAAAAAAAATTCATGGGTATTATAAAATTAAAATAACCACATGAAATTTCATTTAATAGTTTCATAATGAGGGAATGAATAATTCAAGATTTAAAAACCATACTGTCAAGGACTCATTCCAAGACTATAAATACCTATTTTGTCAAGGCCTCGTGCCAAGACCACAGTTTGTCTCATGAGACCTACTGATGCATTGAGAGGTTATAGAGGACACCACTCATCACTTTATAAGTCTAATTAATTCCTTGTATGAATGGGTAACAACATAAATCACAAATACATTCATATTTAAACTAAGATATGAATTGTAAATAACTTTTCTAAAACATTAGGCATAAACAAAAACCATTCAGAGTAAATTGGTGAATTGTTTTAAGATAGCACATCCATAGTAAAACTAATCATAAACCATTAAATTAAATATGGTTTATGATATCATAGTATAATAATACAAATAATACAAATTAATCAATAAGTGTTTGGAAATATATGAAGATAATATTATTAAATCATTGAGTAATTCTTGAGATAAATACTCTTTTATATTGAAAAGATGAGTTATTTTAGAAAATGTATTTTTATGAAAATAAAAGTGAAGTAATATATTATATTAATAATTAAATGAGTAATTTAATATAGATTATGGTTAATAAAAATAGACTATATAGTTCCCATGAAAATAGCTATGAATTTGAGAAATTCTCATTAATCTGGCTTGTATTTCTAGAAATATTTTTGAAATATCCTTCTAAAAAATATAAATCTCCTTAAATAAAAGTGTTATTATGGTTGGTAAACATATATAAATAATTAGCACATAATTTATTATGAGTACATATGAATAAGTATCAATTTAATTGATGTAAGTAGAGAAGAAGAGTAGTCCGAATTAAAATGGATGCTCGGGTAGAAATCCCTTACCTTAATTCTGAAGGTGTTCCTGACATGATCTTAATGGCCTGAAAATTAAAATTTAGGTTCATAGATAAATGAATCCATAACCTCCTAAACATTTAATTTATTTTTTATAAACATATTAGGTTTATTCATGTACTTTTTATGGGTTAAGATATTCAATATCATTGTTTGTCAGCGCTTTCTTCCTTCATTTTCATGATTGGTTTACTTATATTCATGTACTCATAAACACATAGAATGAGAATGGTTTTCCAAAAAAAATAAGTTATACGTGATTATTGAAACATCATAATATTAAATAGTTATAAAATTTATTTGGTTATTTCTGGTTAAGTTGAATCATTATATAAAATGTTAATGATAATTTTTAGGTTTATTTGGAGATTTCTAATCACAATGAACACATTTTGATCTATAAATTAATATATTTTGTACAAAAATATTAAACAACATTACATAGGATATATAAAATATATAATAATTTTTTTCAACCATAAAAATGGTTTGATGGTTAGAATTTAAGATGTTAATAGAAATTGATAACCTGTCATCCTTGAATGTGATAAATTATCACATCTCAGATAGTGTTTTCATTTCTAGTATAAAAGAATGGGAAAAGAGGGATGATGAAGAATTATTCCATTATAATAACAAAATAACAGTAAATTTATGGTATTGTAGTAATAATATCATTTGGATGAAATGTGGTGAGGAAAGAAAAATAAAATAATGAAACCAAAAATAAACGAAATGAAAAGAGTATTTTTCCTCTTGATGTAATCTTCTTTTAGAGCCTCTTCAGAAGAGATTTTTTGGTCTTTTTATAAGAACAATGGCGGAAGGAAATGGGGAAGGAGCTTACGAGGATATTTGGGAATAATTTATATATGGGAAAAGGCTTTAGATTATTGAATAGAATAGATAGTTAGGGGGTCTTACAGTGGAGGACAATAGTGATTTTTGGATATCTTATTCATTATTTTATTATTTCCCTCAAGACAACCAATAGTATTGATTCATTTGAACCATAATATTAATATGTGAATATGAGTTTGAACCAAGTTTTCTTACTTCATCCATGATTCTATTAATAATGAATTTAATTGATAATGTATATATACATTAAATTACTTTATTATACTATTCATAAAAAATTGTGTATTTCTTATAAATCACAAAAAAATCACTCAAACAATTTTTTGATGTTTAAAATTCAAAAATTAAATCCATATTTTTTAAATAATTTTCTAAAAATTATTGATTTAATTTTTATATAAAATAATAATTTATTCGAAAAAAAATTATTTTAAATTTGTAAGTCATTTTATATCACCTTGAAAAATTAATAAAAATCTCATTATCTTATAATATTATGACCATAAAATAACAATATGATTTACTATTCCTAATGGTCATATTACTATTAATAATGTTATGTTAATATTCACCAAAAAATTATGATTTTATTGTGAGACTCTATATATGACCTTGAACGTAACCCTGTATATCATTTTTTCGAAGTTCAAATCACAGAAGTGAAAAAAATTATATTTACTGGATAGGGTATAAAAATTGGTGTTTTTAGAGACTCAGTGTTTCATGCATTCAATATTAAATTTATTTATAAAACCTTAGGGTGTTACAATGGTGTTATGATTTCTTGTATGAAAGGGAAAATAAGACCCAGGTACATAACACCCCTTGAAATTATTGAATGAAATGGATTTTTTTCTTATCATTTTTAAATTCATCCAAGCCTATCAAAAGTACATGTTGTATTCCATATATCATTACTAATATAGTACATTCATTACCAAATAAATGTTCCCACCTCTGATTAAATTGAGTTAGAATGAGATATATCATACTTTGTAGAAATCATATAAATTCTCGATACCAAAGAGCTAGTATTGAATAATCAGACCTCTCATATTTTAAATGTATTCTACAAGAATCACAAAATAGAGGATGTAATATGGGTATGATGTTATATTTTACAGATGAACAACCCTCATCTATTTTGAAGCTTAAATCCATGAAATTTTGAGGATTATATTTTTTTAAGAGTGATGAATGTAACACCCCAATACATTAAAATATTTTCCTTTTAGAATAAATTTAATTTTTTGATATATATTTAAATTCATGCAATATAGGATTCTTCTTTTTCAAACAACAATGACTTTCTTCAATAGCTTATGTTACACTCAAGAATGGGTTTTACCAATACAATTCAAAATGAAATTTGTCCCCTAACCAGTAAATTTTTTGTTATGAATTTGATTAAATAACTTATTAAATTTTGTTTGAATTCATTATTTATAAATTATTTAGGAATGAAAATAAAAACCAATTCCATAGAATGGAAATGTTTTTATAATGAACTATTTTTTATTTGAGCATATAAAATTTATCATAATAAATTAAATTAATAACTATAAGTTAATTTTATAAAATAAACATATATATTATATAGTCAATAATAAATTGACATTAATCCAATAGATTTTATAGTCCTAAAAAATAACAAATATAATTTTACTCATAAAAAGATGTATTTTTCGAAAATGAAATCATTACTCCTTTTAATGGAGAAATTTTTATAAAAATAATGTTACAAATTTTATAATTTTATTTGAAATAATAAATTTAATTTTTGAAATTATAGTTTCTAAATTTTTTTAGGTAGAATTTTTGGTATTTTTTTAGATGATTCATTTTTTAATGAAGAGTGAAAATACTAAATTTAATTGAAAATTGGCTTATCATATAAATAATTTATATCAATTAATAATATATATATCATTTTTATTATGTTCATATTTAATTTCTATATAAAATTTTTTTCAATCTTTTGATCATTTTCAATTTAATAACATGCTTTCTTCTCTCATTCACGGGATTAATTTTAAATTAATTTCTGCCACTTCTATGATATTCATTTATAAAAATTGATTTAATTTTTTTAATAATAATAATATATAATTTCTTATAAATATAATTTTATTTTTTATAAATGTTAATAGTACAAATAGTTAATTTTGGTCATAATGATTAAGGTTAAAATGAGTTTACTTAGTGGTTAATCATAAAATATAATGTGGGGAAATGACCCAAAACTTTTCAAAATCTAATTGGATGGAAATATAATAACCATTATCCCATTTTTATTGAAAAATTTTCATTACAGTAGTCACATTGTGTAAGGGAGGCCTCCCAATAGTGTTTACCTTATAGTATTTACAAAAATGCCACACATCCTCCACTATAAAGGAGAAGTCACTCCCCTCACTTATTCACACCTCTAAAGAAATTTGGATATACCAAACCCTATCCAATTAAGTTACCAACTTCCCTAAACTCATCCTATAATCCATACATTTGGAATAAATCCATCAAAAGAAAGAATTTTGTGCAAACTAATATAAGTTACTCGAAGAATAGGTAACGTTTGTCAATATGCATCTTTGATTTATTTATTTCTACACCCCTTCAATTATTCCTATATAATTGTAATGTAGTAAAATAAGTATCCCAAATAATATAATATATTTTATATTAAGGTAACAACCTAAACTCAGACATACATTAATCAAATGGGTTATGTAATCATCATTCTTGTGTATGGAACACAACCGCCTCACAAACCATTGTCGTTAGTTTTATCATTACCATATTTAAAGGTTAGGAATAATGTTTTTCATAAATTTTATATATGATATTTTTTATTTTTCTGGCTTAATTTTGGTTCTTTAGTTATTTTATAACACATGACATTATTATTTTCATTTTATCGGAATACAATAATGTCATTCATGGGTACGGAGAACTACCACCACACGAAGTGAAGTTATTTGATCACACATTACAAAAAATGTTTTAAGGATGTGTTTAATAATCATATATATTATATATTAACGAAATATGATACTATAATAATAATATAAATATATATCATTTAATTTTTTTTAATACGATAATAAAATGTATGCAACGTCTATGCATACGTATAACCTATCATCTTTTAGAATTTTTTATTTCATTTCAAATGTGAAAATTGAATGGATTAAAATAAATAAATATATAACAAATATATATGATATTTAAATCATATTTTAAATTGTGGAAATAATAAATCATAATATGTTTTAGATTAATGATAAATATCATGTCAAAACATACTCGAAAAACATGTAAATTAACACATAAAACAATGAAAATAATGGAATGGTATTAAAAAATAGACCATGATATGTTATAATATGATCACATATGATAGTATTAATAATTGTATGGTTATTTTATATGTAAATATGATTTTTGAAACCATTTTACTAGAGTTTAATGGGAATTAATAAATGAAACATAAGTAAGTGATTTCACCTCAATTTACAATCCTTTGAGAATTATTTGTTATTTTGAACCAATTCATATTTATGTGGTGTATATACTAGACCTTTGAAATATAATGTCATGAATAATTGATTATTCATGGTATTTCAAGTTTCAATTTGAGTAATTTTATCCAATGGGGTTTAATTTTAATATTACCAAGTGATTAAAATTATTGTGAAATCTCACATTCTTTTGTGATGGTTAACTTTCTCTTGAAATAATCCCTTTATTGTAATTATTTCTCATTGGACATTTTATTTTTCTTAAATATCTATATTATTAAGTGAGATATATTATTATTTCATAAAATATATACCATTTTATCATATAGTATTTACTTTGAAATTTATTTTATTTTCTAGGGAAATATTGATAAATATTTATCCTTTACTCAATGTGAATATTTGATAAAAAATATTGTTCATTAATTACATAAATTATTTAATATATATGGAATTTTTTTAACTATAAGTGATGGGTGGGGACCATAGCTTATATATCTCCTTGGTTCATCAACAAGTCACTTGATACAATTCATATAGGGAAATTAAATAGGTTGATGTATATAGATCTAAACCATATTGTGAAGGGTCTTGATGTTATTGGTTTTCATGTACCATATACATGGATTCAAATATCTAAGAAATTAATTCATTGAGATTTTATTTATTATTATTTTCCATGTTCTTTTTTCTTTGAAATTGCTTATGGATGTATTTAATTTTCAATTTATTGATCAAGTGAGATGAGTTTCAATTATTTACCATTCCATGTTGATTATACCTTATCCAGTTATTTGTGTGTCATGTGTGTTAAGTTATCTACCATACCAAATTAATTATTATTATTAATTATTCATGATAGAATCCACTACAATTAACATAACTCTTATTAATCATTTACTCTCACTCTTATTTTCATTCCAATACCCTAGATATGAATACGAGTTCTTCTAATGAGTTTCAAATATGTTGAGATTTTAATTTTTTGGGATTTATTTTTTTTACCAATTTATTATAGATAATATTTATGGAATATGGTTTTCAAAAATAGATATAATATTCATTAATTTGGTATTTGAATCATGTGTCTATGCTATTGAAATAATATAAGGCACCATCTTTGGGATTATAGGGTTAGCGTCCTTACATATAAACTTGGATAACTTCCACGACTAGAAATATATTAGATATGTAATAGATGGACTTTTTTTAATGTCAGTAACATGACATCCCTGATCAATGATGGATTATGAAAGAAATTATAATGTTAACATAGGTGGAGAAAAGGTTTCCTTACCATTTTATTATAACAAGGTTAGATGTGGATGTACCAAGATCATTTGTCATTAAGAATGGTGGCCTAGTATTTGGTAGAGTCTTGTAGGGTTAAACAGTTATTGTATCACCCATTAGTAGGTAATATCCAAGGTAAACGTATGGAAGAATAAATGGAATGGTATCTTTAGGGATTTCATAAAAGAGATTCTATGATTAGTGTAAGGTTACTATTCTATTTGAATGGTCATTGAATGACATCAGGTTGGACCACCTCTTAACCATATGATGGTATATATTTTTGTAAATTTTTTATCCTAAGAATGTAAGAGGTTTTTTGTCTTAATGGAATTTGATCAATGATTATTTCAAAAAGTGTTTCTCAATTCACTCTATGATTATAGATAGGGTAAAATAGGGGTAGGAACTTAAATGGGGTTGAGTAAAACTTTTCAAACCTTGATAGTTTGTGAGTTAATGAAAACCATTCATGTTTTTGAGAACATTATTTGGGATATCATATTATCTTGGGGACATTTCTAGGTGGATCATCATACATTGGAAAAGTTTTTGAACCACAACATCTACCACTCTACAATCATTATAGAACTATTTGAGTCAATGGATAAGAGACCCTACGCGTCATCATGATTATGGTCAAATCCAGTGGGAATAGTTCATGTGGTATTATAGTTGGTTCTATATATAGTAAAAAATATGTATTTCATATAGGAGAAAAAGATTATTATAAAAAGCTATCAGAAGTCATATATTGACTAATGAAGGAGGCCAATGGAGTTCGAATGAATAGTTTATGTGTGCCTAAGGGTCTTAACTCAATTTGTATTTTAGTTATTTGGATGAGGAGGAATGTTTTCCCTATTATTCATATCCCATTATAGATATAACATTAGGTCAGTGAGGTGGTGTAATACTTATCCCTATAGCGGTAGTTAGACTAGGAACATAATATCTTCCATGTGTCGCAACTTAGGTTATGTGCACATGACACAACACATTTTTGTCAACTGGGGTGATGTAGAAATTGGGAGAAAATATACAATTGAAATTTACTCTATAGATGTTTAGGATCATAAGGAGGAGATCTTCTATTGGTGAGAAATTCCCTTGTTGGGTTTTTAGCAAATGCACAGGAATCATCAGAAGAGAACCTGGATGTAGAAGATCTTGATTTGAGCTGAGTACCCCATATTTTTAGTTTGGATTTGGGATTTTTATGATAGAAATACCTATGGTGGGGAGAATTTAACATTCTTTTTTCATCCTTATAAGTATTAAATATATTAAGAAATATTTTTAGCACTAGGTTTAGAGATAGAATGATATTTTGAGGCTGAGCGTTCCTTAATGAATATATAATAAAAATGATAAATATTTTATATAAAACATATTAAAATTTTACCTATTACAGGAATAACTCATGAATAGGGGATCTGATTGGAAGTTTGACACCATCATTGAATCTGAAATGAGGGTATTACAATTGGTCTAACATAGATTTTAACAGATCCAAACATTTTTCTAATGTGCAATCGTGGGTTTCGATAAAAAAATTAAATTATTTATTTAATTTATTTAAATATTATCACAATTAACTAACTCTATCAATAAGTATACTACTTTTGAAAATTTTTAGGATTATCAGTGTAACTGTTAGAGATTATAGAGGAGAGGGATTTTTTCATTATCAGATCAAGATTGAGGATCACCAATGAACAGATCGAGGTGAATCGAGAGATATAAAACCAAAGTAGAATAATCATCATCTTAATCATTATAAGTCATGTTATTAAAAAAATATCAATGAAACTTGAGGTGGGACATTGTTATATGTTTATATATCAAATTTTATTTATCTCATAAATAACTCAAAAAAATCATCTAGAAATTTTATTCTTGGTCGATTGTGTCGTTCGGATGTCGGTTTATATTTATAGAAGTAGTAAAATGATATTTAATTATTTTTTCATTATAATTTATCATTTATAATAATTTTTTTCAATTACAAAAAAAACATCAATCAAGTTCCATTTATCATGTTTTAGTTTTATGAATTTTTCTCCTGGTTCTTTATACAATCATCGTTAGTATGTGATTTGGCCATTTGTTCAAAAAATTCCTTGCAAATGATTATAAAAAATGGATATTTCATGAAATAGATCATTTAAATTGGTTTGGGATTGATATCAATGATATTTTTGAAATTTTTATCAATGAGAGAAGATTGGGATCAAATTTGGAGATCCTCGGTCTTAAGATTTGGAATCTCAACATGGATGTTCAATCAGAGATGTTACATCAGTTGATTGACTACTAGATTCCTTACACAATAAATATATTGTGTGTATTCATCCATATATATTTTATCTATCTACATGATGGATGGTGAAATCACTGGTAATGGTGGTGCAGGGTGAAATCGCCTAAAGGTTCTAGATTTCTAGAAAATACCATGTTACAATGCATATAGTACACAGAACACATTCCATGTGGACCTAGATTGATGGATAGGGTTTACAAATAATGTAAAATATCACACACCACATGACACCTTTCACACACTATGTGTCCCAATTTTAAAGACTCAACATTTACCCTAGTGGTACGGGGGCATGGACATGGCATGGAAATAAGCATTCCCTTCATACATGAACATGAACCACAAATTGTAAAAAGATAGGATTATGGAAATAAATGAGGTACGTGGGAATGACTTAAAGTATATGGTAATGACCAAAGGTATATTTTCATGACTAGGGTGTCATTTTACATTATGAGTAGAAATCTACATGTTGTGTATCCCTATAAGAAATATAGATTTTTTTGGAGAAAATTCAGGTCGTCGGGGTATGAGACGTGATTTTTTCCCATATAGTGAGACATATTGTATACATGGTTTACACATTGTGAACTTCATACAAGAATGGTTAGAGCATTGGTTCTTTTAAATTCTGTTTTGGTATGATCTTGGGTGCTTTTCATTGAAAACATTTTAGAGTATAACAGGTTATTTTGGAGAATTTTCTTGTTCTTTCCCTATGAGGGTACACTGAGGAGTTACATGATGAGCATGTGATTTTGAACCCCTATATTAGATAAGTCATAGTTGGAATTTTTTGTGTCCATTTGTCAGACCCGAGGTGTGATCATCAATATTTCCATATGGTGTCGTAGTTAGAGTTCATTGTATCATCCTGAACAAAATTCGTAAGGTGTTGATCCCCTCTCTTGAGGATTAATTCATATGGGTTTGAGGTATCAATGTACAATCCCCTAATTATAATGTTATTATAGTAGGGTTTGTGGTGTCCCCAAGTTACATTGGGTGTGATCACCTATCAATTTGTCAATATCTTTATAGTCCTAGTGTATATCTTCCCCCCTCCACACGATCCTAGGGTTTCTCTTACAAGCCGTCTCCTCCCCTCCTCCGGCTTGGTCTGGCCTCGGCGAGGGCCTTCTCATCTCAGATCGACGTCGATGGATGGTGGGTCTGTGTGTTTCGGCTTCGATCAAGGCTCGACGGTGGCATCGTTGCGACTTTTAACTTCGGAATCTCATCTCATTTCTGTTATGCTCGGATCTGACTCTGGTACCCTTTATGAAGGCTTGGTCGTTCCTGGCTTCAGATCTACTAGGCCTCGGCGTGCGTTGACATCGAGTGGTATGGATATACGTTTCACTGTTTCTTCTAGCTCCTGGCAGCTCTAGGTGTTTGGTGTCGACTCTAGTTGCTCGGTGATGACCACATCGTTTTGGGATCTTGTCGTTAATTTGGTCTGCTCATCGTTATCCTCTATGTTTGGCGTTGATTGCTCGGGTTTCCCTTTCGGATGTGGTGTGAACTGTGTGGTCTATAGTGTGCTCAATCGTCCTTGGCATGCCTTCCAGCTTCACGATCTCAGCAGGGCCTTGTCCCAACTCGACATCGGATCTGGAATGCGCTGGTTTTCTTAGGGTCGGATCCAGTGCTCCGGAGGGGGGATGTCTTGCATTTTGGCACTCCTCTTAGTTTTTCCAGGTTTTGATTTGATGATGGGTAGAATCACTTCCATGTAGTCTTGTTATGGGTTGCAACCCTTTTATTTTTAGAATCTTGTTAATTTCATTATGTCTATGAAGTCTTGGTTTTTCCCATTTTACCCTTAAAAGGGTCTTATCCAAAATCAATAAAAATTTCAGCCTTCGGGCCATTCAATCTATTGTATGTCTTCTTTGGAATGATTCATTATGCATGACCTCTCGGGTAAGTACACTATCAAACTAAATGGATCCTTGGGTGGATTATGCTAGGTGAACATCATTTTAAAATGTCTTGTAAAATCTCATGGATGCAAATATGCTTGATATTTCATTGATACATTGAGTCTCACTTGACTTAATATGGGTTTCTTCCTTATTATTATATGTATGTCTCATGTTTTGATTGACATGAATTTTTATTGACTAGCTAACTAATCTCTCAATTTGTTATGTTTTCTAATTTTAGGGTGTCCTATTAGGTATATTTATACTCACCCCTGCATGGGATCTTCCCACAAAATTGATTTCTTATGTAGATGACATGCCTTTTATGGATTTCTAGTTGTACTAAGAGTTGGTGGAGCATATTTTTGGCAAGAAAACCACACTTTGAATAGATGATGTATTTCAAAACTATCCCCTCCCTCTGTAAAGGTTGGTGTAACACCCCATTCTTTTAAAAAATTTAAATGCATCAATATTTTTTTAAGTAGATATTTATAACTATCCTTTAAACTTAATTTTGTAGCTTCTATGATTTTAATTTCAAAAAACAGATTTCTACTATATTTTTAGTAGGTTAGTTAGAGTTTGATGGAACCAACATGTTTTTTTGGTGAATAGTAACTTCCATTATGAATATTCATATGACCCTAATGAATAGTAAATTGTATTTTTTTATATTCTTATGGTTTTAAGATAATAACATCTTGGTTAATTTTTCAATGAGATATAAAAGCAATTATAGGTTTTAAATTGATAGTTTTTTAATTAAGTATGATTTTATTTAAAAATTAAATTAATAATATTTAGAAAATTACTTTCAAAAATGGATTTCATTTTTTAATTATACACATCGAAAAATGGTTCGGGTGAATTTTTGTGATTTTTTCTAAAATAGTTGATATTTCGGTAAATAGTATAAGTACAGTTTTGAATTTCAGTGTGTTAATGAAATCATTAATGATGTAATAATGATGTAATAAATCTATAATACATTCCTATAGTAAAATATGATGTGAGGTGTCTCATGTGGCTAATTCCTTGGGAAAATACCATGGTCAAGCCCATGGTTTTTTAAATACCACTAATGAGGTGTCCCTTGAAAATATCTAATATATTCCCTCAATTTTGGTATAAATATTGGCCCATTCATTCATTAAAATTATTAAAATTTCCACATAAATTAATATCTAGCCTCCTTACAGACCTAGTAGTCCACCCAAGATTTCCCCAATCCCCCATTGTCCCATCCATGATGCTTTTAGAGTTACTCTATACGGTAAGAAAATTCTAAATTTCATTATTTTTCCATTCCAGTTCTCTTTTATGTGGTATAACATTAATGTTTCCAAAACATGTTCTTATTTACTTATTATTAATTATAAAATCTTTATTATGATTCATTTCTGTAAGGGTGACCCTTGTACCCTCTCTTTTTAATATTTTCTAAAACCATATTGTATAGTTGTTAGGCTGTCGAATTTTTGTAAGAGATCTCTCGATTATTATTTTATTTTGAGTTCATTTATTTTCTTATTATTTCTTCATATACTATTAACCAAGAGAAATTAAATCTCCATAAATCATTTATATTCTATATATTCTAATTTTCATGGAAAATGTATCATCATTATTCTTCTCCTCTCCCACATATTCAAGGAAAGAAAACATTGTTCGTGTTGTGTCAAATTACCAACATCGTGGATGATGTGATTTCAATTTTCATTAATTATTTCATGTATGGTCAAGATAAAAAATTTATAGTTGAACTAGGTTATAATATATGTATTATGTTTCATCCATGGTTCTGTAATTATTTTTTACTCACTATTTTAATTTATATGACAAAATGTGGTCATTATTATCAAAGAACCACTAAAATGATCTAAACGAACATCATTAATATTTTATCTTATGAATCATCCTCTTATAAAAATTCAAAATGATAAATTTTATAAATTATGGCAATGGAAATATTTAAATACCTTTCCATTCCAATTCTAGAGTATCACATCCAATCAGCATGAATATCCATCATGAACCAATCATGGAAAACATGTAATGAAAACACCCCAAAACAATGCAAGGAACAAAATACTGACAAATAACGGGTGAAATGATGTAATGAAATTATTATAAACGATATTATAAATATGTATATATCATTTAAAGATATTAATACCACTCTTTTAGCAATTATACAGATGTTTTAAACTTTTGATGTAAGAAGAACCCGAGGTAAGGGAATTCTTAACCCAATTTCAATTCGTTAGGTTAACCTTCATATTTATTAATTATGTGGTGTTAAGATTATTGGAGTGATTCATTTTTGTTTATATTATGTTTTATTACGTTTATTTATAGTTTATAAATATATCCTTTCAATTATTTTAATTCTCACTCAAATTATATTTTAAAGGACTTTCCTTTTAAAATCCTTTTTAAAAACCTCATTAATAAATTTGAAAAGGATTGTTCTTTTCTTATGTTTGTGGCCTGAGTAGTTTATTCTTATTTCAAGATAATTTATTAACATGATATGTTACTTGGACTTTATATATGTTGGGTCGATCCCATTATAGCTCAAGATATGTTGGGTTGTGCCCCTTTAATGCTTAATATATACTGGGTTGAGCCCATTATAGCTCAAGATATGATGAGTGGGCCCCATTATATCTCTCCAATGCATTGAGTACTCTCGAGAAAGAATTTGACCAAAGGGTTATTCCATGTGTAAGGTTGATTTTAACATTGATATGGTAAATTGGTCCCAAGAAAACTACATGATGTTTTTATGCATATGAGTTTTTTTTGATTATGGGTATTATTTGTTTGTATGTTATCCCTTGACTAACGCTTTCTATCTTTATATCCCTTACTGAGTTTTATACTCATCCCATGTTTTTTAAATTTTTTTCATTGGATAAAAGGATTGGTAAGAGAAATAAGGTATTCATGATGTTTGATATGGAGTGTGGTCAAATAAATCATTCTTTATGTTTTAATGTTTTATATTTTGAGAAAATGGAATCTATTTTTAGTAGTATCCTCTTGTATGACTATGGTTTGTTATGTATGTATGGTATAATAATTCTCTAAAACGTTAAACTCAAAATGATCATAAATGTGTATTAATGTATATTATTGACAAAAATTCAATATTATGTAATGTTTTAAGGTTAGGTCCATATAGTTGGTATTCGAGGGTGGTTTAGATAACTTTTGGGGATATGATGATGCCAAAAGAATGTTATACCTGATTTTGACACTATGATTAATATGAAATGTTATATAATTTAAAGATTACCATGTTGCTTCATCTATGCTATGTTTGTACAGAATGTTTTTCTAGAGAATAAAGAGGGAAGCTAATGTAGGAAGGCCCAAAGAGGTTGATGTCTGTCCGAATCTGTTGCCCTAAATGGTGGGAATCGGAACTGAGTAGTTTGTGACAAAAATGGATTAGTTGACTCAAGAAAAAAACGGGGGTGGTATCCATGCTACAGAATAACATGATCAACCACAAAGAGACATATCTTTTGTCGATCATTTTAGGAGGCCACATCCTCTAGCCTTCAGTGGAACTGTAGATCCAGTGATAGCCGAAGGATCAATCAATGCTATAGAAAATATATTTGTTGTCATGGGATGTTCGGAATTTCAAAAGGTAATAATAGAAATTTCTCACATGGAAGGTGAATACGATCACTAGAGATATTTTGTTAAGAATATGGGAGAAATAGATGATCTTGATAATCAGGAATGGAATTATTTTATTATTTTTTTCTGGAAAAATATTTTCCCAAAACTGTTCGACTCGGAATGGATAAAAAATTCATGGAACTGAAGTAGAAAGATGCTGATTTTGTGGCAGCATATGAGGCCAATTTTACAACAATGACCAGGTATGTACCATATATTTCTATGGATTTTAAAAGTAAAATTTACAGATTTACTATGGGTCTATACCGTTTTTGTGAAGAGATTTGGCCTCACAAGAGTTTAAAAGCTATGAGAAGCTTGTTCGTTGTGCTGAAAAAGTTGAGATAGAGTTTTCTGAAACATATGTACATTGTGATGACAACATTAAGAAGCAATCTGTTTAGAAGGAAATAAAGAGGAATTCGTCAAAGAAGTATGAAGGTTAGAAAATGAATTTCCCTTCTTGTAAAAAGTGTGGTGAAAGGAATCCTGGTGAGTGTCTTATAAATTTTGAGAAATGTTAATGATGTGGAATTTTTTGACACATGTCTCGTGAGTGCAAGGAAAATGGTCCAAAAACTAATGATAAGTTGATGGTAAGAAGCTTTAATTATCAGTAATTGGGTCATTTGGATAATGTTTGTCAGAACATAGTTACCCAAGTAGGGAATTAGAAAGATTGTAATAGAAGGGGTTGGTAAAATATTTTGCAACCACTTCAGTATATGTTGAGCTTTCAGATAATGTGTTGTCAGGTACATTTCTTCTTTTTACATATTTTGAAATTGTGTTGTTTGATTCAAGGTCTACACATTCCTTCATTTTTGAGAAATTATCAGAAAATTTGGGAATTCAACCTCATGAAATGAAGTAAGATCTCATGGTAAAAACACCTAGAAGAAATATTATGGCAAAATAGTTATAAGAATCTTCCTATCCTTGTCTATGGAAAGAGTTTACCTAAAAACCATATTTTTTGCTTCTAGTATAGTTTAATGTTATTCTAGGTATGGATTGGATTTCTTTTTATCATGCTAAGATTGATTGGAGAGAAAAAAAATTGATTTTTAGAAATAATTTTAGTTTGTTCACAAGAACGAACCCATAACATTAATAACATATCAGGAAGCTAAGAAATTGATAAAGTATGGGAATGAATGTTATCTTAATCATATTTTTAATGAAAAGGAAACTATCTAGATTAATGATGTATTAGTGGTAAAGAAATAATTGGATACTTTCCACCATGATTTGTTTGGTGTTATTTCTAATCGGGAGGTTGATTTTACAATTGACTTAGTTCTTGATTCTAAGGTAATTTATAAACATCCTTCTCGAATTTCCAAATGGAAATTCAGGTATTAAAAAATCAGTTACAAGAATTCCTAGATAAAGGATTCTTCCAACTGAGAACATCACCATGTGGTGCTCTTGTGTGGTTTGTTATGAAAAAAGATGTTTCAATGAGACTTTGCATCTATTATATATCATTTAATAACATTAATATTAAAAACATGTGTCCTTCACGACATATCGATGATTTTTTTGACCACCTACTGAGAGTGTAGAATTTTTTTGAAGGTTGACCTGAGGCTGGGGTACCATCAGTAGAATGTAATGGATGAAGGAATCTCGAAGACTACTTTTTTTACTAGATATGGTCAATATGAATTTGTATATATGCCTTTTGGGATAACTAATGCTCCTACTGTATTCATGGATCTTATGAATTGAATATTTCATGAGTTCTTGGATAATTTTGTGGATTTATTTTTTGATGACATTGTAGTAAATTATAGAAGTAAAATGGAGAATGAAAAACATCTAAGGAATGTTTTGAAAACATTAAATGAAAATAAACTGCATGGAAAATGCATCAAATGTGATTTTTAGATGCAACGGTTTTTCTCTTGGGCACATTTTAAATAAGGGCTGAATAATTGTTGATCCTACCAAAACAATAGTGGTTGACAAATGTCCAAAACATAAAAATGTTATAGATATTTATAGTTTTTTTTGGATTAGCAGGTTATTACCGATGGTTTCTTAAAAACAATTCACAGTTATCTAGTCTGCTGATTAAGTTAACACGAAAAGGGGTTAAATTTCTTTAGATAGAAGAATGTGATGATTGTTTTTAGGAACTGAAGAAGAGATGGGTTAATGCTCCAGTTCTTTCCTTACCTTCCCAATGTGGTGAGTTGTTCATCTATAGTGATGCTTCAATGAAGGGACTTGGCTGTGATCTAATGCAGAATAATCAAGTTATTAATTATGCTTCAAGACAACTAAAACCTCATGAGTTAGATTATCCCACGCATGATTTGGAATTGGAAACTGTGGTTTTTATATTTTAAAAATTGGAGGCACCATTTATATAAATCCAAATGTCAAATATATATTGACCATAAAATTCTGTAGTATATATTCACTCATAAATAATTAAACATGAGGTAGAGAATATGGATTGAACTGATAAAGGATTATGATTGCATGATCAATTACCATCTAGGAAGAGAAAACAATGTGGCATTTACCTGGCATCAAAAACATCATGAATCATTAACCATGTTACGTTTGAAACATGATCCCTTTATTAATGATTGGAGAAATTTTGGCTTAGATGTTTTCGGTGTAGGGAATACATCTGTTTGGTTTTAGTGTTCAATGTGGTCATCATTATCATACAAAATTAAGCGAGCATAGAAGGAAAACCTTGATCTACATAAAAAAGGTAGAATTGGTGAAAATGGATAAGTTTCCAGAATTTAACCTTGATAAAGATTATATTTTAATATGTGGTCAAAGGTTGTGTGTTCCTTGTGATTCCCAATTAATGAAATATTTGTTATGTTAATCGCATAGTTCTCCATTTCTAGTTTATCCATGATTACGACGAGCTCCGCGATCCGAAAATTGTCGTGGGGCTTCGTGATTTAGACAGAATTCCGGCGGAAACTTTGGAGCTTCGCGATTTGAGATGACGTGGCGTTGACTTCGCGTGGAAAGTTTGAGGGTCGGTGGAATCGCCTATAAATAGAGGAAAACCCCCTCGAGAGAAGCATAGAAAGAATTTTCAGAAAAATATTTATTTCTCATATTACAAAGGTGGTTCGCGGAGCCAATGTGCTTCATGAAGGAGGAGATTCACGGTGGCTGTTGTAGCTCCATGAAAGTTGTGAGCTCCGCATTGGCTCAGTGAGATTTGCGAGGGAAGTTACTCTGCAACAGCTTGAGCATCGCGGGAGTGCTTCGCGAGGGAGCTTCGCGAAAAGGCCGGAGGTTCGTGAAGGCTTGTTTGAGCTTCATGAAATTGGAAGCCTCGCGAAGTAGGGTACTTTGCGAAGGTACTTTCCAAAGGTAGTTTCCTAGTGGTCATAGGCAAAGAGGTATTCATCAGTGGATGAAAGTTGGACTTCAATAGAGCATATATCAACAGTTGAAGATGCATTATTTCATGCAAATGAAGAGACCTACAGGTCTATAAACTGTGACTGGATCCCTTCCAAGTACAGTGAGTATAGGAAGAGGAAGAAGGTGATCCTCTCCACTAGCAGTGAGCCAGAGAGAGAGAGAAATAGGGAGTTACCCTTGGGAAAGTAGTGAGATGACCCTAAACCTTGCAAAGGTAGTGAGCCTGGGACAGAGTGACTGTACCCAAACTTTGTAATCCACAACTAGTGAAGTATAGTGGAATTTGGTATGATTGGAAACATGTTGGTGTATGCTCCTTGGACGTAGCCCTTAGTGGTGAACCAAGTAAAATTGATGTGTCTTGTTCTTTCTTTATATTATTTTTATATTGTGCAACAGGAAAGAGAGAGAAGAGTGTTTTTCTTAACAGCGAAACAAGATCAGAATGGGCATTAATTTTAAATTAGTCATACCCTGATTCACCCCCCCTCTCAGGGTATTCAGCCTTGTGGACCTAACAATTGGTATCAAAGGGAGAGGTTGATATTAGTTTTTCTCTCAATGGAGGCCACTATTCATAGAGGGATTCCGATCTTTGACAGATGTAATTTTCAGATATGGAATAATCGAATGAAATACTATTTCTGATCTTTGGGAATGGATGTTTTTTCAGCAGCGATGCATGGTATCACAACTGATATTACTAGTGGTGCATTATCAGGAGCTGAGCATAAAGATTTGTATGCTAATTCCAAAGCAATCAATGCCTTAGGGGGATCCCTTTACAATCCAATATATAAATAGGTGATGTCATGAAAAACCTCACATGCATTGTGGGAAAAGGTTTTTAATATTTATAAAGGGGATACAAAAGTCAGAGAGGAAAAGCTTCAAGTGTTGTAGAACAAGTATGAAGATCTAAAAATGAACCCGAATGAGTCTGTTGATGCATTCTTTGATAGGGTAAATGATGTGGTAGAAGACATGCAGGGTCTTGGAGAAATTATTGAAGATATAAAAATTGTGAAGCGCATATTGATAAAACTTCCACCTCGGTTCAATCCGAAAGTTTCTATTTTGGAAGATAAAGACCCAAAAGAACTGACATTGGAAAACCTGCACAACACTCTTGTTGCATATGAAATGAGAAACGATGATAACAAGACTGTGGAAAAGGGGAAATCCAAAGAGGTGGAATTCAAGGCCATGAAGAAACTCACCATTGAAGATTCTAATGAAGAAGAAGAGACAGATAAGGTGATGTCATTACTTTCTTCAAAACTGCAAAGAGGAAGAGGAATGTTTAAAGGTAAACTTCCACTAGCATGCTTTCGATGTGGAAAGGATGGTCATATTGTGGCAAGATGCACCAAGAAATTTCAAGATAACGATGATGATGATGATGAAGTTGAAATTCACAAGAAGAAGACTTCAGCATTTGTGAAAGGGATGAAGCAATTCAAGAGAAATTTCTTTAAGAAAAAGAATATTATTTCACAACAATTTGAAAGTTTAGAGGAGTTTGAGGGTGAAGAGGTTGAGGAGTTTGAAAATTGTAAAGATCATAGGCAAAATGCTATGGTAGCGGTCGTTGGTAGTTCTCAGAAAATTGAAGAAGCTGACGCTGAAGAAGAAGATGAAATTGAAGGGAGAGTTGATATGGAAGCCGAATTGGAAGCATCTCTTGAGGAGATAGATGTTTGGAGAGCCAAAGAGAATAAATCCAAAAAAGTGGTTCGTGATTCCAAACTCTATATGCAACAATAGGATGAAGAAAAGTCAGAACTGTTAGAAGAAATTGAAAGACTAAAATCCTCAACACTAGAGAGCTCAGAAAATATTGTTGAGAATAAGCTTAAAATTGAGGAACAAAGAAGGAAATTGATTGTTTGACTAACACAGGAAAGGAGCAGGTTAGACGTATCAATGAGATTGAAGAAGAAGTGGTCAGTTTGTGACGAAAAATGAAGGATCAAGAAAAACTATTGACCCCCAATGTGATATCAGAAGAGCAGGTCATTCAGAAGACAGAGAATATGAAATAGGAGGCTCGTAGTTTAGCAGGAGTGAAGCAGAATGAAATCTAAAATGATAAGGTTGATTTAGGGCTTGATAAAAACAAAAATTGGTGGCAGTTAATGTCAGACCGCAAGCACCTGTCTTGAAATTGAAGGTTGATTTGGGCACAAAACAGAATCAGAATATTCATAGATCCCAAAGGGAAAATCGTAGTGCTAAAGTATCAAGAAGGAGTGTATCCTATATCAGGTGTTATTGTTGTGGGAAAATGGGGCATTCACAGTATGTGTGCTTCATAGCCAAGAGATATAGAAGGGAACAGGAACAGAGATGGAAGCCAAATAGAGAACAGTTTTCCAGAACATATTTTGAAGGACATTGTTTTTGGTGCGGAGGATTTGGGCACATGGCTAAGTACTGTACTTCGACCATTCAGATAAATGTGCGAAAGCAGAATCAAAACGTTCTCAAGCAGCAGGTCAATAAACCGACAGGTGAGTTAAAATGCATAATAGATTTGTGGCTTTGCAAGATGAGGCCGGTCCATCATACTCTGAGAAAGAACAGAAGTCTCAATCCATGCCGAGTGTGAAAGAAAAAGTATGGACCAAGAAGAAAAAAATGAGAAGTTCATGGTGGCGTAGATTTCCCTTAAAGCATCAGATCGATCTGGTGTTTGGATCCTTGAAAGTGGTTGCACATACCACATGACGGATAATAAGGATCTTGTTACAGGCATCAAATATGACAAAGAAGGAGTTGTCAAATTTGGAAATGATGAAGGCCTGAAGATTGTTGGCTCAGGGAAAGCCAAGTTTGGGGGAAAAGATATGAGACGTGATGATGTCTTGGTAGTAGAGGGTCTTAGTCATAACATACTCAGTGTCAGTCAACTATGTGACTCTGGCCACTCTATCCGATTTACCAAGAAGATGTGTGTTGTGAAAGGAAAAGATGGAGCAGCTGTTCTGCAGGGAAAAAGGTCAAAGGGAAATGTCTACCTTGTAGGTGGGGAAGAAGATACATGTCTTTTATCCAGAGAGGAATAAAACCAGTTGTGGAATAAGTGACTTGGTCATCTATTCCAACCATCTATGGAGGATCTCGTAAAGTGTGATGCTGCTAGATACCTTCCCAAAATATCGCGTGATCTCACTCATACGTGTGATGCTTGCTAGAAAGGGAAGATCATCAGAAAGACATACATGCCAAAGGAATAGAAATCAACTAGAGTGCTAGAACTGGTTCATGCTGATGTATGTGGACCTATCTAACCATGAGCTATAAATGGGAAAAGGTACTATGTTCTTTTCATTGATGATTAAAGCAGAATGGTCTGGGTATTTGTCATTACCCATAAGACATAGGTGTTTAGTTGCATAAAATAGTACAGGAGGGAATTAGAAAGGATGCTTGGGTAGAAAATTTTGATGTTCCATACAGATAACCGTACAGAATTCACAAACATTCAAGTGGAAGAGTATCTCAAGAAACACAGGATAAGCCATCAAGTTTCATCAGTAAGAACTACCCAATAGAATGGTGTGGTTGAAAGGAGAAATAGGATCATCAAGAACATGACCAGAACGATGCTTATTTACAAAGTCCTACCAAAGAAATTTTTGATGGAAGCAGTGTTGACATCGGTCTATGTTTCAAACAGGTCTCTGTTGTGTCCGAATCAAGGGAAGACTCCGTATGAACTGTGGTACGGAAAGAATCAAACATTGAAATAATTTCATATCTTTGGAATTAAGTGTTTCATTCTCAACAAAGAAAATCATAGGAAGTTTGAGGCACGAGGAGATGAGGGGATATTCCTTGGCTACTCAGGGAAATGAAAAGCATATAAATGCTTCAACAAAAGGCTGGGAAAATTGTTGAGAGCAAGGATGTCACTATAGTTGAAAATGGACAGAATACTCAATGACCCAAAGAACAGTTCCTGGAAAAAAGTGATGATGAAGTAAGCAACACATGGGGAGCAGAAGTGGCAGAGGCTGACTCAGAAGAAGATACTGATGATGAACAAGAAAGTGTCAAGTCTGTGTCTGCACGGAAGCCAAAGATTCGAACTGAAATTGATAGGCAGAATATCAATGGTAATCAGACAGCTCCAGTTCAGACTCGAATAATGAAGTCATTACAGCAAATATCGTTTTTATCTCAGGTGGATCCAAAATGTTTTTCCGATGCAACTGAAGATGAAAACTGGGTTCAGGCAATGAATGAATATCTTGATCAAATCGAGAAGAACCAGACATGGGATATTTTTTCGAGGCCAGCAGACAAGAATGTCATCGGGACTAAATGGGTCTATCACAAAAAGATGAAGGAAGATGGAACTGTGATTCGAAACAAAGCACAACTAGTGTGCAAGGATACTCCCAGATAGAGGGAATAGATGTAGATGATACATTTTCACTAGTTGGAAGGCTGGAGACAATCAGATTATTTTTGGCCATAGCAATGAAAAGAAAGTTCAAAGTGTTCCATATGGATGTGAAATCCGCATTCATGAATGGTGTTCTTGAAGAGGAAGTGTATATTGAGCATCCAGATGGTTTTCTCATTCATGAGGATGAGAACAAAGTTATCAGGATGAAGAAGGCACTGTATAGGCTGAAACAAGCACCAAGGGCATGGTACTCATGGCTTGATCAGTATTTGAAGAAGCTTGGTTTCTAACATGGGGGAGTTGATTACAATCTTTATTTCAACAACAATAGTACACAAAGAATGATGGTTCTGGTCTATGTCGATGACATAATATTTGGTGGATCAGATGAAGCTCAGTGTAGACAGTTTTCAAAATTCATGAAAAATGAGTTTCAAATGTCAATGATTGGAGAGCTAACATTTTTCCTCAGTCTACAGGTGACACAAGGAAGGAATGTGACATTCATTTCTCAATCCAAATATGCCAAGGAGGTGTTAAAGAGGGTTTTGCATGGAAAATTCCAAGGATATGAAAACTCTGGTTGCTACCCGGATGAAATTATCAAAAGATGAGGATGTCAAGGCAGTTAATATCACAAAATACAGGAAAATTATTGGAAGTTTTTTGTACTTGACCACGGCAAGGCCAGATATTATTTTTGCCACATGCCAAGCAGCGAGATATCAGAGTAATCCCAATGAAAGCCACATGCTTGAAGTGAAAACAATACTTCGGTATATCCAGGGCACAGTGGATTTTGGCTTGACATATACTGATAAATCTCAAACAGAGTTATTGGGATATATTGATGCAGATTGGGCCGGTTCAGCGGATGATAGGAAATCAACATCAGGTGGTTCTTTCTATCTTGGTGTATTGTGTATTTCTTGACTAAGAAAGAATCAATATTGCATTTCGTTGAGCACTGCGGAATCTAAGTATATTGCGGCCACTCAAGCATGCACCCAACTATTATGGATAAAGCCTCAGCTTGAAGATATAGGAGTTGAAGTAAAGTCTTCGATCGAAATCCAGTGCGATAACTCAAGTGCTATAAATCTCATCAAAAATCATGTCCATCACTCAAGGACAAAGCACATTGAGATCAAATATAATTTTATCAAGGAGAAGGTGGAGAAAGGGATTGTGAAGTTGGAGTATGTGCCTACAGAGTTACAGGTTGCAGATATTCTGGCAAAGGCCTTACCCAAGGAAGAATTAGAATGTCATCGACTGGCTCTGAGAGTTTAGTCGATTCCCCGCACTTAAAAGTGTGTGGATGTGACCCCCCCTCTCCCCTAGGTATGATGTGTTTTCCCTAATGTGTTGATATGTGTTCTCTACTATGTTCCAGACTACAAAGGCGTGACCTTTGGGTTCGTTGACAAAGGGGGAGAAAATAGTGATTGTTCAAGGGGGAGATAGTGTGGAGATTTGATAAATCATGAATGATATGGGTAGAAGCTGACAGGTGGAGCAGCGAGATAGGGGGAGAGTATTAAATCTGACGATGATAGTAGTGATCGATCAAAGACTAGATATCACGAAATCTGAGGCTCGTGATAAAAGCAAACCGGTGGTGTTGGAAAGGTGAGAGATGGTCTCCAGCTATCATCAATTGGTATCAGTGTGGTTCAAAAATTGGTATCAATTTAAGAATTGGTATCAGGTTGTAATCGACAATGGGTGTTTGACATGAATTGATTCATTGATGAACTTTTCATACTACTCTTGTTTCTCACGTCGAGCATTGCTCATGTTGGATTAGAGTACATGTTAAGTGAATCCTTGAACGCTATCAGAGTCGCAAGAGGCGAATGGTGGTAGCGGCTAGAAGAAGACTCACTGAGGTATCAACAAGCAGAAAATCTTTCTGAGAAGAGTTATGAAGAATTTTCAACAAACCCAAAGGGGGAGATTGTTGGGAAAAAATCCCTCAAGGTAACATTGGAGTATTTTTGGGTTGATTGTGTTTGTTGAAAAAGCAGGTTTCCATGGAGAATTGTCGAGTTCCTGAGAATTTTTTGACAATCCTTGTTGACAAAGAATGATGATAAAGGAATGGACGATCTAGAGGTAGTACAAAAGAGGGGTACAAGGTGGCTCTGTTTCCCAGTGTTTGCCAAATTTTTGGGGTCCAAAATTTGGAGTTTGGTGAGCATCGCGAAAATAGGATTTCCATGAAGTTCATATTTTTATATGGAAAAGGAATGACTTTCGTGAAGATGGTATGCATGGATTGTATTTCGCGGAGAACAGAAAAATTGAGGCGGTTATGTTTCACGATTACGTCAAAGATTCGCAAACGGAAGAGTTGAAGTGCATCGCGGCGGTGAAGGGCTTTGCGAGGGAGATTCGCGGCAAAGGTTTGAAGGAATGTTGATGGTAATGCTCCTCGATTACGACGAGCTCCGCGATCTGAAAATTTTCGTGGTGCTTCACGATTTAGACAGAATTCCGGCGGAAACTTTGGAGCCTCGCGATTTGAGATGACGTGGCATTGACTTCGCGCGGAAAGTTTGATGGTCGGTGGTATCGCCTATAAATAGAGGCCAACCCCCTCAAGAGAAGCATAGAGAGAATTTTCAGAGAAAAATATTTTGATCTCGTATTACAAAGGTGGTTTGCGGAGCCAGTGTGCTTCGCGAAAGAGGAGCTTCGCAGTGGCTATTGTAGCTCCGCGAAAGTTGTGAGCTCCGCGTTGGTTCAGTGAGCTTCGTGAGGGAAGTTTCTCTACAACGGATTGAGCTTCGCGGGAGTGCTTCGCGAGAGTTCTTCGCGAGAGTGCTTCGCGAGAGAGCTTCGTGAAAAGGAAAGAGCTTGGTGAAGGCTTGTTTGAGCTTTGCGAAATTAGAAGCCCCGCGAAGTAGGGTACTTTGCAAAGGTACATTACAAAGGTAGTTTCCCAGTGGTTAGAGGCAAAGTGGTATTCATCATTGGATGAAAGTTGGACTTCAACAGTTCATCTATCAACAGTTAAAGATGCATTATTTCATGGAAATGAAGAGACCTACATGTCTATAAACTGTGAGTGGATCCCTTCCAAGTGTAGTGATAATAGGAAGAGGAAGAAGGTCATCCTCTCCATGGGCAGTGAGCCAGAGAGATAGAAATAGGGAGTGACCCTTGGGAAAGCAGTGAGCTGACCCTAAACCTTGCAAAGGCAGTGAGCCTGGGACAGATTGACTGTACCCGAACTTTGTAATCCAAAGCTAGTGAAGTATAGTGGAATTTGGTACGACCGACAACCGGTCGGTGTATGCTCCTTGTATATAGACCTTAGTGGAGAACCAAGTAAAATTGATGTTTCTTGTGCTTTCTTTACATTCAGTTTATATTATGCAATAGGAAAGAGAGAGAAGTGTGTTTTGCTTAACAGCGAAACAAGATCAGAACGGGCATTAATTTTAAATTAGTCATACCCTGATTCACCCCGCCTCTCAGGGTATTCAGCCTTGTGAACCTAACAAATTAGAATAGGAAGTGGCTAAGAAAGTGATGATGATCTAGAAGCACATGAGGACAGCTAAGAGCGAGCAGAAAAGTTATCCAGATAACATAAGGAAATACTTCTCTCTCGAGGTAGGTTACTATGTTTTCATTAAAATATATCCGTGGAAAAGTGTGATGTGTTTTGGTAATAAAGTAATGATATTTACACAATTCATCGGCCCTTTTGAAATCCTGGAGAAATTTGGACGAGTTTCATACTGAGTAGCTTTGCCTCCGAGTTTGTCTCAGGTACACAATGTTTTTCATGTTTCGATATTGAGAAAATATGTTCCATATTCATCACATGTCTAGATTCCATAAGAAGTTCAGTTAGAAAAGGACCTTTCTAATAAATAGAAACCAGTATAGATTCTTGGTTGAAGTTAATAGGTATTTCGGAATAAGGTAATCCACCAGGTAACGGATTCGTGGAGAAACCACATGGTAGAAGAAGCAACATGGGAATCTGAAAATGCTATGAGGGAAAGTTAGCCTCACTTTTTTAATGAGTAAATCAAATTGTGAGGATGTAATTTATAAAAGGTGGGGATAATGTAACACCCCATGGTTTAATAAAAAATTAAATGAATGAAACATTGTTTTATGGAGATATTTATAACTATCCTTTAACATAATTTTACAGCTTCTGTGTTTTGAATTTTGAAAAACAGTCACCTACAATTTTGTTCAGTAGGTTCTTTAGAGTCTGATAGAACCAACTTGTTTTTTGGTGAATTGTAAAATACCCTTAGCAATAGTAATATGACCCTAATGAAAATTAAATTGTATTATTATTTTATTTTCATAAGGCATTAAGATAATAACATCTAGGTTAATTTTTCAATGTGATATAGAAGTAGTTTTTGTTTTAAAATTGTTAATTATTGAATTAAGTATGATTTTATTTTAAAATTAAATTTATAATATTTATAAATTTATTTTCAAAAATTGGATTTTATTTTTGAAATATACAAATTGAAAAATGGTTAGGTTGAATATTTTGGATTTTTTTGAAATAGTTGATTTTTTGGTGAATAGTAAAAATACAGTTTTGAGTTTCAGTGTGTTGACGACATCATTAAAGATGTAATAGTGATGTAATAAATCTGTTCAATTAGTGTACATTAAAATAAGATGTATTGAGTCTCAAGTGGCTAATACCTAGGGAAAATACCAGGGGTAGGATCATGGTTTTTCAAATACCACTAATGAGGTGTCCATTGGAAATGATTAAAATATTCCCTCACTTTTTCTATATATACCAACTCATTCCCTCATTAAAATCATTCCAATTTAATAATCAACAAATATTTGGCTTCCTTACCTCCCTAGTATTCTTCAAAAAGTTTCCTTGATCCCCCAAGGTCCCAACCTTCATGTTCTAGGAGTTACTCTACAAAGTAATAAAATTCCCAATTTCTTTTTTTTCCATTCATGTTCTCTTTTATGTGGTATAACATTCATGTTTCCATGTCATGTTCTTATTTACTTATTATTATTGATCTATTCTGTATTAAGATTCATTTTAGGATGGGTGACCCTTGTCCCCTTTCTTTTTAATATTTTCTAAAACTGTGTTGCATAGCCGTTAGGCAGTCAAATTTTTTTAAGGGATTTCTAAATTATTATTTTATGTTGAGTTCATTTCTTTTCATATTATTTCCTTCTCTCCTCTTAAATAAGAGGAATTAAAGCACTATAAATCATGTATATTCTAGTATTTCTCATTATCATGGAATATTCATCATCATTCTTCTTCTCCTCTCCCACTTATTCAAGGAATAAAAATATTTTCCGTGATGTGTCGAATTACCGACATCGTGGATAATGTGATTTAAATTTGAATTAATTATTTAAATTTTGGCCATGAATCCATTTTTATGGTTGAAATAGGTTATACTATATGTATTTTGTGTCATCTATGGTTATGTAAATCTATTATAATCATAGTTTTAATTTATAAGACCGAACGATGTCGTTATTATCAAACAACCACTGAAATGATCTAAACGAACATCATTAATGTTTTAACATATGAATCATATTAATATAAAAAATAAAAATGATAAATTGTATAAATTATATTAATGGAAATATTTAAAAACCTTTCCATTCTTATTCAAGTGTTTCACATCCAATCAATCAGAATGTTTAACATGAACCAATCATAGAAAACATGTAATGAAAAAACCCCAAAACAATGCAAGGAACAAAATACTAACAAATAAAGGGTAAAATGTTGTAATGAAATGATAATATAAGATATTATAAATATGAATATGTTTTTATAAGATATTAATAACACTATTTTAACCATTATATAGGAGTTTTAAACTTTTTAAGTAAGAATAACTCTAGGTAAGGGAATTCTTAACCCAATTTTCATTCGTTGGGTTAACCTTCTTGTTTATTCATTATGTGGTGTCAAGATTATTAGTATGATGAATTTTTGTTTATATTATGTTTTATTATGTTTATTTATAGTCTATATGAATATCCTTTAAATTCTATTAATTCTCACTCCGATTATATTTTAAAGGAACTTACTTTTAAAATCCTTTTTAAAACTCTCTTTAATAAATTTCAAGAGGATTGTTTTTTTCATATGTGTATTGTATGAGTAGTTTCTCCTAATTTCAAGATACTTTATTACCATGAAATTTTCCTTGGAAATTATTTATTTTGGGTTGATCCCATTATAACTCAAGTTATGACGGGTGATCCCCATTATAGATCTCCAATGCATTGGGTACTGTAGATGTGGAAGTCAACCAATGGGTTTTTCCATGTGTAAGGGTGAATGAAAGAGTGATATAGTAAATAGGTCCCAAGTTAACTACATGATGTTTTTATGCATAAGAGTTTTTATTATTAAAGGTTTTATTGGTTTTTATGTTATCACTTGACTAATTATTTCTATATGTACATCCCTTACTGAGTTTTATACTCATACCATGGTTTTAGAATGTTTTTCACATTATATAAGGATTATTTAGAGAAATAATAGATTCATGATGTTTGATATCGAGTGTTGTCAAAGAAATCATGCTTTATGTTTTAATATTTTATATTTTGAAAAAAATGGAATCTGTTTTTAGTAGTATCCTCTTGTGTTATTATGGTACGTTATGTGTGTAAGGTATCATAATTATCTAGAACTCTAAACACAAAAATATCCTCAATGTGTAATAATTTATATTATTGACTTAAATTCATTTTTAAGTAATTTTTAAAGGTCGTGTCCTTATAGTTGGACTCTTTTTAAATTTTGGATGGGCTTGTAATTTCCTATTTATTTCATTATAAAAAATTCATGAAACTCGGATTATTGGTTTGATTTTATTCATTCATTATATTAATAGTTTTTTGTTCCGTTAGTATTGAATGGGTTTTTGGAGTTGTGTTTAAATGTATAGGTACGTTAGGAAAAGTCCTCATATGTGTGTGATATTCCTGCTTGGGATTGGTTAGCAGACCCTAGAATATTAAAGGTATTCCCGGGGTGTCACACTCAGCTCATCACCCGCCAGGTGGTACCCAATGTGTCGGTTCATGAAATCAAACATAAACACTAAAACCACAATATTACATATGTGTTTGAGTTATCTATCAAAATATTTTAGATACCTCCTAGCAGGATTGATGGTGTTGTTTATACCATATCCACCTATAGTAATGGGTTCTCCATAAACATAAGGATGTATGGAAATTTGAATACATCATGAACTTCTTCTATACTTATCATGCACATTGATATATTAGGTACTTATGGATACCGATCTTGCAATGATCTATATGCCTCAAACTATGATGCATGTAACATATGTCGGTTGGTTGTTGATGTTGGTATGTATAACCTTCTTATGGTATTCTAAATTTTAAGGAGTCACTCAATAATTTGGAAGATCATGTTTAAATCTAAACATATATTCAATAAAACATATCTTCATGGATATACTTGTTCAGCTTGTTGTTATATTTTTTAAATATAAATAATGTTAGTGTATCTCTCAATACTATCAGAACATTAACAACTCACATCAGTTGAATGATGTTCCCCATTATATATCCAAGATTCCTCTGATAAATATTAGGAATAAATTGGATTCAATTTTAAATCCCATCACGGTTAACTATTATAGAAACTGCCTTCAATATCTTGTAATGATATGAAGATTTTCCATCCTTGAACCTCTAACAAAAATCAATGTCCATAGTTTTCAACTCTTCTAAAAAATCAGTTATGGTCCTTAACTCACATTCATGAATATTAGAATGTTAAAATTATATCTCAGCATTATCATAATATATTTACTTTACAAAATCATAATGTATATCTGATATATTCTAGTATTCCTACTTACAAAATTTTGACTCATAATATTTCAATCAATAATATTACATAGAATTCAATCCCCTCCATATAATTATGTCTCTACATCATATCATCTATCCTTCAACCTCCATATTTCAATACATTGTAATTCCACTTACCTAGAGTTATCTTATCTTCTTAATTTTGCATTTGGTTCCCCCTAAATATCTCATCTTTCAAGGATTCAACTAATGATCATCACTCTTACACACGATAGACTTACCATCAGAAAATTTATCAAAATCCTCATCATCTAATGTGCTAACATCTTTTCTACCGATGCTTGACCTTCCTATTAACTCAAAACCTCTTGATGATTTATAATTATTATTAAAATCTTACATGTATGCATTTTTCAAATCAATCATTTGGATTTTCAAATTAAACATTGATTGGATCACTGTTAGTCTTCCTCCAAAATGATATTATTTTGACTAATGAACAATATAACCTCATCTAACTTTGTAAAAATCTAGTGATTCATCATCTTTTACTCTATCCTCTTATGGGTCCATAGATTCAATTTATTTTCTTATCATCTTATAGAGTCTTTTGTGTCACCCTTCAATAATATCAACTTATATAATAGTTATACCTAATTCTATAATTCACTTCATGCCTTTTATATATTAAAGGAAGTATCAATCCTACAAATTTATCATATGAATAATTTTCTTCTTTGACTTCTGGTAAACTCAATTTCTAGGAACCTCTCCATCCTTCAAAAATACAAAGTGTAATTTTTTGTGAACATTTTTCAGCTATAATTTTCTTTTGTTTATAAAATCATCAATTCTTACATCTATGGACATAACCATTGTTGGAGGCAGAAAATCGGAGGGGATAAGGATAATAAGAAAGTCTCAAAATATGCCTCACGAAGACCTTTCATGGAGCACCATGGCCCCGTGATCCCGCCGCGTAGCAAGTAGGCGGGATGCTCCGCAAGACGATTTGACATTCGTGAGCCTGCCGTGATGTAAGGATGTGGGATGCTCCATGATCCCCTTTGACGTTTTCAAGACCTTCATGAATCTAGGTGGAATGATGCACCACAAGCCAATTTGACATTCGTGGGCCCACTATGAATCCAAGAGGCGAGATGCTCTGTGATCCCCTTTGACGTTCGCGAGCCCACCACATAGTGGAATATAGCTTCACGCTGAGCGAGCTCTACATCGCGGTGCCTCTTGCCTATAAATATCAGCCTCTTCCCAGGCCCAACGAATAGATCATCCAACCTTTCACCTTCTCAACTCTCAAATCACGAAGCACTTTCTGCTCTGCGAACCATAAGCTACTGAAGGTACTTTTGCTCCACGAAGTGCCTCCCCTTTTCCTTGTTTTCACCCCATATTTTGAGAGGGATGCCTTTGGTGAAGATTATAGGCCTTCATGAAGGAAGGAGATCCACAATGGTACTCGGGTCATCGCGGAACGTTCATGCTTCATGAAGCACCCCCATGCACACGTGACTCAAATGCTAAGGAATAGTCATTATGCCTCCTGAAGCACATTGTTTCAAAGGACCTTACTTCGTCAGGCA
Organism: Viscum album; assembly: GCA_963277665.1. Lineage (NCBI taxonomy): Eukaryota > Viridiplantae > Streptophyta > Magnoliopsida > Santalales > Viscaceae > Viscum > Viscum album. The sequence continues at coordinate 685,362,916 of OY728156.1, read as the reverse complement.
CCCATTATTAGAATGGATTTTCTTGGATAATGTCCTTCCACTTTGTGAAGCACCTCTTGTATGCACCTATGCCTAATTCCTAGGCTAGTCCACTTCACTTCGTGAAGCCCACACCTCCACGAAGCCCTTCCATTGCATAGAGCACCAGAGCTCTACGAAGTCTCTACTCATAAACCCCTTTGCTCTACAACTACCTCTCTCGTACAACCTTCTAGGTTCACATGAAGCAATTTCAAAGTCCCTTAGATGACACTGCCCATTGCATTGCTTCACATCATGCTTCTTCGCATAGGCACGCTAACTGTTATTTCTTCTTCACATAGCCACCCTAACGTGGACCCCTAAATGGTTCGCTCCATGACACCCCCAATCACTGGATTGTAGGTTCATTCCCTTCACTAAGGTGAAGAGTTTACCGGTTGTGTATTTCCTAGGGGTGCAGAGTGAACCCATCTCATCTGAGCTGTAGGATGTTAAACTGCCAAGCACCATCTTCCTCAGCACATGACATTAAACTGGGACTTCCCCACATGATTCCTATATGGGGAAATGGAAACCAACCTGGTGTAACTGCTTTTATTTTCTTGTAGGAGGCAGTATCCCTACCCCTCCTTTCATCGGTGCCAAATCCCTCTCCAGCTGGGCTTTGTCACCACCAGGCCTCCATCCTAGATTAGGTGCCAACCTCTTCGGACTGATAAGCATGCCTAATCCCTTGTTTCCCCTTTGGGTTGCTATCATGTGTAAGCCCTACTCCACACTACTGAAAATATGATCTATACTAATGGTTTTGGGAAAACTGTTGGTATAGTTCACTAATTTGGACCTATACCAATGGTTTCGCCAAAACCATTGGTATAGGTCACTTTAATGAACCTATACCAATGGGTTTCCGAAAGCTGTTGGTATAGGTCACTAATTTGGAGCTATACCAACGGTTTTTGGAAAAATGTTGGTATAGTTCACTAATTTGGACATATACCAATGGTTTGGAAAAAACCGTTGGTATAGGTCCATTATAGAGACCCTATACCAATGGTTTTTTCCAAACCATTGGTATAGGTCCCCCCTATAATAATAGTTTCTCCAAAACCATTATTATAGGATCCAAAATAAAAGAACCTATAGCAATAGTTCTCAAAACCATTGCTATAGGTCGATACCAATAGTTTTGAGAACCGTTGGTATAGGTTCGTGTATTTTCAATTGAATCTTCTTATAGAGGACAGTAAATAAATCATAATTTAAAATAAATATTATAATACATATATATATATTTATGAAATTATGTTCACAAAAGCTTGTTAGGTCAGTGGTAAGGTCGTTCAATCACAAACGAGAGGTACTGGGATCAAAACCAACCAAATTATTGTTTTTTGAATTACATATACCAACAGTTTTATGGAACCTTCGATATTGATTTGTATATTACTTATACCAAAAGTTTTGAAAACCGTTGGTATAGGTCTATAACATTGGTTTTTTCAAAACTGTTTCTATAGACCTATCCCTACAGCTTACATGTCAACGGTTCTCCAAACCGTTGGTATAGGCTATACCAATGGTTTGGAGGCCTATACTAATGGTTCCAAACCATTGGAATAGGGTATTTTTCCATTAGTACCATTTCCCATAGACACACCTTTCCTAACATGATCATCAGGTCTTTTTTGTCTCTTGTTTCTCACACTGATCATGACTCACGTGGGCATAGAGCAAGAATCGACCATGACATCCTCTCTGTGCAGCCTAGAGTGTAAGCCCAATGACACCTAAACTATGAGGTCATTAATCCTTTCTAAGGCAAGGTACATAGGAAGCCTCCACGAGGTTAATGCCCAACAACCATTGGTCACTCCTCCCCCCTTCATGTCAGTTCATCAACACCCTGGGCAGCCTAGAGTGTAATCCCCACACACCACCCGAACTATGAGGTCTTTGATCCTTGCTAAGTCAATGTACGTAGGAAGCCTCCAAAAGGTTCATGCCCACCACCCATTGGTCACTCCGACCCCCTTCACATCGGTTCACCAACACCATGGGCATCCTAGAGTGTAAATCCCACACCCAACCTGTACTACAAAGTCTTTGATCATTGCTAAGGCAGGGTATGTAGGAAGCCTCCATGAGGTTCAAGCCCACCACCGATTGGTCGCTTCGACCCCCTTCACATCGGTTCACCAACACCCTGGGCATCCTAGAGTGTAATAACCATGTCACCTGAACTATGAGGTCTTTGTTCATTTCTAGGGAATAGTATGTAGGAATCCTTTAAGAGATTTAAGCCCAAAAATCGGTCGCTCCAACTGCCTTTATGTCGATTCTCCCCTATCTTGCATGACATTAAACTATGGAAACCAATCAGCAGTAAGCCATTGTTTCCCTTGTCAGCAGTAAGCCACGGCACAAAAAAACCATACTAAACTAAGAGGTCTTTGATCCTTGCCAAGGCCAGGTATGTAAGAAGCCCCTATGAGGTTCAATACCACCATCCACCGGTCGTGCTGACTATCTTCACGTCGGTTCGACCCCATTCAGTAGTAATCTAATGGGACCTCAATCAGTAGTAATCCATTTTTATCTTATTTAGGGGTAAGTCATTGACATTATTATCCAGTGGTAAGCTATTGCGACCCCATCCTATGGTAAGCCATTGAAAACCCCAATCGGCGGTAAGCCTTCGTCAGATGAACTATATTGACTTTGATTCCCTACCACGGGGATACATTGGAAGACTCTTTGAGGCTCAAGACCAAAAACATTGACATCCTCATGATGGTTCCATCCCATTCACTTTCCACTTCATGAAACTACTCCATTATCCATCTTGATTCCTATCTGGGCCGCCACATCCCGGTAAAATCATGTTATCTCATTACCCACTCCCCTCAACAGTAAATTGGATGTCAACCACATGTTGTCCCCTGATATTAGTGTTCCCTCCAGGGGTTTCACCCATCTAATCCACTCAAATTAGTGTTTTGATTAGAATTATCCATCTCCTCTGGACATTAAACATGCGGAATACCCTGTGTTAATCATGCGAATCTGAGGAAAACCATAGAAACATGCCTGTGGAATATAATTCCTCTCATTCGACGCAAGATGCCTTGGGATTCCATGACCTCAAGAAGACCTATAATAAGGGGAAGAAACCCAGACGTTCCAATGTCTTAGTGTCCAGACATGCCAGTGATGTCCAATGTGACTAATCCCTAGACCTAAGATTGATGCCCTGAATGGACCGCTTGTAATGTCCTAACAGAAGTATTGTAATTAACTAGTGTATATGAATATATGGCACCAGGAAGAGTTTCACGAACAATGTCTTAAATCTATAAGGGAGACCCTGACTAGGTGACAAGATCTAAGGAGGAATCCAAGGAAGGAAGAACTGATGTCCCATCATCTTGTTTCGATCAAGGATAAAATACCCCTGAACAAGGAGCAGATGCCACCCGCCTTTGGAAAGTAGGAATGTGGGGCAACAGCTGTGCGTCCTCACAGACGAACGTGCACACCCTGTTGAAAGGGTTGGAAATAGAATTGGTGAACCCGATGTGAATTTATTCACCTCAATATGAATATTAGTAGTGTTGGCATAAATGGATTAGCGTGTCACCAGATCTAGTTTTTTGGCATTGGGCCCTACCAAGAAAATAGTGGGCCTAGTGTGAAACTCACCAAAAGTTGGGGCAGTAGAATGTTGGACATCCCATTCAATGATGTTTTCATCATGTATCCCTCTTACCTATCATGGAAGACGAAATGGAGATGGGTCATTGGTCATCGATTCATTTTTCTTTCAGCACTGATGAGTTAATCTCTCTGATCCACAGGAATCAAGTTGCTGCACTCGGAATGTGATCACTGCCTAACCACCGATATAGGGGGAGGGGCAGTTCTAACACGGTAGTCTCGTGTGGCTCCTCCTCTTCCTCAACTGCCTCTACACATGTGTCCCTAGGGTGCTCATGACCCATATCCCCATCTGAGGTTATCCAATGAAGGGTGATCAATGACCTCGTGCACCGTTACGAGGAGGAGGGCATAATCTAGACCCGAGATATAGCCCACCTTGATCCAAATGTGTCTGTTCCTCATTTCCAATGCCACCCCCGAGGGCCAAACATGGGGCCCCTGCTCCCCACGTCGACATATAACCATTTCGTGAGCCTCTCCATGGAATGCTTTGGCGACTCCCTGCCTTACGCTGACGAGGTAGGGGACGTCTGACCCTGCTCGATCCCATTCCAGGGGTTTCTAGAAAGTGCTCCCACCTAACGGCGTCAGCGCCGCCATCCGTTCTTACAGGAAGGGGAGCAGTTAGGCCATGTACCGGCCCCACCGTCCCCAGTTCTCCTGACCCAACGCTAATGTTGGGCACAAGCTGGGGAGGACGCCCTCCAAGGGGTGTCAACGTTGACGGCTACTGTGGCCCGAGCCACCACCAACGCATATCATCAATTCCCTGAATGCACTATATAGGGACACTTATATGCCCGACCCGGATCGAGGCCCCAACTGCCCCACAAGTAGGCTTGGTCGACTCTCTTGGTCACCTACACTAGCAGTGGCTACCGCGAGCTGACCCGTAAGGATGCCAACCAGTGTGGAGCTCCTCCCCATACCACTACCATAGAGAGCATGGGCCTTCCCCGCTTTGAGGCTCAGCATGGAGGTCTGCCCCGTTCCACCCTCAATCCAAATGAGGGCCTTCCCTGCGGCAATGACACTTGGTATACAAGTCTCTCACATTCCCATTACACTAGGTATGGATTCATTCCACCTACCCCCCACCGCCGGTGTAGGGACATTGCCCATCTGGTCTCTCTTCAATGTGGGTATCCTCCCCATGTCCTCTAAGAATATGGTGAAGGTCCTCCTCACCTCGGCAACCAAAGGGGTGAAGGCCAGCCTCGCCTCACTAGAACCCAACATGGAGTTCCTACCCATGTTCAGTTAGACTGGTAAAAGGACCCTCCTCGCACTGAGGTCACTAGGGGAAACAAGCATGGAGGACCTGCCCATGCTCGTCCCAGTTCTAGCAAAGGTCTTTCCCATTCCAACGCTATACATTGAGTTCCTCCCCATGTCCCCTTTGACATTTTTCCCAGTGCTCCTCATTCCCCAACTTACTCAGGTGGAAACCCTCTCCGCATCATCACCAGTGCAGTCGAAGGACCTTGTGTGAGAAATCAACCCTGTCCCAAGGAGCCACCTAGGGACATGAAGGCAGTTAGTCGCCACCATAAGGAGAATTTTGGGAAGGTCTAGAAAGAGATCAAACTAGTTCGCTTCTCAGACTCTGATGCACAGTACAACTCATCACAGGAACCCTCCTCATGCTCATTTGAGTCAAGGGCTGGGGTGGGAATGAGGCGCATCATCCTAGTACTCTCGAAATGGGAGGTCCATACGATTCCCATCTCCCTCTGTAGGTATATCCAAGAGGACAAAAATATAGCAACCCCATAAGTCACGGTCATGAAATCACCACCATCATCACCATAAGCACTCTCTACCTCGACAAGAGATCACATAGGGATATTTTGGGGACCTACGGCGGGTGAGTAGCATCGCGGCCTATCACCAGAACCCCTAGCCCCTGAGCCTGGAACTGAAACTGTCAGCCCATCTTATTGCGATGTAGCGGCCATGTCACTACACTCTTCAGAGGACAGCCCGAGATTCGACGGAAAATCAGCCCGCTCGCCATACTCTCCACCGACTAGCCTGTCATCCCAGTGGTCTACCTCAGTACCGCTTCCAATTCTTCAGCCACCCCCAGTTGACGAATGGGGAATCAAGGGCTAGAACATGAATCTAAGCCGAGGATATTATATAACATCCTCGTAGTGGAAAACTTCCCCGAGATGTTCTGGCTGGTGGTAGCGCCGAATTTTCACGCACTGGAATCCCTCACCCCAAATGAGGTTGAATGTTTCCGCCAAACCCTCTATGTAACGCACTTTTGGATCCATCATCAGTGAGTGGTTTATCACATGAGTAAAGATCATTTTGAAGACATTGGGGAGTGATGTCCTCTAGTCGATCTAGTTGTGCTCCCTGTGGCCCAACGCCCCAAGTCACCAGGCTGTCATAAGGCCCCCCAAGTGTAATGCATTCAGTGTTTCATTATTGTCCACAATATCATATAGGAGGTTTCCCCGAACGCGCAAATTCATGGCTGGGGGAAGTATGTTGCCCTATTCTTTAGTCATATCTGGCGGCAGCCTGACTTTCTAGGCGATATCAAGGACACGCCCCCAGGAAGGGTCATGGTCAACAAGGCTAACATAGTGGACGATGATGACGATTTGGAGCTTCATGATGGGTACTTACCCCCCCACCCCCACCCCGAGGGAATGCCACCACTATTGGACCCATCGGGAGGGTTACATTCAAGTAGAGGAACCTACAAGGTCTCCCTATTCCCACCGAGGCATTAGAACTCAGCCGAAATTCTGGTAAGGGTAAAGAGCATGTCAGATCCGCTAAGAACTCTGACCCATCCGCCTCAGTGCAAAAGATGGAGGAAGACCCTAGGAAGGCCTCATTGTGCCAGAAACATTCCGAGCAGAAGAAGTTGTTTGATCACCTCTTGGATGAATGATCTGTAGAGCGATGGCCAGAATACGGTGATCCTAGGCTAGGGAAGTAGGGGGAGGAACAACTTCTCCTCGGCGAGCTGCCTCTAGGCGACCCTGATCATCCTGCCCCCACAGAAAGGGTTAAGGCTGAAACTTACAGCTAGAGGGCATGGTATGACTCGCCAAACCCTCCTGAACAGCGCGACAATCCAAGGGACCCAGCTCGGGCACCACCAACCACCCAAAGGGTCATGCCGCTAGCCACTCCATGAGCCGATGGGCCGGTTTACCATGTTGAATAACCCTCCAATGTGCTTGTGGTTAGGGATCCCCATCAAGACTGATATCCCCACCCATATGATCCAATGGAATCACTCATTTCCCACCTTGATGCATTGGAAACCTGATAGGTGGTAATCCTGCCTGATGGCAATCCATATCCAGCATGGGTGGATGATAAGCTGACACCTTCGGGTTTCAGTAATCCCACCTTCTCCCCCTTTAATGGGACAGGGGACCCGCCACAGCACCTGGGCCACTTCAACTCAAGGTGTGGGACTATGTTAGTGATTCCACCATAGCAGGAGGCTGTCAAGCTCCTCTATTTTGTTCAGACATTAGAGGGGTATTCATTCCTCTTGTACAACAAGCTTCCCATCGGATCTGTAACTAGTTGGGAGGACCTTCGCAAGAAACTCTTCTATCATTTTAGCTCCACCGAGTGGAAAACGTGCATCACAGACATATTAAATTGCTAAAAATGGCCTCATGATCATTTCGTGGACTTTATTTCCCGGTGGAAAGGGCTTACATATTCCTTTGAAATGCCACTAACTCAGGAGTAATTACTTACAATGTGTGTAGGAAATTTCAAGACAGAGATGGTTCCCCCTCTGATAATATAGAACTACATCGGGGGATTTTGAGACTTCTCAGATAATGCCCAGTGCCTGGAAGAAGCCATGAAATAGGCCATCCCGACACATCCCTTGCCAGTCACAATTCCCATGAGAAGGAATGTCCTAGCCATGCCTACCACGGTGCCCAAATAGAGGCTCCCATATTGCTGGAATTGTTACTGGTGGGTCCACCTCCACTTCCTCGCAAAGGTACACCACCACAGGCACAACCTCCAGCCTAGCAGCGGCTTCCTAAGAATAGGTAGGTGCCCCTGTGAAATGCGCCACCACCGCCTAGGCAGAACAACCAGGCTCTGCCTCTAGGAAAGAATCATCAATCTCCTCATTAGGGCAAGTATCCAAGGCCCCCCTTCTCGCATAGAAGAAACTATACCTACTCATTCAATGAGTACCAGTTCTCTGACTATTTTTGAAGTTACTTGGAATAAGGGATTGTGCTTTTTCCTGAGTGCAGAAATCTAGAAGAGTCGAACCACACTTATCACACCAACTATTTCCCCTATCATCGGATCCTGGGGCACACCCTCATGCAGTGTTATGTGTTCAAAGATTGGCTTCAGGACCATTCCAATAACAACATAGTCAGGTTAGGAACGGCTCTGGCATAAGTGGCATGCGTTGTCGTAAGGCCAGACAGCAGCAGCGACAATAAATGAGAGTGGTAGAAGGTTTCTAATCGTGAGTCCCAGAAGTATGACAATTGGATGGCTCGCAAAACAGCTTTTCATTCCCATGGTATAATTCGTGCATAACTAAATCAGTCGGATCCTTCATAAGTTGTAGCTGGTACTTCTGCATCATCATCTCAGCTGGCCTCTTCCCAGAAGAGAAAACATCAGTGGCACAAGGGAAATAAATGTGCCCCCTAATACCATCATCGTTCTGCACTCTCAGTGGCCTCATGCCTATAGAGATGGGGATTCCTCCCAGAGTCCTCCCAGTAATGTATGACTCTTCAATTGATATTCAAGGGTATGCTTTGGTGAATACTGTGGATTTGGTAATCCCTATATGACTCCCGGCGATGGGGAGCGCCAGGCGAACCTCCCCAACGTCCCCAACTGACACCAACGTCGGTGGAGCCATGACCATTTGGGTCTCCGAGGCATTTCAGTTGGCACCTTTAGCCAGGTCATGCATGCCTATAAGACTAGAAAATAAACCCATATCATAGCTCAGCATGCACATCCTCCTCATCTGGTGTCATCAATCCCACCTCCACCACCGTTTGTGTTGCTGAATCTGGAAAAGCTACTTCGACCATGTCACGACCTACCTTGCCCTGCTATAGGCCAGTATTAGTCATTTGGCCCTAATCTGTTAGCTATATTGTGGGATTCGACTAGTGATCTCTAGGATATGTCCAGCACCAGTCAGCCACCGGCCCAACCGGCAGGGCCCACCAAGCCTCATGTCACAGAGCTGCCTCCTGCAAGCAGAAGTTTGTTCCTAGCACAGAAGTATAATGTTTTCAAGAACCTTTCTAGTATCCCAGCGAGGTTTTCAATCCTCAAGGCCCTTTTCCTGTCGTCGGATATGTGTGAGGCCCTCACAGAGGCTTTATGAAGCCCCCTCTAGTTTGAGACAGAGGTAGCAGCTGCTGAAGCATTTTATGCTAAAGCGGCCGAGAACGCTGAATTTCAGGCCATCATTTCATTATCTATAGAAGATGAATTCTCACCCATATAGGGGGAAATCCTCCCATTGTACACCACTGGCCAATTTAATGGCGTGGAGGTTCACCACGGTTTCATTGACAACGGCTCCGGGATTTACCTTAACCCGACATAGACACTACGGAAGCTAGGGTTTTCCGAAGATGACCTGACTCCCTAAAATTTAAGAATCTAGGGATATGATAGGACAGAGCAGACCCCAGTTAGTAAGATCTATTTGATGACCCAGTTTGGTGTCTTAGTTTCCAGCACTGAGTTTATGGTTGTCTCCCAAGACACTGCATACAGTGCATTTATGGGCATACCATTGCTCCACCTGCACACTACAGTCCCCTCACTGTATCACTAATGCCTCAAGTACTCCCTCAATGGTTGAGTAGGTGTACTCCAAGGTGACACATCTCCCTTTACCTCTTGTAAAGCCTGCTACCTGGATTCTGACTATTACAAGATAAAGGACAAGAAGATTCAGGCCAGTGAGGTCGAACCCGTCGCGGTTGCAACTGACCCCTGGTCAGGTCTGGATGATGCCTACCTCTTCCCGATTCATTGATCGGAGGCCACAACCCCTAAAATGGGGAAATTTTTTGTTTTCTTGGGTAATAGGGGGAATAATATTCCCAAGTCTAAGAAACGGTGGAAGATCGCCTCATATTCTTAATCAAATCAGGCTCAGGTGATCCCGGAGCTTCCAACCCCCCCTAAGGTATCGGGATGTCCGCCCCATGGCAGTACCAGTACGGCATATGTGCATGTTTTGTGGAGAGGGAATCATCCAGATCAAGCCAACATGGCACTATTCCTTTTATATCATCATGTGTGGCCCCTTGGACCAAATACTAGATGGGATCAGGTCAACAATCTTCATTGCTAGGGTTTTGGTAGTACAGGAATCTCCCGACATAGTGACCACTGCTGCTCAGGCTGGTACCAGCATTCCATCAGAATTTTCCAACCCAGAGAAAGCTTCTCCCACCAGGTATCCCTCCTCTATAATTGAATAAGAGGATTTAGTGGATTCTCCCCCCACCTTTGAAGAGTGAGTCTCCACCACAGTCGATGAACTGGTACAAGAGAACCTTGGTAGCGAGGTGGACCCGAGACCCACATTGATTAGTGCCTCCATGCCCCCAGAGGAGCTACAACGGTATGTGGACTTATTTAAACAGTAATATGATGTGTTTTCCTAGATTTATAATGAGATTCCAGGACTATATCTTTAGGAAGCCACCACCGCCTCGGTCTTCCAGAAAATCATCACGGGTTCAAGAAGCCTCCATGATAGATGATCCCTTCTCATGGTGCTATGGTTGAGGCCGAAGTTGACAAGCTCACCTGAGCCTAATTCATCAAGGAGGTTCAGTATCCCCAAGTGGATAGCCAACATTGTGCCAGTCAAGGAGAAGAACAAACATATCAGAGTCCACATCAACTTCCAAGATCTCAACAGTCAGTTCTCAAAGGATGATTTTCCCCTTCCAGTGACAGAATTGTTGATCGATGTTATGGCTTGGTTCCAAGCCCTTTCCTTCATTAACGGGTACTCTGGATATAATCCGATCTGGATGGTCCCTGGGGATGGGGAGTCCATTTCTTTCAGGGAACTATAAGGTACATTTTGTTACCATATCATGCCCTTAGGCTTTAAGAATTCATGGGCCACCTATCAACGGGATATGCATCACATATTGAAGCCAATACTTGGGACATTGGTGGAATGATCTGTGGAAAACATGGTGGTCAAATCCCGCCAGTTTCAGGACCATGTCCAGGAGATCGAGAAAGTTTTCAGCTTCCTCTATTCCCACTACCTAAAGGTAAACCCATTGAATTGTTCCTTTGGGGTCACCTCTAGGAAGTTCCTTGGATTTGTTGTCAGGTACTGAGGCATAGAGATCTACCCAGAGATGATGAAGGCCTTCAGTCAGATGCCTCCCCCGAGAAATATTTAGGAACTTTGAGGTTTCCAAGGCCACTTTTCCTACATACACCGATTCATTGTGAATCAAGTTGGAAAGTATAATCCCTTTTTTGGATCATGAAGAAAGGGTTTGCCTATGAGTGGGACAATGAGTGCCAGACCACATTTGAGGAAATCAACCAGTATCTACTCTAGCCACCGGTCTTAATGCCACCCGTCTCTAAAAAAACACTGATCTTGTACATTACTAACCTGGAATGATCTCTTGGAACCCTTCTCTCCCCGAAGAACAATGAGGGAACGAAAACTAGTTTCTACTACCTCAGTCGTATGCTCATAGATACGAAGACCAGATAACCCCTCATTGAAAAGATCTACCTTATGTAGGTATTTTCAGTACAGAAATTGCGACACTACTTGAAGCACCATGAGGTATGGTTGGTGTCTTAGGTAGACCCGTTGAAGTACATTATAAACCACCCCATGTTGACCAGCCATCTCACACAGTGGGCAGTAATCCTCCAGTAGTTCAACATCAGGTTTGTGCCTCAAGATACTATCAAGGGACAAGAATTGGCATATTTTCTTGCTGTCTATCCAACCCCCGTGGACCAGTCCCTTGAACTTGATTTTCATGATGAGGCCATCCTCTCGGTAGATCATGCCATCCCATGTTGGCAGATGCACATCGATGGCTCCTCCCAGATCCCCACTGGCAGGAAGCTCAATGATCCCAGGCCCAATAGAGTAGGCCTAGGTATTGTCTTTATTACCCCGGTGTAAGCCATTTTCTCATACTCATTCTTGTTATCAGAAGGTTTCACCAACAACGAGGCAGAGTATCAGGCTCTTATCATAGGCCTTAAGCTGGTCCTTGAGATCGATGTGCCCCATTTTCAAGTGAAATGAGATTCCAAAAAAGTCATCAAGAAAATCAATGGTGACTACATTGTCAGAAAGCTAGAGCTCGTACAATTATTAGAGTGTACTCTCTAGATAATGGCCTAGTTCCTATCTCGGTTGGAAGTTACTCATGTTCCTTGATCTTAGAATAGTCGAGAAGATGCCCTGGATGGCCTGGCTGCATCACTTGCAGAACCTGAGAAAGATGATTTGATTATACATGTGGCACACCGGAGAGTCATGGCTCATGTCACCCCAGATGATGACAACGGACTATGGGTAAGCCATCTGACCACTGGAGCATCCACGTCAGGACCCTCAAGTTCCTCAGATGTAGGGGTTGAAGTGACCCCTGACTGGAGAGTCCCCTTTGTTGAGTGTAACGACCCAATTTTTTTTGAGTAGTATATTAACTTACTCTTATTGATTTAATAATATGTTAATGGTTAATGCAGAAAGAGGAGTCGATGGCTTCATCCAGTAGACTCAACCCTTATGAAGCCCACTTATCAGAGCTTGGGAAGGAGGTAGCATCTGTGGGCTTCGCTTTGGACCAAACACAAGCCGAACTCCAGCGTGTCAAGCTTGAACGGAAACACCTGTGGGAGAAGTTCAAGTTAGTTCAAATTACTACTAGGGCAATGTTATCTGAGCCTCCCTCAGATTCTCTCACCATAGCACACCTTACACTCAGGTCTTATTCCGGTGTTATAAGGGGCTATGTGACGAGACCCTAGCTTCCTTGTGTAGTCCTTTCGGGTGAATAAATTGATATTTCTTCCTTTAGTGATGTTTGTGAAATTTCAAATGTCCGGATAATTTTAGAATGTATTTTATTGATGAATTTTGAAAAAGGGATATTTTAAAATATTTATGTAAACCCTAAATAACTAATGATGTGTAATGATTTTCAAAAAATGGTCTTCTACAAAAGTTTTCATTAAGGAATTTGGAGTCTAATAAGATCAACTTAATTTTTGATGAATAGTAAATAGTGAATAGTGATTTTACGCTTAGGATTAGTAATGTGACCAAATGGATTAGTAATCTCACTTAAAGAAAGTTTCAAAATAATCTAGGAACCTTGATTAAGTAATGTGATTCAATAAAATGGGTAAATAACAGTTTCATAAATTATTATTCAAGTATTAGTTTTTTCGGATGAATAGTGTTTTTTTAATTAAGAATTTAATTAAAAATAATTAGAAAATTATTTTTATAAAAATGACTTTATTTTTGAACTCAGAGCATCGATATTATGTTATGGTAATTTTTGGGGATTTTTCTGAAAAAATGAATTTTCGATGAATAGTGTATTTATTTAAAAATAAAATTAAAAATATTTAGAAAATTATTTTTATAAAACGGAGTTCATTTTTGAAATCATAGCATTGATATTTGGTTAAGGTGAAATATTGGGATTATTCTGAGAAAGTTGAATTTTCGGTGAATAGTGAAAGTATAGTTTTTAAGTTACGGGTGTTTAATGACATCATTAAATGATTTATTAAGTATATATTCAATATGGTCGAATTATGAATAGTAAGATAAGGTGTGTGGTGTCTCAAGTGGCCAATACCATGGGCAAATACCATGGGCAAGCCCATGGTTTTGCCAAAACCACTAGTGAGGTGTCCCTTGGCCATTAATGCTTTGTCCCCTCACATTCCCTATAAATACCCACCCTTTCCTCCTTTAGTTTTCACTCCCAACTCTCCCCCAACTAAGTTCTGGTCATCTTACCTTCCAAGGAGTCCTCCCAAGGTGCCCCCAAGCCCTCAAGGTCCAATCCTTTGAGTTTCAAGAGTCACGTTTTAAGGTAAGGGATCCGACCCCTCTCTTTCTTTTCATGTAATCTCTTTTATGTCATTCCTTTTCTGCTCCATGTTTTTATGTGAGAGGATGTTCTTTTATATTCCTCTTACTGCCCTTTCATGTTTATATGATGAGAGATCCCCTCTTACTCTCATCATTTCGTTTTATGAATGTTTAAGTGACGCTGTTAGGCTACCGAATTTTTAAGGGATTCTTTCACCCTTCTCATTTTTCAAGTTCGATTTTCATGTCAAGTCTTTCAAGTTCATTTTTATTTTGTTGGGGTATTATCTCTATATCTATAATACTTATATCTTATGATCATATGATGAGGGACCCTATTTTATCTTGTCAAATCATTTTCTTTTGAAGTTAAGTGACGTCGTAAGGCTGCCGAATTTTCATAAGAGAAATCTAATCTTTTTTCCTTCCATGTTTTTCATTTCAAATGTTATGTCCCTAAAATTTCATTACCATGTCCATATTTCCTTCTTATTCTTTCACCCTACCGTTTTATGAATCATTTATGAGTGGGTGACCCATGTCCCATCTCATTTCAATGTTTTCTAAAACCCTGAAACTTAGCCGTTATGCTGCAGAATTTTTCCCTCAAAATGCCTCTCTCTTTTCTCAAAAATTATTTTATGTTATAAAGTGAATACTCAAAGATATTATTTCTACAAGTTTATTCACATATATATCAAAATGTTCCATTTTAAATTCTGGGATTTACATACATGAGACCCGCTTTCCCTTTCCGTGGGTTTAAAGTGACGTAAAGATCATGTCTTTAAAGCAGTTTTTAAAACGTTATGATTATGAAATGAAACCCATTTATTTTATGCTATGTGGGTTTTTTATGAAATGTTTGATGATGATATATGTGGCTCACATGATAATAAAGGCAAATTTAAGGGTGCGCCCTGATAGCGCTCCAATGCATTGGGTAATGATGTAACCACTAGAGATTACAATTTTCATGATACCTTGGTGAATAACCTTGGTAAATTTCAAATGACACCTTGGGGATGGACCTTGGTGATATGTTCATGATTGTCTATGTTAAATGATGTAGCCACATCTTCAAGTTATGGAAAATGTTATTTTTATTATGAAATGCCTCGTGATTTTCTTTCTCATGGCTTAAAGTTCTTTTCATGTCCTTATTGAAGTATACCAAGTTCACATGTAAAATGTTCCTCTTGTTTCCCTTACTAGGCCTTCTGCTCACCCTTTCTTTTGATGTATGTCCCTAGGTTATGAGATGCAGTAATGAACCTATAATGAACTTAAGGAGACGCCTTTCAAGTGTTTAAGAAGAATGTTTTATGTTGTTTTCATGTATTATGTTCCTGGTTTCCAAGACACTAGACCTTAAAGATCCTCAGTTTTGTGTAATGTAATGAAAGTTTATGTTATAAAATGGTAGGATTCCATAGTTGGTATCAAAGGATGGTTTAGTTATTTGTGGAAATTAGGATATAAAAACTTTAGGAAGAACCCTATAGAAAAGTTTAAATATAGGAAAACTTCCTGGTATTTTGGTAATTATTGAGTAAGTTGTCTATCAAACAAATACATCCCTGTCTGGATACGAGTAGGTAGAGGCGGCTCTGGCACAGATGTACATAGGGGTAAAACCCGAACACACCGCTTTGAGCTAGACTCGAACGGGAACTGGTGCACGATAACGGGCCTTGCTGCACTCTTGGTTACGACACTCCCGGGGGATATGTTTGGTTAATCACAAGCTTTTTATGAATCATTATGAAGGAATTATAGAGAAGTATAATTGTTTAAGCATGAAGTCTTAGTTAAAAGATTCATAAATGAAATAAGTTTCTCACTAAGGTTTTATTCTTTTAGAAGATGGCGGGCAATAGGAGGAACCGTGCCCATGGTGACTGCAATGCACCATATGCTGATGGACCTCTGATGGAAGCCGGAATGGAAACATTCATGCGAATGATGAACCAACTGACTCAAGTTATGAGTAATAACTTGAATCAAGCTGAGAGGCCCACCTCACCACGAAGGGAACAACACTCTGTTGAGTCCTTCATGCGTCAACGACCGCCAACATTCAGTGGATCTACTGACCCATTGGTTGCGGAACAATGGATAAGCTCCATTGAAAAGATCTTTTCTGTACTTCATTGTTCGGAACAAGAAAAAGTCACCCTTGCTATTTACTGCCTTGAGGGAGAAGCTGATCAGTGGTGGTCACTGATCAAAAACACGAAGCCACGAGGAGAGATGGAAGCTATGGAGTGGGAAGAATTTCGGGGGATTTTCTTTAACAAGTATTTCCCTCGTTCCATGAGAACGAAAATGGAGAAAGAGTTTCTCGAGCTGAAGCAGAAGGAGAACGAATCTGTTGGAAGCTATGAGATGAACTTCACATGGCTTTCCCGTTATACCTCAAGCTTTGTCATGGACCCTAATGGGAAGGTTGATAGATTCTTTGGTGGACTACGACCTCATCTGCGGAAGAATCTATCCAACAGGGACTATGATAGCTATGAAGAAATAGTTCGAAGTTCCATGATAGTTGAACTAGAGTTTGGGGAGACACAGTGGTCTCAGAAATCTAATGAGAATAAGAGAACTCTAGAACCGAGCCTGGGAAGAAGTTTTGATCAGGAAAGAGGAAGAAAGCATATGCAACATCCCACATGCAATAAATGTGGGAAGAAGCATTCGGGGAACTCCTTGATCGGAAGTGGCAGGTGCTATAGGTGTGGAAAAGAAGGCCATATTTCTTGGAATTGTCGTGGTGATGTGAAGCCTCAACTTCCCAACACTAACGACAGAGGAAAGATGGTTCTGGCCCTACCCGAAGTCACACGCTTCAAGTGTGGACAACTTGGGCACTTTGCTAATCAATGTCCAAATCCGAGGGCGGTGGGGGGGAATCACCATCAACCTCAGCAGAGGCCAAGGGAGCAAGGTCGTGCTTTTGCTATCACAACAGCTGAAGTTGAAGTCCCGAACGATGTGGTAGCAGGTACTCTTGTTGTCCTCTCAAAACTAGCAAGTGCTTTATTTGATTCTGGTTCTACGCATTCCTTTATTTCCTCCAAGTTTGCAAGGAATATAGAATCAATCCCCGAACTGCTAGAGGTAGAGTTGTCAGTCAAGACTCCAAGTGGGATTATCCTTGCATCAAAAGTATTTAGAGACTCTAGTGTTTACTTTGGTGAGCTCAATATTATCGAAAATCTAGTAGTCATTCCCATGATGGAATTCGACATTATACTAGGGATGGACTGGCTCTCAAAGTATAATGCTAAGATCAAATGCATAAGTAAGGAAATCTCAGTAGTATTGAATGAACGACCTACAGTTATCTTCCAAGGAGAGATATCCCAAACTGATCCCTATCTAGAAGCACCTCCCATAGCTTTCTTTATGGAGTTAATCGGTGATGATGAAGAAGGGAAAGGGAGCATACAAATTGAAGATGTTCCGATTGTTCAGGAATACATGGATGTATTTCCTGAGGAGTTACCTGGACCTCCCCCAGAAAGAGAGGTAGAGTTCTCCATTGAACTCGTACCTGGGTCTCAACCGATATCAAAGACTCCGTATAGAATGGCAAATGTGGAGCTAGAGGAGTTAAAGAAACAACTCCAAGACTTGTTGGAGAAGGGGTTTATCTGACCGAGTGTGTCTCCTTGGGGAGCACCAGTTCTCTTTGTGAAGAAGAAGGATGGATCAATGCGGTTATGCATTGATTATAGAGAACTGAACGGGATCACAGTGAAGATCAGATACCCTCATCCAAGAATTGATGATTTATTTGACCAACTTCGTGGGGCACATCGTAACCAATGAAGGAATCTCGGTTGACCCTGCAAAGACAATGATTGTGGAGGAGTGGACTCAACCCACAACAATAACTGAGATTCGTAGTTTCCTTGGTTTAGCGGGATATTATAGGATGTTTGTGAAAAACTTTTCACAGCTTTCTAATCCACTAACCAAGTTTACTCGAAAAGGGGTTAAGTTCATCTGGACAAAGGAATGCGAGGAAAGTTTCCAAGAGCTAAATAAGAGATTGGTTACTGCACCTGTGTTAACACTACCCTCTATCGGAGAAGGATTCGTTATTTTTAGCGATGCATCTCTGAAAGGGCTTGGGTGCGTCCTCATGCAAAATGAAAAAGTAATTGCTTATGCATCTCGACAGTTGAAGATTCATGAGCATAATTATCCTACGCATGATCTAGAGCTGGCGGCAGTTGTTTTTTCTCTAAAGATATGGAGGCACTATCTTTAAGGGGAGAAATGTGATATATAAACTGACCACCAAAGTCTAAAGTATATTTTCACTCAGAAAGAATTGAACATGAGACAAAGGAGATGGTTGGAGCTTATTCAAGACTATGATTGTTCAATTCATTATCACCCTGGAAGAGCAAACAAAGTCGCGGATGCGTTAAGCAGGAAAGATCCTGTTGTTCTGGCAACAATGAGGATCCTGGGAGATCCCTTGATTAAAGATCTAGTAAAACTGGACATGGGAATTATAAGGAAAGGGACATCATCAACCCTATACCAAATTATTTCTCAACCTTCATTACTAGAGAAGATCAAGATGGCTCAAAAAGAAGATCCTTTGCTGCAGGAGAAGTTCGAGGCTGTAAAGGATGGGAAGTTCCCTGATTTCAATATTGATCAAGAAGGTGTATTGAAATTTTGTACAAGACTATGTCTTCCATCTATTCCGGAGATAAAGAAAGAACTGATGGATGAAGCTCATAGCTCTACTTTCTCTATACATCCGGGAAGCACTAAGATGTATAGAGACCTTCGTGATCATTATTGGTGGGATAACATGAAGAGGGAGATTGCCGATTACACTACAAGGTGCCTGGTGTGTCAGCAAGTAAAGGCAGAAAGACAACTTCCTAAGGGGGTATTACAACCACTACCCATACCAGTATGGAAGTGGGATAATATCACCATGGAATTTGTAACTGGTCTCCCAAAAACATCCAAAGGAAACAATGCGATATGGGTTATTGTGGACCGTCTCACCAAGACATCCCATTTTATCTCTATTCGGGAAGATTTCTCTCTGGATCAGCTTGCCAAGATATACGTGAAGGAAGTGGTAAGGCTGCATGGGGTACCACTATCCATCGTATTTGATCATGACCCAAGATTCACATCAAAATTCTGGAGAAGTCTTCAACATGCTATGAATACTGAATTGAATTTTAGTACGGCCTATCATCCTCAAACTGATGGCCAATCTGAAAGGACTATTCAGACACTCGAAGACATGTTGAGATTATGCTCAATGGAATTTAAAGGTGGATGGGATCAACACCTCCCATTAGTGGAGTTCTCCTATAACAACAGCTTCCATGAGAGTATTCAGATGGCACCCTATGAAGCTCTGTATGGAAAGCGGTGTAGAACTCCTACTTGTTGGGATGAAACTGGTGAGAGGAAGCTTCTTGGGCCTGACCTTGTGCAAGAAATGACAGAACAAGTTCATGCCATCCAACAACACATAAAAGCTGCTCAGAGTCGGCAGAAGAGCTATGCTGACAATTGACGAAGAGACTTGGAGTTTGGTGTTGGTGACAAAGTCTTCCTTCAAATCTCTCCATGGAAGAGAGTCATGCGGTTTGGGAAGAAAGGGAAGCTCAGCCCTAGGTACATTGGCCCCTATGAAATCCTTGATCGCATAGGAGTAGTGGATTATCGTCTAGCACTTCCACCAAACCTAGCTCAAGTTCACAATGTCTTCCATGTATCTCTCTTGAGGAAGTACATACCCGACCCTTCGCATGTACTGAACCCAGAGGTGGTACAACTAGAACATGACCTCTCTTATGAGGAGCAGCCAGTGGAGATCTTGGACCGTAGAGACAAGGTCCTACGAAACAAGACTACCCACCTTGTGAAAGTGTTGTGGAGGAATCATAAATATGAAGAAGCGACTTGGGAGCCTGAGGAAACGATGAAGCAAAAGTACCCTCACCTTTTCGACTAGGCCTCAAGTATAAATTTCGGGGACGAAATTTCTTAAGGGGGGAAGAATGTAACTACCCAGTATTTTTTGAGTAGTATATTAACTTACTCTTATTGATTTAATAAGATGTTAATGGTTAATGCAGAAAGAGGAGTCGATGGCTTCATCCAGTAGACTCAACCCTTATGAAGCCCACTTATCAGAGCTTGGGAAGGAGGTAGCATCTGTGGGCTTCGCTTTGGACCAAGCCCAAGCCGAACTCCAGCATGTCAAGCTTGAACGGAAATGCCTGTGGGAGAAGTTCAAGTTAGTTCAAATTACTACTAGGGAAATGTTATCTGAGCCTCCCTCAGATTCTCTCACCGTAGCACACCTTACACTCAGGTCTTATGCCGGTGTTATAAGGGGCTATGTGACGAGACCCTAGCTTCCTTGTGTAGTCCTTTCGGGTGAATAAATTGAGATTTCTTCCTTTAGTGATGTTTGTGAAATTTCAAATGTCCGGATAATTTTAGAATGTATTTTATTGATGAATTTTGAAAAAGGGATATTTTGAAATATTTATGTAAACCCTAAATAACTAATGATGTGTAATGATTTTCAAAAAATGGTCTTCTACTAAAGTGTTCATTAAGGAATTTGGAGTCTAATAAGATCAACTTAATTTTTGATGAATAGTAAATAGTGAATAGTGATTTTACGCTTAGGATTAGTAATGTGACCAAATGGATTAGTAATCTCACTTAAAGAAAGTTTTAAAATAATCTAGGCACCTTGATTAAGTAATGTGATTCAATAAAATGGGTAAATAACAGTTTCATAAATTATTATTCAAGTATTAGTTTTTTCGGATGAATAGTGTTTTTTAATTAAAAATTTAATTAAAAATAATTAGAAAATTATTTTTATAAAAATGACTTTATTTTTGAACTCAGAGCATCGATATTATGTTATGGTAATTTTTGGGGATTTTTCTGAAAAAATGAATTTTCGATGAATAGTGTATTTATTTAAAAATAAAATTAAAAATATTTAGAAAATTACTTTTATAAAATGGAGTTCATTTTTGAAATCATAGCATTGATATTTGGTTAAGGTGAAATTTTGGGATTATTCTGAGAAAGTTGAATTTTCAGTGAATAGTGAAAGTATAGTTTTTAAGTTACGGGTGTTTAATGACATCATTAAATGATTTATTAAGTATATATTCAATATGGACGAATTATGAATAGTAAGATAAGGTGTGAGGTGTCCCAAGTGGCCAATACCATGGGAAAATACCATGGGCAAGCCCATGGTTTTGCCAAAACCACTAGTGAGGTGTCCCTTGGCCATTAATGCTTTGTCCCCTCACTTTCCCTATAAATACCCACCCTTTCCTCCTTTAGTTTTCACTCCCAACTCTCCCCCAACGAATTTCTGGTCTTCTTACCTTCCAAGGAGTCCTCCCAAGGTGCCCCCAAGCCCTCAAGGTCCAATCCTTTGAGTTTCAAGAGTCACGTTTTAAGGTAAGGGATCCGACCCCTCTCTTTCTTTTCATGTAATCGCTTTTATGTCATTCCTTTTCTGCTCCATGTTTTTATGTGAGAGGATGTTCTTTTATATTTCTCTTACTTCCCTTTCATGCTTATATGATGAGAGATCCCCTCTTACTCTCATCATTTCGTTTTAGGAAAGTTTAAGTGACGTCGTTAGGCTGCCGAATTTTTAAGGGATTCTTTCACCCTTCTCATTTTTGAAGTTCGATTTTCATGTCAAGTCTTTCAAGTTCTTTTTTATTATGTTGGGGTATGATCTCTATATCTATCATACTGATATCTTATGATCATATGGTGAGGGACCATATTTTATCTTGTCAAATCATTTTCTTTTGAAGTTAAGTGACGCCGTAAGGCTGCCGAATTTTCATAAGAGAAATCTAATCTTTTTTCCTTCCATGTTTTTCATTTCAAATGGTATTTCCCTAAAATTTCATTACCATGTCCATATTTCCTTCTTATTCTTTCACCCTACCGTTTTATGGATCATTTATGAGTGGGTGACCCATTTCCCCTCTCATTTCAATGTTTTCTAAAACCCCGAAACTTAGCCGTTATGCTACAGAATTTTTCCCTCAAAAATGCCTCTCTCTTTTCTCAAAAATTATTTTATGTTATAAAGTGAATACTCAAAGCTCTTATTTCTACAAGGTTATTCACATATATAACAAAATGTTCCATTTTGAATTCTGGGATTTACATACATGAGACCCGCTTTCCCTTTCCATGGGTTTAAAGTGACGTAAAGATCATGTCTTTAAAGCAGTTTTTAAAACGTTATAATTATGAAATGAAACCCATTTATTTTATTCTATGTGGGTTAATTATGAAATGTTTGATGATGATATATGTGGCTCACAAGATAATAAAGGCAAATTTAAGGGTGCGCCCTGATAGCGCTCCAATGCATTGGGTAATGATGTAACCACTAGAGATTACAATTTTCATGATACCTTGGTGAATAACCTTGGTAATTTTCAAATGACACCTTGGGGATGGACCTTGGTGATATGTTCATGATTGTCTATGTTAAATGATGTAGCCACATCTTCAAGTTATGGAAAATGTTATTTTTATTATGAAATGCCTCATGATTTTCTTTCTCATGCCTTAAAGTTCTTTTCATGTCCTTATTGAAGTATACCAAGTTCACATGTAAAATGTTCCTCTTGTTTCCCTTACTGGGCCTTCTGCTCACCCTTTCTTTTGATGTAAGTCCCCAGGTTATGAGATGCAGTAATGAACCTAGAATGAACTTAAGGAGACGCCTTTCAAGTGTTTAAGAAGAATGTTTTATGTTTTTTTCATGTATTATGTTCCTGGTTTCCAAGACACTAGACCTTAAAGATCCTCAGTTTTGTTTAATGTAATGAAAGTTTATGTTATAAAATGGCGGGATGCCATATTGAGTATCTCCCAAATGGTTGCCTCACAGTTGATCGGGCCGAGTGCGAGCGAATCTGATGTCGCGCGCTATATTTTACCATCTAGAGGGGTCCAAGTCTTAGGTAGACCCTCTACAAGTGAAGTTTTTATGGTTTTATCATCTTTTTCATCCAAGTAGTTGAGATTTCTCAGGTGATGTAGGAGGTTCATGCCAGTTCTTGTGGCACCCACCAGACTGGGCCGAAGCTGTCCCACTACATCCAAAGACTTGGGTACTTTTGTCCCTCCATGATCCATGATTGCGTCAAGTTCTCCAAGAGATGTCATGTGTGCCAAATTCATGATAAATTCATGCATCATTCTCCCGAACCTCTCCACTCCACCAAGTACTCTTGGCCATTTACAGTATGAGGACTCGATTTCATGGGACCATATCCACCGGTGATAACTCGCCAGGGTATGTTCATCCTGACCACCATAGATTTCTATTCCATGTGGGCAGAGGTAGTTCTGCTCAAGGAGGTCAAGGCCCTTTCTATCATTGACTTTTTGAGCTCCCATATCATCTACAGATTTGGAGTCCCTCATGATGTCCTCGCCGATAACGACAAGAACATCTGAGCATCCAAGATGACTAAATTGTATGCCAAGTACAACATATGTTAGAACCATACATCCCACTACCATGCAAAGGAAAATTGACAGATAGAGGCATTTAAAAAACACTCTCTAACATTTTTTATAAAATGGATGGTCAAAATAAGAAGAGTTGGCCAAACAAGCTCTCTAACGCCCTCTGGGATTATCGGACAATGACTCGTAATTCCACCTAGGTGACCCTATATTCCCTGGTGTACAGAGCTGAGGCCATCCTGCCCATCGAGATCCTGCTACCTTTGTTATGCACAATAGTCTATGACCAACAGGTAACAGATAAGGTAGGTGAAATTCGTCTAGCTAAATTGGAAGCACTTGACGATAATAGGCTTTGTGCCCTGCACAATATAGAAAGGAATTAGAATAAGATAACTAGAGCCCTCAACAAGAAGGTTTGTCTCCGCTCATTCCTGTAAGGCGACTTGGTATTGGCCCTCTGGACACTAGTGATCCCTGGTAGGAAACCACCCATGTTGGATCCCAAATGGTTAGGACCTTACATAATTCACAGGGTTTATCCCAATGGTGCATACTCCTTGGTGACCATGGATGGTGAGCGTATATCTCCTCCCACAATTGCCAAGTTCCTCAAGAAATACATTTCCTTAGCCTACTGGTCCTGCACAACCATAAACTGGATGGTCCTGCATGACCCTAAACTGCATGATGGTCCTGCATGACCTTAATTTGTTCAATACCGCATGATGCTAAACTGCATGATTGTCCCGCATGACCCTAAACTACTTAGTCCCGCATGAAGATAAACTATATGTCGTCCTGCAAGATGTTAAACTGCACCCTTATAACTACATGTGCCTTGATTTCCATTCCATAGAATATGTAGTAACACTCAAATATTTCATCTTGATCCCAGCCCCAAACTCTCTTCTTTGACTATTCCTCCACGATATAGTTCTATTGGAGGGTCTTTTCATGGTATACTGTAGGATTCTATAGCACAACTCAAACCTGGATTACAACAGTCTCCTTATGTACCTACTCCTCATTCTTCTATCCCCCCATGTCCTTACTATAAGATGCTAAACTACATGGAATTCAAGAACTACATACTGTTGGATTCCAATCCTCATGGGATACATAGGAATGCCCAGACATTTTTTCTGTTGGCCCATCCCAAACGCCAGAGTCTTCCATTGGGTTAAGACATATGGTGTGGTACAGACCTTTACTCCAATTCGTGTTGAGCCCATCTCGATCATGCCATATGTCTCACTCCCTATAGGTGTTCGCCTCTTTCACATATGGGAATAGTTATGCTTCACCCACTCCTTTGATAGGGACTCCATCATCATTCCCATCCAGAAGTGCCCCCAGATGGAAGGGATGCTAGGCCCAAGGGCCCTCCTACCGCTTCAGGACCACACCCTCAAGGATGTTGAGCAACAAACAGATACAAGTCCTACATTGTGAATATAGTCAGCGGCGATGCTCATTTATTGTTGCTAGTCTAGGTCGTTATAGGTACATTGTGTTTTGAACAAGGTCAACAGCTATCCTTTGTCGATAGAGCCAGCCTAAGATATCCCAAACATTAAGTGTAGTGGTTTATTCTGCCCTGTTGTATCTCCAAGCGACAAACTCCCTTCAGGAGAATCTATCTATTAGATCCCTATATGATAGGGAGAGCTGAGAGCAGCTCCTTTTTTCCCTCACCGAGCACTTCTCATGTGGTCTTAAGAGCTGTGATGAGGCGGTAACTGCACAAGAGGTCGTATGGCTACCATTAGCTGTGACGCCTAGCCTTAGGGCCCTTGGCCTTTCCGACCCCTTATCCTTTTTTTCCCCCTAGCCCAAGTTCTAATTTAGGGTTGTGTGGTGTAGAGGGGACTTATGTCCTCATTCACATTGGGCTATTTCTCCATGCCACACATATCCTCTTGAGACATCCCTCCCATCATTTATCGTCTATACCACGATCACAGGCCTTGTCGCACTTCATGTTCCCAATCTCAGGCCCCCAGCTGAATTCTTAACTCTTAAGGGACTGTATGGTGTGGTACATTATTATTTCCTCATTCATGTCGGGTTACTCACCACGTCGTACACCTCCTATATGTGGGGTCTCTTACACATTTGCGTCCTTACTGCATGACGATAAACAACACATTAATCCCTTCAAGAACTATATGTGGCTTGATTCCCATCTTCATGGGATACAAAGTAACACCTGAACATCTAGACTTTGGGTCCAACCCCATATCTTATAAATCTCCCTCTCATCTTGGCCCCTTGGCCTGCATTCCCCTAGAGTGAGGAATATATGGTGTGGTATGGGATTATGTTCTCACTCACATCGGGTGATGTAACGACCATGCCATGTACCTCCTTCTCCTGAGAGTTCCTCATCCTTTTCAAATCGGCCACCCTCTAGTTGGCCCCCCCTGACCCTCTTCTGCAGTTCACTTATCTTCCTGGGAGTAGTTTGGTTCATCCCCAAGAGTGTCAGATTCTTCCTGGAAATGCTTTCACCCATTGTTTAGGATTCGTGTTCCCCTTCCGTAGAGATTCCATCACCTTTCAGACCTGAAAGAACCCTCAGATTCCATGGATGCTCATCCCAAGGGCCCTCCTACAATTATGAGCCAACATCCTCATGGTTTCCGAGCAAAACATTGATACAAGTCCCACATTGCGAATTTGTTCAGTGGTGGATTCTTGTTTGTTGTTACCACCTCAGGTCACATGATATTTATGTTGTGTTTCAAACACTGTCAAAAGTTATCCTCCATCATGAATCCAACCCCATTAAGCCCAAAATGTCGGTTACATGAGTCACATCATTCTCCACCTCATCATGTCTGAGTAGAATTTTGAGACTCTTGGTATTATTTCTTAGTGTGCATCCACACATTAAGAGAAAAAAAGCCATGATAAGGCAATCATTCAGGGCTCTACCAATTTCCCCCAATTTGGATGTATTTCGCATATTTCAAATAGCTTATCCGTCCTTGTTTTCTGCACCGAGTTCGACTCATGTAGCCTAAGGGATCAGATTAGGGTCCGCACTTACTTGGAAGAGTCCCGCTTTTCCATGGTCCAAGTTCTAAGATCTTAAACTAAGATCTCTATATATTGCCACATTGAAGAACTACGTACAACTTGATTCCCATTCCATGGGATACATAGGAACACCCAGACACCTTCCCTAAGGGTCCATCTTAAATGAGAGCCAGTCTCTCCCACTTCCTACCCAATTAATTCTTTTTGGCCCCTTGTCCTGAGGTTTCTTTCTTGGAATCGTGCACGGTGTGGTGTGGATGTCGCCCTCATTCACGCCGAGTATGCTTTATTGCACCGTGAAAATTTCCATTTAGCCTCTTGTCCACTACATATGTGTTGTACGATGTTAAAATACATGGCGGGTCCCATCACATGACCCTAAACTGTGACAGTATTTTCCTGGCCACATGATGAAAAATGACGCGGCATTGTGGTTCCCTTGTTCAAGGGAAATCATGTTTAGTATCAATCAAACACCATACCATTCTTTAATGCCTTCATTTGGCTTGATTACTATTATAATTCAGGAATTTTCTATTCTAGGCCCATCACCTTAAAAAGAGCACATCTATTCACCCTAAAGGTCAAAGAAGACCTATCAAATTCCACTTCTTTTGGTGAGAGGGCCAGAACCACACAAACTTTTATCCCTAGTACTGGTACCTTACTATGCCACCTTATAGAACTATTTAAGGATTTATTCCAATCCTCATTGGATACATAAGAATTCCCAAGAATATTTTGCCTCTGGGTGCATCCCCAGGAATCTACAAATCTTGTCCCTTGTTTTTCGACCCCTTGGACTGAACTCATCTGAGAATATGTGGGGTGGAGAGTACCTCTTACATTCTCATTCACATTGGGTCTTTCAATATCCACACCATGTTCTTCCCATATCTTTTACCAGTGTGGTCCGAATTCTATGACACAAAACTATGATCTCCCGATGAGAACTGCGTGTCACGTTCAGCTGTTCTGCCACCCTGTGCACAGTTCATTAAATCAAGCCACATTTAAGGTCCACCCTATGACCTTAGGTTGAAATCATGTGACCCCAGGACCCTTGTACTTGGAAAGGGACTTGAATCCCTCTATCTGATACGTCGTATAGTTGTATTCATATGCGTTTTGATAAAGAGCCCGAAGTGTGGATTTTCATGGGGATATTCCCCTCATTCCACCTCTAAGATTCATGAGCCTGTTATTTGGATCCTCATCCTATTCTTCATCCAACTGTACCCCCTTCACAGCCTAGTCTCATTCCACCTCAGCTCACCTACCGTTTTAGGCCAACATCCCTAAAGATCTCAGACGACATTTACGATAGGTCCGGTGTTTTGAACACGGTCAACAGTCGAACCTCATTTGTCTATCCCCATTCTAGGATAATGCGATATGGATGTTTTGTTTCAAATACGGTCAACAACTATCCCCTATATTCATGCCACCATCATTTCGGTCTTGATTTCGAGCATCATGATTCACATGTTTCCACTCCCTTATGATCAAGTGGAATCCCAACATACCTGGATTTACTCTTTAGCGCATCTAGGTGTGTTATATAGGTGGTTCAACATCAGTGGGACATCAGTCATATAATTACCCATCATCCCTAACGTGTGCCTCCCTGTGCTAGGAAAATCCCATCACTACTTCTTGTTTCCCACATCGAGCATGGCTCATGTGGGCTTCATAATTATGGAAGGATGTGTACTGGCGCAACCATTCCCACACATGCCTTTCCTCATCCCTTATGACGTTAAACTACACGCTCAGAACTACGTATCGATTTATTCTTATCCTCATGGGGAACATAGGAATGCCAAACCACTTTTCATCAGGCCTAGCCTAATTCTCACTCTTGGTCCCTTGACATAAAAAGTATCCTCTAGGGATATGTGGTGTGATCTGGACTCCAAGTCCTCATTCATATCGGATTGATAGCTACCACGCCACATACTCCCTTCCAGGGATATTCCCTTTCACTCCATGTTATATTGTATAATGTTAAACTACATTAGTTTATATATCCTCAATGCATGGTAATAAATTTTGGTTCTACCCTAAACGAGTTCGGGATGCCCTATGTTAATCATGGGATGCGTCAGTTTCCTCTCCAGAGAGAATTCTTCTTACAAGTGCTGGTCTCTAACCACATTGTGCCCCAAGAACTACTCTTGGCTTGATTCCCATTCTCATGGGATATGTAGGAACCCCTATACATCTTGTCTCAAGGTCTAGCCACAGGAATCATAATTCCCATTTCCCCCTCTTTTTTTGGTCCCTTGACCTGAGCACTTTTGGGGAACCACAAAATTGTGGCTTTACCCTGAACAAGTTCAGGATGCCCCACGATAAACATTGGGAGGTGACAGTTTCCTCATCAGAGAGGTCATGTTCAGAAGTATGTTTGATCCCTGATCAAGCTAGTGTATTTACCTAATGCATTTCCACCATAGTGGTGTAATTTCAAGAGTGTTGGACTCTAGTCGAACAACCCATCACTCCACTCTCCACGCTTTATGTACCCTTTATTCAGACCCTAGTCCCATCTCACATCTAAAGGAACCCCCTAACAGAATGGATGCTCGACTTATGGCTCACCTACTATCCTGGTCCAATGTTCTAGAAGGCTTATCAATGACATTTTGAGTCAGGCCCCGTGTTTCGAACATAGTCAGGGGTCGACCCTCGTTTTTCAACCCCATTTTAGGCTAACACAATATAGATGATGTGTTTCGAACATGGTCAAATGTTATATTTTATTGTCACGCCATCCCCACATTTTTCTGAATTTGGGGTATTTCAATTCACACATTCCATTCCCTTATGCTCGGATTGGCTTCCAACGCCCCTGGCGTTACCCCACTCATGCACTAGAGAACATTGGGATTAAGGCACGTCAATCATTCAGAGGTCCTCGTCCTCTGATTAGGCCTCTCCCATCTCTTATCAGAAAGTAGGATTGGTTTTTCAATCCCCTGGATGCCTAAGGCTTGGTTTGAACTCCCACATTTGAATGGAATTATAAGGTGGTCGTCCCTTGTTTCTCACATCGGACCCGACCCACATGATCTTAGGTATTGACTGCTGGACACTCCACGAATGTCACATGAATGAAATTAACCAACACAAATAACAGAGCTTGTGCATGCAGTTGGCTGAAAAAATCAAAGCATGAAAGTGCATTCAAAGGTTACAGGCATCACAACACCATTGGATCAACACCTCCCATGGAGGGGTTGACCTCATCAAAAGAGCATAGAAGCTCCTACACTCTTCGACTGGTGGTGTCCAGGATTTGCTGCCGCCTGTTCATTTTCCGCTCCACCTTGGCAGTTATGGGGCGCAATTCATCAGCCACAATCCAGGCCCACTCCACACAACTATGGATGATGATCATTTCATCATAGGATCACTTCATGCCCTCTTCATCCTATTCCATTTGGGCCATTAATCAAAATATTAGCTCAGATTGCGCATTAAGGGAGGCCATGTTCTCGTCTGCCCGATTCTGCAGCTGTTGGACCTCATCTTCAGCCTCCTGGTGCATCTTAATGTTCACTGCTTTCCTCTACATCCAAACCACACTGAGGCCACAGTCTTTCTTCCAAATATTCTCTGCCATAATATCTCATACGATCATCTGAGGACATTGGGAATCCACTCCCCTAGCACATAGTTCGCACAGTCGCGAGTGAAGTTTGTCCATCTTATCCAACCATAGTTCTTGGGGGTGTCAAAAATGAAGTGCTTGATCCACTTCCATGATTGGCGACAGAATATTCGGTTTTCCTCTTCATCGGAGGACATCTCGTCCCAGTCAGTGCGGTTGGCGGGCTCATATGCAGGGAATGACCCCAGGAACTCATGAGCTGGGTCTTCATCCAGTGTTTGATTAGGAATGGTGGGATTTGGGCTGTCTGACCGATCCGCATTGTCGGACCCCACCTTGAGGATCTCAAGCTCAGCCTCCCTGATGGTCCCACTGGTGATCATGAGAACCACTATTTGATCAATATGGACCTCCACCTCCATAGTCACCGACATTCCCCAGGGAAAGGCACTGCCAGGTGTACCGAATGACCTCGCCAAGGAAACCCACACCATTTGGAGGACTGTGCATACCAAAAATGGAGAATGCATGCCAGTTAACATGGTCAATGGATGATAGTCATTAATTTTGTAGAAGAGACTTACTGAGATCAAATTCTCAGTCTCATTCTTGGGTTTATTCCATCGGGACCCCAAAGCGTCGACCTCTATATATTGTTTGAAGGTCTGAAGATTCAGGAGCCACATCTGGTATTCCAGCCTCACCAGACATGCGGATCTCACCGACAGCAGGCGTGTAACCTGAAGGTCCCACATCTATATCTCTTGAAAGGAGAGAACGAGCTCTGTGCACTACACACTCCTGTATAATTTATATGTAATCAAGGTGTACAGAATGACATTAAAGTAGGCCCTAATGAAGGGACTTTAAAAATTTACCTCAAGGGACTTGGTAAACTTTTCAAGATCTGTGTCTTGATCCCCGACATCACCCTCCTCCAACAGGCTCCCTCTCCTGGCCTCATCTCCCCGGGATGAGTCATCATATTCTTCTGACAGAGGGAACTATTCCTTAAGTCAGCAGCTGATAACTTAGGGGGAGTGGTGCAATCGAGAAACACCTTGACTATATCTGTCATCGAATGCAGGGTTCCCTAGGAGTGCACAAATTCCTCTAGCTCTGTCAGGTATTGTTCCACCTCCGCCTGAGATACCGCAAATCCGGCCCTAATAGGGACTATCCTAAAAAAATCCATATCCAAATGGTTCAGATGTTGCCACATCTCAGATGGGTTGAGGAATTTCCAGTTAACTTCCTAGATGTCCCAGCCCATCGGGAAGGTAGAATTATCTGGCATATCAATGTGGTGAAGCCTCTTCCCTGGATCCTGAGTGAATATTCTATGGAACCCTCTAGTTGTCCTCCCCTCGGGATAGTTCTGCTCCACTAGGTCCACTGGGTCTACTACCACTGCTGCCTTTCCACCAACTGGTGCAGGCCTGGCCACTAAGCCAGACCTAATAACACGAGATTTCCCTACTGCCTTCCCACCTCGACCCAAAGGTTTGGGAGGCATGCCATCATCAACTCAAATGGTTGGTTTCTTTAGCATTTCCCCTGGTAGGTCTCCTCCCATCATAGGGAATATTCCTCCACTAACCTAACGGCATCGGTCCATGGGGGAAACTGGTTCCACATATTCATGTCTTCCCAGGTGAACACAAGCCACATCTTCCTCATCACACACGGGTGTTCCTCATAGCGCACCCCCAAATAGAACTGCGGGGTCAGTCGCTACATGAACCAGAATTGACGAGCAAATTGTTGCGGGGTGTATGGCTTGAAGAGAGACTCAAAATCCACCCTTTCCATGAAAACTATACCTCGAAAGTCTAGGAGATAGGCATGGTGCGCCTCTTTCCCCCCACCATCATCATTGAATACCCCCATCAGCAAAGGAAATGGGTAGAAATTGAACTCATCCACCTTCCACACTCGGTTCAGAACCGATGATGCGGTCAGCTTGGCTGGAAAGCTCCCGGCAACGTTCAGGATCGATGGGCGGATGTTCGATTCCAGAGGGGAAATGGGGTTCAGGAATTCCTATACCCCCTGGATGTGTTCCTCTATCCACACATACAGGAGGTGGAATGGCCGGCATATTTTCTGTGGCCTATTTCCCTCACTGATATGTCGCAACATCTTATATAGCTTAGTGAGCATCGAGATCCCGAGGTTGACCCACCATCTTTTCGCCAACACGGACGCCATAATAAATGTTCTTGGTCACACTCCCATGTTGGTGTCCCTCACTGGAATGATCCAACCACAGATGAGAGCCGTGATGAATGCTGCTATCCTAAATACCAGTTGTTGTTTCATGATAACACTAAATCCCCCCTTTTTCCACTGGATGTCCTCCAAAAGTCGCCAGTATGAGGGGTCCTTACTCTTGGCGCCCTTAGGGAAAGTCTGAGGCCTTTCTGGAAACTGTCTGTTCTCCATGAAGTTTAGGAACTATTTGAAACACCACTTGAAATGGACGTCCCTCACCGCCTCCTTGTCCTCTCCCGGTAGAAGCTCCATCAAACCCATCGCTAGTGGCGACATTTTCTCCGGGTCCTACCATGCACTCATTATTGGGAGGAATTATTCGTAGAAATATCCTAGTATTGGGACCCCATGAGATCTGGCGTACGTCCCACAAACTGATGCTGACTTCCCCGTGGTGAAAATGGAATGTGTTGGTCCTCGATGACCACCTTCTCAACAGCTCCTGCTGGAAGATGTGAAACTAGGCGGCCCAAGCTGCCTCATATTGGCCCACTCGTATCATCTCCTCCCCAAACTCCTCACCCAATATGCCTACCCATTAATCCATGTCCCAGTCATCTGTGAAGTTGTTTCCCAGGCACAGGTATCACTCATCAGACCACCCCTTCTCTGGGTTTCCCAGTGCTGCCTTCAATATCGTCTGATGCATGGGGGGTGACGTCTTTGGCTGCAACTCCTTCCCGTCAACATTATTAATGTGGTCGTATAATTAGTCTGCAATGACAGGTGTGATGTCTTCCCAGGCATGGACTTCAGCCACCCTGAACCATTATCTCTGGCACGACGTGATCCTAAACCACTAATCTAGTTCGTCCTGACTTATTTATGGGATGAATACATCATCCCTCGTCCTGAATCGAAACAATGGAAACCTCTTTCATCACAGTTAGTTCCTCTAGCTCCCTGATAGTAGCTCCACCAAAGAACCATGATCAGAGTGGCTCCGAATTAGCTCTTCTAAACCAAGACTGGTCACCATCTCTTCCCTTCGGGAAGCATCTCCAAGGACCCCATGGGTAGCTTCTTGATGATCCATTAATTATTTTAAGATAGAGAGATTTTTGCGATCGTTCACGAAGCTCGTTCGCGGAGAGCATTCGCGTAGTATGTTCGTGGAGCCCTGCCCGGCCTCCAAATGCAGAGTCATGAAGCGCACAGATGAAAAGTCAATGACTCACTACGTGTCATGAATCTGAAATCCCAATTAGCAGAGAGAAATCGCGGAGTACATGGAGCTTAACAAATCGAGAGCACTAAAATCCAAAATCAGGAATGAGAGAAAGGAAAAAAGAGAATTAAGCCCCTCTATTTATTGACGACAACCCTCGTAGCTTCGTGTTACGTCTCATCCACGGCGAGCTTCACGACGGGCCCGGTCGACTCGTCACTTTCCCACTCAACGACCCTCCTTCACGAGCCAACTTCATGAATGGGTGAAGAATTTTGGAAATTGGCCATCATACTTTGACGCTTGATTTCACCTCAGCTCCGAGTATAAGGTGGGAATTTTTTGGGGCCAAAAAATCAGATGGGAGAAGGATAATAAGAAAGTATTTGAAGCTTCCATGCGAAGACCTTTCATAGAGCACCAGGGCCCCGTAAGCCCTCCGTGAAGCAAGAAGGCAGGATTCTCTGCGAGAAGATTTTACATTCACAATCCTAGCATGAAGAAAGGAGTCAGGATGCTCCACGATCCCCTTTGACGTTCGCGGGCCCACCATGAAGCCAGGATGCAGGATGCTCCATGAGCCGATTTGACTTTCGTGAGCTTGCTATGAAGCCAGGAGGAGGGATGCTCCGCGATCCCTTTTGAAGTTTGCAAGCCCACCACAGAGTGGAATCCAGATTCACATCGAGAAAGCTCTGTGTCGCGGAACCTCTTGCCTATAAATACCAGCCTCTCCCCAAGCCCAATGGACTGATCATCCGACATTTCACCTTCGTATCTCTCAAATTGAAAAGCACATTCTACTCTGTGAACCATGAGCTGTTCAAGGTACTTTTTCTCCACGATGTGCCTCGCCTTTGACTTGTTTTCACCCCCTCTTTTGAGAGGGATGCCTTTCGTGAAGCCCAAGGGCCTTCGTGAAGGAAGGAGATTCTCATGGATACTTGGGAGATCGTGGAGCATTCATGCATCATGAAGCACCCCCCATGCACACGTGACTCAAATGCTAAGGTAGAGTCACTGTGCGTCATGAAGCACATTTCATCACAGGACCTTGCTTTGCGAGACACCCATGATTCGAAGGGATTTTCTTCACGAATACCCTTACACTTCGTGAATCACCTCTTGTATGATCCTATTACCTATGCATAGGCTAGGAAAATTCACTTCGCGAAGCCCACACCTTCACGAAGCCCTTCCATTGCATGGAGCACCAGAGCTCTTCGAAGTCTCTACTCGTAAACCCCTTTTCTCTGTAACTCCCTCTCCTGTGAAACCTCCTAGGTTCTCACAAATCAATTTCAAAGTCCCTTGCATGATACAGCTTGTTGGTTTGTTTCGCCTCATTCTTCTTTGCATAGAAACACTAAATTCTATTGCTTCATTGCATAACCATACTAATGTGGACCCCCCCCCCAATGGTTCAGTCCATGACACCCCCAATCATGGTATTGTCGATGCATTCCCTTCACCAAGGTGCAGAGGGTACCTGTTATGTATGTCCTGGAGGTGCAGAGTGAACCCACATCATCCGAGCTGCAGGACGTTAAAATGGCAAGCACCGTCCTCCTCAGCACAAGATGTTAAACTATGACTTCTCCCCATGCATCCTATGTGGGGAAAGGACAACCACCCTAGTGTAAGCCCCTAGCTTTCTTGCCGGAGGTAGTATCCCTGCCCCTCCTTTATTCAGTGCTAAATCCATCTTCTGCTAGGATTTGTCACCACCGGGCCTCCGTCCTGGAGTAAGTCCCAAACTCTTCAGGCTTCTAACCACACATAAGCCCATGTTTCCCCTTTGGGATGCTATCATGTGTAAGCCCCACTCCATTTCCCATGGATTCACCTTTTGCGAAATGATCGTCAGGTCTTTGCTGTCTCTTGTTTCTCACACCGAGCACGACTCATGTGGGATTAGATCAAGCATCGACCATGACATCCTCCATAGGAATCCTAGAGTGTAATCCCCATGCCACCTGAACAACAAGGTCTTTGATCCTTGCTAACGAAAGGTATGTAGGAAGCCTCCACGAGGTTCAATCACACCACCCATTGGTCACTCCAACCTCCTTTACGTCAGTTCTCCAACACCCTGGGCAGCCTAGAGTGTATTCCCCACACAATACCCAAACTATGTGGTCTTTGATCCTTGCTAAGGCAAGGTACGTAGGAACCCTCCACGTGGTTCAATCCCACCACCCATTGGTCGCTCTGACCCCCTTTATTTTGGTTCACCAACAACTTGGGAAGCCTAGAGTGTAAGCCCCACATACAACCTGAACTATGGGGTATTTGATCCTTGAAAAGGCAAGGTATGTAGAAATCCTCCATGTGGTTCAAGCCATTAGGAAGTAAGTCATTGTTTCCCCATTAGGAAGTAAGTCATTGCACACTAAACTCATCCTGAACTTAGAGTTCTTTGATCCTTTCCAATACAAGGTATGTAGGAAGCCTCCCTGAGCTTCAAGCCCACTATCCACCGGTCATCCCGACCATCTTCACGTCGATTCGACCCCATCCAGTGGTAAGCCATTGGGACCTCAATCAGCAGTAAGCCATTGTAATCTTATTCAGTATTAAGCCGTTGACATTCTTATCCAGTGGTAATCCGTTGCGACCCCATCCAACGGTAAGTCGTTGAAAACCCCAATCAGCTGTAAGACGTCGTCAGATGAACTACGTTGAGTTTGATTCCTTGCCACAGTGATACGTAGGAAGCCAATTTTACCCTCAAGTCCAAAACCATCATAATCCTCATGATGGTTCTATCCCATTCACTATCCACTTCATGCAACCTATCCATCATCCATCCCGATTCCTATCCAGTCCGCCACATCCCAGTGAAATCATGCCATCCAATTCCCCCACTCCCCTCAATAGTAACTGGGAATTCAACCACATATTGGACCTTGACATCAGTGTTCCCTCCAGGGGATGCACCAATCTGATCCACTCTAATAAGTGTTCTGATTAGTCTGATCCATCTCTGCTGGATGTTAAACTTGCTACATACCCTGTGTTAAACATGGTAATGTGAGGAAAACTTCAAAAACATGCCTAAGGCATATAATTCCTTGCATTCTAGGGGGTATGCCTCGGGCTTCTACTCCATTGAAAAGCCCTATAATAAGGGGTATAAACCCATACGCGCCAGTGTCCTAGTGTCCAGACATGCGAGTGATGTCCAATGTGACTACTCCCCTAACTGAAGGTTGCGACCCTGACCAGACCCCTTGGAATGTCTTGACAGAAGAAGTATAATTAACTGGTGTCCATGAAGATATGGCACCAGGATGAGTTTCACAAACAACATCTTAAATCTACAAGGGAGACCCAGACTAGGTGACAAATTCAGAGGAGGAATCCTAGGAAGGAAGAACTGACATCCCATCATCCTGTTTCAATCTTGGAGAAAACGCCCCTGAATAAGGAGAGGATGATGCCCGCCTTTAGGAAGCAGGAATGTGGGGCAATAGCTGTGTGTCCTAACAGATGGATGCATGCACCCTCGGAAAAAGCATCAGAAACAACCATTAATGGTTTATCTTCAATATCCCATTAAATCACACATTTATTAATACTTTCTATTGGGAGCACTTATTCTTCATTGAAAACATTTTTTAAATTAATATTATGTGATAAATCACCTGATGTATGCAGCTACTTTCTGAAATAATTCACTCCATGAATTCTTACAAAATCCTTCAGCATCATTTTCTTCACTTATATTCATTACATCAAATGAAACAAGTTCTTGATAGCATATGATTATATAATCTAATCATCCACAGTGTTATATTTAAATAGTATATCATGAATCTATATGGTTCCTTTTTTAAATGGTTGGATATTCTAATGTATGTACATCCAATAAACAATCATCTGAAACCCCAATAGAAAATATCAATTAAATTCATCACAATCATTTAATTTTTCATAGTAAATTTCCAATAAAGATAAACCTCTCATCCATATCATATAATATGTAGTTCAATATCCCACTTTTTACTTGTTTAAAATATCAAATTCCCTTAGATGTTAATGTGTTTTTTCTACCCTTATTAAAAATAAATTCAAGGTTTTTTTGAAATAATTTTATTGATCAATTTTTACTCCCTCTTAATGATATGAAAGAAAATCCCCCTAATTGAAATCATGGGGGAGGGAGTATATTTCTTCAAATTTTGATTCTTTTCTTCTTTTATTTAATTAAATTTAATTTAAATTCCAATTATATTTTAGAAAAGGATATAATCACTTATATTAAATTAATGATCCACAAATCTACCAACTCTAAGTGTATGTGACCAATGACAAGTGATTAAATTGGAGAGATATTAACTTAGAAATTAGATCCATCTATAAGAATTTAAAAAGTGATATTGATTAACAAAATATTCATTTATCATATGTTAATTTTATTTTCATTAATATTACTTCCCTACATCCATCAAAAAACAAATCAAACTAGTCTTGTATGAAATACAAAGTTTCTCCTCCTCTATAAAATTTTCACATAAAAAAATCTGTTCCCCCCATTGTATTTAAATATTATTTTTCATATATTAATTATATATTATGACTAACATAATTCATAGATCATTGAAAATTCAATTATATATACTTTATATATCTAAAACTTCATCATCATAATTTGAAGTTTCGTACTACAAGTACTTTAATGTCCACTTGATTGAAACATATGAATCTAGTTTCATAAAAATTGGTTATCCCAAATTTGTATCTTCATTCAAACATCATTTTGGGTTCATAATCACTAGATTTTTTATCATTCCCACTTAATCAGTAATCTATATCAAAATTTATTTCTGATATCCTACCAAATTATATCAACTTTATTTCCCTTTTTGATAAAAAAATTTGAATCAAGTGGGAATAATGTTGATATTATTTTTATAAAATGTAACAGATATATTTATTAACCTTCAGAATCCCATCATTTTATCTTATAAATTCTTCATTCCTCCACCCTTGAATTTCTAGAAATTAATCTTATTAGGCTATATGAACTTCATTTTTTCATTCTTTTCAAATTTCATTTTCAAGGATTGTATAATAAAACCTTATTCCCATTTTCCCTTCTAATATCCTTTCATACTAAAATTGTTCTTTCCTTATAATAATGAGACACATTGGAATACGTTCAAAAAATTTTTATAATGGTTTTTTACAATATTCTTTTTAATTTTTGGTGTTTGCATAATTTTTTGTCACCAACATCTTCTCTATGATTTTTCGTGTAATTAATTTTTTCTAAAGCTTTTTATCCATGGTATATAGTCCTCTCAATTTATTTTCTTTTGTTATGTTACCCTTATGTGGTAACATCTAATGAACTTCAAATTCTACATCAGATAATTCTCCCCCATTCCAATCTACTTCTATATTCATAGGTTTGATTCTAATTTTGATACATATTACATCCTTTGGTATTCATATTATACTTACATTTATTTTTGAAAAAATAGGATTTTTGGCAAAATATGAATAATTTTATATTGGGAAAGATTTCTTCCACCCCATTCTTATCTAGTGAATAATTCATTTTATCTTTGTATTCTCTACAACACATGGAGGAATTACTATTTATCATCCACTATTTTTTCTTATATTTTTTTGTTTCCTTATTCGATATATAACTAAGTTGTTATTGGTTGTTTTAAACAAGTAGTTAACGTCATAATGAAAAATTCTTTAATAGTTTCTATATAATTTTTCTATATATCCAGTTCTTTTAGAATTAAATCAATTTCCCTTATTATTTTTACTCTAATTTCATTTAGTTTAATTTATCTTAAATTTCATTCTACCCACATATATACAGGTCTTCTCTATTTTTGATAAATTGAAACATTATTACAATAGTGAATGACTTATTGTATAATTTTTCCAAAACACTAGCTGTTTCAATGAAATATACTATTTTCCTGTGAGTGTAATTTCAACTTGTGGGAGATTATTTAGGAACATAATTTTTATGACGACCATATAAGAGACTTCTCCAATAAATATTATATCTATCTTCATTTAATTGTTGGGTTTTTTGAATAACATTCATCATCCATATATGTTCAAAACTACATCATTCACTATTCAATGTAGTGGAATTAGTAAATGTAGATTCATTAGAATTTTTTTATCATTTAGTTAGAATATGTAACTTCAAAGGGATTGAATATCTAATTGTAATAGTAATGAGTATCTCATTATGAAAAAAAAATTACTTAGAGACTTAGTAGTAGATATTTTCTAAAAATCATGTCATGATTGAAGTTTAGTGACTCCAAATTTTCATAATTTAATCTGAAATTGAAGAAAAGTTAAACAAAAATTGCTTTTATAAGATCTAAAAAAATTCACTTTACATTCACATTCATGTATGAAAATCTGAATCACTTGTTCATGCATCTTCCTTTTTTTATATAGAGTATTCTCAATATCTTTTAAAACTATATAATTGATTTAAAATTAATAATTCTTGGATTAATTGAACGTTTTGAATATTTGGATCACTTATTCCAAACAAATACATGTTGTAATATTATCAAAGTGGATCTTTCAAAAAAAATCCATTAGAAGGGATCTTTCATTATAGTGTTGGATAGACTATTCATTTTAATTTAGAATATTTTTTGGATTTTTTTCATTATATATTCCTTCCAATGAATCTTATATTTCATGAATTTCCATATTGACTTATGATTTTTCATCTTCTATATAACTAAACTATGCATGTATATATCCAATAACATAAACATGAATATTTTTCATTTAAGAATGTATTTTTATGTAAAAATACTCATCATTTTTGATAGATTCGAAAAAATATTTTCATGACATATATTATTCTTCAATAGAATTAATTTTAAAATATTTTAAAATAATCACACCACTAAATTTAAATTCTATTTGTGGAAGATTATCCTTTGACTAATTTTGTTATAATAACTTCTGATGCTTCTGAGATTCTTTTTTCTAATTTTTCATTAAATTTCCTTAATAAAACATTGATTTTTTAACCCCCAAGAATAACCTCAATTTTATTCAACTCATTCATAAGTTCCATATATTTGAGAGAATTTATTTCTTCAAATTTTGGATATATTTACTTCATGTAAACTACTGAGAAAAAGTAGAAAAAAGATTAATGTATATTCAAATAGTGTTAAATGATTCTCTAGTACCAATTCAGTGGCTCAACAGATCATATAGTTTCCCTAAAAGGGGGTTGAATCGGCAGTGAACAACATATAAAAATAAATTTATATTTAAAACTTTCTTTTCTCTAAGTTGATCAAACCTTTTTCAGTAGATAATATGTATTGAAATTTAATATGCATCATCAAGATATACTCCCTCATAAAATATAGATAATGTTAAGGAAATATATTACATGGTTTTTTACAAGGTTTATCCTCAGTTTTAGGAATCCGGCTTCTTATTTTTCTTACAATGTTTGTGTAATATATTCTTTAAATTCACATAAGTGTTATAATAGGCTATATATTATACATTAAACAAAATTTGGATTAAACCTGATAATAAAAACTATATTATTATGTATGTGGTTTATCTATATCATGAAAACCTTCTTATGAATCTTGTAATAAATGATTAATTCTTTTTATTGAACCACTAGTATTTTGGGGATCTCTTTGAAAACCCTCATAGATATAACATAGATTTATAGGTGAACCT
This sequence comes from Viscum album, assembly GCA_963277665.1. NCBI lineage: Eukaryota > Viridiplantae > Streptophyta > Magnoliopsida > Santalales > Viscaceae > Viscum > Viscum album. The sequence goes on along the minus strand of OY728156.1, from coordinate 685,321,720 downwards.
TTACTGTAATCAAAATTCATGTCTTCATATCCCATGCACATGGTATACTGATCATCTAGAGATATCTCTATAACAATAAACAAAATCTAGAACATATATAGGTTAGTAGATGGCTTCGGCTTGGATAGACTCCTACTGGTCTTCTAAATCCAAAGGACTCACTCAATATGTAAAAAAATCAAGTACCATAATAATTAGTTCTTCCAAAAAACATATATTCATGGATGTTCTTTGTTGGAAACTTATTTTCCTTTGAACTTATAAACAATACCATCAATTATCACAATAAATTCTAAGTATCAACATCTCATATCACATGAATTATTTCACACTTTTGTAAATCCAACAATAAATTACTAAATTTTGGAAACATTCATGATAGAATAATAAAACCTAATTTTCTCAAATCTTAATTGACCACATTTTAAAATATTTTTATGGTATCATATTTTCAATTCATAAAATCTGCAACAAAACTTTGCATCATTATTTTTAAAATATTTTGAAAAACATATTAAGAATCCCAAAAATCCTTTTTTGAATATTTTAATGTTGATATTATATCTCAATAACATAATAATGGTTTGAAATTAAAAAAAAAGTAATTTTCTATATAAAATATTATAGTGATCTCAATTATTAAGACTTAACTCAATATCTTTCATCCAATTATGTTTTATATATTCTAAAAAACTCCTTATAGTTGTTCCTCTAGTTACCTTATATTTCCCTCATCCTCTATATTCCAATGATATGAACTTCTTTTTATTTTTACTCAAATTATCTTTTAGATATAATGTCATGTTCTTCCTTATATATATCTCAAATTTTACCACATTAGCTTATGGTCATCTCTCTGACTCATGATCAACTAAACAGTGTTCATTTTATCCACCTACTCATATTTCAATGTGTTATCATATCTTCTATCGATAGTCCCTATTCTTGTAAACATAAAACTCCATGATGATTTACATTTATAGTTAACTTATAATGACCATTCATTTTTAAAATAATTCTTTGTGATTTTTAAATTCAACTCAACATTGATCACTTTTTATCTTCTTCAAAAGTGAGGTTATTACAATAAATAAATATTATAGCATTTTATAAGTTCATGATAATATGGTGATTTGTCATCCACTACATAAGCCTCCAATAGTTCCATTTATGTAATTAAATTTCTTATAATCTTCTTGAGCCTTCATCCTTAGACTTCAGAAATATAAAATCCATTTAATGTTATACATTAGGAGACATTAGACTTCATTCATTTCCCATATTCATGGTAGTATATGCCCTACGAACATATCATTTCTAAATTTTGAATGCTTAATCACCTAGTAACCTCAGTTTCAAGGAACCATTTATACATTTAGAAATAATTTTTTTAATTTCCAGTGATCTTTTCAAATCTATCACTGAATTTATTTCATCAATATTTAATCATTCTATATATCAACTTCACTATTAATGAAATCTATTCAATATCCCATTTTGATCAACTATTCAAAAATACCCAATGTAAACAGTGTTTCTTCATCCTTCAACACATTATATTAGACCTAAATATTATATCAACAGTTGATTGATCTGTGCACCATCTTTCATATAGAATTATCCGCTAAATTTCTCTACCATCTATTAGCATCACTAACTTCACTTATCATCATTACATTTGGTGACACTAGTTCCTCTGAGTATCTTAAAAAATATCCCTATCTATATTAGTTTTATATTATAGTATTATATATTTTATCTATTATGTTCATTATTTTTATTGATGAATAATTTTCTATATGATATTTTTGTTGATTTAATTCTAAAAAAATTATAGGTAACTTAATTTTTTCATCATGATAATGGAATTCTCAATAATTAATTGATAATAAAGAAAAAACATTAATCATTATCCTCGGATTTGTTCATAAATTATTAGTTTTGAATATTTTAAGTTTTAAAATTAAACAATCACTTTCTAAAAAATAATACATATACTTATTTTTTATAATGGTGGTAATACATAAAAATGATATGATTTTATATATTATATTATTATTTCATACTTTAATCAATAATTTTGTTTTATTTACAATAGGTTTTATGTTTCAAAAAATATATCTTCAGTGATATAAAAGATATAAAATCAGATATGAATTAATGGTATCCAATTTTGTATTTAAAAATATATTGAATATAGGTTTTAAAAAATAATGTTGGGATTCAAATAAAAATATGAATTTTAATTATATTTTTTATTATAATAAATTATTTGATTATTATTTGAATAATATTTTAAAACATAATTTTTTTATTAGTTATATTACTTGTCAAGGACACAATAATTAAATGTTTTAATTGGGGTAATATATGAACTCTATTATTTTCATGATCAATAATTAGATAATGACTCTAAGATAGATACTAAGTTAATTTAACTAATGTTGTTAATGTGAAAATTGATTCATATGATACATAATAGAAGGTAAATACATCTTGGTAATTTACATAATGACTAGGAGATGAAAAAATAATTTCTATATGATATAAATGTTATAATGATTCATATTCACACACTCAAAACCCATATTTTATTTATTGATTAAAGAATCCAATATATTTCTAGTGAAGTTCATGAATTTTTTTTAAGATCATCCTTATGTTCATGAGAAGATATTTAAAAATATTCATTATTTATTTTTATAATTAATGTTTATTATTATTGTTACACTAATACTAATTTCCAAAATTATTATTCACTATTAGTATTTTTATTTTATTTTAATACTATTGAATAAAAGTGTTTTTTAAGAATGTAGTAAATTGATATGAAATTTTTCATTTAATTTTTTAAATAATATTGACATTATAATAATAGATTTTGTGAAGACAATTAGTTTGTGTTTAAAATTAAATTATTGAATATAAAAATTTAGAATCATAATCTAAACAATATTATAAAATATTTTCTTTAAATATAATATCTCAATAAATATTTTTGTGATAAAATTTCATTGTTGATTACATTGTAATGTAGCAAGAGATATAACATTTTTAAGAAACCCAATTATTATCAAAAAATATATTTTCTGTTGAATATACTTATTACGATATGATAAGAATAATTCTGAATTTTAGTTTTATTATTATATTCTTAATTAATTTAAATTTATAAAAATGAATAAAATTAGTGAAATAGATATTCAATTTATTATCCACACATGTATACAACATATACTATGTAGGAAATGAATGATAATTAACCCCTAGGTGATTATTCTTTATGTTTACCTTAATGGATTCTTTTCATAGAGTAGTATTGGTTGTGATTAAATGTTATGATTATCATGAGTATGGGATCATATGAAAATGTGAGTAGTAAAAGGGGACATCCAGTGCAAATTTTTATATATATTGACCCACTTGATTATAATACATTTATTTCTGTACATAATGTTTTCATATAATTATGGTAACTATTTTCTATAATACCCATCACCTTGAAAATAGGTTTCCTTGAATGTGATCCTTCAAAATTTGATATAGTTATTATAAAATCATTGAGGATAATGTGATATGGGGTGAATAGAATGTTAGTGATCTTGTAGTGTGACTATAATAATAAAAATTATATTTTACATCTATAATAAGAGGTTTGATATCAAGGTCCATGGTAGAGTTAGTCTGAGGAAGGGTATGACTATACCTTATTGAGAGGCATGTGATGTTCATATATTTTTGGATAAATATTTTCAACTATATTTATCTATTTTGGTTAGATATTAATTAGATATTTCATAATGTATAGGTTAGAATATATAATATTGGTATATTCTATGTCTAATGGCTATACATAACATCAAGGAAAAAATTATTATAGAATTATTCATTTTATATGTGATACACATTGTATACCCAAGTATAGATATACCTATGTTTGATGAAAAACATTCTAGATCCTTTTGGAATTTAATTATCTATAATGAATTTCTAGATGCCAGTCTTTGTATTAAATTGTGGTTTATGAAAACATAATTGTTTCTAGTACTACAAATCCTTTTGGGGTCACTAAAAATATTGTGGGAATAAGGATTAGTTTTTTCCAAATTATTTTTAGAAAACATTTTGTTAAATATGTTAACTCCTTTAAAGAATTTTTCGATATGGTTTCATTAACTCTTCCTTGAAATGTGAAATAAGGTGAAGATACTCAATGTATATGTGTATAATACTGATGGGAATGTTCCATAAATCCTCTCAAGATTATAAAATTACTAAAGTAATTCATATTATATGATCCAATATATGACAATAAATATCAAAATCTTTTTTTCTTGTAATATTGAGGAATGTAATAAAAATGTATTTTATAATTCAAATCCAAAGTCCTATCTTATGAAATTTTCATTTCATCACATGTTCAACTATAAATTTTATCACTTGTACTAACATTATCGGTCATATATTGTGATATAATGGTATTGGAAACAATTGATGATACATTATATGTTAAGTTATATTTTTTGATTAATTATGTTATAGAAAATATCATATGTTAGATAAAAAATTACGATATGGTGCTTATGGAGTTTATATGAGTCATTATAAGTTTCAATTCTAAAATATATAATGATATAAGATTAATATGATATATTTTCAAGACAATTATAAAATATACAATACATTAATTTGTTATATATCATAGAAATGTATTGGTTATGATTATATTGTAAAAATTCCATTAGTGTACATGGGTATATGTACAGATCCTAAATTGCTGATTGAGGTATGTGATATAATCATAAGATTTTTTTTGTATCCAAATAAATTTTTTGTATGTTTTATCTAATACTTCTCAAATTTTTTGGTGATTCACATGATTTATAAACTATATTTAGGGGAATATATATTCATACACAAATAGATCTCAATAAATTATATATAAATTATAGAGACAACATTTAAAAAAGTTGTATGATCTTTTAATTTTATGTATTATATTTAAACTCATCATGATTAGATGTCATGTTACTTGTTTTTCATATTTTTTACATTATATTTGGAAATGTGTTGTCCCTTTAAAAACCATTAATAATATATAATCATTGTTATCTAATTTTATCTTCTATATTCATAGAGTGATGTTTATTTGAAATTCCATGTATATAAAATAATTATCATGGATAAAAATAAGGTGAGGATTTGATGTCTTGTGTGATATTTGAGAATGATTCCAAAAAAAAGATAATTTGGGATGTCATGATAATTTCCAAGATTTGGACTATAATTTTAGGCAAATTTGAGGAGAATGAAAAATGTTTGGAGTAATTTTAAGAGATGAATATAAGTATTACTATATCGTTGGTTCTTAATTTTCTAAAAAATTAGTTATAACTATTTGGATTTTAATATTCATGTGAACACAGGGTGGTGTTCTTAAAAAGAACCTTGGACCACTTTCCCACATTGTCTCCTGAGTAGTGGGTTTCCATAATGGTTCATACATTACACCAATTCTTCCAAATCCATCCAATGAGTGTCAAGGGACAAAACTAACCATGATGAGAGTATTCCCTAAAGGATAACTAGAAAATGTCATGACTAAATTTCTTAAAATTTCAAGAAAACCTATACATATATTTGATATATCTAATACCCATGAAAACAAAAATAATAATAATAATTTTATTCTCATATTAAAATATAAATAATTAAACAATTCATATATTAGGAATTTTACTTACAATACAATCGTAAAAAAATATTCCTCACAATAAATAAATAAAATAATTATAATATGAACCCATCACTGAAAAGTGTGTAGTCTCATAAATAAAATATTATATATAGTCCAATTTAAAATCCTATTATGACATAACATCCTAAATCACCATCCTCCATAACACTACTTTTCTTGATCCATGCCCTTATATGCATGATGATTTATAAAATGTAATGATACATGAATATCAACCCTTATACATTAAAATACCACACATATACCTAAGGAGGGTGTGATTTCAAGACCAACTAGGATTCACCCAAACGCATTTAGTTATATAGTGCTAGATATATATTTGATGGATGTGAAAGTCTTTTGTTTGATTCACTCAACATACTCAAAGAATATTCCATGTGTTCTCATTCATTATAATTATACTCTCATTCCATCATGACATAAAATAAATAAGAATCCCCATGAAATCAAACATATACTACCAAACTATTGGTCTAGTACAACATGTATATCACTAAAGACACATATATCCTTATTTGATAGCATGATACCATATAATACACCCTCTCATAATTTTAGAAATTATCATCCAGAGGTATCACATGATGTAATCAATGAATCTATCTTAAGAGATTACTATATGACCCATCAACCATATCATCACTCATAAATAACGAAAACCCAATATATAATGAAAATTAATAATCAAAATAAGAATCTAAATAATGGGAAAATATGGATTAACCTTCAGTGAAAAAAATTAAAAAGAAATCACAAAAATAATGGTACCTAAATTGGACCCAATGAAATTAATAACAATTTAACTACAAGAATATGAAAAAATAAATAAAATAATTAGTCATAACTATACAAAAAACAGATCCTATCTCTTATATCACTCCTCATATTACCTCACTAATCCTCGTTGGATCTAACTAGGGAGATTAGACATAGATTAACTACATATATATCCCACATATCACAGGTCATTGGTAGCATTGAATATAAATAAATTTTCATATAGAAAAATGAATATACACTAATTCCCTTCACTAAAAATTAGTTTTCATCATCATATTAGGTTAGAAAACTATTTTATTTGAAAATTTTCTAGTTTTATAGAGACTAACCACCTCTATTGTAAATTTTTTTTCAACTACCAATAGAGTCACCCCTCTCACATAGATTGAGATCCATATCTAACCACTTCCAATAACCAATGAGGAAGATCATCTCTTTGGGAGGTACTAGTATCAACTAATTTAATCACAATAATTGTATATGAAATCATAAGGAAAATAAATATAAATTTACTAGTTCTTGAATATGATCCACAAGGTCAAATCTGATATCACGTTCCCTTTTAGTCCATATCTTGATCCCTAATTTCATCATATTCCTACAATATTTATTTGAGTTCCTTCAAAAATACATCAATACCTTGAAAAACACCAATATTATTTTACTATTTCACACTAGGATATTCCAAAAACATCATCTTGGTAACCTAAAATTATCTTATCTTGGGATATCAACCACAAACGATGATAAAAAAACATTAATATTATATCTCTACCCATCCATTTCCATTGATCAGAACATTGTCGACATTAACTTATAACATAAAAAACCCTCCTTTAGGTAGATGGTAAATATCATCACCATCTCCCAAAATGACTCAACATTTTTCCCACCTTCCTAATGTTTATCAGATAGCTCAATATGTACTAATTTATGATCACTCATTATCTCCCTCGAAACACTGTAGTTCAACTACAAATAATCTAGGATTCCAAAGAGTCTTATATTCAATTCCAATCCTAATGGTACCTATAATGTTTTCATGAAGAAATAGTCATAAAGGGACTAAGTAAAAATACCTTCCTATTATAAAACAACTATTACATAAGGACTGTTTAAATATAATCTTTATACATTATCATATAATAAGTGAATTTATACCATGAATTGATAAATCAAGAGATAACAAATATGTATACATGTATTATAAATTTGGTATCACCTATATGAGTTCAATCTAGAAACCCATATTAAAAAACTATTATTTTTTCTCCTAATACCATAAAATATCTATTTCAAAATAAAATTAAAAGAAATTACATTCCATTGTTACACACCCAAGTCTCTTTTTGAAAAATCCAATGAAAACCCCATTTGGAAATCCATTCATATTATTTTAAAATATCATTTCAAATCCATACCATTGAATCCAATTTTAATTTTCATTAAATAACAATTAATATCACTCATTTCCGTTAAAAATAATATTTTAATATCCAATAATTAAATTCCTTAAAATCCATCCATACATCTACCCACACTACAACAAAAATCATAAGATGGGCCACTATAACAAGTTCAAAAAATGTAAAACCAAATATACTTTTTATTCTTATTCCCACCACCTGATATAAAAATACATGGTTTCCTAGAAAAAATATTGATTGATTATTATTTTAATGATATATGTAGATGTTTATGTATTATATATCTTTTCAAAACCCCTAAATGATAAAATTTACCCTATCGTTTCTTTTATTATCCTTTGTGTGGTGAAGGAAATAGTTTCCATTCCTTATTTATCACACCAATAATAGATCATATGGGATTAGGAATTTTTTTAGGGTTTCTATATATGATCGATACATATCATTTAACATCAATGTTAATGTGATTCTAGATTCGAGAACATAAAATAAGCACCATAATTCTTTACTGCATGACTTTAAACTTCATGGTTGTAGTCTCTTCAATGACATGATAGTACACATTACTGTGGACCTCGATCGAGGGGACCACTATCCTTAGTTTTGGTCACCCGACATACCTCCATTCAAATACTATGTGTGGCTTGATTCATTCTATCACATAATATTTAGTGACACATAGATCTCCAATCATAGAACCATCTGTAATAATCAATTAAAAAAAATACCCACCACTATATATGGGTCAGACCTACTTGGAGAGCCTCGTATTAAAAGACTACATGTGTCTTGATTACTTCCATTGCAAGAAACATAGTGACACCCAAATCTCAAATCATGGGTCTATCGATAATAAATAATATGAATAATGACCACCTCTATATATGGGTTTGGCTAGTATATTGAATATCCCATTCATGAAAAATGTGTGTCTTAATTCCTTCAATAACAGGATTTCTAGTGAAACGTGGAAATCAAATCCTAGGTCCGTCCTTAATAATTAGTTGTAAAAGAATCCCCTCTATGTATACGTCAGACCTATAGAGTGAGTTTTCCATTCAAGAACTATGTTCATCTAGATTCCCGCAATCACAAGATACATAGTGATGCTCGAATCACCATTCCTTGATTTTAATGCAATAATCAATGAGACAAATTCCCTAAACTATGTATGGGTTAGACCTATATGGAGTGTTTTCTCTCCAAGAACTACATTTGGATCTATTCTGGAAGTCATTGGATATTTACTGATTCATGGTTTTCCAATCCAAGGTACATCCACAATAATAAATGGAGAAATTCCCCATCTGCATATAGGTCAGACCCTCCGTAATAGTTTCTTATTAAATAATTATATGTGGATTCATTCTTTCTACCACAAAATATTTACTAATATTCAGATCTCCAATCATGGGTCTAGATGCAACAATTAATGGTAGAAATTTACCCCTTTTCATATGGTTCAGACCTTCATGTAGAGTGTCCCATTCAAGAATAATGTGTTTCTTGATTCCTACCATCACAAGATATGTAGTGACACCTAAATATCCAATATTGGGTCTAACCATAATAATCAATGGGAAAATTACCCCCTCAAAAAACGGATCAGACATACATGGCTAGTTTCCCATTCATGAACTATATATGGCATGAATTCTACCATTATAAGAGACGTAGTGACCTTGGATCTCCAATCTAGGGTTGAACCATAATAATAAATAGAAAATCCCCCCTCGACATATGAGTCATACATGCATGGAGGGTTTTCCATTCAAGAACTAAATTTTTCTTGATTCCAACAATCACATGATTGGTAGTGATGCTTAAATATCAAATCTGGGGTCCAACCACAATATAGAAGTATTCTTCAACCTTTCACATGAATTATAATTTTGTAGTGAACTATCATGAATGAACTATGTGGATTATGATTATTTTCAGAATAGGATATATAGTGATAATAATATCCACTACTTCAAGACTAACCAGGGGTATCTAACACTCCGAATCATATCCACTACAAATGAAGTAGATCTATGTAGTGAGGTCTCCTTCATGTAGATGAATATGAAATTATCCCCTCCCTCACATTATGCAATGGTAAACTGAAGGAATCACACCCAATATAATAAATTACACCAATATTTAAATATAGTCCAGTCATACAAGATAATTATATCTATGGATGAGTCATAATTAAGTATTAATTGATTGTTCATGATATATATCTTTTCCAAAAATTATTCATTATATAGCTACCCATAAATAAGCCTATGTTGGGATAAAAGGTGTTTTCTAATTCTAAATATCCTCGATAAGTGCAATTTATTCCCAAGTATATCTTTACCAATTTCACATTAGTTCTCATATCCTTACCATATACATTTATATTGTAAGGAAAACATCCTTACCTTATGATGTCATACTCCAGAACATATATGTCCCCACTACATGACATTAAAGTGTTCATACCATCACATGTCATCATTCTGTTCCAAATTACAATAAGATCATGAACCCAATAAGATATATGATAGGGTGCTTTCATCATCATTTAATCAACTAAACCTATAAATCAAAATTCATTCCTTGTGCTCCTTGGGTTTCCAAAAACATTTCATGGCCTATGTAAGGGAGAAAAGATCTCCTCATTTGGCCTTGAAAGTGGTGGATCAGTATAAGGGCATTGACCAACACACTAGAAATATCATTTCCCTTTAGATAGGGATTTCTAATCATTTTGATCCAGGACATCATTATGGAATAACTCAACACCTTAGGGTGTCTTGGGCCATTAAAGGCATGATTGTCCCATATTAGTACAAATGACTTAAGAACCTTGATCCATGATTTACAACATCCTCATTTCCCTCTCAAAAGGATGTTAGAGTACTCTTTAAAATGGATATCCTTATTAGAATATTATTTAAAATTCACTATATACCAAGTCCACATGTATCATGACCTTAAACTATATGAATATTTTACAAAGTTATATGACAATAAACATTAGCCTTCAATAGTCTAAATAACAAGAACATAATATACTAGTGAAAGAGACATAAAAATTTTAATTTTAAAAACCCCAAAATGAAGTACAAATAATAAGTTGGGTATTAACAGTCTAAAAACATCATATCTACAGTTTAGTAAAAATTTATATTATAGATAAACAGTGAATAAATCTCATTAGGCCCACTTTGTGGCTTTAATTAATTTTGATCCTTTCTCGATAGACCCCCTAGTATGAGAAAAAGACACATATCTAATTTTTCACATCTCCTAATGATGATAATGTGTTCACTAGGGGGAAAATCTTTTAGGGTGATCGAAACCTTCTTAAATATTAATTTTTCCACAAACCACATTCATGTATTAGATTTCATATCTGATACAACTAGTTTCTCAAGTTAGTATCCTTCTCTTGGAACACCCTAGACCACATGCTCTCTTAATAATGGTTATTCACTATAGAAAAATGATAACATGGATTTAATGATCCAAAAATACCCCATTAAGATTCATCATACAATTCAACCCTACCAAAGAGATTATTCCTAGAGGATTATTGATCCCAAGAAGGTCCCATTCAATCATGGAATTATTGTCCAGACTGCGTGGAATATGGGATTCCTTTATTATCAGGGGTTGACTTGTACCCAATGGTTCCCACCTCCAATTATCAATTATATTTCTAGGCCATTATATACAGTCCTCATAACTAGACTATTCATGTGGATTTTACATCCTTTATTCTCTCTCACAGTGAATTATACCCTCTCTTGAAGAAATAATGTGCCACTCCATTCCCTAATGACTTTTTGGTCTACACCTTATGAGTTGAAATGACACAGAATAGGTTCAAATCATCATTACTAAAATAGAAACAACCCTAGGGTTCTAGAACCCTCTTTTGATAGCTTTCCCTTTATACCACACTTCATTGTCCAGATATTTGAATCTTCGTAAAACATTCATCGTCCTTGGAAATATTTTTGGAAAATTTTACTTGATGTTTCAGGTAATACCTAAGGTCCTATGTGTAAGTAAATGGGCATGTCATATATAGGTATATCCACCTTTCAGGAAAGGTAAAATAATCCTCATGATCACATATAACATCATGGAGAAACTATGCACCTTAGGGTTATTTGTTTTATTCTCAGTATGTCTTCCCCATTCCACTCATGATCCCTGACATCATTGTGGTGGAATTGAACACCATTGGATGTTTTGGGTCATCCTTGATAGGTCTACCATATTATATATTCGCCAATTAATGAGCATGGACATGTGAATTGAAAGACCCCTATCCCAACTATCATAGTGGATTCAGATTCTCAGATATTTTTAGAAATCACCAATATTGTCTTCACAGAATCACCCATTTCCCTTGGAAAAGAGTGGTGATCCCATTTACATTAACATTCATGTGATTTATATGGTACCATATATAATAAATTCTTACAATCCAACTAAAGGTGTCTCATCATTGTAGGAAATGAACTCTAATCCTCATAATCACGGGAGACACTATAGTAGAACTCATTACTATTAGACGATATGCATCATATATGACATGAATTTCCCATACCCATATTTTATCAAAATTGTTGGAAGAAAAAATCTAAACTGTAAAGTTTCTCAAGTCCAGGAAGAATGAAAAAAACATGCTTCTTTTTTTACATCCTTACCACATGGTATAAAATTACACAAAAGACATCTATACCACATGATTTTAAACTTCATGGAATACATCCTTGATGTATGACGTTTAACTATACAAATAACATTACATCATGAATAGTAAATTAACAATTGTAGATGGTATGAGATGGAAGAACCTAAACTATATAAATAAACTTGTTTTCTTTGAATTACCATAAAATAACCTATTGAAAGTGACACACTACTCTATAGGTTGAAACCAGAAAAGGGAACATTGGGTAAAAGTCAATTATCTTCTCATTTTCCATGTTGTTTGTTTAATCTAAGAAATATTGAGTACTTATATAATGGAAAAGGCATAAAATGTGTTATGTGAAAACCACATAAAATGGAAACCTTTGAAAAATCCATGTCCATGAGATTTAAACATTCCCCCACATGAATCTTAAGAAAAAGATAGAAAAATAAATAAATATAATAATATGAAGTGCTTGTATGTATGTGGATCACAAATAATCAGTTCTTCTACATGGGCTAAAGGAACCCCATCCTAGAGAGAGATTTTATATAACCCCTCATCAAGAAATCCACTTTTGTTAAAGAAATTATCCCAATTGAGGAAAGAAAGGGAATGATGTTGAAATGATAATAGAGGCTCAACATGTTAATAACCTCGTTAGAACATAGTAGCATCACCTCAAATGCATAAACATTCAATAGCCTAAGACAGAATAAAGATTTAGGGATTCCAATGGTATAATAATAATATGTAACAATGGAAATTTATTACTATCTATCCAAATATATACTGGAAGGGGATTCCAATATGATAAGGAATGATTGTTTTTTAAAAACAAATTACAATGATTTGATAAAGTTAAGAATGGGTTGGTATGAATAAATTAATAGTCCACCCCTTTACCAATATTGTTTCTATCATCAACATGCCTACTTGAATTCCAAAGAGGGAATCCTTGGATGGGAAAATACATACATTCAAAAAAATGGTCAAAAACCTCCCTGAAAAAATGATTTGGGATACCTCTGGTCTCACCTAGTAACCCCATGAGGATTACTCCCTATATTCAAGGGTGGAAAAATAAGATTATGCACTATCATAAACCTTTCAAGAGGGGAAACAATGAAGGTGTATAGTAGTTGGTTGAGTCCTTCTATTTTAGAGGAAAATATTGATCCAATCCTTGAACAGAAGGGGGATCAAAGATTCATCCCCTTTTATAACTTCTCATTCCCGATTTTGATCATATCCCCTTCCCTAGTTGGAGTTTGTATGAGGTTATCCTAGTTGATCACAAAGGGGATAAATTCATTATACATATCCCTCGTATAAGGTATTCCTCAAAAATGGTAAACATCCTAAAGGATAATCGCTACATCACCAACATACAGGTATAAAGTATTTGTGTTGTGGATCCAACAATTAATTATATCTTTAAATAGTTCTGACTGATGACACCCAGAAAATTAAGAAGTCCATATCACCTTATAATGTTGAATAGTGTGTAACTGGATGTATAATTCTAAGAATATTTTCTTAAAACACTATGACCATGCCCATTTAGTATATAAACTATTTCTACATCACAAGTCCCACATTATTCTATAAATACTTCTCGTATTATTCAAACATGTGATGAGTATGCTCAAATAGCATTGAAAAATATGATTATGGAATAGACTGTAACCATATACACCATGAGGGGAATTATAAAACATATAAGAAAACTCCTCGAGTGGTAAAAAATCAAATTCATATTCCTCATATATTTTATTTTATTATAGTAAAGATAAGATGAAAACCACTAAGATGGGTGATTGTAATTAGGTAAAGGAGTCCCAACATCATATAACATACTGAATCTATATATGGAATGTTTTTGTGAAAAAATGGGCGAGATAATCACCTTAAAAGTCTCATTATAAGATAAAACTAGATACCAATGGGTTTTCATTATGATTCCCAATGATCATAGACCTCTGACTGGCTGTATTTGATTATTTCAGTGAACTGAAATCCATCTATACAAATAAGAAGAATATGTTAGATGAGAAAGGACCCCATCCAAAAGAGTTTCATGACTCATATAGTATCATATGAATCATACAAACCATATAAGGATTCGTGGTATCATTACCGACCACAAGAAACACAAATCAAATGACCCACAGATTATTCCACAATCAAATGGCATGTTGAATGGTTTGTAATCATGTAACCCTATGATGGTCACACGAACTGCATAATGATCAATAGCTCATGTGACCAAACTAATATATCATGGGAATCCCATAGGATATTTATGCATCTGAGGTCACACATTATCATTCCAACAATTTAAAAAATACTTTACCATGGATTGTTTAAACAAGTACTGAGACAAAGTAGTCACATAGTGATATCACATGATCAAATTTCATGAATTGGTTCATATAGATTGCTCTTCTCAAATGGATTTTTAAGTGAGGTCATGTAAATTAGTCACATGAAAGAAGAAATTGAAAGAAATCTAGAAGTTTAGATCACTGGTGTAATTAATATCTCCCTTACTCCCCTATTTTTAGGATGCCCCACGGAATAGAAAATGTCTCTTGAAAGACATACCACCATTCAAAAACTTATTTGTGGAATCCTCAAGGACTATGGTATAAATTTATTCTACTAAAAATGATTTCATTCCCTTGAAGACCTCATTCCTAAGGGGAGTATTTGTTAATTCCCACCAAATTAGAATTAAAAATTATAGAATTGATGAAATACCCAAATAATGGGTACTATTTTCCCCATAATGTAAAGAAGGAGAATCATCGAAATTTGGAGAACAAGTGGGTGGATCACACAGATCACACTACTCCCATGAATTCCGGCAAGCATATGAACATGGGAGGGTCATGTGAATGGGTTATGAACTACACAAGATTTTTTCATAATCAATATATGCTCCTCTAACAATACATCCATTTTTTGTGAAAGAAAATGCCAAAGATCATTAAAAGGATGCATAAGGAGATACTCTAATCATGTGATGTATCAAATGATAGATTCCGGAAAATAAACCTAATAACCTTCTAAAATAAATAAAAAACACTAAAATATGAGGAATATTACTAGAGTTGAAGTTATAATATTTTTCATCTCGAGGGGTTATAAGCCTCATGTAATCACAATTAATATAACACCCGAGACTTTTATGAGAAATATTTTGTTTTTATGTTATATAAATCTTAAAATGAATCTTTCACTACAAACAACACTATTTTGTCTTGCTTTACACGCAGTCGCGGCCTTCCTCGATAGCTTTCATTGTACGCAATACCGAGTTTCACTAAACAACGATATGCTATTAAAATATTATTAAAACTAGCCATTATGAATAGTAATAACCACTTTTTAAAATTTTGTAAATTTTATTTTTCAAAATGGACTTCATTTTTGGATTCCAAATATTGAAATTATCTTAGGGTGAAATTTTGGTACTTTTCGGATAACTTTCATATTATGATGAATAGTGAAAATTACTAAATTTTAATTAAAAAAAACCTTTTTAATCAAAGTAATTAACAGTGATAAATTATTAATTTGAGTGGTTTTAAAGTATATTGAGAGTATATTTTTACCATTTAATACAATTTTGGTCATTTAAAGTAATTTCACATTTAAACCAAACATAAACAAGTGTCAATCTTTTGATAGTTATTATCTCTCAAAAACACGCTATTTGTTTTGACGACGAGAATTAATTTTTAAATAAATTAATAAAAATGATGTGTTTTGAATTTGGTAAAATAGATATCATTTTTTAATTCATAATATCAAATATAGCTTAGTCCTAATTTTTGATATTTTTCTGGAAACTTTCATTTTTTGATGAATAGTGAAACCACTAAGTTGTAGTTAAAAAAACTGAATTTTTCATTAAACATAATTTTACCACTTATATGAGTGGAATTTCAAAAATCCAAGAGACACGGTTAATATCAAATACTAAAATGTGGTTCAATGAGATGAAAATAATTTTTGCTGAATAGTAACCTTTTACTTTTCTTTTTACGACGGTTAAAAGTAAATAGGGTAATTAAGGGTAAAAATGATATTACTATTACCCTAACACATGTCTTACTTCTATTGGATAAGTTTAATTCGACCAAAAATAAACTTAGAAATAAAATATGACCATTTAGGCCCATGTAGATTAGATTAGGACATTTATTATCAATTTATTTAAAGAAAGGTTAAAATAGTTAAAATCAAAGTTTAATAACTAAATCATTTTTAATATAGGGTTATACATAAGATAAATTCGACTATAAATATTCATTATAAATATAAAACAATTTCCTACATAATGGTAGTTTATTTGTTATTTTTAGACATTATATAATTTAATTTATTTATGACACAAAGATGATGCAGTAATTATCTTATTAATGAAATATTGACATAATTGATGTTATAAATACCCAAATAAATATAATTTTAGACTTTTTATGAATTCCACTAATTTTATAGGTTAACATGACATGTTATTATTTATTTAATTAACTTTTTTAGAACTAATCATTCTTTTATGATTTTCACAAAAATAAATTACCAAATAGTGTCAAAATTGACATAAAATAGTTTTTAAAAAAATATTATATTATTAATTGTTATTTTATTCCTAAAAATATAAATTTCGTCCAAATGACTTATATAAGGTTATATATGTTAATAATAAACAACTTGGGGTTCTTTTGTCTTGTTATAGTATGTTTATTGACCTTATAGTGTAAGAACACAAAAAGACACGGTAAACGTAAAATTATCTAACTTAAAGTTAAATATAAATGATAAGGTTAAAATACGAACCTAAACTTGTATAAATTCTATTGTATGAGAGGATTTAGACCCATACCCATCTTATCTTCTAAATTAATCAATTTTAAGCTATTTAAAACCGAATATGGCTTTATAATAAAATAATATTTTTAGTTCTTCCAAAAGAGCCCCTCTCCTCCCTTATAAAAGGGAATCTCCTCCCCCTCTTCCTCACACCACATTGAGCCTTCATGCTTGTCCAAACCCTACCAATTTTACCTCTAAAAATTCCTAGAGACATACTAGTGGTCCTTTTCTTCTTCAAAGACCAATTGTAGTGCCCTAAGAGGAGATCTCAAAGAGGCGCTTCAAAGAATAGGTAATGCCTGTTACCGATTCTTTAATCATTATTTATTCTTCCACTTCCTCTTCTTTAGTTGTATAATTATGAAGTAATAACATCAGTATCACTCCTATACTGATATGTTATTATAAGTATGAAACAACCCTATTTCACCATCTATCCATCCTACGGAAAATGAAATCACCGCACGTGCGTACGTACAGAATACCGTCTCCACACCGTGGTGTAAACTATTTTACACCACCACCTTAATTGGATGGGTATAATGGTGTAAATAATGACTATATATGATTATTGTAAAGTGATATTGATTCTGAAATAGTATACATATACTCCAATACAATTCCACAATCATGGAAATGATATCATCTCTCGTGCGTACGTATGGAATACCGTCTCCACGATGTGATGCGACTCGTTCTATATGATCTCCATTGCATAATGATTATATAAATGAATTGAATGAATTAATATTATATATATTAAACTAATAAAATTCTGGAAATGAGGTATCTATAACCCAAAAATAAGAATAAGAATTTATTCAACAAAACACGCATAAGAACAACAAAGCAATAAACACCCGAATAACAAGTAACAATGAAAAATTACTAATAAGAAGCTAAGAATATGACCATATATGATATCATAAAAATATGTATGATTCTGGAATAAATCAATAACATTATTTAAATCATTATACAGGAGGTTCGGACACTTACGAAGCAAATTGGACCTAAGGTAAGGGAAAATATCACAATCTCATTTTTATCTGATATTGTTTATACTTTGGTATTTACTGGGGTGTATTTTATCATCCACATCCATGTTTCCTCAATATGTAATATTTATATACTTATAAAATATTTTATATCCAATTTTACCCTTCGGTGAGTTTTTAGTAAAAGATATGAATTGAATCTTTTGTCATTTTTCGTACGAGGTACTTTTTGACTTTTCCGACAAAATTATGAGAAGAATGTTTTTTTAACATATATGGAATGAATGAATATTTAAATAATTATTTCCAAGAAGCTTCCTTTACAAGTTTTGAAGTTTATTTTTAATCATCTTCTTTTAGTTTAAAATTGTATGACATGTTAAGAAAGGAAAAAAAAATTGAAGTAGAAAGGATATTTTCCTCAAGAACAGAGTTCAAGAGTTTTATCAAAATTATTTTCCATATAAGATAATATAGGGTTCTATTTCTATCCCTATTATTACATGGATTTTATTATGTTGTGATGGAAATATTTTTATGAATTCCTTTATCTTATATGAATTGTTTTATGATGTCACAATGTTTAAGATTCCCATTTTTATTACATGGGTTATGTTATGATGTATGGTTTATGATTTTGTGGCACACATAAGAATGGTATAATTATGAGATGGGTGGGACCTATGTCTCCCTCCAATGCATTGGGTAAAGATTTTATATCTCATGAGATAGACATGGCTGGAACGGCAGGTTAAACCGGTTCAGCGAAACAGGACTGAAACGAGGAGTGAACTCGGTTCAAAAATGGACTTTGTCCACTGAGATAGTCTTGGAAATGAGTCTTGACTAATTAGAAATAATTCTATATGATTATGTTTGTATTCCACAAAGTTTCATGTTTTAAGTTATGATTATTGTAATTACATTTCACTACTATGATTTAGCCCATGTTATGAAATTATGGTCTCTTTTTCATGTTAAGATTTCCAAAAGTTATGTTCTTATGTATATGATGTGATTGCTATTTCTTTTGTTTACCCTTACTGAGCATTTGAGCTCACCCTTTTGTATGTTTTATTTCCCCAGGTCTGGAATAAGGTTATTAAGTAGGATATTCCAAAAAGGGACTCTAGATATGATGAAATAAATGGGAGGCAAAGTAGATACTTTATGAACCAGTTGTTTATGTTTCCCAGTTTCTAAAGACTTTATACCTATACAGTCCTTTCCTGGTTTTGTTATATGTTGTAATAAGTGTGCTTCAATTCTGAAGTAATAACAATATATGTAAATTATGGGTCGTTATAGTTGGTATCAGAGGAAGGGTATAGTCAACCTTTGGAAACTAGGATGTGAAAGCGTTAGTAATAATCCTAAGGATAAGTCTAAGAATTGAACATAATCTTAGTGTTTTAGAAATTCCCATGAATAACCTATTATAAGACCTTAAGTGTGAAATTTTATTCTTGATTATGTGGTTTTCCTATTATAAGTAGTGTTGCTCACACTATTCTTCTTGGTTTTAGTCAATGGCTGGAACTCGAAGGAACCGTGTTAATGTGGAATGCGACGGGCAATGCAATGATTTCCCCCCCTGAGCAACCAAACGTTATTGGAGCTAGAATGAAAAATCTTGTAACCATGCTCACACAACTTTCTCAAGCTATGAATCATGCAGGACTTCCAAACGAGCAAAGGAAGGAGCAACATTCTGTTGAATCCTTCACGAGGCAGCGTCCACCTTCATTTAGCGGGTCTATTGATCCATTAGTTGATGAATAATGGATTAGTACTACTGAAAAGATATTTTCAGTTCTTCAATGTTTTGAACATGATAAATTCATCCTAGCAGTGTATCGTTTGGAAGGAGATTTTGATCAATGGTGGAAACTTATTAAGAATACGAGGCAAAGGGATGAAATTGAGTCCATGGAATGGGACGACTTCAAGAACTTATTTTTCAATAAGTACATTCCTCGTATTCTCCGAAAAAAGATGGAGAAAGAGTTTCTTGAACTGAAACAAAAGGATGATGAATCTGTTGGTACCTATGAAGAAAATTTTACAAGACTTGCAAGGTACGCTTCTGGAATTATTATCCAACCTGAGAGTAAGATCGATCGATTCTTTAGTGGATTAAAACTAAGTCTTCGAAGGGAGTTAGCCATAAGGGACTTCAATAGCTATGAGGAAGTCTTTCGTTGTGCTCTCAAAGTTGAGATGGAGATTGGAGTAACCCATCATTCATATGGGTTTGATAAGAAGAGGAAATTGGAATTCAAAGGAAAATCTAAAGAGCACACTAAAAAGAGGATGAGATTTCCCTTATTCTCAAAGTGTGGAAAGAAACACGGAGGGAGTTGTATTAAAGGGACAATTAGATGTTTCAAATGTGGAAAGTAAGGTCATCGGGCATATGAACGCCGCAATGATGGGAAGAAGATGTCTAATGATGCAAACAAAGGAAGGGATACACAGAATGAACCTACTACACTTCAGTGTTTCAAGTGCAAGGAGATGGGGCATTATGACAATCAATTCCCAAATCCAAGGGTTGATGATGATGGTCGACTTCAAAAAACTCTTAAGGCTAAAGAAAAAGGAATGTCACATGAAATTTCTATCAGCGATGTGGAGTATGATAAAGATGTGGTGAAAGGTACACTTACCATCCACTATAAAGTAGCAAATGTTTTATTTGATTCTGGATCCACCTACTCTTTTATTTCTGAAGAATTTTCTAAGAGTATCACCATATTACCTCAACAATTATATGTTGAGTAAGCTGTGACAACCCCTAATGGCACAACAGTCACATCAAAAGTTTATAATTCTTCCCCGATTAAAGTTTGTGGGAAAGTGCTTCCTGCAAATCTTGTGATCCTTCCTGTAGTGGAATTTGATGTAATTCTTGGCATGGATTGTCTTTCTTTATATGGATCTCATATCAATTTCCAAATAAGAGATGTCACATTTTATATTCCAGATCAATCTATGATCATCTATCGATGAAAGGATGAACATAACCTTCCAGTGGAAATTTCTTCCATCTTATGGGTCTAGATTCCACTAAATTAAGGTTATTTATCTCAAATGGCTGGAGAGAAACTCATGATTAAGAATATGCTCGTTGTACGGTAGTTTGATGATGTCTTTCCAGAGGAATTTTCGGGTCTTCCACCAAATCGTTATGTTGAGTTTTCAATAGAACTCGTACCGGGTGCTTTGACTATTTCAAAGACACCTTATAGAATGGCCCCAATTGAGTTGCAGTAATTGAAGAAGAAACTCCAAGATAATCTTGATAAAGGATTCATATGCCCTAGTGCGTCACCTTGGGGAGCACATGTTCTATTTGTTATGAAGAAAGATGGATCAATGAGACTCTGCATTGATTATCGAGAACTTAACAAGATCACTATCAAGAACAAATATCCTCTCCCGCGCATTGATGACTTATTTGACCAACTACGCGGAGCTCAATACTTTTCCAAGATTGATCTACATTCATGGTACCATCAATTAAGGGTCAAAAGAGAGGATATAACAAAGACGACTTTCCGTACAAGTTATGGACATTTTGAATTTATAGTGATGTCGTTTGGTCTTACTAATGCCCCTGCTATCTTCATGGATCTAATGAATAGAGTCTTTAGAGACTATCTTGATCAGTTTTTGGTAGTCTTTATGATGATATTCTTGTCTATTCAATGAGAAAGTAAGAACATGAAGATCACTTGAGAATTATATTTAAGACCCTGAGAAAGGAGAATCTTTATGCCAAATTTACCAAGTGTGAATTTTGGCTTCAAAAAGTTTCATTTTTGGGTCACATAATCTCAAAAAGAGGGGATATCTGTGAATCCAGAAAAAACAGAGGTTATCGAAAGATGGTCGAGACCAACAACAGTAACTGAGATCTGAAGATTTCTTGGTTTTTCTGGATATTATCGACGTTTTGTGAATGTTTTTTCACGATTATCTAATCCACTCACCAGGTTGACTCGGAAAGGAGTTAAGTTTGTTTGGATAGAAGAATGTGAAAAGAATTTCAAGGAGTTGAAAAGAAGGTTATCCAGTGCACCTGTTATCACGCTACCTTGTAGTGGAGAAAGGTTTGTGATCTACAGTGATACATCCAAGAAGGGATTGGGGTGTGTTCTTATGAAAAATGATATGGTGATAGCTTATTTCTCAAGACAGTTGAAAATCCATGAGAAAAATTACCCAACTAATGATTTGGAGTTAGCTACGGTATTCTTTGCATTAAAGATTTGGAGGTATTATCTTTATGGATAAATCTGTGACATTTATACTGATCATAAATGTTTAAAGTATATTTTCACACAAAAGGATCTGAATATGTGCCAAAGAAGATGGTTGGAGATGATTAAGGATTACGACTGCTCAATCCATTACCACCCTGGGAAAGCAAACAAGGTGGAAGATGCATTAAGTCGACAAGACCATGCCAGTTTATCCATGATGAGGATCACAAAAGATCCAATATTTATGGATTTACAAATGATGGATCTTGGAATCATAATGGAAGGGGAAAATCTTATCTTTCTCAAATGAATGTTCAACCATCTATACATGTGAAGATTAAAGAGGCAAAGAAAGAAGGTGTAGAGTTATAAAATAAGGTGAGAAATGTACCTGAATTCAACCTTGATTGTGATGGGATAATAAAGTTCAGGAATCAGGTTTGTGTTCCTCCCATCCCAGAATTAAAGAAGGAGCTACTGGATGAGGCTCATAGTTCTTCATTCTCTATTCATCCTGGAAGCATGAAGATGTATTGGGATCTGAAAGAGTACTTCTGGTTGGATGGCATGAAAAGAGATGTTGTTGAATATGTCTCTCGATGCTTGGTTTTTCAGCAAGTTAAAGCTGATAGACAGAATTCTAAGGGTATGTTACAACCATTACCCATACCATAATGGAAATGGGAAAACATCACTATGGACTTTGTTATAGGACTTCCTAAAACATAAAATGGCAAAAATGTTATCTGGGTCATAGTTGATCGTCTTACAAAGTCTTCACACTTCATTGCTATTAGAGAGGATTTCTATCTGGATCAGCTTGCCAGGATATATGTAAAGGAAGTGGTAAGATTTCATGGAGTTCCACTTTCTATTATATCTGATCGGGAACCGATATTTACCTCGAAGTTCTGGAGAAGTCTTTAGCATTCTCTGGATACAGAGTTTTGTTTCAACACTTCTTATCATCCTCAAATAGATGGTCAGTCTGAGAGAACAATTCAAAATCTAGAGGATATATTGAGAGCTTGCTCGATGGATTTCAAAGGTGGTTGGGATCAACACCTACCTTTGGTGGAATTTTATTATAATAATAGCTTTCACTTCATTATTC
The DNA here is from genome assembly GCA_963277665.1 of Viscum album. Classification (NCBI taxonomy): domain Eukaryota; kingdom Viridiplantae; phylum Streptophyta; class Magnoliopsida; order Santalales; family Viscaceae; genus Viscum; species Viscum album. Next base: position 685,297,804 of record OY728156.1, on the reverse strand, counting down.
AGATGGCTCCATATGAAGCTCTCTTTGGAAAGAAATGTAGGACTCCAACTTTCTGGGATGATGTTGGGGAAAGAAAGTTATTAGGACCTGATATTGTTGATGAGATGGCAGAAAAGGTCCAATCTATTCAACAACACATAAGAGGAGCTCAGAGTCGACAGAAAAGTTGTGCCGACAACCGAAGAAAAGACCTAGAGTTTGAAGTGGGTGATAAACTGTTCTTACCAATATCTCCCTAGAAGAGGGTCATGAGATTTGGAAAGAAGGGGAAGTTGAGCCCTAGATATATCGGTCCTTTCGAAATACTGGATCGTGTTGCGAAGGTAGCTTACCGATTGGCTCTTCCACCAAATCTCTCTCAAGTTTACGATGTGTTACATGTATCTCTCCTAAGAAAGTACATACCTGATCCTTCACATGTACTCAACTCATAAGTAGTACCGCTGGAGTAAGATCTTTCTTATGAATAACAGCCGATAGAGATTCTGGATCGTAGAGAAAAAGTCCTACGAAACAAGACCACTAGCTTGGTGAAAGATTTACGGAGGAACCACCAATTAGAAGAAGCTACATGGGAGCTTGAGTATATGATGAGGGAGAGGTATCCTCATCGGTTTGTTACAAGTGACGAATTTCGAGGGCGAAATTCATTTTAAGGGGGGTAGAATGTAACACCCGAGACTTTTATGAGAAATATTTTGTTTTTATGTTATATAAATCATCAAAGGAATCTTTCACTGCACACAACACTATCTTGGCTTGCTTTACACGCAACCGCGGCCTTCCTCGATAGCTTGCGTCGTACGCAATACCGAGTTTCACTAAACAACGATATGCTATTAAAATATTATCAAAACTAGCCGTTATGAATAGTAATAACCACTTCTTCAAATTTTGTCAATTTTATTTTTCAAAATGGACTTCATTTTTGGATTCGGAATATCGAAATTATCTTTGGGTGAAATTTTGGTACTTTTCAAATAACTTTCATATTCTGATGAATAATGAAAATTACTAAATTTTAATTAAAAACATCTTTTCTAATCGAAGTAATTAATAGTGATAAATTATTAATTTGAGTGGTTTTAAAGTATATTTAGAATATATTTTTACCATTTAATACAATTTTGGTCATTGAATTTAATTTCACATTTAAACCAAACATAAACAAGTGTCAATCTTTTGATAGTTATTATCTCTTAAAAACACTATATTTGTTTTGACGACGATAATTAATTTTTAAATAAATTAATGCAAATGAGGTGTTTTTAATTTTGTAAAATATAAATAATTTTTTAATTCATAATATCAAATATATCTTAGGCCTAATTTGTGGTATTTTTATGGAAACTTTCATTTTTTGATGAATAGTGAAACTACTATGTGGTAGTTAAAAAACTGCATTTTTCATAAAACATAATTTTACCGCTTCTGTGAGGGGAATTTTGAAAATCTGAGAGACATGGTTAATATCAATGACTAAAATGTGGTTCAATGAGATTAAATAATTTTTGGTGAATAGTGACTTTTTACTTTTCTTTTTACCACGGTTAAAAGTAAATAGGGTAATTAAGGGTAAAAATGATATTATTATTACCCTAACACATGTCCTAATTCTATTGGATAAGTGTAATTCGAAGAAAAACAACCTTAGGAATAAAATATGACCATTTAGGCCCATATGGATTAGATTAGGACATTTATTATCAATTTATTTAAAGAAGGGTTAAAATAGTTAAAATCAATGTTTAATAACTAAATCATTTTTAATATAGGGTTATACATAAGATAAGTTCAACTATAAATATTAATTATAAAGATAAAACGATTTCCTATATAATGGTATTTTTTTTGTAATTTTTAGACATTAAATAATTTAATTTATTTATGACACAAAGATGATGCAGTAATTATCTTATTAATGAAATATTGACATAATTGATTTTATAAATACCCAAATAAATATACTTTGAGACTTTTTATGAATTACACTAATTTTATAGGTTAATATGACATGTTATTATTGATTTAATTAACTTTTTTCTAACTAATCATTCTGTTATGATTTTCACAAAAATCAATTACCAAATAGTGTCAAAATTGACATAAAATAGTTTTTAAAACAAATATTATATTATTAATGGTTATTTTATTCCTAAAAATCTATGGTTCGGCCAATTGACTTATATAAGGTTATATATATTAATAAAAAAACATCTTGGGGTTCTTCTGGTTTGTTATTGTATGTTTATTAACCTTATAGTGTGAGAACACAAAAAGACACGGTAAACGTAAAATTATCTAACTTAATGTTAAATATAAATGATAATGTTAAAATAGGAACCTAAACTTGTCTAAATTATATTGGATGAGAGGAGTTAGATCCATACCAACCTTATCTTAGAAATAAATCAATTTGGAGCTATTTAAAACCGAATATGGCTTTATAATAAAATAATATTGTTAGTTTTTCAAAAGGAGCCCCTCTCCTCCCTTATAAAAGGGCATCTCCTCCCCCTCTTCCTCACACCACTTTGAGCCTTCAATATCAGAAACAACCTGACACTTTCTTCTATCCACTTCCCTAGGGACATCCTAGTGGTCCTGGTCTTCTTCAAAGACCAATTGTAGTGCCCTAAGAGGAGATCTCAAAGAGGCGCTTCAAAGAAGAGGCAATGCCCGTTACCGATTCCTTCATCTTTATTTCTTCTTCCACTTCTTCTTCCTTAGTTGTTTCATTATGAAGTAATAACATCAGTATCAATCATATACTGATATGTTATTATAAGTATTAAACAACCCTATTTCACCGTCTATCCATCTTACGTAAAACGAATTCACCGCGCGTGCGTACGTACGGAATACCGTATCCACGCCGTGGTGTAAACTATTTTCCACCACCACCTTGCTTGGATGGGTATAATGGTGTAAATAATGACTATATATGATTATTGTAAAGTTATATTGATTCTGAAATAGTATACATACACTCCAATTCAATTCCACGATCATGGGAACGATATCATCGCTCGTGCGTACGTACGGAATACCGTCTCCACGATGTGATGCGACTCGTTCTACATGATCTTCATTGCATAATGATTTTATAAATGAATTTAATGAATGAATATGATATATATTACACTAATAACAATCTGGAAATGAGGTATCTATATCTCAAAAATATAAATAATAATTTATTCGACAAAACACGCATAATAACAAAAAAGCAATAAACACCCGAATAACAAGTAACAATGAAATATTACTAATAAGAAGTTAATAATATGACCATATATGCTATCATAAAAATAAGTATGATTATGGAATAAGTCAATAACATTATTTAAATCATTATACAGGAGGTTCGTACACATACGAAGCAAATCGGACCTAAGGTAAGGGAAAATATCACAATCTCATTTTTATCCGAGATTGTTTATACTTTGGTATTTACCGGGGTGTATTTTATCATCCACATCCATGTTTCCTCAATATATAATATTTATATCCTTCTACAATAGTTTATATCCAATTTTACCCTTCGTTGAGTTTTTAGTAAATGATATGAAAGGAATCTTTTGTCATTTTTCGTATGAGGTACTTTTTGACTTTTCCGACAAAAGTACGAGAATAATGTTTTTTTAACTTATATGGAATGAATGGATTTTTAAAAAATTATTTCCAAGAAGATTCCTTTAAATTTTTTCAAGTTTATTTTTAATCAAATTCTTATAGTTTAAAATTGTATGACATGTTAAGAAAGGAAAATGTTTTTGAAGTAGAAAGGATATTTTCCTCAAGAACGGAGTTCAAGAGTTTTATCAAAATTATTTTCCATCTAAGATAATATAGGGTTCTATTTTTATCCATATTGTTACATGGATTTGATTTTGTTCTGATGGAAATATTTTTATGAATTCCTTTATCTTATATGAATTGTTTTATGATGTCACAATGTTTAAGATTTCCATTTTTATTACATGGGTTATGCTATGATGCATGGTTTATGATTTTTTGGCACACATAAGAATGGTATCATTATGAGATGGGTGGGACCTATATGTCCCTCCAATGAATTGGGTAAAGATTTTATATCTCATGAGATAGACATGGCTGGAATGGTAGGTTAAATCGGTTCAGTGAAACAGGACTGAAACGAGGAGTGAACTCGGTTTAGAAATGGAGTTTGTCCACTAAGATAGTCTTGGCAATGAGTATTGACTAATAAGAAATGATTATCTATGATTATGTGTGTATGCCACAAAGTTTCATGTTTTATGTTATGATTATTGGTATTACATTTCACTACTATGATTTATCCCGTGTTATGAAATTATGATCTCTTTTGCAGGTTAAGATTTCCAAAATTTATGTTCTTATGTATATGATGTGATTGATATTTCTTTTGTTTACCCTTACTGAGCATTTGAGCTCACCCTTTTGTATGTTTTATTTCCCCAGGTCAGGAAGAAGGTTATTAAGTTGGATATGCCAAAAAGGGACTCTAGATATGATGAAATAAACGGGAGGCAAAGTAGATGCTTTATGAACCAGTTATTTATGTTTCCTAGTTTCTAAAGATGTTATACCTATATGGTCGTTTCCTGGTTTTGTTATATGTTGTAATAAGTGTGATTCATTTTTGAAGTAATAACATTGTGTGTAAAGTATGGGTTGTTATAGTTGGTGTCAGGGGAAGCGTATAGTCATCCTTTGGAAACTAGGATGTGAAAGCCTTAGTAAGAATCCTAAGTATAAGTCTAAGCATAGAACACAGTCTTAGTGTTTTAGAAATGGCCATGAATAACCTATGATAAGACCTTAAGTGTGAAATTTTATTCTTGATTATGTGGTTTTTCTATTATAATTAGTGTTGCTCACACTCTTCTTCTTGGTTTTAGTCAATGGATGGAACCCGAAGGAACCGTGTTAATGCAGAATGCGATGGGAAATGCAATGATTGTCCCCCTAAGAAACCAAACGTTATGGGAGCTGGAATGCAAAATCTTATAACCATGCTCACATAACTTTCTCAAGCTATGAATCATGCAGGACTTCCAAACGAGCAATGTAAGGAGAAACATTCTGTTGAATCCTTCATGATGCAGCGTCCACCTTCATTCATCGGGTCTACTGATCCAGTAGTTGCTGAACAATGGATTAGTACTACTGAAAGGATATTTTCAGTTCTTCAATGTTCTAAACATGATAAATTCATCCTAGCAGTGTATTGTTTCGAAGGAGATGCTGATCAATGGTGGAATATTATTAAGAATATGAGGCAAAGGGATGAAATTGAGACCACTGGAATGGGACGAGTTCAAGAACTTATTTTTCAATAAGTACTTTCCTCGTATTCTCCGAAAAATTATGGAGAAAGAGTTTCTTGAACTGAAGCAAAAGGATGATGAATCTGTTGGTACCTATGAATCAAATTTTACAAGACTTTCAATGTATGCTTCTGGTATTATTATCCAACCCGAGATTAAGATCGATCGATTCTTTAGTGGCTTAAAACCAAGTCTTCGAAGGGCGTTAGCCATAAGGGACTTCAATAGCTACGAGGAAGTCGTTCGATGTGCTCTCAAAGTTGAGATGGATATTGGAGTAACCCATCAATCATATGGGTTTGATAAGAAGAGGAAAATGGAATTCAAAGGAAAATATAAAGAGCACACTGAAAAGAATATGAGATTTCCCTTATGCTCAAAGGGTGGAAAGAAACATGGAGGGAGTTGTCTTAAAGGGACAAGTAAATGTTTCAAATGTGGAAAGGAAGGTCATCGGGAATTTGAATGCAGCAAGGATGGAAAGAAGATGTCTAATGATGAAAACAAAGGAAGGGATACACAGAATGAACCTACTACACTTCAATGATTCAAGTGCAAGGAGTTGGGGAATTATGCCAATCAATGCCCAAATCCAAGGGTTGATGATGATGGTCAACATCAACAAACTCTTAAGTCTAAATAAAAAGGAAATTCACAAGAAATTTCTATCAGCGATGTGGAGTACGATAAAGATATGGTGAAAGGTACACTTACCATCCACTCTAAAGTAGCAAATGTTTTATTTGATTCTGGATCCTCCCACTCTTTTATTTCTGAAGAATTTTCTAACAGTATCACCGTATTACCTCAACAATTAGATGTTGAGTTAGATGTGACAACCCCTAATGGCACAACAGTCGCATCAAAAGTTTATAATTCTTCCCCGATTGAAGTTTGTGGGAAAGTGCTTCCTGCAAATCTTGTGATCCTTCCTATAGTAGAATTTGATGTGATTCTTGGCATGGATTGGCTTTCTTTATATGGAGATCATATCCATTTCCAAAGAAGGGAAGTCACATTTCATATTCCAGATCAATCTATGATCGTCTATCGATGCAAGGATGAACATAACCTTCCAGTGGAAATTTCTTCCATCTTATGGGTCTTGATTCCACTAAATGAGGGTTATTTATCTCAAATGGCTTGAGAGAAACTCACAATTAAGAATATTCCCAATGTACGGGAGTTTGATGATGCCTTTATAGAGGGAATTTTCGGGTCTTCCACCAAATTGTGAAGTTGAGTTTTCAATAGAACTCATACCGGGTGCTTTGCCTATTTCAAAGACAACTTATAGAATGGCCCCAATTGAGTTGTAGGAATTGAAGAAGCAACTCCAAGAGAATCTTGATAAGGGATTTATACGCCCTAGTGCGTCACCTTGGGGAGCACCTGTTCTGTTTGTTAAGAAGAAAGATGGATCAATGAGACTCTGCATTGATTATCGAGAACATAACAAGATCACTATCAAAACAAATATCCTCTCCCACGCATTGATGACTTATTTGACCAACTACGCAGAGCTAACTGCTTTTCCAAGATTGATCTTCGTTCAGGGTATCATCAATTAAGGGTCAAAAGGGAGGATATACCAAAGCCGACATTCCGTATAATGTATGGAAACTATGAATTTATAGTGATTCCACTTGGTCTAACTAATTCCCCTACTATCTTCATGGATCTAATGAATACAGTCTTTAGAGACTATCTTGATCAGTTTGTGGTAGTCTTTATAGACGATATTCTTGTCTATTCAAAGTGCAAGGAAGAACATGAAGATCACTTGAGAATTACATTGAAGACCCTGAGAAAGGAGAAGCTTTATTCCAAATTTACCAAATGTGAATTTTGGCTTCAAAAAGTTTCATTTTTGGGTCACATAATCTAAAAAGAGGGGATATCTGTGGATCCAGCTAAAATAGAGGTTATCGAAAGATGGTCGAGACCAACAACGTTAACTGAGATCTGAAGTTTTTTTGGTTTGGCTGGATATTATCGACGTTTTTTGAATTTTTTTTCATGATTATCTAATCCACTCACCAGGTTGACTCGGAAAGGAGTTACGTTTGTTTGGACGGAGGAACGTGGACAGAATTTCAAGGAGTTGAAAAGAAGTTTATCCAGTGCACCTGTGATCACACTGCCTTGTATTGGAGAAAGGATTGTGATCTACAGTGATGCATCCAAGAAGGGATTCGGTGTGTTCTTATGAAAAATGATATGGTGATAGCTTATGCCTCACGACAGTTGAAAATACATGAGCAAAATTACCCAACTCATGATTTGGAGTTAGCTACGGTAATATTTGCATTAATGATTTGGAGGCATTATCTTTATGGAGAAAGTTGGGACATTTTTACTGATCATAAATGTTTATAGTATATTTTCACACAAAAAGAGCTGAATATGCAGCAAAGAAGATGGTTGGAGATGATTAAGGATTACGACTGCCCAATCCATTACCATCATGGGAATGCAAACAAGGTGGCAGATGCATTAAGTCAACATGACCATGCCAGTTTATCCATGATGAGGATCACAAAAGATCCAATATTTATATATTTACAATGGATGGATCATGGAATTATAATGGAGGGGGAAAATCTTATCTTTCTCAAATGAATGTTCAACCATCTATACATGTGATGATTAAAGAGGCACAAAAAGAAGATGTAGAGTTAAAAAATAAGGTGAGAAATGTACCGGAATTCAACCTTGATTGTGATGGGATAATGAAGTTCAGGAATCAGGTTTGTGTTCCTCCCATCCCAGAATTAAAGAAGGAGCTGCTGGATGAGGCTCGTAGTTATTCATTCTCTATTCATTCGGGAAGCACGAAGATGTATAGGGATCTGAAAGAGTACTTTTGGTGGGATTTCATGAAAAGAGATGTTGCTGAATATGTCTCTCGATGCTTGGTTTGTCATCAAGTTAAAGCTGAGAGACAGAAGTCTAAGGGGATGTTACAACCATTACCCATAAAAGAATGTAAATGGGAAAACATCACTATGGACTTTGTCACAAGACTTCCTAAAACATCCAAAGGAAATAATGCTATCTGGGTCATAGTTGATCGTCTTACAAAGTATGCACACTTCATTTCTATTAGAGAGGATTTCTCTCTGGATCAGCTTGCCATGATATATGTAAAGGAAGTGGTAAAATTGCATGGTGTACCACTTTCTATTATATCTGATCAGGATCCAAGATTTACCTCGATGTTCTAGAGAAGTCTTCAGCATACTCTGGATATAGAGTTGAGTTTCAGCACTTCTTATCATCCTTAGACAGACGGTCAGTCTGAGAGAACAATTCAAACTCTAGAGGATATGTTGAGAGCTTTCTCTATGGATTTCAAAGGTGGTTGGGATCAACACCTACCTTTGGTGGAATTTTTTTATAATAATAGCTTTCACTCAAGAATTCAGATGGCTCCTTATGAAGCTCTCTATGGAAAGAAATACAGGGCTCCAACTTGTCGGGATGAAGTTGGAAAAAGAAAGCCATTAGGACCCGATATTGTTGATGAGATGGCAGAAAAGGTCTGATCTATTCAACAACACATAAGAGAAGCTCAGAGTCGACAGAAAAGTTATTCCGACAACCGAAGAAAATACCTAGAGTTTGAAGTGGGTGATAAAGTGTTCTTACGAATATCTCCCTGGAATAGGGTCATGAGATTCGAAAAGAAGGGGAAGTTGAGCCCTAAATATATCGGTCCTTTAGAAATATTGGATCGTGTTGGGAAGGTAGCTTACCGATTGGAGATTCCACTGAATCTCGCTCAAGTTCACGATGTGTTCCATGTATCTCTTTTGAGAAAGTACATACTTGATCCTTCACATGTACTCAGCTCAGAAGTTGTACCGCTGGAGCAAGATCTTTCTTATGAAGAACAGCCGATAGAGATCTTGGATCGTAGCGAAAAAGTCCTACGAAACAAGACCACTCTCTTGGTGAATGTTTTATGGAGGAACCACCAATTATAAGAAGCTACATGGGAGCTTGAGGATATGATGAGGGAGAGTTATCCTCATCTGCTTGTTACAAGTGACGAATTTCGAGGGTGAAATTCATTTTAAGAGGGGTATAATGTAACACCCGACACTTTTATGAGAAATATTTTGTTTTTATGTTATATAAATCATCAAAGGAATCTTTCACTACACACAACAATAGCTTTTCTTTCTTTACAGGCAACTACGGCCTTCCTCGATAGCTTACGTTGTACGCAATACCGAGTTTCACTAAACAACGATATGCTATTAAAATATTATTAAAACTAGCCGTTATGAATAGTGATAACCACTTTTTGAAATTTTGTAAATTTTATTTTTCAAAATGGACTTCATTTTTGGATTCGTAATATCGAAAGTAGCTTAGGGTGAAATTTTGGTACTTCTCGGATAACTTTCATATTCTGATGAATAGTGAAAATTATTAAATTTTAATTAAAATCAACTTTTTTAATCGAAGTAAATAATAGTGATAAACTATTAATTTGAGTGGTTTTAAAGTATATTTAGAATATATTTTTACCATTTAATAAAATTTTGGTCATTGAATGTAATTTCACATTTAAACCAAACATAAACAAGTGTCAATCTTTTGATAGTTATTGTCTCTTAAAAACACGCTATTTGTTTTGACGATGAGAATTAATTTTTAAATAAACTAATGCAACTGATGTGTTTTTAATTTGGTAAAATAGACATCAATTTTGAATTCATAATATAAAATATATCTTCGGCCTAATTTTTGGTATTTTTCTGGAAACATTCATTTTTTGATGAATAGTGAAACCACTAAGTGGTAGTTAAAAAAGCTGAATTTTTCATAAAACATAATTTTACCGCTTCTGTGAGTGGAATTTCAAAAATCAGAGAGACACGGTTAATATCAAGGACTAAAATGTGGTTCAATGAGATGAAAATAGTTTTTGGTGAATAATAACTTTTTGCTTTGCTTTTTACCACGGTTAAAAGTAAATAGGGTAATTAAGGGTAAAAATGATATTAGTATTACCCTAACACATGTCCTAATTCTATTGGATAAGTTTAATTCGACCAAAAACAACCTTAGGAATAAAATATGACCATTTTGGCCCACATGGATTATATTATGACATTTATTATCAATTTATTTAAAGAAGGGTTAAAATAGTTACAATCAAAGTTTAATAACTAAAGCATTTTTAATATAGGGTTATACATAAGATAAATTCTACTATAAATATTCATTATACAGATAAAATGATTTATTACATAATGGTAGTTTTTTTTGTAATTTTTAGACATTAAATAATTTAATTTATTTATGACACAATGATGATGCAATAATTATCTTATTAATGAAATATTGACATAATTGATGTTATAAATACCCAAATAAAAATAATTTTAGACTTTTTATGAATTCCACTAATTTTATAAGTTAATATGACATGTTATTATTGATTTAATTAACTTTTTTTGAACTAATAATTTTTATATGATTTTCAAAAAAATCAATTACCAAATAGTGTTAAAATTGACATAAAATAGTTTTTGAAAAAAATATTATATTATTAATGGTTATTTTATTCCTAAAAATCTATGGTTCAGCCAAATGACTTATATAAGGTTATATATATTAATACTAAACATCGTGGGGTTCGTTTGGCTTGTTATAGTAAGCTTATTAACCTTATAGTGTAAGAACACAAAAAGACACGGTAAACGTAAAATTATCTAACTTAATGTTAAATATAAATGATAAGGTTAAAATAGGAACCTAAACTTGTCTAAATTCTATTTGATGAGAGGATTTAGACCCATCCCCACATTATCTTATAAATAAATCAATTTGGAGCTATTTAAAACCGAATATGGCATTATAATAAAATAATATTTTTAGTTTTTTCAAAGGAGCCCCTCTCCTCCCTTATAAAAGGGAATCTCCTCCCCCTCTTCCTCACACCACTTTGAGCCTTCAAACTCAGAAAAAACCTGCCACTTTCTCCTATCAACTTCCCTAGAGACATACTAGAGGTCCTGGTCTTCTTCAAAGTCCAATTGTAGTGCCCTAAGAGAAGATCTCAAAGAGGCGCTTCAAAGAAGAGGCAATGCCCGTTGCCGATTACTTCATCTTTATTTCTTCTTCCACTTATTCTTCATTATTTTTTTCATTATGAAGTAATAACATCAGTATAAATAATATACTGATATGTTATTATAAGTATAAAACAACCCTATTTCACCATCTATCCATCCTACAGAAAACGAAATCACCGTGCGTGTGTACGTACGGAATACCGTATCCACGCCGTGGTGTAAACTATTTTCCACCTCCACCTTTCTTGGATGGTTATAATGGTGTAAATAATGACTATATATGATTATTGTAAAGTGATATTGATTCTGAAATAGTATACATACACTCCAATACAATTCCACGATCATGGGAACGATATCATCACTCGTGCGTACGTACAGAATACCGTCTCCACGATGTGATGTGACTCATTCTACATGATCTTCATTGCATAATAATTATGTAAATGAATTGAATGAATTAATATGATATATATTACACTAATACAATTATTGAAATATTTTATCTATAACCCAAAATGAAGAATAAGAATTTATTCGACAAAACATGCATAAGAACAAAAAAGAAATAAACACCCGAATAACAAGTAACAATGAAATATTACTAATAAAAAGCTAATAATATGACCATATATGATATCATAAAAATAATTATGATTCTAGAATAAGTCAATAACATTATTTAAATCATTATACAGGAGGTTCAGACACATACGAAGTAAATCGGACCTACGGTAAGGGAAAATATCACAATCTCATTTTTATCTGAGATTGTTTATACTTTGGTATTTACTGGGGTGTATTTTATCATCCACATCCATGTTTCCTCAATATGTAATATTTAAATACTTATACAATTTTTTATATCCAATTTTACCCTTCAGTGAGTTTTTAGTAAAAGATATTAAAGGAATCTTTTGTCGTTTTTCGTATGAGGTACTTTTTGACTTTTCCGACCAAAGTACGAGAAGAATGTTTTTTAACTTATACGGCATGAATGGATTTTTAAAAAATTATATTCAAGAAGATTACTTTAAAAGTTTTCAAGTTTATTTTTAATCAACTTCTTTTAGTTTAAAATTTTATGACATGTTAAGAAAGGAAAAAAAAAATTGAAGTAGAAAGGATATTTTCCTCAAGAATGGAGTTCAAGAGTTTTATCAAAATTATTTTCCATCTAAGATAATATAGGGTTATGTTTCTATCCCTATTATTACATGGATTTGATTATGTTGTGATGGAAATATATTTATGAATTCCTTTATCTTATATGAATTGTTTTATGATGTCACGATGTTTAAGATTCCCATTTTTATTACATGGGTTATGTTATGATGTATGGTTTATGATTTTGTGGCACACATAAGAATGGTATCATTATGAGATGGGTGGGACCTATATCTCCCTCCAATTCATTGGGTAAAGATTTTATATATCATGAGATAGACATGGCTAGAATGGAAGGTTAAACCGGTTCAATGAAACAGGAATAAAATGAGGAGTGAACTTGGTTCCGAAATGGACTTTGTCCACTAAGATAGTCTTGGAAATGAGTCTTTACTAATAATAAATGATTCTCTATGATTATGTGTGTATTCCAAAATGTTTCATGTTTCATGTTATGATTATTGGGATTACATTTCACTACTATGATTTATCCCATGTTATGAAATTATGATCTCTTTTGCAGGTTATGATTTCCAAAAGTTATGTTCTTATGTATATGATGTGATTGATATTTCTTTTGTTTACCCTTACTAAGCATTTGAGCTCACCCTTTTGTATGTTTTATTTCCCCAGGTCAGGAAGAATGTTATTAAGTAGGATATTCCAAAAAGGGACTCTAGATATGATGAAATAAATGGGCGTCAAAGTAGAAGCTTTATGAACCAGTTGTTTATGTTTCCCAGTTTCTAAAGACACTATACCTATACGGTCCTTTCCTGTTTTTGTTATATGTTGGAATAAGTGTGCTTCAATTCTGAAGTAATAACAATGTATGTAAAGTATGGGTCGTTATTATTAATCACATGAATTTACCTAGAAAATCCAGATTGATCTAAAAATGGTCCCCAAACAAGCACCCTAGATCATGAAATATCATTTTTAATAGGAAAAATGATCCCACAAAGACACATTGACATGTCAGACCTCTCTTTTAGATCCTCCATGATATGAAAATTTAATCATCAGTCTCATCATAGTTAATAAGAAAATATATCCACAAAAAATATTGCATTTAATTATGATATACTAAAATGATCTTGTGACCCCATGATATAAAATTAATGGGAAATGTTTTAAAGTATTGTAAAATAAGGAATAAAGGTTGGAAAAGGTTGAATCCCCTTATGAAATGAGGGTATTCCAATTTTCATGTGAAGGGTTTATGTGCCTCGCGTTATCACCATTAACCATTTGTAGGCCCATAGATGTGTCATATAGATCACATGGTGGCCCCCTTGAAAATAAAGTAGGGTTTTAAAAATGGCCTTCGACAATCTAACAAGATCTATTGAGGGACCTCAGACATGTCTTAGTTGATCATTCAAATTCCACTTTGACAGGCATCATAGTCTTTCCAAGACTCCTGGACTTGTCATCTTGATCTCACTAAGGCTATTTGAAATGCCTATATGACCATATGAACCCCATTGGAAAGGATAAGGGTCCAGAAAATATTAAGATGATGGAGTTTTCTCATTGGTAATGTTTATAATGTGATTGTATGGATGACCAAAGTAGGATCATGTATAGAGAATTATATGGTATTTGATCTTGTAACTCAATAACATATCTGTGATATATGAAACATCTATAGTGGTGTATAATTGGGGTGGTGAGGCCTTTAAATTCCTCCCATAATGCACAAAATAAACACATAATATTCTATTCATGCTTATTGGAGTGTGCAAGAGAAGACTTCTCAGAGAAAAAAGCTACCAAACTCAATGTGTATTCCATTATGTAAGAATAGTGGAATGACCTAATGTATTGAATAGAATGAGTATGTTCTTGGGATGATCACCATATTTATCATGTGATCAACATCCAATGTTCCAACCAGATTATCTGAAGGAGCTTCCACATGTCGACTTGGTCATGGGAAATCTCAACAAGCTAATTCTTGAAAAACATTAACCCATATATGCAATAAAGACAGAAAAATTTAGAAGATATATGAGAAGATTTATATGATAATTTTCATTTGAAGTCATCATGAACAATGTAAGACCTATCCAAATCATCAGACAACACTAAGACATGTCAACCAAGTCATGCGAAGTCCTCCAGACATGTCGGACAAGTCTTTTGAATTCCACCTAACATACCATCCATATAACGACCTATAAATTTATCAATAAAATTCCTTTATTGTAAAAATTTCATAAAACACATTCATCACATATAGAACTAAATAAAAACATTACAGTCATAAATTAATAATTATACATTATTCATCAAATAAAATAATTACAATACAAAATATTATAGAATTATCTAAACATAAAATAATTTAATGAGAATACTAAAATTTGATATGATTGATCAATAAGAATGAAGGAACTCATGAATAAGAAATATTGATAATAATAAATTATTTATTTTGAAGATTAAAATATATATATAACCTTAGTAGTTATCATAATTTAATGAAGAATGAAGGAAATAGAAGGCATTTATAAAAGTTAAGGAACTCATTCCATTGGAATAGAAACCTGACCATTGGAATAGTAGTCTGACTATTAAGAATAGTAATTTAGTTATTAAGAATGTTAATATAGCCATTATAATAGTAACATAACCTATAAAATTATGAAATAAAATTTTGGAATCATATAAAGAAAAATTTATTTATTTATATCATGTTATAAGTAAATAAATGTTTTTGAAAATAGTAAATTGTGTGCTCGTATTTTTGTAAAACGTAAATTTTTTTTTATAAATTTTTAATTAAAATGATTACTTATAAGAAATTTTTTTTATTAAAATATATTAATAAATTAATATTAGGTTTTATTATAATTATGAAGATAATTTTAGGAGACCTTAATGAATTTTTCAATGTGTTATAAAATCCTTATTTTTTGAATAAATGATAAGTTTGTTTAAATATTAAATTTCTCATATTTAGATACTTATTTTCATAAAATGGATTCCATTTTTTAAATCTAAAAATATATAAATGGTTGTAGTTAATTTTTTTTTTATTTTTCTAAAATAGTTTATTTTTTTGGAATAGTGAAATATGGTAATTTATGGTATATAACATTATAATCCAAATAACCAAATTTCTGAGTCATGGATCATGTGAGAACCCATTTCTTGAAATATACTGAAATATTTACTATATTAATTCATATGAATCAACACTAATGATATTCTTGATCCAAAATAGTAATCTAATTAATATAAAAATAAAAAACACCCTTCTTCCCCCTATAAATTCAATCCCCCACCACTCATTCAACTCACTCCTTCTAAGACTAGTAAATTATAAATATTCTACTCAATTACCCTACCAAGTTATGTAAACTCGTCAAATATCAAATATTCTCTACAAAATACAAATTCCTAGTTCTTCGTGAGGTCCTTCAAGGAGATGATATTCAAGAGTTAACTTTCTCAAACAACCTCTTTTAATTTCTTTTATTCTTATACCTTATCCTCACCTACTTCATACATAAAATATTAATAAATCTAGTATCATGTTTATATGTTAATTTAATATTTATAAAAGAATATCTTATATCCACCCCTTTTCTAACCTCATCTTATTCTGTGAAATAAAATTGTTTTCCAAATTATGGCAGTTTACCGTCTTAGTGAATAGTGAGAATTTTTTTCATTTCAGCCTTCAATTTGAGTCATAAAACCATTATTATGGTTATATAATATTGTAAAATGTATATTATAAATTTTTTCATGTTCTATAACTTATGTTTTGACATAATATTAAATAAAATTAAACTAGTTCATGATGACTGAAAAACATCAAAAATAAACTAAACATTTATCATTAATGACTTATCAAATAAATAATCTTCATATAAAAAAAATGACATATGGGACCATTTAAACTTATATATGTTCATAAATACCAAATAATTTTACTTCTGTAATAATATTCCCATTCAACACGAACTTACATAATTATACACAATTGAACTGACCCAGAAAACCATAAAAAAGAATACTCCTGGGATGATTAAATTGAACATTATAACTCATAGAAATTATAATAAATTATCATAATAAAATTATAATAAATAAAATAAATTTTTAAGATATTATAAATCATGTAATTAAGAAATATAATTTTAATATCTTGAAAATTATTTTTAAGTATATAATACATTCAAACATAATGTATGAGATCTTTCCAAACCTCTATATTTACCTTAAGTTATGTTATCTCTTTATATTTCTCAACTTATAACATTATTATTCATAAATATATCATCTATATTATATATAAATATATGTCCCAAAAAAATTGAATTTTTTTAATCTTTCTTTTTTGGGGATATAAATTTATTGTTGGTTCTGTTCTTAATTCTTTTAAAAAATATGATTAAAGGGAACTTATCTATTATCATTGCCAATTTTTAAGAACCACTAAATGAAATGTTTTAAAATTATTTTTTTAATAAAATAAATCCTTATTTTGAAAACATTTTTAGTTAACTTCTATTTGTATGTGAATTATTATCCTCCTACCCTTTTATAGAATCTTTACCTATTCCCTTAAAACCCTACATAAGAGGCACATTAACAAGGTTTAAAAACCACTATTTTTACATTTTTTCACTTCATTGAACATAATTTAGATTCATCTAAAGAAAGGTTTAATTTATTGATTTCCAATTAGGATTTAAAACCCTTATTTCATGGATATCATTATGATACACCCTTTTTTATTCCTTATGAAATGATTTTTATGCCCATTTCATTCCAAGGGTAACTCTTTTGGTTAACCCTTATATTTGATTTCTTATTATGGTATACATATTCATGAATATATTTTGATGGATGATCCCAAAAATAACTCTAATGTAATTGGAAATTTTTATCCTTATGAGATGTCAAGTATAGGATTAGGTAGTAAACCTAATCTATAATGGGACTTTTTCCACACTGAGATATAGTCCTGCAAGTTATCATTGACTCATGATTATGTCATGATACATATTTTTGGATCATTCCAATATTTCAATGACAATATTATAATATTTATCATTTTTTTCATCCATATTTTTATTTCAGATCCATGCCTTTTATGTTACTATGTTGTGTCTTTCAGACTCACTTGTTATGTTTTATTCCAATATTTATTCCATTACTGGGAATTTTACCTCAACCCTTTTGTCAATGGATTCACCAAGTTATCCTATGCAGTTTTAGGATCTCAAAGAGAGTTAAGATTTCATTATAGATATTAGTTACAATATGATTTATATTAGTTTCATGTTTCAAATTTAGGTACCTAGTCTTCCAAAGACACTATACATTTCAATTCTTGGTTTGTATTATTCTTCAAATATTGTAATATTGTGTGTAAACATCTAGGGTTTCTATAGTTGGTATCAGAACATAGTCTAGTTATTTTTGGGGATTATGAATAAAAACCAATAGTATGAATTATAGGGATAATTATATCATCATGGATAACATAGATTTAAATCTATAGAAACGTATATTATGAAATAATTTTCATTTATATGTCATTAATTGTTTTTTATAGTTTCCTTTTTATAATCTCATTATCTATGTACTCAATCCCCATAATTGTTTTTTTATTTTTCATAGTTAATGGTTGGATATAGGAGAACCCATGCCAAAAATCCTTATGATAGGAAATGTGATTATTTCCCAAATGAAAAAGGCATCATGTAATTAGTTGATCTTCTAATCCTCTCACTATGTAAAAATAGATTCACTACATTCAGAAGATATTCTAGGTCCTTAAATAATAAAAAATAAGATAATGTTTTACTGGCGGTCTATAATTTTTATGGGGAACCTAATCAGTGGGGGACACTACTAAAAACACAATGTATAAGGTGGAAATTTATTCCATGTATTAGGAAAGATTCCAGAAAATGTATTTCAATAAAAAAATCCCTCAACTCTCTACCTGGTGATGGAGAAAGATTTTATGGGATTTATGAAAAAGGAAGATGAACCTACTAGAGCATATGAGGGAAACTTCACAATCCTTTCATATTTTTATTTTTTATTTTTTTTCAGCAGTGAATGTAAGGCAGACCCATTATTTTGTGGGTTGAAAGGGAGTCGTGGAAAATTATTGTGGATTTAATACATTGATAACAATGAAGATATTATTCATTGATCCCTTAACAATGAGATGGATATTGGTGATTCTTAGTGGTCTCATGGGATTGAAGATAAAATAAGAAAATTGAGTTTAATGTGGGAGGATCAATAGATAAATCCCACGTTCAAAATAGAACCTAACTTCCCATATGTCAAAAGTTTGGGAAGAATCGTATTTGGAACTATCTAAAGGGAACCAAGAGACGATTCAAATGTGGAAGAGTGGGGAATCAGAATAATTATTGAAAATTGGATTTTAAGTAGGCCAATAATATAGATGAATAAATGTTGGTCAAAATCAATAGTCTCCATATTGTACATTTTTTCATCTATAAGGATTATGGGAATCATGAGATCCAATAATCTAATCTATGGGTTGTCAGAGACAATAAATAAGAACAATCTACAATAAATCATAGACGGGAATATGATATCAATACTACTTAGGTGGATCATGCTAACCATGTGGTGATAGGTATATATATTATTAATTAATTATTATAGAATGTACAATTTGATTCTGGTTCTCTTAATTCATTCATATCTAGATAATTTAGTAGAACTATTAGAACACCACCTAAAAATATATAGGTTATGTTCTTTGTATGAAAAAATGGATAAATTATTTCATTTAAATTATATAACTCCTCCCAGGTTATTGTTTGATTAATAAACTTCCTATAAAATATTCCATTACATCATATGGTATATATTTATGTTATATTGGTCATGCATTGACAATCTTTATACTAATACAACATTAACTATCAGGAAATGGAAATCACTATTCACGTCCTAAGGCATCCCCCAATTATATAAATGTATAAATAGGAGGCTGAATCTTCTTCAGAATCATCGTATTTATTCTTCATATTATTGACTTATGAGAAATCAATTCTTGATTAACTTATTGATACAAAGGAGAGGATCATGATAAAAAAAAAATCATGTTGTGAGGGACTACACTGATGTGTTCCCCAATAAATTTTCTAATATTTTTCATGACTTGTAGGTTGTTCTCTAAATTGATCTTATTCCAAGATCTCCACCCATATAAATTACACCTTATCATATTTCCATCTTTTAGTTGGAGGAACAAATTAAATAGTTTCAAGAAACTATGGAAAATGGTTTTATACACTAAAGTGTTTTATTGTGGGGTAAGACATTCCTCTTTATCATGAAGAATAATGTATCAATGCACATCTTCATTGATTATAATGATCTAAAAAAATCATGATAATGAAAATGTATCCCATACCATGGATAAATGACTTGTTTGATCTACTACATGGGTAAAATTATTTATCTATAGTGGACATTAGGTCAATATTTCACTAATTAAATGTGGGAAAGGATGAAATTCCCATGTCTTATAATCAAAAAAGGTATGTACACTATGCCTTCATTTTAATTACCTTTGGAATCACTTATTAACCATAAAATTTCAAGGATATAAATAATAGATTTTTTAGATATTACCTCAAAATATTTGTGTTAGTCTATATAGATGAAATTCTAGTATACTTCAAGATCCTGGATGATCATGAGGAGTATCTGAGCACTGTTCTAAATACATTATAGAGGGATAAACTATATGAATAGTATAATAAAAGTGTATTTTAGATAGAGGAAGTATCATCCTTATTCCATTTTATCAGAAAAAAGGTTTATCTGTAGAGCCTTCAAAAATTGAGGCATTTCAGGAGTGGCCCAAACAAGTATATGTAAAATAGATCCATACTAATCATATTATTGCGGGCTATTATTGATGATTTGGGGGATACTTACTATGATTGTCAAACCCACTAACCAAGATTACTCCGAATAGAGTAAAGTATTTCTGGACTGGTGATTGTGAAAACTATATCAAAGAGATGTAAAAAGAGTCTTATAAATGAACAAGTGCATACACTTCATTTAATTAGGGAACTATTTTTGGTATAAAAAGATTCTTTGAAGAAGGTATTAGGTTTTTTTCTAATGAAAAATGATTAAGTGGTATCTTACACCATAAGAAAGTTGAAATTTCATTTGAAACACTATCTAATTCCTGATCTATAGTTGGTTTCCATGATACTCTAAAAAAATATGGAGGAATTATCTCTATGGATAGAAGTTTGAGATATATACAGATCACAAGAGCCTAAAATATTTATTCACATAGAAGGATATTAATATGTGGCTATGAAAATGGTCATAACTCATCAAAAATTATAAAATCCTTATTAATTATCATCCTAATAAATCAAATAATGTTAAAGATATTATAATTTCAAAGGATATTTTATCATTATGAATGATTTTTATTGAGATAGATCCAATCTTATTGTACTTGTAGGGATGGACATGGGATTCATAATAGATTTTATATCATTATTCCATCCCAAATAATTTCTAAACCATAAATTTTGAGAAGCTAAAGTATGCCCAATGTGATGGTGTTGAAACTACAAAAAAGGTGGAATCTATAAGAAAGGTTAAATCCTCAGAGTTTAAATTTTATGAAAATGGATTTGTAAAATTTAGGTTATCACTATGTGTATAATACAAACCGGAGTTAAAGAAAGATCTTATGAATGATGCACATAGCCCAACATTTTCTATCCACTTTGGGGGAAATAAGATGTATCGTGATATTTAACAACACTATTAGTGGGAAAAAATTATGAAGGAGATCATTAAATATTAATCAAATCGATTTATATGTCAGAAAGTGAAGGATGAAAAGAAAAATTATAAAGGAATGATCCAACCATTACCCATACCTACATGAAAATGGGAAAACATCACTATGGAATTTGTAACTGGACATCCAAATACATCAATAATAAATAATTATAAATCAGCCATTGTAGATATTTTTACAGAGACATCTAACTTTATTGTAATTTGATAAGACATCTCACATGACTGACTTGAACATTAATCATCAAATAAGTTGTGAGGCAATATGGATTAACATTATTTATTGTATCTAATCTATATAAATTATTTACCGCCATGTTCTATAAAAGTATCCAACATTCTATAAATACTGATATGAACAGCAATACAACATACCACCCCAAATAGATGTCCATTCTATGTGGACTATTTGAACACTAAAAAAATTGAGAGTATGCTCAATAGAATTTAAAGGAGGATTGGATCAAAATCTTACACTAGTCTTGTTGCCTTAAAACAATAGTTTCCACTCGATAATCTAAATTTATATATATGAATACCTTTATGGGAAAATATATAAAACACCTTCATTCAAGGACAATATTCGAGAACATAAGCTTCTGGAAAATGAAGTGGTCAAGGAAATGAAAAAAACATTGAATACCATCCAACAACATGTCTCAGTTGTCCAAATTCAATAGAAGAGATATCAATATAATTTTTATTGGGAAATAGATTTTGAAGTTGGTTTCAACATATTCTGATGTAATAATATATGGAAGAGAGTCTTGATATTTGGAATGAAAGTGAATCTAAGTCTAAGGTACATCAACATTTTTGAGATTCTTGATTGGGTCAGAGCTATGGCCTATAAACTAGACCTTCCACCAACCATGTATCAATGACATGAAGTATTACTTGTATCCCCCATGAGGTAGTAAACCTAGATCCCTCACATGTACTGAAATTATAGTTGGTATAGTTGTAAAATGATCTCGCTTATGTAGAGTTTTCCGAAAGGATTTTGGACTACACACACAAGGTTCTATGTAATAAGACAACACATATATTCAAGGTATTATAGAGAAAAAATAAGTATGAAGAGGTAAAATTGGAACCAATGGAAGAAATGAAAGAGAAGTACCCTCAAATGTTTTCACCTTAAATTGTAAAATGAAAATTTTAGGGAGAAATTTCATAAGGGGGAAGAATGCAACGACCCATAATTTCATCAATAGAATTTAATTCTTATAATTAGTTCATAAAACACATGCATCACGTAGGGAACCTAATGAAAACATTATTCTCATAAATAGATCATGATTCAATATTATTAAAATATACCAATAATAATAAAATATATTACAGTTGGAAAATAAATAGAAAATAAGATAATTATAATAAGAAAAGTTAGATCTGGTTTATCGCCTAGAATGACCATACTCATGAAAAAAACATTATAAATAAAGTATAATTTAAATAATAAAATATTAATTATGAATGTGAAATTATATAAAAAACCTTTAGAGAGAATATAATTGAATGAGTAATGAATGAAACAAGATGTATTTTAGAAAATTAAGGAACATATACATTTCAAATAGTAAACTAACCATTGGAATAGAAATTTGACCATTAAGAATATTAATCTACCTATTAGAATAGTAGTATCATCTCTGAAATTAAAAAATAATATATATGTATCTCACAAATAAAAAATATTTATTTATATCATGGTATAGGTAAATAAATGTTTTGAAAATAATAAATTTTGTTTTTTTATTTTTCTAAAACTTAATTTTTTATTTATAATTTAATAATTATTATAATGATTTATAAAAAAGTTATTTTCCTATAATAGATTCAGAAATCAATATTATTTTTTATTATAATTTTAAACATAATTTCATGAGACCTTAATTTATTTTTTAAATGGTTATAAAATCAATATTTCTGAAATAAATAATAATTTTATTTAAAATTTAAATTTCTCATAATTAGAAAATTATTTTCATAAAATGGATTCCATTTTTTAAATATACACATCCAAAAAAGGCTAGGTAATGTTTTTGGTATTTTTTCCAAATTATTTTATTCTTGTGAATAGTAAAAAATGGTAATTTACAGTATTTAACATTTTCAGAAAAATACATAAATTTTTTAGTCATGGATAATGTAAGCACCCATTGGTTTGAACTCTCTGGAACCATTTACTTTATTCATTCATAGTAATCAATATTATTGATTATCATAAGAAAAAATAATATACTTAAAAATATAATAATCGAAAACACCAATCTCCTCACCCTCTAAATACCACCCTTCACCACCTCTTCTCCTCAAAAATTCTAAGCCATTTAGATTGTCAAAAGTATGATTGGTTCCATTCCCAATCTTATTCCCCACATAAATTATCTATTGGTATAAAAATAATAACAATCCCATGTTCTTTCAGGGGTCTTTCAAGGAGGTGATCTTCAAGAGGTAACTTTCTCAAACAACCTCTTTAAATTTATTTTCTTCTCATGCCTTCTAATCACGTCCTTCATCGATTAAATAGTAATAAATCCACTATAATTTATATGAAATAATTTTATATTAAAATGGGATATATTATATCCATACCTTTTCATATATCCTCTTATTCAAATAAGTAAAACGGTTTCCTAAAATTTGGTGGTTTACCGTCTCCGTGGATAATGGGTATTTGTTTTCCATTACTGCCTTCTTATATTGTAAAAAAACCATTATAAAAGATAAATAATAATTTAATGTCTATTTAATAACTTTATTAATTTTATGGAACTAATTTATAAACATAATATTAAATTAAACAAAATTATTTCGTGGTTATCCAAAAACTGCAAAAACAATCTAAACATTTATCATTAACATTTTATCAAATGATTCAACCTCATACCAGAAAAAAAATTGATTTAGAGGGACATTTATAAATATTAAATTGAATTAATAACAAATAATTTTACTTATGGAATAATATTCCCATTCAATAATAACTTCCATTATTATACACAAGTGAACCAACTAAGAAATCATGAAAACTAACTCTCATAAAACAATTAAATTGAAACTTATAACTCCTCAAAATGTCTATAAATAATCAAAATAAAAGTATAATAAATATAATAAATGTATAAGAGGTTCCTAATTATGTAATTAATGAATATAATTTTATTATAAATTACATTAAATGAAATTATAGAATGCATTTGGACAAAAGGCAAGGGATCTTTCCAAACATCCATATTTTGTTTATGTTACATTCTCTCTCTATCCGCCTCTATTTATCACATAAGTATTATTATATATATTATGTATATATTTATCACACATATATACCCTATTTAATTAATATTAAATTTTTTAGGACATACATACATTAAAGGATCCATTCTTAGTTCCTTATTAAAAGTCGATTAAAGGGAACTTCACTATTTTCATTGTCTATTATAATGTACCACCCAATAAAATATTTTAAAAAATTCATTAATTATAAAAATAATCCAAATTATTTGGAAAAACGTTTTAGTTCACTTTTATCGGTAAATTATTATTCTCTTTCCGCTTTTAAAGACTATTTACATCTTCTCTTAAAACACTACTTTATAAGAACATTTATAAGGTTAGTAAAAAACAATTTTTACATGTTTTCACTTTATTTGCACATAATTTATCATG
Source organism: Viscum album (assembly GCA_963277665.1). Classification (NCBI taxonomy): domain Eukaryota; kingdom Viridiplantae; phylum Streptophyta; class Magnoliopsida; order Santalales; family Viscaceae; genus Viscum; species Viscum album. Next base: position 685,272,675 of record OY728156.1, on the reverse strand, counting down.
TTAAACACTTATTCTTCCTTTATGAATGTCCATGAATTTTTTAAATCATTTTTTTCATGGATAAAATTATGAAACACCCTTTTGGTTATTCTTTATGGCATGATTATGATGCCCATTTCACTCCATGCGTAAATCTTATGTTTATTCCACTTTTTGATTTCTTATTTTGGAACACATATTCCAGAACATGTTTTGATGGGTTCTCCAAGATATCACTCTAATTCATAGGATAATTTTTATGCTAATGATAAATCCTGAATGGGATTAGGGTGTAAACCATATTCATTATGAGACTTGGTCCACCATGTGATATAGTCTTGGAAATTATCCTTGGATCATGTATAACACATGATACATGTTACTACCACATTCTAATACTTCCATGATCACATGATTCCATGTTTCATATGTTATTATTTTATATGTAAAATTATGATCCATGCCTTTTATGTCATTATGTAATACATTTCAAACTCATGTGTTATGATCTTTTCCAATGTTTATTCTCTTTCTATGATTTTTAGTTCATCTCTTTTTTCTATGGATTCCACATTTTATCCTATATAGTTGTAGGATCTTAAAGGGAGTTATGATATCATTATGGAGATTAATAGAAAAATGTTTTATTTTATTCTCATGTTTCCAATTTATGTACCTTCTCTTCTAAGGACACTGTAATTTTTGATCCTTGGTTTTATTATGATTAATAAAATGTAATATTATGAGTAGAAGGATAGGGTATCTATAATCCATATCATATAAAGTCTTCTGTACATGTCATCCATGTCTTTAGTAGACCCCAATAATTATTATACATGTGATGAGAAGTATTTTGGGAATTTCACCCAAGTATTGAGAAGTACATTAGACATGTTGTCCAAATCATGTGAAGACCCCCCCCCCCATAATTTCCAGTCAAATTGTGTGACAACATTTTGACATATAATTCCTATTGACATGAACTCCTTATTCATGTTTGTTTTCATCACATTAATACTCTCTATAATTTCTGTTGGGTCATGTGAAGGTCCTTTTTATATACTATCTTGATCAGGCACCACACCTTTGATATGTCTCTTTCAATCAAACAAAGAACCATGTATAAGAACCATGTTTTCCTTACAAGTAAAAATAATTTTATTTTCAAATTAATTCCTTTGTTTTATCCTTACATAAGTGTTTAATTAATTTAAATAAGTAAATGGGGTCTCTAGGGCTTATTTAGATCCTAGAACCCCAATCAATGGAAGAAATAGCTAAGTCATATTTTTAGTAGAAACCATTCAGCCTAGTATTCATGGTTTGATGAAATTGTGTGGGGTATTCAGTTCCGATTAGTGGTCCTCATAGTTTTCACTAACCGTGTGACCCATGTCACATGATTGTTTAAAATAACATTAGTTTTTTACATAGTAAATGGCATGGTTTGAGAATGGTTTCTCAAACAGTGTGTAGGAAATGTGATAGCCCCTTTTTTGGACAGTAGGCTATACCCGATTGGTGCACTATTTGGCCAATTGAGTGGCCAAATAGTGGGAACTAGTTTTAAATGGGTGAAATGTATATTTTCCCTTAGTTATATAAATCCCTTCATCCCACTTTATTTCTCTATTCCTGGTGGAGAAAAGGATACACATCCACTATTAAGAGGTCCTTACTGTACCTAACCTATTTTTCTAGATTATTGTTTCATTTGGACTCTGAATTGACCTCCTTTCATCTTATAAGTTAACATAAAATAAACTCTCTCCTCCCAAGGATCCATTATTCACTCCAACGATGACACTATATTATTCTGAGATTATATTCCCTATTTTAAGGATGTTTATATGTTCTTTTATTTTCTTCTAATTCAATCCAAACTAAGGACTAATATTGGATGTGGAATATACTATAAGAATAAAGTATATGTTCTATTAATTATCCCTTGCCATATCAACAATTATAATTAATTTATATTTTTTTGCATTCTAGTTTTATTGATAATTTCTTCTTAAATAATTCTAACATAAATTAATTCAAATAAATTACAAGTTATGGACCTAGTGTGATCTTTTTTACACTATTAAAGGTTGAGGAAGCAATAAAGAATACCCATTTATGGTGTGTTCTTTATTTATGTCATTGGTTAAACATATTTATATTATCTTGGAAACCAATCATTAATGTTCTACTTAACCATTAAAAAGGTCACTTCTTCAATTTCATAAATGAATATTACATTTTTTTAATGGAATGTAAATAATTATATGATTATTAAATGACCAGTATCCTTTTGAATTGAAAGTATAATTTGTTGAATGTCCAAAATTCATATTCTAGACTATGATGAAAGGTAATTTAATAAATCTAATGAATTGTTATTGGAATGATTATTACATGTCCCATAAGGTAAAATGATATAAATGAAATGAGTATAATTTCCTACATCCTAAGGATATTTTTATTATTAATTGTAATTTTCATACTTGATCCATAGTTATATTATTCGAGGAATTCCATTTTCACTAAGAGGATATTAAAATACCTTATATTTACTCCTTAGATTCACCTTGATCTCTCCAAACATGTAGTGACATAGATTCACCCCATTAAGACAAGTCATGATTAGCTAGAGATAATAATGGATGAGCTCCATGGACCTAGTTAGAATATTTTGTAATGTAATTTCGTAGGTACACCCATTATATTAAACTCATACACCTTATTGTCACACTGTATGTGATGCTATTATGATTTAACTTAAACCACGAGGTTAAATATTCCTTGGTTTAAACATGGATCCTCTATTATTATTATTTCATATTATAGGAAAATTAAAACATTTACATATGATCTCCTCATTATATTATAAATTATAATCAATTGAATAATTAAATGGATGAATATTGAGACACCAACTAAAGTTGAAGTATATATAGATCGTTTATTTTGTAATAAATTAATTTTATATATTTTTTCAATGTATCAGTGTATATTTCCATACATGAATTTTATATAAACCATTGATGGTGGAATACTAAAACCTATCTCCCACCGAATATGACCCATCATTGGTACCTAATAGATTTATAGATCTCAGTTGTGGACAAATGGAATCATCCCATATTGGACAAATGACTTATTCCTTACTTTAGGATGGGGGATTAATTATAATTGACTCAGATATGGATCATTATTCTTGAATAGTTTTTAAGATTTTTGAAAATATTGTACATCAGGAATTGTACTATATTTCTTGCTTCCATGTATATCTCTTTTCATTTTTATAGATACATTATATCACCATCTTGTATATGAAATAAATTACAGTTATTTAGTTGATTATTTATTTCAGGGGTGATTGTGCGTGTTTCTCTTTCCCTCTTAAATGTTATATTGCTTCTAATTTTTATTCATATATTATATACAATGTGATCCACTCTGACATGTGGGCATAGCCTCCACACAAACACAACCTAGGCCCTCACTTCCAGTTGGAAGGCTTTGGCATAATGGAGAATGTTCTTGAGGCTATTTTGAAAATTGGTTTCAGATACATAGGAATGAACAAGGTCTGGAATGTCAAAAGGAGGTATCAAAGGCATTTTTATTTTCATACTATTTTTGGATGGTAAAAAGGATACATGGAACTTGATGGAACTTAGTTATAATGAATTTATATGAGTAACTAACCCATGTTTTTGGTAAACACCATGTTTCCTCAAAATGGTAAATTAATGTTCTATATCTCTCCTATTATATTTGATATGTTTTCCTCGATGGGTGATGCACATGAATTGTTTATGTTTTTATGCTTGATAGAAATTTTTCCTTATCTTAGTATGAAAAGTAAAATTTCTACATTCATTATTATAGGAACATGGGATTCATATTAAATGTAGCTTCCAAGCCATATAGGTTCATATTATTGCTTTCATTTCTAATATTAACAATGATTGTTGAGCCAGGATTGTGATATATTCTTGTTCCACAATCATATTCTTCTTGGAAGGAAAATTGGTTGTTTAAAATATCAGAACCAAACAAAATGGTGTTTTACAATATAGAGTGTGGTGGTATCTAAAATGGAAAAATTTTACTCATGTGAGCAATGTAACCCAATTTTCAAGGGAATGTATTCAGATATGATTACACAACTAAAAATTTCAATTTATAATGTGTATGGGCCATTAAAAATTAGAATCATTGATTCCTCAAATCAATCAATCATATTTTTACCCATTACATTCTGAGACTATATTTAAGGGAAGATATTTGCAATTATTTGTGTGTCAGTTTCAATTTATATAGAGCATGGGCCTTTATAAAGTGAGAATGACATTAAATTTAATTGGGCCTTGTATTAGGTAAAAATTCACTTATAAACATAAAATATAAATAATATATTATAAAATAAATGGTTTTTATAAATGATATTTCTAAGTGTGATATGAAGATTGGTTTTCTCCTTAACATTCAATTAACACACCATATACTGGAGCCCCTATGAATAAAACATGAACACTTACCAAAACCCTTGCCATCTAACTGGGTAGTTGGGGTATTATGTTCCATAGTAAGACAATTTTATTTATTTCATCTTATATATAGGATTATATATTCTTGGGTATCTTATTCTAAATTGTGTTCTTGGAACTAGTAGATTTATGCCACCATGAAAACCCCGAGTCATGTACCATGAGGGTGGCGATGACCATACTCCGAATATTGTAGGTCGTAATCCCATCGTCTATCCTTCTATAGTTCCACCAAGAGAACCACAGTATATTTATTAAATATTAATTTAAGGTCATATTTTATAGGGTTTCCTACTCTAGATATAGTCAATATAGTTTTCTCTATTGCCTACACCTATGATGTCTGATCTGACTCATAAGTTCCAGTAGTGGAATCTTACCATCCCCTCTGGGATGGAAGTCATCGTTCTGTTGAGTCCTGGCTTGAATTCATTCTATCCATATTTAAGAATCTATAGATGCATCCATTAAGTAGGTTCAATCTCACTACATATATTCTATGTGATTCAACCATGTGTTGATGGCATGGATAACTCATGATTGTCATAAAAAGGGCATGGTCCGAGAATACTATCATTACCACATTCTATAATTACTTTTTTCCATGAGACACTGAGATATGACCAAAAATAATATTTCATGGACTTTGATGAATGTTTTATGCCTGATATAGAATATTTATCACATTTCCCTGATATTTGGTTATATATCCTCTACTTTCCAGTAATGATCTATCGCAACTGAGGTTCTTTGAGGATGGTTTCATGTACAGCATACACTCTCTGGTGAATGTATTCATTCTATATAATATTTAAATGATCATAAATCAAGACCTTGTCACTAGGAACAATGTAAGGGGGAAAATAGTATAGTGCATCGAGGGTTAGTGAAGAGATAAGACAGTAGTTATTCTAGGATAAATAAGATTAGCCTTCAGGTTTCTCGTCAGAATAGTGGTAACCCAAGTATAAAAGATTTTATCTTGATTTTGTTCCATCATAATGAATAGTGGGTTAATTTTAATCATTAATTAGATAGAAACCCACTTTAGTGTTGTTATTTTAGCCGGATGGTCCATATTGAAAAGTTCTGTTAGACCGTTCTTCCTGTTTCTAATGGATAATGGCTTATGAACCCTCCCCTATTTGGATTAGGATTGGTGATCCCATATATAGTAGGATTATGGAGTATCACCATATGAAGGGGATGAAAATGAGGTCATAGTCAAGGTATCCATGCTTTCGATTATCGACACTAGTATGGTAGACCTTCTCATAGTTGTCTAACTCTATATCAAGTTCATTAATAAGAAATGTTTTAGGCATTACAGATGATACATGGGCTGCAGAACACAAGATCATCGACTATATGTGGTATTATTCTCATAACCACTACTATCATATCCACTTTATTCAATATAGATTATTCGTAATCCTTCATCTGTGTATAAATTGTGGAATGTCTTAGGATGAAAATTCAATTATTTTTTGGACTAATGACCCTAGATACAACATCGGTTGTACGGTCAGAGGGTAGAATCCAATTAAAGGAATGTACACTTGAGGTTGGAAGTTATAATTTCTTATATGACCTCTTCATCCATTATATTATGGGCATCGATGTCATTCTTGGTATGGACTGGTCAGTTCCCTATCACAACTATGTCAACTACCATCGTTATAGGGTATCATTTACATCCACATAGAGAGATATTTTTCTTCAAAAAGGTTACTGGAATGTGTACACATGTAGAACTATACTGGAGAATCATGGGTTTAGGAGGAGTGACAACCTAGATTTCCATAATTATGTTGGATGAAGAAACAATGTATCTGAGAGGTTTTCCACCCATGGTAAATAGTTTTAGGAATATTTTCCCAAATGACTTATCTTGATTGCAACAAAAGATAGGGGAACAGTTTACAATGGAGATCATTTTAAGAGTGTCTCAAAAATCAATTCCACTTTACAGGATGCAACCCATTGAGCTTCATGAGCTCAATAGTTAGTTGTGTGATCTAGAATCTAAGGGTTTCATCTGACCCAATTAATCTCCTTGGGTATCACATATCCTTTTCACCAATATATTGGATAGAACCCTTTAAATATACATATATTACCAATGGTTGAACTATCTTATAGGGATGAATTGGTGTCCATTTCCTCAAATTGATGATTTCATCAACCAGCTCTAAGGAGATAAAGTTCTCTCAAAGTATGACCAGAGATCAGTCTATAATTAGTTGTGATTCAGGACATTAGATATAACACGTATGTATTTAAGAAGTTGGTATAGTTTGAAAAAATATCTAGTTATGTCATCTGATCTTATGAATTCACTAGAAGTTGTTAAGGCCTTGATGAATAGGGTTTTAAACCCCTATTATAAGTCCTTCATCATTGTTTTTTGGAAGGTATCTTTGGGAATTCTTGTAACACCCTGAAATTTTATAAGATAGATCCTTTTTAACTTATATTGTTTATTGAGTTATACACTACACCAATATTATATTTCCCTATACCCACCCCTTTATTATCTTGTAGTATACGCAACACTACTCTTGGCTTTTGTTATGAACAATTTCAAGTTCTTTTGATAAAATTAACTTCACACAATACTGAGTATAGATTTTAATCAATAAATAAAAGAACTGTGATTGAATTTTGTTATATTCAACACCAAAGTTTTCTTTCACAAAACACAATAATGATTTGTCTTGCATTACACGCAAGAGTGACCTTCCTCGATAACTGGCATTGTATGTAATACCAAGATTCACTAAATAACGATCTCGTAGTAAAATATTATTATATTGTGGGATATAAACTAGCCTTTATGAGTCTTATTAACAACATTTGGAATTTTTTATATCATTTACATTCATCTTATGTATTTTCTAGGCATGATATAAGAACATATTCAATTTTTCATATAAAACAAGTATTTTTCAAAGAAATACAATTTTATCACCTTTGGATGTCGAACCCTTTTTAAATATAGTTTTTGAAAATTTTATAAGTTTTATTTGACATAATAAACTACTTCATTGGAATAAGGACGTCAAAATATACCATGGTTGAAATTTTGGTAATTTTCTAATGAAACTCATATTTTGATGAATAGTGAAAAATACTGGATTAAAATTCAAATCTACCTTTTCATCTAATTTATTTACATAGTTATATTTTATATTTAATTGTATTTAATGTGTAATTGGATTTTTTTAACCATTTAATTCAATTTTTGTCATTGGAAGTAATTTCACATTTTAAATTGGAAATAAATACATTACAATATTTTGATAAGTTTTTTCTATCTTAAAATCATGCTTTTTGGTTTTGACAACGGGAATTAATTTTAAATTAATATATTCCAATAATGTGTTTTGAATTATGAAAAATTTATTCCATATTTTGAATCAGTGGGTCCAAATTATTTTAATAGTTTACTTTTATTTTTTAGATACTATGAATAGTAACTATGGTAATTTTTATTTACCACAGTTAAAGGAAAATTGGGTAAATTAAGGTAACTAACAATATTGATAAAGATAATAAAATTACCATGAAACCTTTCAAAATACTATTATTTGAATTAAATTCTTCCCGTACCACGTTATTGTCTAAATTGACTCATTTAATGGACTTTTTTCCAGGAATGTGATGTAATTATAGTTAAAAAAGGAGACAACATGTCACTCTCATATATATTCTATGTATAATAATTTTAATATATAGATAAACATTATAAAACATAGAACGTAAATCTCCTCTAGAAATATAATGAAATCATCTACATAATTTAAATTTATTAAGATTTTTCAGAGATTTAATAGTTAATATTAAGGATGAAATAGTTGTTGGGTAGAAATTATTTTATTGATTGAAATATCAAATAAATGGTCTTAAAAATATTAAATGAATATCATATGAACTAATTAATGTACTCCAAGAATTTTATAAGATACTTTGACATGTTAGGAGTGTAATAAATATTTTTTATAATTTATCTTATGTGTGGATTTTATTTAAAGTAAAATATGTGAGTAGTGTCAAAATAGACACTATTGATATTTTATAAAAATAAAATATTATTAAATTATTTAAAAATCACAAAAATATTAAAAAATTATAAAGTGAAAATCATGTGGTCTAAAATGTCATTAAATTTCCAATTATGGTTAATTCACAACACATAAAGAAATATTTATAACAATTTAAAATTTAGAATATTATTACCACTAATAAAATGAAATAGATTAATTAATAATATATCAAAATGATAAGGTTTAAAATAAAATTAAAACATATCAAAACTTTATTGGTTGAGAGTAGTTCAACTTATACTCATCTTTTCTTCAAAATAAATGACTTTTGGAGCATTATAAACCTATAATGAATTTATAATAAATTAATATTTCAAGACATCCTAAAGGTTCCTCTCCCCTCTCTTATAAAAGGGAACATACCATTCCCTTTTAATCACACCCTCAAATCCCTTTGGCTCATCCAACCCTGAATAAATATACTAAAAACTTCCCTTAATTTATTTTAGAGTCCACCCTTTGGGAAGAAAGCCATCTTAAGGAGTCCTTTTGTGCATACCAAAAGAAGATACCAGAAAAAGAGGTAATTGTTTTATCATCTATTTTAAAATTATTTTCTTCTTATACTTCCTCTTCATATGTTATTTTCCTACTAAAATAATAAATACAATATATTATACATTATTATATGTTATTATAATTATAGGACAACCTTATACCTCCTTTTATCCATCCTACGAAAAAACGTATCACCATACATATGCACATACGGCTTACTGTCTCTACGTCATGGTATAATTTTTAATCCAAAAATACTTAATTTGGATGGGCATAATGTTGAGTATAACGGATGTAGATAATTAATAAAAATAATAATTATTCTATAAAATCCATATACTATCCAATTTCATACTATCAAGGGAATGATATTGTCGCTCGTGCGTATGTACGACTTATAATCTCCATGATGCGATGAGATTCATTATTGATGTTAACCATTAAAGAATAATTATAAGGTATTTATAATAAATTATAATGAAATATATGACATACTAATGCTACTAGTTTATATATATATATATATAATTTAATTTCTTACATTCAATTCAATAAGAAAGGGGATATAGCATTCATGCGTACGTCGACCTACCGTCTCCATGAACAGTGTATTCCATTTCATTTACCTACGTATTATATATATTTATATACTAAATATATATGATATATAAATTTTTTTTACGGAAGTAATTAAATCACAATCAAGTAATAATATAAAAAATAAAAAGTCAAACCATGTACGATAAATAAAACGATTATTACCAAAAATGATGCTTTAACATGGAATTAAAAATAAATGGTTTATATAAAGTCATAAATGAATCATATATGATATCATAAATATTATTATTATTCTTTTATAAGTAAATAATTCTTCTAAATCCACTATATAGAAGTTTCAGACACATACGGAAGAAATCAGACCTAAGGTAAGGGATAATTTCTCAATCTCATTATTTTCTGAGATTGATTATTCATGAATATTTACTGGGGTATATTTATCGTCCATGTCTATGTTTCCTAAATATTTAATATTATTTTTATTATTATATTTTTTTTAGAGTCAATTTCACCCATTGGTTATTTTTTATTATATGTTAAGGAAGCACTCTTTCTTTAGATTTCCATACGATATACTTTTGACTTTTCTAGCCAGAGTGTGAAAAGAATTTCTTTTTTAACTTATATGGTATGAACATATTTTTACATCTTGATAAGGCCTTATTTCCAAAAATCCTCTAGTTGAATTCATGTTTATTTTCAACTAAATTCATTTCTCTTCTAATTTCACAACATTTTGAGAAAATAAAACATTTTTTGTATAAGAAATGATATTTTCTTCCAGAATTAAGCTCTAGTGTTTTATCAGAATTATATTTCATCTAAGATGTCACAACATTTTGTTTATATCCCTTTTATTACTATGATTTTATTTTTTTAACGAGGTAATGATATTTTATAAGGATTATGTTATGATGGAATTTTGTTTAAGAAACCCATTTTATTTCTTGGGTAACACTAAGAAGAATGATTTATGTATTTTGTGGAACATGTAAGAATGATTTCATTATGAGATAGGTGAGACCTATATCTCCATATAATATATTGGGTAAATATTTATATCTCATGATATAGACATGACTGTGATGGAAATTGAATCTGGTTCAGTAATACAAGGCTAGAAGGGCATGTAAATCCATTTCAGTAATACATGGATAGAACAGCAAGTAACTCGAATTAGTAATGGACTTTTCCCACTATTATGTTCTTGGAATGAATTAGTTGGAAATAATGGAAATCATAATATGTGAATATTTTTTCCACAATCCATGGTTTATGTCAATGCTATTTTATCATGTTCAATGTTCCTTTATGATATATGCCTTACTTACTACCAAGATTTATTTAATGACTCACAATTTCGATATTAAAAATTTGTGTTCGTGTTTTCACATTCTTATGTACATGTTTTTTTATGTTATCACTATTTAAACTTATTGAGATTTTGAACTCACCCTTTTTATTTTTTCTTTTCCCAAGGATATAATGTTAGGTTTAATGTAGGAAAACAAAAGGTGAAGATCTTTATGTGAGATGTTGAAGATCTTTCACCAAGTTAAAAGATTATGTTCTCTGTTTCCCAAGGCACTAAACTAATACCTCCTCTGGGATTTATTTTTTTTCATGTATTAGTTATTACACAAAAGAAATGTAATGTCTATATATGTCAAGCTCGAGTTGTTTCAGTTGGTATTAGGGAAAAGGTTTAGATACCCTTTGAAAACATGGATACGAAAACATTACTTAGATCCCTAAAGATATTTATAAGGTATGTCTAAGTCTGTTCCTAAGGGTAAGTATAACTATAGGTTATAGTCCTAGATTTATGGTAATGATCATAAATAATCATGGATTAAACCTAATATGTCAGATATTGAAAGTAAACCCCCTTGATTAGGTTTTTTTCATTGTATGATTTCTACCTCTCACACTATTCTTTTTGGGTATTAGAAATTAGATGGAACCCCAAGGGACTATGTTAATGATCAATGAACTGGGAATAATTATTTTCCTCTTGAATAACCAAATGTTATGGGACATGGAATGTAAAATCTTGTTTCTTTACTTACACAAGATATGAATCATTCTGAACTTTAAATTGAGTAGAGAATGGAACACCATTATTCTGATTCCTTCCTGAGGCAATGTCCACCTTATTTCAGTGGCTATTCTGATCCACTTGTTTCTGAATAATGTATTAGTACCATTGAAAATATATTTTCTATCATTAATTGTTTGGAATATGAAAAATTCATTTAGGATGTTTATCATTTAAAAGGTTAATCTGATCATTGGTGGACTATTATCAAGAATACAAGGTATCAAAATGAAATTGAATCCATGGGATAATAGGAGTTAAAGAACATATTTTACAATTAGTACATTCCTAATATTCTTCAAAAAAGTATGGAAATGGTTTTCTTTAAGGATAAGGAAAAGTTTTATTAATCTATTGGTGCATACGCGGAAATTTTTACAAGACATGCAATGTATGATTCTAGATTTATCATCCATCCTAAAAGTAAAGTTGATTGGTTCTTCAGTAGCTTAAAACTAAGTATTTGAAAGGGAATTTTATATAATAAACTTTAGTAGTTGTGAAGAGATTGTGCATTGGGCTGTGAAGGTATAAATGGAAGTTGGTGTTACAAATCAATCTCATGGTTTTGACAAGAAACTAAAGATGGAATTCAATGTATAATCTCATAACAATGGTGAAAAGAAGATAAATATATCCTCAGACTAAAAGTGTGGAAAGAATCATTGTGGATATTGTATTAAAGGGAATAAAAATATTTTAATTGTTGAAAATATGGTCATCGAGCAGTTGAGTGTCATAGTAATAAGAAAATTTTTCGAATGATGTAAATAGATAAAAGACAATAGAGAACACACCACCCACACATCTACTCTACAAGGGTTGGGAAATGAAAAATTATGATATCCAATGCCCAAATATAAAGTTTAATGATGATTATTGACCTTAGAAACCTCTTAAGTCCAAAAAAAGATAAACCACATGTGATTCCTATTTTTGATGTTGACTATGATGATGAAGTGGTGGAATTATTAAGTGTTTTTGAAATGGGATTTAAAAATATGTTTTTTGAATATCTTTTATAGTATTTTGGAATATTGGAATATTTATCTATAATACTATTGTGTTTTCCAATAATTATATGCTACCGATAACCATGAAAAAGTGATTGAATTTTTTTTGGAAAGAAAATGCTATGCACATAATAAAGGGATAAGGATATAATGATATGTTTGATAGTATTAAGGAGATCATAACTGATATATGGAAAAAGTGATATTACGGTTTGAGTGTATAGAATTTTTATTTCTGGTGTGTGGAAATCGTAAATTTTGATAGAATGAATGTTTTCACTAAGGTTATATGGTAATTCAAGTTATTATCGACGTTTTAAGAGAATTCATGATTAAGGTATTCACATGTTTGGAATGTCACAACCAAGAACTTCCAAATGTGATATGGGAGAAAAATTTTAAGTCAGTTTAGTTCACCTATTTCTATGGTTTTATATTTTAATTTTCTGTATGTATTATAATATTATTCATTTAGTGATTGTATAAGTAATATTCTGGTTGATGTTTGTTAGATTAATGTATTATCTCACTATAGGTGGAATTATGTATATTTGATTACTTTTGCTAACCTTTTTGTTCAGGCAGATGGAATGACCTATCCTTCAATCACATGATTTGATAACGCTTTAATGAAGAACTTAACATCATTTATTTAAATAAGAATTGAAATGGAAGTTGTTTAAGGCACAAACAATGGTGAAATTGTACCAAAATCAAGTAAGTATTCATTCTCTTGAAATAATATTAAACTTTAAGGAAAGGATCAAGAAAATGAAATATTTTATCTTAGTACCTTATTAAATGATGAATTAGATTGTATCTTAAATCATAATAGATTTATGGCTTTCTCATTGTTTACATTCTCGAAACCTTATTCTCTGTCACTGTCCATCAAAACATGATGGTTATATTTCTCTTCCATGTCCTTGTTTTCAATTCTCACATATGTTCTCCTATGTGGAAAGCTAGTGATGAGTTACTTTGGGTAACTTTTATGTTTCTCAAATTCCTATTTAAATTAAGTTTTAGAATTCCATTTTATGATGTGGGTTTCATTTAATGAAACTATCAATTAGTTAACCTTTTGTAACCATAATGAATTTCAAGGGAGAAATTTATTTTTAGGGGGGTTAAATGTAACACCCTAAAATTTTATGAGATAGATCCTTTTTAATTTCTTCCATGTCTTGAGTTATACTATACACCAATATTATATTGATCTATCTGAAATACCATATTATCTTGTAGTATACAAAACATTATTATTGGCTTGTGTAATGCATAATTTTATATTTTTTTGATAGAATACATTTCACGCATCACTAAGTATAGATTTTATTCAATATTTAAAAGAGATATGTTGGAATTCTGTTATACACAACACCAAAGTAATATTTCACTTAATGAATCATTGAATTGTCTTTCATTACAATCAAGATCAACCTTCTTCAATAACCTTTGTGGTACGCAATACCAAGTTTCACTAAAAAATGATATATTATTAAAATATTATTATTTAATCGGATATAAACTATCTGTTATGAATCATATTAACAAAATTTTGGATTTTATAAAACATTAACATTAATCTTATGTATTTTCTATACATGATATAAGAACAAATTCTTTTTTTTTTGGATTAAAGAAGTATTTTCAATGATATACAATTTTACCACCTTTTGATAGAGACCCCTTTTTAAATCTATTTTATAGAAATTTTATAATTTTTATTTGACATAATAAAATTCCTTCTTTGGATTCGTAATATCAAAATTTACTTTGGTTTAAATTTCGGAGTTTTTCTACTAGGATTCATATTTTGATGAATAGTGAAAAAATACAGCATTTTAATTCAAAACTACCATTTCATATAATTTATATATATAGTTATATTATTATTTTTAAAATGGTTTTAATGTGTATTTCGATTATGTTTTTATCATTTAATCTAATGTTTTTCATTTAATGTAATTGCACATTTGAACTTTACATTAACACATGACAATCTTTTGATAAATTTTTACTTCTTAAAAACCTGTTTTTTGGTTTTGACAACCAAAATTAAATTTAAATTATTTTTTGCTAATTTGTGGTTTTAAATTCTGAAAAATGGATTTAATATTTGGAATATTTGGGTTAAAATTATTTTAATAGGTTACTTTTATTTTTTCGATAATATAAATAGTACCGACATTAATTTTTATTTATCACAGTTAAAGGTAAATCAGGAAAATGAGGGTTACTAAAAATAGGATAAAGATAATACAATTGCACTAAAACCAATAAAAATCCTATTGGATAAATTAATGTCAACCCATATCACCTAACGGTTCGAATCGATTAATTTAATGGACTATTGTCAATGAATGTGATGTAAGTATAATTAAAACAAAAGAAAGAGACAACATGTCACTCTCATATATATTATAAGTATAATAATTTAAATATAGAGGTAAACATGATAAAAATTAGAACAAAAATAGTATCTAGAAATATAATTAAATTATATATATCATTTGAATTTATTTACAATTTTTATAGATTAAATAATTACCATTTATGATGACACAATAGTGATGTAGAAATTATTTTATTGACAAAAATATCAAATAAATGGTTTTAAAAATATTATAATAAATATCATATGAACTAATTAATGTAATACAATAATTTTATATGTGGATATGACATTTTATGACTTTCTAAAAAAAATTGGTTTGAATTTATCTTTTTCTTTATTTTATTTAATGTCAAATAAGTGGATAATGTCAAAATAGACATTATTGATATTTTATAAAAATAACGTATTATTAAATTATTTAAAAATCACCAAAAATATTTTAAAATTAAAAATTGAAAATTATTTGGTCTAAAATGTAATAAAGTGTCAAATTATTGACTATTGACAAAACATAAGTAAATATTTATAACCATTTCACATTTAGAATATTATTAACATAAATAAAATTATATAGATTAAATAAGGATAAATAAAATTTATAAGGATTAAAATAATTTAAAAACGTATCTAAATTTTATTTTATGAGAGTATTTCGACACATACTCATCTTATTTTATATATAAATGAGTTTTGGAGCATTATAAAATGAAAATTAATTTATAATAAATTAATATTTCAAGACTTACCAAAGGTGCCCCTCCCCTCTCTTATAAATGGGCACCTCTCTTATCTTTTAATCACAACTAAAATGACCTTTTTATCATCCAAAACCTTCCCAAATATCATATAAACTTCCCTAAATTCATTTAAGAGGCAACACATTGGGAAGATATCCATTTTATCGAGTCATTTAGTGCATATCAAAAGGAGATACCCAGAAAAGGAGTAATTGTTTTATCTCCACTTTCAAAATTATTTTCTTCTTCTACTTCCACTTATTAGGTTGTTTCCATACTAAAGTAATAAATATGGTATCTTATAATTTCTAATATTTTATTATAATTATGGTAAAACCTTATACCCCCTTTTATCTATCAAATGAATAACAATATCATCATGTGTTTGTATGTACGGCTTACCATCTCCACGTCATGGAATAATTTGTTATTCAAAAATACTTAATTTGGATGGGCATAATGATGAGTTTAAAAGATGTAAATAATCAATATAGAATAATTATTATTATTTAAAATCCATATAACATCAAATTATATACTATCAATGGAATGATATCATTGCTCGTGCGCACGTATGGGTTACCGTCTGCAAGATATGATGAGAGTCGTCCTCCAAGTTAACCATTCAAGAATGATTATAATGTATATATAATAAATAATAATGAAATATATGACATAAAATTTCTACATTATATATATATATTTATTTATTTATTTATGTCATTTACTTGCTTCCATTCAATTCAATAAGGAAGTAGAAACAGTGTTCATGCATATGTACGACCTACTCTCTCTATGAACAGTGTATTTGATATAATTTATCTATAATTAGATATATTAATATACTAAATATATATGAAATATAAAAAAAAATTCATTATTGAAGTAATTAAATCTTGATCTAGGTAATAATGTCACGAATAACAAGTGAAAACATGTAAGATGTATAAAACGATTATTACCCAAAACGTTGCTTTAACATGGAATTGATCAATAAACGAGTAATATAAAGTCATAAGTGGTTCATATATGATATAATAAATATAATTATGGTACTCTTATAAGTTAATAATACGTTTAAACCCACTATACAAGAGTTTTAAACACATATGGAAGAAATCAGACCTAAGGTAAGGGATAATTTTTCAATGTCATTATTTTCAGAGATTGTTTATTAGTATGTATTTACTATGGTATATTTATCATCCAAGTCCTTGTTTCATAAATATATAATATCATTTCTATTCTTCTACAATTTTTTAGATTCAATTTTACCCATTAGAGAATTTTTATTAAATTTATGGAAGGAATCTTTCTTTCGTTTTCCATATGACAAACTTTTCGCTTTTCCAGTAAGAGTACGAGAAGAATGTATTTTTTTACTTCTACAACATGAGTATATTTTTTTGTCTTAATAATTCATTATTTCCATGAATTTTATTCTACATTATTTCATGTTTATTTTTAACTGAATTATCTTCTTTTAAAATTGCATGAAATTTTCTGAATGGAAACCATTTTTTAAAGTAGAAAATATATTTTCCTCAAGAATTAAGATCAAGTGTTTTATCATAATAATTATACATATAAGATAACATTGGGTTATTTTTATATCCATATTATTACTATGATTTGATTTTGTTAATTATGTAATGATATTTTATATGGATTATGTTATGATGGATTGATGTTTATGAAACCCATTTTATTTCTTGGGTTATACTATGATGAATGATTTCTGTTTTTGTGGAACATGTAAGAATGATTTCATGGTGATATGGGTGGGTACAATATCTCCCCCTAATGCATTGTGTAAATATTTATATCTCATGAGGTATACATGACTGGAACAAAAAAGTGAATACAGTTAAGTAATACAGGGCTGGAACGATAAGTAAATATGGTTCAGTAATACATGGCTATAATGACAAGTAAACACGGATTAGTAATAGACTTTCTCCACTATGATGGTCGTGGCAGAAATTCCATGGATACTACAAAAATAATATTATGTACATATATATTTTCTGTAATTACCTATTATAAACCAATGCAATTTTATCATGGTTAATGTTCATTTATGATCAATTCCTTATGTAGTTCGAAGATTTATTTAACGACTCGTGATTTTCATATTCAAAATTTATAATCATGTTTTCACATTATTGTGTACATGTTTTGTTTGATGTTATTCATGTTTACACTTACTAATAATTTGAGACCACCCTTTTTATTTTTTTCCCTATGATATGAAGAAATGTTTTAGGTAGGAAAACAAAAGGGGGAGGTCATTTGTGGGAGTTGTTGAAGATATTTCACCAAGTTAAACGATTATGTTTCATGTTTCCAAAGGCACTAAACTAATAGGACTTTAGGGCGTCTTTTTGTGTCATTTATTATGTATTCCCCATAAGAAATTTAATTTCTATGTATGTCCATCTTGGGTTGTTTCAGTTTGTATTAGAGAAAAGGTTTAGTTAACCATTGGAAACATGGAAGTGAAAACATTAGTGATATACCTATAGATATATCTATGGTATGCCTAGGGATGTACCTAATGGTAAGTATAACTATAAGTTATAGTCCAATAGTTATGGTAATGATCAAGAATTACATTGGATTATACCTAAGAATTTAGATATTGAAAGTACTCCCCCTTGATTATTTTTTCATAGTATGATTTTTGCCTCTCACACTATTTTTTTTGGGTTTTAGATAATGGATAGAACATGAAGGAATCATGTTAATGATCAATAAAATAGGAAATGAAATGATTGTCCTCCTGAAAAACCAAATGTTAATGGAGATGTAATGGAAAATCTTATTTCTATAATTACACAAGGTATGGATCATTCTGAACTTCTAAAAGAGAAGATAAGGGAACATCAATCTATTGAGTATTTCATGAGGCAATGTCTACCTTATTTAAGGGGTCCTCTCATACACATATTTAAAAACAATGGATCAGTACCATTGAAAATATATTTTCCATCCCTCATTTTTTGGAACATAAAAATTTAAATTTGGATATTTATCATTTAAAAGATGAAGCATACACAATGTGGACTCTAATCTAGAATACAAGGCAGCAAGATGAAATCAAATCCATGGGATGGGATGATTACAATAACATATTTTTCAATATGTAACTTCTTCTTGTTCTTTGAACAAAGATGGAAAATGAATTTCATAATCCTAAGAATAAGGATGATGAATCAGTTGGTGCATATGAGGAAAATTTTATAAGACCGACAAAGTATGCTTCTAGATTTGACATCCAAACAAAATATAAAGTTGATATATTCGTCAGTGGCTTAAAACCAAGACTTTTAAGGTAATTAACTATAAGATACTTCAGTATATATTAATAGATTGTGTTTTGTGCTATCAAGGTAGAAAAGGAAGTTGGTGTTACATATCAATCTCATGGTTTTGACAACAAACGAAAGATAAAATTTAATGGAGAATCTCAAAACAACAGTGAGAAGGAGATGAATGTATCCTTATTCTCAAAGTGTAGAATGAAGCATAGTGAATATTGTCTTAAAGTGACTTGAAAATTTTGTACATTTGGGAAATATGGTCATTGATCAGTTGAGTTCCGAAGTAATGGGGAAAAGTTTTCTAATGATTTGAACTGAGAAAAGACTACAGAGAACACACCACCCACACCTAAATGCTACAAGTGCAAGGAAATGAACCATTATATTAAACAATGCCCAAATCCAAGGGTTATTGATGATGATCAATGTCAGTAACCTATTAAGTCAAATGAAAAGTCAAATTATATGTGTTCATTATTGGTGATGTTGAGTATGAAAACAATGTGGTGTAATGATTAAGTGTTTATGTAATGGGATTACTAAATAGTGTTATTGAATCTCTTTTATAATATTATAGAATATTGGAATATCTATGTATTGGTACATTATGGTATTCCAAAAGTATATGGTACTAATAAACAAGAAAAGTGATAGAAATATTTTAGTAAATCACATGATATGTGAATAGCGAAGGGATAAAGAGATAAAGAGATGTTTGACAGTAATAATGAGCTCATGACTGTTATAAGGACAAAGTGATATTGTGGTTTGAGTGTATATAATTTTTATTTTTGGTGTGTGGAAAGAGTTACATTTTACAGAATGAATGTTTTCATAAAATTTTCTATGGTAATTCATGTTATTATCATCCTTGAAGAGAATACATGATTAAGGTATTCACATGGTTGGATTGTGACAACTAAGAACTACCAAATTAGATATGGGATAAAAATGTTAATTCCGATTAGTTCAACTCTTTATAAATATTTATATTTCCCATTTTAGGATGGATGGTAATACTATTAATTTATGGATAGTATAATTTATATTCCTATTGAAGTTTTTAATATTAATGTATTATATCACTATAGGTGGAATTATGAATATTTGATTACCTCTACTATCCTTTTTGTTGAGACAGATTGAATGACATATCATTATATCAAAAAAAAATTCAAACACATTAATGAAAAATTCAAATTCATTTCTTTAAATAATATATGAAGTGTAAATTTTTCATGGCGCGAAAAATGGTGAGATTTTTCCAAATTCAAGTAAGTATTTATTCTCATGAAAAAAAATTCATCTTTAGGGGAAAGATCTTGGAAACCAAAAATGTTATCTCAGTACCTTCTTATCTGATGAATCAAATGGTCCCTTAAATCATCTCATATTTATGGATTTCTCATTGTTAACAATCTCCAAACCTTGTTCTTTGTCACTCTCCATCAGAACTTGATATATATATATATTTTTCTTCCATATCAATGTTTTCACTTTTCCCTAATTTTCTCTTATGTGGAAACCCAGTGATGAGTTACTTTGGGTAACATTTTTGTTTCTAACTATCCTATTTAAAATGATGTTTTCATATTCCTTTTTAATATGTGGGTTTCTATGAAAGAAACATTAAATTAGTGATACTTTTATAACCATGATGAATTTCGTGGGAGAAGTTAATATTAAGGAGGGTAGAATGTAACACCCCAAAATTTTATGACATAGATCCTTTTTATCATCATTAATGACATTTTTATACTATACACCAAGATTAGATTTAACTATAGGCAACACCATATTAGATTGTAGTATACACAACACTATTCTTGTCTTCTGTTACACATAATTTCATGTTCTTTTGATAGAATTCATTTCATTCAACACTGAGTATATATTTTATTCAATGAATAAAACAAGTATGTTTGAGTTATGTTATACACAACACAAATATATGATTTCTCTAAATGCAACACTGAATTGGCTTGCATTACACGCAAGATTGACTTTCCTCGATAGCTTGCATTGTACGCAACATTGAGTTTCACTAAGTGATGATATATTATTTAATTATTATTATTTCATGAGATATGAACTGTCCGTTTTGAAAATTATTAACCACATTCTAAATTTTATATAACATTAACATTCATTTTATTTATTTTCAATACATGATATTAGAATAAATTCACTTTTTGGATAAAAGATGTTTTTTTTCAATTCAAACAATTTTACCGCCTTTTGATGGAAAATCTTTTTGAAAATAGTGTTTAATAATTTTATAAGTTCTATTTTACATAATAATATTTTTTTAAGCGGGACATCAAAATTTTCCTTGGTTGAAATTTTGTTATTTTTCTGATGAAATTCATATTTTGGTGAATAGTAAAAAATACTTCATTTAAATTCAAAATTGTGTTTTCATATAATTTATTTATATAGATAGATTATATTTTTAATTTTTTTTAAGTTTCGTTGGATTTTTTTATCCATTAATCCAATATTGTTCATTGGATGTAATTTTATATTCAAATTGCCCATGAACTCGTGATAATCTTTTGATAAGTTTTTACTTCTTAAAAACCCTCTTTTTCATTTTGACAATAGGAAATTAATGATAAATTAATTTTGTCTAATATTGTGTTTTTAATTAGCAAAAATGGATTCCATATTTGGAATCAGTGGTTCCAAATTATGTTAATAGGTAACTTTTATTTTTTGTATATTATGAACAGTAATTATGGTAATTTATATTTACCATAGTTAATGGTAAATCCGGTAAATTTGAGAAAATAAAAAAAATGATTAAGGTAATAAAATTACCCTTACACCTACCAAAATCCTATTATATAAATTAAAGTCTACCCATATCTACTAAATTTTTTAATTTATTCATTTAAAGGACTTTTTTCCATGAAATGTATTTAATTATAATTTAATTAAAAAGAAGGAGACAACATGTCACTCTCTTATATATTATAAGTATACTAATTTTAATTAAGAGATAAACACGATAAATATTCAAAAATAAATGGCCTTAGGAAATCTAATGAAATTATATAAATCATTAGAATTTATTTAGAATTTTTTAAAGATAATATAATTACCATTAATGATGACACAATAGTGGTGTAGAAATTATTTTATTGATAGAAATATCAAATAAATGGTTTTAATTTTTAAAAAAAATATCATTTGAACTGATTAATGAAAACCCCATATTTTATAGGTTATTATGACATGTTATGAGTTTATTAAATATTTTATTTATAATTTATCTTCTATTTGGATTTTATTTAAAGTCAAATAAATGAATAGCGTCAGAATTGACACTGTTTATATTTTATAAAAATAACATATTATTAAATTATTTAAAAATAAAAAAAAATATTTAAAAATTTTAAATTTTAAATTATATGGTCTAAAAGTTCATTAAGTTTCCAATTATGAACAATTTATGTCAAATAAATAAATATTTATAACCATTTAATATTTAGAATATTATAACCATAATTAAATTAAAATAGATTAAATAAGGATAAATAAAAATTATAAGGTTTAAAATAAAATCAAAAAATATCTAAATTTTATTGGATGAGATTATTTCCACTCATAATAATCTTATCTTAAAAATAAATTATTTGGGAGCATTGTAAAATTAAAACAAATTTATAATAAATAAATAGTTTAAGACTTTCTAAAGGTGACCCTCCCCTCTCATATAAAAGGTGGAATATCCTTATCTTTTAATCACACCTCCAAATCCATTTGGCTCATAAAACCCTTACCCAAATCTACTCTCAACATCACTCACCACATCCTAGATGACATCCTTTGGGATGAAATCCATTTTATGGAGTCCTTTTATGCATACCAAAAAAAGATACCCAAAAAAGAGGTAACTGCTTTATCACCTCTTTCAAAATTATTTTCTCATTATACTTCCTCTTCTTATTTTGTTTCCAAAATAATGTTAAAACATCAGTATCTTATAAATTCTGAGATGTTATTATAACTATGGTACAACCTTATACCTCATTTTATCCCTCATACGAATAATAATATCACCATGAGTGTGTATGTACGGCTTACTGTGTAACAACCCAAGATTTTATGAAAAATATTTTTTTTTATTTCACTAATGTCTTGTGTTGTACGCTACACCAAAAGGAGCTTGCACAACACACATCCTTGACTTGCCTTGCATTACACGCAATCGCGACCTTCCTCGATAGCGTGTGTAGTATGTAATACTGAGTTTCACTAAACAACGATATGCTATTAAAATATTATTAAAACTAGCCGTTATGAATAGTAATAACCACTTTTTAAATTTTAGAAATTTTAACTCTCAAAATGGACTTCATTTTTGGATTCGGAGTATCGAATTTAGCCTAAGGTGAAATTTTGGTACTTTTCGGATAACTTTCATATTCTGATGAATAGTGAAAATTACTAAATTATAATTAAAAACAACTTTTTTTTAATCGAAATAATTAATAGTGATAAATCATTAATTTGAGTGGTTTTAAAGTATATTTAGAATATATTTTTACAATTTAATACAATGTTGGTCATTGGTTGTAATTTCACATTTAAACCAGACATAATCAAGTGTCAATCTTTTGATATATATTGTTTCCTAAAAACACGTTATTTATTTTAACAGCGGGATTTAATTATAAAATTAATTAATGAAACTTCTATGTTATGAATTTGGTAAAATAGATTTCATTTTTGAATTCGGAATATGAAATATAGCTTAGGATGAAATTTTGGCATTGTTCTGAAAAACATCAATTTTTGATGAATAGTGAAACTACTAAGTGGTAGTTAAAAAAACTGAATTTTTCATAAAACTTAATTTTGCCGCTTCTGTGAATGGAATTTCGAAAATCCGAGAGACACGGTTAATATCAAGGACTAAAATGTGGTTCAATGAGATGAAAATAATTTTTTGGTGAATAGTAACTTTTTACTTTTTTTACCGCGGTTAATAGTAAATAGGGTAACTAAGGGTAAATATGATATCAATATTACCCTAACACATGTCCTAATTCTATTGGACAAGGGTAATTCGACCAAAAACAAACTTAGGAATAAAATATGACCATTTAGACCCACTTGGATTAGATTAGGACATTTATTATTAATTTATTTAAAGAAAGGTTAAAATAGTTAAAAATCAAAGTTTAATAAGTAAATCATTTTTCATATGGGTTTATACATAAGATAAATTCGATTGTAAATATTCATTAGAAAGCTAAAAAGATTTCCTACATGATGGTATTTTATTTGTAATTTTTAGACATAAAATAATTTAATATATTTATGACACAACGATGATGCAGTAATTATCTTATTAATGAAATATTGACATAATTGATGTTATAAACACCAAAATAAATGTAATTTGATATTTTTTATGAATTCCACTAATTTTCTAGGTTACTATGATATATTAATGTTGATTTAATCAACTTGGTTCGAACATTTAATTCTGTTATGACTTTCACAAAAATCATATATCAAATAGTGTCAAAATTGACACAAAATAGTTTTTAAATCAAATATTATATTATTAATTGTTATTGTATACATAAAAATCTATGGTTCGGCCAAATGACTTAGATAAGGATATATATATTAATAATAAACAATTTGGGGTTCGTTTGGCATGTTATAGTAAGTGTATTAACCATATAGTGAAAGAAAACAAAAAGACATGGTAAAAGTTAAATTATTTAACTTAGAGTTAAATCTAATTGATAAGGTTAAAATAATATCCTAAACTTGTCTAAATTCTATTGGTTGATAGGATTTCGACCCATCCCCACTTTAGCTTCGAAATAAGACCCTTTGGAACCATTATAAACCGATTTTGACTTTAATATAAAATAATATTCTGAGATATTCCTAAGGTGCCCCTCTCCTCCCCTATAAAAGGACACCTCCTCCCCCTCCTCCTCACACCAATTTGAGCACTCAAGCTCGGCCAACCCCTGCCAAACTCCCTTCTCCACTTCCCTAGCAACATCCTAGAGGTTCTGGTCTTCCTAAAAGACCAATTTTAGTGCCCTAAGAGGAGGTCTCAAAGAGGCACTTCAAAGAAGAGGTAATTACCGTTACCAATTCTTTCATCTTTATTTCTTCTTCCACTTCTTCTTCTTAGGTTGTTTCATTATGAAGTAATAACATCAGTATCACTCATATACGGATATGTTATTAGAAGTATGAAACAACCCTATTTCACCATCTATCCATCCTACGGAAAAAGGAATCACCGCGCGTGCGTACGTACGGAATACCGTCTCCACGCCGTGGTGTAATCTATTTTCCACCACCACCTTACATGGATGGGTATAATGGTGTAAAGAATAACTATACATAGTTATTACAACATCATATTGATTCTGATATATTTTATAATCCACTCCAATTCAATTCAATATTTATAGAAATGATATCATCGCTCGTGCGTACGTACGGACTACCGTCTCCACGACGCGATGAGATTCATTCTCCATGTTAACCATTTAAGAATGATTATAATGTATATATAAGAAATAATAATGAAATACATGACATTATAAAGCTACTGGATTTATGTATATATATATACATATGTATGTCATCTACTTACTTCCATTTCAAGACAATAAGGAAAGAAAAACAGCGTTCATGCGTACGTACGGACTACCGTCTCCATGAACGGTGTTTTTCATTTTATTTATCTATCTATTATATATATATATATACTGAATATATATGATATATAAATCATATTTTATATTCTGGAAGTAAGTAAATCATGATATAAGTAATAATGATGTCAAGAACAACAAGTCAAAACACCTACGATAAATGAAACGATTTTACCCAAAACGCTTCTTTAACATGGAATTTACAAAAGAACGGGTAATATAATGTCATAAGTGAACCATATATGATATCATAACAATGAATATGATTCTGTAATAAGTCAATGACATTATTTAAATCATTATACATGAGGTTTGGACACATACGAAGCAAATTGGACCTAAGGTAAGGGAAATATCACAATCTCATTTTTATCCGAGATTGTTTATTCGTAAGTATTTACTGGGGTGTATTTTGTCATCCACATCCATGTTCCCTCAATATGAAATATTGTTTCCATCCACTTGCAATAGTTTAAATCCAATTTTACCCTTAGGTGAGTTTTTAGTAAAGAATATGAAAGGAATCTTTTGTCGTTTTTCCGTACGAGGTACTTTTTGACTTTTCCGACAAAAGTACGAAGAATGTTTTTTTTAACTTATACGGCATGAATGGATTTTTAAAACATTATTTCCAAGAAGCTTCCTTTACAAGTTTTCAAGTTTATTTTTAATCAACTTCTTTTATTTTAAAGTCGTATGACATGTTATGAAAGGAAAAATGTTTTTTTTAAAGAAGAAAGGATATTTTCATCAAGAATTCATTTCAAGTGTTTTATCAAAAGTATTTCCCATCTAAGATAATAAAGGGTTCTGTTTCCATCCATATTTTTACATTGATTTGACTATGTTGTGATGGAATTATGTTTATGAATTCCTTTATCTTATATGAATGGTTTTATGATTTCATGTTGTTTAAGAATCCCATTTTTATTACATGGGTTATGGAATGATGTATGATTTATGATTTTGTGGCACACATAAGAATGGTATCATTAAGAGATGGGTGGGACCTATATCTCCCTCCAATGCATTGGGTAAAGATTTTATATCTCATGAGATAGACATGGCTGAAATGGTAGGTTATACCGGTTCAGTGAAACAGGACTGAAACGAGGGTTACTCGATTCAGAAAGGGACTTTGTCCACTAAGATAGTCTTGGCAATGAGTCTTGACTAACAAGAAATGATTTTCTATGATTATGTGTGTATGCCACAAAGTTTCATGTTTTAAGTTATGATTATTGGGATTACATTCCACTTCTATGATATATCCCATTTTATGATATTATGAGCTCTTTTGCAGGTTAAGATTTCCAAAAGCTATGTATATGATGTGATTGATTTTTCTTTTGTTTACCCTTACTGAGCATTTGAGCTCACCCTTTTATGTTTTCTTTTCCCCAGGATATAAAGAAAGGTTTTAGGTAGAAAAAAAAGGGATGACCTTTATGGGAGATATTGAAGAACTTTCACCACGATTAGAAGATTACGTTCCGAGTTTCCAAAGACACTAAACTATTACGATCCTTTAGTGTGTGTTTTTGTTATGTACTAAGTATTCCGCAAATGTAATGTAATGTCCATGTACGTCAAGCTTCGGGTCTCTACAGTTGGTATCAGAGGAAAGGTTTAGTCAACCTTTGGAAACTTGGATGCGAGAACTTTAGTGAGATCCCTAGAGATATTTCTAAGGTATGTCTAGGGATGTCTCTAAGGTTAAGTATACGTATAGGTTATAGTCCTAGAATTGCGCTAACGATCTTCGAATTTAACCTAAGATGTTAGATATTGAGGGTACTAACCCTTTATTATGTTGTTTTCCCTAGCATGATTTTTGCCTCTCACACAATTCTTTTGGGGTTTTAGACGATGGCTGGAACCCGAAGGAACCGTGTTAATGCGGAATGTGATGGGCAATGCAATGATTGTACCCCTGAGCAACCAAACGATATAGGAGCTGGAATGCAAAATCTTGTAGCCATGCTCACACAACTTTCTCAAGCTATGAATCATGCAGGACTTCCAAACGAGCAAAGGAAGGAGCAACATTCTGTTGAATCCTTCATGAGGCAGCGTCCACCTTCTTTTAGTGGGTCTACTGATCCATTAGTTGCTGAACAATGGATTAGTACTACTGAAAAGATATTTTCAGTTCTTCAATGTTCTGAACATGATAAAGTCATCCTAGCAGTGTATCGTTTGGAAGGAGATGCTGATCAATGGTGGAATCTTATTAAGAATACAAGGCAAAGGGATGAAATTGAGTCTATGGAATGGGACGAGTTCAAGAACTTATTTTTCAATAAGTACTTCCCTCGTATTCTTCGAACAAATATGGAGAAAGAGTTTCTTGAACTGAAGCAAAGGGACGATGAATCTGTTGGTACCTATGAAGCAAATTTTACAAGACTTGCAAGGTATGCTTCTGGAATTATCATCCAACCTGAAAGTAAAGTTGATCGATTTTTCAGTGGCTTAAAACCAAGTCTTCGAAGGGCATTAGCTGTAAGAGACTTCAGTAGCTATGAAGAAATTGTGCGTTGTGCTATCAAGGTAGAAATGGAAGTTGGTGTTACATATCCATCTCATGGTTTTGACAAGAAACGAAAGATGGAGTTCAAGGTGAAATCTTAGAATAATGGTGAAAAGAAGATGAATATTTCCTTATGCACAAAGTGTGGAAAGAAGCATGGTGGAGATTGTCTAAAAGGGAATAGAAAATGTTTTAAGTGTGGAAAAGAAGGTCATCGAGCAGCTGAGTGTCGAAGTAATGGAAAAAGGGTTTCTAATGATAAAGCAAACACTGCAGAGAACGCACTGCCAACACTTCAATGCTTCAAGTGCAAGGAAATGGGGCATTATGCTAATAATTGCCCTAATCCAAGGGTTAGTGATGATCAACATGAGCAACCACTGAAGGCAAAGGACAAAGGGAAATCACATGCGATCACTATTGGCAATGTTGAATATGACAACGATGTGATGGAATGATTAAGTGTTTATGTAATGGGATTCCAAAATAATGTTGTATCATTGAGTATTGCAATATTTATGGATGTGGTATTCAAAGTGATTGAGATTTTTTTTTTTGGAAATAAGATGATATGCGCATAATAAAGACGAGAAAATGAAATGTTTAATTGTATTCATGAGCTCATGATTGATATAAGGACTAAGTGATATCATGGTTTGAGTATATATAATTTTGAGGATTTTGGTATGTGGAAAGTGTTAACTTTTAACTGCACTCATGTTTTCACTAAGGTATTCAAGAGAATACACGATTGAGGACTTTGAATGTTTGGAATGTGACCAACAAGACATATCTTATGATATGTGGGGATCAACGACAGTATTAAATCTCTGGTAATTGATGTCACTATATTATGAGAGTGGACTGCAGTATTATGTATAAGCCTAAAGATTAGACTGGATTATGTTGGACATAAGTTAGTATTGTTTAAGGATAGAAGATTTTCGATATTATTGATGGGATGTTATAGTAACGTAGTTTTAGAAAAAGGACAACCTGCAGGACGGGCGACAGCCCGTCTCTTCGGACAAGGCTGTGGGAATCGAACCCACAACCGAAGTGCGACTGACCTTTATCGCCTACCACTGACCTACAGGAAGTCCTTGTTTAGTAGAAACTAGTGTTATTATATTAAGCAGTATGATATATGAAGTATAAGCCCATTTTAGGAACCATATATGATTAATCCCACTATAGATTAACTTATGTATATAAATTTTGCTAACCTTTTGAGACAGATGGAATGACCCGTCATTCTATCACATGATCTGCTAACACTTCACGAATAACAAATTCAACTTCATTTATTTAAGAGATGAAGTGGAAATTATTCAAGGCACGAACAACAGTGAGATTGTACCAAAATAAAGTAAGTATTTATTCTAATTCAAATTCTTCAACTTTAGGGAAACGATCATGAAAACCAAAAATGTTGTCCTAGTGCTCTTATATCTGATTAATCAGATGGTACCTTAGATCATCACAAATTTATGGATTTGTGATTACTGGCTTTTCCATATCCATGTTCTCTACCATTCTCCATCAGGACATGATGGTTTGATTTTTCTTCCATATCCATATTTTCACCTATGTGGAAACCCAGTGATTAGTTTATTTGGGTAATCGTTACATTTCATACTTTAGTTTTTAAAGCCAAGTTTTGGTATTCCTTTTTACGATGTGGGTTTCTATTAAAGAAACTTTCGAATAGTAAACCATTTATAACCCTGACGAATTTCGAGGGCGAAATTCATTTTAAGGGGGGTACAATGTAACAACCCAAGATTTTATGAAAAATATTTTTTTTTTATTTCACTAATGTCTTGTGTTGTACGCTACACCAAAAGGAGCTTGCACAACACGCATCCTTGACTTGCCTTGCATTACACGCAATCACGACCTTCCTCGATAGCGTGTGTAGTATGTAATACTGAGTTTCACTAAACAACGATATGCTATTAAAATATTATTAAAACTAGCCGTTATGAATAGTAATAACCACTTTTTAAATTTTAGAAATTTTAACTCTCAAAATGGACTTCATTTTTGGATTCGGAGTATCGAATTTATCCTAAGGTGAAATTTTGGTACTTTTCGGATAACTTTCATATTCTGATGAATAGTGAAAATTACTAAATTATAATTAAAAACAACTTTTTTTTAATCGAAATAATTAATAGTGATAAATCATTAATTTGAGTGGTTTTAAAGTATATTTAGAATATATTTTTACAATTTAATACAATGTTGGTCATTGGTTGTAATTTCACATTTAAACCAGACATAATCAAGTGTCAATCTTTTGATATATATTGTTTCCTAAAAACACGTTATTTATTTTAACAGTGGGATTTAATTATAAAATTAATTAATTCAACTTCTATGTTATGAATTTGGTAAAATAGATTTCATTTTTGAATTTGGAATATGAAATATAGCTTAGGATGAAATTTTGGCATTGTTCTGAAAAACATCAATTTTTGATGAATAGTGAAACTACTAAGTGGTAGTTAAAAAAACTGAATTTTTCATAAAACTTAATTTTGCCGCTTCTGTGAGTGGAATTTCGAAAATCCGAGAGACACGGTTAATATCAAGGACTAAAATGTGGTTCAATGAGATGAAAATAATTTTTTGGTGAATAGTAACTTTTTACTTTTTTTACCGCGGTTAATAGTAAATAGGGTAACTAAGGGTAAATATGATATCAATATTACCCTAACACATGTCCTAATTCTATTGGACAAGGGTAATTCGACCAAAAACAAACTTAGGAATAAAATATGACCATTTAGGCCCACTTGGATTAGATTAGGACATTTATTATTAATTTATTTAAAGAAAGGTTAAAATAGTTAAAAATCAAAGTTTAATAAGTAAATCATTTTTCATATGGGGTTATACATAAGATAAATTCGATTGTAAATATTCATTAGAAAGCTAAAAAGATTTCCTACATGATGGTATTTTATTTGTAATTTTTATACATAAAATAATTTAATTTATTTATGACACAACGATGATGCAGTAATTATCTTATTAATGAAATATTGACATAATTGATGTTATAAACACCAAAATAAATGTAATTTGATATTTTTTATGAATTACACTAATTTTCTAGGTTACTATGATATATTAATGTTGATTTAATCAACTTGGTTCGAACATTTAATTCTGTTATGACTTTCACAAAAATCATATATCAAATAGTGTCAAAATTGACACAAAATAGTTTTTAAATCAAATATTATATTATTAATTTTTATTGTATACATAAAAATCTAAGGTTCGGCCAAATGACTTAGATAAGGATATATATATTAATAATAAACAATTTGGGGTTCGTTTGGCATGTTATAGTAAGTGTATTAACCATATAGTGAAAGAAAACAAAAAGGCATGGTAAAAGTTAAATTATTTAACTTAGAGTTAAATCTAATTGATAAGGTTAACATAATATCCTAAACTTGTCTAAATTCTATTGGTTGAGAGTATTTCGACCCATCCCCACTTTAGATTCGAAATAAGACCCTTTGGAACCATTATAAACCGATTTTGACTTTAATATAAAATTATATTTTGAGATATTCCTAAGGTGCCCCTCTCCTCCCCTATAAAAGGACACCTCCTCCCCCTCCTCCTCACACCAATTTGAGCACTCAAGCTCGGCCAACCCCTGCCAAACTCCCTTCTCCACTTCCCTAGCAACATCCTAGAGGTTCTGGTCTTCCTCAAAGACCAATTTTAGTGCCCTAAGAGGAGGTCTCAAAGAGGCACTTCAAAGAAGAGGTAATTACCGTTACCAATTCTTTCATCTTTATTTCTTCTTCCACTTCTTCTTCTTAGGTTGTTTCATTATGAAGTAATAACATCAGTATCACTCATATACGGATATGTTATTATAAGTATGAAACAACCCTATTTCACCATCTATCCATCCTACGGAAAAAGAAATCACCGCGCGTGCGTACGTACGGAATACCGTCTCCACGCCGTGGTGTAATCTATTTTCCACCACCACCTTACATGGATGGGTATAATGGTGTAAAGAATAACTATACATAGTTATTACAACATCATATTGATTCTGATATATTTTATAATCCACTCCAATTCAATTCAATATTTATAGAAATGATATCATCGCTCGTGCGTACGTACGGACTACCGTCTCCACGACGCGATGAGATTCATTCTCCATGTTAACCATTTAAGAATGATTATAATGTATATATAAGAAATAATAATGAAATACATGACATTATAAAGCTACTGGATTTATGTATATATATATACATATGTATGTCATCTACTTACTTCCATTTCAAGACAATAAGGAAAGAAAAACAGCGTTCATGCGTACGTACGGACTACCGTCTCCATGAACGGTGTTTTTCATTTTATTTATCTATCTATTATATATATATATATATACTGAATATATATGATATATAAATCATATTTTATATTATGGAAGTAAGTAAATCATGATATAAGTAATAATGATGTCAAGAACAACAAGTCAAAACACCTACGATAAATGAAACGATTTTACCCAAAACGCTTCTTTAACATGGAATTTACAAAAGAACGGGTAATATAATGTCATAAGTGAACTATATATGATATCATAAAAATGAATATGATTCTGTAATAAGTAAATGACATTATTTAAATCATTATACAGGAGGTTCGGACACATACGAAGCAAATTGGACCTAAGGTAAGGGAAATATCACAATCTCATTTTTATCCGAGATTGTTTATTCGTAAGTATTTACTGGGGTGTATTTTGTCATCCACATCCATGTTCCCTCAATATGAAATATTGTTTCCATCCACTTGCAATAGTTTAAATCCAATTTTACCCTTAGGTGAGTTTTTAGTAAAGAATATGAAAGGAATCTTTTGTCGTTTTTCCGTACGAGGTACTTTTTGACTTTTCCGACAAAAGTACGAAGAATGTTTTTTTTAACTTATACGGCATGAATGGATTTTTAAAACATTATTTCCAAGAAGCTTCCTTTACAAGTTTTCAAGTTTATTTTTAATCAACTTCTTTTATTTTAATGTCGTATGACATGTTATGAAAGGAAAAATGTTTTTTTTAAAGAAGAAAGGATATTTTCCTCAAGAATTCATTTCAAGTGTTTTATCAAAAGTATTTCCCATCTAAGATAATAAAGGGTTCTGTTTCCATCCATATTTTTACATTGATTTGACTATGTTGTGATGGAATTATGTTTATGAATTCCTTTATCTTATATGAATGGTTTTATGATTTCATGTTGTTTAAGAATCCCATTTTTATTACATGGGTTATGGAATGATGTATGATTTATGATTTTGTGGCACACATAAGAATGGTATAATTAAGAGATGGGTGGGACCTATATCTCCCTCCAATGCATTGGGTAAAGATTTTATATCTTATGAGATAGACATGGCTGAAATGGTAGGTTATACCGGTTCAGTGAAACAGGACTGAAACGAGGGTTACTCGATTCAGAAAGGGACTTTGTCCACTAAGATAGTCTTGGCAATGAGTCTTGACTAACAAGAAATGATTTTCTATGATTATGTGTGTATGCCACAAAGTTTCATGTTTTAAGTTATGATTATTGGGATTACATTCCACTTCTATGATATATCCCATGTTATGATATTATGAGCTCTTTTGCAGGTTAAGATTTCCAAAAGCTATGTATATGATGTGATTGATTTTTCTTTTGTTTACCCTTACTGAGCATTTGAGCTCACCCTTTTATGTTTTCTTTTCCCCAGGATATAAAGAAAGGTTTTAGGTAGAAAAAAAAGGGATGACCTTTATGGGAGATATTGAAGAACTTTCACCACGATTAGAAGATTACGTTCCGAGTTTCCAAAGACACTAAACTATTACGATCCTTTAGTGTGTGTTTTTGTTATGTACTAAGTATTCCGAAAATGTAATGTAATGTCCATGTACGTCAAGCTTCGGGTCTCTACATACTGTCTCCACACTGTGCTATAATTTTTTATTCAAAAATACTTAATTTGGATGGAAATATTAATTATTATAGAATATGTAAAAAAATTATTGTGATGTAATAATTATTTTTTAAAATCTATATATCATCCAATTCTATACTACTAAGGAAATTATATCGTCACTCCTGTGTACTCACGGCTTACCGTCTCCTTGATGCGAAGAGATTCATTCTCCATGTTAACCATTAAAGAATAATGATAAGATATATATAATAAATAATAATGAAATATATGAAATAATAATTTTAATGGATTTATGTGTATTTATATTTATGTCATTTACTTTCTTCCATTCAATTCAATAAAAAGAGGTAACATCGTTCAAGCATACATACAACATGTCGCCTCCATGAACAGTGTATTCCATTTAATTTATCTATCTATTATATATATTTATATACTAAATATATATGACATATATATCATTTTTTTCATTTTTTAAGTAATTAAATCATGATCTAAGTAATAATATCATGTATAACAACTCAAAACACATACGATAAATAAAACAATTATTACGCAAAATATTATTTAACATGGAATTGATAAATAAATGGGAAATATAAAGATGTAAGTGAATCATATATATATCATGAAAATTATTATTTTTATTTTAAAAGTTAATAATTTTTCTAATCCCACTATATATGATTTTATGACACATAAAAAAGAAATCATACCTAAGATTAGGGATAATTTTGTAATGTCATTATTTTTTGAGATTGTTTATACGTAAGTATTTACTAGGATATATTTATCATCCACATCCATATTTTCTAAATATATAACATTATTTATATTATTATAATATTTATTAGAGTCAATTTTACCCATTGGATATTTTTTATTAAACAGTATGGAAGGAATCATTCTTTCTTTTTCAAAACAAGGTACTTTTGACTTTTCAAGAAAGAGTATAAGAAGAATGTCTTTCCTTAACTTATAGGAAATGAACATATTTTTAAATATTCATAATGACTTATTTACATGAATATTTATCTATATTATTTCATTTTTATTTTAAAATAAATTCTTCTCTTTTAAAATTTTACCACATTTTGAGAAAAGAAAACGTTTTTTGAAGAAGAAATGATATTTTCCTAAAAAATTATTCTCAAGTGATTTATCAAAAATATTTTTCATATAAGATGAAATATGGTTATGTTTAGATCCTTATTATTTTGATGATTTTATTTTGTTAAAATTGTAATTATATTTTATATGAATTATGTTATGATGGAATGATGTTTAAGAAACCCATGTTCTTTATTGAGTTTCACTACGGTGAATGATTTATGTTTTTGTGGCACATGTAAGAATTGTTTCATTTTAAGATGGGTGGGGCCTATATCTCCCTATAATTCATTGAGTAGTTATTTATATCTCATGATATATACATGACTGTAATATAAAGTGAAACCTTTTTAGTAATATGAGGCCGGAAGGAAAAGTAAATTTAGTTCATTAATACATGTCTAGAATGGAAAGTAAACCCTGATCACTAATGGACTTTGTCCACTATGATGGACTTAGAAGCAATGGTTTGGCTACAATGGAAATCATGTTATGTTCTTATTTATTTTTCAAAATACCATGTTTCATGATAATGTTATTTTATCATGGTTAATTTTCCTTTATGATCTATTCCTTACGCACTACCAAAATTTATTTAATGACTTGCGATATTTATATTCAAATTTTATGTTCAAGTCTTCACATTCTTATGTACATGTTTGGATTGATGTTCATCATGTTTTCCCTTACAGAGAATTTGATCTCATCATTTTTATGTTTTATTTACCCCAGGATATATTCAAATGATTTAGGTAGGAAAACATAAGGAGAATATATTTATGTGAGATGTTGAATATATTTCCCCAAGGTAGAAGATTATGTTCCATGTTTCTAAATGATCTAATCTAATACAACCATTATGTGTCTTCTTTTTTCATTTATTAGGTATTAAAAAAATAAATATAATATATATGTACATCAATATTGGTTTGTTTCAATTGGTATCATAGTGAAGGTTTTTGTTAACCTTTGGAAGCTAGGATGCGAAAATTTTAGGGAGATCCATAGATATGTTTCTAAGGTATGTCTAGGTATGTCCCTAAGGGTAAGTATGAATATAGGTTATAGTAAATGAATTATTTTAATGATCATGAATAGACTAGGATGAAAACTAAGATGTTATAGATTGAAAGTACTCCCCCTTGATTATGTAGTTTTCCTAGTATGGTTTTTGCCTCTCACACTATTCTTTTTGGGTTTTATAAAATGGATGGAACCCAATGAAACCGTGTTAATGATAAATGCACTAGGAAATGAAATTATTGTACTTCTGAATAACCAAATTTAATGGGAGATAGAATGGAAATCTTATTTCTATGATTACACAAGCTATGAATCATTCTGAACATTTAAATGAGCAGAGATGGGAACAATATTTTATTGAGTCCTTTATGAGGCAAAGCCCAACTTATTTTTGCAGGTTTTATGATCCAATTGTTGTTGAAAAAAGGATTAGTACCATTGAAAATATATCTTCCATCCTTTATTTTTTGGAACATGTAAATTTCATTTTGGTGTTTCTCATTTAAA
Organism: Viscum album; assembly: GCA_963277665.1. Classification (NCBI taxonomy): domain Eukaryota; kingdom Viridiplantae; phylum Streptophyta; class Magnoliopsida; order Santalales; family Viscaceae; genus Viscum; species Viscum album. The sequence goes on along the minus strand of OY728156.1, from coordinate 685,235,547 downwards.
AGGTGAAGCAGAAAGTGGTGGACTCTAATCAATAATACAAGGCATTAAGATTAAATTGAATCCATGGGATTGGATGAGGTCAAGAACATATTTTTTTAAAAGTAATTTCCTCATATTCTTCAAACAAAGATGGAAAAGTATTTCTTTCAGCTTATGAAAAAGGATGATGAATATTTTTGTGCATACAAGGAAAATTTTACAAGACTTGGTAGGTATGGTTATGGATTTATCATACAACCTGAAAGTAAATTTGGTTGATTCTTTATTTTCTTAAAACCAAGTGTTCAAAGGGAATTATATATAAGATACATTAGTAGCTATGAAGATACTTTACATAGTGATATCAAGGTATAAATGGAATTTGGTGGTACATATCTATCCCATGGTTTTGAAAAGAAACAAAAATAAACATCAAGGGATAATCTCAAACTAATGGTGAAAAAAAGATGAATGTTTCCTTATGCTCAATGTGTGGAAACAATAATTGTGAATATTGTCTAAAAGGGACTAGAAAATGAATTAAGTGTGGAAAATATCGTCATAGATCAGTTGAGTGTCGAAGTAATGGGAAAAAGTATTCTAATGATGTGAATCGAGAAAAGAATACAGAGAAAAAACACCCACACTTTAATGCTACAGGTGCAAGGAAATGGGGAATTATACTAACTAGTGCCTAGATCCAAGGTTTAATTATGATGACCGACATCAATAACCTATTAATTCCAAAGGAAATGGAAAATCACATGTGATCACTATCAATGATGTAGACAATGACAATGAAGTGGTGGAATGATTTAAGTGTTTATGTAATGGGATTCCAAAATAGTGTTTTTCAATCTATTTTATAGTATTATGGAATATTTTAATATCTATGTATTGTTCCATTGTGGTTTTCCATAAATATATAGTACCGATAACAATTAAAATTGATTGAAATAATTTTGGAAAGAACATGATATGTGCATAATGAAGGGATAAAGAGATAATGAGATGTTGGATAGTATTAATGATCTCATGACTGATATATGGACAAAGATATATCATGGTTTGAGTGTATAGAATTTCATTTGTTTTTGTAAAGTGTAAATTTTGATAGAATGAATGTTTTCACTAAGGTTCTATGGTAATTCATGTTATTGTCATGTTTGATGAAAATATATGATTAAAGTATTAACATGTTTGGAATGTGACAACCAAGAACTTACAAATGAGATATGGGAGACAAATGTTAAGTCTGTTTAGTTCACATATTTCTAAAGTTTTATATTTTTAATTTATGGATGCATTCAAATATTATCCATTTATGGATAGTATAAGTTATTTTCTGATTGAAGTTTGTTATATTAATGTATTATCTCACTATATGTGGACTTATGCATATTTTATTACCTTTGTTTACATTTTTTTGAGACAAATGTTATGACATATAATTATATCTCCTGATTTTCTAACAGCTAAATGAAAAATTAAACTTCATTTATTTAAATAAGAGATTAAGTGGAAATTTTTCAAGGAATAAACAATGGTGAGCTTTTACTAAAATAAAATAAGTATTTATTCATGTGAAAAACAATTTAGCTTTAGGGAAAGGATATTGAAAACCAAAAATGTTATCCTAGTACCTTTTTACACAATGAATCAAATTGCCTATTAAATCATCACAGATTTATGGATTTCCCTTTTTTAACTTTCTCCAAGCCTTGTTCTATGTCACTCTCCATTAGAACATCATTGTTATATTTCTCTTCCATATCCATGTATTCAATTCTCACTTATGTTCTTCTCTGTGGAAACCAAGTGATGAGTTAATTTGGGTGTCCATTATGTCACTAACATTATTTTTTTAAATTAAATTTTAGTATTACTTTTCACAATGTGGGGTTCTATGAAATAAACTTTCATGTAGTGAACCTTTTATAACCATGATAAATTTTGAGTGCAAAATTCATTTTATTGGGGTAGAATGTAACACCATAAAATTTTATGAGATATATCCTTTTTAACATATTTGATGTCATCTGTTATACTATACACCAATATTATATTGCACTATATGCAACTCCATAATATCTTGTAGTTTACGCAACACTATTATTGGCTTGTGTTATGCACAATTTCAAGTTCTTTTGATAGAATTCATTTCACACAACACTATGTATAGATTTGATTCAATATATAAAAGAAATGTGTTTGAATTATGTTATACACAAAACTGAAGTAATATTTTTCTAAACTCAACACTTGTTTGGAAAGCATTACTCACAAGTGTAACTTTCCTCGATAGCTTCCATTGTACGCAATACTGAGTTTCACAAAACAAATATATATTATTAAAATACTATTATTTAATGGGATATAAACTAGCCATTGTGAATCATATTAACCACGTTTTTAATTTAATATAACATTAACATTCATCTTATTCATTTTCTAGACAAAATATAATAAAAAATTAGTTCTATAGATAAAAGATATATTTCTCAAAGAAATACTATTTTACTACCTTTTGATGGTGATCCCTTTCTAAATCTTGTTACTAAAAATTTTATATGTTCTATTTTACATAATAAAATCCTTATGTTGATGTGGGAGATCAAAATTTACATTTCTTTAAATTAGGGTATTTTTATGAAGAAATTAATATTTTGATGAATAGTGAAAAATATTTAATTTTAATTCAAAAATGCAATTTCATCTAATTTATTTATATAGTTAGATTATATTTTTAATTGGTTTTAAATTTTAATTATATTATTTTTTTATCACTTAATATAATTTTTTTCATTGGACGTAATTTCACATTTAAATTGGACATATACACATGATAATCTTTTGATAAGTTTTTACATGTTAAAAACCCGCTGTTTGTTTTTGACAACTATAATTAATTTTAAATTAATTTCATCAAATTATGTTTTTTGAATTATTTAAAATTGAATCCCTATTTGGAATCAGTGTATCCAAATTATGTTAATAGGTTAAATTTATTTTTTGGATATTATAATTAGTAACTACTGTACTTTTTATTTACTATAATTAAAATTAAATCGGCTAAATTATGGTATTTAACAAATGATAAAGATAATAAAATTAACCTAACACCTGAAAAAATACTATTGGATGAATTAAATTCAACCCATATCACGTAAGGGTTGGAATGGATTCATTTAATGGACTTTTTTCCATGAAAGTGATGTAATTATAAATAAGATGATAGGACACAACATGTCACTCTCTTATATCTTATAAGTACAATAATTTTAATATAGAGATAAACATGATAAAACATAAAACAAATAAAGATTATAAGTAAATTTAATGAAATTATATACAAAATTTTAATATATTTAAAATTTTTAGGGAATAAATATTTACCATTAATGATGACATAATAGTTATGTTGAAATTATTTTATTGATTGAAATATCAAATAGATGGTTTCAAAAATATTAAAATAAATATCATATGAACTAATTAATGTAGTCCAAGAGATTTATAGGTGACTATGACATTTTTTGAGTGTCTTAAATATTTATTTTATAATTTATCTTATGTGTGGGTTTTATTTAAAGTCAAATAAGTGAATAGTGTCAAAATTGACATTATTGATATTTTATAAAAATAACATACTATTAAATTATTTAAAAATCCAAAAAATATTTAAAATTACAAAGTGAAAATTACATGGTCGAAATTTTCATAAAGTGTAAAATTATATACAATTTACAACACATAAGTATATTTTTATAACTATTTAATATTTAGAATATTATTACCACAAATAAAATTAAATATATTAAACGAGGATAAATCAAAATAATAAGGATTAAAATAAAATCGAACCATATGTAAATTTTATGGGTTGATATTATTTACACCCATAATCATGTTATAATCGATATAAATTAGATTAGTGGCATTATAAACCAAAAATGCATTTATAATAAATTAATAATTCAAGAAATTACAACGGTGCCCCTCCCCTCTCCTATAAATAGGCACTTATCCTTCTCTTTTAATCACATCTCCCAAGCCCTTTTTCTTAGACAAACCCTACAAAAATAACATTTAAAAATCCCTCACTTCATCCTATAGGAAACCCTTAGGACATAAATCCATATTAAGGAGTCCCTTTCTTCTTACCAAAGAAAGATACCCTAAAAAGATATAATTGTTTTATCACCTCTTTCAAAATTGTTTTCTTATTCTACATCCTTTCTTATGTTGTTTCCAAAATAAATGTATCAAATCTAGTATCATATAAATACTTATATGTTATTATAATAATGGGACGAACTTATACCTCCTTTTATTCATCCAACTAGTAACAATATCCCCATGTATTCATACATACGACTTACCATCTCCATGTCATGGTATAATTTGTTATTAAGAAAATTAATATTGATTGTTATAATGATGATTATAATGGATTTAAATAATCAATATAACATAATAATTATTTTGTACAATCAATATATCATCTAATTCCATATTATCAAGGAAATTATATCATCGCTCGTGCGTACGTACGGCTTACCGTCTCCATGACACGATGAGATTCATTCTCCACGTTAACAATTCAAGAATGATTACAAGGTATATACAATAAATAACCACAAAATATATGACATAATAATGCTAAAAAATTTATTTATATATATTTGTGTGTGTGTGTGTCATTTACCGACTTCTATTCAATTTAATAATGAATTATAAACAACATTCATGCGTACGTACAACCTATATTCACCTTAAATAGTGTATTCCATTTCATTTATATATCTATTATATATATTTATATACTAAATATATATGATCAATAAATAATTTTTTCATTATGAAAGCAACTAAATTATGATATAAGTAAAAATATCTTGAATAAAAAGTCAAAATAGGTATGATAAATAAAACGATTATTACCCAAAACGTTGCTTTTACATGGAATTGATAAACCAATGGTTCATATAAAGTCACAAGTGAATCACATATGATATCATAAATATTATTTTGGTTATTTTAAAAGTTAATAATTTGTCTAAACCCACTATATAGGTGTTTCATACACATATGGATGAAATTAGACCTAAGGTACTGGAAAATTTTACATTCTCCTTATTTTCTGAGATTGTTTATACTTAAGTATTTACAGGGGTATATTTATAATCCAAATACTTGTTTCCAAAATATAAAATATTATTTATATTCTTCTACTATATTTAGAGTCGATTTTACCCATTAGAGAATTTTTATTAAATGGTATGGAAGGAGTATTTATTTATTTTTCTAAATATATAATGTCTTACATCATTTTTGATGTTAACGTTATATCATATCATCAATTTTTTATTATGAATGTTCAATCACCACCTTAGGATATAGATATTCAGTTACATAAGAAAAAACATGGTATTTAAATAAATATATCCATTGTATTTAAATAATATACCATTATGTTTTGTCAGAATACAATTCAGGAATATTAAATTCATCTTTCACTGATAGAGCTTGAGGTTATTCTAGGAATGGATTGGATCCCTCTACATAGACCCCATATAAATTTATGAGATAAGGTGATGAAATTTCATGTTCATAACTATACCACGATAAAATTTCAATGCAAAAACAATGAAGGAATCCCTTTGATAAAAAATTCCCTAGTATGACTCATAATAACCAATACTAAGGGACACATAGCTCAAATAGTTGAAATGGGACCCAATAATTATTACATTGGAATCACATGGGAGTATATTGACGTATTCATATGAATAATAGATTCGTCTTCCTCTAGAATGTGACTTTGAGTTTTCAATAAAACTCATAATAGGTTTTATGCCCATAACTAAGGGTCGTTATATAATTATGTGATTCACCATAGGGTACACTAGATATTTTTTATAAAGTAAAAAAACAATGTGTCTTTATTTTTATTATGGGGAACATAATTGTATCATGATCAAGAAGTAATAAATATTACCTAAAATTGATGATTTATTTTATCAAGTTATAGGATCTGATTACATCTCAAAGGTGGGTCTTTGATTAGAATATAATATATTAAGTTAAAAGAGATAATATATTCCCATATTAGATTTCCCAATAAGATATATACATCATGAGTTTAATGTAATTCAATTCTAATTTAAAAATACTCGTATTATTATCATTGAACTAAGGAATATAGTATTTAGAGAATACCTTGAATATTTTTCAAAGTATTTACTGATGATATTACTATATTTTCTAATAGTAAATAATAACATGTAGATAATTTTTAGTTTTTGAAAAATATATTATCAAAGGGGAAATTTTATTGCTAGTTCATCATACATGAAGTTTGGATATTAAAAGTATCATTCATGGGACATATAATCTTGTGAAAAGGTATATTAGTGGTTCTTCTAAAAAAAGAAGTGTGATTAAAAAATATCATAGACCAACCAATATGATCCATGTAATGACTCAAATTTTCCATCTATTTTTTTGGATATTATATGGATTATTTTTGGGAATAGGTGTTTATATGGAGTGGGATTCTGAGTCCTGGTGTTCCTTGTGTAAATTTTTAAAATATATTAAATATAATATATTTCACCCACACACAATTTTCCTAAAAAAGTAGAATGACTTTTAAATAGGGGGCCCAAATCATAAATATGAGGGAACTGCAATGTCCAAAATTCAATGTTGACCCTATGTGCTACATAACATTATTCAGCATGGCGATTTTTTATTAAAAAATACTTTTAGGAAGAAAATGAATAAAACAATTAATTAAATTTTTTTTATTTTATTTAGTTGATTTACTGACCTAAACTATTTTATTAATAAATGGTCACGGGGAATTCCTAGGTTTAGACACCAAAACCTAGAGATCTAGAGGATAGTTTAAGAGTGGACTAATGATTTTGTTTTTCCAAAAATGACAAGACCATAGATCGATCACCGGTGTGATACGAATTTTGAGGATCTCATCAATGATCATGGAGAAGCTTCTCTCTTCCTCAGTGATCAATCCAAATTGAGTAACAACGTTTATTTGATTTGGTTTCCTTTCCCCGTATTAGTTTATATGATGAATATGTATCAATAAACCAATAGATTTATTTATAAATCATTTGTGTTGTGGGATGGGTAATATTAAATAGGTTCAGAGAGAATTTATTTATAATTATTAATTAATCACTTTTTATTATAATAGAAATGATTTGAGGTCAATCTGAACATTCAACGATTTTAGTTACTCACAATTTTTCCTTATGATTTTCTCCCCTATTTCATAATTCATTGTTGTTGTTCTACATTAGACCTTGTTTCAATGTCTATTGCTGAATCGATCATTGAGTACCTTTCTCATGCTGAAATAATTTGATATTGTAGATATGGGATCAGCATGACATGAAAGTGGTGCGATGATGGAAGTTGAGATGGATTAGATGGTTTTGTATTCCCAATTTCTTTTTATTCAGTAAATAATGATGAAAAGTTTAGGAACTCATTTCCTAAATGGATTTAATGTTCAAAACAAGCTGTTCATCGAAAAAAATGATCGATCAATATGATTATTTGGTTTTATGGTGAGGCGTGGGACCAGATCTATGTTAGAATGTGCCGAAACAAACGTATAAACCAGGTATGAAAATCAATTAATTACTATTATATAGGTTCTTTAAATTGGATCCACATGCCATGTGGGTCCTTCTCTATGGAATATAGGGTTTTTGGGGTATAAAAAGTATCACATGTCGTGTGACCTTGCCCCATTGAGTGTGGTCCTTTTTTGTGAGTTCGGCATGTACCTTAGAGGTTAGATGGGTAAGGGTAAGAGTACATGGGTAGAGAGAAACCTTGCACTTCCACATAAAAATGACCTAGATAGAAAGAACATGGGGTAAGCCATGTATTGGTACATTGGGATAAGTACATTAGAAATATCATGTTATGTACATTCACACAGACATAGAAACGGCCTATTTACGTGGGAATGACCCAAGGATAAAGGGACATGCCATGTAACCCTACTATATTCCCAAAACACATAAGAAGTTTTCTTGAAAACCTTTTCTTATATATCCTATAAAGGTTTCATTAGGTTATGTCTCCCATATCCATTCCCTGAGGGTTAGTGTGGAATCGTCTCTTACACATAGGATAGTGAACCCTTCTGTAAGACTTCATGAATAGAGTTGATGGAATCCCTCCATGAGGCCCAAAGAGAGATCCTCTAATTATCTTCATTCTATAGGTGGATTTCGTGGTTTCGTCATGAATAAAACTACACATATGTCGATCATATACTTATATGGTTAATCAATATTGAGTTGTAGGTATACCCCATGGTCATGGGTGAGATCTTAATATGTGAATCAAATCTCTTTCAACCATCATCATAAATCTCCAATAGAGAGACCCAATGACCATTACCTCTCAGAAAGACATCATCAGTGATATCAGACTCATGGAGTCTGTTCTACCAGATGAGTATAATATGGAACTTTAGAGTTGGAATCCTATGATGGAATTGTGGTAGTGAATTACATTTAAACTATGTTTCTTTGTTGAGAATATCTAGATATTGTTTTTGTATGTCATGTAGACATATACCTGTATAGAGGTGATTGTATTCTTTCATTGTATTTTTTGTTGTTCTGAGGTGTCTTACTGGATATTTTTATACTCACCCATACATTGGATTCTCCCACATGTGTCATATATTGTGCAGATGATCAACCTTTTTATAGAGTCCTAGATTGTCCAAGACTAGATAGTTCTTAGTGAGACTGGATAAACCAAGGTGTGTTCCTATGGTCTTTTGTTAGTAGTCCCTAGTATTACATTTCATATTGAATTGTATTCAGTCGCTTTGTGGTAGGATTTTATTTTTCCATGTTTACTTTCATGTAATTCCATTCCTATTTTGGTAGTGGGATTTAGATTTATCCATACATGAATGTTCAGTTTTTTTTCTCATTGGCATTATATGGGCTTGGAGATACACGTGTGTGTACATGTACTTAGGCTAAGTCCTCCAATGTTAGTTATTTGTGTACTCAGAGCTAGTCTCTATCCCATGACCTAGTGGAGGTGGTCTTGGGGAGTCACCAAATGTTCCCTTCTGGGACACATCATGATAGAGTAGTATTAGAGGATTTGGTTCTACTTTTGGGATGAAGTTTGTCTTATTTTTTTAGTGAAATAGTATTATGTACTTAGAGTTCATATTTTAGGACAGGGACTCTAGTGTTGGAGTTACAGCCAACATATCCATACACCACCACTCTGATCACTTGATTTTCGACTTGGTACTTGAGAACCTTATTTTTAGTGAAAAATTCTATATTCATCATATAGAAATGGGGTGTGGTTTTCATGTCATTCATGATTCATATCTCCAGATATGCTCATTGACCATGGTTTTTTTAATTTTTTATGCCTCCATGCTCTATGAATTATAGGATTAAGAATCATGATCATGATGATTTTCCTATCATTGATGATGTGTCAATATAGTGACTGGTTCCAAAGGTGTTACCTCAAAGTGGCGCACCAACTATACCACCACATGTAGAGCAGTATTTGGTATCCATTGTACGAGAGGATGTGGTGTGTGGTATGAGCGCACTTCATGAGTTTCAGTGACAAGGAACCCTTAGGTTCTGAGGTGACCCTGAACCATAGGTGTTTGTGGAAATTCTTTAGGCAGTGACCCAGTTTTTCTATAGGGTCAAGACACCATTAGATTAGATAGTGGTCCTAGTAGAAAACTATCTTCATGATTCAGTAGAAAAATTGTGGGGTTTTGTGACCCAGTCTCTTTAAGAGCTGACTCCTTCATGGTTATAGTTTAAAAATATCTTTAGAAAGTAAATATCTCCAATTATTCTATGTTTTTTATGTATCCAGAAGCTTATATAACATTAGTAGGGTGGCACAATAGTAGCTAAGTATTCATATATGTTTACCAACCTTTCTAGGAACTCGATGGATATGGTTCATGACCCATTCTTCAGGGATCATTCCATAAAATAAGTTTTATATAGACACTTATATTTATTTTTTATCCATATATTTATTCTTTCTTATGATGGTATTCTATAGAAATCTTTGGTGGTCAAAAGTTTCTTGGATGAGGATATATTTCCAGTGGTTTCCAGTAGTTGGAAAGCATGATAAGTAACCTCTGTAGCAAGAAACCAAGATTTTCCTCAGCTACTGAGACATGTGATACATTTTAGGAGGAGGTCCCAAGATAGAATATATGTGTTTTAGGGGTCACAAAGTGGGTCTATTGATCTCATAGACAGGTGGTGATACTCATATGATGGCAGTGTACATATTTCATGATATTTTTTTCCCATTATATAGCTGACAAAGAGACCATGGATGGGAATCTAAGGCAAAGGCAATAGTATGATCAAATAGGTTTGCATGGTTGAAAATGTGGTAGAGGGTCTGGGAGTAAAGAAGAAGGTTGTAGGTTCTTAAACTTGTTGCTACCACCACCCCCTGGAGGTCCACACTAGTCTTAGGGAGGTGGAGTAAAATGAAGGAGATAGTTGCAGGTTGTTGAATATTTTAACCCAGGGGGATTCGCGAATGATACAAGGTATGATCTATGTATTAAATACCTTAGCTATAGTACTGATAGACACATGTTCTAGTCATTCCTTTATTTCCACCTATCTTTTCCGAGACATAGAATATGGTTGATCCATTGGCTCAACCCTTGATCTTAGAGACTCATACTAGAGACGACTCAGTAATCACACACTTATACTGACAATATGATCAAACTCTTAGAGGTGATAAAAAATGTTGGGATCTCTTTATAGTAATGATGAGGCCTTATAGTGTCATCTTGAGTATGGACTTCTTATCCACAATTCATTGCCAGATTTACTATTTCAGTTTGAGGATATCAGTTGTTCTCTATGATGAAACTAGGTTATCATTGTTCAGTGAAAAGGAATCCTAGGAAGGGAAGGATAGACTCATGCATATGATGGTATAGATAATTACACATCATTTGTCCAGAAAGACTATTGGTGTAGTGAATTATAGGAGGTATCAGTTTCCTATATTGGTGGTGGAGTATGAGGATGTATTCTCTAATAAAGTTCCAAGTTTACCTCCCTACCAATAGATAGATTCTGCATTTATCTACACTCTAAGGTTGAACTGATATATGCACCAACATTTCTGATGGATCCCATTTAGATTCATTAGCTAATGTTGAGGTTGGAGGATTTATAGATGAAGCAATTTGTTAGGCCAATTGTTTCACCCTGGGAAACCCTAGTTTTGTTCATTATGAATGAAGATAGGATGTTGAGGCTATGTGTTCAATAATAGTGCTTGAACCATGTTACCATTTTGAACAAGTATCCACTATGGTTGATAGATGTTATATTTGAATATTTTAGAGGGTAGCCAAGTTTATTGAAGTTTGACCTCAGGTTAGGCTATCACAAATTACGAGTGTGGGATGAGGATATATCAAAGACAACATTTAAATATTTCTATAGTCATTTTGGGTTTCTGGTGATTCCATTTTTCATGAAAAACTCCCCTCTATTGTTCACGGAACTCATGAATTAGATCTTTCAACCATTCTTAAACTTGTTCTTGGTAGTCTTCATTGAAATATCCTTATGTACTCTATTCCTGAGGTGGAGCACAAGAGAAACATTAGGATGGTTCAATATGTATTATAAATGAACCATATTTACATAAATCTCTTGAAGTGTCAATTAAGGATAGAGGAGTTCCACTTTATATGATACATTATCATAGTAGATAGAGTATAAGTGGACATGACCAAGGTTGATGTTGGGTTATCTTGGAATCCACACAAAAGAGTGACGGAGGTGTGTAGTTTCTATGGTATGGAAGGATATTACTAAATATTAGTAGCTTAGTTTTCTAGGTTAACTTCACCCATGATAGATTTTACACAAAAGCGGGATCCTTTTGTGTCTAAAGAGTGGTTTCAGTAGGATTTTAAACTGTTGATGTAGATATTTATGAGCACTCTCATCTTGATATTGGAAGAGGAGTGTGTTGAGTATGTAGTATTTTGTAATACATTGAGAACTAGGCTTGGTTGGGTTCTGATGCAGAGGTAGGAGTTGATTTCCTATGGTTCACATCAGTGAAACACATGAGAAGAAATATATAAACCATGATCTTGATTTACCAGTGGTAGTATTTACACTAAATCTATGGTGGAAATACCCGATTATAAAGAGATTTGTCATCAATTTTGATCACAAGAATACCAAGTATATATTCTCTCAGAAGGATCTTAAATTGAGGAAGAATAAATTTCTAGAGATCCTCCACGATTATGAAATAAAAATTTTCAGACTCTTGGGATGGGTAATGTGGTAGAATATTCTCTCAACATGAGATCTTGTCACAATTACTGAATTAGGTGTAAAAGAATTTTCCCTTATTGTAGTTATCCTTTGTGTATGGTTCTGGAGAAGTTTACCTCTAGTTGATGGTTGTCACACCTCCTCACTAATGTTGATTCAGGTAGGCAGATCTTGGAGATATAGATTGTAACACCCTACATAATCTGATATCCACTAGACATGGTCATGATAGATTTATCTGAAATTTGGGAACATGTATTTCTTTTTAAATGGCACATGATGGTAATAGTAATGTTGTAGTAGGATGTTGTGATTGATTTTCATAAATATCATATATCTATACATCCAGGTGTGACAATGATATACCAATACATATTACATCATTTTTTAGTCCAAGGATGAATAAAGAATTTGCATAGTTTTTCTCTCGATGCCTTACTTTTCAAAAAGAGATGGTTTATCTCTAAGTTCTAAGAAGTTTATCTCAACACCTTAATGTTCCAGATTTGATGTGGGATCAGATATTCATGGAAATAATGATGGGATTACCACATTTATTCAGGTGACACAATTCTGTTTTGGTGATCTTATAAGGAATCTGCATGTTGACCCAATTCCAAAATATTTAAGAGTGAAGATTAAAAGAGATCTTGGGAATCCGCTACATGCCTGAGATAGTATGACTCCAAAGAGTTACCTCAATGATTTTTCATGAACATGATTGTTTCTTTACATCCCGATTTTGGAAAATATTTAAGGAGGTTTTTGGGACTCAGTTACTCTTGAGCCTGGCATTTCACCTCCAAACTGATGTCTAGACAAAGCAGACCATTCTAGTCTAGAGGACATACCTATAGCATTCATGTTGTACTTTGGTTGTAGTTGGGAGGATCACCAGCCACTAGTGGAGATTTCATATAAAAATAGTTTCCATTACACCATCATTGTGGAATCACACAAGGGTTTCTATGGGAAACCATAAAGGTCACCACTTTTCTAGATAGAACTAGGATATTCGGAACTTATAAGACTAGAGATGTTGAAAGAAACTTCTGAGAATGTATAGATCATCCAAGAGCATATGGAGACTACATAGAGAAGTCATAAGTATTATGAATATGGACTATAGAGGCCATTTTGGTTCTAGGATAGAGACCATGTCTTCCTATAGTATTCCCCTCAATGTGGATTATGTAGATTTGTACTGGGTGAAAAGCTATCTTTGAGACTCAGTAACCCCTTCTAGATATCGTGTTGAGTTGGTGAGGTGGTGTACCGCATAGCTCTACAACCATAGTTAGACCTAGTACATTATGCCTTAAACATATCATAGGTGTGGAGGTATGTTCATGACCCATCACATGTTGTTGACTAGGGTGAGATGGGAAATGAGGATAAAGAAACCTTTTTTGAGTACCAAATAGAGATCGAGGATCAGTAAGATAGGATCCTTCATGGCAGATCAATTATTTTACTATGTTTCTAGTTGAAGCATGGGAATATCTAAGAGAGAACATGGGAGTGGGAGAATCAGATTCATGGTCAGTACCCATATCAATTTGTGTGTACATATTTTTGGATTTCTAGGACATAAATCTTCAAGATGGGGAGAATTTAATCACTAGAATTTTCCATGTATTTTTTTGGATATTTTTTGGATTATTTTTTATTCTTAGGTGCTGAGATGGTGTATGATTCTGCGGTACAGTGTGCCCAGAATAAATGTTTGGAATATTTTAAATAGAATTAATGGTTAATTATCTTGAAAATGTTGAATAACATCGAAATGGGGGTCTGGATCAGAAATCCCATGGTAATACTGAGTTCGAAATGTGGGGTTTACCCTAGTTGTGACATAAAATTTCTTCTGGTTATGGCATTTGAACAATATTAATAATGGACTAAAATGATTAAAATAATTAATAATTTTATTTTATATAATTTCTATGATTTAGATACCAAAAATATTTTATAAATATATATTATTGGGGAATTCCAATGTTTAACTACCAAATCCTCGATATTCGGAGGACCATTGAAGAGATTATTAATGTGTTTCAGTTTGCGAGATCGATGACCAGTGAAAGTTGAATTCAAAATATCTAACCAATAATCATTGTGAAACTCTATTTTTTATCAATGATCAATCCAAATCATTGTATAATATTATTTGGATTTTGTTTTCTTTTCCTGTTTTGGTTTCCTTGAAAAACAATGATCAATCAACCAACATATTGATCAGTAGATCATACGCATTGTGGGATGGATGAGATCAACTGTGTTTTGGGATAATTTCTTCATGATTATTGATTATTTACATATCATTTTAATTGAAAAGAATTGAGGTCAACACAAACATCAACTGAGGTCTATTCTTCATTATTTTTCCTTATTCTTTTGTCCCTTGTTTTCTTCATTCATTGTGAGTGTTTTTATTGGACCGTGGTTTGACATATATCAAGGAATAGATTATTTTTCACCTATTTAGTGGTGAAATAACCCATATTTTATATTTGGAATTGTTTGGACACAAATCTAGTGTGATGATGGAAGAAAATATGGATCATATGATTTTGGGTACCCAGTTTCGTGTTTTCAACATGAAATGATGAAAAGTTTACAACCTCATTTTTTTCAAATAGATTTAATTTCAAAAACATGTTGTTATTAATGAAAATGATTAATTGAAATGGGAATTTGGTTTTTTGATGAGGTACATGGTCATATAAATGTCTGAAGGTGTGGAAAAGAACACAGAAACTAGATCTAGAAATAAAAAATTTCTCATGGTATACACCATGTAACTTGAAACCATATACTATGTGAAACCCTATTAGTGAAGTTTAGGGTTTTTTAGGAAGCTAAGTATCACACAAATTGCATCATTATCACACTGCTTGTGTTCCTATCTGATGAGAACAGAATGTAGCTCAAAGTGTATACAGACACAGGTTTGAGTACACTAGCAGAAACATGTTGTGTACACCCCCATAGATATGGCCTGGAAAATAAGTTCAGAAGATAAGTTGTGTACTAGTACATATTTAGAAGTACATGGGAAACATCATGTCGTGTACTTCCAAAAAGACACATACATGGTTTGTTTATAATTAAAGGACCTTTGGTCAAAGGGACGTGGTGTGTAACCCTACTAGACACCATGTACTCTAAATAAGTTTCCTTGAGTACCTTGTTCTTTGCATCTTGAACATGTTTTGTTAGGTTGTGTTCCCTATAACCATTCCATTATATTTTGTGTGGAATATCCTCTTACACATATTTAAACTATCCCATTAGTGTGGCTTATTGGATAGAGTTTTTATAATCCCTCCATGAGGCCTGGATAGATATCCTCTATTCATCTTTATGACCTAGGTGGAGTTCTTGATATTTTCATGACCAACAATATGTGGTTTTTTATCCTCCAATTTTATGGTTAATCCACATTTAGTTTTTGGTATACCCCATGTACTGAGGTTTGATCTTCATCTATGTATTATATCACTTTAGACTATCAGTATATACTTTAATGGAGATACATGATAATCATTACCTAAATGAAGGATGCCATCAGTGCAATCAGAATTAGGGAGTGTGTTTTCCTAGAATAGTGTTACGTGGAACCGACAAGAATTTATCCTAGGATAGAATTATAGTTTTTAATTAACATTGGCTATTGTGTCTTTGTTGAGAACATCTCGATATTTTTATTGTATGTGTTGGAGATAAATACTTTTGCAGAGATAACTATATTCTTTTTTTGTACGCTTTGGTGGTTCGAGGTGTCCTACTAGGTATTGTTATACTCTCCCCTACACAGGATTTTCCTAGACATTTTAGGTCATGTAAATATGATCGACCTTTTAGTAGATTCCAAGATAGACCAAAACCAGGTGGTTCATTGTGAGACTAGAGAGGTCGAGGTGTGTTCCTGTGGAATTTTGACATTATTCCCTAGTTCTAATTTCAGTTTGTGATTTTTTTCATACACTTTTCAGTGGTCCTCAATTTTACCTCGTTTAAATTCTTTTACTTCTTTTCATACTCTAGAAGTGGGATTTAGAAGTATACATGCATGTTTGTTTAGTTTTTTTAACTTTTAATCATTGTATATTCTTGGAGATGTGTGTGTGTGTGTAGGTACATGGGTTAAGGCCTCCCATGTTATTGATATTACTACTTTTCACTAGTCTCAATCTCCTGGCCTATTGGAGGTGGTCTTGGGGAGTCACTTCATGGGACCCTTTAGGACGTTTTATGACAATAAATATCTATAGTCTTCTTGGATTAGGTGGACACTATTGATTATTTTTTATAAATTTATCATGATTATAAAATACTATATCCATGTTATCATAGAATTGATTAATGGTCAATTGGATATAAGAATGTGAAATCATATTCAATGAGTATATGAAGATTTTGTCCACATCACTTGTTATTACAGTACCTTATAATGAAGATGTTTTTGTAATATATAGTGATTCTTTGGGAAAATCATTAGATTCATAATTATAAAAAATATCAAGGTAATATATTCATCCTTATTTTAAATAAATTTACATGAGTAGAATTATGTAACTCATGGTATAGAGAAATATATAGTTATTCTTTGCATTAAAATTTATGATACATTATCTTTTTGGTGAGTAATGTGATAAATATAATCAACATAATTAATTAATGTATATATTCAAATATAAGAATATGAACATGCTCTGAAGTAGATTTTTAGATTTAATCAAGGACTATAATTGTTCACTGAAATACCATCCTAGGTAGGTATAAAAGGTGGCTAATTCTCTTAGCATGAAGTATCCAGATACCTTATCCATGATTAGGATTGGATGAAATCGAATATAGAGGAATTTCCAAAAAGATATACCTAGGAATCATAATGGATGGGATGAAATCTTATCTTTCCCAAATTATTTATCAACCATCTATATAATGATAAAATAGTTCTAGAAATATGAATTAGAGATATAAAACATGGTAGAAAAAAAATTATGTTGGACCTTGATAGAGATTGATTCATAAGATCTAGAACTTTATCTCTATGCTAGAATATAAAACAGGGCATTTGGATGACGTGCATATCTCATCCTTCTCTATTCACACTGGAAGAAAATATTTTATATATATCTTAAACAATAAATCCAGTAGGACAACAAGATTATATAGTTTTTAGAGTATATATCTCTATTATTATAATCCCAAAAAGTAATGTTTGGATGTTAAAATTCTAAGTGGATGATATATTATTTATCCTTACCAGTATGGAAATGGGAGAGAATCACCATATATTTCAACATTGGCCTCCCTAAGAGATTGAAATGGAGTAAATCCAAATGGGTAGTTGTGGAGAAACTTACAAATTTTTAACACTTAATTTATATTATATATTATTTCACACTCAATAAACATTAAAATTTATATATAAAGTATGTGGTAGGAATATGTGGATTAAAACATACAATTATATAAAATAAAGATACATAGTTCAGATGAACACTTTTATGGAGTCTTAAACCTTAATTATATATATAGATAAGCTTTAAGAAAAATTACGATCCTCATTTTTTATGGTATATATCAATGAATAATTAAAACTCAATAAGATATAATGATATCTTGATCAATGGATTTCAAAGGTAATGAGGATAAAAATATTCCTCTAATTGAGATCTCAAATAATAATAGTTTCCTCTCTATAATCATAATGAAATTATAAAAATGTATCTATGTAAAGAGATAAAAAATAAAACATACTATGCTGATGTTGGATAGAGGAAGTTGTTAGGACTCAATCATTCACCTTAAATGATAAAAAATTATAAATCAATTCAGAAGTATATCGAGGTAGAATAAATTCCAAATATGGGAAATGTTGATAATGATCAATGTTATCATTTGATTGACATTGTTAATAATTTATTCTTTTCAATATTTCCTAATAATGGGGTTCTCGTATTTTGGAAGAAGGGAAACATTATACCTATATAAATTATCCCCATTTATAATGTGTATTGAATAGGAATTGTAGAATATCACATATCACTAAAACCATATGAATCATATGTATGTGATGTGTTCCATGTATTAATTTTTAGGAAGTTCATACTAGATAAAATATATGTATTAAAATAAGATTTTATGTAATTAGAAAAAAACATATCTTAAGAAGAACATTCGGTGGACATCATGGATTAACGAGATAATGTATTGTGAAACAATACAAACCACCTAGTCAGTGTTCTATCTTTAAATCACATTTTTAAGAAATCTATATTGGAACATAAATATGTAATGTGAAAAGGATTAATTATTTCTTAATTGCGGTATTATAATTTTGATGTCAAAATTAATTTTAGGGTATATGAGGTAACTCAATGTGATATTACTATATTTTTTTACGTTAAATAAATATTGCGTTGAATGACATGTTTCTTCTAGATTTATTATATTATAAATAATTCTTTGTCCTTTGGATTTCATATATATTTAAGAAAGTTAACATTAATATAAATATCCAATTTACAATCATTCATAGTTCTATATGAAATTAATGTAATAGTGTCCCTAGGTATCTATCACATTGAAAAGATCATAACAGTTCCCCATTATGAATAGGAACTTAAAATTCAAATATTATATTCTAAAACATATATTTATGGTTGGATAAAAATCTACGATGGGGAAAATAGTATGTTTTCCATCATGCGTGATTACTCAAATGCATATATGTCTTTATATCATGAATGTTTTCACTTGGTTTTCACTAGGATAGGATATTATAAGAACATACCCTCCAGTAAAAAATTTACATAATTATATGACAATCGTTACTTCTATTTGTGTGCATGTTCAACGATTCATATAATTTAAAATTATTACTAAATAATTTTATGGCCTACAAACAAATATATATTTCCATAAACCATGAAGAAAACATTTCGTGGTGATGTTTGGTGCACTTGGTGTGTCACGAATGACATGTTATTGTTGGAGAAATCAGGGAAGTATTTTCAAATTACATATTTATGGATGCTGATATCACTACCATTTGATTGAAAGTATAATTTTTAAATATGTTCCTTGTAATTGGTGTGATGGTTAGTTTAATTTAAATAATCGATGAATGATGTATGAAACATGTAGGTTTTCAATATGGGTGTATAACATTCTTGATATGATACAGTGATAATTGTATTATATTATACAATGATCATTTGTATGGGTTTTTAAATGTTTCGATATTAAATTCATTTCCTTGGGTTATTTTAAAATTTTCTAGATAGTAATCTTTAACACTTGAAAATAATGCATAATGATAATGTGAATGTAACCTAGTGGGACCCACGCTATGTTTTTCGATTAATACAAATTAAATTCTATTAAAATTGAATAATTATAATTAATATTATTCCCAGTTCTAGGGAATAATTTTATTTAGGATTTATGGATTGCTTAAATTAAATAAATACTTATTTTTAAGGTAATTATTTCTTTATACAGATATATAATATTTATTTATTTAATGAGTAAATATTTAATTTTTTATATGATAAATGTCTAGGTGGATTCGTGCATTTATATTGTTTCTGGTGGTAAATACTAATGTTAATACAGGTAAAATAATATATATCACAGCGCAAGTGAGCGTACACCATATGAAAATAATAGTAGTAATAATAATTCATTTAATTGGGTAATAGTTGTTTTATTGTATTATATACTGGATTTTTTTAATTAAATAATATTTGATCCCTAACCATAAATCTATAAATAAATGTGTATGTCTATTATGGAGGGATTGATTAATATCGAGAATAATTATGCATAAAAAATCATGTTCTTTCTTTCTCAAGAATAAACAATGCTCTAAATATTCTCATTCCTCATTTATTTCTTACTAATGAGAGTGAAAAATGATTCTTCAATCAAAAAAGAATAATCAAAATGCTTAATATAAACATCACAAGATGATCAATCCATGACAATAAAACTCAAAAATCCATCAGAGTTTTTTGAAGACAATATGAGCATTTGTTGATCATCGGTAGAGGTATTCTACACATTGATCCTACAAGATAAATGTCGAAAAAAAGTATTTTTAAATGGTCAGTAACTACATCTGCCAAAAAATTACGATATGATATTCCCCTTCTATTCATTTAAATTAATTAAAAAACTAAAATGAAAAAAAAAATTCTCCTTGTTTTGGTGGCCTTCTTTGTCAATCTTCTTTGAAAAAATTTCACTGGTAACGACATTTATGTCTTGAATAAATTAACAATTATCCATAAAATCTAAAAATTTATATTTTGATGTCGTCCCCAATAAGTTCTTCTACTTCACCCAAGAAAATCATTTTCTATAAAATGAGTCACATTAAATTTAATATTTATATACTTTTTGAGGAACATTTTTCATTTTAAAGTTAAATTTAATTTCATGGTCTAATTTCTTGTTGACCAATATATAGAATCTATTCTTCCACCTCATTGTTTCTCACTTATATAACCATTATTAGTTTATAATTACCGAATAAGGAATCTAAAAACCCCATCCATGGGAGCCACAAATTCTGGACGGATAATACAAGGTCCCACAATTGTGTACACCTTTACCACTCATTGTGTATCCTTGTCATTGCACCAAGACATGTTCATGGACTCTAGGTCGTTATATAATTAATACACAAAATATTCATTAAATTAACCATTTTTTAAAAAAAATAGGGTGGTAATTGGAATTTCTTAACTACATGTCCTGTACATTTTCTATAAACAATGTAGTCAATATGTTTTCAAGTAGGAAAACATCAGTACGATAATCATCATGTAATGAATACACCTTGTATATTTAATAGGTGATGAATATCAGTTGATATACATTTAACGTTTTGTAAATATCATGTATAATTTCTATATGTCATGAACTACATAGAGGTCTGTAGTAAGTAAATTTCTATCCCTAGGCTTGTACTGTGGATATCCAATGGTGCCATGTAAATGCCATGAGGCATGCTTCCATATGTCATGTAATAGATCTTTTTATAATGAAATGTTAAATTTAATTAATTTATCCATGAAACATCATAATTATATCTTCAATGGGTCATTAATTTGATACTAGACAGCAGTTGTTAGGTTTTTTAATATATTAAATTCTTAATTAATTCTTCAAAATATTTGAAACTGTGAATCATAAATGGTCATTGAATACCGAAAATTAAACTCATTAAATTACATAGGAAATTTTATATTCATGTCTTCTATGTGTTGATAATTTTATATTACATTCAATGAAATTACAAAACATTACAATTATAAAATATGTCAAATTAGTGCATTCTATATAGTTGGAACCATTATGTATTGTTCATCCAAATACTTGTTGAGTTTTTTCAAAGTCAAAGGTTTTGTAGAGTTTTTTTGATTAAATACAAGAAAATAATTATTTTATTTAAAATCATGTTGGTTGGGAAATTTTTGGACGATTAGATGGGATTAGAAAATATGAATTTATTTAATAATAAAACCATAACTCAAATTAATTTGTGTGTATTTTATATTTTTAACAAAATAATTGGAATGAATTATACCCATTTGTTTTAAAATGTGGGTTCATTGCACAGGTATGACTAAACATGAGTGTAGACTAGACCAATATATATGATAGTTTAATTTAACTTAATTTGTATCCATAGGTTTGAAAAGTTTTGTTATTAAATTGAATATGATGGTTTGTGTGTCATCCCCCCTATCATTTTGTCATACCTATTTGTGTATGGGATTTTTATGTAATTCCCTTTAAAAATTACTTGGTTTACCATACATATATGTGAGTTATAAAATATATGTAATAAATGGAATATTATAGGAAACATAGAGGTGATTCAATATATTAACATGATGAAACCAACCCCAATGTTATATAAGTTTATAAGTGTAATATTTTAATTCATTCAAGGACTGGCACATGAAATTTTTTCTTTAGGATCATATGGTGATTTATTATCTCCTCGGTAAATTAATCATTAGATAATATCATGATCATAAAATTAAATTATTAATTTTATTACGATCAAAAAAATGATTTATTTAATGGGTGAAACCCTACGATCAGATAATTAAATGGTGTAACATGAAAAGTTAGAATTAATGTAAATGGATTATATGTAAATGCTTTATCAGAACATGGTTAATCCCTTTTTTAAAATCAACATAATATTAACAAGATATGTAAATGACAAAGATATAAATTTGTAATCGTAGTAAATAAAATCCCCCAACATAACATTAATTCAGACCTATCTTCCCTTTTGATGATGACGATTGAGACCATAGAACTAAGTGTTTGACCACCCCTTGATAAGAACATTATATTTATCAAGAATTTATTATGAATGTTTTATGGTGACATTACAATTCATTATCACATAAAGTAGAACTTTATAGAATTGATGTAACTTGGATGCCAGTGTTGAGTAATCCTAGGCTATATTTTTTGTTTAGGGAGTCCACTAAAAATATCAAGTAGTTGTAAACCTTCAATTGGAAAATTATTTTGTATCTCAATATTTTAGAGTAATTGACCTAAGACTATATTTTTTTAATATAATCTTAATATGGTTTATTTCCACTGTAATTTCTATACAAATAGACATTTCAAGTTCAAATGTGAGGTCATTGAGATATTATATAATTGTGTGAGACTTAAAGATATTAACATTATTCCTTCACGCATTATTTGTATTCAATAAAAGCACTAATAATATGTTTTTTAATTATTTTAAATAACGAGACGTTCATCAACCACATTGGAAATGTGATAAACTTATGGGAATCTAATTATCCTAATATAGTGTAACTTTTAGGAATGTTTTAGACACCTATTGTTAGTGTTTCAAAATTAACTAAAATATTACATTCTAGAATCGTAAATGAATAAACCACCTTCTATGAAGGTTAGTGGTGAGGTTTTTTCCCTATATTAATATCCTAAGTGATTCATATAATGTTTAGGGATAATGATTTCATCTATGTCTAATTAACTCATGACATCACCTAATGTGATTGATGTATATAGTGTTCTACATCATCTCTATGATCTTTATTTGGAGTGATCAATATTTTAATAACTTGATATATCCAAGGATCTATTCTTGATATAACATATACAATGTGATATAATTGGTCCCCATGTAGCGAATCACATTATCAATGATAACATAGGGGTTCTAATATTTAAAATACTTGAATACCTATACCAAAATATCATTATTTCCTCACAGTATCAGAGCTTCTATAGATTTATAGTACATTTTAATATGAACAATGTAGGTAAATAAATACCAGATATTCTCACAATATGCCTCCTTGTGACAAATTATATAAGGTGTAAATAGCCATTAGTCTTTATTGTGAATAAAATTAAAGGATTTTGAAAGATATCTAAGACTAATTCCAAGTCTAACTCCTCTTTTCAATTCCCCTATATTAAAATTATAAAGAAGGGGAAATAAATTGAATATTATTCTATATATTTCACATGTTGAAATAAGGGACATTGGAAGAAAAACAAGACCCATGAATAGAATCTAATGGGAAACTTCATGTGTATTTGTTATCCTGTGAAATTTTTCTGTTTCTATTAATTTGTTGTTATATAAAATATATAATGCTCAGATATGTATTCAAATGTAGTAATGAAGTATATTATAGATGACTTCCGAAGGTGAGGTAGATCTACAGTTTCCAATGGAGACATAATTGTTCCTGTGACTATTGTAGAATACCACCAAATGTTGTCGATATAAAAGATCGTGGTTTTAAAACATTGTTATTGTGTGTATTCATTAACCAAAACATTAATTATATATCTATACCTGATATATATGATTTTTTTAATTTTAGATAAATAAATATTTAATCTTTTTCAATGAAATAATTTCTTATTGTAAATAATATTTAAAAACGGTCTTTATTTGATGGATTACATGAAATAAGTAATGGAAATTGATATAAAATATAGTTCACAAAATTCATACCACACGCAACTATGAAATCAAAATATTAGTCATGTAAATGAAAAATGTTTAACCATATTACAGAAAGATGGAAACTTTTATTCTTTTGAACTAAAACACCTTGTTGTATGTCATTAATGTTTTATGTAAAAATGACCAATGATCCATTTCATGGAAAAGGTGAATGCTCCAAATGGATTCCTGAGTTGGTTCCTAATGATATGTTTGGACTATTTCATGTTAAAGCTAATGGTGGGAACTCATTCTTAATAACTTTTAATAATGAAATTATTAAATATGGATATGTCTACCTAATGAGGTATAAGTTAGATTAATTTGAAAGATTACTAGAATATAAGAACATAGTTGAGAAACTTAATAGATTGAATATTAATAAACATCATTTATATTGTGGTAGAGAATATATTAATCATGTCTCTATTGATTATTTATAGTAGTTTTGGATTCTATCACAACTCACCCCACCTTATAAATAATAATGGAATTTTGTAATAAAAATAACTAATCACTCCTTGTGAGACAGAGTGAGATCAATGACCATTTATGTGAGTCTTCCATTATCCATTTGGGGATATAAATTACAAAAAAATAGAACAAATAATAAAATGGGTGTTGATATAATAAAAAAACGATGTTTCCTTTGATCATTTATGTTGAAGGAAATATGTGTTCTCATATTTACATGTGTGGCGTATTGAATCATTTTTAAAGGCCTCTTCAAGTTACAAAAATTCACCTCAACACACAAAGTGTACCTTTATAATATTCCTCATTGAAATAAGGTGATATTATCAATACAAACCTTTAGACAAAATGTTTATAATGGAATGAAACTTCATATTCCATGGGATGGATAATATCTCTAAAAGAGATATAAGGATTGAGACAGGATATGATGAATTAAATGATCAAGATACAGAAGAGTTTTAACATTAAAAGATTCCAAAAAACCCATGGGGGAGGGTGTTTTGGATACAAAGATATTGTATAGGTGTATGATAGTAGTTATAATACCAGAATGATATGGTTTTATAGTAATCTATGATGGTGACTAATTAATTGTCATGAATAATGATCATGTATCCTATATAGATACAGTAAGTAGAAAAAAATTTCCATGCTATAAAAACCAATGAATTCTAAATTGGAATCCGTATATAAGAACCATATCTATTTGTTGGTAGATCCTTCATTGTATGAAAGTACCATTGGTTGTAAATGGGTATTCAAGAAGAACTTCGGCTTGGATGGATAAGTTAGTATCTATATGTATTGACTAGTTTCAAAAGGGTTTAAAAACATCAAGGAAAAAAACATGATTAATCCTTTTCAATATTTATTATGCTAATTTAAATCATAATTCCACCGACCATGGTAAATTTCCATGAAAGTTAGATTTTTTATATTGATGTTAATATAGATTTCCAAAAATGGAACCTTTTGGATGATTTATATATAACATGATATGGTATTTTTCTGACTGTAAAGGATTCCAAAAAAGAATTAATTGTGAGAAGATCCATTTATGCCTCAAATAAATCATATTGGTCATGGAATATTTGGTTTGATGAATCCATAATTGAATTTGGTTTCAAAATGAAAAAATATGACCCTTGTTATTATAATTGATTTAGTTAGAGTGATGTATTTTTCTTAATATTTTTTTAAATGAAATACTACTTATATCAAATGAAATACCAGTTATACAATCTAGAATAGACTCATTGAACACCTGCTTCTCCATAATGGGCATACTTTTATCCTCTTATATTATTGGTATCATGTACTATCACGATAGATCCAAAAAACTACTAAATATATTCTAAGTTATATATATATTGTAAAAATATAGAAAATATTTAGTGTATAACATCCCAAGAGGGGATTTTTTCCAATGTCACTTGAAATTCCTATTCCTAAGAAATTTATTCCTCTTAAAAATGTGGATAGATAGAGGTTGACAATGAGTCCATATTCATTAGAGATTAGGTTATCCATATATTTAACGTTATATATATATTGATATATTTCACATATTCCTTATGTGTTGTAGGAAGATATCAAGTTAACCCAAGTGACCTCCATTGGATGGAATTCAAGAATATCATTATGTATCTATGTTGAAATATGTATAAGTTCTTAGTCAATGGATAAGATAATGATCTAGTTATCAAGGGATATACAGATGATAATTTCCAAACATATCAAGACAATTTTAAATCACATTTATGATATCTATTCACATGCAATGGATGTTTAGTGAGTTTCAATAGATAAAAGAAGGATATTGAGGGGGGAGATATAGCATTTAATAAGTATATTATGACTCTTGAGATATATAAATAGGTAGTTTGGATATGAAAATTAATAAAAGATCTTGATGTGATTCCTAGAAGTATAAATATAATTAAACTCTATTATGATAATACAGTAATATTGGATCTCGCAAGAGAACCTAGATCATATCAGTGGATGAAGCACATACATAAAAAATTAAATATGTTAATTTATTTTACATATATATGTAAATTCATGGTGGTAGAGTCTCCATAGATAAAAATATATTGTAACCCATGACTAAATACATAACTCAATTAAAATAGGATAATCATGTGAGATTTAATATGATGAATTTCATTGGCTATTTCCTCTAGTCCAAGTGGGGGTCTATAGGAGATGGTGTTCTAAAAATAACTATGGGTGATTTAGATTTCATTTATATTAAAATAATTTAATATTAATGAAAATATATTAATATATATTTTTAATAGTTCTATGTGACTTTAATTTATTAATTTCATAGAGTATCTGTTACATTGAAAAGGGAAAATCAGTTCCCTACCACAACATGAGCCTTAAAATACCATGACGATATTATTACACCATCTTTGGTGATCAAAAATCATTCTATGATTGGGAACATAGTCTGTTGACTAAAATTTTTGAGTACTAATAAAAATATTGGAATTTATCTCCTGATATTTGAACAAGATAATCTTTATGATGGGAGATTATAAGAACAGACCCAGTTATATATGTTACACATGTTTAAGTGTCATAAGATATTTCTATCTATGAGCATGTTTAATGGTTATTGGGAATTTACGTTATTATTAAAGCATAAGATGAATAAAAAAATAGATGTATTAATACTAATCATGAAAAAAAATAGTTTAAGACATTGTTGGGTACATTGGGTGTGTCACCGATGTCATATTATTAATAAATATGTAGGGAAAGGATTTTTCCCATACATATTAATGTAAGTTGATATCTTGACCATTTTGTTAAAAATATATTTTTTGAATTAAATTTCATAGTCATGGTGAAATGAATAGTTTATTTTAGATAGTTTAAGAAATATGTATCAAGGTTATAGGTTGATGAGATATCACGAAAAAGAGTTTGTATTACAACGTTAGCTCTGATTTTTTGTTTTCTTTATTGTAACATTAACATATTTCATCTTGGTGACCTGACACTTTGTTAATAATTAATCTCAGACTGTAGACAATCCTACGCAATTCCAACAAGAAAGAACCCTAGAGGGTCACACAAAGTATGTTTTTTTATCTCAAATAAAATTCTATTCGAATTTAATTATTAGAATAAATATTATTCTCAAATGAATAGAATAATTTGATTCAGTATTTCTTAATCACATAACTTATATAAAAATTCAATCATAAGGTAATTATTTTATTCTGATAACATATATTCATTATTTATTTAATGAATAAATATTTATTATTATATGTGATAAATAATGAGGAGGACTACTAGAAAAGATTTTTTCTAATGAAAAATGTCATTTTTCAAGCTGGTAAATTAAAATTTATCATTATTCTAGTTGTCAAACCCCATGATAAAATAGAAATATTATTATTATAAAATATAACGGGTTTATACAAAGTTCTTTCTGATATTAAAAAATATTTTAACCCAAAACCTTACAATATAAATTGACTACTACATCTATTTATTAAATATTGATTGATATAAAGAATCATTATGCATAAAGAAATATGAATCTCTTTCTCATTAATAAAGAAAAATTTAGAGATTCTCTTTCCTCCTCAATCAATCCAATAATTAGAGTAGCATGATGATTATTCAATCCAAATGTAATAATCATTATGATCAACAAAAACACAAAAATATGGGTGACCTACCACACAAGCAACCAAAAATCTAATAAAGTTATTAAGAGATCGTAGGGGCATTTGTGGTCACTGATTGATATTTTCTAAACATGGATCCTCAAATAAAGAATATGGTTTACTGAAAATTGGTTTTGATGATAAAAAACTTCATTACTGAATGATATAATAATGTGGTATTAATTCTTATGATCTTTTTAAATTAATTAAAAATTTGTCATGAAAAAACTTCTTTTCATTATTGATACCTTCATTACCAAAATTTAATGAATGATTTATATTTGTCATTAAATATATATATTGTAAATTTTTTAAATAAACCATTTAATCCAAAACTTATTGGGTCTAGATCAGCCCAAATAATAACTTTAGTTACCCCATAAACCGTCTATTACACATGACAGGCATAGACGAAATGAACCAAAAAATATTTTATAAAGGTAACATTTTTCAATACAAGAAAGAAAAAAATAGATTATAAGAATACATTATAATACATATTTATAAAAATAAATAGATGTATAAATATAAAAATAAATAAAAATAAATTGATCATAAATTTTTTATCCTTATAGGTTTTTATATTGATCATAACCCCAATTGTAACATTTTAAGTAATGAGAAGAATCCGAAACATATTCGAAAGGTTAAAAGATATTGAAATATAATAAAATATTTTATACTATATATATAAATTAAATCTAATTGTTATATATATATGGTTGTTGGGTTATATTTTATGACCCATATATATTAAAATAAGAATATAAGTTTGATGGTGTATACGATATGCAAAACAATGTTTAAAAGAACTGTAACATACTATTAAAGTATTATTAATTAATGTGATAGTTATTTCATAGTATTTGGACTGGTAGATATGAATATGAGTAACTAAATTATAAAAAAATTGGTTTAAACTTGTATAAAATAATTTAATTTGTTATCAATTGATTAAAAATGCAAATAAAAACCATTTAAATGTTAGAAAAATATATTTCTGAAGAAAAAACATTTATTCTTGAAATTTTGTTTTTATAATCATAAATTAAATTGGTTAGTATTGCTGTTTATTTTTATAGAAACATATAAAATATATATCTAGTAATCTTTTTCTGAATTATTCAATATATTTTGCTGGGATGATATAATAATAAATCTATTTTTATACAAAGACATGTTTTTTCTTCTAAAGAACAGAATTCATCATGTTATATGCAAGCAATTTAAAATTAATTTTATCTAATTTTAGGGGATTTTTTTTAAAATTCACTTCATTTTTGTCATCAACATTTCAAATTATCTTATAGTGAGGTTTTTATTATTTTCTAAGAAAATTAGTTTTTCGATGAATACTTAAAATATTATTTTTATTAAAATTGTATTTTTTTTAAATAAATTAAAAAAATTAAATTAAAATGGGGTTAAATGTAAAATATGTTTAATTGTATTATTATTAATCTAATTTAATTCATTTTAATTAATTTCATATCATGTTTTTATATGAAAATTTTATACACTTAATAAAGCTTTTTCTTTGGAAACCCTCATATTCATTTCTCTTAGAGGTTTAATTTTAAAATAAATTATGCCGCTTAAATGTTGAAATTAGTAAAATTCATTTTATATATTTAATTTGAATAATTAATATTTGATAATACCATCAAATTAGTATTTACACAAAATGAATACTATATAGATTAAAAAATAATTATCGCGGTTATGGTTAAAATATGGTTTTTCTCGTTACATATGCCTATGTGAAAATTAATTTTACACAAAATAAAACATTAATTTAATAAATTTTATTTCATATTAAGAATATTTTTATCTACATTATCATTTAAGGAGTGTATTTTGTAGTCTAAATGTATAAATTACGAGGGTAAATAAATAAAATGTGTTACCAGGATGAGATCTAGAATGGTAAATGTGCAAAACCACAGAGGTTAAGGAAATAACATGTTCAAAATATATTCCTTTTTGTGTTTGAGGTGTGGATAGACCTTAATTTACTTAAATCCATTATATATCAATTTTAGGCACGTGGTTTGAGGGTAACATCCAATTATCGAATAGAATTGAGTAAATAAAAAATTGTCGCTCTTGTTCAATTAAAAAAGGGAAACACCTACCCTCATTTATTCACACATATTAGTCAATTTATCTCAACTAAAAACTACCAAAAAATCTCTCTAAAATACTTATTCACATTACAGATCTTCTTTTATTCCCAAAATTTTAACCCAAGGGTCCTTATTTAGAGATCTAAAGGATGATTTTTTATGTGAGGGTAATTGTCTTCAGTAAGTAAATTCTTTTTTTACATCTTCTCTTACTAGAATCATTAATGTATTAATAATTAAAATATAAAATCACCTTCATCTAAAATATATCTATATGTTATTATGGTGATGACATAACCTATATCCAACTCATATTCCATAAAATTATAAATGAACCCATTGAGCGTGTTTACAGGAGACTACTACCTTGTAAACCAATGTAATTCATTTTACTTCACCACATATAATGGGTTCATATAATAATTAATTTAATATATATATATATATATATGATATTTATGATAATATTATAATTTTTTAATTATAATACCACCTCTATCTTTCTGCCTTCCAATCCACTCAAATATTATTATATCACTCATGTGAACATGGGGACTACCAGCTCCAGGAAATGATGTCATTAGATTTTCATTTATTTTAAAAATATCTTATAATAAGGATGGATTTGATGAAAATATATTATTAATATTATATAATAAATATTTTAAATGGTTAATTATTGTTTAATTTTATTTAGTTCTATTAGTAATAAAGTTAAAATAGCATTCATGCGTAAGTATGACCTTCCATCTCTACGAACGTTGTAACTCGATTTTATTTCACTATATTTCATGTCACATTAAAATTAAATTTATATTGATTATATATGAAATTTATATAATGGATAAAAATATGTATAATATTTAAAAATGATCAATTTACATGTACCAAAACTACCAAACCAAAACATTCATGAAAAACAAAGGAGTCGTTACCTAAAATAGTGATTTTTACAATGAATTGATATTAAAAGAGTGATAATAGGTTATAAGTATTTTATACTATATATTTATTATATGGGAGGTTTTGACACATACGATGGAATTCGGACCTAAATTCAAGGATTTCATCTCAATTTGAAATCATTGTGACATAATTAATTGTTATGAACATAATATTTTTTATATACTGTATATAAATCACATTTAACGTATTATATATTGAATAATTCATATTTTATTGTATTCAATGTTTTAATTCAAATTACTTCATCTCTGAGGATTTAATATGAAAGTTACCGAGTGCTAGATATTTCATAACTCAATTTGGTATCAATGGGATATATCATTTATTAATTTATTATATTGTGTATATATTATGTGTGAAATTTCCTTTTATTTATTTTTATTTTATTTTAAAAAAATTATTTTAATTATTTGAGCACAATCAATTTATTGAGTAGTTCTCATATCAACATTATGATCAGTATATTGTTTTCATCTCAAATTATCTTCTTTGGAAATATATTATGTTATACACATATATTCATTTATGAGGTGTATCTACTAACCCATTGATAATTTATTTCATGGATATATTTATACTTAGGGTATTTAATTTTCATTTGAATCTATTTATTTTGTGGGGGTTGTGATTCTAATGTTAACAAAGTATTTAGGGTTTATTTCATAATGTCATCATTATTCAGGATTGTTTGTGTTTATGTCTATAATGAGAGAATTATGTGATATTTCTATCTTAAAAATAATATATTTTCTTCTCATTTAGTTATTCTTCAAAATTATATGTTTTTGTTATATTTTCCTATTTTACATTTAAAAATATTTGAAAAATATTTTAAAGAGATATAGATTTTTCTTCCTCTTTAGTCGGAAATGATTTCATCAATGTCCCTATTTTCAAAACAATTATTGAATTTTTTTAATATTATCCATGAAATTATAAATTAAATCATCACCCATTTTTTACATTTATAAAATAGATGAAATTTGAATCATATAATCATTATCTAAATGAGGTACATTTTGAATTTTCTTATAACATTTTCAAAGGATTTATTACAATAGTGTACTTGGAAAGAGTGAAATTTCATACCCTCATGAACTATAGATGCATTGAATATTACTTTAAATTTATTCCTGATTATTTTATAAGAAAATTATATTACTTATACTCTACAAATTTTTAGTTCATAAAATATATTTTCAAAGTAAAAGGAGTATTTTATTTATGAATATTTTTAATTAAATTTTTATTGTAATTATTTTCATCAACAACAACATTCCTTATTTTTCTTATGCTTCAATGGGGATTTTTTTTACTGAGACCTTTATTTTTTTATCTAAAATTTTTATGAATTTTTTGAGTGATAATGTACTATTTTGATACCATTCACCATATTACTATGGATTTTTTATGATTATGTTCATTCATTTGGGAAATTATTACCATTTTCATTTCAATGTGAATTTTTACAGTAATTATATATTACTCCATTAATATGAGTAATTAATTATACTTATTTAGTGATGGTTAGTTCATAATATAAACCCTTGATCCATCCAATGGCCCATAGGCCTTCAACATTTTTTTATTATAAAAGACCCCCTTTTAAGGGAAAAATGGGAAAACCCCGACATCAAGGACTTAAGACATTATAGACCTGAACATAAAAGAGATAAAAGCCAGAAAAAAAGCATGGAGATGACCCACCCTAGCATATGATCAAAATGAAGCCATCCACATTTTCATGACAGTCCAGTGGGCAAGTGTCCAGTGTCAAAGCACAGACTTGATCTGACGGATAACGCCATGCCCTCTCAAACAACCAAATCCAAAATGTCCTGCAAAGATGAACCGATAGCTCTGAATCCTCCTATAGGGTCATTCCATGTAGTAAGTCAGCTGCTAAAAAACCCTTCCAAGAGAATAGCATAGAAACCTCCAACAAACATGTCCTGGACCAACCTTGATAACAACCTCAGACCCTCGCCACCGCAGTCACAGATGCCCAGAGGACAATCCAAAAAACATGAGTTCAAGCCAACTTCATCTAGGACTGGATTTCCCAAACCCACGCTAAGGGACCGCCACCAATGAGGAAATCTAGTTCATTCTGAAACAAAAACTCCACTCTGGGCATAGATCTGCTCTGATTCGAACCACGGATGCACCCTCACCAGATTCCGGCCAAGCCACAGTGACAATAATAAGAAAGACCATCATGCCACACCAGAACAACAAAAACAAAACTATCTAGAGAACAAATCCACAAATAACCAAAAAAACCACCAGTAAAAACTCACAAAATATGAAAATAGAGAACCCCCCCCCCCCTCCATAGCACTGAAAATCTGACCCAAAGCTACACCGTGATTTCTCTAGAAGCATACCCTCTCGCTGGATGATCCAAACTACCCGGACCGGTAGATCAGACCACCCCATACCTCGACAAAGCCGGAGGAGGAAGACCACAGAGGGCCGACCACCACAGCTCCTCTGAGAAGTGGTAAAGTCGTCCCACGACGACGTGTGATCCGCACCGAGCCGGCCGCCGAAGATCCTCTGAGAGGCACCTCTGCAACACACGTTGCACCACACCGAGTCAAACCCAAGCCGAGCCGACCGCCGGAGCTCCTCTGATATGTGACACCACTGCACAAGCCTAGGCTCATACTGAGTCGAACCCACCTTCACCGCGATCAGATCCTGGCCCTAAGGGGGGAGGAGAATGACGTCGCATGCAATCCTAGATCCATGAGATGGGGAATACCATGCCTCTCTGAGGTTGTGTACATTAGTGAATGGTATAATATAAACCCTTGATGCATCAGTAGTTATCATGAGGAAAACTATATTGGGTATTTGGTCGACGCCTCCATTTAGGTAAAATGTCTTGGAATGAGGCCCTGATGGAATTCTAATTAAGTGTGACATTATTAATTCTCTCATTATGAGATTAGTTATTTGAAATGAATGAAACTATTAATGAATAAATATAGAATATTTTCTGATTAATATCCATTGAATAACATAATGATCCATTCCATAAACATATAGGTTTTGTGCCTTTAGAAACACAGACCCATAAAAACTATTTCATAAAATATCTACATTATCTCCCACTAAGTTCTTCATATCTATAACACTTATTTGAAATATCTTACTCAATGAATTTATTCATAACCTAGGTAAATAAAACATAATAATGGTGAGATGAGATGCTTAGTAATGGTATACAAGGAAGAAATTTTTATCATATAATCATAACATAAACATACTGGTATGAGAACATGAGACTAAAATTTGAAAATCACAACCTTATTATCAAAAATCATAATATTATGTCATGGAATAGATCCTATAAGTTCATAAGACTTGAATAATAATGTAATAAAATATTATAAGATATGGAATCATAACATTAACATAAGATATTGATTCTTTTCCTACACATAAGTATATAAAACCAATTCCTTAGTAATAAAGGTTCATTACCACGATTATCATAGTATATTGGATTTACTCCCATATCCATCATTATTGTCATTGCTCACTCCCAAAACCATTATATTTGATTTGGTTTACTCTCCAAACAATCGAATTAGTCATGGTTAACTCCCACGACTGTCATAGTGGAAAAATTTACATACTAAAGTAAGTTCACACTTCATTCTAGTATTAAGATATTAATCATTTCCCAATGAATTGGAGGGTGATATAGGTCCCACCCGTATTTAATAACAATATCAACACAATACTTGGTTATAACATATCCAATATCCTTGGTCTTAACGTAACCCTCATCTATGGTCAAAATAAAATGACAATCAGATAATTTTCCATGACTTCTCACCCGGGGCCCATGTCGTGACTACCCCAACTGGCCTTCTATAGGCCAATAGCTGACAAGTAGCACCAGAAAGGCATATCCCTTAATGGGAAGGTATTTCATTTAAACTTGTAAAAACACATAATCCAAGACCACAACAAGAAGAAACTATAGAGTGAACTTCGATAGTAAAAAAGTGTACTGAAAGTAAAGGAGTGGAATATAGGCCCAACTAAAAAGTACAAGTACAACTGAAAAGAGAAAAACAACTTCTGTATCATCCACCGAGGATCCTATATGAAGGGTAGGTACAACTCACGATAAGTATTCACTGGAGCACATCACGTTAAAGGTCCACCTCTAAGCACCACCCCGTCCTAGCTCTCTTAGCCTCAGTCAACGTTGTATGTTGTCTACATAAGATTGATCAAGGTGTGGGCATAGCCCATGCAGGGGTGAGTATAACGATACTCAGTAGAGACCCCGAGATCCCCGAAGGTCTCCTAGAGTTCAAAAAAGGAATAAACACAATGGAATACCTTAACAAAAATGCATGAAACAGTCAAAAATTATACGTAGTTATATACCCATACATATACCTAAGTTATCAAGATATTCACGTCTCATACATGATGGAAGAATATCAAAAAAGTAACACCACGAAGGTAACACAACGAAGGTAAATTTACCACACAGGTAACATCGCAAAGATAACACCACGAAGGTAAAAGTAACTTATAGGTAACACCATGAAGATAACACCATGATGATAACATCATGAAGGAAAAATTACCACATAGATAACACAATGAAGATAACACCGTGAATGTAAAATTACCACACAAGTATCACCACGAAGATTACACCACGAAGGTAAAAGTACAACATAGGTATCACCATGAAGATAGCACTATGAAGGTAAAAGTACAACACAGGTATCACCACGAAGATAACACCATGAAGGTGAATGTACCACATTGGTATCACTGCGATGATAAAATATTCACCTCACACCATGTATTAAGTATAGAATTATAGATGATTAGTCGCAAAGCTAGATCATCTTATTCTGTCAAGATTCACTACTGTTAACCATACCGAGTCTGACCCACACATGATTGATAGATATTAACACCCACAATGATCCACATAGGATTTGACTCGCCCCGAGTCAATAGGTACTAACCCCCGAAATGTCCTACACTGGATTTGACCGACACAGGATCAGTATGTGTTGAAAAACACAATATCGTTGAGTGCTAACCCATAGAAGATCTATATGCACTAACCAACAATGTTTCACTGAGAAATGATCCACACAGGATTGGTGTTGACCCACACATGACCGCTTAGTACTAACCTCTATATGTTTTGTCTCCAACCTTCGCCTCACGGTCAATCACTGGATTCCTGTTCATAGAACATTTGGGAGAATTGTACCTTAATAAATCAGTCATACCTCAACCACCATAAAGATCCATGAAGAAATATACCAAAGTACTGTCGTGTCGTAAGGGTTCCAACGTGAGAGACGGTGCGTCAATCGGATGCTCAGTCTGTGACTAATAAGCATTTTAGTTCTGAGGGCCTGGTTGGATTTAGGTTTGATCCAACACAACCACACTCCAACTTTCTCCAAAACTCAATTGGAGTAATACCAAAAGGTTCGCCTCTTCCTAAGGGTTTCAGTGCTCTAAATTATTCATCAAATGGACGCTTTGTCTGTTAGTTACACCCCTTTATGTGAAACGGGGGTGATTGCGTCTTGGTCTGACCGGGCTCAGTCTGGCCTATCGGGAAACATCAAAAGGACCACATCCCAGAAGGAATCCCAACTCCATTATTGGCGTGTTGAATGAACACCTAGTTTATCAGTTATGGGTGTTTCTTTATTTGGGGACTGGTTGGGACTGGGCTCGGTCCAACTCGGTCAGGCTGGCCTGACACAACGGGTCTCAGGGTCCACATAACCCCACTCGAGTATGAGCCACTAGGGGTTGGTCGAATTTAATGGGTTCGGCCCATTAGGTTTGTCCCGGTTTGGTTTGCGGGCCCGGACCTTGGTTGTCCTAGCCCATCTGGTGGGGCTCGGCCCATACGTGTTGGACCACTGGGCCACGGGTCCGACCCAACCCGCTGGCGGGTCCGGAATGTTGGGCGGGTCAGGCACATTGGGTGAGTCCTGCCCGCTCGGTCGGCCCGCGCCGGCTCAATCATCTATGAGGTGAACCATTTTGCCCCGCTGGACCCCCGCTTGTGGGGTCGTTCACTTTCCAGTGTGGCACTGCCGCACCACAATTAACTGGTCGGACATTTGGTCGACCGGGTGTCACCAACATGGCGCGGCGTGGGCCATGAAGCCCCTTCCTTCCATTTCCTGCTGGTCATGGACACTTCCGCATAAGACGCATGTGTGTTTCGCACAGGGCCGTCGCGGCGGGCTATCACACGCCGCCTTCCACTGCCTACAGCCAGTTGTCGTGGGTCTCCTCTGAAATCTATCGGTCACCACCGGCATGGCGCGCCGACAGTTTCTTTCGTGAGTCACTCGATTCTCCCTGGTATCCATTCTTGGTATCGTCTACACATACCGCTCTTCTGCGCTACCACCATCATAGTGTGACTCGAAATTTTGTGTTTCCATCAACCTGTAAATTTTTCCCCAAGGTTCACTTCAAGAATGAAGTTGCGGGGGGTATGTGCCATGTTTGTTTGGCCTGCACCATCTACGGTAAAGTGATATAAAGTGGTAGAGGATTTAATTTATCAAAGACGAATTTCAATATAGACCCCCACCTCAATATAGTTGGAGAACATCTGCGCTTGACGGATACTCAACATTCGTCGTTCCCACAACAAGCCACCAATGTTGTCATTCAAACGTCGTCCTTTAGTTCATGATTTAGTGTCACTCATCACCACCTACTAGAACTAGATCCATCCTCTATGTAATGGTCATCGTGGCACTTTATCAGAACTTTTTCTCTTGGTGAAGCCCTACCAATACCTCTTTACAAGAACTATATAAATAGGAGAGTGGGAGAGTGGGTAACCCCTATGGAATTAATAGGGGTTCATTTAATAATAACCTTCCTAATTCCAATGACACTGTTACAAAGGATTGGACGAGTCAAGACATTTAATGGCTTGATATGTCTTTGGTCCTGCCACCACCTCTTGTCCATTGGAAGATTATAAGCGAGTGAAATAAAACAAAAATTTATTTTATTATTCTTTTAAAAGTCCCAAAATCTAACTTTTTCTCCAAACCCTCTACGGTCGAAGTGAAGCCTTCCTTATCTGAATCCCAGTGCTATGGATTCAATGGTGCCCTCAGATTTTTATTGCAAGAACCAGTTCAAAAGTTTGAAAATTCCACCCATGTGTTTACTGAAAATACCAAAAAAAGTTCAGAAAATTATTAACTATCACCCTCGACTTGCATCGGTCAAGGTTAGGCTCCGCCCAAGGGGAAAACGCCCTCATGAGCTCAATGATACTCTCATATTTTCAATATGAGTTACTCTTTAGATTTTATGGATTTTACAACAAAATAATTTTCACTTAAATTTTTATTTATGGCCAAAAACTATCTTTCACTGGTGGCCCACTCCGGCCAATGTTAGTATCATCTTAAAGAAATCATACACCCATGAGTTCAACGGTGGTCTCATATTTTTAATTCGAGTTACCATTCATGATTTATATGTATATGAAAAATAAAATAAATAAATTTAATTATTTTATTTACGGTTATGTCAATTTCGGGTTTTCCCACTGGAGGCCTGCGCCGACTAAACTTTTGTCGCTTCTAGGGTAAACCCGCCATCCTGAACGCAAACGATGCCCCCAGATTTCTGATTTGGGCATCCATTTAAGAGTTATTATTGTTTTTCTAGAATACTAGTCATGCACTCTATTTTTTAACCTAACACTATCGACAGATCATTCCGGGCACTCCGGGCCTCAAAATTAAACATCTTCATATTTTGCGGTCTCAAAATAATTCCATATAAATAAATAATAAATATATGTAAATTCCAGGACATTATATTCTCCCTCACCATAGGGATTTACGTCCCCAAAGAAAAAATAAGGCAGTCCAAACAAAAGAGGGTACTGAGCACGAATATGAGCCTCCAGCTCCTATGTGAAATCTTGGGGGTTCCCGTGCTACCACAAACTCACACTAAAGTGATCCAAAATCCACAAAGGACTTGATCTTATTGATCTTATATCTCCACTAGGAGCTCCATAAAAGTCACCACATCTTCAATTCCAACTCACCATGGTTGATAGCATGTGACAAATTATTCACGTATCTCCTCAGCTGAGGCACATGAGAAACATTACGCATCCGGTGAATCTATGGGGGAAGCGTTAGATGGTACACCACCTCTCCAACTCTATTGAAAATATGGAAAGGTATGATGAACCTCAGAAAAAACATGGCACAATGGACAAACCTTCATAATTCTCATCAGGGTGACACCAATAGGAAGACTTGGTCTCCCTCCTCTGACTCCAAGGGTCTCTGTCTCCTGTCAGCATATAAATTTTGTCGGCTCTATCCAGTCTACACTTGATAACAAGTGATGCATCATGATACAAAATTTTCCAATTCTTCATTCATACCTAGTCACCAGTACTAACGTTGGAGGTCCTGATACACCTTTTCCACTCTAGGATGAACTGTTAAAGGGAATGTATGGAACTCCCTCAACACCTCCTTACAAAGCTTCACTGTTACCATGGTGCTTCCTCTAAAGAGAACGATGTGCACCCCACCATAATAAAATACTTTAGGAGATCGTCTTGAGGATATCTGATCACATCGGGCCTCATAGTCAACATACCCAAGCTAGGCCTCCTGAACTCGCTGAAGAAGTGGGGGAGTGACAGTCATAGAATTGAGGTAAGCTACTCCATCATTATCCACGAAGGAAATCCACATCGCAACTAGATGCTCTAACGCCTCACACGACAGTTGTAAACCAGACACCATGTTCAGTCTATCTACTACCACATTCCCCTTCCCAAGAGTATAGACTATCTCAAAGTCATAGTTTTAGAGGAACTCTAGACATCCTTGTTGTCTCAGGTTTAGGTCCTTCTATGTGAAGATATACATGAGACTTTTTTATTATAGTAAATAGTAAATTGTTCACCCATCAAGTAGTGTCTCCACATATTCAATGAAAATACCACTACTGCTAACTCCATGTCATGGGTAGCATAGTTCTGTTCATGTTGTCTCAACATCCGTGAGATGTAGGCAGTCACTACCTGCTCTTACACCAGGAAACAACCTCTTTTGGTCCTTGATGTGTCACAGTAGACTACAAACACAATTCTCTCTTCAAGGGGCCTCAAGATGGAGGAACTCGTCAGCCTCTGTGTCATCTTTTGAAACCACCGATGACACTTATTCTCCCATAGGAAATGAACCTCCTTCATTGTCAATGATGACAAGGGTGTCGCTACCTTGGTGAAGTCAGGTACAAATCTCTGGTAGAAACAAGCCAAAGCAGATGTCCCTCCCCCCATAGGGAGATAGTCCTAGAAGCATCTTTTGTAAATATGTCCCCACACTCTTCCCCTACTACTGGGAACTGAAAACTCGAAACTCCTAGTTCCACGAGGGTAAGGATGGCCAACTCAAGAGTGATTGGCTCCACCCTCCCATGCATGAGTTTATTCTGTGCTACCGAGGTTTCCTTCTTCGCTGACCGAGGAAAACCCATTCCAACACTATAGATAAACAACATCCTTTTTTCCTAATACATTCAATCTAAGTATGAATTGTGGATGAACATTCCATACCCAAACTTAATCTGTAAGGCCTCGACACTGTCACCAAGAGGTTCCCACCGAAACTCTTGCCTCAAGGGTCATATCACTATGTCGGCATAAGTGTGATTATCGAGTCTCCTCCAAAAGGTATCTCCAAGTTTAAGTGTCAAGTAATAGATTTAATCGGAAACTCTAGGTCTTGAAAAAGATTTTTGGCAAGAAGAAATTATTGGTACCTATGTCTATTAATACAGCAGGTAGTAGTAGACACAGACCGTACCTTGAATCATTCCTGGAATCCTCGGGTCACACCCCTTGACCGTATACAGCTACTCCCTTCCCTTGTACTCCAACTCCCTGAACCTAGTGGGGACCACATTGGGGTGGTGGTTGTAACATGTTGAAATGTATACCACCTCATGTAGCTCTCCTAACTCCACTTCCACATCTTCTGCCCAGCAGATTCATCTGTCGCTATCACTTCCTCTTCTCGAAACATTTTTCACACCCAAGTCTCTATGACTATAATTTTTTTCATGTTTTCCCACTGATAACATTCACTGGTTGTATCCAATCAGGAAAATAACATTCAACTAAAAAGGTTCTCTCTAGCACCCTAACATATGTAAGAATTCATAGAGGCAATGTGCTGGATCAGATGTCCCTAAACACACCTTGATCAGAGATCCAATCCTTGAAGCACTGATCGTACTGTATTCATTGAGTACCAGGGACAATCGATATGCCTCGATAAATACTCATCCAATGACATGTCGTCCTATCTAAGTTGCAGAAGCTCTAAGGAACACTCATCCTTTATCTTTTTATGGAAAGAGACCCCCTTCTTTAAGGAAGGTTCTTAAGCTTCTCCACAGAAAAGTCACCTCTTCACAAGATCAGGCGTAATAAAAATATGGTCATCATTTTGCTAAGACATGTAGAAGGATATCTACTAGGACCTCCATCAAATCAAACGATACCCTGGATAGATGGATACTCGGCCACCTCTTCAAGCTAGTCCTTAGCCACCTTATTCGGACTCGCCTCAGAACCTGATGGGTATCTGATGCTGAAACACGTCTAAGGCACTAAGCCTACACGGGTTCTCTACCTGGTACCACCGGTTGAAATACTGACCAATGGGAAGTGATATAGATGGCATAATACCTGAAGGAACCATCTAGGTAAATGGTCCATGTACCGAAGCCTCATCACCATGTAGACCATCCTTGTGGTCACGTACAGATAAAGACTAGTAGTTAGGATCACCATTTGGTCTGCTGGTGTCCCAAATAGGAAGAAAACTCTAGCCACAGCCTCTAGACAGTCATCAGCTGCCTGGGGACTTGTCTCACTTTGGAACCTCGGAGACCTCTGCCGCTGGAACTCGTGTAACGTGCTCAATTGGAGTGAACTCTATACTAGTGGGGCTACTGGTATCTTCTACCAAAATTGTGGTGGTGCTACATGTGCACCACCCAATGGTACTATAGTCGTAAGAGATCCTTGCATCGACGCCTCATTACTTGGTGGGCCGTCATCATGTACTCTCTCAATAATCCTTGCTGGCTATCTATGTGGTAGCTTCTTGAAAGAAAACAGGTGTGCCATGATCAATAAGTTATACCTTGTG
Organism: Viscum album; assembly: GCA_963277665.1. Taxonomy (NCBI): domain Eukaryota; kingdom Viridiplantae; phylum Streptophyta; class Magnoliopsida; order Santalales; family Viscaceae; genus Viscum; species Viscum album. The sequence goes on along the minus strand of OY728156.1, from coordinate 685,192,605 downwards.
TAATGACTCAAATTGATCAAAGGAACAACTTTTAAAGAACACTTGCAATCAGTGTTTTCGTGCATTGAGTCAAAAATTAGAATTCAGGGTCCTGGTGAATGGATATGTCGACTGCCGCACCAACACAAGATTCCACAAACTGAACACCCAAACTCATAACACTCACCACTATTTCCACATTGAAAAGATTAGAGTCTTAGTTATTCAGTAGAACTGACGCCTTTGACACCACATTGTCACGAACTGTCCCCTAGGGCCCATGTTGTAACTACCCCAAGCCCACCAGCTGTAGGCCAGGGGCTGAAGACTATCACTAGAAAGGCATATCCCTTAATGGGAAGGCATATCCTTTAAACCTATACAAACACAAAATGAAAGAACACAATAAGAAGAAACTACAGAGTAAACTACTATAGTAAAAAGGTGTACTGAAAGTAAAGGGGTTGGAATAAAAACCCAACTGAAAAGTACAAGTACAAATAAAAAGATAAAACTACCTCATGGATCATTCACCGAGGATCCTACCTAAAGGGTAGGTACAATCCATGATCAGTAGTCACTACAGAACATAGCATCAAAGGTCCACCTTCGAGCATCATCTCGTCCTAGCTCTCTCATCCTCGATCATCCATGTCTGTCATCTGCACAAGACACGACAATGTGCAGAAATAGTCCATGCATGGGTGAGTATAATGATAATAATTAGGGACCCCGAGACCCCCTAAGGTCTCCTATAGTCCCACAAAAGAATAACCACAAAATAATACCTCAACCACAATGTATGAAGTAGTCAACAACTATACTTAGGTATATGCCCATACATATAACTATGTTATCAAGATATACTCATCTTATACCTGAGAGATGAATATCAAAAAGGTAACACCATGAAGGTAACACCATGAAGTTAAAATTTCAACACATATAATACCATTAAGGTAATACCACGAAGGAAAAATTATAACACAGGTAACACCACAAAGATAACACCATGAAGGTAAAAGTACCACACAGGTAACACCACAAAGAAAACACCACAATGGTAAAGGTACCACATTGGTATCACCCTAAATATAACACCACAAACGTAAAATTAACACATAGGTATCACCATGAAGATAGAACCACGAAGGTAAATTTACCACACAGTTATCACCGCGAAGGTGAAGGTACCAACCAGGTGTCACCACGAAAATAAATGAATTGGATCACACTAGGTATTAGTGAAGTATAGAAGTATAGATGATTAGTCATGAAGCTATATCATCTTATTCTTTCAAGAGGTACTACCTCTTACCTTACGGAGTTTGTCCCACATTGGATCAATAGGTACTAACTCTCACAATGATCCACACAGGATCCGACCCACCCGGATTCGATAGGTACTAACCCCTGCAATAACCCACATAGGATATGACCCACACTGGACCGGTATCCACTGACCCACAAAGGATCTCTAAGCTCTGACCCACACAGTATCCATATGCACTGACCCATATAGTATCGTTGAGTGCTAACCCAAACAGGATTGGTGCTGACCCACATAAGATTGCTCGGTACTAACCTTCATGTGATCTGTCTCAAACATTTTCCACACTTTTAGCCACTAGATTCCTGATCATATAATATTTGGGAGAAATACTCCCAAAACCATTGGTCATACCTCAACCACCAAAAATATCCATGGAGAAATACTCCAATGGACTGCCATGTCGTAAGGGTTCCAACGCGAGAGATGACACGTGAAATGGACTCTCGGTCTATGAATAATAATGGTTTTCAGTTCTGAGGTCCCGATTGGATTCAGGTTTGATCCAACACAACCTCACTCCAACTTCCTCCAAAACTCAAGTGGAATAATCTGAAAAAGATTGCCTCGTCCTAAGTTTTCTGGTGTCATAGATGGTTTATCGAATGGATGCTTGAACTATTAGTTACACCTCATTCTGTAAAACGGGGGTGATCACACCTTGGTTTTTCTTGACTCAGTTGGGCCCACCTGTATAAATCAAAGGGACCACTTCCCAAAATGGTTCTCAATTCCATAAAAAACGTTTTGAATGGACATAAGGTTTGTCATTTATGGGCGTTTCTTTATTTGGAGACTGGTTGGGTCTGGGCCCGGTCCGACTCAGTCAGGCTGGCCCGACGTAATGGGTCCTAGGGTCCACCTGACCCCGCTTCTGTTTGGCCCAAATAGGGTCGGCCCGATTTACTAGGTCCATCCCATCGGTCTCATCCTGGTTCATTTCATAGGCTCGGGCCATGGTTGGCCCGGCCCGTCGGGTGGGGCTCGACCCACCCGTGTTAGCCCATTAGGCCACAGGTCTGGCCAGGCCAACTGGCGGGTCAGGCATGTTGGGCAGGTCCCACATGTTGGGTGGGTCCGGCCCACTCGGTCAGTCCATGCCGGCTCAGTCCACCCGCTGGCGGACCGTTTCGCCCCGCCGGCCCCGTTCTTGCGGGGCCATTCGCCAGCCGGTGGGGCACTGCCCCACCGCAATTAACTTGTCGGCCATTTGGCGGACTAGTTGTCTCCAACACGGCGCGGTGCAAGTGGCACTTCCCCTTCCTACGATAGTATGCTGGCCACAGCCGCTTCCGCTAGCGGCCCTTGTGGGCGCTGCACTTGTCCCGCGTAGCTAGCTCGGGTCGACCGCCCTTGGCCGCCACAGCGCACCGTCGCGTGCCGCCTTCCATCACTCACGGTCGGTTGGCATGGGTCTGCTTAGGTCACCACCTACTGCCACTGACATGGCGTGCCATTGGTTTTTTCTGTGGTTCACCACACATGTTTAGGTGTCCATTCTTGGTGACGTATATGCCTGTGGATCTTCCGCACAACCACCGTCACACTATGACACGCCATTTCTCATTGCCATCATGTTGGAAATTTTTCCCCTATGTTCACATCATGAACTAAGCAGCGGAGGGTTTGGACTTTGTTCCATTATCCCGCACCCTCCACGTTAAAGTGATATCAAGAGAAATAGGTTTTAATTTATCAAAGAAAATTTTCAGAATAGACCCCCTACCTCATGATTGTTGGAGAACGTCCACGCTTGAGGGAGAGTCGACGTTCATCATTCCTGCAACAAGTTTCCAACGTTTCCATTAAAATGTCATCCTTTGGTTCTTGATTCGGTGTCACTTTTCACTGCCCACTGGAACTGGCTTATTCCTCCAAGTGATTGGCATCATAGAACTTTTTTATAACTTTTTCTCTTGGTGAAATCTTGTTAATACCTCTCCCCTAGCTCTATATAAATAGGAGAGGGGGAGAGTGAGTAACACCCATGGAATTAATGGGGGTTCATTTAATAGGAACATTCCTAATTCCAATGGTGTTGTTACAAAATATGTGAGGAGTCATCCAAATTAATGTCTTGACACATTGTTGGTCTTTCCAATGATGCTTTTCCGTTGAAGGAATAGAAACGTGAGGAATAAAATAACTAAGTTATTTTTTTTTCTTATTGTAATCCCTAAATCTGACTTTTTTCCCAGAACTACTACAGTCGAAGTGAAGCCTCCCTTAAGTGAGTCCTGACACTGTGGATTGAGCGGTTCCCTAGAATTTATAATCTGAGCACCATTTCAAAAGTTAGAAAATGCCGCCCGCGCATTTACTTAACATACCTGAAAAAATGTTCATAAAACTATTTACAGTCACCCTGGACATGCATCGGTCGAGGTTAGGCTCCGCCTAAGAATAACATGCCCTGACGAGCACAAAGGTACTCTTATATTTTCAATTGAGGTTACCATTTAGAAGTTATGGATTTTGGAATAAAATAATTGTCACTTAATTATTTTATTTATGGCCAAAAACTAACTTTCACCGATAGCCTGCACTGGCCAATGTTAGTATCGGCCTAAGGAAAGAATACCCTCACGAGTTTATCAGTGGTCTTAGATTATCAAACTGAGTTACCATTCGCGAGTTATAATCATTTGAAAAATAAATTTATTTTATTAAATTATTTTATTTACTTTTATGCCATTTTCAGGTTTTCCCACCAGAGGCATGTGCCGACTATATATATGTCACACCTAGGGAAAACCCGCCAACCTGAATGAAACCGTGACCTCAGATTTCTGATATGGGAAACCATATAAGAGTTACTCCACTTTTTCAGAAAAACCACTCACGCACACTATTTTTAAACATAAAATTTTTTGGTGGATAATTCTGGGCACTCCCGACCTTGGAATTATGCACCGTCAGATTTCACAGTCTTAAAATAATTCTATATAAATAAAAAAATTATACAGAAATTCTGGGACATTAAATATTTAAATTGATACATATTGTTCCCATAGGACCATAAAACATTCATCATAAAATAATTGTGAAAATAAATGAGTTTTAGAAACATTTAATCATACCATAGAACATTGAGAATGAATAGGTTTTATAAACATTCCATAAATTCATTACAGTATAACCTATTGAAATGAAATAAGTTTCATGTAAATATTTTTATCATAAAAATAAAAAAAACTAGATAATTAATATGGATGGTATCCTTAGTTCATTTATATATTAAATCATATATGGAATCGAGGGTTCCTTTCTCCAATAAATAAAAACATTATTAAAATATCATAAAAAATCATGACAAAAAATATCCACTCTATTTTGAAATTAATTATTTAAAATAAAAAAATTATATAACAATATGGAATATATTTTATTTTCAAATAACCATGGAATCTTAAATAAGAATCTGCATTTCATTGACTTGTCATTGTGTAAATAAATTCTATTTATGCCATATATGTTAATAGAAAAAAACTCTTTTTACACATTTAAAAAAACACTCAGAAAAATGAAAAAATTATTCCCTTTAAACCATTTTGGTAAAAAAAATAAAAAACAATTTACAAATGAAATTCTAAAATTATATGATAATAGTAAAAATATTATAAATTTTTAGAGAACATGGATATGGATGTAAAAGGTTTTTCAACTGAAGAGGGAAATAATCTAAATTTTCTTAATAAAACATATTTTTAATCAACTCATACATAAGGTGATGAAATTATAGAAAACATTAATTTTCATTAAATAACCTGATTTAGATATTATTCTATGATTTTGATGATATATATATCCTAATACTTCATCATCACAACATAACCATAAACAATACTAATAAATAATACGTTTTAACATCAAAACCCATTCTGGTTTTGTCACAAATTAATCATATTCCCCATGAAATAAAAAACATCGGTTTGAAATTTTATACCCCATAAAATTTATATTAATAATCATAAAATATATTTATGGGTAGAATATATACAACATAAAAGAACAAGTGGTGTAAATGGCATTTGTCCCATTGATATAATAATAAATGAAAATCTCTTACCTTAGATCTAACTTACATTATACATGTTCGAACCTCCAATATAATAAATACATATTTATTATACATATATTATAAGACCATAATAATATCTATCATATTATATATGATTTTCTTAATATATTTTATCAACTTTTTATTAAAACTACTTTATTAATGTAATTATTATGGGTGATAGATGCCTCGTTTTACTTATATGTTTTGGTTTGGTAGTTATAGTACTTATATTTTGATAATTGTTACATAATCAAAATATTTTTAATAATAATATAAATAAAATATATATTTATTATAAAAATCTTTTTATTCATTCATATAAAAATATAGATATGAAAATAAATTACATCATTCATGGAGAATATAGTCCATACATACACATGAATTTTGTTTCCCTTTATTGATTGATGAAATGAGAGAAAGATAAATATTAACATAACTTTAAAGAATCATTGTTATACCATATATATAAATTATATTAATTAAATATATCCTTATTATCATCCAAATAAAATAGAAATAAAAAATGAATCACATCACTTTGTGGAGGTGGTAATCCACACCTACGTAGGATCAATGTTATCATTTTCTAATCCTTCATTGGCTAAGAAGGTAGATCTGAGATTATAATTATGGAAGTATAAATTTTTCATAATTAAAATATAAAAATATTTAAACAATCAGAATACCCATCTATAAAATATGGTGATATGAAATTAATTGTATCTCTATGTGGTGATGGTAATCCATACGTACACATGAGCCATATTTTCACTTCTCATTTGTTGGAAAGGTGACGAATAAATGATGTTTAATAATCATAATATAATTTAATATTAATATGTATACTGAATATTTTATTTTATTAAGAATATTTCATATTTATAAGAGGTAAAATAATAATTAAAACGGAAGTGATTGATTAAGGGTATTTGTTCTTCTTTGAATTAAATCCTTTACTTCTCATCTTAAGGGAACTATGGTTGGAATTTTTGGAATAACATCACCAAAAAAATGTGGATTGGGGAGTGAAGAAGATAATTTTTTTTAGTTTGAAAGATACAGATGGTGCAAAGTTTTGTGAATATGTGAAAGGATAAGTGCTTTATTATAATTGTGTGGAGAGGCTCTCTTGGGATTTATTAAATGATTAAAATATATTAATGTATTTATAAAAAAAATGGTTCTAATTAGACATTAAATGGAAAGGAACAAAAATTATATCATATCCTTATTATAATATTTAAATATTTTTATGATTTTAGTTAAGTTAATAAAATATTATTTTCATTAAATACCACTACTGCCAATTTTGACAAAATAAAATTAATTCCATTTAAATTCATAAATAAAAACGTTTAATTTGAATAGAACTTATTAAAATAACACTAATATATCATATTGATTTGAAAATTTAATTTCACACCACAAATCACATAAATTATATTACTTTTAGTTTTTTTATAATCATTGGTTGTATTGTTTTATTAATAGGAGAAATAATGTGTTAGTGTTTTATAAGAATTTAAAATCATTATATAATTACTAAAAATTATAAATTAATTTCTATCATGATTGTAATTTAATTATGATCAAAATAGTTCCATATATTCATTCATACATTTCTTTTTTTCCTCTATGGACATATAATAAATTTTTGTTACTAAGAGAGTTATATTTTGTAGCATTCTTTTATTTAAATATTATTTCGGTCATTTTTTAGGAAAAGTGACCATTTAACAACACCATGTAGAACCTATGGCTATAAATTTAGAATTAACATCCTCCAATAAGAATTTAGATGGATAATTATGGCCTTATCACTTATTTTTAAAAAATATTAATTTGATTTACACTTTACCGAGGTGGTAATTTTTACCACACTTACTATTTATATTGGCCAAAAGTAAAAGTGTCCTATTTATAAAATCATAACCTCCTGATTCCAAATTTTTATTCAATTTTATCAAATTCAATTTAGATAGGTGTAATGAGGTAATTTTAAAATATTCATACAATGCATGAGGAAAACCTCTTTTTTGAATAAAAAATCATTTTGAGTGGAATACATAGTTTATTTTTATGCCATTCCTAGAAAAAATATAAAATGAAATACAAAAAATTATTTAATATATTATATATAAATTTCATTAAAATAATTAACCAATAGTGATTACTTTAATTTATTACATTAATTGTACCTTATGTTCGTATAAACATTTTTTCAAAAACAATATGCCTTAATTTCAAATATATTTAGTATTTATTTCTAACTAATTGATAACCAAATATTTAATTTATACACTTATAGAATTATTTTTTTAATAATTTAATTATTCATATTCATATCATCTAATCCAATTTCGTGGTGAAAAATATAATTTATTATTATATTGTAATTTGTTTAAACTCAGTCCTTAATGTAATGAAAGATTTTAAGAAATTAAATTTTTTTTAAAAAAATTAAATAAAACCTCACAGTTTAACATTATAAACCACATAAAAATAATTTATCCCTCTAAATTAATTATTATTATTAAAAAAGTGAATAAATAATTATTTCATTTCTAACTGAGGTTCTCATATATCTTCTTTGAATTTCTTATTTATATATAAAACTTTCACATGGTGAGTAGACTTGTTCTGTAGTAATTTATCTCTATGTTATAATATTTATACTATTTTTTACTCATAATAATGATATTGTACTTGTGGTATAACATGTGATTTTAGAATATGTGATGGATCATGTTTGTACTTTCATAAGATATCTTCAAGGAACACGTTGTGAATATTAGAGAGGTTATGTGGAAACACAATCTGATAATCTACAGTCTATACTCGATCAGGAATCTCAAAAGGGACAATATATATAGGGATAAACTTTCTGTTATTTATAACTCTCCTAACCTTATTTAATGGATCAATTCCATGAAAAAACTTATCACCGACATAAAATTTGTGGTCACGTCTATGATTGTCTTCATAACCATTCTATTGAATCTGATATGTCTTGATGTTCTCCTGATTAGCTATGACATTGTCTTTTATTTCCTTAGATAGACTAGGTCTAAAAATATATATATATTCAATATCAACCTAGTATGTTATTTTTCTACACTTCATTCTATAGATATATTCATAAGGATAAATCATAATTATTTATTAAAATCTATAGTCGTAAGAATACTCAACTAGTGGAAGGTATTGATCCAAAATTACTATGAAATACATTTCACATGTTCTCATTATATACTCTATAGTTTGAATAGTTATATCAGACTGACCATCTATACTAGGATGATATTCCCTAACAAAACTAAAATCATTATCCTGATCCTATTGAATAATTTTCTAGAACCTTGATGTAAACATTGGATACCTATAAGATATATTAGAATGTAGTAATCTATAAAAAATTACCGCTTAATCAATATAAATTTTTGAAAGAAGATCTAGAATGAAATATTCTCTAATGGAAATTAAGTGTGATGAATTCATACAGAGATCAACTACAACCCATATAACACTATGCACTTTTTAGGATTTTGGTAGTCCAATGGGGAAATCCCTAGTGATGTTTTATCATTTTAATTCTGGTATGGGTAGTGTTTATAACATAAACTAAGACTTTTTTAAATCATCCTAAACATTATTACATATGAATAACCATAATACATACTCAGATACATATCTCTTTATATTATCCAACAAGAAAAATTATTTTATATCTCTATACATATTTTTACTTACAATATTAATAAATAATGGTGAACTAGAAGCTTTATCCAATATCTAATTAATCAAATATTGTATGGATAGAACACATACTTGGTTATTGAACCTTATCATTCCATCATAATGAATGTTCTGTAACATTTCTCATCATCTTTTTTAGTTCTGTATCTTTCTTATATGCATCTTTGATCATAAAATAGATTGATGGTTGAACAATAATTTTAGAAAGATATGATATCTCCCATTATTTAAATATTTCAAGATCCATCCTAGTAAAATCAAGAAATATTCGATCTTATTTGATCACCACGATAGATAAGATGGAATGATCTTTTCATCTTATAGAATTTTTTACCTAATTATCCTTCCAAGGCTAGTAATGATGAGTAACTATAATGATTAATTAGATCCAAACTTGTTATACATAACATATTAATCTAATTATATGTGAAAATATAATTTAAAATATTATGATCAGTACATATATATCACACCATTATCTGTAAAGATAATGCCTTCATATCCTTAATGAAACAATTCAGCATCTTAAATCAAGTCATGATTTGTGTATTTTTTTTCTCACAAAACTTTAATTAACTTGAGGCATAAGATATAACCATATCATTTTTTATGATAAATTATACCAATAGTTTATTTTATGAATCAATATATATTACAAACCCATAACTATTTTCTTATAATGAAAGAATAAGTTCACCCATTAACCTCTTAAATTCCTTTAAATTTTCTTCACAATCGTCTATCAAAAAGAACTTATCTCCCTTATGAGTTAACTTGGTTAGTGTATTATACATTTACTAAAAATTCTATACAAATCACCAATGATATCTATCCAAACCAATAAACCAATTTATCTCACTCATAGTGGTTGGTCTGGCCTAATGTTCAAAAAAAATTATTTTAATGATCTACTCATATACCCCCACAAGAGATTATATTACCCAATAATTATAATTTTCTAATCCATGATTCATAGTTTGTAAATTTTTCAAAAAAAAATTCTTTCCTCAAGGACATAAATACAATTATTATTTTAAATTTATGCCTTTACTTGATCTTTGGTTATATAATAACATAATCTATAAAAACTATCATAAATAAATCAAGATAATCTCTATGTATCTATGAATTAAATCCATGAATATATCAAGACATTTAGTAAGATAAAAATAAATCATTATAAGTTTATATCTTCCATATTTTAAATGGATTATTTTCTTGTGTATATCATCCTTCTTGACACTCAATTGATGATATCTTGAATGATGATCAATCTTATAAAAGTATTGATCTCTGTATAGTTGATCAAACAAGTCATCAATATGGGGTAACAGATACATATTCTTGATTGTGATATTGGTAATATTGTTATAATTAATTTAGATTAAAATTGTTCTATTTTATTCTAAGTAATACAAACTCGTTCACCCTATAGTGATACACTTGGCTGAATGAATCATTTTTCGTGAATCACTTGGATTTTATTATTTATTTCATGTATATCAATCAGGGGTATTTTATATATTGACATTGAAATAGGTATAGTACCCAGTATGGGTTCCATTGAGAAATCAACATCACAATTTGGTGTACCATAAATAAATTCTTCTAGAAAGAGATCAAAAAACTCATACACAATAGGCATATCTTTGATATTGGGACTCTCCCTAGGCATCTAAGATAAAAAATCATTTTGAGTAAGAATAAAGACCCATATAATGGAATTGATTTCCTCCAAAAATTAAAATTCATCATCACATTGATAGATGATTTTAGGTTAGTTTAGAATATCAATATTGAGACCACTTATTTTTTTTTTAAAAATGGCATTTTTGTAAATAATTATCAATCCATTCCAATGATAACATCAAACTCAACCAAAGGTCAAAAAACAATATTTATTAGATTCACATTACCACAAGCATCAACCAGAATAAAACCATAGAACCTAATATGGGATCATCATTCCATTACTAGTATTTACTACTAACTTGATGTCTAATTATGGATATGGTGTACTCATACCCTTGTAAATACTATTTAGATATATAATATTGGGTAGATCGAAAATCAAATAAGGCATTAGTAGCTCTTGAGTGGATGATATTTTTACATTTAACAATGCTATTATCATTCCCATTATTATAAATATTTATCACATAAGATTTTCCTTTTTATTTTGGCTTAAAAGGTTTTTCACATTGTTCATATTCATTAACCATAATATTTGTGAAATGGTTGGAATAATTTCTATACTTCTTTCAGTAAAATGATTTGAGTGTGGTTGGTGAATTTCATGGTGCTTTCTCTCTATTTTGATCCTTATCTAACGTCTTCCCATCACCATGGAATTTGATTTCACAATGACCATCCATTTCAAACTTGAATCCTTAATTATTTCACTTCATATATTTTCCTCCATTTTTCATTCCTCTCATTGATAATTAAAGAAAGATAATATTTTTCTCTCCATGGTTATTTGAATTTCCTTTCTTTTCCATCATTATTTTCTTATCAAAACCTTTCAATTGAATAGTAACTCCAATTTACATATCCACCGTAATATTATAATGAATTTTTTTTCATTTCTAAAAACCTATATTATGGTTAACACCCTTCAGAAACTTGGTTTGAATCCATTGAATAATCGGTCAACATTACTTTCAAATTGGATGATAATTCCAAAAGTAATCCTCAAAATTAATCTAAAATTTTTCCTATATGTACCAATGGATTCATCATCCCTCAATTTAATCTCAAGTAATTCCTTTTACATATTCATAAAAATAATAAAATAAATTTACCTGCTACATAATATGTTTTTAAACTCATCCCACTCTATAGATTCAGTTTCATACTATTTCCTCATGTTTTGGATAAGTTTCCACCACTGATTCACATTTCCTTCCAAATGATAAATAACTATAAAAAAATAATATTCCAAAAAATGTGGAAATAAAAATATATTTTCAATGGTACACATCTAGTTCTCAACAAATTTTGGACCAATATACCTATAAAAATAAGGTGGACATCTCTTTACAAAGGACCCAATAGAACATTTTTCCCTTCATTGCTTGTTTAGTAGCACAACATTATTCATATATTAATAATGTTATGTGATCATAATGAAAGTGTTTTTAATTACATATCACCTAAAATTTATTATCTTAGGAGTACAATCATTTCATTATCCATCGTATTCAACATTAACACAATTCCTTTGGCTTCCAGTGATAGTATAAAACTATAATTCATAGTGTGAGTAATATTAATTGTAGTGTAAAAAAATCTTGATAAAATAATTATAAGATATCAAAATATTGGAATTTTCTTCTATGAAACCTTAGGATAAACATATTTCACTCATTATAATTATAAATAAAATTAATATTTTGTCCAATACTTCAACTTATACCTTTGGTTACAAATAAAGTAGTCTCATCCTTGTTATTAAATGTAAAATAATCTTTTCTGGGATTCGAATTGTAAATAACCACACTTTTAATACATAAATATCCCATCTATTTATATAAATATTCATTAGATAACATAATTATCTACACCATAATATTATAGTTCATGTTCCTTTGAAATCATGAAAATAAAATCAAATGGTTCATAAAATATCTACATTTTCTCCCACCAAGTTCTTCATAACATTATCCCTTACTAATCATATCATACTTTGTACCTTTATTTATAAAAAATTTGGATAGGAAACATAATAGAGAGATTGATAAGATTATCAATAAGAGTGAATGAGGGATAAATCAATGGTCACTTGATAATAAAAAGAACATAATGGTATGATAACATGAGCGTAAAATTTTAAAATCATACCCAACATATCATAAATTATAATCCTATGTTATGGAAGAAATAATGAAATATTTTTAGAAATTAATCATAACATAATCAATGAACGTAATCCATGGAAGAATAAAGTTGTCGTAATATATGGAACTTTTTAATAGATATATCTAAATATAATCCTTTCTTTTGTAGTCAAGATTCATTTACAAGACTATCATAGTGAATTGGGTTTACTGTAAAAACCATTGTAGTAGTAATGCTTCTCTCCCAAGACTATCATAGTTGATTAGGTTCACTCCCCAAATCGTCATAGTTATCATGGTTCACTCTAATGACTATCACATTGGATAAATTATCTTACTGAATTGGGTTCACTACTAATTCCCATCTTTTTTATCTTATGATATATCAATAATTACCCAATTCATTAGAGGGTGTTATTGGTCCCACCCAACCTTGGTTATAATGTTATTTTTGTCCATGGTTATAACATAACCACCATCATTAGATATAACATATTCATCCCCTTCTTTATAATGTAACCAATGTCCTACAATAAAAACAATATATATGTGTACCAAAAGATCATAAAAATATTCAACACATATTCAAACATAAAAAAAATAAATGTGTTTATTAAACATTTCATCATTCCATAACCCAAGTAAAATAAAGGTGTTTCCTAAAAATTATATTATTTAAATATAGTATAAAATATCTAAATGGAATGGGTTTCATAGAATTAATGTCATAATTAAGATAATCCATCCAAATAAAGAATAATTATTGAATCCTTATATCATATAAAATGAAGGGTTTTTGTCTTTAATGAATAAAAAAATCATTAAAAGTCATTAAAAACTTCCTGATAAAATTAACCTTTTCATGTTGAAATTAATTATTTAAAATATAAAAACATCTAAAATATTGTTGAAAATTTTCTCACCATAAATAACCATAGAAATCATGAAAATAATATTCAAACATTTTATCATTCATGATGGTAGGAAATTCCATTCATGACATATAAGTTTAAATGAAAACATTTATATTACAGTTTTTAAAAAGTTCCTTGTTCATAAAATGATAAGAATATTCCATTTATTATATTTTTTTTAAATTAAATAATGGGTAAAATCACTTTAATCAATCAGATTATAATTGCAAAAGCCATTGTTAAAACATCTTTATAAAACCTATATATAGAAGAAAAATATTTAATTGATGAGAAAAATAAATTTTATTGACCTTATAGTCATATTTTTAGTTTCATGAGTACATAATGTGAGTAAAATAAAGGAATATATTTATTTCAATTAAATAACTGTAGGATAACAAATTTCAGTGGTTTCTTTATGATATAGATCATAATATATCATAATCATAATTTATCTATAAATAATCCAAATAAATAATGATATTGTAACAAAAATTCCATACTGCTTTGGAATCAATTGATTCCTAAATACCATCAATTAAATAACCTCATATGTAAATTGAAATCCCTATAACATTCATCATATTCATTATAACATAAATTCTTGGTTAGTATATATGTATCTCAAAAGAATAATGTGATGTGTAAGTCATATGTCCCAGAGGTGAGATTAAAATCCATTGCATTATGTCTAACTTCATTTACACATGTTGGAAACTTGTGTATAATAAATATATATTTATTATGCATATATTACATTATCATACTCATATAAATCATAATATATATAATTTACTTAAAACCTTTTATCGCATTTTTGTTAACACTTCTTTTTTAAAATCACTATTTTGGGTGAAATCTACATTCTTTTTAGGTATGTTATAGTTTAGTAGTTTTGGTGATTTGATTCTAATAATGGTTAAAACATATAAATAATTTTAATAATAACCTAAATTTCCTTTTTATAAATTATATACATGCATTTAGTCATTCAAAAATGGTATTTTATAAAAAATGAATTACATTGATCATGGAGATGGTGGGTTGTACGTACATATGAATATTGTTTCCTTATTTTACGGATTGAACGGAGGAAAGATAAATAATAATTAAACATTATATAATTTTAATTATATCATATAAATCATAGATATTAATTAAATATATCCTTATTACCATCAAAATAAATATAAATGGGAAACAAACAACATTGCTTCGTGGAGGGGTTGTTCACACATTCACACGATCGACATTCTCGCCTTCGCACGATTTAGAAGATAATAAGGTAGATATTATATTATAATTAAATAATATAATTATATCATATTTATTATATATAAACATTTAAAGGATCATAATACCAATAAATATTACATGGTTATGAGAAATGAATTGTATTTCTACCTAGAGACAATAATTTAAATGTACACATGGGTGATGTATTCACTTCCCATTTTATGGAAAGAGGGTGAATAATGGTTATTTAATAATAATTATAGCATTTAATTATATTTAGGATAATTAATATAAAATATTATGAATAACATAACTTATTTACATGAGGTGAAATAATAAATATTAATAATTTGATCGATCATGGATATTACCTCTCCTTTGAAATAACTCATCCAGATATCCTCTTATGGGATATACGAATAAAGTTTTGGGAATACCAAAAGAACTATATTGTGTATAGGGGATTAGAGTTGTGAATGTTTTATATTTAGAATAATCTATAAGGATTAAAGTTGTGTGAAGAAGGTAAAAGAGGGGTGCCAATTTATAATTGAGGGTTGGGGAACTCTTGTAATTTCTTAAAATATTAAAAAGCATTAAAGTCATTATCAATCCAATTGGTTACAAATGAACAATAAATATAGAAGATATTAAATTTTAGAAAATATATTTTTCTAATTTTACAATTTTAATATTATTATGAATTTTATCCAATTTAATAAAATATTATTTTCAAAAAAATTCATTATTTCCAATTTAAACACTATTCATTTTATTTTTCATAGAATTACTAAATAAAAAAGATTTAATTTGAATATAATTCATTAAATTAAGACTAATATTTCATATTCATCTAAATAATTCTTGGAACACCCTAAATCACTAAAAAAATATTACTTCTAATATTTTTAAAATCAGTAGTTATATTTTTTTTAATTTGTAAAATACTGCATCGATGTTGCCTAAGAAATTAATTTAATTATAATATTACTAAAAAATAGAAATAAATTACTATCATAAAAATTATTTCATTAAGATAAAAATAGAGTCATATATTCATACATAAATTACTTTTATCCCTATGTATTTATAAAGGAGTTATTTAAAAAGAATAGACTAACAATTTGTAACATTCATTGCCTTAAATATTGTATTTGTCATTTTCATGGAAATTTATCCATTAAAAAACTTAATTTCAAAACTAATGTGACAATGGTTGAATTAAAATCATCAATTAATAATTATTTTGAATTATTATGATCTTATCACTTAGTTTTAACCTAGGAAAACCGGATTATACCTTTGTAGAGGTGATTCATTTTACCATGATTACTAAAAATATTGAGCAAAAATAAGTGGGTAATATTTACACAATTTTAATCTCTTGATTATATAAAATTCAATCAACTTACATGGAGGAAATTAATTTGAAAATGAGCACATAAAATGTATGAAAGAAAAATATTTCATAAAATATACATTTTATGCCCAAATTTTTTTTAATTTTTATCCAATGCTTATAAGATAATATTAACTGAATATTTAAATATATGATTTAAAATATAATATATAAATTCCATTAAAATAACTCACTAATAGTGGATAATTTAAATTATTAATTTAAAAATACATTGTTCCCATAAAAACAATTCTTTATAAAAATACACTTTTTACTATAAACTGATTTTTTTATTTAATAATAATTAATTGAAACTAAAATAATTCATTTTTACATTTGTAACCCTATAATTTATCTAAATTTTACATATTCTTATTCATACCCTCCAATCTAACGACTGTGATATAACTATAATTTAATATTATATTAAGGTTCATTTAAACATTATTTTATGTGTGGCACAGGATATCGAATAAATTAAATTTATTTGAAAATATATATTTTATAAAATCTCATGGTGTTACATTATTGATGAAACTATGATTAATTGATTAGGTATGATATCCATGGATATATTTAAATATCATTTTATTATTTAAATTGCATTATTTTATAATCATTTATTCTTATTGTATTTTTCTTTATGATCAAGTTATTGACAAAAGGACACATGTGTTAAGATATTTACATTTCCAAATTTATTATTTCTTATTTTTTATGGTATTTTATATAATACCCATAAATTTTCTGAGCATATGAGATTATATATTTATTATTTTTCCTTTCCCAAGGATTCTAGGAAGTATATTATGATTTATATATAGGAATATGATAATGGGAATAACAGTGCTCTGAAATAAAATATTATGTTTAATTATAAGTATCCAATGTGGCATGATGTTCAATTATGTTTGTAGTTGTCCAATAAAACTGAACTATTAGGTCCACTGGGATATAATCGCATGTATCTAGTACCATTTTTATAATGTAACCAACAGTTATGGGCATCAAGGGTCAGGGTGTTAATAGTTGGTGTTTGAGAAGTTTACTAGAATCATTGAGAACAATATTTATTAAAACATATATTATATATAAAACCCCTATGATAGAATTTAAGGAAATTCTCCAAAGAAACAATGTTTATGATTCAGATCTGGATAATTTAAAATTGTAATTTATGATAATGGGAAAATAAGATTAAAGCTGATTATATGTTTAATGTAATAGATATTACTTTTTAGGTTTTATATGGTGGGAATTTAAGATGATTGAGGTTATTTGGGGAGACATTTATTTGAAAATTACCATTTTTATAATATGTTTTAGTAATAAATTTATTTTAGGAATAATGTTTTTTGGAATATATGATTAATGTTATTGATAACCCTTAGGGTTAATATGATTACTGATGTTAAGGTAATAATAGTAAATTATTTTTATTTTATTTTTTTACAAAATAATTCTATAAAAAACTATGAGGTTAAAAAGTAGTTTTATGACGAATATTAATTTTGATGATTTTCATAATATTTTTGGGAATTTTATAAGAATTATGTTAACATGGTATCATAATAAACACAACCACATGCCAGTATACAACCCATCACATCTAGAAAGTCTACAGTTCATGAACCCATAACTGAAGACCAAAAGGGGTGAATCACCTATAACTACACTACATTATGAATTGATTAGTATAAAATAATAATAACTAGTCAATATAAAAATACTATGTTGAGTTTTGTAAACACTTTATAGGAATTAATCATTTTAATTTCAATGATTTTGATATTATTAATGATATTTAACTTTAAAATGTATTGGATTGATGTGTATATAACCTTTAGGTTTAACATAAAATGTAATTTTTTGAGAAATGTATTTAGTTTTTTTGAAGATGTACATTGAACGGTATGGGATATCCATTATGTTTAAATCCTTATTCAAAATTGAATTTAATTTGGATACAGGGTTATTTATTCAAGGAATGATTTTTGTTAAACCGTTTTTTATTGTTAATAATTGGGGATTAATTTATTACATCATAATTTGTATGTTTCATTATTTTTGGTATTATCATAAATTGTACACACCATTTTGGTTATATTAAATATTAGTGGAATGATGTGCTGTTATTTTTTGATTCTTTGATTTGTTAGATGTTTATATTAGTGCCTTTGGTATAAAAATTCACCTTGAATACTCTTTTCTTAGAGGTAAAGTATTGAGTTCAATATGTCATAATTTCTATCATGAAGACCCAAGAAGGGATACATTTTGATCATTTTAAATCTTTGATAGATTAAAAAAAATTATTATTATGAATTGAATCATTCATTCTCTCTTAAAAGTGAATAAAAATTGTAAATAAATAAGGAATATAACAAAATGATGTTTAGTGGTTCAGGGAACAATGATCCCCTAGTCCACTCAACCAAAGATCTCAACATGAGTTTGGGGATTTTCGTAATAAAATTCCTCTTATGTCAAGACCTTAACAAGAGACTAAAGGTTATTGACATAATTATAAAATAGTGTTTAAAAGGCCTTCATGTTCTTTTATAGGGAATCGTAATTCCAAATCTCAGCTTGAGAATCTAAAACTCTTTCACCGCCCCAACTAAATCCGAGTAGCTGAAACTATAATAAATAAATAAATATTTCTTTGATTGCGAAAACAAATTTCACTCATAGTTGCAGTAGAAACTTATAGATGTGTTTTTTCTTCAATAACATACATCAAAATAAAAATAATTATTTAAAATTGCACATGATTTCTTTAAAATAGTAGACATAAGACCTGAAATATGAATAAACATGTATGTCTCCAAAGTGTAACTTTGAAATAAAATTGATCTTGAAAAATAAGATTTAACAATAAGGTATAGCAGTAGTGACATCTATATAATTTACTAGATCAAAACATTTTTGTCTCCAAAGTGTAGATCTAAATGTGATGACACATTATTATTTTCATTCCAATTCATAAACCTTTATATTGTATTTTTTTTAAAGATGACAATCTTAATATCTATATTTTAGGTCAAACATCTCCAGGTTAAAATGCATCCAAAAATACCATAGAATAAATTTCATATATTCTAATTAAAAATAATTTAATAGATTTGTACCTTCTCATAGATAATGGAATGATTTAATCCAGTGTATACAAGCCATTTAATCGGTCATAAAATGTCTTTCGAATGTTATTTACTTCTAGCAAGACCATTGTAAAAAACATGTATAATATATTTAATTTAAAACTCTTTAATTGACTAGTAAAATGTTGTTTTCATTTGTGTAGTGATTAACCCCAAATGTATGTTTGACAACATATGGTTGTTAAAAAAATTAATGTTGATGAACCTTATGTTTATTCATTTAAATGTAAGGTTTCTTCCAAATGTAGGGTTGTGGATCCATATATTTATAATAGAATAGGGTACATGATCCATATGTTTTATTCCAAATGTAGGGTTTCTAGACCATATGCTACACATACAATCATAGGTTATAAAAAATGTTTCCATAATTCTTTCAAACACATCCAGAATACATTTAAAATATATTTTCAAATGAATCAATAACCTGGGTATGATCTCAAAATAAATAATATAATGAATATTATTTTATTGATATTCATTTAAATGAAATTTTATTATTAAAATAAATGTGGGTGTTTGTGAGCATCAAAAACACAGAAAAATAGAATAATTTTTTAATCAAAACGTTCTCAATAATATCCCCTTTTGATGATCACCAAACCCATAAAATAAGTACTAAAATAAAAACAAATAATCACATTTATTGAAGAAAAATTCATTTTTTTAGATGTTTTTCAAAAAATAATCAAAAATACCATTTATCAACAATATACATATTTGAAATTTTCTTATAAATTTATCCCTTTAATGTTTCTAAATTAACTTCTCGTAAATCTCTGCTCTTTTTGTGACATAAAAAAATAAAAAAATGTATTAATATAAACTCCCCCTAAATTCATGAAAGAAGGATATATGAAATTAATCCATGATACTTTTAAAAAAAGTAATAATAATGATTTCTAATGAAGTTATCATATCATTTAATTCACTACATAATACTTTCTAAACATTTAAAATAACTTATGGAAAGATTTAGCATAATAAAAATATTTAAAAGAATTCGTGGAATTAAAAAAACCTTTGCACAGGTTAGGATGGAGAAAAATATTTAATCTTTTATGAAACCCTTGATACTCATAGTAATATACTATATTAAGAGATGTAATATTTTCTAAAATAATCAAATTGACATAAAATAACTATTTTTAAGAGTAATAATTTCAAAAAAAATTGAAAAAAAAATTATATCACATATTTTATAATAAAAAAATACCATAAAATATAATATATTGACATTAAAAAACTATATAAATAAATAACATTCAGGATGTTATGACAGATAACGCATATTATCAACACATTCCAAACATCAATTTTTTTAATTAAATCTCTTAAAACTTTTGACTATTGTTCAATTCAGTTTTATACATCTTTGAATATTTGATATAGTAAAGAAGGAAAAACCTTTTTGTCAAGAAAATTCATTCCATTGGTCATGGTCCAACTTATTAATATCTAAACTTATTAGTAACTCCACCCGAATTGACATTTCTACTTTAAACACTTCAAATTCATCTTTTGAGATTGAACTTTCTTTCACATTCTGATAATCCATTTTAAGTGTATTAAAATATAGAAATTAAATATTTTTGAATATCTTTCTTCGACATTCTATATTTATTAAGGTTATCATGAATATTTATTATTTCTTATTTTATGTTATTAATTTTAATGTATGTTCATCAAATGGAATTTGACCTTTACTATTTTGAGATGATGAATCTTTTGGTTATTAAAAAAATGAAAATCCATCTCTATTATAGAATATTCTTAAAATGAATCATTAAAAAATGAAATTTACTAGTCCATTAATAGATCAAAAGAAGGGTTTTCTTTTCATTGTCTTAGGAGAAACACTTTTATTTGGAATTGATGTACTTGATCGCTTCCTATTTTCTCAGGATTGTTTTAGAAGTCATTTAATAAGATATTATAAATAAAAATAATAAATAATTTTATGGGTCTTCAAAAATAATATTCTATGGTATTGAAGAATTCGATAATTTTTGTCTTGAAATGTTCTGGACTATGCACCATATTCTTGAGTAAAAAATACAGAATAATCATTATAGATTTTAGCTTTTGATAATCTATTTTATGCAAGAAAATTATTATAAAATAAAACAGTACATAAAATATATTAAAAACATGAAATTTAAAAACAGTACTATTTTTAAAAAATTTCATGAGTGAATGTGGTTTTTCATTAAACTATTTCCAATATTTTATAAATTTAGTTATAAACTTATATAGACTGGTTTTCAAAAGATTAATTCAAAGTGGAATGCAGAATTTAACCAATTGAAGCATATAATATATCTCACACCCTATATTAAACAATTAACGAAATAAAATACATATATGAGAATACTAATGAACTACTCCATGGGTTATTATTTTATGTTCTAAGGATTTTTTTGATAATGAACTAATTCATAGTTTATCACTCCTATATTAAGATAGAAATTCACATATACTTCACATTTGACCACTTAATGATTTAACAATATATTTCAGTTGTCTATTCTGGTAAAAAATAAATTATAAGTTCCTTTTAGTACCCATATTATAGTGACTCAGGATTAACATACAAGGATATTACATCATTTTAGATTAATATTGAGTATGTTATAAAAATACATTCCTAAAGATCGTAATAGTTAATTATCTTTGGAATCATGGAAACAAACTCTTTTATCCTAGGGAAAGATCATAAACATCACCCATAAAGATCTCCACCGTTAGTAATTCTACCTAAAACCTTTATTTGTAAATTAGAAAAAGGAAACATAAGAAATGGGAGATCTAAAAGGCTATGTATGGGTAAATAATGGAGATATGTAAACATAATTATGATCATAATGGTATTAGAACATGATCATGAAAATATAAGATCATACCATGTTTATCAAAGATCATATACATGAATCATGGCATAAAGAATAGAATTTCAAAAGAAATGAATCATATGGAGATAAAGAACATAATTTATAAAATCATAACATTAGAATAATACATGGAATTATGGAAGAAAAATAATAATATATAATGATTTATATGATTTTCAAGTTATTTTTGTTGAGACAATATTAGTGGACAAAGTCCATTACTAAACTGAGTTCACACCCAATTCCAGCTATGTATTACTGAACCGATTTCACCCCTCATTCCAACCTGGTATTATTGAACTGAGTTAGTTTCCCATTCTAGCCATGTAATACTTAACCAAGCTCATTTCTCATTCCATCCATGTATATATCATGATATATAAATCTTTAACCAATGCAATGGAGGTAGATATACGTCTGACCCATATCATAATAAAATCATACATAAATGTTCCACAAAATCATAAAAAATCATATCATAACCCATTTAATGAAATGGGTATCATAAAAATGTAAACATATCATAATCTATAGAAAAAGATATAGGTTTCATAATCATTTCATTAAAATCCTGACCTATGAAATAAAAATGTATTTCATAAACATATAACCTATGAAAGAGAATAAGATTTCATAAACATATAACCCATGAAACAAATATATATTTTATAAACATATAACCAATGAAAAAGAACTGGCTTTTATAATGACCATGACATTTTAAAACACCCATTCATAGAAACAATATTAATGGAAACATTATATCATTTATTAGAAGGGAATGAGTAAAATCAAAAAAAATCATTTTAGTTGTAAATTAATTTTGATATGTCTTTCAAAAACATTTCTTGATAAAAATGTTGTTTCTTATTTCAAAAAATTCATTTTAATGAATAAAACCATTTGAGAATTATTTTTATAGAATATACCTTGAAAACTTATAAATAAGAAATGAATTCATTTTGAAAACATTATTCCATGAAAATTTATAAAATAAGCTTCAAAACATTTGAAATACATCTCTGAAAAAACATTTCAAACATATAGATATATATTGAAAATATTTTGAAACCCATTTTACTTGGAAACATGTGAAATGCTTTGAATTTTTTTTAAATCCATTTCTTTTAAAATAATTTTAAAAAATAGAAAGAAGGATTAAAAACATTTGGAAAATAATTTTCAATGAAAAAATATAAAGGAAGAATGAAAACATTTTAAAACCCATTTCATTGAAAATATATTTTAAATACATTTTTTTAAATAACCTTTAACCATTAAAATGATTCTTCAAATTATTTACAATAGATAAATATATACATTCCATATGTGGTATAAATAATATTACTTCTGCACGGTAAAAAGATTAGAAAAATGCCTTATTCAAAAAGAGACAAGAATATTCCATTGAATAGATTGGTAGAATACAAAAAAAATTGTAAAAATTTCATTCAATGATCACAGTATATTAGTATAATATACTTTGAATCCCTTTTATAGAACATGGTTTTCTGACCGAAGAGAGTGTAAATTCAGGCTTTCTTAAAAACACATTTTTAACTATATTATGTTCCAAAGAGTATAAATATGGTACCAATACATGATTATAGAATTAATAACCATAGGGGAAGAAAAATAATTAATTTTTGTACATGGGTTTTAATATTTCATCAAAGTAATCATAAACATAAACAATCTTCGAAAGTGATGAGTCTATCTCAATAAATTTTTATAACTTGGTAACTAATGATCATACTCTCTATGTATGAAAAAAAATACTAAAATATCATGAAAATAATTAATTTAATTATATAACATGTAAAATGGATGTATATACGCCTCAAAAGATAATTTAGGTGCATAACAAAACATGAGTCTCAATGAAGGTAAATTGAGACAAAACTATTTTAATAATTTGGTAACATGGGAAACATAAACCTCAGAAATAAAGATCATAAAATGGATATGTGAATACCAATACATTTAAGTATAATATACATAGAATACAATGATGGAAATTACATCAATTACAAAAAAGGAATGAGTGTCGAACATAACATGTATCTCTCGAAAATAAAAAGTGAGATGAAACCCCCCTTACCTTATATCATGACTCTCATCGTACTCACTAAAACCACCAGTATAATAAATATAAATTTATTATACATATTTTACATAACCATATTATTATATATAATACGATATATGGTTTTATTAGGACCTTATATTACCCTCTTGTTAACCAACCTATGTTAAGGCTTCACTTCAGGTGATATTGGATTTTTTTTTCGTGTGTGTCTTTATTTGTTATATTGTTGGTCCTTATATGATTACATAATTTAAAAAATAATATATATATCATATATATATATATATTATTTATTTTATAATAATATATATAATATATAATTATGATACTAAATACACCATTCATGGAGATGGTACGTTGTACATATGCATGAACGCCATTTCTGCTAAATTTTTATATAGAGAGAAAGAAAGAAAAAATAAACAAATATATATATATATATCATTATTAAATTATCTTAATTATATCATAGCTATCATATATATCATATATATTGAATAAATGTATCTTTAATACATTCCATTTATTGTTTGAATGAATCATACTACTTTGAGGGGGCAATAGTCCACACTTCCTCAAACGAAATTATTGTATTAACACCAAATGGAAAGTAAAAAATTATATGTGTTGTAAAAGTAATAAATAATCATAATGATATAATAAATATAATATATAAAATATATAAATATAGTGTCCATAAGGTTTGTGTAATTTTAGGTCCAACAATTATAATAAAAATAACCTATTATATTCAGAATACTAGTATTGTTGTAAAATCATAGATCAAATATATTGGAGTGGGTTGAGAAAGGAAATAAAAAAATGGTCTTGAGAGAAGGCATTACCTCATAATCATGTAACTCCTTTTTGTTTGTGACAAAATTCATCCCGTGATTTTATTATACAAAAAGGGAATAATTTTAGGAGGAAGGGAGGATAATGGGGATGTTTATTTGGAAGGTATTATCCTATTCTATGAGGTTTTAGTGGTGTGAAGATTTTAGAGAGGTTTTGGCCTTTTATAGGGAAGGAAATGGACTCACATAGAATTTTCTAAACCATGTTAGGTGAGAACGTGTTATTACCTAAAAAAGTAATAAAAAATAAATCATTAGTGGAAGGTTTCTGGAATGGATATTTCCATAAAATTGGTTTTTGAAATGTTTCTTGGTGATTTTTCTTCTTAATATTAAGGTTTTTTCCTAATTATGTGTAATTTGACCTTAATCACTATGATTAATTTCAATAACTTTTAGTAATCATTTTAGTCAAAAATAAACATGAAATAATTATAATACAAGTATTATACTAGTTACAATGGTATATTTTGGTTTTTCAAAATTTACTTCATAGAAGTCGTAAAATTAAGATTAAATCTAATCACGCAGACTAAAAGAAAATACAGGTCTTTCAAGTGTAAATAAGTTAAAAAGTTTTTAAAGTTTTTGTATTCCCTTTTAAAGTGAAATTTATTCTAATGACCTAAATTGTATTAATATAATTATAATTTTTCTAATTTTACCTTAATAAAATTTTAATATATAACTTAACATTAATAATGTCTTAAACAAAAAATATGTTTTTAACAAAAAAAATAGTATTTTTCATTATTTATTAAAAAATAATGTTTCTCAAAAAAATCCAAAAAAATCCAAAAAAATCAACCTAATATAATTTTGAAATTTTAAATTAAAAAATAAATTTTATTTTCTCAAAATAAGTTTCTAAATATGTTTAAAATTTATTTTATTATTAAAAGTGGTTTATTCTAGAAAAAAATGTTTTTAGACATAAAAGTACTTTACCAAAAATCACATATTTCATTACAAATATGTTTTATATATATAAAACAATTATAAATAATATTTTAAAGTTATTTATTATTATTCATGTAACTATGTTTAATGACTAGGTTAAACTATCTCAGTTAAATAATTATTATAATAAAATGATGTTTAATAGAAGAATCTATTTTATAGGTAACATACTCCAAGTTGGTGTTTCATGTAGCGCAAGCCAAGTTGGTATTTTGTGTAGCACAAGCCAAGCCAATATTTCATGTAGCATAATCCATGCAGGCACCATGTGAAAGTAATTTTTATTCATAGTATTTTAATATATATATATATATAACTATTTCTAATGTCACGTGAAATGAAAAATATCAAAAAGTTAACTTAATTATAAAAAATAATTCATAAAATCTTGATGTGTTACACATATTGTTTTAGGTCCAATAGTGTTAAAATGTAAGGTTCTAGGTAAAAAAATATGTATATTCTTTTGTATAGATTCTACTATTAAGTTAAATATTTATTTTTAATATTAAACATTATTAATACGAAAAAATGGTTTCTTAACATAACAACCATTTTCACCAAGCTCATTTATAAAATAATAAAAACATTTAACAGTTTCGAAGATTTTTCAATTTTTCTAGGAGTGATATAATCCCTATATTACTCTATTATTTCATCATTACTACAAATTCCTTGGGTTTATTTGTGACTTTTATTTTTTAAAAGTACTTGATTAAAATATCTTTCACCTTTTATAAGAATACTAACAAATTGATTCAAATTGTAAACTATAACCAATAATTCTTTAATTCTAATCTCATTTAGATCATAATAAATTTTGGAATAATTATATTTTATATCTCTAACCTATTTTCAAAATAATTCTTCATCTAATAAAATTGAACCATAATATTTTCTAAGTATTCTGTAATCCTTATAAAATGATTCAAAATTGTCTTATAGCATAATCCAATACTTATTAACTCATAATAAGTAGTTTTTTCTAAATTATAGTTTTGAGATTAAGAATATTTTATCTCAATTGTATGAGCCATATGTTATAAAATCTTATTTTTTGGTTCAGCTAAATATTATGTATAATATTCATATTATGAACCTTAAGAATCATAGCAAGTACCATTCATAATATCTTTTCATTTTCTTTAATAATATACTTTTCTTTTGAGCTTTATATACAAGAAAATTATCCTTTGTATTATCTTTCTCTTTACATCCACAACATTTATACTTTTCAGTATAGTTTTTTCTCTTATTATATAGTTTTTCATATAATTTAACAATATTTATAGATAATTATCTATACCTAAATGACATGAAATATATGATTTATAATAATTTCTTTTGGGAGAAGCTTCTTCATATTTGATATGACTTTCATCTTCAAACTATATATCATATTCATACATCATCAAGGTTATAATTAGTTATTTAATTTCTATATCATTCACTAGTGTTGATTGTAATATTGAAGCTTATATTCCATTCCCCATAGAGGGTAAGACTCTAAGTAAGTTTAACTCTTCATCTGATTGCATCATTGAATCTCCAAATCAGCAATTTTATTGACAATTTTTGTCAAACTCCCATTTGTCTATGTGATATTTTCATCTTCATTGAATCTGAAAGTTTAAAACATTATGTTTTTAGTAGGGTATCATAATTTTATGAAATTTTTAATTCATTCATAGACAAAAAAAATATATTTCTACATTTTATAGGTATTAGGACATTAAGAAACTCAATTAAACCCATCAGTACCTAAACCACATATAGTAGTTTTCAACACTCTTGTATTGAGATCATATTTCTTTTCTAGATAACAATCTCATTTTTCCAAATCATCTATAGAAATTTTATAATGCTTGATTTCCTTTAAATAAATTCTTATTCCATGATTTTTCAAAAAAATAATCACCAAAACATTATATCATCCATAATTATCACCATTAATGTAACGATCACAGATCATTGACATACCTTCTCTAAGACTATCCATTTCAAGATTTTTCTTCATAGGAATCTTTAACTCGAGTTTTATAGATCCAAAATATGCCTTTGAAGAAATATTTTGGTATCCTATTGAAAAAAATCAAGGATTTACAAGACGAAAATATTCTAATAGATCAATGCCTTTAATACCACTTTATGGGTTAGATAGGTCAGAATAACTATAAGAATGGGATAATAGGGGTGCGGTGAATTATGATCCATTAAAAACATTGATAGATTTAAAAAATTATCTTGTTATACACTAATTCATTCCTTATCTCATCAAGACAAGTATGTGGTGGAAATAAATAAGGAAAATAAGAAAGTGATGTATATTACTTCAAGGAGAAAGGATCCCCTAGTCAACTTCACTAATGCTCTCTCTATGAGCTAGATGATTTTCACTAGAAAGTTCTTCCTATCACAAGACCTTAAAAACTAAGTACTCGTAGTTGTCAACTTTATAACAAGGCTTTTACAAGACCTTACTGTTCTTCTACAGGGAACCGTAAATCCACATCATAGTCTAAGTATTCAGTACTCTTTCACCATAATAACTAATTTACAGTAGTCAAAACTCTAAAAAATCAATTGATATTGATTTTATTGATAATAAGGGTTTCACTCACAGTTTCAACCAAAACTGATTGATGTTTTTGAACTTCAAAAAAATACATAAGTATCAAAAAAAATCTTTATGTTTTCATGGGCTTTATTTGAAAAACATTAGAGAGATAGCATGTAGATGAATAAATATGTTTTTCTCCAAAGTGTACCTCTAACTAATGCATTGTCATACTTGTATAGAAATATTTAACATTAACGTATAACAGTAGTGAAATAAATAGTAGTGACTAGATCAAAATATGAATGTCTCCAAAGTATAGCTCTAAATTTTATGATAAACTTTTATTTATAAGCACACAACTTTTCATTCTAATGTGTATACCTCTTCCATGACCCCCTCCCCACAAGTTGTACCCCTCATGGGTTGGCAAAGTGAGATGAGAGATAATGACCCCTGATTCCCACCTCTAGTAGGCCCCGGGTTAGCGACTAGCATTGAGGTTATAGTAAACACATAAAGGAATGAATTACCCTCTAATAGAACACATGTGAAAGTGACAGATAAGATAGACACCAACCAAATCCAACTCAGAATAAAATATAAAAGAAAACCCAAGTTCAAATATGTAATTTTAGGAAAAACTACTAAAAATGAAAGGGGAAAATTGTAAGTACCAAAGGAAATTAAAAAAAATAGAAGAAACCACAATCCTGAATAGCTGCTAAAACCCCAAACTAGTAGAAACAAGCCAGATCTCCAACCTTCACCAAGTGGCCGGAAAAACGGTTTATATATACATAAGGTGAGTATAACAGTATACTCAGTAGGATCCCCTGCAAATAATCTCATGAAATGTAAAGAATTTATAATAAAGCATAGTGAACAATAATTGAAACTAACTCATCTCCTAAACAGGTATACCAAGTCCCCATCCTCACCATGGCTACTCTCACCAAGTATCGCATAAAAGAGTATATAATATATAATGAATATCATGGGTACCCTGTTACTAATTCCCCACTGGTTTTTCACTTTGCCTCATTGCCATGCATCATAAGAATATCTCTTCAAAAATTCTTTCCCACAGACACCTGGGTGAAGCACCACAACATGAACCTCAAGAAACAAAACCACGCATCCATGTAATCAAAGTGACAAGATATTTTTTAAGATCTATCACAGCTCGCATAACATGTATCATACGTTGGGCATTATACCTCAAGCCAATACATCTCATACACCATGTAAGGATCCTTAATCCACCACATCCTATACACATTACAACTATAGTAGTCCATAGGAAACTATATCCAAAATATATGTGTGTGAATAACCACAAGACATTGCAACCCTCTACACACATATATGGGGAAAACTAATTGTTGTGCCTACCAGCACAAGTAACTACCAAGAGAAGAGAGTAAGGCCAATGGTGGTAGTCATCCATCCATCTTCCAACCAAAATGTTGGGTAAAACACACCCCCCCGGGGCTCAGAATCCCTAGGGTGTCAGTTTCATTAACTGAAGGGGTAGAGTATCTTATCGAAACAAAAAAAGTACAGATTATACTATAGCTCACAACCACACTATAGGATTATCTTATTCTTATACTCAACTATAACTAATGTCTCTCGGACTCCTAGTTGTCTCTTCTATGACTAGGCATCCTATAAGCACAAAACCGTTTAAATATCATGATTACATTCAATCAATCCATTTTTATAGGTTTCACAATGAATTCATTAATTCCTCAAACACTAATTAACTATTAACAATTTCCACATTATATTTCATTAGCATCACACCCAAAGTCCATTGTTCCTTTAAATTGATACCTCATCATTATGTCCCAGAAAGCTCAAACCCCATGGGTTAATATCATTTATTCAATCATTTATTAACAATGTTATTACTTTACTATATTCCCAGGCATTCTAGAAGAACATTTTAAGTTACTAAACACAAGGGTTCTCAACACGGCGAGTAGATGAACTACCCATCGAGTATTCTCCAACTATAGTAGGAGCGTAGACCCATCCTCCCTCAGGACTCTAAACCTGGAAAGCATGTGGCATACCCCATGTGTATTATCCCCTTTTGGAAGGAGGGTAAGCAAACCAACTACCTTGAGAAGTGGGTAAGGTAAGGAAGATAAACAACCAACCAGAAACCACAAGCATCCAAACATTCACATCCAATTAGTTCCATCATCTACAGTGTCCTCCCTGACACCTTGATTCATAAACTGATGCATCTTTCCACTCTAGGTGTCAACTGCTACCATAACCAATAGGCCTCTCTACCCCCACATATCACAACTTCCTTCCAATCTCACATCATAACACAAGCCACAGGAAGAAAAACATCATATCAACTAGGCTCTTATCCCTTGAGCAAGCAATAGGGTAACTCAAAACATTATGAGGAATTATCTAGTATCAAACAAACCTGTCATTTAATCTATCTCGAATTAACTAATTTACTATTTTCAATTTCCAACTATGGGAAACCTAAATAGTAAGCTATCAAAAATTAATTAATCATGCTTACTGTATCAATTTGATTAACATAAAATTACAACAAGAAGAATCAGACTCATTTACATGCTTCTTTATCTTTGAAACTTAATTTATAATTAATCCCAGTTTTTGTTGTTTACCAATTTCCATCATGAATGAAAAGAAAAAAAATAAAGCATAAATTGCACACTATGTAGAAAAATAATAGGCAATAACATATGATCGATATCAATTTATTTATCTGGTTAAAATATTTATTATGTAAATTCCATTGTGATCCAGTGGGATTAAAATACTAACTCTACAGTTTTAGGTAAAACAATAGAGAATCAATGAATCCCCTACCACAAAAGTTTTACGATGCTCTATGAACAGACTAACAAAACAGATCACAAACACCTCTCTTTGGTGGACTGCATCCACCTGAGGATAGAGAGACACCACCACATTGACCATCACCTAATAAATGTCCCTTATGAACAAGGAAATATAATTCCATAAAAGGTAAAGGAAAAACAAAAGGATATGAACCTGAAATAATGACGATAGTTCATACCTTATATCAAATATTGATCGATACTATTTGGTTTCACTAAAAACATAGGGTGCACTTGCAGAAAGAAGAAATTCAAGGGGAACAAATCCAAGGAGGAATGTTTGATCGCACAAATCATACGGGAAGTCATGAAAGGTTCAAGAATCTCAAACTGGTGAACAAGGAGGAATTAATAGAGAGGAATATATCTTGTCCCTTAAGAAGATTTATTAGATCAGTGGCTTAAGATACACTGGATTTTCCATTAAAAGAGTATTACATTAAACCCCACAGTTTGACTACGTAAAAGAATCTTGAGCCTTAAGAATATTAATATATGAGTTTTGACATTTGAATCGTCCTTAGAGTACTTAAAATGAGGCTTTAAATGCATTTTATGTCAAAGGAAATGTCAAAGGGGAGAAACTGTAGGATGCTAAAAACATTGTACACCAAATAAGAAATTTTGAAAAAGTAAAAAAAGCTACGGTTTGAACCTCACTATTCTAGAAACACTATTCATGAACTCAAAATTTGGAAAAGGAAATAGTGGTTGCTGTTATAAAATCACTGGTTTGAAAACACAATTCATGAACTAAAAATTTGGAAAAGGAAATAGAGGCTATTGTTAGAACCTCACCGGTCTGGAAACACTATTCATGAACTCAAGATTTGGAAAAGGAAATAGAGGCTACTATTAGAACCTCACTGGTTTGGAAACACTATTCATGAACTTGAAATTTTGAAAAGGAAAAAGTGGCTGCTATTGGAACCTCACCATTCTAGAAACACAGTTCATGAACTCCAAATTTGGAAAATGAAATAGAGGCTATTTTTGGAACCTCACCATTCTGGAAACACTGTTTA
This sequence comes from Viscum album, assembly GCA_963277665.1. Lineage (NCBI taxonomy): Eukaryota > Viridiplantae > Streptophyta > Magnoliopsida > Santalales > Viscaceae > Viscum > Viscum album. The sequence continues at coordinate 685,159,646 of OY728156.1, read as the reverse complement.
TAAACTCAAAATTTGGAAAATGAAATAGACGCTGCTATTGGAACCTCGCTATTTTGGAAACACTGTTCATGAACTCAAAATTTGGAAAAGGAAATAGACGCTGCTATTGGAATCTCACCACTCTAGAAATACTATTTATGAACTCAAAATATTGAAAAAGAAATAGAGGCGGCAGTTAGAACCTCACAATTTAAGAAATACTATTCATGAACTCAAAATTTGGAGAATGAAATACTGGATACTATTGGAACCTCACCATTCTAGAAACACTGTTCATGAAATTGAAATTTGGAAAATGAAATAGAGGTTGTTGTTGGAACCTCACCATTCTTAAAACACTGTTCATGAACTCGAAATTTGGAAAAAGAAATAAAGGTTGTTGATGGAAGGCTTCTATTCTGGAAACATTGTTCATGAAATAGAATTTGGGATAAGTGTTGGGAATAAGTCACCTTAACCTCCCAGAACTCCTCAAACACTTGATTTTAGCAATGTAATGGACTTAAGAGGTCCAAGAAATTAAATTTGATACCTCTCAAAACATTCTCATTCCTCATAATTCAAAACCCGCCTAAAGGGAAACAAATATTGGGTTTGATCAACCACATATCAAGATACCTCTCGAAAGCGGGACATCCCTAAGAATCAACCGAAGAAAGCCATCTCAGAAACACAAAAGGTCTATAACCAAAAAGAGAACGTTTTTTAACATGGTAAGAGTTAAACATTAAAAAACCCGGGGTATTAGGCACGTATTTTTGACTCACATTGCGAGGTACTCTCCTCCACACCACTGTGTCACCATAAGACACTAACCAAGGGGATAGAACACCCGTGCAACACCTTATCTTTTCGGACTTGGATCTCTATAGGCCACTCCATGAAGTTCGCTTCATCATCAACATAGATCTATCCCCAATCGATGACATGAGAGTAATCATGAAGATGAAAACAGAGATGTGAAACATGAAAAACATCGTGTAAATGGCTAATCTATGGGGGAATTTCTACTCGATAAGCCACAGCTCCAACATGATCCAACACCTTGAAAGGCCCAAAAAACTAGGGAGAAATATTACTCACATGACCAAACCTTTGATTCCCATGTTGGGGAGTCACCTTCAGAAACACATGATCCCCAACATTAAACTCCAAAGGTCTCCTCCTTTGATTGGAATATGATTTCTGATGATCATTTGATGTCTTCATCCACTCACGAATCACCTGAACCATCTCTGTTGTATTCTGCACTATTTCCGGTCTGAGAATTGCTGACTCTCTGACCCTAGTCCTGCACAATGGAGAATGGAAAGGATGGTCATAAAAGGCTTCAAATGGAATCATACCAATGGTGGAGTGAAAAATATTATTGTATGCGAACTCCACCAAGGGTAAGTTCCTCATCCATGAACCTCCAAAATCCAGGACACATGATTGCAACATGTATTCAAGAGTCTAGATGGTTCTCTCTGTCTAACCGTCCTTCTACAGATGAAAAGCAGTGCTAAGGCATAGCTAAGAACCGAATGCATTCTGGGGTCCTCTCCACACCCTAGAGGTAAAATGAGGATCTCGGTTAGAATTGATCATCCTTGGGACTCCATGAAGTCTCACCACCTCCTCCAGATATTTCCTCGAAAAAAAATTCATTGATTTTGACTCCTTTATCACTATAAAGTGGGATGATTTTGTTAAATGACCTGCTACCCCTCAAATAACTTCATGTCCTCCCTGTGCTTGAGGTAAACCAATAAAAAAGTCTACTGAGATGTCCTCCCAGTTCCACTAGGGAGAATCTAATGACTGGAGTAGAGCACTAGGAACATGGTGTTCGGCCTTCCCCTTCTTGTAGACCAAACATCGAGATACAAACTCTGAAACTGTAAAATCCAACCTAGGCCACAAAAACTGACAACTCAAGGTTTAGTACATCTTTTTCATGCTAGGATGCACCACTAAAGGAGAATAATGGAACTCTCTGAGAACCATCTTGTGCATTTCCAAAGGAACAAATATCCTTCTGTTATACAACACTCGGTGTTGGACATCCACAGACCAACCATTAGGGGCCTCACCATAAATAACTTGTTCTCTCCAGACCTCCACCTCAAGATCCCCCAATTGGGACTCTTCCACCTATAGCACCAGAAATTACTGCACCATCATCTGAAAAAGACTACATCTGCCCCCAAATTTTCCTATATCAATATGTAATGCCGAAAATTCGTCCATAACTCTCCAGGAATCCCCAGATTTATTCACTGCATCACTAAATGAATTCATGCTCAGCTTATCAGGTACAATATTCCCCTTTGTAGGAGTATATGATATTTCTATGTCTTATTCCTATAAGAACTCCATCCACCAACGATGTCACATGATTATGTCATGTTGGGAGAAAACATACCTAAGGCTCTTATGATCAGTGAAAACCACAAAGCACTCTCCAATGAGGTAATTTCTCCACAATATTAGAGAAAACACCATGGATTCCAACTCAAGATCATAGTTTTCATAGTTACATTCATGGGGACACAACTAAATAGACCCATAAGAAACAAATGATCAATGCTGCATCCGAACACATCCTAATCCCAAATGTGAATCATCATAGAAAACGTCCAATTGAACTCCCTCTAATGGAGGACAAAGAACTAAAACACTTACTAACTTCTCCTTTAAATACTGAAATGATTACTGACACTAATCAGTCCATATGAATGCATAATCCTTCCTAGTCAATGATATAAAAGGAGTCACAACCCGAGAGAAATCGGCTATGAACCTCCTGTAGTAGCCTACAAGACCAAGGAAACTTCTCACTTATGACACTATCTTGGGGGATTCCTAGGAAACAAATTCTTCTATATTTGATGGATTCACAGCTACTCCCTACTGGGACATGACATTCCCTAAGAAATAGACTTCTCGATCCCAAAAGTCACACTTTGACAGGTTCCCAAACAACTAATATTAATGAAGAAATCCCATAACAACATGTAGATGCACTGCATACTCCCCCTCAGATAAGGATTACATAAGGATTTCATCGATGAAAACCACCATGAACTTATCCAGGAACTCGCAGAGCACCGCATTCATCAATCCCATGAACACAGCTAAAGCATTCATCATAGTGAATGGCATTTAAATGAACTCATAATGCCAATGACTAAAAAATAAAATAGTCTTCGGTATATCCTCATACTTCACAAACATTTGATTATGTACTGACCACAATTAGATCATTAAGAACCAACTTTCACCCTTCATTTGGTCGAATAAATCAATCTATGCAAGATAATAGTAATTCTTCACTATCACATTGTTTAAGTGACGATAATCGATACACAACCACAAACTATTGCCTTCCTTATTCATGAACAAAATGGGTGCACCCCATAGTGACACACGCGTCCAAAAAATAATGCACCATATCAAACCATCAATTTGTATATGTAGCTCTCGTAACTCATAACTTCTCATCCTACATGGATACATAGATATAAAAGATTCTCCTGGTTGTAACTCGATCCAAAACTTGATCTCTCGTCAAGGGGGTAATTCTACAACCTCTTCCAGAAAGACATCAAGGTACTCTTCTATAACCCTAAAAAAACCACCTATTGAACCTCTAAAAAAACCATCATCTGCTCAGATATCAAGGATGATAAGGACATAACATTCCTTTAACCCATATGAGGGTCTTTCTCGCTAACAAACGCCACTGACTCTCCATATGCATCGAATAACACAACCTACCTCCTGAAGCAATCGAAAATATCCTATAATAAATACAACCAATCTATGGTGATGATGACATCTTATAGATGTATCCATAAACATCGGAAATCTCCCAAAGAGCGGTGCTACCCAAACACTATCTCACAGTCTCTACATACCACAAACATGTCAGCACAACCTCCAACTAGTGTAGTAAATGCCAAGGGAACTCGAAGCCTTTCTACATCAAGTCCCAAATCATGGACAAGGGTAGGTGATATGAAGGAGTGAGTCACTATTGAATTAAACAAGGCATACAACAAAGTAAAAAACAGTCAAAGGGTACCTCAAACGATTTCTGGCTCGCCTGGTGCTGGAAATGCTAAATCATGAAGCTGACCATGACATCCTCAACAGCCTCTCTAACCCTGATGACGACAACCACCAAGGCTGTTCTCTGATCTCTAAGGACAGGGAGTATCACGAGGTTATCCTCTACATTCCCCATCTACCCTCTACTGATTCAAATCTAGTGAAACCTATTATTGCTGCCTCAGATGGAACTGCCGCAACATTGGAACATGGAGCAGAACACCTGGTTCCTGATGACTGCCCTGAAAGTTCAGTCACTCTCACTGCCGATTACCATGACCACCAAAATAAATACAAGAACATGATCCCTTGGCATAGTCCTAAGAGCCGCCGCCCCTAGAGAAATGAGATGTTGATGGCTGGGACCTACCCCGAGCCGAATGAAAACTCTTCTACCCTAAAAATCAAGAACCCTGGACCACATCTCTGCTTCATGAGGAATCATAAAAACTCCCTTCTCGTGATGATCCAGTTCTTGCCAATGTCCTCTCGATGACCTCTGCCTTTTCCAACACCTCAAGATATGTCTTTAGCATAAATGGGGTGACCTTGCATTGGATATCTAGATGAAAATACTTCTCAAAATCCCTTTCCCTGGCCTCCTCATCTGGAAACAATTCTAAAGAAAATCTTAAAAGGTTCATGAAATGGATACCAAAATCTTGCACACTGGAGCTCCTCTGTCGAAGGGTAAGAAGCTCCTAGCGACTGGATGCATTCATGGTTGATAGAAGAAACTTGACTGTAAAATTGTCTCAGAACTCTGCCCATGATATCATCGACTCCTCGCAATCCCTGAGGAACAAGAACCACCACTACCTCACTTCTTTATAAAACATCATCACAACCATGGACACCCAGTGCTTTTTCTGAGCACAGATTGAACAGAATACTATCTCGACCTCCACCAACTAGTCTTCCATGACTGTAACGGAAATAGATCCCTCTTAATTATGCATACTCTGGTGCTGGAACTCTAGGAGTGTCCTCCTCCATGTGTATTCTTCATTGACCTCTACCCTATGGCGATCTGCTGGCATAACCTACTGGACATCTTCTACACGAACTTGACAAGGGAATCTACCTAGAGCCATACCAGCAAAATAACAAATAGTTAGAGCTCTTAAAACTGGAATATAAAAGACTCAACATTAATTAATTAATTTTTTTCATTTATCAATTTTAGGTTAACTTATCCCAATGTCTACCCATTAAAACATATGCACAAAGAATAATCATGCATAATCCATTCATAGGTCTCTACCCTGCAACTAGTATCACCTTGTTTAGTAGCCATTTTAAACTTTAAGTTCCATGCATAAGATCAAAGGGGGGCCCTAAATGCCTATGTCTCAACTGGTCTCTAGTGTTTTCATCACTAGATAAACATGACCGCCATTGTTTCACAACCAACTCGTGCAACCTCACCTACACCTAACTCCAAATTCCATCATATCCCTCAACTAATCCTCTGATACCACTCAGCCACGACCCCCTCCCCACAAAGTGTACCCCTCCTGGGCCAGAAATGTGAGAAGATAGATAAGGAACCCCAAGTCCCACCTCCAGTAGGCCCCGAGTTGGCGACAAGCACTGAGGGTATTATAAAAACACAAATGGGATGCATTACCCTCTAAGGGAACTCATGCGAAAGAGAGAGATAAGATAGAAACCAACCAACTACAACTCATACTTAAATACAATATAAATCCCAAGTGCACATACTTAATGTCATGAAAAACTTATAAAACTGAAAGGGGAAAATAGTAAGTACCAAAGGAAAGTAAAAACAGCGGCAACCAGAAGCTCGAACAGCTCCTGTAACCCCAAGATCCTCTCATGAAAAAATAAAGAATTCTTGCTAAAGCAAAGTGAACACCAAGTGAAACTAACTCATCAGTTAAATAAGTATACTATGTTCCAAGCCTCACCATGGATACTCTCACCAAGTATCGTATATAAGAGTATATAATATTATAAAGAATATAAAGGGTACCCCACTACTACTTCCCCAATAGTTTTCCAACTTTCCCCATCATCGCATGTCCAAAGCATCTCTCTCCAAAAAGGCTTTCCCATAGACATCTGGACAAAGAACCACAACATGAACCTCATTCAACAAAACCACCACATCCACATAAGAAAAGTAACCATGTATTTCTTTGGGAGAGACCACATCTCTCATAACATGTATCCTACATCAGGAATTATAAATCAATCCATTCCCATATACCGAGTAATGATCCTCAAACCATTATAGCATATACATGTTACACTTATATTAGTCCATATGAATCTATATCCAAAATATATGTGTGTGAATAAACATAGGACATTATATCCTTCTACACACATATATGGGGAAAACTAAATGTTTTTCCTACTAGAACAAGTAACTACCAAGATAAGAGAGAGGGTCCAAAAGGGGTAGTCAGACATCCATCCTTCCACTAGAATGTTGGGAAAACACCCCCCCCCCAGGGCTCAGAATACATGGGGTTTCATTTTCCCTGACTGACGGGGTGGAGTAGAAGAAACACAAAAAGTACAGAATATACTATAGCCCAAAACCACACTATGGGCATAACCTAGTCTTAGACTCAACTGCAACTAACATCTCTCAGACTCCCAGTTTCCACGTCTAAGACTATGTATCCTATAATAATGCAACCATTTAAAGATCTTGATTGCATTCCTTCATTACCCTTTTATTAGTTTCACTTTAAATTCATTAATTCTATATACTGTAATTAACTATTAAAAATTTACACATTATATTTCATTAGAATCACAGCCAAAGTCCAATGTTCTATTAAATTGAGACCCCATCATCACGTCCCAACAAGATCCATCCCCATGGGTTAGCATCATTTATTAAATCATTAATAAACAACAGTATTACTTTCCATTATTCCTAGGCATTCTAGATAAACATTCTAAGATACTAAGCACAAGGGGGCTCAACATGGTGAGTAAATGAACTACCCATCGAGTCTTTTCCACCTATAGCAAGAGTGTTGATCCATCCTCCCTCGGGAATCTAAACACGGAAATCATGTGACATACCCCACATGTCTTTGACCCTTTTGGAAGGAGGGTAAAAAAACCTTCTTCCTTGAGTAATGGGGAATGTAAAGAAGATAAACAACCAATAAAAAACAACAAGCATCCAAACATTAACATCAAACCTGTTCCATCATCTTTGGTGTCCTCCCCGACACCCATATGCATAAAATGATGCATCTCGCCACTCTATGTGTCAACTATTGCCACAACCAATAGGCCCCCCTACCCCCACATATCACAACTCCCTTTAGGCTCACATCACAACACAAGTAGAAGGCAGATAAACATCATGTCAACTAGGCTCATAGCCCTTAAACAATAATGATTCTAAATTAGAACCCTTTGAGGTATTATCTATAATCAAAAAACCAAGCATTTAATCCATCTAGAGTTAACCGATTTATTATTTCTAGGTTCAAACTATAGGGACCATGAAAAGTAAGCTATCACAAAATAATTAATCATGCTTTCTATATCAATTTGATTAACATAAAATTACAACAAGAAGAACCAAATTAATTAACATGCCTCTTTATATTTGACTCTTAATTTAAAATTAATCCCAATTTATGTTCTTTACCAATTTCCATAAATAAAAAAATATAAACAAAGAAATCCTAAATATCACACTATCTATCAAAACAAGATTTAATAACATATGATCAATATCAATTTATTTATCTGATTCAAATATTTATTATGCTAGTTTTATTGTGATCCATTAGGATAAAACATGCTAACTCTACAATTTCATGTAAAAGAATAGAGAATAAATGAATCCCATACCTCAGAATGTTTCTGATGCTCTTTGAACAGACTAACAAAACAGATCACGATCACCTCTCTTAGAGGACTGCATCTACCTGAGGATGAAAAGACACCACTACACCCGTCAACATAGAAGAAAAGTCCATTAGGAACATGGATATAGCATTCCATAAAAGGGAAAGAAGAAACAGAAGGAGATGAACCCAAAATAATGATGATAGTTCATACCTTATATCAAAGATTGATTGATACTGCTTGGTTGCACAAAAAATAGAGGGTGCACTTACAGCAAGAAAAATTCAAGGGGAACCAATATAGGGAGGAAACTTTGATCTCACAACTCTTATGGGAAGGAATGAAAGGTTTGAGTGTGTCACACTAGAAAATATGGAGGCAGAACTTCAGAGGAAGATATATTGTCCCTTTAGATGATTTAATATATCAACAGTTTAAGATGCGATGGATTTTCCATTAAAAGATGATCGCATTAAACCACATAGTTTTACCATGTAAAAAATTCCCTAGCCTTAGGAAAATTAATATTGGATTTATGGCCTTTGAATTGGCCTTAGATTCCTTAAAACAAATCTTTAAATGCATTTTACATCAAAGGGAACATCAAAGGGGTGAAAATGTAGGTAGCTGGAAACACTATACACCAAACTAGAAATTTTGAAAAGGGAAAAAGGCTACCATTAGAACCTCACTGGTCTAGAAACACTGTCCATGAAGTCAAATTTTGGTAAATGAAATAGATGCTACTATTAGAACCTCACTGGTCTGGAAACACTGTTCATGAACTCTAATTTTAGAAAAGGAAGTAGAGGCTACTATTAGAACCTCACGGGTCTAGAAACCCTATTCATGAACTCAAAATTTGGAAAAGAAAATGGACGTTATTGTTAGAACCTCAGTAGTCTAGAAACACTATTCATGAACTCGAAATTTGGAAAAGAAAAAAGAGGTTATTGTTGGAAACTCACCGTTTTGGAAATATTGTTCATAAACTCGATCTTTGGAAAAGGAAATAGAGGCGGTTGTTGGAACCTCAGCATTCTGGAAACATTGTTCATGAACTAGAAATTCAAAAAAGGCAATAGAGGCTATTATTGGAACCTCTCCATTCTGGAAACACAATTCGTGAACTTGAAATTTGGAAAAGAAAATAGAGGCTACTGTTGGAACCTCACCATTCTGGAAACACTGTTCTCGAACTCGAAATTTGGAAAAGGATATAGGGGCTGCTATTGGAACCTCACTGTTCTAGAAACACTATTCATGACCTTGAAATTTGGAAAAGGAAATAGAGGCTTCTATTAGAACCTCACCATTCTAGAAACACTGTTCATGAACTCAAAATTTGGCAAAGGAAATATAGGCTTCTATTAAAACCTGACTATTCTGGAAATACTATTCATGAACTCGAAATTTGGAAAAGGGAATAGAGGTTGCTTTTGGAAGGCTGCTATTCTAGAAACACTATTCATGAACTAGAAATTTGTAAAAGTGTTGGTAATAAGTCACAATGACTCCTAGAACACCTCAAACACAAGATTTCAGCAAATTAATGGACCAAAGCGGTCTGGGACATTACATCCTCAATATTGTATTGTAGTTTTATTCAAAAGATATACATCTCAATATTTATATTGTAGGTCAAATAGCTCTAATTTGAAACACTTCAAGAATACAACATAATAAATTGTGAATATTTTAATTCAAAATCATTTAATAGAGTTTAAACTTCTTGTAAATATAGGAATGATTTAATATGATGAATACAAGCCTTTGAGATGGTCATAAAATAGCTTTAACGATATATTTATTTCATTCAAGACTATTTTTTAAAACATGGACAAAATCATTAAATTAAAACTCTATTGTTGACCATTCAAATGTAGGGTTCCATTGCAAAATGATAAACTCCAAAAGTAGAATAGACAACATGTGGTTTTTGACAAAAGTATGTTTAATGAACCATACATTTATTTTTTTAATCATTTTTTTTCTTCCAAATAATGGTTTATTTGTCCATACATTTCCAATAGCATAGGGTAATTGATATATATGTGTTATTCCAAATGGAGGGTTTTCAGACTATACTGTATGCTTAAAAAAATTTGGGTATGAATAGTGTTACCAAAATACATTCAAACATGTCTATAATACATTAAACAAATATTTTACCATTGTTCAATGTATTATAAATTCTTCTATAATAAATATTCAAACAAATATTATTTTTCTGAAATTTTCATAAAAGAGTCTTTATTAGTAATATAAATGTAGGATTTTTTTCTTAAAACCCAATAGGATATTATAAAACTTGTTGAATCAACACATTATCAAAAATAAGGATGAGATTATGAAGGAAATTTATTAAAAGATTAAATTATTCTTGTACATATATTTGAATTAATTTTTTTATTATACCAGATGTTTATAGAAAAACTAAAATCTAGGAAAAGATTCTTGAAAACATATCTTACCTTGTTTTAAAAATTACTGGTGAATTGGTGGGATTTTCACCAATAACATATTTATGGTTTTCTGGTTGTCAATTATCTACTGACCATGTACTCTAAGACTCTCTATTAGTATATATGATTTATTTTTAATCTTAAATTTCTGTATAGTCACCTAATATTTATGTCCTATTATTTAGAAACATAGTTTTTTGTTATCTAGATCATCTATATTTTTCACATTCCCTATTTTTTTAGAAGAAGTATTATTAAAGCTTTAACTATATAGGGTTTCCACAAAGTAATTTTCAAATGTCAAACCCTTGTTCAATGAGAAAAGTGAAAATTTTGAGGTTGAAATTATTTGATAGTGTGGTGAATGTAACAAAAATATATTTTAAAAAAAACAAAATTATTATAGATGGTGTATATGACAGACAACACTAGGTTTACATGAACACTGATATAATATTAAAATATTATTATTTAATATGACAGTTGTCACTTATCCATCGAATTGAAATGTATGAATATGAAAAAATAAAATATGGAAAATTTATAGCTTACACATATATAAAATAAATTCAGTGGTAATAAATTTATTATAAATAAAAATAAAAACTATTTGAATAAAAAATAGAATTTTTCTAAAATGAGTTTTTATGTGCGCAATGTGTTTTTTTTTACTATTTGTTAATTAATTTAATTAAATTTATATATTATAAATTATATGAAATTTTTTATCATTCATCCTATATTTTTACTAAGCATGACACCAAAATAAATCTGATTTTATGTTTAAATATTTTTCTTTCTAAAAATCTGTTTCATCACAGTTTATGAAAAAAAAAATTAAATTAATTTTTAGAAAATTTGTATGGAAAAATGAAATTAATGTTCTAAATAATAATATTTAAAATTTATGTTATAGTTTAGCTTTTATAATTTTCTCAAAAGACGAATTTTTCAATGAATTGTTAAAAATTCCATTTTTCATTAAATTTTTCTTCTAATTTAATAAAATTAAAAATTTCTGTTTATTTAAAATTAATTTAAAATTAAAATTTGTACAATTTTATTATTATTATTATAATTATTTAATTATAATATATTTTATTTTTTGTTTTTATATAAAAATTATTATTTTAAAAAAAAAATTGGAAAACTGCATTTTCATCACACATGCTATTACAATATTAAAATAATGTATTCTATTTATTTGAATTGAATTTAGTAAAATTCACTAAATATTTTTAATAATAATTTTTAATATTACATAATAAATTAAACATAATTTTTTTCTAATGAATAGTAAATAGAGTAAAAAATTAATTATTACGGTTAAGGTTAAAAAGGGTTTTCACGTTACCTACGTTAGTTTTAAAATAAATTTTCCTAGAGCATATAAATTTTATTTTATAAATTTAATTTCATAGTTAGAATTAGTGTTTTCAAATTATATAGCAACACTAATTTAAATTTATTCTTAATAAATAATTTTCCTTGATAAATTAAAAAAATATTTTTCTATAGGGAAAAATAAAATGGTAAAAGTAGATAACCATAGAAGTAAAGGGAGTAAAATGTATTAAACATGATTATTATTCATGATGGAGGTGTGTATAGACCTTAAACTCTGTTAAAAAAATATTTATCAATTTTTTTCACTTTGTTATAGAGTAACTTCCAATTATTAAATTTTTTTGGTATTTAAAAAAATGCCACTCTTCCCCAATTTTAAAAGGAAGCCTTTTTTACTCACTTATTCACACATATTAGTACACTTATATCAACTAAACCCTCAAAATACCTCTACCCAAAATAAATTTACATGTCTTATATCTTCTGTTATTCTAAAAATATCAACCCTAGGTTCCTTAATAAATGATATAAGAGGTTTTTTTATGAAATGGTAAATTTATTCACTAAGCTAATTCTTTTTAACATATTCTCTTACCATATTAATTAATTTATTAATAATTAAAATATAATAAAAATATTTTATAACATACAATTTTATGTCATTATGTTAATGGAATAACTTTTATCTATATCCTCAGTCATTAAAAGAGAAAAGAATTCCTCGTATGTGTGTAAGATAAAAAACTGCCTTGCGAACTAATGTAATTTGTTTTCCATAACCACCTCTCGGGGAATGGTGTTATGACAGATTTAATATAAATATATTTTATTTATTTATTTATTATATTTTCTAAATTATAATTCAAAATCTAGCATCTTACCATCAAATATTTTAAAAGAAGATAATTTCTCTCGTGTGTTCATGTGAACTAGTGTATCTACAAAGTGATGTGATTAATTTTATGTTTTATTTTGACATTGATGGTAATGAGAATGTATTTGGTGATAATATATAATTTATATGATATAATAATAATTCTTAGAAGTTTAATTATAATATACTTTTCTCTCATTCTATCCTTCAAAAAAATGGAAACAATGGTCATGTGTACGTATGACCAACCATCTCCATGAACAGTGTAACTCATTGTTCTATCTATAACTTTTATAGACTATTATAAATACATTTATAATTATTATATATCATATTTATATTATTTTTTACATTATAAATATTATGGATCATTTATAAATGTAAAAGGAATAAAATTATCAATCCAAAAAAAAACAGGAAAAATGAAATTGTTATTATCTGAAATAGCAATTTTAACAATGAATTTTTAATAAAAAGGTGATAACATATTACTGGTAAATAATATATTGTATTATATATATATATTATTTAATAAATGTTAAATATATCTATATTTATTATACTGATTTTTCATACACATATGATTAATTTCGAACCTGAGGCATAAGATTTCACCTCAATTTCTCTTTATTGAGGCATATTTTAATGTTATGAACATAACTTCATTTATATTTTGTATATAATTTCCATTTTAAATATTATATCATGAATAATTCATAATTCATTTAATTTTAAGTAATAATTAAAATTATTTCTTCTATGAGGATTTGACATGAATATTACTAAGTGGTATATATTTCATAACTCAACTTTCTTTCATAAGGTTTTATCACTTCTTCATTGATTATATTGTGTTAAGATTATGTCTAAAAATAATTATTTTAATATAGTTTGGATCAAATTTTTTTGGGGTTTATTTAATTTATTTACACATAACCTTTTCATTGATTAATTCACACTTCAATGTTATGATCATTGTAAATCTTCTCTGTCTGATATTTTATTCTTCGGGACATATGTTATGTTACACACCTATCTTTTTTATGAGGTTTATATACTACCCATATTATAAGGTAAATAATTAATCTACTTATATTCATGGTATTTAATTTTCATTTTATTTTATTTCTTTCATGGGGTTATGATTAAAATTTTACCAAAGTGGTAAGGGTTTAATATGAAATATAATTATTTTTTGAGATTTCTTATCTTTAAATCTCCACTCTGGGAATTATATAAACTTATATCATAAAACCAATATATTTTCTTCTCATATATTTATTTTTTAAAATTATATTATTTACATTCAATTTACTTTCTTATGTACCGAAAAGATAATTTTTTTTATGAAAAACGAAAAATATTTCTTCTTTAGTTACGAATCATTTATTACACATCCATATTTTCTTAAAAACAATAATTTTTTTAATATTCTTGAATTGTTAATTTATAAAATAATTACCAATTTAATATTCCATTTTAGGTATCCATGATTCTTTTAAATGGAAATCATTTTCTTAATATTCTCTATTTTTTTTATAAGTGATTTTCAAATTGAAAAAAGTATTTTCTTACAGAATTTTTTTATGCACATTTTATGGTATTTATAATAATTAAGAACAATAAACCTTATTTTTCTTATACATCGATGGGGATATGTTTTAATGATACCATCCTTGTGATTTATCTAGAATTTTATGATGATTTATGTAAGAACCCGGATATTCTTTTCGGGTATGTATTCCTTTTTATGGTATTTTTGAAAAAAAGAGGAGTTTCTAGAAATTTTTGATGTACATGTTGTGTACTTTATGAGTACACGTCATGTAATTGTTGTGTACACGACCATGTGTGGTGACATGGAGGCTACCTAAAGCATGGATCAGCAAGGGTAAATATACTCTTTGTACCTCAAAAGTATATGTTGTGTACTTTCTTGTTTTACATTAAATGGACTGGGGTCATATATAATCAATAGAAACGTCTTCTTCTTCACTGAACTCGACCAAGAGAGTCTGTACGGTGTAGATCTTTTCTAAGACCTCGATCAATCATCTGTTCTCTGAATCAAACTCTGTTGGTTGCGTTTAAATCACATTGGTGACTTCCCTCTTGTTCTTGAACACCTTGTAATGTTTCCTTCTCTCTCTTGAGATATTATGGGTTGAACGTTTTTTAAATTTTTGTAGATATATGGTGTTTTGAGAAATTCAAGGCTTGAGGTTCATGTACAGTGATCCTACAACACCGAGGTAGGTGGTTTTCTCCTTTCTGTATAAAGTCTTTGAGTTATATGTGCAAAATTTTCCAATACCCTTGAACATGGTATAGCATGTTTATTGTTTTAGCCCTTTTAATTTCCTACTATACTTGTATTCTATAATACAGGTTAATTTAATGTAAATAGGGTAAATTTCTATGCTTTGGAAGTGTTTTCCCATGCATGTTTGTTTATGACCCTTTGGTCCTACTTAGCTTGTTAGGATGCCTTGTTTTTCACCATGACTAGTACTGTAGGATGAAGTAATGTTTATCTGACATGTTGTTATGTTGTAGACTGTTATAAAAGTGGTTATTAAGGTTTACTTTGGTCTTATTTTCATTTATATGCTCGTTTGACTTACACAAGGTCATGAGAACCTAGTGTAGTAGACCATAGGGAGAATAGATGTAAGGGCTTCTCCATAGTGTATGTTTTTACTGTTACAATGTGAGACCATAGGAGGAATTGATGTAAGTGCTTACTAAGAGTGTCTGTAGTTCCTAAATGTGGGCCACATGGGTAATGTGATGTAAGTGCTTCCCAATAGTGCCTTTTAGTTACCGATAAAAGACAATAGGGGGAATTGACAGGGAGTGCTTCCCTAGAGAGTCTGTGCTAAAGCTGAACCAGAGGGGTTAGACTGTGTGTACTTACCAGAGGCTTTCTTGTGTTTTTTAGGTAGGACCATAGGGTATTAGGATGTGATAACATCCTATATGGTTACCTTTTTTGATTATCTCCATACTTGATATGTGGTGTTTGAATTATTTAAACTGTAGGAATGTTTACTACTGATTACGTTCTTGTTTACTGCTTCCTTTTACTTATTGTCTTCCATATATATTCACTGACTATTAGTCACAGATCATTAGGTGTCTCCCCACTGGGATTAGTCTCACACCCTATTTGGGTCATGATTTTGGGCCCAAAGAGATTATATTATTGCAGGTATAGATAAGGGAAAGTTTCATTCTACTTCAGGTACTTGATTGCTTTGGAGATGGATAGAATGGGACCAAGAGTTCAGTATTGTATTCCATCATTATGAATTGTTTGGATATTTTCCTAGACATATGTATCATGCATCATTTATATATTTGCTCTAGTTGTTCTTACTTTTAGTCATCTATTATTTACTATTGTATGGTATTATTACGGCTTCTGCTATTGTATATCTATTTCACTTATGTTGTTTTAGTCTTCCAATGAGGGTATAGTTTCCCCACTATCACACCAAAGACCCTCACTTCTAGTCGACACCCTTTGGCATTTAGGGAAATGTTCTTGAGGCTATGTGACCAGCCGGGTATGGGGCGCCTCTGGGAAGATTCTAGAACTGGGATGTTACAATTTTTACTTTGTACAATCTATTTTGATATTCCTCGAATTACTCTAGATGGATTATCATTATGTATATTTATTTGGGAAATTTTTAACATTTTGTATACTACTTCTTCAATATAAATGTTTACATTAATTATGTTTATACCCTTTAATATTAGGAATTAATTTGACTTAGTAACTGGTGGTAGGGGTATTCAATAGCTATTCCATGGATTTTGTAAATATTATGAGACAAACTAACTTGGGTATTTCACTGAGGACATACCCATTTATGAAATATTTCTTGGAACGAGGCCTTGATTGAAATTTTATGATGTCCATAATTATGTATTCCATCCTTAAAAGATTAGTTATTGATTTAAATATGATCATTTGATTATTAATTGTATCCATTCATATGTTTCAAAAACATAGTATTATTAAAATGTGGTTATAATATCATCAATTATGTCTTCCATAATGTTTTTTATTCTTAGGTTAGTGATTAAACATATTTTTTCAGATATTTAATTTTCCATATTTATTATGAAATATTTATTCATAATCGATTCCATTATACACATACCCTTACTAAGAAACTAATCTCACTCCATTATTATGTTTCTTTCTCCATAAATTCCAGGATGTTTATTTTTTATTGATATACAGGAATATTCTAATGGGAATAATTATGTTCTAAATAAATTATATATTGTATTTTCTATTTTCAAATGTAAATTAAATTTCATATATATATATTTATTTTTATAAGAATACAAATCTATCCAATCCTTTAAGATGTGATCTCTTGTATATAGTACTAATATAATAATGTAACCACCGACATTGGGAAACTTGGGTTAGGGTCATTACATATATGGTCATTGTGATTATATAGATATTGGGATTATAATACCGTAGAAATTATAATAATGTTGGAATGAAATTTATAATAATAACATCACTCAACATATGAAAAAAATAATTAGATAAATTAATTGTGATATTTTATTAAAATATCACAATTTAAATATAGTCATCGATTTAGATGGTACAAATACAATTACCGCGTTTTAATATATTTTTAGAAAATTGAATGAAATAGAATTTATTAGAAATATTATTCCTTATGAGTCTCATTTTTTCAATCTTGGGAATTAATTACCATCACTGGGTTTTTCCTAAGACCAAGCCAATGATAAAATTCAATATGTATGACTTTAGTGAAATTGATTTCCAGAGAAGTTCAAGATCATCGAAACCATATTTAAAAATATGTAAGCTTAATCACTAACCACAAAAGAAAAAATAGAATATAATAACCTTTGGTATTATGAGTAGGTCGTGAGGGGATTTTTAGTAAAGTTTAGGTTGATATAAACATGTAATTATTAGTGTAATAAAATTTATATTTTCATAATTACATGTATTTTATACATTTGAAATTTCTATAAAAATTACTTACTTAAGTAATAATAGTGGTATTTAATAAAAAAATTATTTATAAATTTTAATTAATTTTTATTAATAAAATAATAAATCTATAATAACATGGAATAGAATTTGTTAATGTGAGTAATATTTATTTCATATAATTATATTTTTTCGATATCTTGTTCATGCTTTTCATATTAAAAAAAAGTGAACCCTATTGAATAATGAAAATAATGGAATGTATTGGCAAAATAAAATATTGTTATATTATTATAAATATTTTTTTACTTATAGTAGAATAATAATATATTATTTTTAATATAAAAATCCAATTTTTAGAAATTGTTTTTTACGATTTATGGGTTTTTATATTAAAATTATTTTTTATAAAACTTAGAAATTTACCATAGTGAAATTGTTTTAATTTTTAAATAATCATAGTCAAATTATAGAATAATTTTAATTTCAGTTTCAAATAGAAAAAAATATCACCAAGGTAAATGTTATTTACCATGATAAATATAAAAGGGATATTCTCTATGAATTATTTTTATAAGAGCCGTGTAATTTTTATCTATATAAATTTTGTTGATATATTTTAAATGACGAAAATAATGTAATTTTTAAATATATAAAAAAAATATTCAGAATATAACACCCCGTACCCATACACCTAGATATGAGGCTAAAAATACACTCTTTATAATTATTTATTTGATACCAATAGTTATGAAAAAAAATTAATAATTAATAATTTCAAAAAAATGAAATATTAAGTCAAATATATATCTAAGAGTTTTTAGGATTAGTATTTAAGAAAAATAGGAAACCCCTTTACATATATAAACTCATATACTTCCATCCAAATGGAAAATTTTCTTATTTTACCCTCATTTCCTTATTAAATGATAATTCTTCAACATATCCCATAAAATCCTTTACACATAAACCCCATATAAGAATAATTTGTATAACATCATTAATTATAACCTATAAACATATACGTATAATATATTTGAGATCAAATTCCAAATATGGGTAAATATAAGCATTAATCTAATATCACTAGTGAACCTACGATGATTGCAAGTGTATGAGAACATAATCAAATTTCATGAGAATAACATAGGAGAATTCATACCCATCAGAACCTAGATCATAAAACTAGACTCATGGAATAATAAAATATTTATGTGAGTTAATAATCATGAACCATGTTAAATAAATCTTGTTTAATTGAATTTTTAAAACACATTGGAACCATAGATAAATAAAATTAGTAACATTGGATATTAGGCTTTCATCACAGAATTCCCAAAAAAGAAAAATTCCAAAAAAAATTTCCATATCATATTTAAATTAAAATATATCATCTATTAGAAGTTATACGTATTCGGAAAACTACAAAATACCTTAGGATTTACTTCAATGAAATTAACTCAATCAAATTATCCAATGCATCAAATATTTTTATTATCTATATCCATCATTATGGAAAATATCTGGTTAACCCAACATCATCAGCTATCTTTTTCTCACCCATCTTCATCAATAATTTCCAATAAAAATTACATAAATAAATTACATATATCTTAAATTTAATCATAAAAATATTAGAATAACTATTTTCCTCTTCATGACATTATTAACTCATAGAAAAAAAAAATTTATTTAAACCATCATCGAAATAAATCTATATAAAATATGTGAATGATATCATTAGAGAATATACCCAATGAATCATTAGATATATAATTGATTTAAAGAAAATGAAAAATAATTTTACAAGAGAATGTGAAATTTTCTTTGAAAAAATAGGAAATATTATTTTACTTATGTATTTTAAAAAATAAAAATTTCATTGAGAATTTGAAAATTATTTTATTTTAAAATATCCATAGAAACATCTAATGTAATCTTCAATGAAATTAATGGCTATAATATTGGGAAAACATATTTATATGAGAAATTTTTAAACAAATATTACTTTTACACATTATTCAGTAAGATATACATAACATATTCTGAAGACATTGTAAAAAATGATTTGAAAACATTAAAAATAAAGTAAAATATTGGTTAAAAAAACTTTGAATATTTTATAGATAATAAAAATATTCCTAAAAAAAATTTAAATAACTTCGCCCTAGAAGAAAATTTTCTCTGAGTAAATAGAAAATAAGGTTGACTTTTATTTAAAAAAAATCAATTGTTCTAAGTAGCAAAGAATGGACAATGAAAGGAAAACAAGAAAAAATAAAAAATAAAAGGAGGAGAAGAAAATTATATGTGGTTTAAGAGATAATGGGGGTATAATTATTCCAAAGGAGATTCAAAAATAAATAATCTAGATTAAAAATTAAATTGCAAAATAAACCCTTATAGCATCCGTAATCTATTAATAAAATATTCATGAAATAATGATCCATATATTGATGTTTTAATTAAAATTATATTAATTAAAATTATTATAATGTACATTCAGGAGAATTATATAAACCAAAGAAATAAAAACATGGTTAATATGAAATTTGTCTCAAATAAATAATTGTGAGATGAAAAGGCTCTATAGAAATTGTATCATTTAAATTTAGATAGAATCAATAAAGTGATAACGTGAAACAAATGTAATTTTACAAAAAACAAGTGTAAAATAAAAATAAAATATAGGATTTTTTAGACATTATTTTTTATAAAAATTCAACAAAGAATTTATGTATCCAAGTAATATGAAATTGAGTTAATAACTCATGTACCTCGAGTCCTGATTATCACGTATGTCTTTTATATTTTCAAAATGAAAATTATATTAATTATTTAATATCACAATAACATTTTTCAAGTTTATTCATTTATCATAATACATTTTATTTCATTTTTTACCATGCCAGGCATAGTCACTAAATAGATAATATTATTTAATTTGTTTTGAGGATATATTTTTCATATTATGAAAAAAAAATCAGAAGGATATACATGGACAATGGGTGAATCATTAAAATATATCTAAAATATGAATAAAGAAATAATTTGTATATTTTTTATTTTAAATTAAATTTTATAAATAGTCATGAATTATAGTTTCTAAAAATTAATCACATCCCTTCATAGAGGCGGTAGTCCACACGTATGAATGAACAATGTTATCATTTTACATAAGATAGAAAATAAAGAAAATAAAGAAAATAATTTATTTTAATATTCATAATTATGAAAAAAAATTATAATATATTTTCATTTGGATCATTATTTAAACCTTTCATATAATGCAGTTATGAAATAAAGAACACATTATATCATTGGGTTAGAAGTCCACATGTAGAAACGAAAGATTTTATGTTTTCCCTTATGATGTAAAAAGTGATGAATATGGTTTTTTCCATAAATATAACAAAATAATATTATATTTATGATACAAATTTTAATATATGAAAATTTTTATATAATAATAAAAGGAGGTGGAAAAATAAATAGACCTAAAAATAATCAGTTAAGATTTACACCTCTTATTTGAAAATTTGTGTTTATTTTACACCATAAGCCTTCTTGGTTGGTATATTAATCGGGGAAAACCTCCAGAGAATGAGAAATAATATTGGTAAAGAATTTTTTAAGTTATGGGAAAGTATAATTGGTTATATAAGTGAGATGAAGAGAATAAATCAGGTTCCACTTTATAAGTGGGTTGGGTGTTAATCTTATAAATACATGAAATATAAATATATAATATATTAAAAAACATGAAAAATGGATCAAAAGTACAACATAATAGAATATATGAAGGGTAAAGTCTAAATAAATTCAACCAATAAAATTTATTGAAGTTTATGTGGAATTTTGAACCATATATCATAGTTTAACATCCTTTGTTATCCATTTTTAACATAAATGTGGTAACAAAAGATTAAATATATAATGGTCGTGAAAGTAATTTTAAAAAATCCAAATAGAAAAAATATACACCATTAATTATATACTCTATAATTTAATATAATTATTTTATGATCATATTTTTATGATTTTATAATGATTTAAAATTAATTTTTAAAAAATAAATTCCATTTAAAGTAATTTTCTTGATTATTAAAATATTTTGATTTTAAAAGATTCAAGATAACTATTTTTATAAAATATAAACACTTTTAACATAAATTATTCATTAAATTTATCAAAAAAATTTGACACTATAGTTTTTTTTAAAACATATTACTTCAATGTTTTTAAAATAATTTACTTTATTTTGGTAATTCTTGAAGAAGTGAAATGTTATTCTTCTTTAAACATTCTAGGTAATTATACCATCATTAAAAAATAAAAAAAATATTATATTGTGATATAATTTGTTAACATTGATAATACAAATGTATATCAATTAATAACTACTTTTTTCTCCATGAAAACTTATTATTGATATCAAAAGTATAAGAGGAACATTTTATAATTACCCTTAAAAAATAAAATTCTTATAATCAAAGTAGTGTGTCACAAAAAATACTTATCATCAAATCCAGAATGATTCTGGTCAAAATAAAATCATCCAATAAAATGTAGTCAAGTGTTTTGTTGATTCATTAGAAATTATTTGATAGTTTTAACCTCCTTTAATCAATTTTACCATTTAATATGGTGACAAAAAATTCATGATTATAGATAATTATAATTAAAAATGAAATAATATTTATTAAATAAAATTATTAAATTTATTCCAAATATAGAATCCATTTTATTTGATTCAATTTATATAAGAGATAAAATTAATTTTAATATAAGTGCATGAAATGTAGCTAAAAATAGTTTTTTTAAAAATAAATGTTTAATCATACAAATGATTTTATACAAAAATGATGATTAAATTTGATTCAAAATGAATTATTTGAATTATTTTGAATTAAGTGGGAATAAATTTACATTAAAAAACATCCAAATTCGAGTTGTACTTTGTCAATACATTTTATAAAATGAATGTTTTCATAAAAATTGGTATTTGTAATTCTTCACTTAAAGATAATATTTTTAGAAATATTTGAAAAATTCTATATATATCTATTTCAAATTATGATATAAAAATTTATTTCTATTTTATCAAATAATATTTCTATAATTAATGTAAATTAATTATCATATCTACGAATAAAATGCAATAAAATCATTTATTAAGAAAATAATTTTTTTTTTAAAAATGAATTTATTCCAATTCTATCACAAGTAACAATAAAAAAATGAATATTAATTAATTTTATTTTATATACAATATCCACATTTAATTAAAATCATTCATCAAGTGTGATTAATATATTGTTTTATGATAAAAATTTGATTCCCACATGAAAAATACATCATTTGCATTCAAATGATTTAATCGTCATTTCTAAGTAATTGATTTAAAATATATTAAAATAATTCATTTTATTAATTAAAATCACTCTAAATATATTTCATAACATGGATACTGCATTTCATACTCACTAATACATCTACTTGGTTATAAATTTAATATTTAAACAAAATTATGTAACTATATTGTAGTTTTTTAGCTCAGTGTCATGTGTGGCTTTAGAAATAGAACATATTATTCATATACAGGAATATAAACTATAATATCAGTGTTTCACAAAAACTAATTTAAATTAAAAATTGATAGAAACTTATAATTAGATCACTTAATGTTCAAAAACTAATTTTTATTCAAAAGTGTTTTTTTATATAATTTTTATGTAATAATTTTACAGTGAAATTTTAAAATTATAGAAAATTAATTATTTTAAATTGATTAAAATTTTTAAATCCTCACATTGAATTGAGGTAATATGTTTTTAAATATAATTTATTTAAAATAATAATTACCAAAAAATAATTAAACAAATTAAAAAGGGGAAAAATAGGTAACATATCATGGATTAAATTTTGTTCAACTAACATGACATATAGACATTATAGGTGTCCTTTTTTATATTTTGGTGTCAATAATTTAATTCCCACCAATATTTCCTCACCCATCTCATGTGATTCCATCTTTACCCTTATCCAAAAATATGTTTTCAAAGAAATATCCCTAATTTTAACATATAAAATAAAATCTCATCTACACCATCAAAAACATTATTTAAATTAAAATAACTCCTGAGTACATCTCATTTTACTCTCCCAGATTCATATCCCATATTTTTTATCCTATGATGACATTAATGAACTCTATGTCCTTCATTCTTAGGTAATTCAATATGGGAAGGGGGGATTTAATCAAATCAAGTAACAAGTTTTCCATCATCTGATTAATTTAAATTTTAATTCCCACTAATATTAAAACTAATTATCCACTCTAATGATGTTACATTAACTTCAACATACTTTTTAAAAAATTAAATATTCATAGTATAACTTTATTTTATTACTTATTATTTTATACAACTTAATCATTTGTGATGGTTCTACTACAAACATGAACCAAATTGGAATGTTTATCTCACAAATGATTAAGAAAATATAACTAATGGTAATATAAAATAATAATTACAAATTTAATATATATTTATGGTTATTTAATATTATTATGTAAATTTTCATTTATTAATAAATATCATTTTTTTAATTAATATTAACAGAAAATGGGATTCAAAAAGCTATTAACCAGCCATCGCCATAACATGTATACAACCATAGGTGTAAATCATAAATATATCAAAAAAACCATGTGAATTAAATTAATATTATTTATTTTATGAAAACATTATAATAATCACATATCATAACTTTTACAAAAAATGTTATCATATAACAACAAATTAATTAACCCTAAAACATCATTTTTAACCAAAAAAAATTTATAAATCGGATTAATAAAATTTAAATGAATGTTATAATGATAAATAAATATAAATATGGTTTTAAAAAATGTAAATAATATACTTAAATGGATTCTAAATTATTATATATCATGTTTGACTAAGAAAGAAACTATTGTATGAGTATTTCTTGACTCAAACACCTTTTTTGAGTTATAATCATTCCTCTTTTAATATATTTATTTAATTTAGATTATTTTACCCTATAATTTTATTATATTATTTTATCATTCCTTTCTAGGTAAATATATTTTTAATTTATAATATTCTTATTATGGATTAATTTATTCATAAAAATATGATGTTGTTTAGAATAATTCATATCCCTAATAATAAACATTTTTTCCTCTATGTTCATATTCATTATTTCAAGAAATATCTTCCTCAATTTTTTAAAAGATAATTATGGGTCATTTTCTTAAATATTTAAATATATATTTATCTATTTTCAGTATGATGATTTATAACATTTCTGTTATTTTCTTTGAAACTATCAAAAAACGATTAAAATTAAATTTCATTTATTACTAGTTTATTTTGTATCTTCCATATCACATTTCCTAAATTTATTATTATTATTTTTAAGGATCCATTAATGGTGATTGTTTCAAAAAATTCAAAAATAAATCTTTCCACCATTTTAAAAATTATTTGTTTTTAATTTGACTGAGAACAAGATATTTTTATGATAATATTAAAAACATATCAAAAATAATTATTTTAATTATGTTCCATTTTCCCTCTCTATATAAAAAATATCCATCTCCTATAAGACATTTTCATGCTTACTATCTAAATTTTATTATGATATATTTTTTTTTGCGATGTATTTTTAGTATCAATTGATCTGATTCTAGATATTATTTTATGAGATATAAATTTAAAATGTTATATAACACAATTTCATTCCATGGGGTTTCATGATTAGATTTTTGATTGATATTATGTGGGACACATATATTTTTTTATCATTATGTGATGGATGAATATGTTATATCCTTCTAATTTATTTAGAAAAGATTTATATTTTATGTGATAACTATAGGAAAATATGTTATGATACTAGATCCCCAATGAGTAACAGGTTTCGATGCCTAATCCACTATGTTATAGGAAAAATGAATAGACACATAATGCACTGTGTAAGGAATTACATGATCTCTAAACTTGAAATATGTAATGATTTCCTACACTAAATCATATGCCATATATTTTTTGAATGATTTATTTGTCATTCCAAATCCCAATTTTATTCTCCATGGATCATGATTTTTATCTCATGTCTCGTATATTATTATTTAGTTAGATGATTATTATATTTTGAAGTTATATACCCATTTTTCATAGATTATGGAAAACTTTGATGATTACAAGTTATTTTTAATATTTTTTTACCATATACATGTTTTTTATTATTCTTATGATCTAAATATTTTTGACTTTTTTATATTTTATTTCCTTTATTGAGCATTTCATCTCACCACTTCTTGTGTTTCTATATTGGATAATTGATTTTATAGTATATTATGTATAGAATGATGTCTTGTATATTTAATTTTACAAGGGGTATTAATGAAGTAATATTTAATAAGGCATTTATGAAGATAATCTTCTAAGATGTTAATCTAATGGGATCTGGGATTATGTGTTTACTTATCAAATTAAAATTTTAAATTATAGAAATAATGTAAAATAAATGTATATTAGGTTGGTTAATCCAAAATAAATGAGTACATTAATGTTTTGTAGAATATACTACGTGTTGTAGGTTCCTAAAAATCATTTGGTATAGTAAATATGCATGTGCTACCATTTTTTGATAAGGATTATATTATGTTAGTGTCCTTTATTAAATTTTCTCCTATCATTAGGTAATTGGATTGAGAAAAATTGTGTGAAATAATTTTAAATCATGGGAGAAATATTTGTATTACACCATATCCATATTCAGAATGAGGGTGGGGCTATAAATTTTCTCAAATTTTTATATGGTTATTTCCACCAATAAATGATTTCCATTGATCTAGGTAATATATTTCTACTATATTCTTTTTTTATATTCTATATTGAAAATTCTATCAGGGGAAATTCATCTTCAACTACCATGTAATGATGGGGGATAATGAGGCATACCATGTCCCTCAACTCAAGTATCATTATGAATAATTGGGTTTCAAATTTTCAATATCATAATATCTGAAGAGAGGATAAATTTCATGCCTACATGGTTCTATATGTGTAGGGGTATCCTTTATAGATGGGATTTCAAATGTCCTTTTTCAATGGAATTTAGTAGAGCTTACATTGGATTCCTTTTAAGTGGGTATTAAAATTTATTAAATGATTTTTAAATAGTATGCATGGTCAATAGTGGTATAAATTTTGAAAAAAATTATTCAAATATGTGTAATTTTGGATGAGACCCCAGGGAGATACATGATTGTTAATGGTTCCTATTTTACACATAGTTATAGATGAGAAAATTAAATAAGTATGAACATGTATGAAGTTAGTAAGGATATGTTCTCATGTATGTCATTGTAAAGAAATCATGATCATGTATCATTCATAGTTGGATGAATGATATCACAAATCCATCGCATTGTTTGAATTCCATAAAATAATTATTCATCAACCCTTTAGTTGGGAATATACAGTTCACCAATAATATTTTTTGATACATCATTTGAGAGTTTTAGTTATTCTACATATTGATGGCCTCTTCCAGGTATCCCCAATTTAGGTATTTCAATAAATAAAGATATATGGGTGTGAAGATAATGTGACCATCTATAATTCTTATTCTGTAGACATAATTTATGAAGAATGCGAATGATCCATAATATATCATGGTTAATGGAATCATTGTAATTTTCTTACTTCCCTGTAAATTCCACTTATTCTCAATAAGAGATAAGAATTTTGGTATTTATTGTAAAATAAAAAGGGTTTCATAGTTTTAATATGGATTGATAATTCGATGATTCCTAAATTCCATGAGGTGTTTCATGATTATTGGATCACTTATTTTGTATTAGTAGTATTGAAAATGGATTTTGTGAGTAATAAAGGGTGGCTTTATATATGTATAAAAAAATTGACTGTGGATGCCAATGAATGTTGGTGTGATATCATAGAACCTATTTAAATATTGATTCTAGTCACGTAACCTATATATGACGGATCTATTGCCATAGAATGTAATTTCATGGACCCTCATGGTCCATTACTTTTCCAAATTGTGGTATTTGGGTATCTTGGATGATATTGATGATTCATGAAGGAATTTGTGTCAGTGATAGGGTGTCACCATGGTGTCACTACTTGGTGCCACCAGTCATCCCAAAACTGTGTCTCGCATATTAGTGTAACATTGATTGGTCTCACTAATCAGTGTCGCACCCAAACGGTGCCACCGAGGGGTGTCGGGGTTTCTTTCCGAGTTTTTCCCATAACATATTTTTTAAGTTTTAATGCATTTTAAAATCGTTCAATATTATTATATGGATGGTAAAGTATATTTTCAATCCCCAATGATTTTAGTGACCATTGAATTACTAACACATGTGGCCTTCTAATCAGTTTTACACCCTTTTCTGTATTTCCTTTTATTCCCATGTTATGTGTTTTTCTTAGTTTAAATGTAACCTATAAACTATACAATGTTTGATGGAATATCTCCACCATTTCCAAGTGGAATTATTAAATATTAAATAATTCCAATGTGTGAAACTGCCCAGCTTTGTGGTCAAACAACAATATTCTGTTCAGGAACATAAAAATTTCACATCCTCTAACGCTAAGATCTTGCCTTTTTATCACGCCGAGATCTTCCTCCCTGGACTCTTTCTTTTCCCTTAGTGTTCTTGGAGTCCCTTTCTAGAGACAATTTTTTCCTTCATGAGATCCCTCATATTCTATTCTTTGTAGAGTTTCTTATCATGCGACCCTAGTTCGTGGGGAAAGGGGAAAACGATAATCCTTGATCATCCAAGTATGGGTTCTGCCTTCGTCCCTCTTTATTGTGAATCATGTGAGGTGGGTATAATGATGTTCCCTCGGGATGTAGATGAAACATATATTAATGAATATAATAAATGGACATTTAAATAATTAAGGGGTGGGGAAGGTGATGATGTTATTGCGTTTTGGCTTTGTTTTTTTGTTTTGAATTTTATGGGCTCATGTCCATTGAAAATTATGTTCATTGGTGGTGCTTTCTTGTGCACTAATAAAGATTTATTTTCTAGATAATCTTGTGATTGAATGACTGTAACATGGAAATTGATTAATCATGTAAAATTGGATGATAAAATTGATTCCCAATGAATAATAACCCTTGTGTGATCACCCCAGTTAACCAAACAAAAAGAAGAAACTTAATGAATGGGGTTGGCTAAATCTGAACACTTTTATGCTCTATTATGGTGATATGCATGGTTGTTCGGTTTGATGCTATGTGGAGAGGCATGGATGGTAATGGAATCTTTATTTTAGAGGTTGTTGGTTTTTGAATCTAAGTCCATGTGGAGCCGATGGTAAATTTTATGGACCCAGTAAGTTGGGGGTTTGTTTGGTTCTAGTACTTTGAGGGATCTCACATATCCCATTTTGAGGTTGCCTTTTACATGGTAACTGGGTGTGAATTCTTAAATTTCTGCTTGGATGTTTCCTTTCAATTGGTTTTTTGGCTTGTGGTTGTGCCTATTAGTTTCCCGGTTGAGAAGGAATATTTAAATGGAATCACTTGAACATGATAACAATAACGCGTTCAATGGAGATCTATTTTCTAGAAGTGGGTTGTGCACTAGTTGTGGTTTTTGTTTACTTGTGCATGTGAGGGCTGGTTGTGGGTTTCTAGACCATTATGTTGAGATGAGTTCTATATTATCTATTTGTATATAATTTAGTTATTATGTTTATTATATGCACCCCACCCATGATGGCAATGTGTCTGCATGTAGGAAGTGTGGTTTTGATGGACTAGGTGTCTGCGGGCGGGATGTGTGGTTGTAGTGGACTTGGTGTCTGTGGGCAGGATATATGGTTGTGGGGGCGTAGGTGTTTGCAGGTGGGATTACCTTGTGGTTGGGATTTCCTATATGGTTTTTATTGGGGGAGGAAGTGGGACTATAGTAGGATTAGTGGGGGTCTGATGTATAGGATGTTCTATTTAACGAGAGGGAAAGTGGTGTGGGGTACCCAAATATTGATGTGATGTTACTATTATTTTACCTAGCTTGTGTTATTTGGGGATTGTTCCTTGGTGAGTCTAGGTAGATAGTTTTCCTTACTAGGTGTTTTGGTTACCTCTATTTTCACACAGGGCATTAAGATGTCTCTCCACTTGGGCACAAGAGCATTTGGTTTCCCTACTGTGTATACCTATATACTCACCCTACATATATAAAACAGTATTTAGGATTCTAGGAGGACATTGAAGACTGTGTCGGACCTTACTAGCTCATGCATTGGGACAATTTTCATTTATTGTTTGCATTTATATTGGTACTTTCCATCAGAGTTTTCTATTTCCTTATATCAGTTTATTTTCAACATGCATAAGTGAATAGATTCTTGGCTTTACTTTTATCATTAGCCTTTGGAGTTGTTTTGGGTTCACCATCTTATCTCATGATCTTGTTCTATAAAAAGGTTAATGCATTCCATTTATGTGAAATTTTATACCCTTGGTTCTATTCACCACTTTGGGGCCTACAGAAGGCGTGACTTGGGGAGTCATTATCTCTCCTTCACCATGATGAGGGAAGGGAATGGCATCTTTTCATCCTTTCCCTTATCTTAGAGAAGGCGCGTCATGACATAATGGTATCAGAGGAGATGGTTGAGATATAGGATGGATTTTAGGGTTAGTCATAGGGAGGGTTTCATGGTATGGAAGTGAAATAGTGTTAGGAAATCATTTTTCATGAAATAGGTGAGAGAAGATCAGCTAGGACAAAGGATTTTGGGGATCCCCGTGATCTGATGCAAGCACTCTGGACCTATTGAATGACCATGTGAGGTTACACTGATTACATGGTAGAGATCCAAGAAAAGGTACATCCATCATAATGACTTGTATTCCTATGTGACTTGGGTTTTTTGGGAATTTAAAATAAATATAAAGTTAATACAAAGTTCAAAAGGAATGTTATACACTACTCGGGCTTTGGAATTCATTGTTTCTCTTTTTAGCAATGGAAACTGGATGTCATCCACAAATATTGCACGCAGTCGAGGCCCAGAAAGTTGATCTGGTTGATTAGTATAAGGTTGATCGAGAGGAGTAGGATGAACAGTGGCAGAAGATGCTGAAGGACCCCGGGACACCCTGAGAGGGGAGGGGTGAATCAGGGTGACCACTTTTTCTTTTAATGTGTTGGATCTTGTTCCCACGTTGGTAGGAACTTGTTGAACCTGTATGATGATTATGATAAAAATGAAAACATTCACATGCACAGAGAGGACACAGCCATTTTTACTTGGTTCACCACTAAGGGCTACGTCCAAGGAGCATACGCCGACTGGTTGCCGGTCGTACCTAAATCTACTATGCTTCACTAGCTACGGATACAAAAGTTCGGGTACAGACACTCTGTCCCAGGCTCACTGCCTTTACAATTGTTCAGGGATAGCTCACTGCGTCCCTCGGGTCACTCCCGTTGACTCCCCCTGGCTCACTGCCGTTGGTGAAGTCCCACTCAGTTTATAGACGTGTAGGTCTCTTCTTCATTTGCATAAGAGTGCATCCTTTGTTGAATGTAGATGCTCTATTGAAGTCCGATTCTCACTAGAAGAAGAATATCACTTTTCCTCGAATGAACCGAGTAGATTCTCGGCTTTCGTGCAGCTCCAGCAAGGCAGGCGTGCTTCAATAGTGTCTAGGTCTCCTTTTCAAACCCGCCGCGCAAGTCTCCCGGCGGCGCGCAAGTCTCAGGCGCGCAAGACTAAACTGGCGCGCAAGTGTCACTGAAGCACCTGCGCGACACTGCCTTCTTGAACTAAATACTTGCGCGATCCACTTCCTTTCTCTTTCAAACTGCCTTGGGAGAACAGCCAAACACCGGCGCGCAAGCTCTACTTGCGCGACAAAACAACCACCTGCGCGACTCAACCACCTGCGCGACGAGAGCTCGAACAATCTCTCGGCCTTGAACTCCGTTCGAAATGAGGAGGGGTGGTCCAGTATTTATAGGCAAACTGGACCCCCTGCGCGGCGGCGCGCAAGTCCCTCGACGGCGCGCAAGTCCTATCTCCAGATCCTCTGTCGCGCAAGTTACTTGCGCGACCCAACCAACACTTGCGCGACCTTCTTTCCTTAGCCAAATTGTGATGTTCTGATCCTCAAAAACATATGGCGCGCAAGTCTTTCATCCTCCAAGAGCTCAGCGCGCAAGTATCTTTGCCAAAAACACTTTACTTTATTTACGGATTTTCAGGCCCAAAAATTTGGCAAACACTGGGAAACAGCGCCACCTTCACTACTATTTTCTTCCTGAACGGTATGATTGCTTTGTTGGTTCACACCCTGAACTTCCACTGAGGATTGACAACAAACACAAACCATACACCAAATCATGCTTTGAAGAACCTGGTTCCAACAATCTCCCCCTTTGGGTTTGTTGGCAATCAGAATAAATTCAATAGATCTCCAACCATGAGCAAATCCAAAACGCAAGAATCAACTCAGCTAACACTCTAAGTCTACGTGAGCAATGCTCGGTGTAGAAAACAAGAGAGAAAGCTTGAATTGGGTCTCAATGTGTTGAAATCGTACACGAAGTTCTCCATCCCGATGTTATCCTTATTAAACTTCTCATCACAAGCTTACACTTCTCATCACAGAAGAATTTCTTGCCTTGAATTTATTCCTTTCTCCCCCATTGACAATAAAACCAAAGACCGAAAAGTTTGTTCAATGTTCAGCTCAAGCCATACTCCCCCTGGATAGTATCTCCCCCATAAACCTGCATCACAGCCATAAACCGATAAAAACAGTTAAAACAAATGGGGAGAGGGGACTTCCGGAGCCTCCTTATGCAGTAGGAGGTGGTTGAACACCGAGGTTCAACCGATGCTTCTCGAACACAGCCGCGGACAATGGCTTGGTTAGGATATCAGCCACTTGCTCATTAGTTCCAACATGATCCATTTTAATCACTCCTTGTTCAACCTTTTCTTTGATAAAATGATACCGTATTTCAATATGTTTTGTACGAGAATGCTGAACCGGATTCTTCGTAAGATCAATTGCACTTTTGTTATCACAATAAATCACCATTGGTTGCTGCACCTTATCACCAATATCTGTTAGCTGCTGCTTCATCCAAAGAAGTTGAGTGCATGCTTTTGTGGCGGAGATATATTCAGCTTCAGCAGTACTAAGAGAAGTACTTTCTTGCTTCTTGCTCAACCAGCCAACACATTTATGCCCAATATAGAAAGCTCCACCACTAGTGGACTTTCTGTCTACTACATCCCCAGCCCAGTCAGCATCAGAAAACGCTGATAATTCACTGTCCCTGCCTGCAGCAAAAAATAACCCGAAGTTATGTGTGCCTTGAATATACCTCATGATTCTTTTTACTGCTGACATATGTTCCTCCTTTGGATTACTCTGAAAGCGGGCCGCAAGGCATGTCGCAAAGACAATATCTGGCCTTGTCGCTGTCAGATACAGTAGGCTTCCAATGATCCTCCTGTACATGGTGGGATCAACAGAGTTCCCATCCTCATGCTTTCCAAGTTTAGTTCCAACAGGAATCGGAGTTGACATTGGTTTGGAGTCTTGCATATTGAACTTCTTCAGCAACTCTCTTGCATATTTTTCCTGAGAAATGAAAGTGTATTCCTTCTTTTGAATTACTTGCAACCCCAAGAAATATGTGAGCTCCCCAATCATAGACATTTCAAATTCTGATTTCATGTGGTTGGCAAATTCATCCACTGATTTATGCCTGCTACCACCAAAAATGATATCATCAACGTAGACAAGAACCATGAACTGATCTTTTGGAGAATTCTTCACATAGAGATTGTGATCAACTCCTCCTCTTTTGAATTCCAACTTCTTGAGATATGAATCTAGCCGTGAGTACCATGCCTGTGGTGCCTGCTTCAAACCATATAGAGCTTTCTTTAGTTTGCAGACCTTTGTTTCATCGGTACCCAAGACAAACCCCACCGGTTGTTCAATGTAGACTTCTTCTTCGAGTACACCATTCAAGAATGCTGTCTTAACATCCATTTGATATACTTTATATCCTCTTTGGAGTGCCATGGCAAGGAAAAGCCTGATTGATTCCAGTCTAGCAACTGGAGCAAAGGTTTCTTCAACATCAATACCTTCAATCTGGGAGTATCCTTTACATACCAGTCGTGCCTTGTTTCTGATAACACTTCCATGCTCATCAAACTTATTTTTGAAAATCCATTTGGTACCAATCACATTGTGACCTTCAGGTCTCTGGACAAGATCCCATGTCTGATTCTTATCAATCTGATCTAATTCATCATTCATGGCTTTCACCCAAGATTCATCTTTTGCAGATTCTTTGAATGAGGATGGCTCTACAACTGATAGAAATGCAGATTGCGTGGTATTCCTCATCCTTCTGGTTTGTGTGGGTGCACTCCTATCCCCAATTATGTTGGATGGATCAATCTCAGCTCTTCGATTTCTCCTGCGAGGTTCAGTAGTATTCTCTTCAGCCATAGTTTCTTCTTCAGATTCTTCTTCTGAGTCAACATCATTATGTGATTGATGAGTGTTTTGAACGGCTTCCTCTATTTCTGCATTTGTAGTTTCTTCATGTCCACATTCTTCATGACTTTCTATCACATCAGCATATGACGTCCGTGAAGCATTTGTGGTTTTCTCTTCAATTATCTTAACATCATTGCTTTCCACAATCCTTCCCAAACGATTGTTGAAACATTTGTAGGCTTTGCTGTTCATTGAGTAACCGAGGAAGATTCCTTCATCTGCGTTGTCACCATATTTCCCCTGATTTCCTTCTTTGTTCCTGATGAAGCACTTACTTCCAAAAACACGAAAGTATTTTAGAGAAGGCTTCGGTCCATGCCACAATTCATATGGTGTCTTCGTCTCACCCATATAAAGTCCTGTTCGATTCTGAATGTACACTGCAGCTTGAACAGCCTCTTTCCAGTAATGTCGTGGAATACGACTCTCAATCAGCATAGTTCGTGCCATGTTGTTCACCTGTCGATTCCTTCGTTCAACAACTCCATTTGGTTGTGGAGTTCTCACAGCATCTACCTCATGTTGTATCCCATGATTCTCCAGATAATTTTCAAATTCAATGGACGTGTATTCTCCTCCATTGTCAGATCGCAACACTTTGATTGTTCGTCCAGTATCATTCTCGGCGATTCGCCGATATGTTTTCATGCAGTCAAGGACCTGTCGTTTCCGGTGAATGACCATCACACATGCCATTCGACTGTAATCATATATGAAAAGGACAAAGTACCTTTCTCCATGAGTTCCGGCAACATTTATTGGACCACAAACATCTGTATGAATCAGATCAAGAAGGTGAGATGCCTTTTTCTTCTTTGGCCGATATGAACTGCAGACCAACTTCCCACGAATACAAGCATCACAAGATTTTTCACGCTCACGCTTCAGGTTGGGAATGTCCATGACAATTCTCAATTTTGATATTTTCTCCATGTCTTGTTGATTGATGTGTCCCAATCTCCGATGCCACAGATTGTTTTCTTCTTCAACAGTCATGTAACATACATTCTCTTCACTATCAACCTGATACAAGTTTCCTTCTGTTCTGCATCCCTTCATGAGAGAATTGCCAGTTTTTCCCTTGATAGTGCAGCCTTTCTGATTAAAAGTAACAACAAGTCCTAAGTCACAGAGTTGACTCACGCTGAGGAGATTATGACGTAGGCCATCTACGTAAAGGACTTCAGTCTTCTTTAGTTCTCCATTAGCTATTTTGGTACTTCCACTCCCTTTGATTTTCAGAGCCCCATCATTACCAAATCTTACTGTACCATCAACATTCTTTATGATATTTGTTAGTAGACCGGCATTACCTGTCATATGAGATGAGCAACCGCTATCTAGAATCCAGGTACTGTTGTTCTTTGTAGCTTTGAGAGCTACCTCTGCAAGGTTTGATTTCTCAATCTTCCTCCTTTCCTTCCATGAGACATTAGATTGAGTATATAGAACTGATGGCCTTTCAACTATCTCTTCCGCAAACCCAGGTTCTTCATAGTCAAAGTCTTCTTTTAGAGGTGAGAACCTGTTTGAAAGAGAAACATCGTCTTGCTGACGAGACTTGACATGTCTGGAACTTCTGCATGAGGTGTCAATGTCCCTTCTCTGCCTGCAATTAATGGCCTTATGACCAAAGTTAGAACAATGAAAACAATATCCATAGAAATTATTTCTTCTATAAGAATTAGGATATGAAATTGTTCTGCTTTGTTGAGCATCTATATCTTCTCCATTCAGATAGCTTCTTGCCTCTTCACAATAAGACATGGTATGGCCCAGATAGCCACAAAACTGACACTTCATGAGAGGAAATGTCTTCTCACTTGAATTTCTCCTTATACCTTCTTCCTTGGGAGAGTAGTAAGACTGTCTGTCATTTCTGAATGTTTGAGGATAATTTTCAGGTCTCCTTTTAGTTTGGATTGGGGGTTCCCTTTTTAGCACTCTAGGTAACATTTCATCATGTTCAACTTTCATCTTGTCTTTCTTTTGGATCTTTTCACTTCCAGCAGTTGATGACTCAGCCTCACAGCCAATTCCACTCTTTCCCATGCAAGCGGGTCTTTGATCACTCAAGACTTTTCCAACCCCATCAGAACCACACTTGGCTCTTGCAAGTAATTCTGCATCTGAGAATCTTCCGAACTGTATTTGCTTGATTCTTTTGGAACTGATCCAGTCTCCAGTTTACTCCTTAGAGTAACTACTTCTTCCTCAAGACCCTCAGTAGTCTTGGATTTTTCATCCAGTCTGGATGTGAGGTCATTGATGACCTTTGCCTGCTCTTCAATTCTCAGCTTCAGATCAACTGCATCATCATTGCTTTCAAGTATTTTAGACTGTACCTTCACAAATTCTTCTAGTCGTTCAATTTCAGCTTCAAGTTGATCAACATATTCAGTCGATTCTTCTACAATTGATTTCCACTTATTGCAGCTCTTACATTTAATTTTAAGCTTACTAACTGCATCCTTAAGTTGCACCTCAGGATCTACACAAGTTCTCAGTTTTTTTTCTCCATCAGTATCTTCTGACTTTTCAACAGTGGCCATCATAGAAGCATGGTTCCCAGTTTTGAATTCCGGTTCTTCTTCATCACAGAATTCATTGTCATCTTCTTCCTCTTCACAGACAAAACTCTTCCTTTGCATTTTCTTTCCAGATTTGAAGTCTCCATTTTTGAAGAACCTTCTCTGAGGCTTCTTGAAGTTTTCATCTTCACTGTCATCATCATTGATATTCTTCAAGCACTGAGAGGCAATGTGCCCAACTTTTCCAAAACGGAAACATGCGAGAGGTAACTTCCCTTTGAATTTCCCTTTCCCCTTCTGGAACTTCTTTGCAATGAGAGAAAGAATTTCTTTCTCTTCGACATCATCACCGCTACTATCCTTTGAGATTTTCAATTTATCCATGGCCTTGAATGCCATTTCCTTGCTCACCCAAGTCGTAGCATCTTCTGGTTTGACTCTCATTTCATATGCTACCAAGCTGCTCAGTAGATCTTCTAGAGAAAGTTTGGAGAGATATCTTTCCTCAAGGGCTGACACCTTAGCATTATAAAGAGGCGGAAGTCTTCTTAATATTTTCTTTACAATGTCAATGTCTTTGATTTCTTCGCCTAAACCCCGAATTGCTCCAACCACTTCAGTAATTCGATTGAAGAAAGAGTCTGCATTCTCGTCTGGATGCATCTTCAGATCATCAAAACGATTGTGAAGCACTTGTAGTTTCGCCTCCTTCACTTTTCTATCTCCTTCATAAATATTCTCAAGTTTATCCCACATGGATTTTGCTGAGGTGCAATTCATCACCTTCAGGTAAATCTGATCAGAAAGGGCTGCAGTGAGAGCATTCTGTGCTTTAGCATCTGCATCAAGAAGTTTCCTGTCTGTTTCAGTCATAGCCAGACCTGTTGGATCAGTGACATGTATTCCTTGCATAGTAGAAAAAAGAACTTCCATTCCAAGAGATCTTAGATGAGATCTCATTCTGTTCTTCCAGATCTGGAAATTGCTTCCATCGAAGTGAGGGACTCCCCTGACATTGACCGCGTTTTCCATGACGAAGAAGGTCAGATTCAACACCAGCAACCTTTACCCTCTGATACCACTTGAAGGACCCCGGGACACCCTGAGAGGGGAGGGGTGAATCAGGGTGACCACTTTTTCTTTTAATGTGTTGGATCTTGTTCCCACATTGGTAGGAACTTGTTGAACCTGTATGATGATTATGATCAAAATGAAAACATTCACATGCACAGAGAGGACACAGCCATTTTTACTTGGTTCACCACTAAGGGCTACGTCCAAGGAGCATACGCCGACTGGTTGCCGGTCGTAACTAAATCCACTATGCTTCACTAGCTACGGATACAAAAGTTCGGGTACAGACACTCTGTCCCAGGCTCACTGCCTTTACAATTGTTCAGGGATAGCTCACTGCGTCCCTCGGGTCACTCCCGTTGACTCCCCCTGGCTCACTGCCGTTGGTGAAGTCCCACTCAGTTTATAGACGTGTAGGTCTCTTCTTCATTTGCATAAGAGTGCATCCTTTGTTGAATGTAGATGCTCTATTGAAGTCCGATTCTCACTAGAAGAAGAATATCACTTTTCCTCGAATGAACCGAGTAGATTCTCGGCTTTCGTGCAGCTCCATCAAGGCAGGCGTGCTTCAATAGTGTCTAGGTCTCCTTTTCAAACCCGGCGCGCAAGTCTCCCGGCGGCGCGCAAGTCTCAGGCGCGCAAGACTAAACTGGCGCGCAAGTGTCACTGAAGCACCTGCGCGACACTGCCTTCTTGAACTAAATACTTGCGCGATCCACTTCCTTTCTCTTTCAAACTGCCTTGGGAGAACAGCCAAACACCGGCGCGCAAGCTCTACTTGCGCGACAAAACAACCACCTGCGCGACTCAACCACCTGCGCGACGAGAGCTCGAACAATATCTCGGCCTTGAACTCCGTTCGAAATGAGGAGGGGTGGTCCAGTATTTATAGGCAAACTGGACCCCCTGCGCAGCGGCGCGCAAGTCCCTCGACGGCGCGCAAGTCCTGTCTCCAGATCCTCTATCGCGCAAGTTACTTGCGCGACCCAACCAACACTTGCGCGACCTTCTTTCCTTAGCCAAATTGTGATGTTCTGATCCTCAAAAACATATGGCGCGCAAGTCTTTCATCCTCCAAGAGCTTGGCGCGCAAGTATCTTTGCCAAAAACACTTTACTTTATTTACGGATTTTCAGGCCCAAAAATTTGGCAAACACTGGGAAACAGCGCCACCTTCACTACTGTTTTCTTCCTGAACGGTATGATCGCTTTGTTGGTTCACACCCTGAACTTCCACTGAGGATTGACAACAAACACAAACCATACACCAAATCATGCTTTGAAGAACCTGGTTCCAACAGATGCTTCATTCTTTCGAGCAGCAGACCCTTAGGAAATACAAGGGCAGAATCTTATACATGGAAACTGAGAGATGGCTGGAAGAGCTGGTGATCACTTTCAACTTAATCCATGCATTGAGGAAGTATTGGTTTCTTTTGGAAGTTATTCAGATGATGGGAGAAGCATATCAGTGGTGTATGCTCTACTATAGAGAGATGATAGATAATGTGGTTT
This sequence comes from Viscum album, assembly GCA_963277665.1. NCBI lineage: Eukaryota > Viridiplantae > Streptophyta > Magnoliopsida > Santalales > Viscaceae > Viscum > Viscum album. The sequence continues at coordinate 685,120,265 of OY728156.1, read as the reverse complement.
CATGGACTGACTTTGAGAGTGTGTTTTGGGAGGAATTCATTTCTTCCATGATTATGGCTGGGAATAGGTAGGTGTTTTTCACCCTCTAGTAGGACTGTATGTGGGTGAGGGAGTTACAGATTATGTTCAAGAATCTCCTTTATTTTTCTCCAAACCACTTTCAAGATGAGGAGTCACAGGCAAGATTCTTAGATGGGGAACCATGACCTTCTCTTCAGTATGTTGTTACTCCCTTCACTCTATTGATGAACATGGATGTTTAAAAGAAGGATGAATTAGTGTAGAGGATTCACACACTAGGAGGTGCAACATGAGTGGGGATATTGTTATGTTTTTCAAAGGGGAAGGTCGTCACTAGTAGGCCTCCAGTATCGAGACATTCCTGTTTTTGGCCAGTGGGGAGCAGGCCTCAGAAGTTTCAGTTCTGATCTCCCAGTCTTCTCCCTTTCTCCATGGGCCTAGGATATAGGTTCTCTACATGTGGAATCCATAGTAATCTTTGGAATCAGTTCCTCGTCCGAGTTCAGTACAGTGGGGGTGGACAGGTTAATTCCCCATCCCAGGAGCAACAGTTTCCATCCAGGCCTTACCAGCAGTAGGGGAAGTTAGCTCCTACCCCTCCAAGAGAAGACGTTGTTGTATGAGGATGACCTTAGGGTTATCATCAGGGACCTTTACTGGGGAATGTTCTAGGAGGTGGTAGATATCCAAGAGGTAGAGGATCCATGCGTGGATAGTTTCACGCCGCAGAGGTAGCAGTTCCAACAGGGCCTGAGGTTGTTTGAGGTATGATGAGTTTTTTCATCACTCTTTCTTCTACTTTGTTTGGTTCAAGAGCTCCACACTCATTTGTTGTACAAATTCTATCCTATGCCTTGGTTCTAGAAATAGAGAGTATTTTCATGATCCTGGTGTTCAGTATTCCATTTGGAGTTCAGATCAGCTAGTGTGATGTTTGTCAAGGATGTAAACTGATGTTGGGGCCACATCAGTCTAGTGGGGATCTCTTTTTTACTGTAAATGAAGCCAGATGATGTGATCTTGGGAATCTAATGATATGAAATCATTCATATGACACAATGATTTTTACTTGTTTCACCCTCATTGGTATACATCCAAGAATTATACAACGGTGATGTGCTGATGTACCAAATTAACTAAATATCAAAACAAATAATGAGTACAGTGTTTGTGTTAGATATTCTATACTTAGGATCACTGACTTTACAAAGTTTAGGGTATTCTCACTGCATTCCCAAGGGTCACTCCCTATGCCTCTTTCTCCAGCTCACTACTGGTGGAAAGGGTTATTGTATTCCTCTTTCTTTTCTCACTCATCATAGAATAGAATCCAATCATAGTTTATGGACATGTAGGTCAAACATAGTTTATAGACATGTAGTTCTATTCATTTCCATGAATTACTACATCATCAAATATATGTAGATGCTTTCTTGAAGTTCTTTTTTCACACTTAGATGAATTCCACCATCCTGGGTACTTCTAGATACAGGAAAATACTTTTGCAAACAAAATTGATGCTTTTTCAAACTTCCTTGTGCAAACCGAGAACCGACTATCTCCTTCGTGTACAGTATACCAGGTTTGGTACACGATCACCTCCTCCACATACTATTGTCCATGATTTGAACTGCCCTTCATTCGCAGACTGTCTCCACCTTCACGATCATGTACCACCACCACAATCCAATTTTGTGAACCTCCACTGCAAATCACCCTCTGTTCATAAACTACCTTTTCCTATATATACCGGAGATCCCCCTCTATGTACCTCTTGTGGAATTCACTCTTTTGTGTACTGCAGATTCATCCTACAAATATTTATTCTTAAGAGAACATAGTTTTCCTCTTAGTCAACTCCACCATGCTGACACCCGAGCTTCTATAGAAACTAATCAAGCCTTGAATATTGTTCTCTTGGTTCTTGCTTAAAACCATATAAAACCTTCTTCAGTCAAAAAAATATGTTCTCATCTTCATGAATGAGAAAACCATATGGTTTCTCAATATATAATTCTTCTTCCAGAATTCCATTCAGAAATGCTAACTTGACATCCATCTGGAAAACATTAAACATTCATTTCACCACAATGGATAAGAATAATCTTTGTGTCTCCAAACTTACAACGGGTGTGAATATCTCATCGAAGTATATACCCTCTATTTAGGAGCACCCTTTGCACCCAATTTGTGATTTTTTTGAATCATAGCACCATATTCATACTTTTGTTGTGAAAAAACCCTTTTTTTCACTATGAAATTCCTAACTGCTAGTCTTGAAGCTATCTCCCATGATTGATTATTTTCAATTTGGTCAAGCTCTTCATTCATTTCCAGAACCCAATTCTCATCTCCATCAGATTCATCAAAGCATTTAGGATCCACTTGTGTTATGTATGATTCTTGTTCTAGAGACATCATCTTCCTTGTCTGTAATGGTGTTGTTTGATCACTAATTTTATTCTGCCTATCAATTCCAGCTCTTATCAAAGGTCTCTAGGCAGACACTAATTTATTTTCATCATCTAAGTCTTCTTTTGAATCTATCTCTAGAGTTGGTGTTTCTCCTGACATGCTCATCTCTTCATCACTATCCTCCTGAGTATTATCATGTATTTGAGGAAGATTAAGATCATCCTCTACTACGGTCACATCATGACTTTGAACTATATTTCCATTCCACTTATTAAAGCATTTATGTTCTTTGATTTTCTTTGAGTAGCCAGAAAATATCCCTTCATCTCCACGAGATTCAAACATCCTATGTATCTCCTTATTTAGAATGAAACACTTACTTCCAAAGACTCGAAAGTACTTCAATGACATCTTATTTCCATACAATAACTCGTATGGAGTATTCTCCTCTTTTGGATAGTGTAAATATCTGTTTGAAGTGTATACTACTATCATTTCTTCTTCTTTCCAAAATTTCCCCAGAATGTCTTTTTCAGTGAGCATTGTTCTGTCCATATTGTTGACAATATGATATCTTCTCTCAACTACCCCATTCTAATATGGAGTTATTACTACTGAAACTTGATGTTTTATCACATTTTTTTCAAGATAATCCTTCACTTCGATATTTATGAACTATATTCCATTATCTGTTCAAATCGTCTGTAATTTCTAACCAAGAATCTTTTCACATTCCTATCGATACATTATAATGCAAAAAAACACTTCATATTTGTAGGTGATTATTGAAAACAATTCCATTATGCTATAATCATAAATGAATAGGACATAGTATCTCCTCCCATCAATATCCCTTGGTTAAATTGTCCCACACACATAAATATGCACCAAATCATGAAATCTCATTAAATTATTCTCCTTCGGTTTATATGTATTTTGAATGATCTTACCCTATTGGAATGCATCGCACATATGAGTATTATCACATGATAATCTAGGGAGATTTCTTGATATATCATATTTCACTAGATCTTCCAAGGAACCATGTCTTATGTGTAAAATACACTTATTCCATAGCTTTTTTTCTTCATCCTTGGACAGAAAGCACATATATTCTTCTTCACTCATGAGGAAAATATTTCATTTCTTACGCTTTCATTGCAACACAAAATAATCATAATTTTCCTTGATGATACATAATTTCTTGGAAAAACTTATGGCATGTCCTAAGTCACACAATAGACTAACACTAAGAAAGTTGTGACTAATCCCCTCAACAACCTATACATCTGCACATCTCATGTCTTTTCCTACAAACTAGGATTTTCTTGAACCAATAATTTTTAGGCCCTAATCATTACAGAATCTTACAATACCTTCTTTATCATACCTGATTCTAGTCACTATATTATAATTTCTTGTCATATGGGAAGTGCATCCACTATCAATTATCCTTATCCCTGTAGTATCTAATGCCTTAAACACAATTTCTCTAACTACGTCCTACTAAGCCTTTTTTTTTACTCAAACCTTTGAATTCCTTCCCAAAATGGAATGATAATCTTGATCTTCCTTAGTATATGATGGGTCATCTCCAACTTTCATGGCTACAAACCGATTTTGAATTTTCATCTCACTTGAAGATACTTTTTCCTACTTCTTAGGAACAAATTAAGTCTTCCTCAACACATTCCTCTACATTGTTGATGTTCATTATCTATCAATATATCTGAGACATTTACAACTGAAACAATGGCCATGAAATGATAAACTATAATTTTGATCTCTTTATGACCACCTATGTTCGTCTTGTTCTCTTTGATACCTCTTTTATATTGAACATACATTTTGAGAGTGTCTCATCTTACCAAAACAATAGCATCTTATGTGACATACATTCCTATGTGGAAATAATGCACTACTTGTTGTGCATTGGGTTCTCTAAATCTTTTGATTCTACTTTGTTCCCAAAACAATCTTCAATAATGGATTGGGTTTTTTGGTCTGACTTGAACCATAACTACTTTCTATTTTAGATCAAGCCCCATACCAGACTTATCATTCATATTATATTTGGGCTTCTGTTCTAATGGACCACTCTGCTCAAATAACATCTTCTATATTTCATGTATGATCTTCTTTCTTATTAGTTTATCCTAGTCTATAATCTTTCATTGTAGACTGACGACTTCTTCTTATAGTTGTTCGATACACTTGGTTTGATCGTTTCTAGTTTTAGTTAAACTATCAATTTCAATTTTCTATTACTCAATTTTATGTTTGTACTCAACAACCTTTTTAGAGATTTATAGTGTTGAATACCTCATATTTTCAATTTCTTCATTCACGTTATAATTCTATTCTTCTTGTTACTGCATAGAGTTTGGCATCACGAACAATTTTGTTTGCTTTCTTCACTTTGAATCTCAAAATATCTACCTCTTTAAGGGAATCTTCTAATTCCACTTGATGATCAACTCTTCCTTAAATTTATCCTTATTATTTTTCATTTTCTTCTATTATTAATGAATTTCCTACAACTTCCACCAAAGCATCTACTTTATGATCTGTGCAGTCCTCCAACTCTTCTACCTCAGATTCTACTGAACTTTCATCCTCACTTGAAAGAAGATTATTCTTTTTTAATAACTTTATCCTAGTAATTATCCTACCTTTCACATTTGATAAATAATTAAATTAGAGGATTACATAATTTTATTCATTTTCATCATAAAACCTTTTAGGACACTTTGCTGCAAAATACCCAATATTTCTGCATCGAAAGCATGCAAATGAAAGTTTACCATTGAACCTCCTTTTTCCCCTTTGTATATTGGATGAGAGAAATGACATGACATCATCTATATTTTCCTCCTTATGACTATCTTCATCAAATAGATTCTTTATGGAATTGAATTCCACTTCCTTGGGCTTCCCTTTTTCCACTAAATCATTATCAGGATTTCTTATTTCATATGCTAAAAGGTTACTAAGTATGTTATCTTGTGTCTTCTCTTTTGGTTGTTTTTCATCCAGAACTGAAACTTTTGGATTGAACCGTGGTGGAAGTTTCCTCAATATTCATTTCATAATCATTATATCTTCAATGACTTCTACAAGACCCCACATGTCTTCCACAATAATATTTATCATTCTGAGGAATGCATCAACAGTATCATTGGGATTCATTCTGAGATCCTCACACTTGTTCCATATAACGTGCAGATTTGCTTCTTGGACTTTTGTGTCACGCTCATAAATATTTAAAAAGTTTCCCACATTTCAAGTGATGTTTTATAGGAAATCAACTTCATATATATTTCATTTGATAGGGCTCCCCCTAAAGCATTGATCCATTTAGCATCAACATCCAATTTCCTTTATTTAGCTTCTGATAGAGCACCACTATTAATGACAACTGATATTCCATGCATGGATGCTATGAAGAAATCCATACCTACTAATCATAAGTAGTGCTGCATCTGATTCATCCATAGTTGATAATTATTTTCTTCAAAGATTAGAATTACTTTATGATTGAACACCTCAATTTATTTTTCTTGAGAGATAACCACTGACTTTCAACCTTTCCTCTAATACCAATTTTTAGGTCTACTAGGTTTAATACCCTAAGAGGGGGGTGAATTAGGGTACGGTAGATTAAAAAATTCTCTTGTTTAGATCTTGTTTCGTTTTTATAAAAAAACTCAATTCTCTCTTCCTCTTGTAGAAATATACAAATAGATATGAAATCATGCACACGACACAATGATTTTTTCTTGGTTCACCCTCACTGGGCTATGTCCAATCGGAAAACAACGACAATGTGTCAATGTACCAAATTCACTAAGGCTCAAATTAAATAATGAGTACAATGTTTGGGATAGTTCCTCTATTCCTAGGATTACTACTTTTAAAAAGTTTAGGTTCTTCTCACTGCATTTCCATGGGTCACTCCCAATGCCTTTTTCTCTAGATCACTACTAGTGGAATTGTAACTGTCTTCCTCTTCCTTTTCTCACTGCTCTTGGAATGGAATCTCCTTACATTTTATGGACATGTAGGTCAAAAAAAGTTTATGGAAATGTAGTTCCCTTCATTTTCATGAATTAATGCACCCTCAACTATAGGTAGATGCTCGGTTGAAGTTCATTTTTCACTCATAGATGAATTCCACATTCCTGGGTACTGCTAGGTGCTAGAAAATACATTCACAAACAGAATTGAATCCTTTTCAAGATTCCTTTTGATAACCATGAACCACCATGCTCCTCTATGTATTTTATGTCGAGTTTGGTACATGGTCACCTCTTTTACATACCACTACTTCTTATATGAACTTCCCTTATTCCGTGGACTACCACTGCCTTTGTGATCGTGTATCTCCACCACATACCGATTCCGCGAACCTCTACTGGGAATCCCCCAATGTCTTAAAATTGATCTTTATTCACGGACTTCCATTGCTTCCAAGTATTAGAGCTCTCCCGTCACATATCGCTTATGGAATTCACTCTCTTGTATACCATAGATTCCTCCTCTGTGTACCAAGTCTTAAGCAGAAATAGATTTCCACTTAAATCCTTTGGCAGAATTTCTTCTACGTGAACCACTTTAGCCTTCGCAGGATTATCCCTTGTGAATCACCTTTGGAATTTTCTGAAATCCCGGATCAAAAATATGTTCTAATAATATTACATCCTTTTAGTAATAGATGGGATTATTAATTCTTAAATAGGAAAGTATATCTGCAAAAACCATTAATCTGAGTTTTACCAAATCTTCAAGTCAGCCCTCACCACGTACTGATCCTTCTTCCACTCTGAACCATAATCCACCCATGAACAATTTATCCCAACTAGTCTGTATATTTTATTTTGTTTTTATGTGGTCGACCTCCTCTACCGACAGTAATCCATCTGTGTACCACATTGCCTTCCATCACAAACCATGTTTGGTTTTGCAAAATGCACCTGTGCACCATTTCCGCCGCTCCGCGTACAATTCACATAACATGGTACACGGCCCATGAATCATGGTATATGGTTTTCACCCTTTTCTAATTTTCTTCAATGTTCTTCATACCATTCATTCCTATAGAGAAATACTTCCTTTTCCAACATCAAACTACCGATTTTGAGGCCCTAAAATTTTGATGACACTAGGAAACTACACCACCTTAAAAAAATGTTTTCATAAAACATCATTGATGCTCATTTGTGGTCATCTGTATTTGTCAAAAAACAAAATCACACCCAAAATATTCCAAGATAACACCTTGATGAATTTTTACCAACAATATACCCTTTTGTTTTTGTTGAAAACTCTACTCATAACAATGATACACACTTTGATACTTCATTAATACTCTTTCCAATTTCAACCACCATTCACTTCATGGGACAAAGATAGAGATCAAGGATTTACTTAACACATATTATAAGCCCAAATGATCCATGATTGGCGTGATAAACAGGATTATAATGAAACATTCATTAATGAATCACTTCAATGTTAGTTAACAACTGATGACACCATGTGGATACTAATGAAATGATTTTATCATGAACCTCAGTCATCGTGATATCTCATCATTGATCGATCACTTAAAGAATCATTATATTTAATTCTCCCCATGCCTTATAGCTCTTCAAACCATCTTTAGATCATCTTCAACACCCCTTATCTCTCTACTCCTCTTAACATCTTCTCTCTATGTCTTTTCTACACCTGGAATAGTTACACTTTCTCCCCCTTTTCCAACGAATCCTAAGGGCACTTCAAGATTGTCTACATCACGGTAAAGAACACATATAAGTACATTAGTGGAAAACAGATCATACCTCAGGGACAGGGGGACACACATCCACACCTTTTCAAGTGTGGGAAGTCGACTGGACTCCTAAAGCCATTCTATGCCTTTAAAATGCTTATTTGGGAATGTCCTTTGTCAGAACATCTGCAACTTGTTGTTCTTTAAGCACATACTCCAAATTCACAATCCCTTCCTCCACTTTCTCCTTGATAAAATGATATTTGATTTCAATTTTCTTTGTCCTTGAGTGATGTACTAGATTTTTTCTCAAATTTATAGAACTTGATTTACCATAATGGATTATAATCAAATATTTCACATTAATTTATATATATTCAAGTTTCAACGTCATCTACAATAGCAGCATGCAGGATTGAGTAGCCTCAATATATTCATCTTCTGTGTTTCTCAATGAAATTAAATCTTGTTTCTTGATAAACCAATAAATACACAATCCTCTAAGATAAAAAGAACCTACTGGTGTTGATTTCTCATCATCTGCAGAACCGGCCCAATCTGCATCTGTATATCCCAATAACTCTGGCTAAGATTTGTCATTATACATTAGGCCGAAATCCAATGTTCCCCTGATATACCGAAGATTTGTTTTTTTACTTAAATAATTAGGATATCTTTGGGATTTCTTTGATAGTTCACTTCTTGGAATATGGAAAATACAATATCTGGCCTTGTCGCTATCAGATACAACAGACTTCCAATTATTTGCCAATATTCTATGATATTAACTGCCTTGTGTTTATTATCTTGTGTCAATTTCAACCAGGTAGAAACTGGAGTCTTTATCTCTTAGGAATTATTCATTAAAAACCTTCTAAAATTTTCCTTAGAATATTTACATTGAGAAATTAATGTTACATTCTTTCCTTGCATCACTTGTAATCCAAGTAAAAATGTCAGCTCACCAATCATCAACATTTCAAACTCTCTTTTAAAAAATTCATAAAATTTTCTGAAATGTGCTTCATCAGATCAACCAATTATTATTTCATCGATATAACCTAGAACCATTATCCTTTGATTATTTCCATTGTTGTAAAAAAAATTGGAATCAACTTTACCACGCTGAAAACCGAGCTTTTTTAAAAACTGATGAAGCCTTGAATAACATTCTCTAGGTTCTTAATTAAAACCATATAAATCCATATTCAGCCAAAAAACTCTATTCTCATATTCATGAATGAAAAAACCATCTCGTTGCTCAATGTAGACTTCTTCTTCCAGAACTCCGTTTAGAAATGCTAACTTGATATCCATCAAGAAAACATTAAGCTTTCGTTGCACATCTATGGAAAAGAATAATCTAATTATCTCTAGCCTTTCAATGGGTGAAAATTTATCATAAAAATATATACCCTCTATTTGGGAGTACACTTTTCCCACAAGTTGGGCTTTGTTTTGAATCACAACACCATATTCATTCATTTTTTTCGAAAAAAACTCATTTTGTCCCTATGAAATTCCAGCCAGCTAATCTAGAACCTATCTCCCATGAATGATTCTTTTCAATTTGGTCAATCTCTTCATTCATTTCCTGAACCCAATTCTCATCTCCAGTAGCTTCATGAAAGCATTTAGGCTCTTCTTGTGTTAAGTATGATGCTTGTTGTAGAGACTTCATCTTCCTTGTCTGCATTGGTGATGTCTGATCACCCATTATATTCAACCTATCAATTTCTTCTCTTATAAATGGTCTCAGGAAGACATTAATTTATTTTCATCATCTGAGTCTTTTTCTAAATCTATCTCTAGAGCAAGAGTGTCTCCTGACCTTCTCATCTCTGCATCACTATCCTCTAGAGTATGATCATGTATTTTCTGAAGATTCGACTCATCCTCCACTATGGTCACATCCTGACTTTCAACTATCTTTTCCATCCACTTATTGAATAACTTATATGATTTTATATTCTATGAGTAGCCAAGAAATATCTCTTCATCTCCATAGGATTCAAAGGTCCTATGTTCCTTTTTATTTGGAATGAAACACCTACTTCTAAAGACTCTAAAGTACTTCAATAACGGCTTCTTTCCATAGCATAAATTGTATGGAGACTTCTCCTCTTTTGGACAAAGTAAATCTTTTTTTGAAGTGTATACTACGGTCATTACAACTTCTTTCCAAAAATTCTTCAAAAGGTCTTTTTTAATAAGAATTGTTCTATCCCTATTTTTGACAATAAAATTTCTTCTCTCAACTACTTCATTATGTTGTGGAGTTCTTACTACTAAAACTTGATTCTTTATCCCATGTTTTTCAAGATAATCCTACACTTGGATATTTGTGAACTCTATTCCATTATGTATTCGAATCGTCTGGATTTTCTGAGCAAGCATCTTTTCACATTCCCCTCGATACATTGTAATGAAACCAAACACTTAATATTTTATGGTGATTATTGAAACCCATTCCATTATGCTATAATCATCAATGAAGAGGACATAGTATCACATCCCATCAATATACCTTGGTGAAATTGGCCCACACACATCAATATGCACCAACTCAAGTAGTCTCGTTGACTTATGCTCCTTCTTCTTATATATCTTTTGAATGATCTTCCCCTATTCAAATGCATTGCACATATGAGTATGATCATGTGATAATCTAAGGTGATTTAGAGATGCCTCATATTTCACCAGATCTTCCAAGGAACCTCGGCTTATATAGCCAAGATACTTCTGTCATATCTTGTTTTCTTCATCCTTGGACAGAAATCACATATCTTCTTCTCCACTCATGAGTTAGATATTCCCTTTGGTATTCTTTCTTTGCAACACAACATCACCATCCTTTCCATTAATGATACATAATTTCTTGTAAAAACATATGGCATATCCTGAGTCACACAATTGACTAACACTAATAAAGTTGTGACTAAGCCCCTCAACAACCAAGACATCTACTCGTCTCATGTCTTTTCCTCCAAATATGGATTTTCATGAAGCAATAATTTCCAGGCCTTCATCATTACCAAATCTTACAATACCTTATTTATCATATGTGGTTCTGGTAACAAGATTATTATTTCCCTTCATACGGTAAGTGCATCCACTATCAATTATCTGTATTCCCATGCGATCTGATGCCTTGAACACAATTTTTGTATCCACGGCCTACTCGGCCCTTTTCTTTTTATCCCAAGCCTTTGAATTCATACCCGACATGGAATGATAATATTGATCTTCCTCAGTATATGATGGGTCAGTTTCAACATAAAATGTTTCAAATCAATTTTTAATTTTCATCATACATGAAGATACTTTTGGCTGCTTCTTAAGAACATATTCAGTTTGCTTTGCCACATTCTTCTACATTGTTGATGTGGAAGATCTTTCCATATTTATGTGTCCTTTACACCTGAAACAATGACCATCAAATGTTGAACTGTAATTTTGAGCTCTTTATGACCACCACTTTTGGTCTTGTTCCCTTTGGTACCTCTTTGCTTTGGAACATACATTTTGAGAGTATCCCATATTACCACAACAATAGCATCTTATGTGAGGTACATTCTTATGTGGAAATGATGCACTACTAGTTGTGCATTGGGTTCTTTAAATATATTTATTCTACTACATACCCAAATCAATCTTGGACTAGGTTATTGTGGTCTGACTTGAACCATAACAAATTTCTTTTTTAGATCAAGCCCCATACTAGCCTTATCATTTAGAGTGGATTTCTTATTCTATTCTGATGGACCACTCTACTTAAATCTCATCTTCTCTATTTCTTGTAAAATCTTCTTTCCTAGAATTTTTTCATGATCTAGAATTTTTCATCATAGACTGACAACTTCTTCTTCTAGTTGTTCGATACGCTTGATTTGATATTTTCTAGTTTAACTGAAAATATCAATTTCAATTTCCTATTCTTCAATTTTGAGTTTGTACTCAACCAGATTTTCAAAGCATTCTGGCATTGAAGACCTCATCTTTTAAATTTCTCCATTCAACGAATAATTCTATTCTTCATGCTGCTGCATAAGGTGTTTGGAATCCAGAAAAAATTTGTTATATTTCTTCATTTTGTCTCTCAAAATATCTACCTCTTCTAGGGTATATTCTAATTCATCCTAATGATCAAATCTTTCTTCAATTTATCGTTCATAATTGTCACTTTCTTCTCTTTTTAATGAATTTCTTGCAACTGCCACCAAAGCATCTACTTTATGATCTATGTATTCCTCCAACTCTTTTGCCTCATATTCTTCTGAACATTCATCCTCTCTTAAAAGTATATTATTATTTTTGAATAACATTCTCCTACTACTTATCCTCCCTTTATCATTTGATGAATACTTATTTTGGAAAAAATTACCATTTTCTTCATTTTCACCATCAAACTTCATAGGATACTTTCCTACAAAATTCCCTATCTTTCCGCATCGAAAGCCTGAAAAAGGAAGTTTACCTTTGAACCTCCCTTTTCCCCTTGGTAGATTAGAGGAGAGAAATTACATGACATCATATATATTTTCCTCCTCAAGACTATATTCAACAAAGATATTCTTTGTGGCCTGGAATTACACTTCCATAGGCTTCCCTTTTTCCACTACATCATTATAATAATTTCTCATTTCATATGTTATAGGGGTACTATGTAGGTTTTCTAGTGTCATCTCTTTTGGGTCATTGTCTTCCAACACTGAATCTTTCAGAATGAACTGTGGTGGAATTTTTCTCACAATTCATTGCAAAATCTTTATATTTTCAATGGATTATCTGAGACACCTCATGTCTTCCACAAGAATATTTATCAGGTCAAATAATGCATCAAAATAATTATTAGGAATCATTTTTAGATCCTAATAATTTTTCCATAGAAGCTATAACTTTTCTTCTCAGACTATTGTGTCACCCTCATAAATGTTTAACAATTTTTCCCACATTTCATGTGATGTTTCATAGGACATCACCTTCATATATTCTCATTTAATAGCTATCCCAATAAATAATTTATCCCTTTACCATTGGAATAAAATTAACTTCATCCATCTTCTCATATTTCACCACTATTAATGTCAGTTGATAATCCATGCATGGCTGTTGTGAAGACATATATCCCTACTAATCAAAAGTAGTGTTGTATCTGATTCTTCCAGAGTTGAAAATTATTTCGGTAAAATATCTAAATTCCATTATGATTGACTGCCTCCATTTTTTTCTTGAGAGGGAACCATTTAATTTAAACCTTTTCTTTGATACCAATTGTTACGTCCACTAGGTCGAATTCCCTGAGAGAGGAGTGGGGGGTAAATCAGGGTATGACAGATTGAAACATTCTTCTGTTCAGATCTTGTTTTGTTGTTTGACAGAACCCAATTCTTTATAACTACCATAGAAATATACAAATATAAATGAAATCATGCATAGGACACAATGATATTTACTTGGTTCACCCTCACTGGGCTATGTCCAAAGAGCATAAAATGATGATTTTCCGATATACCAAATTCAATAAGGCCCAAATCTAATAATGAGTACAATGTTAGAGATAGATATTTTATACCCATGCTTACTGCCATTACGAAGTTTAGAGTCTACTCACTGCATTTCCAAGGTTCACTCCCTATTCCTCTTTGTATGGATCACTGCCAGTGGAAAGGGTCACCATCTTCATGTTCCTTCGCTCACTGCTCATGGATTGTAATCCACTAACAGTTTATAGAATTATTGGTCAAACACAGTTTATTGACATGTAGGTCCCTAAATTTTCATGAATTCATATATCCTAAACTATAGGTATATGCACTGTTGAAGTTCTTTTTTCACCCGCATATGAATTCCACCTTCTGGGTTACTGTTAGGTACCAGAAAATACTTTCTCAAATTCAATTGAAGCTTTTTCAAGCAGCCTTGTGCAAACTGCGAACCACCTTTCTCCTCAACGTACTATGTTCCGGGTTGGGTACACTTTCACCTCCTCTGTGTACAACTATCACTAATGTGAACCTCCCTTCATTCGCATACTGCCTCCTCGTTCGTGATCCCATACCACTACCTCATACCAATTCCACAAACCTGCATTGTGAATCACCCTTTGTTTGCCAACTATTCTTTGTCTGCAAACTACCTTCTCTTTCGCGTACCAGAGCTCTCCCTCCATTTACCACTTGTGGAATTCACTCTCTCATGTATCGTAGATTCCTCCTCTGTGTACTGAGTCTTAAGAAGACACATCTTTTCGCTTAAATCCTTTGGTGTAATTTCTTCCACGCAAACGACTTTATCCTTCATGGAATTATCCCTCACGAACCACCTTCGGACATTGCTGAAAGCATAGAAACAAATATGTTCTAATGATATTTGATCTTTTTAGTAATCAATGGGATTTTAAATTATTATATAGGCAAAGATATCACCAAATACCTCTTATCAAAGATTTACCTAATCTTTATTCCATCTTTCACTGCGTACTAATCCTTTTACCACTGCGAACCACAATACACCCGCGAACCCTTTCTCCCGAACAGTCCACGTACTGTTTTTGTCCCTACATATTTGATCTCCTCTATTAACAACAATCCATCCACGTACCACACCTCCTTTAGCTGGAAACTTTGTTCGGTTTCGAAAACCGCACCAGTTTACCTTTTCCACTGCTCCGGGTACGGTTCCTAGAACATGGTATGTAAAGACCAAAAGTTTTTCAATGGAAATTACCTTTTTATAATTATGTCATAAAATAACATGAAACCCCAACATAATAAACTAATAAGTGATAAGTGACCTTTAGACATAATTTGGTCACTTCTGTGTTTGGAATTTTGAAAATCTGACATACACTGTTTTGTTCAAGATCCTTTTTGGAGTCTAATAAAACAAAAATAATTTTTGGTGAATAGTAACCTACCCTTATGAATAGTAACATACACTTATGAATAGTAATATTACCCTTATGAATAGTAAATCATCCAACATAAGAGTAACCTTACCCATGAATAATTAAATAAATTTTAGACATCTTAGAAAGTGGAAATTTGACCTTAGTAAACGTTTTGTAATTTTGTAAGTCATAAATAATTAATTATAATTAATTAATTAATTTAAAAGAAAATTTATTTTCCTAAAATGTGTTCATAAATTATCTAAACAATTTCTTATAGTTTTAAGATAATTTTATAAGACCCTATGTAATTTTTGAAAGCACTATAAAATCAGTTTTAACTTTTAAAAACTGTTTTTTAAGTAAGTTATGATTTTAATGAAATATCAAATTAATAATATTTAGAAAATTATTTTTAAAAAATGGACTTCATTTTTGGATTCTACACATCAAAAAATGGTAGGGGTAATTTTTTGGGATTTTTCTTAAATATATGAATTTTTTGTGAATAGTGAAATACTGTTATTTACAAAAATATGAAAAATAAGCTAATTATAGAGTCATGTGTGATGTTATGCTGATGTAATCCCACTTGATTCAGTATAAAATGATAAAATTACTATTCATGGTCATTCAAGACTCACTATTCATTGTATTAGGGAAAATTAATAAACTAATGAATTTTATATTAAGGAAACCTCTCTCCCCTCCACTATAAATACAACCCTTCACACCCTCATTTCCTCACACCTCTCAAGCTCCAAGACATCTCTAAACTCTTCCCAATCATCCTCCCTATCCCCCCTCACACTTTAAAGTGCTTCTAGTCTCATCAAAAGACCAATCCCAGCTTCCGTAAGGAGGATCTCAAGGGGAAGGTTTAAGAGGTAATTTCTCTCCCTCTTCTCCTTTATTTTTCTTTCAAGTTCAAGTTCATTTCTTGATCTCTCCCCACCTATCATCATAAAAATGGTATTATAACTCCCTTAGTATAAATTTAATCTACTTTTATGATACTAATAATATATTATATCATCCAACCCCCTTTCCCTCTTCCTTTTATTTTATTAAAGAGAATGTTGTTCGTGAGGTATTAATTTATCACCTTCAAGAACGACATGCTTTCTTCTTCCATTTATACCTTCATGTCTGGTAATGAACCATTTTTATTGTTGAAAAAGAACATGTTATATTTATTATCTCCTATTTAATGTTCTGGAATCATATTTCTAGTGATAAAATAAAACATGTTCATTATGATCGAAAAATCGCTCAAATTAACCCAAACAATCATCTTTTAATTGTTATCTAATGATACATCCACCTATATCTAATATAATTCATAATAAGATCATTAAAACTAATGTAATATCATTAATAACATGAAATATCAGTTCTGTAGGTTTTCCCATGTTCTACCTAAACTTCAATTTAAGAATACAAGTGAACCACTCAAGAAAACAGTAAAAACAAACATTCCTGAATAATGTTTTTAAACTCTATAACTCATCCAAAGGCTCATAAAATCACTTAATGAAACCATAATGAACAATATTAATTTGAATAATGTTCTTTATTTCTAATTATTTAATATAATGTCATTATACAGGACATTAAAGAGAAGGAAGCATTCAGATACAGGGTAAGGGGAAATCTCGAACCCAATTTTCTTCCTTTGGGTTCTCCCTATTTCACTCCATTTTTGATATGGTTACTCCTTGAAGATAATTTGTTCAAATTTGACTTTTCTTTTCTGGGATATAAATGTTTTTCACTGGTTTTTATGTCAACTAAAATGTTTTCCAAAAGAACTCTTCTTTTAGGAACACCCCTTTTACTTCTCACTCAAAGTGGATGGTTCTTATAACATGTGAGTTATTCCCTCTTTTTTTTGGGAACCCAAAGCTTATGACTGTGTTATTATTATATGAAACCCATTACTTTACATGGGTTATTTATGTACATTTTTTATATGTGTTCTATGTGGAAATCATGATGATGATAATGTTATGATGTGACAGGTGCGCCTAGAATTATATAGCGCAATATGAATGTTTCAATGTGACGGGTGCGCCCAGAATTATACAACGCTCCAATGCATTTGATAAATTGATGAATCTATTGATTAAATATGAAATTATGTGTGAAAAAGATTCTATCTTGGTTCTAAAGTATGTGTGGTAGTTAACCACTAAGACATGATGTCTCATTTTTTTTATGAATTTCCACATTTCAAGTCTTTTAATTATGCTCATCTCATATTCATGACCTTTTTCCCATGTTAGGATTATGATCACCCCATGATATTTTTTTCTTATCTATATTCTTACTGGGATTCTAGATCACCCCTTTTGATGAATATTTTCAGGTGGCTACATGTACTAAGGAGAGTAAAAGTGACAATAAGAAGCTAGAGAAGATGAAATTAAATAAATGTTTGCACTTGATGTTGTATTTGTTATGTATGGTCCTAGATTTTCCAAGACACTAAACCATTGGATCCTCTATGTTTAATACTATTATGTTTTTTTATCTTTAAAATGATGTAATAGTAGTGTAAGAAAATTTCGGGATGATATAGTTGGTATCAGAGGAAAGGTTTAGTTAATTTGGGAATTAGGATTAGTGAACCCAAGAGAAAACCTATAGCATGAGACTATGTACAAATACGCACACAAGAATATTTACCTTGGGATCCCATATGTTAGGTTTTTTGTATAAATTGTTTAAATGAATAAGTTATTCATGAATTTTTTACTTATTGTTTGTTATAACCTTTTCTATTTTAGAAAATGGTGGGAACCAGGAGAAATCAGGCCAACAACTCGTGTGAGGGCCAATGCAACGATTTCCCGAACGACATCCCCAATGATTTGGGATGTGGAGTTCAAAACATCATGGAGATGCTTACCCAGTTATCTCAGGTAATGAATAATAACCATAATAATGGGGAACATCCTCCTTTACCAAAGATGGAGAAACTGGCTCTTGAATGTTTTTTGTGGCAACAACCACCGAAGTTTAGTGTATCCTCTGATCCACTAGTTGTGTAATAGTTGGTCAACTCCATGGAGGAGATCTTTCCTATGCTTCACTGTTCTGAGATAAAGAAGGTGACCCTAGCCATTTATCATCTAGATGGATAAGCCGATCAATTGTGCGATTTGATTAAGAACACCAAGATAATGAAGGACATTGAAGAGATGGAATAGGAAGACTTTAAGATAATGTTTCTTAGTATGTATTTCCCACAAACTCTTTGTACGCATATGGAGTGTGAATTGATAGAGCTCCAAAAAAAAGAAGGATATTTTGTCATGACCTATGAAGAGAATTTCACAAGGCTTGCAAGGTATACTTTGGGGTTTGTTATCAATACTGATAGGAAAATTGATATATTCTTTAGTGGATTAAAACCACGCCTTCGAAAGGATCTTGAAATTCAAGACTTTGGGAGTTATGAAGAAGTTTTTTGATGTGATCTCAATGTGCAGATGGAGTTTGGAGAATGGTCTCATGGCAATGGAGATATGAAACGAAAGATGGAGTTTCATTCTGGAGGATCTAACGACAAAAGTGGGATGAAAACTCAATGACCCGCATGCCAAAAATGTGGTCAGTTGCACCATGGGAACTGCCTCAAAGGGACAGAGAAGTGCTTCAAGTGTGGGAAATAATGACACCATTCTCAAGAGTGTCTAAAATACATGAAAAAGAAAGATAATGTAGCAGATGAAAGGAGAGAAACACTCATGGTTCAATGCTACAACTGTAGGGAGCTAGGGCACTATGTAAACCAGTGCACTAAACCTCGAGTTCTTGAGGGTAATCAGCATCAGCATCCACCAAAGCCAAAGAAACAAGGGAAGTCTTATGCCATCACTACTGCGGAGGTGGATCATGATAATGAATTCCTACAAGGTACACTTCCAATACACTCAAGAATGGTAAAAGTCTTATTTGATTCTGGTTCTATGCATTCCTTTATATCTTTCAAGTTTTCTAGAACTATAAAATCAAAACCCCAAAACCTTGAAGTAGAGATATGTGTAAAAACACCAAGTGGTGCAATAATTTCAACCCAAGTGTTTGAATCTTCTCCTATTCGCATATGTGGGATGATTCTTCCGGAAAATCTCATAATATTTCCCTTGATAGAATTCGACGCTATAATGGGAATGGATTGCCTCTCGTTATATAGAGCACATATCAACTGTCAGGAAAAAGGAAATATCTTTTCATATTCTGAAACATCCCATGCTCCTCTCAAAATGTAATGAAGATAATTAATATCCTTTTAAAAATACCTCACTAGTGTTGGTTTTGATTATCTATGATGAAGCATACCTCTCCCAAATGGTTGAGTTGAAGGAAAGTGCCAACCTTGAGGAAATTCCCATCGTGAGGGAATAGGGCGATGTATTTCCCGAAGAGTTACCCATAATTCCCCCGGATCGTGAGGTAGAGTTCTCAATTGAACTCCTTCCTGGAGCTACTCCAATCTCGAAGTGTTCCTATAGGATGGATCCTATTGAACTGGAGGAGTTAAAGAAGTAGCTGCAAGAGTATCTAGACAAAGGGTTCATATACCCTAGTGTATCACCTTGGGGTGCACCAGTGCTCTTTGTGAGGAAGAAGTATGGAACAATGTAGTTGTGTATAGATTATTGGGAACTCAACAAGATCACCATAAATAACAAGTATCCTCTCCCAAGGTTTGAAGACTTGTTGAACCAGTTAAGAAGAGATCAATACTTCTCAAAGGTGGATTTACGTTTTGGATACCATCAGGTAAAGGTGAAGAAGGAAGATATTCCTAAGACTGCCTTCCGTACAAGGTATAGGCACTACAAGTTTTTGGTGATGCCCTTCAGACTTACTATTGCCCTTGAAATCATCATGGATTTGATTAATAGAGTCTTTAGACATTACCTCGACAAATTTGTGGTAGTAATTATCGATGATATTATCATATACTCCAAGAGCAAGGAGGAACATGAAGAACATATAAGACTTGTGTTGGAGACATTAAGAAAGAAGAAGTTGTACTCCAAGTTTAGAGAGATTGACTTTTGGATGAAGCACGTCACATTCTTGGGATATGTGATCAAAAGTGACGGAATTTATGTGGATTCTTCAAAGAAAAAGGTGATTGAGGAATGGCCCAGGCCCTCTAGTGTCATATAAATCTGTAGTTTTCTTGGATTAGCTGGGTACTACCGACATTTTGTGAGAAACTTCTCATGATTTTCAAGCCCACTAACTATGTTAACAAGGAAAGGGGTAAAGTATATCTGGATGGAAAAATGTGAGCGAAGCTTCAAGAAGCTAAAGAGAAGTCTGATCACTGCACCTGTACTCACACTAGTGAAAAGTGGAGAACGTTTTATGATATACAGTGATGCTTGAAAGAAAGGCTTGGGTTGTGTACTCATGAAAAATGACACTGTGATAGCCTATGCCTCATGACAGTTGATGATCCATGAGCAGAACTAGTTGACACATGATCTAGAGCCCGCAGCCGTTATTTTTGCCTTGAAAATCTGGCGTCACTACCTTTATGGTGAGAAGTGTGACATATACACCGACCACAAGAGCCTAATGTATATATTCACACAAAACGAGCATAACATGTGACAAAGGATATGGTTAAAGATACTAATGGATTACGATTTATCTATTCACTATCATCCTGGAAAGGCAAACAAGGTAGCTGTTTCTCTAAGCAGAAAATAACCTACTAGTCTATCTATGCTGCGGATTGAGAAAGGTCGTATCTTCTTGGATATGAAAAGAATGGATTTGGAAATAAAAAGGGTAGGGGATGCATCCTGCCTTTCCCAAATTATTTCGCAACCATCCATCCACAAGAAGATTAAGGAACCACAAAGGGATGATGTGGAGATACAAAAGAGGGTGAATGCAGTAAAGGAAGGGAAGCTGTAATAATTCTATATCGATGATGATGGTGTGATTCGGTTTGGAATAAAGCTTTGTGTGCCTTCATCACCCGGGATAAAGAAGGGGCTATTGGACAATGCACGTATCTCAACTTTCTCTATCCATCCTAGGAGTACCAAAATGTATCGTGATCTCTGAGAACACTTCTAGTGGGATAACCTGAAGAAGGATATTTGCAGAATATATATCAAGGTGCGTGGTATGTCAGAAAGTAAAAGCTGAGCGACAAAAGTCCAAAGGTATGATGCATCCATTTCCTATACCCATGTGGAAATGGGAAAATGTTACTAGGGACTTTGTCATGGGTCTCCCGAAGACGTCGAAGGGAAATAATGCGATATGGTTGGTGGTTGACTGACTCACCTAGACTACCCATTTTAACGCTATTCAGGAAGATCTCTTGCTTGAACAACTTGCAAATATATATGTGAAGGAAGTGGTGAGACTGCACGGTGTTCCACCCTCGATTGTCTCTGACTGTGATCCAAGGTTCACATTTAAATTATGGAGGAGTCTTCAACATGCTTTGAGTACTGAATTAAATTTCAGCATGTCCTATCACCCCCAAACCGATGGCTAGTCTGAAAGAACTATTCAGATGCTTGAAGATATTCTAAGATCCCGCTCTCTTGAATTCAAAGGTGGTTGGGATCAGCATCTCCCATTGGATTAGTTCTCATACAACAATAGCTTCCACTCGAGTATTCAGATGGATCCGTATGAAGATCTTTATGAGAAGCGATGTAGAACTCCAACCTGTTGGGATGAAGTTGGAGAAAGAAAGCTACTTGGACCCGATCTTATTCAAGAGATGACAGAGAAAGTTCAAGTCATCTAGAAACACATCAAAGCTGTTCAAAGTTTGCAAAAGAGATATGATTACAACCGTCAAAGTGACTTGGAGTTTGACGTTGGAGATAAAGTCTTCCTTCAAGTATCTCTATGGAAGAGAGTCATGTGATTCGGTAAGAAAGGGAAGTTAAGCCCAAGGTATATTGGCCAATTTGAGATCCCTGGCCGCATAGGAGTCGTGGCCTATCGTCCTGCACTTCCACTGAATATAGCTCAAGTTCATGATTTGTTTCATGTATCACTACTAAGGAAGTACATACCATACCCCTCACATGTACTAAACTCAGAGGTGCTGCAGCTGGATGATGATATCTCCAATGAGGAGCAGCTAGTAAAGATTCTAGATCGAAGAGATAAGGTTCTACGCAACAAGAAAACCCATCTTGTCAAAGTGTTGTGGAGGAACCATAAAATTGAGGAAGCAACATGGGAACCAGAAGAGGCAATGAAGGAGAAACACCCTCACCTGTTTGTGTAAAGTAAAATTTTGAGGTCAAAATTTCTTAAGGGGGGAAGAATGTAACGACCCAAAGTTTTTAAATGGAAATTCCCTTCTTATAATTATGTCATAAAATAACATGAAAACACAACATAATGAACTACTATGTGATAAGTGACCTATAAACATAATTTGGTCACTTCTGTGTATGGAATTTTTGAAAATTTGGCATACCCGGTTTTGTTCAAGTTGTTTTTGGGAATCTAATAAAACAAAAAAAATTGGGTGAATAGTAACCTACACTTATGAAAAGTAACATACCCTTATGAATAGTAATATGAACCTTATGAATAGTAAATAATCCAACATAATAGTAACCTTGCCCGTGAACAATTAAATAAAATTTAGACATCTTAGAAAGTGGAAATTCGAACTTAGTAAACGTTTTGGTATTTTTTAAGTCATAAATAATTAATTATAATTAATTAAAAAATTCAAAAGAAAATTTATTTTCCTAAAATTTGTTCATAAATTAGTGAAACAATGTCTTATAGTTTTTAGATTATTTTATAGGACCCTATTTAATTTTTGAAAGCCCTATAAAATCAGTTTTAACTTTTAAAAACTGTTTTTAAGTAAATTATGATTTTAATTAAATATCAAATTAATAATATTAAAAAAAAATTATTTTTCAAAAATGGACTTCGTTTTTGGATTCTACACGTCAAAAAATGGTAGGGGTAGATTTTTGGGATTTTTCGGAAATACATTACTTTTTAATGAACTGTGAAATACTGTAATTTACAAAAATAAGCTAAATAAGCTAATTATATAGTCATGTGTGATGTTATTCTGATGTAAGATAACTTTATTCGGGATCACATGATACAATTACTATTATTTATCATTCAAGACTCACTGATTTTTGTATTAGGGGAAATTAATAAACTGATGAATTTTATATTAAGGAAACCCCTCTCCCCTCCACTATAAATACCACCCTTCACACCCTCATTTCCTCACACCTCTCAAGATCCAAGCCTTCTCTAAACTCTTCCCAAACATCCTTACTATCCCCTCTCCCGTGTTCAAGAGCTGCTGGTCTCATCAAAAGACCAAGCCTATCTTCTTTAAGGAGGATCTCAAGAGGAATATTTAAGAGGTAATTTCTCTCCCTCTTCTCCTTTATTTTTCTTTCTAGTTCAAGTTTATTTCATGATATCTCCCCACCTGTATTCATCCAAATGGTATTGTAACTCCATTATTATAAATTTAATGTAATTTTATGATACAAATAGGATATTATATCATCTAACCACCTTTACCTCTTCCTTTTATTTTATTAAAGATAACATTTTTCGTGAGTTATTAACTTATCACCTTCAAGAATGACATGCTTTCTTCTTCCATTTGTAGCTTTAGATCTGGTAATGAAACCATTTTTATGGTTGAACCAGATATTTTTATACGTATTATATCCTATTTAAAGTTTTGGAACTAACTTATGACCAAATTTCTTGTGATAAAATAAAACATGTTCATTATGATCGACAAAATCACTCAAATTAACCCAAACAATCATCTTTTAATTCTTATCTAATGATACATCCACAAGGATCTAATATAAATCATTATAAGATCATTAAAACTCATGTAATATCATTAATAACATGAAATATCAGTTTTGTATGTTTACTGATGTTCTACCCGAACTTCAATTTAAGAATACAAGTGAACCAGTCAAGAAAACAATAAAAACAAACATTCCCTAATAATGTTTTTAAACTCTATAAATCATCCAAAGGCACATAAAATCACATAATGAAACCATAATGAACCATATTAATTTAAAAAAGTTTCTATATTTCTAATTAATTAATATAATGTCATTATACAGGACATTAAAGAGAAGGAAGCATTCAGATACAAGGTAAGGGGTAATCTCGAACCCAATTTTCTTCCTTCATGTTCTCCCTCTTCCACTCTATTTTTAAGATGGATACTCCTTAAAGATCATTTTTTAATATTTTTCTTTACTTTAATGGGATATACATGTTTTTCACTGGTTTTCATGTCAAACAAAATTTTTTCCAAAAGAACTTTTCTTTTAAGAACACCCCTTTTACTTCTCACTCAAAGTGGATGGTTCTTATAACATGCATGGTATTACCTCTTTCTTTTAGGAACACAAATCTTATGAATGTGTTATTATGATATGAAACACATTCCTTTCCATGGGTTAGTTATGAACTTTTTTTATATGTGTTCTATGTGGCAAGCATGATGATGATAATGTTATGATGTGATGGGTGCACCCGGAATTATACAATGATCCAATGCATTGGGTAAAGTGATGAATCTCATGAGTAAATTTGAAATGATGTGTGACAAAGATGCTAGATTTGTTCACAAGTATGTGTGGTAGTTAACCACTAAGACACGATGTTTCATTTTTTTATGCATTTCCACATTTCAAGTCTTTTATTTATGCTCCTCTCATATTCATGAACTTTTTCCCATGTTATGATTATGCTCACCCAATGCTATTTTGTTCTTATCTATCCCCTTACCGGTCTTCTAGATCACCCCTTTTGATGTATATCATTAGGTGGCTATATGTACTTAGGAGAGGAAAAGTGCCAATAAAAATCTAGAGAAGAATAAATTAAATAAATGTTTATGCTTGATGTTGTATTTGTTATGTATGGTCCTTATTTTCCCAAGACACTAAACCTTTGGATCCTCTATGTGTAATACTATTATGTTTTTTATCTTTAAAATGATGTAATAGTAATGTAAGAAAAGTCTGGGATGTTATATGGTACATGGCCCATGAATTATGGTATGTGGTTCTCATCCATTTCTGAATTTCTTCAACGTTCTTTATACCATTCACTCATATTAAGAAATCCTTCCTTTTCCAACATCAAACTCCTAATTTTGAGGCCCCAAAATTTGAAAAACACTGGTCAAATACTCCACCTTAAAATCTATCTTTGGAAAATACCAACGATACTCATTTGTGATCATCTAGATTTGTCAAAAAACACAATCACCCCTAAAACATTCTGAGACAATAGTTTGAGGTATTTTTTCCCACTAGCATTCAAGTGTAAGTATGGGCACTTTGAGTTCGTGGTTATGTCATTCATTGTTACGAACACACGATCTGCGTACATGGAGCCCATGAACTTTGTTTTCTTTGAGTATCTTTATAGGCTCATGATCATGTTCTTCAATGATATCATGATCTACTCAAGATCATAGGAGGACCAAACTGAACACCTCTGGATGGTTTTGGAGGTCCTCTGAAACCACCATCTCTATGGGAAGTTATCCATGTGAAAGTTCTATACATAATAGGTTCACTTCCTTAGACATGTGGTGTCTTAGCAAGGGGTGGTAGTGGATCTGTAAAAGGATGAAGTGGTTGATTCTTGGGAAGCACCAAATAATGCAGTGGAGGTTTGTAGCTTCCTAGGTCTAGTAGGATATTATTGGATGTTTGTACCTAGATTCTCTCGAGTTGTGTCTCCGTTGACAACTTTGACCAGAAAAGACCATGATTTTGTATGGAGTGAGAAGTGCCAGGATAATTTTAGTTACCTAAAATGGAAGTCGTTCAGTGTCCCTGTGTTGAGGTTTCTAAATGGAGGTGTGACATTCAAAGTGTTTTCTGATAATTCCGATATAGGCTTGGGGTTTGGGTTGATGCGGAAGTGGGTATTGATCGCTTATGGCTCTTGGGAGTTACGTACTCACAAACATAACTATGCCACTAATGACCTAGATCTTGCAGCAATAGTGTTTTCACTGATGTTATGGCAGCATGACCACATCGGGGAATGCTTTGTGGTCTTCACAGATTACAAGAACTTGATATATGTGTTATCCTAGTAAAACCAGAACTTGCGGCAGTAGAGGTGGATAGAGTTTCTTCAGGAATATGACTTAGATATCTCTTTCACCTTAGGAAAGTAGAATGTTGTGGATGATACCTTGAGTGAGAAGTCACATAAGGATATGGTTTAGGAGTCAGTACATGCTTGTAATGAGATGGAGGAGTTGGCCACCTAGAGCCTTGATGAAAGGGTGGATGATGGTAGAGGTTTTCTCTTTTAGATGGAAGTATAGTCCTCTAAGATGTGGCGGGTGGAGGAGTCTAATTGGGGGACTCAGAGACCAATGTAAGGCACGATCATGTTAGCCAGGGTGATGCTCTGGAGGAATGGTTGGAGGATAGTCGGAATCAAATGCTTTTCTGTGGGATGATGTTTTTCCCTGAGATGATGCACGAGGGCGTTCTCTGTGAGTTCCATATCTCATCCCTGGTAGTACACCCAAGAGTTTCCAATATGTACTGAAGCCTTAGGGAACATTTTTTTGTGTCTCGAGGTAAATAGGGCAGTGGTGGAGTTTGTTGCAAGGTGACTAGTGTGTTAGCAGGTAAAGGATTAACACTTTTTTCCTCGAGTTTTATTATAGCCTTTAGATGTTCCAGAGTGAAAGTGGGGTAGTATCTCAATGGATTTTGTCACAAGACTACCTAGGTCCGAGGGGGGTTATTATTTTTTCTGGTTAGTGGTGGACATATTGAAAAAATTGGCTCACTACTTAGAGATTAAGGAGTCATGTGCAGTGGATTTCTTACCACAAACGTACGTGTGTGAAGTAGTGCAGTTTCATGGAGTTCCTAGATCCATTTTCTCAGATTGAGATACACTCTTTACTTCATGAGTCTGGAAGGGATTACAACGTGATTTTTTCACCCAACTATGCCTTAGCACTGATTTCCACCCTCATACAGATGGGAAGACAAAATAGACCATCCAGATATAGGAGGATATGATACGGTCATGTGCTTTGGACTTTGGAGGATCATGGTTACGACCCTTGCCTCTGGAAAAGTTTTCCTACAACAATATCTATAACTCTACCATTAGCATCGCACCATTTTAAGCCTTGTATGGAAGACTTTTCCATTCAACCACGTGTTTGAAAGAGGTTGGGGAGGCAGATGTTCTTAGCCATAGGTAGTGTAGAGCACAATGGAGAAGGTCCATCTGGTGTGTGAAAGGATGAAGACCACTCAGGATTGGAAGAAGTTGTATGCTGATCATTAGAAGAGACCCTTGGAGTTTAAGGTTAGGGACCATGTGTTCTTAAAGGTCTTCCCTCAGCATGGATAGTGTAGGATTAGCAGGGGAGTAAGCTTTCTCCCAGGTTCATCGGACCCTTTTAGGTTTTGGGACCAGTTGGTGAGGTGGCGTATCAGCTGGAATTACCACCCCAGTTGGATAGGATCCACAAAATCATTCATGTATCTTACCTATGTTGGTATCTACACAATTATTCCCATATCCTCTACTGGGGAGTGTTGGATATCAAGGATGATGCAATGTTTGTATAGTGATCGATGAAAATAGGGGATCGTAAGGAGATGGTGCTTTATGGATGGACCATTCCCTTGGATAATTTGTTGTGGAGGCATGTCAGCCTTGAATAGAGTACCTGGGAATGGGAGGCACTGATGTGTGCCTAGTGCCCATATTTCTTTTCATCTTGTGTTTTCTTTATTCCATGCTCAAGATGTAACATTTGACTTCTCTTGATGAATTATAAGTTGTTTTCCCTATTCTCTAAATGTGTGTGAATATTCTTGACTGTGGGTATGAGAGAACCTGATCCATAATCAAGATGCATTAATGTGGATGCGATTAAACCCATGAGGGCGAGTCAGTGACATCCAAAGAGGATAGTATCTTGACATAGAAGATGGAACTCCCTAATACATAGGTCTGGACAGTGTGACTTTTTGTGTTTGGGTGGTTTATTAGTGTTTTTATAGTTGTTCAGGAGATAGATGAGAGAAGTATTACTGGATTTCAATGTTTTATTCCATCTTTCGGATAACTCTAGAGTGGTTTTTCCATGATAGGTATCTTACGAGGCAATTTTTTGGACCCCCTCTCTTTCCTTCAAGTTTATTCTTAAATTATCAAGGGCAAGAAAAGTTTGAGAGGCTTCTGATGTAATGGATTGGACCCTCCTGGTCCATTACATTTCCAAATTTTGGTGTTTGGGGTGTCTTTGACACCATCGATGAGTCAGGAGGGCATCAGTGTTGGTGGAAGGGTGTCACTGTGTTGTCACCTATCAGTTCCACCAATTAGAGATGCACCCAAACAGTGCCACCTAGGGGTGTCAGGGTTTACCTCTCCAGTATTTCCCATAACATCCCTTTTAAGTATTAATACCTTTTAAAATGGCTTAACATTGTTTAAAGGCTACTAAAGGATATTTTAAATCCCAAAAGAGTTGGGTGACCCCTTATTACCAACACGTGTGCCATTTTAATCAGTTTTACACCCTTTTTCGGGTTTCCATTTTTGCAAATGTTATATTTTTTTCTCAGTTTAAATGTAAACTATAAAATATATTTGTTGTGATGGTATATCTCCACCATTTCTGTGGGTAATTATTTAATCTTAAATAATAACAACATGTAAAACCGCCCAGCCACGTGGTCGAACCACGATCCACTTTTTAAGCACTTCGAGATTTCACACCCCGTAACTCTAGGATCTAGACTTTTTACCACACTGATATCTTCTTCCTTGGTCACATTATTTTCCTTTTCTATACTTGGAGTCCCTATCCAAAGACGAATCATTCCTATGTGAGAGGCCTCATGTTCAATTCATCTTGGAATTTCCTATCGCGCAACCCCAGTTATTAGAGCAAGGGTGAAACTTCGATATGGATCATCAAAGTAGGGGATCTTTATTTGCCTCTATTTTTTTGCATCATGTGGGGTGGGTATAATGATTTTCCCTCAATAACTTATATGAAACCAACTTTAACAAAGATAATAAATAGACTTTTAAATAATGAAGCGGTGGGGAAGATAATGATGTTGTTTCATTTTAACTTCATTTTTATGTTGTGAATGGTATGGGGTCATGTGCACTAAAAATCATGGACATTAGGGGTTATTTAATGAGCACTAATGAAGCTCTACCTTCTAGATAATCTTTTTATTGAATAGCTGTAACATGGAAACTGATTAATTCTGTAAAATTGGTTGGTTAAATGGATGTCTAATGGATAAAAACCACTGTGTGATCACCATAGTTAACCAAACGGAAAGAATGAACTTAATGAATGGTGCTGGATAAACCTTAAAACTTCTTTTCTATATTATGGTGATATGAATGGTTGTTCGATTTGATGCTCTATTGGGTGGCATTGATGGGAATGGAATCTCAGGTGGAGAGTTTTCTAGTTTGTTAATCGGAGGTCACATGGAGACGACAGTAAATGTTCTAGACCTAGTAAGTTGGGGCTTGCTTTGGATCTAGTACTTCGAGGGATCTATAAAAAGGGTAATTCCTTCCATTTATTTGATATTTTAAACCCTTGGTGCTAGTCCCCACTCCAGGGCCTACTAAAGGCAGGACTCAGGGGTCATTATCCCTCCTTCACCTTGAAGAAGGAATAAAAGGTCATCTTGTTGTCCTTTCCCTCAACTTGGAGAAGGTGGGTCATGGCATAGAACCTATTAAAGGAGTATTTGTGATCTTAAAATCTATTTAAGAGGGATCCTCATCCATGTTAATCAATTAATTAGGATATATGTCCATGTGGACATTACTAAAATTATCTTCTTTATGATAAAATATTTCAATCATAAAATAACTAAAACTTCTGATTCTAGAGTCTATTTTAGATTCATGAGATGTGAAATCATAGCTTGTGAGATGATCAATGACTCTATATATAGGTTTTTCATATGGGAGTTATTTCATGTAGACAAAAAATATGTTTTTAGTCTAAAATAAAAACAAAATTTGGTTAACATTCAATTACTAATTTATGTAACCATATCCTACCCTAGATAAGAAGTTCACATCACTATGTCACATGATTGGGAATAACATATATGAAATTATACCCCCTTGTGAATGGGAACTAATTTGATATATAATGATTCATTTATAATTTTTATGGAATAATTCACTCTTTAATAATTATATATTACATAAAAAATCATGTCTTAAAATTCATAGAGAAGCGTGTTCTATATTTTTTATTCCATAAAATATACCCCTTTATAATTGGATTCATGTATGATGAAAGAAATATAATTGTGGGGAATGATCTTTCACTTCAACATGATTCTATAAATGACTCTAATAAGAGAGGATTTATAAAAATTGGGTATCTCCCTGAGGACTTCTCATTCATAATTATTTTCTAGGAAGATGATCTCAACTCATGAATTTTTTATTCTTGATTGATTATATAGAGGTGGATCTCAACAGAAGGATTTGTTTCTTCTTGTTGATGTTTAACCATAGAAAGGAGGTCATGAGTGTTCAATTCCATTATAATTATGATATAATAATTAATATACCATTTTATTTTCCTTCATCAAACCACGGTATCATAGATTGATACATAGGTTTCACCCTTATCAGCTCGAAAATGGTATGAAGAGGACAACCATTAGCTTGTTTGGGACTCACATGAACATGAATCGATGATGCTTATAAATTGTGATCCAAATTTGTTTAAGGGATTGATAGGTTTTTAGAAAGTAAAATTATCCTTCAAACATGAAAACTTGAATGAATATTGGAAAATAGTATATGGAGTACATGTTCCCCAACTAATGCTGGGGTTATACTATCAAATAAAATATGGTGGTTCAATATCACCCCAAATGTGTGCTCTTGGATGTGTATTAGTGGTTCATATATGAATCTCATGTGAAATAACTATATTATAAAGTTTATCTACTTGTATAATATATCTAAATAATTTCTCTTGGATATGTGAACTTAGATGAGTTTATAAAAGTTGTGTATGCGAATCGTGTTACATAATCACAATCTTAAATTGGCACTCCATGTTTGGGAGAGTTTGGGTGCCCAAGGTGATTGGTATTGAAAATTAGATTTTTGTAAAAGAATTTCTTTTCATGAGGGGTTCAAGAACACTGGAATAATATCACTACATTATTTTGGGTCCATTTTTATGAATCCATGTGAAGAAAAAAAGATTACTCTAATGTTTTTCTAGAAACATTAGTCTTGTTATATTAGCTCAAATATTACTTGTTGGATTCCAAATGAGTGATATTTTTTCATATTTCAACATTTATAATTTAATTTTTTTCCATTATAGTATTTTGGATGAGTAGATAAGTACTTATACTTTTAACAAAATACCCTTTATGAGGTTTTCTACATAATAAGATTTGTGTCTCATATACTTTATAACACATGGTCTTATATTTCATACCAATACTCTAACTACGGTTTAAGGACAAAGAGACTTGAATAAAAATGGTTCCAATAATTTTTTTAGGGTTAAAAGCTTGAAAAATGAAAAAAAATCACACTATTGATTGTTGAATAAACATGAATAAGGGGTTTATGATGGAGAGAGTAATCCAAGGGGTTGTATTAAGTGTTTATGGCCATTGTTAGAGATGAATTTTGATTAAGGCTATATTTATTCCTTTTTTAGAAAACAAAAGGCCTATGTTGAGTCAAAAAACCATCTCGATGTGCTGAAGGGAGGTGTGTGCATGTTATGAGGCTGGCGTATAAGAGTGGAAACCACACACAAGATCTTTCATTCTCAATGTGATGTCAAGTGGAGCCTTCCATGCCACCCTGCCCAAAAAATCCGAAGTCACAAGTGTGAAAGAAATTCATCCCCTGTTTAAGAAAACCCATTACGTGCAAGATCATTCATGCCTAATGTGACTATATATGACTCTTACGCACTGCTCATCTTGTACACCTCCATTATAGTTTTTGGTAATAAATAAAAAACACACCCCCACCCTTTAGGGGATGGTTACAGAAGATGAACTGATGCTCTACTTCATGAAAGATAGAACTTCTGCGACCATGAAAAGGCATGATCTCATGGTATAGGATCTTGCATGACAGGTCTCCAAGTGGTCCTCCATTAAGTGGGCCCACTAGGGCTTGATCCTCTACCATTTCTTATTACTCCAAGGAATATGCACACAAATGATTCCTCTTATGTGTAATTTTTTCCTTTTATTGAAACAATCGTATTCATAGGTCCTAACCTTATGTGCATCCACTCATTTTGGGAACAACCCACATCTTGCATGCAAACTTTCCTCTATATTTCAACCCTCAAATCTTGTTTGTTCCCCTATTTAGGTGCTTCATGTTTCGTACTTACCCTAAGGTACCATGTTTGATCCCCTCTTAAGCGTGAAACCTCAGTCAGGCGCATGCTTCTCTCGTACAACCCTCCAGTCTGGTATGAAGTGATTTCAAGTTACCTTGGGTGGTATTTTATGTTGTGTTTCTTTTATTAATGATTCTTCACACAGAAACAATAAATTATATTTCTTCTTCACATATCCATGCTAACGTGAGTCCCTTAATAGATGACTCCATGACACCTTCTCTACACGGAATTTCTAGTGCCATCCCTTCATA
Source organism: Viscum album (assembly GCA_963277665.1). Lineage (NCBI taxonomy): Eukaryota > Viridiplantae > Streptophyta > Magnoliopsida > Santalales > Viscaceae > Viscum > Viscum album. Next base: position 685,087,419 of record OY728156.1, on the reverse strand, counting down.
AAGGGTTGAAGTGTGCTAGTTATGTAAGTTCTAGGGGTTAGGAGTAAATCCTCATTGTCCGAGAATTAGGATGTTAAACTACCAATAATCATCATCCCCATCAAATGACATTAAACTATAGCCTCACCCTGTGTAATGTGAACGGGGTGCTCTACCTCAGACATTTTCCACGACCACTAATCTCCATAGAAGTGGGATTTTCTTCACATGGAATGATATATTACTTTCATGGGGTGATATCTGCCCATGGGTAAGGGAAACCATCCTAGTGTAAGCCCCTGTCCTTTCTTTCATGATGTAGAACCCTTGTTCCTCCTTGCCTCTTCCGGGCATGAAGACAAGTGGGAAGATATGCACATGGTACTCTTGACACCATGTCCCTCGCCCTTTGGTATTTATCATCATTGTTCCTCTATCATGGAGTAAGTCCCAATATCCATCTCCTAAGGCCCCTATCCATGCATAATCCCCTCTCCATTCTTCATAGATTCACTTTTCGTGACATGATCATCAGGTCTTTGCTGCCTCTTTCTTATCAAACGGAGCATGAATCACAGGGGATTAGAGTAATCATTGACCATAACACCCATTTTTGGGCCACCTTAGTGTGTAATCCCCATTCCCCCCAGCATCGAACTACATGCAGTTTGATCCTTTCCATTTTCGATCAAGGTACTTAGGAAGCCTCTTTGTGGTTCTTGCTTATATCACATTGGTCCCGACCACTTCACACCGGTTTACCTTAATCCCGCGTGATGTTAAACTATATTCCATATTTGTACCTCATGATGTAAAAATGTATTATTTAGAACTACATGGGTTTTGATCCATATCTCTTAAGAAAGGTATGTAGGAATCCACCCTGAGTCTCAACCCCAAGCACTGGTAAACATTAGTGTCCACTATATTGGGACCCAAATCCTTGGTCCGTCACTAAGTGGTGTCAGACTAGCACCCTGGCAGCTAACCATTCATAATCCCCGCAATAAATTAAAACACATTTCAAACTCCTCCAACCAATACGGTTACACTTTCAATGAGTTTTTAACCATGCTTAAGCCATAACATGTTGTAGGGTCACTATCCTTTGTGTACACCCTCATTCCATGCCCAATCTAAATCTATGTGGACTCTGATTCTTCTCCACATGGATATGTAGGAAGCCTCCCTGAGTTTCAATACCACCACTCATGTCCCATCCTAGTCTCTCACTTGAGCCTTTGTGTTTTGATAAGGTCATTCCCCAACCCGGAGGTTCAACTTCTTTCAGGCCCCATCCATGCATCCATTTCTACGGGCCACCTCCTTATGTGACTCATCACCCAATATTGAACTATGTGGAATTTGATTCTCTTCCACAGGGATGTGTTGAATGACTCTTGAAGGTTCAATCACATCATCACTTCCATCATCACTTTCATCTTCACATCGGTTCCTTCCCATTGTGCCCGACAACTTCCGTCAACCATCCAACAATCCGTCATTCATCCTGAGTCCTATGTGGGTTGCCACATCTTGATGAAATCATGCCATCTATTTGGGAAGATAACCATGAATAATCCCCACACAATCCATCAACATCCAACCAAGAGTGTTCCTCTTGATATGGGCCACTAATCACATGTAACCCCAACATGTCTTCAGGTAGTTTTCCATTGTGTACACCTCGATCTATGATTCACCCTCACTAACTACATGGGTTTTGATCCATGTATTCTATACAGGGTACATAAGAAGCCTCCCTGATGTTCAATACCATCCAATGGTTGACCATGGTGTCCCATTTCTCGAGACCCAAGAATCCTAAAAAAATCTCCTTGTATGTTTTGAAGCACCCATTCTGTAAATCCTTCTGGTGCTCCCTCCTAGGGATGTACACATCTGATCCAATATTATAAGTGTTCTAATCAGTCTGATCAATCTATGCAAGATGTTAAACTCGGGGAATACCCTATGTTAAACATTTTAAGATGAGTAAATTTTCAGGGACTGCCTATGAAATATAATTACCCGCACTCGATGTGGGATGCATCGGGATTCTGCACCCTCAAGAAGCCCTATCATAAGGGGAAGAAATCCATGTGTACCAGTATTTTAGTGCCCAGACATGCCAGAAATGTCCAACGTGACTACTCCCTTGATCGAGGGATTCTTCCCTGACATGACACATTGGAATTTCATGAATTAAGTAGTGTAATTAACTGGTGTCCATAGAGATATGGTATCAGTAATGAGATTCACGAACTATGATTCAAATCTATGAGGGAGACTTGGACTGGGCGATGCATTTGGAAGAGGATTCCAAGGATGGAGAGATCGACATCCCATTATCCTGTTTCAATAGAGGAGAATAAATACCTAAATAATTAATGGATGTTACCCACATTTGGAAAGTAGGAATGTGGGGAAATATCCAGCGTGTGATAGCATGATGATATGCACCCAAGAAAAATCATTGAAAATAGAAATAGTGAACCTGATGGGAATATTCTCGTAAATATGTATATTAGTGGAATCTGATAAATCAATAGATATGAATGTAATTGGATCTTGATATCTGGTACCAGGTCCCTCTAAGAAAATATTATGCCTAGCATGAAAATCACAAAATTTGGGGGCAGTTAATCATTGGGAATTCCGGTTTGCGACGTTGTCAATATGGATCTTTATATCCAACCACAGAATATTGAAAGATGTTGGGGAACTGTGCATATTTTTCCCATTGTATATACTAATGAGTGAATTTTACTACTTTTCGGGACCTAATCTCAAGATACAGGATACTGATCTTCTCCCTCCCACGGACGCAGGGGCAGGGGTAGTATGAATGCAGAAATTCCACATGGCCTCATTTCCTCTACAATGTCTCCCACGCCCATAGCTACTAGGCCTTCACACCCCCTCTCACCCACTAAATTTATTTAGAGGAGGGTGATTGATACTCTTGTTCATTGATATGAATAGGAATGGGTTATCCTAACGAGGGACATGCCATGCTCGTACTTGGAGGATTTTGTGCCTCAATAGTGTTGCCAACCCCAAGGGTTTCACAGGGAGCCACTTCTCCCCTCTCCGACCTTGAACCACTTCAGGAGCCTATCCCTAGAATTCTCCTATGACTCACTCCATTATGCTGATGATGTAAGGTATTTTCAAGTACACACGGACTAAACTTCAGCTAGGGAGCTGCCTGGAAGGGCTCCCAATCGGCCATGTTAGCATCACTAGCTAGTCTTATAGACCGAAGAGCAGGTGATCAATACCTCTATAGATTCATCTCTTGTTTGGATGACCCAATATAAACATCATATGTAAGATAAATATTATTCCAACCAGGGGGAATCATTATCTACAACTCTAGTGGCATGATCCACCACTGGCGTGAGTAATCAGCCCCTATCATCATTAGGGAGGGGAACCTCCCGGTTATAGATTAGGGGAACTTCTAAGCCCGACCAAAGTTTATGAACCAGTCACCATGTGAACATGTTGAACTAGCGCTCCCAGTTAACATGGAAACCAGCATTCATCACAGACTGACCCGCAATGATGACATCTAGTAAGGAGGTCATCCTCATACTAGTGTCAGAAAGAATGGAGGTCCACCCCACTCCTTCATTCAGTACGGATGTCCTCACCATGCCGCCATCATTAAATTTATCTGAGGCCCTCCATGCTTCATTGAGACTTAGTTTAGAGGACCTCTCCATGCTCTTGGTCATAGGTATGATAATTTCCCCTTCCAACCAGGTTATCAATGCGAGGGTCTTCCTTTCCCAGTCACCCAATAGGATGGAGGCCCTCCCCATGTGCACATCTATTCTGATGAAGGCCCTCCCCATTTAGGTAATGACCAAAGTTGAGGTCCTCCCTGATTTATCAATGTCAAAAATGGATGTACTTACCATTTCTATTATAACTAGAAATAAGGCCTTCTTCGTACCACTACAATCCGGCCCAATCGATGTGAATTCCCTCCCCAAACTACGGGCAGCCACCATGGGGGCCCTCCCCATGTGCTCACCAGCTTAATCAAAGTCCCTCCTTGATCTAGAAATATCAACCATGGAGTTCCTCCTCATTTTCCATCCTACATTTTTCTAGGTGCCCATCACACCTAATCTCATCATATCAGAGGTCCTCCCTATGCCAGCAACAGCCAATATGAAGGCCCTCCTCATATTCCATCTAGTGTTGGCGGAGTTCCTTTCTACTCTAGCAGAAATCGGCATGGGGGGCCTCCTTATGTCAAAAAATTACCCTATCATGAATTAAAATCCTCGGGGAGGAGGGTGGATCACCACCTCCAAAGGATGGATCTTAGGAAGTTCCAAACCGCAGTTAAACCCGCCTTCTTTTTAGATTCTGAGGTGGAGTGTGATTCGGTGAAGGAAACCTCCCCCAATCTTTTGTGTTGAGGGTTGGGGCTGGAACAAAGTGTATAAGCCTCATTCTTATGGAAATTGAGGTCCACTGAATCCAGGAATCCCTTTGAAGATATAGATAAGAGGAGGAATATTTGTCCTCTTTTTAGGGTCTAGTCGTGCAATCCTCTCTATCTTCAACAAGATCATTCTCTACCCAAACTAGATATCACATAAAGTTTTTTAAAAGACTAATAGAGGAAAAGAAACAATCTGACTCACCACCCATGACCACAGTCCCTGAGTGGGAAGTAGGTGTCTTCAGTCTATCATATAGGGATGTGGGGTCACGATCAGTGCATTCTTCAAAGGACACTATGTGATGTGGAAGCCTATCATCTCATGCACCATATCCTCTACCAGACTGTCTACCATCATAATGGTATGATTTAGTGATTTTATTAGTCCCTAAACCACCCCTTGTCAATGAATGGGGAAACCAAGGGTCAGATCTTTAGTCTGAGATGAGAAGTTTGTGGAACCTGGTCATTGCAGATCACATCACTGAGATGTTCTCACCCATTAAAACAACATGTTTCAGTATTCCAGAATCTCTCACCCAAGATGAGTTCATGTGCGTCTACCAAAATATTTGGGATATTCATTTCTATCACCATCATTGATGGTTGTCTTAACCCAAGATCCAGAAACACTTCGACATCATCGGCCAACAATGTTGCATGGTCTACTTGGTTGCACTCCCCATGGTTCATCACCCTGATTCAATTGGTCTTCATTGGACCCTCCCTCAACGATACATCCATTGATTTTCAGTGCTATGTAGAATTATTAAGGAGGATTATCCTCACATCCATGTATGTGGTTGGGGGTAGTATGCTTCCCTTAATTTTAGTCATATCTGGTGCCAGCCCAACTTGCCAGGTGACGTTGAGGATATGCCTCTAGACACAATTGTGGTTAATATGGCTGACCCATCAGAGGAAGAGATGGATCTAGGACTAATTTAAGAGAACTTACCCCCTAGGATGATTCCACACATATTTGATCCTTTGGGTAGGGTTACTCGCCAGTAAAGAAGCCTAATGGGGCTTCCTACACCTTCTGAGTAATTGTCCTTCGGTCGGAAACCTAATAAGGGTTAAGAGAACAGTAGAATTCTCAAGACCTAAGACCTATCTAGATTAGTAAAAAATATGGAATATGGCCTTGAAAATTTTGTATTGTGTCAATAGCTCACGGTACATAAAAATCTGGTCTATGACCTTCTCGTCGAACTTACTGCAGAACGGCAGCCAGATTATGGTAATCCTCGACCGGGGCAGTAGGGGTAGGTATAGCCTCCCCCCAGTGATTTACCACATGCTGACCTTGACCATCCTTCCCATATAGACTGATTAGAGTCTGGATTTTATAGAAAGAGGGCATGATATGCATCACCAAATCCACCCGACATGTATGATAAACCTCCTCGGAACCCAGCTCAGGTCCCCTCAACGGCTCTACAAGTCATTCCTCCAATGGTCCTATAAGTCATACCTCTAGCTTCTCCATGAGTTATTAGACCTGCTTACAATCTTGAATAACCTTCCAATGCACTGGTGTTTAGAGATCCTCGTCAAGATGAGAATCCTCACTAAGATGATCTGATGGTTGCTCTCATTACCCGCCTAAAGACATTGTAAACCTGGTAGGTGGAAATCGCACCTGATGGAAAGTTGTATATGGCCTGGGTGGACGATATTCCAGCACCATCGGGTTTTGGGAATCCTACGTCTCCCTCTATAATTGTACAAGAAATCCACTGCGGCATCTGGACCACTATATTTCAAGGTGTAGGCCCACGCTAGAAACTCCATAGCAGCAGGAGGATGCAAAGATATGATTTCTTTATAGACAATGGAATGGAGCACATTTATTTGGTACAACCAGTTACATATTGGGTTAACAGTTGGTCGGAAGGACCTTCTTTGGTAGTTTCTCAACTATTTCAGTTCCACTACCTAGAAAACAAGCATTTTTGACCTCTTCAAATGAAATCAGAGTCCTAAAGAGTGGGTCACAGACTTTTCTTCTGAGTGGAAGGGCCTCACATATTCCCTTGATATGCCAGTGACTCAAGAAAAATTAATGACAATGTGCATGGGGAATTTGAATATAGAACTATTCCCTTCTCTTGTCACTTAGAATTACCCAGGTGGATTTTTGGATTTTATGACAACGCCCAATGTCTAAAGGAAGACCTAAAACAAGCCTAAAATGAATTCCCATTACCTCCTATAGTTCTCACAAGAAAAGCATCCAAGGTCGAGCCTACCCTAGTAGCTCAAATAGAGGCCCCCATTCATCTATAGTTATTACCATTAGATCCACCTCTATAGCTTCTTTGAGGTACACCACCTCAGGTGCAGCCTTTGGCCTAGTAGAACCTATCTCAGAATTAGTAGGCGCCCAGCGTAATGCACTAACACCACCCAGGTGAGGCAATTAGGTGCCTCCTCCTCATCAGGCTCCTTCAGCTCCTCTTCAGAAATAGGCTCCTAGTGCCCCCATTATAGAAAGACGAAACCAGACCTACTCATTTAATGAGGCTCAAGTCCCTGGATATTTTTGATGTGCCTTAGACAAGGGAATACTATATTTTCTAGAGTGTAAGAGACTCTAAGAGGTAGATCTCACTGATTTCCCCAATTACTACCCCTAGCACCAGATCATTGGGCTCACCCTCAAGCAATGCTATGTGTTCAAATACGAGATCCAAGACCAGGTCGATGACAAAATTGTCTGGATAGGTATAGCTCTAGCACAAGTAGAATGTGTGTTCATAAAGACTGGTAGTGAAAATGATATCGAAGGTGAATGTCAGCTGGTTTCAAACTATGGGTCTTAAAAATATGAAGATCGGGTGGATCGCAGGGCAGTGACCTGTGCCCATGGTATTATCAATTCATGTTTGAATCTACTTAAGCCTTTAGAAGTCATTGCGTTACCTAAATTCTCCACTTCTACATCGACATCTCCGCCTTCTTCTTCCTATAAGGGGAAGCATCGACAACACAAGGGAATGAAACTTCCCTCAACAATGAAATCTTCATCCATTATTCTTAGTGATTTTATGCCCCCAAATATGTAAATCGACAATAGAATCCACCAAATGATGGAGGATTATTCACATGATGATCAAAGGTATGCCTCGATCAATACCATGGAGCTAGTAAACCCCTACATGATTCCTAGTGATGAAGAGCACCAGACATATCCTCTAACGTCTCTATCCAACGCTAGAATCGATGGATCCAAAGTTATGTGAATCACTAGAGTGCAATGGTCAGTGCTTCTTGCTAATTCGTGCATGCCATTGATACCATACAACAAGCCCAACGCAGAACTCAGCAAGAATAGACTTCTCATCTTGTTTCATCATATTCGCCTCCACCATCATTTGTACTACTTGATTAGGTGGAGCCACCATGGTTGTGATATGATTAGTTATGTTCCATTTTGGATGGACCTCAGTCCCTTGGACCTCATCTGGTAGTCACCCTATGTGGTTTGACTGATGAGAAACGAGACATTTCTAGTACCATTAAGGTGCCAGTTTAACCAGCAGTTCCCGTCAAACCTCCCACCACAGAGTGACCTCCTATCAATAGAAGTGTACGCGTGGCATGAAGGTATGAAATCCTCTATAATATTTCAAGTTTTCTTATGAAAATATCTATATTCTAGTCTCATATCCTATCAAAAGAAATGCATGAATCACTTGAATAGGATCTAAGAATCCCTCTCCAGTCTTAGAAAGAGTTGCATCCACAGAATCTTTCCATATTGTGGTAGTTGAGAATGTGTAATTTCAATCCATTATCTCTTTCACTGGAGAGGATGAAGGTTCCTTATACAAGGGAACATCTTCCCATTGTACATCATAGTAAATTTCAGCAGCATAGTGGTTTTCCACTGTCTTGTCGACATAGGCTCTAGGATCAACCTTATCCCGACGTGGAAACTCTGAAAGATGAGATTTTATGAGGCATATTTGAGTCCCTCTGACCTAAAAATTCAAGGATATGATAGGACATACGAGACACTAGTTGGAAAGATTATTTTGAAGACCCGGTTCAGTGGCCTAGTTGCAATCCCTGAATTTAGGGTTGTCTCAAAAGACACCACTTACAACGCATTTATTAAAAGACCATGGCTTCACCTACATGAAGCAATCCCTTCCTCATATCACTATTGCCTTAAAAACTCCCTTAATGTTCGATTAAGCATACTCCAATGTGATGTGTCTCCCTTAACCTCTTGTAAATCCCACTACTTGGATTCCGACGATTACAATACCAAGGACAAGTTGATTCAGGCTAACAAGGTTGAACATGCTATTGCTACAACTGAAGATTGGACAAACCTGGATGACACCTATGTTTTCCCAATTCACTGATTGGAGGCCACAACCCCAGACCTGGGACAATTATTTTCTGTTTTTGGAATAAAGGGGAAGCACGTTCCCAAATTTAAGGAATGTTGAAAGATCACCTCGTATTCCTATGCAGATCAAGATTGATTGATCCCAAAGCCCTCTAATCCTATAATTTATCGAGATGTCCACCACATGGAAATTTCAATATGTCATACTTACATGTTTCATCGGGTTGGGATAAACTGTCTCAAGATAACATGCCACTAATTCTTTGATATCATCAAACATGGCCCCTTGGGTCTAAGGCTATATGGGATTGGCTCAACAGCTTTCATCATTGTGGTTTCAATGGAACAATAGTCTCCCGATGAAGTTTCCACCACCGCTCAGGCTGGCACCAGTGTCCCATCGAGATCTATTAACTCAGAAAAGTTGCCTCCTACAGATGGTCCTCTCACTATGGATGAAGAAGAGGATCTGGGATACGCCCCTCCCATATTCAAATTGGGTTTCTCAAATACAGTCTATGAATTGGTACCCTTGAACCTCAGTACCATGAAAAATCTAAAACCAACACTGATCAGCACCGCTATGCCTATCGAAGAGAAATAGTGATACCTGATTTTTCTAAAGTAGCATCATAATGTATTCCCTTAGATTGGTGATGGGATTCTATGGCTAGATAGGCATGTAGCCTTCCACCATATTGTTCTTCTATCAAATCATCATGAGTTAAAATAGCCTCCAAGAAATATTCACCCTTCCCATTGTTCCATGGTTGAGGCAGAGGTTGATAATCCCACCAGAGCCAAATTTGTTAACGAGGTCCACTACCCTATATGTTTAGATAATATTGTTCCCATTAGGAAGAACAAAATATTGATCATATTCTACATCGACTTCTAGGATCTCAACCATCACTATCTAAATGATGAATTCCCCTTCCTACGATTGAATTGTTAATCAACATCACTGTTGGGTTCCAGGAACTCTCATTCAAGGATGGGTATTTTAAATATAATCAAATCTGAATGGACCATGAGGATGAAGATTCTACCACCTTAAGGGTACCACAATGTACTTTATTCTACTAAGTAATGTTTTTTGGTCTAAAGAATATAGGTTCCACCTACCAGCATGATGGGAACTTCATATTCAAGATGATCCTAGGGACATAGGTGGAATGCACCATGGACGACATAGTGGAAAAATATCTCCAATGTTCAGACCATATCAATGATCTTGAGAAAATGTTCAACTTCCTCTGTTCCTGCCATCTGAAGATGAACCCCTTGATTTTTTCCTTCGGGGTCACCACTGGAAAGTTTCTCGGCTTCGTTGTCAGATACAGAGGCAATGAGATCGATCTAAAGAAGATCAAGACCATTAGATAGATGTCTCCTCCAAGAAAAATATTAGATCTTTAAAGATTTCAAGGCCACATAGCCTATATACGCCAATTGATCACAAATATGGATGGCATGTGTAATCCATTTTCCTAACTCATGTTGAAAGGTGTTACTTATCAATGGGATAAGAAGTGTAAGACTTATTTTGAAGAAATAAAGCAGTTCATTCTATAGCCTCTTGTTATAATGCCACCCATTTATAGAAATCCACTAGTCCTTTATGTGACCACTCTAGAATGGTCCCTTGGCACCCTTCTCACCCAGAAGAACAATGAGGGAACATAAAACATTCTATAATATCTCAGCCACAAGCTCCTCGATAAGGGGACCAGATATTCTTTTATAAAGAAGAGTTTCTTAGCACTTGTGTATATAGTTCATTAATTGTGGAACTACTGGTAGTAACATGTGATACATCTAGTTTCCCAAGTAGATCCACTAAGGTACATTCTTAACCGCCCCATGTTGATAGGTCATTTAGCTCAGTGGGCAGTAATCATTCAACTGTTTGACATCAAGTTTGTCCCCTATAAGGCCATAAAGGGACATGCATTAGAATATTTTCTTTCTACCCATCTAGTTACTATGGAGCAGTATCTAGATATTGATATCATAGATGAGGCAATCCTCTCAGTGGATCAAGCCATTCTGTGTTAGAAAATTCACCTTAATGGGACCTCCTGAAGCCCTACCTGTAGAAGGCTCAATAACCCTAGACTCAACAGAGTGTACATGGGTATTGTCTTTATCATGTCTGTACTAGTCTTCCTACCATATATATTCTCGTTGTCATAAGGTTGTTCCAACAACGAGGTAAAGTATCAAGATCTCATCACTGGTCTCAAACTTTTCTTCAAGACTGATGTTCCCCACTTGCATGTGAAAGGGGACTCTAAACTGATCATCAAACATATCAACGGTAACTACATCATTAGGTAGATGGAGCTCATACCACTATTATAATGTACTCTCCAGCTGATGGTCGAGTTCCCTTCTTAGAAAGAAGTTACTCATGTCCCCCGATCACAGAACAGGTGAGCCGATTTCTTAGATGGCCTTACTGCATCCCTTATAGAGCATGACCATGATGATCTGATTATCCTTATGGCACATCTAAGATCTATCACTCTAGATGATGATGATTTCCTACAGGTAAGAAACCTTACCACTGATGCTTCCACATCCGGACCTCAAGGTCCTGCTGCCATGATTTTGGAAGGGACCTCTAATAGGAGGAATCCTTTTATCGAGTATCTATAGCACAGTAATCTCCCAACAGGTTGATCCAAGCTTGATCATATCTGATGTTTCATAGGTAATTTCACCCTCCAGAGTGGTCCCAGTATTTAGAATATCCTTTACAGATTTGGGTTTGATGGGATTCTCCACCATTGAAATCAAGGAGGTGATATTTTCAGGTCATACAAGAAGTTCATGCTGGTTCCAATAGGGCTCATCAGATAGGGTCAAAACTCTCTCATCAGATCTGAATATTGGGATAATTTTGTCTCACCATGATCTGTGACTATATCGAGTCTTCAAAAAGGTTCCATGCATCTCAGATCCATGATAATTTTCTCCATCGACCACTAGAACCTCTTCATACTACCAAGTACTATTGGACCTTTGCGGTCTGGGGACTCAATGTCGTGTGACCATATCCACCGGAAATAGCTCACCGGTGAAAATTCATCCTGGACACTACAGATTTATTTTCTAAGAGGGAAAAAGAGATTCTGCTCAAGGAAGTCAAGGCCATTCTTTCATTGACTCTGTGAGCTCAAATATCATCCACCAATTCAGAGTCCCTCATGTAATCCTTATGGATAAGGGAACCAACTTCCGGGGAACCAAAATGAAAAAATTGTATTCCAAGTAAAATATTAATTCTAACCATACCTATCTCTATCACGCATAGGCAAATGGTCAGATCAAGGAATTCAACAAAACCCTCCATAACATCTTACATATGGTGGTTGGTCATAACAAGAAGAGTTTGCAGGATAAATTCTCCAACGCTCTTAGGGCGTACTGGATGGTGACTCGTAATTCCACTCAGGTGACACCATATTCCCTAGTGTATATAATAGAGTTAGTCCAACCCATTGAGATTTAATTTCCCTCATTACGGATAGCCTTTTTTGATTAGTAAACACTATAAAAAGTATCCAAAATTTTTCTAGCGGAACTAGAGGCACTTGATGAGAATAGGTTTTGTGCCCTACACAATTTGGAATGGCATCAGAACAAAATATCCATGGATTTCCATAAGAATGTTCACTTCAAATCCTTCTTACAAGGTGAAATGGTATTGGCCCTGAGAACACTAATAATACTTGATAGGAAGCTACTGAAGTTGGAGCCAAAATGGGAGGGACCGTATATCATTCACAAGGTTTACCCAAATGGTTCATACACTCTGGTAACCATGGATACTGAGCGTATTACTCCTCCCACCAATGCTAAATTCATCAATTAGTATTTTACTTAAGATTATATGCCTCCGTCTTCACCATGTGAAGTTAAATCACGTGACCCATTCGGGATGAAGAAAATAAAACAACCCAGCACTCATCCTGCATGAAGTTAAATTGTATTACCATCTAGGAAGATGTTAAACTGATCATCATCATCATACAAGTCATTAAACTATAAATGGTTTGAGCTTTATGACTGTAAACTAATATCATCCTCGTCCTTACCGCAAGACGTTAAACTCCATGGGTACCTCCAGTATTTATGTGTCCCCTAATTTAGGTCTTCATCATCTTTCACATCCGAAAGGACCCCTTTAAAGTCATGATCTCACACCACCTTGGCATACCTATAGTTTTGGGCCATCATCCTAGAGTATCTTGAGAGACAATTTAACACAAGTCACATGTTTCAAATATGGTAAGAGTTCAATTCTCAATTTTTTTTTCCCATTCCATTCCACACGATATGGATACTGTGTTGTGAACAAATTTAATAGTTATCCCCAAAAGTTATCTCCATCCCCATGATCTCAAAAATTCTTGGCGTGGTGATTTACCTTTTTCTTCCCATTTTTTCCAATCACACGACATTAAACTGGGCATATATGGTCTGAGGTATATGACCTCAAACTATGATCTCTTACATCTTTGTCACATGTCGTTAAACTTCATAGAGTTTTCAATAACACATAGGGATTGATTACCATCCTTATGGGATACTTAGAAATGAACATACCTTTAATCTGTGGCCCATCCCCAGGTCCCATGACCTCTTTGGCCTCTTGGCCAAAATTATCTCTTAGGATTTTGCGATGCGGTATGGACTCTTTGTCCACATTCACATAAGGCTATTTTTTCCACACCACACATATCCCCTTAATACACTCCTCTTTTTCCCCATCCATACTTCATGACATTAAACTTCATGGAATTTCAAGAACTATCGATGGATCACATATTGTGTGGTATAGAGTCTTTTTGGTCACCATTCAGGTTATGTTTCCAACACCCGCATCATATTCCCCTCCTTCCAAACCAGCCTTTACCCCCTTATGACCTTATCGAAAGACGTTAAATTGCATGACATTTTAAGAACTATATGTGGCTTGATTCCCATTATAACAGGTTATGTAAGAATTCCTGGATATTTCTCCTTCAAGCACAGCCTAGTTTTTTAGAAACCTTTTATTTTTTGGCCCTTTCCCTAAGTTCTCTAGGGGGTATGTGGTGCATTGTGGGATTATGTCCTCATTCATGCCAGTTTTTAACAGCCGCACCATAAAACTATTTCTTGAGATCTGTACATTCCCCTTTCCTCTACTCATCTCCTCGAGTCTCCTTCTCCTAATTGGGCCCCTATAACTTTTTTGGAGCCTCACCAACATGCTCAAATGCATTGTGGTTTGGAACCTAGAGTGTTGAATTCAACATGGATGTGATTTCATTCCATCATCACTCTTTACTTATTCCTTCATTTGGGATTTTCATAATCTTTTACATCTGAAAGGACCCCTAAAGGGCATGGATTCTTGGCCTCAGTGCTCTCCTACCATCTTGGTCCAACATCCTGGAGGATCTCGAATGACATTATGACACATGTACCCCATTGTGAATATGGTCAATGATCGATGCTCATTTGTTTATTCTCATTTTAGGTAACATGGTATGGATGAAATGATTCGAATATGGTCAATGGTTATTCTCAATCATCACGAAATCCCCATTATTCCCCAAATATTGGACCCATGTTTCACATCCCTTTTCACTTCATCACATCCAAGTATATTTCTAACACCCTTAGTGTTATCCCCCTGTACACCTCTACGCATCAAGAGGGTGAATCAACATCATGATGTCATCCATAGCTCTATGTTGTTTCCACTTATGTGTATTACATATGTTGTGAAGATTTTCTCTGTTCATGTTTCCCATATCGAACGTAGCTCATGTGGGCTTAGGGAATTGGTCAAGGATTACACCCACTTAGAGGAACCTCAATTATTTCGCTCTGATCTCTACAACCATAAACTATGACCCCCCAATCCTTACTGTGTGATGTTAAAATGCATGAAATTTCTATAACTATATATAGCTTGATTCCCATCCTCATTGGATATGAAGGAACACCTGAAAAATCACACTTTAGGTCCATCTCAGGATTCACTAAATATCTCTTTTATTCTATATTTTTCTCCAGATATTTGTGTGATTTAATGGTGTGGTGTATGGGTACTTCATTCCTCATTTACATCAGGTTTATAATATCCATTCCACACACTTCCCCTTATGGGATAATCTCTCCCTTACATCCTTATCGTAGTATGTTGAACTGCACAACATTTTCAGAACTACATGTGGATTGATTCTTATTCTGATGGGATATATAGGAATTCCCATACATTTTTCCTTGATCCCATTCCTATATTTTAGAAACCTTCCCTTCCTTTTGACCCCTTTACCTAAGTTCTCCCGGGGTATGTGGTGCGATGTGGGCTTATATCCTCATTCGCGCCAGGTTTGTAACAGCCAGGCCACGAACCTATCTCTTGAGAGCTCTCCATTCCCTTTTTCTCTGCTCATCTCCTCGAGTTTCCTGCTACAAATTGTCCCCCTTGATCATTTTTTGTGCCTCAGCCACATGCTCAGATGTATTGTGGTTTGGAACCTAGAGTGATGGATTCTGCATGGAAGTGCTTTCATTATGTCATCATGGTTTACATCTTCCTTCATTTGGTGTTTTCATAATCATTCACATCGAAAAGGACCCCCTAATGGTATGGATTATAGGTTTTAGTTCTCTCCTATCATATTGAGACAATATCCTAGAGGATCTAGAATGATATTATGATACAACTCCCGCATTGTGAATATAGTCAGTTTTCGATTCCCATTTGTTTGTTCCCATTTCATGTCACATAGTGTGGATGTTGTGTTTCAATCACAATCAATGTTTATCCTCCACTACCACACCACCCCCTTTATGAACCAAATATTGGACTCCTGATTCACATCCCTTTTCACTTCATCAAATCCAAGTATAATTCTAACTCCCTTGGTGTTATCCAACCATGAACCTATGCACGTCAAGAGGATAAATCAATGTCATGGTATCATCTGTTTCTCTACGCCATTTCTACTTCTATGTATTCCATGTGTTGTAATAGTCTTCTCTGCCCTTGTTTCCCACATCGAGCATAGTTCACGTGGGCTTAGGGAATTGGTCATGTTTTATACCCGCTTAGAGGAATCTCACTTCTTTCAGTCTGAGCTATACAACTCTATACTAATACCCCCATCATCCTTACCATATGACGTTAAACTGCATGACATTTCTGGAACTATGTACAGCTTGATTCCCATCCTTATGGGATACATAGGAACACCCAAACATTTCACTTTTGGGTCCAGCTCAAGCTTCACTAATTATCTCATCTATTCGGACTTTTGGACAAGACTCTTATATGATTGTGTTGTGTGTTGTATGTAGACTTATGACCTCATTCACATTGGGTATCTAATAGTCGCACCACGTACCCCCCCATAGGAGCTATTCTCTCCCATCTTCATCCTTTCCATATGACGTTAAACTACACCACATTTCTAGAAATACATCTATCTTGATTCCAATATACATGGGATATGTATGAATTCCCAAACATTTCATATTCAGATCCGGTCCCATGTCCTTTGATCTTTTATAAACCCTTAGCATGATGTTCCCCCTTGGTATTGCGTACAGTGTGGTCTGGACATTTCATATCCCCATTCATGTCCGGTATGTTTTATCACATCATGAACATCCCCTATAGAACCTCATTCTTATATGTGAATTTATTCTATATGACGTTGAACTATGTTGCCTAGTCCCACATGACTTTAAACTATTGCGTTTTTGCCACCCAATGTTAAAGCGCATGGTTTTTTCCTATCATACGACCCTAAATTCTATCACAATCATTTTGGTCGCATGATGAATGGATAGAATCACACTTTGGTCTCCTCATTTAGGTGGACATCATGTTTTGTATCGATCGTCCACCATTCCATTTTTCAAGGTCTACACATTGCTTCATTCTTGTGGTAAGTCTTGGATTTTTTTTGGGTTTGTTGGTTTAAAAAAACATATCTGCACTAAAGGATATACAAGACCTATAAAGTACTGCTTCTTTTGGTGCATGGGCCAAACCTGCATGGCAGTATTGCCCCTAGAATTGGTACCTTACCATGTCACATTCAGAACTATGTGTTTCTTGATTCCATTCCTTATGGGATATGTAGGGACACCTGGACATTTCATCTTCGAGTCTAGCCCAGGTACCTCAAATCCATCCCTTTTCTATCCCCTAGCATGGGCTCTGTCGAAAGTATGTAGTTTGGCGTATGTGGACTCAATGTCCTCATTCACGCTAGGTTTATCATATCCATGTCACGTACTTCCCCTCAGGGATCTCCCTACCATTCTCCTTGAGTCTGCACAACATTAAACTATGTGGAATCTCAATAAAAATGTATGTATTGATTCACATTCGGTTTGGATACGTGGGGACACTCGAAAATTTCATCTTCAGGTCCATACCCGGGTTCATCAACCAATTTTCCCCTTATTGACTGGATTTCTCGACCACTATTATGACTCCCCAACATTCCCAAATGCATTTTTGTTTAGGAAATAGAGTGTTGGATTCTATATGGACATATTTTCATCTTTTCCAGGCTTTATGTTTCCTTTTATTTTGTTTTTCTTCATGTTTCATGTCCAAAAGGACCTCGAATGGCAAGGATGCTAGTCCTCAGTGCTCTCCTACTGTCTTCGGCCAACATCCCTGAGGATTTTGAATGAAAATTTGACACAAGTCCCACATTGTGAATATGTTTAGCAGAAAATGCTCGTTTTTGGTTCCCATTTCAGATCACATGATATAGATATTGTGTTTCAAACACAGTCAGTAGTTATCCTCCATCATTACACCACACCCATTAATACTTAAATATTGGTCATGCAATTCACATCCCTTTACACTCCATCATGTTCAAGTTGAATTTTGACACCCTTGTTGTTATCCCTCTATGAACCCATGCTTGTTGAAGTGGGTGAATCCTCATTGTGAGGCTCTTAATTGACTCCACACCATCTTTCCTTGCTATGTAATACATTTGTTGCAAAGATCTTCTCCACCCTTATTTCCCACATCGAGCATATCTCACATGGACTTAGTGATATAGGTAAGGATTGTGAATTCATGTAATAACCACACATATTTTTTTCTGAACTCTATGACATTAAACTAAGAGATCGGGTCCCTTAGTTTGGGAATCATGACATTAAATTGGGTGGATTCTTATAGAAATTTGTGGTATGGTGCGGACAATTTCGTCCTCATTCACATCGGGTTGCTTAATGACACCACCTCACGTATTTCCTCTTAGGGAATCTTCCCATTTTTCGTCCAATATCTATGACTATAAACTAAGATATCCTAGGTTGTGTAATGATAAATTACCTAGCCATTATATGTATTCACCCAAGAAGAATTTTCCCCTTTTGGTATTGGATGGCTATCATACCCCCTTCAAGAACTTCGTATGGATTGATTCCCACCCTTGTGGGATACTTAGTGATGTCCAAACTTTTGTTTGTGGCCTAGCTGCATCACAAAGAACTATGTTGTGTCATTTCAACCCATGTCCTTGGAAGTATGTGGCGTGTTGTGGACTTATGTCCTCACTCACATTGGGTTTGTAGTATCCACGCCACGTACCTCTCTCAAGAGTCCTCTACTTCTCTTTCCCTACTACATGAAAATAAACTGCATGGGCATGTCCCATGCACACGACATTAAACTGGGAACCTTATTTTCTGATATCTATGACCTTAAAATAAGATTCATACCATCTAGAATTGTATGACGTTAAATTTCAAGAAAATTATGGTATTTCTGTTTAAAAGAGGATATCACCCCCTTTTGGTATTGGTTGCCTATCATGCCCCCTTCAAGAACTATGTGTCACTTGATTCCCATATTTATGGGATACATAGTGATGCCATGATTTCTTTTTTGCGGTACAGTCACAACTACTTTTTCCTCCTAAGCCCCTTTCGGCCTGGGCTCTCTCAAAAAGTACGTGGTGTGGTGCAGAACTCTTAGGTCCTTCCTTGCATTCACCCTGCATGACGTTTAAACTACATGAGTAATGTCTATGCTTCACATATTCCTTAATTTGGGTTTTCATTTTATTTCACATCCAAAGGGAGCCGCTATTGGTATGAATTCTTGGTCGTATGGCTCACCTACTTCTTTTATCCAACATCCCAGAGTAAATTTAATGAAATTATGAGATAGGTTTCGCATTTTAAATATGGTTAGTGGTCATCCCTCATTTATTTCATCCCATTCTAGGCTTACGTGAAATTGATTATGTGTTTCAAACATGGTCAACAGTTATCCTTCATCTTCTTGCCACCCCCATTACACCCCTAAATATTAGATCTAGTGAATTGCATGTTCAACGCCCCTTTCCTCTTTACGGATCCTCAACACCACTGGTGTTGTAACTCTGTGCATTTGTGTGTGTTCAGAAGGAATGTTGGTTTGTATGGGATTTTCCCCACCTAACAATTCCTTTTATTGTTGCATGCTCTCGTTTGTCGAGGAAGGCCTAAAAATTATCCTTGTTTCCCACACTAAGCATGGATCACATAATCTTAGGGGTTGTGTTAAGGTAGTATCCATATATGAGATAGTGTGACCCTTGGGTCCTACCATATTACCATAAACTATGAAACTATCGTACTCACCACATGATGTAAAACTATTTATCATCCTAGCTCATTTCTAGAGAGGCCCCTTTCCGAAGTAGTCCTGATCACAATTTGGAATGATACACTCACCTCATTCACTCTCGCCATGGTGGCGTGATTTCAAGAGTGTTGGATTTCATCCAAACAGCCTATCATTCCATCATCATGCTTTGTGTGCCCTTTATTTCAGATCCCCCATTCCCTTTCACATCTGAAGGAACCCCTTAATGGTTAGGATGCTCAGCCTTAAGGCTCACCTACCATCCTGGGCTAATTTTCCAAGAACCATTGGATGATACTTTGGGTTCAGCCCTATGTTTCGAATTTGAACAACGGTTGGCCCTAATTTGTTTGTCCCCATTTCAGGCTAACATGATACAGATGCAGTGTTTCAAATTTGGTCAGAAAAAATCCTCTTTCATCATACCATCCTCACTACATCTTGAATTTGGGATATCATAATTCACATGCTCCATTCCCTTTTGATTGGATTTATTCCAAGACCCCTAGATTCCTCCCTCTCGTCCACTAGAGTACATGGGAAGGATAATTTGGCTACTCTGAGGACCCTATTCCCTAGTCAACAAACATCTCTTATTTCAAAAACTCTGTTTGGTCATACAGACCCCATGTTTTTGAAATTTTAGTTGGCACACTCATATATAATGTGTACAGTTATATAGTCTTATCTTTTTTCTCACACCATTTATGACCCACATGAGCTTAAGAATGGATCACTAGTTAATTCATAGTTATGGTCGGAATGCACTAAAATATGCAAGCAAGAAAATAATCACTCCATGCACACAGTTCAGAATAAAAAAATTTAAAAAAAAGAGATATTTTTATTGGTTCATCTAAGGCTACTTCCTTCCCCTTGATCTCCCTCTCTTCATCAGCGGCTACAGAGTGGAACTCATTAGCTTTGGAATGAACTCATGCCTGATCATCTTGGAGCTCAATAATTAGACATCTTGCATACACTTCTTGCTCAAAGGCATCCCCCAGTTGGGCCTTCAACAATTCAATGAGCTCAGAATCGATCGCGATAAATGTCTCTCTTTCATTTACTTTCTTTTCAAGGCATCGAACTTCTTAACTGTATTTAAGTAACTTCTAGGTATTGTATGATCCTTTCTGAACTAGGAAATATTAGGGTTATGGATAATCTCTCGTATCTTCTCATCCATATAATTACAAATCATTATATGAAGATGATGAGCATCTAGCCCTTCGGTGTATAGAAAGCATAGCCATGTGCGAAGTGACCCCATCAGGCACAACCATTCTAACTATTATTAACTGAGAAATTGTTTGATGCACTTCCATTCCTTGTATTGCATCATATGGATCTCATCAGCTACGTCAGGATCAGATTGTTCTATCTACTCAAGTTATGTACGCTTGTACTCAGGATAAATAGTCATGAGTTCAATGGAAGGGTCCTCTTCTATCACTCTTTCCTATTCATTGACCTCACCATCTCCGGCTTGGAGATAAACCATTGAAGTATCATCACCCATGGTTGTGGATTCTTACCCACATAGTACTAGGGTAGAACAATATTAAAGAGTTGGATATGCAATAGTTGGTGAAATCACTGGTAGGGCTCTTACAGACATTCCAGACTCAACAGTTTTCTGAGCCTCCAGCCTTACGATCACTGCATTGGAAACCAATATCTTGGTCATCTGAGTTCCCCAATAAAATATTATATCCAATAAATATAAATACTTACAAGACCCAAGCACAATGGTATTCAGTTCCTACGTTACAGTGGGAGCTACCACCAAAGGAGATCCATCGACACTAGTTAATTTGATAATCATCCTTGGATTCATCTAAATTATGGGAATAGCTTGAGGCTAAGAAGTCACCATTTTATCCCTCTCTTCTATTTCATCACTTCCCACTTCAACCATGGCTGTTTCCTCTCCCTTCTCAATCCCAAATGCAGGATCATGAGGATGTTCTTCCACATCCATGGGTACATCTTTCTCCCCTGAAGGGAAGGCTTCCTAGCTATCATCATCGACATGTTTCAAAATAGGATAGAGTTTGGTTAGTGTATTCATGTTACGAAAAGAAAAAGTCTAGTGAATATAATATTTGAGACTCACATCGATATGTTCAGATAGTTCTATGTTAGATCTTGTGATTTCGCCACTCTCACATGGGCTTCCCTGGGGGATAACTATTTTTTGAGTTCCCTCACCCCTAGGACCTTCACCCCCAACATCCTCTTCTCCATCTTCCTCTTCTCTTTATATCTATTCCTCTTCTTATTACTCCTCTTCCTCCATTTCTACTTCTTCTTCCTCATCATTTTCAGCCTCAGACGATATCTTTTCTGGGATATGTTCCTGGAAAAGCATAACTTTCACTGGGACGTGTAGCTCTTCATATCATCATTGCTAGCACGTGTACATATCCATGGTTATCTAGTAGGCATGTTGGTGATGAAATTTTCCCCTATCCACCACCTGGATTCACCATATGTTTGGTAAGTCAAGCCCAATGTGCACCAGCCTTTTCCATATCTCTTTAGTGGGAACAGAATATCATAGTGTCCTCCAGATAGGCCATAGAGACATGAATATGGTGTTGGTGGTCAGATTTAAGAGATTCCTTAGTTTTCACCCAGGGAGGTCCCGGAATGGCTTTTGGGGCCTCCCCTGGGACCACCTCTCTTCAGAATGCATAGGCACATCCTCACCTTGCAATGCTCTTGTTGCTGAAGTTCTAGGCCATTCTATTCCAACCGCCTATCCTATTCCTAAACTCACCTCCCTAAAAGCAACTCATCTACCTCCTCGATATCTAGACTCTATGCTAGCTACCTTGATTTGTGGGAAATGTGTCTGCAGAATTGCCTATGGGTATGTTGTTTTCCAGTGGTCAACATAGTCCATTTATAGGCCAGCATTGACATCGGTAGGGGGGGAGGGTGATGACTTCCCAAAAACATGTGGTCATGAACATGAGAAATAGTTAGATAAGGATAAAATGATGTTTTTATTCCAGAACCATTATATATAATTTCTTGGGAATCCATTTCTTGCACCAAATTTGCCTCGCGAACCTCATCGGCACATATGGTTCACAAAAAATTTTACCATCAATCCAGGATATCAGCACTCCACCGCTGATACATTGAAATTAATCCCTCTTCTCTAATGGTCCACGCCCATAATCTACTTTCTGGCTAGTTGGGGTTCAAAATGGATAAAAATTGAAGTTGGTATGGATGACAATCTTGAGTTTGATCCCTTCCTCTTTGAGTGTAAATGGAAAAATCATAGGAATGTTCAGTATGGATGGTCATAGACTATCACCTAGAGGAAAATGGAATTCAGAAAGTCATACCCACCGCAATGAACTATAACCCAGCCATGAAAAATATTGAATGGACCACATATCCTTTTAGGAGTGCTCCCTCTAGAAATATGTCCCTGAATTCTATATATCCTGCCAAATATGGGCACCCCCATATTTACCTTGTTCTTGGCCACCATGATTCTTGGCCATCACTTACATTCCTAGAAAAATCCTCATCCTCATATCCTACACTAAAATCATCCACCCACTCATTATTTAAACTAGGAACTCAACCTATTATACATTCAGGTCCCGACATTTGTTTATGCCAAAGCCCTAGGATCAGTACTCGCCTGCTTCTAGGACCATCTAGTATGATCCCATATTCCCCCTATGCAATGTGTTCAGGAACTACTTCAGCCTGGCATTCTCACCACCATTTCATACATCAAAAATAGACCGAGCCACCTCGAATAAGATATATCTTTTAGGATGTACTTGTTATGCATATTCTCTTAAGCCATCTCCAATAGATCCTATGTTAGAATAGGGGTGCACGTCCTATCCCCCAAAACGTTATCTGTTAGAAGGAACTCATCATATTGGTACCATTATAGGGTAATACCTCTAATGTAATGAATATCCCACAGATTGATTCATACATCCACATGGTGGACTAGGAAGGTATTGGTGTCGGGAGACCACGAGATTAACAACTCTAGTACCAGGTCTTATTTACAGTAGAAGTGAAACTTTGATGAGCACACAACATCAAAAAACCCGATAGGCTATAGCTTTTCCCCAAACACCTTGCATGTCTGGCGTAGACTAATTGACCATGCCCATCCACTCGTGAAATTTCCCCTGGACCTGAAGTCTCATTCCTTCCAACCTTTGGTCTCGTCAATAACTCTAATTCTGAAGGTGATCACATAGTGAGCTAGATATTCTATGGGAATAAGTTCACTCTCTACAAGAGTCCTGGTCTTCAGATTCAGGACGTAAATATCGATATTCATATTTCCCTAAAAGGGTGACAATTTCTCGTGATGTTGAACTATGAAATGCTATAATTGTGTGTTACTCATGACTGTGGCGTATCGGTCTCCAAGATTGGCATAAACACCTATTCAAAAATTCCAATGTTCTATATCATTAGACATTCATATAGGATGAAATCTTTTTGAGCTTCCATCAGCATGCCGAAAAGCATCTTATTATCTGACACAACCCCTCTCTCATGAAGAATATTAGGGTTTTTGATCATTTGGGTCCTCCTTGAAGCTTTGGTATCCTCCCTCTTAACATCGACTTATTGAGTAGCCATTATCATCCAGTTTTTAAATTCACAAAGAAACATTCACAAAATAATGGGTTTTCAGCACACAAGACAGTCTGTCATACGCAAGAAGAGATTAAGCCGTGCAAAAAAATGCATCTAAGTTGGGTGTGCGCAAGAGTTGGTAGCGACGTGAAATATCCCGCAGGTGCTTGAAAAACCAAGACCAGATGTGATATATTTGGAAAAGAATTAAAGATTTTATGTGCATGAGATTAGAGGTGATTATCATATGGAAAATTCAAAGTGGGGGCCTAGCCCCCAGCATATTTATAGGCGCGAACCACATATTTCTCATGTGTGGAAAGCTTTTTCATGCCATGTGGGAGTTTTTGCGTGCACTATCATCAGTCCCCCTGATTTTCAGTAGTTCCATTAGAATACCACCTTTGGGCCCCCCTTCAACTCTGATTCTGAGGGGGGGGGGGAATTTGGTGCTGAATTTCGATTAAGGCGATAAATGGGACTTTTTGAGAAATCCAAAGGGCTATGTTAAGTCCAAAAACCATCCTAAGATGCTGAAGGTAGGTGCGTGCAAGTTTCGAGGTAGGTGTGCCAGAGTGGAAACCGAATGTAAGATCTTCTCCACCCAATGTGATATCAAGTGGAGCCTTCCACACCACCCTACCAAAAAATTCTCAAGTCACAAGAATGAATGAAATTCAACCAACGCATAAGAAAATCAATTGAATGCAAGACATTTTGCACCCAATGTGACGTCAAATGGATCTTGCACGTTGATCATCTTGTGCGCTGCCACCAATGTTTTCAGATATAAATAAAAATGGACCCCCAACCTTTGAGGGATGATTACAAAAGTTGAACCAACACTCTGTTGTGAAAAATACAGAACTTCTTCAACCACATGAAAGACATGACCTCAAGGTATAGGATCTTGCACGATAGGTCTCCCATCAATCCTCTTTCATGTGGTCCTACTAGGTCTGGATACTTGAACATTTCTTTTTAATCCAAGGCATTTGCGCACAAAATATTTCTCTTGAATGCAAGTTTTCTATTGTATCATAATGATCATACATGTAGGTCATGTCCTTGCTCTCAACCACTCGTTTTGTGGGAAACCACCACATATTTCATGAAACCTCTCCTCTTGTATGAATCCCTTCAATCTTGAGTGTACCCCTCCTTTTTTACTCCAGGTATCATCCTTACGCTAAGGCACTATGTCTGAGCCCCTCTTACGCGCGACACCTCTGTCATGCGCATACTTCTCTTGTACAAACTTCTAGGCTTGTATGAAGTGATTTTAAGTTCCTTTGGGTAGTGATTAATTTTGTGTTTCTTTTCCTCATGCTTCTTCACACAGGCACGCTAACGGGTATTTCTTCTTCACATATCCATGCTAACGTGAGGCCCTCAATGGATCTCTCTATACCCTCATCTCTACATGGAATTTTTTGTTCCTTCCCTTCACTAAGGGTTGAAGTGAACTTGTTATGTATGTCATATAGGTGAGGAGTGAATCCTCATCATCCGAGAAGCAAGACATCAAACATACGAGCATCATCGTCCCCAGCACATGACATTAAACTCTAACTTCACACAATGCAATGTGTAGGGTATCGTCCACCTCAGACATTTACCACACCCACTAGTCTCTATGGGAGTGAGATAATCCTCACATGGAAAGATATCCTCATTTCATAGGGAAAAATATACCCATGGGGAAGGGAAATAATCCTGGTGTAAGCCCCTATACTTTCTTGTAGAAGGTAGAACACTTCCTCTTCTTTACCTCTTCTGTGCGTGAAGACCAGAGGGGAGACAAGCACATGGGACTCTTGACATCTTTTCCCTCTCCCTTTGGGATTTATCTTCATTGAGCATCCATCCTTGTTAGGTCCACTAGGATAGATACCTTGAGAGGGGGTTAAATTAGGGTGTGACTAATTAAAACAATTTGCCCTTTTGATCTTCTTTTTTTGTTAGAAAAAACTCTCTTCTCTCTCTATCCATCCCATTATAGAGTATGAATGAATCCTAAAACATACATAGGACAAATCAATTTTACTTGATTCGCCCTCACTGGGCTATGCCCAAGGAGCATACACCGGCGATGTGTCAATGTACCAAATTCTCTATAAGTGCACTTCTGTTTACAAGTTCAAAGCGGACTCATTATCCCTCCTAGTTTACAACCAATCACAATTTGAGAACACACTTCTCTCTCAACTAAAGTGAGCTCACTGCTTATTTAGAAGAACCAATTAGATTTTATAGACCTCTATGTCTCTTCATTATCACTAATGAATGAATCCTACAATGTATGTAGATTCTCTATTGAAGTCCAAATTTCATTTGCTGATGAATACCCCTTTTCCTATGATACCTGGGCAACAAAATTTGGAAATACCTTCAGAAGAACCCTACTTCATGAAGATCCCAATTTCACGATGCTCAAACAAGCCTTCTCAAAGTTCTTACCTCTTTGCAAAGCACACAACTTCACAGAGATCTCTGAATCATAGAGCACACTACTTTGCAGAGCTCAGACCTTCAAAAAGATCAAGAATTCACAAAGCTTAGGTCGTTGTGGAGATCATGTAATCGTAGAGTGACTTCCTTTGCGAAGC
The DNA here is from genome assembly GCA_963277665.1 of Viscum album. NCBI lineage: Eukaryota > Viridiplantae > Streptophyta > Magnoliopsida > Santalales > Viscaceae > Viscum > Viscum album. The sequence continues at coordinate 685,060,681 of OY728156.1, read as the reverse complement.
TCACTGAGAAAACGCGGAACACAGCACTTTCGTGGAGCTAAATTATCTTTTGCGAAGCTCATTCTTTCACAAAGCACACTGCCTTCGAAAATCACCTACGCAAGATGAGAGAATCAAATTTTTCTTGGACTACTCTCAACTTCTCTCAAGGGGGTCAATGTCTATTTATAGGTGATTCCACCGACCCTCAAACCTTCAATGTGAAGTTAGCATCATGTCATCTAAAATCGCAAAGCTCCAAATTTTCCATCGAAATTCTCCATATATCACGAAGCATCGTAGAAATTTTTAGATCCCAAAGCTCATTGTAATCATGGAGCGTTCTGTCAATTCTTTCGCACCTTCGCCATGAATCTCTACTCATAATTCTCTTCGCTGTCACAATGCACTTCAACTCTACCGTTCACAATGCTTGTCATAATTGCGAAGAACACCATCAAATTTCTTCAGGTCTTCATGAAATACACATCAAGAAGCACATATTCACAAAACACATGCCTTTTCTATATTTTGATGATATCTTCAATGAAATCCATGCTTCATGATGCTCACCAAAATCCAAATTTTGGACCATAAATTTTGGAAAATAGTGGAAAACAATTCCACCTTGTATCTATCCTTTTGGTACCAGCTCAAGATATTCTATTCCTTTGTAATGGTTCTTTTTCAACATGTATTGTCAAAAAAATCTCTAGAACTTGAAAATTAGCCATGGAATCATGCATTGTCAATAAACACAAGAAACCCAAAAATGTTGCAATGTTACCTTCGTGGATTTATGCCCAATAATCCATGAGAATGACCTAATATCTATCTCCATGGGCCACTAACAACGTATAAGACCCACTCCATTCCTCATACACACACCATTCATGACATGGTCATCATGTCTTTGTTGCCTCTTGTTTCTCACACCGAACATGACTCATGTGGACTTAGAGTAAGAATCAACCATGACACCCCTTTTTGGGTCGCCATATTGTGCAAGCCCCATTCTTCCCACCACAGAAAAATATGTACTTAGATCCTTTACATTTATAAAAAAGGTATATAGGAATCCTATCTGATGTTCAATCCCCTGAAACATCAGTCCCGACCATTTCACATCAGTTTTCCATCACCCCACATGATGTTAAATAATATTTTGTCTTCTTCCCGCATAACGTTAAATTTTATTCTTTCAAACTATGAGGGTTTTAATCCCTGTATCCTAAGAAATGTACATAAGAAGACTCCCTATGCTTCGACACCAAACACTAGTAAAATTCGGTTTCCCCTTTGTTGGGTCTGACAACCTTGATCTGTTACTTAGTGGTGTCAGACCAACACCCCGAAAGCTTACCATGTGTTAGCCCCACACTCAATTTACACTAAATTCACACTCCACCAACCTAGAGTGTCCCTTTTATGATGGACTGCAAACCACTCGTAAGTCTCGGCATGTAGTTGGGTCATTGTCCTTTGTGTGAACCCTGATTACATGCCCCATCATGAACTTTGTGGACTTTGATTATCGGGCACAGGGATACGTAGGAAGCCTCATTCAGGTTGAAGACCACCTCTCATGTCCCATAATGGTATCTACCTTGATCCTTTGTGTTTGGGGAAGGTCATGCAACAAATTAGAGGTTCCACTCCCTTCATTCCCCATCCATGCATCTATTCCCACAGTCCACCTCCTTAGGTGACTCATCACCCCATCCAGAATTACGTGGACTTTGATTCTCCACCATAGGGATATGTAGGAAGAATCTATATGGTTAAATACTAGTATCATCATCGTCTTCATGTTGGTTCCATGCTATTTTTCCCAACCACTTCATTCAACCATCCAACCATCCATCATTTATCCTAATTCGTACCCATGCAGTCACATCTCGGTGAAATCATGAAATCTATTTGGGAACTAACCATCAATAAGCCCCATACAATCCATAACCATCCAACCAAGAGTGTTACTCTTAGGACGGTCCTCTAACCATGTGTAAGCCCCCACATGTATCTAGGTTGTTATCCATTGTGTACACCCCGATCCCATGATTTTCCCTCATGAACTACATGGGTTTTGATCCCTGTATTCTATATAGGGTATGTAGGAAGCCTCACCCACGTTCAATCCAAGACAATGGTAGACCTTGTTGTCCTCTTTATCCAGACCCAACCTTCCTTGAATTAATCTGCATTGGATTTTTTGAACCACCCATCCAGTAAACCCTTCAGTTTTTCCTTCCTAGAGATGTACACATCTAATCCACTCCCATCAGTGTTCTGATCTGTCTGATCTATCTTCACTAGATGTTAAACTAGAGTCATACCCCGTGTTAAACATGGGAAGCTAAGAAAAACCTCGGGGACATGCCTATGGAATATAATTCTCTACACTAGACATGGGATTCCTTGGGATTTACTGCCCTAGAAAAGCCCTATCATAAGAGGAAGAAATATAGGTGTACCAGTGCTTCAGCACCCAGACAAACCAGCGATGTCCAATGTAACTACTCCCCTAACCGAAGGTTGCTTCCCTAACTTGACCCTTCCAAATGTTCTAATAGAAGAAATGTAATTAACCAGGTTCCGTGAAGATATATTACCAAGAATGAAATTCATGAATAATGACTCAAATATTTGAGGAAGACCAAAACAAGGTGACGAGTTTTGAGGAGGAATCCCTATAAGGAGAGACTGATATCCAATCATCCTATTTCCATCAAGGATAAAATGTACCGGAATAAGTAATGAATTCCACCTACCTTTGGAAAGAAAGAATGCGGGGAAACAACTAGCACGTCACAGCATGACGACGTGTGCACCGACAAAAGCATCAGAAACAACCATATAACATTAACCAAAGGTTGATACTACTTTATAATCATATAGATTGCAAAAAAACATGGGAGGTATATGAAAGAAATTTAAGGTTGTGTCCAAGTTGTGAGATCCGATATTCACTATTAATTCTGTGAAAATGGGTATCATGAAACCCAATGTTCTTGATAATGGGACAATATATCCTAGTTTAGACCTAATAATAAAAATTTCAATATAAAAAATATATCTAGACATCAGGGTAGTTTAAGGGGGTGAATTAGAGATGTCCCAAAATAAATAAATTTTTGTATCACTAACTATCCTATTAAAATATGAATCAAGAATGCATAGTTCAATATAAGTGGTCTCTTTATATATTTACCTCATAATAATTGGATAATTGGGTGGAATAAATGTATATCTTGGTGGAAAATAAAAGGGAGAAACTCGATGTGAACCAGTAAGGGCCAAAACATTGAGGTGAAATAAGGTTTACTTTATAATAAAAGTATTACAGTAAGGCCTATGTTAGGTGGTATCAGAATCACTATATATCATATAATAATAAGAATCATTCCATATATTATTATATGTAAGAAATGTAACACCTCGAGATCTTAATATATGATTACCTATAACTAATTCCATGTGTTCTATAAAATGTGTCTCATGGTACACCCAACATATAAAAATGAATAATATTAATTATACATTATTAGTAAATATAATGTAGACAAAATGATAGTAAAAATTTAAAATTTATTACCATTATTAAGAAAATAATTAAAATATGTTAGTACTAAAATTTTTATTTTCATTAAAAGTTGTTTTCTATATTATATATATTTTCTCAAAAAAAATATAAATTTAAAATAAGTGAATTTAAATTTTTATAAAGTAAAATAATGTTTTAAATTATTCACAAAAAAAATTGGCTATGGATATATTTTATAGAGTTTTCTAAAATTATTTTTTTTGTAAATATAAGAAATATTCTTTTTTTAATACTGTTATATTTATGTAACAAATAAAATTTTAAATCAATTTAGATATAATATATATATTTATTTATTTATTTATTATGAAATAAAATTTTATTTAAAAATTAAATTCCATGAAATTAAACTCATGATTATCATATTAGAAAATATTTTCATATTTTATAGACACTATTTTTCATTAGTGTCATTAAATAAGTTTGAACATAAAGAATGTTAGGTTTTATATTTATTTATCTCTAAAAAAATATTATTTTATCGAAAATAATATTTTTTAATATCATCAAAATCAATAAATTGTTAATGTTTTTCTATACCTTAATTTATGCTTAAATTAAACATTTCCAAAAATTGCTTTTTTCACCATACATTCACTAAAATTTGGATTAATTTCACAAAACATTGGAAGTTAATACGATAAAATCCTTTTTTCTATATAATTTTTTTATATTTTTTTATATTTCTAAATTAAATTTTAGTGATAAAGTATAGATTATTTTTATTCATTCTAAAAAACACTATAAAGGTAAAATAATTAATTTAATATTATTTTTTGGAATTCATACCTAATGAATACGATTTAAATACATTAAACAATTAATATAATATGACATATAACCACATAAATAAATATATTAACATTAATTTAATTCTAATACAATATAAAATAAGATTAATTATCTATAATTCTTTACATCTTAATTTTCCTCTTAAAATGTTTTTTCAATACAATTTATTTTTTAATTTAAAAGTTAATATTATAATATTTATAAATTTAATTGGAAAATATTGAGCTGAAATTTGTTTTTAGAATACCCATATTGGGTTATGTGGGATATTTCAGATTTTTAACAAAAACATATAATCACATAGTTAAAAACTAGTTACATAATTTAAAATTAAAAGAGTAGAATTTATAAACATAATGGTTAAAACCTTGGAAATATTTAAAACATTTATAGAAATAATTGATTGAGTATTTCATGAAATAAATAATCCATAAATCCATTGTTATTTTAAATTCATTTCCTTGGAATATTTTAAATGAATTATTAAAGTATAAACAGTGCTTCCCAATAATCCATTTTACTCTCTTATAAAAGGGGATCACTTACACCCTTTCGAATATACACTTCCCATTTGAAATTTCTTTTCAAAACTACCCAAATATAAACTCTTATATTTACCTCAAACACTCTAAATAGCCTGGACACACTATGTTCGCTTATTCCTTTCAATTCCAATGAATTTTCCAAGAAAATATCGAATATCCATTGTAAGTATTATCTTCTTCTAATTTTTTTTCTTTAACATTCCTCTCCCAAATAAATTCTATCACCAAAAAATAATGAGATTATTTTCATAATTAAACTATTTTTTATCACAAAAATTTATTAACCATTATTTATTCCTCTCCTTCCAATAAGTAAAACAAAAGCATCATCACTATATTACACATACTACCACCTCCAAAAAAAAGATATCTTAATTTTTTTAAACATTGAAATTTATGGCTTATAAAATGGTTGTAATGTATAGATAAATGTGATATATAAAATATAAATATGGTACATAAATATAAAATTATCATTTACCATATGTTTCATTCCTTAAAGGTTAAATAATCTTTAGTTTTAATTCATGAATTCATTCGTAATTTATTTTGTATTTTTTATGTTTATAGCCTGAATGGACCAAAGACCTTCTTTTTTATTGATTTTGATAACTCCCCTTTATGGGATGAGGAAGAACCCTTACAAGGCCCATAGGATCAGAGATTAAATGACCCATAGGTATTAGGAAATATACAGACTATACTTGGAACTCCTCCTCCCTGCTTCTTCATCGTGATATCATCTCTCCACCTTCACATGGATGTTCATCTAGGCTTCTCGTGCAAGCACAGGTTGGTCCCAATGGAAATTCCATACCCTCTCTTTCTAAAAAATCCTCTTAGCTTTTCTCTAGTGAATGTTCCTACTCTGAATCCCAATTTGGAGTTTTCTCCATGCTGAGTCTGTCTGACCATTTCAGCATAATTTTAGGTGGCCCGAAGGTATTAGGTGGCCTGAAGGCCATAAAGGACCCGAGGCCCAAACTAGTGGTCCGAAAGCCCAAACCGTTGAATATTTTCTGCTGCTACAGTACCGAATAGTGACTATTAGAAAACTGCTATAGTAACATGAAAATATGTCTCTACCTGGTTTTGAACTCAGGTCACTTGGATACTCTTTTCAATATCCCACCAACTAGGCTAATGATCTTGTGAATTTTTAGGTTTATAGTTGTAAATAATTAGTTCGAGAATCATACATAACAAAACCATGTAATATAATGTTTAAATTTCTGATTAGTGTTCATTTTTATCATAATTATAATGTTTTATAATAAAACATGATTCAATTTAATTAAAATTATTTATCGGTTTCAACATGACTTCTCCCATTCATTTACCTATCTTTATACCCAAAAAATATTTTAAAATACATGGTAGACTTAATTGTAATTATCTCTGTATACATTAAAATATCGTATTCTATTTTTTCCTTTTGTAAAGAAATATTAACATTGAATATAAAGATTCTTTTTTGAAAACCCTAATAAAAATTTAAAAAGTGATATGTAAATTTATTTTATAATTAATTTCTGTCCATATAAAAAATTCTATAAAATATTTTTATGAATACTGATATGGGAGAGAAATAATTTGAAAATAAAACATCAAATCATTTATAATGAGGTTTTAAAAGTAAATTGACCAATACCTTGGATCCAACTAATCATTTGAATATTTATATTCCTACATAAAAACAAATGTTAATTATTTAATTTCATAAGAACCGTTTTTATGTTCATTATTTCTTTTATTTCAATTTTATAATCAATTACTTAATCAGTTATGTTTACAATGGGTTTTTTGAAAATATTCTATCTATATGTCCAAAATGACTTCGGTAGGTTGACTAGGGGTAATGAGGTCATTATTAAAAACTCTAAATAATAATAATTATGAAAGTTGTATCATATTTTAATATAAATTATACTTTTAAATACAATAATAATTTTTGGTTATTAAAAATGATCTATGTTATGATCATGGAGATAGTAGGTCATACATGCAATGAGTAACATTTTCATTTCTTAGTGATCATTATAGAAAGAATATAAGTATTATTTTATTTGTTACAGAATCAACATAACATAATAAATAGAATATATATTAATTAAATAAAAACACATATATATCATCCATGTGATAAGGTGATGAAAAAAGAACAATGTTACTTTAAGGAGGAGGTAGTACACACGTAAGAATGAATGACATTTTAATTTCTCCGTGAATGGAAAGGTAAAAAGTAAATGATATATTAACATTTATTAATGATAAAAATATTGATAATATCATAGTTTTTTCAAATATATAAAATATATTCATTAACATTATCCATATTAACTTTAATGAAACGTGTTAGTGACACATTAATAACATCGTTTCCCGAGGTGGGAGTATATAGTACACACGAGCAACGTTATCTTATCCCCCAGAAAATGAGAAGTAAGAAGGTATATGTGATATCATAATTACCTAAGATTAATTATGTAAAAAATATCATATATATATATACATTAAATCCATCATTATAACTCGTCATTAGAAGCAATGATGAAAAATAAATTACATCATTTCTTGAGGCGGTAGTCTGTCATAAACAAAAAAGTTGGTTTCATTTCCTATTTGATAGAAAAGGAGATGGATTTAGGTTATTAAAATAACATAATAACTTATTATAATATTATATATACATGTGTTACTATATCATAATAACTGATGAGAATTCTACGGAGATGGTATAAGAGATAAAATAGAAACGCTCGGTTAAGAATGATATTACTTCTTCTGATAACCTCTTTAGTTTAGAACTAAATTAACTTTTAGGATATAATTTTTATCAAAATGAATTATAGGATGTGGAAGGGTTTGTAAGTAAGGTATTTTTGTATTTATTCATTAAATTAAATGGCTTTAAAGTCATAAAAAGGAAAGGGATGTGAGACATTTTATAAAAGGGGGATAAGACGCATTTGGAATTTCTGAAAAGAAAATAGTGTAACCACATTTTTTACATTCCAAAAGGAACAAAAATGAACAATTCTAGATCCATAGATAATATTTGGTCTAAATATAGACACAAAATATAATTTAGATATGTTTTTATATATTTTAAGGCTTATATGTTTACTTTAACCCCTGATAAACGTATTTTAACGTTAACCGCCGTAAAATATTTTTACTGTTGTCACTATTAATTATTATATAAAATTAAGTTGAAAATATTATATATTATAAATTATTATTATTCCAAATATATAATTCACTTTATAGAATTAAATTAAAATAATTTTTTTAATATAATGTAAAATAATTCCTAAATCCTTGATGAAAAGTTAGGTTTTCAAGAAATATATTTTTCTAGAATTTGAAGATTTTATATGAACTTTATGTATATTAAAAATCTGTATATGAATTTAAATTAATATTTATAGATATATTCTCTATAAATTTAATTTAAATAATTACTTATTAGGGTTTATTTTAATTTATTAAAATTTATAAATGTGATGCACAATAAAAAAGATTTTAGAAAAAAGCATTTCTAATCAAAAAATAATATTATACTGAAATAAAGAATTAAATTTATTAAAAATTAATTAAATGGATTAAATATAACCAAATAATACTTATTTTACTACAAATAATATTCAAAAATTAATGGTAATTTTATATTTATTAATTTAATTAAAATCAATGACATTTTTAAAAAATAGTATTTTTCACTATTTATTAAAAATCAATGTTTTCCAAAAATACCAAAATTTCTACATTATAAATTGTAATATTTTTAATTAAAAAAATTAATTTAATTTTTTAAAATTCAAATTCTATGATATATAAATTTAAATTTTTAAATAATACATTACATTAAAAGAAATTAATTTAATATTTTTCTTTTTTATAATTTAAAATCACTTAATATTTCTATAATGATTATAACTATCTAATTTTTAAATATTAACAAAAAAGAAAATTATTTACTCAATAATTACCTGGTTTGCTAAATTCTTCCACTATTTTTGAAATTATATCCTTGAAATGTTATTCACATAATAAACATGTGGTGATATCTTTACCTTATAGAATTTTTAGATAACCATGTTCCATAATCAACTATATGAATTTTCCATAAATCATTATCCTGATAAATTACCATATTCCAAAACAATTTATATCTATCACAAAGAATCTAAATATGAAATTACTTATAAGTATGAGTCTCTTACAACTAAACTACTTTAGGGACCATAATGTGAAAATAATTAGGCTCATATTTCCTTAACATTGAACCATGAAAAAAATTATGTACCTAGTATAAACTCAAATGCAAGGTCACTTAGTAGGAAAATGATCCAACTTTATCCAGGAATTTATATTCTCCAATAAAAAATTTACTTTACATTCCATTTTTAAAAAACAATTTAATGTTTTATGTGGTGATGCTTTAATAAAAACATGATCACCTACCTTAAAAGAATGATATTTGCTCAGTTATCCACATAAAATTTCTTCCTTATTTGATAAATCATCTTATATTATTGAATCAACTAAACTTTCTCATCCATTTTATTAACCATATATTTTCCTTTCAACAGCCTTTCTCAAAATTAACCCCAAAGAGATATCAAACGAAATCATTTTCTAAATAATGCCTCAAAATGGTCCAACTATATATAAGAATTAAATATTTTATTATAAGAAAACTCAAATAGTCATATATAAGGATCCCAACTTCCCTGGTAATCAATTTAACAAGATAAATGATTATATTACAATGTATGAATAATTTTCTCATACTACCCATCAAATTTATGATCAAAATCAATACTAAAAATTAATTCATTATCCAAATATTTTTGAATTGCATTCCAAAAATTTGAGGAAAATATCGAATCATGGTCTAATATAATGGTTTGAGGAACTCCTTGTAACATAAGTATATCATTTAGATAAATTCAATAAATTTGATCTATATAGATAGTATAATGAATGGGAATAAATTGGTCACATTTATTTAATTAGTTTATAATAACCTAAATCACATTGTTACCTTGTGATGTCCTTAGAAATCCCACAATAACATCCATTCATATATTTTCCCATTTCATCTCTATCACTAGAAAATACTGCAAAATTCCCTTCATTTGTTGTCATTCTTATTTAAAAAGTTGAAAAGTTAAACATATTTTGTATTTTTAGAAATATTTATTTTCATTAAATCCCACCAATAATACTCTCAAAGGTATCTATAAATCTTATTAATTCTAGGATAAATAGAAAATAAGGAACTATGATCATCACTCATAAATTTTCACTTTAGCTGGAAATCTCAAGGAAAACATAATATCATTGAAAATATAAAATCACCTTCTTTTTTAACATTAAATATAGGAAACAGAACCATATTAACAAATTATACCATTTTATATAGAAAAGGATCCTCTTTATCAGCCTTCTTAATTATTTATGATAGAGAATATTTGACCAACACCTAAAACAAAATAGAGGAGGTTCCGGCATCCAAAACATCTAGGCCAAAATTCATCAATTCAACAACTAAAGAATCACCTTCCAAACATAACCTGGTTTATATAGTATTAGTTTTCTAACTCAAGGAATAAACTATATTGGTTTACTATCTATGATGACAATGAATTATGAAATTATAATCCATTACCAGTTTAATCCAACTTCTCATACTCATGATTAACTCTTTCTGAGTAAAAGAATCATAAAACAATTATGAAAATGATATATTTTAGAATTTACTCTAAATAATTGATTCCTGTAAATTTTTAAATAAAAAATCATAGAACATAATTCTAGATCTTTTTTAGGATAATTTAAATCATGAGGTTTCGGTTTCCATGATGCATAATCTAGTAATAGATCATTTTTAATTAGGACACAACCATGTACTTTCAATTAACCATCAATGTAGATGAAAAATTTTCCATTCCTAGAAAGTAGTAGAGAAAACTATATAATTCACAAAAAATATTTTAAATTCATAAAACAACCATACCATTTTTTATAGATTAATTTAATTCCATTTTGAGCTAACTTTGTTTTTGAGTTAGATAATCAAAAAATGTTTTCATAAAATTGATGGTATAATTAATTAAATCCATGAATATATTTGACATTTTCGGGTCTTTTGCATTCTTCGACAATATTGTTTATCAAGGTAAATACGTATTCTATATTTTAAAACAACATGACCATGGAATGAAATTTTTTTCAACCAATATTCAGACTTACTAAAGTTTCCACTAAGGTTTCTTTCCGATTAGCAAAAATAATCTATATATTCCATTATTTTTCCCACTAGATTTATAATATACCAATATATCAGCAATAAAAAAAACTAAAAACTAATCCACCAAGTCATGGAAATGTCTATTCATATGTTCCATAAATAAATAAGGTGAAATAGACAAACCAAATGGCATAACTACAAACTCATAATTCCAAAATATAATATGTAATGTAGTCGTTAAAATATCAACCTCCTTTACATTTATCATATGGTACTTAACATAATATTATTATTCAAAAAATATTTTTATCCCATTATATTATTATAAAAATCATCAATATGTGGTAGAAGATTCTTGTTCATAATAGTGATGTTAATCAAGGCTCAATGATTAATAAAATTTCGCAGGAAACTAATTTTTTTCCAAATACATTAGGAATACCCCACATGTAATATCTAGGTTAAATGAAACCATTATCTATAAACTCCATGAATTTATTTTTCAATTCTAAAATACCTAAATTATCCATTCAATAAGTGTTTTTTTAAATAGGGTCATTATCAATAAGTAATTCAATAATAAATACAACATACCAACCCGAAATAAAATAATGAAAATCATCAAAAAGGAAATCTAGATATTCATTCAACATTGAAACATCACTAATTTGAGTAGTTTCTTTATTTTCTATAGTATTAGCTTGGTAAATTTCATTTACATCTCTAATAATTTTTTCAACTTCTTGGTATGTTATCAAATATATTAATTCATTATATAAACAAATATTACCAATAAAATCTATATTAACATGATAAATTAAAATAAAATCCATATTAAAAATGATATCAAACATTAATATGGTAAATTCAATAAGAATTTCATGAATGAAAATTCCACCAATAACAATAGGGAGATTCATATTAATCTTCATTATTTTAATATTTCCACCTGAAGACTTCACCAAAAGTTCTATCATACTTTCATGGTATTGTATACCCTAATTTATTCAAAATTTCCCAGAAATAATAGAATACAAAGATCTAAAGTAAAATAGAGTATTTAAATAATTAGAATAAACTAGTAAAATTCCTATCATGATATCATTTGACTAACTTACATCAACCAAAGTAGTAGAAAAAGGTATTAAACACCCTTATATTTCCAATATTGATGATTTCCACCATGATTAAGAAATATCAAACACATGATATAATAATGGACCAACTCACTGCAACTAACAAATCTAACTATTACATGGATATATTTTAGACTATTATTGTGTTATTTAGGATTCCATACCTTTCAATCATGGTCCATATGACCAAAAATTCCACATATAAATAATCTCCCATATTTTTTAATCAATTCTCTAGGATGGTATTTACCACACTTATCACAAGAGGAAAACATGATTTTATTACCTCTGTGTTTTATAAAGGGATTATTCCCCAATGACTGTCACCTTAAACACTTATTAGATTCATAATCATGGTAAACAAGAGCATTATATAAATCCATTTCAAAATTTTTAGCATAATGAGAAACTCTCCTATAAATTTTAAATTGTCTTGTGGCCATGTATATTCTTAAACATGGTTTTAAACTAGATTAACATATATTAATTTTACGTCAATCTCCCAAAAAACATTTTATGTAACTGGCCAATTATGTAATTTTTTCTTCATATATTACTATTAAATCCTTAAATTTTTTTGTAAATTCTAGGAATTTTTTATCGATCCACACTTGGAGAAACATATTGAAATATTTCTCTCCAATAATATTCTTAAAGGTTTTCAAATACATGGAACCAATATCATATTTCCCTCTAGTATTTCTAACTATAGACCACCATCGATCAATTTCACCTTCAGAATGATAAATTGAACGACTTGTAATTTTACATTACAAACATTCTTTGAGATAAAATAACATTCTTATTCCATCGATCCATATTTTTTCTACCACAAAATCTAAGGTTCCACTGAAATATAGTGTATTTTGACTCATAAAATGATCCATTATCGACATGTTTATATGTGATAGATCTGGTTACTCTCTATCATGGATACCACCCACCATTTATAGATGGATTCAACTGACCCATCACTATGTAAAAAATTATTTTCCAATTATATCCATTATAGGATACTTATTTCGAAGTATATTTTCTTCTCAGTTCCTTCCTACTATATCTTCCATGTTTCCTATATGGAAAACCATTATAAACATACATATTTTACATAAAGAAACATGGTAATTTTAAAATTATATTTCATTTAAAATTAAACATAATTTAAAATTGTTCAGTCTAATTCGTTTAATATTGTTCTAACCTATAAAATCATTTAAACATTTCCTCTAATACAAACTATAAAGACTCATCCTTAATAATTGCATAATCTTGTGTTTTAAGTCAAGAATTCATTCTCTCACTTCTAAGTATCATTTTTGGTTTATAGTTTCATAGAAATAGTTCATGGATCATACATAAAAAACATGTACACATCCAAGTAGTATCCATTTATCCTATAATAAAAAACATTTAAAATAGAAAATGATTTATTTTCAAAAAAAATCATCATGACTTTCAACATGAATTCTTCTTTTCTGTTACCCATTATTAATCTTTGTGAACAACATTTTAAAATTCTAGGAGGATAAAATAAGTTCTTGTTAAGGTACAATAAAAAATAAATTTTTTAGTCCTAAAAAAACCATAAAAACCAATGAAATGTTTACCATTATCTCAATGTAATTTGAGAGAATTAAATAAATAATTTTTTTATGAAATCAAAAACACTTTTCAATCAACAAAATCCATTAAAACCCATATATGGAATGTATAAATCATGAATATAAAATTTTACATGATTATTAATATAACTCATAAAAATAGAATAACTTATAATCTATCCATCTATAAATCTATTTAGAACCCAATTAATTGTAGGGCTATCATGAACTCACATGTCATTGATTAGTAATGGAACCACAAATCGTTGGTTAATAATATAACATCCTTTCAATGGTTAATAACATAAAAAAACTTCAATGGTGTATATATGAACCACCCATCTCTATAAATATTTCATAGGAACCATTATATAATCATTAAATATTTTAACATTACACATTTTATTTTCATCATAAAACCACTGAAAAACTCGTTTAATGCCTTATGTAAAACAATTTCAGATATCTAAATACCCATTTGTTTCGAAAACCAATTGTTAGTACTAATATTACAATAAAAATGGAATTTGTGGTTTTATTTTAATAAAACATGAATTCATGAATGGAATAAAATCTTTATACAATAGTTTTGGTGGCAGTAAAATTCATTTTAATCATATATATTAAAATAGAGCATTCCTTTTTTACATTTGTATTGAAAAACGAACATTCCTTATAAATGTTCCTTTTTAAAAAAACAATTATTAAAATATAATAATTTACATAAAAAATTCACTTATAAATGATTTATTTCGATATAAAAACATCCATAAAAATTTTAATAAAATTTAAATTGAATATAATGATTTTGAAAATGAAACTTTAGAACATTTAAAATGTGTTTTTTAAAGTAATGTGTTACTTACATTGGGTATGAATCATTATATATGTTCTTTATATTACTGAATAAAAAACATAGTTTAATTATTAACTATATTAAGAACCATTTTAAAAAAATTATTCCTTTTATTTCAATGTTATAAATAATTACTTAATCAATTAACTTCACATCACATGTTTTGATGATATTTGGCCCTATTTCAAAAAACAACATTGGTGGGTTTTCTATAGTAAAATAGATTATTATTTCAACAAATTAAAAATAATAATCACGATATAATTAAAATATTAATACATTGGTTATAATTTAAAAACCAATAATTAAATATGGTTATGAAATATGTCCTATTTTATGATCATGGAGATGGTAGGTTGTACTCACATATGGGTAACGTTTCCATTTTTCAATGAAAATTAAGGAAAGAAGATATATATTATTTTATCTTTATAGAATGACCATAATATAATAATTACCATATTATTTCCTTAAATATACATATATATATATATATTATCCAAAATATGTGGTGATGAAAAAGGAATCACATTTCTTCATGGAGGCGGTAGTCCACACGTTCACACAAATGATTTTATAATTTCTTAGTGAAAGAAAAGGTAAAATGTAAATGATACATTATCATTTCAGATTTATAAATATGTCATTAATTTCATAATTATTTCATATATATCACAAAAAATCAATTACTTTATCAAAATTATCTTCCATAAAAATCATTAAGGAAAAAAGAATCTTGTTTCTTTGTGAGGTGTCGGTCCTCCGTACACATGAGAGACATTATTGTATCCACAATGGATGGAAATTAATAAGTTATATGTGATATCATAAATATATAATTTTAATTAAGTTTGAAATTTCATTTATATACATTAAATATATCATTATAACAATCCATGAGAGGTGATCATGAAAAAATGAGTTATATCAATTTGTGAGGATGTAGTCCACTATACACACAAATGATGGTTTTGTTGCTCATTTGATAGAATAGGAGATGGATTGGGGTTATTACATTATCATAATGGAATATATGTATATTTTATATTCTGGATTTATTATATTCTTATAATTTAGTATGGTATTAGTTTGGTGGAATAAAAAATAAAATAAGAACACCCACTTATACAAAATACCTCTTCTTTACATAACCTCCTTAAGTTAACACCCAAAGCATTCGCATGACGGATTTCTGATAAAAAATAGGCTTATAGGATATTTAGAGGGAATTTATTTATTTATTTTAATAATTATTGGTTTAACTAAAAGGAATTTATGGTGTCAAGATGATAGGATAGGGTTGTCCTTTTATAAGTGTGTGAGACGACACACTTAGAATTTTTAAAAATAAAAATGTGTACTAATGTTTTTAAAATGTCACATGGATATGATATGAAACATTATCAATAATTATATGATTTTAGGTTTATATATTCTAATAAATATAATTTATAACTTTATTAAGGTTATTTTAAGCCATATAATTTTAGTTTAACCCCTAGTAAACCTGTTTATCCTTAACAATAGTAAAATATTTTCACTAATTTCCCTATTTAATATGAACAAAAATTAATTTAACCTATAAATATAAAGTAAATTATACTATTTAAAAATATGGAATGCATTTTACTAAATTAAATTCATATAAGTGGTATAATAAAATATAAAATAAAACCTATAAACGTGGTATAAATTCAAGGTTTTCAATAATTTTGTTTTCAAGCATATGATGATTTTATATATACTCTATGACTTGTGATAATAACTATATTAATTCAAATAAAACTTTAAAAATATATAATCTATAAATATAATTTAAATTATTACTCATTAGGGTTTATTATATCTAATTGAAATTGAGTAAAACTAATCACTTTAAAACAGAATTTAGGAAAAAATATTTTAACCCTAAAAAATAAATTTATAATAAAATATAGTATAAATATAATTCAAATGTCATTAATTTTATAAAATATAAATAAATAATCTATATTTTATAAGAAATAAAATTCAAAAAATTATGTAATTTTTCAATGATGTAAAATATTGAAAAGAAATGACATTTTCACAAAATCTGTATTTTTCGCTTTTCACAAAAAAAAATATTTTTTGAGTAATCCCAAAATATAAGAATTCGTTAATTTTCATATAATATTTTCAGAAATCTAAATTCATTTTTTCAAGTTCTTATTCTGTAATTTAGAAATGAAAGTTTAAATATAACCATATATAGAAAGAGTGTAATTAAAACAACTTCTTTTTTTATTTTAAAATCACATATTATTTTTGTAATGAATATAACAATATATAATTTAAATATTATTAAAAACTAAAATTATTTAAACTATAATAATATATTTTTTACATTTACCTTATTTACCTCTCATTCATCGAGATATGTAATCATTAATTATTCATCTGTGTGAACCATCACCTTCATAGGCAACGAGATTCATCTATCATTACCACCCATCATGGTTGAATTTAAAAATACATTTAATATATAAAATTATAATCATAACGCTGTTAATATTCTGAATATTTTAAAACTATTTTAAGATTCCCTTTTACAATGTTCAACATAGATAGGGTTTTATGATAAAATTTACCAAATAACCTCAAGTAACTGACATAGGAGAGGAAACAATATAAGAATTATATTGTATATGATAATAAATGGTCCATATAATATTAAATAATGATGAATAATATTTAAATAAAGGTATATAATAAACCTCACATTATTATTTAGGAAGTTAATTGTGTTCCTAAAATGATACTAGAATAAGTTATGTGTTATTCTTTATCAAATTACTCTTTTTGAGACTTATTATCTATTATGGGAATAATTTCCTTTATGTGGTATATATATAATACCTATGTGAGATATTATATCATGTAATTACATTATTCACTATACTAAATGTAAAATAAAAATACAACTCTTTCATGGTGTTTTAATTAATGTGTTAATCAAGCTGTAATATATTTTTTTTCACAATTCTGATTCTTTGAAAAAATTTACATTTTAAGCATCAGGTTTCCATTGTATGGTGAATTTACTACACATGGGTTTGTTTTAATCATAATATTTTTATTTCATTGGTTTTAAAATGTAAATAATGTTCCTTTATTCATGTGGTAAAGTATATAGTTGCTTCTCCAATCATTAGGATCTTTGGTAACTCAAATCCACTTCATTAAGTTAAAATGTTTTATCGTGATCATTGTTCTTCCATGATTAGGTTATTACACCATATTATTTTATATTATTTATAATACCATTTGGGAAAATTATTATTTAATATAAATAATATTTTATTACTCTTTTTATAATGTGAGTTTTAAACGAAAAAAGTATTAAAATTATCCCGTTTTGTAATCAAATGTTTTGACCCACATATTAACTATAAAACATTTTTTAATTTTCAATTCATTATTATCATATATTAATTAAAAATTAAAATTATTCAATGATTTTTCGCTTCCCCTTTTGAAAAATAATTTTTCTAGTGACCTACAACTTTTCCTTTTACATCAATATTATAAATGATTTCTAAAATCTCTTTTAAGTTTTCACTTCTATTTCAATATCCATTTTCAAAAGTATTTTCCCTAATAGGGTTTATGTTTCATGATTTACCCTATAATATTTATATGTTTTAATTTGGTGGAAATTAAATCCTGATACCATACAACCTATTTCATGATCCACTATTTAGTGGATTCATTCAATAAGTCTTTTCAAGGATGTTTTTCCTCTATGTCAATATCTTTCTTGGATTTCTTTGTGAAATTTTTGATATTTTACTTTAAAATCATCCACATTCTTCCCATATACATATTATGATCACGTTATTAAATTATTTACATATACTTGTAGTAATTTCTATATATGGTGTGAAAATATCTCTTTTACAGGATTTTTATTGGATGATGGTCACCTAGAAAGAATGATATTATATTAACATGGAGAAAAGTTTTACCATTATATATGTTGTTATAAAAATATGGATGATTATTGGAAGGTTTACTATGTAATTATTAACCGTCATCTAACATCCTCTAGGTGGATTTTATCATGGTTTACCTTTAATTGAAATGTTGAAAAGTATAAATATTTCTTGAAGATTGTTGACTATCAACACATGTTGATCATGTATTGATATTACATGTTATTGATTATATGGATTTTTAAGTTTTATTGAGTAGTAATATCCTAAGATATTTTTATAAAAAATTATTTACTCTAATAGTTACTACATTAGATTTAATCGCAAGACAGGTGGGGACAGGAATTGATAGGTCTCATGAGATAAAATGAGTTTGGGTATTTGTTGTATGCCTACCCATTTCAGTAAATTTTATTGACTTTGGTCTTGATTTCAAGTAATGTTTCTTTGAACAAGGACTTAGAATTTGGTTTTTATTGTCTAACAATATGAATTCCACCAATATGAGATCATTTTTATTAGTAATAATGTAGTTATTTATTTTTATTAAAATATTCTAATTACAATTCTATTTTTGACATGGTTTCATGTTGTTACTTATTCTTGTTATAATTTTTATTCAATGCTTTTCCTTTGATTGATTCAAATATATGTTTCTCTTATTGAGTTTTTGAGCTCACCATTATTATATATCTATTTCCCTAAGTTATAAAGAAAACAAATACAAAATTTATTTTTAAAAGGATAGCATGTGTGAATTTTTTTATTGGATATGTTGAAGTAACATTATAAAATATATAGTTTCATATATAAAAATGTATATTAAATACAAATTACAAGATATTTTATAGTTATTGTATTTTCCTAATTAATAAAAACATTAAACCTAAAAAATCTTTTAGATATATTGGATAAAATAATCTTTATTTATTTTTTAATAAAGTACGGATATATATAGGGTTTTAAATATTGTATCAAAGAAGGAATGTAAATTATCTGTTAATGATAACTGGATCCAAAATTATACGTTCAGGGAATAATTTTTGGTATAAAAAGAATGGATTAGATAACTTTTGGGATTCGGATATTTGATGAGGATAATTTATTAGTGGATAAGATATAGTTTATTAGAAGTTAAAAATTCAAGATATGTTTTTGAGATATGTATATAATTTAATTTTAATGTAATATTCACTTTTTATATTCGGATTAGTATAGAAAAACATTAAGGAAAACCTTAAGAATAAGTCTAAGTATGGGATAACAACCTGATGTTATGGTAAAGTATACATTTGTTGGTCTCTACTTGCAAAAAATTATTATATGGATACAAGAAAGTGGATATGGCTCTGAATGATATAAAAGTGGGTCTAATCACTCTACAAATAGTTTTTTCAGAATTAAATCAATCATAAAAATGATGCACATTGAGTGGTCCTAAGACCACATACCTGGTAAGTCACTAATTTTGTATATGATTTAGTTAATAAAATTATCTTTATGATCCATTATAAATTATTTATAAGTAATATTAACATATTAGGATAGATAACCTACTTAAAAAATGACCATGGATAACCAGGGATTGAACAAGGGTGTCATAGGTTGATCCAAATGTATCATTTGTTAAAAAAATAATATTCAAATACATATTTGGATTAATTTTTTCATATTCATAATTTAGATATTATCAAATCCCTTTTGGGTTTACAATTTGGTTAAAATCGGATCATGAAAATAATGATGATAATTGTATGTTTCTAGAAACAACTATGTCTCTTAACTAAATAATTTAGAATATTTAAATGAATTAAAATTATATTATTTTATAATTATGAAGGAAAATTAGAGTTTCCTAGTCCTACTTAGGTTATTGAATTTTTTATTTTACAAATATTGAAACACTTAGATATTCTCATTATTAGGTGATATATATCAATGATATTAAAGTATATTATAAGAATTATTTGAATTATACAAAATATATAATTATTTTCGTTATGTATTTTGACTTTAAATTTATGCAAATATATATTAAATAGTATTAATAATCATGAATAGTTTTATTATGACAAGGTCATATTTTTTGGATAACTATAAGAGAATAGATATCTGAGTTGTGGAAAAATCTTATGCTTAATATAAAAATGATTATGAGATTGTAAAAATGAAATTTTATATTGAAGAAGTAATTTTTTAACACAAAAATATTTTATTTATTATTATTTTGCAAATAAAATAAAATTATTCAATGGTTTTTATTACATGATACACCAAGTTCAGCTCTATTTATACATAACACCATGTTAATATTGTACAACACATAACACTGAGTCCATATTTCAATACATTTTAAACTGATTTAGGATTGTGATAAAAAAAATTCTTAATATATATTGTGTTACACAAAACACTGAGCTTATATTACATTACATGCTAAAGTGATCATAGCTTCTGTTTCCTGCAACAATAAAATTAAACTGAATGTGTCATCTTATTAAAATATTAGTAAAGTTATCAGTTATACATTGGAATGGTGGGTATGAAAATATTAAATGATTTATGAAAATATTTTTTATGAATTTTTGAAAAATTAATTCTTCTGTAACCAATTAATTAAAAATAAAAGAAAAACTATTTTAAAATAAAGAAATTCATTTTCCTAAAAATTTATTTTCCAAGAATAAACAAATTTAATCTCAATAAATTAGAAACCATATTTTTATGAATTAATTTAATAAAATATATATTATATTTATAAAACTATTTAACATCAATATTTTATATTTTTTAGAGAAGAGATAAGAATAAATCCAATATTATGCATAAAAAGATGTATTTTATTAAATTGTAGTTTTATTACATTTTAATGATGCATTTATTTTAAAAGTAATCATTGAAAATTTATTTAATTATATTGGAAAATATATTCTTCATTATTTTAAAAATATAATGTCAATATTACCTTAAGAAAAATTTCTGGGAAATTTCTAAAAACTTTTATTTTTTAAGAATAGTTAAAATACCGAGTTTTAATGGAAGACATCATTTTCATCAAAAATATTTATATAGATAAAGTAAATATAGTTTTTTAATGTATAATTAGTTCAATTATACATATATTAATCCAATTAAATTCATTTTAATCAATTTCATTTTTAAATGGACATAAAAACATTGTAAATTTTTGAACAGTTTCATTTTTAAATCCCTCTTTCTTGTCAAATGTGGAAGATTAATTTCAAATTAAATTCTGAGACTTATGGGATTAGAATTTATAAAAATGGATTCCATATTAGGAATCAGAATAATTTATATTATCTAATATTTTCAACTTCATTTTATAAAAAAAATTATTAGTTAATACAGTTAAAATTAATTAACATGATTAAGGTTAAAATACAGTTTTTTACATTACATGTGTTTGTATTTAAATTAATTTTAAAACCATATATGACTTATATTTGATAAATTGTATATAATATTTAAAATAAAATGGTATAAATTATCTAATAAATTTATTTTTAATTTTATTATTAATGGATAAATTATGTATCTAATTAAAACGATATAAGTTACCTCGGTAAAAACTATAAAGATAAAATTGAGTAAATATAATGAATAAGGAATAACTTGCTAAAAATATATTTTTTTGGTATTTTAAAGAAATTTATATACTAATTCATCCCTACCATAAATTATTTTTCAATTTTTTTGGCACATTAGGTAAGGGATATCACCCAATAGTGAATACTTTTGGGTATGCACAAAAATGACACACTTCTTCAATTATAAAGGGGAATTCAGTCCCCCATCTCCACACCTCTTAAAAAAAATTCATGACCAAAACCTACCAAATTAACTTCCAAAATTCCCTAAACTAATATTATAGACTATATTTTTTCACATACCCTTCATTTTAAGTCTTTAGTGAAAACATAAGGAGGATACATGAAGAATATGTAACGATATTCAAACTAGTTTTTTATTGCATATCTTCATCAACCTACATCAGTTATTATTATATCATTATTATATAATAAACTAATATCTTAAATATACATATATGTTGTTATATGAATGATATTACCTATCGAAAAACATACTTTCATCAAATGGGTTACTGAATCATCATTCGTGTGTACGACAAAGTACCACCTCACGAATCATTTTCTATCGATTTTCCATTACCACCTCAAAAGGTCGATAATAATTATTTAAATACTATTTATATATGATATAAATTATTTTTATGATGTATTCATTAATTTTTAATTATTATATAACATATACTTTTATTCTTTCCATTTTCTAAGAATATGATAACTGAGTTTGTGTGTACGGTGGAATACCTCCTCGTGAATATATGAAATTCATTCACACTTTAAATGGAATGTATCAAGGTTGGTATTAATAAAAATATATATATATTTAATATTAATTATAATTTAATAATAATTTATATATATATATATATATCATTTACTTTTCGTTCATTCAATATGACATGAAAATGAAAACATATTTCATGTGTAGGTATGTCCTACCATCTCCAAGAACGGAGTATTTTCATACCTATAACTAAATTTTATGGGTTAATATAAATACCTATATAATGAATATATATGATATTTACATCATGTTTAAAATGATAGAAATTATGAAATCAAGATCAATGAAATCAGACCACAAATAAAAAGTCAAGTCTCATACAATAAACAAAGCGGTTAATACCTGAAACATAAATTTAACCTTACATTGATGATAACCAAAAACAATTATAGTTATAATTGAATCATTTATGGTAAGATATATATATGAATATGGATATTTTATATATTTATAATAAACTTATTTTTATTATACATTAGGGTTTACTATGTACGAAGGAAGTCAAGACTTAAGGTAAGGGATTTCGATCTCACTTTTTACCTTTGTGAAACACTTACAATATTCACAACATATTTCTTAAAGGTGGTGTATATAATAACTATAAATTAAATTATTAGTTATTATACTTAAAAAATCATTTAAACTACCATTTTATTATCTCACTTTCATGGAGTTACAGTTTCAATGTTACCAAAGTTATAAGAAAAGTTTTTCTAAATTTTCCATCATTGAGACACTTGTTAAGTTATGAAACTATATTATTTAATGTCTTGTATATAATTCCACTGTTAATTTTCTATATTTAATATACTTATTTTCATTAAATTATAATCTTTATTCATTAATATTTTTTCCTGGGGGTTATAATTTAATGGTACTAAAGTGGTAAGAGTTTACGACTACTATCTCATTGTTTGTCGAGATTGTTTATGATTATTATAACATTGATGAAAACATAAAATCCTTATCTAAATAATTACAATAAAACATACTCTATTATGGTTATTCATGATATCTTTGTATCATGGTACCATTATTTCATTTTTTAGTACATAAGATTATTAATAAAATATTTTTAATAAAATAGTACTTTAATTATATATTTGGTTAGAAATATATTTTATTCCTAAAACATGATTTCTAAAACATCCTTCAAATATTATTTCAAATAAACCATTAAACTCATTTTAAAAGGTCATTTTATAATAAAATTATCTCATTAGTTTTTTTTAAGGTGTTTTAAGTTATTTTCAAAGCTTCCTTTGTATGTTTCAAATATAATTTTTGAATATAAAAATTTTAAAAATTTATTAAGTTTAAAACTATTTTAGATGATTTTAAAATATTCCTTCGTATGTTTCAAAATATATTTAAAAAAATATTTTAAAAATATTTTCTCTTTACTCATTATTTAAATTATATTCAAATCTTTTTTGTATGTTTCAAACGATTGTTTCAAAGAAAAATTATTTAAAAAATGTATTCTGTTTTAATAAAATAAAAAATATTTTAAAAGCATCCTTTATGCATCTTCATGTTTATTTTCAAAGGAAATTGTTCTCAAAATGTTTAATGTTTTAAAAATTATTTTTCAAATTTGAAATGGTATTTTCCTAAATAAATTCTTAAAATGATCTTTTAAAATTTTTTCTATATTAGATTTCATACTTTGATGATACACATACCTTACATGTGATATGATCTATGGATATAATTATTATTCTTTCTATGAATGGTTTATGTTTATAATGGCATTTTTTTTGTGAAACAGGATTCTCATACACAGGTTATACCGTGATAAAATTCTTATGAAGTCCTCTTTCTTTCATGAGATTTCCTATGATTAAATGATTATGAAACCTATATCTTTTACATAGGTTATGATAAGATGAAATGTTTATGATCTTGTGTCACTCATAAATATGGTTTTCATTACGTGATAGTTGGGGGCTAATCTCCCTCCAATGAATTGGGAAAATATTTATATATCTAATATGATAGGCATGGTTGCAATAGAGAGTGAACATGGTATAATAATATAGGTCTAGAATGAGGAGTAAACTCGGTACCATAATAAATTGATGAAATGCGGAGAGTACTCAGTACAGTTACGACTATGTCCATTATAATGGTCTGGGGATTAAACCCATTCCACTATAGAGAAATGGATGTGACTGGGGATGATGGCGTGTCATTCCCAGTAGGTGTACACCCCATGAAGTTCCCAGATAAGTTTTGTAAATAAGGATTCACTTCGAGAGAATTATTTTATATGTTTATATGTATAACATAAATTCCATGTATTATTCCAATGTTATTCTCTCATGGATAATGTTCTTTGATTATATTATGATTCATGTTTTATGAAACTTCAATATTTATTCTATGAGACATGATTATGATCCATTATATGAAAGGTATGGTTTTCAAATGTTATGCTCATGTTCTCATACCATTATGTTCATTTTATGCTTATTTATCTCTTATATGTACCCTTACTAAGGATCTAAGATCACCCTTTCTTCTGTTTCCTTCCCTTGGGTTATGAAAAATGGTTTTAACTAGAAGTACTAAAAGAAATGATCTTTGTGGGAAAAATTAAACATTTCAACAAATTAGAATATTGTATTCCATGTTTCCTAATTAACTGAACTATTATAGTCATCGAGTATGTGTTTATGTAATCTAAAGAAAATTCATCTAAAAGGATGTGATATCCATTTAAAAAAATACTTGGTTATTATAGTTCATATAAAATGAAAGGTTTATGTACACTTTTAAAAATAAGATGAGAAAACATTAGTGATATACCAAGGTATATTTATAAGGATAAGAATAGGGATGCCTCTAAGGATAAGTCTAATGATGAGATAAAGTATATTAAATGTCCTTTAATTTTCTAAAATGATAAATAAAGTCGTTTCCTAGAAGCACATCCCTCTTTAGATACTAAAAATGGATGTGGATCATGAATATTTGTATCTAGGGATAAAAACCATGAAAATACTATATTGAGAAACACTAAATCGGGAATTGGTTCATGAAAATGAGCCTTATTGGACAACTAATTTGACACTCCTAGGTGATATAATTTGTGAATCACAAACTCCCTACGAACCAGCATAAAGTATTTAAATAGATGAAGGTGATGAATAGCCTCGGATGAACCTAAGGTTTCATAGAATAAAAAATTAGGAGTCATGATTTATAAATCCTATGAGATATTTTGCTAATTATGTGTTTTCCACTATGATCAGTGCTTCTCACACTATTCTTTCAGGTTTTCATCAATGGAAGGATCTAGAAGAAAATGGGTTAACATTGAAAGTGACTAGTGATTTACTGATTGGAAACCAATTTGGATGATGACCAGAGAAAAGGATGTGTGATTATTCCTAATTAGTTTTCAAAGAACATGGTTAACAGTCTGTAACTTAACCAACTCTCATATTTATTAAATAGTTGAAGGAAATATTTTGATGATAGTTTGGGTAGTTGAGACTATGGAGGAAAGTAGATTCACTTTCTTATATGTCAAAATTTTTGGAAGAAGCACTATATGGAATGTATCAAAAGGACAGAAATATATTTTGAATATGTAAAAGATGGACACAAGGCATGTAAGTACCAAGGGAAAATAAAAATTTCAGTTAAAAAATAGAAGACAATAATGGACTCTCTATGATATCATCAATTTTTGAATTCTTTAAATGTATAATGTACATGAATTATGGAAATAAATTTCAAAAATGGAAATTCTCTGAAAAGAATCTTCAAGGATGTATGAGTAATGGCTATATTGCTAATGATGAAGAAATTAATGATAACATGTGAAAGGAAATAGGTGTTAAAAAAATAAGATTATGATTCTTAGTTAATTTGTTGATAATGAAGTGTAATTAATTGAGTATTTATGTACTGGATTTCACAGATAGTATTATCTGAATTACGAAATAAATGAGGATTGTTCCATATAATTTATTCATTAAGGATTCAGAAGAATATATTGAATAATGAAAATAAACTATATAAGTCATCTAACAAAAATGTAATATTTTTATTACCCTTAATATGTTATAGATGTTGAGATAATGATGTTGGGATAATTTGATGTTGGATATAAATAAGTAAATTGCATAGTAATGATTATATTAGAACTGATTATTGATTTTTGGAAAATGTGGTTTATACTATCATGGATAGATTTTACATAATTTTTGGATTCAAGGAATATATCAAATAATCTATATAAATAATTAATAAGAATACATGTTTTAAATATGGTTTTATGGTAATTCATTTTTTTACATTGTTTCAAGAATTTACAAGATTAAGGTATTCACATATTTGGTATGTGAAAATGAATAGGTAATTTATGATTTATAGGGGATAAAGGTTAAGATGATTCTGGGAAATTTATTGACCTTATTGATAAATTTTTTTATTTTCATCTTTGGGAAGGGTCAAAATTTCAACCATTTATAAAATGGTTTATGATAAAAATTGGAGTTGGTTTTAGAGATTCACGTATTATCTTTTCATATGAAGATTTATAAATATTGCATAACCTATTATAACCATTTTTATATGACGATAAAAAAAAGATAGATGGAATGAATTATCATTATATATATATGGATCTTATGATTTGCTAGTTTTATAGGGATAAGAAATTCACCTTCATTTCATCGAGTAAGAGATGACGTCTATATTTATCAAGGAAGAACCAAAGGTTGAGATTGTGCATATATAATAGAATGAAATGATGTAAGTATATATCCTTGTTAAAATTATTCAACCATAGTAAGAGGATCATAAAATAAAAAATTCATCCTATTTCATTAATTTCTAATGAATCAAATGGTCCCTTAGATCATCACATATTTATGGTTATTTATCATTTTCTTTCTCTAGATCACTCACTTTCTTGTGATTAGTTATACCTATCACACTTTAAAATTATTTATGTTTTTATTCTATGTAAACATGTTCCCATTCCACTAATTTTCTACTAAGTGGAAACCTAGTTATGAGTTACTTTGGGTAACCATTATGTTTCTAACTTTCCTTTTTAATGGATTTTTTTCATCATTTTTTTGTGTGGGATCCTATGAAAGTAAAATTAAAGCATTAAAATTTTACGACTTATATGAATTTTTTAAGTGAGATTAATTTTTAAGGTGTATAATATAATAGCCCAACTTTTTTTAATTATTATATTTTGAATAAATTGAAATTATTTAATGGATTTTATTGCACACTAGACAATGATTAAACTTTTTTGTACAAATTCATAAGTTATGATTGCAGTACACAAAACATGTATTGAATAATAAAGTACATGAAAAAATGATTTTGGATAGTGTTATATAAAATTTCATGTTTATATTTCATTACACTTATCTCTTATATTAGATTTTGTTACCGACAACATCGAACTTATCTTGTATCACATGTAATACTGAGTTTAAACAAAATGTGTCTTATTATTAAAATATTAATAAAGTTATCACCTAGACATTGGAATGTTGGGTATGAAAAGCATTAAATAAATTACTAAAATGTGGTTTATTAGTGTTTAAAAAATAAATTCTTTGGTAACAAATTATTTATAAATTAAAGTAATAACTATTTGAAAATAATAAAATTCCTTTTCGTAGAAAACTATTTTTCCTTGCACAAATATGTTTTGTCTCAATAAATTAAAAAAAACTAGTTTTTAAGAATTAATTTATTGAAATATATATATTATATTCAATCAAATATTTAAAATTCATATTTTTTGTTTTGTAGATAAGAGATAAGTATAAATCCTATTTTTCACATAAACAGATGTAGTTTTTTAAAAGGTTGTTTTAGAGCCTTTTAATGGCTTACTTATTTTAAATATAATTTTTGATATTTTAGAAAATTATATTTTAAAAAATAAAATTAACATTTGTATTTGTAACATCAAATATATCTTATGTTGAATCTTTGGTATTTGTTAGAAAAGATTAATTTTTTGATGAATACTAATATTGAATTTTAATAGAAAATTGCCTCTACGCCAAGTATATTTATATTGTTAAATTATATTTCAAATTTTTTTAAAGTATAATTAATACAATTTTACATCTATTAATACAATTAATGTTATTTTAATCAATTTTTTATTTAAATTGAATATAAAATTTTGTAAACTTTTGAACATTTTCACTTTAAAAAACATGTTTTCTCATCACGTCTTCAGAATCAATATTAAATAAAATTCTTTCAATTATATTAGTTTAATTTTTAAAAAAAGGGTTTCCAAATTTGGAATCAGAATAATTTATATTGTCTCATATGTTGTAATTTATATTTTACCATGAATAT
Source organism: Viscum album (assembly GCA_963277665.1). Lineage (NCBI taxonomy): Eukaryota > Viridiplantae > Streptophyta > Magnoliopsida > Santalales > Viscaceae > Viscum > Viscum album. The sequence goes on along the minus strand of OY728156.1, from coordinate 685,031,207 downwards.
GAGTGAAAGTAGTTAAAATTAAGTAACCCGATTAAGGTTAAAAATAATTTTTGTGTGTTACATCTATCTGTATTAAAAAAATAAACATACATAGAATTTCTCTATCATAAATTATATATAATATTTATATTAATATGGTATATATTATCTAATAAATATATTTTTATTTATAATATTAAATGTCAAATTAGCTAGTTAAATAAAAAATACGTGTTACCTTGGTGAAGGGAGACATCCTAATAGTGAAAACATTTGGGTATTTATAAGAATGCCACTCTTCCTCAATTATAAAAAGAAATTCACCCTCACCGCTTCTTGACACATATGAATCTATATAAATCAAAAAAACATGCTAAAATAACTTCATAATATCCATAATATAATCCTAGAATTGTTTTTTTGTATAAATTTATCCTTTGATGTCTTTATTGGAATATCAAGGTGGATACCTGAAGAAGAGGTAATGATCTTCAAATGGGTGTTTTATTTTATATGTTCCTCTATCTCCTTAAATTATTTTTATATAATTTTTATATAATTACCTAAGTATCATAAATATACCATTATTTTTTTCTGTTATGGGTATTAACTACAAACAAGCACACATCCATAAAATGGGTTATAAAATAAACATTTGTGTATACGGTGGACTACCGCCTCGTGAACCGATGTCATTCATTTTTACATTACCACCTCTCAAGGATGAGAATAATGATTAAAATTATATTTATATATGATATTTATAATATTTTTCATGTATTTTCCTTCTATGATTTTATTTAACACATACCTTTATTATTACCATTTTATATGAATACGATAACATCATCCATGTTTACCGCGGCCCACCACCACGTGAAGCGATGTGATTCATCCACGTGTAATATGAAAGGTACTAACGGTGAGTTTAATAATTTTTTAAAATATTTATGAATTAATAATTCTAATAGAGTTATGATATCTATATATATCATTTATTTTTTTCATAAAAAATGAAAAGAAAACAGAAACATTCTTCGTGTATACATAAGGTGTATCGTCTCCATGAACATTTCATTTCATTACCTATAAATATATTTTATGGGTCAACATAAATACATATATAATGAATATATATGATAGTTAAATCATCTTTTACATTCTGTAAATTATGAAATCATGATCAAAGTAAGAGGACTAAAAATTACAAGTCAAAACATAGACAAAAAGTGGTTATTAAGAAAAACATAACTTTAACATGGGATTGTTGATAAACAGGTAATATAATGTAACAATAAAATCATATATTATAGGATATAAATGAATATGGTTATTTTATATTTGTATAATAAACTTTTGTCTATTATATAGGTCTTTTGAATGTGTAATAATGCTATCAGGACTCTTGGTAAGGTATTTCTATATTTCTTTTTAATTTTATGAGACATGTGCTATATTCTCCACCTCATTATTATATGTGGTGTATATACTTACTATGAATGTAAATTATGATTTATATGATTAAAATTTTTTGTAATTTAAAAATCTATTTGAGTATCTCACTTTCACGGGTTTATAATTTCAGAATTACTAATGAGTAAATTAAATTTTTTCTCAATTTCCCTTCTTTGAGACACATGTTATGTTATACACCTATATTCTTTTACGTGGTGTATTTAATTCCCTTTTACATGTAATATCATGAATAAAATTATTTTCATGGTAATATAATATTCATGTAAATTTATTATTTTATGGGTATTATGATTCAAAGTTACCAAAGTGGTCAGTGTTTATGGCTAAGATCTCGTCGTTTATTAGGATTGTTTATCATTATGCTTCCAAGAATAAAATATTATGATCCATATCATAAAAATTATTATTATTTTACTTATAATATATTGATTAATGATATATTAATGTAATGGTACCTTTCTCTATACATTGGTACTTAATATAATTTAGATTTTTTTTAAGAAAATCTGACCTTATTTCTCTCTTCATTCGGAAATAGGTTTTCTTTCAAACCCATGTTTTCTCAAAAAGTAAAATATTTTTTCAAATGATTATTTAAATTAGTTTTCAAAGATAATATTCATATAAAATTATTTAAAAAATATTAATTTTTTAAAATGTGTTATAAATTATTTTCAAAGTTTTATTTGAATGTTTCAAATGTTATTTTCAACGAAAAAGATTTCAAAATTGTTTTCTAATAAAAAGTGTTTTAAATGATTTTGAAACCTTCCTTTGTATGTTTCAAATGTTATTTTAGAATAAAAATTTTTGAAAATTTTTTTATCTTTATCTGTTTATAAAATGATACTCATAGCTTTATTTGTATGTTTCATAGTTTACATTCTAAGAAAATGATTTGAAAAATATTTTATGATTAACAAGTGTTTTGAATTATTTTCAAAAATTAATATATAAAATTTCAAGGTTATTTTAAATAGAAAATTTTATAATTTTTTTATATTTTATGTTTTATAATTAAATGTTTGAGGAGGAACATGTATTTTCTTATGAAATGATTTAAATGATCTTTTGAAATTATTTTCCATCTAAAATTTCATACTTTGATGTAACTGATACCTTACTAGGGATATGATCTAAGGATATTATTATTCTTCTTTATCAAAATGGTTTATATTTAGGATAAATTTATTTCCTATTAAACCCATTTGTCTTACATGGGTTATACCAAGAAAAAATTAGGATGAACCCCACTTCTTATCATGGGTTGCCCTATGATGAAATTATTATAAAATATATCTCTTTTATATAGGTTATGATATGATGAAATGTTTTGATATGGTGGAACACATAAATATGGTTTTAATTATGTGATCATTGGGTCAAATATCACCCCCTAATGCATTAGTTAAAGATTTATATATCTCATAAGATAGAGAGAACCGGAACAGGGAGTGAACCTGATACAATAATACAGGGAAGAAACGAAGAGTGAAATTGGTATAGTAATACATGGATGGAATAAGGATTGAACCATGAATAGAAAGGGACTTTTTTCATTATGATGGTTAAAAGAGTAAAATCATTCCTCTATAAGTAATGGTTTTAAACTTTGGATGGTGTTGTGGCCCACCCTGATGTTCTATCCCCCAGGAAGTGCCCTAATAAGTTTTGGTAATAATTCTTGAGTTTTAGGGAATGGTTTTATATGCTTATGTGTATGAAAAAAATTCCCTATCTTATTCCAATTTTAGGCTCTAAGGGCTCATTTTCATTGATTTTCTTAGGATTTATGACTTATGGACTACCAATATTTGTTTCATGATTCATGATTATGATCCCTGATATAAAGGTTATGGTTTTCAAAATTTATGCTCATGATCTCATACCCTTATGTTCATGTTATGATTATGTCTCTCTTGAGTTTACACTTACAAATCATATGAGCTCACCCTTTATTATGTTTCCTTTCCATAGGTCATGAAGAAAGATTTTAAGTAGGAGTATAAAGTGTAATATATTTGTGGGAAATAGTGAATATCTTTCAACATACTATAATATTTTTTTTATGTTTCTAAATCCACTAAACTGTTGTAGTACATAGGAATATGTTTATGTAATATAATGAATATTTATCTAAAATAATGTAATATCCATATATAAAAATCCATAGATGATATAAAGTTATATAGTAATTAGTCACCATGGGGTTGATAATTAATTTTTGATATTTTTTGAGATGTTCAATTCATTTATTGGGATTATTATATATAGTGAACAAAGTTTCACTATATAAACTAGTGGTTAATACCATTTAAGTGTTAAAGATAGATTTATTTTTTAGAGTATTATATAATCTTACTATGTTTTAATTTCTTATAGATACAAATAGTTTTTTGGAAAAGAATTTTATTAAGATAGTATTATTAGGGTCTATATATACATGGGTATGTGATTGTAGAAATTATTAATGTTTCTTGAGGATGTGTATGTTGGATTTTATGATCACATATTTCAACAATTATTATGTTATGTAAATTTTAATAAATCTCGTGAAAATTTGGGATCTCTATTTTCAAGATTAGATTAATATTTATAAGAGAACCAAACTAAACATAACCTAGGTTGAACAAAAATGATATATATTAAATTTAGTGTGATATTGGTTGAAATATCCCTCACACAAGGTGAGTTGTATGAACAATAGGATAACGTGATAGTGTTATAAAGTGAGACATCTTAAGGTTATATTTTCAAATGATTATTTATGTTAATTATCTTAACGTGATCTCTATACATTTTAATTAATCAGGTTATATTAATGGATGGTGACTGAAGTTACATATTAGAAATTAATGTCATGTAAAATGTGATAAATATCCCAAAAAAATCAAATGGGAATAGATATGGAGAGGGAAATATTTTAATCATGACCCACCCATTATTAAGAATTCAAATTAATAATGTGAACATAGTTAAAATCCAAAACACAATAATGAATAGAGGGGTGAAATTTTAAAAAATTCAGGCATCCAACATGATAAATGAAAGAATATTCAATTTTCTAAATTTCAAAAACATGGTAAGAAACATGTTGTAATAGATATAAAGGGACATGTAAATGCTATAGATGGAGAGATTAAGGTAATTATGATAAAAAGTTTTAGGGTTATATATAAGGTAAAAAATGGTAGTTCAAATTTTAATAAAGTTTAGAAATATGTGACTCAGTGTCCCAATCCAATAGAAAATAAGGGAGATAGTCACCAACAACCATGAAAATAAGGAATATCCTATGAATCTACTACTAATGTATATTATAATGAGTTTTCACACTGTATTATCTAGCGTACTATGACATTTATGTTTTCATACTCTATAATATATTCAGTTATAAATACCTCTAGTTGTGTGATTATTATATGAATCATTTTCAAGAATTATCAAAATTTATTTCGTACAGATCTATAACTTATGTATTTAGTATAATTCTATGTCAAAATATAAATCTGTACACTCTATTTAATAAGTGTTTAGAATAATTTATTACATATATAAATATCATCCCAAATCTAAAATAAACCCCTGTTCATCTACCAGCATATGGCTAATTATGGGTTACCAATAGAAATTTCTAGGATTCAAATTATGGGAATCCAATTTATTTAAGGGGTGGGGAGATAATTTAACACCCCCTGATCATAATATATGATTACATTTAACGAATTTATGTTTTTCTATAAATTGAGTCTCACACTGAACCTAATATGAAAAACTATAACATATTACACATATTTTCTTATTTAATCTATAATAAATACTGAGATTGTAAACCATTAATAGTGATATCCTTTATAAGGTAAATAAATAATAAATATTATCACTAAAATAGTTATTTATAATAAAATTCATTTTATTTATATTTAAAATTTAATTAAAAAAAATAAAATTTAAAACCTTTATAATTTAATTTTTTTGTGGTAAAATTCATTTAAAAAACCAACAACAAAATTTGCATTGGATATATGATTTAGATTTTTTCTAAAATAATTGATTTTTAGGTGATCAGAAAAAATAACAATATTTCTAATGTCATCAATTTTTTATGACTTTGATCTTTTTGAAACATTTTAGATATAAGAAATATAGATTTCTCCTGTAAAATCAAGAATTTAAAAATAATCTTTTAGATTACAAAATCCATGAATAATATTTTGGAAAATGAATCATTAGTTTATAAGAACAAATTTTTTTATATATTTCATTAATTAATTTTGAATATGGGTACAATTTAGTTACATATTAATTTAAATTTCAAGTAAATTATATTATATATATAAAAATATTTTTAATATTATTATAATTAATAAAATTTATAATTTTGGCCTATATATAGAATTTATCTTTAAAAATACACATTTCTAAAATGAGGTTTTTCACGTTACATACACTAATTTTGATATTTGTTTCCCCACACATATGAATTTAATATGATAAGATTTTTGTTATTATTTAGATAATAATGATAATATTGTTTAATATTTAAAATATCATTTTTAGTTATAAAATTTATATTATTAGGATTACTAATAATTACCACGATAATGGAAAAATAGTTATTTTTAAATATTTTTTATAAATATGAAGGAATTTATATCAAATAATAATACTTAAATAATTAAAATATTTATGTTAATATGATTTATAAATATTTAATTAAATATATTAACAATAATTTAATTGGTAATAGATACAAAATATAATTTATAATTCATAATGGTCAAAATGTAATTTTTCTAATAAAATATTTTTTCTCCACATTGTTTGTATTAATTTGAAATTTTATTTTATAATATTTAAAAATTGGATTGGATTAAAATGAAGTAATTTTTTTCCATAACACCCATATATTTTTATCTGGGTTGTTTCATAATTTCCAAAAAACATTAAATCCGATATATAAAAATTAGTTATATAGTTTAAAAGTAATGTAATTGACTAGTCAAGATAGTTGTATCATTCATAGGGGGAGGGTGAATAAGTGATAGCTTTTCATTTTATGTTTCCTTAATTATGGAACATCCTTCTCCTCTAGTTAAGGATTTTTTTTTCTTGATTGAAATTAATTTCAACACATATCCATAAGAACACAATAATTTACAAGGTTTACTACTCAGTAAGAGTATCTACATACATAGTATGGTTTGAAATGAATCAAATACCACAAAATACACTAGAAATAAATACTTTTGTAAAGAATACAATGAGTTGGATATTCCCTTACACTCATGTAGAAATATGATCAATAAAACATTGAATACACTTCATGTTGCATGATATGATATAAGAAAGTTTTTGTATCAAATAGGTTATGCTGATTCTTGAAACAAATTTAGAAATTTAATATTTCCCAGAAAATCACTTGCTTACCCTGAAGCTGGTATAAAATTTGTAGACACTATAAATATACACAGTCAAATTTCCCAGTTGACTTCCTCAATACAAAAAAATATATACCTCTGTTACAATACTATTGAAACAATTCCATACTACTACTTGTTCACTATGGAAATCCAAATATGATTTTCTTAGTCTCATGATTCATCTCAATATGATGACCATCTGAATATGATCTCATCTCTTCTCTTTTTTTCTACTATATTAAAAACTTCTTCATGAAACCTCAATATGAAAACTTCTTCTCCCTAGAAACTCAGAGCTACTCTCTCTATAGTAATTGTTTCAAGAAAATAAAAAATACTTCTCCTTTTATAGTATTCTCATAATATTTTTGGGTGGTATTATGAAAATATTCCCCACTAAAATAAATTTCCCAAATCTCTATTTCCCATGAATTCCATATGCATTTATGTATTTTTCAAAACTTATTAACTCTTCTCAATCCTTCTAAAATATTATAACAACTTTATCCACTTCTGGATTCTTTGAAAAGCTTTATTTTGATTCTGATTATCCATTTTAATTTTTCCATAAAATTTCTTCATTATGATGCTCTATACCAAATAATAAAACAAATATGAATATATTATTCAAGATCCCTCTAGAGAATACTTTTGTTCCTCCTTAAAACTTCTTCAAGAAATATTATAAAAAATCTAATCGAATTATGATTCTAATTTTTCATTACAATATACCTCATTATGATGAACACGCATGTAAAAAAAATAGTTTCTTTATTTCATTACTCTACACAAAATGTAAGAAGGGATACATATGTCATCTCATTACAATTCTCTGAATCAACTCTCATTTCAATTTCTTCATTATGATGGAGACATAAGACTATTTCAAACATCTTCATCAACTTTTACTTCCTATTTTTTGAATATGAAACATATCAACTTCATTCATTAATGATTTAAATATTTTGGCTTTTGGACTAACTAAAAACCAGTATCTTCATATTTTTACATTTCAAAAAATCCATCCTATTCAATAAGAAAATTTGTAAGTGATGTTCTCACACAGATATGTTGAGACTAAAAATCTTTAGTTCCACAAAATTTCTTCTACTAAAACTTCTTTCTTGTAATAATTAATTATTCATTAATTTGAAAACCTTTCAGACCAGATTATTCATTTTATGACTTATAATGAAAAGTATTGTAACTTCCCATTATTATAGTAACATTAGTCTTTCATTCTCATCTTAAAAACGATTGTCCTAAATATGACCAGTATAACTATTTATCCACCTTTGTTTCATCAAGATTGCATCACAATTTTTAAAACTATTTTATGATTTATGAGAAATACAAAACAACAAAGCATTGTCATTTTTATCGAAGTCAGGAAGACTCAGAAGTAGTACTTCATTATGATCTTCACTTCCATTCTGGAACTTATGTGAGTCTGAAGAACTTTTTCATCTAAAAAACATATTCCTAATCTGATGGAATTTATAAATAAAAATGAGTATGATTTTCAGAATATGATGGTTAGTTCAATTTTCACAAAAAATAGTGTGGTGATTTTTCTCTCTTTAAAATTTCCTTGACAATAAAAGGAAACACCTGAATATGATTATTACCCATATCATCTTTTTTCTAATAGTCTTCCCCTTTTAATTTTTTTTAATAAATGGTTCAAAAATCACTGGACTTTGTAACCTCACGATACAGATTACCTGTAAACAATTCTAAACCTATGTGATCTAACTCATATTATGAAACAATAATTAATGATAGAAAATCCATGTTATCCAAAAATTATTGATCATTAAAACTTCTTCATCCTTTGTTCACATCTTTATTCTCTTCCTAAAATTTTTTGGTAACAAAACTTTTCTTTTCTAGAGCTTTAATATTCCTGTTAAAAAATTTTTTCTTTTCCTATAACCACTCCAAAAAATAGTTATAATAGTTCACACAATTAAATTTATAAATTCACAACTTACCCAACCCCCCACCCCCCCCCCCATTTACATGATTCCTTAAAAAAAATTCACATAACAATTGATAGATTTATGAAAAAATCATCCCCTTTTAAAACACTCTCTAAAGGAAATATGAGAGAGGGGAAAAACTCATACTTCAACCTTGATGAGAAAGAGGTTAGACGCACATGTTCAACCTCAATTTAGAAAATTAATCCTTTAGAAAAGGATTTCTGTAAATATAATTAACTTGTTCCGATGTAGGAACATAATCCAGCTTAAAATAATTCTTCTCCGCATTCTATTTTATGAAATGATATTTGATATCAATATTTTTTGAATAATAATGTTGTACCATATTCCTAGTGAGGTTGATTGTACATTTATTATCACAAAACAAGAGCAAGGGTTACTTTACTTCAATAAGTAAATATTGTATTTGAATCTCGATATATATAAGCCAGATAGCAACTTGAGTAGAAGTAATGTACTTTTATTTATCTTTACTAAGTGTTACTGAATTCTATTTTTTTGTATTCCTACTAATAAAACTTTTACCCAGATAGAAAACTCTACCATATGTGGATCTTCTATCATTAAAATTTCCTAAAAAATTATTATCTGAATACCAAAAAAAGTCGATACATTATAAGATATCATATAGAATTATAAAAAAAACGTGTTACATTGATATATCTGAGAATTTGTTTCTAGAAATTAAATGTGATTCTTTAGGATCACTTTGAAATATTTCACATAAGGTGACAGTGTAAACAATGTCAGATGGTCAAGAAAAAAAATCCAATTAACTTTTGAATCTCTTTATGATTAACTTATTTCCCTTTTCCATCATTATAAAACTTCATTAAAACTAAAATAATTATGGAAAATATGTTAAAATTTTGCATACTAAACATCTTAATAATTTCATTAGAATTCTTTTCTTTAGAAATAAAAATGTGTTGCTTATTTTGTATATTTTTTAACCAAAGAAAGTATTTAAATTATCCCAGCATGGACATCTCAAACATATTATTTATATCTTCATCAAATTATTCAAAAGATATTTCATCATTTTTAAAATATATAATGTCATAGAAATATACAATTATGATGATGGAAAACTCCTAACTTTCCTTTATATAAATGTTGTGGTCAAATCTTCATTTATTTAAATTCATCTTTCTTAAGAAATTATCCAAATTGGAAAACCATTCCATCAGAGCTTTTCTTATCCCATAAAACTCTTTATTAAATTGGTAAACATAACTTTAATCTTTTCTAATATCCAATCCAAGAGTTTGTTCAATCTAAACATCCTCATCCAGATCCCCATTCAAAAAATAAGAGTTTACATCCTTTTGAAAAAATTTGTATCTTTGTCTTGTAATAATGGAAAAAAAGTATTCAAATTTTTAATAAACATTCCAATATAGAAAAAGTATCATCAAAATAAAAACCTTAAATTTGATAATAACATTTTCACACTAATATTACCTTGCTCCTTATCACATCACCTTCTTCATTCATCTTATTACAGGAAACCCACTTTTAAAAATAACATTTTATTATCTGGTATAGGTATCAGTTTCCATGTATAATTCTTCTCGATCATATAAAGTTCTTAATTCATGGCATGAATCCATTTTGGATGCTCAAAAGCTTCATTTATATCATTCAATTCCACTTTTGAATGTAAATAAGTATGTTAAATAGTTCTTCCTTTTAAAAAAATATAGATTTTGATCGCCAATAATGTTCTGAGCCTACACTATCTTTCTCAACATAGGAATATATTTTTTAGTTTCTTACTCATCACTTGAAATAGTTGAGTCTGATTCTTCTTCCTAAGTAAGATTACCTCCATTAATATGCTTATCATAATTTTTAATAAGAAAATTGTTATCCTACCCAACTTCCTTATCATCTCAATTCTATTTATCTTCTTTATTAATTTCAAAAACATTTACATCAACATAATAAAAAATTATTCTTATTTATTTGTTAAAATATTTGTATCTTCTTACTTCTAGATCATAACTAATAAAAATTCCATCTTAACATCTCATCTCAAACATTCCAAGGTTTCTACCTTTCTTCTTTATGATGCATAGACTCCCAAAAACTCTTAACTGTTTCAATCCAAGATTCTTACCATAAAAATTTTCATATAGAGTCATATTTGAACTTATAATCTAGAAACATCTATTTTAAAAATAAATATAAGAATATATAGCATACCTACAATAGTAATGATAAAGGCCATTTTCAAGTAACAATGTTCTCCCCATTTCGACCAAAATTATGCTCTTTCTTTAAGTCATCTGATTTTGTGGAAGAGTATGTAGTGAATTGAACTCATACCAAATTTCAAGCTTCTCAAGATAAAATTCAAATTATTCATTCTTATACTCACCACCATTATCAGTTCTTAACTTCTTTATGGAATACTCAAATTTTTTCACATCTTTTTTCATAAAAAATTAAACATTTTAAGAGCGTCTAAATTTTTTTATATACATAACACAATTAATATGAGTAAAATCATAAAATAAAGTAATGAATTACTAATCTACATTGGTTTTTTATTTCCACTTTGGAACACGTATATTGAAATCAATAATTTCTAGGGGTTGTTTTGAATAAATCTCAACATTATTATGAAATAATTTTGTAAATATTACCTTATAACAAATAGTGAAACACCAATACATTCTTCTTAACATGATATAAATTTCACCGACATTGTCTCTATTTGATATTTTTCTCATATTTCATTGTAATCTGTGTCAAAGATTTTTATGCCACAAATGATTTTCTTCTATAATACCCAAGTAACATGAGTTTTTTATTTCACCAACTTGGAAAAATCTTCCTTTTAAACGTTGGAGTCTTGTAACTATCTTTCTATATTCCAAAATTTTTATTTTAAACCAATATTTACAAAATATAACTTGTTTACCCTAATCATAAAGTTTTGAAACACTCATTAGATTGTGTTTCATCCAATTAACATATAAATCTATCTTGGGTATCATATTTTATTTCCCTATGATGGTTGATCCAACACCTTAGATTATCAAGGATTCATTATTGAAAAATTTGATTATTTATTATTTAAATTATTTCACATTATTTAACAACATTAAATATCCTTAAATATTTTAAGAATAACCACTATCAATAATCCATGTTCATTTTCATTTTTTAGATTTCAGATCAGTTTCTACAATAAGATAATTTTCTTCACCTTTATATTTTTCATCTATATGTTCTGAAAATTAAGAAACTTTGGTTGTACCGATAACAAAACAAGACATCCTTGTGAAATGTGTCTAGGTTTTCACATATTTCACAAATATTTTCAATAGTTTTGAATCTATTTTCAACTTTTACACTCACATTCTCAAGTTTCTTTAAAAAAATTCCCAGACTTCTTCACAATATCTTTCTTCTTCCTTTTAGGTGTTTGAATCCCCCTCAAAATTTTCCTTATATAACATGCGAAAAAGTACTAATGTTTTTTTTCAAACCAACACATATTTTCTACGAGTCCAAATCCCACAAAATACTAATAGTATCCATAAAAGAACTATTTTCCTTTGAAACTTCCCTGCTGACTAGAGTTGTGAACATGTTTCTTAGTAACCGTATCATTTTTCTTATCAAAACATTATTGACCACCAACCATTTTATTTTCAACAAGAATATTCCTTTTTGGCTCGGTTTTATTTTCATCTTTATTAGAACAAAAAATAATAGAATAATTTTCAAACTCATAGTTTTTAATAACTTTTTATTTCACTACATTTTTTGTCATAGACATATAAATAACTTTATCGTGTTTATTCTTTTTAGAAACATTTACAGCTTTTTTCTCAACCTTTAAAGGTAATTTTTTATCCTTCTACATTTTATCATTACCATAATCTTATATAACTTCTAATATAGAGTTTTTGGAATATTATTCCACTTTTTATCTTTAGAATGTTTTTATCGGAAAATTTCTTATTATTCAGATTTTTCCATCATATTTACTTATAAATGTTCATTAAAATTATTTCTTTACTCAAGAGATTTCTTGAAATAATAAATTTCTTTCTCCATCTTAACATTATCATTAGAGAAGATTCTCGATTTTTTATGAAGAACATTATTTTTTTAAGTTTCTATTTTCATTCTCTTTACTTCCAATATTTCTCAACCAATCTTTAAATTCTTATTTTAGATGATATTAAAGTCGGGTTTCTTCTTATTCAGAACCATTGCTTCCAAAATATTTATTATTCACTATTTAAATTAAAGTATTCTCAACCTTTTTAGTAGAATTTTTAGATCCATATTTACTATCTTCTTCTTCATTAACTTCATATAAGAAACTTCTTCTTTTGGATTTGATGAACTTTTTATCTTTCCCTTTTGAAAAAGACTTATCCTCACCACCTTTTTTCTTCTATTACTATATCAGTTTTCTATCATATTCTACATCATCATACTCTTTATTTATTTGAGAAAAATTATCTAAAATCTTCCCAATATATACATATTAAAATAATTTAGAGGGATGTTTTCCTTTATATTAACTTGTTCCTCTTCTCACATTTTTAGAAAAAAAGATAAAAATTCATCATATTTTTTCATATATCATTTTTGAAATCAAAATCACCATATTCTTCTTCAATAGGGATATTCATTGAATTTTATTTCTTAGCAGCCTTGAAATATTTTTTTCTATCAAAGTTTTTGTAAATTTCATAAATTTCTCCCTTATCATTTCATAATTGATGAAAGTGCTTTGAAAATAATCCATATATAATGTTTTAGGATTTCTATATTCTAATAAAGAAACTTTAGCATCAAACTTATCAGGAAGGATTCTCAAGATCTTTTCAACATTTATTGAATCTTATTACATTTCACCAAGACACTGATAGTTCTAAAAATTCCATTAACCCTATTAAAGAAGTTACCAATGAATTCATATTCAACCATATTTAAATCCTCATACTTAATACTACAAATTTGTAAAAAAAATTCTTCTCTTTTTTTATTGACTTTATATATGTTTTTTAACATGTCCCATATACCTTTAGTTATGGAAACACCCACCACCCATACAAATTAACATTCAAAAAGTAATGCAAGTAATTATTTCTTAGCTCTTTCATCTTTCTCAATATTCTTCCTGTCAATAAATATAAAAGTAACTTTATTATTAATTGGATGAAAATCATTTGTTTTAGCTTCAAGAATATCATATTCAAGAGAAATAAGAAAATAAAACATTATGTCATTCCATATATGGTAGTTATTACCATTAAATATTGGAATAACTTTACTATTGACTCAATTCAAATTCTCTATCAACTTCTCTTCAAAACATCACTAAAGAATAAATGAATGTAATCTTATGCTCTTATACCAATTATAATTTCTCAGTCAGGATAGTTGTATCAATGAGAGGGTTGAGGATAAATCAGTGAAACCTTTTCAATTTATGTTTCTATACTTATCAAAAATCCTTTACCTCCTACTAAATATTTATTTCCTTGATGAAAACAATTGAAACACACATCCACAGGAATGAAATAATTTATAAGGTTCACCACTCAATATGTGTATCTACATCCTTGGTATTGTTTTGAAATAATCCAATACAACACAATATATAATCAAACATTATTGTTGTGTGAAATACCATGATTAGGATATTCCCTTACACTCATGTATCATGATGATCAATACAAAAATGCATGTGATTCAGGCAGCATGAAATGATATAAGAAATTTTTTTATGATAAAACAGTTACAATGATTCTTGATCAAATTTCACAAATATAATATTTTAATAGAATTCTTCACTTTATTACCATTAATATGGTAATAAATTCTTAAACTTTAAAATTATACTTAGTCTAATTTACCAGTCTGATTTTCATAATCGGATTTTTCAATAAAATTATATATATCTCTATCAGAATACCTATGAAACAATTCTAGACTACTTATTCTTCAGTCTGGAAATCCTAATATGATTTTCCCAATCTGATGATTTACCTCAATATGATGACCAGCTGAATATGATCTTATATCTTATCCTTTGTTTTCATTTGCATGGAAAACATTTTCAAGAAAACTAAATCTTGAAATTTATTTTCCCAATAAATTCAAATATTCTCTATCAATAGAACTTGTATCAAGAAAGTAAAAAGTATTATCCTTTTATATTCACCCTAAAATTGGTTTGGGTGGGATTGTGAAAATTTTTCCCACTTGACCAAATTTCTTGATTCTTTGTTCCTCTTGAATTTTGGATGCATTTCTGACTTATTAGATGTTTCTCAACTCTTCTAAAACCTTCTGTAATATCCAAACAACTTCATCTCACTTGTGACTTATTTGAAAAAATTTAGTCCGATTCGGATTCTCTATTCTGATTTCCCAATATGATTTCTTCATTACGATTATTTGTAGAGAATGATAAAAAAACAACATATTCTTCAAGCAGCCGCTTGACAATATTTTTGTATCTCCTAAAAGTGTCTTCAAGAAATATTAACAATACTTTAGTCTGATTCTAATTCTGATTTTTCATTTCAATCTACCTTATTAAGATGAATATTGATGTAAAACAATAGTATATTCATTTTCTTACTCTTCACCAAATGTAAGAAGGAAAACACTTGTCTTCCTATTACGATTCTTGGAATTAACCCTCATTATGATTTCTTCATTATGATAGATACAACATTTTCTTTAAAACTTATTCAACCTATTCTACCTATTCTTCTTTGGATACAAAATTTTTCAACTTCATTCTCTAATGATTTAAATAATTTGGATTTTTTTCTGAATAAAAACTAGCATATTTATATTATAACATTTCCAACAATCTTTCTCAACCACTAAACAATTCTGAAAACAATGTTCTTACACTAATATGTTGAGATCAGAAATATTTAGTTTCACAAACTTTCTACTCCTCAATTATATATCTTATAAGAATGACTTTGAAAACATTTAAAGTCATCTTTAACATAATTTGACTTATATTGAAAATTATTGTAACATACCATTCTTCCATTAACATTTTTCTTTCCTTCTCATCTTGAATACGATTGTCCTAAATATGATCAACAACACTTTTTCTCCATGTTTCCTTCATCAAGATTGCATACCAAGTTTTAAAAATTACTTATGATTTGTGAGAAATAAAAAACTACAAATCATCATTAATTTTTTTTATCAAAGTCAAGAATATACCAAATAAGCACTTAACTATGATCTTCTCTTCTATTCTGGAACTGATGTGAGTCCGAAGAACTTTTCATCCAAAAAATATTTTCCAAATCCCATGGACATTCTTAAGAAATGTGGGTCTAATTTTTTGAATAATATGGTCAGTCTGAAATTCACTAAATATAAAGTGAGGTGGTTTCTTATTCATTAAATTTTCCTTAAAAACAAATGGAAATACCTAAATATAATTTCCATCCTTTTCAGCTTGATCCAAATAAGTAAAGGAGTAAAAATTCAAATAATAATGTTAAAAACCTTATAACATGTTTAAAACAAGTGTGGAATGAATTGGATGAGTCTTTAAGGACCCAAACTCCCCAAAATCCATTGTTATTAAACATTGAAGTAATTTAACATTGAGTTGTTTCCTATAATTATTAAAATATAAAGTGTGTATCCAAAAGTTATCGTTTTCCACTATTATAAAATGTAATATAAGGAGCTTGATCATTATTTCACATTAATTTATGATTTATCACATAAAGTTATACATAATAAAAACTAGAAGGTCAAGAAGTCTTATGTATTTTGGGATTAGGTAGTTATAATTACATCTTGAACATGGGATACAACAACATCATTGAAAACTTCTTTAACATGATTCTAAAATTCCTTGGCTTTTGAAACTGCACGAGATAACCTTAGGACATACATAAGAACGGGGTGATCTATAGATCCTATTATGGAAATAAAAATGGAATGACATGAATATAATAATATATTTTAGACAATAATCATATCAAAAAGTAGTAAGAATCATGAACACAATAAATGATGTATGATATAACTTAATAACATAAAGGCAACATGGGAAAATGAGGCAACAACTTAAAACAGTGCATCATAAACATAAGTTAAGGATAACTTCAAAGACATAATTATGGAATAATTCCCATAATAGAATCAATTTTACACCCTATCATAACATTACATATCATGAGGCTAAACATTACCCAATGCATTGGAGTTCTATATAATTTTGGACGCACCCATCACTTTCATTTCATTCTCAAGATTATGTGTTCAGCATAGATCATACAAAATGTATTCCCTCATCGTCATATTATATTCAATGAAAAAGGATTGTTGAATAAATTTATGAAAGTACCAAGTCAAATTATTAGGATTGTATAAAGGGTAAGACCCTTGATATGAAATGGGTATGGTATTCACTACAAAACTGGTTTGGCATGGAAAAACATGGTGAAATTTTGGCAGCATAACGGCATCCCATAAAAATTTATAAAATGGGTGGATGGGGGAGAAAAAGTTTCCTTAAAATTTTTACATCAATTGAGAATTACTGGTAACATGTAATGACATGTCCCAACAATAAGATTTGTAATTAGAAAGAATAATATAATAAAGAAACTTGAATAATGAAGAGAAGATGAGGATCCCTTACATGAGTGTGTGACTCCAAATGCTTGGGATGAGCTTCTTGAGAGCTTGGTGGATCCTTTTAAAGACTCTAGATAGGGTAGGGAAGTGTAGTAACATTCTCCAAGTATTTTTAGTGAACCAAAATGGGGTCTTGAGCGGGTTTAAATAGGAAATGAGTGGGGATTTATTTATTATTTCTCAAACATAGGTTTTAGAATCTATATAATAAAATAACCAAAACTAAAAACCTTGACATAGTTTTTTCCCGTGGTTTCAACCAAATTATATTTTTTTCATTATTTTATAATGTCAAAGTCCTAACATAATAAAATAATACCCATTATTATTTGGAAGTGAATCATACTCTTAAGGAGGTGATTGTAAAACATTAAAATATATTTAATGATTTTGGAGGACTCATAATGGCTTTATAAAATTAATAAAATAAACTTGAAATCACATTATTTTAAAGGGAAGACATATATTTGGTTTTTTATCCCCTTTATTGTAATTAGTATATCACTTTTTTGTCATTATTATGTTACAATACACAAAGTATATTCATAAAGTATTTAATTTTTACCCAAAAATCCACCTATCTTATAAAATAATGAAAAATTAAATGTTGGGTAATTTAAAAATTTAAACTCCAAAAATAATATTAATTTTATCAATATAATTTTCTAAATATTTTCATTTTCACTTTTAAAATATAAATATACTTTTATTAAGAAATGATGGGTTTTATAACAGTTTTTAAAACCCTTATAAAAATAAAATGATAATTTATCCTTAACAAACATTATTTAATAATAATATTTTATTAAAATATTATTTATTTCAAAATTTTATCAATTCATAAACATAAATTCCTTAATTAAATTTGAATATTACCCAAAAATAAAATTTGTGTTTTTTATATAAAAAAACTATTATAAAGTAACAATAACATGATAACAATATATTTACTATTCTTTAAAACGTAATGTGTATAGTCATATTTATAGGTTCTTAATACATTTCCCTTTAATACAACACCAAACATTTTAAGAGTAAGGTGTGTGATAGGGTGACTTTTATGGGGTGGTTTTGCGTACATGGTTTGGGTCGTGATCTCGAGGAGCTTGAAATTCTCCCATAAATGATTCAATCATTCTTAAGTTGTTTGATATCAACTTGGGAATGGTCAAGGGAAAATACCAAATTTTATATCTTCCTTGTATGATTAGGAAAATGGGATTCATAGGGTATGATCCTGCTTGTTGAGACCATCACTTCCTTTGTATGTTTCAATTGGATTTGTTAAAACCCTCTATCTATACTAATAATCTAATCACTATTTAATGACTATTTTTTCAATTGTAGATATGATTAATGGTCATTTAAATCAGATAGTATATAATAAAAAAAAATTGCATGTGTTTTCTATAGCCATATTTTATAATAATACATTTCATTAAATAACAAGGGAAATTTTATTTAGAACTATTATGATTGTTAAAATCTTCCCCACTTATGGAATTTCACCCTCAAAATTTTCTTTTCTAAAACTATTATAGGTGAAGGTAAATTTGTTTCATCGCTTCCTTTAGTTCCCACATCTCTTCTTAAAACTTATAGTTTCTCCATAGCACTTTGATCAGGTGTATTTTCTTATTTCATAGAACATTGTCTCTAAAATATAATATCTTCATCGACTGATCTTCATATGAGAGATCATTCTCCAATGGTACCACCTCAATATTGATTACTTTTTAGGGATCTCGTATATACATTATTAATATAGATACATGGAATACATAATGTACTTGAGATTAGTTAGGTGGGAGTGATGGTCGGTAGGCCACCACTCTAATGTGATGATGGATCTCAAAAGGGATTATGTATCTTGGACTAATCTCTCCCTTCATCAAAAATATCAACACATTATTCCATGTACATTTGAATAGGAATAAAATTTCTCCAACATATAACTCTAGGTTTTTCCCAAGATTTTTAGCATATATTTTATATCGACTCTGATCAGCCTTGATGTGTTATTGAATGGTCATGACCTTTTCCCCAATTTCTTCTTCCATTTCAGAACCTACCAGTTTTCATTCCCCATATTCATCCAAACATATAGGTATTCTATACATATTTCCATAAAGGGATTTATAGAGATCCATTTGTATGCACTAGTGAAAACTATGGTTGCAAGAGAACTCTACCAGAGGATGATATTGACAAAATAAATATTTAAAGTCAATTGAGAATCCTCTCAACATGTCATTAAGTTTTTGGATAGTCTGCTCATATTGGCCATAAATTTGAGGGTAATAATCCATTCATAAGTTCAACTTAGTTTTTATATTGTGTTTTAGACACTTCCTAAACATAGAGGTGAGTCTTGGATCTCGATCAGAAATAATCAATAGTGGTGTTTTATACAGCCTCACCACTTCTCTAATGTATATCCCTACAAGTTGATTGAGTGATAAATCCTATAAAAATCAATAAAGTGAGAATTATTTTTAAAATGGACAACCACTACCAATATATAATTATTCCCTCTAGATATATTTTTTAGACTATTGAAAACATCCATGGTGGTGTTTTCCAATTTCCATGTAGGTATAGGTAATGGTTGCATCTTCCCCTTGTATTTTTTCCTTTCTGCTTTAACTTTTTGACATTTAAGACATTTTTATGTATATTTTATTATCTACTTATTCATATTGTCCCATTAATATATTTCTTATATCACTCAATACATCTTCTACTTCCTGATTGGATGGAGAAGGTTGAACTATGTGAATCATCTAACAGCTCCTTCTTTTACTCAGAATTTAATGGTACACATAGTCTTGACCCAAATATCATAACACCTTCTTCATTAAAACTGAACTACAAGGATTTACCATTTCATATAGTTTCCACTTTATTCTAAATTCCAACATAATTTCTAAAATTATACTTTATCTTTTTCAAAATGGATGGTTGATCAATCATTTGTGAAAGAATTGATGAGGTTCCTTCCTTTTTCATTACCATGTACATCCTCTTAAAGTTTATGAATATTGGGTCCTCTTAATTTCTTATCAATGATATAATTTATGGATCTTTTCTACATAGATAATATTCCACATTATATTCCTTACTAGCATAGTGGTGGATTGAGTAGACATAAACTATGATCAGCTCTAACCATTATCATTTGCACATATTCTGCTCTTTCTGTGTTAATATATACTAAAGGATTTTATGATTCATATATATCACACAATTATACACAAAAAGATAATGACACAATATATTCAATTTATGTATCACTATATAAATCTCCACATCATGCATTGGATAGTTCTATTTGTGGACTTTCAATTGCCCAAAATCATAGTCTATCACTTTGTAATTTTTCAATAACAGATAGTTGAGGCCCTTCTTTGAAACATCATTGAATACCATAAAATGTTATTAAATTATGGGTAGTTTGATCATAGGTGTAGTGATAAGCCTCCTTTTTAAGTCTTTATATCCATTTTCATATTTATAATTTCAAGAAAACTTGACCCTTTTAGTGTTATCTTAGTAATAGGGTTTTTCAATCGATGATAGTACCATGCTAATCCAAGGAAACTATGAATATATATAACATATTTTGGCATCATCCATCATTTAATTTATTTTATCATTGAAGGGTCTATCTATGTCTCATTCCTTGTGATACTATTTCTCAAGAATGATACTTCTTTCAACCAGAACTCACATTTGTTGTACTTTACATAAAGTGTATCCTTTTGTAAGGTCTTTAGAAGAGTACTAAGATGCTCTTAATGATCCTCCTTATTTTAGAGAATATTATAATATCATCTATAAATTGTACCAAAAAAATCAATGTAATATCTAAAGATTCTATTCATCAATTCCATGAAGATTGATATAGCACTGGTGAGTCTGAATGGCATTAATAGGAACTCATACTTTTCATACCTTGTATGAAAAGTAGCCATGGGGATATCCTCCTTCTTTACCCTAACTTGGTAATTCTCAATAGTATATCCACCTTCTAGAAGTACTTTGTTCTATGTAGATTATCCAAAAATTCATAAATTTGTGGAAGAAGATAATTTTTCTTTATCATGATATTATTGAAATCCTAAAAATCAATGAAAAGAAGTATTGAACCATCCTTCTTATGATGAACAAGACTCGTTGACCCCGTGGTGAATCACTTGTGTGTATGAACCCTTTATATATATTCTCTTGTTGTTGTTTCTTCATCCCCTCAATTTCAACAAAATTCATTCTATATGGATTCTTAGATAATGGAAACACCCTAGGTATAAGATTTATTGAAAACACAACATCTCGGTTTAGAGGAAGGCCCAAATATTTCTTGTGAAACACATCAATGTATTCCCTCACAATGGTAATGTATTAAAGGATGATTCTTTCTTGAGACTCAATAATTTGAGCTAGATGTTATTGATCATAGGGAAATAATATTCATACTGAATATTTTCATTCAAAAGAAGATCCATCCCCTTTCTTTCACTTGTACAAAATTGGATTTTGATTCTCGATACAGTGAGTGATTTCCTTATCATGTAAATTTATGTGGTCTCTATATGAGGAAAGACAATCCACACTGATAATTAAATAAAATTCACCCAAAGGGAGTATTATGAGGATCTATAGGGAGATCATCCCCCAAATTTTGATAGGGGTGAGTTATATAGTTGGGATGAAATAATTTCCCCATTTTCTATTTTTATCAGTAACTCCACTTCCATGATTTTTCTCGGTGTTTGAATATTTTTACTAAAATTTCAGGATATGAAGGAATGTGTAGAACCAGAATAAAAAATTATATTCAATAACCTTGATTGAGTAACTAGAGTACCTATCACCACTTTATTTTTGGGATCCACCTCAATGGATATAATGGAAAAAGATCACCCTTTCTACCTTAAAGGTTGTTGTTTGTCTTTGAAAAACCATGTCCTACTATATTTATTTGAAAAGATCCACAGTTCCTTGAAATTTATGAAATGAACAAAAAAATGAGGGTTTATTGGAGAATTACTTTCCTCCATCGCAATAGTGGGATTCTCATATCGGCAATATCTAGCAAGTTTCCCCTAACTCGCACACCTAAATCATTTATTTTCCCCCCTTAATAAATTTTTATGGTACATATTTCTGCACCTTTGACAAGTGGGATGTTGAATTTTCTTGGAACCATTAGATTTGAACATCAATATAGCAGAATTAAACTCCACATTACACTTCATATCATTGTACCTTGACATTATTTGATGTGAATTTAGACTTTCAGGGAACATTTTATAATTTCCTTATATCTATCAAATTCACGATTCATCACAGAATTTTCATAAACATGGTTTTATTCCACCAAATAAGCTGTCAACCTTGTATTCAAGGGTAATGAAAAATATAGAGGCATATCGTGAGTTTCTTGTAAATTTTTACTAATATGTCCTGATTGATTTGTCATCTTTCTGTATGATGGAAAGGTAATACCTTTATATTTTAAGTCTGATAATTTGATAAAAATATTTATAAAAAAACATTTTATGGAATTCCTTCTACTCTATCGCCTAGATCTCTTCCTCAGACCTTGTATGTTTTATCAATGTCTATGACTCATCAGGTTCTCCCTACATATGATAAGCAACCACTATAACCTTATCTTTCTCATAACATTGAAGGATGGGTAATATATTCTCAATGGATTTAATCCATTATTCTATGATTAAGGTATTAGATGATCCACTGATATTCAAAGAACTTTATCGCATAAAGGTCTCATTTGTAGCTTTTCTCTCATAGGGGGATTTGGGAACTCCTCCTAATCAAGGTTTCTATTCAAAACCTGAGTCTACTAAGAGTGTATCATCATAAATTTTGTGATTCCCACTCCCATTAGGTTATGAATTTTGTTAGGGTAGTCATCACATTGCCAATCCTATAGATTGTTTACCTGATTCCTCTTATTTCTGGCCATTGGATAGAGTAAAGGGAAACTTAGGGGTTAGTATTCTCAAAATATTAAACACATAAAAAAGGAATCTAATAAAATTAAATCGATAACTTATAAATTACAATTATTACCTTAGCTTATGAATTTATAGACTTCAATCTATGTTTTCCATTATCTATTTCCTAACATATATTCTTATGGGTGTTTTTTTGTTCCTTTAATTATTTTTTTTATGTGATAATTAATTTAACAAAAAATATCTTATGGGAGTGTCAAACCAGGTGTTCATCAAGGACCATTTTCATTCACTAGTTCATGATCGTGTCTAGCTCAATATGGTGTTTTTGGGTTTTACCCCTATGTACATTTGTTCAAGATCCACATCCACTTATAGTATCTAGATAGGGATATATTTTCTTGATAAAAAACTTAATGTATACTTACCAAAATCAAGGGATGTTTTCTTATATGTATTTTTATTCCTAATTCTTTCTCTAGATATTTCTAATCTTAGTCCCAAAAATAATTAAATTTTCCTTTGATACCAACTATAACAACCATGTTCTTCATTACACATTAATTAATGATTTATTACATAAAATTACACATAATAAAATCTGTAAGATTGATAATTATAGTGTCTTTGGGAATTATTTATGTAGAATAACATCTTGAACATAGGATACAATAACATTATTGAAAACATCCTTAACATACTTCTAAAATTCTAGGGATTTTAAAACTTCATGGGATAACCTGGGGACATATGTAATAAATGGGTGATATATAAAGCCAAGTAAGGGAATAAACATGGAATAAAATAAATATAATAATTAATTTTTGGAAACAGTCATATAAAAAATGATTAATAATCGTAAACATGAACAATAAGGCATGTTATAACATAATAAGATAAAGGAAACAGGTTAAATGTGGAAAAAACTTAAAACACTTTATCATAAACATATGTCAAGGATAGTTTCCAAGAAATAATGATAGAAAAAGTCCCATAAAGGAATCAGGTTAACTTCTTATCCCCATATGATGTCCCATTATACTAAAAAATTACCCAATTCATTAGAGTGCTATATAATTCTGGTCCTACCCATCGCCTTTATTTCATTCTCAGGCTTATATGTGTTACATAGATAACACAAAATTTATTCATTCATCATCATATTTAATTACACAATAAAGGAGTTTAGAATACATACATGTTAGCCCCAATTCAAATAAGTATATGTGAATAACAGTTAACACTATTTATAGAAGATTGGTATGGTATTTTTTATACAATTGTATTGGCATGAAAAATAATAGTGATGTTTTGGCAGCATAATATTGTCTCCTGAAATTTTAAAAAAACAATTAATGAGAGAAAAATGGGTATCTCATAATTTGGAAATAAATTATTGATTAATATGGACATTTAAATAAATTTACCAACATTAGTAATTGTAAATAAAAGTCATGAGATCAAGAATAAACTTGAATAAAAAAGAGAAGTTGAGGATCCATTACTTGAGTGTGTGACTTTAAATGATTGGGAGAAACTTATTAAGAGATTGGTGGAACCTTGGATAGACTATAAATATGGTACGTAAGATTTTTTTTATTAAATTATTTTTAGTAAAGATACATGGGGGATTGTGTTCTTTTATATAGGAAATGACTGGGGATTTTTTTATAATTTCTCAAACTTGGGTTTTGGATTCTATATAATAAAATAAAAATACCACAAACCTTCTTATTTTTTCTATGGTGCATACCAAATTGGAATGGAATTAATTATTTCATAAGTCTAAGTTCTGAACTTAATAACATTACACCCTTGCGTATGTGGATGTGATTCATACACTTAAAGAAATGATTTTAAAACCATAAAATATATTAATGGTTTTGGAGGATACATAATGGCTTTATAAAATTAATCAAATAATCTTAAAACCATATTATTTTAATGTGAAACATATATTTGGTCGTGTCTCCAATTTATAGTATTTATTACATTAATGATGGGGCCTTATGATGTTATAATAGACAAAGTATATTTATCTGGTATTTAATGTTTTCCTAAAATTCGATTATATTATAAAATTATGAAAAATTAAACTTTAGATAATTTTGAAATTATTATTCTAAAAAAATATTAATTTTATCAAAATAATTTTTTAAATGTTATAATTTTCACTTTTAAAAAAATAATCAACATTATTTGAGAAATGCTAGGTTTTTTTAAAATAATATTTTCTAAACCCTTATAAAAATAATATGATTATTTATATTTAAAAAACATTATTTAAGAATAATATTTAAGTAAACTATTTTTTATTTCAAAAATACATCAATTTAATAAAATAAATTCCTTAATTAAATTTTAATATTACCCAAAAATACAATTTTTGTTTCATTATATCAAAATAAAAATCATTTATAATGTAATAATATTAAAATGAAAATACATTAATTATTATATAGAATGTAATTTATATATTCATATTGTTAGGGACTTGATACATAACCTTTTAATATACCAGAAAACTCCCTATGAGTATGGTGTGCAATGGTGAGACTTTTTTGGGTGGTTCAGTGTACAATTCTTATTCATAATCTTAATGAGCTGGAAATTCTTCCATAAACAGTTTCTATAATGCTTAAGTTATTGGATATCATATTTTTCTTGGTCATGGGAAATGACCAGAGATTCTATTTCCATCATAAACTTCTATAAATTGGTTTTATATGGTACAATCATACTATTTGAGGCCATCACATCCTTTGTCTGGGTCAATTAGATTTTTTACAACGCTATATTTATACTAATCAAGTTATCACAATTTAATTAATATTTTTTAAATGGTAAATATTATTAATTTTCTTTTGAATATGATATGATATAATAATAAAAATAAGTGCATGTGTTTTATATAACAACATTACATAATAATACAATTAATTAAATAAAAAAGGGAGATTTTATTTATAACGGTTCTGGTCCTTACATGGAATCACTTAAAAAATTAAAACATATAGCTACTATTAAATATTTTCTTATGAATATAAATAAATATATTCTACCATATTTCCCTCACACTATATTAATCACTGAGTCACACTATGTTATCCAAAGCCTATCAATTCCATGGAATTTCCCAAGGAACATTTATGTCTCCAAAATAAGTATTATATCCTTAATATTCTTCTTCCAAATATCTTTTATACATGGAAATATAATTACATCAGTATAGTAATTATAATTAAATTTTTTTTATATTAATTTTATAACCATTATTTCTTCCTCTCAATTCGCTAAGAAAAAAAATTGTTGTTAGTGCATTGTGAGGACTATCGCTTCAACAAAGAAACATATTAATTTTTTTAATATTTCAAATAATTGATGATAGAAATGGATAAAATGAATTAATAAATATTATACCTATAATATGACTATGATTCATAAATTTAAAATTATCACCTTCATTTTTTCAATCACTCATTAAGAAAGGGGGTTTTAATCATCTGTATTTGTGAACTCTCACCTCTATAAGCAATTTGTTTCATTTTTTCATCACCACCAATCATGGATAGATTTTAGAATATATATATATATATAATATATTAAAACTAATTACAATATAATACTAATATTTATATTATGAAACTATTTTATGATTCTATCTACCATTTTCAACATACATAAGGAGTTCCGAAAAAATTGATCAAATACCCTCAAGTCCTCGATATAGATCATAAAATTATATAATAAATCAATATAATATGATAATAAATGGTATATTTAAAATTATTTAAATAATAACAATTTTATTTATATAGTTTCTAATAAAATTCACTTTATTATACTATTATTTAAGTGTATGTTTCGAATTAATCTTGAATAAGGTAAGGGTTTTTTCTTATCAAATTCATCTATTTCCGTCTTGTTTTGTAATATGAACTTAATTTCATTTATGTGGTATATATATCATTAAAATGTGATATTATATATCATTTAATTAAATAATTCATTTAATTTTAAATTTAATTATATCTCGTATATTTCATGGGGTTTTGATCAAAGTATTTCTCTAGCTACATTACTTTTCATGGTTACAATTCTAGTTATTTAAGATGTATAACATGTTAAGAACCATGTTTAAACTATATTTTATATTAAAATTACTTTGATATGTTTTTATCAAACTTTTTTTATCTCTTTTTATTTAATATTCAAATCATGTTCCTTTATTCATATTTTTAGTGATACAATTGTTGATCTAGTTGTTTGGATCATTGATAACTAAAATTCCCTTATTCTTATTATAATTTTTTATCTTTAACATTGTTCAGAAATTATTGGGTTTCTCTACCCATTATTTTATTGTATTTATAATATTATTTGGTAAAAATAAATTTTAATACAAAAAATGGTTAATTTCTCTATTTAAAATGTGAGTTTTCATCAATGGAAATTTCAAGTATTAAAATGTCCCTTTCATAATAAAATAGTGTGGATCTACATTTCAAATTAAATAATTTATTTAATTTTTAGTGTGTTTCTTTTAAAATTAAAAGTTTCCAATGATTTTTCACATCAAATTTTTTAATAGAATTTTATGGGGACCAGTAACATCCTCTTTTATGTCAATATTAAAATAATTATATAATCTCTTTTAATTTTTCACTTTCGTTTCTCTTTCCTTTTTTAAAAAGTTTTTCTCTAAAAGTTTTTATCTTTAATTATTTATCCTATAATATTTATATGTTATTATTTTAGTTAAATAAACTCACAATACTGAACAATCAAATTCAAGATCCCTTTTTGGGTGGTATCATTCAAGCATTTTTTTTCAATATTTCTTTCATCTATATCAACATAATTATAGGTTTACATTGTTATGCATAGGATATGTGCTATTGATTCCATCCACCACCTTCCAATGGATGTATTATGGACATGATTCTCAAGTATTGGCTTATAAATATATTCATTTATTGTTACGGTGTGAACATCACATTTTACATGATTTTTATTGGATTGTGTTCATTTAGAAAGAATGTTATTCTTTTGATATGGGGAAAAGTGTTTTCATTTTGTATTATTTTATTAAAATATAAATGATTGCTATAAATTTTTCTATGTAATGTCAAGACATTAAATTTATTCCTCTTAATCGGTTATGATCATGTTGTTTCTATTAAGAACATGGGAAAGTATCAAATTTTTTGGATGATTATTTGATTACAACAAAATTTGATCATGTATTAATATTCCATATTCATCCTTATAATGATAACTTAGTTTTATTGATTTAATGGGTCCTCAGGGAATGGTATGAAATATTTTTATGAGCCTTGTTTCTAATACATTGTACTTAATTATGTGATGGGTGTGGCCAAGAATTTTATGTCCCCTTGATGTATCGATAGGTCTCGTGAGAAAAAAAGTTTTGGGTATTTGATGTATGCCTACCCATTTTAAAAATATGTTTTGACTATGCTATCGATGACAAGTAAAGTTTCTTGGAACAATGCCTTGACAACGGATTTTTGATGTCTAGATTTATGTATTCCATCAATATAATACTAGTATCATTTATATCAATGTTATAATTTATTTTCATGGATATTTCATGATTTCAATATCAAATTGATTATCTCTTAATGTTGTTAACCTATTACTACCAAAATGTTTAATCCATGTTTTTAATAGTTTTACGTCACTTATCTGATTCCCTTTGAGAATTTCAGATCACCCCATCTTATGTTAACATTTCTCCATGCTATGAAGAAATGTATTACATGTGGAATATTTAGAATGATAGAGCATGTGAAAGAATATATGAGAGATGTTTAAGACACATTATTGATTAAATAGTTAATTATATTAAAAAATATCAATTTTAAATAACAGAAATGGGATTTGATAATAATTATTTGTAATTATTATCTAAATATATAAACCTAAAATGATCATATATATGTATGATATGAAATAATTTTTATTTATTTTTTAATTAAGGATAATTATATCTAGTATTTTATAGGTGGTATCAAAGTAAGAATGTAATGTTTGTAACCATGATCACTGGATTCTGGAGTGTGCATTTGGGGAATCATAAGCAATTTTTGTGCATATAGATCGTCGTCATGTGATTTTTTTTTTGTTTTTTCCTTGTTATTTTATGTTGTTGAAAGACTATATGTATAGTGGAGGGAACCTACGCACTAGGATCGAGTGGGTAATTGAATAATTGTGGTTTGGGATAACATTAAATATTCAATAATTATAAAATTTTCTATAGTAATTAGTATCGATATACATGTAATTCTAGACACAAGGTCACTAAATATATTTTATTAATTCACAATGGAAAATATATATAAATTAAAGTGGAACTTTTTGGTAGAATAATATGTTTCAAACCCTATGTGTATAAGAAGTCCTGCCACTAGGAAAAAAGGAGTGAAAGGGTGGTAGTGTTTTTTATGATCTGGCCTTAAATATTATATGTAGACCTCACTAAATATCATATAATAATAGGAATAAATCCACATATTCTTCTTATAAGGGGGTATTTTTATCCAATTTTAGGGTTATTTACGGAATCCAAACATTGATAATGTAACCACATGCACAAGGAACTCTTATGCAAATAAGAAATTTATGTGAGGAGATTAGTTCAGGTGGGATATACAACTCCATATAGTTTAAAGGTTTTATGAGATAAACCATATACCATAAAATAATTAGGTTATATAGTAAAGGCCCGGTGTCATTCATTTTATAGTTATGTGATCATGAATTTATATGATACATTATAGAATCAGGCAGCATGGATGTGTAGTTTTGTGTTATATAGTAAAGAGTTAATTAAATTTAATTTTGATTAATGAAATAAAGACTTTATGTTACATAGTTTAGAGTCACATAGAATGGAATTTATGCTATGTATTCTAGATTAACATAATAAAAAATAATTTAATTCAATGATCTTATGTGAATTTATTATTTAAGAAGATTTCATTGTTAGGAGGCATGGTATTTTCTTTGTTTATTATGATCCAAGAATAAGATTAAATGGATTAGACCACGTGACTAAAAAAATGACCTTCCCATTTTGAATAAAAAATTAATGGATTCTCCCTTAGTATCATAGGTTTCCTTAGAGATAATAGCAATGTCCCTTATAAAAATTATATCATTCAGAAGTTCTTTTTGAATACTCAAATCAACTGATTATGGTGAAAAACCAAGCAACAAAATGGTTAAAACCACTTCTCATAAATTATTTTTAATTCATTCAAATGAATTTACAGTTTCTCATCAAGGGTTATTTGATCAAAAATAGACATATTATGAGGGGGAATTTGATCCTTAATAGGTATAAAATCATAATTCCATACACTATGGTCCTAGGGATTATTTTTTTGTTGTGTGTTTAGTGGTGGAATAATCCAACAACAAAATGACAAGCTTAGTCAGCCAATACCTTTTATTCGTGTTTACCATTTTCAATAGAATTATTGAGATGGGATTTATGAAGTCCCATATCAAAACATTTATAGTTAATGATAATAGTAGGATAGTTAGATAGGATCCAATACTTTTTATATATATTTCATTGATCATTCACTTTTATATATTTTATATTATCAATATGAATGGTATGTAGAACTCTAAATTTATTAATGATGGCTAATTTGAAAAAAATTAATATGGGGTTTATCCCAATATATATCAAGGGTATCAATTTAGATTATATAGAGATGAAATCGGTGGTAGTAAGAATAAAATTGAACTATTAAATTGGAATTGGATGTTATAGACCCCCGTATCCATCCCCAAAATAAGAAATGGCTAAATATTCTTTTAAAATGTCGAAGATCCTTGGTTGAGGAATAAAATAATCATTAATATAACAAATATGATATGTCTTTATGTACTCTATGTGGTAATACATTATTGATGGATAAAATTACCCAAGCCTTCTAATATAGTGTGAGGGATTGGTTGCTATTTTTTGTGGGATATATATAACTAAGTGAACTTCCCTCATTATTTCAAGGGTGTATTCAACTTCAATTCATATTTACATAAGAATTTCAAAGTATAAGGACTCAGCCTTATAACGCTACTTAATCTTGAATTTTAAACAATAAAATATATTATTACACATTGAGGATGTTTTAGGGTTTAGAGTATAAAGAATTATGATAACTTACATACAAAACATACCACATTAAAACAAAGAGGACTCAATTAAAAACATATTCCATTTTTTTCTAAATATAAGACAATAAAACATAAAGCATGATTTCATTGAAAATAATCCATTCAAACATCACGAATACCTTATTTATCTTACCCATCCTTATATCCTATGAAATAAATTTTGAAAACATGGGATGCATATAAAACTCGGTAAGGTATATAAATATAGAAAGCATTAGTTAAGTGATAACCTAAAAACCAATAAACCCCATATCATAAAAACATGAATGAATAGAATACTCATGTTGTTGCCTTGGGAAATATTTACCCTATCACTCTTACATTTACCCTTATATATGTAATAACCGTTAAGTCAACTTTCATCTCTGTAGTACCCAATGCATTTGAGAGTTGTAATGGGGCTCACCCGTCATATCTTAAGCTATAATGGGATCGACCCAACATATCTTGAGCTATAAAGGGGATAAAACCAACATATAATGAGCTATAATGGGATAAACCCAACATAAATAATTTCCAAGGAAAATATCATGGAAATAAATTATCTTTAAATTAGGAGAAACTACTCATTCCATACACATAAAAATACAATCCTTTTGAAATTTATTAAAGAGAGTTTTCAAAGGATTTTAAAAGGAAAGTCCCTTAAAATATTATTGGATTGAGAATTAATAGAATGGAATGGAATATGTACATACACTGTAAATATAGATAAATCAACATAATATAAAAAAATTCATCATACCAATAAACATACTACCACATAATGAATAAAGAATAAGTTTAACCCAAAGAATGGAAATTGGGTTTAGAATTCCATTACCTCAGGTTCTTCTTACTTAAAATGTCTTTAAAATTCCTCTATAATGGTTAAAAGAGTGTTATTAATATCTTAAAGAAATATATAAATCTTTATAATATCTTATATGATCATTTAATTAGATCATTTCACCCTTTATTTGATAGTATTTTGTTCCTTGCATTGTTTTGGGGTGTTTTCTTTACATGCTTTCCATGATTGGTTCATGATGGGCATTATTGTAAATTAGAAGTAAAACACCAGAATTGTAATGAGAAGGTTTTTAAATATGTATAGTATCATATTTATACCATTTATCATTTTGAAGTATTATATGATGTTGATTCATAAGTTAAAATATTAATGATGTTCGTTTAAAACATTTTAGTGGTTTTTTGATAATAATGACCTCATTCTGTATTATAAATTAAAACCATGAGAAAAAAAGAATTCAAGAAGTTTGGATGAGAAATAATACATATATTATAACCTGGTTCAACCATAAAAATTTTTCATGACCATACTTGAAAGAATTCATTCAAACTGAAATCACATCGTCCATGATGTCGGTAATTCGACACATCACGAACAATGTTTTTGTTCCTTGAATAAGTGGGAGAGGAGAGAAGAAGGATGATGGATTTTCTCGGAACATGAGAACATACAGAATATACATAATTTTTGGAGCTTTCATGCCTCTTTGTTAAGAGGATATTACCAAATA
Source organism: Viscum album (assembly GCA_963277665.1). Taxonomy (NCBI): domain Eukaryota; kingdom Viridiplantae; phylum Streptophyta; class Magnoliopsida; order Santalales; family Viscaceae; genus Viscum; species Viscum album. The sequence goes on along the minus strand of OY728156.1, from coordinate 684,997,932 downwards.
ATAAGAAAAGAAAGAAACTCAAAATAAAAGAATAATTGAGAAATCCCTTAGAAAAGTTCGGCAGCCTAACGGTTATGCAACATGGTTTTGGAAAATATTAAAATGATAGGGTACAAGGTTCACTCATCCATAAACAAATCATAATACAGAATATATCAATAATAATAAGGTAATAAGATAATTCTATGGAAACTTGAAAGTTATACCACATAGAAGATAACTTGAATGGAAAAAGAAAGAAATTTAGAATCTTATTACCTTGTTGAGTAACCCTAGAACATGAAGGTAAAGACCTTTGGGGCTTGAGAAAACCATAGTAGGACTACTAGGGAGGTAAGGAGGCCAAATATTCATTTATGAGGAATTGGGAATGAATTTAATAAAGGAATGGGTTGGTATTTATAGCAAAAGTGAGAGAATATTTTAATAATTTTTGATGGACACCTCATTTGTGGTATTTGCAAAACCATGGGCTTTCCCAGGGTATTTTCCCAAAGTATTAGACACTTGGGACTCGTCACATATTATTGTACTGTACACAAGTCGACCAGATTCATTACATCATTAATGATGTCATTAATACACTAAAACTCAAAACTGTAATTTTACTATTCACCGAAAAAATCAACTCTATCTGAAAAATCTCAAAAAATTACCATTACTATTTTTTGACTTGTAGAAATAAAAAATGAACTCTATTTTTTTGAAAATAATTTTTTAAATATTATTAATTTACATTTTAAATAAAATAAAACTTAATTAAAAAATAAACAATTTTAAAACTATTACTACTTTTATATCACATTGAAAAATTAACCAAGATATTATTATCTTAAAGCCTTAAGAAAATAGAATAATAATACAATTTAATATTCATTAGGGTCATATTACTATTCATATTACTATTCATAATGGTATGTTACTATTCACTAAAAAACATGTTGGTTCCATTAGACTTCAAATAACTTACTGGACACAATTGTGGATAATTGTTTTTCAAAATTCAAAACATAGAAGCTTAAAAATTATGATTAAAGGATAGTTATAAATATCTACATAAAACAAAGTTTCAAGAATTCAATCTATTTTTAAATCCTTGGAGTGTTACATTATCTTCACCTTCTAGAAATTGCGTCTTTGTATTTTTATTTACTCATTAAACAAGTGAGGGTACATTTCCCTCAGAGGATTTTTATACTCCTGTGTTTCTTCTTCAACCAAGTGGTTTCTCCACAAAACCTTTACCTAGTGGATTACCTTATTCTGAAATACTTGTTCCCATCGATCAAAAATCTAAACTGGTTTCCCTTCAAAATAAATGTTCTCTTCCAGCTGAACTGCTTCTGGGCTTAAGAAATTTAATGAATCTATCACATACTTCCTCAACATCAAAACATGAAAAACATTGTGTACTTGAGAAAAACTCATAGGCAAAGCTACTTGATATGAAATTATTCCAACATTCTATAGGAATTGAAAAGAACTAATGAACCATGGACTTAGCTTTCCTTTCTTATAGAAACACATCACGCTTTTCCAAGGCAAAATTTTGAGGAAAACATTATCACCTACCTCAAAAGAGAAGTCTTTCCTTCTATTATCTACATAAAGTTTCTTCCTGCTCTGAGATTTCCTCACGTGCTGCTGGATCATCTTCACTTTCTTAGACACTTCCTCTACTAATTATGGTCCCATCAAATTCCTTTCCCCGACCTCATCCCAAAAAAGCTGGATTTCGACACTGCTTCCCATACAATTCCTCAAAAGGTTCCATCTGTATACTTGAATAAAAACTGTTATTATAAGAAAACTCAAATAAAGAAAGATGTTGATCCCAACTTCCCTAAAAGTCTATTGGACAAGATGGAATCATATCCTCCAAAGTCTGAATCATTCATTCTAATTTCCCATCAGATTGATGATGAAAAGTTTTATTGAAATTTAATTATATGCCCAATGACTTCTGAAGCCCCTTCCAAAAGTTAGAAGTGAACCTTGGATCTTGGTCAGATACAATGGAAATAGGAACTCCATGTAGCCTGACAATATCTTTGAGGTAAAATTTAGAAAGTTGATCCAAATACATTGTATCTTGAATAGAAATAAAATGTGTAGATTTTATTATTTGATCAACAATAACCCAAATCGAATTGTTACCTCGAGAAGTCTTTGGTAGTCCCACCAAAAAGTCCATGGATACATTCTCCCATTTCCATTATGGCACTATAAAAGGCTGAAGCATCCCCTTAGGTAACTGTCTCTCTGCTTTAACATATTGACATGTCAAGTAGTTCATAGTAAAATTAGCAATATCACTTTACATTCCATCCCACCAATAATACTCCTGAATGTCTCTATATGTCTTAGTACTGCCAGGATGAACTAAAAATAGAGATCTATGAGCTTCAGAAAACAAGTCTTTCATCAACTGGGAATCACAAGGCACACACAACCTTTTTCCAAATCTTAAAACACAATATTTATCAAGATTAAATTCTAGAAACTTACCCATTTTAACCAATTCTACCTTTTTATGTAGCTCACGGTCTTCCTTCTTCACGTTTTTAATTCTCTATGATAACAATGACTGCACTGAAACCTGAAACAAAACAGATGTATTCCCTATACAGACAACTTCTAATCCAAAATTCATCAAATCATTGACCAAGGGATCATGTTATAAACATATCATGGTTAATGATTCATGATGTTTTTTACTCAAGGCATCTGCCACTTTGTTTGATTTTCCTGGATGGTAATTGATCATGAAATCATAATCCTTTATTAGTTCAATCCATCTTCTCTACCTCATGTTTAATTCCTTTTTAGTGAATATATACTTTAGACTTTTATGGTTAGTATATATTTGACATTTAGATCTATATAAATGGTGCCTCAAAATTCCCAAAGAAAAAACCACAAGTGCCAATTAAAAATAATGTGTGGGATAATTTAACTCATGAGGTTTTAGTTGTCTTAAAGCATATGCAATTACCTGATCATTCTGTATCAGAACACAAGAAATTCCTTTCAATGAATCATCACTGTAGATGAAAAAATCACCACTTCAGGAAGGTAATGCCAAAGCTGGATCTTTCACCAATCTCGTCTTCAGTTCCAGAAAACAAACATCACATTCTTTTGTCCAAACAAATTTATCCCCTTTTTGTGTTAACATAGTTAGCAGTCTAGATAACCTTTCAAATTTTAAACAAACTATCAGTAATAAACTACTAAACCAAGAAACCTAGGAATATCTGTAACATTTTTAGGTCTTGACCATTCATCAACAACTTGTGTTTTGGGGGGATCAACTGTTATTCCATCCTTATTTACAATGTTCCCAAGAAAAGAAATTTGTTGCAACCAAAAATCTTACTTGCTTAATTTTCCATACAGTTTATTTTATTTTAAGGTTTGAAAAACAACCTGTAGATGTTTTTCATGATCCTCTTTACTTCTAGAATATACCATAATTCCATCAATAAACACAACCACAAACATATCCAAGAACTCATGAAATATTATATTCATATAATCAATGAATACTGTAGGTTCATTATTTAACCCCAAAGGCATAACTACAAATTCATAATGACCATATCTAGTACAGAACACAGTCTTCAGGATGTATTCATCCTTTACTTTCAAATGATTGTACCCCAACCTTAGATCAACCTTCAGAAAATACTACACTCCCTGGAACTAATAAAATAATTCATCGATATGAGGTAAACGATACTTATGTTTAATAATAATGTTATTAAAGGCTCTATAATAGATACAAAGTCTCATTGAACCATCTTTTTTCTTAACAAAAAAGACCGGAGTTCCCCATGGTGAAGTGTTAGGTCGGACGAAGCCTTTATCTAATAATTCTTGCAACATATTTTTTAATTCCCAAAGTTCCATTCGGGCCATTCGATAAAGAGGTTTAGAAATTATCTTAGCATTAGGAACTAAGTCAATAGTAAACTCAGCCTCTCGATTAGGAATAAAACCAGGAAAATCATCAGGAAAAACATCAAAGTATTCATTTACCACTGGTAAATCATTAATCTATATTGTTCCCTTATCTTCAAAAATATGAGCAAGAAAACATTCATTTACATACCTTATCAGTTTCTTAGCTTCTTTATATGTTATTAATGGTATGGGTTCATTATTGTACAAAAACAGAAATTCATTCTGAAAAAACAAATTCTTTTTCTCTGAAATCTATCTTATCATGATAAAAATAAAGAAAATCCATACTCAGAATAACATCAAACTCTACTAGATGAAAAAAAAGGATTATAGGTAGATTCATTCCACAAACAAGGATAATAAAATTCTTAAAATTTCTTTTTTCCACAATATTTCCTCTAGTTGTTTTTACCATGAGATCTAGTTTTATTTCATGAGGTTGAAAACCCAATTTTTCTTAAAATTTCTAAGAAATGAAGGAATGGGAAGACCCTAAATAAAACAACACTATTTCAAAAATCTGAAAATACAAGAAATGTACCTAATAGAACCTCATATGATATATCAACATCTGCTAAAGTGGTTTCAAGAGATTTTACCAAACCCTTCTACTTCTAATCTTTCTAATTCCCAGCTTGAGTAACTAGATTTAGACAAACATTAGCTAAATGACCCAATTCCTTACAGTTAAAGCATCTCCCCATTAGGTTCTAATTATTTTTCGTTTCATTTGTCTTTCACACATGAGATATGTTTCTAAACTTACCACATTGGTAGCATTTCCCATAATTTATAAGACATTCACCAGGATTCCTTTTACCACACTTTTCACAAGAATGGAAATTCATTTTCTTACCTCCAGACTTATTTAACGAGATCTTACCCAATACCTTCCAACCTAATCGCTTCTTATTCTTTTCATCATGATGTACATATGTTTCAGAAAACTCCATCTCAAATTTTTTAGCACAACGAACAAGATTCTCATATCTTTTAAACTCTCATGAGGCCAAATCTTTTCACAAAAATGGTTTCAAACTAGAGTAAAATACATTAATTTTACTTTAAAAATCCCTAGTAAAATATGGTACATACTTGGAAAGTCTTTTAGAATTGTCTTTATATCATCATCTTTCTACATCTGTTCCAAGAATTGTTTATCTATTCTGAGTCGAACAGTTTTGGGAAGATATATTTCCAAAAAAATACTCGTAAAATCATCCCATTCCAGACCTTCAGGATCATCACTTTCTATCTTATTCTTAACCATAGACCACCACTAATCGGCTCCACCTTCCAAATGATAAACTGAAATTATTACCTTTTGACATTCTGAACATCCCAAGACATCAAATATCTTTCCTAGAGCATTGATCCATCCTTTGGAAATCACTGGATCTGCGGTTGCACTGAATGATGGAGGATATTTCCTCCTAAAATGCTCCCTAAAAGAAATGTTTCTTTGTGGTTGGTCATGTTCCTATATAGCATGGATTCCACCCCAATTAATTTCTTTATTCAACTGAGCCATTTCTTTCACAAACTGCACAGTTCTGATTCCCACCATTTCGAGTTGTAGATTTGGATAGAAATCAGCCTCTTAGTGCCTTTCTACTTAAACTTCCATGTTTCTTCTGCGGAAAACCATTCTTAACAAACAAAACTTATATGAAGAAACATGGTAATCCTTAAATTATATGACATTTCAAATTAATCATAGAGCAAAAATCTGTTAATGTATTCTTTAAATATCATCCCAACTCCTAATGTTATCTAAACCATCCTCTAATACCAACTATAAAGACCCAACCTTATAACCTTACTTAATCTTTAATTTTAAACAAGGACATACATTATTACACATTGAGTATATTTTCAGGTTTAGAGTTTAAATAATTAGGCAATCTTACATAGATAACATACCACATTCATACAAAGAGGACTCTATTAAAAATAGTTTCCATTTTTTTCAAAATATAAGGCATTAAAAAATAAAGCATGATTTCAATGAAAGAACTCCATATCAAACATAATGAATCCCTTATTTTTCCTACCCATCCTAATATCCTAAGAAAAACATTTTAAAAACCTGGGATGAGTATAAACTCAGTAAGGGATATAAATATAGAAAGTGTTAGTCAGGTGATAACATAAAATCCAATAAAACTCATATCATAAAAACTCGAATGCATAGTATACACATGTTGTTTCCTTGGTGCATATTTACCATATCACTCTTACATTCAACCTTATATATGGAATAACCTTTTGGTCAACTTCCATCTCTGGAGTACCCAATTCATTGGAGAGTTATAATGGGGCTCACCCGTCATATCTTGAGCTATAATGGGCTCGACCCAACATATCTTGAGCTATAAAGGAGATAATATCAACATATAATGAGCTATAATGTGCTCAATACAACTTAAATAATGTCCATGGAACATATCATGGTAATAAAGTATCTTGAAATAAAGGGAAACTACTCATTCCATTCATATAAAAATACAATCCTTTTGAAATTTATTAAAGAGAGTTTTCAAAGGATTTTAAAAGGAAAGTCCCTTAAAATATAATTGGAGTGAGAATTAATATAATGGAATGGATTATATACATACACTATAAATATATAGAAATCAAAATAATATAAAAAAATTCATCATACCAACAAACTTAATACCACATAATGAATAAAGAATAAGGTTAACACAAAGAATGGAAATTGGGTTTAGAATTCCCTTACCTCAGGTTCTTCTTACATAGAATGTGTTTCAAATTTCTGTATAATGGTTAAAATAGTTTTATTAATATCTTATATAAACATATAAATCTTTAAAATATCTTATATGATCATTTCATTAGATCATTTCATCCTTTATTTTTTAGTATTTTGTTCCTTGCATTGTTTTGGTGTGTTTTCTTTAAATACTTTCCATGATTGGTTCATGATGGATATTATTATCGATTGGAAGTGAAAATATAGAATTTTAAATAGAAGGTATTTACATATTTCTAGTATCATAATTTATACCATTTATTATTTTGAATTTTTATAAGAGGATGATTCATAAGTTAAAATATTAATTATGTTTTTTTAAATCATTTTAGTGGTTCTTTGATAATAACGACCTCATATTGTCTTATAAATTAAAACCATTAGTAAAAAAATAATTATTGAACTATGGATGATAAATAATAAATATATTATAACATGTTTCAACCATAAAAATGGTTTCATGACCAGACTTGAAAGAATTAGTGCAAATTGAAATCACATCGTCCGTGATGTCGGTAATTCGAAACAACACGGAAAATTTTTTTATTCCTTCAATAAGTGAGATAGGAGATTAGAATGATGATGGATTTTCCATGAACATGATAACATCCCGAATATGGATAATTTTTGGATCATTAATTTCTCTTGTGTAAGAGTACATGAGGAAATAATGAGAAAAAAATGAAACTCAAAATAAAAGAATAATTAAGAAATCCCTTACAAAAATTCGGCAGCAAAACGGCTATGCAACATGGGTTTAGAAAATATTAAAAAATAGAGGGTAAAAGGGTCACCCATCCATAAATGAATCATAATATAGAATATATCATGAATAATAACGTAATAAGAACATGTTATGGAAACATTAAAGTTATACAGCATAGAAGAGAACTTGAATTGAAAAAAAAATTAGAATTTTCTTACCTTCTAGAGTAACCCTAGAACTTGACGGTTGGGACCTTAGGGGATTGAGGAAACCTTGGAAGGAATACTATGGAGGTAATGAGGCAAGATATTTTATTATGTGGAATTGGGAATGAATTTAATGTAGGGATGGGATGGTATTTATAGCCAAAGTGAGGGAATATTTTAATAATTTCCAAGGGACACCTCATTTGTAGTATTTAAAAAACCATGGGCTTGACCATGGTATTTTCCAAAGGTATTATCCAATTGAGACACCTCACATATTATTTTACTATACACTAGTAGACCAGATTCATTACACCATTATTACTTCATTAATGTTGTCATTAATACCTCGAAACTCAAAACTGTATTTTTACTATTCAACGAAAAATCAATTGTATCAGAAAAATCCCAAAAAATTACCATTACCATTTTTTGATGTTTAGAATTGAATAATTAACTCCATTTTTTGAAAATAATTTTCTAAATTTTATTAATTTAATTATTAAATTAAATCATACTTAATTCAAAAATAAATAATATTAAAACTTTAACTACTTTTATATCACATTAAAGAATTAACCAAGATGTTATTATCTTAAATCCTTAAGAAAATAAAATAATCATACAATTTACTATTCATTAGGGTCATATTACTATTCATATTATTATTTGTAAGGGTATGTTACTATTTACTAGAAAACAAGTTGGTTTCATCAGACTCTAAATAACTTACTGAATACAATTGTAGATGATTGTTTTCGAAATTGAAAAAATAAAAGGTTCAAAATTATGTTTAAAGAATAGTTATAAATATCTACACAAAACAAAGTTTCAAGAATTCAATTTATTTTTAAAACCTTGGGGTGTTACAAAAAGTTTCCCATAAATCATTTTTATGGATCATTGTGAATTATAGAGGACCAAATTCAACAGTTTATTGGGAAATTATTCCTTTTACAAGATAATATTATGGAAGAGTCCCATTATAGAGAATTTTCATGACTAGAGACATCCAATTGAGGAATTGATCTAGTTTATGTAAAGGAAATACTTCCTTGGAACAATATCATCAACCTCATCCCTGTTTGCAATATATTTACTAAGAATGGGTATAGTTACTCACCTCTGTGGAAATGGAATGACCATTCCATAATAATATTAATTTGAAAGGGAATCCATAAAATTTTATAGTGAGTCTATAAAGAAATAGAGTTTTCATGAGATATAAGAAGTCACTGAATTCATAAAAACCTATGACATCAGTTCGTTTGTATAATAAGTTTAATCACTTAGTTCCTCCTTCTTTATGAAATAATCTTTAATGAACTTTATGATAACCATCTAATATTCCCATTAAATATCAATATGTATAACCTTGATTTGTAGAGATAATTGTAATCCCATGATCAAGTCCTAGTATTATACTCTATTTTTTATACAATCAATGAGAGGGGGAACAAATATGGGAGGAAAAAAAATTTCCCTTGAAAATATTATTTAGCATAAGTTCCTAAATATTATTTCAATTGTATCTTTATGATGCACAGAAAAGTAAATTTTCTATATTTTTTTATCTTTATTAATGGATAAGAAATATTCATCAATAACTTTTGTGCCAAAAATAGATTCTTCTAAAGTGGGATGGGAACCAAAAAAAATATGAATTACATGCCTTTTGTATCATCTAGAAAACAAACCTGATGTTTAACTATTATAATATAATGAATCAATTTGATAATAAACTAGATAGTATAGGTATGTTGTGAATATTTTTGAGATGATTGACGCACGCCTATCATAGGGCGTGGAAAAAGAATTATTTCCTTAGTTAAAATGTAGTTAAGTGGTTGACCTAGGATGTCTCCTAAATAGGAGTGCACAAAAAATGAGTTGTCACTTTAAAACGAGGGTAAAAGAAATGTTTTGTTTTTGAAATGAAATTTGAAATTAAAATGATTGAAAAACTATGATATTTAAAAGGGTGATTATTTCGGGGTCAGTTTCCTAATTTTAATGATATCCTTGTTCAATTTAATTCAAACCTCTTCTTCTTTGTTGATTAAAGTGAGTTTCCACAATCATTTCCTCCCACTTCCTTGGTGAAATTATTATTATGAGAGAAAACCTTACCAAGATCTTGGTTTGATCAACTCTCCTTCCATGTGTAAAATATTTGTATTGAATATCCTTAATTTAAATGGGAAATACCCGATTGGGTTTTGTTTATCCGAAAAAATCAAGAACATTCACTACACCTTTTACACGCACTGATGATTTTCGAGTACTTCACCACTAATTCATGGTTTATTCCATCGTATATAAACCAGAAATTAGTGGAGGGAGATATTGATTATTTTACCAAGGAAAAAATAAATAATGGAATTAATATTCAAGAACGATCGAACTTGATAATAAAATCCGTTATAAGAAATTGAAAACAACATTGAAGAAGAAAGAAATTCATTCAATTGCGTCCAAGAACTCAAGCATTACAATATAGGAAACCAACCCTTCCCCAATCTCTCCAAATGTTTACCCCACCATGGTAAGGGTAATAGAGATGAATGGGGAAGAAGAAGGAATTATAAAACTATAAAAAAGAAAAGAAATAAAAAAAATAAAGACAAAAAGATCTTCTTCTTGGTGTCCCGGAAGGAATGGGATGGAGAATGGATGCATTGAGAAGGTGGAGCTCTCCTCCTTTTATATCTAGATTGTTTACCCCGAATTCTGACACGTTTTATAAATATTAAATGACATCTTCAGGCGTTGAGACATTCTTGAATGTTGTTCCTAATTCCCTTTTCCATGTTCCATCAAAATCTTAGCGTATTGGACATGTATTCCGAGAGTTATGGCCGTTTTACTATGAGAATTTATTCTTTCCAGTCAGACTCTCCAAAACGGCATCCTCCGGATTAGGGTGATTTAATGACCCCCTGAATGGCCACTTCACTCAGTGATTCCTTCATTAAGTATGCTCCAAAACTTCTTGCACTTCCACCCACCTAATTTCACAACATTTGGGCCCCCCATGGATGAGTTATGGATCCCACATGAAAACTAGGCAGAACTGCAAACAGTTTTCCTTCGCCCAATTGTGAGATTCTTTTGAGCTTCCATATTACCGATTCATCTTTTCGTCCAAAAATAGTAAATGAAGCACTGGAAGCTGATAAGCTGGAAAAGAAAGAATTTTGCAATTTGGATCAGTGTAGATAATGTTATGGCCAAACTACAGAAATAATTTAAAACTGTTAAAAATCCAAAATGGCCAATTTTTACTATTCAGCTCAAAATAACACCATTATCATAAAAATGAAACAATTCATCTTAGAGGAACAATTTTTTGGGTTTAAAACAATGATATTAAATATAAATTAATTGAAAATATTTTCTCTGTCAATTCCCCCACACTTAGAACTTGGACTCCTGGACAAGTAAAAATCAAATCAAATCAAATCAAAAACACATATCAATGAGATCTATCAAATCAATTCCAAGAAACAAAAAGATATCATGTCTCATAAAAAACAATTATTTCAAGTTCTACATTTTATATTTTAATATATTTCCACTTCATTTCTTATCCCATGCACACAAAACACCTACCTCACATAAATTGTTTCTAATCTCACAAATGTAAATGATGAACAAAGCTTTTATCATCCAAACTCACACAAGAGTCACCATAGGCTTGATAAATTCCTATTTCTCCACCCGATGTGAGTCAAGGACATGTGTTTCTCATGAGTACTTTTCAGGGTTGTTCTATGGCTTCGGGTTGGTAGGATTTAGATTTTAAACATTCCGAGGCTGAAAAAAGGAGGGCTTGGCTCTTATTGAAGCAAAATTGCAAGAATCTAATTTTCACTCAAATATGGTCTCCTTCACTTACCCTTTATTGAAAATAGGATCCATCAACAATCAATCAGCTCAGCAGCAAAAATTTCAATCCATTCAAACATGATTTTTCTTGAAAGCTCCAGATAGGCACAGATTTCTTTTTTTTACGTTGGAAGCTCCAAAAAGGCACAGATTCTCTTGTCATAAAATCTCCTCAAAAGGCACAGATTTCAACAGAATAATTTTTCAGCATCACACACATCTCTTCTACAATTTAGTTTCCACCCAAAGTATAACCAAATGAGTTATTACACCACAATACATCTTCTCCCACACTTAAGTTCAAGTAGATCATGCAATTTCACTTCAAGAGCAGGTAGGATAGAGAAAATTGGCTTGTAATGTGGCTAACCTAACAGGAAATTCATGGCTACTAGGGGCTACGATGAAGGATAAATGTAAATATGGGCCATAATGAAAAGGATTATTTTAAAAAAGGGTCTTCAAACCAAATAAATGCCTCAATCATTTAAAACACATGTACCCCAAACCCTCGAGTTTTCAAAGGAATAAATCAAATTCTGGTTAAAGCAAGCATGGTCTGGTTCTCACAAGAAATGAGGAGAATGAAAATAATATGATACAAAAATGGTTCCGAAGCCTCAAAGAAATGTGATTTCAAAGATATAGACAGTGAAATATGTCATGGGTTTCAAAAATCAGTGTAGTTTTTATGAAATTCCAAAAAAAATGAACTTGAAACAAATTCATTTCAGCATTCATTTAAGATCAGTTTCGTGAAATAGATTGGTTCACTAATTGACATGGGTTTCAAAAATGGTATTGATAATCTTTTCAGCTCAAAAGATTCAGAAACACGCCAAAAATTGAAAAATAAACACACAAAAATTTTAAAACACACAATTTTATTATTATTATTTTTTTTTGTGAAAACAAACATCAAATAAAAATCTTATACTACAAAGGTTCCCTCTCCCACACTTAAATGATGCAGTGTACTCGATGAATTAAAGTGGATTTAACATGTAATCCAATTTTCAAATGAATCACAACATCAAGCAAGTGTGAAGGAGAGGTATAACCTGGCTTATTGGAAATGCAACGTTGTGTTTGGATCCTAAGTGTTTCTCTTTGAAAACCTAAAAAAAAGTAAAAATATAACATAAGAAATTTATTAAATGAAATAAAAATAGAATTTTAATAATAAAAGAAGGATAAATCTTGTTTTAATCCCCCAAGTGGGCCCTGGGTTTTGACTGCCTCCAGAGGGGCAGTTCTAATAAGTTATCCCCAATATGATGGTGGGTGAGGTTTCTTCCTCATGAACCAATAAAAATTTTTCTTTCCAGGATGAACTTCTTCCTTTTTCTTGAGGACTCCATTGATAAAATTCACCAACTCCATCTTCATTGTAATGAGATAAATCATGCATGGTGGGGTTAGGACAATTAATGAGTCCCCCACTTTCTTGGGTTCCACATGAACAACATCTTCTTTATTAACCAGTGGTTGCTGAAGGTATGATACATCTGGGTAAAAATAAAAGAGAATGTCAGAGTTTAATTCTATTTGAAAAAAATTAAATCATGAAGAATCAATATCAAATTACTCCCTTTCAAAGTAAGTATCTTGTGTCCAATTTTCCTCCAGAAAATCGACTTTGATCTTCTCATGTTCTCCCTCCATTATTTGTTCAACAGTTTTGGGGAGCTCTAGATGTTCCACCATGGATGACTTTTCTTTTTCATCATCTTCCTCCAAGGAAATAAATGTGTTGGCTGAATCTGAAAAATTAAAATAAATGGAGGTAATAATCAATTTAGTTTAAACAAAATCAAAATATAATGATTTTATAAAAAGATTGACTCCCTGATCTTGTTTGGCTTCAATTGGTTCTTCAATGGGAGCTGCTTCTTGGAGTTGAATTTCCCTAGATAGAGGTAGACTGTCAGACTCCTCTATCTTCTCTACAAATTTCACTGATTTCTTGGTTTCTTCCTTCAATGTTTTTGAATCATCTATATTTTGAGAATTATTTGGCTCAAGAAGTTCCTCACACTCATTCCGGAAGTTATCCAGATCTTTTTGATCTCCCATATGTATTTCAATTGCTAAATCTTCTTCATCAATATCCTCCAAAATTGATTGAGATGGGCTCAATGGATCTTCTTTTAATTTCATCAAGGTCTCCATGGGTTCTACAACTTGAAGGATTTTTTGGGCTACTTCTTCCATCAATTTTTCTGGTTCTGGTTCTTGTTTGGGCTCCATTTGTTGATCCTGGGATGCATGTACTTGTTCCGAAATCCACTGTATTGAGGTCTCTAGGTCTTGAACTATTTGACTAATTCTTTCAAATTGGGATTCAATATCCTTGTGAACTTCTTCTTCTTGGTGTTGTACATTGATCATTTCTTGATAAAATTCCAAAACAATACTCCTGAAGTTCAATTAATTCTCTTTCCAAACCCTCCAACACTGGGTATTCGAGGTTCCCTTTAAGGTTTTCAATGAGATCCTTGAATTCATCCTCTGTGATGATTTGGATTCGAGCTCCCCGAATTTGTTTAGCCAAGACAGAAACTATATAATATATAGAACAAGGTGATTAAATAATTGGTTCTCTCACTGGTGGGTAATTATTCCATTAATTAAAGAAATAATCATTTGAAAACAACATGGAAAAATATTTTTTAAAAAAATTGAAAAAGTCAAATATTTAAAATTAGTTTGTGGAACTACCTCCCTGGAAACGACACCAAGTTTGAGGCATGCCTGTCATAGGGCGTGGAAAAACAATTATTTCCTAATTTAAAATGTAGTTAAGTGTTTGACCTAGGATGTCTCCTAAAGAGGAGTGCACAAAAAACGAGTTGTCACTTTAAAACGAGGGTAAAAGAAATGTTTTGTTTTTGAAAATGAAATTTGAAATTAAAATGATTGAAAAACTATGATATTTAAAAGGGTGATTAGGTCGGGGTTGGTTTCCTAATTTTAATGCTATCCTTGTTCAATTTAATTCCAACCTCTTCTTCTTTGTTGATTAAAGTGAGTTTCCACAATCGTTTCCTCTCACTTCCTTGGTGAAATTATTATTGTGAGAGAAAACCTTACCAAGATCTTGGTTTGGTCAACTCTACTTCCATGTGTAAAATAGTTGTATTGAATATCCTTAATTGAAATGGGAAATACCCGATCAGGTTTTGTTTATCCCAAAAAATCAAGAACATTCACTACACCTTTTACACGTACTGACGATTGTCGAGTACTTCACCACTAATTCCTGGTTTATTCCATCGTATATAAACCAGAAATTAGTGTAGGGAGATATTGATTATTTTACCAAGGAAAAAATCAATAATGGAATTAATATTCAAGAATGATCGAACTTGATAATAAAATCCACTATAAGAAATTGAAAACAACTTTGAAGAAGAAAGAAATTTATTCAATTGTGTCCAAGAACTCAAGCATTACAATGTAGGAAACCAACCCTTCCCCAATCACTCCAAATGTTTACCCCACCATGTTAAGGGTAATTGAGAAGAATGGGGAAGAAAAAGGCATTATAAAACTATGAAAAAGAAAATAAATAAACAAAATGAAGATGAAAATATCTTCTTCTTGGTGTCCCGGAATGAATGGGATGGAGAATGGATGCTTTGAGAAGGTGGAGTTGTCCTCCTTTTATATCCAGAATGTTTCCGCCGAATGTTGACGCGTTTTATACCCATTAAATGACATCTTCACAAATTGATCCCTTCTTGAATGTTGTTCCTAATTCCCTTTTCCGTGTTCCATCAAAATATCAGCATATGGGGACATGTATTCCGATAGTTATGGTCGTTTTACTATGAGCATTTATTCTGTCCAGTCAAACTCTCCAAAACGACATCTTCCGGATTAGGGTGATTTAATGACCCCATGTACGGCCACTTCGCTCGGTGCTTCCTTCATAAAAGATTCTTAAAAACTCCTTGCGCGTCCACCCACCGAATTTCAAAATATTTTGGCCCACCATGGATGAGTTATGGATCACACATGAAAACTAGGCAGAACTGCAAACATTTTTCATTCGCCCAATTGTGAGCTTATTTTGAGCTTTCAGATGACCGATTCAGCTTTTAGTCCAAAAATAGTATATGAAGCCCTAGAATCTGATAATCTGGAAAAGAAATAAGTTTTCAATTGGGATCAGTGTAGATAATGTTATGGACAAACTATAGAAATAATTTAAAACTGTTGAAAATCCAAAATTGCCAATTTTTAATATTCAGCTCAAAATAACACCATTATCATAAAAATGAAACAATTAATCTTAGAGGAACACTTTTTTGGGTTTAGAACAATGATATTCAATATAAATTAATTGAAAATATTTGCTCTGTCAATGATCCACATGGGATACCATGAATACCTCATGAACCTATATGTAATTTTCTAAATTTTTTATTATAATTATTAGGGTGAGGTGGTTATTTTCAACATGTTTATACCTCTTATTATCCTATAATTTTTTTGACTAATATAGTGAAAGTTGTTTTCATTTAATTTTTCTTTATTCTGAGCTTGAGGAGAACTGAAAGACCATTTTATACCTACAATGTAAAAAATGTTAGGTTTCTATTTTAATAGTGGAATAAAAAATATAAGTGAGAGAGATATTTATTTAGTTAATCAAATGTTTATTTGTAATATTATTCCCACTCATACGTTGAATAGTTTTTCAATAATTTTTTCATGGTAAATATCATATTAATAAGGTTTTTGATAAAATGACAACAATAAGAAAGGTGTCCCTAGAGACCTCTCAACTCTCGGAGATTCTGTAGAGGACGTGTAAGGGCCTAGATCTATGTATCATGAAAATTTATGTGTTTTTGATTCCCAAGGTGCTTAAAAAAGTTTTAGTATAGATCTATTGGTGTTTGGATACTAAAACCTAGAATTAGGGTGAACTTATGGTGTTTGTATGGGTTTTTACTATAAGAGGTTTTTATAGTGTTAGAGGGATGCAACTTGTGTTAATATGGCCATAAGACTTTACATCATAAATCAGATATTTATAATATAAATCAATTTTTAGTTGAATTGATTAAGATGAATTGTTTTCTATAGGGAAATTATATTTTACAAATTTATGATTTAAATGGATGATTTACACTATAAATGTTCTCTATTTAGTTTGGTTGATAGTTTTCAGTTTCTATTCCACTCTCAAACCCTATTAACTTTTCTCCTAAACCTCTAGGCGGGTAGTAGTGTCTTCTCCAGAAGATCAAGGTACCTTCAAAGTGGACTAATTCTCAGCTTTCATATTTGATCATCAATGATACAAGGTACATTTTATCTCTTCTCTTGTTGTTCTTCAGTCTGGATCCACCCATGATTTTTTCCATGTGATGGAGGTTTCTTCTCCATGAATAATTTGAGTTTTTTGTTATTGTAATGGTTGGGGAATGGCATCCTTAGAATGATAGAGCTTTTAACAGGAGAAGTGATCAGGATCTAGACCATTATTATGTTTGTGTGTGAAAAACATTAATGCTTCTTATGTTGGTGATCTATTTATTATTCTATTTATTTTCATGAAATACTAAAGTTATCATAGTTTATCCCATTTTATGGTAATGGAATTAATGTAATATATTTTTAACCAGATTAATGAATGGGATTGGATATTTATTGATTGTTCTTTCATTATAATGTGATTACAGTTTTACTCTATTTTAATATATATTGTTCTATCTATACTATGATTGTGTATCATGTTGTTATTATTTGTTTAGCATGTTATAGTTGACCAAAATTGTAATGAATGAAAATCTAGAATTAATTCAATAATTGGATTGAGAATTAAAAATGAGGCATGTTAGTAATATAATGTTGTAATTTGATGGTTATAAAATTTATGAAAGTGGTTATGTTTAATTTAATTAGTTAATCCATGAAATAATGGAATTATTTAAAGAACCCGGGGCATGATAATTCTCATTGATGAAATATTTAAAAATACATGTTATTGAAATATTATATTTATGCTTATTGAATATTATGAAAAATTTAGGAAACATGTTTAATAAATGATAGCTTGTTATATTTTATTGCTTAGTTTTACTATAGTTGTAACATATGAAAAATGAATATTTTAATTCAAAATGGAATAAATATAGTTATCTTATAAATATATATTCTTGTGTCCAAGAGTAACAAATTAATATAAAGGTTGGTAACATTGTGTTGGGGAATATAGGAACCTATTTGTGTGAAAATGTTAAATTCATTATTTTAGGGATAATTTATACTATTAACTATGTTTTTTTCCTTTCATTTGATGTGATCTATATGTGAGATTTCCATGTGATGTTTTATAATCCTATAATGGAAGATACTAGGATGGTTGATGTGATATTGGGTAGGGAGGTTTGGATGATGTGGCAGTGGATGACTCCTATGATGGTGAGATGCATCAGGTTATGAATGAGGGTGTTGGGGATGGAACGAGACAAGATAGAATGGGTTGAAGATGATAATTCCCATTGATGTGCTTAAATATGGATTATTTCTTAATAAGAATATTTTTAATTGCTAATGGATAGGTTTTTAGTTTATTTTCATTCCTTTACCCCATGCATGATGTAGATGGATGTTCTTAGTTTCATCTCTTTATGGTATATTATTATTTTTTACTAGAGTGCACAGATTTAAGAATTTTTTTAATAATATTTATTAAATTATTTTACCCATGCACTGGTGTTTCTGGGATGAAAATGGGATGATCTTGAGAAAATTTAGACTCAGTTTGGATTTTGATTAGAGGTAATGGAATTTGCTTTTTTGGTAAAAGTAATGTAATCTGAATAATGTTAATTAATGTCTAATTAATTGATTAACATAAAGTTAACCGCTCAATGAAGAGAAGGAAAAATTCCAATGTAACTCTTTAAATGTTTTTGTTTTATAGGATACCTAGGTCATAGCAGTGGAAACTAGGAGTCCAATTAATGTAAGCATTAGTTGTGTCTAAGACAACGTAATTCTCATTGTATAATCCTATATTATATTGTATCCTTTTTATTCAATGACTTTATATGCTATAGCACCCATGTCAGTTAGGGAAATAGACACCAAGTGGACTCTATGAGGGTGTTTTACCTAACATCTCAATAGAAGGATGGATGGATAATCACATGCTCTTTCTGCAATCTCTTTTATTGGTAGTTATATGTGCTGGTATGCATGGTGTTTATTTTCACTGTATATTTGTGTAGTGGGATTTAATGGCTTGTGGTTATTTTACATAGTTGTCTCTTTGGATATACTATCCAATGAATTATTATTCGTATAATGTGTAATAGGTTGTGTTTGATTCAGGTACCTTGGTGTATGGACTGTGACAGATTGAGTTATAATACTTAATGTATGATATACATATTGTGGATGTGGTGTCTACTAGAAACTACTAGGATAATATATATTGATGTGATATGGTATGATGTGATGATGTTATGCCTTAGGTGAAAGTTGTGATAATTAGCCGTAGATTTTTTAGGATGGATCAAATTTGGAGAGAGATGGTTTGGGATTTGAGATTTTGTGGAAGAGTGAAAAAAACTATGGAAGAAGTAGTGGGGTACCCATGATGTTTCATTACTATATTATACCTTTAGTGCTACTCACTCACCCAGACCCACTGAATGTTGGACATAGGTAGACACCATATCTCTTCTATCATTACAGGTTTAAGAGGGGTACCCTATATGGGGAGGGGTTCATGGAAGATATGTATCATAGGTTCATGGTGAGTCATGTGATGGATTTTAGAGTTAGCTATCAGTGATATTTAATGTCTTGGTGGGGAAATTGTGTCAAATAAGTTTAGTAAACAATGTAAACATGGGATACTGGCTAGGTCATTGGTCATTAGGTCCCTCTATGATCTGACGCATGAAGATTTATGTTTACTTATCCTACTAAACTAGGTGATGTTGGTAGTAGGGAAGACATGAAGGAAAGGATCAGACATCATTATTCATTACACCTATGTTTCAAATTGGTATATCATGGGATATGAATAAACTATAAAAAATATAATGAAATGAAATAAAGAATTTCTTAAATAATTTTATTCATTCTATATTATAGGTTAAGGACCTATAAACATTTTTTTATTTTTTATATATGGATCCTGGTCGATGTTCATGTCAGGTTCATGCTGAATATATTTATCTGGATATTCCATGAGGTCTCTATTGAGTAGAGGTTGATGGTATAGATATGTGGATGAGGATACTCTGAGAGTTCTAGTTCAAGATTTGATATAAGTATGGGTGTTCCCTTTTTGATTTAATTACAGAAGATTGGTAAAAATATACTAGAATAGATTTGATTTCTATTCATTCTTTGATTGAGAATTGTGCCTTTTTGGATGTAATTATGATTCATTAGGATGTGAGGAAGTGGTGGAACTTGTCCCTCCGTGGTCCTGAGGTGTTTGTAGACTTGTGGGTGAAGTTATGAGATCAATTATGAGTATATTTTCTTTATTCAACTATGAAGTCATCCCGACACTTGGATATTATTACCCTTTGATAGGGAAGATTCATTTTTTGGTAGTTTGGGATACATTGTTTGACGCTTCTATGATATTATTTTAAGATATTGTTAGATGATGTGACATTAATGATGTAATATGAGGAGGAATTTCATCTAGAGGTCAAGTTTAAGGTCACCCAATTCATGTTGTAAATATATATTGAGGTGATTAATAGATAATAATTCATTGAGAGGACAATGGACCAAACCGGATCATCATGAAAGGCAATCATCATGATTCCTCATAATGTATAGTTATGGTATAGGGTTCTCGATTTTTGAGATAAAATTTTTGTTGGTATGTTGAGTTAGGTCATAGAAAACAACATGTCATTTCTATGTGGTTGGAAGATATCAGACTTATACCAAGGGATCATAAATATATTTTTCTTATAAAATCCGATTTCAGCAGTAGTGAGAGTGAGTGAACCTTTTGAGCATTAAGCATGCACCAGGTGTTCCACATCAAGTTCCTCCACTAAGGAAGTTTCATCCAATGTAGAAACACCAAGGGGTTACAGTGTGGGATCAGTAAAGATCAGGTAGGGTAGGTATAGGATAGCATCAATATGATTCATTTCTTTAGACGGAAGAGTATGTCCATGGGGGTCGTCATTATTAAGGTTCGAGAGGCCTTGGAGTAGGTTTTTGTTAGCTTTATACTTTTTCAATTCATGTGTTATGAGAGCCATATGTCATTCGAGGTACCCTTTTCTTATTTTTTACATGCTTGTATTGTTTCTCACATTTGGAAGATATGCACTCATTCATATGAACTACCACTATTCATGCTTTGGGACTTAAGGTGGAGATTCTTCCAGTTCACTTAGAGTTGAGTATGCTAATTAGAGGTTTAAAATATATATATTATGGTTTTATAGACGGTGGGCTAGTCATGGGGTAGTATAAATCATTTGGATGCTTCTTATGTTTATAGATATATCCATATCACATCATCCTAATTTTTTATTAGTTTTATTTCATCTAGGATATCTTAAATTAAATAAAGATGTAAGTTGTGTTCTATGATTCTTATATAGATATGGTAATGTTCACTAGTGAGTGATTACCTCAGAGGGGTTAGAGGAGTGTTACATCATTGTCTTCTATGGTGTTTGAGCTAATTCTAAGCTCATCGAATGTTAATAAGTCATAGTTTACTATAGTTATGTAAGAGTACCCTAATTTCATTCCAATGGAGGTTGTTGTGCTACCCCTCGACATGATATTTTTTTGGAAATATCAATAAGTAGTACAATATCCTATATCGGTGTATCTATATAGGATGGTGCCTTCTAATTTTTGGGACCTATAAGTATAGATTTATGATCTTTTTAAGTGAGATTATTTAAACATATTTTATCACCTTGGGGTGAACCAATTTTGTTATAATGAAGGCCAATGATAGTTTAAAGATTTTTATATATTATATCCTCTTGAATAAAGTGATTGTGAAGAACCATTATCCTCTTCTAATGATTGATGATTTATTTGATCAGCTGAAAGAAGCAAGTTGGTTCTCAATGTTCAATTTATGGTTAGGACATAATCAAATACAGGTGAAGGATATAGATATTATGAAAACCCATTTTCATTTTTATCATTGGAATATTATGTTCATTATGATGTTATTTAGTGTTGAAAATTCTATATTTGGGTTCATGGGTTTAATAAATGTAGTGTTCATATATTTAATGGATCAGTTCCTATGGGTTTTCATTGAAGTAATCATTGTGTTCTCTGTATTTAAGGGGGATAAATCAAAACATCTTCCTGTCATGTTTCGAGTTCTTCATCATCGTTTTTTTGGTAAGTTGATGATTTTTGAGTTCAGGGATTATGAATTTACTTTCATGGGGTTTGACATATCCCAGTAGTCAGTATCTATGGATCTTTTAAATTTAGTTTCCATTGTTTCAAGGTAAGACCCCAAAATAGTGGTAGAGGTGTGAAGCTTCCTTGGTATTATAGAAGTTCATATTCTATTTCTCTTGGGTTATTACTAATCTTATAGTATTTACTAGAAATAATCAATAATACATGTGGACTAACCAGTATTTGGTATATTTCTAAGACCTAAAAGAGATGTTTTTTAGCACACTAGTCCTATTTTTCAGAAGACGGAGATCAGTTTGTGGTTTTCTATAATGCTTCAAAACTTGGGCTGGGATATGTTCTAATGTTGTAGTGATCAATTGTTTCTTATAGGTTTTGGCAGTTATTACCCTATGATCATAATATTGAAATCCATTATCTCTAGGTGGATGTAGTTGTGTTTGGTTTGATTTTTTAGGGACACTACTTCATTAATAGGGATTTTTTTATTTTCACTAATCATAAAAGCGTGAGGTATGTCTTCTACTAGAATGATGTGAACTTGTTTCAATGATTGGGGATGGAAATTTTGTTGGATTACATATTTGAGATTTTATATACACTCGGAAATGGAAGGGTTGTAGCTAATGCGTTGATAATGATGTCTCATAGTGATCCAATGTGTGAATCTAGAGATTTATATAGAGTGATAGAACATCTCTCGGTGATGCTTTATGATATGAGAGATATTGAGGTAAGGATATGTCTTTTTCAGAAGTTAGGGTATCCATTTTTAGTGGAGCAGGTAGAGGATTCATTGATGAGGGATTTTGAGTTAGAAGTATGGAGAGGCCATGTTGTTTTCTGTAATTCCCCATATGTTTGGCCTTAGGATAGACATCACCATGTGTTGTTCTTGGGGAGGTGTTTTGTCTTTATAGGGATATGTGAGGTGGTTCACTATGAGTTCCATAGCTCACCCATAGAAATATATCTATGAGTTAAAAATATCTTTCGAGCTATGACAGGTCTATCTTGGTATCCTAGTTTGATGTGTACCATTGCATAGTTTGTGTCTCGATGGTTGGTCTTACATAAGGTGAAGGATGAGAATTGTTTTCCCGGTTGTTTACTATATCCATTAGATGGTCTATAGAGGAAGTGGGAGGAAATTTTGATAGACTAAATTATTGGTTTACATTGACCATAGGGAGGCTATGAATATATAAAGGTGATAGTTATTTGTTTAATGAAATCATCCCGCATTATAGAGATTAATGAGTCTAACTCCATGGAGGTTTTTTCAAGGTAGTATCTCTAAAAGGTGGTATGAGTCTATGGAGTCCTGAGGATGATCATCTATTATTAAGATCATTATTTTACCTCTAGGGTGTGGAGAGGGATCCATCATGGTTTTTTCACTAAGTTATTCTGTATCACTACCATTATTTGACATAAATACTGTCAGATTGTAAAGACCATACAGACTCTAGAAGACAAGTTTCTCTCATATTTCTATGATTTTGGGGGTTTATTGATGAGGCTCATACCTTAGGCCTAGTTTTCTTATAAAAATAGTTTTCACTCTACCATTGGTATGACACCATTTGAAGATTTTTATAGATGAACATTTCATTATCCATTTTTTGTATTGGATTCAGAGAGGAAATTATTAGTACAAAACTAGTATGAAATATTTCAGAGATTGTTTAGAAGGTTTAAAAACGTGGAAAGTATAAAACGGTATTCATAAATCTTATGCTGGTAATAATATAAAATATATGGATTTTTTTTGTTTTAGGTCACTTGTTCCTGAAAGTGATTCCTTTTCATGGTAATTGAATGTTTATCCTTGTGATTTATCTATCTCCCTCATTTATTAGGCCTTTCGAGGTGTTGGATCATGTTGGAGCTATGGTGTATCAGATAGAAATTATACCATTGATTAGCTAGATACATGATGTTTTTTCACATAACTTTTCATATCCATTACCATCATGACAACTCTCATATCATTAATGGGGAATAAATTGATGTTGATGATAAAGAAACCTTCTAGGATAAGCTTATAGAGATATAAAACCTTCCAAAAAATGTGATTCATGGGAATTTCATTCCCTTGATTCCTGTCTTATGGTGATATGTTTGTTTAGACGAGAGTATATGGGAACTTGGGTCACAGATATATGATGATTTCTACAAGTTTTTATTTTTTTACCTATTCTCATTTTTTAACACTCATCGTGATTGTTATTCATCTATTTTGGTTATGATATGGTTTTCCCTTGTTATTTCTAATGACCTTCTATCATTAGAGTGTTATCTCCCTTGATAAAGTGTTTACGATCTAGTTTTTTTGGTTTCATGGTTTATGCTATGTTCCTCTTATGAGGTTGTTGATATCCTTTAATGGGGCTATCCTTTTGAGGTATTTTTTTGGGTGGATAGTTAGAAAACCCCTTTAACATTCATTCTCTCTAGGGTGGTTTTGAATTATTGGGGATGAGAATGATTTGAGAGGTATAATTTATAAAAACCAAGATCCATCTATCCTAACCCTTTTCATTTTTATGGAGTCCATATTTCCTGGAAGAGTATTTGTGGGAGTCATGTGGTGTATGACAGATAAATGGTGGAAGAAGAGACAACATAAGAAGTAATTATGGGTTTAGGACATAAGAGGTGTATATTGAATTATTGTGTGGTGACATTTTTAAGAATACCGTGGTCATTATTTCATAAAATAGATATTTATTATGTAAATGAATTATGATTTAAAATGATTGGGGTGGCATTTTTTCATAAAAATGTAAAATTTGATACATTTACAACTTAAATAAATGATTTACATCAGAAATGTCCCTCAGGAAATGAGGTGTATAACCTAAAGTACCCTAACCTCTCTGAATCCATATGAACTTTTCTCCCAAAACACTAAGCATTCAATTGTATCTTATCTAGGAGATTGAGATACCTTTTGGGGGGGTTTATTTCTGTATTTTTTCTTTGATTTGTGATGATCCAAGGTACATTCCACATTTTCTCTTGTGGTTATTTGGTTTAGTTAAACCGATATTTGTTTCCATTTGATTATTGATTCCTCTATAAATTATAATGGATTTTTTTATTGTTTTCAATATTAATTAGCTATATCTTTAGAGGGATGAAACCACTTGTGGGGGAATTTATCGGGATCCGCTATGTTAGTTCATTCTCATGTGAAGAATTTTTACACTTCTGGGGAAGGGGATTCATTTCTTCTCCTCCTTATTTATGTAAACTCATAATATTATAATGGTTTATCCCTTTGAATTAAATTTTAATTATCCTAATAAAAACTGAAATGTATTAAAGAATAAAATAGGATATCGATCACATGTCATTTTTACACCATAATGATGGTTTTGGATCTTGTTTTAAAAGATAGTGTGAAATATATACTTTACTTTTGTATCATGTTGTAATGAATTTTTTATAATTTTTTAGATGAGTAAATTATTAAAGAATGTTGAACTATAATTAATTAAATCATTATCTTAATAATTAAATATGATCCGTGTTTTTCATCCAGTTCTTTAATTTGATGATAGATAAATTGATGGAAGTATGTATATTTAATTGAATTGGTTAATCCATGAGATAATTTAATTTCTTAAAGAACCTAAAGAATGATAATTATTATTGGTGATATATATATATAAGAATCCATTTTTATGGATACATATTCTTTATTATTGTTGAAGAAGGGACAAATTATTGAGAACATGTTAGATAAATTATTGCTTATTATAGCTAATACCTTAGGTTGATTGTATTTGGAACCTATAAATAAAGAATCAATTAATTAAATATGGAATAAAAATTGTTGATTGATAAATATAAATTCTTAGGGATGAGTGTTCCCATTTCTTATAAAGGATGAATTTCTTGGGTTGGGGTCTATGAGAACCCATTTGTGTGCAAAGGATAAATTTATTGTTTTATTCCCCAGTTTTCATCTGGACATTGTTTGTTAATTATAACTTTTTATGTTCTCTAAATGTGAACTTTACATGAGATTATTTATAATACTATATGGTCTAATACTTGGAATGGGTTGATGAGATTACTCATTTATTCTCTTAATGTGAGATTATTTATTGATATAAATTGTTTTAATGGCTAGTGGATGGGTTTTTTATTCATATTCATACCTTTACCCCATTCTTGAGGTAGCTATATTTTCTTGGCTTCATCTCACAATGGTAGATTAGGATTATTTCCTTGAGTAACTGGATTTATTGAATGATGTTAATAATGTTTACTAAATGATATAAACCATGGGGTTGGTGTTTTTGGAACACAAATGTTATGGTCTTGAGATATTGTGGACTCAATTTGGATTATTACTAAAGGGAATAGACTTCACATTGTAGGTTAAATTAACATATTCATAATAATGTTAAATAATGTATAAAGATTCATATAACATAAATTTTATAGTTCATGGAAAATAAGGTAATTTTAATTATTATTTTTAAATGATTGTGTGCTTATAGGATGCATAGTTCAAATAATTTTCATCCAGGAGTCTGAGAGAGGTTAGATATAGTTGTTTCTAAGACAAGGTTATAAAAAAGTGTGGTCATGAGATATATTCTATCTAGCATATTAAGTGATTTCATACACTACCTATGTCTATTAGGGAAACTGACACTCAGTGGAATCTAGAAGGGTGTTTTCTCAAACATCCCAGTGGGAGGATTGATGGATGTCTACCCCCTATAGCCCCATTATATTCTCTTAGAGGTTATATGTGATGGTATGAACTATAATTAGTTTTCACATATATGTTTGAGTAGGGTTATAATTATTTATGGTTAGATCACACACTTGTATCTCTATATATAGTATCCAATGGATTATAATAGGTATGATGTTAATAGGCTTTGATGGATTGAGTTACCTTACTCAGTTTATTAGATGTGATGTATTGATGTATAATACCCAATTTATGGTACATTTTATGTAGGATATAGTGGCTCCCAAAAACTATTTGATAATATTTAATTATATTACATGGGATGATGTGATGATGTGATGCATGAGGTGTATGTTATGATGTATAACCTAGGTGTTTTATGAAAGTCTTACTTATGTTGAGAGATGAATTATGAAGTGTAGTGTTAGGGCACATTGAAAAACTAGTGGATAAGAGATAGTGAAGAACACTTGATGTTTCGTTTCTATATTATACCCTAATTTCTAGTTGATAACATGGGACCTAATTCAGGTAGGAATCTGGTCGTCACACTCCCCCTTATCTCTTTTCTATCCTAAGAGGGGTACTCTATGGGGGGTGGGTTCGTGAAAGGAGGAATGTCAAGAATTTCATTTTTCATTTTAGACTTAACCTCAATAAATCTACGGGGAATCAAAAATATGAGAAATTTTCTATATGTGACTATAATTTCTCATTTTTCTTTGTTCATATCCATGTTATTTTATTACCATTTGGTAAATACCCCCTCAAATATGGTGAAATATTAGAAAAAAATGGTAATATATGGCTAATAAAACTTCAATATAACTTATAACCATCATCGCAAGGGGTATTTTAGGATGTGGTAAAAGGAACACTGATAATTTGGCCCAAAATTCTTGAAACCAAAGTGAATCACCAAAAAGATATATAAATCATGATGTTCCCATAAATTAGTGTCCACCAGATCTCTAAGGGACATAAAATAGGATTATACTCCAAATATACACCTAAAATGAGATATATTTGAAGCATAATATTTCTTCAATAAAACATTTCTTAATTAGGATTGTAAATTCATCCTTTCTTTACTGGTATTTGAGGTCCAAAATCTAATGTAGACCCTAATTTGTATACTATTCTCCCTAGAAGGAATAATTTATTCCTACCATCTATGGTACGGAACCTTGTAGTCATAAATAAAATGACATATGTTTCTCCCAATTGAGTAATTGACACAATTGGAAGATTTAAGTTCCATCAATAATAGTAACAAAATATAAAAACACTTCCAACACAATAGAAATAAAATAATTAGAAGTTATAGAACTGTTCGATAAAATAAATACACTAAAAATTTAAATAAAAAATACAATTGAAAAAAGGTAAGATTATTGGATAACAAGATAAATACTCATATAATGGTTGTTATTACATAAAACTTCAAATCATGGAAAGTAAGTATTTTCAACCAATTAAGTCAGTAGATCTATAAACTGCATATAATGTATCAAAAAGGGAAATGTACCAGAACTTATTTGACTAATCCAGCTTGAAATATTATGATTTACACTAGGAACTTCATCAAAAAAAACTTCTGCATTATGTATTTATTACCCTAAGAACCTCTTCAATCTTACTGATAAAAAAATCATGTACCGTTGACTTCATATAACATACTTGTTTAAAAGGAGTAGATTCCTTCAAAAAAATATCATCGATAAAAAATACAGAAAGATAAATAATTATAAATATAGTTTTAATGATATTTATAATAAATCCTTGCAAATTTATGTTGTTAGTATAAAATCTAAAAAAATATTGTCAAATCTATCAAAAAAAACAAGATGATACAAAATCTTGCAATGTAGTGGATCAATATATATATCATTATTTAATGACTTGATATAATTTATAGAATTTATTGTAATAATTATTAATGGAAACATTCAGAGTTTTTCAGATTTGTTTGCAATGAACTCAAAAGAAACAATCTATATTATAATGAGACAGATATATCTTTTGATGAAATAGTTCAACACATCTTGTTAAATACTTAGAAATTATATGGTTTTTTCATTTCAATTTAAATTAAAAAATTAAAATTAACATATCCTTATATAAATAAGAGATAATAATATTATAATTAGTTAAAAATTAATGTAAATTGAATTTTTATTTTTAGAACAAGATGAATAAGGTTCATTGGACACAACAATCTCCCATTCTTAAAAATAAAAAAACATGCCTGAAATATCATGAAAAGTTAATATGAATGAAATTTAAAAAGAAAAATTTCTACAACATCTATAAAATATACCCATGAATATATCATTAGATAAACTTTTAATTCTCCTTTATGTAGTATAATGGACTAGTAATATTAATCTACCCCCTGAAAATAACATTACAACATTTAGTAAAATGAAAAGTAAATGAAGAGTAAATATTACCAACTTTCTCAAAAATACCCACGTATGGATTACCCCGATGTGATTTTAAAAAATAATAACAAAAAGAATATTCCAAAAAGTAATTTAATAAGAAGAAAATGAAATTTTTTAATAAAAAAATATAGAAACATATTTAATTTATTAAAATCTTATAATTATTTAGATATGAAATAAATTTATAATTTTAAACTTCTCATCACATCATAAAATCCCTTTTATACCTATGGTACTAATTTATCCTTCATTACTAATATATCATAAGAAATATAAATTCATTTCAATCCATTTTGAGATTAGTGAATATAAAATGTCCTTAAGTGATAATAGTTAAAATATAATATGAATAAGAAGTTTGAAACTCTTAAATGTTATCATCTGATGACTATAGATGATCTTTTTCACACAATGATAATTCCATAGAATTAACTAAATCAGTTATATTATCTTATATTGTATAAAAATTATACACTTATTCAATGATAATCAAACAAAACTCCCTTATTCAGGTCTCTTCTAATATATAAATAAAATTTATCAAAAAATAAGTGTTCTTGAATAATAATCAAAAAATTAATATCAAATATAAGATTAGACTCATAATACATATGAGTAATCTAAAAAAATTAAAATAATTAGAAAGATAATGTTTCAGGGAAAATGGTACCTTATTAAAAAAAATTGTTAAGTTAATTGGCATGTTAACTTTTATATGGTATGATTCTAAAAGATGTTCATAATAAATCTTATAAAATTAATTTAATGGAATTTTGTGTAAAAAATGATGCAGCATTATAAAAATTTATAAAAATTAAAAACAATTTGTATCCTCTCACTTTCTCAAGGATTTTAAATATCTAGAGATAGTGAAATTATAATCATAACTTTTAATCTCCATTAATTGATAATAAAATGGTTCTATTTAATATATTAAATTATATTGATAGATAGTGGTTCCATAAAAATTTTATAAAAATGATTTTTAGTTCAGATAAATATGAAAATAAAATATACTCCATGTGTGTGATCCAAATGGATGTGGGTTTTATGGGTATGCGTTTATCTCATGAATGTTCTGTTAGGTTTCTTAAAAATAAAATATAACATTTAATATAAAAATGAATTATAGTTTGAGTAAAACATAACATAAAGTCAGTGAGTTAGTGTGGCCTCTATAAAATTTGAGCACAGAATTTTCTAACAGTAACATATTCAACATTAACAATGGAAATTAATGTTGGATGTTTTTTATTACTGAACTATGAGACTAAATAAATACCGTGACAATGGAATTTCCCAGATGTACTCTTCTGATCCATTATATAACCATTAAATTTTTCATTAGAATAACTCATTAGAATAAAATTTGTTCTAAAATAATAAAAAATTTAAAGTTATGATGTCTCTTCAAGATAATATAATATCCATTTATTATCCATTAGATTAGATTCTTCCTTATTAGATTAGCACCCATCGACAAGAAAATTTAGTATATAATATTTGGTGAACTATACATCAAGTGTTTTAAAATTCTCATCATCCCCCCAAATATTTTCTATTCATTACATTTATAAGATTTATTAATATAATGTATAAATATGTTACTTAATATAATACTAATACTAGAGTCATTTTCAAAACCAAAACATTTATCTAAATCTCTTATAAACTTCTATTGAGATAATATTTTTCCTACTAGTTTTGAGTTATTTAGAATCCCAGAACTCTGTTAATTTCACACTTAATAATCAATTAAATTAACTTTTTATAATTTCAATAAAATATTTTTATGTGTTTTTTGGTGGAACTAAGAATAATGTCATAAACAAGTATTTTCCAATGATGGTGTCATTAAAAAAATTATTGATAAAAATATTAGGGTTTGGTATTCCTTAAAAATCATTTTAAGGTAAAAAAAATTGGAAACCTATAATACCAAGATCTTAGGGCTTGTTTATGTCCATAGATTTCATTTGTAAGTTTATATAAATGTTCTAATAAACTGATATATTCATAACTAGGAGTATTTTTTTGACATAATATTCCTTCTAAATATTTACATTAAGATAGGATATCATTACTAGATATGTATATAAATTGGGTATATTTTACATTATGATATACCAAGACCATATTCAGTGATATCCATGAGATGGATATTTTATAATATGATGAAAATGAATCATATATGAGTATTTTGAATCATTTTTTACATATACTGTATAGTATAATTATGATTTATGATTACATATGTGGGAATATATGAAAAATTTCACATCTATCCCTATAATTTTCATTTATATCTAAAAATGAGATGGGTTATTTAATTCCTATGAACCATTCATTAAAGTGTTCATTGAAGAATATATTAGTGGATAGTAATGTTTATGAAAAGATATAGACCCTATTGGACGACACACTTAATTTAGTTAAGATTAATGTAGATTTCTATAAAAGGAAAAGATCCTTACCTATTGATGGTACCATCATTTCATGAATAGTTATAAATAAATATCTTCATTTTATAACATAGTTTGTCACTAAAGTGAAGGTTTTACCAACCCTTTTGAGTTTCTGATTCCTCAAAAAACAAATCTGGACTTATTGGATGATAACTTCGTTATGTATGTAGGAATCCATTTCTTATAGATCCTTGGAACTTTATCGAACCTAAATTATCAAATAAGAAGATATAGTCTTCTTTTATCGAACTTATAGCATGAAATATATGTTTAAACTCCCAAAATATGAGTCTTGATGATAAATCAAGCCAATACATGGGTAGTTACTTTTAAAATCGATCGTCATGTTATTCCCTAAAATCCCTGAGTTGTTTTAGAGCTAGTTTCATCAAAGAATAATGAGGTTATTCATATTGGTTTTTAATAATATCATATCATAATGCATCTATATTTTTATCAAATAATTTTTATTTTAAATTATTCTATTTTGGTCTACTATAGTATACTATTAATATATTTCTGAAATTCTGATTTATCATAAATCCCTATTTATCTTCTATGTCATTTATTATGATATGATATTTTAAAATACTATATTCAATCAATTTTTTACAAGAAACTGAAATAAATAAAATAAATATGATATGTTGGATATCATGAAATATGATGGAAATTATTTTATATCAGTAATAATAGGCAATGATATATGTCGTAGTCTATGATAAAATCCTATATAGTTAAATATGATAAATAGAATAAATACACTTTGTAGTATTATTTGAAAAAATTAAACATTCATAAAAAATACATTTTTTAATATCAATGAAATTACCTTTTTTTTAATTGTTTATGAATTATAGGTTTTAAACATTATATAATGGGATTTCTCATGCTTAAAAAAATTGAGTAAATTTAATTTTTTCATATTATTTTTAACATAAATAAGTAGTTTATTTATTATTTTATTCCATTATATTATTAATATTTATAATTTTTTTATAGAATTTGAATAATGTTTGAAACTTTATTCATATGATAAATTACTTATAATAGATAAGTAATTTAATTGCATGCTAGGTACAACTCTATAATACTTTTCTTTTAACTACCTTGAACTTAGTTTTTTGTTATATAATATATCCATGAGAATAGTTTCTGAATATATTATAAGAATATTATGTGATATAGATATCATGAATTCAATTCTCTCTTGATTAATGTCTCTTCTTAGGAAGAAGTACATATGGTTAGAGTACCTACTCTCCCAGAAACTGATGCCTTATTCTAAAAACATGAGGGGTTATCTATCAGTCATCTAATATTACATATGTGGAGACTACAAATAACATATGAATAAATGGATTTATAAAAAATGATCTTGTACATTATGCATGATATAAATTTATTAATAACCCCCTCCTTCTAAAGGTACCTCGCCGAGGCTATTAATAATGGAAGAGATATACTAAAACATGCAGCCCGCCTCCAATAAGACATGGGTTAGAGACTAGCATTAAGGGTTTATCAATCACACATATAAGACACATTGACCTCTTTATAATTTAATTATTAATTGATACTAAGGATACACAACAAGTCAAAACCTTGTATAAACCAAAATAAATCCAAATACATGTAACGTAAGATATAAACTATAAGGAAAACTAGAATTACTAAAATTAAAAATAGGAAATGAAAATAAACTCCATCAACTCGTGAAATCTTCTTAACAACTCATCATACTAGTAATGTCCATCATAATGACTAGCATGTTCCTCATCACCTGAAAAAACAGTTAAAAAATATTTACAGGGAGAATAATAGGTATACTCAGTAGGTTCTACCCCAAAACCTCTGGTAAAGAATGAAAAATAAGCATACTAAATTCAAGTGAATAAAAAAATAAAACTAAATAACCACCTAAATAAGTAATATTAGTATCCCATGTTAATATGTCTCAATCACCAAATAATTCATAAAAGTAAACCATTCTAAATCAAAAAAATATATATATATATATATAAATGAAGGGAAAATACTTCCACTTATCTACTAGTTTGTTTCTCTCAGGATGTAATTCCACACATATCATTATCATCCCTTCCCTAAGTAATTCTTGATGTGAGTTTGGAATAAACACTACCAACCTCAATCCCATGTAGGGAACAAGATATTGTATTGGAACTAGTCCACAATCCATCTTATCATCTTCCAAATTCCATATATAACCAAGTGTATGTCTGAAATCTACTATAGCCTTTGTAAATCCATTATACCTCCATCCATATTAGACCATGAATTCACAAATAGATAGATATATGTCCACTTTAACAAGCACATAAATGTATTTGAAACCATGATCCATCGTAGTCTGAGTGAAAACGAACCCTAAAAACATGCTAATATAGCCCTGAATATGCCTACTCATATTTATGTCTAAGTTTGGAGTGATGAAGATATATTATTCAACCATATATTAGCTCGTGATCCTAAATAATATATAAAACACTACCCAAAACATTTGGGTTTGATTTTCCTTACTGATGTGAGAGGGGTGACCTTTGGAATTAAAAAATATATAAAATATCTCTCACAAGCCACATTGAAGGCTATATCTAGACTCATCTACCACTACCATCACATAAGACCCTTGACTGCCTCTACTATGGTCCAAGCTATAAAATGAACACAGTAATTAGTGATATCATTAAATATTTAAGTATCAATTAATTAATATTGTTTCAATATTAACATTTTGATATTATTAAACCAATGGTCAAAGAAACTATTAATTCATGTTCCCATTTTCTTATCCATATCATCACTATTAAATATACATATCTATTTTTTAAATATAAAATGTTTTATTGAACCACATTAAAAAATATATTTTAAACACATACTCCTCAGAGAAACCTACTCAACCATATCATGGTTTGAATTAACTATAATTAAAACTTTAACAATAATTTCTCAAAAAACACTTGACCCCATGAGATAATTAATTATTCATTTATCATCCATAAATTATACAAGTAATCTATAAATATACCTCAACTAACATATCAAAACCACACATGTCGTTGAGATATTTTAACTCTGTCAAGTAGTGGAAACCCAGTAAATAACATTTGGCCTTGAGTCTATCCAAAAACATCCTGAACTAAAAGAAATATTGATGATCATGTCCCACTATGAACATGTCCCAACAGCCCTAGTATCCAACAAATTTGTGTAAAACGTTAAATCTCAACTATCATAGGCTTCAAACATCACTACAGCCTGGTGTCCTAGCCTATTTCTCATTCATGGTTCCCAAACATATCAAAAAACATCTTCCAAATAGACCTGGGATCCGAACCCATTGTCTATCAAAGACAAAAACTCAAAAAAAGGTTATAAAACAAAACCATAATGGATTTAAATGTCTGTATATCTCACAATATATTCAAAATTATTTTCCACACATAGGAAAAGGAACTAAGGTCACAAAACTAAGGCAAACAAGACTTCCACAACAATAATAGTCTCACATATCCCCAAATCATTTATCATTAGAAAACAAACATTTTAAATAACATTTTTAATTTATAAGTTTATTAAGGTTAGGAGTTTTGAATCAATAAACTTGCAACTTATCCTATCAAAATAATGAAATAACATAAATATTTGTTTAAAATTTATTCCATTTTACATAAAAAAGGATGAATATTTATCAAATTAACATGCCTCATTCTTTAACCCAAACATAAAAAAAAGCCCATAATTATTTTTTTTATTAGGTTTCGAGTCAAACAACCATTCTAATTAGATGTAAAAAACCAAAAAATAATAAACTATATTAGAAAAATATGCGGTGTTAACATGCACAAAACCAAAAAACATTGAAAAAATTATACACAAACATCATTTATCACATAAATTACATGTTATTATCTTTATTATGTAAATTTAACTATTACCAAAAGGATTAAATAATGTTAATACCACAATTTGACTTTAAATTGAGAGAATGGTAACAAATCCTCTACCCCAAGATTATGATTTCAAGATTCTCCAGGAAATAACATAACACCAACCCTGAAACTCTTATGAAATATTACATAAGATAACAAGGATCACTAAAACATAATCCCAAAAATATTCCTATAGAATTACTCAATATAAACTAGAAGTATAGTGAAGAGATAAAGCCACTATAATATGCAAAAATAAGAATAGATGATATTGAATCCATCAAATAAAGAAAAAAATACCTAGGATCTCTAAAGATCGATCTCTAGAGGGTGGGGTAGAATAAAAACAAAGGCACCTCAAATTCCTTTGAAACATATCTCATATTCACATAGTTTTTGAGAAAGGAGAGACAAAATATGAGAATCCCAAGGGGATCCCCAACTTATAACAAGGATGGTTAAGCTTAA
The DNA here is from genome assembly GCA_963277665.1 of Viscum album. NCBI lineage: Eukaryota > Viridiplantae > Streptophyta > Magnoliopsida > Santalales > Viscaceae > Viscum > Viscum album. The sequence goes on along the minus strand of OY728156.1, from coordinate 684,961,924 downwards.
TTGTTGATGTGAATGTTTAATTCATGCTATGAATTTTTGAATTTCCACATCCATTGAAAATTAAATTTCCTCATTCCTAAAACAAGGAAATGAATTCATACCATGAATGACTAATTCACACTATGAATATAATTTTATTAGAACCATCAAATTAAACATCAAAACCCTTTTATACATGTATCAAAATTTACATCATAATTGCTAAGTTCAAACCATGAATCCCTATTGCAGCCATATTTGAAGCATCTGATCACATGATCTTAACTAAATTATCTAGAGGGAAAATACACTAAAATTTCATTCCTTTACATTAGAATAACTTCAATGAATTATCATTCTCCATAATATAAAAAAAACTCAAAAAATAAAAATGGGGTTTGAAAAAACACCCCATGAAATACCACTAAAATAAATCGCTAAAAACTGTAATATTACGAACCAAAAAGAGAAGAATAAAAAAACTAATTTCATAACTAACCAGACACAAAATTCTCTCTCATGAGAGATTCCACATAAGGGAAAGAAAAATATTGAAACAACACAAATGTAGAGAATTATCTTGATAAAATATAATGTGGTTTACAAACAACCCCAACAAGGATCAAACAGTGTGTCAAAGTAAGAAAATTTAATAACAAAAAAAGTCAATACATTTCATACGCATCCATGAATCCATCTCTCATGTTCTCTCCTACAAGACATTGTGTCCCCACCAGAAACTAAACAAAGGGATAACACAACCATGCAGCACCATCTCATAAAAGTCCTGATTCTGGATAGGCCACTCTTTAATGGTTTCACATTATTTAGCATCTAGTTTCCCCTAATAAATGACATGAGAATAATAATTTATGATACCACTGATGTTTTAAAATTTTGAATATTTCATGAATCATCTCATCTATTGGGGGTAGTTTCAACCGATAAGCCACAACTCCAACCTAATCAAATACTACAAAAGGTCTAATGAACCAAGAGGAATACTTATCCCAATAACGAATCATTAGATGCCTGTGATGAAGATAAAACTTCAATAACATGTGATATCTAACATTAAATTATATAATCCTCATTCAATGATCATCAAAGTACTTCCGATGATTCTAATACACATTCATTAATACATAAATCACATACACCTTCTCTATCATATTTTCCCCAATTCTTGTCAAAGAATAGCTGAATCTATGACCTATATCCAACATAATGGATATCTAAAAGATAGATAATATAGTTATCTAAAAGTATAAATAACAATAGTGTAGTGATAAACATTTTTTTAATTAAAATACTACAATGGTTGGTGTCTCATCCACCTAACTCTAAAATCTAGAATATATGTGCACAACATGTCCTGTAGAATCTAGATCATCTACTCAGCCTATAGAAAAAAAGTGTTTATTAGCCATAACTAAGAGAAAAAATAATTTTATAGACCCCTCAAAACCCTAGAGACAAAATGGAGATCATTATCTAGGATGATCATTCTAATAATCCCATGAATCCTAATTACCACTTCCAGGTACTTCATCCAAACAAATTATAATGATATTTTCATCTTGATCTCTAAGAAGTGAGATATCGTTGTTAAATGGACTTTAATCAAACTTATATCATCATTTATTCCTGGATATTTGAAAAATTTTGATTAATTATATTGAAATGTTCTCATATATCTACTTGTGATCATCATTGGGCTGAAAACACAATAAGGAACATAGTGTCCTACCTTCACCTTATGGTATAATAAACATCGATAAGGAGACTCTATAACTAAAATCTTAATAAAAACTAAAGAAACTAATTACAAAGTGCATGAAAAATATTTTTTAATCTAGGATGTATCACTTAGGGTGAAATATGGGACTTACAGAGAATCACCTCACAAATCATCGGAGGAAAAAAAATCATTCCCAAGAATAACAACTAATATGTCCATCCTCATACCATGCCACTTGAGCATCAAGAAAAATAACACAATAATAGCATACATATGCCTCATAATTCATAATATGTGACTCCTCTACCTAATTAATAATAGATAAATTAATTTTCATTTTTTAAAGGCATCCACAACCAAAAATTGGTTTTATATTGAGGTGAAATGCTGTTAACTATTCCATCATCCTCAAAAATTATCCAAAATCAAAAAAATAACCCCCTTATGTCTTAAAAATATACTAATTTTACACAAAATTTCCATAAATGGGTGTAATGGAAATACATATGATATATTCCTATTTGAATATTATATGTTATTTCTGCTACAGATTCATGTCACCCAAGAAGACAACATAATTTCCAATTTTTTCATATATGAATGAAAAAATTATGATAAGTTATTACCTCCAAAACATCATAGAAAAAACTAATTTAGAATGAAAAATATCCTAGGTGACATAGTTAAAAATATTAATTCATATAAATTGATACCCATAAGAGATAACAACCCTATGTCAAACCAAAACATATCCTAAACCAAGATAAGAAGCATTACATAAAACCTAAAAGAGAGCGCCCTCCCCAAGAAGATTAAAGAATAAATTACTAACTCATATCTGCTAAAATACTCATAATAATCTAGGAACTAGTCATTATATGTAAATATATGATAGTTTTTTAGTAAAAACTATCATAGGTGTCAAAATTTGTGAAAAGTTAGGTGAAAATATATAATAATATCCATCAAGACCAAAGAAACTCCACACATTTAAATCATTCTTGCAGGATATCAAAGAAATGACCACATCAAACATTGATGATTATATGAATACTCAACGATGAGATATAAAATAAACCATGAATAGACCTCATATTCCTTAATCTCACTCAATGATAGATTACCAAACATCTGATAAAATTGAAGAACTCCCAACACATCCCATATATCCATTTCATGCCCCTCCTATGACATTGAAAATAAAAGTATGTATCTAATGAGGGATTACATATACTAGTCTGCATACTCATAGAACATATCATTAATCAATCACATGAACACATCTATATCATTCATTACACCGAACAATATCAAAATGAACTCACAATTCCCAAAACGACATCTGAAAGCAGTCTTCAGGATATCTTCCAAATTTACACATATCTGATGATATCTATTCAAAAATTTAATATTTGAGAACAACATTTCTCCCTTTAATTCATTAAAAATTCATAAAAAATTGTGATATGTTATGGTTCTTTATAATCACTTGATTTAAATGTAAATAATTGACACACAGCCACAAACTAACATCTTCTTTCTTCACACACAAAAACTGAGGCTCCCCAAGATGACACACTAGGTTGAATGAATCCGCTATACAATATATAATTAACATAGATCTATATCTCCTGAAACTTTTAAGGTTATATCTGATATAGAGACCACAATATCATAGAAACACATAGATATATCTATATCCCATAATTGATTATTTATCGAGGGATAGTTCCAAATGATCTTTAGGAAAAACATTAGGGTTATATACTACAACCCCATGAATAACCATTGTATGTACCTCCATATAAATCAAAACTAACCTAGAAAATAGAGTATATATAGACTAAAAACGTCTCTAACCCATCTAAGGGTCTTTCTCACCAATGAACAATGCCATACCTCCATCATCTACATAGAATATATTGTATCAGATGAAGTAATCCATGGTGTCCTACACTAAATAAAGAAAATACATATTGATGATGATGTTGTATAGAAATATATATAAACATATGAGTTATTCCAAACCATATAGCTACCCTATAAATTATCCATAGTCTATGTAGGCATAAAATTTACAATATCAACCTCTAACTAAACACATCAACACTAGGGAATTGAAATCCTATCCACCCCATTTCCTAATTAATGTATAAGATTATAAAAAATGAAGGATTTAATAGCTCAAAAATAAAACAAGGGTAAACCCACGTATAACACATGTAGATAGTACATTATACAATGTCCGTCATACCCAACACTGAAAATTTTAAATCATGCATCTAAGCATATCATTCCCCACAAACTCTATATCCCTGATAGAAACCACTTGCATGGCTACTCTCATACCACTATCCCTAAGGATGAGAAATATCATGGGTTGTCCTCTAGCTTCCCTATCCCCTCTCTACTACTCAAAATCTAGAAAACCCTATGGTAATTTCTCCCATCACTGAAATTATAAAATAATATGAGCCTAAAATGTGAAAATAACTATATATTGTCTCCTGAGAATTTTCATTTACTCTCTCTTCTAATGTCTATGTCATCCCTAAAAAAAATAAAACCATTCCCATCCTACTGATAAGGACTTGAGAACTACAGGATCTAGCATAGAGGTTTGATGAGGGTTGAAACCTCCTCCCTGCTGATGGAAACATCATCTGAAAATGTACAGGAGAACTCCCAGCCAATTCTTTTCTACATGAAGATCCCAGATAATTTTTATACCATGATTAATTGGTCATAGAAAATTTTCTATAAATGACCTATACCTTTCTCAATACCTAACTATATAACTTTAACATAAATAGAGTGACCCGGTGCTAGATCTATGGATTCAAATCCTCCTAAAAAATTTGAATCATAGTCTCATAACATAGAAAAAGGTCCATTGAATATAATATAAGGTTATTTTAGTGAATATTAAACACTATAACACTTGAACTCCCATATCTAAGGGTAAGGATATCCTTCCAAAAATTCACCTTAGTAGTTGAAGATAACAACTCGGCCTAAAACTAATCCTTGAACTTGTCCCATGAAAAAAATTAATCCTCAAAATCCCTATGGAACACAAGACACAACTTATATTATTACCCGTATAAAATTATGATAACTAAATAAACATTATTCTCTATTAAATAATGGACCAAACTGATGGTTTTTAGCCCATCTATTATCTAATCCTTTATCTCTGAATCTAAAAAATCCCTCATAACTCTATATTATATGGAATTAGAACTATTAGATTGCATACCTTTAGGTGTATATTTTTTTGTTATCCTCTCTTCATTGATTTGTAGGAAAATACTAAATTATATATTCTATATAAATAATATGGCTACTAAGACCTGATGACATGTCTTTAAATGAAAAACATGTCAGTAATCCTAAACTCGGGGATTAAGAACATTCAAAGGATAACCAATTAATTAAATCATTTTAACATATTCAACATTTTTTACAAAAAAACACATAAATAGAAAATTCAATAGGAATGATCCTCTAATAGTTCTCTACCCAAAATATAGCATCACAACATTTAGATTATTTAGTAAGCATGAAATTCCTTACATCAAATCATAATTAGACATAAAATACCATGTCCTATATAGTATTCCTTGTTTTCAATATATACTACTACAAGATAATACTTATTCCCTTCTAAACATTTATCCTAAATAGTTCCTAACTCCATACACTATTCTTTCTCTCAACCATCACATTTTATACATCTTTTTCATGACCCCCTCCATTCAAAGGCATCCCACCTAGGATAAAACTGAAGGAAGGGAGATAAATATACTTGAATCTTTCCTCCAATATTCCATGGGTTGGGGACTAGTACCAAGGGTATATCATTAAAATAAATGAGATGCATTACCCCATATAAAATTTAAGGATTAGTAGATAAGAAGGATAATCAAAAAATCAATAACATTTGTAAACTTGAATAAATCCCAATGCATGTAATTTCATACATAAACTAAATTCAAAACTGAATGCACAATGAGTTTGAGTAGGAAGTGAAAATGAACACCATAAACTTTGGACATCTACTCAACAGAACCTCCATGACAGCAATGTTAATTATAAACACCAACCAATTCCTACTGACAATAAAAATACTACTAATATATATAGTTTGAGAATAAATTATTTTCTAATTTGGATATTCCCCAAATCATCTCTGGAAGAAATTTAATGAAGAATACTAAAGCCCTATGAAAACCAATTTATAATAACATGTCACAATTATAGGTAATAGTAGTTTCTTATATCACTATAAATCCCACAAATAATAAAACATATAAGTAAAACATTATATATATAAATCACGTATATATAAATAAAGTTTCCCATTTTCCACACCTCCACTGATTTTTAAATCTAACAACCCAATTATATACATCATATAATCATTTATCATATAAGTAGGTCATCCTAGATATGAGTTATTCCTCAAACATACCTAACTCAGTTCTGTATAGTGACTAATATCTTATGTTGCAATCAATCCATACTCCTTATCATCATGATTAAAACCCATATATAACCAATCATTTTTTTTAATACACTAAAACCAATATAAGTTCATTACACTACAATCCATCACATCCCATTCAAGTATATCCTTAGGAAGCTTGATCCCCCGTGACCAAATACATGTTTTCACTAAAACTCATGCCATTAAACCCACACATTAATGTATTACAAACCATGATCCATAAAATATATATAAAGAACAAAAAAAACCTTAAGCCATTATATATCAGCATATGCTTACCCATATCAACATCTAAAGGGATGTCATGGGAGTGGGATATGTTATCCATAAATTCACTCCCCATCCTCGATCTTATGTAAAAAACTTCCCAAAACATTTGGGTGTTGGTTTACCTACAGACATGGGTGGGGTAATATATGAAAACATAAAATATAATAAATATCACACACAAACCACACTAAGGAAAATTATTATTTTTATAATGGTATGTTGTAATAATCATGAAGGACCCCTAGATAATATACTAAGCTATGGACTATAAATAATAAGAAAATGAGCATATATCTCATTTATTAGAAATTTAAAAATAAATTAATATTATTTCAAGATAAAAATCTTAATCATTTTAAGACAAGTTCCAAAGAAATTATTAAATGATTTCATTATTTTATAAATAATTTCATCACCAATATATATTGTTAACATTTTTAAAGCTAACAAGATTTATTAGACCACATAAAAAATTATTGATTTGAAACCCATTCTCCCTGAATCCTAATTTTCAACCATCACATGGTTTCCATTAATTTACACTTAACCTATAACATTATTACCAGCTACAAACCCCATCAGATGGCCCGATTAATTAGTAAACTATTATCCTAACATTATTTGACTACTTTATAACTCTTACTAAGCTACCAAATTAGAACTAAACATACCATTTATAGAGTATAATTATGGAAATTGAAAAATAATATCAATCTTACAGACCATCTAGAAAGAAATTAGTAGGAAAATATGTATCAATGTGAAATATTTTTTCTAAACATATCCCAACTACCCCAGTGTCCCACACCATTTCTCATTACATCAACTACCCTACCATAACTGGCATCAACCATCACCATAGGCCAATATCTCATCCCATTTATCATCTAAGTTTCTCATACATATCAAAACATTTACCGATAAAATATCCTAGGTCCCCTAGCCCATTCCTTGTCAAAGAAAACCAATAAAATATGTTATCTAAAAAAGACATAAAATTTGAAAAAGTTCCTAGAGCTAAAAAAATTGAAAAATATTTTCCACACATATAAAAAGGTAATAGGTCCATAAAACCAAGGAATTTAATCCTTCTATGATAATAATTATATCACACCAACCTAAATCATTTATCTTTAGTGAAAAATAATTTTAATTCCTATCATGAATTAACTCTTTTAATTTTCATAGGATTTATAAATCAAGAAACCTATAACATATCCAATATCCAAAGCATAAAACATCATAAACAAGAATTTAACATTCCATTCATATTCTATAAAAATTATGAATATATATAAAATTAAAATACCAATTTCTTTAACCACATTATTAAAATTATTTTTCAATTATATTTTTTATCATGTTATGAACAAAACAACCATGCTACAAAATAAAACATCCAATGCATAAAGATATCATGATTTCATAGTAAAATACAAGGAATAAATATGAATAATACATAAGTGATGATGGACCTAGAAAATAAATCCATCCATCCCTTAGATCCCATGTTATTATATTTCTTAGGTTAATTCCACCATTAATAAAAGGTCTAAAGCATGATAATTTAATTTTTTTCATTAAATCAGGATAAATGTTTCTAATCGCCTACCTTAACATGATTATTTCTATATTCTTAGAGAAATAATGAAACACCAACCACCAAAATCTATTTACATCTTTCATTGGAAATAAATAATCCTTAAAAAATCATCTCATCAATATCCCTCTATCATCCATTGATAAAAATACATGTAAAGATAACATAATAAGTCCACATGTCATGGAGAAAATATAATCGAAAGAAACTTTTAGAGAAGGAAAAACTAACCTCGCATCACTATATATCAATATCTAGAATGTGGAGAGTGAATTTGATCAAAAGGGAATCAAAGGCCACAAAAAAGATATCTTGGTTTCCTAGGGTTGGAGAGAAGATATGTTAAATATAATAATCCAAAGGGGGTCCCTAACTTATATATAGGATACCTATAATGAATTAATTATTTAGAAAAGGATAATTCATTATGTGACTTCCTTAAACCCCCATCCACAAAAACATTAATCACATCATTCATAAAACATAAAAACTCATTCACACCATAAAAAACCAATTCTTTCCATAAATATTTTTTGGGAGGAACCACAAAATTTTACCATGATACCCTTAAAGGCTTGAATAAAATTTTACATCTTGATCACTAAATTCATGCGATGAATCCCTTTTGTATCTTGGATTCTTTCATCTACTACCTTCTCATACCAGATTCTCCTAAAGGAAAATACCTAGTAAAAATATCCCCATAACAATTTGATATTTAAAAATATTATAAACTTATTTTATTTGGTTTGTTACACCAACATGGAGGTTGTATAAATATTTCCACATTAGTGTAATGTGAACAAATAAGTTTAGTTCACGGAATAGTTTTCAAAAACTAAATTACTATAGGCATGTATACATAATGGAATAAAACATGTGATAGCAATTTTCTGATGAGATTAAAAAAATTTCATATATAATTAATGTATTCTAAATTAGATATAATTTTAAAAGAAATAATTTTAAAATAATAAGTGTTATTTTCCTAACAATGTGGAACTTTTTAAGACCACAATAATTCAATACAAGTGATACTGACCAATATATTCCCATGGGTCATCTTGTGGTAGGAACAGTAGTTATGTGGTGACCCTAACCATTAAGTTAATTGTTCATAGAATTTGATTTTGGTTACACTATATGGGAAACTTTAATCATTATTATACAAGAGGAATAGATTTTAGTAAACCATTATAGGGGTTTTATAATTATTTTATCCACTCGACTATCTAATAACCATATTTATTATGATTGAATAATTTCTTTCTACTAGATATGGGCATGATTTTTTTTTGTTTCATAAGTCATGATAAAATATATATAATATATCACTAAATGGATATGATGTGTGAGGTCATCATTTTTAGTGGGATGAAATTCGTGAAAACTACTTGATGAAACAATATAATACATAAAACTCTCTAATAGATATTTCATTATTATAGGTTATGATTTAATTTTTCTTAATCTTATTTAGGTCCCTTATAGGTATGACTTATAAAATTATTAGAAATTTATATCCTTATATGGGAAGTATTCTAAAGGAGAAGAATTATGGGAATCTGAATATGACTTTTATATAGAATTATCCAACCAAACTTGACTCATGGGAATCATATACTAGGTGTGCATCACACATTTGTGATGATAATGATAGAATCATAACTATGAGGTAGATTTATTAATGGTGAAGTAGATATACATGTTGTTAATGAAAAAATATTTCCCATATTAAAATTAAATATCTATGATCAAATTTAACTAAGTCAATTAATATTATAATTAGTGTAATGTTAATTTTATCCTATATAAATTGATTTTTTATTTCCATATCATTTTCTAAAAAGATTGGATTGTATTCACTATTAATAATAACTGTTGTTATATAAGTATCATTTTGATTTTCTATGGAATTTGGATTATGATAATTGGTGTATATATTTCTGTTATGGGTAATTATATTTTTAATATTAGAATTAATATGTTCAGTGTTGATTTTAATTCCAAAAATCATTAGAATTATCACATTAGGATGATAAATAAGAACCATTATATCCAAGTCTATTTTTTTTGATTTTCAAATAATCGATTTTTTGATAAATGTGAACCCTACATGAGAACCATCCATGAATAGAAAACTTCAAAGCATAGAAGCTTCAAAAACCAACCTTAAATTTAAATTTCTAGAGAAAAGGATCCATCATCGATCCTAGAACCATCTATCAAATAATTATATTTTATGAATCCTTGGGTCGACCAACCCGCCGCCTCAACACAATCCTCGCATCATTATCACCTCGAACATGAATCAATCAGGAAGAAGACAGTCAAATGAAACCAGAATCATTCTTACTAAAGAACCTAAAAGTAAAATATATCCAATAGTAGATATGAAAATGCATCAAAATAGGAAAACAACACATCCAAAAACATCACTGAATGCCATCACCAACACATCCCAGAATGCTGAAACACCATCATTGTCATCGTGTATCAAGCCATTACACCGCTCATCACTGGAAACGTCATCATTCCCAGAATCCTACAATATATTACTATATAAAATAATCCAATAATCATTGAGGGAAAAAATCATAAACCTCTTTAACTGGACCAAATCTATCTCCAAACACACCACCTACAAATGTTTCACTAGAATACAATAACATGCCTGAATGGAATCTCCAACAAAATGAACACCAGTATTATAGAGTCACACCACTAAGATGTATCGTTGGTTCAAAACACATCCACCAACACTATCCTAAAACTGCCACAAACACTTTCATATTAGACCAAGGTGAATTCTAGTACAATGGGATAGGCAATAAGAGCAGTGTTTTATGAACGGTCAAACTGTAAGAAACACCGATCATCACTACAACCTTAATCCCAAACCACCAGATCACCTTTAGGGAAAACCAACTTGGGGTTTTTCATGAAGGTTTTAGTGATAATATCATAGAAGAAATAGTTTAAGACCATGAATTGATAGAAAGTATCCAAGGAGCACAAAAGAACAATGAAATAGAATCCTAAAGTAAAGAGAAGTTAGAACTCTGAAATAAAAAATATATATATTTGAAAATGAAGAATGAAATGTAGATCCAACTTCCATGAAATATGATTAAATAGGAATCTTGGGGAAGAAATAGGTATTCCATGGGGATAAATGAAGAGGGATATAGATGATAGGAAACTAAAAATTGCAGTGAAGAAGGATCTTCTGAGGTGATAGAAGGGGTAAACCCTAAAAATTTGGAGGGAGAGCTCTGATGGGAAAGAAAGGTTCCATCCACCTCAAATTCTATCCAAAAATAATAATAATTACCAATGAATCCATATATATGGATAATTGGAACCATTCAATTTTGAATCATTTGAAAAATTTATATCATTTTATTTTAAATGATAAGAAAATAACTATTTACTAGAAAAGGTTAAATGGATCATGGACTATTGAATGTCATACATAAAAGTGTATGTGGACTCATGGGTACTCAATGAAGGGTGGGTTTTAGGTACTTAGTTACCATTATTTATTATTATAGATGTTATATATATTCCTTTATGTTGTGGAAAAAGTATATAACTCATAAAATATTGAAATTTTGTTAGAATGAAGTAAACAAATAAAATAGAGAGTAGTATTAAGATTATTAGTTTGGATCAGTTTTCTGAATACATGATAGAATAATTCATTTATCATATAAAGTAATGTATAATTATATCAAAATGAAATCCTTAAAAACTAAAATATTAGAATGGTCTTCCTAAACAAATAAATTTTACCATTTTTTGACATGGTTTCCTTAATGATGAGTTAATCTAAAATTTCTATTACATTCTAGGGTTATGATCATGAGGAAATATCATTTTTACTAAATCAAGTTCCATATAATGTCTCAATAAAAAGCAATATAATATATGTAATTAAATTAATATCAATATTTATTTTAGGTGGATTTAGGGCCTCGAACCATATGTTGGAAATTTGGGTTATGATAAAATTATTTTGATATTTGGTAAATTATAATTTCTTGGTTATCCCAAAGAGTCTATGTGATATTATTTTTATAATACTACTAAAAGAAAATTGTTTGTTTCCCAAACTAGTGTATTCCTTGAGATGGATAACATTGATGAGGTAGTTAATGGGAGGAATGTTTAACTTGGTTAATTTCAAAAACAAAAAATAGTAATTTTTTTGAGATGGGGGTTGATTCAATTTCACAAAGAGTTATAGAAGAAGAACTATCTCATACTACACAAGAACCTCAATGCTTAGGTATTATATGAAAACTAACCATGAGATATTGAATTCTCATAGAAAATAATGATGAGTTAATGTATATAGATGATGAAAATACAACATACTCAGAGGCTATGTAGATTTATTATTTTGTGAAATAGTTAAAATCCATGGTATCTGAAATGGAATCCATGTACACTTACCAAATTTGGAACTTAGTGTATGAACATGATGGGGAAATTAAAAAAAATTCAAGAGTATTTTCTATAATAAAAATGAAATAGATGGTATCCTATTTGTATATAGAGTAGTTCGGATGGAAAAGGTTATACGAAAATTCATGGTATTGTATATGAAGAAATTTTTTCACCATTTGTGATGATAATTTCTATTATAATTTTTCCTAGAATAGTAGTTCATTTTGATTATGAGATATATCAAATGGATTTCAAAACATATTTCCTTAATTATTATTTATTCAAGAATGTGTATGTGATAAATCCCAATTTTTGGAAATTGGAAATGAATCTTCTATGGTATGAAAGTTATAATAGTTTATTTATGGATTAAAGTAGGCTTATCGGACATTGAAAATTTATTTTAATGATGAAATAAATGTTATTTAATCATTAAATTTTTGTAATAATACTATATATATAAGTGGACTTATGGTAAAAAATTGGTTTTTTTGTGAAATAAATTTTATCAGAAATAACATCCTAACACTTCACTTTTTAAATATGTGGTTAAGTAAACTCATCTCAAGTAATGACATGGGTTATTCCACCAAAATAATGGGTAAACAAATCTAGAGATATAGATCAAATAGATTTCTTGGACTTATTCAAGACACATATTTTGTTATTGTTCTAAAGATATTTATTATGGTGAACACATAAGAGGGTTCATTAGTAGTGTTACATTGAACAATTTATAATATTATTTTAGATCCTTCGAAGGATTTTGAAAGTATGTATAGATTTTCTTATGTGACCTGAATAGTTTTTACTTGGAATCCCATGTTTTTTATGAATCTTGATGTATCTTATGATCATATAATTTCAAGTATATACAAATATAATTTTGGTGATAGTAAATAGGTTGGGATGATGAACATTTTTATGTAATTATGAATGACTAAGGTTATGGTCATAATCATTAAATGATTGGAATAGCTTCATGTAATGTTTTAAATAGATGAATGTCAGAAAAATAACATAGATTATATGAATTCTAAAACTAGTTTCATGTTTTCCCTAAATAATGGATCTATTAATTGTAAGAGTTCCAAATAATCCACCATAATAGACATGATAAGAGAGGAATGGTAAATAACTACTTTATAAGCTGAAATAGAAGATATTTAGATGAAGAGTTTCATTTTGAAGTTGAGGTGACTCATAACATTAGATTATTGATGATGATTTACTTTTACAACAATGTAAATATCACTCGGGGAAAGGAACCCTAGTATCATAAAAGGACTAAACAAGTCCCTCATAATTACAATCTTAAATGAATGATCACTGAGTGAGGTGATGTTATGTTCTTATGGGTGGACATAAATTATAGTGGAGCAAATAAATTGAAGATATTTTTATCATAGGAGAAATAATAGGGTCATGTAAGGACTCTTGGTATATGATACATAAGAGTTTGATCTAAAAATTTAATAATGTATCATGTTATTATAATAAAAGGAAATATCTATTTATGAATCATTCATCTGTATTTTAATTTAAAATACAATAATGGTGGAATGATTATTTAAAATTAATGTATGAATTAGTTTTATCCCTAATACATGAGAATTATATTGTATTATTGGTTCTAAATATATGTTAGGATTATTATGAGTAGTTTATTTATGAAGTAATTAGCGGTGAATAATTTTTTATACTAACCTGCTAAGTATATCCCACAAAATGTCATATAGTCATTGATATAATTAGTAGTGAATACATTTAGTAAATCATTTTCCCCTAAGGTTGAAGAAATAGATATCAGTATAACCTTCATTCCTTAATATGACTATTATGAAATCTTTTATAACTTATCAAATCAGGGGTGGCTGGGTTTGTTTCTGATCATGTCATCTATTGGAGCAAGATCAATACAAGATTTTTACATCATATGATGAGAAGATATATCTGATCCATTGTTGATTTAGAATGGTAAAATAGATATATTTTCTTAATTGACTCAAATAGGATGAAGTCATCTACTTGGATGGTAGGAATATGATATTTTCATCTTCTAGATAAATTCCATGTGTTGTATTCATCTATCTCATTAATTTTTTTTGAATAATAAGGGAATGGATAGATGAATCATACTAGATTTAAATGGTTTTATTTATGGTGGGTGTCATTGGAAATGAGATTATATAGTTATAAATATGATCTATATGATATATCTTGAGGTTACTATGTTCATGTGAGATAAGATTATGTTTAATGGAGATGACACTGGACCCATTTGTAGCTCTATTTTCACTAATTATTTTCTAGAGACCACTCTTTTCTTATATCTATGAAATGAGGAGTTTGAACATGTTATGAATTATACTAAGGCACATAGGATACCTAATAAATCCATTGTATATGGATTAATTTTTTTAAAAGAGTGCTTTCATACATAATTTAGTGAGAAAAATCATATGAAATACAATTTTTGATAGATTTATAAATATTGTGATGTTTTTTATCATGTCCATATAAAATTTAAGTGAAATTTGGATATTGGGGTATATTTAATTAAATTCTATATATCTTACTTTATGATATACCCAAATTTTATAAAATGTTTTCTTTGATAAGGATATCTTACAATATGATGCACTTGAATCATATAGGAGTCTTGTAAATCCTTTTACATATAAATTATAGTGTATGGTTATGTTTCACGATTACATGAATCCGATTTATGTCCATTTCCACATCACTTACCAAAAGGTACCTTCAGTTTATAATCCATTAGATACATTATTTAATTATTTTCATAATTTATTTATGTTTTCAAAGAAGAACAATTCATTGGGAATTAATTTGTGTCCTAAGATATGGAATATGATAATAAAAACTATCCATTTGATAAAGAGAAATATGGGTGTTGATAAAACAATGAGATCCTTACATGTTGATATTACCATCATTGAATCCATACTAATAAAACACTATATTACTATCACAACTCAATTTATCAATAAGATGAATGTGCTAGACCCACTTCAATGTTTCAATGTCCTTATGTTGTGAATTGGGACCCATTGGTAGGTGGATTGTTTATGGAGGTTAGAAGTAGTTTCATGATTATCCTATGATCTTAATCAAGAAAACTCTATTATAGAAGAATATAGAGGCTTCTCTAATCTAATTTTTGGTGTGGTGATTATTCTTTAACCCTCATACTTTTATCCTTTATGATTGATTAAGAATATAAATGGGTTGGTTCTACAACAATTTGATCATTATATGATAACCTAAAACCCATAACACTTTATATACATAAGAGATAGATTAATGTTATGGTGATACAGGAAATCTAGTAGAATATATATAGACTCAATACTAGTTACTATAGTAAGTCTTTATCCATAATAAATTCCATATCACAAGTTATAACTCTTAGTAATATGTATACCTTTATTCAGTATAATAGTTCCATTATAATCAATCTTTTTTTAGAATACCCACTAACTCCTATAACTAAATGATCTCTAGATTTTTCAATCTTCGTAAAACTCAACTTCCATTATAATTGAATTAAATATTCATTCATATAAAATGTATAACTCCCATTACACATGTCATCATATGTCCTTTTAGGTTCAAATTGGGATATAAATGAAAGATGTTCAAATTTATTTATTAAGGAACATTGAGTTCTAACTAATCGGGTTTTACTCACCGCACACTTCCACATCTTAGATACCAATGTTCAAATCCCAAAACCCCCCTTGGGGAATTTATGGCATAGGTGTTGATGTATAAGATTATTTAGGTTGTTTTTAAAGATGGTGATGATGAATAAATGATACCATAATGTGTGAAGACCCATGTAAGGTCTTCATGACACTTGTCATTTGAGCCAATCAAATTAAAGAGCTTTATATGGATTGGTTTAACTCATAGAGGTTTTTTTCCCATGTCCTTGGGGACTGAAGGGGTGTTTGTTGTTTCCGTAGTTTTGACCTCTATTAACTTAACTAAATTACACGGATGATTCCTTAATATTGATTTAATTTTAGGTAAAAAGTAATTTATTCTTTATCTATTATATAATTAAATCTTGTTAATTTAACACTTGATAGTCTATCTTCTGGTATGATAATTTTTAATAGATGTTTTTCATCTTCTAGTAATTAAACAACAAGTTCTTAAAAATGAAATTATTATTACTTTTACAATTTTTGGAATTTTAACATTAAAAAAGAATTGGTTTTATCCAAAATTACATGTACCATTTCGAAAATAGTATTTTCTTTTTTTTTTAAATGTGATACACCTTACTAGTGGTGGAGTAAAAATGAAATATAACCACAAAAACCATTCTATTAAATTTATATAAATTTTATTTATTATTCCTGATAAATACATTAAATGAAAAATTATTAAAGAAACTAAGTTTATTCATCCTACTAGTCTAAAATTCACAAGGTTTTTTTATGAAAACCCGAATAATATTATACTTTATATAGAGTATAATAAGTAGTACTAGTGGATTTCACATAAAAAAACCATTAGTAATTCAATATTCATAGAATAAAATATGGGTTATTTAATTAGGGATTTCATTCCTTAATTTAGATATAGAGTTTAATTGTGGAGTTCTGGGTGTTTAAAAAATGAGTAATTCCTTATTCTATATAAAACTTTAAAAAAATTAGAATTTAGAAATATACAACCATGATAACTTCTTATGGTGAAAATTTGTTCGGTTTTTAATGTTTTTTAAATGTATAAAATTTTATAAAATAAAAAGAGAGATTCTAATTTAAGATGTTGAAAATAAACCTATGTGAATCTCGTGTAATCATCAACTAAGGGGATCATAAAATATTTTACTCAAATAATTCAAATTTGTGAACATAAAAATATGTTTATGTGAAAAAATAATAATGGTTTTTATGTTCAGACTTCTCCAATGGATTGAAAGATCGAATTATGTTTCTTACTGTATTGAAAAGGATCATAGACCCTATAATAATTATATTTATCCTCTTATAAATCCCTCACTAGTGTTTTTAAATAACGGTTTGTTGTTTTTCCAACATTGTAGTGTCCTAAAAAATATGAGACATGGAAAACAAATCCTCAAATTCTCTAAGGAAATTTATATTCTAGAAACAAATGTTCTCTTTTTATAATGCATGTAAATTATCATTCCCATCATTAGAAAACAAATGAACTCTTTATGAACTTGTGATGTCACTTTTACCATTCCAAAAGTTCATTAAGTAACCTTTATCTCATTAATGACATAAGATAAATTGGTTGAGCGTGATTCCTAAAACACAAAGTATATGATAAAGTAAATAAGTACTAAGGAAATAATATCATAGATATAAAAAAAATTCAAAGCACTTTGCCTTAAATTTGAAATAATATTCTGAGGTAATTAAAAATTAACTTAAGGACGAATAATAAATTATGGATATTTTTGAATTAGTAATATATAATATTTTTAATAATTTGATTGGTGGACCTTCTAGTAGTGTTGTTGGTGTATTTTCTAGTGGTAGGTAGAGGACGGAAAATGAGATGCATATTTGAAGTCCGTGAAATCCTAGTTATGGTATTTTTTTCATCACATTATCCTTATAGGGAGCTATTTTTATATATTTCATGTGTTGGATTGAATAATATTTGATTTAAATAGGTAATATTTTATAGAGGGAGTGTTATTAGTGTGGTAGGATAGGTAATTTTTAATATTACCATACTAAGATAACTCAATAAGGATTGTGGATAGGCTCGGGCCAAACCCATGATTCCCAAGAAAGATGAGGTGGAAAAAAGTAGATATATAATATAACATAACCTGGGTGTTTATATAATATAAGAGGATATAAAATTTAATGGTAGTAATATAGTTCACAATTCTGGTAGATAATAGAGTTTAGTCTATGATATCTAGTGTAGGACCACAGATTTGATACAAGTAGGTTTATATTGGATCATGTTCTTGTTGATGAAGGTGGGGGACCCATAATAGTTAAAGGAAAAAATTGGTTACTAAAATTTTATCTGGTTAATTATTTGACACAGGGGTAACCCATTAATTTATTTATATATGTTTGTTGGATGGTTTATGTCTCATATTAGATCAAACATCAAGATTATTTACATAAGATACTCCATTAGGAAAGAGTTTGGATTGATAAAATAGAAGTCATGTAAATTCCTTAGTTTTTAGTGGATATAGACACTTATGGGACTTATTGATCATGAAAATGGATACATTTAATATTATCATTAGTGTGGATAAGATAATTCACTTTTGGGCCCACATTAATTGTTACCATGGGAATGTTTCATTCACTTGTCTTGAAGGATATAAGAATTCCTTCATAGGAGAATAGTAATTTTATATACACTAACCTGAGCCAAATACTTTTATGTTTGGAAAGATTACATAACTAATAGTCGGAAAAATATTCATAGTTGAGTAGGTTATAGTTACACCTAGTTTCCATCTAGTATATGATCATTACCAAGATATATTCCCAAGATAATTCTAATGTTTTAAACCTAAGGGGTAGATTGATTTTACCATTGACTTATTCCAAACTATTATTCCCATATTAATACATTATATTTTATTTCACCAACTGATTAAATTGAGTTAAAGATTTTGTATGAAGACTTTGAGAATAAGTGATTTATACTGTCGAGTACCTCTCCCTAGTCTGATCTAGTTTTTTCCACTAATAAATTTGTTAGAAACATTATATTATAAATATAAAAACAAAATATCAGCCAAATCATTATGAAGAAATAGTATTGAATCTATAAGAAAACAATTTCAATTTTTTTTGGGATATTTATGGTTATATAATATGAATATATATAATTGGGTTATCATCAATTATTTAAAAATTCAAAATATATTTGAAATATAGTGCTTCACGGGATGTATAAACATTATGGGCTTCTAGTATTTCCATTTAGACTTATGAATAAACTGATGGTGTTCATGAATTTCATAAGAATGATCATTTATCCATATATGGACTCTTTAAATCTAATATTTATTTATATAATTATATTATATGCATGGACACAAGAGTTATATGGGGTGAATTTGAATATCTCTTTGAAAAATATTTGTGCAAATTTACTGATAAAAAGAAAATAATGTTCCATTTCTATATATGAGTGGTTTTTCCACATAAATATCCTATATGAAGAAAAAATCTCAGTTAATCCAGAGAAAGTGGAGGAACTGACATCTTACAAATTTAGTTGTCTTTGGAAACTATTCATTTGACCCAAACTGTTCTACTCCTAACTAAGATTCAAGTATGTGATGAATTATCCCAAGTTTATAACTACTATACTCAACTATGAAAAATGGTTCATATTTAATAGCATCCATTTAATGTTTGAACTTGATATGTTCCACATTATAATCTCATGTTTGTGGTAGTTCAACTTTAATGGTTATCAAAATTCTAAAATTATCTTGATGGGAGTGGATAATTCATCTGAGCTTATCTGGAATGACTTTATTCCCTCCCATTACTATATTGTAGCATTTTTTTCTATTTATTGATGTTTTCCTATAAATGAAAACATCCAATGAAAATCAATCTTAATTTCTTCTCAATAATGTTGTAAAAAACATCATAGGGAATCTGTGAAAAAAAATGTTTACATATGGGGAATGTTACTCCTTCATGTGGAACTGGTTTGTTGAGCATATGGATGATGGTAAACAATGGGGGTAAATTAAGATGTTTTTTTGATGCGTGGTTAAAATATGTCAAACCAACTTATTAGAGTGGGGTAGTTCCAAAAGATGCCTTTTTTTAAGAGTGGTGGATGATCTGGGATCTTCATAACCATAGTAGAAATTTTGAGTTGAGAAACTATGTCCACTTCATGGAACATTGAATGAAGTTTGTAATTTATGATATCGTGTCTTTATCTCATTTTTTCACCATTTGGGATGACCATTTAGATACCTCTATAATGTATGTTTAGTATGAGATTAGTATCACATGTTGTTGAGTCAGTTGGTTCAGACTATCATTTTTCTGAAGCTCAACACATATGGTTTTCTTCCAATTATATTATGAGATTTTGTGGTATTGTTAAATATAATCACAGTTTGATACTCTTGGAATGTGATGATTATTATGATTAGTTAAACCCTTTAAAATTGATGACTTGATCCCTTTACTAGAGACTCTCCTTTATTCGTTAATATATATGCTAAATTAATGCCTCTTTTTTATTATATTAAACGTATGTATTATCCTCACTTGTATATGTACTACCTTATTATAGATTTCAAGAAGTTATTTAATTTTGAAGAGTTTTTTTCATATAGGTCATGAGAATAATATGATGGTAGATATCATGGATTCTAATGGTGATGGATACCGTCCACTTGTGTTTTTCTCATACTTAGTATCCTTTCCTACCGATTTTAATAAAATAAAAAATGGGACCACCTCGGGATCCATCACAAAATACCTCCATAGAATTTTCTTATGGTTTAATTTTTTATTATCAAAAAAAATAAATTTTATTCAGTATTTTAAATTATTATTTTTAATATCATGACTAGTTAATTTTGATGATTCATTCAAGATTTCTCCTGATCAGTGTTTTTTTGATGGGCCTAATGAATAATTTGGTGAAATTAAAATGGAATAATTGGTATCATGCCACATTTATATCATTGAATGAGAGTCTTACATACTCTGATTCTAATTATGCATAATCTAGAAAAGATTTTTACATCATTTTTTTATGTTTCAGGGATTTTTTATGAGCATTATTGATATAGGAGGTGGGTAGTTACTTATGGGTCTTCTCAGGTGATACCACATGAGAATAATACCTTATCGCCTAATTTATTTTTCTCACTATGTTTTACAATATAATTTAATGAGATTAATTCCTTATTATAGATATATCGTTGGAAAATATTGACCAAAAGTACTTGAGATACATCTCTCCACAATGGGTCTTGAAACTGTAGTATATTTTTCAGGTATATTACCTAAAAATATTCTATTTTGAGATGTCATATACCCATGTAAAGAGAATGTCAATAAATATTCTCTTATCAGAGAAACATAGGAACATATAGTGCCTGAATCTACCTAGGAATGGTGTATGTTCAACCTCATTTATTATTCAAACCAAGAATAGATAGAGATGTTGGGTAAGATGAATTTATATTATCATATGATCATTTATTCACTATTATAAAATAACATATTCATACTGACATTGTATTTATATGTATTTGTGATATAGGATCAAATCATTAATACAAAGTCTATTTTTTATGGATTTAGGATGGGAGTGAGGTGTTATATGTTCATAGTAGGGCGGTGGTTCCTATTTTATTGAGGGAAGAGTTTATGTGGAACTTCAAAACATATCAATGGGTAGTGTATGAATGACTAATGTATATTTACCATAATTTCAGGCATTTCTTATGGTGTCCAATTATATGGAGGGACATTTCAAGTTATTCATTTTGATTCCTCTCTTATTAGTGGGTGATAATAGAGCATTAAATATCAATAGGGTTTCTTTAACCATTTCTAGATCCCATAAATAAGTAAGATGACATTTCCATGTACTTTATTACTATGATTTCAATAATTCCTAAGGGTTGGGATGTGGTTTGGTTTATGGTAGACTGGCTGGAGAAGGTCACTCACTTCTTTTTTATCTAGGAGACACAATTAGTGGATGACATTAGAAGGAATTATGTATGGTATATTTTAAATATAGAAGTTATACCAATGTGTGTTGTATAATAACATAAGATTTTAGTTTTAAAAGAATATAAATTAAAAATGTATATATCGCACACAATAATGAGCTTAAAATAAACAATAAATTTCTTATTAAATTATTATTATTTAAATATGTCCATTATAACTTAGATCTCTGTTTTATAGGTATTAACATGATTAACCACAGTATTAAATATATTAATTGTATTTTTATACAATAAAAATGTACTGATTAATTCATAGGAAATAATAATTTAATTTAAAAAGATATCATAAAAGATTAAATGATATATGTAAAAAAAATCTTTTATCCCCATAAATAACTTTTTCAATGAAAATTAGGTTAATCACTATATATGAACGATTTAAATAATTTTAATAAATAATATTTTTAATAAAATTAATAAATACTATTTTAATTAAGCTTACAAGATATTGAATGATTATATATTAATTTTATAAATCAAAAACACATTTTCGTCAAACAAGGTGTTTATTGTATCTATTTGTGGATATTATGATCAATTTCAAACACTATTTGAAATCGTATTTAATAAAAAGGAAATTATTTATGAAATCATCATTTCAAAAAAAGATGAAGATAAATCATTGGTATTTTTCTAAAATGGTTTATTTTTGGGTGAATATTAAAAAATACCGATTTTTCAAAAAACCTATCATTTATTATATTTTAATCAAATTCATTTTAGTTTTTCATTTTATTTTTAATTTTTTTAAAGTAACATAAGATTCATTTTATTAAAAATAATTAAACTATTGCTATGGTAATCAAAATTATTCAATATTTTGGTATAATATTAATTTTATTCTTAAAGAAAGTATTTTCCTAATAATATTTTTTCATTTCATTTTGTGAACATATAAAAAAATAAATTTATACCTTCAAAAGAAATTTAATATTGAGAATTTTATTTAATATTTTGAATCAGTAGGTTCAAATTTATTAATGATATAATTTTCAATTTTTTCCCATCGTAAATTGTAATCATGATAAAAAATCATCACCTTATTAAAGCATAAAATGTTCAATTATGGATAATATTTTCTGATAAGGTCATAAAATATATTCCTAATTTTATTTTGAAAATAGTATTTTCTATTTTTTCATCCTATATTTAAAAATATATAATTTTCGTTCCAATTTCTGTTGATGACAACCGTTATATTATTTTACGTTAAGATTAATTACAAAAATTCACTCTCTCACTTAATATTTTATCATAATATGGATATAGAAAAAAAAATTATATATTAATGAATCTATATTATAAAATTTAATATGAGTAAATTATGAATATTATATTAATTTTTTTAATATTTATTGATGGTTTTATTACGTTTAATGTTTTTGTAATATTAATCCATCGCTTGTGAAAGAAATAGAAAAAATAAGTTCATTATATTAATAATTATAAAAGTAATGATTTTTGGGTTATTTTTTAGATTATATGAATTTATTATATAACTATAATTTTATTGTTATGGTGAAAATGTTCATATTTTAATTCAATTCATTTCAAGATGCGTTTAAAGTTAATTTTTGGGAATAGTTCCAAAAATTACTTTAAATTAAATTTAATGTTTAAAATTTATCTCCAAAATCATTAGAGAATCAAAAAATATATATATATCAACTCATATGGATTGGAACTTTTAGATACAATAATTATAAGGTCCTTGCCTTAAAGGTTACTTATTCTTAAAGTAAGTCAAGAATTAACATTGGGGATCTTTTTAAGTTTAGTGTTTTAGAGAATTAGGCCATAACTATTATACGATAATTCAAAAATTAAAAATTATTCACTTGTCCTCACTATCCATTTTTTTACAAAATAAAACTATTTAAAATAAAACATAATTTATTTTCATGATAAAAATATTCATAATATTCATTTTTATTTCTTCCTTCCTATTACCCATACTTATACCCAGTGGAAAACATTTAAAAAATGTGGGATGAGCACAAAAATCATAGTAAGGTATATAAGATCAAAAAATAAAACATTATCCAATGAATATTTTGAACTCATTGAAAAAAAATTCAAAAAATCATACTTTTCACCATTAGAACATAAAATCTTTAACATAACTCATGAAATCATAATATTTTTGAAAAAAAATCTTAGTAATCATAAATAATAAAACATAAATCATAATTGTTACTTTTGGAATCCATATCATACAAACATTGTAGATTTCACAACTATATAGGGATAACCCTTATCATTATGTTTGGAATACCCATCACAATATATTCCCTAAATTTCTTACGAGAAACATTATCATTTACCACCGTCACATTACCCAATAGATTAGAGATATTTTATGGGTTCACTGACCCTTGGTTTATCACAGAACCACAGTATACTTAAGCAATTTCCAAGAACCATAACATAATCATAACACATAAACCAAGCATAAAAGAAAAACAACATTTTTACTTTGAAATAACATTTCATATTTACAATCCATGAAATCATAAATGAAAAAACATTATTTTAAAATAAAATTTTCAACTTGTAATGTAAACATAAATACATAATAAAAATAGAAAAGTTATAAATTCCATTCATGGTGTCTATATATATATACAATAACATTCGAAGTTAATTAAATAATCAATCCCATTTTAAAACACAATTAAAACATTTTGAAAGAAAATTTTTTAATCAAAGTGTCACATACCACTTTAAGACTTTTGGAAGTTATTTACAATTAAAACATTTATTTACATATAAATAATTCCTCTAAATAATTTTGAAAACATTGGAAATAAAGATAATGGTTTAGAAGATTAAATCTTTAAAACTTTTAAAATGATATTTAAGATAATGAGTACCTTACAATTTTGAAAATTTGAATTATACGCCACATGAAAGTAAAACATTTCACAAGACATTAACTAACATTATTACAGAATAATATGGATAAGTAATGTAAAAGGTTCTTTATATACACCTTATAAATAAATAAAGGTGCATATCCACAAGAAATGTATCAATGAAAGGAGATAGAGACAAAGTTCCTTACAAAGATCGCATAATTAGATTAAGGAAAAATCAATGAATTAAAAATGTGTGAAAAATATAAATACAACCAATATAAGTGTATATTCAGTTTAAAAAATTCAGAGTTTATTCAAAAATATTCGAGGAAAAATAAAACCAAGGACATGGATATTTAACTAAATGAATGGAGATTGAGTTAATATTTTCTTTACCTTGAGTCTGACTTGTCGCGTACAATATTTAAGTTCTTAAATAATTAAATTATAGTAATTTATAATTTATTGAGAAACTTTATCAAGTTAATTAATCCTTTTATATCACTTATTACCATGTTGTCAAAATTAGAGAATTATTTATGTTCATATCGGACATTTTGTCGATATTCGGTGCTTGAGTCGAAAATGAACTTGTTTTTTATTTGTAAATTGTCCATGTAGAAAAAATTACATAATCTAAAAAATGTTATTCATGATTTAAATATAATATATATCTAGTATATATGAAATTATAATATCCATAATATTTGGATATCAGAATTGGAATGCACCATTTATGGAGACAGTAGGTCGTACGTATGCATGAACGCTACTTTCATCTCTCTGTCATATTAAAGGAATGAAAAATAAATGTTAAAAAAGTATATTATAATTAATTTATAATATATATGTTATATGTCTTATATAATTTCATTAATTTTATCCATTATACGTTCCATGTATGGCATGAACGAGTCATATCACTTTGAGGGGTCGTTAATCCACACTTCCTCAAATACATTTATTGTATTTACACATTATAGAAAGCATAAAGGTATATTATAAATAAAAATTATAGAATAATATAGACAATAAATATAACATATATCATATATAAATATAGTTCCATCATAATGGACACCATGATAGGTGGTAGGAGAAAATTCAACAATCATTGTTTCTTGAGGAAATAGTATGTCGTACACAGAAACAATATGTATGTATGCCTTTGATGGAGGTGTGTGTAATTTTAGGCCATAAAATTTTCATAAAAGCATACTGGTATATTAAGGATACTATTTTTGTAATAAAATAATTGATTAAATAGTGGTTAGGGTGTGGAGAAGGAAACTAAAGGAAAGAATCTTGAGAGGAGACATTACCACTAAATTGGGTATCTCCTTTTGATTTGAGCCTGAAGGATTTATTGAATTGCCTTAATCCAAAGTTAATGATTCTATGAGTAAGGTATGATTTTTTTGAGATTATTTGATCATAGTTTAGATGATCCAAGAGGCTTTATATGTGTGATCAAGTGGGTATAAGTGGTGTCCTTTTATAAGAGGGAGGAGTGGCACTTTAGGAAAGTCTTGAAATATTATTTTATAATAAATTGATTTTAGAATTATAATATGTCTAAAGTGATATATTTTCTATATAATATGAGGATAGTTTTAAATCCTCTCAAAAAATATGCTTTAGATAAGTTTAGGATACAAAATTAACCTTATCTTTTGGATTTAACCCTTAGTTGAAAACATTAACTCTTACCATATCTAATTGTATTTTCATAATATATTGTTACTATAGTTATTATAAAATGACAAGAGAACCAAAATTGGATCATTAATGACATTTTTAACATTATATATGTAATTTTTATGAACCTTAGATTTTTATTACTATTATATCCTTTGATAAAATGGTACTTGTTTTAAAAACTAATTTTTTCCAATTTTGAAACTATTTAGTAATTGATTTTTATTAAAGTCATAACACCATGATTCCTTCAAAAAAAGCATTAAATAAAATTTAATATGTCATATTCAACCGTAAAATTACTTTATGGAATCAAAATTTTTGAATTACATTTATTTTAATATTTATAATATCATTTATTTTAATATTTCATTAATGTGGTAATGATTACATTATCATTGTGTCATAAATAAATTTATTTATTTAATGTACAAAAATTTTAAACAAAATTCCATGATGTAGGAAATATTTTTAGATTTCTAATGAATTTTTATAGTCTAATATATTAGTTATATAAACCAAATTAAATTTTTTTTGGTTAGAAGATACATGTTTATGTTATATTTCTCTTTTCTTGAAATTAAAGATTATAAAAGGTCGTTATCACATCGAAGTGGCTCCATGGGGTCCTAAATTCGACCCAAGGATGATCATGGTTAGACATATCTCATCCAATTGTATTATGAAATGTGTTAGGGTAGTTTTATATTATTATATTAATATTTTTTACCCTTATTTACTTAATTTACCCTTTAACCATGGTAAATAAATATAATTATTAAAGTTACAATTCATAATGTCCAAAATTAAACGGTACCTATTTACAAAAATTGGAACTTCAAATTACAAATATGGAATCCATTTTTCCAAATTCAAAACCCATAAATTTTAGTAATTAATTTAAAATTAATTCATGTTGTCAAAACCATAAAGCGGATTTTTAAAAGATAAAACACTAAAAAACATTGAATTATTTGTACATCTGAATTCAATATAGAATAAATAAAAATCACCTATATTATAATAAATTATAAACATATATTCTATTTATACTTAAAATTCAATAAAAATATTATTTAACCATATAAATTATCTCGATGGAAAAAAATTTTGCAATTAAAATTTAGCGTATTTTTACTATTCATAAAAAATGATAGTTATCAAAAATATATCAAAAATTCATCCAAAGTAAATTTTAATGTTATTATTATAAATAAAAAGTTTATTTTTTTAATATAACAAATAAAGGTTTCAAAAACTAAATTTAATATGGGTTCTCCATCAAACGGTGGTAAAACTATATTTTTAGAAAATTACTTCAATTATCCGAAAAAATGAATTTGTTCTTATATTAGGTGTAGAAAATACATAAGATGAATTTTAAAAATTATATTGGATTAACATGTCATTAATATAATCCAAAAATATTTATATGATTTTATAAACACAATTATTCTCCTTTAAATAGTTTTTCATAAAAACACATCCTTTATATTCAATTGGTTTTTATTTGCATTTATAATAAATTTGGAAACCAAAAGAATCATTATTTAAACATGTGTAAACCATATTTTAATAATTCAGTTGATAATATTCATTCCCACCATTCCAATAGCTAGGTTATAATGGTAACATATAAATAATAACATTTAGTTGCTCATTTAAGCTTGATGTAGCATATCATGTATTCTATTAAACATAGTGTTTCTTTATTAAAAATTGATATTTTACAATAATTATTAGTTAATTTATGTTTTACTTAAAATTATTAATATTTCATTCATGACCCATAAATATTGAATATTTTGATATAACAGTTAAGTTTGAAATGTGGTAGCGAGAGTGTTAATGTAAAATATAAGGATTAAAATAAAAATTAATATTGAATAAATTTATTTTTTAAATTTATATCAACTAAAAACTCTTTATCCTTGAATATAAAGAACTTTGGATCCATTTAACATGACTTCGGCACTTATTATTTATTAGCATTTTATGTATTTATATAACTTCCAACCAACTAACTTATAAATAGGGACCCTCTCTTACTCACACCTCTTGAGTCATTTAACTAGACCAATATCTTCGGCAATATATTTAAAAATATCCTTCACATGTACTAGAGGTTATGGACTCACCATAAAAACAACCTAGAATGCTTAATGTGTAAGACAATGGAGGTTTCTCATATAGTAGGTCTAACTCTAAACTAAGTTATTTTAGGTTTATTTATTTTTAAAACTCCTATATGTCTTATAAAACCATTATTATATAATTAACACATAATAAAAAGGATAATTAAGTGATATTATGTTTATTACATGTCCCTTTTCCGTCTCATTTTCTATCCTTCAAAAAATGAAAATATCTCTCGTGTGTCGTGTTAACTACAACCTTCTCATAGCAATGTGTATCGTTTCCATCACTAGCTCATATGGATGGTTAAAATTATTAATCAAATGGTGTATTAAATTTATCATTCTATAATTATTATTTAATGATAAAATATTATTTAGCCTCTTACCCATTGATCTATTGAAAAATGGTAACATCCATTGTGAATACGTATAGACTAACACCTCCACAAGGATACATAATTCGATTCTCATATAAACCATCCATGGATGGTTATAAAAATATTTTTAATTTTTATAATTAATGTTTTTTTCATGGTTATTAATTTTGATATGATGTAACTAATATTCCATTTACCATAACCAACCTGCTGAATTAATTTTGTACTTATGAATCGAATTTCCTCAAAACATATGATAAGAACTTAACTAATTTAGTCACTAAATATGAATGGTAATAAAAGAAATAATTATAGTGTAATTGTCATGAAAATGGTTCTTAATTGATTAGGAAATTAAAAAAAATATTATTCAAGATTTGGATAACATATGAGATAGATGAGGCTAACAGTGATGAATTTTTATTTAAAACCATTTTTAATGTATCTATTTCAAATATTTTTCCTTCATGTTGAGGTTCATTTAAATGTTTTAATAATTTTCGTTTTTATGCATCATTGATTTTTAAGTCGAATTTTAACTAATTTTCACTTTGCATAAATTTTTTTGAAAACTGAATCAGCTAATGTTTACAATACAGGTCACTTTTTATTATTTTTACTTAAGTGGTAATGAATTTATTTAACATATATAGAATAGGGAATTTCCCCCCAACATTAATATTATTCATTAATAAGATTCATATAATTGTATTCTGGTTTTTCATTAAATATCATATTTCTTAATCTTCTAAAAACATTTCATTTTTATATTTTAAATAGAAATAATATTTTAATCATTGCCATTTTTTGAACCCTGAAAGTGATGCATATATTTTTCACAAAACTATTTTAAGATATTTTATGATTTAAATAAATGATTTTAGGTGTTTCTCTCATTATATTATTCTTTGAAATTTTATATTATGATGGGTGAGGATGATATATCTCTAATGAAAGGTGAGTTTGATATATCTCTCCAATGCATTGGGTAATGTGATAGAGTTAATGATAATTAAGTTACTCCTATGGGATATAGAAGAAATAAATATAATAGTAATTGATTGGTTATGATAATTGTATAGATATTATCCTAAGGTACCTCCATGAATTTTCTATTATTTTAAATTCAAGCATATAATTTATTTTATAATTTTAGATAACATGCCTATGTTTAAAGTAAAAATTATTCACTCTTTAATAGTGATATTTTTTTTAAATAAATTATTTTTATGACTTCTCATGGTTTAAAGGAAAACCTCATGGTTATATTAAATCCTTGATAATTTATTATGTTATATTTTATGAAACATTGGGTGATTAAATGTATTTTTATTTTACCTAAATAATTAGATGAGCTAAATGTTTATTATTAAAAATAAAATCATTCATATAAATTTTCTTAAATTTATATATGAAAAAAATGTTTTTCTTTATTTATATATATGTTACATAGTTTTGTTCCAAAAGTGATTTAAAAAATATCCAATGGATTAAGGATGAGTAAGAACATAACATGTTAGATAATTCTAATATTCAAATTCAACTAAAAATAAGCGAATATATTTTGAATAAAATAGGAGATTAAATTTAATAATTAATTTTCATGAGAATAATCGACATTGATTTGAATCTTACACCTTGAATTATAAAGGTTTTATTTGTTTATGTTTTATCATTATTCTATCTCATTATAAAACCAAATGATCAGGTAAATGTAGAAAAATTCAACCATTTCTATTAATACCACAATTAAGCTTTTATTAAAGAACATGTTATTATAGTTGGTATCAGAGCAAGGGTGTAGATAATTTTAGAGGTTAAGAATTTATCATTTAATAATAATTTTATGGTATTCAATAAAATAATGAAAAAAAATCCAATTTTTATCATAAATATTAAGGAATATATACCACTATGGAGTTTTTATGTGATGGGAGTAATTTAGGATACATTTAATGAGTATTAATAAATTTTTGAGTTATAGGTAACCCTTATGTTTAACTGGAGTTCTAGTGAAAATGTTATTTATTTTAGAATCAGTTATTATTATGTGGAGATAAGTATAAAGTCATTTATAACCTTTATTTTTCAGATGATATTTGATGTTGATGTAATTGTGGATCATTGGGATAAAAAAAATTAGTTTTGGAACATTTTTTTTGTCATATAGATATTCATTGGATTGAAAAGTGACTTAGTGATAAAGTGATTAATTTTATTTTTGAAGAAGTTTTATATATTGGGAAAATTATATGATTAATTTAAATATATATATAATTTGATAATGTGGGATTTTATTTCTATAATAAAGTGTAAATTATCATTTTTAATCATATGTTAATTTATTTTGGGATTTTTGTGATTTTGCTTAGTTATGGAAAATATTAGCATATTTTGAAGATTATATGATTATAGAAAATAATTTTTTTGAATGTGAAATTATGATATATTAATGTTATTTAGAGAAAATTGTTACGTTTATCTTGGTAGAATATGTGATCAAATTATTATAATATTTAGAATTCAGTTTTGTTTAAGAATTTTTTGAATAGTTTAAAGGTTAGTTATATATAGAATGATTGAATTTGAAGTTTTAGTATTATTATTGAGGCTTTGTAGATTATTGTAATTTTTATCATATTATATATTATGATATCATTTTTAAACCATTTTTTTGGATAATGAAAATAAATATGAGGAATAACTCATCATCTTTTATAGATCTTATGATCCCTTATCATTTTGTTTTAGTGCTTTAAGAATGAGAACTTCAACTTGTATATTCATCACCTAGAATAATACATGAGATACAAGTAGAAAATAAATTAAGTGTAAATTATTATGAAGTGAAATGAAATCATCTATATATATATTCTTAAACTCTCTCTCTTAGTGGTAAAATAAATTGTCAAATATACCAAGTCTTATACAGAAATTAACACTAAACTATTAATGGAAGATTTAATAAACTCATATACAAGTATGATTATTATAGAGATACATTATGTATTGAAATAATATTTTTTCTACACATGACCTAGAAATTAATTATCATGATTAAAGATATATATTAATTTATTATAATGATATGATAAATTTAATTTGAGATAATAAAATTAAAATGGTAAGGAAATAATTTATTTAAGAATTAGTGAATGTAAAACCCAAATATTTAATTTAATAATAAAAATACATCTTATTTCATGTACCATATGAAATATTAAGCTTAAAAATAACCATGATATACTATTAAAATACTATTATTTAAAATCTAATTGTTATCTATAAGTGATTTATTTAGTGGGTATTAACAAGATTAAACACATTATGAAATATAAGTATCAAATTTTTATTCAATAAAAATGTACTAATTAATTCTTAGAAACTAAAACTCATCTTAATATATATATATATATATATTAAAGTATATTTTTATGAGATAATAGTTTTTTTTATAAATAATGTTTTATAAAAATAAAATAATTTTTATCATTATAGATGAATGATTTTAATGAATTTTTGGATCATATGTTTAATAAAATAAATTAAAATTAATTTAATTATAGTTACTAAATAAGTAACAAGTGTAAGTAGATTCTATTCTTTAAAAAAATCTCAAAAAACATTTTAATTGTATTTTTTTTAATAATATAATGATTAATTTATTTAGATTTTAGAAAACTATGTTGGATAAAGTGAAAATAATTTTTCATATCATCTAGTAAAAATAAAATTAATATATACCTTTTGGATTTGTATTAAATGTTTTATTTTTGGGTGAATTGGGAGAAATACATTTATTGTAAGAATATATAATTTCTTATAATTTATTTAATGTTATTTCCAATTCATATTTGGTTTTATATTTTTTTTAAGACAAATATATTTTATTTTTCTAGGATTTAAAATGAGTTTTCATGGAAGTAATTTATTTCCTATGTTGAGCCAATGAGTTAATGTTTAATGTGATTTTTATACCTCTTTGAAGGGTTACATGAATGTTTTTAAGGAAAATTATCTCATGAGTCTTCATGTTTTATATGAAACCTTCGTGAGTGTGATTTTTCCTTTGTGATTTCTTATGAGACATTTTATGAAATTTTTGGAAAATAAGTTTATTTCTTAGGTAGGTGAATAATTATTCAATTTTATATTTTATTAAAAAAAAGGTAAACATTATTATGCGTTTTTATGAAATTTTAAATGGACTAATTGGTTTTATTTACTTTTATATCCCTTACCGAAATTTCATTTAGCTCATCACCTTTTTTTAAATTCTTTCATAGGGAATATGGGTGAGTTGGAACTATATAAAGGGATAACTTTTCACAATATTGATATGGATTAGAATGAAAAATATGTTTTTAATGAAACATTATTTTAAAATTAATAATTATGTTTTGTGAAAAAAAAATCAATGGGGTGGAAGTGTCCACATTTTATTATAATTATTTTATAAGTAATTATTTTTTACAAATTATCTAAAACTCTAAAACCAAAATATCCTAAAAATGTAAGAAAAATAAATCCATTTTATTAAACAACTATTAATTGGATGACTAAGGTATGATCTGTTATATATAGTCTCAAAATTTGATTGATTTTTAGAAGGGTTATAAAAGTCAATGTGGACTATTATAAAGTTAAGTACATCTTATTACCCATAAAAATACGGATAGATAAAGATAATGATTTGTATATTTTAGGATATAATTTAAGAGTGTGTGTTGGGTTTTATTGGGGCTTGGGTGGAATATATTACATTTATATATTTCTCATAAAATAAAATCTATTAGGCTATGATATAGATGGATCTCTTTGAGGATTTTCATAGTAGACCATGTTAGTCATATCTCTATTGGATATAGGTGGTTGATTTTTTTCTTTATATGGAAAAGCCTAGTGTATTTTCTCACTATGATAGTGTATTATATTAGGAATCAATTAGTTACCACTAAATATATAAATAATTAACATATCTACCAAAGCTCAAAATTTTTATAGATCATTGTGGGTGAACAAGTATGCATAAAATTACTTTCTAGGATAGTTTATCACTGATTGGGGTAATAGTGGAATCTCACACCAAGTTTTATTTATTAATTAATTTTTTAAAGTGAGTTGGTACTATGTACTATCTATTATATCATACTCCAAGATATTAGGCTATATATGAAATATTCCACATATCATAGCTCTAGGGGTATGATCTAGACACCATTCATCTAGTTGATAGTAGTGATGTTAAATTAGATCTAGATTCATCTTTTAAAGAGTGTCTAATGTGATTTATTGACTGAATTGAGAAGTAATAATAGGGAATGGAAATTCCTCTAGCATATGTGTAGTTGCAAAATGGACATATTCACAAGAATACATCTGAGTGGGAATCCAGCATGAAATAATAGTTTCCATGATTGTTCAATGATGATCATTGAGAATGATTCTTGAGGATAAAAATCACATCGGTTGTTAATGACATATAAATTTTGAACTATTTTCTGTAACTCATTTTTAAAATTTTATTGAATTATGACGAAATTATTTTGTTGATTTTTGTAAATTGTTAGATTTGGTGGAAGATTAGATATTAATAATGAAGGACATACTATAGAAATATATTATCAATATCTATTGGGTATTTCATGTAATTTCCTCAAGTGCCCAGTGTAAAATTAAGGTGATTAGTATCCTCTGGATGCCCATCTGCTATACAATGGGAATGTATTTAATGGTTGGTAATGTACCAAGTACCCTCTATATACTGATTGATT
Source organism: Viscum album (assembly GCA_963277665.1). Taxonomy (NCBI): domain Eukaryota; kingdom Viridiplantae; phylum Streptophyta; class Magnoliopsida; order Santalales; family Viscaceae; genus Viscum; species Viscum album. Next base: position 684,926,752 of record OY728156.1, on the reverse strand, counting down.
ACTTGGTTATCTTCATGTTATTATTACTTAATAAAATTTTAATAAAATATTTTTTAAGAACATTTTTTAGTCTTCCTTCCCTTTATTCATTATTTAATAAACAAGGTACGTTCCTTGGTTCCAAAGGCTCCTCTACACTAGTTTGAACACATAAAAATTCTTTTCCAATGGTATTTTACTTATTTTGATAAGAATTTTACCACACTATATTTTTTAGGGATTTAATTCACTATTTACTTTTACTTCATCTAAAATCCCTTAATTAGAGGATTTTTGTTTGGAAATAAATTTTCAGTGAATTCCTCTGGGATCAGCTGATGTACAAACATGTTTCAACTTCCCATTATTAAAGGTATTTTTTTGTAAAATTACCTATAATTTATATAGTAGGACACAAAATTTCTTTATTATTATGCGGAAAATTTTTTAGTTTATTTTTTGATAGTATTTTAAGTTGTTCAATGTAGTATCTTAATATTGAAAGATACCCCAAGAGATGGTTAAACCTAAATCCACAAGGTTGGAATGCTATTTTATGGGAATATATTTATATAAATCATGGGAGGTATACATTAAAAAGGAGTGTTATAATTTGGTTGTCTTTTTTAGAAATGGAAAGGAATTTGGAGAAATAGACTCTGAGAATGCTTAGAATCTACCTTCATGTGTGATAATGGAATATCTTGCCTGTATTTTTTTTATCATATTTGGTCATAAAAATTAAAGTGAGTTAAAATATGGGATTAACTCTTTATTTGATAGTAGTGGGATATGTAATGGAAATTTAAAAGTGATAGTTTGAAACTTATGAATGTTATATTTCATGGGAATCATATAACCCTATGATTCTAATGTTTCACTATTATTCTTATTTAGGGAATGATCATGATTTTACTATCATATTTTATGATAGATTATATTTCTTTAGGGTTTGAATTATTTTTGTATTAGGTATATAGTTAGCCTATAATCATGATTAAAATAGACATTTCTTTATAAATGTTGATAAAAAATGAATGTGGCATAGGTATTCTAATAGTTTCTATTTTTTCAAAGATATTGGATTAGTTCATGGCTTCTGGATAATTCATATACCCATCCTATTAATTCATATTTAAGGTTCCAACATAATTGTCAATTTTATCATCATTATTAATCATTCATGATAGATTTTATTGGTCCATGAATTTATCATTATTCTCATGAAAACACTTTTCTTATGATATAGAATTTTAATATTATTTTCTTATATGATATATATCAAGGATCCATAATAATGAGATAACTTTTTCCATTGGTAATGGCCAAAGCAGGTAAGGTCAGGGTCAGTACTGGCTTATTATTGGATAACCCAACTAGGGTAAATTATTATAATTTTATTATTCATTATTTAGTACAATCACACATATATATTGTTAGATGTTATTGATTAATTGTAATGTTTAAATATACCTCTTAAAATATTATGTTTTTATGATCACAAAAAACCCATGCATGTTTTACTAATGATTTCACCTCTGTGAATTACTGGTTATATATTTATATATTAATGTGTATTTTAATATATATATTTTTTCTTTACATCAACAGGTTATGTTATTAAATGTCTTTTATATAATGTATATGGATGTTAATTTTATGTATTTAATGAAAATTAGATAGTATCCTTATATTCATGAATATTTTAATGTCTAAAATTACACATATCTCATAAAATTTGGAAACTATTATTTTATATTAGATCTTTTTCCTAGGAATGAAACTTAAATATATAGATATTCACAATAAATGTTTTTTATCTAATTGATAAAAATTATATTTCATGATTTCCTCTAAGTATAAGATTATACACATAAATGAATGATCTTACATATGATATATGTATTGAATAATGTAACACCTGAAGAATTTAAAAACAAATTTAATATAGAATTCATGAATCAGCGAGTCTCTACAAAACACCACTTCATTATAAACGAGCTAATAAACTTAAATTTTCCAACTCTAAGATTTGAATTTTGAAAATTTGACATACACGGTTGTGTTTGTGATGATATTTAGAGTCTGATAAAATTAACATTATTTTCGGTGAATAGAAACCTACCCTTTTGAAAAGTAACCTACCCATATGAATAGTAACTTACCCTTATGAATAGTAATATGACTTTTATGAATGGTATCCATACCCATGAATGTATAAATAAATTTACCCACCTTAAAAATGAAGATGGATATTTTAAGTGTTTATACTTTTCAATTAAATAATTATTTTTAATTAAATATTTAATTAATCATATAGAGAATATTATTTTTGAAAAACAGACATCATTTTTGGATTCTACGCATCTAAATATTGTTAGGGTAATTTTTTGATATTTTTCTGAAATACTTAAATTCTTAGTGAATAGGAAAATACATTAATTACCTTATAAATACATTATAAATTAAATTAACTATTACTAATATCATGAGTGATGTAATCCCCGAAATATCAAACTTACATGCTCTTATTATTATTCTAAGTCTAGGAATATTCACTATTTATTTTCTTAAGAAGAAATAATAAATTATTGATTATAATATTAAGAAAACCCTTCTCCCCTCCACTATATAAACCACCCCTCACCCCCTCTTCCTCTTACACCACTCAATCTTAAATACTTGCCTAAATTTGGCTCAAATAGATTTATAACCTCCTCATAAAATGGAATAATTATAAAAACAAGCTCATTGTGCAGAAAACCGCCAAGCCAAATCCAAGGGTTTATAATTAAATCATCGAATGAATCAACCTCATTGTATATAAAAAGAATCATTATAAGATTATTAATATTTATATAATTTTTATTAATAAGATATATTAACAATTCTTTATGTTTAAACACATTTCAAAAGAACTTCCATTCATGAATACAAGTAAACAAATCATGAAACCAAGTGAGAAAATGCTTCCAAAACAATAAAATTGAATCTCTTAAACCCATAAAAAAGTCAATAAATGAACTTAATAAGGTCATACCATATCAATTACATGTTTATTAGGTTCTGGATTTATTAACTAATAAAGGTAAATTTTATTATTTGGGTCTTTAAGAACAAGCAAGAACACCTTCGAACGTATGGTAGGGGATCCTCTCTCTCACTTTTGTTCAAGAATCTCCATTTTGTTGTGCTCTTTTATTTTCAATACCTAATGATGGGGTATGTTTTGTCACCTCCAACATAATTCCATTATGATATATAAATAATTTCATACCCCTTTACCTCTCATAAATCCCTCACAAGAACACTCGTTACCATGCTGAAATGATTATAAGGGGTTTTCTCATCTCACTTTCAATTCTATGGGATTTCCATTGTTCACCTCTTATTTCTTATATGTGGTATAGGTGTACTGACATTTTATATATAGTACCACGATTCTATTTATATTAATGGTATTCTGTGATTCTTTTGGTGGTTAATAACTTTTGTTCATATGACTCAATTGATTACAATGTGGTAACGAGCTTTATTTAAATTTTCACTTCGTTGTGACTTGCTTAGTATTGTGAACCTACTCTTTCTTATGTGGTGTACCTACTGTACATTTGAGATTACTTTTCAATTGAAATTATATTCCATTTCAAATTCAATAGTCTCATATTATGGATATGATTATATTTTAGCCGTATATCATTTAGATACGGTATTTATTTTGAATATTGTTTTAACTATGGAAATATTGATGAATCTGTATCCTCTATTCTATACAGAAAATGTAAAGGCATATTTATCTTGTGTTGAATCTATGTATAAATAATTCTTTGGGCATGAAGTTATGGGTGTGGCCTGCTACATCCCCTTGATGCATTGGTAGGTCTCATGAGACAAATCAGTTGGTGACAAACCCTTCGAGTTTTTTTCCAAAAATTAGACGGGTTTCTACCCACAAAACTAAACCATTTTAAATGTACTATGGTATAACGTACTAGATACATGATATCTAGTTAATAATAATTATCTTTATTTATTATCAATTATTACTATCCATGAGGTTTTCACTATGAAAAAATCTATGGATGCAGTTTCATTCTGGGTTTATTAATGGCATGAGTTTTTTCTTTTATTCACCATGCCATGTTGATTATGTCAAATAGTTTACAATTCAGTTATTATCGATTCATTATTCCACCATTTGTAACCTTTAATGACCATTTGATCTCATCACTTTCATTTTTTACCTTTAACAGGTGATGAAGAAAAGATCATTTATTGAGTTCTTGTGGATTCAGTTTTTAGTTTTTGTTATGTATTGTATTTTGTAACCCTTTCCAATGTAATTTGAGTTACGTCTATGTATCTAGTTTTTCTCAAAACTACTAAAATGATCGTTCCTTTGAGATGTTCATTCCTTCTAACCAAGACAATATAACAAGTAATGCACTATCTCTAGTCTATAGGGGTCGGGGTGTTACAGTTGGTATCAGAGGAAGTTTAATAGGAACCTTCGAAACTAGATTAGAAAATATAGATTAGGGAATGAAGCCCTAAGGTAGTATTTGAGAGAAAACATACAAGAACGTCCCTATATTTTGGTAATGAAAAGATTATGTGGATATTTAAAGTAATAAATTCATGTCTGGATATGAGTAGGTAGAGGTTGCTCTGGCACAGAAGTACCTAGGAGTGAAAGCTCCAACAAAGAGTTTCGGGCTTGACTCAAGGTATCCTGGTACATGAAAACAGACCTTGTTGCACTCTTGGTTATGAAACTCTTGGGGGATATGCTTAGGGTAATTCATATTTTCAATACAATCCATTATGAAGGATTGAAATGTAAATTCTTCCTCAGAGAAACCATGTTTTTGAGATTAGCTATGGGTAGAATTTCTATATATGTAAAGTTATTTTCTATTTTATATTCATAAACTAATCTAGTGTTTTTCATTCTTTATAAAGGGCTCCTAATAGAAGAAGAAGAATCAATAATTTTAGATAAATTTAGGGATTATAAGTATTCATTAAACATATCGTTAGTCTCTATGTCTATTCATTAAGTTAAATCCTTGTTTTATAACTTTTCATATCAGTGAAAGTCAGTTACAAATGGAAGGAGAAGGATCTCAAATGACATTTTTATCCCTTCCTAATGAATTTCTTGCAATAATTATTGCAAATTCATGTCCCAAAAATTCTAAAACATTTTTTAACATACAAATCACATGCAAGAAATTATTTGAGATATCAAACACCTAAACTATACCCCGATACCATCGTAGATCATGGGTTGTATTTAATCAAATCTTATTTTCTCAATATTCTCATATTTTCATGAAAGGTAAATATTATCAAGTCATTTTAAAATATTTTACCTTATCACAAGATTTTAAAGCATATCATGAATTTGAAAAAGGTACTAAATAAGGAGACCCTTGTGTAACTTATTTATATTTTTATTTAAATTATAATCTTTCAGCACATACTTATGGAATTTTAAAAGGATCCTTGATTGAATGTTTCAACTCAAATTTTGTTTGACTATTCTATAAAAATCAAGTTTTATCAAGTGTTTTGAAATAATATGTCAAACATAATTATTTTTTGAAACTATTTTTCTGTGAACACCCATATGACCAAAGTTGTACAAAGTGTATCTTGATGAAGGAAGCAAATGATTTTGAAGGATCTCTAAATCATTATTACAATGCATGGACCTTCTATTTACATTACCAAGATGATGATGAAACCAGATAGACACCATTACCAAGGTACCCACAATTTTTTAATAAGAAAATAAAATTGAAAGGATTCAATTTCCCAAAGTTGGGGATAATATAGCACCCCAAGAATTTACAAATAAATTTAATATAGAATTAATGAGACACTGAGTCTCTACAAAACACCACTTCATTATAAACTATCCATTAAACTTAAATTATCCAACTCTACGATTTGAATTTTGAAAATCCGATATACACAGTTGTGTTCAGGATGATATTTAGAGTCTGATAGAATTAACATAATTTTTAGTGAATAATAACCTACCATAATGAATAGTAACTTACACTTATGAATATTAATATGAATTTTATGAATGGTATCCATACCCATGAATGTATAAATAAATTTAGGCACCTTAAAAATGAAGATGAATATTTTAAGTGTTTATATTTTTCAATTAAATAATGATTTTAAATTAAATATTTAATTAATCATATTTAGAAAATTATTTTTGAAAAATGGTCTTCATTTTTTGGATTCTACACATCGAAAAATGGTTAGGGTTAATTTTTGATATTTTTCTGAAATACTTGAATTTTTGTGAATAGTAAAATACATTAATTTAACGTATAAATACATTATAAATTAAATTAAATATTCCTAGAATCATGAGTGATGTAAGAAACCAAATATCAAACTCACATGCTCTTATTACTATTCTAAGTCAAGGAATACTCACTATTTCTTGTCTTAAGAAGAAATAATAAATTATTTTTTTATAATATTAAGAATACTCTTCTCCCCTCCACTATATAAACCACCCCTCACCCCTTCTTCCTCCCAAACCACTCAAACTTCAATCCTTGCCTAAATTATACTCAAATATCTTTATAACCTCCTCCCCCATGTCCAATATCTGTTGGCCTCACCAAAAGGCCAAAATAAAAGGTCTTAAGGAGTTTCTCACAGAGGAGTACACAAGAGGTGAACCTCTCTTCCTTTTTATTTCAATTCCTTTTACAAGTTCCATTATTTTGTTCTCTATTCTCTCCTTACCTCATCCAAATGCCATGATAATTCATGTACCATATATGTACTAGATTTTATTGGTTCTAATGGAATATTTCATTATAATCTCTCTTTTTTCCTCCTTTTAAACTATAAATGTAAACACTATCTGAGATGTGTAAATTTTCACACTCAAGGAAGATGGGTTTTCAAGTTGTATTATTATCTTCAAGATTATTCAAGAAACGTTTTCAATAGTTTAACCAGATCATAATATATTTATTTTAACATGTTTAATATTTTTTAATCCTTACACCCTCATAAAATAGAATAATAATACAAAACAAGTTCATTGTGTACAAAACCGCCAAGACAAATCCAAGGGTTTAACATTAACTCATCGAATGAGTCATCCTCATGGTATATAACCAGAATCATTATAAGATAATTTATATCTCTATAATGTTATTAATAATATATATTAAAAAATTCTTATGTTTAACCACATTTAAAATGAACTTCCCTTCATGAATACAAGTAAACAAATAATGAAACCAAGTAAGAAAATCTTTCCAAAACAATAAAATTGAATCTCTTAAACCCATAAAAAAAGAAATTAATGAACTTAATAAGGTTAAAAAATATCAATTAAATGTTTATGAGGTTCTGTAATTATTAATTAATGGATCTAAATTTGATTATTCTGGTCGTTAAGAACAAACAAGGACACCTTCGAGCATAAGGTAAGGGATCCTCTCTCTCACTTTTGTTCAAGAATCTCCCCTATGTTGTGCTCTTTTATTTTTAATACCTAATGATGGGGTATATTTTCACACGTCCTTTATACTTCCCTTATGAAATATAAATAATAGGATACCCATTTACTTCACATTAATCCCTTTCAAGAACACTCATTACCATGCCGAAATGTTTGTAAGGGGTTTTCTCATCTCGCTTTCAATTCTGTGGGATTTCCATTATTTGCCTCTTATTTATTATATGTGGTATAAGTGTAATTAAATTTTATATATAGTATCATGATTTTATTTATATTCATGGTTTTCTATGATTCTTTTGGTGGTTATTAACGTTTGGTCATACGACTCAGTTGATTACAACATGGTAACGAGCTTTATCTCAATTTTCACTTCGTTGTGTCATGCTTAGTATTGTGCACCTACTCTTTCTTATGTGTGGTACCTACTACCCATTTGAGATCTCTTTTAAATTGAAATTATATTCCATTTAAATTTCCATAGTCTCATAATATGGATATGATTATTGTCTAAATCGTATACCATTAACATACGGTATTTATTTTGAATATTATTTTGATTATGGAAATATTGATGAATCTGTATCCTATATTTGATACGGATAATGTAAAGGCATATTACTCTTGTGTTGAATGTCTGTATAAATAATTATTTAGACATGCAGTTGTGGGTGGGGCCTGCTACAGCCCCTCAATGCATTGGGAGGTCTCATGAGACAAATCAGTTGGTGACAAACCATTCGAGTTTGTTTCCAAAAAACAGACGGGTTTCTATCCACAGAACTAAACCATTTTAATGGTTTTATTGTATCATGTTCCACATACATGAAATCCATCTAATAATCATTCTCTTTATTCATTATCACTTATTACTATTCATAAGTTTTTCACTAAGAAAAAATCTATGGATGCAGTTTTATTCTATGTTTATTAATGGCTTGAGTTTTAAATTTATTCAACATTCCTTATTGATTTTGTCAAATTTTTTACAATTATGTTATTATTGATTCATTCTTATACCATTTTTAACCCTTACTAAGCATTTGATCTCACCCCTTTCTTTGTTTACCTTCAACAGGTGATAAAGATGAGATCCTTTATTGAGTTCTTGTGGATGAAGTTTTTAGTTTTTGTTATGTATTGTATTTTGTATCCTTTTCTAATGTAATTTGAGTTACGTCTATGTATCTAGTTTCTTCAAGACTACTAAACTGATCATTTCTTCAGGATTTTCATTCCTTCTAACCATGCCAATATAACAATTAATTCACCGGCTCCAGTTTAAAGGGGTCGGGGTGTTACAAAAAAGATGTTAACAGTGATATATATTGGAGAAGATGATATGTATGATATATGTACTGAATAAGATGTCACATATGAATTAAAATTAATGTTACATATATATATTAATGTATATCTTTTATTTATATTTTAATAAATATTATTCTTCAACACTAAATTTATAATACCTCGAACATAACCAGCCTATAATTACATGATTTACAATAGAAATATCATTTACCTACAATCCTGGGATAATTTCTCTTTATAACTTTGTAAGAACATAACATTATTTAAGTTAAGACATCCACACAATTTAAATTTTCTTCCAAAAATATAGGATTCAACATTAAAATTCATGTCTCATTTATGAAATAGTTTCTTCTTTTATGTCATGTCTTCATAACTAAAATATTTTCCCTTAAATAGTTCTTAAACATCCTCAAACCCTATAAAATATTATAAAACATGGGATTAATATATAAATCTCATTTTAATATATGAAAAGAAAAATAACTTACTATTCCATTGAAAAAAACATAAAACAAATTATAATATCTTCAATTTTACATAATAAAAGTTGGTCTCAAATATTCACTTACTTACCCATGAAATAAACTACATTACCTAACACTTTTCATAAAATATTATGTATTAATTAATAGTGTAAAATAAATAATTATAAATGTTTCATGGGAAATCATGTTCATTTATTCCTTATAGTCACTCTTATAATTATCCTTACAATGGAATGACATCAACAGTTAATTCTAACGTAGTTTCTCTAGAAAATTAAACTTACCAAATTCATTTGAGGAATACATCACTCCCACTAATTATCATAAATAATTTCAAAGAATCATAACATGAATAAAACAAACTAGGTCCTATAATTTCATCATAAAACTCAAAAAAATCATTTTAATCCATATGTGTGTGAAACAATTATCCTAAAAAATCAGAGAAAATATCCTTTTATTTGATAATGCACTAAAATGAAAAAATACAATAATAATGGGAATTTTATTTAATTTTTAAAACCAATAAAACATGATAAAAACAATGAATTTAAATAATGGTGGGAAAATAAAAATTAAGCAATAAATGTTAAAAAAACATTATTTTCAAACCTTTATAATGAAAGAAGAAATGAACCACACATAAAACATTAAGAATATTCCTTTTATAACCATTTTAAATCATGAAAAATATAATGGGAAATTAATTTAAAAGATCAATTAAGTGTAGAGAATAATATTCTTAAATTAATATGAACATGGATGAATAATATTTTAAAGGAAAAATTTATAACATTTAAAATAATGTTTAAAATAATAATCTATTACCTTATGTCTTGATTTTTTCATACATTATCTAACATTAATAGTAATTAAAATAAACTAATTGTTTACTTTTCAAACATATTTTTTCATCTCAATTTCTTAAGTAGTGTTTAATAGTCATAGATACACATTAAATCCTCCCCCCTATAACTGTCAATGGATACCCATGGGGTTCCATTGACAAGTATGCGGTGTATATTGACTACATGGAGGTATCCATAGAGAATCAAAATATAGTATTTGTAGGTTCCCCACCATTCCTAAATTGAATTTTTAATGTAAATATTCAACCTAAATGGATTAAAAAATAATATTAATGATGTGAAGGTTATAAGTTCTCCCGTAAGGGTGATTTAGAGACATGGTTTACTTTAAGATTCATTCTTGGGATGAAATTGTGTCATTTAACTCTCACACTCTTTCCCCATACATTTCCCCACCATCCTCTCTGTAACGCCCCAACCCCAGTTACCCAGAGTCGGTGCATTATTACAAAACATTGGTATGATCACAAGAAAGATCAAATCTCGAAAGACCGATTGGTTTAGTAGTCTTGGAAACACTAGATATATTCATAAGTTTTACATTACATTATAAAATAAAAACTACTACAACAACATAATGTTTCCACAGTCCACACTATAATCCCCTCATAACATCCCTGCTGTTCATTCATAATTTACTTCTTCACTTCCTGGGAAAAATAAAACATAGAAAAGGGGTGAGCTCAAATACCCAGTAACGATAACAATATAGCGGAAACATTCATAAATAAGAATAAACATTTAAGGCAATGTATAACTAAAAAAAAGCCTTTTAAACTTGAACTTTTAACATAGTATGGCATAAATAAAATGAGATAATTCCATTTACTTATTCACATGGTTATTCTACTAATCGAATAATCACATGCAAAATCAATAACAACTTTCATAATGATGGAATGCATAATGCCAGACTATCATAACCACATATCCAAGGCCTCGTGCCAAGACTAAAAATAAGATTTTGTCAAGGCCTTGTTCCAAGACACTAGTTTGTCTCATGAGACCTACCGATGCATCGAGGAGCTATAGCGGGCTCCACCCATCACATATTAAGTCCAATGTATTCCCATATGAAAAGGTTTAAACATAACATAAACATTCGTATTAAAACTAGCATATGAAATGTCAATAATTTCACCATAAACCATGAATGGTATAAAAATAGAACATCCACAGTCAAACATATCACAAAACCTTCAATAAAATATAGAAGTTTTGTATCATAATAAATCAAATTCAAATAATCTAAAAATCCATCAATGGATGTTGATATAGATGAAATCAAAATTCTTTTTAAAGAAATATCTCTTTTTATTTTGAAATCATTTAAGATCCATATAAAATAAAACATTTTCTTTGAAGATATTCTTATAAGATTGTAAGGGGAGCTTTGAAGATTTTATAACGGCGGAAAATAGCCGCACCTGCCGTATGAGTAAAAAAAACATTCTTACCTTAATTCTGTCAAAAAGGTTAAAAAGGACCTTGTTTTGAAAACAACCGAAAGATTCCTTTATAAACCACTTATAAAAGTCAAAAAGGGTATAAATGACTTTAAATCATATTCTAGTAAATATTAAAAATGTTTTGAAATACATTTTTAAGAAACATGGATGTGGATGATAAAGAGATCCCAGTAGATTATTACGTATAAACAACCTTGGATAATGAAGAGGTTGTAAAGTAAACCCTTACCTTGTACTTTTCCTTGGTTGGGGTAGGTTAAAATCCTTTATAATGGTGAAATAATTGTTACTAAATTATACAAGAATCATATACATTAATATGATATCATATATGATCTTTTAATATCGATTTATAATAATATCTTAGTATTATCGTTGTTTCGGGTGTTAACTTACTTGTTTTCTTTTATATGTTTTGTCACGTAAGACATTTTTGTAGAGGATAGGTTGTATATTATTCATATCCATAATGATATCAAGTTCTTAACATCATTTTTAAATCATCAAATGATAATTATACTTGAATGGATACGATGGAGAATGAATCTCATCGCGTTCGTGGAGACGGTAGTCCGTACGTACGCACGAGCGACAATATCATTCTTTTGATATTAAAATAATATATAAATGGTTGTTATATCATATATACAGAATAATTATCATGTTTTATTTATTATTTATATGAGTTACATATCATTATTATACCCATCCAAATAATAATATATTGAATAACAATTACACCACGACGTGGAGACGGTAATCCGTACGTACGCACGTATGGTGACATGTTATTCAAAGGGTGGATAGAATACTTAATATGGTTGTACCATATTTATAATAACATCACAGTATATATATGATACTGAAGTTATTATTTTAGAATGGTAACAACAAAGGAAGAAGAAGTGGAAGAAGAAATGAACTTGGAGAAGGGTGGTGAAATCATTACCTCTTCTTCGGGTTCTTCCTTTTGATTTGATAAAAAGGGCTCCTTAGGTTGGCTTTATGATCAAACTAAGGCCCTTAGGTTGTATTGAGGGAAGTTGGGAGAGTATTTGGGCAGAGTTTGGCCGAACCAAAAGGCTTTGAAGGTGTGAAAAAAAAAGGAGGAGGAGTACCCTTTTATAAGAGAGGTGAGGGGCACCTTTGGAAAATCTAGAAATATTAGTTTATAATAAATTCATATTCGGTTTCTAATGGCTCCAAAGTTGACTATTCAAAGGTTAAGGTGGGTATGGGTAGAAAACAACTCAACCAATATAATTTAGACAGGTTTGGGTACTTATATTAACCTTATCTTTAAGTATTAACTCTAAGTTAATTAGTTTCACTTTTACAATGTCTCTTTGTATTTTTATATAATATGGTTAATAAACTTACTATATACATCCAAGAGACCCCCAAGTGGTCCATTAATGATGCAACTATCATGATATAAGTCCCTTTGCCGAACCTTATATTTTTAGGAATTTAATATCAATTAATAATATAATATTTGTTTTAAGAACTCTTTTATGTCAATTTTGACACTATTCAATAGTTGATTTTTGTGAAACTCATAACAGATTGATTACTTCGAACAAAGTCAATTAAATCAATACTAATATATCATATTATCCTATAAAATTAGTTTAATTCATTAAAAGTTTCATATTATATTTATTTGGGTATTTATAATATCAATTATTTTAATTTTTTACTATTATAGTAATTACTCCATCATCATTGTGTCATAAATAAAATAAATTATTTAATGTCTAAAAATTATAAATAAAATATCATTATGTAGGAAATCTGTTTATATTTCTAATGAATATTTATAATCTAAAATCCAACATATATAACCCTATGTAACAATTGTTTTTCTAAAAGATATATGCTTGTGTCATTTTTGTATTCATTTTAACTTAATTAAAATAAAGTGTCATTATCACTTACAAGTGGATCCATGGGGTACCAAAATAGACCCAAATATGTCCATGGTCGACCATGTATCAACCAATAGGGTTAAGACACGTTTTAGGGTAATTTAGTATTATTATAATATTATTTTTTTAACCCTTATTTACCGGATTTACCCTTAACCATGGTAAATAAAATATTTACCGCAGTAATTATTCAAAATGTCTAAAAATAAAAGTTACCTATTTACACAATTTGAACATCCTGATTCCAAATATGGAATCCATTTTCCTAAATTCAAAACATATAAGTGGCAGAAATTAATTTAAAATTAATTCCCGCTGTCAAAACAAAAAAGCGTGTTTTTAAGAGATAATAACTATCAAAAGATTGACACTTGTTTATGTTCGGTTTAATTGTAAAATTATGTCCAATTACAAACATTATATTAAAGGGTAAAAATATATTCTAAATATACTTTAAAACCACTAAAATTCATAATTTATCACTATTAATTATTTTGATTAAAAAAGTTGTTTTTAATTAAAATTTAGTAATTTTCACTATTCATCAAAATATAAAAGTTATCCGAAAAGTACCAAAATTTCACCCTAGGCTAATTTCGATATTCCGAATCCAAAAATGAAGTCCATTTTTAAATATAAAATATATATGATTTCAAAAAGTAGGTATTACTATTCACAACGGCTATTTTAATTAGTTGTGGTGTGTGTTAGAACTCGAGGTTGCGTACAACACACGCTATCGCATTATTCGAAGGGAAACGTACCGTGGAAGCTTGGGGTGTTACATTCTCCCCTCCTTCAAATAATTATGTCCTCACAGTTTCTAGGGTATTACTGCATAAAAAGACTCGGGTGGTTCTTCATCATAAGTTCCTCGAGTTCCCACGTTGCCTCTTTCATCTTATGATTTCTCCACAAAACTTTTACCAGAGGCGTCGTCCGGTTTCTCAGTACTTGTTCTCTTGTATCAAGAATCCTGACAGGCTCTTCACAATAAGACAGATCGGGTTCCAGTTCTAATTCCTCATAGGTGAGTACATGCGTTGGGTCAGGCATGTATTTTCTCAACAAAGATATGTGGAACACATCGTGAACTTTGGAGAGACTTGGCGGCATTGCCAATCGGTAAGCTACGACCCCAATTCGTTCTAGAATTTCGAAAGGTCCGATGTACCTGGGACTCAATTTACCTTTCTTACCAAAACGTATGACTCCCTTCCATGGAGATACCTTTAGGAAAACATGATCACCGACTTGAAATTCCAAATCCTTCCTTCGATTATCGGCATAGCTCTTCTGCCTACTTTGAGCTGCTTTGATGTGATTTTGGATTACTTTCACCTTTTCCACCATTTCCACCACCAGTTCTGGGCCTACAAGTTTTCTTTCACCAACGTCATCCCAACAGGTTGGTGTACGACATCTCTTTCCATATAATGCTTCATATGGTGCCATCTGAATACTTGAATGGAAGCTATTGTTATAGAAAAATTCTACCAGAGGTAAATATTGATCCCACATACCCTGAAAGTCAACTGAGCAAGATCTCAACATGTCTTCTAAGGTTTGAATAGTCCGTTCTGATTGTCCGTCTGTCTGAGGGTGGTATGCAGTGCTCAAATGAAGTTCTGTATCCAGGGATTTCTGAAGACTTTTCCAGAATCTTGAAGTAAAACGGGGATCACGATCAGAAACAATTGATAAGGGTACTCCATGAAGTCTCACAACTTCATTAATATATAGTCTTGCTTGACGTTCCAGGGGTAGATCTTCTCTTATAGAAAGAAAATGTGCTGACTTGGTAAGACGATCAACAATCACCCATATTGCATCATTCCTTCTTGGAGTCTTTGGTAGCCCCATGACAAAGTCCATCATAATATTGTCCCATTTCCACTCCGGTATGGGAAGAGGTTGCATGACTCCTCCAGGCTGTTGCCTTCCAGCTTTCACTTGTTGACAAACCATACATCTTGACACAAAATCAGCAATCTCCCTCTTCATGTTGTCCCACCAAAAATGTTCCTTCAAATCTCTATACATTTTGGTGCTCCCAGGGTGTATAGAGAAATTGGAACTATGAGCATCATCCAGCAATTCCCTTTTTAGATCAGGTAAATCGGGAACACAAAGTCTCTTCCCGAATTTCAAAATTCCATCTTCATACACAAAGTCTCTCAATTTCCCATCATTCACAGCTTTAATCTTCTTTTGGAATTCTTCATCATCGGTCTGAGAACTCTTAATCCTTTCTATTAAAGATGGTTTGGCAACCATTTGAAAAAACATTGATGTTTCACCTTCCCTGGTTATTCCCATGTCCATCTTCACTATATCCATGAAAATTGGATCCTTTTCAATTCTCATATTGTTCAAAACTCCATGGTCTTTTCTACTCAAAGCATCTTCCACCTTGTTTGCCTTCCCCGGGTGGTAGTGTATCGTACAATCATAATCCTTGAGTAATTCAAGCCATCTCCTTTGCCTCATGTTGAGTTCTTTTTGTGAGAAAATATACTTCAAACTCTTGTGATCAGTATAAATCTCACATTTTTCACCATAGAGGTAGTGCCTCCATCTCTTCAAAGAAAAGATCACAGCTGCTAACTCGAGATCATGAGTAGAATAGTTTTGTTCATGAATTTTCAACTATCGTGATGCATAGGCAATAACTCTATCATTCTGCATAAGGACACAACCAAGTCCTTTCTTCGATGCATCACTATAAATAACGAACCCATCATTCCCCGATGGTAGAGTCAATATAGGAGCATTGACTAATCTTTTCTTCATTTCTTCAAAACATTCTTCACACTCTTTTGTCCAAACAAATTTAACCCCTTTACGTGTGAGCTTCGTTAATGGGTTAGCCAATCGGGAAAAATTCTAGACGAAACGTCGATAATAACCTGCCAAACCAATAAAACTGCGTACCTCAGTTATACTCGTAGGTACTGGACATTCTTGGATTGCCTTGGTCTTAGAAGGATCAACAGAGATTCCATCTTTAGAGACAATATGTCCAAGAAAACAAATCTCCTGAAGCCGGAATTCACACTTGCTAAACTTCACATATAATTCATGCCTCCTCAGAGTCTTCAAGATAATGCGCAAGTGATTTTCATGATCTTCGTAGGTTTTGGAGTATACCAAGATATCATCAATAAATACCACCACAAATTCATCGAGATACTCTTTGAAAACTCTATTCATCAGATCCATGAATACAGAGGGTGCATTAGTCAATCCAAACGGCATTACGGTAAACTCGTAATTCTCGTACCTGGTTCGAAATGCTGTCTTCGGAATGTCTTTCTTCTTCACACACAACTGATGGTATCCAGATCGAAGGTCAATCTTTGAAAAGTATTGAGCTCCATGAAGTTGGTCGAATAAATCATCAATACGAGGTAGGGGATACTTGTTCTTTATCGTTATAGCATTGATCTCCCTGTAGTCGATACATAACCTCATAGATCCATCTTTCTTTTTAACAAAAAGAACAGGGGCTCCCCATGGAGAAACACTAGGGCGAATAAATCCCTTATTACTCAATTCCTCTAGTTGTTTCTTTAGTTCGACTAACTCTACAGTGTCCATTCTATAAGGGGTCTTCGATATAGGCCTTGATCCAGGAATCAAATCAATGGAAAACTCAACTTCTCATTCTGGAGGATGTCCAGGTAAATCTTCCGAAAATACATCTACAAATTCTTTCACAACAGGTACATCCTCTATTTGAACATTCCTTTCCTCACCGACAGTTATTTCATTCTCTTCCTCCCCAATAATTGAATTAAGTTGAGCTACAGGGGGTGGATCTAAATAAGAATTAGGTGGTGACGATTCTACTCTAAAGATAAGGTGTTCCTTATCATTATCATCAAGAATCGTAAACTCTTTCTTCTTACAATAAATCTTCGCATCATAGTCCGAAAGCCAGTCCATACCGAGGATTATATCAAACTAAATCATAGGTATGACGATGAGATCAGCAGATAAAGAAAATTTATGTGCTCTAATGGGGACGGATTCACAAAACTTTGTTGCAATGATACTTCCCTTAGGAGTTTTAACTGACAACTCCCTTATTAAATCAAATTGGAAATATCTAATTTTCTTAGCAAACTGGGAAGATATGAAACAATGTGACGATCCAGAGTCAAATAATTCATTTTCTAAACTTGAGGAAACCATTAAATTACCTGCCACCACGTCTTTTGGAGCTTCTACCTCTGCAGTAGTGATAGCATAAGCCTGGCCTTGATCCCTTGGCCTTTTCTGAGGTAAGTTCTCCTGACGCTTAGGACATGCATTTGCATAATGCCCCATCTCCCTGAAATTGTAGCACTGAACGTTGGTAGCTTCCTTATTCCCCTTGAAATCACGAGCTTGGTGGCCTTTTTCACCACACTTGTAATAGACTCCCATTCCCTTCAAGCAAGTACCTGGATGTTTCTTCCCGCATTTACCACAAGATGGATATTCAACCTTTCCCTTCTTCCCCTTATTTCCATTCCCAGATTGATCAGCAGGTCTCTTCTTCTCTTGCTTTGCTTTAAAGTCATAAGACTTAGAGAATTCCTTTTCGGTCTTGATAGCACATGAGACAATGTCTTCGTACGATGAAAAGGATTGTGAGACTAATGCTCGACGGAGAAATGGTTTTAACCCATCAAAGAAACGATCAATCTTACTTCTTGGGTTGCGAATATAATCTCCATCATACCTCGCTAACCTTGTAAAGTTAGCCTCATACTTTGTGACATTCTCATCCTCCTTTTGTCTCAGACCCAGAAATTGCCTTTCCATATCCGCTCTATGGTCACGAGGAAAGTATTTTTCTAAAAACAGATCTTTGAACTCCCTCCATTCCATATTTGATACTTCATCATCTTCCTTCATGTTTTGAATCAATGACCACCATTGATCAGCATCTCCAGTGAGGCGGTAAACTGCCATGATAACTTTTTCCCTTTCACTGCTCCCCAAAGCCTGAAATATTTTCTCTAGGGAAAATATCCATTGCTCAGCTACTAAGGGATTTGTATTCCCATTGAATGTTTGTGGTTGTTGCCTCATGAATAGATCTAACATTGATCCTCCACGCTGCGGATCAGGGTGCTCCATACGGGTAAGGTTATTATTCATAACCTGAGTAAGTTGTCCCCCTATGGTGATTAGCTGATCGGCACCAGTTGCATCACCAACCCCACTATAATTATCTTGAGCAGGAGGGCAATCCCTACATGGAGTGCGTGCATTGATACGGTTTCCATTTCTTCCACTAGGTGCCATTTCTAAACAATGGCATAAACTAGATCAGTTTATGAATCAAAATACATAATCCCATACTTATAAAACACTTAACATAAATTGAACTATTTAAGGATATAATCCATAATCATAAAAATGTTTTCTTTGAGGAAGTATATACTCATAAACCCTTCATAATTATTTGTAAAGAAAATGAGAGTTATCCTAAGCATATCCCCTGGGAGTGTCGTAACCAAGAGTGCAGCAAGGCCCGTTGTCATGCACCAGTTCCCGTTCGAGTCTAGCTCAAAGCGGTGTTTTCGGGTTTTACCCCTAGGTACATCTGTGCCAGAGCCGCCTCTACCTGCTCGTATCCAGACAGGGATGTATTGCTCGGAAAACTCACAAAATCTCTACAATACCAAAATTCTAGGAAGTTCTTCTATACTAATCCTCAAAGTTCATCTTAGGTATACGTGCTCTAATCAGAGTTTATCTAAATCTAGCTTCCAAGGTTTGTACTAAACGTCCTCTGATACCAACTGTAACGCCCCGACCCCAGTTACCCAGAGTCGGTGCATTATTACATAACATTGGTATGATCACAAGAAAGATCAAATCTCGAAAGACCGATTGGTTTAGTAGTCTTGGAAACACTAGATATATTCATAAGTTTTACATTACATCATAAAATGAAAACTACTACAACAACATAATGTTTCCATAGTCCACACTATAATCCCCTCATAACATCCCTGCAGTTCATTCATAATTTACTTCTTCACTTCCTGGGAAAAATAAAACATAGAAAAGGGGTGAGCTCAAATGCCCAGTAAGGATAACAATATAGCGGGAACTTTCATAAATAAGAATAAACATTTAAGGCAATGTATAACTAAAACAAAAGCCTTTTAAACTTGAACTTTTAACATATTATGGCATAAATAAAATGAGATAATGTCATTTACTTATTCACATGGTTATTCTACTAATCGAATAATCACATGCAAAATCAATAACCACTTTCATAATGATGGAATGCATAATGCCAGACTATCATAACCACATAGCCAAGGCCTCGTGCCAAGACTACAAATAAGATTTTGTCAAGGCCTTGTTCCAAGACACTAGTTTGTCTCATGAGACCTACCGATGCATCGAGGAGCTATAGCGGGCTCCACCCGTCACATATTAAGTCCAATGCATTCCCATATGAAAAGGTTTAAACATAACATAAACATTCGTATTAAAAATAGCATATGAAATGTCAATACTTTCACCATAAACCATGAATGGTATAAAAATAGCACATCCACAATCAAACATATCACAAAACCTTCAATACAATATAGAAGTTTTGTATCATAATAAATCAACTTCAAATAATCTTAAAATCCATCAAAGGATGTTGACATAGATGAAATCAAAATTCTTTTTAAAGAAATATCTCTTTTTATTTTCAAATCATTTAAGATCCATATAAAATAAAAAAATTTCTTTGAAGATATTCTTATAAGCTTGTAAGGGGAGCTTTGAAGATTTTATAACGGTGGAAAATAGCCGCACCCGCCGTATAAGTAAAAAAACATTCTTACCTTAATTCTGTCGAAAAGGTTAAAAAGGACCTTGTTTTGAAAACGACCGAAAGATTCCTTTATAAACCACTTATAAAATTCAAAAAGGGTATAAATGACTTTAACTCATATTCTAGTAAATAGTAAAAATGTTTTGAAATACATTTTTAAGAAACATGGATGTGGATGATAAAGAGATCCCAGTATATTATTACGTATAAACAACCTTGGATAATGAAGAGGTTGTAAAGTAAACCCTTACCTTGTACTTCTCCTTGGTTGGGGTAGGTTAACCTCCTGTATAATGGTGAAATAATTGTTACTAAATTTTACAAGAATCATATACATTAATATGATATCATATATGATCTTTTAATATCGATTTATAATAATATCTTAGTATTATCGTTGTTTCGGGTGTTAACTTACTTGTTTTCTTTTATATTTTTTGTCACGTAAGACATTTTTGTAGAGGATAGGTTGTATATTATTCATATCCATAATGATATCAATTCCTTAACATCATTTTTAAATCATAAAATGATAATTATACTTGAATGGATACGATGGATAATGAATCTCATCGCGTTCGTGGAGACGGTAGTCCGTACGTACGCACGAGCGACAATATCATTCTTTTGATATTAAAATAATATATAAATGGTTGTTATATCATATATACAGAATCATTATCATGTTTTATTTATTATTTATATGAGTTACATATCATTATTATAGCCATCCAAATAATAATATATTGAATAACAATTACACCACGACGTGGAGACGGTAAGCCGTACTTACGCACGTATGGTGACATTTATTCAAAGGGTGGATAGAATACTTAATATGGTTGTACCATATTTATAATAACATCACATTATATATATGATACTGAAGTTATTATTTTAGAATGGTAACAACAAAGGAAGAAGAAGTGGAAGAAGAAATGAACTTGGAGAAGGGTGGTGAAATCATTACCTCTTCTTCGGGTTCTTCCTTTTGATTTGATCAAAAGGGCTCCTTAGGTTGGATTTATGATCAAACTAAGGCCCTTAGGTTGTATTGAGGGAAGTTGGGAGAGTATTTGGGCAGAGTTTGGCCGAACCAAAAGGCTTTGAAGGTGTGAAAAAAAAAAGAAGGAGGAGTGCCCTTTTATAAGAGGGGTGAGGGGCACCTTTGGAAAAGCTAGAAATATTAGTTTATAATAAATTCATATTCGGTTTCTAATGGCTCCAAAGTTGACTATTCAAAGGTTAAGGTGGGTATGGGTTGAAAAAAACTCAACCAATAGAATTTAGACAGGTTTGGGTACTTATATTAAACTTATCTTTAAGTATTAACTCTAAGTTAATTAGTTTCACTTTTACAATGTCTCTTTGTATTTTTATATAATATGGTTAATAAACTTACTATATACATCCAAGCGACCCCCAAGTGGTCCATTAATGATGAAACTATCATGATATAAGTCTCTTGGAAGAACCTTAGATTTTTAGGAATTTAATATCAATTAATAATATAATATTTGTTTTAAGAACTCTTTTATGTCAATTTTGACACTATTCAATAGTTGATTTTTGTGAAACTCATAACAGATTTATTACTTCGAAAAAAGTCAATTAAATCAATCCTAATATATCATATTATCCTAGAAAATTAGTTTAATTCATTAAAAGTTTCATATTATATTTATTTGGTTATTTATAATATCAATTATTTTAATTTTTTACTATTATAGTAATTACTGCATCATCATTGTGTCATAAATAAAATAAATTATTTAATGTCTAAAAATTATAAATAAAATATCATTATGTAGGAAATCTTTTTATATTTCTAATGAATATTTATAATATAAAATCCAACATATATAACCCTATGTAACAATTGTTTTTATAAAAGATATATGCTTGTGTCATTTTTGTATTCATTTTAACTTAATTAAAATAAAGTGTCATTATCACTTACAAGTGGATCCATGGGGTCCCAAAATAGACCCAAAGATGCCCATGGTCGACCATGTATCAACCAATAGGTTTAAGACACGTTTTAGGGTAATTTAGTATTATTATAAAATAATTTTTTAACCCTTATTTACCAGATTTACCCTTAACCATGGTAAATAAAATATTTACCGCAGTAATTATTCAAAATGTCTAAAAA
Source organism: Viscum album (assembly GCA_963277665.1). Classification (NCBI taxonomy): domain Eukaryota; kingdom Viridiplantae; phylum Streptophyta; class Magnoliopsida; order Santalales; family Viscaceae; genus Viscum; species Viscum album. The sequence goes on along the minus strand of OY728156.1, from coordinate 684,904,205 downwards.
TAAAAGTTACCTATTTACACAATTTTAACATCCTGATTCCAAATATGGAATCCATTTTCCTAAATTCAAAACACAGAAGTGGCAGAAATTAATTTAAAATTAATTCCCGCTGTCAAAATAAAAAGCGTGTTTTTAAGAGATAATAACTATCAAAAGATTGACACTTGTTTATGTTCGGTTTAATTGTAAAATTATGTCCAATGACCAACATTATATTAAATGGTAAAAATATATTCTAAATATACTTTAAAACCACTAAAATTTATAATTTATCACTATTAATTATTTTGATTAAAAAAGTTGTTTTTAATTAAAATTTAGTAATTTTCACTATTCATCAAAATATAAAAGTTATCCGAAAAGTACCAAAATTTTACCCTAGGCTAATTTCGATATTCTGAATCCAAAAATGAAATCCATTTTGAAATATAAAATATATATGATTTCAAAAAGTAGGTATTACTATTCACAACGGCTATTTTAATTAGTTGTGGTGTGTGTTAGAACTCGAGGTTGCGTACAACACACGCTATCGCATTATTCGAAGGGAAACGTACCGTTGAAGCTTGGGGTGTTACACTCTCACACTTAATTTTATAATATTTTAAAGGGGTAGAGATATTAATTAATTATTATTTTATATAAAATTTCACTTATTTTTTATTTTATAGAGTTCTTACTACTATTTAGTGTGATGTTGATTAGTTTAGGGTATCCTTAAAGTGTGAAGGATTTGGTTTTATTTCCCCATCACATAATAGTTACCCGTTATTTGGTTTTCTATGTACCAAAAACTAAACACTATGTAAAAATTATTATAATTGGTTTCCTTATTGTAACTAAAAAAAATAATGGGCGTGGGTTTCTTGCTATAAAAATTGAAAATAAAGGTTTAAATGAAATCCTCTTGAGTATACATGAGTAGATGAGACATAGTGATCCCTTTTGGGATTATTTCCTTACTCTATTATTAAATTTTATTTTACTTTATATTTATTTCAGTGGTACTAACTTATTTTATTAATTTATGACTATCAAAATGATCATTCATATTCATAACACTTATTATTACTTTAATTTTTAAATTAAATAAAATGTAATTTTAAAATTATAATTTTTTAAAAATGAAATCCCCCTTTATTTCCATCATTACAAAGACTGAAAATTAGAATCAAATTCAACCCTAATTTTAAAACCATAATTGCATGCATGGAACGATCAATTGAGGATGGAATCAACATCCAATATAAAAAATGATATGGAAGGATATTCTTTTGGTAGAGATTCATACTTTTATGGAACAAATTATTATTAATATAAAATATGGATTTCCATTATTCTTAAAAGTATCAAATATTCTATTAGAAATTTATAATGCATGGATATACCCCCACTAAATATTCAAATGTTATATGGAATGAAATAATGTATAGAAATTTTTTCTTTATGATAGATAAATTAATTTTCTATATAGTGGGTTATATGGGAATGAAATAAATTGAGTTTCTATGTGAAAACTGGATCTTAAAATTTGAAATTTATTTAATGTTACCCATTATGGTACAGATAATTTAAAAGGCTACTAGGTATTATATGTACCACCATAATTTTCAAAGCATTAATATGCATCCTAATTAGTCTAAAAATGAAATATTTACTATTTTCATAGATATTTTTAATGGAAGTAATTATTTAGTTAAAGATATTTCATTGAAGACACCTTTGCATATGATCCTTTGGGTTATTCCTAGATCATTATAATTCAAAGTTAAGTAAATAAAAGAGTAAAATTTTATCAAGAACATGATAGTCAAAGAACTCATAGGTTTACTCTTGACCTGTGAGATTATAATGAAAATAAAAGTATATATTGAAGCCAAAGAGGAAATGAAGAATAATACCATTACATTCAAAGAAAGTGATAATAAATCTTTTGGAATTGAGGAGGGTATTTCACATCATTAAAATAAAATAAATAAATTATTCAAGAACAAGAGGGTGTATCATGTTTGATAAAAAGGATAAGAAACAAAAACGAGAGTTAAGGTACTATGAGTGAAACAAAAAGGGCCACATAAAGCTAGAGTATCCCAATCTAAAAAAAATACCGAGGAAGAGAAATAGAATAATAAGGATTTCACGATGTCAATAAGGAATGAAAGTGACCACTTCCTTTCTTCATCCAAATCGAGTTATTTAATTCTGAAATGTCTCATAGTCCTCACTAAGGTAGTAAAAGAGTTAAATATTACACTTCTTCTTTCTCTAATATCAAATTAAATTATAAAGATCTGTGTTATTAAAGTGATCAACTACATGAAAGGTTTTTCAAAACTGCATCAATGTTCAAAGAGATTAAAAACAAATAAAATATTATTATCAATTAAAAATATCTTCTATTTTATGTAAAATGGTGATTAAAAGAAGAAAATGAAAAGGGTAACATTTTTATTTCATAGAATGATCAAGATAAAAATATAATATTTTAATTATTGTTAAAATAAAATTAAGGGATAAAATATGTTTAGATATTTTAATAGAAAAAGAGCTAGTCTATAGGATGATAAAAACATTGAAAATTTAGAAAATAATTTCTTCTTAAAAAAAGATCTTGAAAAATTATCTCAAGGTGAGAAAAATATGAATTTTATTTTGGGTTCCAATCATCACGGGAAAGTTACTTTTGTTGTTGGTTCGTTGAATAATGCTACCATCTCAAAAATGATACCACTTACCTAAAAGGGTTCTCACAATATAAATTATAAAATTATTACTTTAAAACATGGAATCCCATTTATAAATGTGATTTAAAAAAATCCATTTTGGGAGGACAACATCCATTAATATTTCATCAAATATTTATTCTTGAAAATCATTTTTAATGAAATTATGAGCTCCAAAAGCACATTTTTCTATTAATTTTGGATATAAAATTTGGTTAAAAAAATCATTAATCTATTATTTTTTCTAGAAAAATTCCTCAAATGAAATTTCCAATTTGGTATATGGTATATAGATATCGGGTTCTTGAGGAATATTTTTTGGGATTATATGGAAGAAAAACCATGAGGAGCTTAATAGTGAGAATGTAACTTTTTGTAACATCCCATGGAGTATAATCATTGGTATAGGTACCATTGTATTTTCTATCATATATTTTACTAAGGATATATTATATTTTAATGGATTAAAGCATAATTTTTTTAGTAGAAGTAAATGTTTTCATATAGGTTTTAATGCTTCTTTTGAAAATTATGTTTGAAATGTTTTGGATTTCAAGGGAAAGTTTTTTTCTACCTCTATATTTAAATATTTTTTATGGGTTTAAAATTTATTGAAAACAAAATGTTTAATTTTTGAGGGACCAAAATAGTTATTCATGGTTATGGAATAAATATATATTTTGTTATAACACACATTCTCATTTAAAACATAACTGGAAAACACTAGTATGAGATTTATTGAAATTACATTTTAAAATTTACATAGTGTATTAATCGATATTACTTTGTAAAAATTTTATTATTTTAAATCTAAAAAGGAAGTTTCAATGACTAAGGTTGTTAAAAAAATACACCTAGATAATTTTGGTCCAACCAATGTTGATAGTATAAAAAGTAAATCATGCTCATTTGTAATTTCTTATAACTATAAAGGATTCACAAGGGTTTATTTTTGGGCATGTGAAATTGTATCTTATAAAGACATAATTAAATATAATAAGAATATTGATTAATTTAAAGTATTTAATATCATTTACCTTTGTTGTGATCATGTTGAAGAGTATTAGATTAAGAACATTGATGATTTTTATGTATTAAAAGGTTGTGACCATTCTGTTTTGACTCTTAGAACTCCCCAATAAAATTGAGTTGTTAAAATATAGAATAAAACATTTTAAGAAATTTTTCAAACTCCATTTAAGGAATTTAGACATAAGTATTTTTTGGGATGAGGAGGTTAACTCTACATTTTATACCATTAACTATGTACTCATAAGAATGGGTCTTAAAAAAAATCCTTATGAGATATGGAAATATAAGTTACTTAATAATGTGTTTGTTAAGGGGTTTGGATGAATATTTTTAATCTTAACACAAATTATAACCATGGTAAATTTGACTCAAAATTGGATGAGTGTATCATTCATGGATATTCCAACTAAACTTAAAATTACCAAAATTTCAATAATATGACCATAAACACTAAAGAGTTATTTCACATCAAATTTGATGAGAATTTTCCCAAACCCCATCCCCATGTTAATGATATTGGGGAAGTCCTTGATAATTTTAACTTAAATAAACCTCAAACACCTAAGGAAAATAAAGTTTAAAAAGAACCTAATCTGTCATCCAAAGCATCGGATAAATATAAACACCACACTCTTAAAAAATTACCAATTATTTACAATCTAGTACTCGTATTATGAAGTACATTTTTAATAATATAGAAAATTATAGTTTTGTTCCACATCTAGAGCCCCAAAATCTTGATTATGCAATTAATTACTATAATTAGGTTCTCACAAATAAAAGAAAAATTAAATTAATTTACCAAAAAATATGCTTACACTATTTTGGAAAGACCTAATGATCATCTAGTTATCGGTACAAAATGCACATTAGAAATTAATTATATGAGTAATGTAATATCACCCATAAAATTCCAAACTTATAGATAAAGTCTATAACAATGAGTAATAAATTGATTATATTGATACCATTACCTCGATCATTACGATAAAATCTAGAAGGATATTCTTATATTTTTTATGTCTCTTTAATATTATGCTTTTTTAAATGGATGTTAAATGTTCATATTAAAATGGTTTTATTTATGAAAAAGTTTTTTTCGAAAAACATATCACTTTTGAGGATATAAAATTACCTAATCACACTTTCATGTAAACCAAATAAAATTACTTATTGAAATAATGTATCGAAAAAGGCTTATCATTCATAGATATTATATCTTTTTAGATGAATATTCATTACATTACACAAACACAAGCCTAAGGATCATAATAGTTTAGTGAAGTTGGATACTAGGTACCCAATATTCATGTTTAGTGAATATTATTCAATGTTTATCATTAATAATATCCCATTTATAACTCTTTATAAACATGCACTAAAAAAATATGTCATTATAAACTAGGGAATGAAAACATAATAAAGGTTGAGGTTATATTCTTATTATTTTTAAAGAAGTGAAAATACATAAAAATATCAAGAGCACAAGGGTATGAGAATGTGACCATAGCATATGAAAACTATACCGTACATATTAATGATTAAAATTATGATTCATGGCCAAAATATTGTCCTTTTATAAGACATTAATTATAAGTAAATCATATAACAAGATCCATATGAGCGTAATTTTAACAAAAGACATAGAAGTTTGGCATACACATAATCCTAGAAAATAATTTCCATAGTATTCAATGATCACTTCCATGGATATCATTGTTTAATTGGTTAACTCCAAAAACTATCATATTAGTCATGGTTTACTTTTATTTCCATCATAACAGACAAAGTTCCATACATAACTAGGTTCACTCCCCATTTTAATCTTGTCCATATCATGAGATATAAATATTTTCCCAATGCATTGGATATAGATATAGGTCCCACACTACACATAATACAAATAATATTTATGTATTCTATGAGATCATAAAATATTCATCATATAGTAACCCATAAAATCTAAAAGTTTTTATAAAACTTTCATCATATCATAAACTGTAGAAAAGAGATATGTTTCATAATCATTTCATAATTTCATCATAGTATAACCCATGAAAAGAATAATGTTTCAAAAGAATTATCCCATAGTATAAACCAATGAATAGAAATGGTTTTTATAGAAATATTGTCACCATAAAAATAAACCATTTATAGAAAGAAAAAAATGGTACCCTTGGATCATATTTCCAGTAATGTAAAATGAACATCAAAGAAAATCATCTTAAACAGAAGATGATTTTTAAAAGACACTTGGAACATTTCAGGAGTAAAATAAATTTTCTTTTAAAATAAATTTCCTAAATAAAAATTCATATAACATTTTTTAAATCATTAAATTTTAAAATAAAATTTGAATCATATTGTGGAATATTTAAAGAACCATTAATGTTTTTCTTGAGGAAAATATGATTTCCACTTTCAATACACTTTTTAAATCATAAAACCTTTTTAAATTACTTTTATTTGAAAATAACATTATAAGCTTAAAATTTATGCTTTAAAAATAATGTATTTCATTTCTGGATGAAACTATCAATTTCAATTTCAAAAACACTGTTTAAAACACAAAAAAAATCAAAATATATTTTTGATAACCATTAAATGTTACAAAGGAAGATTCAAATAAAATAATGTCCATGATGGTGGTAAATTCCATTAATTTCATACATGTAAAAAAATTATTCCTTTTATATTTTTATTAAAATAAAAATGGTAATTAAATGGTAATTTAAATGGTAATTAAATGGTAATTTAAAATAAAAATTCATTTCATACATGTAAAAAATTATTCCTTTTATTAAATGATAATTTTTATAAAAAGGTTTTATTACCTAAAACATTTGTTAAAATTTCAAATGTGGGGAAAATTTCTTCAAAATATTATTTAAAAAATTGTAAAAACTTTTTTAAAACGTTCAAAAAGGATCTGAAATGGTTCATTAAATAAACTAGAAGATATAATGTCTAAATATTTTAATATAAGAGGTTTTTGAAATGGCTTGGGTTATCTTCAACCCTTATCTTCTTATTTAAACCAATGGTAAACTCATTTTAACCTTAATCCTAGTAATTAATTTTTAATGCTTCAACTATTCACAATTTTTAAAATTATTTTTACCATATTTGGAATTAAAAACTATGTAGATTAAAAATATGGAATACATTTTTAAACATTTCATTCATAGAATTTGAAATATTTTATCTACAATTAATCTCGTAGATATGGAGAGAAAATGATTTTCTAGAGAGAAATCGTTCAAAATTTTAAAAAAAAATTTCAAATTTAAAAATTAAATTTACTCAAATAACCTAAATTGGACTATTATAAATATAATTTTAACAAATTTTCCTTTAAAACAATCATAAAAAATTATTTATGTTTTTAAAATCATTAAAAGAAAGGGATATTCTTAATAAAAACCAGAATATTTAACTATTCATATTAAAATTATTATTTCATAAAAAATAAAAAATTTACCTTAATATAATTTTGACATAACTATTTTAAAAATGATTTTTTTTAAATAAATTTTACAAAAGCAGAAAAATAAAATTTTAAAATAAGTGTGATAAATGCAACAAAACTGCACTCTAAAAAATATGTTTTTAAGCATAAATTTGAATTTATTTTATATCATTCCAAGAAAATATGTAATATTGATGTTAAATATTGTATTTAATATATAATATATGCATATAATTAATGTAATTCTCCAAAAGTGGTTATTTAATTTATTTTTTTTAAATATGTCTGTCTGCATGAATGTTATTTCAGAATAATATTTCCATTATTCTCAAAAATCATTCATTTTAATTTCTAATTAAATGGTCACCAAACTATTAATTTTATATACATGTGTAATAAAAATATTTTCATAATCTAGAAAATCTTATTCATATATTCTATTCCAAAATATAGATGATCAATATCATATTAGATAATATTTTTTTAATTGTATGTCATGTTTCATTTAATCTAAATATTGTGTGTAGTGTAAGCTAAACTTTTTGTTGTGTGTCACAAAACCTAAACTAAGAGTTGTATATACTAAAAAATAACTAATATATTAAAATTATTTAAAAAAACTTCACAAAATCTTCATGGGTAACATTCTTCCCCCCATTAAATGAACTGCACCCTCACAATTTGAATTGGAGCTCTATAAAAATGGTTTAACACTTAAAAAAACTTTTGTGAGAAAACAACATCATAAAAAGTGTTAATAAAAATTCCAATTTAAAAGAGGTAATGGGATGTGAGATTATCATCTAAGAAAAATCAAACTAGGTTTCCAAATTTTAAAACATGGGTGGGAAGTTAAAACATGGATAGAGGATATATAAATTGAAATGTTAGTCATTTATTGAATGATACGCATATGCTTGTATAAACGAACACACTAATAAACAAAAATAACAAACATATGTCAACAGAAAAAATTGAATATGTTCTCCAGTCAATACTTTAATATTATGATTAAAATATAAATCATTATGATTGATGAACTTTTAATGCTAATCTGATAAGATTTCTCCATATTCTCTAGAAATATCATTAACTACTACAAGTTCTAGTTAGAAACTGTGAGATGCATCATTCTTAAAATCCTATTTATCTTTATTTCATACTACATTCATTGTAACTGATTTTTCAAAGGTCATTTATAGGTCTTGTAAACAGAGATCCTTGCTAAAAGATCTTGGAACTTTATACTAAGTAATGGTTCCTTTCACTCAACTGGGAGCCCCAAAAAATGGGTTAGCATAGTGAAAATCACCAAACATGAGGAGTATAACGTTGGGGGATCATACTAGGGTATTTTTATTCCCTTTACCACTATAAATCTACCATATTTTATCTTATTACCTTCTAATTTTATTTTTTACACTTATTTTATTCATTATAGAAAAGGTAGAAACTTGCATAGCTTGAAGAGGGTGGTTTTTAAGTAAATACACTTCCAAGAACTCAATTCACCTCCATCTTGACTTTTTAGTTATATATTATCTAGGAAAACAATTGGTATTATAGTATGTGACTCTTTAGTTCATAATTTTTAAAGTTATAATTCCAAAGGTATTATTTTATATGGTTGTTAAAGCTGGTAACAGAGAAGGTTTGTCAATGGTTAGTACTCCCTATTTTAATGCTGAGAAATATAGTTTTTGTAAGGAATGAATAACTATTTACTTCAAAAAACTTGGATTAAAATTTTATCTCAAATATTTAAAGCCTTGTAAAATTCCATAAATACATCCAAAAACATGGGATGTCGATACTGAAATGAGTTATGATTTGAATTCTATAGATATGAATGAAAAAATATATAGACTGGGTCTAGATGAGATTAACTGCATTTATCAATGTCAAAAATCTCATGAAATATGTACTACTATAGAGGTTTCCTATGATGTTATATAAAATGTGAAGGATTTTAGATATGATACCTTCAAACTTATGTTTGACACCATTAAAATGGATGAAGAAGAAATAATTACTCATTTTATTGGAAGACTTGCTAAGATTGTGAATAATGTTTCTACTCTAGGAACACCAATTACTAATAAAGAGAAATAATTGAATGTTTTAAGAGTTGTATCACCTAAGTGAAGTGGAATATCATCTACCATGAGAAAATATATAGAAGTCATACATTTGAAAATAAAAGATCTCATTAGAAATATTAGGATATGAGGTTAAAATGGAAGATGAAGTTGGGGAACATAAATTTCTTAAGAAATAAAATATTTCCTTTAAGGTTTATACATCTAAAGATATCAATAATAAAAAGGGTATACAGGTCTCTAAATCATCTGATGAAGAACATTCCTCATGTAATTATAGATCAAATGATGAACTTGCACAGTTTTATAAAAAGTTCATAAATTTAAATAACAACAGAAGATATTTCACAATACCTTTAAACAAGAATAGGAATATTGGTGGAAATTATAAAAAATTGAGATGTTATGAGTGTAGAAATCTTGGACACATCAAGCCAAAATATCCTCAATTGCAAGAAAATAAAAATTCAAATAAATTTTTTTTCAAGAAGGTCGAATATAAGAATAAATCCATGAAATGTATGAAATACTTGTGGAGTTATTCTGATGACTCTAGTGATTATACATCTTCAAAATTTGAATATTAAGTATCTATTAAAAAAGAAAACATGTGTTTTATGGAAAATTCGGATGAGTTACACTCTTATTATTCCTCTGAGCATGATTTTCAGTCTAAAATTAAAAATTAATCATATGAGGAATTAAATTATTGGTGTACCATATTAGAAACTAATTATGAAATCTTGAAAAAGAAAAAATAATTCCCTCATAAATTCCTACAAAAAAAATCAAATGTAGATGAGGAATTAAATAATAAAAGTATATATTTTAAATATCAGTTCAAAAATTATACTGCATTATTTTATAAAAAGACTAGCACAATTGAGAACTGATAAAAATTAGTTAAAAACATAAAAGATATAGAAACCTTCTTTTACTAAGGGAGAGTATTTTATAAACAAAATACTTGGTTAAAATTAAATCCAACTAGAAAATTTTTGTATAGGTTGAAAGGGTGAAAATCCTATGATATAAAAACAATATTTTATACCAAGATCTAAAAATAAAACTATGCCTAATATTATTTTTTTAATTGTGGAATAAATGAAATTTTTTCAAATTAATTCTTTCTATGAAATCCATAAATATATGGAGTTAAAAAGAAGTTATTTTTTGAAACTTATCCAATTCCAATTTTGACTAAATAACATTTAAATATATTTGGGTTCCCAAATAATTTGTTTCTAATATTTCTAGAGCCAATAATATTTGGGTACCATAAAATATTTTTATTTCAATGTAGAGTACTATCCACTTATATATAAATGAAAAAAATTTCATGCATTGTGGTTTTTCAAGGCATGTGAGTATAAATTTATCCAATATTCACTTAAAATATAATATTAGTGTAATTTATGTGAGAATTAGTGACAATAAAAATTGAAATAGGTTGGAATTGGACCTTTTAGAAATCTGTAATCCAACCTCATAAAAAAGTAATTTATATTGAATAATTAAATCACAAAAATAAGATAAGTATTTCTCAAATTTTTTATGATGGTTATTTAGTTTATTTTTTAAAAAATGATGATACATTTTTTTAGAAAAAATCTCTCAAGTTTATGGCACCCAAGATAAGAAAATTCTATAACTTCGATCCTAATTAATTCTATAGAAAAAAATTAAATTTTTTGAATGTCGAATTAAATAAATCATTGATTTACCATAGAAAAATTTGAAATTTTAATATTTATTTTTTAAAAAATCAATCCAAAATAAATTGGATTTCTGATTTTCCAAACCTTAAAATGGATAAAAAGAAACTATGTGATTTGTCTCATATGTAAAATCAACACAATATATATTTCAAAACAATTAAATCATTTTCTACCTATAGACCTATAAATTTTATCCACGTCAACCTATTTCTACCAACTAGAATAGAAAACCAAGATGGAAACTCTTTTATTTAGGTGTTGGTTGATGATATTTCAAGATTTACTTGGGTTAATTTCATTTAATTTCATAGTTAATCCAGTTATATTTTTATTAATTTTTTTAAATTTTTTCAGAATGAAAAAGATTCTAAAATTGGGATGGTAAGAAGTGATCATGGATGGTAATTTCAGAATTATATATTAAATTAAAATTTCCCAAAACAAGATATTAAATATAATTTTTCTACTCTCACAACACCTTAATGGAATTGTGTTTTTAAAAGGAGCAGTAGGACATTGTAAGAAACTTCTAGAAAAAATCTATGTGAGTAAATAATGCCCACCTATTTTTTGGAGCATGTTGTTAACATGGTATTTTATTCCATTAACAGGGTTCTAATAAGGCCTATCTTAAATAAAACACCCTATGAGTTATGGAATAATAGAAAACCAAAGGCATGATACTTCAAAGTGTTTGGATGTGAGGTTTAAATTCTGAACACTAAGGATAATATTTATAAATTTTGATCCAAATTATAATTAAGAAATATTATTAAGTAATTCTACTACATAAAAAGATTATATAGTTTTTAAAAAAGATTAAGGATTATTGAAGAGTCAACTCATGTGAAGTTTGATGAAAGTGGTCCTTTCGATCACAAAATAAAAAAAACTGATGAGTTGTGTTATTCTCTTAAATACATGATACCTGATCCTATTTTTTTCAATAAAAGTATAATTATTTAGAATTAGTTTTTAATGATCCAAATCTTGTAAGGGTTGATACTAGTGAACCATAAAGTGTGTTACCAAGAAAACCTAGAAACCATAACGAACATCTTTTAGAAATAGTTATAATAAGTTTAGATGTAGGAGTATAAGTAGAAGGAATATTGGAAACCATGTATAATTTTCTTATTTTTTATTTCATCTATAAGTTATAACTTTAAAAAAGTATTTAGCTGATGAATGTTGGGTTTTATTAAGGAAAGAAATGTTAAACTAGTTCAAAAGGAACAAGGTATTGTAATTAGTAGATATAATCTCTTATTATCATTTTTTTAAAACAAAAATGGGTTTATATAAATTTATAATATGATCATGGTGTGATAACAAGGAAAAAATATAGATTTGTTTAAAAATTATATAATCAATAAGAATGTATATATCATGAGGATATATTTTCTTCTATAGCTAGGTTAGAAGCAATTAAAATCCTATTATCATATGTATCTCATATGATTTTTAAATTATATCATATGGGTGTTAAGTATTCATTTAAAAATGTATTTTTAATGGGGGATTCTATTCTGAACAATATATGGGTTTGGAAAACCATCATTTTCAAAATTCTCTATTTAAAATTTCCAAATATCTTTATAGACATAAAAAAGAACCTAGATCATGGTTTGAAAGATTAAGTTATTTTATTTTATCAAATAGATTTAATGTGGTATTGGAATACCCAAATATATTCAATAAAACTTATTTAAAAGGTACTTTACTTCTATAAATATATAATTATGATGTTATTTTTGGATCAAAATTTCATACATTGTGCAATGATTTTTTAAAACTCATGAAAAAGGAGTTATAAATGAGCATCATGGGTGAGTTAATCTATTTCCTTAGATTTTATATTCATAAAAAAGTGTTTGGAAATTTTTTAAACCAATGAAAATATATACTTGGTTTACCTAAAAATTTGGACTTTGAAATAGTTATACTTTTTCAACTCATATTAGTTTCAACATTAAACTTTACATGGATGAGGATACAAAAATAGTTAAAAAAAAATTTATAGAGTAATCATTTGAATCTTGCTTTATTGTACTACTAGTAGTCCAGATATTATGTATCCAATATTTATTTCTTCTATATTTAAATCTAATTAAAAATAATCTCATCTAAATGATTACAAAATAATTTTTATATATTTAAAATGAAAAGTTTCCCTTTCTATACATTTTCAAAAAAAACATTTAATTTTAATTTTACTTTATAATAAAATTTTGACTTTGGTTAGTATAGACTAGATAGGAAGAGATCCTCATAAACCTATCACTTTCTTGGAAAATTAATATTATCATGGTCAATTATGAAACAAAATCTTGTAGCATTTTGAAATACTAAAGTTGAGTATATTATATTTGAAAGTTGTTGTGCATAGGTGTAATGGATGAAACAAACCTTGATGGATTTTGGATTTAATATAAATCATGTTCCAATCAAATATGATGACACAAGTTCTATCAACATTTCAAAAAAATATGATAAATCATTCTAGAACAAAATAAAATGATTTAAGGCATCATTTCTTAAGATATAATGTAAAAAAAGTGACATCTATTTATAATATGTTTTCATAGAAAATAAATTAACATAGAGTTTTGTAAAATATTTAAATTCTAATAGATTTGATATTATGAAATCTTAATTGGTATTTTTTTATTTTTCTTAATTATATTTTACTTATTTTATAATCTAATAAGAATAAATTTACATTTATTAAATATCTATTTACTTTATTTCATTACTTATTTATCACTATAATTTTGGGTATTTTTCACATATTAGTAGGAAACATAGTCTAGTATATCATGCTTATCTAATATGTCACACTGAGAAACTCTTTAGTTACTACAAAACGAAAGAAAGAAAATTATTTTGGTATGAAAACCTTCTTTCAGAACCTTTGTGAACCTTAGAGATTTCATCTTATCACCTCTCAACCCTCCTAACCCTAATCGTTAAATACTTAAAACCCTTTTAAAAAAATTTAAAAGACTAAGATAATATATGGTTCTACTTCTATAATATCCAATCACTCTAGGATTATAAGAAATGTTTTATATGGAATATATTTTGATTTAAGATGGTTGGATAGTATAGAAATGTTTCTTAATAAAGTTATAAATCATCAAGGATGGGATTTTTTTGTTTGATGTGAAGAAAATAGATGTATTTTATGAGAAATATGAATTAGAGTTCTATAAAAAATTATTCTTTAGTCTAGTGATAATTAGGACCTTGTTACAATGACAGTAAACTAAAAGAACCTCCTAATATCATATATGATGGTGGCTAAAGATGTTTTGTTCCCTCATAAAGGAAATTTCAATTTTAGCACCTTTATAACTCCAATCGATGATGTCATACCTTCAAAAAAAACTAATAAACTTTTTGGAATGTGTAATATGGAGAAAAATTATGTAAAAGACTTTGAAAAAAAAATAAAGGTTCTTGTGAAATTCATTTAGTCAACCATTTCTCAACAAAATTTTGATTTTGAGGAAATCCTTTTTCAAGATAATAAATTGTTATATTTTTTTATGATAGAAAACAACATAAATTTTTCATGATATATTATGAAGTATATGTGCCATATTTAAAATAAATCAATCAATTATTACCTTTTTGAAAGGTTTCTAACATTGGTTTCCAGTAAATCCTATGTTTGTTAGGATGAAGAAACTACTAATCATTTTTCTAGTTTAATAACTTTGAGTGATATTTTGTTTAAGGGAAATGTATTTTAGTGTAGTTGTTATTTGAATAAGTTATTTCCGAAAATTTCATTTTAAGAGATATACTTTGACCCTATTATTACTTAGGGGGTTCATCTTTTATTGTGGTTGTTGGTGAGGATCCTTCTCAAGTTTCTATAATTTTTCCTACTCCTATTGAAGAACGTGTTAAAAATATAGACATAATAGATATTTTAGGAAATAAAAATTTTACTAAAATGTGATTTAAGAGTTAGAGTTATTATTTAAGAATAAATTCAAGATGAGGATGAGGCCATCCCATTAGTCTGCTCAGAAACATGTAAGGGGGTTGACACTTATACCCTTGTTGTAGATCAATTATTTATTTTACCTATTTACACTATAGAATAAAATATGGATTTCTATATTAAAAGGTTAGTTATTATTGGTCTAGATAAGAACATTTCTACCACATAGAGTGTGATCCCTTTCTTTAAAATATCTCTTATAATGGAGACCAATATAAAAGAAAAAAGTGGATCAGAAAATTTTATCAGTCACAATAATGCTAGTGATGATGAGAAAGATTTAGATGAAATAGATGAACCCACTCTAATTTTTGAAAATATAAGATCAATTTTTGAATTTTTAGAACTGTCTACCATAAAAAAATTACCCCATGTGGATGTTAATTGAATAGTCGATGAAGATCATAATGTAGAAGTTTTTCAAGATATGTTTCTCCTATTCGCTCACCCCATACCGGTTATAGAGTACCTACAGAAAAATTAGGTTTGGTTTATTAAAGAGATCAATAGAGTTACATTAAGATAATGAATGATGTAGATTCATTATGGAATTAGTTAATTGAATATAAAGTTGAAATAAGGGCTCTCTGAGAAAATTTTTTCTCAAAGGATGTTATTAGTGAGTTTATGTTTTTTTTTTCAATCACATTTGGAGAAAGTTTCAAAACATTATACTACATAATACTAAATAAATAAATATATGGATTGGGTTTTTATATAATCAAATTTGGAATGAGTGTATCTCATAATAGAAATTTTGACTTCCACCATAGCTTCTATGAAATGTGACCTCCTATCTAAATTATTTTTTCAATATCATTAAAAAATGTGTTTACTAATGTTAAGAGAATTAATATAATCCCATGATACTATATTTTTAATTTTGATCAATATCAGAAAGAAAATAAATTCCTTCATGAAGGAAAGAGTACCAGAAATTATAGATGTTTCATTTCAATTACAAATGGACACTAGTTTTATAATCACAATTTGGTAAAAAATAGTAGATCATTGTCCATAAATTATGAAGTTATAGAAGAAAAATTTGGTCTTCTATAATAGTTAGTCGGGAAAAACATGGAATTATATTTTTATTCTAATGAACAACATTCTATCGATGAGCCCAATGAGCATTGACATTAATTAAAATGAAAATACATTTCTCCTTGAGGATCATGACCTTTTTTTACACCTATTGTTGGTTCGGTCAGTCTGTCAGAAAATCAGTTTGAAGTTTTAATGAATTTATTTTTAAATTTTTCCAAAAATGGATATTTTCATAACTTCTTATGGAATTTTTCTCAAATACTGGGGAATTATTTCATGAATTTATTATATATATATATATATAATATAGAAATTTGAATAGACATGTGTGTGAATGCGTGATATCATCTAAGAGGAAGATGATCTATTGGACCTCCCATTTTTGACCACCATACATCCACACTTAAGTTAATCGAGAAAATATTTGATCTAGGTTAAATATATTCAAGATAGAACTTTAGGTTTTCCAAATAATATTCTTAACCCTACCTAACTCTTCATTTAAGTTTCCCCTTGTACTTGAAGATCGCTATTATTTCACAAAGATCAACATATTTCTCTTGAACTCCAATATATTTTAGTCAGGATCACTCATGGAGATAGATCCAATCATGGATTATATTTCCTTACATTGTGAAATTTGATTGGAGTTAGTGATGATACTCCTCTACCAAAATTTTCCTAACAGATCAATAAAACTCAATATTTTAATATTCCATATCTAAAACATATACTAATTCTATAAGGCTAATTTATTTTCATGAATGAGTTTTTTAACTGGTTTTGGTGTCTCAAAAAAACTTGAATGATTTTATACTTTAATTTTTATTAAATTATTGTAATTCCTTTATTTCTTATTAGATATTTATTTACATTATATTATTTCCTTTTTTTATTTTTTATTATTTTTTTAAAATTTTATCATTCTTAGTTTTCATTTATTATTATTGTTATGTGTTTCTTTACTCATAAGTATTTATTAATTTCTTACTTATTTTCTAGTATTTTTTTCCTTAGTCTAATTTATTATTTTATCTTTTATATCTGTCATTTTAATTGATTATTTTTTCTATTATTTTATGTATCCAATCAGTTCAATTTTCAGTAAAATTATTTTAAATTCTATTCATATTCGATATATCTTATTTAGACCATTTATATTTCATCCTATGAAACATTAACTCTATTATTTTCCTTATCCAACTTATTTTTTATTTCACAAAATAGAGGGAAGGAAAAGGGGGAAACAAAAATTAGAACCTTTTAAAAATATTTTATTTTTTATTTTTTTAATAATTAAATACGATTTGTGATCATAAATAAGGGGGATAATATTGGAAAGAATTATGTTATTCTAACATAACTCACTTTTTATGTCATTTGATGATTCAAAAAATCCCTATTTTTATTCTAATGAGATTTCATTTAGTACATTAGATTTTATCCTTATATAATTGGAAACCTATTGATTATCTTACATGTAACATAATTATCTTATGGAGTAAAATAATTAACTACATTTAAGTTTTAGTCTTCAAAAAATTATTTTATCTTACGAAAGTTCATTAGTAAAATTTTACCTTATAGAAAACGAAAATTATATTCCACATTCTCAAAGTTATAAAGATTCGTATGAAGAAAATTATTTTAAGTATTTTATCTTATGGGAATGTAATTCATAAAATTATTGTCTTAAAATCATCAAAGGAAGTGGTGAAAGTCAATTATTATATGAGAGTAAGATATTATCTTATGAAGAATAATTATATTATGTAGAAGTAAAAGGTTTTTTTCTTCTTTTGAGAAAAATGATTTCAAATGTTTATCATATATAAAACAATACATCCTATGGATCATCATGATTATACTTGAAATGTTTATATAATATATTGATAATTAAATTCATTATTTTAATAACATCATAAAAAAAATTCTAAAAAAGAAATTTCAATTTAGAAAAATTGTCATTTCACTAAGAACAGTAAGATCTAATGAAGAACATTTCTGAGATTTCCACCATAAAATTTTGTTCTATATTTGGAAAAAAATGACACATGCTATTAATAACATGTCTTATCAAATTTTCAAATAATTATTCACTTTACCATTATGATTATTGAGTATGATTATGTTCAAAATCAAAAAGGATATACAAATAGAAAAGTTAATTTTTACATGAAAGATACATATATGAAAATACATATAAACACATTGATAAACATGAAGAATGAATGCATGTAAATTGAATAAAAAATGTCTTCCACTCAATGATTTTGTACTACGATTACAAGATAATTATTTTAAATTGAATAACTTCTAGATATAATCCTAGAAGATTATTTCTTCTTATCTAGATATAAATTTAACTCCTGTCAGCAGTTTCTTGAAATTATGAGTTTTATCATTCTTTCAATCTAATTATTATTTATTTATTTATATTATAATTGTAATAGAGTGTGTTAAGTTCATGGATAGTTCTTGGGAAGGTATATACTGTTTAAAATATCCTGTAACTTTATTACAACTAACATCCACCTACACTATGTTGAAATACCCCTAAAAAAGGTTTTAATAGTGAAAATAACCAAACTCAAGGAGTAAAATATTAGTGTCATGGACTAGGAGAATTATGTTCCCATAACCACTAAAAATATCATGTGTTTAATCATTTATTTTTGAACATTTATTTTTTCTAAAGTTTACTTTCATTAAATAAAGGGTCAAAACATTCATACATTGAAGAGGGTGGTTTTCAAGTAATGAAATTTTCATGACATCAATACACCCCCCACATGAGTTTTCAGTTTTCCATTATCTAGGATAAAAACATTTTTAAACTTAAGGGTTACACTATTAGATCTGTGGTTAGAAAATAGAAATTAATTTGTGTAAAAAAGTGAAAATATTAGTAAATAATGGTTATGAGATTGATACATAAGGGTCATGAGTTGATATATAATAGTCATCCAGTGTGAAAAATGGGTGTATGAAGCTTACATGACTAAAAATATTGATATTTAAGAGTTATCCCTTGATATTGAGGGATATATAAGAGTAATTGGCTTATAATAGATGATATATGATTATAACACCATTACTTTGTTGAGGTTAAATTCGAATCATATATGCATCTATTTAAAAATTATTTTAATGATTGAAATTAATGTAATACTAAATTTTAAGGTTCAAATAATCAACATTATATTAAACAAAGAAGGATATTGAAGTTCAATTACATGACATACTAGTTTCATAATAGAGGATGATATTTTACAAGAAAGTAATATATTTTGGTATGTTGAGGATACAAGTATTTTTACCATGGATAATTATATTATTCTATAATTAGTTTAGATATTAAAAAGATTTAGAGTATTACTTCAAGATATTTGAAGAGTTTTAAATGATATATTCTACCAAATTTTATAGATCTGTTGTTTTACTAAGAATCATGACACATTGGAGGAGATCATTTCATAGAATGGTTTTAGTTAGGTGTAACACCATGATATGTTTTGAAAAAAAATTAAAATTAATTTAATGCTTTTTATATTTTTCACTTCACACAATACTGGATATTACATGTGTTATATAAATTCACTTTGTTTGGATTGTGTTTTACACACAACCAAGTTAATATTTTATTACACTCAATAGATACATTAGCTTGAGGTATAAACAACACTGAATTTGGTTTTTGTTCTACAAAATTCAGAGTTTCTTCTATAGCCGGTGTTACACACAAGTCCAAGTTATACCGAACTAAAATATACTATTAATATTGTTATTAAAATATTATTATAATTACCACCAAGTTGTCGGAATGGAAGTTTCAAATAAAGGTAAACAAAATGTGAAAATATGATTTACATGTGTATATAAAATTAATCCTTTATTTATCAATTAGTTATAAATTAATATAGGAACTATTTGAAAATAAGGTAATTACATTTCTATGAAAACTATTTTTCAATGTGCAAACACAAATTTATCTCCAAAAATTAAACAAACCAATTTTGATGATTTTTTTCCATAAAAGTTATATATTTTATATTAAATAAAAAAATTTATACTGATCCAATATATTTGATATGAATAAGATGAAAATAAATCCAATTACATGTATAAAAAGGTTGTATTTTTCTAAAAGGGAATTTTTCATCCTTTTAATAGAGAATCTATTTTAAATAAAATATTTGACACTTTTATAATTTCAATTTGACAAAATAACTCTATTTTTGAAATAGTAATATTTAAATTTTCATTTGGGTGAGTTTTTTGTTATGATAAGTTTCATATTTTGATGAATAGTGAAAAAAACTAAATTTTAATAGAAAATTTATTTTTAATATAATTTATTTATATAGATAAATTAAATTTTAAATTTCTTTTAAATGATATTTAGATCAATTATACATAAATTAATTCAATTTAGGTCATTATAACTAATTTTACATTTAAATTTGATATAAGAGCATTTCAATCTTTAAAACTTTTTACTTTAAAAACCCACTTTCCCATCATGTCTGTGGGATTAATTTTAAATTAATTTCTACAACTTCTAAGACTAGAAATTAGAAAAATATATTCCATATTTTTAATATGAATAATTTATAATTTATGATATGGTAAAATTATTTTTTTACCAAAAATTTTAGTGAAACAAATTAAAATTAATTACAATAGTTAAGGTCAAAACAAGTTCACTTAGTGGTTAAACATTAACTTAAGTAGAAAAATAACCTAAAAACATGCACAAAAATGTTTTTGGAAATATTTCGACCAAATACTTGATTGGATAAAAAATATAAAATTATTGGAGATGAATTATTTCAGGGAGACCTCTCAATAGTGTTTACCCTTTATATTTACAAGAATGTCACTCCTCTACTATAAAAACGCACTCAACCCACTCAAATACTCACACCTCTCAAACCACTTTGGGTAGTCCAAACCCTAACCATATATTCTCTCATCATCCCTCCAATTCTCTTATAAGCCTCACTTTGGGTATAAATTCACCCAAGGAATACCTTTGGTGTAAACTAAAAGGAGTTACCTAAACAAAAAAGTGGTAACGTTCCTCAACATGCATTTCTATATTATTTATGTATCTCCCCATTCATATCTTCTTATTCTATGATTATATAATAACATAAGTAACCTAAATATACTGATATGTTTTAATTATAATGTTTTAACTTACACCTACACACACTTCCCTCAATTGGGTAATGAACTTACCATTCATGTGTATAGAGAAATACGACCTCGCAAAATGATGTCATTCATTTTTCCTTTACAACCTCTCATGGTTGGTAATTATGATGTAAATTATTATTTTTTATTATATATAATGTATTTAATATTTATTTATTATTCTTGAGTTATTAAATAAAACATACCTTCATGATTTCCATTTTATGAAAATACGATAACTTTATTCATGGATGTGTGGACTACCACCTCCTCTAAGCGATGTGATTCGTTCACACTTTTCAATGAATTTATTGAGGATAGGTTTTATAAATTTATATGATATTTATGAAATAATAATTATCATTTAATTATAATATATATTTATATATACATATATTCCATTAAATTTCTTTCTTTCAAAACTCTAAGAAAACAGATAGAACATCCATGAGTACACATAGCCTACCGTCTCCATGAACAGTGTATTCCATATCATATTTCTATATTTTATAGATTATTATAAATATTTATATACATAATATATATATGATATTTATATCATTTTTTAAATTCTATAAATAAGTAAATCATTATCTAATATGAATGATCCAGAATAACAAGTCAAAACGTATACATAAAACAAAGAAGATATTACATGAAATGTGACATTAACATGGAATTGTTAAGAAATGGGTATTATAAATTCAAATGTAAATAAAATTTGGTATGATATATAATAATAATTTTCTTTTTTATATTTATAATAAACTTATATTTATTAGACATGAGGTTTGAATGTATATGAATAAATTCAAGACATAAGGTAAGGGTTTTCTCATCTCACTTTTATTTCTGTAAGATTTGTACCTTATTTACCACTCATTTATGTTTTTTTGTGTATATAATTCTATTGAATGTATTATATTATTATTATAATAAAAGTTATGGGTATTTACATATCCATTTAATTATCTTTCATTCAGGGGTTTTATGGTTCAAAAGTTACCAAATCAGAAATGTAATTTTGTCTCAATTTTCTTTCTTTGAGACACATGTCATGTTATGTACCTATATTCTTCTATGAGGTGTATATACTTAACTTTGAAATTTTATATCATGAATGTATTTATTTTCATGATATTAAAATATTCATTCAATATATTTATTTAATGGTGATTATTATTCAATGTTACCAAAGTGGTAATAGTATATTACTACAATGTCATCATTTATTGAGATTATTTATGATTATTCTACCATTGATTAAATATTATGATCTATGTCTCAAAAAATATTGTGAATTTTATTATCCAATGGTTATTTTTTATATCTTCAAGTAATTTTATCATTTTTCAATGTCTATTACTTAATACAATTAAGAAATTGTTTTTCATAAAATCTGACCTTATCTCTCTCTTTAGTCGGAAATTTGTGTTCTTTAAAAATAGTTTTTTCTAAATATATTTTTAAAATGTTTTACATTTCCTTTTTATATTTTTTTTAAATTAATAGGATTTAAAAAAATATTTTTAATAAAGTGATTTAAATGTTTTTCCGAATCTTCTTTTATAAGTTTTCAAGGTTATTTTCAAAGAAAATAGTTTTCAAAATGTTTTATATTTTAAAAAGATTTTTTTAAAGTGGAAATGATATTTTAATCAAGAAATTTTTTAAAATAATTTCAAGTATTCCTTTATATATTTTCAAATTTATTTTCAATGAAAATAATTTTAAAAATATTATATGTTTTAAAATGTATTTTTCAAAGAAAGTTTATATATCAAGGGAACTTTAAAAATACTTCTTTATCAAATATTATTTCCTTTGATATATTTTATTCTTTAAAAGGTATGTAATCCTAGGATACAATTTGTATTCATTCTCTAAATGTTTTATGTTTTTATGACATGATTTTTATAGAACCCGTTTATTTTTCATGGGTCAATCATGATTCCAATAGATTGTTATGAAACCCATTTCTTTTAAATGGGATAATCACATTTTAAAGAGATTGACATGAAACTAATTTATTTTCCATGGGTAAATCAAGTCATTAAATAATAATTATTTTTATGAGCTCTATGATTATATGAAAACACTTTTTACTTTATTCTTTTTGTTGTTCATGGACATAACTTATAGAATGGGGTGTCCCAAGTAGTACCTGTTATATTTTATACATTGGGGAATCTTATATAGCAATGGGTAATCCCATTGTAGCATATATAATGGGGTGGTTGAGATCTCACCGAGTAATCCCATTACAGCTTATACGATGTGGTGTCCCAAATATAATTGGGTAATCCCATTCTATCTTATACAATGGGATTTCCCATCTGATAATGCTGGATAAGCCCATTATATCATATATGATGGGGTGACCTAGATATCATTGGGTGAGCCTGTTATAGCTTACATGATAGGTGGGGCCTATATCTCTATCCAGTGCATTTTTTAAAGATTTATATCTCATAATATAATGATGGTAACTAGATGATGGTCTTGATCCACTATAGGAAAAATGGGAAATCGACCAACTATAAAGAAAATAATGAGACTGGGGGTGGTGGTGTGTCCCACCCATTAGGTTTCATCCCCATGAATTTCCAAGATAAGTTTTAGAAATGAGCCTTGGATTATGTAATTTTTTTACATGTTTATAACTATACCACAAATTCCTTGTCTTACTCCTATGTTACGATTTCAGGGATTATACTCTTCATTACCTTAAAATTCATGTCTTATAGATTTCCAATTTTTATACCATGACTCTTGATTATGATCTTTTATATACAAGTTATTCTCTTTTAATGTTATTATCATTTTCTCATAGACTTATTCTCATGTTATGCTTACATATCTCCCTTATTTACCCTTAATGATCATCTCATCTCACCCATTTCTTATATTTCTTTTCCCCATGTTTTGAATAAAGTTAATAAGAATAATTACTAAAGGGAAATATCTTTAAGGGATATATTGAATATTTTTCACCAAGTTATAAGATTATGTTTCCAAGATTCTAAAGACATAAATCTATTATAGTCCTTAGGCATGTACATTTTTAATGTACGTAATATTCATCTAAATTTATGTAATATCGTTGTATGTTAATCCCATGTCACTATAGTTGGTATCAAAGGAAAGGTTTAGTCAACCATTAGAAACTAGTTTGAGAAAGATTTAGTGTGATCCCTGAGGATATTTATAAGGATATGTATAGGGATGTCTCTAAGGATAATCCTAAGGATGAATAGATTTAAAATTTGGTTTCATGAATTAATCATCCTATATGTAATTTTTCATGATTATGTGGTTTTCTAATATGATAAGTATTTCTCACCCTTTCCTTTATGGTTTTAGTAAATGATGGGAACTAGAAAGAACTTGGTTAACATTTAATGTTTTGGATGTTGAAATTATGGGCATTATTCAAATTGATTTCTTAATTGGAAATCTCAAAAATAGAATCAGGAAGGTGGTATGAGTATTGGTTATATGCTAAATATAAAGGGACTATAAATGACTTGTGAAAAGTATGGGATGTTATAAAAATATTATTTACATTAAACTTAAGAAGCGTGATTATATTGAGTTTGGGGAACCTTAATATGTGATTTATATTTTATATTCTTAGAAAGGGGTATTAAGGAGTAATATGATGAATCTTGAGTAATGGTTTAAGAATAAAGATGGATTTTTGAAGTGTATATATTTTGGAATGAAAGGATTGTGTTATATGAATCTTGAAATATATATTTATTCTTAATATATTTTTTTCATAAAGGATTTAAAAGGAAGCATTTAATGGTTCAGAAGACAAAGAAAAGTTATTTAATAAAAATGTGATATTTTTATTATGGTAAGGTAACCCTTAATATGTTCCTGATTCTGAGATAATGATTTCTAGATAAAGATATTTAATATATGAATAAGTAAATTGGACAGTACATATTACCCTAGAACAGAAAAAGTATTTTTTGAAAAAGTGGTTTATTCTATCATGGATGGATTTTACATTATTTTTGGATTTAAAGAATATATCCCATAAACTTTAGAATAAGGAAAGATTCATTTTTTTAGTAAGTATTTATGTTAATTACCATGTTTCAATAGAATACATGATAAAGTTATTCACATGTTTGTAATGCGAAAAATAAAAGATACTCTATGATATATGGGGAATCAATTATAAACTATTTTTGAGAAATTTAGTGACCTTATTTCTAAGGTTTTGGACATTCATAACTTGGAAGGGGTATATGGTTAATTATTTATGGAATGGTTTGTGTTAAACTTTGGATGAGTTTTTGGATATTAAAATATTTTCTCTCCATATGAGGATTTGTGCATATTGGAAAAATTGTGCTAACCTTTTTGTTGTGATAAAGGTGGATAGAATGACCTATCATTCTATTAATGGATCTCATGATATGATAATACTTTATGAATGAAAAATCCACCTTCATTTATTATAATAAGATAAGAAATGGAAATTTCTCAAGGTGAAAAAGAGGGTGAGGTTGTCCTAAAATCATGTATGTATATATTATCATGAAAATTATTCAACTTTAAGAAAAAGGGTCTTGAAATAAAATTATGTCTTATTATCATCATTTTTTATGATATCAATGACCTTTTTTAATCCTCTTTAGGTTATGAATTTGTGATCATTAATTTTCTGCTCACCATGTTCTATATCAATCTCTATCAGAACTTTATAGTTAGACTTCTCTTACATGTCCATGTTTTCACTTTCCACCAATTTTCTCCTATGTGGAAACCTAGTTATCAATTACCTTGGGTAACCATTATATTTCTAACTTTTCCAATTCAAATCATGTTTTAGTATTCCTTTTTAAGATGTTGGTTTCTATGAATGGAACATTAAAGTATTATACAATTGATAACCCAAATGATTTCAAAGGATAAATTCATTTTAAGGGTAGTGGAATGTAACACCCTAAGATTTTGTGAAAAAAACAAATTAATTTAATCTTTTAGATATTTTTTACTTCACATATCACTAAATGTATCTTTTTTTATATGAAAGAACTAATTTTGGATTATGTTTCATGAAAAACTAAGTTATTCTTTCACTAGATGCAACACATATATTAGTGTGTGGTACACATAACACTATGTTTATCATGTGTTACACAAAATTTTGACTTTATTTAATATCTTGTGTTACACGCAAGTTAGAGTTTTACCGAACTAAAATATACTATTAATATTTTTATTAAAATATTAGTATAGTTACCACCCAGTAATTAAAATGTAAGTTATGAATAATATTAACTAAATTGTTAAAATATTATTTACACATATATATAAAATTAATCTTTTAGAAATTAATTAGTTATAAATGAATGTAATAACTATTTGAAAATAAATAAATTTCTTTTCTAAGAAATCAATTTTTCTATGTACAAATACAATTTTATCTCAATAAATTAGAAAAATCACTTTTTATGAATGTATTCAAAAACATTTATATATTATATATTTAATAAATATTTTTTATACTAATATAATATATTTTATAGGAATAAGATAAGAATAAATCCAATTTCATGAATAAAAAGAGGTATTTTACTAAAAGGTAATTTTACCGCCTTTTAATAGAGAAACTATTTTAAATCTAATGTTTGATAATTTTATAAATTTTATTTGAAAAATAAAATTATTTTTATAAATAAAAATATTAAAAATTACTTTGGTTTAATTTGTTTTTTCAGAGAAGATTAATATTTTAATGAATCGTGAAAAAATACTATATTTTTATTGAAAACTACTCTTTCATCTAATTTATTTTTATAGTTAAATTAAATTTTAAATTAGTTTTAAAAGATATTTAAATCAATTATAAATACATAAATAAAATTTAGATCAATTAAAAATTATTCACAATGAAATTGGATATAAAAACATTTCAATCTCTTGAACTTTTAACTTCAAAACCCTGCTTCCCCGTCAAGTCTCTGGGATTAATTTTAAATTAATTTCTGAAAAATATATGATAATAATTTTGAATAATATATTAAATATTTTAAATAATAATAATATTTAATTTATAATAAATTAAATTTATATTTTGACCAATAATATTAGTGAAATTAATTAAAAATAATTACAATGATTAAGGTAAAAATAATTTTACTTAGTGGTAATACTTTATCTTGAGTGGAAAAATAACCTAGACACATGTCCAAAAGAACTTTTATGGATATATTTAGACCATATAATCACTTTTATCCCAAATATAATATTATTGGAGACATGTTATGCAAGGGAGACCTCTCAATAATGTTTATCTTTTTATATTTACAAGAATCTCACTCCTCCACTATAAAAAGGCACTTACCCCCATCACTTCCTCACACCTATCAAGACAATTTGGATCATACAAAACCTACCAAAATAGGATCAAAAATTCACTCTTATAAACATATAATCCTAAATTTGGTCAGAAATCCAACCAATGACACCCTTTGGTTCAATCCAAAAAGAGTTACCCAAAAAGTGGAAATGTTCTTCAATGTGCATTTATTTTATATTTCTTTATCCACCTATTCAGTTATTATTATTCCATGATTATATAATAAAATATATATCCTAAATATTCTGATATTTTATTTTTCTAAGGGTTCTACCTACACCTACAAACACTTCATTCAAATGGGTAATGAACTTACCATTTGTGTGTATGGCGGACTACCTCCTCGCAAAACAATGTTATCCATTTTTCCTTTACCACCTATCATGGTTGATCATTATGATGTACATACTATTTTTATATTATATATATTAAATTTATGATGAATTTATGCTTCTTTATTTATTATATGAAACATACCTTCTTGCATTCCATTTTGTGGAAATATGATAACTTTATTTGTGAACATGTAGAATACCACCTTCTCAAAGTGATGTGATTCATTCAAAATTTTCATGTAATGTATCAAGGATGGGTTTAGTAAATCCATATTATATGTATGATATAAAATTATAATTTAATGATAATATATACATAAAAATATTTCATTTACATTATTTCTTTCAAAATATAAAGAAAACAGAAACAATGTTAATACATACCAATGGCCTACCATATCGAGGAATACTATATTCCAATTCATATTTATATATATTATATATTATTTAAATATTTAAAAAATGAATATATAATATTTTTATATCATATTTGAAATTATATAAATAATTAAATCATGATCTAATAATAGTTTCAAGAATAAAAAGTCAAAAAATATACAAAAAACAAAAGAGATATTGCCCAAAATGTAACATTAACGTAGAATTGTTAATAAATGGGAAATATAAAGTCATAATTAAATCACATATGGTATTATATATAATAATATGGTTATTTTTTATATGTATAATAAAATTATATTTACTATATGATATTTTTTATTGTGGACGAAGAAATTCAGGACTTAAGGTAAGGGTTTTCTCGTCTCACTTTTATTTATGTGAGACTTATGCCTTATTCACCACCCATTAATTTTTTGTGGTGTATATACTAAACATGTATGTATTTTATGATTATTATACTTAAATTTATGGGTATTTACATATCCGTTTTATGATATTTATTTCATGGGTTTTACAGTTACCAAGTTACCAAAACACAAAGGTGATTTTGTCTCAATTTTCTTTCTTTGAGACACATTCCATGTTATACACCTATATTATTCTATGATGTGTATAAAATTACCTTTGAAATATTATATAATGAATATATTTCTTTTCATTATATTTAAATCTTCATTTAATTTTATTATTTCATGAGGATTATGATTCCAAGTTACGAAACTGGTAATAATTTACAAATACATCCTCATCATTTATCAGGATTGTTTATGATTATTCTTCCATTGATGAAATATTATAATAAATATCTCAATAACATTCATGAATTTTCTTATCCTATGGTCATTCATGATACCAAATATTAACGGTACCATTTTTTCACTCTTTGGTACTTAATATAATTAAGAAATTGGTTTATATAAAATCTAACCTTATCTCTCTCTTCGGTTGGAAATCAAAAATTTTTCAAAAAAAATGTTTAAAAAAAAAATTTAATAACTTTTTCAATAAAAATTTAAGATCATTTTCAAGGAAAACGATTTTAAAAAAAATTATGTTTAAAAAATTGATTTAAATGTTTTTTCAAATCTTCTTTTATATGTTTTTAAGGTTATTTTTGAAGAAAATGGTTTTCAAAATGTTTTATGTTTTAAAAAGTGATTATCAAAGTGGAAATGAAAATTTCCTCATGGAATTTTTTAAATAATTTTTATTATTCTATTATATATTTTAAAATTTATTTTCAAATAAAATTATTTTGAAAATGTTATATGTTTTAAAAAGTGATTTTTAAAGAAATTTTATATTTAAAGTTATATTTCAAAATCATTCTCCATCCAAGATGATGTTATTTGATATGTTTTATGATTTAATCAGGATATGATCCAAGGATACCATTCATATTCTTTCTATAGAAGGTTTATGTTTTTATGGAATGATATTTTTGGAACCCGTTTCATTTCCACTGGTCAATCGTGATTCAAATAGATTGTTATAAAATCCATTTCTTTTAAAAAGGCTAATCAAATTTCAAATATATTTACATGAAAATCATTTATTTTCCATGGATAAATCATGTTAGGGAAGAATAATAGTTTTTATGAGTTTTATGATGAAATAATTATATTCTTACTTTATTCATGTTGTGGTTCGTGGACATAGATTATAACATGGGTTGGCCCAAATAACGTTGAGTATGCTCATTGAAGGTTATAGGTTAGGGTATCCTAGATAGAGAGGGGTGAGACCATTACATCTTATTTTATGGGGTGACCCAGATAGCATTGGGTAAGCTCATTACATCTTATACAATGGGTTGGCCCAAATAGTATAAGGTATGCCCATTACAGCTTATACCATGGGGTGACCCAGATAGCATTGAGTAAGATCATTATATATTATACGATGGGGTGGACAAAATAGCATCAAGTGAGATCGTTATTGCTTACATGATGGTTGGGACCTATATCTCCCACTAATTCATTGGATAAAGATTTATATCTCATAATATAATGATGAGAACATGTTTATAGGCTTGATCTTATATGGGAAGAAGGGGAAACATGGTCCACTATAAGGAAAGGATTGTGAATGGGGATGGTGGTGGGTCCCACCTAGTAGGTGTAGTCCTCATGATGTGCCAAGATAAGTTTTGGGATTTTTCTTAGGGAATGTTTTTATATGTTTATGGTTCTTATAAAAATTCCATGTCTTTCTCCTATATTATACTTTCATAGATTATTCTCTTGATTCCCTTATAATTCATGTCTTATGAGCTGCTAATATTTATTCCATGACTCTTGATTATCATATTTTATATGTTGGGTATGATCTTTTATTGTTATAATCATGTTATAATTTCCTTATGCTCATGTTATGCTTACATATCTACCTTGTTTACCCATAATGTGAATCTTAGCTCATTGATTTCTTATGTTTCCTTTCCCATGGTTATGAATAAATTTTTTTTGTAGGTGTATTAAAGGGAAAGATATTTAATGGAGATTTTGAAGATTTTTTACCAAGTTAAATGATTTTTTTCCATGTTTCCAAATACACTGAACTATTATACTCGACAGGCATGTACTTTTTCAATTTTCTGAATATTCATCTAAATTGAGGTAATATCCATTTATTTTTATATTTGATCTCTATATTGTACATTCTACACTGCAATTCATTTTACAAAACTCTGATCTAGTTATTTCTAGAATATCTAGAAGATTCAATAGGGACATAAAAAGTGGAATACATAATTCAAATTTTAGGAAGTTGATTTGATTTAATTGGCATATTATAACCACATAATAATGTATGAGATTCAAGCAATAATCATAGTGAAGTTGAATTAATCTCAACTATAATATTAAGGATTGGATTTATAAAATACATTATAAAAACTTCTTATATCTATTTTTTTAGAAGGGTAACATAATTGAATATCTATCTTTGAAAGAAAAATGAAGGGGAGTTGTGTGCTTCATTTTCATATATAATTATTGGAGATAATGAGTGGAAGAAGAAGGATTCCCACTTCTACAACATAATTTTAATAAATTATTGAATGAGTATAATTCTAGTCAGGGGTTATCTTCATATGCAAGAAGAATTTCTACCATTATTTTCTTATGGAAGATTATTTTTTGACAATAAAATTGAGTAGTTATTGTCATAAAGACTTATAATATTGGAATATCAAAAAACATGGATTCAAAATAGTAAAAATTATAGAGTTATGTTGTAAGAATAGTAACATATTGAACATGGATAGAAATTTGTCTCTATTAACTATTAAAGATACACTCATGTTTATAAACTAACTTTTCCTTCACCAAAGTAAGGCATAAATAATTAGAAGAGGGAGTGGACCTTGGAAAGATTGTGAGTATTTCCTAAACCATGTAAGGGATGTGTGAATTATCACTCAGTGACTATGAAAAAATATATATGTCCAACAAATTTTACATGATAGTGGGTTTTAGTACACTGGAACATTGTCATGTTTTTTATCCTTGTATTTTCACTTAATAGTGAACTAAGTATAGTTCTTGTATATACTGGGGTTTTTATTTCTATATTAATATTTTATATTTGATTAAATTAGTGATGAGATATATAGATATTTAACATGTTTCTCCCATCAAGGGAACATAATCTGTATAGTAAAGGGGACTTTAAGAAAGAATAGTATTATTTGGTGTGAACCCAAATACAACGCTCTCCCCCTTATAATTGTCCTTACAGTTAGATTTGTCACAATATTTATGATTTCCCTTACCATCACATATCATTATTATGTTCATATTACCATTTATTTAAATAATGTTATTCTTGATAAAAAAACTTAATTTTATTCCAAATTTATATTTTTTGTATATTTTATTTGATCTTCTTATATGAGGTACTAATATAATTATTTTTTTCATATATTATTTATTGATTCATTTCTATTTTTATGTGCATGAAACACTTATGCATTAATAAATATTTAAAAATAATTGAAAAAAAATCAAGGACATGAAGTATAGGATGTAGTGTGGGTTCAATGACACCCCTTGGAATATCTACAAAATATATGAAAAGGTATCAAATGGATAACTTGGGATCAGTTGAATTCCTTGGTGGATATGGAACATAAAAATTAACATAATTAATTTTATAAGGTATTAGTATATTTAAATTAATTTTTTAAAAATAATATAATTTCATTTAATTATAACGTTCCTTTTATAGAAATATTTTTTAAAAAAGAATCAATAATGGAGAAAAAAGTCATTCCACACAAATATAGCTCTAAAAATTTTACTGGGAGTAGATCAAGAAAGGAGTTACATTAATTATTATTAAATATATATCTATTGAATATTTAGATATTAAATTTATATAATTATTATTTTTCTGTTTTTATGATATAGGTAAACGATTTTGGTCATAAAGTTGGTTGAAATTAGATATGATTCATTATGAAAAATAAATATGATTGAAATTATGTAAATAATATACTGTAAATATTAGAGTAAAAAATATAAATTATAATATGATCTTTTTGAAGAAATGTATTTTTATTAAATTGTATTCTATTTGTAGCTTAAGATTTAAGGTTTATGAGATATAAATACATTACATTCGTCTTCAGTCACCCATGATGATGTTTTCAGCCACGTTTTGGGAAAGGCTCATGTAGATCATGTGTTAGAGTTTTGTTTTTGGATTTTCCCCATTATAAGTATTTATGAGGTATGTGCCTTCATTAACTATCTCTCTTACTTATATTTTCCTTAATACTATTACTTTTAAAAATGATAAATCACAAAATAAAATTGTAATGTATGAGAATATAGTATAAGATCCAGAGTAAGAAATGATAATTTGGGATGAGTAGTTTGAAATGGTGGGAATTGTGTTGGCTAGTATATTTCATACCATTAAATGTAGTATTCCTATGAAAATTATTTCCTTGATACTCCAAAACACATCAACATTGAATTAGTTATAATTCCTAAACTAGGTTTACATTATTAAAATAATTATTTAAATTATATTTTCCTTATATAATGATGAAATGAAACTAATTCATATTATAAATCTTATTTAATGTTGGAATAAAATGATAGTGTATGAAAATATTTGTTTGAAAAAAAGCCACAAGTGGTCCTTAGGCTAACCATCTCCCTAAACTTCCCTTTAATTTTGAGCTTCTATTTAAAAGTACCATGACATTCAATAGAACCACATATATGGATACCACAAAACACATTAATGGAATTTTGAAATTAATAGGGGAATATGGCTATGAAACATAATATACATATTTTTACAATATAGTAGATACACCCATCACAACAAATGCTTATAATATTGAAATAGTTCCATCAGCATAATCAAATTAAATACAATTTATGACCCTCGTGACGAAGAACACTTGGGCACTTGAATTGAGACATCTAGGGGTTGTCTTTATTCAATCAATAAAAATTAAAGGGATTATAGGGGAAGAGGGGTCACATAATACCATAAACTCCACTCTATTATCATGTAAAACTGAATGACCCTACATAAAAATATTATCTAGAGTTGAAGAAGAATTAGTGCATCAAACATGATTATCCTCCTACTAGGTAAGAACTTTTTATCCTTGTTGGGTGTCCCTAGAAACAACCATTGTTAATCCATTATAGATAGATATGGTTTACCCAAATAAAATGGCACAATGTTATTCATAAGCTCATGTTTCATTTTCTTAATAATATGGGTTGAAGTACCCCCACTTCCAAGACTTCCACCTTTAACTAGCACTTTAGAAAATAGTGAGTTAAGGACTATATCACAAAATGTATCACTAGTACAATTCTCATCACTACATATTGAATATCTTACTCTTGTGAATATAGACACAATCATTATAGAAGGTTGACTGTAACAAACTATACTCCAGAAACACAGATCTATTTGTTATATTACATTATTGGTATTGAATAAAAGAGTTATTCAATGGTCCAATAACTAAATTATATTAGAAAAATAGATACATACTTACATTAAAATTTAAAACATAAGATAATACATAATTACATTGTGAGAAAATTATTAAACATTCCATCATATCCCTAAAAATTATACATATTTCTCCTCTTTGTTTCTTAGGGAAAGAAAAACAAATAAGGGTGAGATAAGATACCTTGTATGGGGTTGCAGTCAATAGAATATATCATAATATAAACTTGACATAAGTGATATGGAAGGAATAAAAAAATAACATAAAGACATAATCAATTAAAACTAAAAGAATAAAATATCCATGGATAGAAATGAAAATAAATAGATCACATGGATAATAATAATGGGTTCCTAATAAATGAAATTCATAATACCAAATAGCTAATTCCATACCATATTCCAATATGTTATGATATTAGACATCATGATCTTACTATTAGGGAATCATCTTGTTTTGGGTAGGCATCCCCAAAAATACGCCAACATGGTTGTCTCAAGGGACCTGAAGATGCATCAGGGGGCTACATAATGTCTATATGTACTCGCCACATAATTAATTCCAATGCATTCATCATATGATAAAATGAATAAAAAATATAATCAACTTTACCAATAATCATATGTATTGGGGAAAAGGTATATATAATTCCAATACATCCACTCATGCTAAAAAAATGGATAATATAATCATAATTTCATCCATAGAAAGAAGGCGTATGGTTAAAAAATACATAGTCAATTTTTTTATGATCATATATGTTATAATAAATACACATTAAATGATAACACTTTTCCCTATGTTAATAAAAATGATAACATCATCATAACCCTTCTGAAGAAAAAAATGGATAATTAAATAATATATAATCAACATAGAAACAATGGGGTATTCTAAATATAAAAGTAATTTCCCTTATATAATTAATAATGATAAGGTAGTGTTGAAGGAAACTTTAAAAGTTTTTTAGAATAAATAGAAGATAATAATTGAGTTCAATAGTTTTCATTGGAAGGTGACCATACCAATGGTAGGAAAAATCCTTCATCATGGTTCATAAAGAAAATTTTAATATTCTAAAGAATATCCCCTGGGAGTGTCTAATCAGGTGTACAGTCTTAGGGCCACTCATTATGAATAAGGTTAATGGTTGAGTCAATTCTTCAACTATCCTCTATTTAGGTTATTAACCCTAGGTGCATCTATTCTAGAATCATATCCACTTTCCAGTATCCAAACATAGATTTCATTTTTAGAAAAACCATACACTCTTTACTTTCCCAAAATTTAGGATATTTGGGCATTAAGTGGGATTATTAAAAGGAATTAATTAGTGTAAATATCAGTTTAAAAATATCAAATGGTGATGATTCAAT
Organism: Viscum album; assembly: GCA_963277665.1. Classification (NCBI taxonomy): domain Eukaryota; kingdom Viridiplantae; phylum Streptophyta; class Magnoliopsida; order Santalales; family Viscaceae; genus Viscum; species Viscum album. Next base: position 684,868,416 of record OY728156.1, on the reverse strand, counting down.
AGAATTACAAGAATTATGACTTTACAAGAATTATGAATTTACAATAAAGTTTGGTAATTGAAAATGGAAGGGGTGGAATGAGGGACCTTATGTCTAAATAATAACAACATAAGAAAAAGGATATAATAAGTAGTGATAATCATTATATCATTAAGAATAAATAAAATTTTATATAATACCATTAAATTAAAATAAATAAAATATGTGTAAATGGTATTATAATAAAATAATTTCAATTAAAAAAAGAAAGATAAGGATGGGAAACACAAACCATTATAAGTAGTTTCATAAAGCCTGGGAGTAAAATCTAAAACCATAGGAACTCCTTGTGGGGATTTAGAGAGGCGTATGTAAGGTAACATCATGTTAAATCTTTTTGGGGTGGAGTTTAATGAGATAATGTTTGGGAGTGATCACCTTTTATAAATGAAAAAGAGGGTATTTTTCATGTAAACTAAAGGTAGGTAAGGGGTAAGAATGGAATCACATTGGTGTTATATGGATTAGGTGAGTTAGGTGAGTTTCATTGGTAAATAGTTGGTGAGGAATGTGGGTATGACTTTCATGCTTAATAAGGATTTATAGAAGCAATAAGTGACCTTTTTATTATTAAAAAAGTAAGATACTTCATTTAACCATTTTTACCCTTATTAATCTTGATTAAAAATTAACCATGGTAATTATTTTATTATTGAAAAATGTAATATGACCCATCTTACAAAATTTTGAAATTATAAATCCAAATTTAGACTCTATTTAATCTAATTGAATTTATAAATGTGAGAAAATTAACATTAAAATTAAAATGTAAGATACGGGAAAATGTTTTCTATTAAAAAATGTATTTTTATAAATTAAGTGTTTTTCATTATTATTTTATATTAATTATTAATTTAATTAGTTTTTAAATATTTTTATATGTTTAAAAATAATATTAGAATCATGATTCAAAATATATTAATCTAATTTATTTAGATGATATTTATATAAATCTTATAAAATTAATTATTTGAAAACAACCATTTTTCTTTTATCATAGTAATTAATCATTAATCTAAGTAATTTTTTTTAATGCCTAAAAATAATATCATGCTTTTTAAATAATTTGGATCAAATTATTATACATATAATTTCTATTTTATTAAATAAAATTAATATGTATTAGATAAATTAATTTAAATATTAGCATGTGTAAACCAAATTTTTAGAAAAAATTGTATTTTTAAGGAAAAAAATAGGTTATGATAATGTTATAAATGTTTTTATTTTCATGAAATAAATTGGGTTGTTATAAAAATAAATTTTTTTTATGTGGCTTCAAATTATTCCAAAATATAATTTTACCAAAAAAAATATTTAATTAAAAGAAAAGACTAAAAACAATTTCTTTTATTGAAAAATATTACTTAAGATCATCAAATGTTAAAAATATGAATTATAATTTAATAATAGTATTTAAAAAATGTATATTTTTACTCATTAAACCCATATTTTTTCATTTGAAATGATTTCTAAAATTATAGTTCTTACTTATATAATGATAAGGTCATAAATGTTACAGTTTTGGTAAAACTATCTTTTTCACTATTCATTTAAAAATCAAATATTTAGGAAAAATCGCAAAAATGTATCTTAATATAATATATTTATAAATATTTTTGGTAAAAATTTTAGTTTGTTAAAATAAAATTCTAACATTCTGAAAATTAATCTTTTAAATATACTCATGAATGGATTCTATTTAGAGCACACATTGTGTAACTATTCATGATATTGTGTTTGCCTACTACTTGGGGGGAATTGTTATACATTCTCCTCCCAGATGATTTCATCCTCAAAATTAGGGTATATATCATATATTCAAAAAATTAGATATTACTTCTTCATAACTTCTTCATGTTTCCATGATGCCTCTTCTTGTTTGTTATTTCTATAAAGGACATTCTCAGCAAGTTATCAAATTTCACAACACTTTCTCTCTATTTTCAATAATCTGGATATGTTCTTCGTTATAATAAAATTCAGGCTCCAAATATATTCCTTCATACGTGAGAACATGTGTTGGATCAGGCATTTTTTTCCTTAGTAATGAAACATGGAATATATCGGGTAATTTTGAAAGGTTGTGAAGCATAAAAAATTGGTAAGTTATTACTCTAATTATTTATATTATTTCAAAAGTACCAATTTACATGGGGACTAACTTCCCCTTTTTACAAAATCTTATAACTACCTTCCATAAGTAAACCTTTAAGCTTACATAATCCCCCACTTGAAATTCCATGTCTTTCCTTCGATTATCAACGTAGAACATTTGTATACTATGGTATTCTTTAATATGATCCTTAATAGTTAATTTAATATCCATATCCTACAAAATATTTCGGAAAACTAGATTTCTTTCTCCAACTTCTTCCCAATAGTTTAGAGTATGAAACCTCTTCTAATACAATGCTTTGTATGGTTTCATATGGATACTTGAATATAAGTTATTATTATATGAAAACTCCAAAATGGTGGATATTGATCCCACATACCTTGTAAGTGAATAGAATATGATCTCTTCATGTCTTCTAATGTTTTTATAGTCTTTTCAAACATCTCATCCATTTTGGGATTATATACAGTTCTTAAATGAATCTCAGTGTTGATATCCATTTGAATACTCTTCTAAAAATTTGATGTAAACTGAGGGTTATGATCAAATATAATTGATAGAGGCTCCCCATGAATCTATATGATATCATTGATATTAATATAGGTATGTTGATTAAGGTTTAGATCTTCTCTTATCTCTAAAAAAATAGTAGATTTAGTAATAAGATCAAAAATGACCCATATATCATTGTTATTCCATGGAGTCTTTTAGAGTCAAGTGACAAAATACATTTTAATATTCTTCCAATTATATATATTTATAGGCAGAGGTTGCATGCCACTCTTAGTTTGTTATCCTTCAGCCTTTACTTACTAAAATACAAATCATCTAAACAAATAGTCCTCAATTTATCACTTTATACCATCTCATAAGAAATTATCTCTTAAATCCCTATAAATATTTTTTATACCATAGTTCATAGAGAAATTTGAGCAATGTGCTTAATTTAGAAGTTCCCTCATCAACTCCATTACGGATTAAACAAATAATTTCTTTCCAAAATTAAACACTTCATCTCTATAAATAAATTTTAAAAATTTACCATCATTTATTACATTAATCTTCTTTTGTGAGTCATCATCATCCTTTTGGAACTTCTATATCTTTTCTATTAAGTATGGTTTGGTAATTTATTAGAAACAAAATGATGGTCCCCCTTTCCTAAAAATCACTATATCTATATTTTTTATATCTCTGGATATAGGATCCTTGTTATTCTTCATCATGGTCAAATTCCATTTTCCATCTTACTAAACTCATCAGCCATGTTGTTTTCCTTATTAGGGTGGTGGTGTATCAATAAATCATAATCTTTGAGTGGTTCCAACCATGTTATTTTCCTCATATTAATATTCTTTTAAGATAATATATACTTAAAACACTTGTGGTCCATATATATATTGAGTCTTTCACCGTAGTGGTTTTGACTCCATATTTTCAAATCAACTTCCTTCTTAACATCTTGATTTGGATAGTTCAGTTCATGGAATTTCAATTGCCTCGATTCCTAGGAAATCACACTATCATTCTATATAAGGACACAACCATGTCCTTTATTTGATGAATTATTATATATTAGAAATCCTTCCTAACATCATCATAAATTTAATATTAATTCATTAATAAGACTCGTTCTTAGCTCTAGAAAACTTTCTGCATATTCTTTTAACTATGTGAATTTAACCCCTTTACATGTTTAATTGGTTGAAAATTTAGAAAAAAAGGAAAATCTTGAACAAACTACTGATAATAACCCATTAAACCTATGAATAATCATATCATGGTTATTTTTGTTAGTGTAATCCATTATTTAACCACATTTCACTTTAAAGTGTCAATATATAGTTTATCATTAGAGATAATATGGCTAATAAAAGAAACATCCTTGATTCAAAATTCATACTTATTATAGTTACCATATGATATTTTTTTTAGGGTCTCTGAAATTATTTGAAATTGACTCTCATTCATTTCTTATATCTTAGATTATATCAAGATATGATCAATGAATACTACCAAAATTTTATAAATATAATCCTTAAATACTATATTCATCATATCCATAAATACATAAGGTTTATTATTTAATATAAAATGAATTACTATAAACTCATAATTTTTATAACTTATTTGAAATTATTTCTTTAGTATATCATCCTTATTTACCCTTAACTGATGATAACCAAAGAGAATACATATATTTGGAAATTATTGGGATCCTTAAAGTTGATCAAATAATTCAAACATTCATGGTAAAGGATACTTAATATTTAAATTAATGGAATTGATCTCCCTATAATTGATTCCCAATATTATAGATCCATCATTATTTTTCATTAATAAAATAGGTACTCCCTATAGTGAAACACTAGGGCGTGTAAATCACTTATCACACAACTGCTTCTGTTTTTTCTACAACTCTAATAACTCCACTAGTTCCATTATTTATGTATTTTTAGATACAGTTCTTGCATTGGTAATGATTTCAATAGAGAAATCAATTTCATGCTCTAGTATAATACCAAATAATTGTTATATGAAAACATAAATGAATTTTTTTTACCATGATTAAATCCTCTATTCTTAGGATATCTTCCTTATCTATAGATTATTTGATATATTTCTATCTTCCTATAATTTCATTATGGAAAGCTATTAGGGGATATTTCATACATGGTTTAGATGATAAAGTCTCTCCACTAAAGGAAAAACATTCCACATCACCTTTAAAAATCGTAATCTCCTTCTCTTGGAAAAAAATTATTTATTATACTTTAAAATCCTATAAATACTAAAGATAATATAAAAGTAAACCACGTGTATAATATCTTTGTTTTTAAATAGGTTATGTCCATAAATTATAATGGGATCTAACTAAAATATCTTTGTTATAGTAATATTTCACCTCGGTGTCTTAATTGATAACTCCATTATGTGGGTGTTAGGGAAAATATTTTATTTTTTCAGAAAACACGGATGATAAAAAAGAGTGTGTAGATCTATAATTAAAAAAATTGTAGCTAAATTTGAGGATACTATTAAATTACCTACCACCATGTCCTTAGTAACTTCACCTTCAACTATGGTTACCACATGAGTTTAACATTTCTCCCATGGAATTTTCTGAGGTAAATTCCCTTGATGTTTGGTAATTCATTTACATAATATCCCTTCTCCTTAATGTTAAATAATTTAACATCAATATATTTTTATTTACCTTTTCATTTATGATCTTAATACTCTTTTTCTTTACACTTTTAACAAACTTATATTCCTTTATTATAAGTCCTAGGGTATTACTTCACATAGTTATCACTTTTGGGAAATTCCATACTTCCGTTATTACCTTTTTCATATATTTCTTCCCATGATGCTCAATAATACTATTATTATCCCAATTTACCTTAAATTCAAATTTCATTAAGAAATAGTTTTTATATCTTAATGGTTCTTGATAATATATCCTCATATGAGGAAAATTTTTGACATACCAACACCCTTTGAAGGCTCGGGATTAACCAATAAAAGAAATCATCAACATTTTTTTCTAATCTATGTATATAATATGTGTCTTGTCAAGATAACCTTATAAATTTATCCTCATACTCAACAACATTTTCCATCTATTTTTTAAATATTGAGTAATTTCATTTCCATTTAAGTACTTTTATTAGGAGGAAATTATTTTTCATAGAATATATCCATAAAAGGTACCAATTCCATATTCATTATGTCATCTTATTTTTTAGGGATTTGGATTAGTTACAACCATTAGTCTATATCTCCCTTCAGAAAATATACTACAATGATGAATTTTTCCATTTCACTACTTCCTAAAGTGAGAAATATCCTCTCTATGTAATTGAGACATTTTTTAGAAAACATTACATTACTAATTCAACTAAATGTTGGAGGTTGTGTCATATGAAGAAGTACAAAAAATCTATAACATATTGTGTATCATAAGGACTTTCAATGTAAGAGAGATTATTTTTTAATACATGGGTAAATTATTCTCATATAGTTATGATTTTATTATCCTTAAATCTAATTTCATTAGCCTACTTAGAGGGAAAATACCTACATTGAATATGGGTGTTTTTATATTTCTCATTCCTCCCATTAGTCTCCATATATTTAGAATGAAATACATATAATTAGATCATGATATTTAATTGTAAAATATAATTTTTATTAAGTTTTCTAGACTGTTATAAAGAAATATTTAGTGTTTTCAATGTAATTGTGTTCTCTAATTGGTTTCCTCTAAATATAGTCCCCAATATTCCTATTAAACTTCCTCTAATACCAACTATATTAACCCAGACTCCAAAAACCCAAATCCAATTGTTATGTTTCATTATTTTTATAGAAGTAAAGAGTTCCCAAATGATCCAACATCTTAGTAGTCTTTAAACAATAATTGCAGACATACATTATATTTGAAAATTTAATATACAACATGAATTCATTGATATAATGTTACTATCCCTTCCATAATTTCCCTTATATATAGTTCTCTTTTAGGTTTCATGGGTAAAGGAAATAAAATTAGGGTGACCTTTAATTCTCAGTAAGTGGTATCATGCAGTGGAATTAATCATTAGATAAAATTGGAACAAGTGATATGGTAAGAATAAATAAATAACATGAATCCATATTCAACTGAAATTTAGAGCATAATATATCCATGGATAGAAATGAAAATAAATAGATTTCATGGAAAATAATAACTATTACCTTAATGATGAAATGAATAATGTTAGATATCTAATTCTTTACTATAAGTCAAGACATCAAGATCGTAGACATTATGATATTATCATATATGAAACATCTTATTATAGGTAGGCATACACTAAAATACCCAAACATGTTTGTCTCATGTGACCTATTGATGCATCGAGGGGATATATATTGTAGGAACTCACTCGTCACTTTTTTAAGAGCAATACATTAATCCTATAATAAAATGAACAAAAAATTAATAATCAAATTTTCTAATAATCATCCATATTAGAATAATAACATACAGAACATGAATATTTTTCCCCATGTTAATAAAATAGATAACATAATCGTAACCCATCCATAGAATGAACTTATATAGTTAAAAAAACATAGTCAGATTTCTAATAATAATCCATATTGGAATGAAGACATATGAAACAACAATAATTTTCCTCATGTTAATAAAATGTATAACATGATTATAACCCATCCATAGAAAGAAAGTGGATGGTTAAACAATAAAAAATCAACATAAAAACTATTGGGTATTATCAATGTAAAATGAAGTACCCTTATCAATGAAATAAATATAATGTAGTGGAAAAAAGTTATATTCAAAAAAAATTGTTCATAGAATAAGAATGTAATTGAGTTCAAAAGTTGACACTGGTATGAGACTATTGTAATGGTAGGAAAAATCTTGCATCATGGTTCACAATGATCATGTGAATATTCCAAATCATATCTCTTAGGATTTTCTAACCAAGAGTAAATTATTAGGACTAATCCTCATGAATTAGAGTGGTTGTTTATTTAATTCTTAAACCAACCCTTTTCAGGGTGATTACCTCTAGGTGCATATATTACACAACTACGTCCACTTTTTATTATCCAGATAGGGATTTCATTGCTAGGAAAACTATACACTTTTTACATTACCAAAATTTAGGATTTTTGGGAATTATTATGGATTAGTAAAATTATTTAATGAGAGAAAATATCATTTTTAATGTATAAAATTAGTTATAATGATATATAACTACAAGAATTATGAAATTATAATAAAGTTTTGTAAATGAAAACAGAAGGGGTGGAATGAGAGCCCATATATTGGAATAATAAAAAAATAGGAAGAAGGATATAATGAGAAGGTATAAGTAGTCTTCCATTAACAACATATAAAATTATAGTTAATACCATGAAATTACAATAATGGAAATATACGTAAATTTCATTATGAAAAAAAAATCAATTATAAAGTAAAGAGAAGGATTGGAAACCCTTTCCTTTCTAAGTAGCTTATTAATGCTTAAGATGACTCATTAAAACCTTAAAAACTCCTTGGGATGGATTTATAGATGGATATAGAAGGTAAATTTGTGATTAATACCTTTGGATGGAGTGATATGAGCAATTGAGTGGGAGTGAGCTCCTTTTATAGTTGAAAAATAGGGACTTTTTCATGGAAACTAAAGTAAGGTAAAGAGTAACAATGGAATCACATAGGTGTTAGGTGGGTTAGGTGAGTTAGGTAGAGAAATGGTAGTTGATACATATGGGTATTAATTTCATACCTAGAAAGGCTTTATAGAAGGTGTAATTGACCTTTTAATTAGTAAAAATTTTAGAAACTTCATTTACCCATATTAACAAACTTTTACATTATAAATCCAAATTTGGACTCCATATAATCTAATTCAATTTATAAATCTGATAAAATTATATTTTAAATTAAAAAAAAAGATATAAAAAAACTGTATTTATATAAAAAATTATTTTCATATATTAATTTTTTTATTTCTAATTAATTATTTATTTAATGAGTGTTTATATATATTTTTTATATTTTTAAAATTCATATTATAGTCATAATTTAAAATATATTAATAGAAATAATTTTTATGAAACTTATATAACTCTTATATGATAAGTTTTTTAAAAAACCCATTTTACTTTTACAATAGTAATTAATATTTAATCTAAGTAATTTTTATCCAATTCCTAAAAATGATATTATTTTTAAATAATTTGGATCAACTGATTCTAAATATAAATTCTATTTTGTAAAAAAAATTAATATCTCTATGAAAATTTTATTTTTACATTAGTGCATGTAAACATATTTTTTATTAATAAATTATATTTTTAAGCATAAAAATTATTTTTAGTATAGAATTATAAATTATTTTTAATTTCATGAAATAAATAATTTTATTATAAAACAAATAAATTTTAAGTATCTTCCAAAGAGAGTAAAAACCTAATTTTAACAAAATACTATTTATTTAAATGAAAAGGCCAAAAAACATTTCCTTTTATGTGAAAATATTACTAATGTTATTAAAATATTAAACATATGTTTTATAATTTAAGGATAGTATTTTAAAATTGTATAGTATTACTCCTTAAACATATCTCTAACCATTTAAAATTTTTTATAAACTTATAGGTCTTTCTTATATAATAATAAGGACATAAATGTTACAATTTTTTGAAAATTTAAATTTTCAATATTCATTTAAAAATAAACTATTTTGAAAAAATAAAAATATTTAACCTTATGCTAATATATTTATGAAAAATTTCAGTATTAAGTTGATTTTAATAAAATAAAATTATTACATTAACAAAGTAAATATTTAAATATACTGATGAATAATAGATTTTTAGAGTGTGCATTATGTGATGGTTTGGGATGTGTTGTTTAGCTGTTATAGTATGGTATCAGGTAATACAGTGAGACATGAGAGGATAAACTAGACACTACAGAAAGTTCCCTATTCTATATCTCAATTGTATCTTTCTTTAACCTGTAATTATTGTTATTAACACAATGATCAAGAATTTGTAAACCATAATAGAAGTGATATTTGATTCATTAATGATCTTATACCTGATGTATCTCCCAATGATCTCCTCAAACAGAGAATAGTTTGGTAGGGTTTAAATAGATCTAACTCTACACCCTTACACTAGTGAACAGTTGAGGTTTAACTATGTACATCCTATAATCAGTGAATAGGTTTTAACCAAAAGTGTTTATAAACCAATGGAGAATAAATGGATTTTGAAAGTAAAGAAGAAGATCCAAGAAACTAATCCAAATCACAACCCATGTTGAATACTTCCTCTCATGCACCACAAGATACCAACTCATCAAACAAAAACCCAAGGATTTCAATGAATTCTAAGATCAAGACTATTTTGAAGAAAATTCATCCATATTAATATATTTAATATCATTCAATCATGGATTAATAAGAACTATCACAACCTCATCACCAAATGTTGTTAATATGCCTATCAAAATTGTTGATTAAAATTTTCCACTCAAAAACATAGCAATGAGACTAAAGATATGGATTTCAATGGAATCAAAAAGCTCCCTAAGTGATATTTCAATTATTGTGATTCTATAAATTGAGGAACTTCTAGATATAGGTGGTTATCTAGGTGGGAGAAAAGATAAGATAGATATGTTTTATAAATGAGAACATGCCCATACTAAAGTGAATATGGATTACTTCTCTACACCATCAAATTAAATGGTCCATGCTGTAATTATATTAAATAACTATATTTTTGTGTGTATTTTTTGAATGGTGGAACATCACGACAAAGTGTATATATGTGTCAGGTGGGATTTCATGATGAGTACGAATTTGATGATGTTAGGGTTGGTGTAGGGGGTAATCACAACTTTATATGGGTGGGATACTTTTTGGACCTATCTATGGGGTCATGAAATGTATTCTATGTGGGTATAAAAAAGTGAAACCCAATCCAATAAAATGATTGGGTTTTTTAATAGTGTGTTTTATTTGGGACAATAATATTCTAATTCCAATATTGAATTACCCATCAATTTATGATAAGAAGTGATAAAAAATAGTATTTAGGTTGAATCTATTGAATCCATTTGAGATTAAATCCAATTGAGAGTGGATTTTGTATTGGTATACACTAATAAAGATTGGGCTTTTAAAAGTACTACAAATTGATTTTTTGAAACTAAAAAAGAACCGATTATTTATGTGCCTTTAAAAGTTGATACCTTTTGTCATTACTGAAAATCACAAAAAAAATACTTCATAAACTTTTTTTAGCATAGATAAAGGATTCCTTTATCAATAATTCTTTATCATAGATAAATAGATCCTTTATAATAATTTTTAGTGCTAATAAAGGATTTGTTTATCAACTCTAAAAAATATATGGTAAAACTAGAAAAATATTTTGATAAAAAAAATATTTTGATAAAAAAAATATTTTGGTATTGCACCCACATTCCCCCCCCCCCACCTATCACCACTCACTGCCCCCCCCCCCCCCCCGTTTTCTCATACATGGTTCCCACCACCTTTTTTAGTGTTCCCACCTATCAACACTACCACCCTCTCTACTTAGTCACATGAACATGGATTTAAACCTAGGACCTCCATGTGAAAATTGAACACCATTACCAATTCTCTATCTTGTTTTCTTTTATATTTTATGATATATATATTTACATACATATTTTTCCATTATTTATTTATATATTTATATATTTATGTTTAAAAACATTTATAAAATATATGTTTGTTTGTGTGTGTGCATTTGTGAGTGTGTGTGTGAGTGTTTATATATACACAAACACACACATACGTATATGTAAATGTATATTTATTTATTTATTTAAATATATTATATATTAATATTAATTTACATATATTATAATATATAGATAAATATATATTTGTATAGGTATAGAAATATTCTTAAATTTTAATAAGGTAAATAAAATAGATAAAATTTTATATTAAATAAAATAGATAATAAATGTTTATTTCTATAAGGTTTAAATATTTAAAAATATATTTTACGTGTAAAAATGTTTAAATATTTATTATACAATTAATTTTTTAGGTGTAAATATATTCAAATATGCATATATATTTACATTTTGATCTATAAATAAAACTAAAATGTTAAAGGCACTAACTTAGTTGATCTAGTTTTTCTTCCCACTGATGATGATGAGTTTGAATTGAAAATGTTATATGATAGGGTTCCCAAATTTTGAATGAACTATAAGATCCTTGGGCATGACCTTTCAAACTATAGAAGATCAACTATTTGTGATTTTTTTCTGTTTGTGGCATGATTTGAAATCATGTTTTAATAAGTTAAATAAATATAATGCCCATGCTACATTCAATTTTCAAAGTTAGGTTATGGATCAATCAGGAGAATAGAATGTCCATTAGAATGGTCAATTTGGATTGAATATTAATGTTTATAATGAGTGATCTATAGGTGTATAGACTAAGCCTCATTATGGAGGGAATATTTGTGGAGGCATAGGTTAAGATTCTATTTCTTATGAATAGATTGATTCATCTTATACTTGTAGTAGGGAATTGTCTTCACTGATGGAGAATGTCTCTATACAAAAGGTAGGAGTTGATGATCTAGAATTTCCTACTCCTTAGAATGAGAAGGCCTCAGTAGGTTCCTAGGAAATTCATTTTGAGCAGCCAACATAAATGAATTTGGTGGATATTATCAAAGAAGGGATTGATGGATCAACTGATGAATAATTGATATAGGATATTGCAGACCATAAGATCTTACATAAGCATATGTTTTCTTGAAAAGTTAGAAAAGTAAAGAAAAAATGGATTAGGTTTTGTGTAGGAGGATAGATTTGAATGGTACCAAAGGTAAATACTCCTCAACTCTGGCCAGTTATTCTCCTATTAAAAAGGTTTTGGTTCCCAACTTGTATCATTCTAAGGTTAGTCACACACCTGTTTTTACTAGTGATAGTGCGAAGGCTCATAGAATAAGTGGTCTGAAAAACCAAAAAGGGTCACCATCCAATATTTTTGTGGATAGTTAAGGATTTAAATTGGTGAATTATTGGAATTCAAGATAATATTTTAATCCTAGAAAGGTTACTTCTAATTTCTCTTCACAAGAAATTAATTTAGTTTCTTTTATAAAGCCACTTCAAATAGAGCCTTCACCAAGCATCAGAAGGTTAGTTGTTCTTGTTCTTCCTATTGGAACCAGGTATGAAGCGGAAGCCCCAAATAGGTGGGTTTTTAAAAAAAAATCCACCGATGTTTGATGTGAACTTGTCGACATCAGCGTAGAGCATCCCGGTCAAAGTTGAGGACCACGCGTGAAGGGTTTTAAGCACAAAAATAAACTATATAAATACTTGGTTTAATTATAAAGTCGTGTATGATGTCTTCTCATCATTGGCGATTACTGCTCAAAAATCCAACATCAAACTCCTCTAGATCGTCCACTAGTGCTTTAAGAAATCAGTGGGATCATCGTTCGTCATAATCCAAGTGCTAGCACAGAATTGCGACAATGCCTTCGACATTCCAATGATCACCAAATCGCTTCACAAGCGATGCCTGAGAGAGTGCTTGATCCATAATCTTTGGATCCAAAGCCTCTCTATCTAGATCATGGGAGAGAGGAGAAGAGAGAGAAGCTCCATGAATAGTTATTAGAAATCTCCTCTCCTCTAATATTTATTATGGTTAATTAAAATACCTGGTATCGCCTCAGCAGCCCTGAATACTTAATGCACTATAAAGAAAATTTTATGACTACTAAACTGAGTTATAAATATTAATATCATTTACTTTTAATATATTAAATATATTGCATGATAATAATTGAGTTTGAAACTTGACTGGTCGTTCCCATAAATATTAATTTACCCTTGAATAATTTAATATTTTTCAATTAATATTTTTCATGTATTTACTTAACACTCATAAATATATTTAATAAATAAATTCAAAACTCATTATTCTAAACTTGAATAATATGAATTTATTTATTTCATTGGTGATTTTTTAACCTTGGACAAATCTCAGACCCCAGTAGCATGGCCCACTATGTCCAAATCTCATATTCAACTAAATAGGTCAGATTCTCAAATACGCTATTGTGTGTGACCCTCTAGGACCTTATCTTGACAGTAGTGAATATTATTCATAGAACAAGAGTGGGATCTAGAAACCCATCATAGCCCCTGAAGAGATAAGGATTGTCACAGTAGGGACAACTAACCTAAGAGCATGCACTGTTTAATATAATCTCTCTGTATGAAATATCTAATAAAGCAGGACTCACTCATGTTTCATCACCCTTTTCATTCTTTACTCTTTTTTTTGAATTAGCTAGATGGATTTACCCTTGTCTTCCATGTCTATGGTCTTATTAAGGCACTTCCATCCATATCAACATGGCCTGGGATATATTACTTCCATAACCTAGAAGCAACAAATCCTTTCTTGACCATTAAACCAATGTCATGACACCAATGACGCGCCCAATACAAAATACATCGCAATAACTTCATTGTGAGGGTTTTCATCTTGCATCAAAGTATGCAATCAAATGGAATACATTGGTAATGATCTCAAGTCAGGTGACCATTACACATGATCGTAGATAAAAACACTCAATGACACCCAAAACATGTGGTGTTCCTATTGGCGGGTCAGTTATCATGATCTCACTACTAGATATCACCAAGTAAAAGATTCTTGAGAATAAGTCTCAATGCTTATGATCCCCCAGCACCTGATAGTCAAACATCTACTCTGTCCAATTAGTAATAAGTATCTAGACCATAAAACATATATTTATGATTAATGTCATAGTATCTCAAGGTTCTCATTATAGTCCGGTAACTACTATAACCTTTTGATATGATAATTAATATTTGGGCATTACCATTATGTAGTGGATGCATAAAATTATACATTTTAATGGTAAGATAACATCAAGTATGACAAACTATATACATGATATGGTAATCAAAAGCATTAAATAGTTGGTTCTAGGGCATCCACAATTTCAACATTCCTACTTGCACTAGATCCAACTTGATAACCAAACTTTTTAGCTACTCACATGATCAACATCATGTTTCTGGAGAGTAATGGATTTAACTACTAAGCCTTCCACTGTTCTTCTATGTGGAAATTCTGCTATTGAGACCTTATCTTGTTGAGTATAACTTCTCAATAGATGGTATCACGAGTCTATCCCTTTTTTCCAATGTCATAACTTAACATCTTGGCTAGTAAAAATATCATAATTTGTATTATGATAATACTTATCTCACTAGTTGTGATTGAAAGAACTAGAAAAAATCATTTTGTTTATCTACTTCTTAGATTCCTTAAAAGCTAACACGTACTCGGTCTTAGTAGGAATGGCTACCACTGGCTGATATGAGCTTGAATAACTCATCTTCTTTAGCCTAACTACGATAGTAGATTACATTGTTCTTTTGAAGACTAGTTTTTATCCCCAATAACTAGTATCCTTCCTCTCTATTTATCAGGTACATATCTTTTTTACTTAACAAAGTACAATTAGATGGTTCTGACTGAATCCCTTATAGTTATCCTACATATAAATGATATTTCCATATGGTAAAATATACCTTGGAAATATCATTACTTGTAAATATCATGGAATATGTGATTGATCCATCACTTCGACGTATGGATCTCAACTCAACCTATTTATCTCTTCCCATGTCATGGACAGGTCAACATGGAGAGATTATTCCCAATGACATAGGCAACAATTCATCTCTTGAATTGTTCCAACTTATATTTTTTAATACAATGTCAAAACAGTCGAGCCTTATTGGTACTACTCTTGTAACATCCATGTATCAACTCACTTTAATACCCACTGTAGTATTCAAAATAATAATCCCTTTTTCACTTTGATAAATGGAATCCATTAATTTAATTTTAGTTGGTCTTATAAATTTTAGCTAATTGACATACAATTCTTACTTGTAGGAAATATTATTCACATGGAATAATAGATCACTGACCACGGTGAATATAACACCATCACAATGGTTTTATCCTTCCTATACAGCATGTGTCTTTGGAACATACTTTGTTCCACATACACTTTTGGAACTAGTTCATATGCAAACTATTTGTGCATTTTGATCATTGACATAACAAAAATCAATATAGCTCCCACTATATCTACTAGAGATGTTAACCCTTATATAGATATGTATTCCATCACTTGAGTAAAACTTTTCTATATTGAGGATTTAATTATTATCCTAATCAATCATAAGGATAAGTACCTTAGATTCACAATGTGTTTATCTTGATGCAAGTTTGTTTGTATTTAAAAATCTATTTTCATCCAAACGCATGTCCTTATGACATAATGGATTTACAACATAATATTACTCATATGATATCCATTGTTCATTATAGATGTTATATGGTTGTGTGATATCACTGTTATTTTCAAATCACGTCATGTAATATAATGTAAGTTTCTATAAGTTGGAACATTGATACTACTTACATCAAAATTTGATGTATAACATATGCATTTATTAATTTCTCTATGCTAAATGGTTGTTGATCAATGTTGATATGTAAGACTTAATCATCAATCCTCCTCATTAAAATCAATGTTGTGATGTCTATAAGGTAATGTTTGTTTAGGAATTACTCCACGCTATATTATCATGAATGATGAATGCTTGGTCAAGATATTCTTCAGTATCCCAAATCAAAGTAACACAAATCTTCTGAACATGAAAATATTTCACTATATTATTACTTAAATAAATATTATGAAGTATATATACCTCCATCTTATACTTGGAATAGTTCATGATTACATGTTGAACTATTTCCATAATCTTTGTGACATACCTTTATTTCTAAAGGCTCATTTGTCCAAACTAAAGAGGTCGATAATACCAAATGTATTTAGTTATACCGAGCCTAAATACCATACTTGGTATATTGATGACATCAAATTTTAGTATTACTTGAAAAATAATTATCTTATCACAATTGGGTATAAGTCTTACATTTATATTCATCGCTAATTGCATATGATTCATGTATTACGGAACTAGTGATTGAGATTACCAAAAACGACATTCATTCCAGAACCTAAAAGAATTTCTCCTTACATCCAAGGAATCATGAGATTAATTTTTGTGGTTATACTTAATAATAGTTCAACATGAATATTTCACTTGGAAAATAAATAATTCGTGTACTACTCACCACTGGCCTAGGTATCAGCCTTTTGCAGCCACTTTGAGAATACACCTGACTTCAAGTAATATTTATATACTTTCTTGGTAACTATATTTAAATAATCTTATATAAAAATAATATATTATTAAATACCCAAGTAGTAAAATGGAAACATTACATTGATGAATATTCTTGATATAGAATTGACAACTTTCTTCTTTAAATCAGTTTATTACTTTTAAACTTCCATTGTTTTATTTTATAATATGTTAATGAAAATAAACTTTGTTAATACCTCATGCATTGAAGGACGTCATGAATGTGCCATTAGCATTAAATTCCTTTGACCTGTTCAAATTGTCTTTCAATTTATTCTCCATAATAATTAAAACATAATTTTATTTTATTCTTATTCACTTGGAGAACCTTACCTAGATAGGTAATGGAGAATTTACTCAACATTTACTCATTTTATAACTTAAAACGATACTTGAGTAATGTAGTAAAATGATATGAGAAAGGGATCCATTTAAAGATCATGATTGATATTTCAATTTACACATGTCGGTGTTATATCACCTTATTCATATCATTTCTTTGCCTTCTCCTTGAAAACATCTCAGAGATGGGACTTCATGTTTATATCATCCATGTCCTGGTGTAGCTACCGTAACTGACATCGGACGTTGATGAAAGAATAATGATATAACCATCATATGCTTTGTACATTAGTCTCATGTAATCGATTTCACCCTCGCTTCTTGAGGTAGTTTAACAGTGTTGGGGTAATTGGAACCTTGAGTTTTCTATATCATAGTACTATGCGCATGCTCTTATATTATTCATGGATACTCGTGTCAGTGTTGACATTTACTTTGTCCAATATAATATCACAGTTTTTATACTTGTGGTATATCTTTCCATTTTATAAAAAAATGAATTTTAGTAGATTAGTGCATTTTATTTGGATTACCGGTTTAGATATTTTGATTAATTATATAAATCATTTAATGTCTCCGACTATTTTATCAGATTCTAGGAACCCTCTATGCTACAATCAGAATACTCTATCACTAGAGTATTCTAGTGGAAAGGATCCCATATTCACCCCTTATAGTCTACAAGATATGGATACACCAGTACTTGGACAGTTCTAGGTGAGATTTTGGATGGTCAACCGCTTTAACTTGCAGTTCCTTGATCTATTGAGTGAAGTTCCAACTTCTTAAAATCATAACTTGATTTACTCAATCCTTGAATTTAAAATTACAACAAGCTAGCTATGACTGTTTCTTTGCTGCAATTTTAGTTAATTCAACTCATCATTCTTATAAGGACTCCCTAGTAGTAAGAGCCACCCTCAGCTATGGCATGACTGACACCTCAAACTGTCTGTTTTGTCCAAATTTGAATAATGGAAGGCTGTTATGACTTAATATATTTTTTAGGGTTTTATTATTTTTAGTGTGACGAAATAAATAATTTTCTATTTATATAAGAACGTACTATGTGATTGCACTCACATCTGACTATGAAAGAAATAGAAATTTCATCACGTCAAATGTTCATTTTATCTTTCATGCTTGTTTATTATTATTCTATATGATCACATAATAAACTACACATGCACAAAATAATAAACCATTCAAAACAAAATGAACACCTGATCATGATTTGGAACTATTGGTTGATCTGTTGAGTGAATAACGAACCAACCAAAACCTTAAGGGTAAGTACCTTTAGTCTCATATCTTGTAACTTGAATAGCAATGTTTTCACATCCAATGCATCCAACTCTTGTCGGGTTTGTCCCTATTACATGGCATGAAGTTCATCACTAGTCATCTTGTCATTATACAATTGTACTCGCACGTAAGCGAAGGGGTCTTGGGGTATAAAATTACAACTTTGAGAATGGGCATGCAGGACCTTATACATATGATGACATTTGAGATGACACGCATATCATATTTTATTTAATTAAACTCATTATTAAAAAACCATTGCAATAAATAAATAATTAAATTAAATAAAGAAACACTAGACAAAAATTGGTTGGTCTAAGGCTCATGATCTGTCATACACACATTAAACTCGTGTACATTAAATAAATACAAAAATAAAAAATTAAACTTTCATTAATTAGATTCAAGGTCATTTTAATTAAATTAAAAATTCACTCTTATTTTTAGTTCAATTATAATGTAGTTCGGTCATGTTTAATTAATTTAATTTTAAAATGAAAAGTTAAATTAATTAATTGATTTCATTAATTTAATTAATCTCCCAATTAAATTAATTACGCCTCAATAATTTTTTTAAAACAAAAAATTAATATTTAATTAATTGAATTATCTATTGTAAATAAATTAATTATTTTAATTAACTTTTGATTAAATTTTAATCACTCGGGCCCATGAAACTTCAAGTTGGCCTGCTGAAGTGTGGTGCACGGGCGTTGTAGGAGGCAGGTATCGAAGGGAGTTGTCAGGGTGTCAGGTGTGTGGTTGTGGCTTCATAGGGAAGAACGAGCATGGGAGGTCTCTAAGGTGGCCTGCAGGGTGTGGCGCTGTCACCTCATGGGAAGGAGAAGTGGCGGCACTCAGGCCGCCACACTTGGGAGATGGGGGACTGCTCCCCCTCCCCCCCGGCCAACATGTTTTTTTTCTTTGTGACCTGCAAAAGCAGGTTTGCCCCTCCCCCTTTTTTTCTTTTTCTTTTTTTAAACATGGGAGACCTTCTTTCCAGGTCTCCCACCATTTCTCCCCCCTTTTTTTAAATAAATACTTTCTTTTCAAGTCCTTTATCTCCTCATTTTTTAATTTAAAATTTTTCAAAACCTAATAAATAGGCATCAAAAAAATAATATTATTATTATTATATCAGAATATTATACAAATATTTTTATAATATAACAATTATTATTATAATAAAATTATTACAATAATAATTATTATCAAGACTAATCAGAAAAATAAGTACGGTGTAAACAAGGGATTCAGATAATTAAAATGAGGTTCATAGATCTAAAACCTCATATATTTACTAGAGTTAAATCCAAACTAAAACTTCGGATGATCATAGAATGGTCATCCGATGTCGGATTAACACGTGATCTACGGTGTTGGGACCGTATCAACGCCCTTCATTATAATTTATGAAAATTTAATTTATTTGGATTAAAATTGACACACATCCCTCTGATACCACTTTTTGGAACTAGGCATCCAACGGAAGCCCAAAACATGTTGGTTTTTAAAACAATTCCCACCAAATTTTGACATGAACTTATCGACGTCAGGGAAGGGCATCCTGGTCAGATCTGAGGACCATGCGTGAAGGGTTTTAAGGACAAAAATAAACAGTAAAAATACCTGGTTTAATTCTGAATCCGCACATAATGTCTGATCATTGTTTCCGGTTGATGCTCAAAGAATCTGACATATAACTCCTATAGGTTGTCCATACGCACTTCAAGAAATGTGATGGAGAAATGTTCATCGTAATCTAGGTGCTAGCACGGATTTGCGACGATGACTTTGAGGTTCAAATGGTCACCACATCACTTCGTAAGTGATTCCTAAGATAGTGCTTGATCGATTCTCCTTGGATCCAAAGCCTCTCTCACTAGATCATGGGAGAGAGAAGAAGAGAGAGAAGTTCCATGAATAGTTATTGGAAATCTTCTCTCCTATTATATTTATAGTGTTTAGTTAAAATACCTGGTATCACCTCGTCAGCCCCGAATACTGAACGTGCTATCAATGACATTTTATGACTGCTAAACTGAGTCATAAATATTATTATCATTTAATTGTAATATATTAAATATAATACATGATAAAAATTGATTCTAAGCCTTGACTCATCATTCCCATAAATATTAATTTAACCTTGAATAATTTAATATTCATCAATTAATTTTTTTCATGTATTTACCTAAAACATGTAAATATATTTAATATTTAAATTCAATAATAATTATTATAAACTTGAATAATATGAATTTATTTATTTCATTGGTGATCGTTTAACCTTGGAAAAATCTCAAACCCCAGTAGCGAGGCCCACTGTGTCTAAATCTCCTATTCAACTGAATATAGAAGATTCTCAAATATGATATTGTGTGTGACCCTCTTGACCCTTATCTCGATCCTAGTGAATATTATTCACAGAAAAAGTGCTCGATCTTGCAACCCATCATGGCCCTTGAAGAGATAAGGATTTTCACAGCAGTGAAAATCAACCTACAAACACGCACTTGGTAATATAATCTCTTTGTCTATAATATCGCATAATGCAAGACTCACTCATGTGTCATCACCCTTTTCTTGCTTTATTGTTTGTTGATGTAACTAGATGGGTTTACCCTTTAATTCCATGGTCATATTATTATAAAGGTACTATCATCCATATCAACCTGGCCTGAGATACATTACTTCCATAACCCAGAAGCGAAAAATTATTTCTTAACAATTCAACCAATGACTTGCCACCAACGATGCACCCAACACAAACTACCTCACCATGGCTTCATTGACATCATTTTTTTCTTGAATCAAAGTACACAATCAAATTTCATACATTTGAAATGATCTCAAGTCATGATACCATTACACATGATCGTAGATAGGAATATCCAATGACACCTAAAACATGTGGTGTACCTGTTGGTAGGTCAGTTCTCATGATCTCACTACTAGAGATCACCAAGTGCAAACTTCATGAAAGAAGTCTCAATGATTAGGATCTCACAGCACCTGATATTCAAACATTTACTATGTACAATCAATAATATGTATCTAGACTATAGAATATATATTTAATATTAATGTCATAGTATCTCAAGGTTCTCATTATAGCTTGAGAACCACTATAACCTTTTGATACAACAATTAATCTTTGGAAATTACCATTAGGTAGTGGACACAGAAAATTATACCCTGTAATGTTATGTTGACATCATGTACAACTAACTGTATACATTATATGGTAATCAAAAGCACTGAATAGTTGGTTCTAGGGCACCCACTATTTCAACACTTCCTGAAGCTTCTTGTGGTCATGCATCTAAAGACTCCCATGGTATGGGAATCCCATGTAAGGTGAGAGTGTTAACTACAAACCTCTTTGGAGTGTTGAACTAAATCAAGGATAGTAATAATGAATCTCAGGCTGAAGATGTTTAGATGTCCTCCCCGAAGTTGCAGTCTTGGTCCATAGAGAAAGGGGATGAGGATACGCATGAAGGTGGGTTGATGGTTATTATTACTCAGGCTAAAATGAATATGGGATCTGAAGGGATTCAAGTTTATCACCCATCTAAGAGGATGAATCCTCAATTAGAGGTTAATAATTCTGAATCGGATAGCACAGACATTGAAGCCCTCTTGCAACAACCAAAAACATGGAGGAGAGGCAACCATCCCAGGGGTCGTGGTTGTGGGTGTGAGAATAAAAAAATTGATTGGAATGAAATTATTGGTGAGGATCACATGATTGGTATCATAATTAGAGAATAATTAGGAATTTCACTATTAATTATTGTGGATTTTTTCCATTTCTAACCCATATTTTGATCTCTTTGTTTTCTTGTTTTTAATAAAGGGGCGTTGTCCCTACCATTTAAAAAATATACGAAAATATTAAAAAAAATTGAACCCCATAATATATAAATTAATGTAATAATGGGGAATAAATTTAGTCTCAAATGAAAAAAGAATAGAAGAATCTCATAAATGAAGTATAAATTTCATCGAATGATCCAAAATTAGTGTATCTCAACCAAAAACTTATATTTTTTGGCATTACAAGTAATTTTTGACTGATAAAAAATAAGTACAAAGTATCCATGATCTATAAATTATAAATCATTTTATAGTATTTGATTTGAAATATTTTTTAGCTTAAATAGGAACCCGGATCAAAAGTTGTGATTTTTTGAAGTTCAAACCCTTTTTCAAATTTTTATAAGATCTTAATTAATTTATTAGCATTTTTTATCATGAAATTGTTGTTATATGTATATTACTCAATACTAATTATAAAATTATAAATTAATATTAATTTTCAATTAATTTTTAAAAAAAAAATTAAAAATATATTATATATTATGTGTAAATACGTATTTAGTATTATAGAAATTGTGTTTAAGAAAATATTATATATATATATATATATATCAATAAAAATATATTTTATATTAGAATATGATTTTTAGTAATATTTTTTTTCTGTGCTAAGAAATGAACTGATAAAGGCCACCCTTTATCAGTGTTACAAAAAAATGAAAATATAGTTCACCCTTTATTAGTTCTAAAAAATGGTTGATTAAGAGTGACCTTTATCGATAATAAAAAATTGCTTATAAAGGCTTCCCTTTATCAATGCTAAAAAAACTTGATAAGGGAGGTCTTTATTAATGCTAAAAAAGAACTGATAAAGGTGGTTTGTTATCATTACATTTTAAGTGCTGATAAAGGAGCCCTTTATCAACGGTGATAAAAGTGTAATGTTGAATAAGAATTATTATGTAGTAGTGATAGTTGATCCACTTTGGTTGGGTGCATGGCTGTTTTTCATTATTTGTAATATCCTAAAAAATTTTGAATTATAAATATATTATTATTATTATAAATATATCATCAGTGTCATTATAAATGTATTAATATTCTTATTTGTATCATCATTATATTATTATTATTGTATTTTTATATTTTTATATTTTTATATAAATAGGATTACTGCATTTAATATGTTACTAAATAATATAATTAATATGGATTGCTATAATTTCCTTGAGTGGTGTCTCGCTTGGGCTTCATTCCCAAACATAGTAATTATCATGGTCATTAATGTCTCAAGATCTATCCAAAGTCAATAGTCATAGTCATTAGATGTTTCTTAAATCCATATCATTAATAATATTGTTCTATAGAATATATATATTTTTCAGCATGATAATATAATAAATAATTTTTCCCTTTATCAGCTTCACTATTTCTTGACATTATTTATTTTAATTTTCCATTTTGATTATACACCCACTTTTATTCTCTATTTTTTCACCTTAAAGAGATATATCAAATCATTTATGATCAACAATGAGTTTTTAATTTTTGAAATACTATTCAGTTTTAATCGGGGATTCAATACCATTTTTCAAACATGTTATAACCAAGAGTTTTTCTAGGATAAAAAGGTTAATCTAATTAGTTAAATCTATGATGAAAATTTTGAATCTTGAATTCATATCTTATGACATTTGTAACAATGTGGAATGGATACTCAAGTGGACCTTATTCTAATTTCTATAGTAGTATCTAGTTTAGGACATTAAAAGATTGTATCAAAACAACTTAAGGTCTCTTGGGTATGGTATCGATACTAGTCAATAGATAGGACTATCGGGGCCAAAGAATTAACCCCTAATTTTTTTCCAATATAATAATTGTACAATATTGAGTTACCTAGGGTGGTTTCATTTTGATCTTTTTTTGTGCTATTACATTTTTTATAAATCACATGAATTGTGGGTAAGAATGTCTAGGTATTCGTAGATAATATGACATGAAATATCTTGTGCCTGTCTATGTTTAGTTTCCTTATTGTGGGAATTGAGAGTCCCAGAGGATCGTAAAGTTACCTTAAGTGGGTGAATCAGGAGTGACCAACTTTTACTGATTCACTATGGGAAAAATGGCTTTTTGCGATGGTCTATTTGCGAAACGATTAATTTCGGTCCCAAATAGCCCATCCCAGAGGTTATTTGCGACAGGGGATTCTGCCCGTCACAAATAATTGGTTATTTGTGATGGGATTTGGGGTCCCGTCGCAAAAAGTTAGGCGCGGTTTGTGCGCCAAACCGTGGGAAGGTTATTTTGGACGAGGGGATTCCTCCGTCGCAAATAGTGTGTCGGTCGGAGGGTATTTGCAACGGGTCCTGTCGCAAATAACCGGCGGCGGAAAATAGGTTTTTGCGACCGGATATTGTCTCATCGCAAAAAGTGTGTTGGCGGGTACCTTTTGCGATGGGTACCTGTCACAAATACTATTTTAACCACTGGCTATAATTAATGCGGGCGAAGGATTTTGCGACGGGACCCGTCGCAAAAAAATACTATTTGCGACCGGTAAACCGTCGCAAATAGTCTCATAGCAACTAATCCAACCTATATATACCCCTCATCGGTTTTTTTTCAATTCATCCTCTCAATTCTCAAATTCTCTCTCTCTGAACTTTATTTTCATAATGAAAATTTGTGTGAGTTGGTTTTTTTTCACGAAAAAGTTGTGAAGCTGTCTACATCAATAAGAGATCAAGTTTAAAAGTATTTATATTTTATTTAATTTAGTATTTATTTCTTATTTTTTATGTTAATTTTAATTATTTATTATTAGTTCTAATTAAATTAAATTTAAATTGTTTTCTTATCAGTATTTATTTGTAAAAATAAATTGAAATTATTTGTACTAATTTTTAAAAATTAGTAATAAATATGACTAATTAGTAATAAATAGGAATAATTAGTAATAATTATGAATAATTAGTAATAAATAAAAATAATTAGTAATAAATAAGAATGAATAGTAATAAATATGAATAATTAGTAATAAATAGGAATAATTATTAATAAATAAGAATAATTAGAAATAAATAATAATAATTAGTAATAATTAGTAATAAATAGGAATAATTAGTAATAAATTAGAATAAATAGTAATAAATAGGAATAAATATTAATAAATATAAATAAATAGGAATAAATAGGAATAAATAGTAATAAATAAGAATAAATAGGAATAAATTAGAATAAATAGTAATAAATAGGAATAATTAGTAATAAATAGGAATAATAAGTAATAAATAGGAATAATTAGTAATAAATATGAATAATTAGTAATAAATAGGAATAATTAGGAATAAATAAGAATAATTTGGAATAAATAGGAATAAATAGTAATAAATAGTAAAAATTAGTTATAATTAGTAATAAATAGTATTAAATAGTATTAAATAGTTATAATTAGTAACAAATAGTAATAAATAGTAATAAATAGTAACAAATAGTAATAATTAGTACTAAATAGAAATAATTAAGAATAATTAGGAATAATTAGTAATAATTAATAATAAATATTAATAATTAGTAATAAATATGAATAAATAGTAATAAATACAAATAAATAGTAATAATTAGTAATAATTAGGAATAATTAGTAATAATTAGTAATAATTAGTAATAAATACGAATAAATAGTAATAAATGCTAATAAATAGTAATAAATATGAATAATTAGTAATAATTAGTAATAATTATTAATAATTAGTAATAATTATTAATAATTAAGAATAATTAGATATAATTAGGAATAATTAGGAATAATTAGGAATAATTAAGAATAAATAAGATTAATTAAGAATAAATAGGAATAAATAGGAATAAATAGGAATAAATAGGAATAATTTCGAATAAACAGGTATAACTAGCAATAATTAGGAATAATTAGGAATAATTAGCAATAATTAAGAATAGTTAGCAATAATTAGTAATAATTAGGAATAATTAGTAATAAATAGTAATAAATAGTAATAAATAGTAATAATTAGTAATAATTAGAAATAATTAGTAATAATTAGAAATAATGAATAATAATTAGTAATAATTAGTAATAAATACAAATAAATAGTGATAAATACACATTAATAGTAATAAATATGAATAAATAGTAATAATTAGTAATAATTAGTAATAATTAGTAATAAATATGAATAAATAGTAATAAATATTAATAAATATTAATAATTAGTAATAATTAGTAATAATTAGTAATAATTTGTAATAATTAGGAATAATTAAAAATAATAAGAATTAGAAATAAATAAGAATAAATAGGAAATTATGAATAATTGGTAATAATTAGTAATAATTAGTAATAATTAGTAATAATTAGTAATAAATAATAATAAATACTAATAATTAGTAATAATTAGAAATAAATAGTAATAAATAGAAATAAATTGTAATAAATAGTAATAAATTAGAATAAATTAGAATAAATAGTAATAAATAGGAATAAATAGTAATAATTAGAAATAAATAGTAATAAATAGGAATAAATAGTAATAATTAGGAATAAATAGTAATAATGAGGAATAAATAGTAATAATTAGTAATAATTAGTAATAATTAGTAATAAATAGGAATAATTAGTAATAAATAGGAATAATTAGTAATAAGTTGGAATAATTAGTAATAAATAAGAATAATTAGTAATTAATTGGAATAATTAGTAATTAATAAGAATAATTAGTAATAAATAGGAATAATTACTAATAAACAGTAATAATTAGTAATAATTAGTAATAAATAAGAATAATTAGTAATAAATAGTAATAAATATTTAGAAATAGTAATAAGTAGTAATAGTTAGTAATAAATAAGAATAATTAGTAATAAATAGTAATAAATATTTATAAATAATAATAAGTAGTAATAAATACTAATAAATAGTAGTATATTGTAATATATAGTAATATTTAGTAATATTTAGTAATAATTAGTAATAATTAGTAATAATTAGTAATAATTAGTAATAATTAGTAATAATTAGTAATAATTAGTAATAATTAGTAATAAATAGTAATAAATTGTAATATATAGTAATAAATAGTAATAAATAGTAATACATAGAAATGGATAGTAATATATAGTAATAAATAGGAAAAAATAGGAAAAAATAGGAAAAATAAGAATAAATAAGAATGTATAGGAATTAATAAGAATTAATAGGAATTAATAGGAATTAATAGAAATTAATAAGAATTAATAGGAATTAATGTGAATTAATAGGAATTAATAGGAATAATTATGAATAATTATGAATAATTATGAATAATATCAGTTGTAATAACTTGTAATAACTTGTAATAACTTGGCCTAATTTCCAGTAGATTGAGGACACTCCTTTTTCTTGATGACTCTTCTTCTTTTAACTTTCACCGACTAAAAAAATTATGAAAAGTATGCTTCTACGTATGCATATCTAATCTCATTTGCAAGAGTTTGAATATGCATTTGTAGGACCGCATTTTTTCTAATATTTTCAGGTGGTGATAGTTAGAAAATGATGATTCATCGATGAAAAGGGGGATCCTTTATTCGACAGCTCATTTACTTGTATCTTTCTCACACTGAAAACACAATGAACAATATTCTCAGAGGTATGCTTATACATTCTTGTATGCATGAGAATGAATATGCGTACCTCCGAGTAGATTCTTAATTGTGATTTCAGGGAGAGAAATTTGCAAGTAAATGAGTTTTCGGACAAAAGAGTAGCCGTTAATCCACTGGAAATTTTGTCTCCCAAAATTAATGATAATTATTAAGAAGTAGTTGTAATTATTTATCTTATTTTTTAAGATTGTGTTTTTATAATTTCAAATTATTCAAAAACAGTGATAATTTTATATTTTGTAGAAAAATATAGAACAAGGAAGTCAACATCAGTCATTATTAGATGATCGCGCTTGGATAAATTAGCACATAAATCCAAATGGTTCTAGTTTAAATCCTATATATATTGAGGGTGTTGAATCTTTCTTATCATTTGCATCATCAAAACCAAAATATGTTTCTGAAGGTACAATTAAGTGTCCTTGTAAAAAATGTGCTTTGAGAATATTTGACACATATAACAAGGTTGGGGGACATCTCTTGTGGTTTGGTTTTCAACCAGATTATATTTTTTGGTAACAACATGATGAACGCAGTTCTAGAGAAGATACTAATAACATGATTTCGGATCTATCATGGTTTCAAAATTTAGTATATGATGTTGCAAGTCCAACTATTCAATAAAATGAAACTCTGATATTGATTTAACTCCTAAGTTAGCACCGTCTGAATTTTATTATTTTTTAAGGTCTACTAAGAATGCATTATATCATGGTTGCAAGATAAGAAAATTAGAAGCGGTTGAAAAAATTATGGTTATTAAATCAGATAATGCAATGTCAAACAACAATTTTGATCAGATATTTTCTTTGGTTAAAACACTATTACCTGAAGGAAATGTGTTTTCTGTAAATTACTATGAGAGCAAGATGTTGGTTCGTAATCTAGGCCTTAGTTATCAGAAGATTCATGCATGTGAAAATTATTTTATCTTATATTCTGGTGAAAATGAGTCATTGGATAGTTTTCCCACATGTGGAAAATCAAGGTATAAAGAAGCTCATCCAGGGATGTCTGGATCGATTCCTGTAAAATAGTTGAGATATTTCCCCCTTACACCCATGTTGCAACATTTTTTTATGTCTTAGAACACAACATCAATGATGGCATGGCACAAAACAAATATTTCAACCAATAAAAGCTTGAATCATCCATCTGGTGGTGATTCATGGAAACATTTTGAACGTCTGCATCCATCTTTTTCTTTAGAAGCTCGAAACATGTGATTGGGTATTTCTACTGACGTTTTTTGTCCGTTTGGTTCTTATGGTAGTCAGTATTCATTTTGGATTGTCTTTATAACTCCGTAAAATTTACCTCTATGGATGTTGATGAAGGAGCCCTATATCTTTTTGACCTTATTTATCCCAGTAAATTCGAAAAATAATATTTATATTTATTTGAAAGCATTGATTGATAAGTTAAATGCATTATGGAGTACTGTTGTTAGTACATATGACGTCGTTGCGAAATAGAATTTCATATTAAAAGTTGCATTGATGTCGATGATTAGTGACTTTTCGGAATATGGAATGTTATCTAGATGGAGTACACATGGTCTGAAATCATGTCCTTACTCTATGAAAGACAACAAAGCCTTTATGATTTTCAATGGAAAACAACCTTTCTATTTTGACTGTCGTCACAGATTTCTTCCAACTGATCATCCTTTTTGGAGGGAAAAATATCATTTCCGAAAAGTAACAATTGAAAGGGATGAACATCCAGAAATGATCTTAGGTACAGAGTTAAAATTAGTTGTATTTTCATTACCTCCCATCACATTTGGTCCAACAGTAAACCAACATAAAATTCATGGCTTTGGGAAAGAACATAATTGGATAAAACGGACCATTTTTTGGGATCTTCCATATTGGTCTGATTTGTTGGTCTGCCACATGTTGGATGTCATGCATATTAATAATAACTATTTTGATAATTTATTTTATACAGTTTTGGATACACCAGGTAAGGCCAAAGATACTATAAAAGCACGATTAGATCTTGCCCAATTTTGCAGGTGACCAAAACATAAACTATTTGAAAATGACAGATCATAGAGGTTAATCAATCCAAAAGAAGCTTATACACTATCCAAGGAGATTCTCTTATTATTTTTTCATATGATTGAATATTTGATACTTATAGATGTCTATGATTCAAATTTGGGAAGATGTGTTAAGAATGGTCATATTACAATATTAAAATTTCATGATTGTCATGTTATAATGGAAAGACTTATGCTGATTGGATTCAGAGGTTTGTTGAATTCTATGATTTGGGATTTGATAACATACATATTATATTTTTTTGAGACATTTGTGTAGTGAAAACAGACTATGATGTGCTAAGAAAATTAGAAGAATATGTTGGTGTAATTATATGTAAACTAGAAAAAATATTTACACCGGCTTTCTTTGACTCAATAGAACATAGGATATTACATTTTCCACATGAAGATAAATGTGGAGGTCTAGTACAGTATAGATGGATGTACCCATTCGAGATAGCATATAGAAATTGATGAAAAAAGTATGTAATCAAGCATCAGTTGAAGGCTCAATTGCGGAAGCTTATTTGCAAGAGGAAATTTCTTTTTTCTACTCTCATTATTTTGAATCTGAATATCCCTTAAAACAAAACTGCATGGGATGGAACAAGTGAAATGTTAATGGTGAAATAGAAACTCAATTATCAGTTTTTAATCAGCCAAATATTGGCTTTGATGGAGTTCATGAACGATGTATTTCAGACGATGAACATCATAGAGCTCATGCATTTGTTTTGCTCAACTGTGAAGAAATTACATCTTTTGTACTATGAGTTCTTCTATAACATATTCTATAATTTATGTTACAATATGTAAACTTATTTTATTTTATGTTATATGATAATCATATCAAGAAAAAACTTCCACAAATTACAGCAGCTCCTCTTGAAAAATGTAGAAAAAAAAATTCTCAATGGCTTCAAAAACTGGTAACATAAATTATTGATGGTTTAATATCAATTAAGTTAATTTTTTATTACATTGATAATTGTTTTACAATTTTTCAGGTGTCTCAGAATTTTGATAAAATTGATAATTGATTGTGTATATTGAGTAACCCACCATCCAAAATGGTTAAATCTTATAATGCATATGTGGTGAATGGTTTTCTATTTCATACACATGCATATGGGGAATCAAAAAACAGTGAACAGTGAAGTTTGTTTGATAGGATCACATCATAGAGAAACTGAAGTTGAATTTTATGGCATTCTGGATGAAATTATTGAGTTGTGTTATTTAGGACAGAATTACATAACGATGTTTAAATGTCAATGGTTGGATACTGAGAGAGGCTAGTGTGTTCATCTGACTTATGGAATCATCGATATTAAATATAAAAGTCTTCTTGTAGTAAATGAACCATTTTTACTTGCTCAACAAGCACATAAAATTTATTATGAAAAGTACTTTGCTACTTCAAGAGACCTAAGTGATTGGTGGAGCATATTAAAAATGAAATCTTAGGAAAATCGTTTTACTCAAACTGAATGTGGTTCTACTGAAGTGAAATGAATTAAAAAATTTCAAGAGACTACTCAAAATCTAACTTTTTCACAAAGAGACATGAATATCGATGATGACACCTCACAATTAAGGGTCAATAATGACGAAGATTTTAATGATGTTACAAATTAATTTCAGTTCACAATATATGATGAAACTAAAACTCATATAGATATTGATGATGCCGAGGAGGAATACGAATACATTGACATCTTCAGATATGAAGATGATGATGAAGGTGAACATTGACACAGTTAAATGCTGGTTATAATCCAAACTAATATATATATCTATATATAATAGTTATTTTCAACTATCTAATAACAACAATCATTTTTTGTTTCATATGGACCCTGATCTATTTCATGAGTTACAAGAGGCTGAGCTATATTTGGATGAGGGGGATTTGGGATCATCTGACCCTTAGCTTATTGGTAGTTCAGGGGGTATGCGGAGGGGGTGCGATCTTGCGTGACTGATGATTCTCAACCCTATCCCTGAGTGACGTCGACATCTTGGCTTCTATCCACACACACAGAGGTATGGTAACCGGTATATTTTAGTTAGCTTTAATTTATTTATTTATATATATACTAATTGTTTGATTATTTATTCTTTTTTCATAGTCTTCCGCATGTAGTTGTTAGACAGGGGAGCGCTATTTTGTGCAATTATTTTTCTCAACCATAGATCACATGGGAAAATATTCTCGTTGATGTGTAGCTCATCATGTTCAATCATTGGCTGGTATGTAAATAAATAATATTTATTTTGAAATTTATTTTATTAATAACTTGATATTATAAATCATTTATAGGGTTTATGGTATCCCATCGATGATAGCATGTGGGACGCTATCCATGTGGCATTAGAGGCATCTATGTGTGATAGTTACCATCATTCTTTGCACAATATGAGAACGAAAGCCATTAAGAAAGTAGGAGTGATAGATTTTGATGAGTCGTTTAGATCCCACCAACCAGAGTAAATTTTATCTCACGTTTGGGATGGATTACGTTCACAATGGTTGGGTGGTGGATTTCAGAGGAGGTCTTCAGTGGGTCGGTAGAACTGGGGGAGACAGGAGGTTACACATAGAGCTAGTAGTCGTACGGTCAGTACGCATAGAGAACATCTGGTAAGTATCTTTTTTAAATATTTTATATGAATTTAAATATAAAAATTTTATTCTATATTTTTATAGGTAGTCAAGCGTCCCGATATTACGGAGTATGATGTTTATCAAGGGATGTATAGTGATCCAGCCACTGGAGAGATTAGAGGTGATCACCAGCGTCAGATTGTGGTTAGTATTATTTTTTAAGTTTAATAATTAACTGCAAATAATATTTTCACAATTTAAATTTTAAATTGGAATTGAAATAGTTATATGAGGTTGAGACCTCTCAAAAACAGGTTGGGAGTCAGGACGAGGTGACTGATTAGACTAGTGCCCACCATTTCGATGAGGAGGTATGGATGTAGGAAACTAAGTATGGATTTGAGAAGGTCTGAGTAGTTGGTATCAACTCTCATGTGACTCCAGGTACTTATTATGGTATTGATGCGATGTCAGCATCTAGCTCGAGAGGAGCTCGTGAAGAGGCATCATCTTCTACCTCACAGTATCAGGAGCAGTTGTGAACTCAGGCTGAGCTTATAGAGAGTTTGCACAAGCAGCATGAAGAGATGCGTCAGCAGCAGCAGCATCACGATGAGGATATGTGTCGATGGCAGCAGCAACATCATGAGCAGATGGAGTACATGTGTCATCTGACTCGTAGTTTAGGGATGGAGTTTCCTCCACCATCTCCTACAGCTCCTCCACCTCCTCTAGAAGATGACCCCCCCCCCCACCAGTGATTTTTTATGTTAAAAACATTTGAATACAAGATTTGTTTTAATATGAACTATTTTCAGTTTCTGTAATTTATATTGGTGTGAATATTACATTTTTTAAAATTTTTATTTTTAATATTTTATTATTTATTATTACTATTATATTTTTTAATGTTTCTTTATTTTATTGATAATAACAATAGTAATTTTTTATGATTCTTTTTATATTTTTTTGTGAATATTGAAAATTTTAATATTTTAATATTATTAATATTATTTTTTCACTAAAAATAATTTTATTAAATATTTTTTTTAGTATTATTTTTTTTAATTTTTTTTATTTTACTAATAATAATAATATTTTAGGAATTTTTTATATTTTTTGAGAATATTGAGAATTTTAATATTTTTTTTTATTTTAATATTATTAATATTTTTTTTTATTAATTATAATTTTATTAAATATTTTTTTACATTGGTTATTATTTGCGACGGGATCCTGTCGCAAATAGTTTAAATATATATTTTTAAATAGTATTTGCGACATGACCAAGCGCTCATCGCAAAAAGTTTATTTTTATATTTTTTTAAATAGTATTTGTAATTGGACCAAGCGCCTGTCATAAATACTATTTGTGATAGTCCGTCGCAAAAAGTTTATTTATATATAATGTATATAATCCGAGACTTATTTGTGACAATGAAGTTCTCCATCACAAATACCATTTTTTGTGACAGACCTGTTGCAAAAAATGGTATTTGTGGCACCGTTTTCTGCAACAGGCTATTTGTGATGGTACCCCATCGCTAAATATTATTTGCGATGGGATCCCATCATAAATAGCCCGTTGAAAATATCACAAATTCCAGTAGTGATTAGTTTCAACATAAAATTTTTATTTCTTTAAATTGATCAAACCTATTTCATCAGTTGGGATTTATGGATCTTTGATAATATCCCTTAACACTTACTTCCTCATGAAACTCAAATAAATAAAATAAAACAAAAAAACATTGATTTTTACAAGGTTTATCCCCAGTGTTCAAAACCGACTCCTTGTTTATTCTAATATGTTTGAGTCATATATTATTCACTTTTTCATAAGTGTTACAATGAGGAAAGACATTATCCTTTAACCTAAGAGTAGGATTCAACCATAAAACTAAAACTCTAATATTACACATGTGGCTTATTTATCTCTCAAAAATCTCTATATACCTCCTACTAGGAATGATGTAGTAATTTATATCGGAACAACCAATATAAAATGACTCTCCTTGAACTTCCTCAAAGAGAGAACTTTTATTATAGAGGTAAATTCAGTTATACTCAATATACAAATTGGGTAATCCTATGATTTCAGTAGACAAGTCTTCCAAAGCTCTCAATTCCACGAGCAATGATTTCTAGAACTTCCATGGATTGGTGCTTTACATTAGTCTAGATCTCCTCCTTCTGGTCTTCTGAATCTATATAACCCACTATACTCCTCATTCCTTCGTGTTTCATTCTTCTTGCTTCTTTGACACTTAATATTATTTATTTCACTTGGTCATCCATTTCCCATCCTTTTTTATATCTTAAAAATTTCATTCGCACTCTCTCTATTTTTCTTCATCAATATTACTAAAATTGAATCCCCCCTTTATATATCCAAGAATATTCTAATAAATGTGGGGAAGATGTGATATTTAATTTGAAATCCCCTCCTTGTCTCTTAAATGGGACGCCTTCAATATCTTTTGAAGATATTGGGATTTGAATCCATTAAGGATCCTAAAAATCTCAGCATCAACCATCTTCAACTCTTCCACAAGATTCAGCTTGAATCAAAAAATTTCCTTCATTAAAAGTTCACTTTCAGAAACCAACTAATCTTCAATATAATTTTACGCAAATATTATTTTATGAAACGTTACATGAACGCATGAATGTCCTCTAAATTCTAAATTCATTTCATATATTCCTGTAAAATAATGTATTATTTTAGGTCTAGGAAAAACCTAGTGCTTCTGTTGCACCCATCCATCTACAACTATAACCCAACTATGAATACTAACTCAATATAACACTCATTGTTGTTTCTTCAAGTGTTAAATAAAATCTTATTCTAGTTTATTAACTCTTCCAAGTTACATGATCCATCATTAAGATTATATACTTCTAGTAAACTCAACTCAGATTTTGAAACCTTTGTTTTGGTCTTCTCTCTATACACTCACTCTTCAATGATATTCACTGAACTACTAATAATCAACATGTGTTATCCACTTCTCATCATGTGACCTCTATCTACTAATCTCATATCCTAATGTTTTATCATAATCCACCAGTATATAATCATCCATTTGACATCACAAATTATTTATTATGGTAATTTCAGCATAGTGGACATCATCAGCTTCAAATATCTGGACACAAACTTCTTATTATCATACTTTATACTAAATTTCTCATAGTCCGTCATTTGAAAACTAATATTCCCACTACTATATATTCTTCAAGTAACATTTCTCATATTATTCTACAATCTTGTATAAAACACCTTATGATGATTGTATCCACATCATCATTATAGTATATCATCGTATCTTCTTTGGAAGGCCTTTCATATCATCTCATTTTTTAGTAACATTACAATTGTCTCTTTTGGTATCTTCACAAATCCTATATTTCATTAAACTCACAAATATTCCTCATGAAAACTTCTTCTAGATCCTCATCATTATGGGATCTTCAACTTATTTTGTTTGAATTAACATTCAGTTAAATTTTCTTCGATCAATTTTGATCTTCTATAAAATTGATTTCTCTCTATTAAAAAATTAATGAAAACATAATATAAATTTTTATCTTCTGAATCTCCATTTTTGAGAAACATACTAATTAAACAAAAAATGTAGTTTTCTGTGTTTTTTAATCCTCCGTCTCTTTCCATGAATACCATGAAATTCAATGAAAAAATCATCATATATTTTCAGATTCTTCCAAATAGAATGACCTTTATGAATACTCTCTATGAATTTCTCCTTTATCTGTTAGAAGCACTGTCTTCACTTATCTTCATTACTTCTATTCGCATGAGTTTTTTCTATCATCTAGTCAGATCATATGATATTCCTCAGTGTTATCTTTCAAAAGTAGAACTTTCATTTATAAGGTTCCTATTATTGATGGATCCACCGTCTAGAGTTTTAACTTCCAATGTAATTACTTCTAAAAAATCCATATTAAATTTCACCTTCAACTTACTCATTGAATTTTCCAAAAACAATTGACAAAAAATACAATATATCATAATCATTGTCTTCTAGTTACTTCAATATCCCACTTTGGATTTGTTGTCAATTCCAAATTCCCTATAAATTAAATGATTTTTCTCTAAAACTTATTGAAAATAAATTCAAATTATTTTATGTGATGGTTCAATTTTCTCTCCCCCTTAGATGTCTAAATATGAACCACCATATTGAAATATTGGGATGAGGGATGAACATTATTCAAAAAAATTATCTTCATCTCCACTTGTCTACTATAAAATTTAATATAAACCTAAAATCCTTAATAGTGTATGGAATTTCTTATATTAAATAAATTATCTATAAATCAACCAACTCTAAGTTTACATAAGCAATTCTTGGTGTAGAAAACAAGAGTGATTTACTTTGATGTTATATTTTTCCTTATAATTGTCACCAAGTGATACCATTAAAAAAATTTATTCTAGGGGTAAATTCAATAGATTTTCATGAAACATATTTCTTAAAACCATCTCAACAAATGGATTAAAAACATTCAATCCTAAAATGGAATTTTTCTCTGCCTTTTCAATATAATTCATACCATGTCATAATATATTAATTTTCCCTCATTTATTTTAAACTTAAGTTTTAAAATGAAAATAAAAGAGTATAGATAACATACATTATAGATGAAAACAAATTCATTCTCAAAAAAATTAAAATTAAAAGCATAATCATCATGCAAAGCATATTTTCTCTAGGTACTTGAATTTTAACTTAATTAGAACTTAAAAATCTTATTTTATGAACTTTTTTTAGAAATTTTCACCTTATTTCAGCTTCGTTTGGTCTTCAAAATCACCAAATTCATTTTATGAGAAAAATCCCTTGGGATTAAATCAAATTAAATTTCCTTTTTCATTTAACCTCATCATAATTTATCAAGTAATAAGGTGTATCTTCTATTCCTAATTAGTTAGAGAAAAATAGTTGAGAAAATTTTCTCCACCTAAAAACTCCCTTCACTTCAAATTTATTTTTCTTTATGGAATTCACCTTGGTTATCCAACCACTTATTTTTATAGACTGTATGAATTCATTATTATTTATTTTATTATTCACTTTTTGTAGATAAATCTTATTATATTCTACTAGTAGGGAATAATCATTTTTATTTTCTTCTACTACTAACTTCCTTGCTTCCTTCAATTGATCTGGACATATAATTATGCAAAACTTCAAAATATATTTTGCATTCTTTTTTTATTGAGATTTCCTGTATATATTAACCTTGTATTGTTGTGATATCTTCCTCCTTTTTCTTTCCAAATTATCTTATCCTATAAATATTATCATGAATTTTTCAATATTTTTGTGACCATATTACACCTTCTATATAATTTCTTATCTTATGATAAGTTACCCTACTATGGTAACATAAAGTGATCCTCATCTTCTTCATTTGAGATGTCTTCTATCAATAAAATTTGATTATTTATTTCTCATATTAACTCTCTATTTTTCATTATCATTCTTATATTAACTTAAACTTTCAATGATAGTTTAATACTATCAATAAAGTGTATTTTTATTCTATATAAGTAGATAATTTTCTTAGGAAATATATATCTCGTTACTTTTTTCTTAGGTGTAACCTTCTTTCTAACTCTATTTTCATTACTCCCCAAGGTAGACTTATAGTATATCTTCCATTCACCTTTATCCAGATATTATGTTATTATTTCATCGGTTGTAGTTGTATTGTGTTAGGGAGATGTAAACTAGAACTCTTTATCTGAATGACATCTTATTCCACAATTTCCATAGAATATTTCAGGATATTCAAATCTGTTCAATGTCAATAGTTTTTCATTTTTCTATGAAGTTTGGGTGAATTTTCCTAAATTTATATTAACTTTCTCTTGACTCCTCCTTAATGTAGGCCTTCTATATTTTTTAGAAGTTGAAAAAATATTCCAAAATTCAATGTCTTTATTCTCAAACATTCCACGACATCGATAATAGCCAACAAATCAGGCCTTCTTATATTGAGTTTAATTTCATCTGGTGGAAGGTTATTTGGGAACTTGTTACATATGAAAACATTATGAGGGAATTATTACTTTGATACCTTCTAATATAATAATATAATATTTCGGTTTCTCTAAATATTTATATAACCATTTTTTCATGAAATTTAACCATCACTTTTCAATGTAGTGGAATTAGTGTATAAAAATGCATCAAAACATAGGTTTACCTTTTTTTATACTATTGAAAGACGTAACATATGATTGATTCATTATTATTCTACCATAAAATAATTATTATATGATTTAAGACTTTTTTAGGAAATTTAGAAGAGGATATCCTCTTGAATTCATGTGATTATTAAACTTGAGTGGTTTTCAAGTTCCTTAATTTCACTTCAAACTTATGACACTTTAAATTTAAAGTGTTTTTATAATCTTTAAGAAATTTTACATTATATTCCCAGCTAGCCCTTTACTTTTTAATATCTTTTTGATTTATATTTCTTTCATTTTGTAAATAATTTTCAACCTCTTTTATTATTTTATATTTAATTTTCCACTAATATTCCTTGAATTCAATGGTATCTTTTAAAGCATAGAAAAATTATTTTGAAAGATTATTAAATATTTCTTCTTCATAAAAACTTCACTGTAGTTATTTTACTTCAAAATAAAATCATTCATTTATAAGTAAAACTAATTTCTCCTTTTATTCCAATTATTCTATAATATTTATATATATATTAAAATTTATATCCAATTCATCCTCTATATCATTGGATTCCTCTTTCAGTTGTGACTCTTCATCCTATAGTCCCTTGATGTATGTATGTATGTATCTAACAACCTCAACAAAGACATTAATTATATAATATTTAATTGTTTAATAAAAAACATCAAGTGTTTTAGAAAATTCAAACTCTTTATAGTATAGATTTATTTTTCTTCTTCTAAATGATTTATTATATCTAATTTTAAAAAATAGATCCCACTCGCCTTAACTTACAGTGGTGATGGATCTACATTTTATTGATTATGAGAGGCACACTACTAATACTTATAAGATTATTTATTCTTATAGATCTTCAAGGTTTTGGCCAAAACCTCCATGTTACTACAACCAGTGATAACTTCTGTTTCCTTCACCTCAGGCTTAACTTACTTATCTTTAGGAGAAAATATTTATTCAACTTATAAAAAGTGTCAATTATTGTAAAATAGTTTAACATGACTGGAAATATACTTATTTATATAAATAGTTGACAACTACAATCCTATACTAATTAATATTCCCATAAGATCATGTAGTTACACAAAAAGGGGGTGAATCAGGGGTGATTAACTTTTACTGATTAAGTTTAATGTATACTTTTGGTTCCTTTAATTTCATCAAACCTCTATCATCAGTTAAGATATATAGATGATTAATATTCACCCTTAAAATGTACTCCCTTATGAAATGTTATAAATTAAAGGAAACATAATAGATAGATATTTACAAAGTTCATCCTTAGTGTGGGAAACCTTCTCCTTGTATCACTCAGGATGTCTAAGTCACAAGTTCTTCACTTTATCATAACTGTTAAAACAATGAAATACATTATCCATTTACCCAATATTATTATTACATATAAACTCTAAAACAAAAATATAATGAAATTGGCTGAGTTATCTCCCAAATATATCCTTCTACCTCCTGGGAGGAATGATGACATTTTTTATACTAGAGCCACTAGTTTGTAAGGGTTCTCATTGAACTTCATTAAGGATGGAACTTCTAGTACATGGTAACTTCTTATATACTCAACAATAATTTTGGATTATCATGTGCATCTAGTATATTTGTATTATAGAGATATAAAATCTTCAAGATATGATGTATGTAACTTCTATAGAT
Organism: Viscum album; assembly: GCA_963277665.1. Taxonomy (NCBI): domain Eukaryota; kingdom Viridiplantae; phylum Streptophyta; class Magnoliopsida; order Santalales; family Viscaceae; genus Viscum; species Viscum album. The sequence goes on along the minus strand of OY728156.1, from coordinate 684,827,655 downwards.
TGGAGATTAACATTGGTTTGGATGTAACCCCCCAATATTTCAGAATATATTTCCCCTAAAAAAATCAATGTATTGATAGCGTGTTACACACACATCAATGAACTAAAATGAGAATAGTCATATTAGAATTATATTATTAAGAAAAATATAATAGTAATAAAAACCTTTTCTAAATAAAATTATATTAATCAATCAAGAAATATTTCTTTTAGATGGTAAATGATAAATGAGATTGAATGTTAAAATAAATTTTTTTATCTCAATAAACATTTTTCAGGTGTTGTATATTTTATTCAAATAATTAAATCAAAAAATATTAAATGATAATATATAATATTTTACTATATAATCTAATATATTACCATTATTTAAATTATAAATTGATACTAAATAATATTAAGAACACTTAATGTTTAGAAACATTATTTTTCAATAAATATAGTGTTCTTTGTATTTTTTACATTCTTTTGAAAAATAAATTTATAAATTCTATAATATGAAGTAGATAAAAATAAATTAATTTTTTTATTTATAATTTCAATTTTATATTAACCTAAATTTTATTATATTTTAAAAAATATATTTTTGGGTGAATAGTTTAATGTACCATTTTTACTAATAATAATATTTTTATGTCATTATTAGTATATAATTATGGCTTATAAATTTATGAAAAATATTTATTTAATGAAATATTTATTTTATTATTTAAATTTTACATTTTAAAATATTTATTATAATCTATAAACCTATGATTAATATTTTATAACTCAAGTAATATTTTTCTTAAAAACTATTTTAATAAATTATATATTTCTTATATTAAAATTAATTTCTAACACTTTTAGAAATTGAACCAGAAAAAATGGATTTCAAATTTGGAATGAGTAGGTCCAAATTATCTAATATGATCCACTTTATTTGTTTCATAAAGATTAAGTTACCTTGGGTAAAAAATAGTCACCTTGGTAAAATATAAAATACAAAAATGTAATAATGCAATGGATAAGTGTCTTAAAAAAATTTAAAAATGTGAGATCCTAATATTATTTACAATACTACAAGAGGGAGATGAATTTTAGTTTATAAAAATTTAAAAATACAATTTTCCCTACACATTAAATAAAGTATATCTAAAAAATTATTCTACCAATATAATTTATAACCAAAGTAAGATAAAGTTTATATAAAACAATATAAACTTTATATAAAAATGAACAGAGTAATAATAAAACTTATAGAAAAATTTATAAATAATTTTTGAACACTTTTATAAAGGATGTAAAAAACTTACAGAAAAATTCTTAAGAAAGTTCAATACTTTCACCCAAAGTGTCGAGAAAGTCACTAAACCTGACTTAGGGTATCCATGATTGTATATATTATAAGATTTGTCTTATAATACTATTGAGACATCAATCAGAATGATTCTACAAATATTTGTCTCCCTTTATTTGGGATACCTCAATAAAATAGATCATACAAACTCAATCTCTCTATCTTCAAGATCCCGCAATCCACCAGATCTTATAAACAAAATATAAAAATTAAAAACCATAAATAATTTTCAAATATAAACTCTCAAATGATTCATTAAGGAAACACTATAAAGATTAAAAATTATGAAATATTAGTAAAAAATTGTTACAAAACTTCATCAACAATTTTTAATTGTATAGATTCAACGGATTCTTCTCCCTCGAGTTTTTGTTTCTATTTATAGACAAACTCCAATGGTCAGATTCTGCGTATCTCAAGATTAGTTACAATGAAATTAGACAAACTTCTTATTCTTCTTCTATTGAATCAATACAGTATCACACTATCTAATATAAATTTGGTATAACAACATTATAATTATTTAAATACTTAATATAGAAAAAATTATAGGCCTTTATCTTATAACAATTTACTCCTTCTGGTATACTTAATAAACATTTTCCTAGTAGAATTTATATGTCTCTATCTAATAGAGTTTGTAAGCCTTCCATCTGATGGAATTTGTATACTTCCATCTAAAGTACTTTGTACATGTATATCTAATGAATTTGGAAATGATACATCTGGTATACATGTTAAATGTATATCTAATATAACTTTTTCTCTCTATCTAGTAAAACATAACACCTTCTTATAAAAACAATTTATAATTTTGGAAAGATAAATATTAGAAATATTAAAATATATAAAGAGTGAATTGTGATTTTCAAAAGTAAGTTTAGGAAGAAGTCTTTTGAAATAATAAAAAACATGTTTCTAAATGCTTTTTTGAGATATTTTCAACCTTGTATCACCCTAAAATCAATTATTGTCAATTTTTGGAGCCACTTGATATGTATAACATGTTCTCCCTTTATATTACGTTGAAACATTTGAAAAACGTCATTTTTTTCACTTATAAAAGAAAATATCAAAAACCCCTAAAGGAACTCATAAAAATTATATTTTCTCTAAAAATGATACCCTGTTTACTTTCCCTATAATCCTATTTCACTCTCATAATATTCTGGTAATATTATATTATCACATTCTCTCCTATTCCAAGGATTCCTCTAAGAGAAACCCAAAGTTCATGATGTAAGTTTCATCATTTCACAAACATATTTTACTTTCATATTTCATTTACAATTTTATTTTCCCCAATATTATATAATGACCTCAGTATTTATATTATACATAATGTTTTTATATTTTCAGATAAACACTAATTGCATCTCCCCTTCCCCTTACAAAAATAGAAAATGACATTTGTGTGTGCAGACTACCACATACACAAAGAGTCATGTTTTTTCCTTAACCACCTTACATAGATTTTCCTAATAAGGAATTTAATATATAAGTATGAGATTTATAAAAAAATATATTCTAAATATATCAAACCATATTTATCCCTTCTCTTGAAAAAAATAATTTTCCATGTGTACATGTCGACTACCGCCTCCATGGATTCATTGATTTCCATTTTTCTTTTCATCGATACCTTTCATGGATGTTCATCATATTCGGTTTAATGTATAAATATGATATTAATGATATAATTAAGGTTATGGTATGAAAAAATATGCAAACAATTAATTATATGATTAATAAATAATCATCTTTAATTTAATCGTTTAAAAAAACATATTGGGAGGAAAATATTTTATTAAAATTACTTAATATTTTCATATCCAATAGTTATTTTAATACATAATTTATAATTTAGATATATCACCCTAATACACAATAAATAATTTCGTTATTCTACTCATGTAATGATATTTAAATTAAATCACATCATAATCATCCATTAATCATCGTATATACATGTTTTGGCCGGTTTGACGACCTACTTGAACAATGCTATGCAATTATTTCATCGATGATTTTGAAAACATAATTAATGATATAATATTATATAAATAACTAAATAATGATTTATTTTAGTTTATTTAATGGATACATTAATATTTAACTTTATTATTAAGAGAAAACCCTTTGTTGGTTAAGAATCATTGAAACAAGATTATTATTGATTTTATCTTCTAGGATAAAGAATGAAGCACTCATGAAAGGAAATTGAAACTTAAAATATCATTATAAATCATCCATGACATTAAATTTAATTATTGTGGAAATATTAAATTTGGAAGAAGAACTATTATTCACAATACTTCTATGAAACTTGTATAAGTCATTAAAGTTATAAAACACCTCATGTGGAAAAATAGGTAAAAACTAAGTAATATATATGTGTATATATATATATATTTATTTATTTTCAATTAGGATTATAAATGTTTATAATTATGTATAGGGTTCTTGGGTATATAATTAATAAACTTAATTTAATTATTCAGGATGTTTTGTGCAAGTGCATAACAAATCAAGGCCAAGGTAAGGGTTTTTGTCTTAAATTCCTATCTTTAAGGCATTTCTTATATTATGAACCTAATTTATTATATGTTGTGTATATTTTTACTAATTGATATTATATGTCAGAAAATTAATTTTATAAATGGTAATTTAATTTCAATTTAAATCCCTCCTTTCAAGTGGTTTATATTTAAATTCTCCTCAGTTGTAAGGGTTTTCTTGGCTCAGTTTTGATTCCTTATGGTATGATACATTGTATGCACCTCATTTCTTTTCATTTATTGTTAATTTGGTTTACCATGACATGAATGTTTTGTAAATTATTTATTTATGGTTTATGAGATATACTATGAAAAAACATGTTATTTTCTTTAAATAGACTTCTACTCAAGTGTCATCCCAGTTTTAAGGGTTTTCATCTTAATCGACTTCCATTGAGGTTTTCTTTGATATTATTCACTAAACCATATAACTTAAATCATGCCTAATTATATTAAAAAGGTTTCCAACTAGTAGTGAGGGTCTATAATGGTACATTGGGGTGAATATACCCTCTTATCATAGTGTATAATAGTGGTGAATAAAAGATAAATCAATGGAAGAAATCATAAATAGAAACGGTAGAAAATAATATAGCAGTAGAAGTAAACATATAGATAAAAATAAATATCTATAATTAGTTTCATATAAACAATGATGATTTCATGATTTTATATATAATGGGATAAAAATGAATAGGGTTGTATACATAAATAGTATATACTATAAAAAAATAAACAAATTTATAAAAGACATATCAAAATGCATTGTGAGCATGAGCTCGGTCCTCTAATCCCATACTCCATCCTTGTACAGAAAGTCAAGAATCCATAGAAGGAAAATTTTCCTTGTCCAAACCTACATTTATTAAGTCTTCCTAGTTTCAAATCATTGGCCCAAACAGGGTGTCAGTAAAAATCATTAGGCCACCACCAATGGTGTCTATAACTGATTCAGTCTGTGAGTATATAATTAAGCAATGAGTAAATAATAATAATAAGAAATAACCCAAATAAATTATTCTTAAGTTATATCAGGTTCCTCATGGAATACACATACAACACTATTTTCTTTAAACGAGTCCAAAATATATCTGAAATTTATTATTTAATAAACAATAAGGATCGTCATGTCCATTAATCCCATGTAAACACTACGGAATTACATGTAAGTAAACAATAAATAATATCATGTCCAAAAATTATAAATAATAACAAGTAACTTCATGTCTATAAATAATAAAGAACCTCAAGTCTATAAATTATAATTAATAATAAGAATGACATGTCTGTTTAATTTTTCATTTTCAATAAGGAACATTATGTCCATAAATTCCAAATAATAAATAAGTAAAAGTGTATCTATAAATTCAATATAATCAACAAGGAATGACATGTAAATAAACTCTTGATAAAAAATATAGAACGTCATTCCCATTATAGAAGGTAAGCATGGTGTAATCACAACCATGTCATTTAATCAATTCAATCTATCATTTACATCATATGACTAAGAGTAATAAGAAGGGACAAGTGTGATTTACATGACACTACATCATTTAACAAGGTTTAAGTGACATGGTCTAACAATTCACCTTTTATTTAATTCATTTATAACTAATCGTTTTTTCCATGGGTAGGTCCATACCACATATGAATTCATCAAGTTAATTTAAAATATCCCTCTAATTGAGGTCAATCCAAACAAACCTTAGTGGTGTTTTGGTCACAAGGAAGAAAAATAAGTCACCATAGAATTTAATCAAAACCACTAAAGTAGATGGTTTGGGTTAAGGTTTTCAACCTCCAACCAGTTATTATATTCATATAGTATGTCAAATTCAAGATCCAGGTGATCAATTTAATATATTATATATTTTATGAGAAATTTATGGAAAGTCAAGATTGAGTCACAAAAGAGAAAATATATAGACACCTAATTTTGTTTAGAAAAGGTATAGACCATGTACCTTAGATGGGTATAAGACTCCTCATCTAGTATCACCCTTAAAATTGAGATAAAATGATAGAAATTGAAGAAATATACAAACTCCTTAAGAATATGTAATATTAGATCACATGAATATGGAATTAAATACGATGATAGTGTAAAGTCACGAAATTTCCATGTAATTTTTTTAAAATAAATGCAAATTTTACGAGTCTGTAAAAATTGAAGGTGCATGATTCTGAGGCCCGGAGTGCCCAGAATGAATTTCAGAACGTTTTTCGGGTACATTCAGTAAACGTACGAGTGGGTTTTTTTCTAACTTTTGAACCGGTGCTCAGAATTGAAATCTGATGGCACCGTTGAACTTTCAGCGCCGATATTCACTTAAGAATAATTTCACCTCGACAGCAGTTAGTCGAGGGTGAAAGTTAGTTTTTGGGTTTTTCGTGGAAATAATAAAATAAAATAAACACACTTTTTATTTTATTTTGTTGTAACCACCATCCCATATGGATGTTCAAGGGTGGGGTCTACAGGAACTAAACCACCTCTTATATATTTATTATGGTGGGGACCACATGAGATCTCAAAACCTCCCAATTTAAATTTGGGGGTGGGGACCATTCAACCCCTATTAATGGGGGGAGACGAAAACCTCTCAACTCCCTAATTAATGTGGAGGAGCCTCTTGGGCTTCCTTCACGATTAATTGTGCCAACCCTCATGCTTTAATTATTCCACCCACAATAATTAATTTATCTTTTTGAATTTTTTACAACAAAATAATAAATGGATTAATCTATTATTTGGGCACCACTTTACATTTGGGTTGAATTAGGAAAAAGCTTCTCCAAGGATGAAAGCTTCCTCCATGAAGAACGCCAGTGAGGAACGTCTTCGACTTCTTCCTTGGAAGCACCTTGCAGAGGAAACCGACGTGGGATGTCTTCGATGACTGACCTTCCCTCCTCATTGTAGTTAATGGACAATATGAGGTAGGGGGTTTATTTGCGTGATAATACATTCCTTGATTTCTTTTCGGTTTGGGAAAGAATTTTTGGGGAGGTTATAAAGTTTGAAGTTCATAGATCTTCTTTATTGTTGAGCCAAATGTTACCACCCAAATGCAGAGGGTGTGGGCCAAACCAACATGGCCTGAACCCTCCATCATTCTTCTTTGTTGTGTTCTTTGGAATGAAGGAAGGTGATGAAGATGACAAAGGCAATGAATGCAACGACACTTCCACCTGCAGCACCCTCAGCAGCCCATCGTGGCCTACTGGACCGGACACAGTGGGTCGGGCCGAACCCAATGGGTCGGGCCGCCAACGGGCCGGGACGGACCCAATGGGTCCGGTCGGGTCAACCTAAACCAGGTTGGACCAGACTAGGTTGGGCCGGGTCAGTCCGACCGGGTCGGAATGGACCTGGGCCCACTACGCCCCTTTACTTTCTTTTGACCATATCTTTGGCATCGAACGTCCATTTGACTAACCATCAGCAGTTCTGGAAATATTGGAGCGAGACGGTCCCTTTGAGTATACTCTACTAGAGTTTTGGTTTGAGATGGAAAACAGTCAGGTTGGATCGAGCACGAATCCAACCAGGACCCAAGACTAAATGGCTAATAACTCACAGACCGGTCATCTGATTGATGCGGCGTATGTTGCATTGATACCCCTATGGAATGGAGGACCTTTGAGATACTTCTTAGTGAGAATTTTTGACGGTTTTAGTATTGACTGGTAGCTCGTGGAGCAGGTCCTCTGGGAGACGATCGAGCATAGTGTGGAGACCTAGTAGCTGGCTGAGACCTGAAGATTGTTGACTGTTTCGACTTGGAGTGACTTGACTAGCCTAGTGTGGAGCACCTTGGTGTCGTAGTAGACCCAAATTTGGGAGCACCTTAGTGTCACGACAGACCCATGGTACTCGACAGGATGAGTACGTTAGTAGGATATGAGGGGGAGCGTGCTTGGTGACGCGGCAGATCCACGGTACTAGATAGGAGGAGTACCTAAGCAGTACAAATTTAGTGGGAAGTGTGCTTGGTGTCGCGGCAGGCCCACTGTACTCGATAGAGGAGGAGTTCTCCAGCAGCCGATGTAACTCCCCGACCCCAGTTACCCAGAGTTGGTGAATTACTTCATAACATTGGCATGATCACAAGAAAGATCAAATCTCGAAACACCGATTGGTTTAGTATCCTTGGAAACACTAGATATATTCATAAAGTTTTACATTACATCATAAGGTGAAAAACTTCTACAACAACATATTGTCTCCATAGTCCACACTATTATCCCCTCATAATATCCCTACAGGTCATTTATAATATACTTCTTCACATCCTGGGAAAAATAAAACATAGAAAAGGGGTGAGCTCAAATGCCTAGTAAGGACAACAATATAGCGGAAACTTTCATAAATAAGAATAAACATTTAAGGAAATGTATAACTAAAACAAAAGCCTTTTAAACATGAACTTCAACATAGTATGGCAAAAATAAAATGAAATTATGCCATTTACTTATTCACATGGATATTCTACTAATTGAATAATCACATGCAATATCAATAACCACTTTCATAATGATGGAATGAATAATGCCAGACTATCATAACCACATAGCCAAGGCCTCGTGCCAAGACTACAAATAAGATTTTCCCAAGGCCTTCTGCCAAGACAATAATTTGTCTCAAGAGACCTACCGATGCATCGAGGAGCTATAGCGAGCTCCACCCATCACTTACTAAGTCCAATGCATTCCCATATGAAAAGGTTTAAACGTAACATAAACATTCGTATTAAAACTGGCATAGGAAATGTCAATACTTTCTCCATAAACCATGAATGGTATAAAAATAACACATCCAAAGTAAAACATATCACAAAACCTTCAATACAATAAAAAAGTTTGTATCATAATAAATCAACTTAAAATAAGCTTAAAATCTATCAAAGGATGTTGACATAGATGAAAATCAAAACTATTTGAGAGAAATATCTCTTTTCTCGAAATCAATGAAAAGTCACACATTTATAAAGGAAGTAATTTAAAAGAGGTTTTTGAATCAAATTGTCCCATACCACTTTGAAACTTTTGAAAAGAAATACCATTTCAAAACATTCATGTCCATATAAATAAATCCTTAAAATAATTTTGAAAACATGGACATTAATTAAAAATATTTAGAAAGATAAATCTTTAAAACATTTAAAATTATGATATTGATAAAGAGTAACTTTCACAAATTTTTAAAAATATTAATTTTGAAATAATTTAAAAGTCAAATAATTATAAAATAAAACATTTACTTTGAAAATATTCTTATAAGCTTCTAAGTGAATCTTTGAAGATTTTATAATGGCAGTAAATAGCTACACCCGCTGTATAAGTTAAAAAAAGACATCCTTACCTTAAATTTGTCGAAAAGGTTAAAAGTGCCTTGTTTGGAAAATGACAGAAAGATTCTTTTCAAAACACATAAGGGTATAAATGACTTTAACCCATTTTCTATTAAATAGTAAATATGTTTTTAAATACATTTTTAAGGAACATGGATGTGGATGATAAAGAGATCCCAGTAGATAATTGCATATAAACAACCTCGGATAATGAAGAGATTGTGAAATAAAGCCTTACCTTGTACTATTCCTTGGTTGAGGGTAGGTTAACCTCCTATATAATGGTGAAATAATTGTTATTAAATTATACAAGAATCATATATATTAATATGATATCATATATGATCTTTTAACATTTCTTTGTTAATAATATCATAGTATTATCGTCGTTTCGGGTGTTTACTTACACGTTTTCTTTTATATGTTTTGTTACGTAAGCCATGTTTGTAATGGTTAGGTTGTATCTTTTTCATATACATAATTATATCAAGTCCTAAAACATTATTTTTAAATCATCAAATGATAATTATACTTGAATGGATATGATGGAAAATGAATCTCATCGCGTTCGTGGAGACGGTAGTCCGTATGTACGCACGAGCGAAAATATCATTCTTTTGATATTAAAATAATATATAATTGGATGGTATATCATATATACAGAATAATTATAATGTTATATTTATTATTTACATGAATTACAAATCATTATTATACCCATTCAAATAATAATATATTGAATAAAAATTACACCACGACATGGAGACGGTAAGTTGTATGTACGTACGTATGGTGACATGTTATTCAAAGGGTGGATATAATAATGAATATGGTTGTACCATAATTAAAATAACATCACAGTATATATAATATACTGGAGTTATTATTTTATAATGGTAACAACAAAGAATGAAGAAGTGGAAGAAGAAAAGAACTTGAAAAAGGGTGGTGAAATCATTACCTCTTCTTCGGGTTCTTCCTTTTGATTTGATCAAAAGGGCTCTTTAGGTTGGCTTTATTATCAAACTAAGACCTCTAGGTTGTATTGGGGGAAGTTGGGAGAGTATTTGGGCAGATTTTGGCTGAACCAAAATGCTTTGAAGGTGTGAAGTAATGAGAAGGAGGAGTGCCCTTTTATAAGAGTGGTGAGGGGCACCTTTGGAAAAGCTAGAAATATTAATTTATAATAAATTCATATTTGGTTTCTAATGGCTCCAAATTTGATTATTTAAATTTTAAGGTGGGTATATGTCTAAAAACATTCAACCAATAGAATTTAGATAGGTTTGGGTTACTCTATTAACCTTATCTTTTAGTTTTAACTCTTAGTTAATTAGTTTGACATTTACCATGTCACTTTGTATTTTTATATTATATAGTTAATAAACTTACTATATACATCCAAGATACCCCCAAGTGGTCCATTAATGATACACCTATCATTATATAAGTCTCTTGGCCGAACATTAGATTTTTAGGAATTTAATATCAATTAATAATATATTATTTGTTTTAAAAACTCTTTTATGTCAATTTTGACACTATTCAATAGTTGATTTTTTTAAAACTCATAACAGAATGATTACTTCTAAGAAAGTCAATTAAATCAATTCTAAGATGTCATATTATCCTAGAAAATTAGTTTAATTCATTAAAAGTCTCAAATTGTATTTATTTGGGTATTTATAATATCAATTATTTTAATTTTTCACTATTATGGTAATTACTGCATCATCATTGTGTCATAAATAAATTAAATTATTTAATGTCTAAAAATTGTAAATAAAATATAATTATTTATTAAATATTATTATATTTCTAATTAATATTTACAATAGAATTTATCTTATGTATAACCCTATATTAAAAATGTTTTAGTAAATAAACTTTGATTTTAACTCTTTTAACTCTTCTTTGAATTAAATAATAATAAATGTCCTAATCTAATCCAAGTGGACCTAAATGATAATATTTTATTCCTAAGGTTGTTTTTGGTCGAGATACACTTGTCCAATACAATTAGGACATGTTTTAGGGTAATATTAATATCATTTCTACCCTTAATTACCCTATCTACTTTTAACCGTGGTAAATAAAAGTAAAAAGTTACTATTCACCAAAAAATATTTTCATCTCATTGAACAACATTTTACTTCTTGATATTAACCGTGTCTCTCGGATTTTAGAAATTCCATTCACAGAAGCAGTAAAATTAAGTTTTATGAAAAAATCAGTTTTTTTAACTACCACTTAGTAGTTTCACTATTCATCAAAAATTGAAGTTTTTCAGAACAATGCCAAAATTTCACCCTAAGCTATAATTGATATTCTGAATCCAAAAATGAAGTCCATTTTGAGATATAGAATTTATAAAATTTTAAAAATTAGGTATTACTATTCATAATGGCTAGTTTGGTAATTCATGGTGCGCTTTAACTCGGTGTTGCGTGTAGTGCATGTTATTGAATTATTTTGAAGAAATAACACACTATGAAATCTTGGGGTGTTACATTCTCCACTCCTTCAATAAATTGAATCCTCGCAATTTGAAATTGTTCTTTGAAAATAAAAGGTTGAAAATAAAAAATATCTTTGTGAGAAAACCCACATCGGAAATTGGGTTACTAAAATTTAGTCTTAATATGAGGAAAAGAGAAATGAAAGGGTCACCACCAAATTATGATATCGATTAAGAGAAAATTGGTGGCAATTAAAGAAATATAATTGGAGGGAAAACGTAAATATTTATAGGTAGTGATTGAGGTCATCAATCACAAACAATTTTGAAATTGAGGTCCTTAATTTCATCACTCTTTGATGATTTGAAATACCATCGGTTCAACAAAACATAGGGTATTAGGATAACACATTTTTGGTTTTAGGATTCCTTAAATAAAGTATAAGAATTAATTTCTTCATAGAATAAGAGAAAAAGAAAAAATATATTCTTGACAAGTAGAGTTCCATCCTTTAACTAATTTCTACCACATACTCATCTTTCACTCTAAAAGATAATAGAACTTAAAAATAATATTCTATTTATCCTATTAGTATAGGGTTAAAAAAATGAATTTATAATTCATCTATAAAACCATTAAAAACGACATTATTCAATCCAGGACATCACGTGGGTCAGTGGTAGGTGATACACCCTTTTCGCCATTCGGTTGTGGGTTCAAGTCTCACGGCCTTGCCGGATGCGACGGGTTGCCGCCTGACCTCTGGGTTTTCCTTTTATGGTAATCCAAAATAATCCAAAATACTTCAGTCCAAAATTTATAAGGAAGGTAAACACAATAAAGATCATTTTTTCCGCGTAATAACATGTGAACACCTTCATCATGTATTCTTTTAAAACACTGCAACATCCTGAATTACCATAAAAACTTATTGATTACATTCATGATCCCTTATTCCTTAAAGAATGATAGATATACTCCTTCATTCAAAAAATGTTTTAAACCCCAACAATGATGTAATATACAAATCATTAATTAGTTTCAATGTAGTCAAGAATATCCCATATAATTTATCCAAATCAATCATGTATTATTCCAAAATCACTACCTCGGTATCAGAACTATGTTATCGTTTATCATTCTCTCAACCATATATTTTCCAAAAATTTATCCTGCTATTGAGTCACTTTTATTTGTTCCACACAATCTCAAGTCCTTAATGAAATAGTATTGCAGTACAATCCTTATATACTCCATAATTATTAAAACAAGTACATTGTTGATACAACACTCAATTGACATAATCAAAATAAGAACTCTAATCATTCCTCTTCATCTGTGGTAGTATCATAACTTAATTATTATCCAATAGTATCATTTGCGGCATAGTCTGATGACTGGGAAATAGGTGCGCGTAGTGTCCAAACTCCTTACAAATGAAGCATTGTACATTTGAAACCATTTTCTTACCCTTGCAGCCACGTACTTTGTGCCATTTTCCTCCATACTTATAACAAACTCTCATTCCTTTTAGGAATGTTCCAGAGTGTTTCTTCCCACAGTTATCACATATGGGAAAATTCTTCTTTTCCCTCTTCCCTTTATCCATCTTTCTCTCATCCATCATGTTCATCTCTTGCTTCCCTTCAAAGCCATAGGACTCAGCAAACTCTTTACTTATCTTATCAACACATGATATTATTTCTTCATATGATGATAATACATGGGAGACTATTTCTCTTATAAATTATGGCTTAATAACATGAAAGATATGATCCTTATTTCTCTTTGGATCATGTGCATTGCTGGAGTTCTCATTCCTTCTACTGGGCGCCATTTCTAAACAATGGCATACACTAGATTAGGTTATGAATAACAATACCTAATCCCAAACTTGTAAAACACATAACATAAATTAAATAGTTTATGTATATAATCCATAATCATAAAAATGTCTCCTTTGAGGAAGTATATACTCAAAAACCCTTCATAATGGTTTTTTAAGAAAATGAAGATTATCCTAATCATATCCTCCAGGAGTGTCGTAACCAAGAGTGCAGCAAGGCCTGTTGTCGTGCACCAGTTCCCGTTCGAGTCTAGCTCAAAGCGGTGTTTTCGGGTTTTACCCCTAGGTACATCTGTGCCAGAGCGGCATCTACCTGCTCGTATCTAGACAGGGATTTATTGCTCGGAAAACTCACAAAATCTCTACAATACCAAAATTCTAGGAATTTATTCTATACTAATCCTCAAATTCCATCTTAAATCTATGTTCTCTAATCAGAGTTTATCTAAATCTAGCTTCCACGGTTTTTACTAAACTTCCTCTGATACCAATTGTGACGCCCCGACCCCAGTTACCCAGAGTTGGTGCATTACTTCGTAACATTGGCATGATCACAAGAAAGATCAAATCTCGAAAGACCGATTGGTTTAGTAGCCTTGGAAACACTAGATATATTCATAAAGTTTTGCATTACATCATAAGATGAAAAACTACTACAACAACATATTGTCTCCATAGTCCACACTATTATCCCCTCATAATATCCTTGTAGGTCATTTATAATTTACTTCTTCACATCCTAGGAAAAATAAAACATAGAAAAGGGGTGATCTCAAATGCCTAGTAAGGATAACAATATAGTGGAAACTTTCATAAATAATAATAAACATTTAAGGTAATGTATAACTAAAACAAAAGCCTTTTAAACTTGAACTTCAACATATTATGGCAAAAATAAAATGAAATTATTCCATTTACTTATTCACATTGATATTCTACTAATCGAATAATCACATGTAATATCAATAACCACTTTCATAATGATGGAATGCATAATGCCAGACTATCATAACCACATAGCCAAGGCCTCGTGCCAAGACTACAAATAAGATTTTGCCAAGGCCTTGTGCCAAGACACTAATTTGTCTCATTGGACCTACCAATGCATCGAGGAGCTATAGCAGGCTCCACCCGTCACTTACTAAGTCCAATGCATTCCCATATGAGAAGGTTTAAACGTAACATAAAAATTCTTATTAAAACTAGCAAACGAAATGTCAACACTTTCTCCATAAACCATGAATGGTATAAAAATAACACATCCAGAGTAAAACATATCACAAAACCTTCAATACAATACAAAATTTTGTATCATAATAAATCAACTTCAAATAAGCTTAAAATCTATCAAAGGATGTTGACATAGATGAAAATCAAAACTATTTGAGAGAAATATCTCTTTTCTCAAAATCATTGAAAAGTCACACATTTATAAAGGAAGTAATTTAAAAGAGGTTTTTGAATCAAAGTGTCCCATACCACTTTGAAACTTTTGAAAAGAAATATCATTTCAAAACTTTAGTGTCCATATAAATAAATCCTTAAAATCAATTTGAAAACTTGGACATTAATTAAAAATATTTAGAAAGATAAATCTTTAAAACATTTAAAATTATGATATTGATAAAGAGTACCTTTCACAAATTTTTTAAAATATTAATTTTGAAATCATTTAAAAGTCACATAATTATAAAATAAAACATTTACTTTGAAAATATTCTTATAAGATTCTAAGGGAATCTTTGACGATTTTATAACGGCGGTAAATAGTCGCACCCGCCGTATAAGTTAAAAAAATACATTCTTACCTTAAATTTGTCGAAAAGGTTAAAAGTGAATTGTTTGGAAAATGACAGAAAGTTTCCTTTAAAAACACATAAGGTTATAAATGACTTTAACCCATTTTCTATTAAATAGTAAATATGTTTTTAAATATATTTTTAAGAAACATGTATGTGGATGATAAAGATATCCCAGTAGATAATTGCGTATAAACAACCTCGGATAATGAAGAGATTGTGAAATAAACCCTTACCTTGTACTTTTCCTTGGTTGAGGGTAGGTTAACCTCATTTATAATGGTGAAATAATTGTTATTAAATTATACAAGAATCATATATATTAATATGATATCATATATGATATTTTAACATTTCTTTGTTAATAATATCTTAGTATTATCGTCGTTTTTGGTGTTAACTTACTCGTTTTATTTTATATTTTTTGTTATGTAAGACATGTTTGTAATGGTTAGGTTGTTTCTTTTTCATATACATAATGATATCAAGTCCTTAAACATTATTTTTAAATCATCAAATGATAATTATACTTGAATGGATATGATGGATAATGAATCTCATCGCGTTCGTGGAGACGGTAGTCCGTACGTACGCACGAGTGAAAATATCATTCTTTTGATATTAAAATAAAATATAATTGGATGGTATATCATATATAAAGAATCATTATCATGTTATATTTATTATTTACATGAATTAAAAATCATTATTATACCCATTAAAATAATTATATATTGAATAACAATTACATCACGACGTGGAGACGGTAAGTCGTACGTACGCACGTATGGTGACATGTTATTCAAAGGGTGGATAGAATACTGAATATGGTTGTACCATAATTATAATAACATCACAGTATATATAAGATACTGGAGTTATTATTTTATAATGGTAACAACAAAGAATGAAGAAGTGGAAGAATAAAAGAACTTGAAAAAGGGTGGTGAAATCATTACCTCTTCTTCGGGTTCTTTCTTTTGATTTGAACAAAAGGGCTCCTTAGGTTGGCTTTCTGATCAAACTAAGACCTCTAGGTTGTATTTAGGGAAGTTGGGAGAGTATTTGGGTAGATTTTGGCCGAACCAAAAGGCTTTTAAGGTGTGAAGTAATGAGAAGGAGGAGTGCCCTTTTATAAGAGGGGTGAGGGGAACCTTTGGAAAAGCTAGAAATATTAATTTATAATAAATTCATATTCGGTTTCTAATGGCTCCAGAGTTAATTATGTAAAGTTTAAGGTGGTTATAGGTCTAAAACCATTCAAAAAATATAATTTAGACAGGTTTGGGTTACTCTATTAACCTTATATTTTAGTTTTAACTCTTAGTTAATTAGTTTTACATTTACCATGTCACTTTGTATTTTTATATTATATAGTTAATAAACTTACTATATACATCCAAGATACCCCCAAGTGGTCCATTAATGAAACACCTATCATGATATAAGTCTCTTGTCCGAACCTTAGATTTTTAAAAATTTAATATCAATTAATAATATAATATTTTTTTTAAAAACTCTTTTATGTCAATTTTGACACTATTCAATAGTTGATTTTTTTGAAACTCATAACAGAATGATTACTTCTAAAAAAGTCAATTAAATCAATCCTAAGATGTCATATTATCCTATAAAATTAGTTTAATTCATTAAAAGTCTCAAATTGTATTTATTTGGGTATTTATAATATCAATTATTTTAATTTTTCACTATTATGGTAATTATTGCATCATCATTGTGTCATAAATAAATTAAATTATTTAATGTCTAAAAATTATAAATAAAATATAATTATGTGTGAAATCTTATTAGATTTATAATGAATATTTACAATTGAATTTATCTTATGTATAACCCTATATTAAAAATTTTTTAGTAAATAAACTTTGATTTTAACTCTTTTAACTCTTCTTTGAATTAAATAATAATAAATGTCCTAATCTAATCCAAGTGGACCTAAATGATAATATTTTATTCCTAAGGTTGTTTCTGGTCGAGATACACTTGTCCAATAGAATTAGGACATGTTTTAGGGTAATATTAATTTCATTTCTACCCTTAATTACCCTATTTACTTTTAACCGTGGTAAATAAAAGTAAAAAGTTACTATTCATCAAAAATTATTTTCATCTCATTGAACCACATTTTACTTATTGATATTAATCGTGTCTCTCAGATTTTCGAAATTCCATTCACAGAAGCGGTAAAATTAAGTTTTATGAAAAATTCAGTTTTTTTAACTACCACTTAGTAGTTTCACTATTCATCAAAAATTGAAGTTTTTCAGAACAATGCCAAAATTTCACCCTAATATATAATTGATATTCTGAATCCAAAAATGAAGTCCATTTTGAGATATATAATTTATAAAATTTTAAAAAGTAGGTATTACTATTCATAACAGCTAGTTTGGTAAGTCATGGTGCGCTTTAACTCTGTGTTGCGTGTAGTGCAAGTTATTGAATTATTTTAAAGAAATAACACACTATGAAATCTTTGGGTGTTACAGTTGAGTTTTTGACAATGTGACTGGGAGTGTTACTTGATACTACCCCTAGAATAAAATCCCGGTTTGAGCTGAGTGAGTTTTTCTATGTTTTCCTCATGATTGAGATGGATCACTTGATAACTTAGATATATATATGGGCATATAACTATGTAGGTTTATCTGTTTATTACATTCTTTGTGGTTTATCCTTTGTGGATTTTGTGAGACCTTGAGGGTATCAGGGTCCCTACTGAGTATCCTTATACTCACCCCTGCACAGGCTATGCCCGCACCTTGTTGTGTTGGATGCATACAACGGACAACACTGACTGAGGACGAGAATACTAGGTCTGGATGATACCTGGAGGTGGACCTTACGACGAATCGGTACACAGAAGAGGAAAACTGACAAGGAGTGCTGAGGAGGTGATATGTGCCTACCCTTTAGGTAGGAACCAAAGAGGATGACCCAGCAGCTGACTTTCCTTTTCTTCAGTTGTATTGTATCACAGTTGTACTTGTACTTTCCAGTTGGGATTGTATTCTGGCCCCTTTTACTTTTAGTACACTTTTGTTATACGGTTTACTTAGTGTTTCATATCTAGTTGTGTGCTTTATTGTGTTTGTTTTTACTGGTTATAAAGTCAATGTATTCCAAATTTTAGGGAATTATTCCTTTGGTGCTAGTCGCCAGCCCCTAGCCTATGGAAGGCGGGCTTAGGGTAGTCACGACACGGTCCTAGGGGGACAAGTCGTGACAAATTGGTATCAGAGGAGTCGGTTCTACCATAGAACATAGGACTCTGATATTTTCTGTGATGAAATATTATTAAGTGTAGTGATTGTGGTTTTCAGTTCAAGGAGTCCATTGTTGGTGCGGCGGCTGACATATCCATACATCGGGACCCTAACTTCTGATTTCTGACTCAGTGCATGAAAAAACTGATTGCGTGTGTGTTTTCAAAAGTTTTCTTTAAGTCAGCTCACCAGGTATAAATTTTAACCATAGCGCACCTGTTTCTTTTCAGGATGCCTTTACGCAGACAGTCGGCTAGATTTCTGAGAGTTGTATGCACTGATAGCCCACTGAGAAATGAGGCTTTGGTGTAGGGCCCTCTTCCAGTAAAGGCACCAACGGAGGCACCAACGGTACCATTACCCATTGGGCCACCAATACCACCAGCCCTAGCAGCACAGAGTACATGCCTCTTGATCACGTTGCATGAGTTCTGGCACCAAAGGCCACCCAGGTTTAGGGGAGAGACGGATCCACAGGCGGCGGAGGATTTGCTGGAGGTCGTGGTGAGAGTTTTCTGACTGGTAGGGACACTAGCAGATCTCATGGTGATTCTTTCTGCCAACCTTCTACAGGAATAAACGAGTATATGGTGGAGCTTAATGCTCCAAGTTTACAATGAGGTAATGCTTCTCTAGGCAGACTTCAAGAGCCTGTTTTGGGCAGAGTTTCCTCCAGCGACTCTTCACGCAGTACACATTCAGGAACTACTTCATCTACAGCAGAGAAACATGAATGTAGCTCGATACTCATCAAGGTTCATTGACCTCTCACACAACTCCACCGATATGGTGCAAGACCCATTCTTCAGGGCCCGGACCTTTGAGAAGGGACTCAGGTGGAAGATCAGGGCTTCGGTGATCCCACTCTGTATCCCAACGAAAGCAGGGGTGTTAGAGAGATCCCTCCTAGTGGAGATTTTACATGCTGAGCAGTCTCCAGTAGTGAGATCCACCACCTATTAAAATGTAGAGAAGTATTCTGCAGCTGGTAGCAAACAGATGTCTCATAGGTCCAAGAGGACCAGACCTATAGATGGATGACCGCTTGATTCAAATTCAGTTGTGTGGGGCACCCAAGGCAGAGACAGACATTCCAAGAGTGGGCAGTGTTTCACATGTGGTGGGAAGGGTCACATGTCTTGTAAATGTACGACCCGTCGTACGAATGATCAACAGATGGTCGAAGGATTACCCAGGTAGAGACAGAGGTTCTACCGAGGAGGTCCGCAGGGAGCAGGCGGACATGGAAGAGGAGCTAGTCATGCAGCTGGAGGTGGATGATGATTTGAGGTGTTATCACCACCACCACCAGGAGGTCCACCCCGACTATAGGGAGCTGGTGGATAGGGGAGAGCTCAGCTCCAGGCAGTTGAGGCTTATGATCACGGTGCTTCGAAGATGATACGAGGTATGTTCTGTGTCTATTCCACCATAGTTTTGGTACTTATAGACACAGGTTCAATTCAATCTTTCATTTCCATTTCCCTCTTTCAGAGCTCGGACATTCTGACGAAGTCGTTGGATCGATCCTTACGACTAGAGACTCTTATGGGAGCATATTTGATGATTACGCACTGGTGCCGATAGTGCAAGATTACTCTAGGAGGTGAGAACTTTGGCTGGGATCTCCTAGTAGCAGCGTCGAGGCCTTACGATGTCATCCTGGGTATGGACTAGTTATCTACACTCCATGCTCAGATTGAATGTATTAGGCACAAAGTGTAGTGTGTCAACACGGATGGGACCAGGTTTACCTTCACCGTTGAGAAGGGAGCCTATGTAGAACAGGATAGACTTACCCGGAGAATGATGCAGCTGATTAGACATCATTTGAATAGCCTTACCCTCTGAGCTGCTGATGCGGGGAGTTCGAGTTATCCAGTAGTGGTGGACCAGTATGCGGATTCCTTCCCTGATGATGTTCTGGGTCTACCTCCTCATAGAGAGGTGGACTTTTACATTGATTTGTACCTTGGGACGGCACCAATATCTACACCAGCATATCGGATGGATCCCACTGTGCTTCATGATCTGTGGGTATAGCTAGAGGACTTGCAGGTGAAGTGATTCATCCGGACTAGTATTTCTCCTTGGGTAGACCCGATTCTATTCGCTAAGAAGGCGGATGGGAGCTTGAGCCTTTTTGTTGAATATCGGTGCCTGAACCAGCTGACCATGAAGAACAAGTACCCACTTCCAAGGATTGATGACCTCTTTGATCTGTTTAAGGGAGCACGGTGGTTCTCGAAGATAGACCTCAGATCAGGCTATTACCAACTCAGAGTGTAAGACGAGGATGTACAGAAGATCACTTTTAGATGTCGGTATGGCCATTATGAGTTCTTTTTTATGCCATTTGGTGTAACCAATTCTCTATCAGTGTTCATGTGACTCGTGAACATGATCTTTTATCCATACCTTGATCGCTTCATAGTAGTCTTCATCGACGATATTCTGATCTACTCGACTACTGAGGAGAAGCATCCCTACCATTTTCAGGTAGTACTGGACACACTCCAAGAGCACCAGCTTTATGTTAAGATGTCGAAGTACCTATTCTGGATCTAAGAGGTTCACTTTCTAGGACATGTCATCTCAGAGGCTGCAGTTGCAGTCGATCCAGCAAATATTTAGGCGGTACTTTCTTGGGAGCCACCCAGGAGTGTGACGGAGGTACAAAGTTTCCTGGGTTTGGCTGGATATTACTGGAGTTTTGTGCCAGACATATCCAGAGTTACCGCACCACTATCAACAATGACGAAGAAGAGGAAACCATTCATGTGGTTGAAGAGATTCTAGCATAGTTTTTAGGAGCTAAGGCAGAAGATGACTAGTGCCCCAATCTTGAGGCTTCCAGAGGAGGGAATAGGGTACGTAGTTTACTACGATGCATCAAGGAATGAACTCAGATGTGTCCTGATGTAGGAGCGAGAAGTGATCGCATATGGTTCTCAACAGCATGATCATAACTACACAACCCATGACCAAGAGTTAACAACAGTGGTCTTTGCCTTGAAGACATGGAAGCACTATCTGATGGGTGAGCATTTTACCATGTACTCTGATCACAAGAGTCTCAGGTATATCTTCTCCCAGAAGGACATGAACCTGAGATAGCGACGTTGGCTTGAGTTCCTTCAGGAATATGACTTCGAGATAGTCTATACTCCTAGGAAGGGGAACGTTATAGCAGATGCACTCAATAGAAGGTCTGGTATACAGCTTCTAGGTGAGGTGATGGAGTAACTAGCCGCTTCACATATGTCTTTTGTGGATAGATATGGACCATACTTCCTTCAATATCTTATAGTCACTCCCCCACTTCTTCAGTGAGTCAGGGAGGCGCAGCGTGGGGACGCTGACTGCGAGGCTCGACGTGCTCAAATATCCACAGGGCAGGCACCTGATGGATTTTCTAAAGGTGGGGAGCATCTCATCCTCTTTAGAGGACGTGCCATGGTACCAATGGCACTTTATGAGGAAGTTTTGAGTGAGTTCCATACATCCCCTCTAGCGGTACATCTAGGAGTGGTGAAGATGTACTAGGATCTCCGACAATAGCACTGGTGGACGGGAATGAAGAAAGCAGTAGCAGAGTTTGTTTCTTGATGCCTCACTTGTCAGCAAGTGAAGGCAGAGCATCAGGTACCAGTAGGCTTGGTTCAAAATTTAGTGTTTTGAGAGTGGAAGTGGGATGGGATATCCATGGACTTCATGATAGCACTTCCACATACATCCAGGGTATATGACTCGATTTGGGTGATCGTCGACCAACTCACTAAGTCAGCCCACTTCCTACTGATCAGAGAGCAGGGATCAGTAGAGAGCTTGGGACGCCTCTATGTGTAGAAGATTGTGCGGCTACATGGAGTACCTTTGACGATTGTCTCCAATTGTGACCCAAAATTTACTTCCCGGCTATGGAAGGAGTTGTAGGAGGCTTTCGGGATGCAGATTCATTTGAGCACCGCCTTCCATCCTTAGATGGATGGTCAGACCGAGCGGACCATTCAGACCCCTGAGGACATGTTGCGTTCTTGTGTCCTTGACTTCGGTCGCAACTTGGAGGATCACTTACCATTGGTGTAGTTTTCATACAACAACAGCTATCACTCCACCATTAGGATGGCACCTTTTGAGGCGTTGTACTGGCAACCTTGCAGATCAACTTTGTATTGGACTGACCTAGGGGAGTCAGCACTAGTGAGACCAGAGATGGTACATGCTACCATAGAGAAGGTGCAGATCATCCAGGAATGGATAAAGACTGCACAGAGCAGGCAGAAGTTGAATGTTGATAGGATAAGGATACCTCTGGAGTTCGAGGATGGTGACCACGTCTTTCTATAGGCCTCACCCCGACAAGGTCTACGGATATTTGGATGAGGCGGAAAGTTATCTCTGAGATTCATCGAACCTTTTTAGGTCCTCAGTATAGTTGGCGAGGTGGCATACCACTTAGATCTTCCACCTTAGTTGCACCGGGTGCATGAAGTCTTCCACATATCCCAACTGAGGAGATACCTGCACAACCCTTCTCACATCATTGACCATGGCGAGATGGACATAGATGATGGGGCGACTTTTATGGAGGTTCCAGTAGAGATTGATGATCGACAGGAGTAAGTCCTTTGTGGATGATCGATACCACTGGTGCACATTTGTTAGCAGCATGAGAACCTCCATGAGAGCACATGGGAGCGGGAGGCTCAGAATTATGCTCAGTACCCCCACTTGTTTACCTAGTTTGAGTTGTGGCTTATAGGGATGTAGAGCCCTGAGGTGGGGAGAATGTAAAGACCTGGAATTTCCATGTAAATTTATTTTAAATAAATGGTAATTTTACGAGTCTGTGAAAATTTACGGCACATGATTCTAAGGCCTGGTGTGCCCAGAATGAACTTATGAACTTTTTTTCGGGTACATTTAGTAAACGTGCGAGCGGGTTTTTTCTAACTTTTTAAACGGTGCACGGAATTAAAATCTGAGGGCATCGTTGAACTCGCAGCGCCGATATTCAATTAAGAAGACTTTCACCTCGATGGCAGTTGGTCGAGGGTGAAATTTATTTTTTGGGTTATTCATGGAAATAATAAAATAAAATAAACACATGTTTTGTTTTATTTTGTTGTAACCACCCTCCCATGTGGATGTTCAGGGGTGGGGTCGACTGGAACTAAACCACCTCTTCTAGATTTATTATGGTGGGGACCACCCAAGATCTCAAAACCTCCCAATTTGAATTTGGGGGTGTGGACCACTTGACCCCTATTAATGGGGGGGAGAGGATAATCTCTCAACTCCCTAATTAATGTGGAGGAGCCTCTTGGGCTTCCTCCACAATTAATTGTGACAACCCTCATTCTTTAATTTTTCCACCAACCATAATTAATTTATCCTTTTGAATTATTTCCAAAAAAAATAATAGATGGCTTAATCTATTATTTTGGAACCACTTTACATTTGGGTAGAATTGGGAGAAAGCTTCTCCAATGAAGAATGCTTCCTCCACGAAGAACGCCGGTGAGGAACGTCTTAGACTTCTTCCATGGAAGCACCTTGTGGAGGCAACCGACATGGGACCTCTTCGATGACCGACCTTCCCTCCTCATCATCATCAATGAAAAATATAAGGTAGGTGGTTTATTTGCATGATAATACCTTTCTTGATTTCTTTGCAGTTTGGGAAACAATCGTTGTGGAGGTCGTAAAGTTTGAAGTTCATCGATCTTCTTTCTTATTGAGCCAAATGCGACCACCCTAATGCGGAGGGTGTGGGCCAAAACAACATGGTCTGACCCCTCCATCATTCTTCTTTGTGGTGTTCTTTGGAATGAAGGAAGGTGATGAAGACGAAGAAGGCGACGAAGGCAACGGTGTCACCACCTGTGGCCACCGCAACCCACGCCACCCCTGCGGCGCTCCGGCCTCCTGGATGAACCGGCTGCGTTCCCTTGCCGCATCGCACAGCCCGGGGCCAAACCGGCCCCGTTCCCCAGCTCGCGCTACCAGCTGGCCAACCCACCCCGGCTCGCGCTACCTGTCGGCCAAGCCACCCTGGCCACGCCGCCCACCGGCCACGCCACCTGTCGGCCGAGCCACCCCGACCGCACCGCCCACCAGCCGTGCCACCCCTACCGCACCTCCCACTGACAGAGCCTCCCCGACCGTGTCGCCCACCAGCCAAGCCACCCCGGCCGTGCTGCCTATCATCCGCGCCTCCCGCCGACCCTCCGAGACAACCCGGATCGCGCCGCCTATGGCCCTCGGAGCCGTCCTGCGGCCTCGTGCCCTCGTGGCACCCTCTGCGGTCGAACTGCCCTTGTGGCTCTCTGAGGCCCCTCACGACCTGCTGGGCTGGACCCGGTGGGCTGGGTCGAACCCAATGGGCCGAACCCAATAGGTCAGACTGAGTCGGCCCAAACAGGGTCAGGCCAGGTCAACCCGAACCAGGTCGAACCGAACCTGGGCCCACTCTTCCCCTTTACTTTCTTTTGGTCATATATTTGGCACCGGATCTTTGTTTGACAAACCGTCAGCGGTGCTGGAAATCTTGGAGTGAGACGGTCCCTTTCAGTATACTCCACTGGAGTTTTGGTTTGAGATGGGAAACATTCAGGTCGGATCGAGCATGAATCCAACCAGGCACCCGGGACTAAATGGCTAATAACTCATAGAATATGCATCTGATTGACGCGTCATATGTTGCGTTGAGACCCATATATCATGGAAGGCCTTTGAGATACTTCTTCGTGAGACTTTGTGATAGTTGGAGTATCAACCTATAGCTCGTGGAGAAGATCCTCCTGGAGACGAGTGAGCATAGTGAGGAGACCTAGTAGTTGGCTGATACCTGACGACTGCTGGCCGTTTCAACTCAGAGTGATTAGACTAGCCTAGTGGGGAGCGCCTTGGTGTCGCAGTAGACCCACAGTGGGGAGCGCCTTGATGTCGCGGCAGACCCATGATACTCGACAGGAGGAGTACCTCGGCAGGCTATGAGGGGAAGCATGCTTGGTGATGTGGCAGACCCACGATGGGGAGCACGCTTGGTGACGAGGCAGATCCACGGTACTTGATAGGAGGAGTACCTCAGCAGTCCAAGGTTAGTGGGAAGCACTCTTAGTGTCACGGATGGCCCACTATACTCGATAGAGGAGGAGTTCTCTAGTAGCTGAGGTTTTTACAATGTTACTGGGGATATTACTTGATACTACCCCTAGAATAAAATCCTGGTTTGAGCTGATTCGGGTTTTTTGTGTTTTCCTCATGATTGATATAGATCACTAGATAACTTAGGTATATGTGTGGGCATATACCTAAGTAGGGTTATCTTTTGATTACATTATTTGTGGTTTATCCTTAGTGGATTTTGTGTGACCATGAGGTTCTTGGGGTCCCTACTGAGTATCATTATACTCACCCCTGCACGGGCTATGCCTGCACCTTGTTGTGTTGGATGCAGATGACTGACAACACTAACTCAGTACGAGAATACCAGGTCTGGATTGTACCCGGAGGTAGACCTTATGATGAGTCAGTACACAGAGGAGACAGACAGACGAGGAGTATTGAGGAGGTGATCTGTACCTACCCTTTAGGTAGGAACCATAGAGGAAGACCCAATAGTTGGCTTTCCTTTTCTTCAGTTTTATTGTATCACTATTGTACTTGTACACTTTCTAGTTGGGCTTCTATTCTGGCCCCTTTTACTTTTAGCACTCTTTTGTTATACATTTTACTTAGTGTTTCATATCCAGTTGTGTTCTTGCTTGTGTGTGTGTTTATAGGATATAAAGGAAATACCTTCCCAGTTTTAGGGAATTACGCCTTTGGTTCAAGTCGCCAGCCACTGGCCTATGGATGGCAGTCTTAGGGTAGTCACGGCACGGGCCTCGGGGGATGGGTCATGATAGATAGAAACCAATAAAATAAAAAATATGAATCATATACTTGTTGAGGGTGATCTAACATGATTGAAAGTTATTGAATCAAACTTCATATGGAGGAGATAACTTAAAGCCTAAGAGAGGAGAAGCAAGAGAGCTCATAGTAGAGGGGCTGTTATACATGGAATTGGAGAAATAAATAAGAAAGAAGTTTAAAGGGATGGATAGAATAAATGGAAATTAAACTATTTTCTTATTCTCATGGTATTTAAGATGTAAAAAATGGGATTTAGGACATAAGCTCCCATTTTATAGGGAATTATCAAGGGAAATTTATATTGTAATATGATAATTAATGTCTTAAATTGTGAATTAATGATGTAAAATGTGAATTTATGATGTAAATATGTTTACACATAAAATCTTATTTTATTATCTATATATCTAACCAAAAACACTTAAGGGACCATTTTCCAAGTTCTAAACCAACTAATAGGACATAAAAATTAAAGAATGACATACCTAGAAAAAGATATTATCTTACATGTTTTGTTGGACCACACATTATGTAATTGGTGTACACGCAGTGTAGTCAACATTGTTAATCGGTTAAATTCATGCTAACCATGTGGTGAATTACATGGAATACATCACATGATACTGATAGGATGTGACATTAATGATACATATTGTGTGTAGCTGGTATACATGTTTTCTGACTCATTAATATTTGTATCTAAGAAACACATTGAGTTAGTGGGTGGGTTTCATGGACACATAGAAAGAGAAAAATGTGGCATATATCTTATTAGTACACACTTCATATACCATCCTAGATTAACACTGAGACCCTAGAAATTTATCTCGAGTACATGACAAGCAACAAACATGTCATGTATCTCGTTAGTACACACCATATATGTAACACCCGAGACTTTTATGTTATATAAATCATCAAAGGAATCTTTTTCTACACAACACTTGCTTGGCTTGATTTACATGCAATCGCGACCTTCCTCGATAGCTTGCGTCGTACGCAATACCGAGTTTCACTAAACAACAATATGCTATTAAAACTAACCGTTATGAATAGTAATAACCACTTTTTGAAATTTTATAAATTTTATTTTTCAAAATGGACTTCATTTTTGGACTCAGAATATCGAAATTAGCCTAGGGTGAAATTTTGGTATTTTTCTGAAAACTTTCAATTTTTGATGAATAGTGAAACCACTAAGTGGTAGGTTAAAAACTGAATTTTGCATAAAACTTAATTTTACCGCTTCTGTGAATGGAATTTCGAAAATCCGAGAGACACGGTTAATATCAAGGACTAAAATGTGGTTCAATGAGATGAAAATAATTTTTTTGGTGAATAGTAACTTTTTACCTTTTTACCGCGGTTAATAGTAAATAGGGTAACTAAGGGTAAATATGATATCAATATTACCCTAACACATGTCCTAATTCTATTGGACAAGTGTAATTCGACCAAAAACAAACTTAGGAATAAAATATGACCATTTAGGCCCACTTGGATTAGATTAGGACATTTATTATTAATTTATTTAAAGAAGGGGTTAAAATAGTTAAAATCAAAGTTTAATAGGTAGATCATTTTTAATATGGGGTTATACATAAGATAAATTCGATTGTAAATATTCATTAGAAAGCTAAAAATATTTCCTACATGATGGTATTTTATTTGTAATTTTTAGACATCAAATAATTTAATTTATTTATGACACAAAGATGATGCAGTAATTATCTTATTAATGAAATATTGACATAATTGATGTTATAAACACCAAAATAAATTTAATTTGAGACTTTTTATGAATTCCACTAATTTTCTAGGTTACTATGATATATTAGTGTTGATTTAATCAACTTGGTTCGAACATATAATTCTGTTATGACTTTCCCAAAAATCATATATCAAATAGTGTCAAAATTGACACAAAATAGTTTTTAAATCAAATATTATATTATTAATTGTTATTTTATTCCTAAAAATCTAAGGTTCGGCCAAATGACTTAGATAAGGATATATATATTAATAATAAACAATTTGGGGTTCGTTTGGCATGTTATAGTAAGTGTATTAACCTTATAGTGAAAGAAAACAAAAAGACATGGTAAAAGTTAAATTATTTAACTTAGAGTTAAATCTAATTGATAAGGTTAAAATAATACCCTAAACTTGTCTAAATCCTATTGGTTGATAGGATTGCGACCCATCCCCACTTCATCTTCAAAATAAGACCCTTTGGAACCATTATAAACCGATTTTGACTTTAATATAAAATAATATTTTGAGATATTCCTAAGGTGCCCCTCTCCTCCCTTATAAAAGGGCACCTCCTCCCCCTCCTCCTCACACCAAATTGAGCACTCAAGCTCGGCCAACCCCTGCCATTTTCTCCTCTCCACTTCCCTAGAATAATTCTAGAGGTCCTGGTCTTCTCCAAAGACCAATCTTAGTTCCTTAAGTGGAGGATTCAAAGAGGCGTTCCAAAGAAGAGGTAATATCCATTACCGATCTTTTCAATTTCTTTCTTCTTCAACTTCTTCTTCTTTAGTTGTTTCATGATAAAGTAATAACATCAGTATTACTTACATACTGATATGTTATTATAAATATGAAACAACCCTAATTCACCTTCTATCCATCCTACGGAAAAATGAAATCACCGCGCGTGCGTACGAACGGAATACAGTCTCCACGCCGTGGTGTAATCTATTTTTCCACCATCACCTTACAAGGATGGGTATAATGGTGTAATGAGTAACTATATATGATTATTATGAATTAATATTGATACTGAAATAATATATATATATACTCCAATACAATTCCACGATCATAGGAACGATATCATCACTCGTGCGTACGTACGGAATACCGTCTCCACGATGTGATGTGACTCGTTCTACATGATCTTCATTTCATAATGATTATATAAATTAATTGAATGAATGAATATGGTATATACTACACTAATACCATTCTGGAAATGAATTATCTATAACCTAAAGATAAGAATAAGGATTTATTCGACAAAACACGCATAAGAACAAAAAGTTATAAAGACCCGAGTAACAAGTAACAATGAAATAATACTAACAAGAAGCTAATAATATGACCATATATGATCTCATATAAATATGTATGATTCTGGAATAAGTCAATAACATTATTTAAACCATTATACAGGAGCTTCGGACACGAACAAAGCAAATCGGACCTAAGGTAAGGGAAATATCACAATCTCATTTTTATCCGAGATTGTTTATTCGTAAGTATTTATTGGGGTGTATTTTATCATCCACATCCATGTTTCATCCATATGTAATATTATTTCCATCCACCTACAATTATTTAAATCCATTTTTACCCTTCGGTTAGTTTTTAGTAATATCTATGAAAGGAATCTTTTGTCATACGAGGTACTTTTTGACTTTTCCGACAAAAGTACGAAGAATGTTTTTTTTAACTTATACGGCATGAATGGATTTTTAAAACATTAAATCCAAGAAGCTTCCTTTACAATTTTTCAAGTTTATTTTTAATCAACTTCTTTTATTTTAAAGTCGTATGACATGTTATGAAAGGAAAAATGTTTTTGAAGAAGAAAGGATATTTTCCTCAAGAATTCATTTCAAGTGTTTTATCAAAATTATTTTCCATCTAAGATAATAAAGGGTTCTGTTTCTATCCATATTTTTACATTGATTTGATCATGTTGTGATGGAATTATTTTTATGAATTCCTTTATCTTATATGAATTGATTTATGATGTCATGATGTTTCAAGAATCCCATTTTTGTTACATGTGTTATGCGATGATGTATGTTTTATGATTATGTGGCACACATAAGAAAGGATTCATTATAAGATGGGTGGGACCTATATCTCCCTCCAATGCATTGGGTAAAGATTTATATCTCATGAGATAGACATGGCTGGAACGGAAGGTTATTTCGGTTCAGTGATACAGGACTGAAACGAGGAGTGAACTCGGTTCAGAAAGGGACTTTGTCCACTAAGATAGTCTTGGCAATGAGTCGTGACTAAAAAGAAATGATTTTCCATGATTATGTGTGCATGCCACAAAGTTTCAAGTCTTATGTTATGATTATGGGGATCTCATTTTCACTTCTATGATTTATTCCATGATAAGATATTATGATCTCTTTTGCTGGTTTTGATTTTCAAAAAGATATGATATGATTTTTACTTCCTTTATTTTCCCTTGCTGAGCATTTGAGCTCACCCTTTTATGTTTTCTTTTCCCCAGGTCAGGAAGATGGATATTAAGTAGAATATGCTAAAAGGGACCCTAGATATGATGAAATAAATGGGAGACACTGTAGAATATTTATGAACCAGTTGTTTATGTTTCCCAGTTTCTAAAGACACTATACCTATACGGTCCTTTGTGGTTTTGTAATAAGTGTGCTTAAATTTTGAAGTATTAACAATGTATGTAAAGTGTGGGTTGTTATAGTTGGTATCAGAGGAAAGGTATAGTCAACCTTTGGAAACTAGGATGTGAAAGCCTTAGTAAGAACCCTAAGAATAAGTCTAAGCATAGAACACAATTTTAGAAATGGCCTTGAATAACCTAGGATAAGACCATAAGCATGAAAATTTTATTCTTGAATTATGTGGTTTCCTATTATAATTAGTGTTGCTCACACTATTCTTCTTGGTTTTAGTCAATGGCTGGAACCCGAAAGAACCGTGTTAATGCGGAATGCGATGGGCAATGCAATGATTGTCCCCCTGAGCAACCAAACGATATGGGAGCTGGAATGCAAAATCTTATAGCCATGCTCACACAACTTTCTCAAGCTATGAATCATGCAGGATTTCCAAACGAGCAAAGGAAGGAGCAAAATTCTGTTGAATCCTTCATGAGGCAGCGTCCACCTTCTTTCAGTGGGTCTACTGATCCATTAGTTGCTGAACAATGGATTAGTACTACTGAAAAGATATTTTCAGTTCTTCAATGTTCTGAGCATGATAAAGTCATCCTAGCAGTGTACCGTTTGGAAGGAGATGCTGATCAATGGTGGAATCTTGTTAAGAATACGAGGCAAAGGGATGAAATTGAGTCTATGGAATGGGACGAGTTCAAGAACTTATTTTTCAATAAGTACTTCCCTCGTATTCTCCGAACAAAGATGGAGAAAGAGTTTCTTGAACTGAAGCAAAGGGATGATGAATCTGTTGGTACCTATGAAGCAAATTTTACAAGACTGGCAAGGTACGCTTCTGGTATTATTATCCAACCTGAGAGTAAGATCGATCGATTCTTTAGTGGCTTAAAACCAAGTCTTCGAAGGGCGTTAGCCATAAGGGACTTCAATAGCTACGAGGAAATCGTTCGATGTGCTCTCAAAGTCGAGATGGAGATTGGAGTAACCCATCAGTCACATGGGTTTGATAAGAAGAGGAAGATGGAATTCAAAGGAAACTCTAAAGAGCACACTGAAAAGAAGATGAACTTTCCATTATGCTCAAAGTGTGGAAAGAAACATGGAGGGAGTTGTCTTAAAGGGACAAGTAAATGTTTTAAATGTGGAAAGGAAGGTCATCGGGCATTTGAATGCCGTGATAATGGGAAGAAGATGTCTAATGACGCAAACAAAGGAAGGGATACACAGAATGAACCTACTACACTTCAATGTTTCAAGTGCAAGGAGATGGGGCATTATGCCAATCAATGCCCAAATCCAAGGGTTGATGATGATGGTCGACGTCAACAAAATCTTAAGGCTAAAGACAAAGGAAAGTCACATGCAATTTCTATCAGCGATGTGGAGTACGATAACGATGTGGTGAAAGGTACACTTACCATCCACTCTAAAGTAGCAAATGTTTTATTTGATTCTGGATCCACCCACTCTTTTATTTCTGAAAAATTTTCTAAGGGTATCACCGTATTACCTCAACAATTAGATGTTGAGTTAGTCGTGACAACACCTAATGGCACATCAATCGCATCAAAAGTTTATAATTCTTCTCCGATCGAAGTTTGTGGGAAAGTGCTTCCTGCAAATCATGTGATCCTTCCTTTAGTGGAATTTGATGTGATTCTTGGCATGGATTGGCTTTCTCTACATGGAGCTCATATCAATTTCCAAAGAAGGGAAGTCACATTTCATATTCCAGATCAATCTACGATCGTCTATCAATGCAAGGATGAACATAACCTTCCAGTGGAAATTTCTTCCATCTTATGGGTATTGATTCCACTAAATGAAGGTTATTTATCTCAAATGGTTGGTGAGAAACTCACGATTAAGAATATGCCCATTGTACGGGAGTTTGATGATGTCTTTCCGGAGGAATTGCCGGGTCTTCCACCAAATCGTGAAGTTGAGTTTTCAATAGAACTCGTACCGGGTGCTTTGCCTATTTCAAAGACACCTTATAGAATGGCCCCAATTGAGTTGCAGGAATTGAAGAAGCAACTCCAAGAGAATCTTGATAAGGGATTCATACGCCCTAGTGCGTCACCTTGGGGAGCACATGTTCTATTTGTTAAGAAGAAAGATGGATCAATGAGACTCTGCATTGATTATCGAGAACTTAACAAGATCACTATCAAGAACAAATATCCTCTCCCACGCATTGATGACTTATTTGACCAACTACGCGGAGCTCAATACTTTTCCAAGATTGATCTTCGTTCAGGGTATCATCAATTAAGGGTCAAAAGGGAGGATATACCAAAGACGGCTTTCCGTACAAGGTATGGACACTATGAATTTATAGTGATGCCATTTGGTCTTACTAATGCCCCTGCTATCTTCATGGATCTAATGAATAGAGTCTTTAGAGACTATCTTGATCAATTTGTGGTAGTCTTTATAGACGATATTCTTGTCTATTCAAAGAGCAAGGAAGAGCATGAAGATCACTTGAGAATTATATTGAAGACCCTGAGAAAGGAGAAGCTTTATGCCAAATTTACCAAGTGTGAATTTTGGCTTCAAAAAGTTGCATTTTTGGGTCATATAATCTCAAAAGAGGGGATATCTGTGGATCCAGCAAAAACAGAGGTTATCGAAAGATGGTCAAGACCAACAACAGTAACTGAGATCCGAAGTTTTCTTGGTTTGGCTGGATATTATCGACGTTTTGTAAAAGATTTTTCACGATTATCTAATCCACTCTCCAAGTTGACTCGGAAAGGAGTTAAGTTTGTCTGGACAGAGGAATGTGAAGAGAATTTCAAGGAGTTTAAAAGAAGGTTATCCAGTGCACCTGTGCTCACACTGCCTTGTAGTGGAGAAAGGTTTGTGATCTACAGTGATGCATCCAAGAAGGGATCGGGGTGTGTTCTTATGCAAAATGATATGGTGATAGCTTATTCCTCACGACAGTTGAAAATCCATGAGCAAAATTACCCAACACATGATTTGGAGTTGGCTGCGGTAATCTTTGCATTAAATATTTGGAGGCATTACCTTTATGGTGAAAGGTGTGATATTTATACTGATCATAAAAGTTTAAAGTATATTTTCACACAAAAGGAGTTGAATATGCGTCAAAGAAGATGGTTGGAGCTGATTAAGGATTATGACTGCTCAATCCATTACCACCCTGGGAAAGAAAACAAGGTGTCAGATGCATTAAGTCGACAAGACCATGCTAGTTTATCCATGATGAGGATCACAAAAGATCCAATATTTATGGATTTACAAAGGATGGATCTTGGAATTATAATGGAAGGGGAAAAATCTTATCTTTCTCAAATGAATGTTCAACCATCTATACATGTGAAGATTAAAGAGGCACAGAATGAAGATGTCGAGTTACAAAAGAAGGTGAGAAATGTTCCTGAATTCAACCTTGATTGTGATGGGATAATAAAGTTCAGGAATCGTGTTTGCGTTCCTCCCATCCCCGAATTAAAGAATGAGCTGCTGGATGAGGCTCATAGTTCATCATTCTCTATTCATCCTGGAAGCACGAAGATGTATAGGGACCTGAAAGAGTACTTCTGGTGGGATGGCATGAAAAGAGATGTTGCTGAATATGTCTCTCGATGCTTGGTTTGTCAACAAGTTAAAGCTGAGAGACAGAAGTCTAAGGGGATGTTACAACCATTACCCATACCCGAATGGAAATGGGAAAACATCACTATGGACTTTGTCACAGGACTTCCTAAAACATCCAAAGGCAATAATGCTATCTGGGTCATAGTTGATCGTCTTACAAAGTCTGCACACTTCATTGCTATTAGAGAGGATTTCTCTCTAGATCAGCTTGTCAGGATATATGTAAAGGAAGTGGTAAGATTGCATGGAGTACCACTTTCTATTATATCTGATCGGGATCCGAGATTTACCTCGAAGTTCTGGCGAAGTCTTCAGCATACTATGGATACAGAGTTGAGTTTCAGCACTGCTTATCATCCCCAGACAGACGGTCAGTCTGAGAGAACAATTCAAACCCTAGAAGATATGTTGAGAGCTTGCTCTATGGATTTCAAAGGAGGTTGGGATCAACACCTACCTTTGGTGGAATTTTCTTATAATAATAGCTTTCACTCCAGTATTCAGATGGCTCCTTATGAAGCTCTCTATGGAAAGAAATGCAGGACTCCAACTTGCTGGGATGAAGTTGGGGAAAGAAAGCTATTAGGACCTGATCTCGTTGATGAAATGGCAGAAAAGGTTAGATCTATTCAACAACACATAAGAGCAGCTCAGAGTCGACAGAAAAGTTATGCCGACAACCGAAGAAAAGGCCTAGAGTTTGAAGTGGGCGATAAAGTGTTCTTACGAATATCTCCCTGGAAGAGGGTTATGAGATTTGGAAAGAAGGGGAAGTTGAGCCCTAGATATATCGGTCCTTTTGAAATACTGGATCGTGTTGGGAAGGTAGCTTACCGATTGGCGCTTCCACCGAATCTCTCTCAAGTTCACAATGTGTTCCACGTATCTCTCCTGAGAAAGTACATACCAGATCCTTCACATGTACTCAGCTCAGAAGTTGTACCGCTGGAGCAAGATCTTTCTTATGAAGAACAGCCGATAGAGATTCTGGATCGTAGCGAAAAAATCCTACGAAACAAGACCACTCGCTTGGTGAAAGTTTTATGGAGGAACCACCAACTTGAAGAAGCTACATGGGAGCTTGAGGATATGATGAGGGAGAAGTATCCTCATCTGTTTGTTACAAAGTGACGAATTTCGAGGGCGAAATTCTTTTTAAGGGGGTAGAATGTAACACCCGAGACTTTTATGTTATATAAATCATCAAAGGAATCTTTTTCTACACAACACTTTCTTGGCTTGCTTTACACGCAATCGCGACCTTCCTCGATAGCTTGCGTCGTACGCAATACCGAGTTTCACTAAACAACAATATGCTATTAAAACTAACCGTTATGAATAGTAATAACCACTTTTTGAAATTTTATAAATTTTATTTTTCAAAATGGACTTCATTTTTGGACTCAGAATATCGAAATTAGCCTAGGGTGAAATTTTGCTATTTTTCTGAAAACTTTCAATTTTTGATGAATAGTGAAACCACTAAGTGGTAGGTTAAAAACTGAATTTTGCATAAAACTTAATTTTACCGCTTCTGTGAATGGAATTTCGAAAATCCGAGAGACACGGTTAATATCAAGGACTAAAATGTGGTTCAATGAGATGAAAATAATTTTTTTGGTGAATAGTAACTTTTTACCTTTTTACCGCGGTTAATAGTAAATAGGGTAACTAAGGGTAAATATGATATCAATATTACCCTAACACATGTCCTAATTCTATTGGACAAGTGTAATTCGACCAAAAACAAACTTAGGAATAAAATATGACCATTTAGGCCCACTTGGATTAGATTAGGACATTTATTATTAATTTATTTAAAGAAGGGGTTAAAATAGTTAAAATCAAAGTTTAATAAGTAGATCATTTTTAATATGGGGTTATACATAAGATAAATTCGATTGTAAATATTCATTAGAAAGCTAAAAATATTTCCTACATGATGGTATTTTATTTGTAATTTTTAGACATCAAATAATTTAATTTATTTATGACACAAAGATGATGCAGTAATTATCTTATTAATGAAATATTGACATAATTGATGTTATAAACACCAAAATAAATTTAATTTGAGACTTTTTATGAATTCCACTAATTTTCTAGCTTACTATGATATATTAGTGTTGATTTAATCAACTTGGTTCGAACATATAATTCTGTTATGACTTTCCCAAAAATCATATATCAAATAGTGTCAAAATTGACACAAAATAGTTTTTAAATCAAATATTATATTATTAATTGTTATTTTATTCCTAAAAATCTAAGGTTCGGCCAAATGACTTAGATAAGGATATATATATTAATAATAAACAATTTGGGGTTCGTTTTGCATGTTATAGTAAGTGTATTAACCTTATAGTGAAAGGAAACAAAAAGACATGGTAAAAGTTAAATTATTTAACTTAGAGTTAAATCTAATTGATAAGGTTAAAATAATACCCTAAACTTGTCTAAATCCTATTGGTTGATAGGATTTCGACCCATCCCCACTTCATCTTAAAAATAAGACCCTTTGGAACCATTATAAACCGATTTTGACTTTAATATAAAATAATATTTTGAGATATTCCTAAGGTGCCCCTCTCCTCCCTTATAAAAGGGCACCTCCTCCCCCTCCTCCTCACACCAAATTGAGCACTCAAGCTCGGCCAACCCCTGCCATTTTCTCCTCTCCACTTCCCTAGAATAATTCTAGAGGTCCTGGTCTTCTCCAAAGACCAATCTTAGTTCCTTAAGTGGAGGATTCAAAGAGGCGTTCCAAAGAAGAGGTAATATCCATTACCGATCTTTTCAATTTCTTTCTTCTTCAACTTCTTCTTCTTTAGTTGTTTCATGATAAAGTAATAACATCAGTATTACTTACATACTGATATGTTATTATAAATATGAAACAACCCTAATTCACCTTCTATACATCCTACGGAAAAATGAAATCACCGCGCGTGCGTACGAACGGAATACCGTCTCCACGCCGTGGTGTAATCTATTTTTCCACCATCACCTTACAAGGATGGGTATAATGGTGTAATGAGTAACTATATATGATTATTATGAATTAATATTGATACTGAAATAATATATATATATATACTCCAATACAATTCCACGATCATAGGAACGATATCATCACTCGTGTGTACGTACGGAATACCGTCTCCACGATGTGATGCGACTCGTTCTACATGATCTTCATTTCATAATGATTATATAAATTAATTGAATGAATTAATATGGTATATACTACACTAATACCATTCTGGAAATGAATTATCTATAACCTAAAGATAAGAATAAGGATTTATTCGACAAAACACGCATAAGAACAAAAAGTTATAAAGACCCGAGTAACAAGTAACAATGAAATAATACTAACAAGAAGCTAATAATATGACCATATATGATCTCATATAAATATGTATGATTATGGAATAAGTCAATAACATTATTTAAACCATTATACAGGAGCTTCGGACACGAACAAAGCAAATCGGACCTAAGGTAAGGGAAATATCACAATCTCATTTTTATCCGAGATTGTTTATTCGTAAGTATTTATTGGGGTGTATTTTATCATCCACATCCATGTTTCATCCATATGTAATATTATTTCCATCCACCTACAATTATTTAAATCCATTTTTACCCTTCGGTGAGTTTTTAGTAATATCTATGAAAGGAATCTTTTGTCATACGAGGTACTTTTTGACTTTTCCGACAAAAGTACGAAGAATGTTTTTTTAACTTATACGGCATGAATGGATTTTTAAAACATTAAATCCAAGAAGCTTCCTTTACAATTTTTCAAGTTTATTTTTAATCAACTTCTTTTATTTTAAAGTCGTATGACATGTTATGAAAGTAAAAATGTTTTTGAAGAAGAAAGGATATTTTCCTCAAGAATTCATTTCAAGTGTTTTATCAAAATTATTTTCCATCTAAGATAATAAAGGGTTCTGTTTCTATCCATATTTTTACATTGATTTGATCATGTTGTGATGGAATTATTTTTATGAATTCCTTTATCTTATATGAATTGATTTATGATGTCATGATGTTTCAAGAATCCCATTTTTGTTACATGTGTTATGCGATGATGTATGTTTTATGATTATGTGGCACACATAAGAAAGGATTCATTATAAGATGGGTGGGACCTATATCTCCCTCCAATGCATTGGGTAAAGATTTATATCTCATGAGATAGACATGGCTGGAACGGAAGGTTATTTCGGTTCATTGATACAGGACTGAAACGAGGAGTGAACTCGGTTCAGAAAGGGACTTTGTCCACTAAGATAGTCTTGGCAATGAGTCATGACTAACAAGAAATGATTTTCCATGATTATGTGTGCATGCCACAAAGTTTCAAGTCTTATGTTATGATTATGGGGATCTCATTTTCACTTCTATGATTTATTCCATGATAAGATATTATGATCTCTTTTGCTGGTTTTGATTTTCAAAAAGATATGATATGATTTTTACTTCCTTTATTTTCCCTTGCTGAGCATTTGAGCTCACCCTTTTATGTTTTCTTTTCCCCAGGTCAGGAAGATGGATATTAAGTAGAATATGCTAAAAGGGACCCTAGATATGATGAAATAAATGGGAGACACTGTAGAATATTTATGAACCAGTTGTTTATGTTTCCCAGTTTCTAAAGACACTATACCTATACGGTCCTTTGTGGTTTTGTAATAAGTGTGCTTAAATTTTGAAGTATTAACAATGTATGTAAAGTGTGGGTCGTTATAATATAGTCACCAAGTAATGAACAAAATTAAAGTACATAAAGAATAATTACTTAAATAATTAAAACCTAATTAAATTGATATCAACTAATGTTTTGACTATGTAACAAGGTTTTAAAAATTAATGAATGCTCAATTAATTCCATGTAATTATCTTTAAATATTGTTCAATCTATTTATTTTCCATGATACATCGGGTGATGGGTATCTGAAAGACCCTTCAGATTAACATTAAGATAAAATAATTATTTATTTATTTATTTGAATTAAATCAAGTTTATTTACTTAATAATAAAGAATGAATATAATTTAATTCTATCCATTGTAATTTTTCAAATTTGTTTCATGTATGTGTATTATCATGATCTTTGGTTAATATGTGTATGTGATTTGTATATCTAATTAATTATTTTTTCAAAGTCTTTTTAATAATTTTTGAAATAAAATAATGGTCTATATTTCATTTCCCACCTCTCATTATATAATTGTGTGTGGGCCTTGTTTTATTTTATGTAATCCCCCTAACTAATCCATTAGCTCCACTCACCTATGTTTGGGTAAAATATTATGTAATGGATGGAGCTCCCAAATGATTAGAGGTGGTTTAAGTTCAATGTTGAGGAAAAACCAATCTATAAGGTACACAGGAGCATAGTTGGAATGCTATAACTCAAACCAAGGATGGTTCCAAGATTTTATTCCCTAGGGTTAAGTTTTTTTTATAACCCACTAAATAAACCAACCATTATAAAAACTTATGTTCATTAAAAATTATTTATTTTACTTATTTCACTTTCATGGTTGATTATTTATATATGTTTAGTCATTATATAAATTAACTAACATGAATTCAATATTGAATTAAAATAAAATAAAATTATTTATAAATTTTATCAAGATGTAATTAATAACATATATAAATTACAGTTAATATTAACAAAAATGTAATAATATAAAATGGTAAGTTTCCACATAAAGATAAAAATACCTCAAATAAAATATTAAGTTAGACAAGCCTTCCATTACTTGAATAAGATTGTATCCATATAATTAGGTGGTTTCATTTCAAAAATATGGAAACTTATTTTATTAGGGAATTATTATAAGGGTGTTAGTTCAATGTAACCAAATTAGTATTGGTTATAATATCCAAAGTCTATCCAATACCTTCTTGGATGAAATTTTTGAGGTAATCCAAGTCCAACATTACATGATTAGGGGATTCTACACAACGGATCAAGTATTTGTGAGTTAATGTAGTTGGAAAGTCTCACCTACCAAAAATTATTTGACGAATTTTCATGTTCAATGTATAGTTTATGATAAAGAATGGGCGGATCCTTTCCACTAGAATATCTAAGTGATTGGATATTCTAAAACCAACAGTGAGGGATATTATATTTTGATAAAATAATGGGACATTAATACATTAAATTAAATTTATTACCAATTTTTTAATCTAGATAAAGTACTAAAAATGTTATCTTATTTATTATAGAAACGAAACCCCATAAAGCTTCAAAAATATCACTTTGATCCATATAAGAGAAGGATAACCTTCTCACCAACATTAATTTCCATGAATAGTATAGGTGGTTGTGCATTATACTATTCCATGAAAGGAAATTATATGTGCTAGAAAATATAATTACTAAGTAGTATAACAAAGTGGCTAGTGAGGAGGAACTATCTTTTTATATGAAACATTTGGACGATTCCATATAGCTCCAAAGTTTCATGTTATCTTCCATGTCTAGTGATATTTTAAAGCAATATAGGGGTATAGATTTGTATAGAATCATATCTTACATTCATGATATTTCTCAAGAGAAGTAGATACAAGAGAGATATGAGATATTAATACACTATTCATGTAAAATGTCGGAGAGTTGGTGCCATCTAGGCCTCATGTATCTAATATTCTTAGATACATTGAGCACTTGGACATCCTGGGATTTAAGATCCCAAATGAGTTGTGCATAGATCTCATTTTACCATCAGAAACTTAGAGTTTATCCTATTTTATAGCTAGTTATAATATAATAAATATTAATAATTCTCTCTACTCCTTACATTGATTCACTAAGTTGATAAATATATGAGGTGCCAAAATCTTGTTGTATTTATAGTGAATAAAATTAAGAGAAATGAAAAAAGGTATAAGAAACATTCCAATTCAAACGCTCTTGAACACCATCATTCCAAAAAAATGAATATTCGATTACAGGTAAAGTAAAAAATATAGAGTATGTTTTTCATGTGGAAAGTAGGTCTACAAGATGAAGAACTGCACCCAGTTAAAGAATAAAGAAGAAGTTTTATATATTCACTTCATTGAGTGAAATATTTTTATATCTAAATATTGGCTATTAGATAAAATATGTGGGGCTCACATATATATTAAAATATAGGAACTGAGAATATTTTTAATGATCACATGAGGATATGTTAGTTTATGGTCTATTAATGGAGTGATGTTAGCTTCTCTAGCCATTAAAAACAACTATCTCACATTACCAACTAGGATTGTCTTGGTTTTAAATAAATTTTATTATGTTCTCGGTGTTACTAGTAAAATCATCTATGTTTATTTCCTGGACATGAATATATTTATTTTCAAATTTAAAAATAAATAATGATACTTTTATAAAAATGGAATCTGCTATAGTATGACCCAACTAAATAATGATCTTTATATATTAAATTATGAAAAACAAATATTTGAAATATATAACAAATCAAGTTCACATAACTCATTTCACACCCATTCTTGGCATCCCTATCTTGGTCAAGTAAATAAGAGGTGTTCGAAAATTCTCTATCAAGATGGTTATTAAACTCTATTAAGATAAAACCACTTGAAAAATGTCATAATTTTTTACAAGGAATAATTAATACTCCAAAATTTGGTGGGAAGGGTGAAAGGGGTATATAGATTCTAGAATTGGTGCATACTAATTTTAGTGTATCTTTTCCAGAAGAAGTTAGAGGTGGGTATTCTTACATAATTACTTTCAGTATGGATTTAAGTAGATATGGATATGTATACTCAATGAGGTATAATTTTAAATCCATTGAAAAATTCAAAGAGTTTAAAAATTATGTATATAATCAAATTGGTAAAAAGATAATAAAAATTTGATCTGATCGAGGTAGTTAATATCTTAACCAAGATATTATCGAACTTATTCAAGAGTGTGGGATCTTATCCCAACTCATTTCTTCTTATACACCATAGTGGAATGGTGTTAGTGAAAGGAAGAATCATACCATGATGGACATGGTAAGTTTGATGATGAGTCGATATATATAACATTATCTATTTGGGGAAATGAATTAGAAACTACATTATACACACTAAACCAAGTGCCAACCAAAGTGTAAAATAGTATCACATAATAGTTATGGAATAGGAAGGTACCTGTATTGTCGAACTTGCATGCATGGGGATGTGAGGACTTTTTTAATGAAATAATAAGAAATAAACTACCACATAATGTCACTAAGTATATCTTTATAGGATATATTTAATAAATGGAAGGATAATACTGATACAACCTTCAAATAAAATAATTTTCATTCGACTAGTGTACTATTTTTAAAGAGAGGGAAAATCCTCAAGAAGTATGGTGGGAGAAACATTAAATTTGATGAAGTTAATTCTCAATATATATAATATTTGGTGAAGGAATAAATATCATAGGTCTCCATAAAATATGATGTTTCTGAAATAAAATTACTATATAGAATCACTAGATGGGTTAGTGAACCAAAAATATATTGTTATCTAGTCATCAAGTATGGTGACCCATTATTGGTTGAAAATAATAATCCCATTTCCTATAAAAAGGATGTAGAGAGATAAAAATCTATAATATGTTAATAATCCATTAATTATGAGATGGATTCCATGTATCTGAACCATGTCTAGGTTCTTATAATCCCACTATTTGAAGTAAACCCCATTGGGTGAAAATGTTTCTTTAGTAGAAAAATAGAAATGGAAGGTAAAGTGAGTTCCTATAAATCATGGAAAGTGGATAAAGGGTTGAAATAACAT
This sequence comes from Viscum album, assembly GCA_963277665.1. Lineage (NCBI taxonomy): Eukaryota > Viridiplantae > Streptophyta > Magnoliopsida > Santalales > Viscaceae > Viscum > Viscum album. The sequence goes on along the minus strand of OY728156.1, from coordinate 684,784,229 downwards.
CATGGAATTGACTATTATGGAACCTTTACTCCAGATTCCATGTTTAAATCCATCATAATTCTTCTTTCTATAACAATTTTCCATGACTATGATATTTGGAAGAAGGATTTCAAAATATATTTTCATAATGGTAACCTTCACGAATATGTTTATATGACATGACCTAAAGGGATTATAACTTCAAGAAATTCCAATTATATATAAAAGTTTTAGAGATTCATTTATAGATTGAAGTAATAATCTAGTTCATGGAACATTTGATTCAATGATTCCATAAGTGTTTTTAGTTTTATAAAAAATGAATGTGAGCCATGTGTTTACAATCAGTTTAGTGGGAGTGTGGTCGTATTCTTAGTATTATATGATGATGATGTATTACTTATTGGAAATGACATACCATTATTACATTCAATTAAGGACCGATTAAATATTTTACAACCCTGACTCTGATACCCTCTCAAATTGGAACCCAACCCGAACCATCACATACCTGAAGGGCATTCCTGATCCCCATAATCTAGAAACTAGCAGTCAAGAATCAATTATAACCAGTGGGAATGATTTCACCTAACCTAAAGTAGAAAAAATGAAATATATATATATATATACAAATGGAAGTAACAGTGGGAGAGTAAAATAAGAAATATATATCATATCAAAAAGAAAATAGAAAACAAGATAAAACTCAAAAGTAGATGAACAGTCTCTAAGATACACATCCAAAATAAAAGGAAAAATAAAAGAGAAACTACGTGTGATAGTGTGGGAAAACTCCCACCATCTACCTAGACATTGCTAATAGAAACTATTTCATTACAGTGCCTTTCCTTTCCCTTTATCAAAATTACATATAAAGTTCTATGCATAACCAAAGGGGTGATCAAGATATGGTCTAAATAGGATTAGTTAGATCCCACCCTAGTGTTCCATATCAAGTATCTATACAAAAATATGAACAATTATCAAATTTAAATAGAAAATTGTATTTAAATTTGTTAATATTTTTGTATAAAAATAATGGTAAACATTTCCCCTTTTCCACAGTTCCAAATAATCTAGGTAAAACAGTTTCAAATCATTTCATGTATATTAAATAAGTCAAAAAAATCATGCATCACATATCATATCAAAGTCATGGCATTACAAGTTAAAAGAGTATAATACAAATCATGGGTAACGCCACACCAAGTATCACAATAGGTCAGTCTATCTTGGAAACTCATACCCAAGATATAGAAAATTACATTCATCAAGTCGATAGAAATATGCATCAAATCTATTGGGTAGAGGAACACCCCTGAAAGTGAGCCTCCCAATATTATCTAAAAATTCCCTAGAATATTGGGCCTTGGGAGAAAAGAACACCCCATGAATGAACCCCCTAATATTATCAATGGATGAGTTCTATTACTACTCCTTCCACATAAGTATATAAGGCTTCCCATGTGATACATTTGCCTAACCATTTCATAAAAACCATTCTTTGAAAACCATTTCATAAATCCATTTAAAAATGCTTTGAAAATACATTTTATTTTACCAATACAAGGGGAAAATATTTTTTTATAAAAAACCTATTTTAACACAAACAATTCAATAAATAAATAATGTCATTGTATTCATAAAAATTTTATCAAAAATAGAGTAATAAAGTTCATCCAACATAGGCTAGAGATGGAACCATCTAACTCAAAATCGGGTCGCACATGCCTATAATGGGATACACCACCACAAAGAGAAAGAAACAACAAAACGAAAAAAATGGAAACATTATAATCAATCCTCACATCTTAGAATCAATTCAACATGAAAAAATGGTCAGTGGAGAGGAAATATTACAACATACCTCAAAGAAACTTGCATGCTACACCACAACTAAAATAAGTTTAAGCCTCTGAAATGAAATGTATCTAGAAAGGATCATGAATATTATCATTATAAATCAACAGATCCCTAAACGTATGGAAAAGGTGTTACCATGATCAATTCCAATAAAGAAGAAGAAGGATTACTCACCCATAGAAATTCATTGCAACTACAACAATGATCAATCACCAAACCAAATTATTTGGAATGAGATAAGGTCTTTAGAATTTTCTGTGAGAGCTCATAGGTTTGATAGGAAATGGCTAGTAGGTGAATGAAAATAGAATTAGGCTTGTAGAACCTAAAACCTATAGACCATGATAATTGCACATCACCAATCCCTATTTCATGACATGAAATCCATGAAATCCAAACATGATGAAAAATGTGTTGCCTCAAATTAAAAAGCCCAAATTTTTAACATTACACGATGTGAACCCGATTCATAGAATATAAATATTTCATGCCATGTACCGGTTCATGACATCAGCATTGATACAAATACATGACGTGTAACCAGTGCAAGATGTGAAAATGTTTAGTAGATATCAAAAATCCCAGATTCTGAAAATAAATCCAAACCACCCCTGATGTTCTCCAAACTCAATGATAACCCTAAAAATCCTTTAACCCATATATAACTAGATTTTATTAATTCAAACAAGTATACATCCTAAAATTTTAGGTAAGTTTTCCCATCAAACAATCTCCAACCTTTAGAGTTCCAAAACACACCTAATTAAAGAGTTAAATAAAAAGATAGAATATAAATACCTAAAAGTGGGTAATAGGTTGTTAAAAGTGTTTATATATGAAAGAATTAGGAGAATCATATAGTACTATAAGTATCAAGATCAATAATGATAGATCCAATAGACTACTTGGACTAATTTTAGGTACATACATTGACTAGCTAATAAAGACATTTAGTGTGGAACAATCGAATAGGATATTGGTTCTAGTGTCGCATGGTATACATATCTCTAAGAAAATGTGTCCCCATACACAACATGAGAGAGAGATATATATATAATAAGTATTATACCATCTGCTTATATAATATTATCTATCATGTATTCTATTTTATGTACAAGTTTTGATGTAGAATATTCCTTAATCACAATAGGAAGATGTCAAATTGGTCTAGGAGAACAACATTGATCAGTTGATAAGGATATTTTCCAAGTATATAAGGGAGATGAGAAACTATTTATCAGAGGATATACAAACTATAGTTTCCAAATATACTAGAAAAATATGAATCTATGGTCATAATATGTCTCCAATATCATCATAGTAGTTATGACTAAAAGAGTTCAAATAATCTAGTTGTCATCAATTCTACAGAAGAGTCTGATTGTAATTGAGTCAGAGTATATAGAGACTTCGGATGTTTTTAGAGAAGTACTTTGGATTCCTAAATTCATCAAAGATATGTATGTGGTTCTTGGAAGTAGATATAATTTCATATTATACTATGATAATACTATAGTGTTGGATCTCGTAACGGATCCATTTTCACATCAAAGGATGAAGCACATACACAAGAGGTATCACCTCTTGTGGGATTTTTCTAATAGGGGTGAAGTATTGGTGAGAATAGTTTCCATAGGGTTAAATGTGGTATACCCCTTGACTTAGCCTTTATCTCAACAGATATATGAATATAAAGTGATAGGTAGAGGACTAAAAGTTGTTAGCTTTTGGCTCAAGTGTAAGTGGAATTTTATTGATGTTTTGTACTTAGAACTGACATCTATATACGTTATAATTAATTTTATTCATGATTCTAAATAATTAATAAATATTTATCATATCATGATTTTTATTATACATGAACTAGTATTTGAAAATTTCCTAATACTACTTATCTCACTAAAAGGTCATAGAAGTTCCTTACTGTGATAAGAACCAATACATGTAATTAAAGTATAATTAAATACATGTTATATGGATGGATGATATAATTTTACAAGACAAAAATTATATAGGATATCATGGGTATAGGTATCATAAGTCATTAGGACTTATTATAAATTTTTCTCAAGTAATCTTAAGAAAGGAGGTTATGATAACTTGACCTGCCAATAGAAAATCCACATTTCTATGTGTCATTGGATTTCACCATATACAGACATGTTTAATAGTACATAGAATTTAAGATTATTATTAATACATATAATTAGTAATGTACTTTGATTTATCTTAGAAAACCATGATGACATCTATTCATGGGTAAGTTAGGTATGTTGGGTGTGTCATAACTGGTATGGTAATAATTAATAATGCGATAAATTATGTACTTCTTATATTAAATAATTGAATTTGATATGTTAGTCCCTTTAATGGGAATATAACATCCTAATTATGTTTATGGACATCAAGGTTTTTTTAGTAAGTCTGCTTCAAGAAATTCAAAGAAAAGGACATCGAACGCATAGGTTGATGAAACAAACATGAAACCTATTTGAGTAGGGATATTGAGATAAATGGGTTATATTACACACTGTACATTCATATGAAATATTATATTTTTATGACATTAACTTCTTTCTATATGGATTCCATATCAGGTTTATAAACATTATCCTTAGAATTTAGGTGGTGTAGCCTAATGCCACTAATAAAGTGGCATAGAGGGTCACACATAAAGTGTATTTAGAACCTCAGTTAAATTATATATAAATTTATAACACATCAAATTAATATTATTCTCAACCAAGGTTTAATATTTATTCATGTTATTTTGATAAAAAAATACCCAATCACCATTTATTATCAAGAATATAACTGTGAGTTGAATATTTTAAAAAATATATTCTTGATGTATTTATTTCTTTAATTTCAGGAATATATAATATTTATTTATTCTTCTTTATTCACAAGGTAAAAAATATTTATTTATTTGGTTACATGAATTCTTAATAAATATTTATTCACTATTTTTGTGAATATAATATCTATTTATTATTTAATAATGTAGTGATATTTATTTAATTAAATAAATAGTCTATATTCAAGGCTTAATAAAAATTTAAGAGGATTAGAGGACCAATTCTAATCATTCGGTGATAAATTTCATATTAAATATTATTTAAATATATAATAATTTATTTATTCAAGAAAAATAATATTTATTTTATCCATGAGTTTAGAAAATGTCAATTAAATAATAATTATTATATTTTATTTAGACATGGGGTTCATCAGGGATTAATAAAATAATAAGGGCCTTTGTCAAATGAATATTTTCTATCCCTACAACTATTTAAACCTAGTTATAACATTTTTAGAAACCCAATACACATTATAATTGTTCTTAACAATGAGTTATAAAGAGGATTATCTCATTCCCAATGGAGTTCCCCATCTATAATTATCTACAGAATGTAGAGAAATTCTACTCCATAGCCATATTGATTCCAAATCACCTTGAATAATTCTATTTTCATCACCAAAAACATTAGATCCGTATTTTCTGACACTAAATTGATTCTATAATGATAATTAAAGGTTTTTAGAACATGTGTGGATCAGCATAATAGGGAATCTACCCTTGATTCCTCTAATGCAATAATGGTATAATGATAGGTCTTCATCCAATTATCATCAATGACGAAATAATTCAATGAAGGGTAATTTTTTATTTAAATTAATTATATATAAATTATATGTGGAAAGATACTCTTTTTTGGTTTTTGGATTCTTTTAGTTAATCATAGAGTTAATTTTTTTGTTCATGACATTTTTTGTCATGTACATCTCAAAATTACCATTGATCATGATAAAAAAATATGGGTTAGAAACTACACAATATACCCTTCCATTATGCCCAAAACATTCTAGAATTCTACTATATCATATGGAACCAGTGGATTTAATATAATTGAATGTGTATATTGAGTAACTAGACCCCAAGTGTTTTATATATCATAGTACTTATCTATGGTGAGATTCAGTTCTCATCACTAAGAAATATTATTGGACTCTACATCTTTTCCTATATTTTCAAAAACTAAATCAGGTAAAAATAAAAAATTGATACCATTTTCCTTGAATTGGAGACATATTTTACTATTTTAATGGGGATAAATGCTTTTCAAAAATTTATTTGAGATTTCAGTATCATAAAATTTGTGTGATATTTGAGGATATTCTGAAGACTATTTTTTTGATTCAATCTAGGAATTTTGAATATCTAATTATGCCTTAAAAATTGAGTATTTCACCATTAGTTTTCATGACTCTTATGAATAGGATATTTCATCTATACTTAGGATCATAAATTTTATCTTTTATGGATGATATATTGGTGCATTCGAAAACCCAAGAGGATCTTGGAAGGTGTTATCAGGTGGATTTGGGAACATTAAGGGATAATAATCTTTATGAAAATCTTTAAAAATGGTTTTTCTAGATTTATATAGTTAAATTTATAGTCCATATTATCCCTTAAGCTATAATTTTGGTTAATTTAGAGAAAGTGGAAGTAGTAATGTCATGGGAAGTTCCATAGAAAATCATTGAGGTTCAGAGTTTCCTAGTACTCACTATATATTATCATCATTTCATTCAAGACTTTTCTCATTTTACCACAACTATGACCACTATGAAAAATAAAGGGGTGAATTTAATTAATTTAGAATAGTGTGAGATGGATTTTTAGGATTTTAAGAAGATTATTACATGATATCTTAAATTGATCTTACCATATTAAGGAAAAAAATTGAGGTATATTACAATTCATCTTATTTGTGTCTTTGGTGTGTATTGATATAGGATCATCATGTGGTGGTTGGTGGTTCTAGGAAGTTATAAGCACATGAAAGGAATTACACAACCCATGATATTGATATTTCCACTATTTTACATGCCATGAAATTCTAGAGGTAATATCTATTTCATGATAGGTTTTTGGTGTATACTGATCATAAAATCCTCAGTGTAACATCTCGACCTGGGTTCCACACATCAGTGCCATAAGCCGACCAGTTACATGACCTCAGGAGTGCCTCCCCATATTCCAGAGGTTTTCAACTAGAAACAATGATCTAATATAGATACCATGGGGAGAATATACCCTCTCTATCTAAGAATCATGATAGTGGACATAAATAAGAATATTCAAATGATATAACATATTACCAGACAAAACCAATATCAAATGATGGCTAAAACTAGAATACAATATCCAAACCAAAATAGTAGATGTGTTATGCCAACTATGTGTCAAGGGTAAAATGAAAACCCCAAAAGAAAGAAATTGAAAACTCCCAAATGGGTCCTGATACCAAGTCTGGTTCCCTCATCCATGCTCCATCCTAACTCATACATCTATCGTAGGGAGAAATCATTATCTTGTCCTGCAAGCTTTAAGTCTATTTGGGTACCAATCAGGCAGTCCAAGTAGGGTGTAAGTACAAATCAGTAGGTCATGAAAAACAGTGTATAAACCAATATCCTTTCAATAAAAGTGTATAAAATTTTATAAAGAATAAAGTACAACAAATAAGGTAAACAATTTACATATTCAATTATTCTTTATTTAACCACATAAACCTATGAGTTCCCTTGGACACCCGAACCCACAATACCTGCTTCGGCCAATGTAGGATTATGAACCATATCATATTGGGAATTCACAATTCATTATAACACATGGTATTACATTATAAATTTCATTCCATTTCACATCATGATCATTTGAAACCATAGTCCAATACCAATATCATGAGTGTAGAACGTTGTTTCTAACACCTTGTGGGTATTTGGATCCCCTGTCCCAATCCCACACCTTAATGTCACATGGGTATTTGGATCCTCAGTATCTTTCCCACACTTTCTATCATATATGAGTATTTGCAGCCTCAATCCTTATCCCACACTCATTTATCACATATGGGTATTTAGAGCCTCATTCACTATCCCACACTCATTTATCACATATGTTTATTTTGATCATCATTCTGTTTCGCGTGTTCATATATCAATCAATCACACATATATTACATCAATAAAATCAATAAAGTTTAATCAACATTAACCCACTTATCACATTTCACATCAAGGATAACATTCAATTATAAAAAAAATAGGGTTCAACACTTTAATCACATGGAATAATATGAATAATTCACCATTAAACCATTTTTCATTATTTAACTATATAACCAATTAACCCCTTAAGGTTTAGATAGCCATCATAATTCCCACTTCCCATTAATTAAAATCACATTAGTTGTCCAATTAAAAAATTCCAATTTACTATCAATTCCATTATCCCAACATTACATCAATTAATTAGTCTAAATCTACCAATTTCATAATCACAATTACTAAATTTAATTTTACCATGTTCAACTCATCTCATATTCACATGGGAACTAAATTAAAAAATTCCATGATTCCATAAATTAATTAATCAATTTCAATTCAAGATTCAATTGTACATTGTTTCAATTCAAATTCCACAACACACACATACTAATGTATTTTATGACTAAGGTAATCGAATAATACCTAGAAAAAGATCATTGACTGACGCTTTATAACAGAAATCTTTAATTGAATCGGAACAACTAAGACTGCAACGAAGAATGAGATCTAGATCCAAAACCAAGTTCCAAGATCAAAAGAATCTAGATCCATCAAACCTAGATCCAAACTCACCACCATCAAAGGAAAATCATCCCCTTTTTACTTATAAAGAGATACAAGAGAGATAGACACATAATCAAGAAGAAACAACATATTCAGGGAGGTTTAGGTCCATCAATCCAGCCTTTGATTTTTCAATAATAATGTTCGAGATCCCTAGGAATTCATCTGGAAGTCTCCAAAAATGAGAGGAATGAATTAGGGTCTAGTTGGGTCAACTTTGGGTGAAGATCAGGGAATTAAATATTTTTTAATCTAATTTTCAGAATAATTAAACCCACAAGCATGGTTTCCTAAGTAAGGGTGCACTTTTTGCCAAACTATGCACATAAACCATGCACCTCTTCTTGGGGGTGCATGGTTACTCCTAAAAGGGTGAACTATTTGAAAAGCCATGTTCCAAACACGATGTCCCTATCTATTTGGGTTAATACGGTTTGCTGGGGTAGGTTGCATGGTTTAGGGAAACCCTGCACCAACTATGTACTACCAAAAACCCCTCCATAAACTTCTAAATTTCACCCAAACACACAAAATATAAAACCCAAAAAAGATATACTCAAAACAGATAAAATGAGTACCTATAATAATCTTGAGAAATATATAGAAAAATTTTGGTATCTTACAATCTTTCCACCTTATAACAGCTCATCCTCAAGCTATAATCCCTAGTATCTCAAGATTCAAAGTCAAAAATATCAGGCCACTGAGCTCACATATTTTGTTCTCTCTCCCAATTTTCCTCTTAACCTCACCCATGTTTCCATAATACATGAAATATCATCAAATTATTTCCCCTCCACACTTTCTCACTATGATCCACAACATGTATCAAATTCTTCTCAAAGGATGCATCTGTATCAAGATCAACATCATTCACATCATTCATATGAGAAGGGTATAAGTGATACCGTTCAAGATTTTACACAAGAAAGACATTGTGTATAGAACTATAACTCTTTTGAAGATCCAATTGGTATGCCACTAGCCCTATTCTCTCCACAACAACAAATGGTCCAACAATTTTTGGTGCCCACTTACCCTACCTCTGAATCCTATGGAGACCCAATCTAGGTGACACCCAAAGGAACACATGATCACACACTATAAACTTAGGGGGATGTTGACATATATTATTATAAAACTTTTTTATACTCTGAGTCATATCCATACATTTCTAAATTAGATGAACCTTCTTTTATCAGCAACTTGAGGCTCAATTACTTTGTTAAATCTAAAATGTCTTAGACACAACCAGGGAAAAACCTTTAAAAGACCTCTATAAAGAAAAACCCCACTAAATCTATTTTTCACAACTAAAACATCAATATCCACCCCACTATAATCTTGATTTTATAACCACTAACTTTCATATTTTTCCACCACCATTATCATTGAAGACCACTAGAACCTCAAATCAAAGTTCAATGACAAACCTGATATATTTCCAAACTCACCGCAACCAAACATCCTTGAGAAAACTATATAACATTGGAATCCAACCTCGTCGCTAAGATCACCCTAAATGGAAACACATATTTAATTCATGAATGAATGGACCACTTGACTTCTTTCCACGGCTCACTTATAACCCCAAAATGCACTTATAATTTAAGTACCATCCAAAGGTGGATTATAACTCATCACATTCATTCCTTGTTTACCCAAACATGTTGATCCATCCTCGTCAGACACATTCTAGAAACTCCCAAGTTCCACTAGTGACATGTTACTCTATCACCAAACCACAAAGCCTTCTCATTTAAGTAAACCACCCTCATATGAGCACACTTACTGATGTCTATCACTTAATTTCAGTGAAATTATACTATCAAATCATCTACTTCTCCCTATGATATCATTGGGATATAATTCCATAACTTATACATTTTGAAATAACCACTTATATTTTCTTTTAGAACCACCCCTAGGATGAAGCTAATGATTGGATTAAATAATCAACACATACAAGAACAACTTGTACTTTCCCAGGGAAGCTCAACATGTACCTCACTATTCCCTTATTGTCATCCTAATGCCAAAAAAATCCAAATCATAGTTATAAACACACACCTAAAAACCCACCAGCATGAGTTTCATACTCCCATAACTAACACATCACTCATAACCTTATGAGTTTTGTTGTCACTACTTCGTTAAGAAATTATAACCACCACATCACATGCTTCAATCACAAGTTAAACCCTAAAACTTTGACATGGTAATATAGTTTTTCATAGGATAACAAAATAAAAATAAATCACTAATCATTACTAGATTTTGAGAATGGAACCCACGACATTCGTCAACTTCCAGTCCATCCCAAGAACTCCATCTAAAAATTTTCAATGATGCACCCCCCACCATACATCTCCAAATATACCACTTCATGAGTGAAACCTTAAAGAGGCCCCATATCCAAAAAAAATACATTTAGGTAGCTATGAATTAATACATATCTCTCTTAGTGCACCCGGGATGATGTCAAGGTATTGGACATGATTTTCACTATCTAAAAGTATGCTAAGAAGTCATCAATGAACACCAACACAATTTCTCCATCACTGATTATACCTCGTACTATAGAAACAATTTGACCACTTGAATGTATTAGTCTTCCCTTCCTACCTACATATCATAAAAATACCACTACCACAACTCAAGTGGGTATTCCAATCAAACTACCACCATTTCATGGCTCACTACCAATCATTTGTGAACCAACGCTTCTTATGGCACTACCTCCACCCACCTCTTGAGTTCTTCCAATATGACTATGGAGACTCAACACAAAAACACAATGTCTCTCCACACTGATCCAAAACCAAACATTCCCTCAAAAAACCTGTCATTGTGCAACCCTAAAATTTTCCCAACACCCAGTCCTTTTTTGAACCCTTAGTTTCACATAGCCACATGATATCATTCATTGAACTCAACTTAAGATTCAATAAAAACCCAAATTCCTACTTACACAACTAAACATTCATCCAGGACCTCCAGCCTTATCGTACTCAAGGTATTTTCAATGTTTCTCTCCAAAAAATTAACCATTTGTATAAACAAGTTAAATCTCGTGACTAACCCTCACCCCAGGTATCACTTCCATATCAAAAGAACCAATCTATTATTTGATCACTCTTGTCTTGTCCATACAAAAACAATGTTTATTCCTACCTTGAAAACCATAGGACCAGGTTTTAGAAGCATCTTACCTACCAAAAATACCCTTAAGACCAACCATAACAACTCTACATATTATTTTATAGATAAAATAATTTCTGACCGTGAACTTCTACCAAAATCGATGGCACAAACTATGCATCAATTCCACCTTAGAAGCAACCACACATGTTTTTGGTTCCATTGAACTTGCAATGGTGGGATATCCTACCTTGATACTACCCTCAATTTCACAAGGTTTTTGACTCATATTTACAATTCTAGTCTCAAAAACTATTAACTTTCCCACTTGGTCATCTAGGAAAAACTTTCACTAGGATACACTCTCTGTGTGTTGCTATCAAAACCCTAACATCCACCTATTCCACATGCATCTAAAGGTTCTATCTATTCAGATAACCCCTATTTTGGCCACCCTCATAGGTCAAAAGGAACCAACTCCCTAAATTGGGGTCACCTCTAACAAGAACCAATGGCTCTCCCTCTAATCACTACACATCAAACCTTGACATAACACTATTCATTTTAGAAGTCCTACACCCATTTCAAAATCACTAATTCCAATGCACCAAGTGACCATGTACTCTAGGTTCCACACCAGGGGAACTCTCCCATATATATCGGAACTATGATCTCAATTCCCACTCTAGGGTCCAAAACACAACTCACAAGAACCCAACTCACATGGTTTATTATATTCACATTTTTGGACAATGTATCACAACCCAAAGGCCTCACAACCTATAACTAAGTTCTCAAAATAGATAACTCTCACTGCCCAAAGAACCAATACCAAGGTACAAATAAACTAAATAAGGTACATTCATTTCCCACACATCATGGTTCCATCATCTATATAAAACGAGTAAGGTTCTCATGGAACTGTTATTTCCCTCTAATACCTGGAACCAATAGTGGATCTCATTCCACAATTAGAGGCTCATTTCCATCCAAGTCCTTCTGTTATACTATCAAAAAAATTAAACATAGAGGCATGTATCTACAATTCCAAACACATGTCTTAGAACACATTTCACAATATCATCACAAAAACACATGAGGTATTCACATAAATACATAAAAATCCATCCCCTTTATCCCACCGCATGGTCAAAATCAAGGTGTTTTCACTACCCTAAACCATCCCTCATACAAGTTTATGTTAACAAATGGTAAACACATTATTATATTTCAAGATTCTTAAAAGACACCAATTTTCCAAATTTTTAATCATTTTAAAAAAAATCAACACATAATAGGCACCTTTTTCAGTTCAATTACACAAGTGTAGAAAAATAATTTCATAAAACCAAATCATCCCAAAACCTTATTTTCCATGTATTCCTAAAAGGATTCATGTCAAAAAATAATCCTAAGTGCCTAAAATGATTTATTTATACTCAACTCTTGATTCATTATAGACCATGAGTCAAATATCATAAAATATTAAAAACAATAATCACATCACACAATAAGCGTATTACTTGAGGTGAAATAAAATACAATTGTAACAACACACATCAATAACAACCATCCCACTATGGGTACTTGGATTTTACCATCATACATGAGTTATCTACTCCCATGAATGATCTCTTAACAAAGTCTCATCTCATCCTAGTCTCCTATCAACCTTTCCCTAAATAGTAATACAAAAGAAAAAAAATGAAATTCCCTTTTATACCACTTTGTAATTTCCCAAATCGGGTTCTACACATTGCTGCCCCGATCCGGTCAGTTACATGACCTCAATCACGCCTCCCTGTATGATAGAGGCTTCTGACTAGCAGAAAGGGTCTAATATAGATACAATATAGAGAATATACCCTCTTTATCAAAGAGAAAAATAGCAGAAATAAATAAGAATAATCAGATGATATAACCAACAACTAGACAAAACCAGTATCACATGATGACAGAAATAGTAATACAATATCCAAATAAAAATATTAGATATTTCATGCCAAGTACGTGTCAAGTTTAAAATAAAAAATCCAAAATAAATACACTGAAAACTCTTAAGTGGGTCCTGACACCAATTTTGGTTCCCACGTACAAGATCTATCCTAACTCATCCATCTAACATAGGGATCTTGTCCTTATCCTATCTTTCAAGCATGAGTTTTTTCAGGTACTGGTCATGAAGTCCAAGTAGGGTGTGAGTAAAACTCGGTAGGCCACCACCAATACCGTATAAATCAATATTCAGTCAATAACATTGTATGTAGTTTTATAAATAAAAAATTTACAAGAAATAAGGTAAATTGTTTACATATTCAGTTATTCTTTATTTAGCCACATAATCTTCTCGGTTCCTCAGGATAACAAAACCCTCAATACCTACTTTGGCTCGTTCCGGAGTCCGAACCATATCACATTGGGAATTCAAAATTCATTATAACACATGGGATCTCCTTATCCATTTAATTCCATTTCACATCATGGTCATTTGGAACCATTGTCCAATTCCAATTTCATGTGTGTAGAACATTGTGTCTAACATCTCACGGGTATTTAGAGCCTATGTCCATATCACGCACATTAATGTCACATGGTAATTTCGAGCCTCATTCCCTATCCTATACTTTATATCACATATGGTTATTTGGAGCCTTAGTCCCCATCCCGCACTCATTTATCACATATGGGTATTTGGATCCTCAGTCTTTTTCCCACACTCATTTATCACATATAGGTATTTGGATCATCATTCTATGTCAAACACTCATATATCTATCAATCACACATATATAACATCAATCACATCAATCAAGTTTAATCAAAACTAACCCTCTTCTCACATTTCACATGATGGACAACATTAAATTATCAAAACAAGCATGGTTCAACACTTTAATCATATGGAATAATATGAAAAATTCACCATTAATTTTTTTTAAATATTTAAACATATAACCCATTAACCCCTTAAGATTAATCCAGCTATCATAATTCAAATATTCATTTAATTTAAATCACTTTAATTGACCAATTAAAAATACCAATTTCCTATCAATTCCAAAATCCCAATATTCCTTCAATTAAATAACTAATTAATTAATCCAAATCTACCAATTTCATAATCAAAATTACCAAATTCAATTTTCCCAAGTTTAACTCATCTCATATTCATATGTTAACTCAATTAAACAATTCCATGATTCCATAAAGTAATTAATCAATATATTTATTAAATTCAAGATTCAATTTTACATTGTAACAATTTAAATTCTACAACACATACACGCAATTAGAATTTAAGACTATGGGAATTGAATTTATACCACCTACCTCAAGATCGTTGATTGATGCTCACCAATAGAAATCCCCAATTGAAGCAAAACAACTAAGACCATGATGAATAATGAGATCTAGATCCAAAACCTAGATCCAATATCAAAATAATCTAGATCCATAAAACCTACATCTAAACCCACCACCATCAAAGTAAAATCATCACCTTTTATCCAAAAAGAGAAAGGATAGATAGTTAAACCTTATTAGGTTGAAACTGCATACCCAAAGAGGGGTAGATTCATAAATCCAGCATTAGATTCATCATTAAAGATGTTCTAGAGCCCAAAAAATTCGTCTTAAAGCCTTCAAAAATGAGAATAATGGGTTAGGGTCGAGTTGGGTTAACTTTGGGTGAATTTTGGGGGTTTAGTAATTTTTAATCTAATTTTAAGAATAATTTAACCCATGTACACGGTTTCCTAGGTAGGGGTGCATGTTTTTTCAAACTGTGCACCTAAAATGTTTTTTTCTTCTAGGTGGGTCATGGTTTACTCTTAAAAGGGTTCCTAGTTAGACAAACTATGTTCCAGCTATGCAATCCCTCTCTATTTGGGGTTATATGGTTTTTTAGGGAAGGGTGCATGGTTTGGGAAAACTGTGCACCACCCAAAACCCTCAAAAAACTTCAAAATTTAATCCATACACACCCAAAGATAAAACCCAAACAAGATATACTAAAAACAAGGTAAAAGAGTGCCTATAAAAATCTTGAGACATATCTATAAAAAGTTTAATATCATACACTTAGGAACATATTTTTTATAGGGATCTAAATTTGAGGTAACATAAGTGGGTGGAATACCTAAAATCATTTTATTTCAGTAACCTCTATACTCTGGGTAAAATAAATATTATGGTTAATGCCCTGAGTAGGAATTCACAACCCCAAATGGTGTGTGGATATATGGATTAATAAAGCTTTATGTCTATTCTAGATAACCTTCATTTAGATGCCTTTGAATATTGGGATTAAATGTATATTTATCCTATAAATATCAAATAAATATTTTTGGAATGGGTGAAGGATTATTAGATCTATGACCAAGACTATATCATCATTTAAATGAAACTTGGTAATGGGGAGATCCTGGAAGGATGGTACACAGATTTTGGTTCTTTCATGTATATCCATGGAAGATAGGCAGTACCTACCAATATGAGGGAAGAAGTTATAAGATAGTATTTTTTGTCTCATTTAGAATTAAACCCTAGAATTTATAATATGGACCAAGATATGTATTGGAAGTTCTTATAGTCTTTCATTAAATACAAGATAGTGGGACTTTGATCTTGATGTTTCACATGCCAATAGGTTGAAAAATAACATAAATGAACCATAGGGTAATTGAAACCACTTATTATAACTTTGTGAGAATGGGATGAAGTTTACATGAATTTTATAATGGGATTACCCCCATTCACTTTAGTGAAACGATGCGATATGGGTTATTCTTGATCACTTAGCTAATACCACTCATTTTCTACTCATTTGGGAAGAATATTCGATTGATGATATGATTAATATCTATATCACATAGATTTTTAAACTCCCTAATGTGATATATAGAATTTCATTTGACCATGAATCGATATTAACCTCTTGTTTTTTGAAAGGGTTACTAAAATCTCTCGGATCATAGGTGAATCTAAGTAATAAAAATCATCCTTAGATAAATGGTCAATCATAAAGGACTATTATTATTCTGGAGGATATGTTATGCGACTAAACCCTCAATTGAATTGTTTTAGAGATGAAAAATTGAGTTAGATCAATCCTTAATTGGTTATCGGTGAAATAAATTCATCATAAATTCTACACTAATCTGAGGCATCGATATTTTAAATTTTGGGCCAATGATCATGTATTTCTTTGAGTAGCCCCTCCATTAGGTAATAAAAATTGGGACATCAATAGAATATATATCCCCACTTCATTAAGTATATTGTTATGATAGAATTCTATGGTTAGCCACATAACTCTGGAGCCATTAGAGAACCCTTGTAAAGAGAGTTACAGGATCTCTCTCTAGAGAACATCAACCAAATAAAAGATCAAAAATAAATGGGCAATGGGATTCTAATATCTTTCCAATTATAATGATACATTCTCATTATTGTTTAGTGATCAATCCATCTTGAGGTAGGGAGTTGTTGTTTTTGGATTCTTCCCCATTTTATATTCATATGAAGAACATGAATCAATCAACCAACATATTGATCTGTAGTCCAATCATTTTATGTGATGAGTTTATTTTTAGGGTTATTTTGGGAGTTTAAATTATATTTATTGATTATTTTTTTTCCATTATAATGGATAAGTATAGAGGATTACACAAACATTGGCCAAGGTTCTTTCCTCATGTCTGTGGTTATGTATTTCTCCCATATTTCTTTGTTTATAATGTGTGTTCTTCATTGACCTGTGGCTCTAAATCCACTGAAAAATCAATCATTACACACTCTTTTCTTAGCAAAATAACTTGATATTGTAGATGTAGGATTGGTATGACATGATTATGGTGAGAAGATGGAATCTATGGTGGATCAAACAGTTTTGGATAAAAAATTTCATGTTCTTCAGTACATAATGAAGAACAATGAATGGGGTCATTTTCTAAATGAATTAAAGGGATGGAATCTAGAAATTATCTATAGATAGGTTTTTCCAAAACGGATCCATGATCTTCATCAAGAACGAAGATGTATTTCAACGTAGTTGTGTTATGGACATTCACATAAGGAATAATCGGTGGGATTAAGAAAATATAGATTCACATGGCACGTAATATAGGATTACATGGTATGTGGGTCCCTCCTAGTGGTGGATAGGGTTTTGGGAGAAAGTTAAGGATTTCACATCATGTGACCCTATCACATGGTGTGTGACCTCTTCCTTATAACTCAGTGTGTACCTCAAAGTGTACATGGACATGGGAAAGAATACATGAGCATGGGAGCGTCGTGTAATCCTACACAGACACAACCTACACAACTTGTACAGTGGCTAATCAGTGTACTGAAACATGGGAATAAGTACATGGGAAGTATCATGTGGTTTACTTCCACATAGACATGGACATAGTCTTTTTACATTGGCAGGACCCGAGGGTCTAAGGGACATTGCGTGTAACCCTAATACATGTTGTGTACTCCTAAAGAGTTGACTTGGATTCCTTCTCCTCTTTGTCTTGGACAATTTTTTTAGGGTGTGTTCCCCATATCCATTACTTGGGGTTATTATGGAATCACCTCCTACACACAGGACAGTTATCCCTTCAGCAGGAATTCTTAGACAGAGTTAATAGAATCCTTCTGTGAGGCCTGGAGTGTGATCCTCTATTCATCTTTGTGCCTTAGGTGGAGATCTTGGTATCATCATGACCAACACTATGTAGGTGTCCATCCCATAATTATAGGGTTAATCCAGATTGAGTTGTTGGTATACCCCATGGACTTGGGTGTGATCCTCATTTGTGTATCATATCTCTTTAGAATTTAGTGTATACTTTTATGACGAGACTCTACAAGAACTACCTCTCAGATTAAAATCATTAGTGATATTAGAATCATGGAGTGTGTTCTCATGAATGAATTCTTGTAGAACCTTTGAGCTAGAATCCTAGGTTGGCATTACGGTTGTGGCTTCACCTTTATGACTATGTGTTTTATTGAGTATATCTGGATATTCTTTTTATATGTGTTATAGACATATACCTATGTAGAGATAATTGTTATATATTTTTTGTATTCTGTGTGGTTTTTTAGTGTCCTAATTATTATTATTATACTCACTCATGCATGGGATTTTCCCAAGAAATTGGTCTCTTTTGTAGATTATCTACCTTTTGACAGAGTCCTATATGAACTATGACCAAATGGTGATTAGTGAGACTGAACAGACTGAGGTATATTCCTATGGAATCTTCATAACAGTCCCCATAATTTATTTCAGGTTGGGATTTTTTTAGACTCTTTATGGTGGTCTTATATTTGGACCTATTTACTTTACTTTACTTCTTGTTGTAATCTAGTTGGGAGATTTAAATTTATGCATGCATGGTTGTTCAAATTTTTTTACATTTCAGAATTGTATTGGCTTGGAGATGTGTGTGTGTTTGTGGGTAATTAGGATAAGGCCTCCCATGTTGGGGATATTCCTACTCAAAACTAGTCACCAGCCCATGTCCTGTTGGAGGAAGGCTCGGCGAGTTTCAACATGGATCCATTGGGACAGGTCTTGAGAGAGTGATATAAGAGTCAGTCATTTATACCGTAGGACTGAAGTTTGTGATATTGGTTTGGGGAAACAGTGTTGAGTGTTTCGAGTTTGACTTTTAGGACAAGATCACCATTTTTGGTGTGGAAGCTAGTGTATCTGTACACTAGGACTTTGATAACCTTCTTTCAAACTCAGTACATGATAACATTGGTTGTAGGGAAAATAATTATCCATGAATCATATAATAATGTGTTTTGGTTTCCATGTACTTCTTAATTCAGCTCCCCAGATATACTCATTTACCTTAGTACATCTTATTTACTTTGAGGATGCCTTTCTGACATATTCCAACTAGGATTAAACATCATGATCATGAGGATGATCCCCTCAATGATGATCCATTGATATAGGGACTAGTTCTAGAGATGTTAAATCTAGTTCATCTATCAGCTATACCACCTCATGTTGATTAGGAGATAGAACCCGTAGTAATATCATATGATATGCACAAGATGAGCACACTTCATGAGTTTTAGAGACAGATACCCCTTAGGATCTAAGGTGAGCTCAACTCACATGCATCTGAGGACTATCTTGAGGTGGTGACGTGGGTTTTCTAACTAGTCAGGACACTAGCAGATCCGATGGTGGTCCTAGAAATGAGCCTTTTCCATGGTTCATCGAGACAATGGTGGGGGTTAGTCACCCAATATAATGATGATGTGCCTCTTAAGTGATTATAGTTTGAGTTCTTTTTTAGATAGGAGTTATATCCAACTATGTTGAGGGTTGTACATATCTATGAGATTCTATATCTCTAATAGGGAAGCACAAAAGTAGTTGATTACTCATTGAGGTTTACCAACCTCTCCATGTACTCACTAAATATGGTTCGAGATAAGTTCTTCGGGGCTCAGACCTTCAAGAGAGGACAATGTATAGACATATGTTATAGTGTTATCCCTAGATGCACTCTTACCTATGATGGGGTTCTAGTTCGATCTTTGGTGGTTGAAATTTTCTTGGATGAGTAGACATAGCCAGTTGTTACTGGTAATGGGAAGATAGGAGTAGAGGCCTTAGAAGCATGGAGATGATGTGAGTCCTAGGGACATTATTATGAGAGATGCTTCAGGAGGAGGTCTCAGGATTGAGGTTATGTGGTTTAGGACTCACCATGTTGGTCCATTAAGACAATAGAGAGGTTGTGTTACTCTTGTGACAATAGGTGACATCCTGCCTGATGAAAATAACAGGTAGACCGTGGATGGGCTTCCGAGATATAGGCAGTGGTAGGATCAGGTAGGTATATAGAGTGTTGTACATGGTAGAGGATATAAGATAACATCAGTAGGTGGTAGACACTTTTACTTATGACCACCACCACCCCTAGCTGGTCAGCATGATGTTGAGGGGCCTAGAGGATAAGGGTGGGAATAGTTTCAGGTGGTAAAATATTACGACCTAGAGGCTCCATGAATGATTCAAGGTATGATATGTGTATTTTATACCTTAGCATTAGTTGTAATAAACATAGGTTCTAGTCATTAATTTCTTTCCACATATCTTGTTTGAGACTTAGAGATTCTTATTGAGCCCTTATATCGACCCTTGTGCTTGGAGACTCCTACTAGAGATGACTCAGTGATCATACACTTGTGTCAATAGTGTGACCTAAATCTTGGAGGTGATATTTTATGTTAGGATATTTTTGTATTAGTGATTATTCCTTATGAAATAATATTAGGTATGAACTATCAATTTATAGTTCATGCCCATATTGAATATTTTGTATAGAGGATGTGGTGTGTCTGTAGCGATGGGACCAGGTTTTACTTTATGGGTAAAAAGGAAAACCAGAAAGTGTAGGATGGACTCATGAATAAGATGGTGCAGTCTATTACTCATCATTTGTCTAGAATGAATCTTTGTGTAGTG
This sequence comes from Viscum album, assembly GCA_963277665.1. NCBI lineage: Eukaryota > Viridiplantae > Streptophyta > Magnoliopsida > Santalales > Viscaceae > Viscum > Viscum album. Next base: position 684,763,069 of record OY728156.1, on the reverse strand, counting down.
GATGTTATTATTTTTCTGTTCTATATAGTGGTAGTAATGTATGAGGACATATAACCTGAGGATGATCTAGGCTTACCTCCCTGCCGATATATAGACTTCTACATTAACCTACACCCCAGGATAGCACTGATATATATGTTAGTATATCAAGAAAATCCTATAGTGATTTTTGATTAGAGGATGTAGTTAGATGGCTTTCAGAATAAGGTCTTTGTTAGACTTAGTGTTTCACCTTGTATATCCCTAGTTTATTTTTACCAAGAAGGTGGATGGAAGCTTGAGGTTATTTGTAGACTACTGGTTCTTGAACCAAGTGACCATGAAGAAAAAGTATCCACTACCAAGGATAGATGACCTATTTGATTAGTTGAGATGGGTGTGATGGTTCTCAAAGTTTTACCTCAGGTCAGGCTATCACCAGTTGTGAGTATGTGATAAGGATATACCAAAGACTCCATTTAGATTTTTATATGGTCCCTAAGAGTACATGGTGACGCCTTTTGGCATGATGAATACCCTAGTAGTGTTCATGGGAATCATTGAATAGATTTTTATGCCCTTATTAGACCATTTCATGGTAGTCTTCAACGATTATATCCTTGTGTACTAATCATCCAAGGAGGAGAAAATAAGATAATTTAATATGGTTATGTGTGTACTTCGAGAGCACCAAATTTATGAAAATATCTCAAATTGTTATTTTGGATACATGAGTTCCACATCCTAAGACATGTTATCTCAGCAGATGGTGTAGCAGTGGACCCAAACAATGTCAAGGTAGTGTTATCTTGGGATCCACCCAAGAGTGTGAAGGAGGTGAAAATATTCCTTGTGTTGGTAGGATATTACTATAGATTCATACCTGACTTCTATAGGATATTAACTCCCATTACAATTTTGACATGAAAGGGGAATCCTTTCATGTGGAAATAGAGTATACACTAGATATTCAACAGTTGAGGTAGATTTTTATGATCTCTCCCATCTTAAGATTGTCAAATGAGGGTGTGAAGTATATAGTGTTCTACAATGCATCAAAAATTGGGCTTGGTTTTGTTTTGATGAAAAGGAAATTGGTGATTTCTTATAGTTCACATCAGTTGAGACCACATGAAAATAACTACATGACCCATGATCTTGGGTTATCAGTGGTAGTATTTTCACTAAAGATGTGGAAACACTACCTGATGGTAGAGTGTTTTATCATCTATTATGATCATAAGAGTCTCAAGTATATCTTCTCTAAGAAGGATCTTAACATGAGATAATGAAAATGGATATAGTTCCTCTAGGATTAGGACTTTGATATTTTCTATACTCCTGGGAATGGGAATGTAGTAGAAAATTCTCTCAATAAGAGATCTTGTTTTCAGTTACTAAATGAGACTTCCGAGTAGTTGGTATCATTGCATTTATCCTTTTTGGATAGTGATAGAGCATCTTACCTCTAGTTGATTGTTTTTATCCCTTTGATATTTTAGTGATTTAGGCAAGAATAGCTTCAGGATGTCAACTATGATACCCTATGTACTCAGATAACCATTGGATTTTCTGAATATGGGGATCATTTTGTTCTTTTCAGATGGGGCATGATGGTACCAGTGACGTTGTGGGAGTAGGTTATGAGAAAGTTTTATACATTTTCTTTGGAAATATATCCAGTGATGTAAAATATGTATTGGGACCTTAGAAGTTATTTTTTGTGTCCAGGGATGAAGAAGGGAGTTGCATAGTTTGTTTCTCAATGTCTTACTTTTCATCAAGTGAAGGTTGAGCACTAAGTTTCTGTGGGTTTAGCTCAACCCATTGAGGTTATAAAGTAGAAGTAGGATGGAATCTCCATGGAATTCTTAATGATCTTACCATGTACATCTAGGGTACACAATTCCACCTGGGTGATCGTAGATTGACTCACCAAGTTGGACCAATTCTTATCTATTCAGGAGAAAATTTCAGTAAAGATATTGGCATGACTCTAGTTGCAGGAGATAGTCTGAATCTGGGGAGTTCCCTTGACGGTCATTTTTGAAAATTATGCTAACTTAACTTCTTGGATATGTAAGGTAATTTAATATGTGTTTGGGAATTAGTTACAATTAAGCATATTATTTCACCCCAAGTTAGATGGCTAGACTGAGTGGACCATTCGGGTTCGAGAAGACGTGTTTTTGAGCTTACATGTTGAGGAGGGAGACCATTTTTTCTATGGTTTTCACCTCGATGTAGATTATGGAGATTTAGATAGGGTGGTAAGTTATCTTCAAGATTCATTAGGAATTTATAGATACTATGTATAGTTCTTGAGTTGGTGTACCACTTAACTCTACCTCCACAATTAGACCAGCTACATAAATTCTTCAACGTGTCATAGTTCAGGAGGTATGTGTGACATCCAGTACCTAGTAATGTGAAATGGGTGGGTCGGGCTAGGGTGATCCAAAACCACACGAGCCTAAGCTCGTGTTGGCTTAAACCCACAAAATACTGCATTACAAACGGGTGGATTTTTCAAACCCACCCCACCCCGCAGCAGATGCAGGAAAGCCCACGGGCAACCCACATTTGTTATTGTTTTTATATTTTTTAAAATTTTAATATTCCTATAAAAATATGCATGTAAATAATTTTTGGTTTCCATTCCATGTAACTGCAAAAACAAGCATTTAAAGAATTTATAATTTCAATTCATGAAAGATTTACTAAGATAAAAATATAAAAACCAATATAAAAAATATAGGATACAAATGGTGATATAAAGAGGGACGATGAGGAGACAGTACAATGGACGACAAGGGTGGGGTTGAAGCAGGGGGAAACGAGATGGTGGAAGTTGGACGAAGTAGGGGGGAATGGGGAAGGTGGGAGATATGGGACAACGGGAGTAGGATGACAGGGGACAAGGAGAATTCAGGTGTCATAGAACGGATGATGAGGGTGGGGGTGATAGGATGATGGATGTCGGAGGATGAAAAAAGCCGGGGGGATACAGGAATGCAGACATCAGAATAATTAGGGGGCTATGGAGCAGTCATAAGTCTAATGAATAGGGAGATGAAGAAGGCAAGGGAGACCTAGAAGATGGACATCAGACAGTGGACGAAGTAGGTTGGGAAGATGGAACGGCAATGGAAGCAGATAGAAGGACAGGGCGACGAGATGATGAGGGCTTGGAGACGGTGGATGGAGTCTGAGGATGTCTGCAAAGGGACTAGAACATTGGGTTTGGATAGATGGGGTGGGATATGGTGAATCTTGGTAGCAATAGTGAGGCAATCGTGGTGGTGGTGGCATCGAATATGGGGAGAGGGAGGTGAGTGATAGTAGGTGTTGTGAAACATTTGGTTAAAAAATTAAATATTAAGAGTGGAGTGGCCAGATATGGAGGGAGGAGAGCGAGGAATACATTGGAAAATTGGATGGGAAGGGAGGATTTCCGAGGCATGGATTTCTTTCACATGTAGCCTCCTGCATCAGAATACTAGCACTGAGAAAGTAAGGCACTGCATCGGTAATGTGTTTTTTACCAAAAAAAAAACAAAAACCCTCGGTCCAATACATATCCACATAGGTTTACGCGCATGAGTCAGCTACCCATGTGGGCAGTCCTCATAAGCCCACTTTTGATATGGTAATTTTGTAAGAATCTCTCCCCACCCCAAACCCATTTTTCCCTTAGGTATGCGGCCCATTTTGCATTTCTACCTGGACCCAGCTTCCATGCAAACTGTTCCCCCAGCCCGGTTGTCCACATGACCCCTAGAGCGTCTCCCGTTAAGCTAGGTGATGTCAACTAGAAGTAGAGGTGTGAAGGTAAATAGGTGAGGGGAATATATCCCCATTTCAGAGTACATTGTGGATGTAACAACAATATACAATAGAGGAAACAAAAACATACAAACAAATGAAGTAAACATTAGAAGACAGAATAATATAACAAAATCCTCATAATAAGTGTGTGATACAGATATGCATGTATGACGTGCTAGTACAAAAATGGGAATAGGAAATAAGAAGTAAAAATACAATACAAGGAACAAAGTAAACAAAATCTTAAAAGCTACTCCATATAATCTTTAGCCTAAGCCCACTCCTCTTCTCCTAAGATCTAGATATCACTAAGAATCAACAGTTGGAAGAGTGGTGTCTTCCCTTATCCATACCTGTAGGTAAACAGTCTTCTTGGGTGCTAAAGGTGGATCGATTAGGGTGTGAGATAAATCTCAGTATGCCACCACCAATGGTGTCTATGAGTGATCCGAGTGGCACTCTTAAGTAAATAGTGTGAATCCAACAACAAGAAAGTAAATAAATATAGAATAAACAATAAAACTCTTGCTCATGTTCTTAAGGGACACCTGGAAGTTCTACCTGCTTCATCTAAATGTTGGTATGTCTGATTAGATCACTAGATATATATATATATATAGGTTATCACTATCATGAGATAATAATTCCTCTCGTCCATTCATGTATACAGTAATTGGCATGGGGTAAGAATACCTCCCACCCATAGTAGATATTTGCATGCGGTAAGATTGTCTCTCATCCATATGTAGGTTATAACTATCATGGGGTAAGAATGCCTCCCAGCCATATAAGATATTGGAATGGGGTAAGAATTCCTCCCATCCACATAGAATTTATAAGTAGCATGGGGTAAGAATGCCTCCCTCCCATAAACACAAGAGGTTAGAAATGGTGTGGGGTAATAATTACTCCCACCCATACATTTCATAAGTGGCATGGGGTATGAATGCCTCACATACACTAATTTACATTGTAAGTCATAAGAATAGTAATTCCATAATCATTTTAATTATATAGTGTAAGTAAAACCATCTCAGATCATTTCAAATTAAACCAAAAAACTAATTAAGCATTGAATTTAAAATCAATCAAGATAAGGGAAATCCACACCATCCATTATTACCATTCTATTTAATCCAAATCAATTTAAATTTTTAGGCTAACTCATCCTATCCACCCTATAAATCCAACCATCCAATTTTCTTAACATGGAAAATTCATTTCAAATCAAGGTGTTAAGGTCTAAATGTTGAAGTTAAATACTCACATACCCATTTGGAGAATTCTTAAAAAAAGGTCTAAGAACAATTGAGTCACATTGGTACACTCTAAATACACATGGGAAAAAGGCTAATTAAATAAAAAACTAAGCCGGTAACTACAAACCATAAATAGACATTTTGGAAAAATTGGTCGGAAATAGACAATTTGGGTGGAACACCCCTTGGGTTTCCATATGAAGAAAGGGTGTTCTATAAACATCTAATCATGATTCATTTAACCTATTTCATTGTACTAGGGTTAATTATAAAAGAATTAATCAACACAATGGGGGATCTCAGTAAAGGTCGGCTCATGGTATGAAAGAATAAATACAAAATAGAAAAAACTCAAAAGGGAAACTATGTGACCACCTACCTTAGGACCATATACTATGACTCACTAATTATTGACCTCATATTCAGAGTAGGTTTGAGTAGATATAAGTTTTCTTCCAACACCCTGAAAATAGGGTGAATGAGCCTGTATCTAAATAGACCAATAAATGGTGAAATTTAGTAAGGAAGGAGAAGCACATGGGGTTATCCTTAACTTGGCATATTCAACGCTTCTCTTGAATCAAGAATCAATCACAAGATAGAGAAGTGGAAATATATTGATGTAGAATAGGTGTTGATATCTCAAGGAGGGTGGTGTGTGGGTTCTGTCTAGAGGAAGGGGAAGAAAAATGAAATTAGAACTTAAATGAAGGGATGGGTAAAATTTTAATTTTTTGCTTAAAACTGGATTGAATGATTTATTCACATGGTTTAACAAACCATTCAAAAAATGTATGCAAGTTTATACCCCTTTCATACAAGTTCTCATGGTCTCTGTGCATGGTTTCCCAAACCGTGCACACACCGTGTGTAACTCACTGCTTCCCTGGGCACAGTGCACGGCCTCTGCACATGGTTTCACTAACCATGCTTAGACTATGCAGATGGGCTCTACAACCCTCTATAAATGGTCACATGATCATGTGACTAGGTCACACAGTTTCATAAAAACCTTGAGGCTCATCCTGCTTTCCCTTTTTCGGATCCCCTGGCTTCAGAAGGTCCCCAAACGCTTATGTGACCTCCTTAGCTTGATTAACAGATTTCATTAGGATCATTTAATACATTCAAAAAGAAAAACTAATTATCCATACCTTGGTCAAAGAGTCGGGTTGTTACAACCTGCTCTCCTTATATAAACTCATCCCCAAGTTTCCCTTATATGGATAAAGAGGTATTATCAGCAAAGAGTTCCAACCATTGAGATCGTACATCAGCTTCCCACTCCTAGGTCTCATCTTGTACCCATTCGTTCTACCATAATACCCGTACAAGAGGGATGGACCTACCTCAATGTTTCTTCACACTCTGATCAAAAATTAAAAATGGGTACTCTTCAAAAAAATTATCCATATCCAACTCAAATTCATTAGGATGGAATATTTAAGATGGGTCTAGATAATATCGGTGAAGCTGAGATACATAAAATGCATCATGCATAGACCGGTATCTCTGAGGAAGTGCCAACTGGTAATCCACTGGTATGATCCACTTCAAAACCTCAAAGGGTCCAAAAAAATATCATTTATAGCTTACCCTTTCTTCTGTATATGTCTATGCCCCAACCTGGGTGAGAATTTCAAGAAATCCCAGTCTTGAACCTCAAACTCAAGAGTTTGTCGGTGTCTGTTGGCATAAGACTGCTATCTACACTAAGCTGTCAACATACACTTCTAAATCATCTGGACATGCTCTGAAGTTTCCTACACAAGATGAGTCCAAGAATAGTTATTTCCCCTAAATTTAACCAACACAGAGGGTATCTAAAAGGCCTACCATATAAGGATTCTTTGAGATCCATCTCAATGGTAGCCTAAATTTGTTGTTATACGCAAACTCGACGAGGAGAATTTGTTTCTCCTAGGAACCCCCAAAGTCAAGAACAAATGCATGGAGAATATTATCAAGCACCTGAATTGTATGATCCATCTATCCATCAGTCTAAGGGTGATAGGCCAGACTCAAAAGTAACCATGTACTCAAGGCCTTCTGCAACCCCTTCCAAAACTGTGAAGTGAAACGAGCATCTCTATTGTAAATGATAAAATGATGTGATCCACGAAGACGTACCACCTACTTGACATACATTATTCATATGTCATAAAAAAGGTCTCTTTAATAGATAAGAAGTGTGTGACTTTCATCATATAGTCAACGACAACCCAAACTGCGTCATTTCCACAAGGTGATCTGGGTAAACCACTCAATAATTACATCAACACATCATCCTATTTCCACTCAGGAATGGAAAATGGATGAAGAAGCTCTATTGGATGATAATATTATACCTTCACCTTCTGAGAGGTGGAGCATCATGTAATGAAACTGGATATATCACTTTTAATACTAGGAAACCAATATTGACGTTGTAAATCCCAATGAATTTTAGTGTCACGTGGGTGAACCACCCATGTCAAGGCATGGAAATTCCTCATCAACTCCTCTTGTATGTCTATAGGGACCCATATATGACCATATAATAAAAGGGTATCATCCCCATTGATAGTCTAATTAGACGATGTATCATTATTGGAGACACTTTCCCATAAGACGATCCCTTCAGGAACAAAGAGTTGTCTTGACCTTACTCATTCCATAAGAGAGCATGTCACCGCTAAGGCTAGGAGAATAGTCTAACAATGGTCCTCTTGAACATCAATGTTCATCTCTAAGAATAATTCCATAATATTCCATTCATCACTGGACTCCTGAACTACCTATGTCAGAGTATTTAGGCTCAGAGCATCAGATACTGAATTCCCCTTCCCTAGAGTGTAGGCAAGATCAAAATCAAACGATTGTAGCTACTCGACCCACCTACGCTGCCAAGATTCAAATATCACTGAGTGGATATGTATTTGAGGATTATTTGGTCAATGAAAACCACAAAATTCTCTGCTAATAGATAGTATCTCCAACAATTTAAGGCATGGACAACAACAGTAAGCTCAAGGTTGTGTGTTGGGTAATTCCTTTCATGAGGCCTTACGTGATGAGATCCATACCCAACAACTCACTCATCCTGCATCAGAACAGCTCTAATCATGATACCTGATGTGTCACAATAGAATTTATAAGCCCTACCTAGATCTAACAGAATCAATATTGGCACTAAAGTAATTTTTACCTTCAACTCTTGAAAAGATTCTTCATAAGATACAGACCATTTGAACTTCACACCCTTCTTCGTCAAGCCTGTAAGAGGCACCAAAAGGAATGAAAAATCCTAAATGAAATATCTGTAGTATCCAAAAATCCCCGTGAAGCTACAAATATCAAATATATTCTTGGGATGATCCCAAGAAACCACAACACTCACTTTCATCCGGTCAACAGAAACTCCTGACTCTGATATGATATGACCGAGGAAGTGAACTTTATTGATCCAGAAGTGTCATTTACTAATCCTAGCATAGATCTGAGGCTCTATCAAGGTATTCAGCACAATCTCAAGATAGGTTTTGTGGTCATGTCTCAATTGATAATACACTAAGATATCATCAATAAATAAAACCACAAATGAATCCATAAATTGGTGGAAAACCCAATTCATAAGATCCATAAAGATAAAAGGTATGTTTGTGAGTCCAAACAGCATAACTAGGTACTCGTAGAGACAATACCTACTCTGAAAATTTTTATGAGGTATGTTTGAAGTCCTAAAACACACCTGATGATAGACTAACCTCAAATATATCTTTGAAAACACCTTCTCTCCTCAAAGATGATCAAGGAGATCATCTATACTAGTAAAGGGATACTAATTCTTAAAAGTCAGATAATTCAACTAATGGTAATCCACAAAAATACTAAGGGTACCATCTGCCTTCTTGGAAAAGAGTATAGGTGAACCCCAAGGAGAATTATTGAGGCATATAAAACCTTCTTCCTCCTAATACTCCAACTTATTCTTGAGAACCAGAAGCTTCTTAGGTTTCATTCTATACAGAGTAATGGTTACATTTGTTTCCCCTAGAATAAGTTCAATAGTAAACTCTACGTATCTCACTTTATGTTGACTAGATAAGTCGTCAGGAAAAACTTCTCTGAAACCCTCTACTACTGGATAGAAAATGGAGGGTTTCAACCTCTGGTCATCAAGGTAAAGACTAGAAACATGTGTCGTAACACTACCCAACCTCTACTACTTGAGTCCCTCTCATGTCGCACTAAGATCCCATTCTCGCTTATATACATGCATAATGCCCTCTAGTGATGTAAACGTCACCCTCTGATGATAGCTGTCAATGTGGACTCTATAGGGAACTAACCAGTCCATCTCAATGATTATATCAAAATCTATCAGTACGAGAACATACAGGTTCTATTCAAAAAGGTAACCACCTATCTAAAGGGGGAAACTCTGATAGCAGAGAATTCCCCCTAAACGGTTACATAAGGTCTTATGTAACATCATAATTCCATGATAGTTTTCAACATCGAGGCCCAAAATCCCAGTGATTTACTTGGATATGAATGAGTGAGATGCACCTATATCAAACAAATAAGATACTAAAATTTTTACTACCATAATAGTACCTCATATAGTAGATGGTCTGGTGCTCTACTCCTACATCATAGGTTGGACTTCAAGTAACTGGCATGTACCGTGGCCCTGAGTCACTACTTGACTACCCTAAGCAGTCCCGTTTTACTAGCACTGAGGACCATAAGTCTGGTTTCCTCTACCTTGAACACCACCTCATCTTGACCAGTCAGTGATATTCCAGTTTTCTGACTATCGTGATCCTACTAACCCCGCTTCTAGCTAAGGAGTAGGTGTAGCTTCCTACTCACTAGGAACTGGATGTAAGGTTATATAAAAATGGTGGAGATGTCCCATCCTCCCATAGCCTCTGAACTCCTCTATATTTCACGTACACAGGCTCTTGAAATTCCCTGGTGCTCCTCACTGGTGACAGATAGTAGAAACACCAAAAAAAAGAGACTGATCACCGCTATTCCTACGAGACTCTCTAAAACATCACTTTTTTCCATAAAAAGATCCACTAGAATATTTAGGTGTCAAACTGCCCTAGATCGCACCATCTACCTATCTCATGTTTCATTCTATGATCAAGGAATGGTTGATGATTTCAAAAATGGTTTTTCAACCTGAACACATTGACTTGCGACCAGATGGCATAACACAACCTATCCTCAAATCTCCCAACAATCATAAGATCATCAGTGACTAGAGAAGTATTGAAACATTTCAGCTCAGTGAAGTGGGTTGAGTAATCCATAACTAACATAGTCCCCTACTAGGGATTCATAAACTCTATAGCTCTGTCATCCCTCAGAGTCTGGGTAAATAAGTAGTTGTAAAAGGAAGTCTAGAATTCATCCCAAACCATCTCTCTATGTTGGCATGCTTGGGTGATGACATCCGAACACCTCTTGGATGAATTTCATATCATGTAAGCAGTTAGCTTGACCATCCACTATAGAGACATCTCTAGGTGCTTGAAGATAGACAGGATCACCATGATCCATGACTCTACAGTGAGTGGTCCGCCATCTCTCGAGAAAGTAGGAGGATGTTGCTGCTGAAACTCATGATTCAACTCTACCATGATCAGGGAAGGTCACACTCTTCATTTCAGATTCTGCATCATAAGAAATAATCCCTCTCGAAACTGGGCTTCAGCATCTAATTCAGGAATATGAGGAGGAACCATAGGTGATTCGACTAGAAGACCAACTGGTGGTTCAAGTCCTGCAACCTTAGAAACATGATTTTTTCTACCTTCAAGGTGTGGGACTTGAGGACTTCCTGATGGAATAATTATAAAATTCTAAATGAATTTCTTGGAAGATATTGAAGTAATTTAGTGGATTTAATTTAAGAAACTTGGACAGGTACTAAAGCCTTCCTATGATATTGAAAAGGCCTCTCTTACTACTTCTAAATCCAGGACTAGATGTTAAAACAGACCATAATAGGCCATAAGAACAGTGAAACACAGACTAATAAGGTCTATTTTGGGTCAATTTTCTAACTTAGGTACATGTACAATGTTGTTCTCAAGTTACAAGTCATTTCAAATAGTTTAATCCATTGAAATTTCATTTTCCATCCCATAAGGGCCCAGACACCTTATGAGTCAAAATATTACACACATTTGGATGTCATTTTTAATTAAAATTTTCTTATCCATGTGATTATATCATTCCTAAGATGGTTGAGTTAGTTGTAATTCCATTTTATTATCCATAAGGGTCCATACACCTTACCATATAATGATCCAAATCTTGAAAAAAAATAAGCATAATTATATATGTAAAATAAGTAACAACAATATGCAATAGGAAAATCTTGCTAGAAATTTAAATGTGATGTGGGAAGATGCATGGTCTATTCATATTGTGCTTATTTTGATGCATGTTTTGACACATAACCCTCATTTCCTCAGGTTCAACAATGAAATAACAATTATAATATCAATAATTTAAATAACATCATAAAACATGTGATGCACCCAATAGTGAAATTATATCAACAGTAATAGTATAAAAAATAACAGAAATAATTCAAGTAACTTGGTCCTTACCTCATACCTAAGTTTTCAACTCCCAAGCATGGCTTGTGTCTAAGTTCCAATCATTCCCAATCTCCAAAAAATTATCTCCAAATAGTAAATCAAGAAAAGGAAACCCCTCTGATACCACTTTGTGATATCCCAAACCCGGCTTCCACACAACCTGTGCACCAAGCCTGGTTGGCCACATGGCCCCTGGAATGTCACCCCTTAAGCCAGGGGATTCTTACTAGCATCAGGGTGTGAAAGTAAATCAGCGGGGAGACTATACCCCCATGTCAGAGTACACAGTAGATGTAACAACAACATACAATAGCAGAAAAATAAACACATAGATAGATGAAGTAAAGAGAATAAGACTGAATAATATAACAAAAGCCTCATATATAATGTCTGATGCAGATATACATGCATGACATGCTAGTACAAAATGTGAATAGGAAACAAGAAGCAGGCCTACAATACAAGGCACAAAAGTAAACCAAATCCCAAAGGATGCTCCATGGCATCTCAAGCCTAAGTAGAGTCCTCCACTCCTAAGCTCTATCTATCAATAAGAATCAATATCCAGAAGAGTGGTGTTTTCCTTTATCCATACTTGTAGGCAAATAGTCTGCTCCGGTGCCAAAGGTGTCCCGAGTAGGGTGTGAGATAAATCTCAGTAGGCTACCACCAATGGTGTCTATGTGTGATCTGAGTGGAACTTATAAGTAAACAGTGTGTAGCCAACATCAAGAAAGTAAAGATATATATAATAAACAATCAACCTCTTTCTCATGTTCCTAAGGGACACCTATCATTTCTACCTACTTCAGTTAAACACTGATATGTCAGATAAGATCACTATATATATATATATAGGTTATCACTGTAACAAAGTAAGAATGCCTCTCATCCATACATTTATATAGTAACTAACATGGGTTAATAATGCCTCACACCCATAGTAGATACTATCATGGAGTAAGAATCCCCCCCCCATACATACAAATGTTATAACTATCATGGGGTAAGAATGTCTCATGTCCATCGAAGATACTAGCATGGGGTAAGAATGCCTCCCATCCACAGATAATTTATAACTAGTACATGGTTAGAATGCCTCTCAACCACATACATAAGAGGTTATCAATGTCATGGGGTAATAATGCCTCCCACCCATACATTTCTTAAGTTTCATGGGGTTTGAATTCCTCCCAACCACACATTTACATTGTAATTCATAAGCATAGTAATGACATAAGCATTTAAATTATATAGTGTGAAGAAAAATATCCAACGTCATTTCAAATTAAACCATCAAACCAATTATCCATTTCCATTAGAATCAATCAAAATAAGTGAAAAGCCATTTCATCCCTTATTAACATTCTATTTGATCCAAATAAATTTTATGGTTTAGGCCAACTCATCCTAGCCAACCTATAAAGCTTACCATCCAATTTTCCTAACATGGAAAATCCATTTCAAATCAAGATGTCAAGGTCCAAATGTTGAATTCAAATACTCACTTACCCATTTGGCCAATTCTTAACCAAAATGGTCTAAGAACCATTGAGTAACCTTTGTACACTCCATATACACAAGGTAAAAAGTCCAATTCAATTAAAAACTAAGTTGGGAACTACAAACCATAATTAGACATTTTGGAAATATTGGAATAAAATGGACGATTTGGGTGGTACACCCCTTAGGTGTCCATATAAATAAAGGGTGTTCTATAAACCCCTAATAATGATTCATTTAACCTATGTCATCATGGTAGGGTTAATTAGACATGAATGAATCAACACAACAGGGGATCTCGACAAAGTCCAGCTTGCGGTATGATGGAATAAATATGAAACATCCAAAACTCAAAAGGAAAAAATATGTGACCAGCTAACTTAGGGTCATATACAATTCCTCGCTGATTATTGAACTCATATTTGAAGCAGGTTAGAGTATATCTGAGTTTCCTTCCAACACCCTAAAAATAGGGTGAATGATCCTACATCTAAATAGAACAACAGGTTGTGAAATTTAGCGAGGAAGGAGAATCATGAGAGTTTATCCTTACCTTGGAATATCCAACACTTCTCTCTGATCAAGAATTGGTTTCTAGATGGAGGAGTGGAAATATATTGAAGGAGAAGAGGGGTTGAGATCTCAATGAGGGTGGTGCGTGGGGTCTACTTGCAGAAAAGAGAAGAAAAAGGAAATTATAACATAAATTAAGGGAGAGGTAAAATAATCATTTTCCCAATAAAATGGGGTTGCACGGTTTCTGCACACAGTTTTGAAAACCTTGTGCAAGGATTTTCCCCATTCCTACAGGTCCTCACGGTCTCTACACACGGTTTCCCAAACTATGTGTACATTGTACATAACTCACTGCTTCACATGGCACACCACACAGCCTCTGCGCACAGTTTCACCATATGTAAATTGTTCATATGGGCTCTACAACCCTCTACAAATGGACACACAGCTATGCACCCGGGTCTCAGGGTTGTAGACAGACTGTGCGACCCAGCCTACATTCCCCTTTTCAAAGCCCCGAGCTCTGAAAGTTCCCTAGACACTCCTGTGACCTCCTTATCTTTATTACCATACATTAAGAAAAAAAATAATGATTATTACCTTTTTCAAAGATTCAGGTCATTATAGTACATGCATGACCAATTGCACATTATCGACTGAGGTGAGACGAACATTGAGTATGGGGATACCTTTAATGAGAACTCAGTAGAGATCGAGGGTTGGAAAGATAGGATCCTTCATGGGTTATAAATTACATTGGTTCATGTTTGGTGGAATCATGGGAATCTTTAGGAGAGAACATGGGAGCAGGAGGCTCAAATTTATGCTTAGTACCCAAATCCCTTTGTGTATCCCTTTTTTGGACGTTTGGGACATAAAACTCCAAGTTTGGGAGAATGTAATGACTCGTATTTTTCATGTATTATTTTTTGATATTTTATAGATTATTTTTTAGATAAGGAGCTGATGCGGCATGTGATTTTGAGGCCCAGTGTGTCCAGAATATATGTTTTAAATATATAAAATATATTAAATAGCACATGTGAGTAGTTTTATTGGAAAAATATAATAACTTCTCAATGGGGGTTCATCTTAGAAATATGATGGGTCCATTGATTTCAGAATGCGGTTTTTATCTTATGTGCGACATAACCTTTGTCGGCACAGGGAATTTGTGGAAAAGACTTCGTGAGCGTGAAAATAAAAAAAATAATTCAATAAATTATTTTATTTTTATTTCATTGATGTAGCGACTAGAGTGTCTTTAAGTAGACCATTATGATGGAATTATAGGGTTATACACATAACTTTGGAGCCATTGGATAACCCTTGGAGAGAGCATTGTAGGATCTCTCTCAGGTGAACATCAATCGAATCAAAGATTAGAAATCGGTGGGTAGTGAGATTAAAATATCTCACCAATGAAAATGATGTAGTCTCATTATTCATCAGTAATAGATCAATATCAAGGTAGCATTTTTTTTATTCTTCCCCATTTTCTATTCCTATAATGAATGAAAATCAATTAGAAAATAAATTGATCTTCAGTTCAGTCATCTTACGGGACAGGTTTATTTGTAGGGTTGGTTTGGGAGTTTCAATCATTTTTTATTGATTATTTTCTTATAATTCTAATGGTGATGGATTGAGTCCAACATGAAAATTTTAAGAGGTTCATTCCTCATGTTTTTTGTTATTCATTTCTCCCATATTTCATTATTCATCACAGGTATTCTTTTTGACCCATGGTTTGACATCCACCGATAAATTAATTGTTGTGCATCTCTTTCTTATAACAATGGTTCAATATTTTAAATCTAGGATCATCACAACACAATGGTGGATAAAATGGTTTGGGATTCCCTATTTCTTGTTCTTTGTAAAGTAATGAAGAAAGAATAATATGGTCATTTTTTCAAATTAATTAAAGGATTGGAATCCAAAAATTGGTTGTGGAGAGGTTCAACTGGAATGGATCCACTATTTCTGTAAATAATAAAGATGTATTTCGATGTGGGGGTGGTGCGGATGCACGTAGAAGAAATAACTAGTAGGATTCTACAAATCCTAATCCACATGGCTTGTAATTTGGTATTACATGGTGTGTGGATCCCTCCTAGAAGCATCTAGGATTTTGGGGGAAAGATAAGAATCACATGGTGTGTGACCCTCCCTCGTGGATCGGCGTGTACCTCAGAGTGTACATGGATATGGTCTGGAGTACATGAGCATGGGCATGCCATGTAATACTATATAGAGATGGCCTATGAAACATGTACATGGTATAATCCATATACTGGAACATGGGAAGAAGTACACTAGCAGTATCACGTCCTGTACTTCCACACGAAAATGGACACAGGTTGTTTACATGGGCAGGACCCATTGAGTTAAAGGGACACGGTGTTTAACCCTACTATATGTTGTTTAATCCTAAAAATTTTTCTTGGACCCATTATCCTATGCATATTTTACAAGTTTCATTAAGGGGATTTTTCTATATCCATTTCATGGGGGTTAGTATGGAATCACCTCCTACACATAAGATAGTGATCTCTTCAGCGGAACTTCTTGGATAGAGTTGTTGGAATCCTTTCATGAGGCTCAGAGTGAGATCCTAGAGTTCTTGGTATCCTTGTGACCAATACTACATGGTAATTTATCCTATACTTAGTGGGTTAATATATATTGAGTTGTTATTATACCTCATGACCATGGGTGTGATACTCATCTGTGTATCATATCTCTTTATACTTCAGTGTATACTTATATAATAAGACCCATTAACCACTACCTCTTCAATAGATGTCGTCGGTGATATCAGACTCATGGATTGTGTTCTTCTAGATGAGTTCTTGTGGAACTTTTAAGCTAGAATCCTAGGCTAGAATTATAGTTATTACTTTACGTTTTATATCATGAGTCTTTGTTGAGTATATATGGATATTATTGTTATTTCTATTATAGACATATACCTATGTAGATTTGACTGTTATTCCTTTACTGTATGATTTTTAGTTTTGGGGTTTACTATTGAGATATTGTTATACTCACCCCAATATGGGATTTTCCAGCTTGTGTCATGTCTTTTTTAGATGATCAACCTTTTAATAGAGACCTAGATGGACTAGGACCAGATGGATCTTAGTAAGACCAGAAAGACCGAGGTGTGTTCACTAGTGCAGAAAATGTTATTTACATCACCATTTTTTACGTCAGTTATATATAACCAACGTGATAATCTGTGAAACGTGGTTTTTTATGTTGGTTATTTTATAACTGAGGTAAAAAATGTGGTGAGTAAATTTTTAACGTAGGTTATTTTAATAACTGACGTTAAAAATCGCACGCGTTCATTTTTTACATCGGTTATACATTAACCGACATAAAAAACCAAAGTGCGGTGTTTTTTATGTCGGTTATTTGATAACCAACGTAAAAAATGAGGTATGTACGAATTTTTTTCGTCGGTTATAAAATAGCTGACATAAAAAATGGCTTTTGAGGCCTTTTTGATGTCGGTTATTTGATAACCGACATAACAAAACAACCTGCAGAGTTTTTTACGCCGGTTATAAAATAACCGACGTAAAAAACTGTGATTTATGATGTATTTTTTACATCGTTTATTCTATAACTGATGTAAAAAACCAACACGCAGATTTTTTTACGTTGGTTGTAAAATAACCGACGTAAAAAAATTTGTATCTGATACATTTATAATGTTAGTTGTTATAATAACCAATGTTATAAATGTAATAAAAACAGTTTATAACATCGGTTATTAAATAACTGACATTATAAAAAATTTATAAAATTAACACACCCCGTGGATTGTAATTTATGATTTTTCGATCGACAGTATGGCGACTCATCTATCTTGCGCGGTAAACCCTAATCGACTCATCGATCTCGTTGTGTTAAAATCGTTTTTTCATCATCGTTTATCATCTTTACTCTCCTATGATCTATCATCTCAACTCGTAACACTCAGGTAAGCCTCCCACGACTTTATTTCTTTTTTTTCAGATAGTCTATATTGACGTTTTGTGATTTTTTTGTTTAAACTAGGTAAGATTCTTCGATTTTGAACCCTCTTACCTCTTTTTGCCATCATCATCTTATTTATTATCTCCAGATCTATTAGATCAACTTGCAATATTCACGTAATCCTCACCTACTTCTATTTCGTTTGTTTTTGTTTCGCGAATGCTCGACATTGATGGTAATTTTTGTTGTCATTGACAACTAATGATCTCATTCACCTATATTACTGTAATTTATATGTAAACCATTGTGATATACCCATTCCATGTACTAGTGTGATTTATTTTATAAGTATATATATGGTTTTTCATGGTGGAATGTTTTATTTGGATCCTTGGTTATTTTTATTTTGGGTATCACTTTTTTTCCATAATCTATTTACGTCACTTATTTTCGTGGACTATTATAAGTCTTAATATGCTGTTAAAACCCGATTCATTGCACAATAGAGAATTTTAGACTAGTAGGAGATACAATTCATGGTTCTCATTTTGAATAATGTCATGATACTAAAACAAGTAGCTCGAGGTAAAAATATCTAGATATGCCAAAACTAGTAGCTTGAGGTTAAAATCTCATGGTTTTGGGGGGTTGTCAAGAGGGTTGAGAGTTGTCCAGGGGGTTGGGGGCTGTCCAGGGTGTCCGTAGAGGTGGGGGGGGGGGGTAGTCCAGGGGTGTGTGGGGGGGGGGGTCAAAGGGGGTGGGTGGGCTATCCAAGGGGGTGGGGGTGGGGGTTGTCCAAGGGGGTGGGGGCATGTCCAGAGGGTTTGGGGGTTGTCCGGGGGTGGGGGGCTATCCAGAGGGTTGGGGGGTTCATGGGGGTGTCCAAGGGGGTGGGGTGGGTGTGGTGTCCATGAGGGGTGGGGTGTGCATTCTAGAGGGGTAGGGGGCTGTCCAGGGGGTGGGGGGGTTGTCCAGAGGGTTGGAGGGTGTCCAGGGGGGTGTCCAAGGGGGTAGGGGGTTGGGGGTGGAGTGCTTTCTAGAGGGGTGGGGGCTGTCCAGGGCGGTGTCCAAGGGGGTAGGGGTAGGGGTGGTGTCCAGGAGGGGTGGGGGTGCTGTTTAGTGGGGTGGGGGCTGTCCAGGGGGTGGGGGGTTGTCCAGAGGGTTGGGGGTGTCCATGGGGGTGTCTAAGGGGGTGGGTGGGGGCTGTCCAAGGGGGTGGGGGCCTGTCCAGAGGGTTTGAGGGGTTGTCTGGGGGTGGGGGTTGTCCAAGGGGTTTGGGGGTGTCCAAGGGGGTGGGTAGGTGTGGGGGGATGTCCAAGGGGGTGGGGGCTGTCCAGAGGTTTTTGGGGGTTGTTCGGTGGGTGGGGGTTGTCCAAGGGGTTAGGGGGTGTCCAAGGGGGTGTCCAAGGGGGTGGGGGGTGGGGGTGGTGTCCAGGAGGGGTGGGGGTTGTTCTCTAGAGGGGTGGGGGCTTTCCAGGGGGTGGGGGCTGTCTAGAGGGGGTGTCCAGGGGGTTTCCAAGGGGGTAGGGGTGGGGGTGGTGTCTAGGAGGGGTGGGGTGCTGTCTAGGGGGGTGGGGTTGTCCAAGGGGTGGGGGGGGGTTGTCCAGAGGGTTGGGGGTGTCTGGGGGGTGTCCAAGGGGGTAGGGGGTGGGAGTGGGGGTGCTGTCTAGAGGGGTGGGGTGCTGTCCATGGGGGTGTCCAAGGGGGTAGGGGTGGGGGTGGTGTTCAGGAGGGGTGGGGTGCTATCTAGAGGGGTGGGTGGTTTTTCAGGGGGTGGGGGTGTCCAGGAGGGGGGAGGGTTGTCCAAGGGTGTAGTGGTGTCCATGGTGTGTCCAAGGGGGTGGGGGTGGTGTCGAGGAGGGGTGGGGGCTGTCCAAGGGTGTGGTGGTGTCCATGGGGTTTCCAAGGGGGTGGGGGTTGTACAAGGGGGTGGTGGTGTCTAGGGGGTGTCCAGGGGGTGGGGGATAAGTGTCAGTTGGTATTGACTACTGCATCATGGTTTCTGATATTATGACATGATGATTGTGTCGTGATGATTGGATTTACATTGTGATTTTCTCCATGTGAATTTTTATTTTAAATTTGATTTGATTCTCAGGTTTACTTAATTTTCTTCAATTTTCTATCAACCATTGTTGGCCCCATGGTTTTATTTGGTTCAATGGAATTTAAAACTTTTATATATAACTATATTTTGTTTTTAAAATAATATTCAAGCATGTTTTTTTAAATACGCATAGATTTGTTTTATATTTTAAAATTTTTTTACATTCAAATTATGATTTTTTTCAAATAAACATATATTTGTCTTATCTTAAAAATATATATATTTTTGATATTTGGTATAGGTAATAATGATTCAAAGTTGGATTACGGAACATCGAATGAGCAATGAATATGAGGAAGGTGTTGATGCATTTTTTGAATTTTCTAAACGAAATGTTACAAGTAGTAACATTTTTTTCTGTCCATGCCTGAAATGTTTGAATATAAAGAAGTTAAAAAGTAGAGAGATAAAAGATCATCTAATTTGTCATGGTTTTAATCTGAGTTACAGCCCTTGGATTTGGCATCATGAAATTGGAAAGAATTTTACTAATGATGATGATTCACAAGATGGTAACTCCGATGGAATTGAAAAAATGATTCGCGATATTGTAGTAGAACAAATTGAGATAGAACCGACAGTTGCGCGTCTATATGGTGATGCTGAAAAACCATTATATCCTGGTTGTACAAATTTTAAGGTTTTTTCGGCAGTGTTAAGAATTATTAACCTGAAGGCGAAACATGGATGGAGTGAGAGAAGATTTACAGAGCTTCATAATTGATGAAAGACATTCTTCCAAAAGATAACGATCTTCCAGATTCACATTATAAGGCCAAGAAAATATTATTCCCGATGGGATTGGGATACAAGAAAATACATGCCTATCCGAATGACTGCATTATATATAGGAAGGAATATGAATTTATGTTAGAGTGTCCTAAATTTGGGACATCACGGTATAAGGTGAAAGAAAAATCACAGGCCAATGTAGAGATTACAAAGATCCCTTCAAAGGTATTTTGGTATCTTCCTATAATTCATCGTTTCAAACGTTTATTTTCTAATTCACATGATGAAAAAAGGTTAATATGGCATTCTGATGAGCGAGTATGTGATGGAAAAATACGTCATCCAGCTGATTGTCCACAATGGAATAAAATTGATGCGTAGTATTCTACATTTGGAAATGAAATTAGAAATCTCAGACTAGTGTTGTGCACAGATGGAATGAATCCATACCGAACCCTCAGTAGCACACATAGTTCATGGACTGTTTTATTGGTAATTTACAACCTCTCTCCTGAATTTTTTATGAAGCGCAAATATTCCATGTTGAGTATAATGATCTCTGGTCCAAAGCAACTCGGCAATGATGTTGATGTTTACTTTTCACCGTTGATTGATTATTTGAAACTGTTATGGCCTGATGGTATTAGGGTGTATGATTCTTATAAAATGGAATATTTTAAACTATATGCAGTGCTTCTGTTCAATATAAATGACTTCCCAGCATATGGAAATTTTTCGGGATACAGTGATAAAGGGTATAAAGAATGTCCAATTTGCGAACAACAGACGTCATATTGTCAATTGGATCATGGGAGGAAAACAGTGTACATGGGTCATCGAAAGTTTTTTCCTATGGATCACACTTATATAAGACTAAAAAAGTCATTCAATGGCTCACAAAAATTTTATACTGCTCCAAAACCTTGATCCCCTAATCTATATTTTGAGAGGGTGAAAAACCTTGATGTGACATTGGGAAAGACACAGAAATCTGGTAATGATAGACATATTTGGAAGAAAAGGTCAATATTTTCTGAGCTACCATATTGAAGGTATCATGAAGTTAAACATAATATTGATTTCATGCACATGGAGAAGAATATCTGTGATTTTTTGATTGGAAAATTGTTAGATATTAAAGGAAAGACAAAAGATGGGTTGAATTCAAGATTAGACTTACTATCAATGGGAATATGTTTGGAGTTAGCTCCCACTCCTAAAGTAAGATGAACATTTCTTCCCCCGGCTTGTCATACATTATCGAAGATGGAGAAAATTATCTTTTGTCATTGTCTTCATGATATCAAAGTGCCTCAAGGTTATTCTTAAAATGTGAAAAATTTTGTCTCATTGAAGGACTTGAAGTTGATAGGTATGAAATCACATGATTGTCACGTCATGATGCAACAAATTATACCAGTTGAATTGCGTGGAATATTTCCCATCCATGTCAGAAAGACTATAATGATGTTGTGTTATTTTTTCAATTCAATTTCTAACAAGGCAATTAATGTTAATGCTTTAAAATTTTTGGAAAAGGATGCAATTTTTATACTTTGTCAATTGGAAATGTATTTTCCTCCAACTTTTTTTGATATAAGGGTGCATTTGATGATTCATCTGGTTCGAGAAATAAAGCTTTGTGCACCTTTATATCTTCGTTGGATGTATCCTTTTGAAAGGTATATGAAAATATTAAAGGGGTATGTTAAAAATCCATATTGACCTGAAGCCTCAATTATTGAAAAGTATATTTCTGAGGAGGTAGAAGAGTTTTGTATGAGCTACTTGGCTACGGAGCAACACATAGGTTTGCCTCCATCTCACCATGAACGGGTTAATAATGATGGAAAGGGGATTCGTGGCTTGAAAGTCAAATCATTTTCAGCTAAACAGATGAAGAAGTTAGAATCATACATCTTGAATAACATAGCTGATGCTCAACCGTATATCACATTGCATATTAATGAGTTGAAACAATGTCATCCAAAGAAGAAAGAAATGTGGATTTTGAATGAGCACAACAAAACTTTTTTGTCATGGTTTAAAAAGACCTTTCTTGGTAGATCATATGTATCAGAGACATTAAAATGGATAGTGGGTGGTCCATGTTTAAATGTGATAACATGGTCCGGTTATGATATTAATGGCTATACATTTCATACGAAAGCTCAGGAGAAGAGAAGTGCAGTTCAGAATAGTGGTGTATTGGTGTTTGTAGAAGCAATGCATTTTTAGAGTGCTAAGGATAAAAACCCAATTTTTCATCAAGTGCATATTATGGAGTGATTGAAGACATATGGGAGGTTGATTACTTTAAAATTAAACTTCCTGTTTTTAACTGTAAATGGTTTATCGGTAACAACAGTGTCAGACACGATGAATTTGGAAGGACACTTGTTAATCTGAATAGATTGGAAGACACATCCAATTCTTTTATAATGGCAACACATGCAAAACAAATTTTCTATGTAGTAGATCAATCAGATATGCAGTGGGCTGTTGTTTTACAAGGGAAAAACAATATGTTGGTGAGGATGAACTTGATGAAGAAGCTGATTTATGTGAGATCCCTACTTACATGGAAAGATTAACAGAACATAATGATGAACATGTTGAAGACAAGGTTTGTGCCATAAGGAACAATCACAATGAAGGAAATTGGGAAAACAATCCATTTATACATTCCTAAAATTATAGGTAACATATGTTTATTTCTTGTTTACATTTATTTTTTTCATAAAATGTTAGATATTTTAAGATTTTTCTATATTAAAACATATATTAAAACAAAATAATTATTGGTTTTTTTTTAAGTTTGTTTAGTTTACTTTATCATTTTTACCATTACATGAATTATATATCTATTATTTTTGTTCAGTGACAATTACTTTACCATGTTTACCAGGTTTACCATGTTTACCATGTTTACCATGTTTACCATGTTTACCATCTTGACCATATTTACCATCTTTACCATTGTTTAACATACTTACCATATTACCAATGTTTACTATTACGTAACTTAGTAAACTTTTCTATTTTCTGATTACAGTAGTATTAAAATGTTTGAATTAATATATTTGTGAACTAATGTTTTTTTTATTTGAATGATAATGACATATCATTCAGTTGATCAACCACATGATTCTGGAGATGATCATATTGGTCATACCTTTGAGGAGGAACATTCACATGCTCCTCTTGATGTTCCCCAATCTTCCTCATGTGCTCCTATTACGACAAAGAGTTCAAAGGTTGGTAAACGTGGGTGCACATGTTTACCAAAATTAGCACTTTCCCGTACGCAGGATCAGAGGATACTCGTTGAGTTTGATGATGATGATGATATTTCTAGAGGTCCAAATGTAAAATATTTTAAGTGTTTTGTATCAACTCAGGCTAAGAGAAAAGTAAGCATTCTGTATGATGATTGTAGAAGTGTGGATAAAGCGATAATCTCTCAGTTCTGGGAGACAATTTTTGTAAGATATTTTGTTATTGTTTGACTATTCTTTAAATGTTTCTAGTATATATAATATGTTTAACCTATTCTTTATCAGATGAAATTTGATATTTCTGACACTGGAGGAGTCAGGAAGAAATGTTTATCGTTGGCTGCCAGGAGATGGAGGGATTTCAAATCAACCCTCTCATCTGATTTCATTTATGGTCATAGGATTCATGAAAATCCATGTCGTATATATCCTTTTATATATGAAGACACATGGAGACAGTTTTTTGAAAGTATAAGAAAAGATTCATTTTTGGTAAGGGAAATGTAAAATTTTATAAGCTTTCTTATATAAATGATCTTATTAATGTTTTTTTAATGATTTCTTATTCTTAATTTACAGAAAACAAGGAAATCTCATCAGGTGATCCAATCTAAAAATCTATACCCTCATAGTTTATCTCGGGGAGGGTATGAATTTTTGGAAGAACAAATGATGGTGGAAAAATTTCAACAACTAAGAGTTCAGTCTTCAAGCTCTGGAGAGGTGGACCCTCCATCCCCTCTATCTAGACATGAAAATTGGAAGAGAGCTCGGAAGGGCAAAAAAGGGCAATATCTTTCGGAAGAATCAATAATCTTAGCTGAGAGGATTGTAAGATATCTATTTTATTTATTTAAGTTAACTATTTTCTTCATATAATTTCAATCATTATAGAAATGTTCAATTAATTAATACAGGACTCTCTTTGAGGAGCAGAGTTCATAGGGGGAATTTATAGCTACTAGGAGGAAAGATATTTTATCTATGTCATTGGGAAAGCCCAAACATCCTGGTCGTGTAAATATCTGGCAGGTGTATCGGTAAGAAAAGTGTTTCCACGTTCTTCAACTTCTAACGTTGAGGGGGTTTATAAAGAAAATAGAATCCTTGGAGGCTGAAGTTTATAATATTAATGCGATGATGGAGGAAAAGATTAGAGCATCAGTAAAGTCTATGTTTGCAGACATGAAAATACAATTTCAGACTGTAGTTCTCACTCCACCACCTCCCCCTACAGACCCCATTATTTATCCTCCACCTTCGCCAGTAGCTCCCACTCCCCCACCTCAGCCTGCAGACCCCATTTTTTATCCCACTCCATCGTAGCTTCCTACTTATTGCGAGTTGTATGTTGATGATCCTCAACATCATATAGTTTCATATGGGTTGGTATATTGTATAGGAGATACATTTCATCATCAACAATTAGAGGTATGGAATCAGAGGGTCACTGTATAGGATATTATAGATAGATCAGCTCAAGTACCATTACCTACAGATGAGGTGATGATAGTTGGACATAGTATCGGCCATTTTTTAATTTGGCCATCCAGACTTCTATGACTCATTACCATAGAGGTATGAATGTTATATCTTTTATTTTATTTTTTTATTAAAGTTGTTTTATCATTTGAAAACTAATATATTTTTCTATTTATTTTTACAGGAATACTTGAAAGGTAAAGAAATACTGTATAGACAATGACAAAGACAAATGGATATGAAATCTGATACATATTCGAGTAGTCTTGACAGATTGTCAAGATATTCAAATTGTTTGGAGGGTCATTATGAGTTTCCAATGGAAGCTCATGTTTTTGGACGTGAAATAAGTGTGGGGATTATGAAAATTGATATCATGGAGCTTCTTACTGGAGATAAGTTGGGCATCAACGTGGTGAAATTTTTTTCCATGTAAGTCTTACCACCTTTTCCCTGCATTTATTTATTAAAAATGTATACTTATGTCTATTTTGTATTAGGTATCTTTATAAAATTTGTGAGAGGAAGGAGCTGACAGATGTATATGGATTCATGGACCCACAATTGATTTCCCCTGAAGTATGTGCATTGGATGAGGAACAAATAATGATTTATATTGATAAAATACTTGAAAAGAATATAGTCACACAATGTTGGATGATGCCCTTTTTTGAGAGGTATGAAACACATCTCTCTCAAAGATTTCATTATCTTTTAACATAAAAACCCACTAACCTTAAATTTCCTTTTATCAGTGATCATTGGATGTTAGGGGTTTTTTTCCCAAGGGAGAAAGCACTTTATTGGATATGCTCTGTCCATGATGATGTGCAAGAAATTTTTAAGAATATATTGGAAAACTAAGTTTCAATTTCTCAATAGTTTTATATATTATAATGAATTTTAAATTTACCCCATTCGTATTATTTTCTAATAGGGCATGGGCCTACTTTCGAAAAAACACAAATAAAAGGAGTGCAAAGATCAAATATGTAAATGTGAAGGTAAATATCCATTTATAATTTGTACTTTTTGATTTATTACATAAAAATAATATATTGAATTTACACTCATTCAAACATAATTTTCATGAACAACAAGGCATCATCTAATGCGGATATTATATGTTAAGATTTATGTATAAAATAATAACAATTGGGACAGTTGTGAATTTTGACCTGGTAAGATTTCCTCTTAAACTTTTCCATAATATATTAATTTGATTTATTAATTATACACCTTAACTACTATCCTTTTCATTTGTAGCTTTTTAATGACCCTCAACCCTATACTGCTGAAGACATCAAACACTTACAAGTGGAGTGGTCAAATTATTTTACAGGTTTGATTGAATTTTAGTTGTTTGTAATGTAAAATGTAATTTTGAATATTGTCGTTGTAATTGTGTATTTGGTAGTCATTTAGGTTGGATTTAGTTTTTTTTTAAGCTGAAAATGTATGTTTTTAATTTTATATATGTGAAAGTTTAATTTTTCTCTACTTCTTGTTTTGGTCAACTTATGATGGTTTTTCTGGTATGAATTCTGGTCTGGGGGGTGGGGTTCCAAGGGTGTGGGGGGGTGTTCAGTGGGGTGGGGTGTCCAGGGGTCTGGGAGGGTTTTTTGGTGGGGTGGGGGGTCCTTGGTGTCCATGAGAGTGGGGGGTAGTCTAGGGGGTTGGAGCGTTTCTAGGAGGGTGAAAGGGTTGTCCAGGGGAGTGGGAGGTTGTCCAGGGGGTGTCTAGGGATGTGGGGTGTCTTGTTGGGTGAGAGGGGTTTACAGGGGTGGGGGGATGTCCAGTGGGGGGGGGTCCAGGGTGTCCATGGGGATGGGGGCGGTCCATGGGTGTGGTGGGGGCTGTCTAGTGGGTTGAGGGGTTCTAGTATGTTTTTTGTAACTTTTTGGTCTGTTTCAAGGGTGTGGGAGGGCTTTCCAGGGATGTGGGAGTGTTGTCCAGGGGTGGGGGGTCTACAGAAGGGTGGGGTGTAACACCCCAGGTAAATAAAGAATATTACATTTTTATATTTATCCATATTTGTGAATAAAATATTAATATGACTTTAAAGGGGACGCTATGCTCGATGGCGTACCCAACACGCAACAACGAGTTTCTTGGAAATCTTACGTTGCACTCTAATAATAAAATAATATTATTTTAAATGGTAGTTAAATTGCAGCCGTTGTATTGGCGGGAATGGATAGAAATAACTAAAATATGATTATATATGTTTTTAAATGTTTTTACATTTATCCAATAAAAGATAAAGGCTTAAAATACGGAAAGAATTCAATTTTAGGCGTATATTCCCTAGTTTTCACTAAAGGCTCACTTATCGCCTTTTGATGGCAAACTGTCATTAAATATAGTTTTTTTCACTCTTATACATTCTATTGGACCAAAAAAAACTCTTCTTAAGAATTGTGACATCAAAATTTACTTTGTGTAAATTTTTGGTATCTTTCCGATAAAGTTCATTTTTTTAAATGAATAGTGTAAAATGTTGTATTTTAATTCAAAACCACTTTTTAATCTAATTTATTTATATGATTAGATTATCTTTTGAATTGGTTTTAAAGTGAAATTAGAATATATTTTTACCATTAAATCCAATAGTGGTCTTTGGAATTAATTTCACTTTGAAATCAGACTTAAACTAGTGTCAATCTTTTGATACTTATTGTTTCATAAAAACACGCTATTTGATCTGACAGCGAGAATTAATTATTAAATTAATTAATGTGACTTATATGTTTTGAATTTTGTAAAATAGACTTAATTTTTGAATTCGGAATATCAAATATAACTTAGGGTGAATTTTTGGGATTTTTCTGAAAAACTTCAATTTTTGATGAATAGTGAAACCACTAAGTGGTACTTATAAAAACTGATTTTTCCATTTAAATGAAATTTTTCCATCTTTGTGTTTTGAATTTCAAAAATAAGACATACATGGTTGTCATTAAGAAGTAAAATGTGGTTCAATGGGATAAAAAAAAAAATTTTGGTGAATAGTAACTTATTAAGTTTTTAATCACGATTAGAGGTAATTAGTGTAGTTTAAGGTAAAAATAATGTTTTAATAATATGAAATGAACTTGAAACATGTCCTAACCTCCTTTTATGTGTCATGGCCGACCAAGACAACCCATGGGTTAACTTGGGGACCCCATTAAGCCACTTTGGTTGGAAAATGACATTAATATCTTTTTATTTAAAGTTAAAGTAAAAATGAGACAAACATGAAATGTTTTACTAAAACAATTTTTACATGGGGTTATACAAATAAGATTTTTGACTATAAATATTCATTGTAAATATGAAAAAAATTCCTACATCATAGTATTTTTTTATAATTTTTATACATTAAATAAATTAAATTATTTATGACATCATGATGATGCAGCGATGACCTCATTATTTAACGATTTAAATAAAATGGAAATATAATGTAATATATAAGACCTACACATGTCCAAAACCTATTGGATTAGTGGATTTAGAACCCTTATCACCTTATCCTCGAAACACATCAATGTGGGACCTCTTAAATCCGAATACCATTTTAAAATAAAGTGACTTTTCTTTACCTTCCAAGAGTGCCCCTCCTCTCCTCTTATAAAAGGCTCCCACCTCTACCTCCTTACCCACGCTCCCAAAGCCTTTGGCTCGTCCAAACTCTTCCCATTTTGTCTCTACACTTCCCTCTATTACTCATTGAAGCCTCACTTTGGGCATAAGTCTTCCCAAAGAAGCCTTTGAGCTCAAACCAAAGGGAGTTACCCGATTTTAAGGTAATGTCTTCACTTGAGTCCTTTTGTTTTATTTTGCTTCTCCAAACCCCTAAACTCTTTTTATTCATTTATTTTGTAACAAATACAGTATCATAAATATACTAGGATAATTTTATAAGAATTATTAGATCTAAACTTTCACACACCTACATCTAATGGTTAAAGAACATATTGTTTCCGTGGATGGAGAATTTCGGCCTCCCGAAACGATGATTGTTCAACATTCTTTTAACACCTTCAAAGGTGGCCATTAAGATGAAACTATATTTATATGTGATATATAATATGTTTATGTTTTCCTTAAGCTTCTGTATTTTTCATTTTGGTCATACCTTTATGGTTTCCATTATGGGTAAACGCGATATCTTCATTTTAGGAAGTGCAGACTACCGCCCCCTCAAAGTGATTTGATTCGTTAATACCATATGTGGTATGTATAAAGGATATATTTAATAATATTATATATGATACCATACTTTAATTAAAATACTATTATGTATCATTATGTTTTAATTCCATTAAATATGAAATAGAAATGGAAGTAGCGTTCATGCGTATGTACGGCTTACCGTCTCCATGAACGGTACATTTCATTTCTTATCTCAAAATGTTATGTAATATTATAAGTACATATATATAATGGATATATATGTAATATATTACATCAAAATTATGGATATCATTCTAGAATTATAACATATATATATCTCTCTCATTTTGTTTTAATTCCATTAATATGACAAAAAATGAAAGTAGTGTTCATGCGTACGTACGGCCTACCGTCTCCATGAACGGTGCTTTTAGTTTTTTATCTCCAAATGATATGGAATATTATTAAATGAATATTTACTGGATATATATGATATTTTAATCATTAATACTATTCTGGAAATTATTTACTTATAACTACATGGGAAATCTTTTTTCAAACAAGTTCATTTTTGACTCATGTACCAAACATCGGCAAAAATGTCTAATATGAACTAACATTATTAAACAATTATTATAAAATTATAATATGTGATATGAACTGAATAATAAATTACTTAGGCAATTATTAATTGACCAAAGTTTATTATTCATGAATATAAAGAAACGAACAAGACAAGTTGGACTTGACGTAAGGGATCCTACTCCTCTCTTTCTTTTTAAGTACACTTTTTATGTCATTCCTTATAATCTCATCTTTCTTGTTATTGGGATGTTATTTTATATTAACCTTACTGTAATTTTTATGTTCATATGATGAGAGACCCTATTCTCTCTCATCAATCCATTTTGGAAGTTTTGAGTGGCGTCGTTAGGCTGCTGAATTTTCGTAAGAGATCTAACCTCTCTCTTTCTTTTTAAGTACTCTCCTTTATGTCACTTATTTTAAGCTCCTATTTGTTATGTTGGGGAATGTTCTTTTATATTCCCCTTTCTATAAACTTTAAGTTAATATGATGATATACCCTGTTTGATCTCATCAATCCATTTTTGTAAGTTTTATGTGGCGTTGTTAGGCTGCTGAGTTTTCGTAAGGGATTTTTAATCTCACTTTTATTCCCATGAGATTTATGCTACATTTGCCACAATTTCCTTTGAGTGGTGTATGTACTGCGCATTATTCTACTCTTGGTGTAATATACTTTCATTTATGAGTATTTACATCAATTATTTATTGTCCTTCTTTCATGGGGTGTATGTTTTGAAAGATACCCAAGTCGGTAAGGGAACCTTTCACCCTCCTCTTATTTAAAAGAATTCTTTTGTTGGGTCTTTTAATTTACATATTTTTATGTTGGGATATGTTATCATATATCCTTATTGATGTAAATTTTATGTCCAAGTGATGAGATACACTTTTTATCTCTCATCAACTCATTTTGATGTGACGCTGTTAGGCTGTCTAGGGAACTTCTTAACCCAATTTCGATTTCTTTGGGTTCAACATGTAGTTATTGAATATGTCATCCTTTGAATATGTGTGAATGACCTTTGATTATTTTACACTTAATATCCACTTATATTTGGTGTATTAGTTTGTCACACATAATTATGTAATTGATTTATCCTTAAACCAAGGATACTGTCTTTATAAGGGAATTCGTCTCAATCTCATTTCATTGAGGCATATTTTGTTTTATACACAACATTCTTTTATATGGTGTATAAACCCCTTTGACTTTTATGTTTATTCAAAAGGAATATTTTTTATACTAAGCATTTAATAAACGACAAAAGGGAATGTTTTTGTCGTACGCATGCGGCGACAATGACTTCTCCGCCGCTGTGACCATTATTTGAGTTTCGACTTCCTCTACAAGCCATACCTTCTTTTTAAAAGAAAAATAAATACCATGTTTTACTTTTCTTTTATTTTGGTATTGAAAATGGTTTTCATAATGTATTTATATCAATGTTTTGTATTGATATCTTGTTATGGAAAGGTGGAAATGTTATGTTTCCTTTATGCATGTTTTATGTGATAAGATTATGTTATGGTTCTTGGGAATTGTTATGAAGACAGGTGGTTCCATGATAAACTAAGGGCGGGTGAGCTCGATATAGATCTCCAATGCATTGGGTAACGTGAAGGAGTGAAACGTTAAGGTTTCTCCGAAGATATTTAGGGAATATACTGTGATGGGTATTCCAAACGTAACCAAGAGGGTTACTCCCTACGTAAGAATGTTATGAATGCCTCAAGTTACCTTTTATGTCTTATGAATTCTATGATTTATTCATGATTTGATGAGGTATGTTAAAGTGCCTATGTTTTATGGGTAAATTATGATTTCATTCTACTATATATATGAACTCATGTTTCATTTCCATATTTTTATAACCCTTACTGAGCTTTTTATGCTCATCCCAAGTTTTTTAAATGATTTTCACAGGTCAAGGGAAAGGTACATGATGTGATGATAGTGTCAAGGATGTGTCAAGAAAGAATCCATGTTTTATTTTAAATATGTTTCTGTTGATGGGAAGAATGAATACTGTCTTTTATATAACCACTTTGTTTAAATGTGGAATGTAATGCAAGTTTCATGATCTAATTCTCTAAAACTCTAAACCTGAAAAGATCCTCAATGTGTAGTCTTGTAATAACTCAAGATTAAGTAAGGATTAAGGCTGGGGCCTTATAGTTGGTATCAGAGGTCAGTTTAGATAACTTTAGAGGTTAGGGTATTCTCTAAGCATAAGTGACAGTACCATAATGGATAGGATTTCAGAAAGAGTCCTAGTTTTGGATAAAGTGAATGAGTAAGTATATCTTAGTGTTTACCTTCCTCATTAGTACATGATGGTTTTGTTGATATACTCACACTGACATTTCTGTTTTTAGTGAATGGATGGATCTAGCAGGCACCAAAGTGACAATTGGTTTGAAGGAAACTGTGGTGGTTCTCTGATTAAGAGAATGGATGAAATGGGGTATTCAATGAGGAAACTCGTGGTTGTTCTAAACCTACTATCAAGGAGTCATGATCAACCACTTGAACCATGGTATGTTATATAATACATCATGTACGAGATGACCAATCGATGTGGAAGTTCAGGTAATAATTATAAAGGTAAACATTAGGGTTTATATGA
This sequence comes from Viscum album, assembly GCA_963277665.1. NCBI lineage: Eukaryota > Viridiplantae > Streptophyta > Magnoliopsida > Santalales > Viscaceae > Viscum > Viscum album. Next base: position 684,730,414 of record OY728156.1, on the reverse strand, counting down.
TCCTTACTTTTGAGGTAATTATGGGTTATTATATGTTATGATGGAAAATGAAAGGCATGAGACAAACTTGAGGTTAAAATATGTTATGTTTATTTTTGATGATTTTATCCCTTTTTGGGGAATGATTTGAAAATTATATAGTTTTGGAAAAAGGAAAACACACAGACCATGTGACTACCCGTCGCGTCGGACAAAGCTGCGGGAATTGAACCCACAACCAAAGTGTGACTGGTATTTATCGCCTACCACTGGACTACGTGAAGTCCCTGGTTAGTTTGACTAATTATTTTTTAGTTAGATGATTTTATGAATTAAGAGTAAGCTTATTTTGGGTTATCTATGGAAATTTATTAACCTATCATGGAGGATATGTGATTAGGTTAATTACTTTTCAATACGAGACATTAAGAGCAACTGATGTTGTTTGGAGATAAATGTTACGATTTAGCTTGGAAGACTATGTGACTAAATCCTTCAAATATTTGGGTTTCAATCATATTTTGGTTTACTTTGAAGAATTTTTATGGGCAAATTGATTATCGAATGGTCCTCATTGAACTTTGTGTTTTGTTGGAAAAACCTTTGAGGTTAAGAAAAGATTTTCGTTTTATAAAGGGTTATCCTTTTCTAGATTATCTGACCTTGTACTAACCTTTTTGGTTTTGGTTTTGGTTTTGGTTAAAGCCTAAAGACATGGTAAGTATATAGTTCCTATTTTGTGGATTAGGTGATTCTCTAGAAGTTTATTATAGTACTCTTAATTCGAACAAGTCTCCCTAAATAATCGTCTTTTGGAAAAAATATGAGTTTGATTAAGGAATCTAGTAAAAGTTGAAAGTCAACATGATAAGTGATTATGTTTCCTTATGAATAAATTCCTCAATAAAAAGTAACTTAAAACAAAAATGTTGTCTATTAACTTTTCCTACTGGGGAATCGAATACCGTTTAACCCATCACAAGTTTGTGATTTTCTTATTGTTAACTTTCTCCTTAACATGTTTTCTATCACTCTCCATCAGAACATGACCCTATGTTTTCTCCTCCATGTCCATGTTTTACTACATGGAATCCTAGTATGGGTTAACTCGGGTGACCTCAGTACTTATCTTTCTTTATTTTAAAGTGATTGTTTTACCGACTCTTGTTTCGATGTGGGATTTTCAATGAAGTTTCCGAGCCCAATTTTAAAATTGCGAGGACGCAATTCCCAAAAGGGGGGAAAGATGTAACACCCCAGGTAAATAAAGAATATTACATTTTTATATTTATCCATATTTGTGATTAAAATATTAATATGACTTTAAAGGGGATGCTATGATCGATGGAATACTCAACACGCAACAACGAGTTTCTTGGAAATCTTACGTTGCTCTCTAATAATAAAATAATATTATTTTAAATGGTAGTTAACATGCAGCCTTTTTATTTGAGGGAATGGATATAAATAACTAAAATATGATTATATATGTTTTTAAATGTTTTTACATTTATCCAATAAAAGATAAGGGCTTAAAATACGGAAAGAATTCAATTTTAGGTGTATATGCCCTAGTTTTCACTAAAGGCTCACTTATTGTCTTTTGATGGAGAACCGTCATTAAATGTAGTTTTGTTCACTCTTATACATTATATTGGACCAAATAAAACTCTTCTTAAGAATTGGGACATCAAAATTTACTTTGTGTAAATTTTTGGTATCTTTCCGATAAAGTTCATTTTTTTTAAATGAATAGTGTAAAATGTTGTATTTTAATTCAAAACCTCTTTTTAATCTAATTTATTTATATGATTATATTATCTTTTGAATTGGTTTTAAAGTGAAATTAGAATATATATTTACCATTAAATCCAATAGTGTTCGTTGGAATTAATTTCACTTTGAAATCAGACTTAAACTAGTGTCAATCTTTTGATACTTATTGTTTCATAAAAACACGCTATTTGATCTGACAGCGGGAATTAATTATTAAATTAATTAATGTGACTTATATGTTTTTAATTTTGTAAAATAGACTTAATTTTCTAATTCAGAATATCAAATATATCTTAGGGTGAATTTTTGGGATTTTTTTGAAAAACTTCAATTTTGATGAATAGTGAAACCACTAAGTGGTACTTATAAAAACTGATTTTTCCGTTTAAATGAATTTTTTCCATCATTGTGTTTTGAATTTCAAAAATCCGACATACATGGTTGTCATTAAGAAGTAAAATGTGGTTCAATGGGATAAAAATATTTTTTTTGGTGAATAGTAACTTATTAAGTTTTTAATCGCGATTAGAGGTAATTAGTGTAGTTTAAGGTAAAAATAATGTTTTAATAATATGAAATGAACTTGACACATGTCCTAACCTCCTTGTATGTTTCATGGCCGACCAAGAAAACCCATGAGTCAACTTGGGGACCCCATGAAGCCACTTTGGCTGGAAAATGACATTAATATCTTTTTATTTAAAGTTAAAGTAAAAATGAGACAAACATGAAATGTTTTACTAAAAAAAATTTACATGGGGTTATACAAATCATATTTTTGACTATAAATATTCATTGGAAATATAAAAATATTTCCTACATCATAGTATTTTTTTTATAATTTTTAGACATTAAATAAATTAAATTATTTATGGCATCATGATGATGCAGTGATGACCTCATTATTTAACGATTTAAATAAAATGGAAAGATAATGTAATATCTAAGACCTAAACATGTCCAAAACCTATTGGATGAGTGGATTTAGAACCCTTATCACCTTATCCTCGAAACACATCAATGTGGGACCTCTTAAATCCGAATACTATTTTAAAATAAAGTGCCTTTTCTTTACCTTCCAAGAGTGCCCCTCCTCTCCTCTTATAAAAGGCCACAAACTCTACCTCCTTACCCACACTCCCAAAGCCTTTTTCTCGGCCAAACTCTGCCCATTTTGTCTCTCCACTTCCCTCTATTACTCCTTGAAGCCTCACTTTGGGAATAACTCTTCCCAAGTAAGCCTTTGAGCTCAAACCAAAGGGAGTTACCCGATTTTAAGGTAATGTCTTCACTTGAGTCCTTTTGTTTTATTTTGCTTCTCCAACCCCCTAAACTCTTTTTATTCATTTATTTTGTAAAAAATCCAGTATCACAAATATACTAGGATTTTTTTATAATAAGTATTCGAGCTACACTTTCACACACCTACATCTAATGGTTAAAGAACATATTGTTTCTATGGATGGCGAATTCCAGCCTCCCGAAACGATGATTGTTCAAAATTATTTTAACACCTTCAAAGGTGGACATTAAGATGAAACTATATTTATATGTAAAATATAATATGTTTATGTTTTCCTTAATCTTCTGTATTTTTCATTTTGGGCATACCTTTATGGTTTACATTATGGGTAAACGCGATATCTTCATTTAAGGAAGTGCGGACTACCACCCCCTCAAATTGATTTGATTTGTTAATACCATATGTGGTACGTATAAAGGATATATTTAATAATATTATATATGATACCATACTGGAATTAAAATAATATTATGTATCATTAAGTTTTAATTCCATTAAATATGAAATAGAAATGGAAGTAGCGTTCATGCGTACGTACGGCTTACCGTCTCCATGAACGGTACATTTCATTTCTTATCTCAAAATGTTATGTAATATTATAAGTACATATATATAATGGATATATATGTAATATATTACATAAAAAATATGTATATAATTCTAGAATGATAATATATATATATATCTCTCATTTTGTTTTAATTCCATTAATATGACAAAAAATGAAAGTAGCGTTCATGCGTACGTACGGCCTACCGTCTCCATGAACGGTGCTTTTCGTTTTTTATCTCCAAATGATATGTAATAGTATGAAATGAATATTTACTGGATATATATGATATTTTAATCATTAATACTATTCTGGAAATTATTTACTTATAACTACATGGGCAATCTTTTTTCAAACAAGTTCATTTTTGACTCATGTACCAAACATCGGCAAAAACGTCTGATATGAACTAACATTATTAAACAATTATTATAACATTATAATATGTGATATGAACTGAATAATAAAGTAATTAGGAAATTATTAATTGACCAAAGTTTATTATTCAGGAATATAAAGAAACGAACAAGACAAGTTGGACTTGAGGTAAGGGATCCTACTCCTCTCTTTCTTTTTAAGTACACTCTTTTATGTCATTTCTTCTAAGCTAATATTTCTTGTTATTGGGATGTTCTTTTATATTACTATTACTGTAATTTTTATGTTCATATGATGAGAGACCCTATTCTCTCTCATCAATCCATTTTGGAAGTTTTGAGTGGCACCGTTAGGCTGCTGAATTTTCGTAAGAGATCTAACCTCTCTCTTTCTTTTTAAGTACTCTCCTTTTTGTCACTTATTTTAAGCTACTCTTTGTTATGTTGGGGGATGTTCTTTTATATTCCCCTTTCTATAAACTTTAAGTTATTATGATTAGATACCCTGTTTGATCTCATCAATCCATTTTTGTAAGTTTTATGTGGCGCCGTTAGGCTACCGAGTTTTCGTAAGGGATTTTTCATCTCACTTTTATTCCTGTGAGATTTATGCTACATTTGCCACAATTTCCTTTGAGTGGTGTATGTACTGACCATTATTCTACTCTTGGTGTAATATAATTTCGTTTATGAGTATTTAAATCAATGATTTATTGTCCTTCTTTAATGGGGTGTATGTTTTGAAAGATACCCAAGTCGGTAAGGGAACCTTTCACCCTCCTCTTTTTTAAAAGAATTCTTTTGTTGGGTATTTTAATTTACATATTGTTATGTTGGGATATGTTCTCATATATCCTTATTGATGTAAATTTTATGTCCAAGTGATGAGATACACTTTTTATCTCTCATCAACTCATTTTGATGTGACGCCGTTAGGCTGTCAAGGGAACTTCTTAACCCAATTTCGATTTCTTTGGGTTCAACATGTAGTTATTGAATATGTCATCCTTTGAATATGTGTGAATGACCTTTGATTATTTTACACTTAATATCCACTTATATTTGGTGTATTAGTTTGTCACACATAATTATGTAATTGATTTATCCTTAAACTGAGGATATCATCTTTGTAAGGGACTTCGTCTCAATCTCCTTTCATTGAGGCATATTCTATTTTATACACAACCTTCTTTTATATGGTGTATAAACCCCTTTGACTTTTATGTTTATTCAAAATGAATCTTTTTTATACGAAGCGTTTACTAAACGACAAAAGGGAATTTTTTTGTCGTACATATGCGGCGACAATGACCTCTCCTCCGCCGTGACCATTATTTGAGTTTTGACTTCTTCTACAAGCCATACCTTCTTTTTAAAAGAAAAATAAATACCATGTTTTACTTTTATTTTATTTTGGTATTGAAAATGTTTTTCATAATGTATTTATATCAATGTGTTGTATTAATATCTTGTTATTGAAAGGTGGAAATGTTATGTTTCCTTTATGCATGTTTTATGTGATAAGATTATGTTATGGTTCTTGGGCATTGTTATGAAGACGGGTGGTTCCATGATAAACTAAGGGCGGGTGAGCCCGATATAGCTCTCCAATGCATTGGGTAACATGAAGGAGTGAAACGTTAAGGTTTATCTGAAGAGATTTAGGGAATATACTGTGATGGGTATTCCAAACGTAACCAAGAGGGTTACTCCCTACGTAAGAATGTTATGAATGCCTCAAGTTACCTTTTATGTCTTATGACTTCTATGATTTATTCATGATTTGATGAGGTATATTAAAGTTCCTATGTTTTATGGGTAAAGTATGATTTCATTCTTCTGTATATATGAACTCATGTTTCCTTTCCATATTTTTATAACCCTTACTGAGATTTTTATGCTCATCCCATGTTTTTGAAATGATTTTCACAGGTCAAGGGAAAGTTACATGATGTGATGATAGTGTCAAGGATGTGTCAAGAAAGAATCCATGTTTTATTTTAAATATGTTTCCATTGATGGGAAGAATGAATATTGTCTTTTATGTAACCACTTTGTTTAAATGTGGAATGTAATGCAAGTTTCATGATCTAATTCTCTAAAACTCTAAACCTTAAAAGATCCTCAATGTTTAATCTTGTAATAACTCAAGATTAAGTAAGGTTTAAGGCTGGGGCCTTATGTGGGGGATGTCCAGGGGTGGTGCTGATGTTCAGGGGTGTGGGGGGGAGTGTCCAGTGGTGTGGTGGGGGCAGTCTAGTGGGGTGAGAGGGTTCTGGTTTTTTTTCAGTAACTTTTTGGTCTGTTTCAGGGGTGTGGGAGGGATGTCCAGGGGTGTGGAAGTGTTGTAAAGGGGTGGGAGGTATAAATGGGGGTGGGGGCTGTATAGGGGTGTTTGGGGCTATCCAGGGGGGTCGGGGGCAGTCCAGGGGTGTGGTGGGGGCTCCAATGGGGTGGGGGAGGGCTGTCCAGGGTGTGGGGGGTATAAATGAAGGTGGGGGTTGTCCCGGGGTGTTTGGGGCTGCCCAGGGGGTTGGGGGAAGTCTAGGGGTGTGGTGGGGGATGTCAAGTGGGATAAGGGGGTGAGGGGGTGTTGTTCAGGAGGGTGGGGGGTTGTCCCGGGGTGTTTGGGAATGTCCAGGGGGTCGGGGGGCAGTCCAGGGGTGTTGTTGGGGCTGTCAAGTGGGGTGAGGGGGTAATGTTCATGGGGTGGTGGGAGTCCATTGGGGGGTTGTCCCGGGATGTTTGGGGCTGTCCCGGGGTGTTTGGGGCTATCCAGGGGGTTGGGGCAGTCCAGGGGTGTGGTGGGGGATGTCAAGTGGGGTAAGTTTTATATGTTATCAATTTAAATGCTTAATTTTTCTTTAGTTCTTGTTTTGATCTACTTATGTTTTTGTGGTACGAATTCTTGATTTGGTTTCTGGTTGTTTCTGGGGGAGAGCAGAGGACTGCATTTGATTTTTTTTAAAAAAAATTGTCTTTCACGTTGGTTATTTTATAACCGACATGATAAAGAAATCGGGAAGGGTTTATCACGTCAGTTTTTTTTAATAATTGACGTGATAAACACCTATGGAATGGTTTATCATGTCGATTATTTAATAACTGATGTGATAAAAGGCATGGTAAATGGTTTATCATGTCGGTTATTAAATAAACAACGTGATAACCACCCCCCCCCCCAGACTGGTTTAGCACATCGGTTATTATATAACCGACGTGATAACCCCCCCCCCAGACTGGTTTAGCACGTCGGTTATATAATAACCGACATGATAAACCATTTACTAGGGGTTTATCACATCGGCTATTTAATAAATGATGTGATAAACATCCCCCGCACGGGTTTATAACATCGGTTATTATATAACCGATGTGATAACCCCCCCCCCCCCTCGGGTTATCACCGTGGTTATATAATAACCGACGTTATAACCCCCCCCCCCCCCAGTTTTTTCACATCGATTATTAATTAACCGACATGATAAACACCGCGATGTTATGTTTTTTATGTAGGTTTTTAAATAACCGACATAAAAACGTTATTTATAACGTCGTCCGTATTAACGTCGGCTAAAAACTGACATAAAAAATGAAAAATAACCGACGTAAATAACGTTTTCTGCACTAGTGGTTCCTATGGAATCTTCAAAGTAGTCCCCAGTATTTCTTTTTAGGTTGGTCTTGTTTTCATAATCTTTGTGGTGGGATTTTATTTTGTCCTATTTAATTTCCTTGACTTTTTTTCATACTCTTTTTGAGGGATTTGGATGTATATATTCATGGGTTTTCAGTTGTTTTTTACATTTCATCATTGTATGGTCATGAATATGTGTGTCTATGTGTATAGATACTTAGTCTAAGGACTTTCAGGTTAATGATATGCCTACTTAATGGTAGTTTCCAACCCCAATCCTATTAGAGGCAGGCTTGGGGAGTCGTGGAATGGTACCCATTATTAGGTTTCATGACATATATACCCAACCCAACTCATGTGGTTTGATTTAATGACATGGAGTTAGATTTGGATGTTATCTTTATAGAGAAACCCATTTTTATGGTAAACTGAAGTGAGAAATTCTTATGTTTTAAGATTATTACCTTAGCATTGGAAAGATGGAAACATGGGTAGTATTCATATGATACTTGGTAATGTGAAGTCGAGATGAAGTCTTTGTGGTCAAATCTATTCTCTTATAAAACTAGTTGAAGATTATTGGGAATAAGAAACCACTAGTGAGGAGTTTTTAAAGATCCTTATCCATTCTGGGTTTTTTACCCCATATTTAAATTCACTCTTGGTGGGTTTTAATATGTATATATAGGTAAATGATTTTATAGGAAGAGGGGATGATAATGGAAGGGGGCCTAGGGCCTAGGGACTACTAAGTACTTGGTGGTCCTGGACTAGGTACCTGGTGGGGATCCTAAGGGTTTTTTGGCTCTATTGAGCCCATCAAGTACCTAGTGGACCTGTAATAGGTACCTAATAGACTCCTAGTAAAAATAACATAAAAAATGATATTTATTCTTTTTCAACCCATTAAATTAAACCTTTGTTATCCTTACTTTAGGATTTATCTATCATTTTCAATTTTAAAATCCCATTAAGATCTCATCCATAATCTTTCTTATATATCATTCTACTAAGTTGTATATCCTCATCTATAATCTCCATCAAGTATTCATGAAAGTTATTTTTCAATTAATCCAAGTTATAATTCCATTTTTATTTGGTTTTCCATCTACTTTGGTAGTAGATTAATGTTCCCCTAAATTTATTATTCAATATTGGGTTTTGATCAACAAAACTCTTCGTGTTTTTCTTCTTCTGTATGGTAGTAAGAGTCTATAATCTATTATTTTGGGGCTACCCCTTGGATTATATTATTGGTTTTCTTCTCATTATGATTATGACCTAAATCCTATTTGATTGATTATTGGTTTCAAAAATTCATTTGTGATGGAATATCTATCACTATAGACATAGGACACTATATCTGTATAATATTAGGTAGGTGAACCTCTTCTCTTTCCCTCATACTATCACATTATGGCTCTTACATATTCATGGGGGTAGAGTGATGAAGGAACAAGCCTTGGTTTTTAATAAAAACACTTCTAATTAAAATTTTCTTCATAATATTAAAATGAAATTGGTTAATACCTAGTAACTCTTTGAATATTTATGCTTGGTAGTACCCATAGCTTATTAATTTGTATTTTAGTGATTATTTCTATTAATATTGGTTTCCCCATAAGTTTATTGTCGATTTATAATGGTTTGTGGGATTTTATATAGTAAATCCTTATACATGGTGATTAACACATAAAATTCCTAAGCATGGCCCCATAGACATTTCCTAGATAAGGTTTGGAATCCAAAAATTATTTAATCATGTTTTTATCTCATGAAACCACCATATATACCAGGATTGTTTTTTTAATGGTACCATGTGTGTGTGTGTGTGTGTGTGTGTGTGTGTCCATGTATTGTTTTATATGGCATATGTAGGGATTGGGCCTTATCTTATAGGTGCCAACTTAAGGCTTATGCATTGATATCTCATGGGGATTTCTTTTTGTGTGTATATATATATATGATAAGTTCCTTTATAAGATAAGAGAGGCCTCATATAAAGGAGGGATACATATATTTATCATAACGATATGAAATTTCACTAAGTATTTTCCTTAAGTGAATATTATTTTATTAGCTTATTCTACACACAACACTAAACTAAAATGATCTATGAAATATTAGATAAGAAAATTATAATAATAATAAATCCTATGGTAGATAAAAATATAATAATCAATTATAAATTCTTAAAAATTTTATTAAAAATACTTAAGAGTTTTTAAAAGTATATTTTTTCAATAAATATGGTTATTTTTATATATTGAATTTTCATTTAAAAGTTAAATCTTTAAATTTTAAAATTTTAATTTGATAAAATTAAATTTATTTTTTAATTAAACATTTTTAATATTATCTTAGGATTTTTTTAAATATTTTTCTAAAACAATTTATTTTTAGTTGAATAATCAAAATGCTGATTTTTTAAAAAAAACTATTACTTTTTTTGAAAATATCTAAATACAAGACAGAATTTAAAAAAATGAAAATTTTTTCATATAAAAAAATATATAATAAGAAAAATTAATATGAATCCCTTAAAAACACTATTTTGAATTTATAAAATTCATGTTTAACATTTTGTAAAGGTAAGTAATAGTTCACACTAAAAATTATTTCTAAGAACTTATAAAAAAATTAGATTTTAAAAGTTATAGAAATTAAATATAAAAAAGGGATTAAAGATTTTAGATCAACATATAAATATTATTGAAAAAAATCAATTATATTTTTTAACCATAAAAAATTTATTACTAATAATAAACATAATTATTGTGATAATGGTGAAAATGTTATTTTTAAAGATTTTTTTATTAAAATTATATAATTTTTAACTAATCAAATAAATTAATTTATTTTAAATAATTAATATACTATTATTTTTAAAAAATATATAATTATATTAAATCATATTTTATTGGTAGTCAATGATAAATAATATTACCAACACATAATGATTAAAACATCTTTTTTTTATAAAAAACTTATTTTCTATATATAAAATGTTTTAATTTAAATTTAAATTTTATATTATTTAGAAATTTAAATAGTTAAAATTGATATTAAATTTAATTTAATCACACCCAAATTTGTTAATATGTGTTATTTTATATTTTTAGTGAACATAAGTTACTTGGTTAAAAACTAGTTACCCTAATAAAAACAAAACAATGTAAAAGTAAAAAATATAAGATAGAATTACTTAAAAATGTGTAAAACATGCGTGGAATTTTTTTTAGATTTATAGACCATATCTCACACAAAAAAATATTATTTCTTACTTTTGGAACCATTTATGCTTGAATAGTGTTATTCCATCATTGAAAAATAATGGGTGTTCACAAAAGTTCCCTTTTCTTCACTTATAAAAGGGAATCACTTACACCCTCTCAAAGTTACACACCCCCCTTAAAAATTTACTTGAAATAATTAAAAAAATCTATCCTATAAGTACCTTTCATTACATAAATCCCTTAGTCACAATAAGTTACCCTAACCCCTTCATTTCTAAGTAGGATTTCAAGAGAAAGTTCCAGGTCCCAAAGTGAGTATTACATAAAGCTTATATGTTTCTTCTTAATAATTCTTTTCTAAACCTACCCAAACCACAATAATATAATGACATAAGTGTAATTTTTATACTTATGTGTTATTATATTTATATAACAACCATTATTTATTCCTTACCATCCACTAATAAATATAAAAGAACATTGATTGCGCATTTGTGTGAACTACCGCCTCTATGAAGCAACATCTTCCATTTTTCACCACCACCTATATTACATAGTTATAAGGATAGAGTTCATGAATAAATGTAAAATATAAAATATAGTTATTATTATTAATATAAAAAATATAATCCACCTTCATTCCCTCCCATTCTTTGTGAAATGAAAAATTTTAATCGTGTGTTGTGCGCACTACCACCTCCATGAAGTAACGTATCACATTTTTAATATAGTTTATTTATAATTTATTAAAATACCTCAAAATATAATTCATTGACTTAAAAATATATAAATTATATCATAATTCTTCTATAATAATGTTATTATTCCAAAATAAAATACAATTATAATCATAATCACTTATTAATTATGGTATGTTCATGTTTAGGTTGGTCAAACCACCTACTTGAACAATGCTAGAAAACACTATCAAGGATGAATATTTGAATTTAAATACTAATATTATTATAATTTAATAAGAAAATAATTATCTTTTTATGTTTCTAAAAATGTTATATTATGTATTTAACTTATTATTAAAATCTCATCTTTGATCGCTAAAATTATAAAAATAAGCTAACATAGATTCAATTTTCATGAAAAATAACTAAAAAACTTATCTGATGTGATAAGAGATTTATAAATAAATATAAGTTATATATTTTATTAAATTTGATTATCTAGGAATTATTTACTAAGTATTAAGTAATGGGTACTAAAATAAACATCATAAATAATTTTCAAAACAATTAAAGTTGCTAACATCTGATGGTAAAAATAAGCTATAACTGACTAATATATTTACAATTAATTTTCATAAATAAAATATATGAAAAATAATATATATGAATAAGGTTATTAAATATAATAATAAGATATTTATTATTGTTTTATAGGAGATTACAGTGTATTTGACTAAGTGGGGAAAAAGGTAAGGTGTTCTTGTCTCATATTTAATTTCTTGAGACATAATTCTTATTGTGCACCATGATGTATTTAATATGATGTTATTACTACATAATGAATTTATTTTACCATTTTAATGTAATTAATGGTATTTTAAAATTTATATTATGTTATTTATTCAAATGGATTTTCAATTCAAAAGATACCAAATCCATAAGGATTTTTATTAACTTAACTTCTTCTATTGAGTTAAAATACTTCATAGAGTTATTTATTAAATGATTCCTTTATTCCAACCTAATATTTTATTTCATGGTACATTATATTCATTAATAGTGTAAAATAAGCTTTTAATTTAGATATTTTACCTTGATAAAAAAAATCTTAAAAATATATCATTGTTGAGAACAATTCACATCCTCTTTAATGGTGATTTCCCCTCCTTGCCCATATTTTCCTTCTCACTAATATTTTATTCACTTTTTAGGAACTCAAATATAGATTAATTCATGTGAACCTCTTAATTCTCATCACACATTTTCATATGGAAATTTTATTTCCCTATTTAAGATGTTCAGTTTTAAAAAAATTATTTCCAAATATTAAAAGTTTTTATGTATCATGGATATATTTATTATCTTTCACTCAATGTTTTCTTTATAAAACCTTATTTTTTTCAAGATTCAATTTTTTGAGATTTATTTAAAATTAATTTTTTAATATATCTCAAAGATTTTATTTATAAACTTTTTAAAAATCACTTTTCAAAATAAATTGATAACTTTTTCACTTATACATTCTTTATAAAAATAAAAAAGGAAACTTTTATTTAAAATGTTTTAACAAGGACGGATTTCCCATAATTTTGAAACTTATTTCCCAAGTTTCATGGTTTTATAAATTCAATTATTTTTCAGTTATTTTGTGAGTTTTATTTAAAATGGTTTTCATGTAAAAGGGTTGTTTCACCATGATTTTCAAAGTAAAATACAATTAATTTTCTAAAATTATTCTTCATCTACCAATTAATTCTTTAACTTTGTTTTCAAAAAATAGAAATGCTAAAAATCTATAAGAGAAATGATCCATAACTGCATTTTTATTACCTATTAATATTTATTGTATAACCATAATATTTATTCTAATTCATTTTATCTATGAATATATTATTTTTTCTACCCTTTATTGATGGGTTCTCACCTAGATGGAATTCATCAATTGATTGGGTAAATTTTTTACCAAACCATTATATATATAGTGTAAATTCCATACACTTAATTTAATGATATGTATATATATATATATAATTTTTTTAGTATAATAGGGTGATCATTTATATTACATGGGTTTATCATGTTTATTGATGGAATTATGAATGTTTCCTTATATGATTCCATTTGAAAAGGATATGAAACTCATTATCTTTCGATGGGTTATTTATGATATGATGAATGATTTATTTATTATGTGACACATATAATGGTGGTTGGGGTCATATATCACCCTCTAATGCATTGGTTTAAGTTTATATCTCATGAGATAGTCAGGCATGGACATAGTGAGTTTGTTCACATAGGTGTGGGAATAATGAGTTTTCTCATATTTTTAGGCATTAAAATTATGATTTTTTCACATAAGAATGGGAATAATGAGTTTTCTCATAAGATTTTAATATTTTTATGGCTATGTTGTGTATCTAAGTTTTTTTTAATGTTATTCCACCATTCAATGTTTCCATTTTTTAGGCTATATTACATTCCATGTTTATAGCTTTGTTCTATGATATTATGCACTTTTTTTATTTCATGATATATTACATGTTTTATGATCCATTACCTATAGGGTATAACTTTATTATGTATCCTGATTATAACCAAATAAACATATTATTATCACATATTATCTTTGATCATTATCTCTTATGTTTACCATTACTAGATGTTTTATCTCACTCCATTTTTATGTTTCCATTTACTTGTGTTATAAAGAAAATTAATATGTAATATGAGTTTATAAGATTATATTATGTGAATAATTTGTGGGATATGTTGAAGAATTTATTGGACTAAGAATTTGCTTATATAGTGGGGAAAATGTCTATTATTTGAGAAATATTAAGGTATTTTAGATAGTGTTTTGTCTTAATTAATTAAAAATATAAACCTAAAAGATCATGGGAATGTATTCTAATGAAATATTTACTTTAAGTTATGTAATTGATACAATCATTTGTACTTGTCTATGGGGTGTCGTAGTTGGTATCAAAATTTGGGTTTAGATAAATTTAGAGGTTAGGATGTTATTTTAGTATAATTTAATGGTTTATAAGTTAATTTTGATCATAATTTCAAAAGTATAGATAACCTATTAGATTAGTAGGGATAATATTGAATATTTTAGGTATTATGATATGGTAACTTTTTTGAAAACTTTATGAACAAGTCTAACATATAATTATAATTATAGGATAACATTGTGAAGTGTTGGTAAAGCATAGATTGTGTGATTTTTACTGTAAATAACATCAATCTCTCAATACTAGTAAGTGGATGCTTCTATGAAATAGATTCCCCTAGGGTAATTACACTGAAAAATTATATTTCAGTATTATCTCAATCACCACACTAGTTCATGATGAGTGGGCCTAGGACTACACATCTTTTCAGAAACTCCTAGGGGGTATTCTTTAGTTAATTACATTATATTTACAGTCTATTACGAAGGATTTATTTTAGTTAAAGAGTTTGGTTAAGGTTCATGAAAGAAAAAAACCTAAAAAAAATAGATTGAATGGAGAGTGATTTAGGTTGAATTGAAATTTAATGTAATAATTTTTAAGAGTGAGACATTTTGAGGTTGAATTTATCATATAATAATCTTACAATAATTATATTATGGATTTCAAAACTAGTGTTAACTCATTTTGTTTTGAGTAATCGTTGAATCCTAAAGAAACTAAGTTAGTATTGGATTCCATGGAAAATATAGATATTTTCCAAACAAGCTACCTAATAGGATAATATATAGAGTGAGAAACTATGTGATTATTAAAAACTTACTATCAAGAATCATGATTAACAATGTTAACTTAGTTGAGTTCCCAAACTCATAAAAGATAATAAGTATGAAGTCTTATAGAATATCAAGTAATGAAGATAATGAATGGAAGAACATTCAATTTTATTTTTTGTTAAAAATGTGGGAAGAAGCACCAAGGAGAATGTATCAAATAGATTGGGAGATGTTTTATGTGTGGAAAATGAGGGAATATAGAAAATAATTATCAAGTAAAACTGAAGAGCTTATTGGACATAGGTAAAAGAATAGATTTTATCTATAGGTACCACTAATAGTTCAACATCTTAAATATGGTTATAAAAAATGGGACCCGCTGCCTGCACAGAAACCCTACCTTAACATGGTAATCGAATCCAATACCACTAGGAACCACTAGTTTCCCCAAAAACACATACATGTGGACAAAACACATGCCCGAACAAATCATCATACTAATGACTATACCCATAAGAAAAACTTATTCTTTCAGTGTGCTATTTCCTTAATTACACACACCCTAAGAAACTTATAGGGAGGTCACCCATTTTGATCACTAGTCTAGGACAATCATTTTTAACTATGGATTTCTAATCAGGTAGGATTCTGAAAATAAATTTTCACCTAATTGAACTGGGTTGTATAATTTATCTGTTTAACTATTTAAAATTTTTGGATGTTTCATTCACCCCCTTTTAGAGTACAAAATATAAATTGTGGACCCTACATTTCAACTCAGTCAATGTCACTACACATCAAGCAAGGTTCCACCTATGATACCAATGAAACAATTGGTCCCGACTAACATCATAGACACCGCAACTTAACATGGACATATAGCCATTCTGTATCTTATCCCAAGTTATGATTTTGGATATCTTATGTATTTTTTATCACTTTATTACTCTAGAAACCTTGTTAGGATTATTTAGAGGTTCTAGGAGTCTTTGGAATGTTATTATTTTTCTAGTTGATATGGATGTGGGTTTGGGTGATGATAACATTGGAATCCTTGACATAAAATTGGAAAAATATGAGGTATGAGGTTCATTTCCATTATGGGCCTTGTATATGGGATGTTATCATGATGTTATGTTATGTTATACTAAACCATGGTTGTTTTAAGATACATGTGGATGTGTGAGTATCTATGGTATTTCTTGATTATGACTTCTTATTATGTGATTATCCTGACTTTGATATTGGTGTAGCTTATCATCCCTTACTAAAATATTTACTTTTTGTGTTTCATAGACTATGTAATTTTGTTATAGGTACCAAGATACATAGGTGGATCCCTGAGGTAAGTTATACATGGTTACGCAACCTGATGTTGTCCTAATATCCTTAAAGGTTAATGTGGATACCCTTGTATAGGGGAAATCATAGTGACTATCTGGTAGGTATTGAGATATACAGATGGATTCTTGAGGTTAGGATTTATGCGGTAATAATATCCTTAATGGTGGGTGTGGATACACCTGTAGAAGTAAAAACATCAATAGTTTTTTACCCAACATGATGTAGTCCTAACATCCTTAAAGGCATGTGTGGCTACCCATTTAGAGTGGAAATCATAATGTCTTTCTCATAGATACCCTTCATGGATTCCTACGGACTTGGGTTATCGATGATCAAAAGGATAAGTGGTCCCGGTATCAACATGGTGGAACATGAAGAATTCCGATGAATAACCTACATAAGGTTGGGGTGAGTGTTGTTTCCATGATTATAGTACCCAACTTCTTTATATCCTTACTGAAAATGAGTTAATGTAAGTGGTTCTAGGATTCATGGCGGTCCGGTCAGTGCATTATGTCTCAATAAATGTATGGTTGTTTTTTTATTGAGAATTTACTTTTTTCATGATATACATTATTATATATATTTTTCACTTATGGTAAGGACATATTGGTTGATTCATACTGATTCTTGTACTCACACCCTACTTAGGAATTTCAGTGTTCTTGTAAAATTCATGATCATAGATCCATTGAAGGGGAAGGGCTCTATGGTGGATGGATGTATGGTGGATCATTGAGTTGGAGCGGAATGGGGAAGATTTTAGAGGATCGTATACATTTTTTATTTACTTATCTTTTATTTATCTACTTATATTACTCTAGATAGTCTTAACACATTGAGATATATCTTTATTATGTATGCCAGGTATTCAGTTTCATCATTTTACTCTAATTTTTCATTTATGGTTTTATTTTTGTTTATTTATGATCTTTCTTAATGACATGATGTGGAGGGTATAGTCTCCCCACTATCAGACTTAGACCCTCAAGGCTAGTTGTCAGCCTCATTCATACAGGGAGGCACGCATGAGGTTACATGGTATTCTAGCATAGACCCAGAAGTTCAGGTTGGGATGTTACAATGGTGTTTTTATACATTATCTCTGGAAATACTCTAATCTAAGGGCTAATAGGGATGATAGGTACTAGAAATTTCCAACATAAGGGAAATAATCTTAAACCACAATTATAGAATTGGGTTTTAAAAAATATATGAAATGAGGAACACTGATCACCCACTCAATAACTGTTAGTGTTTTTTGTGTATCTTGCTCAACCAACTCCTTTGTACCTAGAATTTTTAATAAAAACATAAAATAACAACACCAGTAAATAGATGTTGAATAATTAATAAAAACTTATATTGGTATTATTATTTTATCCCAAGTATATAAATGCTCTATACTATATTTTTACAAGAATTTTCTTCCTATAAAATCCTATTATACTTTCATTATTCAAATTTGATGTGATATTAGACTAGGATTGGCACTCTTGACATAGAGTCCATGATAATTTCCAAGATAGGAAAACCACATCTAAAATTCAACACATGGCCACCTTTTAATACAAGGTTGATTATAAACTCCCAATTAAAAATTACCCCCATTATATTAGTGTATTTAACATTAATGGTTAAATAAAAACTCAACATTATTTATATACCTATTATGAGGGAAAATATGATTCCACTAGTCATACCAAGGATATTGAGAATGAAACCTCATTATAAATTAGATCTGGTGTAATTTTCATCTCATGGACAACCTTAACTATTTTATTGGTTATAAATAATTAAAATTATGGGGAAATAACTTATATTGGGGGGAAGAATGTAAAAACCCTAAATTTCATTAAGTATTTTCCTTAAATAAATAGTATTTTAATAGATTGTTCTAAAAGCAGCACAAAAGTAGAATAACCCATGAAATATTAGATAATGAAATTATAAAACTAATAAAACCAATGATATATAAAAGGATAGTAATCAATTATAAATTCTTGCAAAATAGAATTAAGAAAATGTAGAGTTTTAAAAGGTATTTTTTCTAATAAATCAATTTTATCTTTTTAGATTTTATTTTAATTTAAAAGTTAAATTTATAAATTTAAGAATTTTAATTTAAAAAAGTTATTTTTTTTAGAATTAATCATTTCAATATTATCTTAGAGTGGGTTTTTTATATTTTTCAAAAATAATTGATTTTTATATTAATAGTGAAAATAGCTATTTATCTAAACACTATAACTTTTATGAAAATATCTTAAAAAATAATAAATAAAAAGTTTATGAAGAAATTTTCATATAAAATTTAAATTTAATAATTAATATAAATCTTTTAAAAATACTATTTTGAATTTATAAAATACATGTTTAACATTTTTTTAACACAATTAATACTTCGCACTAAAAATTGTTTCTATGTGCTTACATTAAAAATAGACTTTATCACATATAGAAATTAAATCTAAAAATATGGATTTAATAATTTACATCAAAATTTCCATATAAGTTAACAAGGTCAATTTCATTTTTTAACCATTAAAATTAAATTACAAAGATTAAATTTATTTGTCATGATAATGGTGAAAATGTTATTTTTAATGATTTGTTTTATTAAATTTGTGTAATTTTTTCTAAAAAACTAAATTAAATTATTTTAAATAGTTAATATTATATCATTTTTAGACACATGTAAAATTATATTAACATTTTTTAATTAGTAATAAATGCTAAATATGGTTTAGAAGACATAATGAATAAAGCATCATTTTTCTATAAAAAATAGTTTTCTATATATAAAATGTTTTAATTTAAAAGTTAATTTTATATTACTTATAAATTTAATTTAATTAAATTGAGATTAAATTTAGTTTAATCACACAAAAACTCATTAATATTTTTTATTTTATATTTTTTGTAAAATATAAGCTACTTGTGTTAAAACCTGTTACCCTGGAAAAAATAAAAAAAGGTAAAAGTAAAAATATAAAATTAAATGACTTAAAACATGTTTAAAACATGTTTGAAAATGTGTCATTGAGGATTTATAGACCTTATATTAGAAAAAAAATCAATCATTTATTACTTTGGTAACCATTTAACCTTGAATAATTTAATTCCATTATTGAAAAATAATGGGTGTTCACAAAAGTTCTATTTTCTTCACATAAAAAAGGGGATCACTTGCACCCTTTAAAAGTAACACACCCACTAATAAATTTCATTGAAAACATGCACAATTTTCCTGTACTATGATTTAATTTAATGACATAAATCCTTTTTTCTCTCTAAGTTATACTAATCCCTTAATTTCCAATTATTATTTCAAGAGAAATTTCAAATTCTCAAAGTGAGCATTACTTAATCCTTATCCTTTTCTTCTTAATATTTCCCCTCCAAAACTACCCTAAATATAGTAATATAATGACCTCAGTGAAAATAGTGTACTTAATTGTTATTATATTAATTTAAAAAACCTTATATAATCCTTCCCAGGAACATAGAAAAATAAAATAATAAGGACCGTGTGTTTGTGCGAACTACCACCTCCACAAAGTGAAGTCTTCCATTTTTCACCACCACCTCACTAAACTGGTTAAAGGGATGGAATTGATGAATAAATGTGAAATATATAATATAATTAATATTATTAAGATTCAAATTATACCCATCCCCCCATTTCCTCTCATTATTTGGGAAATGAAAACATAAACCATTTGTTGTGCGGACTTCCACCTCCATGAAGTTACATATCTCATTTTTCATCAATTTTCTTTATTATTATTAAAATATCTTAAAAAATATTTAATAACTTTAAAATATATAAATAATATAATTATTATTTTTTAATAATTTTATTATTCCAAAATAAACCACTTTTATAAGTAAAATCTTCCATTAATTATGGTATGCTCATGTTTGGGTTAGTTTAACCACCTACTTGAACAATACTATAAAACTATATCATGGGAGAATATGGGAGCTTAAATAAAAATATTATTATTAGTTAGTAATAAAATAATTATTTCTTATGGTTTTTAATATTTTTTATTATGTATTTAACTTATTATAAAAATATAATCTTCAATCAAAAAAATTACTAAAATAAACCAAAATTGATTCATTTTTCATGAAAAATAACTAAAAACTTATATAATGAGATAAGATATCTATAAATAAATATAATTTATCTATTCTAGTAAATTTACTTATCTTATAGTTATGAACTTGGTATCAAATAATTGGTACAAAAATTGATATCATAAATCATGTGTCAAATAATTAAATTTACTAACACATGATGGTAAAAATAATCTCTAACTAACTAATATATATAGATATTTATTTTTTTTGTACTGGAGGTTAGATAACATTCTACTAAGTGGGAAAAAAGGTAAGGGGTTCTTGTCTTAAATTTAATTTATTGATATATAATTCTTATTCGGAACCTTGATATCATTAATATGGTGTGATTAATACCTAATGAATTTATTTTGCAATGTTCATGTAATTCATGGGGTTAAAGATCTATATTGTGTTCTTTTTTAAAATGTATTTTTAATTAAAATGATTCCAAATTGGTTAGGTTTTTTACTGAATCAACTCCCATCATTGAGTTAAAATGATTATTATTAAACTTCTTTCTTCCAAGATTGGTTTATTCCATAGTAATATTTTATTTCATGGTAATATATACAAATTTATAGTGTAAAATGACCTTTTAATTTAGTTATTTTACCTTGATAAATTTTATTTCTCAAAAATTATTTCATTATTCAAAATAATTATCATCCTCTTTAATGATTACTTCCCCTCCTTATTCCTATTTTCCTTCCTAAAAACATTTTCCTCTCTTTTTGGGAACTCAAATATTGATTAATTGAAGTGATCCTATTACTTCTCATCACCAATTTTAAAATAGAAATTTTATTACCCTATTTAAGATGTGGGATTTCAAAAAATGTGTTTCAAAATATCAAAAGGTTTTATGTATCATATATATATTTATTATCTTCTTCTCCATGTTTTCCCTATATAACATTTATGTATTTTTTTTTAATGACTCTTTATAGAATATTTATTTAAAATTTATGTTTTAATATATCTCCAATGTTTTTTTTCTAACATTCTTTTAAATGAATTTTCAATATAAATTAGTGAATTTTTCGCTTATACTTTCATTATAAAAATAAGAAAATAAACTTTTATTTAAAAAAATCACGAGGATTTATTTCCCATCATATTTAAACTTGTTTCCCATGTTTCATGGTTTTCAAAAGTAAATTATTTTTATATTAATCTATTGGTTTTATTTAATTGGTTTTCATAGAAAAGGTTCATTTTAATAATTATTCTCAAAGTAAAATTTGATTAATATTTTAAACTTATTCTTCATCTTCCAATTGATTATTTACCTATGTTTTCAAAAATAACCAGTATTGAATATCTATAAGATAAATGATACATAACATCATTTTTCTTACCTAATGGTCTTTGATGTGTAACCATAATTTTTCATCTAATGGATTTACAATAAGAATACCGTATTTTTGATACCTTTGATTGAAGGGTGTTCACCTAGATACCATTCATCAACTGATTGGTAAAATAATTGAAAAAATTGTATAATATTAATCTATATGGTGTAAATAACATATACTTCATTGAATGGTATTTACCTAGAAATTTATTTAGTATCACTGGATACCCATTTATATTCCATGGGTTTATCATGTTTATTAATGGAATTATTAATTTTTTTCTTATATGATTATATTTTAAAACGATATGAAACTCATTTTATTTCCATTTTTCATTGAGATATAATGAATAATTGATTTATTAAGGAACACATTTATAATAATGGTGATAGGAATGGTCTAATATCACCCTCTAATTCATTGGTTGAATTTGATATCTCATGAGATATTTAGGCATGTTCATAATTAATTAGTTTATATAATCAAGGTAATAATTAGTTTTCTCAGATTTTTAAGCATGGGAATAATGATTTTGTTCACATAGGCATAGGAATAATAATTTTTGTCCCAATTTTTTCCTATTATTATGGTTATTCCAAATATTCAAGTTGTTTTTCATGTTATGATACATTTCAAAGTTTCCTTTATTTTTAGTCTATGTTACATTCCATGTTTATGCCTCTTTTCTATGATATTCAGCACTTTTATGTTATGCCATTTCTTATTCCATGTTTTATGATGTTTTATTTTTTGGGTATAACTTTCTTATATATCTTTATTATACTTATATTCTTATATTATGCTCACTTGTGATCTTTGATTATTATCTTTTAGGTTTTCCCTTACTAAGAATTTTATCTCACCCATTTCTTATATTTACATTTCCCCAAGTTATAAGGAAAAGTAATATGTATGATATGTTTTGAAGATTATCTTATAAAAATAATTTATGGTATATTTTGAACACTTCGTTTGATTAATCAGTTTCTTATATAGTGGTAAAAATATTTTTTATTTGAAAAAGAAAATGGTTTTATTAGATAATTTTTTTCCTAATTCTTTAATACTATAAGACTAAAAGACCATGGTAAATTATTTTAATGAAATATTTTATTTAATTCAGGTAATTAATACGGTTATGTTATCATATTTGTAGGGAATCAATGTTTGTGTCCGAATAGGTTTTTGATAACTTTAGAGATTAGGATGTTAGTATAGGATGATTTAAGGGTTAATAAGTTAAGGTTGATCATAATCTCATAGTTATAGATAACACTTTAGTTTATTTGAGGTAATATTAAGTATTTTAGGGATTAAGGTAAGATAACTTTAGTAAAGACCCTAGG
This sequence comes from Viscum album, assembly GCA_963277665.1. Classification (NCBI taxonomy): domain Eukaryota; kingdom Viridiplantae; phylum Streptophyta; class Magnoliopsida; order Santalales; family Viscaceae; genus Viscum; species Viscum album. Next base: position 684,706,964 of record OY728156.1, on the reverse strand, counting down.
GAAAAGTCTATGTATATTATACCATCCTAAAGTTTTGGTAAAGTGTAGATTGTGTGGTTTTTCCTAGAAATAGCATACTTATATAGATACTAGAAAGTGTATATGGATATGTAATAAACCACATTCTTAGACCAGATAAAATATGAGTTTTATTATTATTATTATTATTTTTCTTTTATCGGCATGTCGGTCTTAAAACAGCGCTTCATAACGAGGTTCCGAGTACGCAAACTGTTTCAAGCGGTGACATCGGACTGCGCACGGGCGATTAGACCGTGCGAGTCAAGTCGCGCAATTGAACGGTTATCAACACACTGTTTTTTTTTTATTAATTTATATTAATGGATGTTTTAATAATAATAGTGGGAGATTATTATTATTTAATGTGATGCAAACGCATTTAATTAAGTGGCGGTCAAACGCCATTAATTGTGGAGTTGCGGTTTGACGAGAAGTGCGTCAAAATTTATATCGCATATTAGCGGATTTAATTTGACGTGGGAATTTAATTAAGAGAGCGTTATTTTGATGACGCGTTTTAATTGGCAATTTTTTATCTTAATCATGGTTAAATAATAATAATGAAATTATTATTATTCTTATGGGTTAAATTTTTTTTTTTTAAACTAAAGGGGGTTTAATAAATTTTGTTGACTATATATAGATATGTAGATATATATGTAGTTTGGGATATATATATATGTTATAAAAAAAGAGGGGATATTTTGTTTACCCCCTTGATTGGGGCGCTGGGCAGGGCGTGACCCCCCCCCCCACCCACGCACGGCTCTTCTTTGTTTTTCCGTTTTTTTTTTCTTTTTTTTTATTCCTCTTTTCTTCCTCCTCCTTTCTCTCTTTTCTCAATCACGCTCTCCTCCAAACCCTAAGGCGCATGCGGCGTGGGTTCCTCCTCCGGCTCTCCTTGCTGCGCGACCTAGCTCCGCGATCGGACACCCCACGGCCGGACCTCCTCTTGCTGCGTGATTCAGGACGACGCGACCCCTCCTCCGCAAGGTCTTCCTCCTCCTTCCAAGGCAGTGCACAGTCGGCCTCCTCCCGGTCCTCCCTAGGCGCGACGGCTCCCTCCACGGCAGGCGCTCCCCTCTCGGCCGGATCTCCCCTTCCTAGGCAGACCTCTTCTGCACCGCGCAACACCGAACGAGAATCCCCCCTTTGGCGCGTGACGGGATGGGGCGCGACCCATCCCTCTTCCGCGACCGGATTCTCCCGGTTGCCCCACCGTTTTGGTCCAAATCTTCTTGGTATGATCCGTAAATGGCCTACCCTACATTTCTTTGGTGTTTGGGTTTATTTTCGTCAACTGATATGGGTTTTGTCTGAAACCCGTTAATTGGGTTTAACCGGTTGTGGTTTTCTTATCTGGTTTTAGGGTACGCAATTAATTGTCGGGTTCCGATGGTTCATGTTCCGGTGACCGCCGCCGAAGGCGAGGCGGTCCGAGTTGATTTAGTCCTACCGCCGATGTTTCGGGTGAGTTTCTTAAACCCGCGAATTGTTTCACACCGGTTAAATTAAGGTTGATTAATTTATCTGAGTTCTTGATGATTATTTTGGTTGTGCGAAGGTCTTTACCGCACTAATATTTGGGTGCGACTTCTGTTTTCTGGGATGCGCGTTGGACCCTGAGTGTGTGCGCGCTTATGTCAAAGCGCATGTGCGCGAACGATTTCAATGAGTTAGAAAGCTTGGCTCAGCCAAATTTATTGAGGTAGGGTCCCTTTCATTGCCCCTTTAATTTATTACAATAATTAATTAATTAATTAATTAATTCGTTTTATGCACCATTATTAGTTTTTAAATTAATTTCTGTTTAAATTGTGCAGTTAAGTCTTTACATTGACTGCTGTTTAATTAATGTTGTTAAGTCTTTAAATTAATTATTGTTTAATTAACGCAGTCAAGTATTTAAATTAATTGCAGTTTAGAAGTGAAAAATATAATAAATGATCGTTTGATAAAATAAGTCACATGCTATAATAAAACCCCCCTTTTTTTGGGTTGTGCTATCATAAATCTAAAGGTAGTGAATAATTATTTTTATAATGCATTCTGTGCGAATTTTATTGATGTTTCTACATGCACCGATTGATATGTACTAAGTTAGTGTTCTCCCTCTTTGATATGAATTAAAGTTTTGGAATAAATGATTGGATATGCGCAAATAAATTGTTTGACTTATAATAAATTACCTGGGTATTTTAGCATGTTCATTGTGACCCTCACCTATGGAAAAACCCGTTTGGGGTGTTCGCTATGCCTTTTTGGAAACCCCTTTAGGTGTGATGACGTGTTTGGTACGTTTTATATTAGCCCAAGATGATTAGATTATTCAATTACATGTGTTGCATGGTCCCGTTAAATTGAGTTTTTAATTAAATAAATTATTTAAGATAATTTTTTTGGGGGATTGGTTATGGGTTGAGGTCTTGCAATCGAGTATTTGTTTTGATTTGATAAGATAAGTGATTGGCGGAAACTAATCACGAACTAATGTATGCTATGAAAGATATTTAATTATATGAATTAATTATGTGTCAGAATGTTGATAAAAGACAATTAATTATGAAACGTTGAGGACTTGTCGCGGATTGGCTCGAGTGACCAGTTCAGGGTCGACCCGAGTTGGTTCGTGACAAAATGGTATCAGAGGTCCAGTGTTCATTCTTTTCCTTTATCTTACTGTTTCGGGGATGGTAGACAGGAGACTAGGAATGTGTCGGCGCTTGGGTTAATAGCCGTGCTTGGGACTGATCACCCCATGTACGGGAAATGACCAAGTGGCCAGGGCTGGGAATTGATGTTCATGCTTTTTTCTATTAATGTTGATATGATTTCACCTTGGGTGAATGTTGTACTTTCCACGGCTTATTTTTTTATGAAAAGGTTTTGAAAATTTTCCTTGACTTGATTTGGAAAGGAAATTGCATTGCATGCATCATATTAGGCACTTAGAGATACACATGTCATGCATATGTGCCATGCCATGTAGTTTCATTAGTAGAATGCCTGCTGATTTTGATTGTGTGCCTTGAAAATATTTCATGCCTGGATTTATTTAGCACGCCTCTTTAGAAATCATGTTTCGGTGATAGTTAACATGTTTGGGTGATAACATGTCATGTTTTCTATCTTGCTTGTGTGTCATGCTCTGTGTTATAGCATGTTTTAGTGATTTCAGCTTGTTGCTTTGTGTTAGCTGTTTGTAGTGGCTTGTTAGCTTGCTGGCAAGCGCTTGGTTCCTTTGGCTGAAATTGTTGGTTGCGATTACGACGGAGCTAATTTTCCATTATAATGTGTATGGGCGCCTTATAATTGGGAAAATGGTAAATCGTGTTTTTGAACTTTTTAAAAGATGGCTGCTAAAGTTTAAATGTTAAATGTTGAAGAGGATGTTTGTTACAACTTGCCTGTTTTGCCCTTGGGGCGTTGTTTGAAAACCAAGTACTTTGTTGTGAAATAGTACTTGTGGGTTTGTTAAAATCTTCTTTCAAATGATTAAAGGATGAAATGAATTACTGAAATGGATAAAATGGAAAGGGGTTTTTGAGCCTTGAAATACTTGTTTTGCGTGACCAAGAGTTAGGGTTGACGTGTGTGCTTCGTAAGGGACTAGCCCGTTCTAGGCAGTACCCTTAGATCATGAGTTGCCTTGTTTTCGGTGTGAGCTTATGATGTGGTGATCGTAGTTCGAGGAACGTCACCCATGCGTGAAAGTGTTTCAAAAATAGCGCGCCGGTGAGCGGCTAGTTATTGCGACGACATGGACACTCCTAAGGTGGGTAGTGTCGCATTAGTTTCTGTTTTGATGTCGGTGCTTGCTTGGTAGCACGACTTTGATAAGGTTGGCAGTGTGCGCAACGCTTTCGAAACTCCGTTAGTGCGAGAAGAGTTTCCGTGGTAAAGCTTGGACGTATACGAATGCCTCGGGTGGTATAAACATCAGAGTTTGGTTCAACTAATCTTCTCTGTGACCTTGGTTTAATCTTAGTGTACTCTACTGGATGAGACGAGCATGTCCCCCATCTCGAAATTATCTTGGATACACCAAGATAGTATCAGTTATACGCCGCACTAAAGTTTAAATGTTGTGGGTTTGTTTCGTGATCTCTCTCTGGTTGTGCGGGGGATGCACGGTTTCTTGTAGTTACGCTTTGTGCTGAGGCATGATATTTTCATAATAATCTTGTGATGGCTTGACTTGAGAATATCACCGGAGGTCGGGTAAGGACTTCGGTGTACGCGTGGTTGATAGCAGAGCAGTTTTAAAAGCACATCATCGGTTTAAAGGCGAGTGTGTTTTTTTGGGTTGGCGTTGTCTTTCGAGGAAATAAGGGGTGACCAATTTTAGTTGGTCAATCGTGATTCGACCGTTTTCTTTGGTTGAGGTCCCTATAATGGCCTCAGAGGTAAGCTCTGCCTTGATGTTTCAGTTGTAACCTGAGCGCTTGCTCAGGCTGTAAAGGCTTAAGTGCGGTTTTCTTTGGAAACGCTAAAGATGCATTGAGCATTGGAAACGCGATGCGATCTTGTTTAATGAAACTTCACGACCCTTGTAGGACGGGTGATGTTTTCATCGGTTCCAGAAGGCTTCTCGGGGACGAGAAGTTTTTAAGGTGGGTAGTTTGTAATAAACCACATTCTTAGACCAGATAAAATATGAGTTTTATTATTATTATTATTATTTTTCTTTTATCGGCATGTTGGTCTTAAAACAGCGCTTCATAACGAGGTTCCGAGTACGCAAACTGTTTCAAGCGGTGACATCGGACTGCGCACGGGCGATTAGACCGTGCGAGTCAAGTCGCGCAATTGAACGGTTATCAACACACTGTTTTTTTTTATTAATTTATATTAATGGATGTTTTAATAATAATAGTGGGAGATTATTATTATTTAATGTGGTGCAAACGCATTTAATTAAGTGGCGGTCAAACGCCATTAATTGTGGAGTTGCGGTTTGACCAGAAGTGCGTCAAAATTTATATCGCATATTAGCGGATTTAATTTGACATGGGAATTTAATTAAGAGAGAGTTATTTTGATGACGCGTTTTAATTGGAAATTTTTTATCTTAATCATGGTTAAATAATAATAATGAAATTATTATTATTCTTATGGGTTAAATTTTTTTTTTTTTAACTAAAGGGGGTTTAATAAATTTTGTTGACTATATATAGATATGTAGATATATATGTAGTTTGGGATATATATATATATATGTTATAAAAAAAGGGGGGATATTTTGTTTACCCCCTTGATTGGGGCGCTGGGCAGGGCGTGACCCCCCCCCCCCCACCCACGCACGGCTCTTCTTTGTTTTTCCGTTTTTTTTCTTTTTTTTTATTCCTCTTTTCTTCCTCCTCCTTTCTCTCTTTTCTCAATCACGCTCTCCTCCAAACCCTAAGGCGCATGCGGCGTGGGTTCCTCCTCCGGCTCTCCTTGCTGCACGACCTAGCTCCGCGATCGGACACCCCACGGCCGGACCTCCTCTTGCTGCGTGATTCAGGACGACGTGACCCCTCCTCCGCAAGGTCTTCCTCCTCCTTCCAAGGCAGTGCACAGTCGGCCTCCTCCCGGTCCCCCCTAGGCGCGACGGCTCCCTCCACGGCAGGCGCTCCCCTCTCGGCCGGATCTCCCCTTCCCCGGCAGACCTCTTCTGCACCGCGCAACACCGAACGAGAATCCCCCCTTCTGCGCGTGACGGGATGGGGCGCGACCCATCCCTCTTCCGCGGCCGGATTCTCCCGGTTGCCCCACCGTTTTGGTCCAAATCTTCTTGGTATGATCCGTAAATGGCCTACCCTACATTGCTTTGGTGTTTGGGTTCATTTTCGTCAACTGATATGGGTTTTGGCTGAAACCCGTTAATTGGGTTTAACCGGTTGTGGTTTTCTTATCTGGTTTTAGGGTACGCAATTAATTGTCGGGTTCCGATGGTTCATGTTCCGGTGACCGCCGCCGAAGGCGATGCGGTCCGAGTTGATTTAGTCCTACCGCCGATGTTTCGGGTGAGTGTCTTAAACCCGCGAATTGTTTCGCACCAGTTAAATTAAGGTTGATTAATTTATCTGAGTTCTTGATGATTATTTTGGTTGTGCGAAGGTCTTTACCGCACTAATATTTGGGTGCGACTTCTGTTTTTCGGGATGCGCGTTGGACCCTGAGTGTGTGTGCGCTTATGTCAAAGCGCATGTGCGCGAACGATTTCAATGAGTTAGAAAGCTTGCTCGGCCAAATTTATTGAGGTAGGGTCCCTTTCATTTCCCCTTTAATTTATTACAATAATTAATTAATTAATTAATTAATTCGTTTTATGCACCATTATTAGTTTTTAAATTAATTTCTATTTAAATTGTGCAGTTAAGTCATTACATTGACTGCTGTTTAATTAATGTTGTTAAGTCTTTAAATTAATTATTGTTTAATTAACGCAGTCAAGTATTTAAATTAATTTCAGTTTAGAAGTGAAAAATATAATAAATGATCGTTTGATAAAATAAGTCACGTGCTATAATAAAACCCCCCCTTTTTTTGGGTTGTTCTATCATAAATCTAAAGGTAGTGAATAATTATTTTTATAATGCATGTTGTGCGAATTTTATTGATGTTTCTACATGCACCGATTGATATGTACTAAGTTAGTGTTCTCCCTCTTTGATATGAATTAAAGTTTTGGAATAAATGATTGGATATGCGCAAATAAATTGTTTGACTTATAATAAATTACCTGGGTATTTTAGCATGTTCATTGTGACCCTCACCTATGGAAAAACCCATTTGGGGTGTTCGCTATGCCTTTTTGGACACCCCTTTAGGTGTGATGACATGTTTGGTACGTTTTATATTAGCCCAAGAGGATTAGATTATTCAATTACATGTGTTGCGTGGTCCCGTTAAATTGAGTTTTTAATTAAATAAATTATTTAAGATAATTTTTTTTTGGGATTGGTTATGGGTTGAGGTCTTGCAATCGAGTATTTGTTTTGATTTGATAAGATAAGTGATTGGCGGAAACTAATCACGAACTAATGTATGCTATGAAAGATATTTAATTATATGAATTAATTATGTGTCAGAATATTGATAAAAGACAATTAATTATGAAACGTTGAGGACTTGTCGCGGATTGGCTCGAGTGACTAGTTCAGGGTCGACCCGAGTTGGTTCGTGACAGGATATCATATAGATGAACCTAGGGGTAATCACCCTAATAAAGGTTTGTTGATTATCAACTTAATATTCACTCTGGTATATGATGAGTGGGCCTAAGACAACACACTTATATAGACACTCATAAGGGATATGCTTTGGTTTATCACATTCTCATTACAATCCATTATGAATGATTTATCATGTTCAGTAATTAAGTTAAGTAATATTAGATAAACCAACCCAATAAATCTAGATTAGACTGAGAGTGATTTAGGTTGAATGGAAACCTAATGTAATAATATTGAAGAGTATGAAATTTTGAGGAAAAAATTTATCATCTAATTATCTTATAATAATTCTCTTATGTTTTTCATCACTCACATTAACACTTGTTGGTTTTAGTAATTACTGAATCCTAATGGAATCAAGTTAACAATGAATACCATGAATAATGTGTAGATTTTCATAATGTGCAGCCTAACAGGATAAGAACTGGAGTGATAAACCTTATGATTATTGAGAAATTAATATCAATAATTATTATTAAATACATGGTAATATTTGAGTTCTGAAACTCACAAATAAGAGAAGGATAGAGTCTCATGGAAGTTCATGTGATAAAGATGATAAATGAAAGAAGATTCAATTTCCTTCATGTTAAAAATGTGGAAAGAAGCACCAAGGAAAATTTCTCAATGGAAATTAGAGATGGTTTATGTGTGTAAAAGGAATGAAAAGGCAGACTAATTATTGAGGAAAAGTTAAGAGATTTGTGGAAATAGTGAAAGTAAATAGTGTCTGTTAGGAGGTACCGCCAACAGTTTAATATCTTAAATGTATTGAAAATGGTAATTATCCATGTTAATGCCCTAATTCAAGAATTAACACAGATGATAGACACCAGTAATTTTAAAGACAAGGGAATGTATATGCAGCCACAGTTATAAAAGTGGGTTCTTAAAATGATATGGAATGAGGAACATTGAATACCCACTCAAGAACTATGAGTGTTTAATTTTTATCTTGTTCCACTAACTCCAATGTATCTAGAATGTTTACTAAAAACATAAAATCACCACCCTCATGAATAGTTGTTGAATTATTAATAAAAACATTTAATGGTCTGATTATTGTATCACAATTTTGTAACTCATGTATAAAATATGTTTAGAGGAATTTTTTTCCTATAAACTCATATTATCCTTCCTTTAATCATATTTTATGTGATATTAGGCTTGGATTAGAACCCTTGACATAAATTCCATGATAATTTACAAGATAAGAAATTCACATCTAAAAAATAACCCATGACCACCTATTAATATAATTATACCTATAAACTCTCTATGAAAAATTACTATCATTATATTGGGGTATTTAACATAAATGGTTAAAGATAAACTCAGCATTGGTTGTACCTCTATTATAAATGAAAATATGAGTTCACTAGTCATACCACATATAGTGAGGATGAAACCTCATTCAAAAAATAATCTGGATTCATTTCCATATTATGTTAACCCTCATATATTTCATTAATAATTAATAATTAAAATTGTGAGTATGCAATATATTTATAGTGGGAATGTACTGACCCAAATTTTCATGATTTATTTTCCTTAAATAAATATTATTTTAATATCTTATTATACAGACAGAACTAAAATAAAATGATCTTTGACATATTAGATAATAAAATTATAACAATAATAAAACCTATGGTCAATAAAAATATAGTAATCAATTATAAATTCTTAAAAAATTGTATTAAGAACACTTAGAGTTTTAAAATGGGTTCTTTCAATAAATAAAGTATTTTTATATATTGTATTTTCATTTAAAAGAAAAATTTATAAATTTTAGAATTTTAATTTGAAAAATATAACTTAATTTTTTAATTATTCATGTAAATATAAACTTATGGTGAGTTTTTAAGATCTTTCTAAAATAATTGATTTTTAGGTGAATAGTAAAAATAATGATTTTACTACAAACTCTCACTTTTTTGATAATATATTTACAAAACAATGACTTAAAATTTTTTGAAAACTTTTTTGAATATAATATATATATTTTATGAGTAATATAAAAAATTTAAAATTTATATGTTTAATTTATAAAACATATGTTTATCATTTTGGAAACTCAAGTAATATTTCACACTAGAAACTATTTTTATGTTCTTACATTAAAAATTAGATTTTATCGCTTATAAAAATTAAATATAAAAAACATATTTTATATTTTATATCAACATGTAAATATTATTCAAAAAAGGTGAATTTCATTTTTTTCACCATAAAAATTATATTGATAATATTAAAGTTAATTACCACAATAATGGTGAAACTGTTATTTTTAAAGATTTGTTTTATTAACACTGTTTAATTTTTATCTAATTAATTAAATTAATTTATTTTAAATTAGGACTCTTATTTTATTTTTAAATAAATATATAATTATATTAACATATATTTAATTGGTAATTAATTCTAAATAATATTAATAAAAAATAATGATTAAAATATCATTTTTCTACAAAAACATGTTTTTCTATATATAAAATGTTTACATTTAAAAGTTAATTTTATATTATTGAAAAATTGAATTTTGTGAAATTTATATTAAATTTATTATTATAACACATGAATTTGGTAATAGTGGTAATTTTATATTTTTAATAAATCATAAGTTACTTAGGTAATAACTAGTTGTCCTATTAAAAATAAAACAAAAATATTAAAAATAAAAATATAAGATAAATGACTTGAAAAATATTTAAAAAATATGTAGAAATTTATATTTTAGGATTTATAAATCTTATCCCACCCCAAAATATATTACTTTTCACTTTTGGAACCATTTAACCTTGAATATTTTTATTTGGTTATTAGAAAATAATGGGTGTTCAAAAAAGTGAATTTTTTCACTTATAAAAGGGGATCACTTCCACTCAATCAAAGTTACAAACCCCCGTATATATTTCCTTAAAAACCTACCAAAGTTTTATCACCAATAATTCCCTTTCAGTACTTAAAGTCTTGGGTTACCATAAGTTATCCTAAATCCTTCATTTCCAAGGATGCTTTCAATAGAAAGTTCAAGGTCCCAAAGTGAGCTTTAGTTAATCCTTATCCTTTTATTTTTAATATTTATCTTCTAAACCTACCATAAACATAGTAATATAATTACCTAATTATAATTAGTATACTATAGTGTTATTATATTAATGTAACATCCCTTATTTATTCCTTCCCATCCACTTAGAAAAATAAAAGAACGATGATTTTGTATTTGTGCGGACTACCACCTCCATGAAGCGACGTATTCCATTTTTCACCACCACATTTATTTACTGATTATAATGATTTAATTGAAGAATAAATGTAAAATATATAATATAATTATTATTAATAATAGATAAATTATAATTCACCTTCATTCCCTATTATTCTTTGTGAAATGAAAATGTTAATCATGTGTTATATGGACTAACACCTCCACAAAGAAACATATCTAATTTTTCATATAGTTTCTTTATTATTTATTAAACTCCCATAAAATATAATTCAATACCTTAAGAATATATAAATATAGTAATTATTATTTATTAATAATTTCATTCCTCTAAAAACCCACTCATATAACCATAATAATTAATTAATTAGGGAATTTTCTTATTTTGTTCAGTCTGATCACCTACTTAAACAATGTTATAAAACTCTATCATGGATGAATATGGGAACTTAAATGATAATACTATTTTAATTTAGTAAGAAAATAATTATTTTTTTATGTTTCTAAAATTTTTATATTATGTACTTAACTTATTATTAAAATATCATCTTTGATCATTAAATTTATCAAAATAAGCTGATATTGTTTTTAAAAAGGTTGGGACCGAAGCCTCATTTTTATTATTAAACCAAATACCTCTTTCTGACTGGGTAGAGAGACACCCATTACATGGCTCGAAGGCCCAAGACCAAGTGGTGTGAATATAATGCCCAAAAGTCCATTTTTTATCCCAAATGGACCTTTGGTAATTTTTATATATAAGGTTATGAAATTTAATATTAATATATTTATGTTTGTTTTACAAGAGTTTAAAGTGGGGAAAGAAGGTAAGCGGTTCTTGTCTTAAATTTAATTTATTGAGAGATAATTCTTATTGTTCACTATTATACCATTAATATAGTGTGATTACTAACTAATGAATTTATTTTAACATATTCATGTAATTTTTGGTGCTTTGATATCCATATTTTTTTCTTTATTTAAATGTATTTTTAATTCAAAAGATACCAAATTTTTAAGGGTTTTTGTTAACTCAACTCCCTTTATTGAGTTAAACTGATTCTTCTTGAACATATTTCTTCCAATATTGGTTTCTTACAACTAAATTTTTTATTTCATGGTATTTTATCTTCCTTTATATTGGAAAATGTTAATTTAATTGAGATATTTTACCTTGAAAATGTTTCTTCCTAAAAAAATATATCATTGTTGATAATAATTATCATCCTATTTAATGGTTGTTTCCCCTCCTTGTTAATATTTTACATCCATCCAATTATTTACTCTCTTTTTGGGAACCCAAATATGGATTTATTCATATGATACTCTTACTTATCATCACCACTTTTCTAATTTAAATATTATTTCCCTATTTATGATGTGTGTTTTCAAAAAATGTGTTTCAAGATATTAAAATATTTTATGTATCATAGATATATTCCTTATCTTCCACTAAATTATATCTTTACACAACCATTATTTTTTTTCAACACTTCTTTATAATAGATTTATTTAAAATTAATGTTTTAATATATCTCAAATTTTTTCTTTCCAACCTTTTTGAAAATTACGTTTCAAAATAAATTGGTGACTTTGTCACTTATACTTTTTTATAAAAATAAGAAATGAAACTTATTTTTAAGAAATTTTTACATTGATGTATTTTCCATAATTTTTAAACTTATTTATCATGTTTCATGGTTTTATAACTTAAATTATTTTTACTTATTCTATGAGTTCAAGTTAAAATGGTTTTCATGGAAAAGGGTCATTTTTACCATTATTTTAAAAGAAACATTCTACTGGTATTATAAAATTAATCTTCATCTACCCATTGATTATTTACCAATTTTTTCATAAATGATAAATATTAAATATATATAATATAAATTATCCATCAATTCTTTTATCTTTTATAATAATATTTATTTTATATCAATATTTTTTCTTCTAATTAATTTCCTATGTAAATACCCTATTTTGGATACCTTCGATTGAGGGGTGTTCACCTAGATTCCATTAATCAGTTGATTGAGGAAATTATCACACCCTTACCTGGTAAATTCAATCATTTATTATTTTCTTTACTTTGGATCTTTTGTTAGAGGTTCAGATTGAGTTCTTGGTTTCAATTTTAAATTTTTTGAGTTTTCAAGTGGAATTTTGGCCTATGCATGGTTTGGGAGAATGGTTTGGAGAAATGTGTAGAAAAACCATGTATTATTCCTATATTTTTAAAATATATAAATCCAGAATCTACCCTCCTCTATTTTTACCCCAACTTGATCACCCTCCCACTTGGTTGATTTTAGTGCATGAATGGGTCCCAAACCCCCTTCCCTTTGGTTCTCCTCCCTTCATAGATACTCCTCCAAGGATATAAGGTGAGTTATTAGGGTTTTGGCCTCCTTTTCTCCTCTTCCTATTCTCTTATCTTGATTTTGTATTATTTACATGGCAGTATCTCTCTTAGATAAACCCTATAATCTAGTGTTGTTGTTTGGATGGTGTTTCTTTGGTTCTAGGGTACGTGGTTTATCCATGGAGCTTAGTTCTTATTTCCTTTAAAGTTTAATCATATTTGTACTCCATCAAGGTAGGTTTTTATATCTATTTACTTTATGATGCATTAAATTTTATGTTTTTTTATTTTAAAATAATATATAAATGTGTTTTGTATGATTTTGGTGTGTTTTCTTGGTTTAGTATGGATTTTTGTGTTGGAAAAAATTTGTTAAAGATGTTAAAAAGGGGTTTATTTAAATATGTTGTATATTTATGCACATAAGGTGTTTAATAAAATTACAAAGGTTCTTTGAAATGAAATATTGATGCTTTGGGTTTCTTTCCCTTGTTTTTGTTTAGTTATGGTATTGGGTTGTGATTTGAGAATTGTTTGTAGAAATTGGTGGAATTTATAGGGTGGTGCTTATTTGGGGTTTTTTCGTCGGTGGTAGTGTGAATGGTTACCTTTCTAAATTAGATCTTGTGCGATCTTTTAGTTTTCAATGAAATATCCATTTTATTTGGGCATATCCATAAGTTCAAGGGGTGTCTATATGGATGGGAACCCAAATCAAAATGGAATTTCCTAACTAAAAAACCTAGATTCCAAAACACTTATCCCTCCCCCTTATTTCTTTCTTTAAACCATTGTTACTTTACTAATGGTACCTTTATTATTAAATGGTATATTGGTGATTCAAGTTATTTCAAATATTTTCTTAAAATCTTGTCGCATATTGAATTTGAGACATGTTTTGGTGAATGTTTATCATAAAGGCTCGTTTAGAAAATTTCATAATGTTTCTTGTTTTACACTTGATTGGAAATAGTTTTATAAATGTATTTGGATTGGAAATTTTAAAGGACCATTTGGAATCATTGACATGAAATTGGTGTTTAATTTTGTTTTGGAAATTGTTTTATAAATGTATTTGGATTGGAAATGTTAAATGAATGTTTGGAATCATTGACATGAAATTGGTGTTCAATGTTGTTTTAAAAATGGTTTTATAAATGTATCTAGATTTTAAATGTTAAAGGATTGTTTGGAATCATTTACATGAAAGTGGTGTTTAATGTTATTTTGGAAATGGTTTGGAACATTTTTGTAATATATTGGAATTGATATTATTAAAGTATCAGTTGGCACTTTATAATGTTTTTAGAAATTAATGTGGTTTGAGAATATATATTACCAATTGGAAAATTTGCATGTTTTGAGAAATATTTTGAAATATTGTGTGAAGTGATATCCCGGTTGGAATTTTTGCATGGTTTGATCTAAAATAGGCACCCCTATGGAGGATTTCCTGATGAGTTTTATCACTTGGGTGGTGTCGGTTATTGGGTTAGACAAGTGCAGTGGCGGAAGTAAAGGTGAGTCATTCATGTGAGTGCCTCTCTTTCACTATGTATTATTATTACGTATATGATCAAAATATGTATTTATATGCTCAGATACAAGAGGGGGTGAATTTTATGTTTAAAAACATTCATTCTTAACCTTAAAGAAAACTTTGTTTCATAAAGTTAAACAAATCGGATTCACAAAACCCTCTATTGTAAGGTTAATAAAAATTACCTTATGTTTTTCAAACAAGTGTAATGAAATAAGTACATAGGATTACTTAAGAAAGATTCTACCTTAAAGCATATAGAATACTAAATCGTAGTTGCAATAAAAAATAAAGTATAAGAAAAACTTTTTTATTATTATAGATTGAAATTGAAATTTAAAGTACATGTAAAAGAGTAAAAAAAATAACCCAAAGAGTAGGGTATCTAAACACCTTGAATAAAAGTCCCTTGATTTAAAATTTCATGAAATTTTGTCTTACCTATAAAAGGGTAATCTCTCGATCCACAAAAGATTAGTGTCTGTCTTACTATCCCCACATGCCCTTGATCTAAAAGGTGATTGATACCTATGTCTTCCTTCAACTTGGAAGCCCTCGATTAAGCAGGTAATAAAAACCTATATCTTCCTTCAACTTAGATTCCCTTGATTGTATACAAAAACAATCAGAGTCACATAAATAAAAAAAATCTTGTTTAAGATTTAAGTATGTGGAACAAGTTGTTCAAAACTTAAACTCTTCAAGGCTTTAACACGAAGAAATTTTGGAAAATCCCTTTAAGAGTATCAATTCTCCCAAAAATAACACCAAAAAATCATTCAAATGATTGGGTATTTATAGGTAGGATCTCTAATGGTCATATTTTCCTTTAACAGTCATATTTTTTCTGAAATTTTAGAGGGACCTGTATAGTTGGCACTTACAATGGTTATATAATAATGAATTAGATGACATCATTTAGCATAAAAATATCATGAGAAACATTAAGTAAGTATGAATCTGATTATGTATTATATTAATTTTAAGTAAAACTAATAACTATAAGAAACATATAAAATTGATACATTAATAAAATATAGAAACTTTAAGAAAGTTATAAAATCATATCTAGAAATAATTGAGAATCATAATTGAGGAATATGGTAAATCGGATTCACAAATCTGAGAGAATTAGAATCATGATTTTGGATAATTCATAATTGAGGAAGTGAATTAGATTGGATTTTCTATATGATTTGGAATTGAGAAACCAGAATTAGAATCAAGATTTTGAGAGAATCAAATTCATAAAACTGAAAGAATCAAAATTGAGAAACATAAAATCAAAATCACAATTCTGAGAAAATCTAAATTAAAAAATAAAGTATTTTGTTTTTCATTAAGGATCAAACTTATTCTTTTGTCTTAAGGAAAATATTGTTAGACTTAGCTATAAAAATATTAAATAATATGCATATAGATTTCCTTATAGATGGAAAGAATCATTAATGAAATATTCCAAAAATTTCTTATGGATAAAAAGTGTTATAAAGAAAATATTTATTTGATTTACAAAACCTAAAGGAATGATAAAATTTATAAAGAAAATTTTGACTCAATAATCTCCCCCTTTTTGAAAGCACAAACAATTTATTTAAGAAAATAATATTAAAACTAAAAGAGTTTATATTTGAACTTAAAAGAAAAAATTATATCCCCCTTAGTTTATGACTCAAGATGAATATGACTAACTCCCCCTTAGGTTATTAAATCCCCCTAAGGATAATATTATAACTTTATATATTTTCCTTCCTTCTTAAGGAAATAACTCCCCCTTAATTAAGGATGTCTTCTTTAAACATTATCCTTCTTACATTTTCCTTCTTATATTTTTCTTCTTAGACTAAAATTATTTTTAGAAAATTCTTCTCCCCCTTTGTGATTGTCAAAAAAGAATGGGGAAAGGTCTAATGTACCTGAAAATTTAAAAAACAAACTATACAAAATTAAGAATAATAATACTTTGATATTCAAAAAAATTTGCAAAAAAATATCATAAATGTAAGAAAAAACAATATTTCTTTGGTATTAAATATTTGACTATGGCCTTAACTTCTTGCGCTCCATGTGGTCATCTTGAAGTTTTTCTATAAGAACTTCCAGATCCTGACTCTTCTTCTCAAGGTTCTGAATTATTTCATGTTTTCTTATAGTCTTCTCCTCCTAATACTTAATCATTTCATCCTAAGACTTAATATTTTCATCCTCCTCTTCTCTATAAGACTTCACTATTATAAATTCTTGAGAAATAGAATTCATTTTACCATATAAATCCCTATCCTCTTGCAACTAAATAGCTTGTTCTTACTTTATCCTTTCAAAGAAGTTGTTTGAAAGATTTTTTATTTTGGCTTTTGATTCTTTGAAGGTAACCTTTACATTCTCAAACATATCCTCAAAATATTTAATATCATTATTGATGTTATTTGAAAACATTATTATATCTATGCAAGGCTTCCTATGAGAACCATAATTATGAAAAAAAATATTTTGAAATTGGCTTCAAGTTTTATGATATTTTCCATGAAAAGGATTTTTGATTCTGATTATTGATTTATAGAAGCTTGAATAATCTAAGATCTTGACTCAAGGTTCAGGAAATAATGAATAGAGTCACCAGCTTCTTTAAGGATTGAATAAAAAAATATTCTCTTATAGAGTAGAAAGACCTTTCTAACTCCGATTCATCTTTATTTGATGTGACAACATCTATCTGCTTTCCTTTTCCTTTCTTAGATTCCATTTTTCATGACCTCTTAAATTCTTGCATATAATTAAAAACTTGAATGATTTTATCATCATCATCACCATAATCGTCTTTATTTTAATCATTTCCTCCATAATCATTATCATCTTAATCAACTTCATCATTGGAAGGTATTTTTTGAACTTCACTATCAACAACATTGTCTTTTTGAGCAGGATATTTATTGACTAATTTTCCTTCTGAGGAAATCTTTGATGAAGAGACTTGAGTTGTTCTTAAAGACAACCTATCGGATTGTCTCTACCTTTAGGTTTCTTCAATTTTTTGAATCTCACCGTCACTTTCTTTATATTGTATATTAACTTCTTCTTATTTTTCTTGAATCTGTTCATGAACAATCGGAACTGAGCTTAGAAGAACTTACTTTACTTTTTTTAATTGGATAGCATGTACCAAAATTGGTTGTGATTGTTGAGGAAGTTTAGTTTCTTGTAAAAAAGATTCTGGAACATTTATTTGTTATAAGGATCTTTTTATATATTTCAACAGGGCTTGACAAATATATACTTTAGTTAACTTCTTCTTAAGAATATTCTCATTTTATTGTTTCTAAATTTCTCCATTTTCTCTGATTTTCAAAGATTTAGCTTCTACTGGATCTAATATGAATACTACATCTCCTTCTTTTCTTAGCTCTTTGTCTTGTCTACGCTTAGATATAACTTCATCTGGGGTAATATTTTTGTTTCTTTGACTTTTGTGGTTCGGAATATTGAGTTTTTTTTATGGTTCTCAAGACTGTGACTTTATTTTCTTATGGTCATCTAACTATTTATTTGAGCTTTATCCAGCTTCCTTTGTCTTTTCAGATAATTCAAAAAACTCATTTGTCTTATCACTAAAATAATATTTCATTCTTTTAAGTGTGTCATCACTTAAAAGAAGAATCTTTAATTTCTTTTCCTTTGAAATGCAGGGAACTTTACAAAAGTTCAAACAACTTATGATAATCTTGGAAAATATTGCTGGATACATCAAGATATAATATTTTATTGACTCATCCTTAATCTAAATGATATTAATAAATATGTACTTAACCAAGTTAATCTTCCTTAGATTAATTATAAAATTCATCATGAAGATATCAGATATTTTTAGGATATCCTTGTCTCCATTTCTAGGTATTAAAATACATTGCATCCATAATTACACAATTCTGAAGTTTACTGAAATTTTGGAATGATTGGTCTTCTTTATTCCCTTAAGACCTAAGCAATCAATAGCTTTAACTCTATCAAATATCATTTTGAATCTGGTAACTTATGAGTGAAATAGTAAGATTCCCCATCATATGGTATTTCAAGGACATTTGCATCTTTATTATAAGATAAATAATAATTTTTCCAATAACTCTTAAACTAAAACTTATCCTTTCCTCCTTCATTGAAAAAATAGATTGACTGATATAATTCAATAACCAAGTCCACATAAACACGATCTTTTCCTCCTTTTCTCTTAGTAATGAAAATATTTTCCCATCCTTGAAACTTTATGATCTTTTTTATCAAAGAATCATACTAAAGAAAGAAATATCAATCAACTAACCTTTCTATGAAGATCGACCAATCTTTAAGTTCCTTATTCACAAGAATTGAAATCTGAGAGTATATTGACAAATATTTTTAGAACTTAAGAAATATATTTGGAAACTGAAAAAAAAACTTTTAAGGGTGGCTAAAAATCAGGCAAAAAGACCGTGGAATTTGATGTGGGACATGGGGGGTCCCCTCTTTTATATAGGCAATAAGATAATGATTCAACTTCTAAGATAGATAAAATAGTTTCCATTGATCTGATTTGATCCAATGATTGTGATTAAGCTAAATAAAGTTTATAGATTCCAATATTTTGAGGGTTTAAGGAAATAAAATGGATTTAAGGAAATATGAATCTGTTACAGTTTTTATTAAAAAAACTTTGAAATACCAATAAACATAATTGAAACTAAGATATAAAAATTAAAAAGACATACCTTTCAGAGTTTTCAAAAGTTTTTGTAGAAATATTCTTCTTAGATATATTAGATTCTGAACAATTTTATTAGAGTCTAAAAACTTTTTTTAGGTTCCAAAAAACATTATTAGTTTCTAAAAAACATTGTTAGATTCTGAAAATTTTTATTAGGTTCCAAAAAACATTATTATGTCCTGAAAAAAACATTATTATAAATCAAGTGTAATCCCCCTATGAAAATGAGTATCTTAATGCTAGGAGAATGTTTTAACAAAAAGTAGATATCAATGATTAACTTACAATTATCATTCTTAAATATTATTTAATGTATTCAAATTTATTTAAACTTAAATATTTTTTGAAAATATCAGCAATTTGTTCTTGTGTTCTAATGAATTATAGAATAATATATCCTTTAAGTGTGTGCTTTATAAAGAAGCGATGCTTAATATTTATGTTCTTTGCATGAGAGTGATGTGCAAGGTTTTTTATTAAGGTTATAGCACTAATGTTGTCACATAGTATATTACTTTTAGTAAAACTCATACCATAATCAGTGAGTGTGTGTTGCATCCACAACACTTGAGCACAACAAATTCCAACTACCACATATTCAGCTTCAGTAATGGAATGTTCTACAGAGTGTTGTCTCTTACATGATCAAGAAACTAATGAATCTCCTAAGAAATAATAAGTTATATATGTACTTTTCCTATCCATTATACAACCACCAAAGTCATAATATAAAAATATTTTTAAAACAATATCATTTCCATGAGAATAAAAAAGTCATAAATCCATAGTTCCTTTTAAATAGAGATATATTATTTTCACTACTTTTAAATGGGATTATTTTGGATTAGATTAATATTTTTCACATAATAATACTGAAAACATTAATTCTATAAGACTAGATATTAAGTATAGTAAACTTACTATCATACCTCTAAAATATGTTTGATCGACTGGATTCTCAACTTCATCATGATCAAGAGTATTCGAGGTACCGATTGGAGTACTTATACTTCTAGCATTTTTCATATCCATACTTTTTAAGAATATATTTAATATACTTATGTTGATATATATAGGTTCATTCTAGTTTTTGATAAATTTGAAAACCAAAAAAATGTTAACTCACCCATCACATTAATTTCAAACTTAGATTTCATAAGATTTACAAATGAATAAATTAAGGATTGTTGAGTTGATATGAATATAATTTCATCAACATAAATTTGAAAAATTAATAAAATTTATTTTCTTTATTTATAAAATGGGTTGGATCAACATTTCCCTTAACATAATTTTTTTGTCAAAAAATCTTGTAAGTATATCATACCAGGATCTAGGGTCTTGTTTAATACCATATAAAGCTTTGGTATGTTTAAAAATATGTTCAGGATGTTTTGTGTCTTCAAAACTAGGAGGTTTTTCAACATAAACTTCCTCTTGAAAATATTTGGTAAGGAAAGCACACTTTACATTAATTTGAACAGGTTTGAAGTTAAATAATGCTATAAAGTCTAATAGAATTTGAATAGATTCAAGTCTAGTTATTGGAGCATAGGTTTCATCACAGTATATTCCTTCTTGTTGATTATAGCCTTTAGTAAATAATCTTTCCTTATTTCTAATGATGATTCAATTTTCATCACATGTATTTCTAAAGACCCACTTTTCTACAATTACATAAGTTTCTTTATGTTTTTCAAACAAGTTTTAGACTTTGTTCCTTTAAAATTCATTTAGTTTATCTTTCATAGCTTTAATCTAATCTTCATCACCTAAAGATTCATCGATACTTTTAGGTTCTAATTGTAAAATAGATTCTATAAGCTCTACATCATTTCTTAAATAACTTCTAGTATTTATGGGTTGATTTATATCACCAATGATATTACCACTGAGATGATTCCTTATAAGCAATAGATTTGGGTTTTTTAAAACCTGTTCATCAACATAGGGTATAAAATCTTTTAGATTAAATACTTTAGAAACATTTTCTTGAGTATTCTCTTTATTAGAAGAATCCTCCATCAAAATTTGATAATAAGTTTTTGAAAACACATCCAAAGATATAGGTTAAGGTTGTTTAAAAAAAGGATCAGTTTCATAAAATTTATCATGTACTCTTTTCTTAGAAGTACAATAGTTTTTATTAAAAACTCTATAAGACTTAGAGGTTGTGGGGTATCCTAAAAAAATTACATCATCAAATTTGGGTGCGAATTTTTGTAAGTTATCTTTTGTATTCAAAATGAATACTTTTCATCCATATACTCTGAAGTATGAAACTTTAGATTTTCAACCTTTCCATGACTCATAAGGTGTTTTGTTAAGAAATGGCATTATTAAAACTTGATTTATAGTATAACAAGCATTACTTATAGCTTCAACCTAAAAATGTTTAGCAATTGAGTATTCACTCAACATGGTTCTTGTTATCTCTTGAAGAATTCAGTTTCTTATTTCAACAACACCAACCTGTTGAGGATTTCTAGGAGCTGAGAAGTTATTAGCAATATCTTTCTTAATACAAAAAGTTTCAAAATCTAAATTTTAAAATTCTCCACCATGATCACTACAAATAGTTATCAATGCAAGGTTTCTCTCATTTTTAACTTTGTCTGAAAAATATTTTAAATAAAGAAAGGCTTAAGATTTATTTTCTAGAAAATATACCCATATAAATCTAGTGTAATTATAAACTAAAAAAATACGTATTATTTTCCTCTAATACTATCAAATTTTGTAGGACCAATCAATTCCATATGCACTAACTGTAATGCATCAGAAGTTGAGACTTCACTAATAGACTTAAATCTTGATTTATGTTTCTTTTTATATTTACAAGGGTCAAAAACTTTTGAAGAATCAAATCTATGATCTATTAGATCCTTAACAAGTCTTTTCTTAGATAGTTCATATAAGTTTCTTAGAATACAGTGTTCTAATATTCTATTCCATAAACAATATTTTTCTTCCATTGGACTAAGGCAAGGAAAGTCTTGACTTTTAAGGTCTTTTAAATTAAGTGTATAAACATTCTCATGCGGATGGGAAAAAAGAATGAACTCATCCTTGGAATTGTGTACTAATCAATTATCATTCCTAAAATTCAAAAGGTAGCCACAATCATATAATTGACTTATTCTTATAAGGTTGTTCATAATACCTTTAACAAATAATATATTTAAAATTAAGTCTTTTCTGTGAAGAATGATGTTACCTATACCCATAATTTCTCTATGAGCATTGTCTTTGAGAGTTACTCTTCCACCTTTCATCTTAATAATTTTTTCAAATAATTTTTTGTTACTAGTCATGTTTTGAGAACATCCACTATTCATGTACTATGTATTGTTGTTGGTACTTCCAATTTTTTCCTGAAAATAAAATAGTTATTTTTTCAGAATCCAAACTTTCCTGGATCCAAAAATGTTATAAAGTAAAATCTTAGGAATCCATATTTTCTTAGAAAAGTGAGCTTTATGAAATCCTAAGGATTGAATTTTATTTAAAGAATAATTGTTCTCCCAATTTCAACAACTTTTACACTTAGCGTAGAATAGGGAACCTTTAGGAACAAAAAAGTTGTGACTAAAAACATGTTTTGAGTGAGAATAACCAATTCAAGAACTATTCCTAAGGGGAAAATTTTGAGAAAACATTTTTTTTAAACATTCCTTACCAAAAGTAAAGTTTTAAAAAAGTTTCTTTAAGGAAAAATAATCATATTTTAGTATAATAACTAAATTATTATCCTCAAACACATTAGTCTTAGGATTTAGATTTTCCTCTAAAACATTTTTCTTAGGAATAATATTTTCAAGATCCTTATAAATTTTATCCTTCTCATAATTAACTTCCTCAAGGTTTTTTGAAATAGAAACAATTTTAAAATATTTTTCATCAAGATATCTAGAAAGATCTAATACTTATTTTTTTTTAATAGTAATTCTAGATTTTTTTCTTATCAATATTCTTATTGATCTTACTATTTTCATTTTCAACTAACTTGGAAAACCAAGATACTTCATCAAAATAAGGTAAGTTAACTTCTGCTAAGGAATATTATCCATCTAAAGAAATATATAATCATTATCAGGATAGTTAGAATTTAAATACATATTGGTTAAGGATTCAGCAGTGTGTACCTTAACCATGAAACATTGATTTTCAAAGGTTGTTCTGGAAATAAGACCAATATTATTCTATCCAAAATATTTTTTAATTAAAGATTCATTAAATGATTCTCCACCACTTTCACTCCAGGAATCATTTTCCTTTAAGACTTTATTTCCCTTATAATTGTAATATCTTTTTTGATTCCTCTCAAAATGTCTATCTTTCCTATCCTTTATTTTAAGCCTTGGACAATCAAGTATGATATGACCTGCTTTCTTGCATTCATAACATGTGACTTCAGAATCTTTCTTATATTTTATATTCTTTTTATTATATATGTATTGGAAATCCTTCTTGCCAACAATCTTGTTCATCCTTTAAAAAATATTTTCTAACTTGTTCTTTAACTATTCAGATTCACTTGAGTCTAACTAAATAACAACTTTCTTAGACTTTGTTGACTTAGCTATTTTTTCAGGAGTCTTGGCTTTCATCTGGTTAAAAGTAGTAGTAAAAGAAACACTCCCATTCTTTTTCTTTATATTCTCAGCATCTCTCTTTAATCTATTCTCATGTTGTAAGAGAGTTCCAAATAACATATCAATAATAATAGTTGTAACTTTCCTTGATTCATCAATAGTAGTTCTATTTGATTTATATTCATTAGGCATGATACCAATAATCTTGTCTACAAGAATCTCATCATCTTAGCCTTTATATCCCATTGACTGTAGACTTTTTACTATCATCATGAATCTCTATTGAACTTTAACTATTGGTTATTCATAAGGAGAAACAAAACCATGATAGTATACTCTAAGAATGGCTCTTATTGTTTCAATAAATTTAGAAGTACCAAAATGTGTAACTTTCAGTTTCTTTCATATGTTGTTGGCTGCTTCATAAGAAGATATCTTTCTATATATATTCCTGGTTATAGAACATAGAAAATTATTGCATACCTTATAGTTTAGCTGATATTATTTCTTTTCTTGGTTGGTAAAAGTTCTAAATCCTTTATCTAGTATCTTATAATCACCAGTAAGCATGAAAAAGTTGTCCACTCCAGTATTGATAACAAAATTATTCATTCTGTCTCTCCAGAATTCATAATCATTACCATAAAATATAGGTGGCTGTGTAGGGTTCATATTATCTAAGGA
Organism: Viscum album; assembly: GCA_963277665.1. Taxonomy (NCBI): domain Eukaryota; kingdom Viridiplantae; phylum Streptophyta; class Magnoliopsida; order Santalales; family Viscaceae; genus Viscum; species Viscum album. The sequence goes on along the minus strand of OY728156.1, from coordinate 684,682,578 downwards.
TCCAACATTCATTCCTAACATCTTTCAAAACAAAAATTTTCCGCTCCACATGTTATTATAGTATGTATTTAAAAAAAGAGTTTGTTAAAGAAATAAATCTAACTTGTCTAAGGTAAAAGAGTGTAAGTAAACTAAGCAATGAAAATATTTCTTTCGATACTAAGTGTAAGTATCAATATCATAGCGACCTGCTCTAATAATAATTCGAGGATCGAAATATGTATTTATATACTGATATACAATAGGGGTGAATTTTATGTTTTAAAACTTTCATTTTTAACCTTAAGAGAAAAATAAAAAAGTTAAACAAATCATATACATAAAACCCTCTTTTTAAAGTTAATAAAAATTACCTTAGGTTTTTCAAACAGGTGTAATGAAATAAGTACACAGATTTACTTAAGCAAGATTCTACTTTAAAGCATATAGAATCTTAAATCAGAGTTAGAACAAAAAATAAAGTATAAGAAAAACTTTATTATTGTTACATATTGTAGTGGAAATTTAAAGTTCATGTAAAAGAGTACAAGTCTTTTAACCCAAAGAGTAGGGTATCTAAAACACCTTAGATAAAGGTCCCTTGATTTATACTTTCTAGAAAGCATGTCTTACCCACACTAAGATAATCCATCGATCCACAAAATATCAGTGTATGTCTTGTTATCCCCACAATCCCTAGATCTGTAAGGTGGTCAAGACCTCTGTCTTCCTTCAAATGGGAAGCCCTCGATTAAGCAAAAAATCGAAAAATCTGTCTTTCTTCATCTTAGAAGCCCTCAATCATATATAGAAACAATTAGATTCATACAAAGAAAAATAAAACTTATTTAAGATTTATGTATGTGGAAAAATTTGTTCACAACTTAAACTCTTTAATGCTTTCACACAAAACAATTTTGGTAGAGCACTCGCAGAGTATCAATTCTCCCAAAAAATCACCCCTATTAAATCATTCAAATGATTTTGTATTTATAGGTTATATCTAAAATGGTATAGTTTTCCTCCAATTGTCATATTTTTTATGAAATTTCAAAGGTACTTGTACAGTTGGCACTTACAATGATTATATAATAACAGATTAGATGAAATCATTTATCATAACAAAATATCATGAGAAATATTAAGTATGAATCCGATTATGTATTATATTAAGTCTAAGGAAAACTAGTAACTATAATAAAGATGTAAAATCATTACATTGTTAAAATATAGAAACTTTAAGAAAGTTATAAAATTGGATCTAGAAATATTTGGGAATCAGAATTGAGGAATATGGTAAATCAGATTCACAAATCTGAGAGAATCATGATCAAAATTCTATAAAGTTCAAAATTGAGGAAGTGAATCAGATTTGATTTTTTACGCAATTCAGAATTGATAAATAGGAATCAAAATATATATTTTGAGATAATTGGATTCATAAAACTGAAGAAATCAAAATTGAGAGACATAAAATCAGAATCACAGTTTTGATATAATTGGAATTGAAAAACAAAGGATTTCATATTTCATTAAGGATCGAAATTATTCTTTTGTCTTAAGGAAAATAATTTTAAACTTATCTATAAAAATATTAAATAACATGCATATATATTTTCTTATATATATAAATAATTATTAAAGAAATACACATAAATTTTCTTATAGATAAAAGGTGTTATAAAGAAAATATGTTTGTGATTTTCCAAACATAAAGGGATGATAAAAGTCATAAGGAAACTTTTGAATCAACATTACTATCATGGGATTCTTGGGGTTCTTTTAGAGGATCAACTAACAGTTTCTTCTCGACCTCAATTAGATGAGTTGGTACCCCCCCCCCCAACTTTATAGGTCTTAGTGGGATATTCAATTATATTGGTAGTTAGAACTGCCAACTGGTTATTGACTATGGAGTTGCACCATATACAGATAGGTGAGTCTAATCTAAGTATTTATAGGTATCATTATAGGGATGTTCAAGAAAATCCCATGATTATCCATTTATATGTGTTGTTTATTTTTTTATGCATGTGAAATTAGCCATGCTAGTTCATCTCATCTATTTTTTCACTTACTTTCTACACATACTTCCAGGTTGTTTTTTTGGATTTGGCATTTGGGTTTCTTCTATGAAATGGGTTGTGGAAAATAAAATTATTTTTGAAAAGAGAGTGTAGCATGTGTCGTTTTAAAGAAAGGGTTTTTATGGAAAACTTTATTTACTAATTTGGAATGTTTTAAGAGAATAATTTCTAAATATATTTCAAACTTTTGTTTTTGGAATTTTTTGAGAAATGAAATGTATGGATTTTGTGGTAGTTTTCAACTGAGCTGTTAAGATCACACCATAATTGTGTCATTTGGGGTTGTTAGACCCAATCTATTTTACAGGTTTAGGTTTCTGATTTGTTCATGCCTCATAGTAGGTTGGTTTGTGGATAGAGGTGACTATGAGGTCACATAGAGATCGTGTAGGTATAAGTTTGGTTTTATCTTGTTTTATTTTTTAGTTTTTTTTAATAATTTTATCTGGGTTAGAGGTATACTTATTGATGATTAGTTGTTGGATATTTTTTCTTATTAAGCTTTTGTTATTTTGATCCAGGTTTTATTTGGGCCAAGATCATTCTTATATTGATTACTTCGATGCCTGACACTATTTTTCAGCTCGTGGGGATCGATAACACCCTTCAGGACATGTCTCAGACCGGGTCTGATGTTGGGTTGAATGGAATCCTAGCCTGGTTCATGAAAAAATGGAATTAGATCAAGACTATGTTATTTAGGGTGTTAGGTAGATTAAAGACTAGTACTATCGAGACTCATGAGTTAGGTGTGGAAAAGAAGTCATGAACCTTTGCTCGTTCTGATCCTCGAGTTTCTAGGGGTGGTCTGGGTTTTGAGACTTTGTTTTGGTTTTTTGTATTTTTTGGACGACTAATGAAAATGGAAGTGATCTAGTGTTATTTTATGATCTCATATAGATTAGTGACCCATGTGTAGTCTGAATTCATGGTTCAAGTACCTCTTAGTTTTTTATACTTTCTTAGGGCATGGCCCACTAACCATATTGTTGGGTTATGCATGGAAACTAGTTCTTTATCCCGTGTGATTGATGTGAGTTGTTTGTTGGTGGTTGGTCCTTGTTGATAATAGTTGCATTTTTTGTTTTGGATGATGTGTGTAAGCTTTTAAAATTAAAATGGATTTTTAAATAGAAATGATTTCTTTCAACTAGAATTGGATTCAAAATTGAAGTGGGTTTTAAAAGATAAATTTTTTTTAGAATGGTTTTTATTATAAAAATGGAAGAAAGGAATTGATAAATTATTTAATTTGATGATGGGATGAAGTGTGTCACCCTTGGTATTCCTTATGAATGTTCACATATGTGTGGGTTTTTATGGATGGTTCAAGTTGTCATTTTTTAATGTAAGATGTAATATAAAGTGGAATGAACACATATGTGATGGTTCATAGGGTTCCATGGGCAAGTATTTAACATCAAAGGGTTGGCCTTGTTTCCAAAAAGTGATTTTGAAATAAGAAAATGATTTTGGAAAAATAAATTCTTTGAGAAGTGGGTTTCATTTCTTAAAATTGGTTTATGTAATTGAAAAGTGGCCTTGTAAGAAGGCATTTTGAAAATTGAAATGAAATGGTGGTTTTTTAAAAGATAATGGTAGTTGTGCCTCTATGTGTTTGTCTTGTGACTCTTTTGTTTTGTCTTGAGATATTCTTTCTGATTGTGTTTTGGGTTAATGTTGTTTTTTGTTTTTTGATCCTCATGTGGATCAAAGTATGCCTCCCATAAAGGCCCCCAAATTTTCTATAGGTTCTTTCCCAATTTATGGTTCTTCTTGAGTGTTATCTATCAATCATAGTGATCTAAGACCCTTGGAGGAAGATGAACGGATTAAGGAAGTTGAGGATGTCTTCAGATCACTGGGAACTCCCAAAGTTGTTGGATCCCATGTTGTTCTAGGTTTGTTTTATGTTCTAGATTTGGAAAAATTGGAGATGTTTTCTCCACCATCGATACAGGTTGGGATGAAGTGTGATGTGTTTGCATCTATTTTTTTCAAATTTTCATACCTAAGAAAGTGAAGATGAGGAAGGTGGAAGAGTTGTAGGATATTTGGAAGGCCCAGCAGTCAGTGAAATATTTTGTTTAACACTCCAAATATTTGGTTTCCTTCTCTCTAGAGGTGACATCATAGGATTATTTGAATGCTCCTCTTTTCTTTTGGGGTATCTATCCAAAAATCGTGGGAAAACTTCTTTCATCAAGTGAAGTCTATTTCAAGAAGCTGGTAAATGAGTCATTTTTAGTTGTGTTAGTTCTTGGGGTATTAGTTAGTGGTGGATGTCTCTCATAATTTTTTCCCATCTAGAAAGAGATTTGTGCTATAGGAACCTATTTCTGAGAAATCTATTTCATTTCTTTCATCATCCATCTTTTCAGGCCATTCGCTTGTATGTTTCTGGTGTGGCCAGTTTGGGCATTTGAAGCTATTGTGTTGTAATCCTTTGAATATCTACCATCATTTTGGTCATCTAGGTCATTTGAAGAAGTTTTATAAGAATCATTTCTCAAAAAATAATTTTTGATCAGTGGATATCAACTTATATCTATGAGTTAGTATATGCTTTAGTCATCAGGCCTCTATCCATAGGCCTTGGAGTGAATCTCACGTACAGTCAGGAACTACTAGGGGTGTGGGGAAACCTTATCCCATTTTTTCTCCAGTGTTGGGGTGGAGATGTTTGAATTTTCCTATTGTAATTATTGCTTCTATTTTGAATTTCTCCTTTATTGTAAGTGAAGGTTCCGGGCGCAGCAGAAGCGCGTGGGTGGATGTTCCCACTCGGCCTTTTGTCATTAGAAATGATCAATCCAGGATCAATAAGACGATAAATTTCAGTCTACACAGATCGCATCACAGAAAAAGACAAAGAATATGGTTTGTCCCAGAACCACAAACAAGGATCGTTACAGGTTGATTATAATTAGTTTAATTCATTATAAAGAAATACCTTTCGGGTGTTCTTTCTTTGTTGATGTTCTTGATCACGTTGTCGATGTGATCCATCGTTGCATCGTAGAAGCCAAGTGTAGACTCCCTATAGTCGTGATCCACACGTGTACCTCGTATCTCTGGACATCGCCAAAGGATTCTCCAGGTGCTAGCGTGGAGAAGCCTTTCCTTGCGTTGTCCGCCTTATATTGTCTTGATCCAATGGAAGAGGATCTCTCTCATTCTTGAGAGCATTCTTGGAGGAAGAGGTTCTTTTGGCCTTGGACGAATTCTCCAGATATGTTGTGCACAATGATTCTATTGTGTAGGAAAAGAGTTAGGGTTGTGAGGATATTTATAATCGAGTTTGAGGTTGTAGAGTTATGACAATAAACAAACGCATTACGAGTTTCATTTATTTCATTAACTCTTATTAAAAACCCCCATGTCGAATAATTAATTCCTTAACATGAGCTCATGCTTATTATAATAAATATCATTTAATAAAACAATATTATATCCTCAAATCCCGACTGGAAAAACTACACGGCGTGTAATAAGAAATACATGATGTGTACTTGTTTTTTATTGAAAAATACATTGTGTGTACATTAAATGTACACGGCGTGTATATCTTGTTTTCATTTATTCATTTACTTTCCAAAATAAAACTACATGGCGTGTAAATTTAATAATACACGGCGTGTACTTGTTTTATTTTATTTTTCCTCCATCATTTAAAACAACTTAGGCTTCCTTGAATGATTATTAAACCACGTACGGGAATAATATTTATTCAACTTGAGATACTTGGATACACTTAGTGTGTGACCCTCTAGGCCTATTTCTTGTTGGCATTAGGCGGGCTTGCCTAAAGTCCAATAGTACTGTCTAGCAACAGGTCAAGGCACCCAAGAGAAAGAAGTTCATGCCGCATTGACGTATCACCTCATACGAATTCTTACTGTGTAATTTAATCCCTTTGTCTCAATATCTCATCAAGCAGGTTTCATAGAAGTTCCATAAACCTATATGCTTGATCTGTCGTTCTTTGACTACCTGAAATAAACTCGTCATTTACACCATGGCTATGGAATTTAATGCGACGGTTCTATTTCAATCAAAGGGTCGAGATATCAACTTCCATAAATAGAAGGGACAAATCCTTCATCGAATTATCCATTAACAACATGTCACTTGTGACGCACCCAACGTACCCTACTTTCCTCCAACTGTTTACATGACGGTTTTCGTCAGTAAATCTAAGTGTGCGAGTCATGACATGAGTTAATGATAATCTTCTAGTCTAAGGACCATTACACACGCTCACAGATAGAAATATCTGATGACACTAAGACATGCGGAATTACTATTGGCGGGTCTATTCTCATAATCTCCCATCTTGGAAATTACCAAGTGCGAACTCCATGAGAGAGAGTCTCGTCTTCTTACGAGTACTCGCACATGACGGTCTGTATACTATGTGTCCTATCATAGTATGTCATCCAACCACAGAACTTTATTTAAGAATGTTGTTATATCATTTCAATGTTCTCATCATAGTGGGGATCTGCTATGACCTTATTAATGCAACAAATATTCCAGGACATTATTATATTATAGTCATGCAGAACAATGAACAATATATAATAAGTGAACATTCATGTAATAAAAGTACAAAACAGTTGGTTCTAAGGACACCAACCCTTACAAACTCCCACTTGGACTAGAGCCAACTGCCTACGACATTTAGTCCACTAGACCTCACATGATGATCATATTTCTTTTGAGTCAAGGCTTTAGTCAATGGGTCGTCCACGTTGTCTTCCGTGGAAATACTGCTCACTGCAACTTCACCTCTTTGAGAAAAATCCCTCAAGAGATGATACTTCCGAAGTATGTGCTTTGTCCGCTGATCTGACCTTGGCTCTTTTGCAAGTGCCACCGCTGTAGTATTATCACAATAGAGTGTTATAGGATTTTTACTGCTCGGTACAACATCCAACTATGGGATGAATCTTTTCATCCATACTGCTTCTTTAGCTGCCTCAGAAGCTGCGATATACTCGGACTCCGCTGTAGAATCTTCCACCACACTTTGTTTTGAGCTCTTCCAGCTCACTACACCTCCATTCAAACTGAAGATGTATCCAGTCTGTGACTTCATGTCATCTTGATTAGTCTGGAAACTAGAATCTACATCTCCTCTGATGACTAGTTCTTCATCTCCTCCATAAACCAGTAACATATCCTTATTACACCTCAGATACTTAAGGATAGTCTTGACTACCATCCAATGGCGGTCTCCTGAATCAGCTTGATATCTTCCTACCGCACTTAATGCGTAAGAAACATCTAGCCTCATACATAGCATAGCATACATGACTAACCCAATCGCGGATGCGTAAGGGATCCTTGCCATTCTCTTTCTTTCCTCATGTGTCTAAGGACACATTTTCTTGGAAAGATGAATGCCATGTGACACTGGTAACAATCCCATATTGTATTGTTCCATACTGAATCTCTTCAGTATCTTGTCAATGTATGTACTTTGACTCAGGACCGGCATTCTCTTGGATCTATCACGATGGATCTTGATCCCAAGAATATATGTTGCCTCGCCCAAGTCTTTCATGGAGAAGTATTTATGCAACCATGAATTAACTAATTGTAAGACAGGTACTTCGTTTCCAATTAATAATATGTCATCAACATATACTATTAGGAAAACGACTGCACTCCCACTAAACCTCTTGTAGACACAAGGCTCACATTCATTCTTAACAAATCCAAATTCCATTACAGCTTCATCAAAATGAATGTTCCATGATCTTGATGCTTGCTTTAATCCATAAATGGATTTCTGCAACTTGCATACCTTATTGGCATCCTTTGGAGTCACAAACCCTTCAGGTTGTGTCATGTAGACATCTTCCTAGAGGTTCTCGTTAAGGAAAGCTGTTTTGACATCTATTTTCCAAATTTCATAGTCATGGTAAGCAGCAATGGCCAATAGGATTCTGATAGATTTCAGCATCGCAACCGGTGAAAAGGTTTCATCATATTCAATTCCTTGACGCTGTCTAAAACTTTTTGCAACCAGTTATGCCTTGTAGGTGCTGACTTGCCCCTCCATGTCCAGTTTCTTCTTGAATACCCATTTATTACCAATAGGCTTTACATCAACTGGAGGATCTTCCAAAATCCAGACTTGGTTTTGGTACATGGAATCCAATTCAGAATTCATGGATTCTTTCCACTTGGAAACGTCTATGCCTTCAACTACTTCCTTGTAGGTAAGAGGATCATCATTGTCAACCAATAATGAGTCACTATCCTCGGTGACAAGAAAACCATATCGTTCTGGTTCTCTCACCTCTCTCATGCTCCTACATAGTTCTTGTGTCTCTGGAACAAATTGTTCTTCCACAGGGCTTTATGGAATCTGTTCTTGTACCAACTCATGTGTATCTTGAGCCTCGACTTCATTGAAGTTTATCTCTCTCCCACTATATCTTTTGGAGATGTGCTCCCTCTCAAGGAATATGGCGTGTCTTTCCATTGTAACCTTTTTGTCTGAGGGGTTGTATAGGTAATATCCCCTTCTTTTCTTAGGATATCCTATAAAGATACACTTTGTTCCTCGGGGTGCAAGTTTGTTACCTGAAGAGGCATAAAAAATGCTTCGCTACCCCACACATGTAAATTCGATAACATGGCTTTGCATCCACTCCATAACTCGTATGGAATACCATTTATCGATTTAGTTGGTACTTGGTTTATTATGTGCGCTGCTATTTGTAATGCATATCCCCAAAAGGATAATGGAAGACTCGCATGACTCATCATTGATCTCACCATGTCCAACAGGGTGCGGTACCTCCTTTCACTTACACAATTCCACTGCGGTGTGTAAGGAGGAGTGAGTTGAGATAGAATCCCAAACTCCCATAAGAAATAAATGAAGTCCTGATTAAGATATTCTCCTCCTCTGTCTGAGCGGAGTTTCTTAATCTTCTTACCAAGCTGGTTCTCAACTTCATTCTTGTATTCTTTGAACCGATCAAAATAATCTGACTTATACCTCATTAAATAGATATATCCATATCTACTAAAATCGTCAGTAAAAGTTATAAAGTACAAGAACCCACCCCTTTCTTCAACTGGAAATGGTCCACACACATCTGTGTGAACTAATTCTAGAAGCTCTTTAGCTCTTTCACCTTTCCCACTAAATGGGGCTTTGGTCATTTTTCCTTGTAGACACGCATGACATACACCAATTGGTTTTAGTTCGAAAGAATCTAAATACCCATCTTGATGTAATTTTGTCAAACGTTTCTCATTGACATGACCTAGCCAGTGATGCCAAAGTTGGGTGTGATATGAGTCATTTGAATTAACTTTGTTATCGATTTCCATTACTTGGTTTGTGTAGTCTAACACATAAAGGCCATTATATAAATGTGCCCTACCAAAACAAATGCTATCTTTATAAAAATAGCAACATCCACTTCCAAACTTGAAGATTAATCCATCAGTATCTAATCTGGATACTGAAATAATGTTTTTTGTTACAGAGGGTACATAATAACATCCTTTCAAAACAAAGACCATCCACGTAGGCAATGTGAGGTGGTAGTCCCCGACAGCTACAGCAGCAAGTCTGGCTCTGTTGGCTTCTCGTAGATCTACCTCCCCTCGATCAATCTTCCTGAATCTACTTGGTTACTATATTTGGATACATATGTGAGAACCACAAGAATTATCTAATACCCAATTAGTAGAAATAGATATATTGCATTCGATAACAAACGCACCTGAAGCTTCCCCTTGCTTCCTTGGCTGGGTGCAGTTTTTCTTCCAGTGGCCCTTCTTGCCACATGAAAAACAAAAAGCATCCTGTTCCTTTGCCTCCCCTTTGATCTTACTTTTCTTGGAAGGCCTTGAAGAAGCTTTGGGCTTAAATCTCTTCGTCTTTCCTTTCCTTTTATTCACCATGAGGATAGAAGGCTTTTCACGCTTCATGTCAGTGTCCACTTGGCAAATGAGGATGAGAAGATTAGACAGAGACTTCTCAATGTTGTTCATATTGAAGTTCACAACAAAGTTTGAGAAGCTCTGGGGGAGTGATGTAAGAATGATATCGGTACCCAGTTATTCGGGGATTTTAAACCCTAGAACCTCCAAGCACTCAATGTAGCCAATGATCTTGACTACAAGAGGCCCGGCTGGGGCACCCTCTCCAAGCTTGCTCTGAAATAGAGACTTGGAGATCTCAAACCTTTCGTGTCTTTCTATCTCCTGGTATAGACCATGGAAGTGCTTGAGCATTCTATAGGGAACCATGTCTTCATGAGACTTCATGAGCTCACTAGACATCGATGATAGCATCAAAAATTGAACATCGAGAGTGTCGTTCAAATGTTGATCATAGACCAAGAAATCTTCATCACTCGCCCCTAGGGTAGGAGAATCAGGAAGTGAGGACTCCAGTACGTAAAACATTCATTCATGGTGTAGGATAACCCAAAGGTGCCTAAACCATTCCTGAAAGTTACTACCGATGAGGATATTGTCTTTATCCAGTATTGATCGCAGAGAAAATGTGGTTGATGAGTTTTTCATTTCGATTCTACAAATTAAAAGAGCAGATTTATCAGTACCTTTTTTATTACATTTTATGAGAAATAATAAATTAATTAATTCTCCCACTATTTTATCAAGTCCCAATGGCCCTCACCATTGAACTCAGAATGTCCAGTTTCTTTAACATTCTAGTGGAAAGGATCCATATTTCCCTTCGCATAACCCCAACAATGGTTGGTCAAGCTATTTGAAGGTATTTAGGTAGGCAGGTCTTTGCCAACTGTGAGCTTACAGTTCCTTGATCTGTTGAGTGGACTCCCCAATCCTGAAATCCTGACTTGGATTTCCTCAACTCTTGCCTCCAATATTACACCAAGTCTAGAAAGGGCTACTTCTCTTGATGTAATATGGTTAAGTCAACCTGAAACCTTTCATAAGGGATTCCTTTATAAAAGTAAGTGTCCCAACAAGGGTTGGTCAAACACATAGTTTTATTGAGTCTTTCCCTTAATCAGGTAACGGAAGTCTTGGTCTGACTTAATATGGTATTGAGGGATTTTATTCCTTTATGCGTAGTTTCGCATTATCACATGCTTGTTAATATTTAGTGATTCTTTCTTAAGTGATTAACCATGTTCTGATAATGTTTACGCATAGTCCAGTTTTTATTTTATTCCATCTTTGCATGCTTGTTCATTTTATAAATTATGTGATCGCGACAAAAAATAGATAATAAATAAACCATGAAATAAGACAAAAATAAAATAATATGGCATGATCATGAGCTTCTATTGGTTAGTTTATCTAGTGGTTTTGATAAGATAACCCTGACCTAGGGAAAACACCTTGAACCTGTTGGTTCGTGTTTTGCAGCTCCCACCTGTCCACTTTTTTATCTTCTTGCGTCGGTTTTGCCTCGGCTTCGAGATTTGAACAGTCTCCTATGGCTTGGGAGATCCTCCATTACATGGGTTTACATTAAAGAAACCATGGGCACACAGGCCTTACATTTTATTGGAAGAAGGCTTGCAGGCCAACAAATTTAAATTAAATAAATTTAAATGAAACCATACACATACAAAGGGTCTATGGTCTATCTCATGATCATCCATAGCATGCAACGACATTTACGCATATTTAGAATTCAAGTTCTTTTAATAGCTCTTTCATTTAAGATAAATCGCGCACAAATTCAATTAATTATGATCTTATAAGTAATCAATTTTTTATCTTAAATTCCTTTCTGAATTTCCTTGAGATTCTTCTCATCCATATTTCTTGTACGGGTCTTTGTACATTGGAGGAAACCTGGTAAAATTACATTTCTGGAAAGTACACGGCGTGTAGTTTATATTTACATGGCGTTTATTTCTTTTCACCGTGTTTCCAAAGTACACGTCGGGGCTTTGGCTTGTTTTATCTACTTTGGAAGTTTTGGAGTACACAGTGTGTAGATGAATCATACACAGCATGTACTTCCTTGTTATGCGGTAACCGGCTTGGCAATCCTGTGTACGCGGAACACGACTTCTCCTTGTACATGGTTTCACTTGGACCGGATCGGACTACACGGCGTGTTGTTCCAACATACACATCGTGTATTCCGGTTCCCACGTGTCGTTCAATTCTGGTCAACACGGCGTGATTAATACTTAGGAATAATCAATTCACACGGCGTGGTTTGGCAGACCAGTGCTGGTTTATTGAACCTAAGTACACGGCGTGTAGTTTTAATTACACGTTGTGTAATCCCGTGTTGTATAGACAGAAAGAGCGACTCCTCCAGATGAATTCCTCATTTTTATTTTAATCAAAATTAAAATTAAAAGGTTGTTTCTTTGATATGAATCGAGAAACGAAGGAGTAAGAATAGATCTCATTTATTCAGATTAATAGAACGATATATTTCGAATTGAATCAAATATAAATTCGTAAATTATCAACGAAAATTAAATAACTATAATCAACATTGTAACCTCCCTCTGATACCATTTGAAGGTTCCGGGCGCAGCGGAAGCACGTGGGTGAATGTGCCCATTTATAATTTTTTCATTAGAAATGATCAATCTCGGATCAATACGACAATAAATGCCAGTCTCCATGGATCGAATCATAGAAAAAGACAAAGAAGATGGTTTTTCCCAGAACCACAAACAAGGATCGTTACAGGTTGATTATAATTAATTTAATTAATTATAAAGAAATACCTTTTGGGTGTTCTTTCTTCGTTGATGTTCTTGATCATGTTGTCGATGTGATCCATCGTTGCATCACAGAAGCCAAGTGTAGACTCCCTCTAGCGGTGATCCACACGTCTACCTCGTATCTCTGGACGTCTCCAAAGGATTCTCTGGGTGCTAGCATGGAGAAGCCTTTGCTTGCATTGTCCGACTTAGATTGTCTTGATCCGATGGAAGAGGATCTCTCTCGGTCTTGAGAGCGTTCTTGGAGGAAGAGGTTCTTTCAGCCTTGAAAGAATTATCCAGAGATGTTGTGCACAATGATTCTCTTGTGTAGGAAAATATTTGGGGTTGTGAGGATATTTATAATTGAGTTTGAGGTTGTAGATTTATGACAATAAACAAACGCGTTACGCGTTTCATTTATTTCATTAACTCTTATTGAAAACCCCCATGTGGAATAATTAATTCCTTGACATGCGCTCACGCTGATTATAATAAATATCATTCAATAAAATGATATTATATCCTCAAAATCCCGACTGGAAAAACTACACAGTGTGTAATAATAAATACATGGAGTGTGCTTGTTTTTTATTGAAAACTACACTGTGTGTACATTAAATGTACACAGCGTGTATATCTTGTTTTCATTTATTAATTTCCTTTCCAAAATAAAACTACACAGTGTGTACATTTAATAATACACGGCGTGTACTTGTTTTATTTTATTTTTCCTCCATCATTTAAAATAACTTAGGCTTCCTTGAATAATTATTAAACCACGTACGGGAATAATCGTTATTAAACTTGAGATACATAGATACACTTAGTGTGTGACCCTCTAGGCCACTTTCTCGTTGGCATTAGGCAGGCTTTCCTAAAGTCTAAGATTACTGTCTATCAACGCGTCAAGGCACCCAAGAGAAAGAAGTTGACGCTGCATTGACGTATCACCTCATACGAATTCTTACTGTGTAATTTAATCCCTTTGGCTCAATATCTCATCAAGAAGGTTTCATGGAAGTGTCATAAACCTATATTCTTGATCCGTCATTCTTTGACTACCTGAAATAAACTCGTCGTTTACACCATGGCCATGGAATTTAATGCGACGGTTCTATTTCAATCAAAGGTCCGAGATATCAACTTCCATAAATAGAAGGGACAAATCCTTCATCGACTTATCCATTAACAACATGTCACTTGTGATGCACCCAACGTACCCTACTTTCTACCAACTGTCTGAGTGACGGTTTTCGTCAGTAAATCTAAGTGCGCGAGTCATGACATGAGTTAATGATAATCTTCTAGTCTAAGGACAATTACACACTCTCGCAGATAGCAATATCTGATGACACCAAGACATGCGAAATTACTACTGGTGGGTCTGTTCTCATAATCTCCCATCTTGGAGATTACCAAGTGCGGACTCTATGAGAGAGAGTCTCGTCTTCTTACGAGTACTCGAACATGACAGTCTATATACTATGTGTCCTATCATAGTATGTCATCCAACCGCAGAACTTTATTTAATAATATTGTTATAGAATTTCAAGGTTCTCATCATAGCGGGGATCTTCTATGACCTTATTAATGCAACAAATATTCCAGGACATTATTATATTATAGTCATGCAGAACAATGAAAAATATATAATAAATGAACATTCATGTAATCAAAGTACAAAACAGTTGGTTCTGAGGACACCAACCCATACAGTAATAAACTATGTGGTTAATTTTATCTGAATGTGGCTCTTTGAATTGGTTGTTCTTCTTTGAGTGTTCTTAGAAATTTTGTTTCCTAGTCTTAGTTTTAGTATTTTCTATTTAGATATGCTTGAGTTTTGTGGAATTGATGGGTTATGATTTTGGTTTTCTATTTGGATCGATTTCCTTTCATGGATTTCCCTAGTGTTGTGGGTTCAGTTTTTGTGGGAAATTTTTAGTTTTAGTGGTGGTGTTGTTTTTATCATATTAATAAGCTTAATTTGGTGGTTTTCAGAGTTCTATGTTGTTTTGGGGGTGTTTCTAGATTATTTTGAAAAAAAATCATTTCCCCCATTGGGCAGACTGAAAGTCATGCCAAGGTGGTGGTTGAGTTTTTTCGGTGGGGATAACTCTCTCATGTTCTCCCATTGTTTTTCATGCTTTGTTTTTCCCTATAATTGTTCTAGTGTGACTTTTGGTTTAAAAGGTCTCCCCAAGGTTTTTGTTTTTGATCAGTTTTAGTTAGTTTTTAAATCGAGTTTTGTTTACATTTAAGTTGGGTGACTTTATAAGGGAATAAAGTGATTCTAGTGGGGATAATTGCCACACCCTGACCTTGAAAATTACATCATTTTATTCTTTTCTTAGATTTGGATATTTTGTTTGAGGTTTTGATCAAGTTCACAGTTTGAATTTTTTATGTTTTGGAGTTTTCAACTGTCATTTTGGCTTGTGCATAGTTTGGGTGCATAGTTTGGGTGCATGGTTTGGGAAAATTGTGCGGCTTTTCCAAGGTAATTGTTTGGATTTTTTTAGGGTCTATGAGTAGGGAACAGGGGTTGTGTACGGTTTGGGAAATGTTTTGGAAACATTGTGTGAGGTTCTCCCCATTTGGACAGTGGTGACCGCACAATTTTTGTACGGTTTTGCAAACCGTGCAAAAAAATCCTACTATGTGCGTTGATTTTTAAAATCTTGAAATACCTAATCTACCCTCCCCTATTTTTACCTCAATTTGATCCCGCCTACCTCTTGGTATATTTTTCCGCACAAATGGGTCACAAACCCTCTTTCCCTTTGGTTCTCCTCCCTCTATGGATAATCCTCCAAGGATCTAAGGTGAGTTATTAGGATTTTTGGCCTCCTTTTCTCCTCTTCCTCTTCTCCTCTCTTTATTTTGTGGTATTTCCATGGTGGGATATCTCTTGGACGAACCCTAGAATCTAGTTTTGATGTTTGGTTGGTGTTTCTTTGGTTTTAGGGTATGTGGTTTGTCCTTGGGGATTAGTTATTCCTTCCCCTGAAGTTTCATCACCTCCACACTCCGTAGAGGTAGGTGTTTCCTTCCATTTCCTTTATGATTCATTCTATTTGATTCTTCGGTATTTTTAAATAATATATAAATGTGTTTTTTATGATTTTGGTGTGTTTACTTGGTTTATTAGGGTGTTTTTGTGATAGAAAAAAATTGTATAAGTGGTTAAAGAGGGGTTTCTTTAAATTTTTTGTATATTTATTCACATATGGTGTTTAATAAAATTATAAAGGTTCTTTTAAATGAAATATGGATGTTTTGGGGTGGTGTTTTTCCTTGGTGGTGTCTGATGATGGGATTGGGTTGTGATTTTAGCATTGTGCGTGGAAATTGGTGGCATTTATTGTGTGGTGATTATGTGTGGTTTGTTGTATTGGTGGTAGTGGGAATGGTAGCCTTTCTAAAATGGACCTTTTGTTCTCTCTTGGTTTTCAATTAAATAACCATTGGATGTGGTCACATCCATATGTGCACGAGGTGCGCATATGTATGGGTACACAAATGAAAATGGCCTTGCCTAACTTAAAAACCTAGATTCCAATATGCATATCTATCCCCATTCATTCTTTCATCAAACCATTGATGATTTACTAATGGTACCTTAATATCTAAATGGTATATTGTTACTTCAACTGATTTCAAATGTGTTCTTAAAAGCTTGTCCCATTTGGAAATTGATACATGTTTTTTTGAATGTTTAGCAAAAAGGATCATTTAGAACATTTCATATTGTTGCATGTTTTAATCTATATTAAAAATGGTTTAATAAATGTATTTGGGTGGAAAATGTTAATAAACCATCTGGAATTATTGAAATAAAAGTGGTCTTTAATGTTATTTTGGAAATGGTTTTATTAATGTATTTGGATTGGAAATATTAAAGGCCATTTTGGAATTGTTGACATCAAAGTGGTGTTTAATGTTGTTTTGGAAATGGTTTTATAAATGTATTTGGATTGGAAATATTAAAGTCCCATTTAGAATCATTGACATGAAAGTGGTGTTTAATTTTGTTTTGGAAATGGTTTAGAACTTTTTTGTAAGATATTGTAATTGATAGTGTTGAAGGCATGGTTGGAAATTTTTAATGTTTTGGGAAATGAATGTGGTTTGGGAATATAAATTCTCAGTTGGGAACTTATCATGTTTTGAGAAACGGTTTGAAATCTTGTTTCATGTGATGGATTGGTTGGAATTTTTTCATGGTTTGATCTAAAATGGGAACCCCTATGGAGAATTTCCCAATTATGGTTATCACGTAGGTGGTGTTAGATATTGGGGTAGGCAAGTTTGGTTTTGATGAGTAAGGTGAATCATGCATACAAGGAAACCTCCTTTCATTATGTATTATTATTTCTATCATGGGATTCCTAGGCATATTTTATAATATCGAGTGATATTATCTTATCGACCCCAATTAGATGGGTTGGTACCCCGTTGACTTTATAGGTCATGGTGGTATGTGTCACTTAATTGGTAGTTAGAATAACTAGTTGGTTATTGAATATGGAGCTACACCATATTTTAGTAGGGGAGTCTAATATGAGTACATCTAGTGATCATTCTCAGGATGTTTAGGACAATCCCATGATTATCCATTTATATGTGTTTATTTTTCTGTTGCATGTGACATTAGCCCTATTATTTCATCTTTTCTTTTTCTTCACTTAATTTCTTTATATCCTTCTGATTAATTTGGTTTGTATTTGGTATTTGTGTTTTGGATTTGATATGGGTTATGGAAAATAAAACTTTTTTTGAAAAGAGAGTTAGGTGTGTATTGTATTAACGAAAGGGATTTTATGGAAAACTTTGTTTATTTATTGGGAATGTTTTAAGAGATTAATTTCAAAATATATTTCAAAATTGTGATTATGGACTATTTCAGAGAAGGAAATGTATGGATTTTTTATGGTTGTCTACTGATCTTTTAATCTCACACCCTACTTGTGCCATTCAATGTGAGTAGACCTAAGTTGTTTTGTAGATTCAAGTTTCTGGTTCGGTCATGCCTCATAGCAGGTTGGTTTGTAGATGGTGGTGACCTTGAGGTCACATGGATGTCATGTTGGTAGCAGTTTGGTTTTCTATTGTTTCAGTTTTCAGTTTTTTTCCAATATTTGTATCTAGATCAGTTGTATATTTATTAATGACTAATTGTTGGATCTTCTTTCTTATTCAGTTTTGGTTATTTTTATCTTGGCTTAATTTTTGAAAAATCATTCCTATAGTGATTACTTTGATGTCAGATGCTAGTTTTCATCCTGCGTGGATCGGGAATGCCCTTCGGGCCATGTCTCAGATTGGGTCATATGTTGGGTTGGATGAAATCTCAACTTGGTTCATGAAAAAATGGTATCATGGAAGGCCCCTGTTATTTGGGGTGTTAGATATATTAGATACTGGGAATATCAGGACTCAGGAGGTAGGTGCAAGAAGGACATCGTGAACCCTTCCTTGTTCTGATCCACAATTTTCCATGGGTGGTTCGGGTTTTGAGTATTTATTTTGGTTTTTGGTTTGTTTCGGATGAGGAATAAAAATGGAAGTGATCTGGTGTTATGTCATGATCTCACATGGAGTAGTGACCCTTATGGATTCTAAGTGCATGGTTCAAGGACCTCTTATTTTTTTATTCTTTCTTGTGTAATAAACCACAAACCATGTCATTAGGTTATACATGGACATTAGTTCCTCATCCTGGGTGATTTATGTGAGTTATTCATTGGCGGTTGGTCCTTATTGGTAAGAGTTACATTTTATTTTGGCTTTGGTTGATGTGTGTGGGATTTTAAAATGAAAACAAATTTTAAAACTGAAATTATTTCTTTCAAGTGAAATCATATTGAAAAGTGATGTGAGTTTTAAAAGATAAATTGATTTTGGCATGGATTTTGTAGTGAAAATGGAAGAAATGAATTGATAAACACTTGAATTTTATGATGGGATGAAGTGTGTGACCCTTAGTATTCCTTATAAACGTTCAAATATCTATGGGTGTGCATGAAAATTTCATGTTGAAATTTTTTAATGGAAAATGTAATTGGAAGTGGAATGAACACATATGTGATGGTTTATAGAACTCCATGGGTGATTATTTGACATCAAAGGCTTGAACTTTTTTCCAAAGTGATTTTGAAAGAGGAAAATGATTTAAGATATTATTTTTTCTTTTATAAGTGGGTTTTGTTTGTGAAAAGTGGTTTATGGAATTGAAAAGTTTCCTTGGAAGAAGTATGTTTTGAAAATTGAAATGAAATGGTGGTTTTTTAAAATATAGTGTTGGTTGTGCTTGTATTTTTTTAGCTTGTGAGCTTATTTTTTTCTTTATATATTCTTTCCTATTGTGTTTCAATTTGATGTTGATTTTGGTTATGTGATCCTCATGTTGATCAAAGTATTCCAACCAGAAATGTCCCCAAAATTTCTAGAGGGTATTGCCTAGTTTTCAGTTCTTCTTGAATTTTTCCTGTCTATCATGGTGATTGAGGTCCCTTAGAGGTAGTGGAATGGCTTGAAGAAGTTGAGGGTGTCTTCAAATCACTAATAACTCCAAAATATATTAGAGTAGGTGATGTTATGGGTTTGTTTTAGGCTCCATATTTGGATGAATGGGAGAAGTTTTCATCACCATCGATGCAAGTTGGGATGAAATGGGATGGTTTAAGTCTGTTTTTTCCTATGGTTCATACCCGATGAAGTGAAGACGAAGAAGGTGGAAGAGATAAAAGATGTTCAGAAGGGCCAACGGATAATGAAATATTACATTAACCACTTAAAATATTTGGTTTCATTCTCTCTAAAGTTAGCATCATAGGATCAGTTAAAATATCCTCTTTTCATTTGGGTTCTCCGTCTAGAAATCACAGAAAATATTTTCTCATCCGGTAAAGCCTCTTTCAAGAAGTTAGTGGATGAATCATTTTTATCTGAGTTGATTATCAGGTTGAATTCATTGGTGGTTGGATATCATAAAGGATCCCCATCTGGAGAGAGGTTTGTTCTATAAGAACCTATTTCTAAGAAGCATCCCCTGTTGGTTACAACTTCCAGCTTATTGGTCGATTCACTCATGTGTTTCGAGTATAGTCGGTTTGGGAATTTGAAGTCATCAAGTTGTAATTCTTAAAATACCTTTAATCATTTTGTTCATAAAGGTCATTTGGAGAATTTTTTATGAATAATTTCTCAGAGAATATATTTTTATTGGAGGATGTCAGTTTCTGGCTGTGAGACAGTAAATGCTTCAGTCATCAGGACTCCAGCCATAGGCCTCAGGGTGAAGTTTTCATGAAATTAGGAACCATCGGGGGTGTGGTGAAACCTTGGTCTAATTTTTTTCTCTAGTGTTTGTGTGGATATGTTTGAAGTTTATTATTGTAATTATTACTACTATTGTGAGTTTCCCTTTTGTTGTAAGAAACTCAGTTGTTACATTTATCTGAATGTGTCTCTTTGAATTAGTTATTCTTTTCTAAGTGTTCTTATTCCTTGTGTGGGATAGTCTCAGTTTTAGTTGTGATCATTTATATATGGTTTATTTTAGTGTAATTGATGGTTTTTGGTTTTGGTTCACTATTTGTCTTGAGTTCCTTTCATGGGCTTCCACTAGTGTTGTTGGTTCAGTTTTTGTGGGAGATTTTCAGTTTCGGTGGTGGTGTTGTTTTTCTCAAATGAATAAGTTTGTGTTGGTGGTGTTGGGAGTTCCAAGTCATAGTTGGGGGGGGTTCTCGGTTAATATGAAAAAAATTGTTTTAGTTACCCCATTGGGCCAACCCGAAGTCATGCTAAGGTGGTGGTTGAGTTCTTGTGGTGGGGATAACCCTCTCATGTTCTCCTATTGTTTTTTAGGCTATGGTTTTCTCTATAGTTGTTTAGGTGTGTATTGTGCAGTTAAAGGTCACCCCAATGTTTTTTGTTTTTATTGGTTTTA
This sequence comes from Viscum album, assembly GCA_963277665.1. NCBI lineage: Eukaryota > Viridiplantae > Streptophyta > Magnoliopsida > Santalales > Viscaceae > Viscum > Viscum album. The sequence continues at coordinate 684,661,849 of OY728156.1, read as the reverse complement.
GTCAGTTTTGAAATTAAGTTTTGTTTACCTTTCAGTTGGGTGACTTTATAGAGGCATAAATTGTTTGGGGTGGGGATAATTTTTACACCCCAACCTTTTAAATTCCATCATTTTATTATTTTCTTATATTTGGATCTTTTGGTTGAGGTTCTGATCGAGTTCATGGTTTGAATTTTTATGTTTTTGTGTTTTCGAGTGGCATTTTGGCATGTGCCTGATTTGGTCACATGGTTTCAAAAAATAATGAGGCTTCATCCAGGTAACTATTTGGCTTGTTTTGGGTTCTAGGAGTAAGGAACACAGGTTGCACATGATTTGGGAAACCGTGTGGAAACTGTGTGTGAGGGTTTGTCCATTTTGACAGTAGTAACCGCACAGTTTGTAAAACCATGAGGAAAAACCATAGAGCATGCCTGGATTTTAAAAATCTTTAAATCCATAATATACCCTCCCCTATTTTTACCCAAATTTAAGATTCCCTCCCCCTTGGTTGATTTTGGAACATGAGGGAATCTGAAACCCCCCTTACCTTTGTTTCTCTTCCTTCCATGGATTCTCCTCCAAGGATCAATGGTGATTTCTTAGGGTTTTAGGCATCATTTTCTCCTCTTCCACTTCTCCTGTTTTTATTTCATGGTATTTCCATAGTGATCTCTCTCTTGGAACAAACCTAGAAGATAGGGTTGTTGTTCGGTTGATGTTTATTTGGTTATAGGGTATGTGGTTTTTCTGTGGGGCTTAGTTCTTCCTTCCCTTAAAGTTTTATCACATCTGCACTCTATTGAGGTTTGTGTTTCTATTCATTTAATTTTTCATGAATTTTATTTTATGCTAGGGAATTTTTTTTAATAATATATAAATGTGTTATGCATGATTTTGGTTCATTTTCTTATTTTAGTATGGTGTTTGTGTGTTGGAAAAATTGGTGGAGGTGGTTTAAAATGGGTTTTCTTTAAATATGTTATATAGTTATGTACATAAGGTGTTTAATAAAATTACAAAGGTTCTTTTAAATAAAATATGGATGCTTTAGGGTGTTTTTTCCCTTGGTTGTGTTTGGTGATGGAAATGGGTAGTGATTTTAGCATTGTGTGTGGAAAATTGTGGCATTTATAGTGTGGTTCTTTTGTGTGGTTTATTGTGGTAGTGTTATTGTGAATGGTGGCCTTTCTAAAATGGATCTTATGTTCTCTTTTTAGTTTTCAATTAAATCATCATTGGATGTGGGCACATCCATATGTGCAGGAGGTGTGCATATGGATGGTCACACAAATGAAAATGGATTTGCCTAACATAAAACCCTAGATTCCAAAACACTTATACCTCCCCATTCTTTCATTATTCATACCATTGATTCTTTACTAATGATCCATTAATTTATAAATGGTATATTGGTGCTTCAAGTTATATCAAATTTTTTCTTCAAATCATGGCCCATTTGGAAATTGAGACATGTTTTGGTGAATTTTTGGCATAAAGGCCCGTTTAGCACATTTCATAATGTTCCATGTTTTAATATTTATTGAAAATGGTTTGATAAATTTATTTGGATTGGAAATGTTAAAGACCCATATAAAATAATTGACATGAAAGTGGTGTTTAATGTTGTTTTGGACATAGTTTTCTAAATGTTTTTGGATTGGAAATGTTAAAGGTTTGTTTGGCATCATTGACATGAAAGTGGTGTTTAATGTTGTTTTGGAAATGGTTTTATAAATTTATTTGTATTGGAAATGTTTAAGGCATGTTTGGAATCATTAACATAAAAAATTGTGTCTAAATTTGTTTTGTAAATGGTTTGGAACATTTTTTTAATATATTGGATTTGATGGTATTGAGGCCCGGTTGGAACTTTATAATGTCACTACAAAAAAATGACCACTTTAGAAGGGGTAATTTTTTACATTAGAAGGGGTTATAACCCCTTTTAAAGACATTAGCGGTGGTTGTGGGAAATTTTCACTAATGTGCCCACCTACTGTTAGTAGAGGTGGTTGTGAGAAATCACTACTCAATTCATAGTGAATTTAGCGGTGGTTAAAGTAGAGGGGGTTTAAACCCCCTCTAATGTTGCTCGAAATTTACCCTATTAGAGGCGGTTATAACAAAAACCGACTCTAATATATGGAATTAGGGGCGTTTTGAACCGCCCCTAATGGTGATTGCATTTTGGGCATTAGAGGCGGTTTTTAGACAACCGCCCATAGCCCCTTGACACGCTGGGACACCCCAGTGCCCCACCTTGACACCCCCACGCGACACCAGTGCACCCCTAGACACCCCAACGCACCCCTTGACAACCCGGGACACCCCCGCGTGCCCCTTGACATCCCAGCACCACCACATTTGACAACCCAGCGCGCTACCTTGACACCCCAGCGCCACCCCCTTTGAAAACCCAACACGCCACCTTGACACCCCTTGACACCCTTGACACACCAGCGCCACATTGAAACCCTTTGGCACCCCCTTTGACAACCCAACATGCCCCCTTGACACCCCATCTCCCCTTGACACCCCATCGCCCCACCTTGACACACCCGGGACACCCTCGCGCAACGCTAGTGCGCCCCCGACACACCACTTGACACCTCCCTAGTGCCCCCTTGACAACCTGGGACACCCCCGCGCACCCCTTGACACCCCAGAACCCCTTAACTCCCCGAGACACCCCCTTTGACAACCTAGTGTGCCCCCTTGACACCCCTTGACACCACCCTAGTGCCCCCCCTTGACAACCCGGGACACCCCCGCGCGCCCCATGACAACCCGGGACACCCTCGCGCACCCCTTGACAACCTGAGACAACCTAGTGCCCCCCCTTGACACCCCAGCGCCCCACTTTGACACACCTGGGACACCCCCTTTGACAACCCAGTGTGCCCCCTTGACACCCCTTGACAACCCAGCGCCCCACTTTGACACACCCGGGACACCCCCACACGACCCCAGTGCGCCCCCGACACACCCCTTGACACCACCATAGCACCCCCCATGACAACCCGGGACACCCTCGCACGCCCGTTGACACCCCAGTGCCCCCTGTTGACACCCATGGACACCTTGCGCGCCCCCTTGGCACCCAGCGCGCCATGCCGGTGGCATAAGTAGTATCCCGATGAGTTTCGAACCCTGAACCGGTTGCATCTAGCGCCCTGCACGAAACCACTAAGTTGTGCGCGATTATTGTTATAATATAACCTTCATTTCATTTAATTAAATTCTGAAGTATTATATTATATTATATTATATATATATGTCTGTGTGTGTGTGTGTGTTTAGAAATATAAAAAATATAATATATTTGTATATATATAATATATTTCTCTATAATATAATATATATTTGTGTATAATATTTATATATAATATGTATTTATGTATAATTATAATATATTTGTGTATAATATATATATACATATTTGGGTATATTTAATATATATAAATACATATTTATACATATATTAATAAATATATTTATATTTATGTGTGTGTGTGTGTTTTGTATTTATAGATATAATATAATTATAATATATATTATACATATGTTAGATTAAATACATTTATATTATATATTAGTGTATTTAATTATATACATTTATATTATATCACCAACAAACATATATATACACACACACAATTAAATGTGTTCATATAATTGTAAATAAATAATATAATTAAATGATATATATATATATATATATTCTAAATTAATTTATAATTAATATTCTATACTGCAATATACATAAAATAATTATACAATACATATAAATTTATTTATAATAAAATATTTATAATATAATATATAATATAAATAAATAATATATTTATATTTACATTTATATTTATATTTATATTTATATTTATATTTATATTTATATTTATATTTATATTTATATTTATATTTATATTTATATTTATATTTATATTTATATTTATATTTATATTTGTATTTGTATTTATATTTATATTTAATTTGGTCAAAATTAATAAATTAGTATACATAATCTAATATAAATGTATTTATACATAAATATACAATACAAATGTATTTATGTATGTGTGTGTGTAAAAATAATATTATTAATTATTATATGATATATATATATATATGCGTACTAAATTTATTTATAATTAATATGTTATACTACAATATTCCTAAAATAATTATATAATACATATAAATTTATTTACAATAAAATATTTATAATATAATATATAATATAAATAAATAATATATTTATATTTATATTTATATTTAATTTTGTCTAAATAATGTAAATTAGTATGTATAATCTAATATAAATGTATTTATACATAAGTACACAATACAATTGTATTTAAGTACATGTGTGTGTAACAATAATATTATTAATTATTATATGATATATATATATATATACTAAATTAATCTATAATTAAAATTGTATGATACAATATATGTAAAATAATTATATAATATATATAATTAAATATAATTAAATATTTATTGTATATATATATAATATAATTATATAAAATATATGTGTTTAAGTAAATTTATATTTAATGTTGTCTATGTAGTTGGGTTTTGGCTTAGTGGTAAGAACCTCGTAATTCTACATGAAAAATGGGGGTTCAAAACCCATTGGGCGTAGGGCTGTAGTAGTATTGGAGTGTATTGTAGCAGCACCGACACTGTAGCAACGGCGGGTACTATAGCAGCGGCATGGCACTGTAGCAGCGGTAAATCACTGTAGCAGCGGTGGGTACTGTGTGGCACTGTAGCAGGCGGGTACTGTAACAATATATATGTGTATACATTTTTTTTATATGTATAAGTGTTTATTTAAAATATTTATATAATATCCTCATATATATGTGTTATAAAGTATTTAAATACATTTATACAATGTGTTTATGTAATATACACACACACACACACACACATGCACACACCAACATATATATTAATTTTTTTGAATTTATATGAGATTTATTTTAGAAAATAAATAAAAATTTAGATGGATTTTAAAACTCCTTCTAATCAAAAGGATTTCTAGTAGTTCATAACCCATATAAAATTTCATGAATTATAGGGGGTTAACAACCCCCTCTAATGTCATAAATTAGAGGGGGTTCAAAACCCCCTCTAATGTCATCAATTAGAGGGGATTCAAAACCCCCTCTAATGTCATTAATTAAAGGGGGTTCCAAACCCCCTTTAATTTCTTAAATTAGAAGGGGTTCAAAACCCCCTATAATGTCATGAATTAGAGGGGGTTAAAATCCCCCTCTAATTTCATCAATTATAGGGGGTTCAAAACACTTCCTAATTTCTTAAATTAGAAGGGTTCAAAATCCCCTCTAATCTAAGGGATTAGTAGCGTTTCATGAACCCCCTCTAATATCCTACATTAGAGGGGGTTGTGAACCCCCACTATTTTGTTTAAAAAAATTAATTATATATATATATATATATCCAAACGAATATGATATATATAGATCCCCTAAAGTCCAACAGAATATATATTGCCATTAATTATTAAATTAGCAGCGGTTTTGATATAACCTGATCTAAAATAAAACCAAATATTAAAAAAACAATGCAAAAAAATTTATAGGGTGTTTTTAATAATCCCTCTCTAATTTTTATAAAAAATGAATTTATAGGGGGATTATAACCCCCTCTAGATTCGATTATTAGAGGTGGTTGTGCAGAACCCCCTCTAATGTTATAGAAAATTAATTTAGAGGGGGTTGTGCAAAACCCCCTCTAAATAACCCCCTCTAATGTACTGTTTTTTTAGTGTGTCTTGGTAAATGAATGTAGTTTGGTAATATAAATTCCTAGTTGTTAACTTAGCATGTTTTTAGAAATGGTTTGAAATCATGTGTGATGTGATGTACCATTTTGTATTTTTTTCATTGTTTGAACTAAAAAGGAAACCCCTATGGTGGATTTCCCAATGAGGTTTATCATGTGGGTGGTGTCGATGATTGGGGTAGGTAAGTGTGATAACAAAAGGTATGGTGAGTCATGTGTGTGAGGGCCTCTCCTTTCACTATATATTAATATTACTATCATGGGACTCATAGGCGTCTTTTAGAGGGTTGAGTAACGGTTGCTTGTCGACCCTAATTAGATGGGTTCGTAGCCCCCCCTGAATTTATATGTCTTAGTGAGATGTGCAACTATATTGGTAGTTTGAACAACCAATTGGTTGTTGACTATAGAGTCACACCATATATCAGTAGGTGAGTCTGGTCTAAGTATGTACAAGCATCATTCTAGGGATGTTTAGGAAAAGCCTGTGATTATCCTTTTATATGTGTTGTTTATTTTTCCATTGCATATGACATTTTCCTTGCTATTTTATCTCATATATTTGGTTTCACTTAATTTATTTACATCTTTCTTGGTTATTTGGTTTGGATTTGGTATTTGGTTTTTGGATTTGATATGTGTTATGGAAAATAAATCTATTTTTTAAAAGAGGGTGTAATGTGTATTGTTTTAAAGAAATGGATTTTATGGAAAACTTTGTTTATTTGTTGGGAATGTTTAAAGAGATTAATTTATAAATATATTTCAAACTACTTTTTTTGGACTATTTTGGGAAAGGAAATGTATGGATTCTGTAGTGGTTTCCTACCGAGTTGTTAAGATCACAGCCTACTTGTGTCATTCAGTGTCAGTAAACCCAAGCTATTTTTCAGGTTCAGGTTTTTGGTTCGGCAGTGCATTATAACACTTTGGTTTCTGGATGGTGGTGATAATGAGTTCATATGGAGATCATGTTGGTAGTAGTTTTGTTTTGTCTTGTTTTAGTTTTAAGTTTTTTTTTTTCAACAGTTGTATCTGGATATGTGCTATATTTATTGATGATTAATTGTTGGATCTTGTTTCTTATTTAGTTTTGGTTATTTTGATCCTATTTTTATTTGGGAAAAATCATTCCTATAGTGATTACTATAATTCCTGAGACTAGTTTCCGGCCCATGGGGATTGGGAACACCCTTCGGGCCATGTCTCAGACCGGGTTGGATATCGGGTTGGATGGCATCCTGTCTTGGTTTGTGACATAAATTATTGACCAAATTTCATAACCTTTATATATATAGTGTAAATTCCATATAATTCATTGAATAATATCTAATTATAAATTTATTTAGTATCATTGGATTTCCATTTATATTTCATGGGTTTATCATGTTTATTGATGGAATTATGAATGTTTTACTTATATGATTCCATTTGAAATGGATATGAAACCCATTTTATTTCCATGTGTAATTTGTGATATGATGAGTAATTGATTTCTTATGGGCACATGATCCTCAGCCCAGTTGGAGAGGTCTCTCTAAGTGCATCCACGAGACCTAGGTTCAAAACCAGGCGAAGGCATAATTTTGGTACTATAGCAATATTGTTCAATATTGTGTAGTACTGTAGTAGTACTGTAGCAGGCATTGTATCAAGTATTGTAGCAGTTACTATAGTAGGTACTGTTCGGTACTATAGCAACTGGAACTATCCACCTTGGGCCACCGGTTTGGGCTTGGAGTCCTTGAGGCCTTCGGGCCACCCAGGCCTTCAGGTCAGTAAGGCTTTCGGTCCACCTCATGGACTTTGGTCCACCTCAAGGCCTTCACGGCCACCTTATTTGTATTTTCAGAGACATATTCTACAAGGAACCGCTCTAGAGGAGGAAATAGCAGGGCACATTCACCAAGAGAAGGGATAAACAGAATTAGGAAGAATGAGAGGGTATGGAATTTTCCATCGGTACTGCGTTTGTTCACCTATGCACATGGACATGCTAGCCGAACAGTCATGCAAAATGTGGAGAGATGATCATGATACAAGATTCTGGGGAGGAGCGGTTTCAAGTAGTCATAGTATGTATTATTTCCTTAAGACCTACGGGTCCTCTAATGTCTCCAACCCTATGGGAAATGTAATACCTAAAGCCTATGGGCCTTGTAAGGGTTCCCCCTCATCCCTTCAAAGGGTGGTTATTAGAAAATTAATAAAAAAAGAAGGCATTAATTCCATTCAGTAGTATGGCACACATATATAAGAATGATAGTGGGTGGGTTCTTATATTTCCCTCCAATTAATTTTTTTAATTTTATATCTCATGAGATAGTCAGGTATGGACATAATGGGTCTGTTCACATAGGTATAGGCATAATGACTTTGCATACATTTTCAGGCATGGACATAATGAGTTTGTTGACATATGCATGGGTATAATGAGTTTTATCATAATATTTTTTTTATGATTATGGATTTTCCATATCTCTAAGTTGTTTTTCATTTTATTCATCCTTTATAAGTTTTCTTTCTTTTTAGGATATGTTACAATCCATGTTTATGCCTCTTTTCTTAGATATTCTACACTTTTATGTTATGCAGTTCCTTATGGAATGTTTTGTGATTTATGATTTATTGGGTATAACTTTAGTGTTTATCAAGATTATACCCCTATTATCATATTATTATCACTTGATATCTTTTATTTTCAACACTTTTTCTTACCCTTACTCTTCATTTGAGCTCACCCCTTTCTTATGCTTCAATTTCCCTAGGTTATGAAGAAAATTAATATGTGATATATGTCTAGAATTGTATCTTGTGTGAATAATTTGTGGGAGATACTGAAGAATTTTATAGATTAATTATTCTCTTATATATGGGAAAAAATTTATTAGTTGATAAAGATAATTGTTTTTTTAGTTTTTGTTTTGTCTTAATTATCTAAAACTATAAACCTAAAAGATCATGGGAATGTATTATAATAAAATATTTTCATTAAGTCATGTAATTGAGATGGTCACATCTACATGCCTATAGGGAATCATATGTATATTGTTATGGATATATAAACACACACATGCATATATGTGTGTGTGTGTGATACTTCCTAATAGAAGATGAGTGACCTCCTATGTGAGTGTGTTATATATTTATATGAAATTTCTCCCCACATGGAGAGAGTGGCCCTCAAGGTGGATGATTATTGATACATACATACATACATACATACATATATACATACATTTATATGTATGTGACTATGTATCAATATGTGTGTGTGTGTGTGTGTGTGTGTGTGTGTGTACACTACCTCCTATAGAGGATGAGTTTTGATGGACATCCTCAACAATCAGACCCATATAGTGGATATATACCCTACTAAAATTTTGATCTTGGATCAAATAAGGTTTGGATGATCTGGCTTACAATTATTAATATATCATTAAATAATTCTTATTGTTATATAACTTATTGAACAGAATGTTCTTCCATTTTTCATGACTATTTTTTTGCTTGATCTTTAGTTGATTACCTGATATAACTTCTTGTTACTTGACTAGTTTGTTTTCCTAAATTGTACACATGTATTTATGATAGATTGGATGAGGTCAAGTGGTAAATTACATAGTGTGTGGTGTACTCACACCCTTCACATGTTCCCTTAGGAATGTATGTAGACCTTTTTTATGACCTAGGTAAAGGAAGATTTCCTGTATATAAGAGATGAGCATCTTGGAGCATGAGTAGACACTGCACATGGGATATGGAGTCGATATGGATTCTTATGGAGTTTTTGGTGGATTTGTGGTGTGGCCATAGAGGGGTTGTCCATGATGATTTCTATAGGAGTATCCTCATAGTAGACCTATACTTTTTCTCTTTTAGGCCCTATCTGGCTATTCCTTATATGTAAAGTGATTTTTTTATTGTTTTAACACATTTTGGTGTTTTTTTGATGTGTTTGGTATGATATGATGTGTATTAAAGTTCAAGTATTCATTGCATCATTTGTTCTGTGAGACCAAGAAGCTTTGAGGTGTTGTTTTAAGAAGAAACTAATTATGAAAGAAGAAGGATTACTTAAGTGTTGTCTTTTTTTGTCAAACATAAATCACTATAAAATGTTGATAATTAATTACTAAGGTGAATGGATGGAGTCCAATGGGACAAGTTTATCAGATGAATTCCAATAAACTTAGGTGATCGGACGAAGGATGAAAAAAATTGGTTGTATTAGTAGTTTCATTGGATGGAGAAAAATTAGCTAAGGTAACTGGGTAGAGTCTATTGGACTGAGTTTTCCAAAAAAAAACTAAATCAGGTAATTATTTGATAATATTTATAGTTACAAACATCATGTTTATACAAAGATATTCATGATTCTAGATAAATTTTTTCAAAGAAAGAAGTTGGTGGAACATGGTGGAAATATGGTTCCCAAACAAATAGTTTTTTGGAAGTTATATTGCATGGAGAATCATATAAATTCTGTAGAATAAATATTGAAAATACATTAGAAAAAGGTTTTTCATTGATTTAATAGAATTTTTATAACAAAATAATTTGATATAGGAAATATGTAAAGATCGCCGGATAGAGAAGTTGTTGTGGAAGTTATGGCTATTTGAAGAAGGTTATTAGAAAAATGTTTCTCAGAACAATTTTCAGAAAAAGGATTTTAAATGAATACATTGGACATAGGATTCTAATAGAAGAGTCACTAAAAATAAACTATAATTTAGTGATGTTTTTTAGCAACATTTTTTAAAAACATCATCAATTTAGAGATGTTTTGTGAAACACACTACCAATTTAGTGACGTTTCTTAAAAACATCACTAATTTAGTGATGTTTCCTGAAAACAACATTGATTTAGTGATGTTTCCTAAAACCAATTCTTATTTTGTGAGATTTTATAAAAAATGATGCTAAATTAGTTATGTTTCTTGAAAAATGTCGTTAATTTATCAAAATTTCCTAACAAATCGAGAATTTAGCGACATTTCCCAAAAACTTCACTTATTTAGTGATGTTTCATGAAAAACATCACTAATATAGTGATGTTTTTAGGAAATATTGATAATTTAGCCACGTTTTCATGAAACATCGCTAAATTAGAGAAGTTTTTCAATAAATATGACTAAATTACTAATCTTTTTCAAGAAACATTGCTAAAAATATATATATTTATATAGATCATTTCCTAGTATGTAAATATATATTAGATATATATATATATATATATATATATTAATATATATAATCATAAACACATATATATAACCATATATATATATATACACACATATATATATATATATATACATATATTTATATATAAAAACACATGTATATTTTAAATTTAGTCACGTTTTTAAGAAAACTTGGTTATTTTAGTGAAATTCTTACCAGTGTTTTAAAAGGTGTATAATTATATATATATATATAATTATAATTATAATTATATATATGTATGCATACACATATATAATTACACACACACACACATATATATATATATAAACATATATATATATATAAACATATATATATATAGAAACATAAAATTTAAACATATATATATAAACATATATATATATATAATATGAAATATAAACATATACATATATAAACATATATATGATATAAAATATAAACATATATATATATTATATAATATAAACTTGTATATATATAAACATAAAATATAAAATATAAAGTATAAAATATAAACATATATTTATATATATATATATATATTAATATATGTATATTAATATATAAAATTATATTTATATAATATATTAATTTTTTAAATTCTAACACACGTATATATATATATATATATTAATATATATAAACAGAGACACATATATATAAATACATATAAATGTATATATATATATATAAACACACACACACACAGATATATATATATATATATAAACACATATATATTTATAAACATCATGAATTTAGTAACGTTTATTTATCGATATTTTCTAGAAATATTGGTAAATGAATAAGTAATGTTTATAAACATCTCTAATTGGTGTTTATTTAGTCAGTATGTGTGGAGGAAAGAGAAAAAGGGTTCCAAGTGGAGCCATAAAATGGAGAAACTCAAAGAAAACTGGTCGGAAGGAACATATTATGGTTTATGAATAGAAAAATTTGAATTGTACTGAATTGACCGTCACCACACAAAGAATAACCTTAAAAGGTCACTATATAGAGAAGTTCCTATGAAGTTTTATCAGATGAAATTTTTGGATATTTAAAAGGTTTTTATAAAGTCATCAATGTGATTATGTTGAGTTGGATGTTCAATTTGACAATAATCATGAAGGAAAGTTCATGATTCAAGTCAAGATTTCATAAAGGTTTGAATAACATTGAAACTGAGATTTAATGTATGCTCTTATTTACTTGGAGGTTTGAAGGCAGTCAAATGTAGAAATATTAGAGTAGGATTTTCAAATTTTGAGTGGGTATTTTGAATTTTATGTTTTTAATACTTACTAAGTTTTCATAGAAACTACACCTATATAAAGGGGATAAAATGGACTATAAAAAGGTTTATCGAGTTATTTTTATTTGGAGAATTAGTGAATATTTGAGATGTCAGCTAAAGTAATTGATAGATCTATGGTCGAAGAATATAATTTAGTAACACTAGAAAAAGTGGTACTGGACATAGATACCTAACAGATATTATCAGATAAATAGTGTGAAAAAGAAATTAGATTAATATGGTATCAAACTAAGTGTACCAGATAGAGGGTTTCATTTGGACATGTTTGGATGAAGAAATTAATACCAAAGTTCTTGTTCACTACTATGTAAGAAAATGAATAAGAAGAATAAGAACTTTAATTTTTCCATTTAATAAAATCTTAACGTGGGTTGACCTGAAAATTAAATTTTTATTAACAGATATCTTTTAAATAAAAAGTGACAAACTAAACATTTCAAAGATTTAAGTGTGATAAACATAGAAGTAACTCCCAAAATATTTACAAAAAAAATAAGATTATTGGAATTAATCACCCTATAAATTCCCATTCTAGAATAGTTACCTGCATCTCCAGACTTTCCTTGATAAGATCTTCAAAGTGAGTAGTCATCTTTTCCTAATTATGGATATATTCATCTAAATTAATTATCCCTTTGTTGTTTACATGTTCCATTATCTAATATTGTTTGTTGATCCACTCAGATTTTTTTTCATTAAGATCAACTTGGATTAATATCTAGTATATTCTATCTATAAATGCCTTTTAAAAGTTTATATTTAAATCTTTATCTAACAATTATTCCTTTGAATAGAGAAGAATCACCAATCCAACATTCTCATCACCGGGAGGTGTTGTTATACCCCCTATAATACCACATTTTTGAACCTCCACTGGGTCCAGTCTATCTTATTCCTTAGTTATCTTTAATTTTCCAACTGATCTGGTGACCATAGGCTTTAGTATTTTGGAGTAGTCTTTGTAATTATTAGTTTTTTTCTTTTTATTGACCAAAATTTTTCCATAAACATCATTCCCTAGATTTATGTTCCTCAAGATGCACCCAACAATCATCAATTTATATTGATCTTGTTCCCACTTCAATGGAGATCTAGAGTCTGGTTATTTATCTCACAAAGGGTGTTGAACATAATGTACCAAGTCCTTGGGATCCACTTTTTTTCCCATCCATGGAATGGAATCCTTGTTCTTTTTTGACTTAATATATTCTCATCCTTATTTATCCACCTTTATGGGGAATTTATCTCTTATCATATAGAACTTTTTATGAACATAGACTCCTAAGATCACCTTCTGCTTGGCACCAACAACTATGTGTGACATGATTTCCATAGACACACCATTAACAATTTCCATGGGACCAGAAGTATTATTCAGATTCATCACTTCAAAATACCCTTTCTGTGAGTCTCCATCAATAGAGTAAATCATAGTGTTTAATAGTGTAGTATTTCATGGATTTTACATCACGCCCGCTGCCTTAGAGGATGTTTTCGGTCGAGCCTCCCCTTATCTCGAGCTAAGATAAAACAACTCAATTCCTTTCCTTCCATTTCTTAGAACCATTGAGCATATGAGTTTCTTATTTTAGAAACAGCATTATAGTCCTAAATAAATGGCCATTCCCCCTTCTGAATGTTGGTATCCTTTACTACTCTATCTAGAGACAACTGATCAACTGTGAGTCCAATAGGAATATCTTCCCTTGAGGTCTCCATAGCCTCATTTAGTCAAATGTAAACTACCTATTAATTAATTATTTATACAATTTAGGCATGTTTCTTCATATCAACATTAGGAATATACACCAAATACTTTTCACTACAACCCATCACTATATCCATCTTTTGATAGTTGATCATACTCCCACACCTATACACCACCATCAATTGACCCATTATTTTGCATGAAGAATAAAAATCACACTATTATTCAAATATGATGGGCTTATTATAGTGGAACTCCTCCCCAATAGTGGTCCATACACACTCTATTTCTAGTCTTGATACATCAACCCCAAATCAAATTCTTGGAGAAATAGGGTGGAACACAGATCTAGTTCTTCTATTAGAACATAAATAGAAGCCAAAAAGATTCCCTATAACATCTGAATAATCAAAGGAATCTGAAAAGGAAGAGAGAGATTTGGAAACCTTACATAATTCATAATTGTCATGGTATCATGTTTCATATGAAAATTGAAAGTACACCGAAATAGGAAGAAATAGAAATCGTTTCAAATGAAGGATCCACTAGACCAGGACTATACCAATTCATTCCTTGAAGTGAAGCTAATCATTTTATTCATGTTGTTAAGAAGACACATATTTTCACTTTCCTATAATCCTCACGAACTGAAGATAAATTATTCAAAAGAATCCACCAATGGACAATTTTGTTTGAAGTGAGTTATCATCTCTAGGTTTAGAAGAGAAGACGCATTAGAGAACTCTGAGGACAAGAGTGTGAGTTGTAAGAATCCATTGAAAAAATCTGGGACTTTAGGGAAAAGTGAGATATGAAGGAAGTAAGGAAGGAATTTGGGGTTAGAAAATATAAATAGGGGATTATATCGAGATCCTTCGATGGACAGAGGGGGTCCCTACCCCTTTGTAGGGGGAGGGACTGGCTCTACGACCATTGTTGTTAGGGTAAGAGAGATGTCACAATTTTCATAGAAACTATCTTCGTTAATGTTGGTTTGATGGATAGAACTTTCAAGAAAGAAAGTGTTAAGAAATTTCATATAGAACAGTGACAACGTTGAATCCTATTGGTGAAGGTTATTTTATTGTTGTAAAAAAATTTATAGCATATTATCTATGTGAGGATAACATGATCTATCAAAGGACTATAGTGTTATGAAAGTGATGGATATTAACTTATTTTTGTAAACCACGAAATGATTATTTTCTAGTGGTTGTGTGGTATTAGATTTTTTCTAAACCATGCCAAGGAAAAGATTCTCTTATTGAGTAGTGAACCTTGTAAATGCCTATATTTATATGGGTGTTCTTGTTTGTTGTTTTACAGAAGTGTCAATTCTCACTAACCTAAGGTGAATTTTGTTTTTTAATTAGAAAACATAAAAATGGAGGATCATTAATTATCCCCCCCCCCCTTAGTGATCACACATATCCTAATTGGTTCTTCCAATTAGTATTTGAATAAAGGTTCATTTTTTTACTCTTTTCTATGTGTGAAGTTTGAAGAAAATGTAAAGTTCCATGTATTTTTATAACTAAATAAATAGGAAGAATATTCTTATCTTTTATGGAAAAAACTGTCATATTCGAAAGTAAAAAAATGTTACCTTATCTTTTATTCAATATCTAGGAAGTTCTTGAAGCTGCTATAGATAAAGGTCATCCACTTATTGAGGTTGATCCCTTAATAGTATTTTATAAGAATAATTTGGAGAATTAGGGGTGATTTAGAAATTTTATACTTTCCTCACTCTCCAAAAGTGAATTTATAGGGTTTCAAGGAATTAGAATAGCCAAAGGCATCTAGTATAAGCTAATGTACCTTTATGAAGGAAATATAAAAGTGAATAATGTAAATTTATATAACTAAATATTTAAGTATGAAGATATTTAAATAAGTGACTATAAATCTATCGGTGACTTCTTTACAAGGTTTAATAAAATTATAGGCACCATAAAATGTTTTGGTGAGAAATTAGAAGATTCAACTATTGTTCAAAAAATTATAGGAATTATTCCTATATATTTTATACCAAGACTTTATATTTAAAAGATAGATATATTGAAACTCTCTATCTGGATGATCTGCATAGAATTCTCATCATATATTAAATGAGAAGATAAATGGTTTTAAATAATAAATAAAAGGTTGTTTGGGAAATTTATTTCAAATCTGGTAAGAAAGGAAAGTCTAAGAAAGTTCCTGAGGAACAAGTCAGTGACACTAAAACCAAAGATAAGGTAAGAAAAAAATTTTAATTAATCCATGTCTTTATTTTCAATAAAGGTTAAAAGAGACACGATGAAGTAAAAAAGGAAATTTAGAATTTAAGTGATTTAGTTTATGGTCTATTAGACATTTCACATCGAACTGTCCATAATAGAAGGAATATGATGATAGTGATAAAAAAATATGGAAATTAAAGAAGATCCCTAGAGAAGAGGGTAGAAAAATTAAACTCTTATTCAAAGTAAAGTATAAGAATTTATCTAGATATAAAAAGAGGAACTATTTTTCTAAATTTGAGAAAGATGATAATAGTGAAGTAGAAGATAAAAGCTCCAATGATGATGATTCTGAGAAATTTCTTTTTGAAAAAGTGAATGATGATAATTTTACTAGTTATGAAATAATAAGCTCTAAAGAAGAATAATGGAAGAATCATATGGATTTTATTCTTAAAATATATTTGATAGAATTTCTACCAAATATTATTAAACATGAAAGATAGAAAGAGAAGTTAAATCAAGAAGATGTTTCATAAAATAATCAAGGATCAGTTATTAAAGAAAAATAAATGTCTTTAAAAGTTATTGATGTTCTGAAGATGTTACTTGAGGAATAGGAAAACCTCAATATCAAACTTGAAGAAAATATAAAGGTTAAGGAGAAATAATTTGATCTTGTTTGACAAAAACTTTTTGAATATGATCAAGGAATAAAAAACCTCCAAAACTCAGTTTCTGAAGTTAGTGAATGTTTTTAGAAGTGTAAAAATTTGAAGTATTAAAAAATATCATCCTCAGAGGTTAAAAATAAGGTTGAATATTTTAATAAGAATAAAAAATTCAAGAAAACCATGTATGTAGCCAAAAAAAGTAGAGGTAAAAATTCTGAAATTACTAAGGTATCAAATTCAGAAGAAAAAAAATACTACAACTGGACATTATTTTATCAATGAGAAGAAATATAAGTTAATGAAAAGGTATCATGAGTCTATAAAAAATTCACAATAAGGATTCAAAGTTAATGGTTATAAAGATGATGAAAAATAGATACATAATTCTAGACACCATAAGAGTTTTACTGGAAAATATAATTTCTACTTTATATTACTAGGCCAATGAGAAAGCAATCGAAAAATGGAGATATGTAATTTATTTCCTTTGTTTATTATTTCACTCTTATTTCTTGTACTATGGTTTTGAAAAACAAATAAAAGGCTCTCAAAATGTTTAAGATTTCTATGATAAATGCTGAAAAGGAATGTGGTTATTCCTTAAAGAATATTTGAAATGATAATGGTGAAAAATACACAAATGGAAACTTTAAATGTTATCTTGAAAAAATGGAATTCATTTTTAATTTAGTTCACCATACATACCAAAATATAAGAGTTTTTATGAAAAAATAAAATAGAATTTTGGTTGATATATCTCAAACTATAATGATTTAATATGATACCTCTCAATTCTTTTGGAGAAATTCTATTAGAAAATTAGTTCAAATTCTAAATCATTGTTTATACAATACAACCACTAATATTAATCCTTGCAATATGTATTCCAAATAGACCCAAAGTTTGAAATAACTAAGGGTGTTTTGTAGTCCTCTATTATCAAATTCAAAGGTGAAACACTTTGAAAGTTTGATCAAAGAGTTTTTTATGGTATCTTTCTTTTTCAACTTTCTATTGGTAGATTATACAAGTGCTATAGTAATTAAATATGTAATATTGTGGAATTTTTAGATAGAAAATTTCTCAAAAATTTGGATGTAAAATATTCCTAGTCAATTGTAGATATGAGAGGAAGTAAAGATGAAGTGGTTATTCTTGAACAACATGAAAAAGTTCTTGATAAAAGTGATAATATAGAAGTTTTACAAGATTAAGATTCACACTCAGTTATCTCAAGTGATGAGGGAAAATTATTTTCATCTCATCCAAGTTTAAGGAAGCAAGTGGAGGTCCAAAATATTATTACTAGTCAAGGATAATAGGTTCAAACCTGAAGAACATAAAGAAAAGTTTAACATACTTATTTTTTATCATAGGTCGAACCTAAATATGATAAAGAAGATTTGGAGAATCATGAATTTATTGATGACATAAATAAAGGATTGAATCATATTGAGAAGAATGAGATATGGGAACTTGTATCCTGACTAAAAAATAAGATTATGATTGGAAAAAATGGGTTTTTTGGAACAAGTTTAATGAAAATGGTGAAATGATAAGAAATAAGGAATTAATGGTTTATAAAGGCTACTCTAATGTTGAATTTGATTTTTATGAGAACATTTCCCCAATATCAAAGCTTGAAACAATTATAATATTCCTTATTATCACTACATAATGAAGATATAATATATTTAAATAGATGTCAAGTTGTAATTTCTTAATGGAGAGCATGATAAAGAAATTTATATTTAGAAACTATGTGGTTTCATGTTTGGTCAAGATAAAATCTATGTGTTCAAGTTTAAGAATAATTTTTTATGATTGGAAGAAAAAACAAGATCTTGGTATTATAAACTGGATACTTTCTTGAAGATGTTTAATTTTAGGAAATAAATTGTAGATAGAAACCACTACATAAAATAAAATCAATAGGTTTCCCTCATTATTATTTGTATTTATGATATCATATTCATAGTGAATGATGAAGGAATGTGTGAAAAATTTATTGAGGATATGAATAAGTTATTTGAAATTTATATTCTAAGAAAAAATTTATACATTATTAACTTTCAAATATATAAAAATAAAAAAGAAAGGTTTCTTATCTCAAGATAAGTATGCTAAGGAACTCTTAGAGAAATTTGGAATGGAAGGTTCAGATCCTATTTCTAAACCCATTTCAGTGGGAATTATGTTTTCAAAAGATGTTTAAGGAAAAGAGGTTAATCCTAAAGAATTTAGGAAGTTAGTTGGAATCCTTCTATATCTAACAAATTTAAAACTAGATATAGTGTATTTTGTTACAATTTATTCTATATATCAATGTGCATGCAAAGAGTTTCATCTTATGGATAGAAAAATAATTCTTAGATATATTAAATAGACAATTTATTTTGTAAAAAAAATTGATAGCACAGGAAATATTGATATGTTTAGTTACATGGATACAGATTAGGAATCTTGTATTGATGATAGGAGATCTATATTTGGAATCTTTCTTCTTGGGAAAAAAATTTGTGAGTTGACATATAAAGAAAACAAATTAGTTAATGACATCACTATAGAAGCTGAGTATATTGTTTTTACTCAAGTTGTAACACAACTAATGTGGAAGAAGACGTGTTTGGAAGATTTTTTAGTTGATGTGATGTTTCCCCTTCCCTTGTGTTGTGATAATCAAAGTGATGTAAATATTACTAAGAATCCAATCCAAAATTATAGATCTAATCATGTTGATATTAAATATCACTTTATCAAAGAGAATTTGGAAATAAATGAACTAAATATAGAGTTTTTTTCTACAATATATCATGTTTCTAATATATTTACTAAACCATTGTTGAAGAAAACATTTTAGAATCTAATGTTGATTATGGGTGTGCAACCTCACTCTATTCAAGGTTAAGGTATTTGATTATTTTCCCCTACATATATTGTCTTTGGATTGTATTTTAAAAGTGGGGGAAAATATGTAACCTAAATATATTCATTGTTATGTGCTTTATCTTTCATGGAAGAGCATATATTTTTGGGGTTTAAATAGGTAAGTTGTGATTTTAGAATTTGTAGACTATTTTAATATTTTATTGAAGTGGATGAATGAACTTATTCTCTAAAGGTTAAATTTTTTAAAAATTAATCCTATATTATAAATATGTGTAAATTTAAGAAGTTTAGAAATGATTTTAAATCGTTACTTTATGGATATCATGTTATTTTTTAATGATTCTTGTTTCCTACATCGATGACGTAGGCTTTGAATTATTGGATAGTGATCCATTTCTTTATTTTAAAATTTTTAGTGATTTATTTTTCTTGGTTGATTACAAAATAAAAAGGGGGATATTTTTGAGTCCAAGAAACTTTGAGGTGCTATTTTAAGAAGAGGCAGGTTATGAAGAAAGCTGGATTTCTTAAGTTTTTTCCTTTGTTGTAAAATAAAAATCGATTTACAATGTTTTTCATTCCTTAAAAAGGTGAACATATAGAGTCTAACGGACTAAGTTCATTGGATGAAGTATAACGGGCTACGGTGATCGGATGAAAGATGGAACAAATTTTTTTCAGATTGTACTCGTAGTTTCATTATATGGAGATAGGTTAACTAATTAAATCAGGTAGATTCTATTAGGATATTATTTTTAGATAGACTAAATCAACTGATGATTTTTTTGATCTTCAAAGTTCTAAATATCATTTTTATACAAATATATTCATAATTCTAGATAATGTTTATCAAAGGAAGAAGTTGGTGGAACTATGGTTCCTAAACAAAAAAGAGTTTTGTGAAAGTTATTTCATATGGATAAGCATAAGAATTATACTAAAATAACATTAGAAATCCATAATAAAAAAAATTAATGATCTAACAGGGTTTTCCTAACAAAATAATCGAATAGAGGAAACATGTGAAGATAATCGAACATATAAGTTGTTGTAGAAGATCTAGATGTTCAAATAATTTTATCAGACATATGTTTCTAATAATAGTTGTCAAATAGAGGATTTAAAATGAATCCATTAGATAGAGGCTTCCATATAGAGTCCACCAGATGAAGAGGGTGTGTGGAGACATTGGATAAAGTGTTTTGAGAAGATCCATCGAATAGAGTAACTCAAAAAGAATTGAGTAGAAGGAACATGTAAGGGTCTTTAGATAAAAGATTTCAAAGTCTACAAAATACAGGGTGATTAGACAAATAATAAACTTATGAGTTTACCAGATGGATAACTTCCTATGAAGTTCTATCAGACAAAGTTTTTATATCTTTAAAAAAAATTATAAAGTCATTCAATGTGACTATATAGAGATATATTTCCAACACTCTAATAATAATAATGGAAATATTTTGATTCAATCCAATATTTAAGGAAGTATTGAAGAACATTGAAACTTAGATTTAAGGAAATTCATTACAAATAATTTTGACTCTTATTTACTCAGATATTCGAAAGTGATCAAACATAGAATGATTTGAGAAATATGTTCGAATTTTGAGTAGGAACTTTGAATTTGAAGTTCACAATACTCCCTATAAATTTATAGAAACTAATCCTACAAAAATAGGAGAAATAAACTATGAAAATTTTGATTGAGTTGGTGTTGCTGGGTGAATTACTAAAGATTTGAGGTGTCGACTAAATTAATTGAGAAATATATGGTTGATGCATCAGACACAGTATAACTAGATGAAGTGGTATCAGACAGGGATACCTAACAGTTAGTATCAGACAAATAAGGTGATGAAGCAATTGGATTAAGAGGGATTCATACCAAGTGAACCAAATATAGGGTATCAAATAAGTAGTTCTGAAGAAGAAGTTGATAAACAATTTCTTACTCACTTATATGAAAGAAAGTGAATAAGAATAAGAATAACTTGTAAGAAGGTGGGTTTTAAGAAATTTCAAGTAAAACAGTGACAATGTTGAGGATTATTGGTGAAGATTTTTTTGTTGTTACAAAAACATTATATCAAGTAATAGCTATGAGGATCACATGCATTGTTGAAGGACTATCGTATAATGAAAGTGATGTATATTCCCTGTATTTTGTAAACCACCAATGGATTTTTTTTTCTAGAATTTGTGTGGCATTGTATTATTTCTAAATCATGCCAAGGACTAGCTACTCTCATTGAGTATTGAACCTTCTCATGTTCCCTTATGGGGTTTTCCATGATTATTTCCAAGAGAAAATCCTTGTATTAGACCTATAATTTTACTCTTTTAGGCCTTATTTAGATAGGCATTATATGTAAAGTAGTATTTTGATTATTTTTACATGTTATGGTGGGTTTTTTAAATTTTCTCTAGGATATGATGTGTATTAATGTTTATATAATCATTTCATAATTTTCTAGATTGGTACTTGTTGAGAAGGTATTTCATCAGCAAGTACTTGCATGTGTGTCTTCCAAGACTGATATAAGGGCTCAAGATTTTTAGGTAAATTATGCCTAGATTTAATATCTTATTTTAGTGTTTTTGAGTTATTTTTTTCTTATATTAAGTCTCAAGTAACTTATGGATAGTTTTTTAGGGTTTTAAGAACTTTTAAGTAGGTACATAATTTGAGAACAATTTGCGAAAACCATGTATCTCTCCCCATAAAACTATGCATCTTGTTAAAGAGGGAAAACGGATAATGTATGATTAGTACATGGTTTAAGATGACCATAAGACATCATATAAAAAATCCATGTGACTTGGGATAGAGGAAAAGTCACAATTGGCACATGGTTTTTAAAACTGTGCAGAAAACCATGTGGGTTCCCAGAAGAAGTAGTGAGCCTCACATTGTTAGCATGTGGTTTAGTAAACCATGTGACCAAACCATGAGTATATTTTTAATTAATCTAAAAATTTATTTTTTAACCTAAAACCTCCCTAAAACCCTTAATTTTTCATCTTAAACCTAGTTCTCTTGAACTTATGAACTCTAGTGGTCATTCTTGGTGATTTCTCTGCCTATAAACTCCAATTTTGGTGGATCTGGAGGCTTCAGCTCATGTGATCTAAAGGTAAGTGATCATTCTTTCCCTATTATTCATGTTTATTCTTAATATTCTTACCTATTATTAGAATAAATTATATAAATATTCTATTATGGCATGATATATTTATTATTTTGTTATCTATTAAGAGTTTCTCATTTTATCAATGGATAGGAGGCTGAATCTTGAGTATTGAAATCTTCCCTTAAATGGTTCTAGATTTGTTGGCATTTTAGTTCTATTTGGGTAATACTAATTTAATTCAATCCCTTATCATGTTCTTATTCTTTAATCTTGATTCTAGAATCCCTTATGAGATGAATTGGGATTTGTTAATGGGTATTTCTTGCATAGGTCTGGTCCGGGTGGTGATTCTTGACCTTGGGAATTGATACTTTTGAGGCAGTATAACTTTACCATTTAGGGACTTTATATGATTTTCTTGACATGTTATGCATGAGGGTGAATGAATATCCCTTGAGACTCTTATTTTATGTGACGTTCTTGTGTCTTTTTATATTGTGACTTATGTGTGGATGTGTGCATATCCTTTGGTAACTCTATTTCAGATGTCAATATTTACAAGATATTTATGTTTTCTAGTTATATATTTAAATATAGAGAAATTAAAACATGATTTATATCCCATGGTACTGATTGGAATGGTGGTTAGTGTTAGAACTTGGCACGTTTAACTGATTTCAGAAACATTGGTACCAGGTCACACTAAAAAAGCAGATGGGTTGGGGATTTAAAATTTTTATCACCATATTTATGTAACAATGTTGAATTTGGTGATTCAAAATCCGGTAAAAGGACAAGGATCTTTCATGGAATAATTTATGAACAAAATAAAATCAAACAATTACCTCATTTTATTTTAAGTCATGTTCAATAAATTCACGTCTCTAGTGACCATTTCTCTGAGGAATAGACATCAGATCCCTTTAGATCATCCATGCATGCTTTAAAAGTCAATATAAATGTTGAACTTTAATATCTAGGTTCTAGTGTAGATATTTGATGATATCTTTGATGTCTTGATATTCACCACAATATGTATCCTTTGATCCTTGAAAGAGAACATGGATCGAAAGGTTAGATCAGCTACTTCTCTCTCTATGATGTGGGAGAGATGAGAGAGATCTAAAATTTAAGTAATGAATAGTATTACAAATGAGAGCCTCCTCTTACTTATATAGTGAGGTATAAAATACCCATAATTGGATCCCCAACCTTGGAATATGTATTACCCACCAAAAAAATCATAAACAACTTGTTATGACAAACTAATTATGTCATAAATGTAATTTATATTTTTATCACTTACTTGAAATATAATAAATATATTACAAGATAAAATAAATCCATTAAATAGATTCATTATTAATTTAAATATTAAATTAACATTTAATATTAAATAATATTCATTTGTTAAATATTTTGTATGTATCCATTATAACTTGTGAATACAATTAATAAGTAAATTCAACATCAATTATTCCAAACATAAATAATATGAGTTTATTTATTACGTGGTGTTCATTTATAATCAAACATATCTTGGACACCATGGTGGGGGACATCATGTCCTATAATCTTATTCATAAGAATAGTCTAGACTTTTGAATACGTTAAGTGTGTGAACCTCTAATCCCTTATCTCAGTGGTAGTGAGTGATACTTATAGACCAGAAGAAGAGTCTAGAAACTCATCATGGCCTCTAAGGAGATAAGGTATAATCATATAAAATACATCATCCTACATATAAATGATGTGTAATATAATATTTTTGTCTCATCATATCTCATAAAGTAGGATTCACACTTTGTTTCATCATCCTTTATTGTTTTATTATTCATTGACAGTATTGTATGAGATTAACTTCTTATACCCTAGAAATGGATTTAGTGAAGGCGCTACCATCATCATAAACTGGTTCTAATATATATATTTCTTTCAGAAGGTAAAAATTATAGCTTTATCATTCAATCAATATCATACCATTATTGGTGTACCCAAATAAAGCTACCTCACTATGACATAAATGTCATGGTTTTCTTCTTATATCAAATATGTTAATCAAGTGGTATACACTGTGTAACACCCTAAAATTATAAAAGAATAATATTTTATTATATATCATATACAACACATAACACCAATATTAAACAACCCACAAAATATATTTCTATAAATTTAAGCTCTTTAGTAGCTTTCAAAACATGCAACTCTGATTCTAAATGAACTGTAATATGGTATACCATTATAACTTGGCCATTAAATTAGTGGGTATGAATAGTACTACCTAAATTATGATGATTATATGGTTTATACTTTTAAAAATAAATTCATTGGTTATCTATTGAATTTGAATAAAAAAAGAAACATTTAAAAGAAAAATAAATGTTTTTTAAAAAACTGTATATTTTCTAAAATATAGTTTAGTCACTTTACACACATAATTTAAATTAATTTTTAACAATTTTAGAAAATTTATTTGAGAAAATAAAATTAATTTTTAAAATTATAATATAAAAATTATATTAGGATTAGTTTTTGTAACACCCCAAGCTTCCACGATATGCTTCTCTTTGAATAATGCAGTAGCGTGTGTTGTATGCAACTTCGAGTTCTGACACACACCACAACCAAACTAGACGTTATGAATTGTAATACCCACTTTTTGAAATTTTATACATTTTATCTTTTAAAATGGACTTAATTTTTGGATTCTGAATATTGAAATTAGATTATGGTTAATTTTTGGTACTTTTCGGAGAACTTTCATATTTTGATGAATAGTGAAAATTACTAAATTTTAATTAAAAACAACTTTTTAAATCGAAATAATTAATAGTGATAAATTATGAATTTGAGTGATTTTAGAGTATAATTAGATTATATTTTTACCATTTAATCCAATGTTGTTCATTGAACATAATTTCACATTTAAACTGAACATAAGCAAGTGCCAATATTTTGATAGTTATTATCTCTTAAAAACACAGTTTTTGTTTTAACAACGAGAATTAATTTTAAATTAATTTTTGCCACTTCTGTGTTTTGAATTTAAAAAAATGGATTACAGATTTAGAATCAGGAGGTCTAAATTGTGTAAATAGTTACTTTTATTTTTAGACATTTTGAATAATTACTTCGGTAAATATTTTATTTACCATGGTTAAAGCGTAAATCTAGTAAATAAGGATAAAAAATAAAATTATAATAATAATAAATTAGCCTAAAATGTTTTCAAACCCTATTGGTTGATACATTTCCGACCATGGGAAACTTTGGTTCAATTTTTTTACCCCATGGATCCACTTGTAAGTGATAATGACACTTTATATTAATTAAGTTAAAGTAAATACAAAAATCACATAAGCATATATCTTTTAGCAAAACAATTTTTACATAGGGTTATATATGTTATATTTTTAACTATAAATATTCATTAGAAATATAAAAATATTTCCTACATAATGGTATTTTATTTATAATTTTTAGACATTAAATAATTAAATTTATTTATGACACAATAATGATGCAGTATTTTCCTTATTAGTGAAAGAATCAAATAATTAGTATTATAAATGTCAAAATAAATATAATTTGAAAGTTTTGATGACATAAAAAAATTTCATTAGTTAATATGACATGTTAGGATTACTTAAATGAATTTTTTTTGAATTATTAAAGATGTTAATACTTTGACCAAAATCAATTATTAAAGTGTCAAAATTGACATAAATGAGTTTTTAAAACAAATATTATATTATTAATTGATATTCTATTCCTAAAAATCTAAGGTTCGTCCAAAGAACTTATATAATGATAGGTGTATTATTAATGGACCCCTTGGGGGTCTCTTGGAATTTTATAGTAAGTTTATTGACTATATAATATAAAAATACAAAGAGACATGGTAAATGTCAAACTATTTAACTAAGAGTTAAATAAAAAAGATAAAGTTAATATAATGACCCAAACCTGTCTAAAACCTATTGTTTGAGTGGTTCTCGACCTATCCCCACCTTAAATTTTAAATAATCCATTTTTAAGCCATTATAAACCGAATATGGATTTATTATAAAATAATATTTCCAGCTTTTTCAAAGGTGCCCCTCACCCCTCTTATAAAAGGGCACTCCCCCTTCTCTCAAATTTATACCTTAAAATCCTTTTGGCTCAGCCAAACCCTACCCAAATATTCTCCCAAATTCCGTCACTTCAACCTAGAGGCCTTATTGTGATCATAAATCCAACCTAAGAATCCCTTTTGATCAAATCAAAGTGAAGAACCTGAATAATAGGTAATGTTTTCACCACCCTCTTTCAAGTTCCTTTCTTCTTCCACTTCTTATTTATTTGTTATTTCCATTATAAAATAATAACTCCAGTATCTTATATATACTTTGATTTTATTATAAATATTTCACAACTATATTCATTATTCTATCCATATTATGAATGATAATGTCACCATGCGTGCGTACGTACGGCTTACCGTCTCCATGTCGTGGTGTAATTTGTTATTCAACACTATGTTATTTGGATGGATATAATGATGAGTAATACATTTATAAATAATGAAAATAACATGATAATGTCTCTATAAAATTAATATACCATCCAATTCCACACCTTTAAGGAAATTATTTTGCCGCTCGTACGTACGTACGGATTACCGTCTCCACGATGCGATGAGATTCATTTCCACATTCACCATTCATCGACGATTATAAAAATATATATTACTAATATGTTAGTAATATATGATATAATAATGCTATTGGAGATATATATATATGTGTGTGTGTGTGTGTGTGTGTGTAATTACATATATTTTATTCACTTAGTTATGTTCAATGCGTTATGAAAAAGGAAACAGCGTTTATGCGTACGTACGGACTACCGTCTCCATAAACGGTGTTTTCCATTTCACATATATATCTATTATACAAAATTATATTCTAAATATATATGATATATAAATCATGTTTTATATTCTTGAAGTATTTAAATCATGATCTAAGTGATACAATCAAGAGTAAAAAGTAAAAACATGTACGATAAATAAAGCGATTATTACCAAAAATGTTAATTTAACATGGAAATTATTATTAAATGGGTAGTAAAAAGTCATAAATGAATAATGTATGATATCATAAATATTAATATTGTTCTGGTATAATTTAATAACATACTAAGGTCTTCATAAAGGAGGTTAAATATACCCTTGACTAAAGAAAAGTGCAAGGTAAGGGGTTTTCATCTCACTCCTTATTCCCGTGAGATTCGTTCCATATTGCCATTATTACCTTTTGTGTGATGTATGTACTTCCCATAATTGTATTATTTGTGTGATACACTTTAATTTATGTGTATTTACATATTCATTTTATGATACCTCTTTCATGGGGTGTATGTTTCATAAGTTACCAAATTGGTAAGGGTTAATTTCACAATCTCTTTATTATCTGAGGTTGTTTTTACGTATATACTGGGACGTATTTATTATCCATGTCCATGTTTCATAAAATAGTTTTAAAATGGATTATTTTAAGGGAATTTTTACTAAAACATCATTTTAAATGTTTTAAAGATTTATTCTTCTAAATCATTCTCATTAATGTCCATGTTTTCAAAATGTTTTTAAGGATTTATTTAAATGGACATGAATGTTTTAAAATGTTAATTACTTTCAAAAGATTCAAAGTGTTATGGGACACTTTTATTAAAAAATTTATTTAAATGTATTCCTTTTTAAATTGTGTGACTTTTAAATGTTTTCATGAAAAAGTATATTTCTCTCAAAGAGTTTTACAAATCATTTTCATCTATATCAAAATCCTTTAATGGAATTTAAACTTGTTTGAAGTAGATTTATTATGATAAAAGTCTTCCATATTGTATTGAAGGTGTTGTGATATGTTTGACTATGGATGTGTTATTTGTATACCATTCATGGTTTATGGGTATAGTATTGATATTTCTTATGCCAGTTTTAATACGAATATTTATGTTATGTTTAAACCTTTTCATATGAGGAATGTGTTGGACTTAGTAAGTGATAGGTGGAGCCCTCTATAGCTTTTCAATGCATCGGTAGGTCTCATGAGACAAACTAGTGTCTTGGAACAAGGCATTGACAAAATATTATTTGTAGTCTTGGCACAAGGCCTTTACTATGGGGTTATAATAGTATGGCATTATGCATTCCATCATTATGAAAGTGGTTAGTGATATTGCATGTTATTATTCGACTAGTATAATATCTATGTGAATAAGTAAATGGCATTACTTTATTTTATTTTTTCCATATTATGCTGAATTTCAAGTTTAAAAGGATTTTTTTTACTTATACATTGACTTAAATGTTTATGTTTATTTATGAAAGTTTCTGCTGTATTGTTATCTTTACTGAGCATCTGAGCTCACCCCTTTCTATGTTTTATTTTTCCTAGGATTCCAAGAAGTGTATTGTGATTGATATGTAGGGTTAATACTAGGGAATAATGGTGTTCGTGAAGGATTATTTATGTTTTTTTTTGTATGTTAAGAAGTGTAATGTAACATTCATGTATGTAATCTATTTTCCAAGACTGCTAAATTGATCGGTCCTTTGGGACTTGATTCCTTGTAATCATGCCAATGCATTAAAATAATGCACCGACTCTGGGTAACTGGGGTTGAGGCGTTACAGTTGGTATTAGAGGAAGTTTAGCAATAACCTTGGAATCTATATTTAGATAAACTCTGATTACAGCACATAGACCTAAGATATACTTTGAGGATTTGTATAGAAGAAATTACTAGAATTTTGGTAGTGTAGATATTTTGTGAGTTTTCTAAGAAAATACATCCCTGCCTAGATACGAGCAGGTAGAGGCGGCTCTGGCACAGATGTACCTAGGGATAAAACCCAAAAACACCACTTTGAGCTAGACTCGAACGCGATGTGGTGCACGAAAACCGGCCTTGTTGCACTCTTGGTTACGACACTCCTGGGGGATATGCTTAGGATAATTCTCATTTTCTTTAAAAATCATTATGAAGGGTTTATGAGTATATACTCCCTCAATGAAAACATCTTTATTATTATAAATTATATCCATAAACCATTTAATTTTCATTAGGTATTTTACAAGTTTGGAATTATTCATTGCAATTCATAAACTGACCTAGTTTATGTCATTGAATAGAAATGGCACCTAGTAGAAGGAATGTGAACTCCAGCAATACGTATGATCCAAAGAGTAAGAATGATCATATCTTTCACATTATTAATTCAACATTTAGAAGGTAAATAGTCTCCCATGTATTCTCAACATATTAAGAAATAGTATCATGTGTTATTAAGATAAGTAAAAAATTCTCTGAGTCCTATGGCTTTGAAGGGAAGCAAGAGAAGAAAAGGATGGAAGAGAGAAAGATGGATAAAGGGAAGAGGGAAAAGAAGAATTTTCCCATATGTGATAATTGTGGGAAGAAAAACCCTAGAACTTTCCTAAAAGGAATGAGATTTTGTTATAAGTGTGGAGAAAAAGGACACCATGTACGTGATTGTAAGGCTAACAAAAATGTTTCAAATGCACAATGCTTCATCTGCAAGGAGTTTGGACACTACGCGAACCAATGTCCAAATCATCAGAGTATTCCCCAAATGATGTTATTGGATAATAATCATGTTATGATACTACCACAGATTATGAGGAATGATTATATTTCTTATGTTGTTGTTAGATAATTATGTCATTTGAGTGTTATATCAACAATGTACTGGTTATAATAATTATGGAGTATATAAAGATTATATTTCAGTACTATTTCATTAAGGACTTGAGATTGTGTGGAACCATGAAAAGTGACTCAATAGTAGGTTAAATTTTTTGGAAAATATATGGTTGAGAGAAAGATAAACCATAATATGGTTCTGATACCGAGGTAGTGATTTTCGAATAATACATGATTGATTTGGATAAATTATATTGTATATTCTTGACTACCTTAAGACTGATTAATGATTTGTATATTCCATCATGGTAGGAGTTTACAACATTTTTGGATAGAAGGAGTATATCCAGTATTCTATAAGGAATAAGGGATCATGAATGTAATCAATAAGGTTTTATGGTAATTCAGGATGTTGCATTGTTTTAAAAGAATACATGATGAAGGTGTTTACATGTTATTAAACGGAAAAAAGGATCTTAATTGTGTTTACCTTACTTATAAATTTTGGACTGTGAGTTTGGACAGAATTATTTTGGATAATTCTAGTTTGATATTATTTTCGGATTGCTATAAAAGGACAACCCGGAGGTCGGGTGGCAACTCATCGCGTCCGGCAAGGCCGCGAGACTTGAAACCGCAACCGAAGGGAGACAAGGGTGTATCACCTACCACTAGCCCACGTGATGTTCTGGATTGAATAATGTAGTATTTTTTTTTAGAATTCTGGTAGATGAATTATAAATTCATTTTTATAAACCCTATACGAATAGGATAAATAGAATATTATTTTTAAGTTCTATTATCTTTTAGAGTAAAAGATGAGTTTGTGGTAGAAATCAGTTAAAAGATGGGACACTACTTGTCAAGTATATATTTTTATTCTTCTCTTGTTCTATGAAGAAATTAATTCTTATACTTTAGTGAAGGGATCTTAAAACCAAAAATGTGTTATCCTAATACCATATGTTTTGTTGAACCGATGGTATTTTAAATCATCATAGATTGATGAATTTAAGGCCCTCAATTTTACACTTGTTTGTGATTGATGACCTCAATCACTACCTATAAATATTTAAGTTTTTCCACCAATTATAAGTCTCTAATTTCCACCAATGTTCTCCTAATCAAGATCATAATTTTTTGGTGACCCTTTCATTTCCCTTTTCCTCTTATTAAGACTAAATTTTGTTAACCTAATTTCCGATGTGGGTTTTACCAAAGGTATTTTCGATTTTCAACCTTTTATTTTTGAAAAATAATTTCAAATTGTGAGGACACAATTTATTGAAGGAGGGGAGAATGTAACACCCCAAGATTCCACGATACACTTCTCTTTGAATAATGCAGTAGCGTGTGTTGTATGCAACTTCGAGTTTTAACACACACCAAAACCAATCAAACTAGCTGTTATGAATATTAATACCCGCTTTTTGAAATTTTATACATTTTATCTTTAAAAATTGACTTCATTTTTGGATTTTGGAATATCAAAATTATCTTAGGGTGAATTTTTGGTACTTTTCAGATAACTTTCTTATTTTGATGAATAGTGAAAATTACTAAATTTTAATTAAAAACAACTTTTTTAATCGAAATAATTAATAGTGATAAATTATGAATTTGAGTGATTTTAGAGTATAATTAGATTATATTTTTACCATTTAATCCAATTTTGGTCATTGGACATAATTTCAAATTTAAACTGGACATAAGCAAGTGCCAATCTTTTGATAGTTATTATCTCTTAAAAACACGCTTTTTGTTTTAACAATGGGAATTAATTTTAAATTAATTTCTGCCACTTCTGTGTTTTAAATTTCGAAAAATTGATTTCATATTTATAATCATGAGGTCCAAATTGTGTAAATAGGTAACATTTATTTTTAGACATTTTGAATAATTACTTCGGTAAATATTTTATTTACCATGGTTAAAACGTAAATCTGGTAAATAAGGGTAAAAAATAATATTATAATAAAAATAAATTGCCCTAAAATGTGTTCTAACCCTATTGGTTGATACATGTCGGACCATGGGCATATTTGGGTCGATTTTTTGATCCCATGGATCCACTTGTAAGTGATAATGACACTTTATATTAATTAAGTTAAAGTAAATACAAAAATGACATAAGCATATATCTTTTAGAAAAACAATTTTTATATAGGATTATATATGTTATATTTTCGACTATAAATATTAATTATAAAGCTAAAAATATTTCCTACATAATTTTATTTTATTTATAATTTTTAGACATTGAATAATTAAATTTATTTATGACACAATAATGATGCAGTATTTTCCTTATTGATGAAAGAATCAAATAACTAGTATTATAAATGTTAAAATAAATATAATTTGAAAGTTTTTATGAAATAAAAAAATAATTGATTAATATGACATCTTATGATTACTTAAATGAATTTTTTTTTGAATTAATAAATTTTTTAAGACTTTAAAAAAAATCAATTATTAAATAGTGTCAAAATTGACATAAAGGAGTTTTTAAAACAATTATTATATTAGTAATTGATATTATATTCCTAAAAATATAAGGTTTGGAAAAAGGACTTATATAATGATAGTTGTATTATTAATTTACCACCTGGGGGTCTCTTGGAAGTTTATAGTAATTTTATTGACTATATAACATAAAAATACAAAGAGACCTGGTAAATGTCAAACTATTTAACTAAGAGTTAAATCAAAATGATAAAGTTAATATAGTGACACAAACCTATATAAAACCTAATTTTTGAGTGGTTTTCAACCTATACCCACCATAACCTTTAAATAATCCACTTTTTAGCCATTATAAACCGAATATGAATTTATTATAAAATAATATTTCTAACTTTTCCAAAGGTGCCCCTCACCCCTCTTATAAAATAGCACTCCCCCTTCTCTCAAATTCATACCTTCAAAGCCTTTTTACTCGGCCAAAACCTACCCAAATATTCTCTAAAATTCCATCACTTCAACCAAGAGGCCTTATTTTGATTATAAATCCAACCTAAGGAGTCCTTTTGATCAAATCAAAAAGAATAACCCAAAGAAGAGGTAATGTTTTCACCACCCTCTTTCAAGTTCCTTTCTTCTTCCACTTCTTCTTTATTTGTTATTTCCATTCTAAAATAATAAATCCAGTATCTTATATATACTGTGATTTTATTATAAATATTTCACAACGATATTCATTATTCTATCCATCTTATGAATGATAATGTCACCATGCGTGTGTACGTACGGCTTACCGTCTCTACACTGTGGTGTAATTTGTTATTCAACACTATGTTATTTGGATAGATATAATGATGACTAATATGTATATAAATAATGAAAATAACATGATAATGTCTCTGTAAAATTAATATACCATCAAATTCCACACCTTTAAGTAAATTATATTATCGTTCGTACGTACATACAAATTACCATCTCCACAACGTGATGAGATTCATTTCCACATTCACCATTCATCAATGATTATAAAAATATATATTACTAATATGTTTGTAATATATGACATAATAATTATACTGGAGATATATATATATATATATATTTACTTACATTTATTTTATTCACTTAGTTTCGTTCAATACGTTATGAAAATGGAAATAGCGTTTATGCGTACGTATGGACTATCGTCTCCATAAACGGTGTTTTCCATTTCACATATATATCAATTATACATAATTATATTCTAAATATATATGATATATAAATCATTTTTTATATTATGGAAGTATTTGAATCATGATCTAAGTGATACAATCAAGAGTAACAAGTAAAAACATGTACGATAAAGAAAGTGATTATTACCTAAAATGTTAATTTAACATGGAAATTATTATTAAATGGGTAGTAAAAAGTCATAAATGAATAATTTATGATATCATAAATATTAATATGGTTCTGGTATAATTTAATAACATACTAAGGTCTTCATACATGAGGTTAAACATACCCTCGACTAAAGGAAAGTGCAAGGTAAGGGGTTTTCATCTCACTCCTTATTCCCGTGAGATTCATGCCATATTGCCACTATTACCTTTTGTGTGGTGTATTTAATACCCATAATTGTATTCTTTGTGTAATACACTTTAATTTATGTTTATTTACATATTCATTGTATGATACCTATTTCATTGGGTGTATGTTTCGTAAGTTACCAAATTGGTAAGGGTTAATTTCACAATCCCTTTATTATCTAAGGTTATTTTTACGTAAGTATCTACTGGGACATATTTATTATCCATTTCCATGTTTCATAAAATAGTTTTAAAAGGGATTATTTTAAGGTAATTTTTACTAAAACATCATTTTAAATGTTTTAAAGATTTATTCTTCAAAACCATTCTCATTAATGTCCATGTTTTCAAAAAGTTTTTAAGGATTTATTTAAATGGACATGAATGTTTTAAAATGTTAATTACATTAAAAAGATTCAAAGTGGTATGGGACACTTTGATTCAAAAATGTATTTAAATGTATTCCTTTCTAAATTGTGTGACTTTTAAATGTTTTAATGAAAAATTCATATTTCTCTCAAAGATTTTTACAAATCATTTTCATCTATATCAAAATCCTTTAATAGAATTTAAACTTGTTTGAAGTAGATTTATTATGATAGAATTCTTCCATATTTTATTGAAGGTTTTGTGATATGTTTGACTATGGATGTTTTATTTTTATACCATTCACGGTTTATAGGTATAGTATTGACATTTCGTATGCCAGTTTTAATACGAATGTTTATGTTATTTTTAAAACTTTTCATATGAGGAATGCATTGGACTTAGTAAGTGACGGGTAGAGCCCTCTATAGCTCATCGATGCATCGGTAGGTCTCATGAGACAAACTAGTGTCTTGGCACAAGGCCTTGACAAAATATTATTTGTAGTCTTGACACAAGGCCTTGACTATGTGGTTATGATAGTCTGGCATTATGCATTCCATCATTATGAAAGAGGTTTGTGATATTGCATGTGATTATTCGACTAGTAGAATATCCATGTGAATAATTAAATGACATTACTTAATTTTATTTTTTTCATATTATGTTGAAGTTCAAGTTTAAAAGGCTTTTGTTTTAGTTATACGTTGCCTTAAATGTTTATGTTTATTTATGAAAGTTTCTGCTGTATTGGTATCCTTACTGAGAATCTAAGCTCACCTCTTTCTATGTTTTATTTTTCCCAGGATTCCAAGAAGTGTATTTTGATTGATATGTTGGGTTAAGCCAAGGGAATAATGGCGTTTGTGAAGGATTATTTAGGTTGTTTTTTATGTTAAGAAGTGTAATGTAAAATTCATATATGTAATCTATTTTCCAAGACTGCTAAATCGATCGTTCCTTCGGGACATGATTCATTGTAATCATGCCAATGTATTAAAATAATGCACGGGCTCTGGGTAACTGGGGTAAGGGTGTTATAGTTTTGGGTATTTTTCTGAAACGTTTTATTTTTCAATGAATACTGAAAAATAATGAATTTTAATTGAAAATTACCTTTTCATTTAAATTATTTATAAAGTTAAATTAAATTTTTAATTTATTTATAAATAAAATTAGATCAAATATATATATTAATCTAATTTATTTCATTGGAATAATTTTCATATTAAAGTTTAATATAAAAACTTTTTAATCTTATGAATATTTTCTCTTTTAAAACCTGCTTTCTCATCTTGTTTACGGAGTTAATTTTAAATTAAATTTTATCACTTATGTGAATAGAATTTGGAAAAATGGATTCCATATTTCTCATCAGAATAATTTATATTTTCTAATAATTTAAACTTAATTTTATCCAAAATTAATAGTTAAAATAGTAAAAATTATTTATCGTAGTTAAGGTAAAAATGGATTTACCGAGTGTTAAATTAAAAAGATAAGGGTTAAAGTGACCAAAAAACTTGTCTAAAATATATTTTATGGACATATTTATACCTTATAATGTATAAGGTTCTATAATACTCTATTTTGGATCCTTTTCATGTGACAAGTGTGGGTATAGATTTCTATTTTCAAAAATTTCAAGTGTGTCACTCACCTCAAAAATAAAAGGTCGCCCCCTCTCATCTATTATTCACACCTTCACACCATTTTAGTTCACCAATACCTGACCAAATAACTTTAAAAATTCCATAACATAATCTTAGAATCCTTTTCTTATTCATAAACCCATTCTAGGAATAATTTAGGTATAATCCTTAGGAGGTGGTCTGAAAAGAGGTAAAACTCATAACTATAAATTTTTGTTTTATTTCTTCTTCCACCAACTTCAAATATTATTCATTTATAATTATATAATAACACCAGTATATACCATTTAATTATATGGTATTATATGGAGTTCATTTCCAATATCCATCCCTTCATCCATCAAATTGTCTATGAAATCGTTATTCATGTGTACATCAGATTACCACCTCACGGACCGATGTCATTTATTTTTCCCTTACCAACTCTCATAGTTGGGTATGATGATGGATATAATATATATATATATATATATATTATTTATAATATAATTATACCACTAGATTCATTGTATAATATATACTTTTTACTTTCCATTTTGTAGGGGGTATGATAATGTCGTTCGTGTGTACAGCGGACTACCACCTCATGAAGAGATGTGATTCGTTTTTCACTAATTATTTACATAGAAGATAATAAGGATATATTTAATTAATATATGTGATGTAAATGAAATAATTATTATATTAATGACATATTTTTTATTATTAAAATATAATATATCATTTTATTTCTTACCTTTTCACTCACTGAAAGATAATAATGTTGTTCATGTATGAGTGGACTACCGCATTCACTAAGCGATGCAACTCTATTATTATCACCACATCACATAGATTATTTTTATAATTATTTTTAAGAAAATAATATAATATTATGATCATTATATAAAGGTAAATAATTTATTTCCTCATTTTTATAATAATCATTTAAAAATGAAAACTTTAATCATGTATGCATATGGCTTACCATCCCCATCATCATAATGTACTTCATTTCTCAAAATCATATTTAATGATTGGTATTAAAATTATAATTGATGAATAAATATGATAATTATGAAATTATTATTATTCTATAGAATATTAAACTATATAATATTCAAAATAATCAGAACTATCATGAAAAAAATACCTATGAGAAGACAAGGCAGCTAACACTCAAAATAATAAGAAATAATGAAAGATTAATAACGAATAAGTGGTAATATGTTATAAGATGATCATGTATGATATTATAAATATTAATATGGTTATTTTATAAGTTAATAAAATTTTTAAAACCAATATATAGGAGGTTAAAACATGTTCCATCAAAAGGAAGTGTGGTGTAAGGGATTCTATCATAATTTCCTTTCATTAAAGTGAATTTATATGTTATCAACCAATTTATTTTATATGGTGTATAAACTACCCAATTAATATGTAATATCATGAATAATTCATACTTAATGGTATTTTATTTTCAATTTTAATTATTTCATCCATATGTATTTGACTTAAAAGTTACCAAGTGCTAAAGAATTTCATAACTCAATTTCTTTTCATTAGGTTATATTACTTCTTTGTTGTCTTTTATATTCTAAGATTATATATGTAGTGACTTGTGATTATATTGTATTTTATTTACACTTGTTTTATGTGTATTTACATTTGATACACATGATCAATTCGTTGATTAATTATCATTTCAACGTTATGATCTTTGTAAGGGTTTATTTCACAATCTCATTTTAATCGGGGTATTTTATATTTGAATTTCCATTAGAGTAAATTATTTGATCATTATTTAATAAAAACATTAAATTTATTATAATTTATTTATTCATGAACCTTTTCAAGTAATAGTACCATTTTTCCACACTTTGGTACTTAAAATGATTAGGAATATGTTTTAATAAAATCTGATTTCATTTATCTATTCAATGGGAAATATTTTTTCTTCCAAAACCATGTTTTATAAAAATGTTTTGAAAATTTTTTTTAACCCTTTTTAAAATGATTTTTTACAGAAATTTTTACCCATTTTTACTTAAAAAAAAGTGAAAGGAAACATTGTTTTAACGTACTCGGCAAGTATAGAATTTCATGGAGTAATGAAAACTAAATATTCTAAAAATTCATTTATAATTTTCAATGTTTATTTTAAAATAGAAGTTTTTAAAAAATATTTTTTGAACTTTTAGTTTTAAAAGTTTATTTTCAAAATGAAAAGGATATTTTCCTCAAAAAAAATATAATATATTTTTATGGTAATACTATTATTAAATGAAAAAAAATCTTTATTTTATATATAATTAAATGGGGATATGTTTTATTAATACCATATTTATTCTTCTTCTGGTTGGTTTATAATCATTTTGACCAAGGAAAGTATTTACATTTGCTTTTTTGATTCATTTTTGTAGTCATTAACTTTCCTTTAAAATATTCACTTTCCTATGATCATTAAACATTAAATTTTCCATAAATATCCATATTATTTATCATATATATGATTATTTCTTAAAACATATATCATTTATACATATGGAATTTTACTTTTAAAGTTATTTGATTTACTAGGGAAATATTTATAAATATGTATTCTTCACTCAATACATATATTTGATGATAAGTCTCATTTTCATGAATTAAATAAATTATTATGTATAATAGGAATGATTTGGATATGAATTGATGGGTGGGACCCATAATTATATAGCCCATTGATGCATAGGTAGTCTCATAATGTGTATCAGTAAGTTATCATTAAATGGGTCTTTGCCTATAGTTTTTAATCATCTTGTGAAAGGTATTTACGGTAGAGTAACCATGATACCTAAGATCATGGAATATAAAAATTAAGAATTTCCATTATTAAGAATTTAGTTATTATTATCCATGATATTTTCACAATGATATTATCTCTGGATTCATTTCATTCTTAGTTCTTGATTAAATGATATGTGTTTTTAGTTATTTACCTTTTCATATTGATTATGTCTTATCTATTCATGATATCCAAGTTATTTAATTGTCATGTATATTTAGTTATTAACCTTTCCATATTGATCATTCCTTATCTATTCGTGATATTCAAGTTATGTAAATGAAAAGTGTGTTCAGTTATTTACCATGCCATATTGATTATTCATTATCTATTAATGATAGTCAAGTTATTTAAATGTAATGTGTGTTCAGTTATTTACCTTAATATATTGATTATGCATATTGATTCATGATATCTTCAATTTTAATTAACCTTTGATCTCGCCCTTATTTTTTTCTTTCCACAAGAATTCATGAAGTTTACTATAATTAATATGAAAGGATGTTCTAAAGGGGATAATGTTATTCTCAAAAAAATTATGTTGTAATTTTTTTATTCAAATGTAACATGGTAATCATGTAGGTATATAGTCTACCAAGACTACTAACCTATTCATTCCTTTAGTATGTAAGTCCTTGTGTTTATTTCAATGTAATAAAGTATGACACTGACTTCAGTTTTCTTGGGTTAGGTTCTCTATACACTGATAATAAACTCAAGTGAGTAGACCATTACACATGTTCATGGATAGGAACTACTAATGACACCAAAAACATGTGATGTTACTATTGGTAGGTCAGTACTCATGATCTCATTTACTCAAAATCACCAAGTGAAAACATCATGAAAAGAATTCTCAATGCTTATAAGGCCCCAGCAACTAATATTCACACATCATCTGTGTCTTTTCGGCATAATGTATCTAGACCATAAGACATAAGTTTATGATTACTATCATGGTATCTCTTGGTTCTCATTATATCCTGGGAACTTCTATAGCCTTTTGATATGATATATGATCTAAGTAAATTATCAGAAATATAGTACATAAATATGTAATTATACTATTATGGTAAGATAAACACATGTATATATCAAACTATATGCATGTAATGGTAATTAAAGTATATAAAAGAGTTGGGTCTAAGGAACCCACTCACAAAACTCCCACTTACACTAGTTCCAACTACTAATAATCCTCAACCCACTACCTCTCACATGATAATCGTGCTCCAACTGAAATATGGATTTAGTTAGGGGGTCTTCCATGTTATCATCTATGGATACTATATTAATTGTGAATTCACCTCTCTAAGTAAAATCTCCCATTAGATGAAACTTTTGAAGTATATGTTTTGTATTCCAGTGTGACATGGGATTCTTTGTAAGAACCACTATTGTAGTATTATCAGAATAAACTGGAATAGGGTAAACACTTCTAGGAAAAAAACTAATATTTAAGAAAAATTTGTGCATCCAAACTTCCTCCTTAACTAAATAAAAAGCTTCTATGTTATCCCAACTAAGTTAAATACCCTGATAGGGGGTAAATTAGTGTATGATAGATTAAAACAACTGCCCCTTAATATCCTATTTCATTGTTAAATAAAACACTATTCTCTATCTTTCACATAGAAATGTATGAAAAAAAATGAAATCATGCATGAGACAAAATGATTTTACTTGGTTCACCCTCACTGGGCAACATCCAAGTAGAATACAATGGAAATGTTCCAATGTACTAAATCCACTAAGGCTTACTAACAAATTACAAGGTTTGGGCCAAATCACTTTTATGCTCAGACTCACTACCTTTACAATGTTTAGGGTTAGCTCACTACTTTCCAAAAGTTCACTTCC
The DNA here is from genome assembly GCA_963277665.1 of Viscum album. Classification (NCBI taxonomy): domain Eukaryota; kingdom Viridiplantae; phylum Streptophyta; class Magnoliopsida; order Santalales; family Viscaceae; genus Viscum; species Viscum album. The sequence continues at coordinate 684,620,442 of OY728156.1, read as the reverse complement.
TAACTCTCTTTTTATGGATCACTAATTTTGGAAAGGATTAAATTCTTCCTCTTCCTTTTCCCACTACACTATAAAATATCCACATAGAGTTTATGGACATGTAGGTCCCTTCATTATCAAAAATGAATTCATACTCAACTATAGGTAGATTATATATTTTAGTACCACTTTTCCATGTATTTTTAGTTTAAGGAAATTAATTTAATATAATATTTTATTCTCTTCATGAAATTCCTTGTATGCACCATGAACTATCATGCTTCCACCGTGAACTATTTTTCTTCCTCAATAAACTTCCTTACACTGCGTGGTGTGAGTGCTTCATGAAAAAAATTTCCATCATGGACCACCTATGATTCATGGATGGATGATTCCTCCATGAACCACTGATTCTTATAAAATCCTTTTTCTTTTTAACTTATCAAACCCCACAAACCAATTCTTAAAACTATCTTTATGGACTTTCTCTATTGTGGAATTTCTCCCTCGCAAAACTCTTCTTCTTCACAGAATTCTTCCTCATGAATTACTTCAGACTTTCCCAAATTCTTCCCATAGTGATGATATTTTTAAATAAATTTTATATCCTTAATGATGTAATTAGGTGTATTTATATAGGAAAATATATCTATAAAACCCTCTAATCTAAATTACTCGAAACTTTGATGTGGTACAGCCTTCATCGTGAACTGTTATGAAGTCTACAGAGCACCTTAATCCTTTGCAGCAGATGATTTCTTCCAAAAATGAAAAACCATTTGTGGATCCTTAAATCATTGCCTCTTAACTGGAAATGAGGAGCCTCATGAGAATGGTTATCCTCCTGTGAACTAATTTCATTATCTGGTCTGTGTAGCGTGCTTCTCAGTCTACATAGCACTGCTATGTGGAAATATTCCTTTTCTGATTTTCCTTTTTCATTTTTCATACCTAATTTTCAGTCCTCATATCATAGTTGTTCTACTATGCAGTCTGTTAACTCCATGATGCATGGTTTTTGAATTTCACTTTCCAGTCCATGAATATCTTTCAGTGAAATACTTTACATAAAACCCTCCTTTTCTATAAAAAACACCTGATTTTGAGGCCCAAAAATTTAAAAAACACTAGGAAATAGCACCACCTTAAATATATGCCTTGGAAACACTAACCATATTGAGACATAGTTATTTGGATATTTTAACATAAAAAATCACCCCAAAAACACCTAAATGGAACCTTGAGGGATTTTTTCCAGCAATTTCCCCCTTTATGTTTTTTGAAAACTCTTCTCATTTTGAAACCTTGTTAAAGATTCTTCTATAATATACTATCATTATTTTTTTGTGATTAATATAGTAATAAATGATTTACATAACACACACTCTAATCCCACATGATCCATGCTCAATGTGAGAAACAAGAGTAGTATTCAAATTTCATAAATGAATCACTTCATTCGAGAACCACTCAATTTTTTTCATAAAGAACCCCATCTGTCGTGATATATAACCTTTGATAGATTACCTTTAGAATAATCAAATTTGAATCTCCCCCTACTTTATATTTGTGACTCCCCAAAGTTTATTTATCTTGTAATAACAATAATATGGTTTTATTTTATTCTATGAAATCCCAATAAAACATAAAAAATGGACACAGGGCATTTTATTAAATATTACACTGTAGTGTTACATTAAACAAGATCAAAATGAAATTATTTTAACCAAAGATACCTACAAATAACCCTATTAGATCCACTAGAAGGCCACCTAAAGCAACAACAAGACCTAGTAAATAGAAAAGCTCCCTCGGGTCAGTCATAATGAAGAACATAACCACAATAATAATAAAAACCATACTGACCATCAGTATTATAGTAAGAACTATCTTCTTTAATTGTATTGAGTTTTGGAACACCCTAATGTTTGGTTTTGTAAGGATTTACCTGACCGTTACCCCTTGGGTAACCATTGGATATATTTGTGACCGTTAAGTTCTAACGGCTATAATTATAGTCGTTGGTCTCTTTGGTGGTTTAATAAAAAATATTTAATGTAATTTTTCAAAACATTTAAGTTATGAAAAATGTAACACAACCTCTTATTGTGAGATTAAAAATGACAATAAATTAATATTTTGAATTACACTTGGATATTTTTTATGAGATGAGGATTTCAAAGATCTTACAAATATTTTAAATATCTTGTAAATGTTATCCTTCTTAAATCCTAAAACCAAAATATGTTTTTGATTTCTATAATACTAGTATAAAAGTTTTAATTTCAATTTATAACTTTTTATTTTAAAACTATAGTGTTTAAAAATAATTCTAGTAAAGGAAAAGTATAATTTAATTTATACTCTTTAATCTTTTAAAGTTTAAATAAAATACATGTTTTATAAAATTTAAGATATTATATAGGTGGTTAAAATAAATGTATTTATTTTATTATGACTTTGTAAATATGAAAGTTTTCTTTTATAAAAAAAATAATCCCACTAGGGCTAGACCTTTATCTGAGCCAAGGGAGGTAGCTCGCGCTAGGCGGCAGATCCTAGCACTTAGCCTCATCTCAGGCTGGCCTAAGTGTGGGAATATATTCCTCGAAGGGAAAACAGGAGTGCATGATATATTAGAGTGTGTCACCATGGGTGGGAGGTCGCGGTGTGGCAGGGGTAGGCTGAGGCCTGTGGGGGAGCAGGAGCCGGTGTATAAGTCCACCTTGTGTGTGTGTTGTGTTTTTTCTAAGAGTTATTTGTAGTCTCGGGATTATAAAGAGCTGAGAAATCTCTCACCAATTCTATTTGGGACAGAAAATTTCAACTGGGGTCAAATAAGGACCGTTGGATCGCATTGTGTGTGATCTGGGTCATCGATTTCGATCCAGAGCTTGACCCTTAGCAGCTGCGGAATACCTCCGCATTTTCTTACCATGTTCGATCTGATGAGGATCTAATCTCAGCCATCTGAGATTTTTAAGACATCGCATCGAACCAGGTCCATCTGATCTAGCCACAGATCTAATATAAGTCATCCATCACTTTTAAAATCTGCAAACACACCCCAACGATCAGATCAAGGCCGGATCAAATCTTGGTCGTCCATTCAATCTATGGTTTTTTCTCCTATGTTTTCATTTTCTTCTCTTCCTTCATTGAACCAGTAACCCCTAAAAACCTATTTTAACCATTTTTCTTCACCCATGATAGCCGGTGGACCCTCCTTGCCCTCCTTTTTCCACAATGTTTTCCCCGATCATTTAATGTTCTTGATTGGCATCAGTTTTCCTACAGTAGCACTAAATTTTCAATTTACTTTCTACATATATTAAACAATCCACTACACCCCAAGCATCCCTCCGCTATTATTCTTCCTCTAGTACCTTCTTCAAGAACCTCTGAAACTTCCCGAGCCTCTCCTCCCTCCTCTAACCAAGGTAAGGGATTTAAGTTTCCTTGTCTTTGTTGTTTTAGGGTATGTACATATATATGTCTACTCAAAATATATATATATATATAAGCCTACGTTTCAATTAAAACCTTCTCTTAAACCGAACCTAAGTCTCTTGAAATTTGAGTCCAAGAACTATTTGAGGGTTTTCATAATTTATACAAAACTTAAATATTTGATTTATATACACATGGTTGGTTTTACTTTCGGTATATATACAAATACATGTATGATCATACAGCTTTGGGTGAAAACCCTCAAACACCCGACCCTAGGTCTTATAGATTTTGGGTTACGAGGTAGTTTTTTTCTTTAAATGGGGTTATTATCTTCATGAAATTCATATTATATACTTTATACATCCGATTATATATATACTTATATATATACAACCATTCGATTTTAGATCATGATTATTATATTTGGGGTTTGCAACTTCTATATTCATATGTATGAATCACTTATTTTCTTACATATTAAATGGTATTGGTTATAGTTGGGTTATATGCTTTATATTTTTGACATTTTGATGTGTTATACAAAAGAATATTTAGCAATAAATGTTTGAGCATCTTCAAGCTTAAAACCCCACATGAAATTAATTAATTATGCATCCAGATGAAATTCCAATATGAATTTTGATTAATAAGTTTTTAGAATTTTAAGGTTACTATTGCATGTGGAAAAACATTTATTCTTTTTTGTGCATTGGATTTCATAACATATGCCATAGTCTTCTTACTATATTCACCATCCAATGACAAAGTCTTGTAGTTGATAGTTTTGTTTTTAACCTTTTAATGCATGACTCGCCTTATATATATGTAAATTTTAAAGGATGAAATTTAACTACTGTGACGTAATATGGATTAATTTAAATTATTCAAGGTGGTATGGGACACTTTGAATAATATGAAATGTTAAATTAAATTATTCAAGGTGGTATGGGACACTTTGAATAATGTGAAATAAGGAAACAAGAAATATGTGACACTTAAAATGATAAGTAATAAGTAATTTACAAAATCATAGTGGTATGTGCACTTTGATTTAGGGAGAAAAGGAATGCATTAGACTAAGTATGTGATGGGTGGGGTATACTATAGCCCCTCAATGCATCGGTAGGTCTCATGAGACAAACTACGATCTTGGCACAAGGCCTTGACAAAATTATTATTTATGGTCCTGGCATGAGGCCTGTACAGTATGGTTATGATGTCCGACATATGTACTTTATTCATTATGGCTATGAAATTTAATCAACCAGAAGAATATTTTAATAGTATAATATTCTTGGTTAAAGAGCTTATGTACATAAGAACCAAAAGAAGTAAAATTTATGGCATATTATTTACATAATACTCAGATCCTTTATCCAGTGCATGTTTCTCAGTAGTAAAGGATGAAGTTGAAGTTTTTTTATGTGCAATTATAATCATGTAATACTCTTATTTATTAATTGTGTACCTACATTCTCACATGGAATGTCTTTTATTTCTTAACACATATGAGCATGCCTATAATTGAATCATGTTTCCTTGTAATTCTGTTAGTATGATTTTAATTGGGCACTTATAGTTATTAGATAATTTTTATGGTATGTTTCATGTGTTATAGAATTTTTTTAAGAAAATTTTTTAAGGAAATTTTAAATAATGTTTTTAAAATTTATATTGGTTTAATATGTTTTTTTAAAATCCCCTTACTAGGAATTTTTAAGCTCACCCTATGTTTTTAAATGAAAATTTTCAGGTATCAATTTTTAGCTGAAGAAGAAGCTTGACAGAAGTGTCTTGTTTCCCAAAACCTAAACCAAAATCAATCCTATTTCTGGGACATGATGTGTAATTTATCAGTGCATGTTTTTGTAAAAAAACTACACATCATGATTCTAGGCACCAGCTCTAGGTATTATGGGGTCGGGTCCTCACAGTTAGTATAAGAGGGTTTGGTTTAGATAACTCTGGAAAACCAGAACTGAAAAATTTACTTAAGAATTAATAAATATAAGGTTTTCTTAATTTTTAGATGAAAAACAAAGGTACTAGTCTTTTGTCTCTTCCTATTGAGGCCCTAGAAATAATAATTCCCATAGCCAATAATGTAAACTTTGTGAACTATTCCCATATTCGTATGACATTAAAACACCTTTATGACGTGTCCAACTCTCCCCAGGTACTTCAACTCCACTAGGGAGCGGGTTTGGACTACCTCTTTGTGATGGAAACCCAATTTCTATCCTACTCACGTCATGGAAAATAATTTGAATGGATTTTTAGATGCTTCACTACAATGGAAGGCATCTCTACTTTCATGGCATTCTAAGAAGCTACAGCAGTGGGAGACCTCTACGCAACATATATGTTCCAAGTCTTGTTCTATGGCCATTTTGGTAAAGTAATGGACTTCAAAATTCTTGAATTTGAAGCCTCTCATTGTGTTTATAGATATAAAGTATGTATTTATGTCTCTCATCTATACACCCCTCATGTCAGACTCTGGAGACACCATAAGTGCACCCATCAGATTGAACCAGACTGCTTGGGTTGTATATGGTTCAGGGAGATTGAGAGTCTTGTAATTGTTTTGGGGATTCATGTAACTAAGAACTATGGAAACCATTTTTCCTGGGTGTTATATACTAGTTGTTTATGAAAATATAAATTGTTGTTTCTTACACCTTCTATGTTTTTGGTTTTTGTGTTTCACTAATTGGACTTTCATAAAAAAATAAGATGGAAGGACAAACCCACATTTTATCTCTTCTTGTTGAGATACTAGAGACCATCATGGTCAAACCCTGTGAAGAAGAGTACCTTCCATTTGAAAACCTGTGGAGAACATGAAAATATCTTTAAGAGATATCAAACATTCCAAACATTCTTCATTCCAGTGAAGAGAATTCTTGCATCTACCACTGTATAGCCAATGCTCAACTTCTTGAGTATAGACGAAGGGGAAAGTAACCAGAAGGTCTTTTCCTATGCTTCACACATTCCCGAAACTTCACGGCCAAGTTAAGGTTTAAAGAGGCTGCCTTGGAATGGGACCTACATGCATTCTACATGTACCAGATCCTAATTATCAGTTTGTATGACCATGTCTATGTCATTGACATTTTCAAATGGGATACGTTTCGATGTGTCCTTAGGGAGTTTTTCCATTAAGACATCTCTGAGCTCTCTACCATTCGAGCCTCCCTCTGGAAGCCCTAGTGTACACAGCATGAGTTCAACCCATACTTTCTAAGGTGTGTTTAGGCCAGGGAAGAAGAAGAGTTGAACACCAATTTGGGTATTCATCTAGCCTTACTTGAGGATCCTCCACAATGGAGGATGTGGTAAAGAACTTCAGGGAGCTTCCTTTAGTGTAGTTGTATGAAATGAATTTAGAGGATGTAATTATTTGTAGAGGGGGATATTGTGACACCCCAAAGTTTATTTCTCTTGTAATAATAATAATATGGTATTATTTTTTTATGCAATCTAAATAAAACATACAAAATGGACACAAGGAATTTTATTAAATAAAAAAACCGTAGTGTTACATTAAAATAAGATCAAAATGAAATTATGTTAACCAAAGATACCAAAAAAACCCAATAAGAGACACTTGAAGGCCACTTAAAGCAACAACGAGACCCAGTAAATAGAGAAGCTCCCTTAGGTCATTCGTAACGAAGAACATCACCACAATAATCATAAAAACCATACTGACCATCAGTGGTGTATCAAGAAACATATTATTCAATTGTATTGATTTTTGGAACACCCTAATGTTTGGTTTTATAATGATTTACCCCACTGTTACCCCTTGGGTATCCGTTGGAGATATTTGTGACTATTGAGTTCTAACGGCTATAATTATAGTCATTGGTCTCTTTGGTGGTTTAATCAAAAATATTTAATTTAGTTTTTCAAAACATTTAAGTTATGAAAAATGCATCACAAACTCTTATTGTGATTTTTAAAATGAAAATTATTGAATATTTTGAATTACACTTGGATGTTTTTTTATGAGATGAGGATTTCAAACATCTTACAAATATTTTAAATATATTGTAAATGTTATTCTTCTTAAAGCATAAAACCAAACTATGTTTTTTATTTCTATAATACTAGTATAAAAGTTTTCATTTCAATTTCTAACTTTGTATTTTAAAACTATAGTGTTTATAAACAATTTTAGTAAAGACAAAGTATAATTTAATTTATACTCTTTAATATTTTGAAGTTTAAATAAAAGTCATGTTTTATAAAAGTTAAGATATTATATAGGTAGTTAAAATAAATTTATTTATTTTCTTATGACTTTGTAAATTTGAAAGTTGGATTTTATAAAAAAATAATCCCACTAGAGCCATCCCTTTAGACGGGCCAAGGGAGGCAGCTCACACTAGGTGGCTGATCCTAGCCCTTAGCCTCAGCTTAGGCCGTTCCAAGCATGGGCATAGCTTCCTTGAAGGGCACACAAGAGTGCATGAGGGATCAAAGCGCACCACCGTGGGTTCAAGACTACGGTGGGGTAGGGGTAGGCCGAGGCCTGTAGGGGAGTGGGAGCCAGTTTATAAGGCCCCCATGTGTGTTTGTTGTGTTTTTTCTGAGCATTCTTTGGAGTCCTAGGCTTATAAAGAGCCTAGAAATCCCTCATTGTTTCGATGTGGGATGGAAAATTTCAACTGGGATAAAATATGGACTGTTGGATCACATCGTCTGCGATCTGGTCCATTGATTTCGATTCAGAGCTCGACCCTCAACAGTTACGGAATACCTCCATGTTTTTCCACACCGTTCGATCCAACGCAGATCAAATCTTGGTCATCCAAGATTTTTAATACATTACATCAAACCAGAGCCATCTTATCTAGCCACGGATATAATCTGAGCCATCCATCACTTTTAAAATCCACATACTCACCCAAACCATTAGATCAAGGCCGGATCAAATCTTGGTCGTCCATTCAATCTTCGGTTTTTCCTCCTGTGTTTTCCTCTTCTTCTTTTCCTGCATTGAACTAGTAACCCCTAAACAACCTATTCGCACCTTTTTTCTTCACCCATGATAGATGATGGACCCTCCTTGCACTCCTTTTTCCACAAAGTTTTTCCCAGACATTTAATGTGGTGGATAGGCATCAGTTTCCCTACAGTAGCATTAAATTTTCAGTTTACTTTATACATATATTAAATGATCCACTGCACCCCAAGCATCCCTCAGCTATTCTTCTTCCTCCATCACCTTCTTCAAGAACCTCCAAGACTTCTTGAGCCTCTCCTCCCTCCTCTAACCAAGGTAAGGGAATTAAGTTTCCTTGTCTTTGTGGTTTGAGGGTATGTACATATATATGTCTACTCAAAAATATATATATTTAAGCCTACAGTTCACTTAAAACATTCTCTTAAACCGAACCTAAGTCTCCTAAAATTTGAGTCCAAGAAGTATTATTAACTTGAGGGTTTGCATAATTTATACAAAACTTAAATATGTGCTTTATATACACACGGTTGGTTGTACTTTCGGTATATATACAAATACATGTATGATCATACGGCTTTGGATGAAAACCCTCAAACACCCAACCCTAAGTCTTATGGATTTTGGGTTATGAGGTGGTTTTTTTTCTTTAAATGGGGTTATTAACTTCATGAAATATATATTATATAATTTATAAATCCGATTATATACGTACTTATATATATATACAACCATTCGGTTTTAAAATAACCTCTATGACGTTATGGTTTAAGTCCTATACACTTTGAGTTTCAAATATGAGGTTGAAATTTTGTTTTAAACATATGGAATTATATTTTCATATTTGTTTATATATCATATACAAAAACTTATATAATTGTATATTATGTACAACCCACCTTCTGGACAAGTTTTAAGTCCCTCAACATTGGACTTCAATGATTTTATTGACATTTTGATAAACATGTATGTGTCGTTTTATCTTGGTGTAGGACCACTAGGTATACCCAATTGCTCAGATAAGTTATATGTGTGATCGAGGTTTACACTTTTATAAAAAAAATTAATAAATAAACCTTTAAAATTTTATTTTATGATTTGGTAACTTTTGTTAATTAATGTGACTAAAATATCAAAGTCATATGGGTGTCATGGATTTTTGGTTTAAACCCTTTTATACATTATTTATTATTTTGGATATGTGAAAATATGGGTGTACACATAAACTTTGTTCCTTAATTTTATTTATAATTTTCCAAGGTTTGCAAAGGAAATATAAAACATGTGTTTTAAAAATATATTTTGTTTTTTTAAACACTAATCTTTATATATACCCCGGTGTATAAATAAATTTTCACAACACTCAACCCTAATTGTATATATTCCAAATTTTATACTTTTGTTGTTTTTAGATCATGAGTATTATATTTTCGGTTTGCAACTTGTATATTCATATATATGAATCACTTATTTTCTTACATATTAAATGGTATTTCTTGTGGTTGTGTTACAGGCTTTCTATTTTTGAAATTTTTATGTGTTATACAAAAGCATATTTAGCAATAAATATTTGAGAATCTGCAATCTTAAAACACCATATAAAATATTTTGTTTGTCTTTAATTAATTATGCATCCAGATGAAATTCCAATACAAATTTTGATTAATAAGGTTTTAGAATGTTAAGGTTAAAATTTCATATTCCAAAACTTTTGTTCCTTTTTGTACCTTGGATGTTATCACATATGCCATAGTTTGCTTACTATATTCACCATTCAATGACAAAGTCATGTAGTTGATATTTTTGTTTTTAACCTTTTAATGCCTAACTCACCTTATATATATGTAAATATTAAAGGATGAAATTTAACTACTATGACCTAATATGGATTAATTTAAATTATTCATTGTGGTATGGGACACTTTGAATAATATGAAATGTTAAATTAAATTATTCAAGGTGGTATGGGACACTTTGAATAATTTTAAATAAGGAAACAAGAAATATGTGACACTTAAAATGATAAGTAATAAGTACTTTACTAAATCATAGTGGTATGTGAACTTTGATTTATATAGATGAGAAATGAATTGGACTTATTATGTGAAGGGTGGAGCCTGCTATAGCCCCTCGATGCATCGGTAGGTCTCATGAGACAAACTACGGTCTTGGCACAAGTCCTTGACAAAATTATTATTTATGGTCCTAGCACGAGGCCTCGACAGTATGGTTATGATGTCCAGCACATGCACTTTCCTCATTATGGATATAAAATTTAATCAACCAGAAGAATATTTTACTAGTATAATATTCTTGGTTAAAGATATTATGTACGTAAGAACTGGAAGAACTAAAAGTTATGGCATAGTATTTATGCAGTACTCAGAGCCTTTAATCAGTGCATGTTTCTTAGTAGTAAAGGATAAAATTTAATTTTTTTTATGCGCAACTCTGATCATTTAAAACTCTTAGTTATTAATTTTGTACATATATTATCACATGGAATATCTTTTACTTCTTACCCAGTATGATCTTGCCTATAATTGAATCATGTTTCCTAGTAATTTTGTTAGTATGCTTTTAATTGTGCACTTATAGTTCTTAGACAATTATTATGGTATGTTTCATGTGTTACAACATTTTTTTAAGAAAATGTTTTATGTAAATTTTAAAGAATGTTTTCAAAAGTTATATTGGTTTAATATGTTATTTTCAAATCCCATTACTAGGAATTCATATGATCACCCTATGTTTTTAAATGAAAATTTTCATGTATCAGTTTTCAGCTGAAGAAGCTTGACTGAAGTGCTTGGTTTCCCAGAACCTAAACTGAATTCGATCCTCTGTATGGGACATGATGTGTAATTTATCAGTGCATGTTTTGGTAAAAAAAACTACACATCATGATTCAAGGCACCGTCTTTGGGTATTCTAGGGTTGGGTCTTCACATTAACTCCCCCTATCATCTTCTCCCCCTATCTTGATTAATACATTTTTTTCCCTTGTATAGCCACAATTTCTCCCCCTTTTTCAACAAATCTGAAGGTTGCTTCATTGTGGTCTGCAATATGGTAAAGAACACATATCATCATATCAGGGAAAAACACTTCATACCTCAGGAAGAGGGGTTCCCACATTCATGCTTTTTTCTATGTGGGGAGTCGACTAAACTCCCAGATCTAGTTTATGTTGTTTGAATTCTTTTTTAGGTAAGTCTTTTCTCAAAATTTATGCAACCTATAGTTTTTTTGACACATACTCCAAATTCGCAGGCCCTTTCTCCACATTCTCCTTAATAAAATGATACTTTATTTAAATTTTCTTTTTCTTGACTAGATTTTTCTGATATTTATAACACTTGAATTATCATAAAGGATTCTAATTAGAGACTTCATTTCAACTCTCATATCATCAAGATACTTCTTTGTCCACAATAACTTCATGCTCTCTTGAGTAGCCACAATATATTCATCTTCTATGGTGATCAATGAAATACAATATTGTTTTTTAATTAGCCAATAAATACATAATCCATCAAGATAGAATGCATAACTTGATGTTGATTTTCTATCATCTGCTAAACTGGCCCAATTTTCATCTGTATATCCTAATAAATCTTGTTAATATTTTTCATTATACATCAAACTGAAATCCACCATTCCCTTGATATATCAAATTTTTATTTTTACTACAAGCAAGTGGATTTCTTTGGGATTTATTTGATATATTTCTACTTGTCATGTTGTAAAAACAATATCAGGTCCTTTTTCTATCAAGTAAAATAGATTGTCAATAATTTTCCTGTATTCTGTGACATTAACTACATTTCCTTCATCATCCCATGAAAGTTTCATATGTATGAATTACTTATTTTCTTAGATATTAAATGTTATTGGTTAAATTTGGGTTACATGCTTTCTATTTTTGACATTTTGATGTGTTATACAAAATCATATTTAGCAATAAATGTTTGAGAATCTGAAAGCTTAAAACCCCCCATGAAATATTTGGTTTGTTTTTAATTAATTATACATCCAGATTAAATTCCAATATGAATTTTGATTAATAATGTATTTGAATTTTAAGTTTATTATTTCATGTGGAAAAACTCATGTTCCTTTTTGTACCTTGTATGTCATCACATATGCCATAGTCTTCTTACTATATTCCCCATTCAATGACAAAGTCGTGTAGTTGATTGTTTTGTTTTTAACCTTTTAATGCATGACTCACCTTATATATATGTAAATTTTAAAGGGTGAAATTTAACTACTATGACCTAATATGGATTAATTTAAATTATTCAAGGTGGTATGGGACACATTGAATAATATGAAATGTTAAATTAAATTATTCAAGGTGGTATGGGACACTTTGAATAATTTGAAATAAGGAAACTAGAAATATGTGACACTTAAAATGATAAGTAATAAGTAATTTACAAAATCATAGTGGTATATGCACTTTGATTTAGAGAGATGAGGAATGAATTAGACTTAGTATGTGATGGGTGGGGCCCACTATAGACCCTCGATGCATCAGTAGGTCTCATGAGACAAACTACGATCTTGGCACAAGGCCACAAAATGATTATTTAAGGTCCTAGAATGAGGCCTGGACAGTATGGTTATGATGTCCGACATATGTACTTTCCTCATTATGGTTATGAAATTTAATCAACCAGAAGAATATTTGACTGGTAGAATATTCTTGGTTAAAGAGATTATATACATAAGAACCAAAATAAGTAAAAGTTATGGCATATTATTTATAGAATACTCAGATCCTTTAGCTAGTGTATGTTTCTCTGTAGTAAAGTATGAAGTTGAATTTTTTTTATGCACAACTATGATCATGTAATACTCTTAGTTATTAATTTTGTACCAACATTCTCACATGGAATGTCTTTTACTTCTTACCCTGTATGAGAATGCCTATAATTGAATCATGTTTCCTTGTAATTCTATTAGTATGCTTTTAATTGTGCACTTATAGTTCTTAGACAATTGTTATGGTATGTTTCAGGTGTTATAGCATTTTTTTAAGAAAATGTTTTATGGTAATTTTAGAGAATGTTTTTAAAAGTTATATTAGTTTAATAGGTTATATTTAAAACCCCTTACTATGAATTTGTATTCACACCCAATGTTTTTAAATGAATATTTTTAGGTATCAATTTTCAGCTGAAGAAGAAGCTTAACAGACGTGCCTGGTTTCCCAAAACCTGAACCGAATTCGATCCTCTGTATGGTACATGATGTGTAATTTATCAGTGAATGTTTTTGTAAAAAAAACTACACATAATGATTCAAGGCACCAGCTCTGGGTATTTTGGGGTCGGGTCCTCGCAGTTGGTATCATAGGGTTCGGTTTAGATAACTCTGGAAAACCAGAACTGAAAAATTTACTTAAGCATTACTAAATATGAGGTTTTATTAATTTTTAGATGGAAAACAAAGGTACTATTCTTTTGTCTCTTACTATTGAGGTCCTAGAAATGATAATTTCCAAATACAGTCATGAAAACTTTGTGAACTATTCCCATATTCGTATGACATGAAAACACCTCTATGACGTGTCCAACTCTCTCCATGTACTTCAACTCCACCGGGGAGCAGGTTTGGACTACCTCTTTATGATGGAAACTCAATTTCCCTCCTAAACATGTCATGGTAAATGATTTGAAGGAATTTATAGATGCTTCACCGCTACATAAGGCATCTCGTCCCTCATGGCCTTCCAAGAAGCTACAGCAGCGGGAGATCGCCACACAGCATATATGTGCCAAGTATTGTCCTATGGACATTTTGGTCAAGTAATGGAATTTGAAATTCTTGAATTTGAAGCCTCCCATTCCGTTTATAGATATCAAGTACGTACTGATGTCTCTCATCTATACACCCCTTATGTCAGACTCTGGAGACACCATATGTGCACCCATGAGATTGAACCAGACTCGTCGGGTTGTATATGGTTCAGGGAGATTGAGAGTTTTGTAATTGTTTTGGGGATTCATGTAACTTGGAACTGGGGAAACCATTTGTCCTGGGTGTTATGTACTATTTGTTTATGAAAATATAAATTGTTGTTTCCTCCTCCTTCTACCTTTTTGGTTTTATTTTTTACTGATTGGACTTTCATAAAAAAATTTATATGGAAGGAAAAACCCACATTTTATCTCTTCCTATTGAGATACTAGAGACCATCATGGTCAAAAACCTGTGAAGAAGAGTACCTTCCATTCGAAAACCTGCAGAGAACGTGCAAATATCTTTAAGGGATATCGAACAGTCTAGACATTCTTCGTTCCTATGAAGAGAATGCTTGCATCTACCACTGTATAGCCAATACTCAACTTGTTAAGTATAGACGAAGGGGAAAGCACCCAGAAGGTATTTTCCTATGCTTCACACAATCCCGAAACTTTACGGACAGGGTAAGGTTTCAAGAGGCTTCCTTGGAAGGGGACCTACTTGTAGCCTACATGTACCAGATCTTAAGTATCAGTTTGTATGACCATTTATATGTCATTGACATTCTCAAACGAGAGACGGTTCGATGAGTCCTTTGGGATTTTGTCCATTCAGACATCACTGAGCTCTGTACCATTCAAGCCTCCCTCTGGAAGCCTGAGTGTACACAACATGAGTTCAACCCATACTTTATAAGGTGTGTTTGGGCTTGGGAATCATAAGAGTTGAACACCAATTTGGGTATTCATCTAGCCTTACTTGAGAATCATCCACGATGGAGGATGTGGTAAAGAACGTCGGGGAGTTTCCTTTAGTGTAGTTGTATGAAATGAATTTAGAGGATGAAATTCTTTGTAGTGGGGTATATTGTGACACCCCAAAGTTTATTTCTCTTGTAATAACAATAATATGGTTTTATTTTTTATGAAATCTGAATAAAACATACAAAATGAACACAAGGAATTTTATTAAATAAAACACCATAGTGTTACATTAAAATAAGATCAAAATGAAATTATGTTAACCAAAGATACCAATAAAAACCCTATCAGATCCACTGGAAGGCCACTTAAAGCAACAATGAGACCCGGTAAATAGAGA
The DNA here is from genome assembly GCA_963277665.1 of Viscum album. Classification (NCBI taxonomy): domain Eukaryota; kingdom Viridiplantae; phylum Streptophyta; class Magnoliopsida; order Santalales; family Viscaceae; genus Viscum; species Viscum album. The sequence continues at coordinate 684,604,961 of OY728156.1, read as the reverse complement.
AACTCCCGCGGGTCAGTCATAACAAATAACATCACCACAAAAATCATAAAAACTTTACTGACCATCAGTGGTGTATTAAGAACCATCTTATTCAATTGTCTTGAGTTTTGTAACACCCTAACATTTGGTTTTATAAGGATTTACCCGACCGTTACCCCTTGGGTATTCGTTAGAGATATTTGTGACTGTTAAGTTCTAACGGCTATAATTATAGTTGTTGGTCTCTACGATGGTTTAATCAAAAATATTTAATTTAGTTTTTCAAAACATTTAAGTTATGAAAAATGTATCACAACCTCTTATTGTGAGCTTTAAAATTACAATGATTAAATATTTTGAATTACACTTGGATGTTTTTTTATGAGATGAGGATTTCAAACATCTTACAAATATTTTAAATATCTTGTAAATATTCTTCTTCTTAAAGCATAAAACCAAACTATGTTTTTTATTTCTATAATACTAGTATAAAGTTTTCATTTCAATTTACAACTTTTTATTTTAAATCTATAGTGTTTATAAAAAAATTTAGTAAAGACAAAGTATAATTTAATTTATACTCTTTAATCTTTTAAAGTTTAAATAAAATTCATGTTTTATAAAAGTTAATATATTTTATAGGTATTTAAAATAAATTTATTTATTTTCTTATGACTTTTTAAATTTGAATTTTGGATTTTATAAAAAAATAATCCCACTAGAGCCATCCCTTTAGATGGGCCAAGGTAGGAAGATCATGCTAGGCGGCTGATCCTAGCCCTCAGCCTCATCTTAGGTCGGTCCAAGCATGGGCATATCTTCCCTGAGGGGCACACAAGAGTGCATGAGGGATCATAGTGCACCACCGTGGGTGCAAGGCTACGGTGGGGTAGGGGTAGGCCGAGGCCTGCAGGGGAGTGGGAGCCAGTGTATAAGGCCCCCATGTGTGTGTGTTGTGTTTTTTTAGCATTCTTTGGAGCCTTAGGCTTATAAAGAGCTGAGAAATATCTCATTGTTTCGATGTGGGATGGAAAATTTCAACTAGGATCAAATATGTACTATTGAATCGCATCACGCATGATCTGGGCCATTGATTTAGATTCAGAGCTCGAACCTCAATAGCTGCAGAATACCTCCACATTTTCGTACACCATCCGATCCAACGCAGATCAAATCTCGGTCGTCCGAGATTTTTAAAACACCATGTCGAACCAGGGTCATATTATCTAGACACAGATCTAATCTGAGCCATCCATCACTTTTAAAATCTGTGGATGCACCCCAACCATCAGATCAAGGCCAGATCAAATCCTGGTTTTCCATTCAATCTCTGGTTTTTCCTCCCGCGTTGTCCTCTTCTTCTTTGCCTGCATTGAACCAGTAACCCCTACACAACCTATTCGCACCGTTTTTCTTCACCCATGATAGCTGGTGGACCCTCCTTGCCCTCCTTTTTCCACAAAGTTTTTCCCGGTCATTTAATGTGCTGGATAGGCATCGGTTTCCATACAGTAGCATTAAATTTTCAGTTTACTTTATACATATATTAAATGATCCACTGCACCCTAAGCATCCCTCGGCTATTCTTCTTCTTCCAGCACCATCTTCAAGAACCTCTGAGACTTCCTGAGCCTCTCCTACCTCTTCTTACCAAGGTAAGGGATTTAAGTTTCCTTGTATTTGTGGTTTGATGGTTTGTACATATATATGTCTACTCAAAAAATATATATTTAAGCCTACGGTTTAGTTAAAACATTCTCTTAAACTGAACCTAAGACTCCTAAAATTTGAGTCCAAGAAATATTATAAACTTGAGGGTTTGCGTAATTTATACAAAACTTAAATATTTTCTTTATATACACACTTTTGGTTTTACTTTTGGTATATATGAAAATACATGTATGGTCATACAGCTTTGGGTGAAAACCCTCAAACACCCAACCCTAAGTCTTACAGATTTTGGGTTATGAGGTAGTTTTTTTTTCTTCAAATGGGGTTATTAACTTCATGAAATATATATTATATACTTTATACATCCGATTATATATTTACTTATATATATATACAACCATTCGGTTTTAAAATAACCTCTATGATGTTATGGTTTTAAGTCCTCTACACTTTGAGTTTCAAAGACGAGGTTGAAATTTTGTTTTAAACATATGGAATTATAGTTTCATATATGTTTATATATCATATACACAAACTTATATAATTGTATAGTATGTATAACCCACCTTCTAGACAAGTTTTAAGTCCCTCAACATTGGAATTCAATTATTTTATTGACATTTTGATAAACATGTATGTGTTGTTTGATCTTGGTGTAAGACCCCTAGGTATACCCGATTGTTCATATAAGTTATATGTGTGATCGAGGTTTACAATTTTATAAATTTATTTAATAAATAAACCTTTAATATTATATTTTATGATTTGGGAACTTTTTTTAATTAATGTGACTAAAATATCAAAGTCATATGGGTGTCATGGATTTTTGGTTTAAACCCTTTTATACATTATTTATTATTTTTGATATGTGAAAATATGGGTGTACAGATAAACTTTGTTCCTTAATTTTATTTAGAATCTTCCAAGGTTTGAAAAGGAAATATAAAACATGTGTTTTAAAAATATATTTAGTTTTTTTTTAAACACTAATCTTTATATATACCCTGGTGTATAAATAAATTTTCACAACACTCAACCCTAAGTTTAGATATTCCAAATTTTATACTTTTGTTGTATTTAGATCATGAGTATTATATTTGCGATTTGCAACTTGTATATTCATATGTATGAATCACTTATTTTATTACATGTTAAATGGTATTGGTTATGGTTGGGTTACAGGCTTTCTATTTTTGACATTTTGATGTGTTATACAAAATCATATTTAGGAATAAATATTTGAGAATCTATAAGCTTAAAACCCCATATGAAATATTTGGTTTGTCTTTAATTAATTATGCATCCAGATGAAATTACAATATGAATTTTGATTAATAAGGTTTTAGAATGTTAAGGTTACTATTGTATGTGACAAAAAATTTGTTCCTTTTTGTACCTTAGATTTCATCACATATGCCATGGTCTTCTTACTATATTCACCATTCAATGACAAAGTCAGGTAGTTGATAGTTTTGTTTTTAACCTTTTAATGTGTGACTCACCTTATATATATGTAAATGTTAAAGGATGAAATTTAACTACTATGACCTAATATGAATTAATTTAAATAATTAAATGTGGTATGGGACACTTTGAATAATATGAAATGTTAAATTAAATTATTCAAGGTGGTATGGGACACTTTGAATAATGTGAAATAAGGAAATAGGAAATATGTGACACTTAAAATGATAAGTAATAAGTAATTTACTAAATCATAGCAGTATGTGAACTTTGATTTAGAGAGATGAGGAATGCATTGAGATTAGTATGTGATGGGTGGGGCCTGCTATAGTGCCTCGATTCATCGGTAGGTCTCATGAGACAAACTATAGTCTTGGCACAAGACCTTGACAAAATTATTATTTATGGTCCTGGAACGAGGCCTCGATAGTATGGTTATGATGTCCAGCACATGCACTTTCCTCATTATGGCTATGAAATTTAATCAACCAGAAGAATATTAGACTAGTAGAATATTCTTGGTTAAAGAGATTATGTACATAAGAACTGGAAGAAGTAAAAGTTATGGAATTGTATTTATGCAGCACGCAAAGCCTTTAATTAGTGCATGTTTCTCAGTAGTAAAGGATGAAATTGAAGTTTTTTTTATGTGCAACTCTGATCATGTAATACTCTTAGTTATTAATTTTGTACCTGTATTCTCACATGGAATGTCTTTTACTACTTACCCTGTATGAGCAAGCCTATAATTGAATCATGTTTCCTTGTAATTTTGTTAGTATGCTTTTAATTGTGCACTTATAGTTCCTAGACAATTATTATGGTATGTTTCATGTGTTACATCATTTTTTATAAGAAAATGTTTTATGGAAATTTTAAAGAATGTTTTCAAAAGTTATATTGGTTTAATATTTTATTTTAAAAATCCATAATTGGGTATTCATATGCTCACCCTATGTTTTTAAATGAAAGTTTTCAGGTATCAATTTTCAGCTGAAGAAGCTTGATAGAAGTGCCTGGTTTCCCAGAACCTAAACTGAATTCGATCCTCTGTATGGGACATGATGTGTAATTTATCAGTGCATGTTTTGGTAAAAAAAACTACACATCATGATTCAAGGTACCGTCTTCGGGTATTCTAGGGTCGGGTCTTCACATTAACTCCCCCTATAATCTTCTCCCCCTATCTTGATTAATACATTTGGTTCCCTTTTATAGCCACAATTTCTCCCCCTTTGTCAACAAATCTGAAGGTTTCTTTATTGTGGTCTGCAATAGGGTAAAGAACACATATCATCATTGTTTCGGTGCGGATGTGCGTCGGGTTACGCTGTTCCGCCAGGACGCGTTCGCGCGTGCACCCGTCAACCCGAGGGGATGGGCGCGCGGCTTGTGGTCCCGCAGTCCCGCTTTCCAAGGGCGGGCGGCATCCGTCCCTTATTCAGGGGCGTCTGCTCCTTGATCGAAACCGGGATGATGGGATGTCGGCTTCTCCTTCCTTGGACGTCTCCTCGGAACTTGTCGCCTAATCCGGGTCTCCCTCATAGACTTAAGAATGTTCGTGAATCTCGTTCCCGGCGCCATATCTTCATGGACACCGGTTAATTACGCTGCTTCCGCCCGGACGTTCCAAGGAGTCTGGGCGGGGCAGCAACCTGCGGTGAGAAGGCCGGGTGGCTCTGGGTGCTGGGGGCGTGTCGTAACACTGCGGCTCTGCACATCTGTCTTCCGTCCCTAATAGGGCTTCTCGAAGGCATGACGGCCTGAGGCATCCCGTACTAGGTGCGGGGAACTGTGTCACCTGAGGTTTTCCTCAGCTTCCCATGTTTGACACGGGGTATGCCGCGAGTTTAACGTCCAGCGGGGACGGCATCGGACCGATCAACACGAAAAGTGGATCAGATGACGGAACCCCTTTGCGGGGAACCTCCGACGCTGGGGCCAGCACATGGGCGGCATCCCAAGTAACGTGGAGTGGAGTGAAGTGGCATGACCCCACCGGGATGTGGCGGCCCGGGTAAGGATCAGGATGGATGATGAAGTGAAGAGCTTGGACCCCAGAGGGGCTTCCTACGTACCGCGCGTTAACACGGATCAAAGTCAACGTAGTTCGGGTATACAGTTTAACGTCATGCTGGACGTCGGCAAGCCGACTCACGAAGAGGTCGAGGCCGCCGGGCGGAGGATTGAACCGAACCACCTCGCACGGAGGGGGGATGGAACGGCCGGGTGGATCACAGTTTCACGTCATGCTGGACGATAAAAGGGGAAATGGAAAAGGGGGGCTGTGGGGAGGCACAGTGGAGATACACACGGGCAGTCTCCCACAGGGGCGGATTCATAGGTGAATCGACGCAAGCGTGAACCCTGGAGGGGTCCACTGATGGACGAACCGACGTAAATACGACCGGGACGACCAGGTGGTGGGCTTGAACCTCGGGGAGGCTTCCTACGTACCCTGTATAGGAGACAGGGATCAAAGTCCACGTAGTTCATTCTGTCAGGACTTACGCACTTGGGGCAGCCCGGATACTGCAAAACTCAGTTGGAAGGGACTTGGACCGAAAGCAAAAGACACCTCGATCCCAGTCAGACCCTCTACTGGCTTCGGCAGTGGGGAGGTGCAATGGAGATACACATGTGCAGCCTCCCACGAGAAACTAGGGGTTTGTAATACCCTGCCCCCGTAGGGAAAAGCCACTCCCATTAAATCGTCCCAAAAGGGGGACAATCCCGACATCCCTGCAGAGACGAGCGGGTGGGGGCCACGTCCAAACCGGGGGAGACCCTGCGTGCGGAGCACGGGATCAGGTTGCGGACGGTTTAGCGTCTTGCCAGACGAAGTACAGTTTAACGTCATGTGTTGAGGACGAAGCGGACGGTTTAACGTCTTGCCGGACGAAGTACAGTTTAACGTCATGTGTTGAGGACGAGGCACTTGGCAGTTTAACGTCTTGCAGCACGGACGATGGGGGCTAGGCAGTTTAATGTCGTGCAGCTTGGACGGGTGTGCAGTTTAACGTCATGCTGGGCATAGGTTGCCGGACGAAGCACTTGGCAGTTTAACGTCTTGCAGCGCGGACGATGTACAGTTTAACGTCGTGCAGGACGTATATGCAGTTTAACGTCATGCTGGACGAGTATGCAGTTTAACGTCATGCTGGACATAGGTGCGTGTCACTTCGCGCAAGCCTGGAGGGCCGCACGGGAAGACAACGCACGGTGCGGGCACCCGGGATGAGAATCATCGGGTGCCACACAGGCGGGTACCCTTAGGAGGTCAACGGGGACGACCCTGGCAGATTGCGCGCAAAAAGGAAGCTTTGCGCGCAATACTGCGGGCCGGCGCGCAATCGGGGCGGCTGGCGCGCAATTGGGCCAGCGCCTTGCGCGCGGATGCTTGAGATTGCTCACACCGGGCTTCGGATAGCGCGCGGGGGCAACGGCTCATTCTAATGAATGGCCACTTGAAAGAAGGGGGGGTGCGCGCAATCAGGCCGGATTGCGCGCACCCCGGGGGCAATTGCGCGCAAGCGGGTTCTTTTGCGCGCAAAGGCCTTAGGGTGAATGTTTAGTCAAATGAAAGGAGCCAGCGGGGATTGCGCGCGAAGGCGGACCCCGAGGCTTTCTTGCGCGAAAGAAAGGAGGTTACCTGAAGTTCGTCATTGCGCGCGGAAGGGGTTGAATTGCGCGCACGGGAGACGTTTCGACTTCCAGCAACCTTTGAAACGTTGGGGGTCGCCTTGTATTTATAGGCAACCCCGGGCGCGGAATCCAGGGTGCGAGCGCGAAATTCCCCCCGCGGGCGCGGAATCGGGCGCGGCGCGCAAGGGAGTCGCGCGGACCCGCGGCGCGCAAAATTGCGCGCCGGACCGGCGCATTGCGCGCATCCTGGGGGGTTTGCGCGCGGAACATCACCTTTGCGCGCGGGCCTCTGAAATTCCGCGCAAGGCCTCCGGGCCCCCCGAAACATCCTTCCGACTCCAAATATGACCTCGCTTTCCGCATCCGGAGCTTCGTTTGGGAACAACGGACTTTTCCGGCGTCTACAAAAGCCCCCCCTCGGAATCTGATCGGCGAGAGGTCGCAACGATCGGGTTCCGAGGGAGACGCCGGAATGCCGAAGTCCTGGGCGGCGCGGGACTTAGGCGCGCAAAAAGGGGCGCCGGTCGCGAAATTCGCCGCTGCGGTCGCGCAAAGCGCTTTCCGCGCAGCGCGGACCCGGCCTCGCCTATAAATAGGGGCGCTGGGTCCCGCGTTCCGTACTCTGGCCTTCCGCGCGATAAGCTCCAAAGCTCTCGTGCGCGAAATTGCTTCTTCCGGTCGCGGAATTCGCCCGATCGGCGCGCAAAACCGTCCGGATTTCGCCTGTTTTTGCGCGAAAACCCGGAACTTTGCGCGACAGTCTTCCCAATTGCGCGCCGTCCACTTGGATTGCGCACCGCCTCTCAAACTTTTCCACCAGCCTCGTCCGATCCCGCACGCTTCATCCCTTAACCCGCACGACTCCCGAATCTTCCGAGATGGCCGCGCACAGAGGAAATGAAGGGGATGCCGCCACCCGCAGAGCCGAGATGGCGACGAACGAGGAGGTTTACGGAGCCAAGGAGATTGTTTCTAACAATCAATCCTTGTTCGACTTACTAACGCCGGCCCAGAAGACATATCCACTGTCGGACAACCTGCCGCTCTGGAACTTCGGCATCCTCGATGAGGTTCCGGTGCCAGGATTCGAGGTTGATGCGCCGCGAACCTGGGTGACTCGGGAGGACGAGCTTCACCGCTATAACATCACCAACAATGGGCATCCTGCCAGGGAAACCAGGCACTTGGATGTCTACGTCCTGAACCCGAGGACGCGAACCATTGATGGGGGTGAGCCTACAGCGGAGAATTCTCCAGCCCTCTACTCGAGCACATACCGTCAGAGTGTCACTGACGACACCAAGGGCTGGCTGAAGGACTGGGACTTGCGATCCGGGGGCAACTTTACCAGTGAATGGGCCTGGGCGTTCTGGGTACGCCACACTTGCGATCACTTCGCAGAGGAGCTGCGGTACATCGGCCTGTTTGAGGCGGTGTGGACGTCGCAGTTCCACTTCTACCAGCAGTCTGAGCTCGGGCCGGAGCTGTTCACTCGCTGGTCCCCGGATACCAACACCTTCCATCTTCACCATGGGGAGGTCGGCATCGGTCTCTGGGACATCCACTGCATCGGAGGTATCCCGCTGGAGGGCTACCAGTACGATGAGTTCCTGCCACCGAAGAACATCTGGGAGGACAGGTCACGGACTCCCATTCTGACCTGGCATCTTCTTGACCTGGCTACGCAGCGGCTCGGGATCCAAGACTTCCAGAAGGACATAGCCTACAAGGATTGGTTCGGCCAGTTCCTGGAGCATGACCTGGCGGTCAAGATGCCAGGCAGGGGGAAGCGGTGCCCGACCGCAGCTCAGAGGAGCCGGAACGGGTCGTACTGGCGGGTCCTGGAGACGGGCGATTACCGCTCATGGGGGTACCGCGTCATCGAGGCCCGGGACCCGAACGTCCGGTACGCGGCGTTCCTGGCCGCCTTTCTGAGCGGGTGGCTCCTGCCAGTGCGGGATGCGAGGATGGGCGTCCGCCCGGCGACGCTGGCGATGGCGGGCGCCATGGCTGCCAATAAGAGGTACAACCTCGGGGTCCCAGTGCTGGCGAGGATGTATGCCATCCTGGGACGCATCTCACGAGGGGGGTCGCCACGAAGGATCTGTGGGCCCTTTCAGTTCTTCCACGGATGGGTGGCTGCTCACCTCGGTGGGTATACGTTCCCAAATGCCATCAGTCCTCCGGGCAACGGCCTGCGACCCTCCCTGCTGAACATTGCGTGGGTCGCTCCGATGACCCTCAGTGAGGAGGGCGTGAGGGTTCGGATTGGCAATCATGCCAATTTCAACTTCAGCCCGTTCCCCACTCCCGTCGGCCAGATGATCGACAACGGACAGGGCCCGCTGGAGCAGCATGAATACTTCCTGAACATGCGGGGCGGGGTGCTCGTGACTCGGATCGACGGGAAGGTGATCTGCGAGCCTTACGTGCCAACCCGGTTCGCCAGGCAGTTCGGGTGCCTTCAACGGATGCCGAAGAGGGTATTCACTGCTGTTCGGGAGGAGACGAACCCTTGCGTCCTTCGCCAGATGTGGCTGATGTTCGTCGCCTTCGGCTCTGGCGACGTCATCACCCTCCCTCCTACCGGAGTTAACGCAGGCTTGGCAACCGAGTACGCCGAACACTGGGCCATCGCGTACCCTGAGGGGCTCTTGCGGAAGCTAGTTCGGCGGCTCGAGGCTACCCGTGCGGAGACCGGGCGTCAAGGAAGGAGGCGAGGCGCCGCCACACGGGGGAGAACGGAGGCGTGCCAAGCAGCGGAGCCGGCGCGGGCAGGGACTTCGGCGGCGGGCGCATCGCAGGCTGCCGCCACGACCTCGGCGCCCAGAGAGGGGGCGCATGCGTCGGTCGAGGAGCGGCCCGGGAAGCAGGTGAGGCGTCTGCTCGAACCCTCCCACGATGCAGTCTTCCCGGCGCTGTGGTCGGCCTGGATGACCCTGCGGCAGTCACTGGGGACCGACGTTATCTGGCGAAAGATACTCAGAGAAGGAATCTATCTGCCAGAGGTCGGGCGCCTCCAGATCACCGACAGGGTGGACTTCAACCGGCAATATGCATATCTGACGGCCATGGACGAGTACGCGCGCCAACGTGGTCAGCGTGCGGAGCCATCCCTTCTGGTGAAGGTGATGCTCGGTCTCGAGCCCGCTCCGGAACAGATGCCGCCGGAAGAAGATGACAGTAACGACTCCGATGAGGAGGAGGAGACGGGGGAGGATGAAGGCTCCGAGGGAAGGTCCCATCGGGGGAGCCCACGGGAGAGCGGCGAGGTGGCCGGCTCTGACAACGTTGATGTCACTGAGCTCCTCGAGGTCCGCTTCTATCCCTACTCAGCTTGCTTCATCCATTCTCTTATGCAGCTTCTAACCCGTTTCTCCATCCTTCTCAGGAGCACACGGACGTCGGTCAGGCGTCCTCAACAGGAGTAGGAGAGGCGCCAGCAGGACAAGGCGGGGGCCAGGCACCCATTATCGAATTGACAAGCGCTAAGGGGTCCCCTGCTGCAACTGTTCCTGCGGCGACCGGGGTAGCGGAAGATGACGCTCCGAACTCCCGTAAGTCTCCCTACTTTACTGCTGGTGCTTGCCATTGACGATCCGTGACTAACCATGGCATGCCCTGCGCAATGATCTCAACATCGGAGGCTCGTCGGGTTGCCGAACCCGGGCCATCTACGAGTGGACCAGTGGTGGACATGCCGCTTGCTCCGGAACAGGCTTCCCAAACCGAGCCGGCCCCACCAACTGCTGATCAAGGGGCTACGGATGTCGGTGGTGCTGCCATCGGAGAGAGGTTGGGGGCTGACGAGGGTGTCAGCGCCGCTGGGGAGAGAGAAGAAGGTTGCCCGGATGTTGGGGGACCTATCCCTCGTGAGGACCTCCCAGGGGCGGACCCTGCAGCAGACCTGCTGGCTGCCTTCCCTGCTTACCGGCCTGCCGACCCCGAGGAGATGGATGACTCGGACGCGGAGGCGGTCGAGGATAGCCGGGTAACGCGACGCAGGGGGTGGAAGTGCATCCAGCGCTTCCTCAAGCGAGACCCATCGGAATGGCTGGGGCGCATGGGATCACTTCAGACCTGGCTGCGCTTCCTGTGTGCCGGGGGAGCTGATGCTCAACGCCTCCATCTGACGGTCCGTGATTTCATGGCCGAGAAGATGCGCGAGAGCCGCCGGCGTGCCGACGTCGCACAAAGTCGGGACATGTCGGAGAGCACGCAGGCGCTCATCGCGGCAGAGCAGGAAGTCCGGTGCCTCGAAGGGCAGGCGGCAGAGAAGGAGGCCTTCGTCGCAGCATGTACCGAGCTTGTGGAGCAACTATCGGCGCAACTGATCGACGCTCAGGTACAGCTGACGGAGGCGGGCCAACAGATGGTCACACTCCAAGTCGAGCGGGAGCGTGCACAGGCCAGGATCGACGAACTGCGTGCTGTGACCGCCGACGAAGAGAGAGCACGCAGAGAGCGAGAAGCAGCTCTGGAGGCCACCAGCCAAAGGGTAGCGGCATTAGAAAGACTCATTCAGCACGCTAATCCCTAAGGGCTGTTTTTTGCCATTCCCAGAACATTTGCTTCCGCTACTTAATATTTTGATCCACTTGTATGAATCGCCATATTTATCTGCGTCTTTTGGTTTAACATGCTCAACCACAAATTGTCTCGCGGGAGCGTTAACCAAGCATCAGGCATCCATAATTGGGCCTGGGTTTCTGGAGAAAAGAGGGAGGTCATTCCTAGGAAAGGAGACCTCAGACCTAACCAATGTATCACCCCCCAACTTGTTCCAACACACGAGCGGGACAACGCTAGGGGCGTTGAGATTTTATCCGAACATAGGGAAATGAGAAAGGGTGAATCGCGTGTCCCGAATCCAGACATCCACAACGGTCGGCCTTCCAGGAAATGCCCAAGACAGTAGGCGGACAGTGGATCGACCATAACAACTGCAATAGACGGACCGAAAAAGGCCATCATTCATATTGCAGGAGGCGGACCACATGTCATCATGAATACCGCTTTGGGGTTCCTTCGGACACAAGGGTGGAAAATGCAGATCAACAGGGCATGCGAAGCGTGGGGCGAAGTGACGATTTGTTCGGACAGAATCCAACGCTCTCAAAATTGCGCCACCGTGGGGAAAGCGTATTAGGCGGATGCACTAATCTGGCCGTGAGTCACCTCAATTCTCAGACAGCACCTCTCTGACGAGGAAACTGTCGCTTCCCATCATTGCGATGGGGCATCCCGAGCTGAATCGGGGAGAATATCACAACTGCACCACTCTACCCGAAGTCAGGCCAGACGGCCGGCGACGAGGAGGGGCGGGACTTATCGATCCCTGAGGCTGGACCCGAGTCGAAATGCCCGGGCGTTCCTACGTACTCCATCAGGCTGGAGATCAAGCCACACGTAGTTCTGTGAGTGCAGTTTAACGTCATGCAGGACGTAGGACCCCATTTGGGGTAGATCTTAGTTTAGGGTCTTAGAGCTCGGACCATAAGGGCTGGATCTTAGTTTAAGGTCTTAGAGCTCGGACCATAAAGGTGGAGGATCTTAGTTTAAGGTCTTAGAGCTCGGACCATAGGGCTAGAGGATCTTAGTTTAAGGTCTTAGAGCTCGGACCATAAGGGCTAGATCTTAGTTTAAGGTCTTAGAGCTCGGACCAGAAGGGGAGATCTTAGTTTAAGGTCTTAGAGCTCGGACCATAAGGAGAGAGATCTTAGTTTAAGGTCTTAGAGCTCGGACCATAAGGAGAGATCTTAGTTTAAGGTCTTAGAGCTCGGACCATAAGGAGAGATCTTAGTTTAAGGTCTTAGAGCTCGGACCATAAAGGGGGGATCTTAGTTTAAGGTCTTAGAGCTCGGACCATAAAGGCTCAAAGCACGCCACATCGTGGTCATATCCCCTGGATATGCGAAGATGCACTGAGGGATAGTGTCAAGAGTGTCGAGGTTTCGCCTGGTCAGAATGGGAGGTGGAAAATGTGAATCATGCGGCCATTCACTCGAGGACCGGGAGCACCGGCGTGACGATATGAGAATACTGCCGACCGTGGCGGAAAAGCAGCATCAACATCGCACCAACCGTTGGTGGAATGAGGCAGCAAACGAGCATCGACCGCTCAATCGCAGGATTTATATCGATTTGCTGCCCGAGGCCATTGGGGGTACCGGCCCGAGTCGGTGGGAGAGCACTGAGGCATTGTGTCCGAACCGTTCACGGGGGCTCCACCCAGGGCGTAGACGATGGGTCCGAATGAAAGGGAGCACGAAGCCTGAAAAGTGGAGGAAACCTGACCAAGCGGATCCTGACCCTCCTGGCAATAAACCAGAGTACTCTTGACACCGGTGGACCACGGCAAGGGGTCGGGGAACACGCCTTGAGGGTGACCTGAAGGCGGCGGATTCCCCAGAGAAGGGGGAATCTCTAAGAGGTGGGGGGCTGGACCCGAAGTTTCAAACATCCGGGCGTTCCTACGTATCCCATAAGGATGGGAATCAAGCCGCACGTAGTTCTTGAAGCGCGGTGCAACACAATCGGGCACCAGCGCGGGGAAGAGTGCGGGTCTGACCCTCGCACACAAAAGGAGCGGCATTTGATATTTCTTGTTTGTCCTTAAAGATGAATGGTTTTTCTTTGTGCGGCGACATGCCCGTGATTGAGAAATCTCTGGCGTCGCCACAATAATCAAGCCATGGAAGGCATTGATGAATGGCGTGGTCATTAACCAGCGCCCAACATGAGTGTCCCCTGAGGAGGACATCACGATGCAGTGCCGTTTCTCGTCGGGCGGCCAAGACGATCACAGTTTACGGTCGTGTGGTAGGACCAGACAACACAGTTTAAGGTCGTGTGGTTCGGACCATGGAGGAACCCGCTTATCGCGGTACGGCGGACACGGCGGAGGTGGGAACATACCCAGCCCTGCGGTCACGCACGATTCCAGGAAAAGAGTCTTGGGATAGGGGTCTGCGTATGTCCATCACCCGAGGGGCAGAGATGCTAGCCTCCAGATATACTGGGCCCAGAACGCAATTGTTCGGGCGACTCCCTCCTCCTTATGGGGACGAGGGTCCAGCTACGCATGGCCCTTAGGGAGGATATCTGCATATATCCTTGGTGCTCAGATCATGGGAGCCTCGAACGACATCATTACCCTGGTTGGTCTGCCTAACGTGTAGAGGCGTACCGGAGGTCGGTATGAAGAGAGTGTCAAGATCCCACTACAACGCACAAAGGCGGAGTGTGATGAGGACTGCGCAACCAATGTTCAGAGCCCGAGAGAGCTGACATGGCGATCAAGGACGTTGCTGACGCATTCGCAACACAACATCCGATCGCGTCAGCCTAAGACGGGGCAAGCAAACGAGCATCAACCGCTCAATCGCAGGATTCATATCGATTTGCGGCCCAAGACCCACCGGTAAATCGACCCGGAGCGGTGGGAGAGCACTGAGGCATCGTACCCAAACCGCTAACGAGGATCCCTTTGAGTGAAGGCTCGAACAAGAGGAAGCGCGAGGCCTGACAAGCAACACAGGACTTGTCGGGATTGAATCTGACACTACAAGTCATAGACCGAAGCACCCAAAACATGTTAACAGATCTCCGGAAAGGGTCGGAGGACTCACCCCGAGAGCAACCGAAGGGGGGCAGATCCCCTCAATCAACCAAGAGACGGGGCTGGACCTGAGACACAAGCGTCCAGGCGGTCCTACGTATCCCATAAGGATGGGAATCAAGCCATACGTAGTTCTGAAAAGGCAGTTTAACGTCATGCAGGACGATGAGGGGTGTGAGGTAGTCCCACACACGGGGGAGGCGTACGGCGCGGCCAGTAGACCGACGTGAATGAGGACATAATCCCCTGCTCACGCGATACGCCTCGCACAAAAAGGAGGGGAACTGGGGCCAGAGGCCCAACACGGGATAGAGATTCCCGGGAAATGGGGCTGGGCCTGAAACATGAATGTCCAGGCGGTCCTACGTATCCCACAAGGATGGGAATCAAGCCATACGTAGTTCTTGAAGTGCAGTTTAACGTCATGCAGGACGATGAGGAAAAAAGAAGGGGGGAGCAGAAGGCATCCCCAAACGTGGGGGGGGCGTACAGCGTGACGAACAAACCGACGTGAATGAGGGCATAGCCCCGCACTCACACCATACGCCGCACACCCCGGGGCAACTGGGCCAAGGGCCCGAGATGGGATGGAAATTCCCGAAGGATGGGGCTGGGCCTGAAACACGAGGGTTCAGGCGGTCCTACGTATCCCATAAGGATGGGAATCAAGCCGCACGTAGTTCTCGAGTGGCAGTTTTACGTCATGCAGGACGAATGCTGAACAGTTTAACGTCTTGTAGCTCGGACGTAGTGCAGTTTAGCGTCATGCGGGACGAAGCACTTGGCAGTTTAACGTCTTGCAGCGCGGACGAATGCTGAACAGTTTAATGTCTTGTAGCCTGGACGAATGCAGTTTAACGTCGTGCAGGACGT
The DNA here is from genome assembly GCA_963277665.1 of Viscum album. NCBI lineage: Eukaryota > Viridiplantae > Streptophyta > Magnoliopsida > Santalales > Viscaceae > Viscum > Viscum album. Next base: position 684,589,708 of record OY728156.1, on the reverse strand, counting down.
GGTGACACTCAGGCAAAGTATTGCTTGAGGAACCTAGCGTTGGTGGGAGGAGTGACACGCTCACCATCCATAGTCGCTAGGGAGTACGCGCCATTGGGATAGACCTTGTGGACAACAAAAGGTCCCTCCCACTTGGGCTCCAACTTGGGCGGCTTCCTGCCGGGGATCATCGGTGCTCTTAGGGCTAGCACTAGATCACCCTGCAGGAAGGAGCGGAGGCGAACCTTCTTATTGAAAGCTCGAGCCATCCTGCTTTGATGCCTCTCCAAGTTGTGCAAAGCGCGAAGTCTATTCTCATCCAGTGCTTCCAACTCGACTAGACGGGCTTCAGCAACTCTGCCCGGCGCTTGCTGGTCGTAGACCGCAGTGCGCAAGGACGGTAACTGGATCTCGATGGGCAGGACGGCCTCAGCTCCATACACCAGGGAATAAGGGGTCATCTGGGTGGAATTGCGAGTCGTCGTCCGATAAGCCCAGAGGGCGTTGGGGAGCTTGTCCGGCCAACTCTTCTTGTTCTGACCAACCATCTTTTGCAGAATGTTAGAGAGGGTTTTGTTAAACGCCTCGATCTGTCCATTCGCCTGCGCATGATAGCGAGATGTATGGTTCGAGCGGATGTTATACTTGGCGTACAACTTCTTCAACTCGGCTGCTCGGAAATTGGTTCTGTTATCCGTGAGGATAGCGTGAGGCACTCCAAATCGATAGATGATGTTGGAGGTCACGAAGTCAGCGATCGAACAGGATTTGACCTCTCTGAGCGGAATCGCTTCTGCCCATTTGGAGAAGAAGTCCGTGGCGGTCAGAATGAACCGGCACTGGCGAGCTGTCGCCGGCGGGTAAGGTCCCACAACGTCCAGTCCCCAGACTGCAAAGGGCCAGGAATACCTTGTGGTATGGAGAGGCTCCGGCGGCCGATGCACAAAGTTCGCATGAACCTGGCACGCATGGCACCTCCTGGCGTACTCGATGCAGTCATGGATCATAGAGGGCCAGAAGTATCCCAACCTCCGAATCTGGTGGGACAGCTTCGGCCCAGTCTGGTGGGCGCCGCATGAACCAGCATGAACCTCTTGCATGACTCGTGGGATCTCAACTCCCTGAAGGCAACGGAGGAGAACACCATCAAATCCGCGTTTGTAGAGGATCTGCTCCAGGCCGGGACTGCTCTGGAGGACGAACTGCGATGCGCGGCGTCGAACTCGCTCGCGCTCGGCCCGATCTGACGGAAGAATGCCATGTTGGAGGTACTCAACCAAAGGCGCCCTCCAATCACGGGTTGATTCGACTGCTATATCTGGGGTACTCGGGGCTCCGGGCATAGGGGCAACCGTGGTGAGGTTACTTACCAACGGGCCGCGATCTTCTTCCGGGATAACGGGAGCGATGAGCCTGCGGCGCGTCACGCGGACGATCAGGTTGTCCTGTTCAGGTTCCGCAAGTGACGCAGCCAGGCTGGCCAAAGCATCTGCTCGACCGTTCTGCGACCGAGGAACATGGACAATTTCCGGCCGAGAAGGGAACCGGGCCATCAGAAGAAGGGTGCACTCCAACAATGGCACAAGTTCCGGCTTCCTGACAACATAGTCGCCATTGATCTGCTTAACGACCAGTTCGGAGTCCCCTTTCACGCACAGACGGGGCACGTCGATCTCGAGAGCCAACTCGAGGCCGGTGATGAGGGCATGGTATTCCGCCTCATTGTTGGTACAGCCCTCTGACAACAGGAAAGAGTATGGCAGCACGGCTCGCTCCGGGGTAATGAAGACGATGCCCAAGCCCACTCTATTGAGCTTAGGATTATCGAGTCTTCTACCGGTGGGGCTCCGGGAGGCACCGTCAAAGTGCATCTGCCAGCATGGATCGGCTCGATCAACCGAGAGAATGGTCTCATCAGGAAAGCCTAGATCCAGCGGCTGATCCGCGGAGGTCGGGTGAGCGGCCAGAAAGTCTGCCAACGCTTGCCCTTTGATGGCCTTCTGAGACACATACCTGATGTCGAACTGCTGGAGAATCACAGCCCACCTCGCTAGACGGCCAGTCAACATAGGTCGGCTCAGGATATATTTCAACGGGTCTACCCGAGAAACCAACTGTACCTCATGGTGCTGCAAGTAGTGCCGTAATTTCTGTACGGCAAATACGAGCGCCAGGCAGCTCTTCTCGATGGGGGAATACCTAACCTCCGCATCGAGGAGCATGCGACTGAGGTAATAGAGGCTATTCTCTGTTCCCTCGTTGTTCTTCTGGGCGAGAAGGGCACCCAGGGACCGTTCCAGGGCTGTCACATAAAGGACCAGCGGCTTTCCGGATACGGGCGGCATCAGGACCGGAGGTTGAAGCAGGTACTGCTTGATTTCCTCGAAAGCGGTCTGACACTCTTTATCCCATACATAGGTGGCACCTTTCTTCATAAGCCGAGAAAAGGGCTTACACTTGCCGGCCAGATTCGCGATGAATCGGCGTATATAGGCTAAGTGGCCTTGGAACCCTTGCAGTTCCCGGACGGTACCCGGGGGAGGCATCTGGCTAATCGCCCTGATTTTCTCTGGGTCGATCTCAATACCCCGGTATCTTACCACAAATCCAAGGAACTTTCCGGAGGTGACCCCAAAGGCACACTTCAACGGGTTCATCTTCAGGTAGCGAGACCGGAGGAAGCTGAACACTTTCTCAAGATCTTTGAGATGGTCCTGACGCTGGCGCGATTTGACAACCAAGTCGTCGACGTAGCATTCCACCAGTGTGCCGAGGATTGGCTTGAATATGCGGTGCATCGCCCGTTGGTAGGTGGCACCTGCATTCTTCAGGCCGAAGGGCATGACCCGGTAGCAAAAGGTACCTTGGGGGGCCCTGAAGGCAGTGAACTCCTCATCCTCAGGGGCCATCCGAATTTGGTTGTATCCGGAGTATCCATCCATGAAGGAGAGGGCTTGGAACCCTGCTGTGGCATCAATCAACAGCTCTGTCACTGGAAGGGGAAAATCATCCTTCGGACAGTGGCGGTTGAGATCGCGGAAGTCGATGCAGACTCTAATATGCCCGTTCTTCTTCCTGACCGGCACAATGTTGGCCAGCCATTTGGGGTACTGAACTTCCCTCACGAAGTTGGCTTTGATAAGCTTGTCAACTTCGGCCTCAACCATGGCACCATGGGATGGGTGCATTTTCCTGGGAGGCTGCTTGAACCCGCGATGGTTCGCCGGGAGACCAAGACGGTGGACGGCTACCTGAGGATCTAGCCCCGGCATCTCGTCATAGCCCCAAGCGAACACATCACGGTGCTGCCTGAGAAAGTCCACGTACTGCTGCCGCTCCTCAGAGGGCATGGCGGCACTAACCAACGTGGGTCTTGGATCGGCCTCGGTTCCAAGGTTCACCTGTATTAACTCATCGACCGTGGCGGGGACGCCCTCCTCAAAGGCTGGGGGTGCGTCTTCCATACCCTCTCCACTCGGGGAGGGATCATCCACGGGAGAGACTGCGTTGGAAACTGCATTGGGGCTACCAGATCCTGCTGGGCCACTGGTGCTGGCGCGGGCGGTCGCGGTCGTCTCATCAGGAGACTCGCGGACCGTCAAGACCATGGCGACGTCCAACCGGTGAATCGGGAGGACGTAAGCGTCATCCAGACTTGCCCAGGGATCGCTTGCAACAGCGACAGGCTCAACCTCACCTGCCAGGATCTGCTTATCCTTGCTCTTGTAATAGTCCGCGTCCAGATAGCGGGCTTCACATGAGGCAAAAGGAGAGGCATCTCCTTGAAGCACGCCTACTCGACCATTAAGGGAGTATTTGAGGCATTGGTGGTATGATGAGGGAACCGCCGCATGAAGGTGAAGCCATGGCCTGCCCATCAATGCGTTATACGCAGTGTCCTGAGAGACTACCATGAATTCGGTGTTGGCAACCAAGTCACCGAACTGGGTCTTCAAACGTATCTTGCCGACCGGGGTTTGCTCGGTGCGGTCGTACCCCTGGATCCTGAGGTCGGAGGGAATCAAGTCATCCTCAGACAACCCCAATATCCGGAGCGTCCGAGTTGGAATCAGGTTAATCCCGGACCCCGTGTCGACAAGACAACGCCGGACTTCAAGGCCATTGAACTGGCCAGTGACATACAGCGGACGGATGTGTCCCTGTATAGGAGGGTCCTCATCCTTACCAGAGAACGAGATAACTGCCTGACATTCGGCGTCCTCGATCGTTTCGGCGTGGAAGGCCTCTGCAGCCGCAACCTCTGTCTCGAACTGGAGGGGGCTCTTCAGGGCTTCAGCGAGTGCCTCGCGCATCTCAGATGACATGCGCAGAGCCTCAAGGATGGAGAGCCTTGCTGGGATGTCGGCCAAGTGCTTCAGGACATCATACTTTTTGGCCAAGCGCGAGCTCCTGGTTGCAGGAGATTGCTCTGCGGTTGGTGGCATGACGGGCCTTACCGGTTGGATCGGCGGCCGACTGGTACTTGGCGCATCTCGCTGTTCACTGGTCGCAGTCCGGGAAATGGTCACCGTACTGGAGTCAGGAGGCCTGGATGGACTTGTGGCAGGGCGGAGCTGGTCGCGACGCGGCTGAGGCGGTTCTGCCCGGTCCCATACCACAAACAGTGGCGGAGGCGAATCCGTCATCCCCGGATGGGGAGCCTGCGCACGTTGAGCTCGATCTTGAGCCTGCCGCCTAGTCTCAGTGGCGTGCACGGCCTGGCCGGAGGTACCGACGGCTGTGCCCCGGCGACTCCTGCTGCTGCGGTTCTTCCGACGGTGGCGACGACCGGGGACACTAGGGAGGTCCACCTGGTGTTCTTCAACGTCGGGAACTGAAAAGGGATTTACCAGCTCGACGGTGTTAACCGAAGCGTACCCAATACCGTCGTCGGACGAATCATCCATCACCGGGCGGATCCGAGGAGGGACCCCCATCTCCGGGGGCATGAAATCGCCGAGAGTACGGGATAGTGGCGGAACTGGCGGGGCGCGCTCTTCCTTCTTGCGCTGCCGCCGTTTGCTCCTCTTGGAGGAGGCAGACTGGGACGACGATGCCGAAGCAGCACCCGCAGGTTCTGGGGGCTCAGGCTGATTCAAGCGCGCACGGATGATTCCCTGGGCGCGAATGGTCGTCTTGCGGGCCATCCAGTTATTATACTTCTGGGACCCGCGGTCGGAGACCAGCTGCCATTCGTCCTCGTTGCCACTATCTTCATCTGATCCCACGAACACGCCCGCCACTTGCGCTGGAGCTGGGCCCAACCTGATTACATTGTTGTTAATCTGGTCTTGGAGCCAGTCCTTGAACACATAGCACCGCTGGATGGTGTGTCCCAGGGCTCGATGGTAAGGGCAGTAGCGGGGGTTATCTGTGAGATGTGCCTCCTCTGGCTTCCAACACTCAGGCAGTCGCACAATCCTCTGCTCCAGGGCGCTCCGGAAATAACCGGGGACCTGATCCTCATGGAATGAGTACGTCAGGTGTCGCGGGCCCCTGGGAGCGCGGTCTTGACGAGGGGCTGGAGGGGCCTGCCGAGGAGGTGGACCCTGATTATCTCGCCTAGGTTGTGGCGGTACATTACGCGGAGGGGCCGGCCGGTTCTGAGGCTGCCGTTGCTGGGCCGGGAACTGAGCCCGTGGAGGCGGATTCCTGTGAGGCTGCGGAGCTGGCCTCACCGGCAGCAGCTCCAACGGCCTGGGAGCCTCTATCTGGGCCACAGCAGCGGGCTCAGCCCTGCTGACTCTCCTTGCAGGAATCATATGAGGCAGCGGGTGTGCCTGGCTGGCCTGTTGCAGGGCTTCCTCAAGACGTTGAGCTTTGTCTGAGAAGTCCCTGAACCCTCCGGGGTAATTCTGAGTGATCAGGGAAGGGACCAGCTCGGTCTTGACGTTCCCGACGCACATTGTCAGCAACTGCTCCTGAGTCAATGGCATGTCAAGGGAATACGTGAGACCCTTCCATCGGGCGACGAAGTCCGCGACTCGCTCATCAGGCCTCTGCTTGCACTTGAAGAGGTCTGCGATACTCGTCTTCCGGGTCGTGGAACTGAACTGGTAGAGGAACTGTCTACGGAGGTCCTCCCAGTTGGTTACCGACCCGACGGGGAGCTGGCTGTACCAGACAAATGCTGGCCCTTCCAGTGTCTGGACAAAGCAGCGAAGCTTAGCGGCCTCTTGCTGCGCCGGAGTCCCCAACATAGGCCCGCACCTCGAGTTGAAATGGGCCAAATGCTGTGGCGGATCTCCGGTCCCGTTGAAGGGGGCGAAAGTGGGATTCCCGAATCCCGGAGGCGCCGGCATGTCATCCACCCATGCTGGGTATGGCTTGCCGTCCGGTGGGATCGCCACCTGCCGAGTCTCCAAGGCTTCCAAGCGGGCAATGAGTGCCGCCATCGGATCGTCCGGACATGGGTTCCAGTCCTGGCGAGGATCTCTAACCACGAGCGCATTGCATGGCCCTTCAATCGGGTCGTCGACCGGATCGTCGAACTCGGCAGCTCGTGGGATGGCTGGCGGAGCGGCCCTTGGGGCAGCGGGAGGAATCCGAGCGGGATCTCTCGGGTAGTCACGCCGCTCGGGAGGGTGTGGTGAAACATACCGCGCCCTCTTGCCGTAGGCAATGGCCTCTCTCCTGTCGGCGAACACGGCGTAATCACGGTTGCCCGGGAGAGTCTCATCGAGGGGTGGTTGTTCCGGTCCCTGCTGTCCTGGCCTGGGATCACCGTAGTCAGGCCGCCGTTCTGCAGCGCGCTCGGCGAGGAGCTGGTCAACCAGCCTCTTCTGTTCGGCGAGCTGCTGACGTAGCGTAGCCTTCTCGGGATCCTCCTCTGCCCTCCGCATGGAGGCAGATGGGTCGGCGGGCCTTATAGCCTCGCTGTGCTCTTTTCCTTTGCTGACGTTTCGGCTCAACGTCAGTGCTTCAGTGGGTGCGGGGAGCCCCAGGAGGTTCCTCTGATGACGAGTAACTCTCACTGATGGGTCTGACGACGGCTTGTCTTCGGGGGGGAAGCCCCCGTCGAGAAGTTCCAAGTCGTTCCCCTCTCCCGACAGGTCAGCCATATTGACCGTTCCTGTCCCTGGGGATGTACCCTCAGGGCCACCCAACGAATCGGGCTGTCGGCGAATCACACTGAAGCGTAGGGCAGCGTACTGCCCCCATCCACGGATATACACGTGGGGAGTGGCTTCCTCGATAACTTTGCGGAGTACTTGAAAGCACTCAACGCATCGTTGTTGGAGGGCCTCGTGGTGCCCAAATGACCCGGGGTGCCGAACCGCGGGGAGCATGGCCAGGTCAATTTGACGGCACTGCTCACCAATATCCTCCAGGTGTAGTTGACTCCCGGGGTATGGCATTTGTAGGTAGTGAAGACGGGAGTGAGTCTCCCGGAGAGTTCGGCGGAAGCACTCGAACTCATCCGGGGTGAGCGATTCGGGTGCATCAAAGCCCGGTCCTGCGACTGGCCAAAACTTCTCAGGGAAGTGGCCCTCTGCAAGGACGGTCCAGAAGCTCCACGACTCAAACTCGGGACCCAGATCTCCTCGGTCCTCTTCCATGGCTGGGAACGGACGGGGAACTGGTAGTGGTGCCGAGGCGGGCCGTCGGGCCGACGGGCTGGCCGGCGGTGAATACGGCGAGCAGGCCGATTGGCCTCCATATCCCGGGCCTCCCCCTGAGGGTGGCGGTGCCCCAGCTACCACATCACGATAGGACGGGCCGGCGAGCGAACATCCTGCCGTAGCATCGGTGCTCGCCGAGGGCGCACCAGATCGTGGTTCGACCGTCGGTCCCCAGAAAAAGTCTCCGGCTTCTCTGATCGAGACGGAAGGCACTTCCGGAGGGGCCGGTACCAACCGCAAGTTTGATCCTTGGGGGTCTACCAGGCCCTCGTTACTCCGGATATACCTTCGGAGAGACGCGGGGATCACATCGATCTCGCTCTCGGGGAGCACGAGGCTGACGTGCCGCATTCCTACCCCTGCCCTTGACTGGCGGGATTGGGGAAGGGGCTCTGTCGCCGAATCGTACTCTGCCTCTGAGTCAGAGAAGCAAACCGGTCGGATCTCTGTCCGGAACTCCGCAACATTCTTCCCTCGGCGTCGAAGCCTTGCCTTCCTGCCCCTGGGTGGTTCTTCGGGGCAGGGCTGATCTCTGTCCTGGCGTCCTCCGGCCGCACTGGTGCTGGGGCCGAGAGGACTGGGAACCAAGGTGCGAGGGGCACCGGGACAGATATCAAAGGGGACGCGGGGAGAGATGATTCCGGGCAGGCCTCCGGGCCGGGATCGGAAGGTGGGATGACCCACGCCTCCTGGATCGGCCACACAGAGTAGATCCTGCCGGTGAATAGCGCTACCGCGAGGTGGTCCGCGGTGGCTACTGCCAGTGCCAGCAACCGGGAGAGTCAACCCAACCTGCCTTTGGGGCGGTCGGGGCCTCGATCCGGGTCGGGCATAGGAGTTCCCCCGCTCAGGATGCACAGAGGCCTGGCGACTGGAGCCAGCAGTGGCTTGGGCCAATGCGGCCGCTGTTGCTAGAGCCCCAAGGTGGGCATCCTCTTCCGCTCGTGCCCGACGTTGGCGTCGAGACAGACGAGCCGGGATGAGCGGCGCGGGCAGGTGGAGAGCCTGTTCCTCGACTTGAGGGGCCTGGCGGCGATGTCGCCGTGGCCTGGCGGGAGCCCTTATCGTGGATCCCTGGAGCGGACCTCGGATAGGGTGATCCTGGGCATCTCCCACCTCATCCGCATAAGGAAGGGAACTGTCAGAGCGCTCCGGGGATAAACTCCCGAAGCGGTTGGACGTTGAGGTAGGCAGCGGTGCCTCCCTGCGCGGCCCTCGGGGGCGGCGGTGGTGGCGAGGCGCAGCCTCCTCAAGGTCCAGGCGAGCCATTTCCCTAGTGGGGATGACTCCCTCTTCCTCGTATCTCCGCACCAGGGTGTTGATCACCCTTCTCTGGATGACCTCCGAGGGGGAGAGAGGGCGTGGTCGTCCCGCAATTGCGGCTGCTGGGACGGCTGCGGAACGGGCGGGACCGCGCGGAGCAGCCGCGTCGGTGTTTCCCCTGTCCCTGCGCCAGTGGGCGGGTGGCGTTCGGGCACTAGATCGGGCGACCTGATTTCTGCAAGCAGGGAGAATGACCCATTAATACTGACAGGAAAAAGGAATCGACAACCAACCATTAGCGCCACGACGCCTTCCGTGGGGGGAACCCAGGCCCTCGACGTTGCGAGACGGAGTGCCCGATGTCCCTTCCCCAGCCCCTGGCGGGTAAGACTGAATGCTTGGCCAGGCAACACGCCGGTCTTCCAACACCTCTGAAAGCCATCGGTCTTCGTATCGAGGAGAAGAGATTCACGTCGGGTTCACCATTTTTCTGTTTCGGTGCGGATGTGCGTCGGGTTACGCTGTTCCGCCAGGACGCGTTCGCGCGTGCACCCGTCAACCCGAGGGGATGGGCGCGCGGCTTGTGGTCCCGCAGTCCCGCTTTCCAAGGGCGGGCGGCATCCGTCCCTTATTCAGGGGCGTCTGCTCCTTGATCGAAACCGGGATGATGGGATGTCGGCTTCTCCTTCCTTGGACGTCTCCTCGGAACTTGTCGCCTAATCCGGGTCTCCCTCATAGACTTAAGAATGTTCGTGAATCTCGTTCCCGGCGCCATATCTTCATGGACACCGGTTAATTACGCTGCTTCCGCCCGGACGTTCCAAGGAGTCTGGGCGGGGCAGCAACCTGCGGTGAGAAGGCCGGGTGGCTCTGGGTGCTGGGGGCGTGTCGTAACACTGCGGCTCTGCACATCTGTCTTCCGTCCCTAATAGGGCTTCTCGAAGGCATGACGGCCTGAGGCATCCCGTACTAGGTGCGGGGAACTGTGTCACCTGAGGTTTTCCTCAGCTTCCCATGTTTGACACGGGGTATGCCGCGAGTTTAACGTCCAGCGGGGACGGCATCGGACCGATCAACACGAAAAGTGGATCAGATGACGGAACCCCTTTGCGGGGAACCTCCGACGCTGGGGCCAGCACATGGGCGGCATCCCAAGTAACGTGGAGTGGAGTGAAGTGGCATGACCCCACCGGGATGTGGCGGCCCGGGTAAGGATCAGGATGGATGATGAAGTGAAGAGCTTGGACCCCAGAGGGGCTTCCTACGTACCGCGCGTTAACACGGATCAAAGTCAACGTAGTTCGGGTATACAGTTTAACGTCATGCTGGACGTCGGCAAGCCGACTCACGAAGAGGTCGAGGCCGCCGGGCGGAGGATTGAACCGAACCACCTCGCACGGAGGGGGGATGGAACGGCCGGGTGGATCACAGTTTCACGTCATGCTGGACGATAAAAGGGGAAATGGAAAAGGGGGGCTGTGGGGAGGCACAGTGGAGATACACACGGGCAGTCTCCCACAGGGGCGGATTCATAGGTGAATCGACGCAAGCGTGAACCCTGGAGGGGTCCACTGATGGACGAACCGACGTAAATACGACCGGGACGACCAGGTGGTGGGCTTGAACCTCGGGGAGGCTTCCTACGTACCCTGTATAGGAGACAGGGATCAAAGTCCACGTAGTTCATTCTGTCAGGACTTACGCACTTGGGGCAGCCCGGATACTGCAAAACTCAGTTGGAAGGGACTTGGACCGAAAGCAAAAGACACCTCGATCCCAGTCAGACCCTCTACTGGCTTCGGCAGTGGGGAGGTGCAATGGAGATACACATGTGCAGCCTCCCACGAGAAACTAGGGGTTTGTAATACCCTGCCCCCGTAGGGAAAAGCCACTCCCATTAAATCGTCCCAAAAGGGGGACAATCCCGACATCCCTGCAGAGACGAGCGGGTGGGGGCCACGTCCAAACCGGGGGAGACCCTGCGTGCGGAGCACGGGATCAGGTTGCGGACGGTTTAGCGTCTTGCCAGACGAAGTACAGTTTAACGTCATGTGTTGAGGACGAAGCGGACGGTTTAACGTCTTGCCGGACGAAGTACAGTTTAACGTCATGTGTTGAGGACGAGGCACTTGGCAGTTTAACGTCTTGCAGCACGGACGATGGGGGCTAGGCAGTTTAATGTCGTGCAGCTTGGACGGGTGTGCAGTTTAACGTCATGCTGGGCATAGGTTGCCGGACGAAGCACTTGGCAGTTTAACGTCTTGCAGCGCGGACGATGTACAGTTTAACGTCGTGCAGGACGTATATGCAGTTTAACGTCATGCTGGACGAGTATGCAGTTTAACGTCATGCTGGACATAGGTGCGTGTCACTTCGCGCAAGCCTGGAGGGCCGCACGGGAAGACAACGCACGGTGCGGGCACCCGGGATGAGAATCATCGGGTGCCACACAGGCGGGTACCCTTAGGAGGTCAACGGGGACGACCCTGGCAGATTGCGCGCAAAAAGGAAGCTTTGCGCGCAATACTGCGGGCCGGCGCGCAATCGGGGCGGCTGGCGTGCAATTGGGCCAGCGCCTTGCGCGCGGATGCTTGAGATTGCTCACACCGGGCTTCGGATAGCGCGCGGGGGCAACGGCTCATTCTAATGAATGGCCACTTGAAAGAAGGGGGGGTGCGCGCAATCAGGCCGGATTGCGCGCACCCCGGGGGCAATTGCGCGCAAGCGGGTTCTTTTGCGCGCAAAGGCCTTAGGGTGAATGTTTAGTCAAATGAAAGGAGCCAGCGGGGATTGCGCGCGAAGGCGGACCCCGAGGCTTTCTTGCGCGAAAGAAAGGAGGTTACCTGAAGTTCGTCATTGCGCGCGGAAGGGGTTGAATTGCGCGCACGGGAGACGTTTCGACTTCCAGCAACCTTTGAAACGTTGGGGGTCGCCTTGTATTTATAGGCAACCCCGGGCGCAGAATCCAGGGTGCGAGCGCGAAATTCCCCCCGCGGGCGCGGAATCGGGCGCGGCGCGCAAGGGAGTCGCGCGGACCCGCGGCGCGCAAAATTGCGCGCCGGACCGGCGCATTGCGCGCATCCCGGGGGGTTTGCGCGCGGAACATCACCTTTGCGCGCGGGCCTCTGAAATTCCGCGCAAGGCCTCCGGGCCCTCCGAAACATCCTTCCGACTCCAAATATGACCTCGCTTTCCGCATCCGGAGCTTCGTTTGGGAACAACGGACTTTTCCGGCGTCTACAATCATATTAGGGGAAAACACATCATAGATCGGGAAGAGGGGTTCCTACATCCATGATTTTTTTAGTGTGGGGATTAGACTAAACTCCCAGATCTAGTTGATGTTGTTTGAATGCTTATCTCGGTAAGGCCTTTGTCAAAATGTATGGAACCTATAGTTTTATAGTCACATACTCCAACTTCACAGGCCCTTGCTCCACCTTCTCCTTAATAAAATGATACTTTATTTAAATTTTCTTTTTCTTGACTAGATTTTTGCTGATATTTATAAAACTTGAATTATCATAATGGATTCTGATTAGATACTTCTTTTCAACTCTCATATCATCAATATACTTATTTGTCCACAATAAATTCATGCTCGCTTGAGTAGCCACAATATATTCATATTCTATAGTGATCAATGAAATACAATATTGTTTTTTAATTAGCCAATAAATACATAACCCATCAAGATAGAATGCACAACTTGAGGTTGATTTTCTATCATATGCTAAACTGGCCCAATATGCATCTGTATAGCCTAATAACTCTTGTTAATATTTTTCATTATACATCAAACTGAAATCCACCATTCCATTGATATACTGAATTATTATTTTTACTGCAAGAAAGTGGATTTCCTTGGGATTTATTTGATATATTTCTACTTGTCATGATGTAAAAATAATATCAGGTATTTTTTCTATCAAGTAAAATAGATTGTCAATGATTTACCTGTATTCTGTGACATTAGTTGCATTGCCTTCATCATCCCATGAAAGTTTCATTCGGGAATCCATTAAAGATGTCATATCCTTGGAATTATCCATTTAAAATATTCTCAAAACCTCCTTATAATATTTATATTAATAAATGGATGTTTTTTTGTTTCCCTATGTCACCTATAAACCAAGGAAAGTTCTTGTTCACCAATCATTGATATTTAAAATTCACTTTTCATTAATTCTGAGAACTGATTGCATTTTTCTTCATCTGATCCATCAAATATTATGTAATCAACATATACCAACACCATCATCCTTTGATTACTTTCATTGTTGACATTAAAATTGTAATTAACTCTATTATGATGAAAATTGGGCTTCTTTAAAAGATTATATATCCATGAATACCATGTGTTTGGTTCTTGCTTCAGTGCATATAATGTCTTCTTTAGCCGAAAAACTTTGTTCTCATCTTCATGTATGATAAAACCATCTAGCTTATCAATATAAACTTCTTCTTCTAGATTCCCATTCAAAAATGTTTACTTAACATCCATCTGGAAAACTTTGAACATTATTTTCACTGCTATGGACAAGAATAATCTAATTGTTTTTATCCTTGCAATAGGTACAAATGTTTCATCAATATCGATAAGCTCTATTTGGTAGTACACATTGAACTCTAATTGTGATTTTTTTTTTGAATTACTATAACATCTTCATTCATCTTGTCACAAAATACCTATTTAGTCCCAATGATATTCTTATCTATAGGCCTCAAAATAATCTCTCATGTTTTATTATTTTTAATTTGGTCAAGCTCTTCATTCATATCCTAGACCCAATTCGTATCTATAGATACTTCTTAAAAACATTTAGGCTATACCTATAATAAAAATGATGATTGTTGTAAAGTCTTCATCCTCCTTGTCTGCATTAGTGTTTTCTGATCACCAATTATGTTTTTTCTATCAATGTCATCCTTTGGAACTATAACATCCCTTGATCTTCTTATCTCTTCATCACTATCCTCTTGTGATTGATCATGTATTTTTTGAATATTCTACTCATTCTATACTATAGTTACATCATTACTTTAAACTACCTTTAACATCCTATTATTAAATCATTTATATGCTTTGATTTTCTTTGAGTATCCAATAAATATACCTTAATCTCTATAGGATTCAAACTTCGTGTGTTTATCCTTATTGATAATGAAATACTTACTTCTAAAGACTCAAAAGTACACCAATGTTGGATTATTTCCATACCATATCTCATATGGAGTCTTCTCTTATTTTGTAAATAATAACACTCTATTTTATGTGTAGATTGACTTTATCACTGCTTCTTTCTAAAACTTCTATGGAATGTATTTCTCTATGATCGTTGTTCTATCCATATTTTTTAATAATTTGATTTATTCTCTCAACTAATCCATTTTGATTTGGAGTTCTTACTACTGAAACTTGGTTCCTTATCCCATGTTTCTCAATAAAATTATTCACTTGGCTATTTGTGAACTTTGTTCGATTTTCTCTTCAGATCTTCTAGACTTTTTAACATAGAATCTTTTCAAATTCCCTTTGATAAGTTGTTATGAAACTGAACACCTCGTATTTGTGATTGATGACTGAAACCCATGAAATTCTTCTAAAACCATCAATAAATACCCGAATGTCCTGAAGGCCTTCATTTTTATTGATTTTTGAAAACCCCCTTTTAAGGGATGAGGGGGAACCCTTACAAGGCCGGTAGGCTAAAATCATCAATGAAGAGAACATAATATATCATCCCATCAATAGATCCTGGTGAAATAGGTCATCACACATAAATATGAACCAACGCAAGCACTTTTTTTGACCTTTTCTCTTTTTCTTTATATTTCTTTCAAATTCTCTTGGCTTGTTGACAAACATCACATGTATGAGTACGATCACACAATAACCTAGGGAGGTATCGAGAAGCATCACATTTCACTAGATATTCCAAGGAAGTTTGGATCAAGTGACTAAGATGGTTATACCATAACTTTTTTTCTTCTTCCTTGGACAGAAATCACATATATTATTCTCCACTCACAAGGTAGAGATTCCCTTTTGTATGATTTCCCTACAAAACAACTCCACCATCTTTTTCCTTGATGACACATAATTTCTTGGAAAAGCATATAGAATTTCTTGAATCACATAATTGTCCAACACTTAGTAAGTTTTGATTGAGACCTTTAATAACCAAGATATCTACACGTCTCATGTCTTTTCCCCCAAAATTTTATTTTCCTCAGATAATAACTAGTACCCAACTTGTGCACTTTCACAACATGATCATTTGATTATGAATTTTCATACACACGCTAAGAAAATTATGGTAATGATATATGAAATTTGTGTCACTCGTTGGGATAGTGGGGGGAAATTGAAAAAAGAAATAAAGTGAGTGGGCTACACATAACACATGGAAATAGAGTGAATATTGGTGATGAAAAATATAGGTGGAAGCATTCCATATAACTATTGATGTGAATTTTTGTGCACAAGTGTATATAAATAAAATCATTGTATGAATAAAGTATGTATAGAAGTGTGATTTCAAAGAATATAGCTGGAACCATTCAATAAAACTATAGATGTGAATTTATGTTTACAAGTGTATATAGATTAAATCAATGTTTGCATAAAGCATAAAGGACTAACACCCTATCATCTAGGGGATTATTGACTTCTATAGGTGAAGGTCCTTCACCCCATCATTTGGGGGAGTACTGACTCTGACTATAGCATGGAGGACTCACACCTCATCAAGAAGTAAGGGAGTACTAACCCCATACCTAAACTACTCGATACAGTCTCATTGTCCAAAATAGTAGAGTATTAAATCTATGATTAATGTTTACCTTGACATCAAAATTTCACTATAGGAGTACCTAAACCCAATGTTTTCTTTGAATGTCTTGACCAAACTCTATCACCCATTTCACAGAGCTAAGATACATGACCAGAACAATATGCCTTGTTAATGGCCTCTCATAACTATGAGAATTGTTCAATTGTGATATATATGAAAATTCAATTATAACAATCAAATAGAAAATTATCATATGATTAATATAAATTTATTTACAACAAATAAAAATGATTGTTTCCATTACATTAGCATAAGGCCTAATATATTATTGTATGTTTACCTCTAATATTAGCATATTAGATTGGAAATTTGTGTTAATATACTTGTCAGTATATTAAAAAAACATAATATTTGTGGGTGTATGATATTCTCATTCACCATTCATATTGTGGGCATGAAATATTATATTTGTCAGACTAATTACACCGAAAAATTGAAAGTACAGAAATGTTGATTACAGTTTTTAAACATTTAATGAAATTTAATTTGCATTTCAATAATAATGACATTTCAAAATTCAAATAATAATAATGGAATAAGAAATTTCAAACTTCATACTTTAAAAATTGATTTACCATTAACATTTATAATCATTTCCAGCTAGCCCCATCAATAAAAATGAATAGTATAATCAGTGAAAATGAAATATCACAAACAAATGCATTGTATAATTAGTGAAAATGAAATATCACAAACGGCTTTGATCATAACCACAAAACTGCCCAAAAAATTCCAAATAATTACAAATATAGATCCAATTTTTAATTTGGATTCTCAAAAGTGAAATATAGCAAGTTCCATCAGCATCGCTCATTTGGGGAAATAATCCTCGTGTCTCACCTTCAGAAATAATGATTTCTTACCCCAAAAAATTTGAATGTGAATGAAGGGAAGATTTCTGCAGTCAAGCTGAAAGACTTTAATATGAAAACATAGTAGAAAATGGGAGAAAATATAGCATTAGTTCATATATAGAACCTACTCTAGTGCTCAATAGATCCGGACCACTGAACCTATATATCCATCATTGTAATTTGATATCCCAAATTTTCTAATAAGTATAGGCAGAGTGTCATATGTAGCACCCACTCATGGAATCCAATATTTGCATCCTCACCTCATCTAGTATTTTAAAATAAAGGAGGACATCCGAAAATACTTTAACAGTTCCTAGAATCCCTTATTCTATGAGAAATATTGAAACCCCCATTTGTTTCACCCGATTCCAGAGATAATGGGCCCTTAAGAAATAGACTTCAAAAAAATCAGAAGATGGAATTATTTAAAAAATAAATAAAATGAAAAACCACATATTCAAGCTCTCCTTTTATTTCCCAATTAAACTCATGAGTATGCACCTGACTTAGGAAATAGGAATCCCATGTTACACGGTATGGGGTTGTAAAGACATAGAGATCCATAAATGTCCCACTATGGGCCTTGCTAACCTACTCAAGAGATAAAATGGAGTTTTAAGTCAATAACAGTTAAAACATTTATACAGTTAATAATAGTTAAAACATATATACAGTTAAAACACATATACATTGTCTTCACACATAATTGGTAAGATATATAATTCACATAGCCACTAATAACTAGTTTAATATAATGAAAGTGAATAGAAACACATAACAGGAAAGAGAATATTATGTTAATCATGTTTCTATAATTGTGATTGCAAGCTGAAAATACTAGAAAATGGAGCATAAATAAACAATGAAATTGGATTCAAACACATATACAAAAGGAATACAATATAAAACACACATATGATTATTATATGGGGTTTTATTAACAAATATACATATGGAGAATAAAATTTATCATAACACATATGTATGGTATTATACCGTACAGTTAACATGAATATAGAGATCAAACAAATATGCAGTTTGTAATGTTAACTGAAGGGGTGAGACATAATGCAAAAACATTAAAGAGGTATTATAACAAGTTAAGTCATACTAACAGTGGTATATGTCTCTATATTGAGTTTTTCATAGATTCAAATTATGGAAACATAAGATAACATACTGCATGGGTGAGATTTCTGTGAGAAAAATGAATGGACACATATTGAGTTATATAGAAAAATGACATACTCTTTAAATACCTTTGACAGACATAAACGACAGAGTAATAATTTAAATGAATTGGTTTATTAGGCCTTGTTCTTTGAGGAGAAGAAACATGTATTAGAAAGGGGTGATTCTTTAAACTTATTTATTTGTATCAATATTCTACATGTTGGTTCCTTCGTACTCCACATTCCCTTTGATAACATGAAATATGATCTCAATGTATTTCTTATGAGAGTATTTTAGCAGACTTTTCAAGAGTTTAATATCACTAAAGTTATTAGAAAATATCATCATATGTTGTTTCACTTCATCAATAATATCTTTGAACTGCTCATTTATCCATAAAAGTTCAATATATTAATTGGTTACTAAGATATAAACTTATTATGTCGTATTGAGAGATATATTAAACTATTTTTACTAATATGACCTAGACATTTATTTATAATAATTAATGGCCCATAACTTGTGGACATTCAATCCACTACATCACCAAACCAGTCCACATTAGAAAATAATGGCAATTAATAATACTTTTAAGCATCAATGAAAAATACAAATATGATAGGACCTTTGAATTATGTCATGGTCTCTTTCACTACTATGACATGCTACTCCTTTATATTACTTTGGATATGGGTTTCCAAATATGTAGAATAAACAATATCCAATGGCATTACTGTCAAAAATAAAAACACCCCTTTATTCTTGTATACAATTTTGTATCTTTATATTTTCCATCCACATACTTCCCAATCATGGTTTTAACACAATCTTAGTTGACATTGGTTTATATTCATTCATACCCAACATCTTTAGTATCTCTATTACATATATAAATTTAAGGACTATGGAGTATTTCTCTTTCTGAACAACTTGGAGCCCTATAATGTACGTGAGTTCAAAAATTACATATATTTCAAATTAAGACCACATTATATATAAAAACTCTTCCATATATCTCTACATACACCTAGAAACTATTATTTCTTCTATAGAAATCAGAATGAATTTTTCTACCCTATAAATCTTCACATATAGGTGGTGATTAGCATCACCCCTTTTGAATTCCATCATCATTAAATACTATTATTATATGGGATTTTATTAACACATATACAGAAGTAGAATAAAATTTATTATACCAGCATCAATTTTTTGGCATGATTTTTACTTCCATATTAGCAAGAATTTGTGAAATTATTTACATCATGAAATCCATAATATGATTCCACATGATTGTCACTTCCATATTAGCAAGAATATGTTCTATTATTTGTATTATGAAATCCAAAATATATGTACATATATATCAATATGTAAAGGGTGTATCATGAATTAAATATCCTCCAATACATTAGGTAATGATTTTTACATCTGATGAGATTACCATTTTTATGGTACTGAGGTTAAAACCCAATATAATTTTCACATAGGGCATGGGAGTAGAAAAAAATAAGATGTGTTTTAGTACTAAGTAGTAAACCCAATCCATTATTCTTATTGTATTTTTATGTAAACCAAATCATCTATTATAGGAAAAAATTCTCTATGAGCAATCATTTTTGAAAAATCTATGGGAAAATACAATATTGGAATAGTAATAATGTTTTTAATACAGTTATTTTACACCAACATCCAAGAAGTCACAAACTAAAAAAAAGAGATAGAGAAGGAATATAAGTTATTATCTATGTGTAAAGATTTACCTCTTGAAATTAAGATATATCATAGAGAAGATAGCAGTCCCAAAAATAAGTCCTTGCTGAAATCCCACGAAGCAGTAGAAAAACCATAAAGGGGAAGAGAGTTGAATTTCAGGAAACCATACATGTTGTGTAGAGATAAACAAAGAATTTTTTAACAAATATAAAAATATGATAATTTTTCAAGAATAATACCTTTAATGTTTCCATCACCTAGAATAAAAACCCTTTCCCATAGAATAACCATAGCTCCAAGTTAGCCTAACACCAAGAGGAAGTATCCATCAAAGTAGTTTGATGACACAAAGGCTTGGGGAATCCCTTCCACATGATAAAACTATAGGAAAGGAAGAAATGATCATCTTGTAAATTAATACATTGACATATATAAATTCTTTAATGGAAACTCACATAGATCCCCCTACTAATGAAAATTTCTCAAGAATAATACCTTTCATGATTCCATCACCTGGAATAAAAACCCTTTCACTTGGTGAAACCATGGCTCCAAGTTGCTCAGACACCTAGAGGAAGTATCCATCAAAGTGGTTTGATGAGACAAAGGAATGGGGAATCCCTTGCACCTGAGAAAACCATAGGAAAGGCAGAATATTCATACCAATTTGGAAGAAAATATGGATATATGAAAAAATTAGAAAAAAACATATAAACCTATTAACCCTCTTATAATAAAAAAAATACATAACAAAATAGTGAAATACCTTAAGTCAGGGGTGTTATATCCTCACTCACATGTTGATGAAATTTTTAGTACCAACTCCTTAGATTTATATTTTAACATAATGGATACTAAAACATATATTTTGTTAAAACACTATAATACACATTGAATGTAAAACACACTAAATGTAAAGAACTCATATTATAAAAGAAACCGTTCATATGGAATCACTTACCTATATCTCCCCCACACACATTTGAAACAAACTACTTAAGATATAAATTAAAAACATTATGAAAACCAAACATTTAAAATCATCACATATTCTTCCATCATGTGGGGGATTAATTTAAAAATATATAAAGATAAAGAAAAAAGTGTCTAAGTGATAACATCAATATCAATACATGCCAATAAAAAGATAAGTAACATCGAAAAGGAAACATGATATGATTCTCTTCTTTAATCACACAAAGTATAAAAACTCAAAACATGTGATATAGATAAAGAGGTAAAAACCATTCATGGAAAACAAAACCAAGGGAAATCTTAGACGTACAAGGGGAGTCTCATTGATTACCTTTTCCATCCAGCCATAGTAATGATCTAAATTTAGGTCATGGAATGAAAGTTTCAAAGAGGTAAAATGATGTGATATGTACAGAAAATCAGAAATCGTCATCAACTCCAATAACTCTATAAATACTCATCAAATTGGGAAATAGGACAATATTCATGAAGATAATAGGTGTACCTATATGGAATAAAAGTTGGACCTGTTTGAAAAAAAAATTATGAACAAATTAGAAAAAAATGAACATATTAACCCACTTATAATAAAAAACATAATAAAATAGTGAAATAACTTAAGCCAAGGGTGTTACATCCTCTCATTGATTCCCTATTCCAGCCAGCTGCATTAATGTTCTGCATTCATAGCTTGGAAAGGAAGTTTCAAAGAGGGAAAATGATGTGAAATAAGTACGCACAGTAACTCCATTAATCCTTAATTTTCAATGTTCAAAGACATAAAAACCCAAATCAAATTCTATAACTCATATTATCAGAATCTGCCGAAAGTATTAGGGATTTTGGATTCCAATCAAGCTCTTCATAATGATCCTATAACGCAACCATTTGTGGAGCTTTACGATGCAGATCAGAATGCATTCTTCCTAGAATTTTCCCGGGTGATGGAGAAGATCAACCACCTCAACATCACCATTGAAAAGCGTGGTGATATCCACCATAAGAGTGATGTTTTCAATAGTATGAAATTTTGATATTTTGATACCATCAATGGTTGTAGATATTGGAAAGAGGGATATGCTAGGGTTGGAAAGAGGGAGACTCTAGGGTTGGAAGGGATAACTGGGGGAGAGTATTCAGGCTTGATGGAATGGAAATAGAAGCCAAATAGGGGAACATAAGAAGGAAAAAAGTAAGTAAAATGTTACTGGAGAAGTATGGGTAGTCGATGGGAAGACGATACACCTTTAGGGGAGGGGTGCTGAGAAGAGGTGGAGGTGTAGTCGGAGGTCATGGAGGAGGCAAGTATGGAGTCGGAGAGGGAGCTAGAGGTGGAGAGGGGAGCCTGGGAGGATAGGGAGCTAGAGGTGAGGTGGAGAAAAAGAGGGGAAGATGGGAGGGATATGGGAATCAGGAGGGTCGGGAGGGGAATAGAGAAACTAGAAAGCGCGGCGAGGTAGCCACGGTAGAAAAAACAGAGGAGGTGATGATGTGGAAGAGAAATTAAATTCTATAGTGTAGATAATGGATATTCAAGGGATGGTGTAAACGTGTGGGTGATTCAGGGGTGACTAGTTTAGCATATGAATGTCATGATCTTTGAGCACATGACTTGTATGGTTGTGTCTGTATAACAGATGTGAGTGTGGTCTCTTTTCTACAGTCCCTAAAGTTGTACTACTTCTAGAACATAATTGATCTTACCATGTATGCACTAGGCAACAACCACACGAAGAACAGGAAGCATGAGGCATTGAACTCGCCCAGTGCTGTGAGGAGAAACTCATTAACCTAAACATCAGCCAGTGCATGACCCTCTCCCCGCTAGCTATCCAGGCGATGTGAAACTCCTTCCCAGCTCCCCACACCTACCTAGACTGCTACTCCCTCATCATGATAAGCTTACTAAACTTGGAATTAGTGCACCGTACGTGTGTAGTGTAGGAGTAGGCCCATCAAGCCCCTTCCATGCTCGCCCACACTGCCCAAGGGAACTAACTGGGCCATCCTAACTCGGATCCTTTGAGAGGTTATTTGTATGTGTTGTGTTGTGTTGTTATCTACCTGTGTAATTGAAATAAAAAACATAAAATTAAGATATAAGGAATAATATAAATAATATAAATATATGATACAATACATGCACCTTTTATTAGTAGAATATCATACACAGTTCTGGTCGTGTTTTGGTTGTGTTTGAATAGCACACTGGAAGCACAAAATAGCCACAGTTGGCATTTCTAGAGCCTGCAAAAGTTTAACAAATTGCCTCAATCGAGTAAAAGAGTAGGTACTTGAAACAACAAAATATAACCACAACATACCTTATAGACATTTCTAATTCTTAGGTAGGAATCACGAAATGTAGGTTTCATCTTTACAGCTTCCTCGATGAAAGAAATTAGTAGGAAGGAAGAAAAAATAAAAAATGGGAAAGGTAACCAAAGTCACAAAATGGGGGTGTAGAGGGAAGTGTCCAGTTGTTAAGAAGAAACATTATATATAGTGGCTCATTAATGCATACAAACAAGATAAACTGGCATACTCCTCATCTACCCATACTCCACTTCTATTTCCATACACATCTGCAGGTCATAAATCAATTAATTTAATTCTGTTGACTGGGGAAAAGGATGCAAAGTTGTGCATGATAAATGGGTTTACAATTTCATTATTTATGTAATAATGTATACAATATTATATTTATTTCCATGTATACATTAATCTAAAACAATGAGAATATGATGACACAAAGCAATTATAAATCACTTATAATAAGTACTGGTTGATGACAAATAACCTATCCATTAAAGGTTTCCATCCATCAGCTTGGACCTCAGAATCTGTTCATACTGAAGAAGCTTCAGAATCCATAGTAATCTAAACAAACATGTTGTGTGACAATTATTGAAGGATTATAAAACTCAAAAGCAGTATAAAGATGTAGGTGGATATGAACCAAAATACAAATACAGGAGTAGATGAAAAAGAAGGCTCCAATTAAACCTATGAATGGGTGAAACAATTTGTTTCTAAGTTGGATGTTCAACAATTCAAATGAAAATATAAAAAGGTGAGGGAAGGAAGGGACACAATCTAACAACATTTTTTAAGGTAAAATGACACTGAAGGATCAAAACATGAAGTTGGTGGAATTTTCGGTCTCAATTATTTTTAACACATAAAAAAATAATTGATTTGATCCTTCAATGACATTAACACCATTTTTGATCATTCATTAACAGTTATTTATAACACATGAAATAGAGAAATTAAGGACTGAACGACCCATCACAGAGGATCTATGTATACATAAAAACTACAGTGCAAGAGGCATTCCACTGAAAACACACAACTGTGTTTCTCTGCCATTTTTCCAAAAAAAGTAAACTAATACAAAGATTGATAGTATTATTTTCATAGCATATAATCTACAGTTCAGAATTCAGTTTTTCAGAAATTGAAAATCATGGAAGTAAAGTCAGACCTAGAATCTGATCTTGATCACATTAAGGGGTGAAGTTACAATTTGAGAAACATCACCAAAAAAGGACCCCAATGTTGCATCAATAAATGTCTATTTAAGCTAGTTGGGCTTCTCCATATACTCTACAGATGCCGAAACCTATTGACCATCATTCACCATTTCAAAATTTAATCTTAACATAAACCAAAATAATTACAATCAAATACGTTGGAATAAAGTTCAATGAGTCAATATCATAATGTCAAATGAAATCAAATACAAATTCCGCAGCTGAAATTGAAGATAGCCTGAAGCCTTTTGTGAGATACGGTTGTTGCTGTAGTTTCCAGTTTCCAATGAACCTGCATAATGAAGAAACTTGTTTAAAACCCTAATTCAATTAAGGATGAGGATATAGAGGCGATGGGGAGATGGAGATGTGGAGATGGTGATGGGGAGGCAATGACGAGGATAATGGGAGATGGGGATTGATTCAGGGGAGAAGGGGGAGCTGGTTCGAGGTGAAGGCTGAGGCGTACAGGGAGTTGAGGAGGAGGTCGAGGTGAAAGCTGATGCGGAGGAAGAAGATGATGCGGAGGAGGAAGATGATGCAAGGAAGCTGATGCCGGGGAGATGAGATGTCGCAGATCCCGAGGCTGAGGTAGAGGCCAAGGCAGAGGTTGAGGCTGAGGCAGAGGCCACGACAAAGGTTGAGGACAAGGCGAAGGAGGAGGCAGAGGAAAATGATGTTGAGTTAGAGGTGGAGGTTGAGGCTGAGCCAGATGAGGAGTCGAGGTGGAGGCCGAGTCGAGGTGGAGGCTGAGGTGGAGTCCTAGGTGGAGGAGGAAGCCGATGTGGTGTGATGGAGGAGGATGAGGAGAACGATTTTATGGAGAGAGGGTGCAATTTTGGTGGGTATTGAAAGATGTGGGGAGTCGGCCACAGTAGTAGAAATAACATGGTGGAGACACGTGGAAGGGGAGGGGATGTATTTTAGTATAGTTAATGGATTTTTAGGCCTTTATTATTGCTAAATCTCACATCACCTTCCTTGTAATATCTTATTCGTGTTACTAGTTCCTTATTTCCTAGAATATGAGAGGTGTATACACTATTAATGATCCATATTCTAGTGTAATTTGATGATTTGAAAGCAATATCTATAACCACTACTTGTTCAACTATCTTCTTTTTGGTCCATGTTTTTGTCTTTATACCCAATACAGGTTGATAGTCTTGATCTTCCTCAAATTATGATGGACCATCTTCATCTTTCAATACTGCAAAGTAATTTTTTAATTTTCATCTCATTTAATGATACATTGAATTTCTTCTTCTGACCACATTCATTATGCTTCAACACATTTCTATGAATTTTTTATGAGAAATATCTTTCTGTGTGAATGTATCATCCACACCTAAAATAGTGACCATCAAATGATGTTCTGGAATATTGAGATCTATATGGATGCCTATATTGGTATTTTTCCCTTCGGTTCCTCTTTGGTTTAACTTCAACCATTACTAAATTCTATTTTCAATCAAGCCGCATGCCAACTATATCATTATGATCTATCATTTTCCTTTCTTGACACTCCTTTTTCTGTTTCACTATAAATCTGAATTTTTCTTTTAATTTTTCTGTTGAATTTGTATCATTCTTTATTGGAATCAAGAGTTTCTCTTAATATTTCACTTTTCATCACATACTTACAACTTATTATTCAAGTTCATCAATATGTTTGAGTTAAACTTTTCTAGTATTATTCAAACTATCAATATCTCTTTTCTTTTCTTCAATTTCGAGTTAGTACTCAACAGCCTTTTATAAGTTCTCTAGAATTGAAGATTTAAGCCTTTCAATTTTAGCATCTAGCTCAGAATTTTCTTCTTCCTATTGATTCATATAGAGTTTGACATCATTGACCACCCATGTCATGACCCACCTTCACCAAAAGGAGGGAAGGGTCAGCAGATTTCCAGTCCCTTCCTTCTTTAAGTTGAAGGAGAGATAATGAACCCCGAGACCCGCCTTCAATAGGTCCCGGAGTGGTGACTAGCACCAAGGGTATATAAATTTCTCACAAATGGAAGGCATTACCCATTTTTGTTTTATAGGATTGGGAGATAAGATGATGAAACTAAAAAACACCAAGGTAAAAGAAAATTAAATCCAAAAGTAAACCATTCCCACATGCATGTTCCAAAAGTAAAAGACACAAGGTACAAAAGGTGACTACAAGGGTAAGTACCAAAGAAGAAAAGCAGAAACTACAACTGCCCCAAAGGTACGAGCTAGTATAATCCTGCGTGATCCCCTAAGTCCTCCTGAAAACCTGAAAGCAGTTTTATATACGGAGGGTGAGCATACAAGTACACTCAGTAGGGAAAACCAAAGACTCTCGTGCACAAGTGGGGGGGGACGTACTAAAGTCCCGTGAGGAAAGGAGTAAACCAAACACATATCAAGGTAAATTATCCACCCAAGCCTCACCAAGGCACACTCCCCAAATAACACAAGTCAGGTAATATATATAATCAGAGCACATCGATGTTTGGGTACCTCGTGCCACTTTCCCACTGGTTATTAAGACATCCTACGCATCGAACCAATCCTGCCATTCTATCACCGCAGTCCCACTGCCACACCCGCCCGCACACACCTGGGCCACAACCACACACAATCCCACTACCGAATCCCGCCCGCAAACACCTAGGCCACCACTATCACACGTAACCATGCCTGCAAGCACCTGGGCTAGAACAACCACCACCACGCCCAAAGAAACCTTGGCTAGAAGATCCACTGCCACGCCCAAAGACACATGGGCCTCATCCCGAAGACACTTGGGAAACCACTGGCCGCACACACCTGGACAACCACCACACTACCCCGCCCGAAGGTTCTTGGGCTAATAATGGACCTCAGGCCATCACAGTCTGCCTGAAGATACTTGGGCTATCCGGAAAAGGGAGCAGAAAAGGAGCTAATAACCAGCCACTAATAATAGTGTTGGGAAAAACACCCTCCCCCATGAAATGGGGGGTGTTCAGCACTAAGTGATCAACTTGGGTGGGGCGCCAATAAGAAACACAAAACTACAAATATATATACATAGGTAACAAGCACTCACCCAAAGTTAGGTTTTTCTTCTGACAGCCTACAGATCACAATAGCGCTCAAGTCCAAGTCATAACTCTCACCAACAAAACCCATTTGTCCCATTCTTGTTTTCATGTTTAGTAATAATGTTCAAATAATTTTA
This sequence comes from Viscum album, assembly GCA_963277665.1. Lineage (NCBI taxonomy): Eukaryota > Viridiplantae > Streptophyta > Magnoliopsida > Santalales > Viscaceae > Viscum > Viscum album. Next base: position 684,562,534 of record OY728156.1, on the reverse strand, counting down.
AGAACTAATAGGCAACTAACACCATAAGCATAACCAAGGAAAAGAAACCAACAAACTTCAATTTAAGTATCCACACTTGGTTCCCTTGTAAATTCACAACAACAAGGAAAGAAAGATCCCTCGAAGCACTAGAACTAAAGACAACCCCAAGACACTGCCTCGTGTCCTTTCCCCCAAAGAGGTTTTTCATCAACAGAGGATCCCACCCCAATTCGTGATATAAACGAGGTAACCACCTGGCCATAAAACTCATAAACACCAAAAGCATAAAAACAAGGGATCCCATCCCCTCCCACATCCCAGCAACCGGCCCGTGGAAGAAGAACAATCAAGCCACTACCATCAAGAAAAACAGGCCCATGCGGGTATTTTCAGATTTAAAATATTTAACACACTCCATGATTTCAATTCTGTGTGTTTTAACTGGGAGTTATCACAGAAGGGTTGATCCTGGTGCTTTCAATTTATTCAGCCCGGTATACGTGATTAACCAATTTTACTTTTTGCAGCAATATTTTAAAATTACAAAACAAGCCATTTAAAACACCACGAGTTCATTAGTGCACAGAAAACGACCACCAACGGCCTCGATTTTCAGAATGTGAAAGCCAGAACAACTCAGAAAGATGATTATAAAATAACAACATCAATGATCACAGCACCCCCCCCCCCTTCATACTTTATAAAATTCGTTCATTATCTTTAATTAGATTTGGTTTATCCAATTCTACAGAATTAAAAGCACGCCCACCCCGCATGATACAAAAAAGAGAGAGGCGAAGGAGAAGTTCCCTACTTGTTGATAGATGATCGACACTTAGGCCGGGCGTGGAACTTTATGGAAAACGATGTGGCTCGCCCGATGCACCAAAAGCTGTTCGTGAAAATCCGTGATCGAGGAAAGAAGAAACCATGCCAAACCCTTTAGTTTATAAGGGTCGCGGACGGTTGAGATAAAAACATGAAACCGCGTGAGCAGGGGTCCTGGGTTGACCACGCGGTTGGGAAGTTACACACGATAATATTAAGGTGTTATTTAATATCCCCCATCGGGGATGTTTCTCGGGATTTTCAGGAATTAATTATGGGCTTTAAGTGGTTTTAAAAGGAGTAAAAGAATTAATTTACGTCAAAACTTATGTTGCGGGAGCAGAAAAGTCAGGTACTCGGTGAGGGGACATGGTGCCACCATCACGGTTCCACCGTCACGGTGTCACCGTCACGGTCTCACCCTCACGGTGCCACCGTCATGGTGTCACCCTCACGGTGCCACTGTTTTGACAGATCCTCTCTTTTGTCAAAGTAATGGGCCAGGAGGGTGTGGGCCATTACATTAGATACCTCTTAAATGATTCTCGTCCTCGAGAATCAAAACAAAACAAGAAGGGAACAGAGGGTCCAAAAAACCACCTCGAAACATACCTCTTATAAGTGAACCCATGCTAACTAAAAACACTTACCTGACAAGAACCAAGAAACACACCATGCCAAACTGCCCAGGCATGTGGGTTAGGGAGTCTCCTCCCCCATGTCAAGATATTATCCGCTTTGGGCGGAACTGACACACCCGCACGGGTTTAATCGCATCCACCTTAATGTGTCTTGATTAGGGGGTCGGGTTCTCTCCTCCCCCATAGCTAGGGATTTTCACACACATTCCGAGGAAAGAAACCCAGTACATTTCATAGCCAAAATTACAAAACGTTCTACCACAACAAGTACAACAAGGAACAAAACTCAAAACAACTCAGGGTACTGGGTACGCATCTGTGCTTCCCTCTCCCACGTACTCTCCTCAAGCCCACCATGCCTCCACAACACATGAACCAAGGGAATGGTTCGCCCACAAAGCACCTTCTCCTTGCAATCCTCGATCATCACTGGTCTCTCTACAAAGGTCACGTCATCCTCAATGTCCAGCTCACCCCAATCAAGGACGTGTGAATCATCATGCAGATACCGACGGAGCTGGGACACATGAAAGACATCATGTATCCTCGGTAATGGTGGTGGTAACGCTAGCTGATAAGCCACTTCACCAACCCTCCGCAACACTTCTAAGGGTCCGATGAACCTGGGAGAAAGCTTACCCCCCTTGCCGAACGTCCACTGCCCACGCCGAGGGAAGATCTTCAAGAACACGTGGTCTCCAACCTCAAACTCCAAGGGCCTCCTCCTGGTATCGACATACGACTTCTATCGATCCTGGGCCGCCTTCATCCTTTACTGTATGAGTTGAACCTTCTCTGTCGTGCTCTGCACCACCTTCGGGCTAAGGATGCCTGCCTCTCCCACTTCGGCCCAACACATAGGTGAAAGGCAGGTCCTCCCGTACAGGGCTTCAAACGAAGCCATACCAATGGTAGAGTGATAGCTATTATTTTAGGAAAACTCCACCAGGGGAAAGTTTCACACCCATGATCCTCGTGAGTCCAGAACACATGCCCGCAGCATATCCTCCAAGGTCTGGATGGTGCGCTTTGTTTGTCCATCTGTCTGGGGATGGAAAGAAGTTCCAAGGCGTAACTATGTGCCAAAATCATGCTGCAATCCTTTCCAGACACGTGAGGTAAATTGCGCATCCCTATCTGAGACTATAGACCTCGGGACTCCATGCAACCACACCACCTCATCCACGTACTTTCGTGCCAAAGCATCCACAGTACTCGACTCCCTGATCGCCAGAAAGTGGGCCAATTTCGTTAATCGTTCCACTACCACCCAGATGGCGTCATATGCCCCTTGGACCTTGGGAAGTCCCGTGACGAAATCCATCGAGATGTCGTCCCACTTCCACTCAGGGACATCTAGAGACTGCAGTAGGCCACCTGGAACTCGGTGTTCAGCCTTCACTTGCTGACACACTAAGCACTTGGCCACAAACTCTGTCACTTCTCGCTTCACTCTGGGCCACCAAAACTATCTCTTCAGTCCCTGGTACATCTTGTAAACTCCTGGGTGTACTACCAGGGGTGAGTTGTGGAACTCACTGAGAACCTTGTCACGCATCACTCCTAGAACAAACAACCTTTCCTGGAAAAGCATCTGGTTCTGACCATCCTCTTTCAATCCTTCCGGAGCATTGCCCTGGTCAACTCGGTCACGCATCACTTCACACTATGGGTCTCCCCACTAAGACTCCTCCACTTGCTATAATAGAGAATATTCCACTATCATCTGATATAGGCAACCTCTACCACCATCCATCATCACATCCAGGTGTAAGGAATCCAACTCCTCCATCGCTTTCCAGGCGTTTGTTGACTCTCAGAACGCATCCTTCTATATACTCCTGCTCAAGGCATCAGCCACTACATTGCCCTTTCCCTTAGTATAAGAGATCTCAAAGTCGTAATCCTGGAGGAAATCCACCCTCTCCACTGTCGCAAGTTTAAGTCCCGCTGGGAGAAGATATACCTCAAGATTTTGTGATCCGTGAAGACCACAAAGCATTCTCTGATGAGGTAGTGCCGCCATAACTTTAGTGAAAAAACGACCGCTACAAGCTCCAGGTCGTGGGTGGTGTAACTATGCTCATGGGGCCGTAGCTGCCTAGACCCATAAGAGATCACCCCTTGTCGCTGCATCAACACACATCCCAGGCCCTGTCCTGAAGCATCACAGAACACCTCATAAGCCGCCCCTTCTTTTGGTAGTCTCAGCACTGGGGCACAAATCAACTTCTATTTCAGATAGCTGAAGGCTGACTCGCACTGCTCTCTCCACACAAAAACCTGGTCTTTCTTGGTCAGGGCTGTCAAAGGGGATGCAACCCGGGAGAAGTTGGGTACGAACCTCCGATAGTAACCCGCCAGCCTGAGGAAACTATGGATCTCTGCCACATTCTTGGGTGCTACCCAAGAAACAACTACCTAAACCTTTGATGGGTCCACCGCTACCCCCTGCTCGGACACCACGTGCCCGAGGAAGTTCACTTTTCGTGTCCAGAACTTGCATTTCGACAACTTCCCATAGATATGGTGCTGTCAGAGGACCTCCAAAACCGTCCTCAGGTGCTCTGCATGGTCCTCTTCTGATCTCGAATAGATCAGGATGTCGTCGATGAACACAACTACGAACCGATCCAGGTACTCCTAGAAGATGGAGTTCATAATCCCCATGAACACAGCCGGGGCGTTCGTAACACCAAAGGGCATGACTACGAACTTGAAGTGTCCATATCTACACCTGAAGGCCGTCTTCGGGATGTCACTCTCCTTCACTCTCAACTAGTGCTACCCAGACCACAGTTCGATCTTCGAGAACCATCCTGCCACATTCAGTTGGTCGAAAATATTTTATATCCTCAGAAGAGGGTAGCGATTCTTGATCGTCACCTGATTCAGCCTCCTATAGTCTATGCACAACCTAAGACCACCATCTGCCTTCTTCGTGAACAAGACTGGAGCACCCCACGGTGACACACTCGGCCGAACATAACCCCTCTTCATCAGATCGTCAATCTAGATCCGCAACTCCCGTAGCTCTGAAGGTGCCATCCGGTAAGGAGCCATCAAGATCGGACGAGCGCTGGGTTGTAGGTCTATCCCAAACTCGATATCACATAGAGGGGGTAGAGTCGTCACCTCCTCAGGAAATATGTCCATAAACTCATGGACAACCTCTAGCACCTTCACCATCTCAGCATCTAATGACTCTACTGACAGCTCGGCTAACAAGGAGAGGAGGGGTTCCTCTTTCATGATGCCCTTTTGACCGCTCCGCTCGCCGGTGAAGGTAACACGCCGGCCGCCCAATTCCAAGAACACGAACCTTCTTCGGAAACATTCGATGATGGCGCACACATAGAATAGCCAGTTGATGACTATTATGACATCGTATGGCTGTATTTGTAGCAGAAGAAGATCCCTAACTGACTGATGTGGCCCTATCATCAGTCTACATCCTCGACAAACAAACAACAAGTCGGTTTTACCTCTGACTGGTGTGATCAACACCAGGGGCATTGGAAGTCTCTCGGCATCTAGACCTAAGGAACGGGCTAGACTGGGTGCAACAAAGGAGTTCGAAGCTCCAGTATCGAACAAGGCATAAGCAAGAGTGTTAAACAAACTGATCGTACCTCGAACAACCTCTGGCCCTACTGGAACAGCTACCTCTGCGTTGTGTAGCTGTCCACGCCCGGATCCTCTGCCTCTCGGTTGTCGGCCACCTCCCCGACCACACCCTGGTCGAGGTCCCTGAGGAGCGCCCTGAGGTCGGCCTCCTCCTCCTACGTCTGCCCTTGGAGGAGTGGGAGCTCGCTGTCCCTACTGCTACTATTGGAAAGGCCTGGCTGGAAGCTGCTACTGGGGTGGGTGCTAGGGATGTCCGCCACCGTCGTACTGTACCCGGTCTGGGAACTGACACTGGAGATGTCCAGGTCTCCCAAAGATGAACCACCGCGGCCCTGGGCCCGAAGAAAAGGGACGAGAACCAGGGGATCGAAACTGAAACTGATGTGGCCTGCTCCCTGTGGGTCGGAACCTAGAGGATCCTAACGTTGGAGGCCTGGTGCTGACGGCCTTTCCCTTTGATAGTCCCAGATGGATCCCCTCTCATGACACACCTCCTAGAGTGTGCATTCTCTCAACAACTTCAGCCTTCTTCTGGACCTCCAAGTACGTCAGAAGGGTAAAGGGGGTAACAGCATACTGGAGGGAGGGTCAGAGCGCCTCCTCCAAACATCTTGTCCGAGACTCCTTGTCGGGAAAGAGGTCCTGAGAAAAATGTAGGAGGTCCTTGAACTTGATCCCTAGCTCCCTCATGGACATACTCCCCTGTTGGAGGGAGAGTAGCTCCTGTCTTTTTTCCGCCTTTATCGTCGAAGAGAGGAATTCCACCCGGAACTCCCTCTCGAAATATGCCCAAGCCACCTCAGCCTCTCTCCTCTCGCCCAGGTAAAGCGTCAACCACTGACGCGCCGCTCCCCGCATCTGGCTGATGGCCAGAGGAACTCATTACTCGGTCAGGGTCTGAATTGGGCTGAAAGCTATCACTAGCTCCTCTAGCCAGCCTTCCGTCTTCATGTCAGAGGTGCTGCCCTCATACTTCTCAAGGGTCTGTCGTTGGAAGGCCTGGGAGTCCTCTTCCATTGGTCTTCCTCCTCTTCTCGGTAAGCTCTCTACCGATCATCCAAGGTAGTCTGCGGGGCCTCGATCGTCTATACCACACGTGGTCGCCTTCCAGGTTCCATAGCTGCAAGGTAAACAAGGAATGCCTAATCCCAAGTAGGGAAGATTGTTGTCTTTAAAACTTATTAAACTTTTCGTTTATTCTTAATTCCCAAAACACCCCAGAAGCATGAGAACACAAGTCATTATGATGCATGTACCTTTCCTAGGGTCTCTACCCTGCAATCAGTGTGGCATCACTTGGTCTTTCGTTAGGTCCAGAGTTCTTGCGTCGGATCTCAGGGGGGCCTAAAATCTCATGTCCTAGCCGGTCTTCCCTGGACTAATTCATGCACCGAGGTCACCCAACATTGTTTCCCTACCATCCCATGCAATCCTCGCTGTTCCTAACTCCAGGATCCATCCTATCTCTCAACCATCCGCTGTGATACCATTCTGTCACGACCCGCCTTCACCAAAAGGTCAGTAGATTGTCAGGCCCTTCCTTCTTTAAGTTGAAGGAGAGATAATGACTCCTGAGACCCACCTTCAATAGGTCCCAGAGTGGAGACTAGAACCAAGGGTATAGAAATTTCTCACAAATGGAAGGCATTACCCCTTTTTGTTTTATAGGATTGGGAGATAAGATGATGAAACTCAACAACACCAAGGTAAAAGAAAAGTAAATCAAAAAGTAAACCATTCCCACATGCATGTTCCAAAAGTAAAAGTCACAAGTTATAAAAGGTGACTACAAAGGTAAGTACCAAAGAAGAAAAGCAGCAACTGCAACTGCCCCAAAGGTCCGAGCTAGTATGGTCCTGCGTGATCCCCGAAGTCCTCCTGAAAACCTGAAAGCAGTTTTATATACGTAGGGTGAGCATACAAGTACACTCATTAGGGAAAACCAAAGACTCTCGTGCACAAGTGGGGGGGGGGACATACTAAATTCCCATGAGGAAAGGAGTAAACCAAACACCTATCAAGGTAAATTATCCACCCAATCCTCCCCAAGTCACTCTCCCCAAATAACGCAAGTAAACTAATATATATAATCAGAGCACATCGATGTTTGGGTACCCTGCGCCACTTTCCCACTGGTTATTAAGACATCCTATGCATCGAACCAATCCTGCCATTCTATCACTGAAGTCCCACTGCCACACCCTCCCACACACACCTGGGCCACAACCACACGCAGTCCCACTGCCGAATCCCGCCCGCAAACACCTGGGCCACCACTATCACACGTAACCACGCTTGCAAGAACCTAGGATAGAACAACCACCACCATGCCCAAAGACACCTAGTCTATAAGATCCACTGCCACGCCCGAAGACACCCGGGCCTCATCCTGAAGACACTTGAGAAACCACCGGCCGCACACACCTGGCCAACCACCACACTACCCAGCACGAAGGTTCTTGGGCTAATAATGGACCTCAGGCCATCACAGCCTGCCCGAAGATACTTGGGCTATCCGAAAAAGGGAGAAGAAAAGGAGCTAATAACCAGCCACTAATAATAGTGTTGGGAAAAACACCCTCCCCCATGAAATGGGGGTGTTCGGAACTAAGTGCTCAACTTGGGTGGGGTGCGAATAAGAAACACAAAACTAAAAATATATATACATAGGTAACAAGCACTCACCCAAAGTTAGGTTTTTCTTCAGACAGCCTACAGATCACAACAGTGATCAAGTCTGAGTCACAACTCTCGCCAACAAAACCCATTTATCCCATTCTTGTTTTCATATTGAGTAATAATGTTCAAATAAGTTTAAGCACTACTGGGCAACTAATACCATAAGAATAACCAAGGAAAAGAAACCAATAAATGTCAATTTAAGTATCCACACTTGGTTCCCTTGTAAATTCACAACAACAAGGAAAGAAAGATCCCTCGAAGCACTATAACCAAAGACAACCCCGAGACACTGCCTCGTGTCCTTTCCCCCAAAGAGGTTTTTCATCAACAGAGGATCCCACCCCAATTCGTGATATAAATGAGGTAACCTACCAGCCATAAAACTCACAACCACTGAAAGCATAAAAACAGGGGATCCCATCCCCTCCCACATCCCAGCAACCATCCCACGAAAGAAGAACAATCAAGCCACTACCATCAAGAAAAACAGGCCCATGAAGGTATTTTCATATTTAAAATATTTAACACACTCCATGATTTCAATTCCGTGTGTTTTAACCAGGATTTATCACAGAAGGGTTGATCCTGGTGCTTTCAATTTATTCATCTCGGTATACGTGATTAACCAATTTTACTTTTCGCATCAAAAGTTTACAATTACAAAATAAGACATTCAAAACACCACGAGTTCATTAGTGCACAAACAACGACCACCAACGGCCTTGATTTTCAGAATGCGTAATCCAGAACAACTCAGAAAGATGATTATAAAATGACAACATCAATGATCATAGCCCCCCCCCCCCCTTCATCCTTTATAGAATTCTTTCATTATCTTTAATTAGATCTGGTTTATCCAATTCTACAGAATCAAAAGCATGCCCACCCCGTATGATACACAAAAGAGAGAGGCGAAGGAGAAGTTACCTACTTGTTGAAAGACAATCGACGCTTAGGCCGGGCGCAGAACTTTACGTATAAAGATGCGTCTCTCCCGATGCACCAAAAGTTGTTCGTGAAAATACGCGATCGAGGAAAGAAGAAACCATGCCTAACCCTTTAGTTTATAAGGGTCGCGAATGGTTGAGATAAGAACGTGAAACCGCGTGAGCGGGGGTCGTGGGTTGACCATGCGGTTGGGCAGTTACACACGATGATATTAAGGTGTTATTTAATATCCCCCATTGGGGATGTTTCTTGGGATTTTCAGGAATTAATTACGGGCTTTAAGTGGTTTTAAAAGGAGTAAAAGAATTAATTAAAGTCAAAACTTACATTGCGGGAGTAGAAAATTCATGTACTCAGCGAGGGGACATGGTGCCACCGTCACAGTTCCACCATCATGGTGTCACCGTCACGGTCTCACCCTCACGGTGGCACCCTCACGGTGGCACCATCACGGTTCTACCGTCACGGTGCCACTGTTTTTGTAGAGCCTCTCTTTTGGAAAAGTAATGCGCCAGGAGGGTTCGAGCCATTACAACCCAGTTGGATTTCTTTTTTTTTATCTCCAAATATCTATATCTTCAAGCGTAGCTCCTAATTTGATATAAAGTTCAAATTTTCCTATAATTTCTCCTTCATCATTGTTATTATCTTTCCTTGTTTGGGAATTTTTGATAACTTCCACCATAGCATATACTTCATGATCCTTGCAGTCCTCCAATTCTTTTACCTCAAATTCTTCTAAATAGTCATCTTATTTTGAAATCATATTCTTCTTTTTAAAGAAATCTCTCTTGATAATCCTCCTACCTTTCACATTGGATGAATACTTCTTCCTAAGAATTTCATCATTTTCTTCATCATCATCTTGAAACTACTTAGGACACTTTGCTATAATATTTTCAATCCTTCCACATTGAAAGCATAAAAGTGGAAGTTTCCCTTTGAAATTTCCTCTTCCTCTTTGAAAATTTGAGGAGATAAATGATATGACATCATCCACATTATCTTACTCCTATCTATATTCAACATTGAGCTTCTTTGTGGCCTTGAATGTCAATTCTTTAGACTTCCCCTTTTCCACAGAATCTTTATCATCATTTCTCATCTTGTATGTGACAAGAGTACTATGAAATCTATCCAACATCAGCTCCTTCAAATCTTTATCTTCCAATACAAAAACTTTCATATTAAACAGAGGTGGTAATTTTCTCAATATACACTTAGCAATATTCATATATTCAATAATTTCTTTGAGACCATGCATGTCTTCTACAATAATATTCACCTAATCAAATAATGCATCAAAAAATTCATTAGGGTGAATTCTCAGATCCTTATACTTGTTCTACAAGACTTCTATTTTTTATTCTCTCACTTTTGAGTTGACTTCATAAATATTTAGTAACTTTTCCCACATAGCATGTGATGAATTACATGACATGACCTTTGTGTATATCGTATTGTATAGGGCTCCCACTAAAGCATTGATTCCTTTTCCATCTGCGTCCAATTATCTATATTCTTCTTCTTATAAAATATTACTATATATACTGGAAAATATACCATAAATTATAGTTGTAAATACATCCATACCCAATAGAAATAAGTTTTGAATTCGATTATTCGATAGCACAAAATTGTTTCCATCGAAGATTGTAATCCCTTTGTGATTAACAGCTTCTACTTCTTCAACTGATAGAGAACCACTAACTTTAAACCTTTAGCTTTGATACCAATTGTTATTCCAACTAGGTTAAATACCTTGAGAGGGTGTGAATCTGGGTGTGATAGATTAAGACAACTACCCCTTCATATCTTGTTTCATTGTTAAACAAAACACTATTGTCTCTCTTTCATGTATAAATGTATGAACAAAAATGAAATTATGAACAAGACATAATGATTTTCCTTTTTTCACCCTCATGGGGATATGTCCAAGGAGCATGCAATATAAATGTGTTGATGTAACAAATCCACAAAGACTCACTTCCAAAATACAAGTTTCGGGCTAGATCACTTATATTCCTAGGCTCACTGCCTTTAAATTTTTTAGGGTCAACTCAATATTTTCCCAACGGTCACTCCATAACTCTCTTTTTATGGATCGCTACAAGTGGAATGTATTTTCTTCTTCCTCTTCCTTTGATCACTACTCTAGAAAGGATCCACACACAGTTTGTGGACATATAGGTCCCTTCATTGTCAATAATGAATGCATCCTCAACTATAGGTAGATGCTCTATTGAATGCCCTCTTTTCGTGTACTATTAGTTTTTGAAAATTTCTTTAGTGAACTATTTTAGTCCCTTCATGAACTTCCTTGTACTAACTGAGAACTATCATGATTCCTCAGTGTACTAACTTGAACCATGTGGTGTAGGTGATTTGTAGAAAACCTTTCCTTCACGGGTCGCCTCTACTTCTCGGATGATTGATGCCTCTGCGAACCATTGATGCTTCGTGGATCTTTTTTCTTTTCAATCTATCAAAACCTAAAAACTAGTTCTATAAACTATCTTTATGGAATTTATCTTTCACAGAATTTCTCCCTCAAGAAACTCTTCTCCTTCATGGAATTCTTCTTTGTGAACTACTTTGGACTTCCCCAAATTCTTCTTGGATAGATGGTCTTTTCTAATGAAATTATCTATCCTTGATGATTTGATTAGTGGTATTTATATAGGAAAATGGATCCTAAAAACCCATTGATATGAATTACCCAAAAATTCTATGTGGTATATACTTCACTGCAAACTACTATGCAGTCTAAATTGTGTCTTAATCCTTTGTGGTGGCTGATGTCTTTTACAAATGAAACTTCTTTGTGGATCCTTAAATCACCACCTCTTAACTAAAAACGATGAGCCTACCATGAATGGTTAGACTCTATTGAACTAAAAACCTCTCATAAACTGATTTCATTATGTGTTTTGTGCATCACGCTTCACGGTCTGCATAGCTCTGTTATGTAGAAATCTTCCTTTGGCAGTTTTCCTTCTCTATTTTGTGTACCTCTTGTGTGGTTCGCATAGCACAATTGCACTACTATGCGGTCTATGAAATCCATGCTTCACATTACATTAACTGTTCTTTTCGGTCCACAAACTACACTTCAAGGTCCATTAACTGTTGTCTGGGAACTCCTTTGTAGAAAACCTTCCTTTTCCATAAAATAAAACTCCAGATTTTGAGGCCCAAAATTTTGGAAAACACTGGGAAACTGTGACACAATAAAAAAATGATTCAAAAACACTAACCATACTAAAACACAGTTATCTATATTTTTCAATAAATAAACTCACCCCAAAAACACTAAAATGGATCCTTGAAGGATTTTTTTCCAACATGATATATACTAAGATTCTAATATAAAATTTACAACCACTTGTTACTTTAAGATTATCCAAATCACTACACTTACATTTAGGTAAAAAAAATATCCTAAATATGATTTCATATCATCATGATATGCCTACAAAATAACATCTGTGTATCCCCTCACAATTAGTTCGACATCTCCTATATACACTAGGAACATATCCTTTGTATGATTCAAGTACTTAGGGATAGTTTTTAGAGCTTCCCAATATAGATCTCCTAGATTATCTTGATATATAACCACCATGATTAAAGAAAATGAAATATAAACCCTATTACATAAAATGGAATATATGATAGATTCAACTGCTTAAGTATAAGTAATTCTACTCATTCTTTTAATATCCTCCATCATTTTTTGCCACGTTTTCTTGGAGATATTGATACCATGTCACATTGGAAATAAGCCTCTATTGTATTGTTTCATATTATACCTTTTGAGTACCTTATTAATTTATTTACTTTAACTTAGCCTAAGTATCCTCTGAGATCTATCTCGATAGATCTTAATCTCTAGGATGTAGGCCGATTCACTTAAAACTTTCATAGATAAGCATTAATTTAACCAAGTCTTAAAAGATTGTAAGACTTGAACTTAATTTTCCATAATTGATATTTCATCAATATATAATATGGGAAAAATGATAGAATTACCACTAAAAGTCTTATAGACACCTAGATCGCTTTCATTCTTGATGAAACCAAATTCCCTTATAGCCTCATAAAAATGAACATTCCATGATTGTGATGTTTGGTTCAACCCATAGATTGATATTTTCATCTTTTATACTTTATTAAAATTATTTAACTTAATGATACCTTAATTTTGATTCATATAGACATATTCAACCAAATTTTCCTTTAGAAATTTTTCTTTAACATATATTTTCCAAATTTCATAATCATAAAAGGATTCTATTTCAAGTAATATTCTGATAGATTCCAGCATCATGACTAATGAGAAGGTTTTTTCGTAGTCTATTCCTTGACATTTCCTAAAACCCTTCACAACTAGTAATGCTTTATATGTATTTACTTTACTATCTATGACCATATTTTTCTTGAATTCCCATTTTCACCCAATGGGTTTAACATCAGATGGAGGGTCTAAAAAAATGAAAAAATTATTTTGATACATGGACTATATCTCAGAATTCATAGATTCTTTCCATTTAGCGGCATCCTTTTCATCTACTGCTTCCTTGTAGGTTAGGGGTTCGTCATTATCTAAGAGTAATGTGTCACCTAACTTAGTGATAAGAAAACCATATCACTCTGATTCTGTAACCTCTCAAGTATAACTATATAGTACCTGTGTCTCAGGAACATCTTCATCTCACACTATTTCTTATAGAGATTTTTATTGTACCAACTCTTGTGAATTTGCAGCATCAACTTCATTAAAGTCAATTGCGCTCTCACTATTTCCTATGGAAACTTGTTAGCTTTCAATAAATATGGAATTTGTTTCCACAATAACCTTGTTATATAAATATTTATATAGGTAATATCCTTTAGTTTCTTTAGGATAACCTATAAAGATTCACTTCATGCTTCTGGGGGATATTTGTTACTAGTTATAGTCTTTAAAAATCCCTCACATCCCCACACATATATGTGTGACAAACTGGGTTTCTTTCCATATCATAACTCATATAGAATAAAATCTTTAACTTTAGTTGGTACTTAGTTATGGGTAAATGCCAATGCCTGCAACGCATATCCTGAAAAGGATAATGGAAGAGTTATCTGACTCATCATTGATCTGACCATGTCATGTAAGGTATGATTCCTCCTTTCACTAACACTATTCCACTAAGGTGTGTAATTAGGATTGAGTTTTGAAACTATCCCAAATTCCTTTAAGTTACCAATGAGATCTTGGTTGATATACTCTCTACCTCATTTTTACCAGATTTTCTTAATCTTCTTACCAAGATAGTTTTTTGCTTTATGTTGGTATTCCTTAAACATCTAAAAGGAATCAGACTTATACATCATTAAGTAGATATAGTTATACCTATTATAGTCATCAGTAAAAGTAATTAAGTATGAAATATCACCCCTTATCTCTACTATAAATTGAATGCATACATCAGTATAAATCAATTATAGTAGTTTAGTGGCCCTTACTCATTTCTTATTGAAGGTTCCTTTAGTCATTTTTTCTTTTAAACAATCATGATATGAATCCAAGGTTTTTAACTCAGTATATTCTAAATACCTTGCTTGATTTAATTTTTGTAAATGATTCTCATTTACATAACCAAGCCTGAAGTTCCATAGGTGGGTATTATATGAGTCATTGTGATTAGTTTTTTTAATGATTCCCATTACAGGGTTTTTGAGTTCAATTATATACAAACCATTATTAATATGTGTCATATAATAACATATTTTATCCTTATAAAAGAGCTAACATTTATTTCCAAGCATGAAATAAAATTGTATTGTTTCCAAACATGACACTCATATTATATTTCTAGTGACTAATAATAGTTTTTTAATATAAGAACCAGACAACTAGGAAAATTCATATGATAATATCTCATTGTTAAGGCTTCTTGTAATATCCCACCCATCACCCATTGGCTTGGGAAGATGTGGAGGGTGTTACTAGCCTTAGGTGACATTCCCAAGATACCAAAGGATAGAAATAAATTCCAAGGGATTCATAAATAGTTGGGGAATTATTTTCCATTTTAAAATAAAAAACAAACCAAAACTATCAAAACCAAACAACCACTATATGATGCATTATAATAATGTGATATAATCTAAAGTATAACTAACTGACAACAAAACTAAACTATAACATGAATCATATTAGAGTACAAAGAAGAAACTAAAACCAACAAAATTCAAAGACATGAAAAGCATCAACCTAGAAACTCCCAAAATATTCTAAAATCCAACTCAACAACCCATGGTCAAGGTATCATGATTAATCACTAAATAAATGAGATACCTTGCCTTTAACTATGTATTGATAAAGAATAACTGAAAACGAACCAAAGTTCCCAAGCAGGGGGTGAGTACAAAACTCGGTAGGATTAACCTAATGAATTACCTACTCATGACAATAGGATAGAACATGTTAGAACATTTATATAAAAAATTGTATAAAACAATTTAAAATCATTTCAATAGTTTATATCAAAACCAAATCAGTTTCAAGGAAATCAAACAAACAATTCTTTAAAACCATTTCTCAAATCCCTTTTTGGAATAACCCATTCCATTACACATATCCACAAATCCACCCATGAATAAAACCATGGAACTCACTATACTCATGAGTAGTGAGTCATCCTTTCACTAATCCATCACTTGGTGAACCATTTTTATGGGGTAAAGTTTATACCCTTATTTTCCCCACTTTTGATGGGGGAAACTTTGTACCCTTATCCGTCCCAAATGCACATGAACACAAGACAACCATTTATCCCAAAACCCAAGCCAAAATAATTGTGCCAAATCCATTTTAATAAAACAATACTTTTATTTAAAACACTTTCCAAACAATTTTCCATGAATCAAACCCAAACAATCATTTTAAAATCATTTAACAATTTCACTTTCCACAAAAATAACCAATTTCTAAAATTCCACAAACCATCACTAAAGATGGTTTCTAAAAACCATTTAACATCAATTTTAAAATTAAAACCAATAAAATCAATCAATTTTAAATAAAGCATTCAAGTTATAATAAGAGGAGTTGAGATTGAAGCCACCTACCTCACAAACATAGGTGAAAATGAAGAACAACATAAATTATTCAACAAACCATATTGAAACTACAATAAATGTCCTTAGATATTGTTCTATACCATAAAAATGACCATATATCATAATTATTGGAATAAAAAAACATGTATCTATTCCCAAAGGATTAGATTCATGAATCCAAGAGAGGGAAGAAGAAGAAACCCAAGGAAACCCACAGAGAACAATCACTTACCAAGGAATTTGGGCCTCCAACACACTAAGCATTGCTAAAGGATAACTCCCATATCAAGGGAAAGGGTATCTACATCCTTTAGAAGGAAAGGAGATCATTTTATATCATAACAAGGAAAGAAAAGATGGATTAATGAGGTGATTTAGATTAGTTCCAAAGAATATGGATCTAATTTTTAATGTTGCATAGTTTAGGTGCATGGTTAGGAAAACTGTGCACCAAACACTACTTCCTAACACCCCTTTAATGGTTGGATCACACAGTTAGAAAAACCATTAATCAACCATGCTAACCCCCTATTTCAGCATCACATGTTTTCTCCTAGATTGATGCATAGTTTTTCCAAACCATGCGCTAATTGTGTGCCAACCCGGTACCCTCTGTTTCAGTTGCACGATTTTATGGGAGGTATTTTATAGTTTATACTAACTGTGATCAAATTTTTTACCTCCAAAAAAGCCACAAAAACTTTACAAAACTCCTCCAAACTTTCCCAATCTTAACCCAAAAACTTTATATACTTAAAATACATAAATAAAGGGTTAATTACCAGAAATAGTGGGTGCTACATTCTCCACGCCATTGGTCTTTATATCCCCAAAATATTGAAGACCGCCATTTTTGTAAAAGTGTTTAGGCCATTTATCAACCATTTATTTCTCCCGTTCCAAATTTTCTTCCTGAATCCAACAATATGTACATAAAAACTGCACTAGACTGATGTTTTCCCACACGAGACTTTCTCCTGCCTATCCACAATCTGTATTGGAACATGAATAAATGTATTATCTGAATCTAGTTCAACATGATTCCATTGAATCACATGGTTAGGATTAGGTTGATACTTCTTCAATTGAGATACATGAAAAAAAATATTCACTAAAATGAACTGTGGTGGAAAGTCCAACTGATAGTCTACCTCACTAACCCATTATAGTATCTCAAAAGGGCCTATGTTTTGAAGATATAACTTGAAATGATTCCCAAAAATATGATGCCCAATCCTTGGAGATATTCTCAAGAACACATGATCACTCACCTTAAATAAAAACGGCCATTTTCGATGCTCTAAATATGATTTATAATGACTCTAAGTTAACTACATCATTTTTATAATCAACTGAATCCTCTTTGTTGTCTCTTGTACAAGGCTTGGTCCAACAAGTTAATTCTCACCTATTTCCACCCAAAAGAGTATAGAATGACAAGGATTCCCATACAATCATTTAAAAGGATCCATATGTATCAAGTCCTAATAAATTTTGTGAAATGAGAACTCCACTAACAGTGTGTAATCCTCCCATTATCCACCAAAATCCATTACAAAAACCCTAAGCATGTATTCCAAAGTTTGTATCATCCTTTCAAATTTTCCATCCATGCAAGGATGATACGTTGTGATCGTATTAAACTGGGTCCCAAGGTATTTCTATAAGAATTTAAAAAAAATGAGATGTAAACCTCGAATCTCAATTTCATACTATCAAAACTAGTATGTTATTCTTCTTTACCACTTCTCAGATATAGATTTTAGACAAGTCATACACCTTGTGAGATTCATAAATAGGGGTGATATGGACTGATTTTGTAAGTTTATCCACTTTCACCCATATGGAATCGTGTTTCTGAACTATCCTTGGAATAACTGTTACAAAATCCATAGTTATCTACTCCCATTTCCAAACAAGAATCGATAAATACTATAGTATACCCACTGGTCATTTGTGTTTTACCTTAACCTATTGAAAAGTGAGGTATCTCAAAGAAACTCAAACACCTTTCTTTTTATGAAAACCCACCAAAATTGTGTTATCAATGCCTTATACATATTTTTTTTCTGGGATGAAAATCTCATCTTGAATGGTGGTAATCATGAAGAAGTTATTCCTGAAAATCCATAGGTATGACCATACTATATTGAAAACACAAAATTAAACTCCCATACAGATTTCATCCCTTAATGGCCACCCCACCATTGAGTTTTGACCTAATAGAAACACATTCATAATCATATGTTTTTACTTATTTAACTTTCTTAACCAAATCATGAACAAAATGAAGTGGAAACAAAACCAAAAAACTACCTCAATTATCACAATCCAAGTGAATATCAGCTATCATCGACATCAAATTCCACTAATATAAAGCCTCTTTTTTCAACTGACTATTTGTATTTCTTCTTAATGCATCTGCCACTGAATTTACTTTACCCAATGTATACGTCAAGTCAAATTCAAACATCTGAAGATACTTCATCCATATTCTTTTTCTCATATTGAAATATCTTTATTATAATATGTGTTTCAAGCTCTTATGATTCGTAAACATCGTAAATTTCTCACCAAAGAGGTAATGATTCCAAGCCATAAAATCATGAACAACATTGGCTAACTCCAAATCATGTGTTGAGTAGTTCTTCTCATGAAACCATAATTTCTATGATTCATAAAAAAACATTATCTCCTTGTATGAGAACACATCCCAATCCCAATCCCAAAGCATAATAATACACCGTATACCCTTTTCCTGATTCTAGAAATATCAAGATCGGTGTTTATGTAAGGTGAAAACTAAGCTCTTGAAAAGTATTCTAACATTTCATGTTCCATTGGAATATAACATTTTTCCTTTTCAAATATGTAATTAGTGTAGCTATCTATGAAAATTCTTGAAAAAAATATCAGTAATAACCAGCCAAACCAAGGAAATTGTGTATCTTGAAGACATTCTTTAGTGATTTACAAGATATCACAACATCTTTATTTTATAAATCCATATAAACACATTTTTCAGAGATTAAATGTCCAAGGAAATGTAACTTTTGAATCCAAAAAACATAAATTGAAAGTTTTTAATAAAATTAATGACCCCAAAAGATACCCAACACTATCACCAAGTGTAGATCATGATCGGACCTTGTCCTTGAATGAACTAATATGTCATCCACAAACACCAACAAAAAAGAATCCATATATATTTTAAATATTCAGTTCCTCGATTTTATAAAGACATTTGGTTCATTCATAATACTGAAAATCATAGCCACATATTTTCAATGGCCATATCTACTCCTTAAAGTTGTTTTCGGAATATCCTCCTTTCGAACCCACAATTGGTGATATCCCAATTGCATGTCAATTTTAGAGATCCATTGCGATCCCATAAATTGATTTAAAAATGATGAATGTGGGGAAGTGAATACTGATTATTTATCATAACTTGGTTAATCATATGATAATATATACAAATCTGAAGATTTTCATCCACCATTTTTACACACAAAAAAATTGATTTTTTCCACAAAGACATACTAGGAAGAATGAACTCTTTGATTTTAAAATATTAAAAATGTACTTTCAAATCCCTTAATTATGGTAGATCCATCCGATAAGAAAAAAGTGATATGGGACTGATCCCTAGTAAGAGATCAATCGTAAACTTCATTTCTCTTATGGGTGGAAATCCTAAGAAATTCTCAGGAAACACGTCGGGAAACTGATCAAAAATTTCTAGAAAACCACCATTCCCAATATCATCCACTGATGCCAAGTTCAACACTACCAACTGGTATGAGATAGTTCCAACTGTTGGTTCCAACAATCTTATTGTTCCTGTCTTTACATTCTGGTCTCCTCTAAAGAGATGCTTGACATCATCCTTGGTTGTAAAACTAACCTTTCAGTTATAATAGTCGATTTGATCTTTGAACATTACCAACCAATCCATACCTAGGATTATTTCATTAAAATATATCTCAATTATAGATAAATCCCACATCAATTCATCTCCATCAATAGTTATAGAACATTATTTTCACATAAGGATTTAAATTCTCTTTGTCCAAGAGTAGTTTAAAGTTTCAAAACAAACGCCATCGTCTCAACATGAAAACCTGAAATA
Source organism: Viscum album (assembly GCA_963277665.1). Lineage (NCBI taxonomy): Eukaryota > Viridiplantae > Streptophyta > Magnoliopsida > Santalales > Viscaceae > Viscum > Viscum album. The sequence goes on along the minus strand of OY728156.1, from coordinate 684,542,584 downwards.
TCAATAGAATGAGAAGAAATAAACAAATGGTATTTACCTGTATCAAACAAAGCTTGCATAAAGGTTGAAATAAAAATAATTTTACCTCTCACGGTCAATGGTCCAGATTGATCATCCACAATCACTTTCTCAGCTTCATAAAATTTCTTACTCGTTTCACTTTGTTCACTATTACTTTATTGAGATTGCATTACTTGATGAGTCAAGGTATTCCTAGAATCACAATGGATAGCACGGTTCTTTAAATGAGAATTATTCTTCTTCCCTCATCCCATTGAATAATACGACATCTATGAGACATGTGATGTTTCTTGAATTAGTGTCGCCCAAATTTACCCAAGTTTTTAGGGTTAAGTGATTTCTTGTAGTGTGGCTTGGGTTATTGAATCCTCAGAGACCTAATAAGTAACCTACAGACACATACATTCTATGGACTTTTTTTGGCAATTAAGTGTCCAACTTTGGATTAATTTAAGATAGTTTTAAATTAAATCTAATAGACTTAAGTGAATTCAAATTAAAAGAATGAGTTGATCCTAGGTTATCACTTGGGGGTGGATTGGATGCATTCCTCTTTTAACTATTTCAATTTCTTATATTTGAGATGGGTTCATTTAAGAAGATTAAACAAATTCATCACTTACTGGATTAATACCAACACACCATAATACTAATCAACTATACACTTATAGGATCAAACTTATGATCACTCCAATGTAAAGGTTTTTATTATCTCTTGAAGTATGCGGCCTTAAAATTCAATAAGGATGGAATTTTTTTTAAAATCGTCAAATAAAAATATCACTTAAAAGAAGTGATTAGAAATTAATGGAGTGAGAAATAAAATCCAATCCAGCCCTTTTTTACTCCCTTAGATCAACCCATAAGTGGGTTAGCCCTCCATTGATCATATGGTTTCAATGGAAGCAGAAAGTATACTCATGAGGGTGGAATTGGAGAATTAAAAAAACAATGAAATAACAATCACTCCACTATTGTGTGATAATATCACAAGTATTGGTATGAACAAGTTCACACCTTAAGGAAATGGTATCAAAGTGGTAAGAAGAATAATAGAAAAAGAGAATATGAAGAACTTTTTTAAATATGCTAAGGTAATTCAAGGAACTTACAATTGAAGGAATGTGATTACAACATCAAATTGGCAGTATAAAATTAAAATGAAACAAAGCTAAAATATGATAAAATCCTCCACCACCACTACCTTAAATAGACATTTCAAGAGTATTGGGTCGAGCTCCCAATAGTAAAAAGGATCCCACTTGATTTGTAGAAATAGTGGGTGCCCTAGACCCAACTATTATGTGCTTTTGATTACCATATCGTGTATAGAGTTAACTATGCATGATGTAATCTTACCATTATAGTGTATACTTTTCTGATTCCACTATTGAAATGGTAGTGTCCAAAGATTAATTGTCGTATCGAAAGGTTATATCAGTTCCCAGGCTATAATGAGAACCTCTAGATACTATGAAATTAATCTTAAATATATGTTATATGGTCTAGATACATCTTACTAATTGGAAATAGTAGATGTTTGACCATCAGGTGTTGGGGGCTCATAAGCATTGAGACTTCTTCTCATGAAGTTTGCACTTGGTGATCTCTAGTAGTGAGATCATGAGGACTGACCCGCCAATAGGAACACCACATGTTTCAGGTGTCATTGGATGTTCCTATCTATGATCATGTGTAATGGTCTCCTAACTTGAGATCATTACCAATGTATGTCATTTTATTGCGTACTTTGATGTAAGACGAAAACCATGGCAATGAAGTCGTGGCGAGGTAGTTTGTGTCGGGTGCGTCATTGGTGGAATGACATTGGTTGAATGGTCAAGAAAGGATTTGTCGCTTCCAGGTTATGGAATTAATATATCTCTGGCCATGTTGATATGGATGGAAGTACCTTTATAAGACCATGTCCATGGAATTCGAGGGTAAATCCATCTAATTACATCAACAAACAATAAATCAAGAAAAGGGCGATGACACGAGAGTGCGTCCTACTTTATGATATATTATAGACAAAGAGATTATATTACACAATGCATGTTTGTAGGTTGGTTGTCACTGCTGTGACAATTCTTATTTCTTCAGGGGCCATGATAGGTTGCTAGATCCTGCTCTTGGTCTATGAATACTATTCATGGCTGTTGAAATAAGGGTTTAAAGGGTCACACACAATAGCATATTCAATAATCTGCCTTATTCAGTTGAATAGGAGTTTTGGACATGGTGGACCCGCCACAGGGGTCTGGGATTTTTCCAAAGTTAAAAGATCACAAATGCAATAAATAAATTTATATTATTCGAGTTTAGAATAATAAGTATTGAATTTATTTATTAAATGTATTTACAATTTTTAAGTAAATACATGAAAAAATATTAATTGATGAATATTAAATTATTCAAGGTTCAATTAATATTTATGGGAGTGATGAGTCCAGTTAATGACTCAATTATTATCACATAATATATTTTAATATATTACAAGTAAATGATGATAATATTTATGACTCATTTTAGTAGTCATAAATTTCATTGATAGTGCGTTAATTATTCGAGGTCGGCGAGGCGATATCGGGTATTTTAATTGTGCACTATAAATAGAAGAGGAGGGGAACTTTCCAAACACTATTCATGAAGCTTATCTCTCTTCTACTCTCTCCCATAATATAGAGAGAGATGCTCCGGATCCAAGGAGCTCGGATGGATCTCTCTCTCGGGCATCACTAGTGATGTGATGCGGTGGTCGTTGGAGCGTCGAAGGCATCGTCGCAAATCCGCGCTAGCACCCTGATTATGATGAACAGCACTCCCAAGGATTCCTTGAAGCGCGTTTGGACGATCTAGAGGAATTCAGCTTCAGATTCTTCGAGCATCAATCGCCAATGACGAGCAGACGTCGTGCACGGCTTCAGATCTAAACCAGTTATTGTACGGTTTAATTTTGTGCTTAAAATCCTCCACGCATAGTCCCCGGCTAAGACTGGGCTTCTCTTCTCTGACGTCGACAAGTTTACGTTGACCATCGGTGGAAAAATTTTAAAACCCACCTTTTTGGGGATTCCGCTACATTCCCGGTTCCAACATGATTATGGTAGGCCTAGGGTGGTGGAATGTAAGGGAGAGGAGACTTTTCCACCCTTGACCTGAAGTTGCATCCAGCTTTCTTCCACCGAACAGAGTCACCTGGAATACCTCTTATATGGTCGAATTGGAGTGGGACATAGAATTAAAAAAATGAATCTATCAATTTCCCCTATCTATATGTAAAATTTCATCCCAAATGAATATGTGGTTTTCGAGATATGATTAAATTGGTGGGATGGTTTTATCGACCTCAGAATCTGGCCCAGAATTTTATCTCCAAATTGGGCTGCCTTAATAACCACCACATAGGCCGAATTAACACTGGATCATGATAACTTATTTGTTCCTATATATTTATTTTATCATCCCATGAAATTTGGTATTAATTGGGCCTATATATTGGGCCCCACATTCTCATTAGTGGGCTGGTGTCCAATCTATCTTCTCCAGAATTATTTGCATGAAATCCCATTTTGGTGGTCTTCCAATGTGAATCTTCAAACACTCCACAAGTATGAATTGTTCCTAATATAATTATAAACCAGAAAATTAAATATTAAAATAAAAATCAAGATCATTGGGTACTTTAAATGATGTTAAAAATGTACCACATAATAGTGAATTTTAAGAAGGAATTACAATCATAATGTGAAATGATGTTCAAAGTGTAAAATGAAATAAAATGGTGTTTATGAATAATAAATCACATGAATATTATATATATTAAAAATGAATATCAGCCTCATTTAGTGGCTAATAACACCCTCAACTTGATTTTTTCTAGTCCCGAGAAAAATATATCTCAACAATATGAAATTCGAATTCCCTTTTACAAAAACACTTTAATACACAATGATCACCAAAAAACCTTATACTAAAATATCATGAAACCCATAAAAATATTTTAATACATGATAGTTTCATAATCATATCCCAATCTCAATCTCATTCCTTTTTTAAAGTTCATCACCATATTTCATCTAATATCAATTAAGAGTGATGATGTGTTGTGCATCGCATTAGACATGGGGGTTCATCTTTATTCAAGAGTGAAATGATGGAAGTTCTAGGTGGAATCACATTTCAATATTAATATGAGTATTCAAATTTTTCATTGTATTTTTTTTTCTTTTTTGTTTTTTGTTTTTGTTTTTTCAATTTTTCCATGGTAATTGAAATTTCACTCAAAAGAGTCAACCCCTGTAGCAAGACTTTGTCGATGACTCCCAGGCTCAAAGACCTTAGGGAGCCAAGTGAACCCGTCATACTCGGGCATCATCTTGAGTTAACTCAGTCAAAAACAAATTCAAATTACCAAAATAGAGATAAAATTACTAACTCTGGGCCAGACAACAATGGAGTCATGATCCCCAAGTGTCAAAAGCCACGCATTAGGTCATTTCATTTCTCTACGCGCAAATTTATTATTTTTTTTAAATTTTTTTATTGAATACTCATATTAAAACTAAAATGATCACCAAACCTATGATATTTATTTGGGGGACCCATGAACTCAAAATAATACCCCACTATCCAAAGGACTTTCATTGTGAATCTTTTTTTATTTGGATGAAAATATAAACAATGAAATATCACATTAGGCAGCCACACTTTCCAAAATCTATGCTCATGAAATATACATGGATTAAAATCAGAATCAGGGCATGGTAAATTATTTGATATTCAGTTTCAAAGTATACAATATATATTATCATGTTCAAGGTTAAATAAATTTTTCCTTCCATTAGGTCACACTTTTTTTCAAATCATTTTTTTTACACAAAATCATTTTTTAAAACAAAAGAAAATTTTTATTTCATCTCCCCCCCCAACATAAAATAACATTGTCCCTAGTGTTTGAATAAAAGAAAATCTAGAATGGGGTAGAGTCATAAAAGGGGAGTTCAAAAAGAAAATTGAAAATAAGGATCATGGAATGAATTCAAATGGTGGTTGAAGTTGAAATTATTGATGCTCCCTTTTAATCCCTTGATCTCAATGTCACTCTGAGAATTCCCTAGTGGAAAAAAATGAAAAAAAACAAGAAAACAAAAAAACTATATATATTTATATATATAATAAAGAAATTAAAATATAAGTATATATATAAAAATTATAGAATAATTAAGCACAATAATTTGTAGGTTAGTGGTAAGAGAGCACCCCTGTCTCCCTTCAGTCCCGGGTTTGATTCACCATGGTTTCGCTGGTTGTGACAGGGTTTACCCCATGGCCTATGACGTGTCCTATTTTGTTAATTATTATTATATTTTTATTTTTTTATTTTTTTATTTTTATCTTAACCTATAAACACATAAAAATAAAATAAAATAAACTGATGATACATTGTCTTCTTTTTAAATTTATGGGTAAGGTATTACTCAAGGATCACACCACGTGACACGGATGAATATGGCGCTCCCCTTTTATACCCATCCATACTCATAATAGAATAAGAGTTAAAAAGTATATTTATATATATATATATATATATTAAATATCAAAATGATTAATTAATACTATTTGAAAAATAAATATGATTCCAAAATGATTGGAAACATGAAAACCACAAGTTGCCTCTCGTGCAGCACTTTTGTTTAATGTCGTTAGCCCGACATGGATCCTAAATCTATCAATTTTTTCCTAGTTCATATGTTGGCTCAGTTAACTCAACCTATTTTTCTTGTTTATTGAATGATTCAATTAATGGTTTTAACCTTTGACCATTGACCTTGAAAATTTAACCACTTGTGGGATCTTGAATCTCTACTGCCCCATGGGGGTACACATGATGCACTATGAAAGGACCTGACCATCTAGACCTTAACTTTCCCAGGTCTAATGAAGTTTTGAACTATACAAGAGCATGAATTTTCCCATTTCAAAATGTTTGACTTTGATATTCCTAGATTGGTAGACTTGAACTCTAGCTTTATTGATCCTTTAATTTTTATAAGCCTCCATCCTTAGTTCCTCAAGTTCATTGAGATCTAATTTCCTTTTTGTTCTAACCAATGAGAGGTCATAATTTATTTTCTTAATTTCCCAAAAATCCTTATGCACAATTTCAATAGGTAAATGGCATGCTTTTCCATAAACCAACCTATATGGTGACATTCCTAGGATGGTTTTGTACGCTCTATGATATTCCCAAAGAGCATCCAAGAGTTTCTCGGACCAATCTTTCCTAGAAGGATTGATAGTTTTTTCAAGAATATTCTTAATCTACATATTTTCTAACTCAACTTGACCATTGGTTTGAGGATGGTACGTAGTGGAAACTTTATGAGAAATCCCATACTTAGAAATGAGTGAAGAGAATGAACGGTTGCAGAAATGGGTTCCTCGATCACTGATTATATCCCTAGGAATTCCAAATCGAGAAAATATGTGCACTTTCAGAAACTGGATCACAACATGATGGTCATTAGACTTGGTGGGAATGGCTTCATCCCATTTTGAGACATAATCAACAGCTAAGAGAATGTATATTTATCCCCTAGAGTTTGGGAAGGGACCCATGAAATTGATTCCCCACCAGTCAAAGATTTCAATTACTAAGATGGGAGTGAGTGGCATTTGATTCCTTTTGGTGATGGACCCTACTTGTTGACACTTAGGAAATCTTTGAAAAAATTTGTATGAGCCCCTTGAGAGGGTGGGACAGAAGAGACACACTAAAGAACCTTAGAAGAAGTTTTCTTAGAGGAAAAGTGACCTCCACATGCCTCACTATAACAGAATTTCAGGATGGACTCTTGTTCAGATTTTGGGACACACAACTTAATGACTTGGTTAGGGCAGAACTTATAGAGGTATGGATCATCAAACACATAGTGCCTAACATCATAAAGGAATTTCCTTCAATCTTGAGTCCCTAAGAATTTTGGAATGACTCCTGTAACTAAGAATATGGCTATATCGGCATACCAAGGGTAGTCACTCACAGAGTATAGGTGTTTATCAGGGAATGAATCAGACACAGAAAAGTGATTTGAGTTGTCTTTGAATTCCATCCTAGAGAGTTGATCAGCTAAAACATTTTCAACACCCTTTTTTTCCTTGATTGTGAGGTCAAATTATTTTAAGAGAAGAACCCACCTAATCAGTCTAGCCTTGGTATCTTGTTTTTTGAAGAGGTATTTCAATGCAGAATGGTCAGTGAACACATTGATGGGGAATCCTAAGAGGTAGGACCCAAACTTCTCTAAGTAAAATACAATAGCAAGTAACTCCTTTTCAGTGGTGGTGTAGTTGATTTGGGTATCATTTAAGGATTTTCTTGCATAAGCAATGACATAAGAAGTTTTATCACAACGTTGTCCTGACATAGATCCTACAGAAAAGTCACTAACGTCACACATAAGTTCGAAAGGAAGGTTCCAATTTAGAGATTTCATAATGGGAGGAGAGTTTAGAGAGAATTTGAGGGTTGATAATGAACCTTCATATCTTTCTGTCCAAACAAATGGAGCATCCTTTACTATGAGAGCACAAAGGGGACGGGAGATTGAACTAAATTCCTTGATGAATCTTCTATAGAAACCATCATGTACTAATAAATACCTAACTTCTTTGACAGTTTTGGGTGATGGAAGGTGATGAATGATGTCAAACTTGGATTTATCAACTTCAATCCCCCAACCTAAGACCAGATGGACTAGAACTAGTCCCTCTTTAACCATGAAATGGCATTTTTTCAAGTTTAGGACCAGATTATTTTCTTCACATCTTGACAAGACTCTCTCCACATTCCTCATACATCCCTCAAATGTATCCTCAAACACAGATAATTCATCCACGAAGACCTCAAGAAAATACCCTACCATGTCTGAGAAGATTCCCATCATGCACCGCTGGAAGGTTCCAAGGGAATTTCATAACCCGAAGGGAATGCATTTGAAATAAAAGGTGCCAAATATACATGTGAATGTATTCTTCCCTTGATCCTCTAGGGAGACCTTAATTTGATTATACCCTAAGTACCCATCTAAGAAATAGTATAAGGCATGACCTGCGACTCTCTCAAGGACTTGGTCAATTAATGGTAAGGGGAAATGGTCCTTCTTGGTAAATTAGTTTAGCTTCCTATAGTCAATGAAGACTATCCAGCCACTACTCACCCTTGTTGGTAGAATCTATCCATCATTATTGGTTATCACTGTGATTCTTGCCTTCTTGGGAACCAATTGGATTGGGATCACCCACTCACTCTCAGCAATGGTATAGATGATACTAGCTTTTAATAATTTCAGAAGTTTCTTCCTTACTACCTCCATGAGATTAAGATTGAGTCGCTGTTCAGGTTGATGACATGGCTTTGAATCAGATTCCAGAACAATCCTATGAGTCTCAATAAGTGGGATAATCCCTAGAATATTAGACAGGGTCCAACCAACGGCTTTCTTATGTTTTATAAAAACATCTAGAATCATCTTCTCATGATTAGATTCAAGAGAAGAAGAAATGACAATATGATGTGTTTGATTGTCCCTAGGAAGGCATACTTGAGTGCAGCGGGAAGTTCTTTAATTCAAGATCATGTTGGTTTATAATTTCAGTAGAATATTGTGACATTGAATCAAGATCAATTTTTTTTCCTAGAGTTTTAGATAGGATTGATTCCCCACATGTATACTTTTTAGCTACTAGATTAGCTTGATCATATTTAGGGAAGGAAGTTGGAGTGGTCTCCATAAAAGTGGTTTCCTGAAATGTTTCACTGATTGTTGGACCTAAGACTTCATCATAAGAGAAATTTGAAAATGATTCAAGCCAAGGAGATAAACTTCCTTCATGTGAACAAAGTAAATCAATCTCATCCTGACTTAAACATCCATCAAATATTCCTTGATGTTCTATGGATTCATTATCAATGCTTCCTATCATGTTTACTTCATGAATGTCCTCGTCATCCCCTATTTGTGATCTTGCATTATAGATGTTCAAGTATAGAATCATGTTTCCAAAGTTAATGGTTGTGTTCCCATTTTGAACTCGGATAACATAATTGATTGTTTCAAGGAAAGGATGACCAAGGATGATTGGGGTTTGTTCCTTATTTCCTAAGTTTGGATGGTTGTCAAGGACAATGAAATTAGTATGGTAGATGAAGTTTTCAACATTTACCAGAATGTCCTTTAAATTCCCCTTTGGAACCCTAATGCTAAGATCATCAAGTTGAAGTGTGATAGGTGTGGGTTGGATCTCTTCTAGGCCTAACTGGTAGTACACAGCATAGGGAATGAGATTGACACTAGAACCTAGGTCACACAAGGCCTTTAAAACTTTTCTCTATCCTAGTTCAACATTGATATAAGGGAAACCCGGGTCTTTCAACTTAGGAGGAATGGTCCCTTGAATGGTGGTACTCACATTAGCAGCCAAAAGGACTTGGTTTTTATGTGAAAGTTTTCTTTTAAAAGTGCACAGGTCCTTAAGGTACTTTGAGTAGGCAGGTATGGTTTAGATTGCATCAAGAAGAGTAATGATCAACTTGACTTGTGAGAATATTTTCCTCAATGTTTCACTCAATTCAGGCTTGTTTTTCTCCCTCATGCTTTGAGGAAATGGTGCATGTTGTGGGGTTGTTTGTTGAAGATTTTTTTCTTTGACAATGTTATCATGTTTTTCAGTTTTATCATTTGATTCATTTTAATTTTCATCCAATTTTGAATCTTCGGATGGGTTCTGAATTAGTTGTTCAGGTTTCTCAATTTATTTCCCACTTCTTAAAACAGTCACAACCTTTAGTTTTTCATGAGTTGTTTGAGTACAACTTGACTCTCCCCTTGAATTTGAGGATGGTACCACCTGAGTGGGCATGGGTTTCTTTCTAGTTTTGATGGTTTGAAGTTATTTTTTTAGGGAAGATACTTCTGAGTTCATTCTTTCCATTTGTTTGCATAGTTATTCTATTAGGCTTTGTGGAACAGTTTGTTTTGGTGCTTGAGAATATTGGTTTATCCCAGGGGGGATATTTTAAAGGTGGTATGGTTTGTTGAAAAATGGACCGGTGGCTGTTGGTATTGGATAGGTTGGGTTTGGAATTGGTTATGGGTTTGGTAGTTCTGATGGGGGTAAGAATTTTGTTCATGTGGTTGTCTAGGTTGTTGGTTATCTTTCCAGTGGAAGCCTGGGTGGTCATTATACCTTGGGTTGAAGTTGTTTTGGTATTAAGGATTTTTAAAGTTCAAGTCATTTACTTCTGTTGGGGTCCTCTTAGAAGAACATTTTTGATAGATATAATGGTTGGGAAGTTGTCTGTCTTATGGTCATGTTTGTCACAAATTGTGCAAACAGGGTCTATAGTTTGGATTTCATGGACTTTCCTAAGGTCTATCTCTTCAACCTTCCTAGAGAGTGCTGCGAGTTTAGCCCTAAGTCTTTTCTCTTCTCTATGTGTATGAATTCCAGTAGTTCTTTGTATCTTTTCATAATAAGGTTAAGTTCCCCATGTTTTATTTTGTTCATCAAGTCTTTCTAGATACTCGTAATCATCATTTGGGGATTTGTTTTTAAAGGTTTCATTACACATCATGTCAATGAATTGTTTGTTCCCTGGACCAAACCCTTCATAGAAAATTATTACTTGTTCAGATATAGAAAAACCATGATGTGGAACCATGTTTATGGTGTCTTTAAACCTCTCCCATGTTTCATATAATGACTCTCCCTCTTTTTCAAAAAAGTTTTGGATTATCTTTTTAAGTGAAATTGTTTTGCGGTGGGGAAAGTATTTTTTGTAGAATTATCTTTGTAATTGGTCCCAAGAGTTGATGGATGATGGTCTCAAATGTTTTAGCCAATTTTCATCTAGATACTTTAAAGAAAAATAAAATAGCCGCATCTTATATGATTCTAGTTGATGTGGGGGACACATGGTTTCAACAATGTCATTGAACTCTTTAACGTGAAGGTAGGGAATCTTGGACTCCATTCCATGGAATGTGGGAAGATGGTTTAGGACATGGGGTTTAAATATGTAGTTGGCATCTATTAGGTAGTTTTTTCTAATTCATGAGGGGTAATTGGTCCAGGCATGTGTGAGGTAGTCATTCATGGTTTGATCAACTGCATTCCTTAAGTTTGGTGCTGCCACATTTGGATTTCCATTTTGGTTCCCACCTAGGTTTATGAGTTGGTTTCTTTAAAGTCCTTCCATTTAAATGGGATAAATTTTTTACTCGGGGGTATTCTAAAGATTAGGATCTAATGGAAACAATAACCTAGGTTCACTTGACTCCCCAACACTAGGACTTTCCACTCTAACTAGACGGTTTGATTGATCGCGGGTGTAGGAAGACATGCGCCAAAAGAAAAAAATGAGAAAGGGACAAGATAAGAAATTTTGGTTGTGAATAGAAGAAATGGGGGAGAATAGAATGGTTATTGAGATGAATTACTTAGGTCCCTGACAACGGTGCCAAAATTTGGTGTCGCCCAAATTTACCCAAGTTTTTAGTGTTAAGCGGTCGCTTGTAGTGTAGCTTGGGTTGTCGAATCCTCAGAGACCTAAGAAGTAACCTACGGACACATACATTCTATGGAATATTTTTGGATATTAAAGGGACAACTTTGGGTTGATTTAAAATTGTTTTAAATAAACTCTAAGAGACTTAAGTGGATTAAAATTAAAAGAATGAGTTGATCCTAGGTTATCACTTGGGGGTCGATTGGATGCATTCCTCTTTTAACTATTTCAATTTCTTATATTTGAGATGGGTTAATTTAAGAAGATTAAACAAATTTATCACTTACTGTTTTAATACCAACACACCATAATACTAATCACCTATACACTTTTAGGATCAAACTTATGAGCACTCCAAGGTAAAGGTTTGTATTATCACTTGAAGTATGTGGCCTTAAAATTCAATAAGGATGGAATTTGTTTTAAAATCATAAAATAAATATATCATTTAAAAGAAGTGATTATCCTATAATGGAGTGAGATATAACATCCAATTCATCCCTTTGGTACTCTATTGGATCAACCCATAAGTGGATTATCCCTCCATTGATCCTATGGTTTCAATGGAAGCGGAAAGTAGACTCTTAAGGGTGGAATTGGAGAAGTAAAAGAACAATGAAATAATAATCACTCCACCGCTGTGTGATAATATCACAAGGATTGGTATGAAAAAGTTTAAACCTTGAGGAAATGGTATCAAAGTGATAAGAAGAATAATATAAAAATATAAGATGAAGAAATTTTTTAAAGAAGCTAGTGTAATTCAAGGAACTTACAATTGAAGGAATGCAATTACAACATTAAATTGGAAGCATAACATTAAAATGAAAAAAAAACTCAAAGATGATAAACTCATCCACCACCAATACCTTAAATAGGAATTTCAAGAGGCTTGTATTGAGATCTCAACAGTACAAAAGGTCCCACTTGAGTATGGTAGGCCTAGGGTGGTGGAAAGTAAGGGAGAGGAAACTTGTCCACCCTTGACCCGAAGTTGCATCCAGCTTGCTTCTACCAAACACAGGTGCCTGTAAGACCTTATATATAGCCAAATTGGAGTGGTACATATAAGAAAAAAATTAATCTCTAGATTTCCCCTATCTCTGTAAAATTTCAGCCCAAATTAAAATATGGTTTTTGAGATATGATTAAATTGGTGGGCTGATTTTATGGGTCTCAGAATCTGGCCCAGGATTTTATCTCCAAATTGGGCCACCTTAATAACCACCACGGAGGAAAAATTAACACTTTCTCGTGAATAATTATTTGTTACTCTATATTTATTATATAATACCACGAAATTTTGTCTTCATTGGGCCTATATGTTGGGCCCCACATTCTCATCAGTGGGCTGGTGTCCATTCTGCCTTCTCCAGAATTGTTTGCATGAAATCCCATTTTGGTGGTCTTCCAATGTGAATCTTCCAACACTCATCAAGTATGAATTGTTCCCAAAATAATTATCAACCTGAAAATTAAATATTAAAATAAAAATAAAGATCATCAGTTACTTTAAATTATGTTAAAAAATGTACCACATAATAGTGCATTTTAAGAAGGAATTACAATAATAATGTGAAATGATGTTCAAAGTGTAACATGCACTAAAATGGTGTTTATGAATAATAAATCACATGAATATTATATATATATTAACAATGAATATTATCCTCATTTAGTGGCTAATCATGAATACCCAACCTTGGAGCACTATGAAAATAGCACTGAAGATGCCCCATCTGGTTGCAATTGTGACATGATCTAGGCGGTGTTGGAAAATCTCGCTTCATGTGATCAAAAGAACCACATTGAAAACATCCAATAATTATCTTTGGTTTAAGTGTAATATTAACTTATCCGTCCATTTGATTCTAATTCATTTCACTACCATGTAAAAAGGTGTCCATCTTCCTATTATTCCTATCATTAGAGTTCCCAATATTTCCCATAAGTATCAACATGCTTCATCCACCCACATTACCTAAGATGTATCTTTATACCAATTTTTCTCTATTGAATATATTTGTATAATTAATTATACAAATGAAGAAAATATTTGAGAAAATATATACCCATAACCGTAATTCAAAAATGCATGCCTTCAAGGATGTACTTGTAGTAACTTCAGGTGAAAATGAACTAAATTTAAAATTTTATCTGCATACTTTGTCACTGAAAGATTCTATTGCTTAAAGATAGAAAATTTAGTCATTATATAAATTATGAATGTGTGAGGATAGATTTTTTTTAACAATTATTCAAAATCCTCTCATAAAATGTCTTGTTCTAATTTAGCATGAACTGCTAAATCCCACCACTGGCATGCTAGATCTTTCGGTATGTACATAGCCAACTTGAATTTTATCTCAGTTGGTCATTAAGTTGATTTGAAACACCATGTTATGGGTTTTTAATATATATATATATATATATATAATATCTATGCAGTGTTCAGATCTTCATATCAAGTATGATTCATATTACAGTTGTTACTTTACTTACATTGATGAATAACACGTGAATGAAAAATCATGTAATTCATGTAATCATTAATTTGATAGTATACATCATGAAATTAGGTGATTATTCATGTATTACATAAGTCACAAGAGTAAAAAGTATACAAGTATAATATATATTGGGTGGAATAAGATGGGTATTCACTGCATTTCCTCCAAGGTATATTTATTTACATAGTTAATTTTAACTAAATTTATTTAAATTTGTTTAAAATTATAATGGATGATAATCTCAAGGAAATTTTGATTAGAATTAATATAAAATAATTGATTAATTAAAGATTATAATTAATTGATTTTAGTGTGATTTATCTTAAATGAGAACGATTAAGAATTGAATTCTAGTTTTATTAAATGTGTATTCATTGCATGAATGTGGATGATAATAAGAATAGACCAAACCTATGTATTCGATTGGTTTCATTTAATTTATTATTAAATTAAATTTTTATCATGTATTCCTTCTCTTCTCTTATTATGTAGGGCATGCATGCCCATGGTTTCTTTTATGTAAACCCTTTTCCCTCACCTGTGTGTGAGTAAAATCATTTTTAATGTATAGATCTCCCAATCTAGTGTAGGTGGTTTAATTTTGGATCCAAGGTGAAACCAATCCAAGATAGATACATTTATGGATAAGTGTAAAGATACAACACGAACCTTAATTGGTTCAAGGTGTTTTCCCCTAGGTCAGTGGTTAGTTTATCAATATCTAGATAAACTAACTATTAGTAAATTCTTATGATCATACCAATTTATTATTTTATTTCTGTCAAGTTTCATGGTTATTTCATTATGGATTTTTTTTCATGATCGCATAATTTAAATAAATTGATAGGCATGTAAGATATAACTAAAATAAATTGGATTATGCCTAAATATTATCTAAGACATGGTTAATAACTTAAGTAAATCAAGTTAATATTAATAATCATGTAATAAAGATAATAATTGGTAATTAATATATAAAAGGATAAAATCCCTCAATTATATATATTAAGTCGATATAGTATTCTACTACTTCAGTTAAAATTGAACCATAGTATAAAGTGCTTGAATATCCAAAGTTAGGGTGCTTTCAATTATCGGGCAATTCTAAATTTAATTTTTGGGTTGACTTAACTTGGTTCACATAAAGGGTTGACTTACAATGTATGACTTGGTGTAAATGAGAGGAAAATGTTGAGAAAATATAATTTAAGGATTTATGTATTAGGAAGTCCACTTATCATATCAAGGAATTTTGAGTTAATAAAGTTGTCATTTGTAATGCCTACCTAAAACCATTCAAGTTGCTTGACCAAAAAAAGTTGGGGTAATGAGAAGGGGAATATGGATCCTTGTCACTAGGATTTCCAAGCAACATGATATTTTGAAACCAATGGCGAGGGCTATTGGATTTCAATAAAATAGTGGGAGAGTAATAAATATAATATTTATTTATTTGTCTAAATTTTATCAGATAAAGTACTAAAATTATTATTATCATATTTCTAGAAACAAAAATAAAATGATATCAAACATATCATTGTGATCCATACTAGAGAGGGAAAACCTTCTCACCAGAAAATTTTCCAAGAATGGAAAAGGCGCCTACATGTCATCCTTCACTATGATCACCTGGAAATGAGGCTAGTGATGAAGAGTTATCTCTATATGAGAAACATTTGAATGATTCCATAGATGTTCAATGTTTCATGCTATAAACCTTACCCAATGAGATTTTGAAGCAACATGGGGACATGGATGCATATAGCATGATGTCTCACCTTTAGGATATCTACCCAGATAAAGAGAGACAAGATATGTATGATATCTCCAATGATTTTTTTCAAAACTATGTTTGGAATGTATGTTCCACTTGGGCCTCATGTAGTCGAGCTTAATGGCTACATTGGATGCTTATACATCTTAGGGATTAAATTCCCAGATGATTTATATATATATCTCATACTTTAATCACTATCCAAGACCTTCTCCATTTTTATTGCTAATTATAACATGAGAAATAATGATAATAGTATTTTAGAACTTCTTACTTTGATTCTCCAACTGGATAAGGACATGGGGTGTAGTAAACACACAGTACTTATGGTGAATAATTAAAAGAAGAACATGGAAAAGGGTCCCAAGAACTATAAATATTCTAAAGCTCATGAGAATTTTACTTCCAAGAAGAGGAAGATCCATATGTATGGTAAGGAAAAATAGGTAGTATATTTTGCATGTGGAAATCCAGGACACTGGAAGAGAAACTACACCCAGTAGCTAGGAAAATTTTAAGGTGTGTTCATTATCAAGTGTAATCTTTCTATATCTACACATTGGTTATAAGATATAGCATGTGGTGCTCACATCTATATCCAAATGAAGGAACCAAGTAGATTCTGAAAGATTTATAGAGGATAGGTGGATCTAAGAGATGCTAAGGGTGCAAGGGTGTATTCTTGATCCATTGGTGGCTACCACCTTTCATTGACAACAAGAATTATTTTGGTTTCAAAATACTGTTATTATGTACCTACGGTTACCTAGAACATAATTTATGTATCATGCCTATATGCAGATGAGTTTATTTTCATGTTTAGAAATAATTTTTTTCCCTTTTATAATGATAACATATGTTGTGCTATGGAACATTTAAATAATGTCATTTATGTATTAAATTATGAAAACCAAGTGTTGGTAATTGATAACGAATCATGTTCACATGAAACATATAACACCCAAAATTGGAATCACAATCTTGGTCATGTAAATAAGAAGAATTTTACAAATATATATCAAGATGGTTATTTAGAATCATCTTAGCTAAAACCACTTGAAATATTTCATGCTTGTTTATAAGAAAAATTGATCAAACCACCATTTGGTGGATAGTGTGAAAGGGACACAGAGCTTTTAGGATTGGTTCACACTGATGTGTGTGGACCATTTCTAGCAGAAGCTAGAGGTGGATATTCTTACTTCATAACTTTTACTGATGACTTGAGTAGATATGGATATATCTACATGATGACGTATAATTCTAGGTCCTTTGATAAATTCAAGTAATTCATGAATGAAGTAGAGAATCATCTTGGAAAGAAGATAAATAATCTTCGATCAGATCGAGGTGGTGAATATCTTAACCAAGATTTCATCGAATTTATATAAGAGTTTGGGATTATATATAAACTCACTCCAATTTACACACCATAGTGGAATAGTGTTAGTGAAAGGAGGAACCATACCTTGTTAGACAAGGTAAGATCGATGATGATTCATGCAGATCTTCCATTATCATTCTGAGGATATGAATTACAAACTACAGCATACACATTAAATTGAGTACCAACTAAAGCAAAAAATTGAATTCCCTTTGAGCTATGGAGTGGAAAGAAAAACATTTTGTCGCATACACATGTATGGGGTTATGAGGCATTTGTTAAGGCCTTCTCAGGAAACAAACTAGAACCTTAGGCCTCAAAGTGTATCTTTATATGATGTCCCAAGGAAATAGAGGGATGCTACCTATACAACCTATTAGATAAGAAAGTGATTTTTGCCAGACAATACATATTTCTTGAGAGGGGTAACATCCTCAAAAATGATAGTGGGAGAAAAATTGAATTCAATGAAGCTGATTCTCAAGATACACAAGAGTTGGTATAGGAATAGATTCCATAGGTCCCTATGGAATAAGTAGTTTCTAAAACACAAATATTGTGTACCAGTATAAGAGAGGTAAGATAAGTAGAGAGATATTGTTTTCTAGTCACAAAATATGGTGACTCATTATTGGTTGATAATGATGAACCTCTCTACTACAAGGAGACATTAGAGAGTTCAGAAGCTGCAAGATAAATGGATTACATGTATCAGAACCAAGTTTGGGTTCTAGTTGATGTGCCAGTTGATGTAAATCTCATTGGATGAAAATGGGTATTCAAGAGGAAATTGGAAATTGAAGGTAAATTAAATAACAGTAAAACAAGGATAGCAGATAAAGGGTTTAACAACATCAAGGAATTTACTATGATGAAATCTTTTTACCAGTTTCCATGTTTAAATCCATCAAAATTCTACTTTCAATATAATATTACCATGACTATGAGATTTTTAAGATGGTTGTCAAAACCAAATTCCTTAATGGGAACCTTTAGGAAGATGTCTATATAACACAAATAAAAGGTTTTGTGACTCCAGTTGATGCAAAAAATATTTTCAAGTTGCAGAGATCCATTTATAGATTGAAGAAAGCATCCAAGTCATGGAACATTAAATTTGATAAAGCCATAAAATAATTTGGTTTCATTAAGAATTAATGTGATTCGTGTGTTTATAATAGGTTTAGTGGAAATGAGTTCCTTATCCTGGTAGTATATGTTGATGACATATTACTTATTGGAAAGGACATACCAGACTTATAGTTAGTTAAGGACTGGTTATACAAGTGTTTCTCTATGAAATACTTAGGTGAATCGGCCTATATTCTAGGGATAAATATCATTATTGATAGATCCAATAGGCTTATTATACTAATTTAAAGTATATATGTTGACCATATACTAAAGATATTTATTATAGAACAATATAATATGGGATTAGTTCCATTATTACATGTTTTACATCTTTCTAAGAAAATGTGTATGAAGACACAACAAGAGAAAGAGATAATGAGAAATATCTCATATTCTTTAGCAATAGGATAAATCATATATTCCATGTTATGTACTAGACTTGATGTTTCCTATACATTTAGCATAGTAGGAAGATATCAATCAGACCTAGGATAACAACATTGGAATGTTGTTAAGGCTATCCTTAAGTATCTGAGAAGAACTAAGGATATGTTTCTAGTGTATGTAGGAGATGAGGAGATCATCATTAGAGGTTATATTGATTCTAGTTTTTAGATAGTTCATATTGATCTTAAGTCATAATCAGGATATGTTTTCTGTATCAATAGAGGAGTTTTGAGCTGGAAGATTTCAAAGCCACCAATTTTCATAGATTTTATAGAGGAGTTTGGGTATATAGTAGATTCTGATACAGCCAAGGAAGATGCTTGGATTCAGAATTTTGTCCATCATCTTGATGTGGTACCTATAAGTAAAGATAAAATCACATTGTATTGTGATAATATTGTAGCAGTGCCTCTTTCAAAAGATCCAAGGTCACACTAACAGAAAAAGCATATAATCCAGAAGTATCAACTCTTGATAAATTTTTATTAGTGGGGTGAAATTTGTAGTAAGAAGAGTACCCACAAAAGATAATATGAAGGAAACCTTGTCTAAAGTCCATTATTATCATATTAATGAGTTTTATGTGATAGATAATGGACTGAAGGTTGTTAGCAGTTGACTCTAGTGCAAGTGGGAGTCTGTTGGAGTTGGTTCCCTAGAAAAAACTTTTATGTATTTTATGTTAACCTATATTCATAGTTTTGAATATTAATAAAATCCTTATCACATCATGATTGTTATTCTATATAAAATAGTATGTGATGTTATTCTAAGATTAGGTGTCTCACTAAAAGGTCATAGCAGTTCCCCACTATGATGAGAATTCAGAAGTGCTACGATAATATTATTAAATACATGTTATATAGATGAATGATATCAATTAATGGACACAAATGATATAGGATATCAAGGGTGAAGACTTATAGAACTTTGAGGAACCTTCTAATGGTGTATGCCCTTGGTAATATCTAATTGGATATTATGAGAACGTTACCCACTAGTAGGAAATCCATATTTATATGTGTAGTTGGATGTTCTTGTCTATAGACATGTGTATTGATCCTTAGACTTTAATATTATTATTAATAAGTATTGTGAGTCACGTATTTTATGTATTTATGAAAACTGTGATGATAGATAATCACAGTGAGGTAGGATACATTGGGTGCATCATGAGTAATATTGCATTAATGAATAATGCGAGAAAGGATTTATCCCTTCTTCTCTTTAATGTAAGTTGATATCTTAGGCCATTGGTGAAAATTATATAGCCTAAATAAATCCATGGACATGGTGTAGAATAGGAAAGTTTAATTTCTACGAAGTTAATGAAAGAGGCATTGAGCACATAGGTTGATTTCACCAACATGCAACCTGCTTGGCTTGAGATATTGTGATAAATGGATTATATTACACAGTAAATATTTGTATGAGGTATCATGTCGTTGTGGCATTAAATTCTTTTGTTATGGGTTCCTTATCATGTTTTTATATTCTAACCTTGGAATTTAGGCTATATTGCTTAATTCTACTGAGAAAGAGGCCTAGAGGGTCATATAGTAAGTGTTTCCAGAATCTCAGTTAAATAATATATTATTATTTATTATTTAACAAGTTGAATAAATATTATTCCCAGATATGGTTTAATAATTATTCATATATTATTAATCACGTATTAATATTTATTTACAATTAAGTGAATATAATATTTATATATTTATTATTGAATAATGTAGTGGTATTTATTTAATAAATAAATATTAATTATTCAAGGCCCGATAAATATTATGGAGGAATGGTGGACTGAGTTTAATGGTCTGATGATAAATAATAAATATTGAATATTATTTGATTAAATAATATTTAATTTAATTTTCAAGTTAAGCGCATGTTGAGAAATATTATTATTATTGTTATTATTATTATTTTACATGGGGTTTCATAGGGATTAAATAAATAATAAAGGGAACTTATGCAATTATTTTATTTTAACCCTAGAGACATATAAACCCAATTATATTATTTTCTCAATAAGACAATTCATGTGTTTGGTTGTGCACAACATATTTTGAGAATACTCTCAAGACCTAGAGATCTCCCTTCTCTAAGAACGCACCCAAGAACGGAGTGCAATTTTGCTCCACCTCCCACTCTTGTGTCAAAAGAGATCTAGGATAATGCTTTGGAAGTGGTTCTTGAGGTAATCAAAGGTGGATAATGCAAGCGCTATGATCTATCATGCTATCACCTGGAGATTCCTACAGCGACGTTCGTAGATTTTTGGAACATATGTGGATCACTGCTATAGGAAATCTAATTTGATTCCTACAATGCAACGACATAAAAACATAGATCTATTATCAGATCCATTAATGAAAAAAATTATATCAAAGAAACTATTTATTTAATTAAATTAATTATAAATAATATATGATGATTTTATCTCTTGGTTCTGGAATTCTATCCCTTATCTATATTCTTTGATTCAATTCCATAGATTACTAAGTTTATCATTGTGTAAATATCATATTGATCATCGATCATGGAAAAAAGAAAAGTTGGGAATGACCCATCGTATGCTTTCACTGTGCTCGGAACCTACAAGTGGTGTCATAGGGGTCACATAATTATTTATAAATATTTAAAGGTTGTTGATTGATTTATGCATTTTTTTAATTTATTTTTTCAAATAAATTTTAATCTTTTTTTTAATCTGAATTGTGAGATTTTCTTCTTCCTCCTTCATTTCTCATAAATCTAATCGAGACGATTTATTTTATGAATAGAATAAAACTTAGGATCTCATCTAGAGGTTTCGATCTTTCTGGCCAGACAACATAGGAGTAAATGTTGTGTAACCAAAGTTACATGTCATGTACTTATGTTCAATTCACCATGAGTTAATTCAGAAATTACTCAAACCATGTGCATTGATTGCACATGGTGTAGTTAATTCTTACACTGCATATTGATCGGTTCATCCTGGAACATGGTCATCCAGATTACACACTGTGTAGCCCATGTATACGGTGTGTAGTCCCTTTGAGTCACAGATGGACCGTGTATTACCATACACAGCCTACCTGAATGGTGACCATGTAAGATGGAGTTAACACGCCGTATAGTTGTTTATACACTTCGTGTACTCCATTTTTATAAGGCATGGATTACATGGAGAATCCCTAGGAATGTGAATTGAATACATGGTGAGATATGTACATGATGTGTAGCTCACCTATACACATCGTGTACTTATATGAAATTACACAAATTTAAACCTTATTTATTATACTATGTAAACCTTATCAACATGTTCTTGTGTGTGGTCATTAAGTTGATAAGACACTACATGTGATAGGTTTTATATATATATATATATATATATATATTTAATTAATATCTACATAATGTTCAGATCTGTATATCATGTATGAGTCATATTACAGTTTTTACTCAACGTGCATTGAAGCATAACACATGACTGAAAAATCATGTAATTCGTATAATCATTAAGTTGATAGTACATGTCATGAACATACATGATAATTCATGTATGCCATATGTCAGAAGAGTAAACAATATATGAGTACAATACATATTGGGTAGAATTGGATGGGTATTCACTACATTGTCTCCAAGGTACATTTAATTAAACAGTTGATTTTAAAAAATTAATTTAAATTTTTTTTAAATTATAATGGATGATGACATCAAGAAAATTTATATGATAATTAAGATAAAATAATTTATTAATTAAATATGATAATTAATTGATTCGAGCATGATTTATCTTAAATAAGAATGATTAAAAATTGAATGGTAGTTTTATTAAATGCATAATTCATTGTATGCATGTGGATGATCATGATCGTAGACCATACCTTTGTATGTGATTAGTTTCATTTAATTTATTATTAAATTAAATTATTTGCCTACATTACTTCTCTTCTCATATTATGCAGGGCCTGCGTGCCCATGATTTCTTTTATATAAACCATTTTCCCTCACCTGTGTGTGAGTAAAAACATATGTAATGGATGGAGCTCCCAAGCTAGTGGAGGCTATTAAAGTTTGGATCCAAGGTGAAACCAATCCAAGAGATATGCATTGGTGAATAGGTGGAAAGATGCAACATGAACATTAATTAGTTCAATATGTTTTTCCCTTAGGTCAGTGGTTAGTTTATCAACCGCTAGATAAACTAATGATCAGTAAATGATCATGATCATACCACTTTATTATTTTATTTCTATCAAGTTTCATGGTTATTTCATTATGGATGTTTTTTCACGATCACATAATTTAATTAAATTAATAAGCATGAAAGATAGAACTAAAATAAATTGGCTTATGCATAAATATTATCCAAGACATAGTTAATCACTTAAGTAAATCCACTTAATATTAACAAGCATGTAATAAAGATAATAATTTGAAATTAATTCATAAAAATATAAAATTCATAAATTATATATATTAAGTTGGTATATCCTTCCACTGCTTTAGTTAAAATTGAACCATAGTTCAAAGTTATTGACCAGCCAAAGTTGGGGTGCTTTTAATTATTGAGGAATTATAAATTGAAGTTTTGGGTTGACATAACTTAGTTAACATCAAGGGTTTACTACCAAAGTAAGACTTGGTTTAACTACGAAGCAAAGGTTGAGGAAATCCAATTTAAGGATTTTAGGATTGGGGAGTCCACTCGATAGATCAAGGAATTGTGAGTTAATATAGTTAGAATTTGGAATTCCTACCTAAAACCATTCAAGTTGCTTGACCAACCAAAGTTGGGGTAATGATAAATGGAATATGGATCCTTTCTACTATGATGCCCAAGCAATAGGATATTATGAAACCAATGGTGAGGGCTATTGGGTTTTGATAAAATAGTGGGAGACTAATAAATATAATATTTATTTATTTGTATAAATTTTATTATATAAAGTAATAAAAAATTTCTTATATTATTTTTATAAATAGAAATAAAATGAAATCAAACATATCATTGAGATCCATACTTATGAAGGAAAACATTCTCACCAGAACATGTTTCAAATAATATAAAAGGCGCCTACATGTCATCCTTATCCATGAAATAAAATTATATGTGATGGAAGAAAATTTTCCTAAAGTGACTAGAAATGAGTATAGTTATGAAGAGTTATCATTCTATGAGAAACATTTGAATGATTCCATAGATGTTCAATGTTTCATATTATCATCCATGTCCAGTGATCTTTTGAAGAAACATGGGGATATGGATACGTATAGAATCATGTCTTGCCTTTGGGATCTCTACTAATAAAAGGTGAGACAAGAGAGGTACAAGATCTCCAATTATTTATTCACAACTAATATCGTAGAGTCTACATCAGTTGGGCCTCGTGTAGTCAATATTATTGGTTAAATTTAATGCTTAAACATCTAAGGGATTAAATTACCAGATTATTTTCATAAATATCTCATACTTTCATCACTTACCAAGACTTTCTATAGTTTTGTTTTTAATTATAACATGAGAAATAATGAGTAGAGTCTTTCAGAACTTTTGACTTTGCTTCTATAAGTGGATAAGTACATGGGGCATAGTAAACCCATAGTCCTTATGGTGAATAAGAAAATTAAGAATAAGGAAAAGTGGCCCAATACCTATAAATAGTCTAAAGCTCCCGAGCACCATCCTTCCAAGAAGAGGAAGATCTAGTGGAAAGGCATGTAAAAGGATGCATTATGTTTTGTGTGTGGCAAGTCAAGCCACTGGAAGAGGAACTACAACCATGAGCTAGGGGATGCTAAATGTGCATTCATTATTGAGTGTAATCATTCCATATCTACACATTGGGTATTATATTCTTCTTGTGGTGTTCACATCTATATCCGAATGTAGTAACCAATAAGAGTTATAAATATTTCCATAGTATAGGTGGATTTGAGAGCTGTTAATGGTGCAAGGCTAGCGAATTTGGACATTGGTGACTACCACCTTTAATTTCCAATATAAATGATTTTGATTTTAAAATATTTTTATTATGTACCTACGGTTACCAAAAACATAATTTTTCTATCATTATTAGATGCATATAGGTTTATTTTCAATTTTGGAAATAAAAGTTGTTAATTTTATAAGGACAACATATGTTACGGTAGGGAATATTTAAATAATGGTATGTATGTATTAAATTACTAAAAAAAGTGTTGGAAATTGATAATGAATCATGTTCACGCGACTCATATAACACCCAGATTTGGCATCACCATCTTGGTCATGTAAATGAGAAGATTTTGACAAAGATCTATCAAGATGGTTATTTAGAATCATCTGAGATAAAACCACTTGAAAATTTAATGATTATTTACAAGTAAAAACAACCAAACCACCATTTGGTGGACAATGAAAGGGAAACATAGCTTATAGGATTGGTACACACTAATGTGTGTGGGCCATTTATAGTGGAATCTATAGGAGGGTATTTTTACTTCATAACTTTTACTGATTATTTGAGTAGATATGGATATATATAATTGATGAGGTATAAGTTTGAATCCTTTGAGGAATTCAATGAATTCAAGAATGAAGTAGAGAATCGGCTTGGAAAGAAGATAAATAAGCTTTGATCGGATAGAGGTTGTGAATATCTTAAACAAGAGTTCATCAACTTTCTACGGGAGTTTGAGATTCTATCTTAACTCACTCCACCTACACACCACACTAGAATGGTTTTAGTGAAAGAAGAAACCATACCTTATTTGACATGGTAAGGTCAATGATGATTCATTCATATCTTCCATTACCCTTTTGGGGATATGCATTAAAAACCAAGACATACACTTTAAACCGAGTACCAATTAAAGTGGAAAATGGAATTCCCTTCAAGCTATAGAGTGGAAAGAAACCCGTTTTTTCACACACATGTGTATGGGGTTGCAAGGAATTTGTTAAGGCCTTCTTTAAAAACAAAATATAACCCTGGGGCACAAATTGTATCTCTATAGGGTATCCTATGGAAAAAAAAGTAATACTAACTATACAACCCCTCAGATAAGAAATTGATTGTCTCCAAAAAAATCTGTATTTCTTGAGAGGGAGAACATCCTCAAAAAGGATAGTGGGAGATAGATTGAATTCAATGAATTTTATACTCAAGATACACAAGAGTTCGTATAGGAACAGATTCCATAGTTTCCCATGGAAGAAGTAGTTCCTGAAACACATGTACTTCATAGGAGCATAAAAGAGGTAAGAGAACTAGAGAGATATGGTTTTTAGTCACTGAATATGGTGAATCATTTTTAGTTGACAATGATGAACTTATATTCTATAAGGAGGAAGTAGAGAGATCAGAAGCTTCAATATGGAAAGAATCCATGAATTCTAAAATGGATTCCATGTATCAGAACTAAGTTTGGGTTCTAGTCAATGCACCAGTTGATGCAAAGCCCATTGGATGTAAATGGGTATTCAAGAGGAAACTAGACATGGAAGGTAAAGTAACTACCTATAAAGTAAGGCTAATAGATAAATGGTTTAAACAAAATCAAGGAATTGACTACGATAAAACCTTTTCACCAATTCCCAACTTTAAATCCATCAGAATTCTACTTGCTATAGCAGCTTACCACAACTATGAGATTTGGCAGATGGATGTCAAAAATGAATTAATTAATGGGAACTATCAGGATGATTTTTATATGAGACAACCATAAGGGTTTGTGACTCTAGGTGATTCCAAGAAGATTTTCAATTTGCATAGATCCATTTATTGATTGAATTAAGAATCTAGGTCATGGAACATTTAATTTGATGAATCTGTAAAATAATTTGGTTTCATTAAGAATGAATGTTAGTAATGTGTTTAAAATAGGTTTAGTGGAAATGTGTTAATTATCTTATTAGTATATTTTAATGATATATTACTTATTGTAAATGACATATTAGTCTTACAGTCAGTTAATGAATGGTTAAACAAGTGTTTCTCCACCAAGGGCTTAGGTGAATTATCCTATATTCTAGGGATCAAGATCATTCATGATAGATCCAAGAGGCTACTTGTACTAATTAAAAGTACATATATTGACCATATACTAAATAGATTTAGTATAGAACAATCTAATATGGGAATAGTTCCAATGTCACATAGTTTACATCTTTCTAATAAAATTTTTCCTCAAATACAACAAGATAAAGAGAGAATGAGCAATATCTTATACACTTCAGTGATAGGATCAATCATGTATGTCATATTATGTACTAGACTTGATAATGAATATGCATTGAGCATGGTAGGAAGATATCAATCAGGTTTAAAAAAATATCATTGGACTGCTTTTAAGGTTATCCTTAAGTATCTAAGAAGAACTAAGGATATGTTCCTAGTGTATGGAGGAGATAAGGATCTGGTCATTAAGGGTTATACTAATGCTAGTTTTTAGATATATAAGAATTATCTGAATTCACAATCAAGATATTATTTCTATCTTAACGGAACATTTTTGAGTTGAAAGAGTTCAAAGAAGCCGATTATCATTGATTCTATAGTGGAGTCTGAGTATATAGCAGCTTTCGATGTAGTCAAGGAAGTTGTTTGGATTTGGAATTTTTTCCAGGAGCTTGATGTGGTACCTAGTAGTAAAAACCTGATGAAACACATTTTTATTGAATATTTTATCGATAATAAATTATAAAATTTCCTCAAATTGTGTTAAATATGTTTATTTATAAAATATTTGGGATTAGATCATTCTTTTGAAAATGTGATGGAAATTCCAGTTTTACCCTTTATTGTGAACTATAGTATTTCAGAGATAAATATTTCTATATTTATTATTTGAACTTGAAATTTTGAAATTGTGTTCCTGACTTAATTGGAAACAACTTTTGTTCAAGACATTGGAGCTAAATCTTTCATTTGGTTGGACTAAATGGACCATGAAGGAAAATGTGGTCTGGACCTGCCAGATTAGACATTAGTTCGTTATTTGGGTCATAACTTTTTCATATGAGCTTGGATTGGGCCCAAATTTTTAGGGAATCTCTCCAACCCAATTTTTCACAAATCATTATTCTGAAATAATATCTATTTCACACGTTTTGGAGGTCAAATGGGCTCTTCAAGTTGGATTAAAATATTTGACCAAGATTCCCCATTCACACTTGAAACCTATTTAAACCTATCCTCTCCTCCACTCTATAAATTAGTTTTTTTTATCATTTTTAGGAGTTGGGACATGAATTAGGTGATTTAAGGCATAGTATATTTTTTTTCACTCAAATTATCATACCATTGTAATAGGAGTAGATCTTGAAGCGAGGATCCCCTCATCGAAGCCTTCTTCTTCTTCTTCATGTTGTGATGTTTTCATTTGTGTAATAAACTTATGTGTTATTCATTTATTTATTCTTTTTTATTCTGTTTTATTCAAATTTATTATTCTATTAATCTTCCTAATTGGTTTGGAATCAAGATTAGAAACAATATTGGGTTCTACCCTCTCTAAACTTTGCAAATGCAAAATGTTTCTAAGATGACTACACCGCCCATGGAAGAGTAGTTCTTTTTAGTGATCGATCTACCTCTAACCTCTTTCATTCATTTATTTTGAATAAATGATTAACTATAATTCAAATAATATGATCTATTAATTTAATTTTTAATTTAAATGAAACTAAGGAATCAATTGAACAATAAACACAAATCATGCAAGGTCAAGAATTGTGTGAATTGTGAGAGCGCGAACTTAATTGGTAATTCAAAACCACACAGGATCAATTTTTAGTGTTCAAATATAATCCCTAAACTCAATTAATTCAAATTTTCAGAGAGGATATTTTCCTTAATTTACCACTAACCATAAGCTAACCTTATAACATCAATCAAAGTGGGGTGATGCGATTGCATGTTCTGAAGTCATCCTAGGGTTAAATTCACTTCATATTTGTGATAAAGTTAATTCTTGTAGGGTTCAGGATTTTAAAAATTAAGGGATCATAATTAATTGGATATTAATTTAAATTATAATGATTAATAAATTATTGAATAGGTATAGTTATATCAATTACACTTTCTAAAAATAGTTTTCTAAAAAAACATCTTCTTGTTGTGTCATTTTAATCGAACTTCATTTCAAAAAATAAAAACAAAAAAATTATACAATATTCTTCCAGAAAACTTATTCTAGTTTAATAAATGGTAAAAAACCCTACATAATTTCAACTAGTGTTATTAATCCATTTTATGTTATTTTCAAAATACATTTAATATGTTGTTAAATTTACTTCCTCCTTTGAGAGACGACCTTGGTCAGCCACTCTACTGCACCTAAGTACCCAAAAACCACTAATAATTTGAGGGTGCCCAAGAAAATTCCTTAAAAGACCATATCACATTTTATTGTGATAATAATAAAATAGTGGCTCTTGAAAAAGAGACAAGGTTACACTAATGGACAAAGCACATACCCTGGAAGTATCACCTCTTAAGAGATTTTCATCAAAGGGGTGAAGTTTTAGCAAGAAGAGTACCCAAAGAATAGAACATGAAGGATCCATTTACTAAAGGATTGTCTCAGGAGAAACATTAGTATCATGTGATAGATAGTATACTAATGGTTTTTGGTAGTTGGCTCTAGTGTAAATGGGAGTTTGTTGGATTTGGTGACCTAGAACGAACTTTTGTATACTTTATGATAACCTATATTCATAGTTTTAAATATTAATAAAATATTTATCACGTCATGATTATTCATATATATAACATAGTATGTGATAATATTTTAAGAGTATTTATCATACTCAAAGGTCAGAGTAGTTCCCCGCTATGATGAGAACTTGAAAGTGCTACGACAATGTTCTTAAATATATGTTTTATAGCTGGATGATATCAATTGAGGGACACAAATTATTTAGGCTATCAGGAGTTGAGACTCAGAGGACTTTGAGGAACCTTCTCATGGTGTATGCCCTTGGTAATATCCATTAGGATAATATGATAACAAGACCTTCCAGTAGTAAATCCACATTTATATGTGTCATTGGATGTTTCTGTCTGTGGGCGTTTTTATTGGTACATATAATTTAAGATTATTATTAATGATTATTATGATTCATTTACTTTGATGTATTGATTTAAACTATGATGATATATGTTCATGGTGAGGTAGGATATGTTGGGTGTGTCATGAGTAATATTTCATTAATGAATAATGTGAGAAAGGATTTGTCCCTTCTGTTCTTTAAAGGAATTTTCTATCTTAGTCCCTTTGATGAAAATGATATATCCTAAATAAATCTGTGGTCATGGTATACAATTGGAAAGTTCAATTTCTAGGAAGTCAAATAAAGAGACATTGAGAACATTGGTTGATAGAACCAGTATGCAACCTTCTTGATTTTAGATATCATGATAAAGGGATTATATTACATAGTAAGAATTCGTATGAGGTATCATTTCATTATGGAATTAACTTCTTTCTATATGAGTATCTTGGAATGTTTCTAGATGCTAACCTTGGACTTTGGTCTACTCCATCTAATGCCACTGAGAAAGAGGTCTAGAGGGTCACAGACTAAGTATTCCCAGAATCTTAGTTAAATAATATATTATTATTTATTAGTTAATAATTTGAATAAATATTATTCCCAGTTGTGGTTTAATAATTATTTATGTATGTTTGATCACATATAAATATTTATTTTCTATTTAGTGAATACAATATTTATTTATTTATTGGTGAATAATGTAGTGATATTTATTTAATAAATAAATAGTCATTATTCAAATCCTGATAAATATTATGGAGGAATGACAGATAGAGTTTAATGTTCTGGTGAGAAATAATAAATATTGAATATTATTTGACTAAATAATATTTAATTTAATTTAAAAGTCAAGAAAATGTTGAGAAATAATAATATTATTATTATTTGACATGGGGTTCCGCATTGATTAAATAAATAATAAAGGACAGTTGTTCAATTATTTTATTTTAAATAATAAAGGACAATGGATTTAGATAATCCTCTCAAGTCCTAGAGATCTCTCTTCCCCAAGAATGTTCCCAAGAACGGAGAGTGATATTCCTCCACCTCCCACTCTCGAGTCAAGAAAGATCCAGTAGAATGATTTGGAAGCGGTTCTTGAGCTGATCAAAGGAAAATGACGTAAGAACTAGGATCTATCATGCTAGTACCCATATATTCCTATGACGATGTTTGAATATTTATGGAACACATATGGATCACCACTATAGGGAACCTACTTTTATTGCAACGATAAAATAACACAGATCTTTTTTCAGATCCATCAACGAAGAATGAATACCATCAAGGTAATTATTTATTTAATTAATTTAATTAAAAATAATATGTGATGATCCACTTTCTTGGTTCTATCGTTTTATCCCTTATCTATATTATTTGATTCAATTCCATAGATCATGACTTTTATAATTTTTTAAATCTTGGATTGATCATTGATCGTGGTAAAAAGAAAAGTTGGTGATGACCCTAATCACATGCTTCTGATGTTCCCAGAACCTACAACTCTATCACTGAGTAATTATCTTGCATCAAGATGAAAAATTCAGTCATTCTAGAAATTCTAAATGTGTGAGGATAGAATTTTTTGTTGAAAAATTATTCAAAATATTCTCATGAAATTCCTTGGTCTAATTTATCCTAAACTACTAAATCCCACTAATGGAATGACAAATCTTCTAGTATGTACATAGAAAAATTTAATTTTGGATCATATGATGTGCCTAAGAAATTGAATATTTTATTCATCCAATTCAGCCACACTTCTACTTTTTTGGATTTGAATCACCCTGAAGGTTGGGTGGATTCTGCTTCTGGAACTAAATGGAATGATAAACTTTCCTTGGTTCATAATTTATATTCCATATATACATGGGATAATAAGTCTAGAAAATAATCTAAACCATATATTGGTTTATCTGTGTCTTTGGTGCAACCATATTTTCAATAACTTCCTCCGGGTGGTTTCGACAATGCCTACCCGGTGACCTTTTCTATAGAAAAAACAAAACTCCATTGATTCTCACTCTCTAGAAATGGAAGGCTTAACAATTTCAAATTTTACCATATGAAACATATCACAACAAGGCTTTAAAAATTTAACAATTTATATTTTCAAACCATTTTTTAAAATTTCACCATGCTTTTTAAAATCAAACCATTTTCAACTATTTTCAAAAAAAATCAACACTTTTTACCCATTTATAAATCATTACTCAAAATGAATTATGAACTACTAGTGATAATTAATTTATATTCATGAATTTCATGCTCTTATCATTGGATAAATCCATGACAATTAAGTAACCTCTCCTAGGAATGTCTCAAAACACTCATGTACCCAAACTCCCTGGTAACTTGAGGCTCATCATAAATAGGTTAGCTATGCCTTTTTATGCTCTACATTTCAAATTCTAACAATATTACTATTTTCTACCATCCCAACTCAAGGACTAATCAAGAATGATTTCCAACACAAAGACTGAACAAACCAATACCATTTGTCTCAAAATGAAATATGGACCTTCCAATACTGATATAATTTGTAACATCCCACCCCTTACCCATTGGATTGAGAAGAGGATGAGGGTGTTACTAGATTTAGGTGACATCCCCAAGACACCAAAGGCTAATAATAAATTCCAATGGATTTATAAATAGTTGGGAGATGATTTTACATTTTAAAATAAACAACCAAACAAATAATACCAAAACCAACACAACACTATATGATGCATAAGAATAATGTAATACAATCCAAAGTATAACCCACTGACAACAAAACCAAACTAAAACCTGAACCGTTTTAGAGTACAAGTGGAAACTAAAACTAAAAAAAACTTAAAGACATGGAAAAAATTTACTCAACAACTCCCAACATGCTCCAATATCCAACTCAAAAATCCATTCTCAAGGTATCAGGACGAATCACCAAAGAAATTAGATACATTTCCTTTACCTATGTCTTCATAAAAAATATTTGAAAATGAACCAAAGTTCCCAAGAAGAGGGTGAGTATAAAACTCAATAAGATTTACCTAATGACTTCCCTACAAATTTCACTAGGATAAAACATTTTAGCGCATTTATATAAAACAATTAAAAATTATTTCAATAGTTTATATCAAAAACAAAAAAATCCAAGGAAAGTAACCATACAATTTTTCAAATAATTTCTCAAATTTCATTTTGGAATAACTCATTACATTCTACATATCCACGCATCCACCCATTCATGGACCTCCCTATACTCATTATTAGTTAGTAATCCTTTTACTAAGTCATCACTTAGTAAACCATTTTGATGGGGGAAAGTTCTAGTCATCCCACTTTTGACAGGGGAAACTGCATAGCCTTATCCATCCCAAATGAACATGAACACACGCCAACCATTTATGATAAAATTAAATCCAAACCAATTGTGACAAATCCATTTAAATAAAATAACCATTTTTTAAAAATTATTTCCAACCAATTTTCCATGCATTAAAACCAAACCACTATTTTAAAATCATCATTTAAAAATCATTTAACTATTTCACATTCCACAAAATAACCAATTTTTATAATTCCACAAACCATTACTAAAGAGGGTTTACAACAACCATTTCACATCAATTTCACAATTAAAACCAAGAAATTCAATCGATTTGAAATCAATCCTTCAAGTTCTAATAATAGGAGTTTGGATTGAATACACCTACCTCACAAACTTAGGAGAAAACAAAGATCGACACAAATTCTTCAAAAAACTGGATTGAAACTCCAAAAAAATCCTTATATCTTATTCCCTATCATCAACACAACCATGTATCATCATCATTGTAATCATACACCATGGATCTATCCCCAACGGATTAGATCTGCGAATCCAAGAGAGGGAAGAAGAATAAAACTAAGGGAAACCATTAAGAAAAATCAGTTACTACGGAATATGGGCCTCCAACACACTAATAATCGCTAATGGATTACTCTAGGTTCAAGGGGAAGGGTCTCTATAGCCTTTATAAGAAAATTAAACCATGTTATGTTCTAATAATGAAAAAATTAGAGATTAATGAGGTGATTCTAATTAGATCTACAAAATCTGGATTTAATTTTTAACATTGCATGGTTTAGGCACATGGTTAAGAAAACCTTGCACAAACCGTACACCAACCACTACCTCCAAACACCCCTCAAATGGTTGGATTGCATGGTTAGAAAAATAATGCACCAAACATGCTAAGACCCTCTGTCCAACATCACATGGTTTCTACTGGGTGACCCCATAGTTTTTCCAAGCTATGCACTAATTGTGCACCTACCCAGTACCCTATGTTTTAGTTGAATGGTTTCCTAAGAGATGTTACATGGTTTATATTAACTATGCTCAAACCATTCACTACCATAAAAATCCCCAAAAACTTCCAAAAACTCCTCCAATACTTCCCAAAGTTAACTTAATAACTTTATATATTTAAATACATAAATAAAGGGTTAATTACCTAAAATCAAGGGTGATACACTTCTAGTATCACACCATTTGAGGTTTATAGATCCACCTGACCTTTTCAATATTATGAAATTTACTTGGTTCCTATATATGAATAAAAATTTGTAATTCATATGTTTTATCCAATACCCAAATTGTAGTTAAATATAGATTGAATTAAATGAAAAATATACCTGAGGTAGAAGCATCAACTTGATTATTTTTTCTAACCATGAAATTATTTTTCTAGTGGCCTTTCTTTCCACATTCAAAGAAAATGGCCTCCTAGTCATTTTCCTACCTATTTATCATTATATTCTTGGAAGTATGGTGTGTTGGTGTCTTCAACTTGGGTTTATCTTTAGACCCCTTATCCTTTCCCTTCCTCCTCTTGTTCACCATTAGTGCTGGAGAGTTAGCATTCTTCATATCCTTAATATCTTGGAAAACTAAATCCAATAGGCCTACAAGTAACTTTTTCATGTTATTCATGTTGTAATTAATAATAAAAGTTTAGGATATAGGTTATAAAGAGACAATAATGAGATTATATACTAGTTATTGGTTTATTTTGAACCCAAGCAATTCATGTCTCTTGATGTACCCAGTCATCTTGAGTACATGAGTTCCTTCTTGATTCCCTTCTACTAGATTTCACCTATACAGTGAAGTTTATGTCTTGTATCTTTATTTCCTTTCTCTATCATGATATAAATCTTATAGATGAGATGGAATCTTGTAGGAATAATTGTACTAATTCATTTTCTATAGTTGACTGGTCATTGATGAAAACATGATACATTTTACATCTAGTTCATAATCTATATGCTTCTTATATTTATCTTTACCTTTATTTTTTTTCCCTAAGGAGGCTTAGTAGGAAGTGGGGACTCCAGCACATAAAGATTTCTCTCTTGTCCTAGTACTATATGCAAGTGTCTGTACCACTCCTGGAAGTTATAGAAGGTCAATAAATTCTCTTTATCTTGTATAGATCGCAATAATATTGAAATAATGGTGGTATTTTAAATTTTATATATAAAAA
This sequence comes from Viscum album, assembly GCA_963277665.1. Lineage (NCBI taxonomy): Eukaryota > Viridiplantae > Streptophyta > Magnoliopsida > Santalales > Viscaceae > Viscum > Viscum album. Next base: position 684,507,188 of record OY728156.1, on the reverse strand, counting down.
ATAAATTTAGTAGTTAGTACTTTATCTTGAATATTGAATAGACATTACTGGTTAATTAAATCATTAACTTTCTCCCACTATTTTATCAAATCCTAGTAGCACTCACTACTAAATTCAGAATATCATGTCACTTAATTATTCTAGTGGTAAGGATCCTTGAAACCTCTCCTCATAGACCAAGCTATAGTTATTCCACTACTTGAATAGTTTCAAGGTTGTCTTTAGACTAGCCAACCACATTGACTCACAACTCCTTGAACTATTTAGTGAAGTCTCATATTCTAGTAATTGTAGCATTGATTTAATCAACACTTTACCTATAAAGTGGTAAAATCTAGTTATGGATACTTCTTTACTATCATATTTAGTTATTACAACCCATCACTCTTATAAAAACTTCACAGTAGTATCATACACCCTCAGTTAGGGATGACGAGAACCTCGTACACCCAGTTTTGTTCAAATTAATACGATGAAAGGTGTCACAACTTATTATTTCTTTAAGGGTTTTTATTATTACATGATGAGTGAAATAATTTTCAATTTTATGTTCTTGTACTATTTGTCCATGCTCACAACTGAACAATTCATTAAATAGAAAACATATATTCATCTTTATCTATTTTAAAATATGAATTTTAGTTCATTGTTTTATGTGATCGTGTAAACATGCATGTTAAAAAATAATAATAAACCATAAATAAATTAAATAAATAATGTGATTGATCTTGAGAATTTACTATTGGTTGATCCATTATGTGTAAATGGATCAACAGTGATCCTAAGGGTTGAATACATGAATTGTGTCTGACTCATATCGCAGCTCGCACCCCTTTCCAAAGTATCCACTTCTCATTTGGAATACCACCTTGTACCAGCATGGTCCATGTATCATATCATCCTTGAAATTATAAAAAAATTCCCAATAATTCTTAAAATACATGTAAAATAATACATGTGAATGTGCAGGCCCTTATACATATAAAGTGAGAAAAAAATTCACAACCCATCAAAAATAAAATAATTTTTACAATCATCACACACAGTTGTGATAATAAATTAAAATCCAAACATACATTGATTGGTCGATGATCAAGATCAGTCATCATGAAAAATTAATACATAATAAAATTAAATTTGTGATACATTTATCTTGAGGGAAATTAAAGTGAACTAAAATAATTTAATCTAATTTTTATTCACTTAATATAAGTGGCACTTTCCCCGCAATATTTTAAATATATTCTAAAAATTAATTAAAATTTTTTGAAATTTATTTAAAAAAATTTAGGCCCTTGGATGATATGAAAACCCCTAAATATAGGTTTTGGTCCATTACTAGGCCCAGATAGGGATAAGTCGGTCAAGAAAGCCCCAACCTGGTTCGGTTGCTAGACCAACCGACGGTGGTACCTCTGTGGCATGGAGTAGGGAAGAATGGAGGGGGATGATGTCATTGTCTCCCTTCTTAAAACAATAAAAAAAAATTATTTCATTGCCTTTTCTAGCATTATGTGGGACTTCTTTAGCTACTTCCCCCTTATGTGGGGTATCTCAATTATTTCAAAGTGGGGTAGCTAAAGCCACCCCACTACTTTTTTTGTTAATCGTAAAGTAGCACCCCCTATCCCTTTTATTGTTTTTTTGTTTTACCACATCACACATACCACAACAAGGATTTCAAAATTCAACAATTTCTGTTTTTAACCCATTTTTTTAAATTCCATCATGCTTTTGAAAATCAAACCATTTTTAACTATTTTCAAAAATAAACACTTTTACACCCAATTATAAATCATTACTCAAAATTAATTATGCACTCTTAGTGGTAATTAATTTCTATTCATGCATTCCATGCTCTTCTCATTGGATAAATCCATTGCTATGTGGTAACAACTTCTAGGAGTGTCTCAAAACACTCATCTATCCAAAATCCTCGGTAACTTGAGGTTCAGCATAAATAGGATAGTTATGTCTTTTTATGCTCTATATTTCAAATTCAAACAATTTTACTCTTTTATATCATCCAAACTCAAGGACTAATCATGAATGATTTCCAACACAAAGACTAAACAAACCAATACCATTTATCTCAAAATGAAAGATGGACCTGCCAAGACTGATACCATTTGTAACATACCACCCCTCACCCATTGTCTTGGGAATAGTGGGGAGGGTATTTCTAGCTTTAGGTGACATACCCAAGACACCAAAGGCTGACAATAAATGTCATGGGATTCATAAACAGTTGGGGGATGATTTTTACTTTTAAAATAAACAACCAAACCAAGAACACAAAAACCAAACAGCCACTATAAAATGCATGAGAATAATGTAATACAATCCAAAGTATAACCCACTGATAACAAAACCAAACTACAACATGAACCATATCAGAGTATAAACCAGAAACTAAAACAAAAAAATCTCACAAAGACATGGAAAACATCGACTTAGAAACTCCCAACATGCTCAAAGATCTAACTCAACAAGCCACACTCAATGTATCATAATGAATCACTAAAGAAATTAGATACATTACCTTTACCTACGTCTTGATAAATAATATTTTCAAATTCACCAAAGTTTCCAAGAAGGGGGTGAGTATAAAAAACAATAGGATTTCCCTAATGTGTTCCCTACTCATACCACTAGGATAAAACATGTTAGCATATTTATATACAAAAATTTATATAAAACAATTTAAAATCATTTCAACAGTTTATATCAAAACCAAATAAGTTCAAAGGAAAGAAACCAAATAATTATTTAAAACCATTTGTCAAATCCCATTTTGGCATTACTCATTCCATTCCACATATCCACACATCCACTCACTCATGGACATACCTATACTCATGATTGGTGAGTCATCCTTTCACCAAGTCGTCACTTGGTGAACCATTTTTATGGGGGGAAGTTCATAACCTTATATGTCCCATTTTTGATAGGGGAAACTTTATATCCTTATCCATCCCAAATGAACACTAACACACACAAACCATTTATTCAAAAAACCAAGACAAAACAATTATACCAAATACATTTAAATAAAACAATCATTTTATTAAAAACGCTTTCGAACCAATTTTTCATGCATCAAAACCAAACCACCATTTCAAAATCATCATTTTAAATTCATTTAACTATTTCACTTTCCACAAAATAGCCCATTTCTACAATTCCACAAACTATCACTAAATAGGGTTTATAACAACCATTTAACATAAATTTCACATTTCAAACCAATAAAATCAATTGATTTGAAATCAAACCTTCAAGTATTAATAATAGTAGTTAGGAGTCAAGCCACCTACCTCACAAACTTAAGAGAAAACTAATAACAAAACAAATTATTCAAAAAACTAGAATGAAAATCCAAGAAAAATCCTTGGATCTTGTTCCCTAACATCAATACAACCATATCTCGTCATCATTGGCATAACAAACCAGGGATATATCCCCAGTAGATTAGATCCATGAATCCAAGAGAGGTAAGAAGAAGAAAACTAAGGAAAACCACCAAGAAAAATCACTTTCTAAGGAATTTGGGCCTCAAACACACTAAGAATCACCAACGTATCACTCCCAGGTCAAGGGGAAGGGTCTCTCCATCCTTTAAGAGGAAAGAAAATCATGTAATGGCCTAAAAAATAAAAAAATGAGGGATTAATGTAGTGATTTGGATTAGATCCACAAAATCTGAATCTAATTTTTAACATTGCATGGTTTAGGCGCATGGTTAGAAAAATTATGCACAGATCGTGCACCAACCACTGCCTCCAAACACCCCTCGAAAGTTTGGCTCACATGGTTAGAAAAATCATGTGCCAAGCATGCTAAGACACTCTATCCAACATCACACTATTTATGCTGGGTGGCCCCATGGTTTGTCCAAACTATGCACTAATTGTGCACCTACCCAGTACCCTATGTTTCAGTTGCACGGTTTTCTGAGAGATGTTGCATGGTTTCCTGAGAGATGTTGCACGATTTCTATTAATTGTGATCAAACCTTGCACCACCATAAAATCCCCAAAAACTTTCCAAAACTCCTACAAACCTTTACAAACTTAACCCAATAACTTTATATACTTAAAATACATAAATAAAGAGTTAATTACCTGAAATCAAGGGTGATTCACTTTTAGTACTGCACTATTTGAGGCCCATAGATTCACCTCACCCTTTTCAATCTTCTGAAATTTTATTTGTTTCTTTATATGAATAAAAATTCTTGATCTATATGTTTTATCAAATACCCAAATTCTAGATAAAGATAGACTAAATTCAATGAAAAATATTCATGTGGTAGAATAATCACCATGATTCTTTTTCCCAACCATTCAATTGTTTTTCTAGTGTAATTTCTTTTCACATGAAAAGAAAACAACCTCCTAGTCATTTTTCTACCTTAATATCTTTGTATTCGTGGAAGGATGTTGTATCAGTGACTTTGAATTGGGTTTAGCCTTAGACCCCTCAGCCTTTCCCTTCCTCCTCTTATTCACCATTAGGACTGAAGAGTTGTTATTCTTCATATCCTAAATATCTTTGTGAACTAAATCCAATAGGCCTAAAAGAAAATTTTTTGTGTTATTCATATTGTAATTAATAATAAAAGTCAATAATCTAGGCTATAAAGAGACAAGAATGAGATTATACAGTAGTTTTTTGTTCAATTTTAACCCAAGGGATTAAAGTCTCTCAATTTACCCAATCATCTTGAGTACATGAGGTCCTTTTTTATTCCCTTCTACTAGCTTACACCAATACAGTGCAGTTGATGTATCATATCTTTCTTTCATTTCTCTCTCATGATATAACTCTTAGAGATGATATGGAATCTTGTAGGAATCTTTGTACTTGTTCATTTTTTTTAGTTGACCAGTCATCAATGAAAACATGATACATTTTACATCTAGTGCATCATCTACAAGCTTCTTATATTTATCTTTTTCTTTCTTTCTTGATCCCTAAGGAGGCTCGGTAGGGAGTGGGGACTCCGATACATAAATATTCCTATCTTGGCATAGTATTATAAACAAGTTCATGTACCACTCCTAGAAGTTATGAAAGGCCAATATATTTTATCTATCTAGTATAGATCGCAATAATGTTGAACTAATTGTGAAATTTTCAATTTTATCTATAATAAATAAAATTAGTAGTTATTGCATTATCTTGATTACCAATTATACATTACTGATTAATTAAATCAGTAAATGTATCCCACCTATTTTATCGAACCCTAGTATCCCTCACTAATAAATTTGGAATATCCAATCACTTAATTATTCTAGTGGTAAGTATCCTTGAAACCTATCCTCATAGTCCAAGCTATAGTTATGAAACTACTCAAAGTGTTTCAAGGTTATCTTTAGATAGGTCAACCTCATTGACTCACGACTCCTTGAATTGTTGAGTAAAGTCCCATATTTTAGGAATTGTAACCTTGATTTAATCGACACTTCACCTCTAAAGTGGGACACTAGCTAGTTATGGACACTTCTTTTCTATTAGATTTAATTATGTCGACTCATCACTCTCATAAAAACTTGTCATTAGTATGAGGCACCCTCAACTAGGGATAACGAGCACCTCATATGCCCGATTTTGTTCAAATTAATGTGATGGAAGGTGTCACGACATATTATTTCATTAAGGGTTTTTATTATTACCTGATGAGTGAAATCATTTTCTATTTTATGTTCTTGTACTATGTGGTCATGCTCTCAACTGAACAATGCATTAAATAGAAAAAATATATTGTGACTTTATCAGTTTTAATCTATGAATTTTAGTTCATTGTTTTATATGATCGTATAAACATTCATATTCACAAAATAATAATAAACCATACATAAATTAAATAAAAAATGTGATTGATCTTGAGAATTTATTATCGGTTGATCTATTGAGTGTAAATGGATCAATTATAACCCTAGGGGTTGAATATTTGAATCATGTCTGACTCATATTGCAGCTCACACCCCTTTCTAGTGTATCCACTTCTCATTTGGAATACCACCTCATACTGACATGGTCTGTGTATCATATCATCCTTGAAATTAGAAATAAATGACCAGGAATTTTTAAAATACATGTAAAATAATACATGTGGATGTGCATACCCTTATAAATACAAAGTGAGAAAAATGATGCGCAGACCATCAAAAATAAAATAATTATTATAATCACTGCACACAATTGTGATAATAAATTAAAATATGAACATGTATTGATCAGTCAATCATCAAGATCATTCATTATGAAAATTTAATCCATAATAAAATTAAATTTATGATAAATTTATCTAGAGGGAAATTAAAGTGAACTAAAATAATTTAATCTAATTTTAATTCACTTAATATAATTATCACTTTCTCCTCAATAATTTAAAACTATTCCAAAAAATAATTTTAATTTTTTGAAATTTATTTAAAATATTTTGGGACCTTGGATGATCTGAAAACCTCTAAATAGGGGTTTTGGGCCATTCATGGATCCAGATTGGGCTAAGAGGGTCAAGAAAGTCCCAACTCAATTCGGTTGCTAGACCAACTGACAGCAGCACCCCTATGGCGTGGAGTGGGGAAGATGGTAGGGAGAGGGTGTCATTATCGCCCTTATTAAAACAATAAAAAAATTATAGCATTACCTTTTCTAGCATTGTGTGGGTCTTATTTAGTTACTACCCCCTTATGTGGGGTATCTCAATTGTTTCAAAGTGGGGTAGCTAAAGCCGCCCCCACTACTTTTTTTGCTAATCGTAGAGTAGCACCCCCATCCTTTTTTTTTGTTTCTCTTTCTCCTGGACTCACATCCCCCTCCCCCTTTTTCCTTCATTTTTTTCAATTTTTTTTCTTTTTGAAAAAATTCAAAATCCTACATTAATAGGGTTTTGAATTATTTTTTTTCATTTCCACAAATTTTTTGAATGTATACCTGGCTGAAAAAAACTCTTATAGACATTAGAAAATAATCAGATTACCAATGACCTTTGGAATTATCCTCTACTATAGCATCAGACAAAAATTAATATATATATATATATATATATATGAATATATGTTATTTTATTTTTAATTTCCCACAAAAACTAGTTTTGATCCAATTTAAAACTTTGGATGACTATAACTTAGTCGTTCAGGGTCAGATCAAAGCCCGATTTAGTGTGATGGTACCATTATGATTCCATCTACATGAATATAATTCAAATTTAATTTATTATAGGCTTAAAAATTCATGTATTTTTTCTTATTCTAATTTTTGGTACTGAGTCATGCAACAAAAGTAGATGGGAGAGAGATTTAAAATTTTTATCATCGGATCAATGTAACAATGTCATCATCGATTTGAAGGTGTGTTCGACAACCACACATCATCGATGATCATTACCCAAAAGAACTAACATCGGATCCCTCTAAATCATCCACAAGCATTTCAAAAATCTATAGGAATGTCGATTTTCGATATTTGGGTGCTAACATGGAGATTTTTTTTTGCATTCAACATCCTGATGATCACTACAATGTTTATTCTTCGATCTTTGAAAGAGAACTTGGATCGATAGGTTGGATCGACTGCTTCTCTCTTTAATATAATAAAGAGATTATAGAGAAGATCTCAAATTTGAATGATGAAGAGTGTATTGAATGAGTGTCTCCTCTTACTTATATTGTGAGGTATAAAATACCCAGAATTGGATCCTTGAACCCTGAATATGTAATACCCACCAAATAAGCCATAAACAATATATTATGACCTAGTAACTATGTCATAAATTTCATTTATATTTTTATCACATAATTTTAATATAATAAATATATTATATGATAAAATCAAGTCATTAACCCGACTCATCATTGCCATAAATGAATCTTGAATATTAAATAATATTTGTTCATTGAATATTTTTCATGTATCCACTATAACTTATGAATAAAATTTAAAAATAAATTCAATACAAATTATTCTAAACTCGAATAATATGAATTTTGTTATTACATGGTGATCGTTTATACTCTGACATGTCTCGAACCCCGTGGTGGGGCCCACCATATCCTATACACATATTCATAAGAATTGGCCAGACTTTTGAATATGCTAAGTGTGTGACCCTCTAGGACATTATCTCAATAGTAGTGAGTACTACTCATAGACTATGAGTAGTATCCAACAACTCATCAAGGCCCCTAAGGAGATAAGGTGTAATTATAACAACGAAAACCTTCTACGAACACATGTCATGTAATATAATATCTTTGAATTACGATATATCATAAAGCAAGATGCACACTTTTTATCATCATCCTTTCTTGCTTAATTATTCATGGACCTTACTAGAGAGACTTTCATTCTTCTACCATGGTCATGGATTTAGAAAAGGTACTAACATTCTGATCAACTGGGTTCGAGATATCACTTCCTTGTGGAAGCAAGAAATTCTATCTTGATCATTCAATTAATGTCATACCACCAATTGTGTACCCAAATCATGCTACCTCACCACAACATAAATGTCATGGTTTTCATCTAGCATCAAAGTGCATCAATAAAATGGTATATGCAGATAATAATCTCAGGTGAGGAGACCATTACATATGTTCGTAGATAAGAACTACTAATGACACCTGAAACATGTGGTGTTTCTATTGGTGGTTCAGTCCTCATTATCTCATCTACTCAAGATCACCAAGTGTGAACTTTATGAGGAGAAGTCTCAATGATTATGAGCCTGCATCACTTAATGGTCACACATCATCTGTGTCTTATCAGCATGATATATCTGGACCATAGGACATAAGTTCATAATTATTTTCATGGTATCTCTAGGTTTTCACTATAGCTTGGGAATTTCTATAACCTTTTGATAAAACATTTCATTTAAGGACATTACCATAAATATAGTACATATAGAAGTAATTATACTATTATGGTAAGATAAACATACACACACACACATATCAAATTGTATACATGTAATGGTAATCAAAGTACATAAAGGAGTTGGGTCTAGGGAAGCCACTCACAACAGGAACGACTAGGCGCTATTGGATGAGGTACATGATTCTGAACATTCGGTATGTTATACTAATGGGGAAATTCTTGTGGATGTGTAGAGTTCCAAAGATTCGAGCATTTCAGGTGTACGTACCATCGTGTGGAAGGAAATAACAATGAGGTGAGCCAAATTATCACTCCTTAAAGGTGGTGTGTGAGGCTTTCTCATGAAGGCGGGTGTGGAATTATTCCTTAAAGGATGAACATGGGTATTGAACGGTTGACTGAATTGTTCCTTCCAATATAGTGTTGAAGCAGGGAGAGTCGAGGTTCGTGGAAACTTGGTTAGCGGCACACAATGACTATATACTTGTTTGTTTATTTATGCTTTTACGTTACTGTAATGACATACACCTTTATACATTGTTTCACTTTATGTTAAAGATGCATCGGTGATGTCTTATTGGGTTTATACTCACACTTTGCACTGGAATCTTGATGCACATGCAAATTTCATGGTCAGGGATCCCGTTAAGGGCAATGGCCCTACATCGGGAAGTTGAGCAGGTGGAGCTTGGTGGACAGTGGTGATGTCGGGATGGACTCCAGACTATTGTTGTCGTGTTCTTGGTTTATTTTCTTTGGTTAACATACTTTAGTTGACTTACCATATTGGGAGCCCTTGGTTTATATTGTATGACTTGGATGCCATTTGTTATAGCATGATGATTTTCTTTTAGTTTATGTTGTGTTATTCTAGAATGTTTATATAAACTTGTGATTCTAAAGTATGGCTATTATCACCAAGCGTATAGTCCCCCCACGACATCATTCAGACCCTCACTGCTAGTCGACGACTTCTTGCATATGAGGATACATGCATGAGGTCATGTAACACTTTAGTCAAGACTGGGAGATTCGGGTCGGCGGGTTACACTCAACATTCACAAAGGCCAAGATGGATTCCCAGCATGACCCTATGTTATAATTTACTCTTGGTTTCAACATATAAATAGGGTAAATTATTACTCATTAGTTTTCCATTTATCCCTTACCGTTTACGCTAATCTTTGGCGATTGAGGAGGTGAGCTTGAGGTCATGTGGTGATCCGAATGGATCCACTTGTGTATTTAAGTTGGGTCATTACAAAATTGGTTATACATGAAAATCTTGAATTACAGATGATGGATGTTGTGACTGCATTCCGTTATAATAACATAGATAATGATGTTTATATGAAAATCCTTGAAGGATTCAAAATGCTTGAATCGTGTTATGGATCTCAAGATCTTTATTCCATTAAATTGAATAAATTTTTATATAGATTAAATTTGTCATGGATTTTTTTGGTATAGTTATTTAAGTAAATATTCAAAAAAAAGGTTAAATGTTTTCATAAAATGGATTAGATCTGAATTTGGTATCATTACAATATATGTTGATGAGTGAATATTATTGTGACTCAACGTCTTTCTAAGGAGATAAAATATGTAAAGAAAGATTTTGAAAAGATAAAGTTTTTCTTTGGATTTCAAATTTAACATTTGGAAGATGAAAATTGTATTCATAATCAGGGCATATCCCAAAAGTCCTTCAAAGGTTTTATACAAACAAATCACATCTATTAAGCACATAGATGATAAAGAAGATTTTCTTGGTCATGAAGTATCATATATTAATGTTATAAGAGAATTATTATACCTAGTAAATAATACAAGTCCGCATATATCATTTTTTATGAATTTATTGGCGAGGTACTATTTTCTCACCTCCGTTGGCTATCTGTGGGCAGTTTATGCTGCTGGACCACCAATACCGAAACCGGGCCCACCACGTCGGAGGAGGCGAGAAAATCCCCCACCGCCCCCAACTCCCCGCACTCCGTCCACTCCTCCATCCCCGCCACCGCTCTGTTCTTCTTCTCCCGGTTGCACCCCACGATGATCAGCTCAAACTCCCCCTCCATCGACCTCACCACGCCGATCGTCTCCCTCCCCTCACCCGCCGCCTCCTCCCTCACCATCACGTTCCCCCTCTTCCCCGACCCGTACATCGTCTCCTTCAACACCTCCCTGTTCATCACCCCCTCCCACCTGTCCTCCCCCTCCCCCTCCCCCTCCCCCTCCCCCACCATCCGAACCACCGTCAGCCGCACCTGCGGGCTCTCCGCCATCTTCCTCCCCACCGCCAGCGCCTCCCGGTCGTCGTCCCCCCCGATGAACACCACCGCCACCCGGTACGGCGCTCCCGCCCCCGACGCCATGTACGGGTCGGCGCCCCTGCGCCGGTCCACCAGGATCCCCACGGAACAGGGGGCCCCCTCCAGCACGCGCTTGTTGATGCCCCGCTGCACCCCGTCGTCCAGCACCACACTCCCCGCGGCGCTCCACTTCTGGTGGAAGGGCAGCAGGATCAGCGCCGCCTGCTTATGGAAGGCCAGGGCGCAGATGTCGTCGTGCATGAACGCCCGTTGCGACACGGCGGTGGAGACCTGAACCCTCACTCTGCCCTCTCGCCGCCGCTCGTACCCGCTGAAGAAGTCCGTGATGTGCTTCAGCTGGGCGCCGTAGGAGGGGAACGGCGATCGGGTCCGGCCCCGGCCGGCGTGCTTATGGTGGTCGATGAAGAGGGGGGTGGCCCGGCCCACCAGCTCCACCAGGTGGAGCGCGAACACGGAGAGCGGCGTGGCGTCGGCGAGGTCGGACTGCTCCAGCAGGTCGATGGCGGCCAGCGCGTCGTCCTGCCGGTGTATGCAGGTGAGGATTGGGAGGTCCGCGCGATCCCGGGGCGCGTGCAGCACATCCCGCCTCTGGTAGCTCGCGTACCGCCGCGCCGGATCGTAGATCCGCCGCACCACCGACGGGATCACCGTCGCCGTGATCAGGAATGAAATCACCGCCGTCGAATAGAACGCTTCGCTCACTTGCTGTGATTTCAAATCAATCGCTCGGCTTCGTCAGCAGATCTACGGTGCTATGATTATTAAGATCCTCTTCGGGTTCTGGATTTCGTACCTTCTTGGCGAGGAAGATGGTGTAGAGCCCGATCTCGACGGTTCCTTTGGCGGACAGGATGAGGCAGACCACGAAGGCATCTCTGTAAGGCATCTTGTAGAGGCGAGCCGGGAGGACGATGACGGCCATTTTCGCGGCGAAGCTGAGGACCGCGACGCCGAAGCCGGCGGCGAGGCCGCAGAGGAGCTCGGGTCGGAGGCGCAGCTGTAGATAGAAGCCGGCGTACGTCATCAGCAGCGGCATGAGCATCCCCATGACCAGCGGATCCACCTTCTTCGCCAGCGTCGACCCCAACGGCGGCCCCGCCGGCACCGCCAGCCCCAGCAGGAATGCGCCGAACCTGTACTCCTGGCCGGACATATCCGACAGCACGGCCACGACGCCCGCCAGGCCCAGGATGAGGTGGATGTAAGGCTGCGCCACGGGCTTCCCCTCCGGCGTCCTCTTGACGACGGTCCGCATGGCGGCGCGGCCCGCGGCCATGGTGGCCAGCACGAACGCGGCGGAGAAGAGGATGTTCTTCAGGGCGGCGCGGCCGGAGAGGAGGAGGATTGTGCGGTTGCAGAAAAACACGTACTGCGTGGCGATGCCGAGGCAGTAGCCGATGAGGGAGGCGGAGGAGCAGAGGCGGCCGACGTCGGAGTTGAGGATCCGGAGTTCGATGAGGAGGGGGACGGTGACGGCGAACTGGGAGACGGCCTGGATGAAAGAGTAGCTGCTGAGCTCCGGCGGCTCGCCTGGGAGACCGCGGCGCCGCCAGAAACCGTCCACCTCGTCGGCGATCTTCCAGTTGACGGCGAGCGGGGCGACGACGGAGAGGACTCCGATGGTCCAGGCGGTTCTTCCGGATTTTCTGATGGTGTGCACATCGGTCTTCACGGCGGTGGAGAAGATGAAGAGGAGGTGGGCGAGGGTGGTGAGGCTGTGGATGACCTCATCGGCTTCATCGCTGAGGATCAGATTCTCTGCCGCTGGGCTGCGCCTCACCAGGCTCCCGATGATCACCCCGGCCTGCACCACAAAGCCACCACACCATTCAGGTTCAGAATCATACTTTATAAAACGCGTTTTTTAGGATGTTTGTTTGGTACCAAGTTCTGGACAACAATGGCGGGGAGGCGGAGGCGTTTGAGCAGGAGGTAGAGGGCGGAATGCAGAGAGAAAACAACCAGGAGGTGGAGGGTGAGGAGGGAGGCGGGGTGTTCCAGGGTCTCCCGCCATGAATGGGAGACGAAGTAGCCGTAGGAAAACATGGTGGGGTTCTGGTAACAGGCGGATTGAGCCATGGCGGGCGGCATTTTCCATGTTGACAGGACGCTGGTGTCCTGGGGATGGCTGCCCATGTCTTTGATCTGTTTTGCCCTGGGATGCCCCCTGAGCCGCAAATGGTTTTAAGGAGAAGACACCTGATTCGGTTCATTTGCCTCTGTTTCGGGCGTCCGTGGGTTCATAATCTCTGTGAATTGACAGCTTCGAGCTGGGGGCATCTCGATCTTAATTTAGATCATTTCAGCTCATTCGTTTGTTAGTTCGTTGGATGAACTGTGTTGGTTCGCTTTTGACTAAAAATCTAACCAAATCACTTTTGGTTCACTTATTTTAGATCATTTATTTATGTATTTATAAATAATTATACATGATTATAAATAAATATAATCATGTATGATTGTTTATAGTTATAAATAAATATACATATATTTATATAATTATATATAGATTAGATATTTAGGGGTACAATTACAATGAATCACACACACCGCACGTTCATGAGCCGGAAGAGTAAGACTATAGCCTCTTCTAAGGGCTAGTTCACCCATCAATCTCTTATTATATATTATAAGCCCGAAGACCCTATTACATATCTAGAGGTTCAAAGGCTAACTTTAACCGGCTCAAAGACCCACAACAACCGGCCCAAAGGGCCCATATGAGTTTGTCAACTTCTGATAGTCAACGGAAAGACCTCCACCCTTCGTCCTTTATTATGCGGTCATCATCACTCTCACCCACCGACGATGCCTGCACCATGCCGCTACCTCGCCCTACGCCCACCAACTCCACCGAAGATCCTATTATATATAAGAGAGAGAGGGAGGGAGGGAGAGAGGTCCAAAGGCCCAACTTTGACTTTCTCAAAGGCCCACAATAACCAGCCCAAAGGGTCCATTTGTACTTGTCGACGCTTGTTCGTTAATAGAGAGACCTCCCCCTCCCCCCTTTTATTATGTGGTCGTTATCACTCTCACCCACCGACAATGCTTGCACCACGCCGCTACCTCGCCCTGCACTCACAAACTCCCCCAACATCAGGGGTCGTTGCCGCACAGTGGTCATCTACGCCAACCCCACCCGCCATCGCACCAAGCCGTTTAGCCAACAATCCCCCAAACCATCGAGCGTCGTCGACATCCAATCTCCAAACGTCACCCCTGCTCGACTATGTGTGCTCGTGCCGTCGTTGGATCGCCGCTGGAAGAACATTATCCCTGCATCAGGTCAAGCACCATCAACCGACCACCAATAGCTCATCCTCACTAGGGTTGCACAACCCCCGTCGTCGAGCGTGGCTACCAGAACAATCACCTGCAATAAGTTGCAAGCCGAACAAGTACTGGTGTCGTTTGACACCCGAGCATGATTATAGTCGCCCCAATTTACTTAGGGGCCAAATAAGATGTGGGAGCTGAGATTTGAACCCCAGCTTGCCCATATGCAATGTTGGGGTGCGTCGTACCACTCAACCAACACCTAGTATGAATTGTTTGAAGACGTTAGTTTTTTTTTTTTTTGGACAATCCCCTTTTTAACTGGGTTGAGAGGGAGCCCTTACACGATCCATATGCCCAGAGGTGCAAGACCAACACTACATGAACCAAAGAACTAAATACCCTACTATGCTAGAACAACCCCTCCCAAATCATTTAATTCATTGATGACGCCTAGCTCCCCACCGTGCATGCCTGGTTGGCTAGCACTACCTCGTGCAGAGTTGCATGGTGCCTAGTACCGTTGACAATTGTCATACCCTATCTCTATTCCCACTCAACCAACACCCCATATTCTAATTATATATAAATATAAATATACAATTGTCATACCCTATCTCTATTCCCTACTAGATCTTGACTACTTTATTATAAAGGTCACTTTTGTTGCTCTTTAGTGTTTATATTGATCTTATCTTTTCAAACTTTATCTGATGATGATGCATTGGAAGTAAAGAAAGAAAGAAGGCACAAGGACACACTGATTTTTACTTGGTTCACCACTATTGGCCAGTCCAAGGAGCATGCATCCAACAGTGTGTTGGTACACCAAAAACACTATGAAAACTGCTTGTTTGCTCAGGCCAAATCACTCCTTTATGGGCTCACTACCCTTACAAAGTTTGGGGTAGATGCACCATCTCATCGGGATCACTTCCATCACACTTCCCTCTTATTCTCACTACTTCAAAAGGAAAAACAATTGACATGCAGACCAATGAACAATATATTCTATTATTGGGAGTTGCATCGAATGTATGATAGGTGCCTTTTAACTTCACGTGCTCCTTCACAACCTTGATGTGAACATCTCCTCGAGCATCACCTTTTCATGAGAGATCATGAAAACTCCTCACTTTGACAAGTTCTTCAAGGGATGTCAAGTATTCCTTTTATTGCCTTGGATGTAGTAGTGAATAAACTCCTTATGTAAATATAGTCGGATGATGCATATCCTTTCTCTTCTTCTTATTCTTCTTCAGAATCTAGATAAAACAATGATATTGTTCATTGGGTAATCATGACACTTATCTCCTTACGTGAGATCATTAAGATAGTTTCACATGTGAGTGTGCCACGAAGCTCTGTTTTCACCTGATAGATGAAGTACACTTCACCACGTGATGATTTCCTTGTAGAGAGACATTTAACGAAACATTTATTCTCCTCCGCTAACTACCTAAATCCCATCGTGAGCTTCCTTTCACCGTTTAGCGTGAGTGCTTTGCAGAATTCTTTTCCTTTACGGACGAATGATGCCATGAAAGTCCCTTTTCTTTAAGAGCTAAAATTCCCCACAAAAAACCTCCTTCACAAATTGAGCCTTCGTAGAGTACCCCCTTCATGAACCTCCTCTTTCGCAGAATACCTCCTTTGTGAACCACTTTTGGACTTAGATAAATTCTTCCATCGATAATTCTCTTAATGAAATTCTCTCTCTCAAATGATTTGATTAGGGATCCTTTATATAGTTAAAGAAATCCAAAAAACCCGCTAATCACAGTTACTGAAAACTCCTTTGCGGATTATCCATCACCACATATTACACTCGCTATGCGATTCACATGGTGCAATACTCCCTTGTGGCTACCTCTGAAACACCATCTTCATCCACAAATGAAAACACCCTTTCCGGTAGCTTCAAACACACCACATTCATCCTCAAAAGAAGATCCCTTTATGGCCTTCAACTCATCGGATTTAGCCACAAACGGCGTGCCTCCTTTGTGGTTTTCACAACACAACAACTATACGAAAGTCTTTTCTTTACTGATTTTACTTCATGGTTCTACATACTTTTTATATGGTTCACCCATTGGCTATGAAAGAGTTCTTACTTTTCTATAAAACAAATCCCAATTTTAAGGCCCAAAAATATGGCAAATAATGGGAAACTGTGCCACCTTCAAAAACACATTTCTTTTTCAACAACCATGCTGGAATGTTGTCAACTAGATTTGTCAACAAACAAAAATTACCCAAA
Source organism: Viscum album (assembly GCA_963277665.1). Taxonomy (NCBI): domain Eukaryota; kingdom Viridiplantae; phylum Streptophyta; class Magnoliopsida; order Santalales; family Viscaceae; genus Viscum; species Viscum album. Next base: position 684,490,418 of record OY728156.1, on the reverse strand, counting down.
AATTAGCTGGAGGTATTTTTTTCCCAACAATCTCCCTCTTTGGGTTTGTTGACAACTCTGCACATTTTGATGTCTCTTTAAAGCTTATGTTTCCCATGTGTTGACAACACGTTGCACTCTTCCATATTCTACCACAATTTTCTTTATGCAATTCTTGATAACGATCAAAGATTTACTCAACACATACTCTTAAGTCCACATTATCCATGATCAGCATGAGAAATTAGAGTAGCATAAAAATTCTATCAATGAATCACTTTATTCCCAAAAACAGTCAACTTCTTTCATCATGAACCCCATCTGTTGTGATATATAACATTTGATCGATCATCTTTAGCATAATTAGATTTAAAACTGCCACTGTATCGTTGCTCCCCCTATCAGATTTAATCAGGTATTATGCAAGACATTCCTTTCTTTTCATGAACACAACTTCTCCCCATTGGTCAACGAACCTAAATTTCACCCATTTGTGGTCTACAACAGGGTAAATAACACATATTAGCACATAAAGTAAAAAAACACCATACCTTGGGGAGAGGGGGTTCCACATCCACAATGTTCAAGAGTGGGATGTCGACTGAACTCCAAGAGCCATTTGATGACATTCAAATGCTTATTTAGGTAAGACCTTTTTTAGAATATATGCAACCTGTAGTTCTATTGGCACATACTCCAACTTCACAAGCCCATGCTCCACCATCTCCTTGATAAACTGATATTTGACTTCAATGTTCTTTGTCCTTGAATGATGAACTATATTTTTTATAAGATTTCTAGAACTTGAATTATTACAATGGATTCCGAACAGAGATATCACATCAACTCCCATATCATTAAGCTGCTGCTTCATCTATAATAACTACGTGCAAGCTTGAGTAGCCGCAATATATTCAACTTCTTTGGTGCTCAATAAAATCCAATCTTATTTCTTCCTTATCCAAGAAATACAAAACCCGTTAAGAGAGAATGCATCATCTGACATTGACTTCCTGTCATCTTATAACCTAAACAATATGAACATATATAACCCAATAATTCTTGTTGATATTTTCCATTGTATAGAAAACCAAAATCCATCACGCCCTTAATATACTAAATTATTATTTTCACCAAAAGTATGTGGTTTTCTTTGGTATTATTTTGGTACAATGTTGTTTACTGATTAGAGATTTCACTTTAACCCCCCTTTCACATATAATACTATAGGGGGTTCCTTCATCTATTATTATACCTCCTTTAATCAATGATCTTTATGCATCAATTTTTAAATAATCTATAGACTCATGAGGGAACACACTTTATTCTTTCATCTCCTGAAATCTAGGTAAATATAGATTATTATCCACCTTTGTTCATTCACTTATGCTTAGACCATATAACACCATAGGTTAACATCCAAAGACCAACTGGTTATGCCAACTATTTTCAATGTTACCTTTGACTCCATGTATCAACTTAAGATTGAAACTTTTCTCTTTTTAGCACTTTTCAAGCTATGATCCATATTCTTCTTTATAGTCGCACACTGCTGACAGATTCTCAATAAGTGAAATTACCACTTGGAATTATGTCATTAACAGACCCTCTAAGACTACTAAGTTATAACTCCTTGTAGGAAATAAGAGTTTAAGCCAATAAACACCAATGTTGTCCATGTCACTTACTTACTTCCATGGATTGTAGAAACATGAAATTCATTAATTCTTCAAAGGAATATCTAGTCAGATGAGGCTATATCGCCTAGAGTTCTTGTCTCTATATGTCCCAAAAAACCTAAAGATTTAGAATGATATAGATCATTAATACTAATTATTGATTTGAATTCAGATGTTGAATTACACTTCAGAATGAGGATACCACTTGTTGGAAACGTTGTTGATTATCACTTGTAGCTTCTTGGTATTTAGAAAATAGTCAGTTGATACCACATTGTTAGAAAAAAATAGATAATCATGAAATACATGAATGTTTCTGCTTCTCCCACAATCAATATTCTATTAGGGAACAAATAACACTTGAACTAAGGCATGATACCAATGGTTTAATATTCAATGCGACTTGGAACCACTGTATCATTGAAGTATAGCTTTGACATCTCTTTAGTTCCACATCAGGCACTTCATCATATAATCTTCCTTCTTCATAGCACACAACTTATAGATATAAATTTGAAAAATGGAGTTGTTATGTAACACCACTTATTGAATATGATACCATATGTGAATTTCAAGAGTTCACAATATTCTTGTTGCATGTATCTCCATTCAACTTATGCACCCATGCCCTTTTAGCACACACACCCCATGGATTATATCTCACTATTAGGCCTATACCACTTCACATATATTGGAAAAAATTTAGTCCATGGGGAGAGTGGTACCTCTAGAATACTCAAGAAGAGGATTGTGGTTGATATTGATGGACCAACCCTTTGATATTTTCTTGCAAATCATTGTACTCTTTCTATTCTTATTCTAACTGCCCAACCAACTTCATCTATTCTGGCCATATAAATAGACATTCTATACCCACATGCTCAGTCTTATTCCGCTATGTAGGCCATGTAGGCTTGGTATTTTTCACAATTTTGGGATTAGACTCACTAGTATAAATTTGTTTCTTTGACTCTCCACTTATATTCCATTTTTCATGATTCTTTCTCTGAGCAGGAATATTTTCTTTGGTCATCTGCTCTTGATTCTTCCTCCATTAGAGTGATCTTTCTCTTTACATTATTTCTCACCTTGTGGCATGCCATAAAAATTTATTAAGGCATTCTTTATTCATTTTTCTTTTATCAGTTCTCCAAGTCACCACACTATTTTTTGTTGGTGGTGAGTCTTTCACTGAACATACATTCTTATTACTCATAATTGGAGTAGCTCCTCCCTTTTTCTTCTATTTTCATTTTTATTATTTCTAAGATAGATGCTATGATTGTAAAAAAGGAGGTGCTTGATACACCTTTAATTTAGATCCTTGTGTTTCCTTCAAGACTTTAAACCTATTTTCAAACTTATCATTTTTCCTTCCAGTATAGGCTTTCTCGTTATACATCACCAGAGTTGGGGATCTCCTTTCTGGTTCCTTTTCCTTCCCTTATTTCTTACAACTAAAATATATTTCCAAAACCTACATTGAATCATCATTTTTAGATTGAGATATTGATACAATTAAAGTTTTTATTACGACATTGAGTCCATGGGATTCTTAACACATACCCAAGGCATGTTCTAGTCTTCCCCAATAGTATAATTTCATGGATACTTTTTTTTTCTGAGAGACCTTTCTTTCTGATTTTTAGAGAAGATTATTCTTATTCTTAGATTTAGAAATATTTCTTTCTTTACAACATGAAATATACACCAAGGCCTCAAAAAACTTGGAATATAACCATGCATCCCATAGAAATAGCACATGTTTTCATTACTTCCTATAAAAAACATTTTAGATATGTTTCCTACAGTGAGTTTTTTCTCCCTATTTTTAGAACTATTCACAGTTCTCTTCCTCTCATGCATGGGAGAGGATCATCATAGACAATACCGGATTTCCCCAAAATATATTATCTTTATGACGAGACAATCATTCCATGTTTTTCATATTAAATATCATATTTTCTTTTCATTTCATTACTACTTGATGGAGGATAATTAAATAATAAATGCATAGCATCTTTCAATTTTGGATTACCTTTGGAATTAGATTGATCAACTTATTTCTTCACTGATTCTATATATTTTCCCAATTGTTGAATATTATTATCCCTTGATTGAAGTAAATAATTAATTTATTTCTTGAGATTCTTCCCAATGGTTAGCTCATCTTCAAATTTTTGAGAGAGCTTATTCACCACGTCACTTTGCTCCTTTATTTTAGAATTCATTTGAGCACAAAAATCTTTAAAGAAATAATTCTATTGTTGTATCCTTTGTTTCTCCTAAACCAATTTAGATTTATGTGTAACAATATCTTCATTTTTGGATTCCAAATTCTGAATATATTCTGAGTTTAGATTCTTTCCCTTGTCATCAGCTTTGAGTTTTTTTATATCAGTGGACATATTTTGAAATTATTTATCTTGGGAATCATTCTTCTCACTTAGATCGGTGGACACTTCATCAAGCCTTTAATTTAATCCTTTTAGATTTTTGACATCAATTTTTTATACTTGGATCTGAATACATTGAGACTTATTTTATTCTTTTAATTTATGATCCAATTACTTTTTCATGTTGATAAATTTCACTTTTGGACTTCTAGAAATTTCTTCATCATAAATAGTTTCAACAACACTTGTAATATTGGGTTCTTCACTCATTCCCGAAGCATCATTGAATGAGTAAATATTTTTATTGTCTGATTCATCTAAACCTTTCTTCTGTACATTTTTGGTTTCCCTCAAGTAAATTAATCTCTTTTTATAGAAACTTACACATTGAGGAATACCACCATAAATCTGCCTTTTCTTTTAAGTTCCACCGTTTTCCATGACACACTGAGATAAGAGAAAACTGAAACATCAATTTCAAAACACTAATAACCTTGTTAGAGAAAATAAATCCAAAAAAAGAAAACTATGTAGAATCCAAAAAAAAGAAACCTATGCTATGATACCAATTGTTAAACTCAAAAGGGACTTAGATACCCTGAGGGGGGGGGGGTGAATCAGGGTATGGGTATTCTTTTCAAAATTATTCCTTCCCTATTGGATATTGACCAATTTATTATTAGAGTCACTTGTTTTTATATTTAGTGTTTATATTGATCTTATCCTTTCAAACATTATCTGATGATGATGCAGTGGAAGTAAAATAAGAAAGAAAGAACAAAGACATACTAATTTTTAATTAGTTCACCATAATAGGATAGTCCAAGGAGCAAGAATCCAATAATGTGTTGGTGCCCCAAAATCACTAAGATCGCTGCGTGTTTGTTTAGGCTAGGTCACTTCTGCCTGGTCTCACTACCCTTACAAAGTTTGGGGTAGATGCACCATCACCCTAAGATCACTTCCCTCACACTTCCCTCTTATTCTCACACTTCCCTCTTATTCTCACTACTTCAAAAGGGAAAACAATTGGTACACAGGCCAAAGAACAATATCTTCCATTGTTGAGAGTTTCACTAAATGTATGATAGGTTTCTTTAAACTTTACATGCTCCTTCACAACCTTGATGCGAAAATTTACTCAAGAATCAACTTTCCATAATAGATCATGGAAAATCCTCCTCACTTTGGAAAGTTATTCAAGAGATTCCAAGTATTTATTTCACTGCCTTGCATGTAGAAGTGAATAAACTCCTTCTTCAAATATAGTCATATAGTGCAGATCCTATGTCTTCTTCTTCTTCTTATTCTTATTTAGAATTCAGATATGACAATGATATTATTCACTGTGTAATCCTAGAATGTATCTCTTTATGTGAGAACCACATGATATTTTCACACATGAGTGTTCCATGAAGCACCATTTTCACTTGATAGATGAAGTACACTTCACCGCATGGTGATTGCCTTGTGGAAAGAACTTTCACGAACTATTTTTACTCCACCAATTGCATAAATCCCTTTGAGATATTCCTTTCACTGTGTATCATTAGTGCTTCATGAAATTATTTTCCTTCATGGAAGGATGATGTCATGTGCATCCCTTTCCTTGATGGGCTACATTGCCCTGCAAACAAAACACCTTCATGAACTACCTCCTTCGTGAACCTCCTCCTTTGTGGAATACCTCCTTTGTGAACCACTTTTAGACTTAGAGAAATTATTCCAGTGATAATCTTCTCAATGAAATTCATTCTCTATAATGATATGATTAGGGTTCATTTATATAGGAAACGAAATCCAAAAAACCCACTAATAACAATTACCAAAAATTATTTTGTAGATTAGCCATCACAGTGTACTGCACTCGCTGTGCGGTTCATATAACACACTACTCTCTTACGCTTTCCTCTGAAACACCGTCTTCATCCGTAAACGGAAACACCCTTTGCAGTGAACTCAAACACACTACCTTTTCCTACAAATGATGATCCTTTTGCGATGACCTTCAACTCACCGGCTTCAGCTACAAACAATGCACCTCTTTTGTTGTTCACATAGCATAGCTTCTATGAAAAAATCTTACCTTTACCGATTTTACTTCATGGTTCTGCATTATTTCTTTGCGGTTCACCCATTTGATATGAGAGAGTCTTTATTTTGCCATAAAACAAGTATCTTTTTTAAGGCCAAAAATATGAAAAGCATCAGGAAACTGTACCACCTTCAAAAACTCATTTCTTCGACAACAATCATGCTGGAATGTGTTCAACTGACTTTTTCAACAAACACAAACAAAACAAAACACTATAAATTTAGTTTGAAGGATTTTTCCCAACAATAATTATAAATATTTTATTATTATAAATATATTTATAAATAAATAATTATAAATAATTACATATGATTATAAATAAATAATTATATTTATAAATAAATCTAATTATATATAATTATATATAACTATAAATAATTATATATATAGATATATATTTATATATTTATATAATTATATATTTATAATTATATCTATAAATATATTTATATAATTAATAATATATTAATTTTGGGAAAAGGCGTTAAGGGACGTAACACATTTAACCGACCTAAAAAATACTTATATAATAATAATTTTTTAAAGGTGGGGTCGAAGCCTCTTTTTATTATTAAACAAAGGAACCTCTTTCTTTTTGGGTAGAGAGGTCCCCATTACAAAGCCCGAAGGCCCGTGACTTGTAGGCCCAATTTGAGTGGCCTGAAGGCCTAGGGGCATGAATCCCTAATACAAGGCTTGAAAGCCCATTTTTTGACCCAAAATACCCTTTGATGAATAGTAATGCTATAGTACCCGGGATGCTACAGTGTTTGCTACAGTACCTTCGCCACTACAGTTCCACCATAGCTACACTCTGCCTCTACTAGAGTGTTGTTACAGTAACACGGTAATTCTCTCTAGCCTGGATTTGATCCTAGGTCATTTAGATGGCAAGAAGGTGCCTCTACCACTAGGGTATAGGCTTGTTGGCATATAACAATCAATTGTTAATAATAAAATTAATAATAATAATTATATTTTATATATTAAAATTTTAATTATTTTTTTTATTATACTATTAACTACTTTATTATTATTATTTACATTATTAATCATATTTATTATTGTAAATATTTAATAATATAATTAATATTTTTAATAACGTAATTAATAACAATCTGTGTTAATGTCAACAAGCCTGTACCCGAGTAGTAAAAGCTCCTTCTTGACATCCAAAAGACCTAGGATCAAATCCGAATGGGGTAGATTTTTTGAGTTACTATAGACAAAACTGTAGCCGTTACTATAGCCGTGAGACTATTCACTTGATTTGGGTCCATGAGCCTCAGATTTTGGCCTTCAGATTACCTTAGGCCTTCAAGCCACCTCAAGCTTCTGGGCCATGGGCTTTTAGGCCTTAAGGACCAAGAAACAGTCTAGGAAAACCACAATTGAGAATTCCCTAGACTAGGATTCAGAGCAAGTAGAATCCACCAAAGAAAAGCTAACCATATTAGAAGGACAAGAGGGAATGACAATCGCCATCGGTATCAGACATCGTGTAGCTCTGCATGGGGAAATATCAGCCGATCATCCATGCGAGGTGGGGAGCTAGACGCCTACATTGATGCAGATGTTGGGGAGGGGCAGTTCTAGTGTAGTTGGGTCTTGGGCCTTCGGGTCATGTATTGGGCCTTGTGTCGTTGGACCTTCGAGTCATGTACTGGGCCCTGGGCCTCTGGACCTATAGGTCATGTAAGTGTTCCCCCTAAACCCATAAAATAGGGATTATAAATATATATTTATAAATAAATATTTATATAAATATAAATATAAGTATATTTATAACTATATAATTATTAAAATATATTTATAAATAAATTTAATATATATATATATATATATATCTAAATTTATATATAAAAATATATTTTTTATTTATACACTTACATATATATATATATATGTTTAAATAATTTTAAATATGTAATTCTAAATATATAAATATATAAATATATAATTATATAATTATATATAATTATATATTTATAAATAAATACATAAATAAATATATTTGTAAGTATATATATCTAAATATATAAATATATTTTTTATAGATACAATAAATATAAAATTTTAAATATATATATATATATATATAAATATTTATTTACAAATATGAAAATATTTATTTACAAATATATTTTTATAAATATATTGATAAAAAATATGTGTAAATATGTTTCGGGTTTGGGAACCCCGTAATCAAGTTTGGGTAGGGTTTATGTTTTAAAAATATCACATGAACCCACCCAAATTAATAATTAGGTAATGATTTTATATTTAATTTTGTTTGTTTAAAAGGTGGGGGGAAAGCCCCTTTATTGAAAAAAAGAAAACATGAGAAATGGAGGATGGGGTTAGACACGACAATACTGCTCTCATCAGTAAATAGTCAAAGACCCAATTTTTTCTAGTCTTGATACCAATTCTACGTTCCTCATCACATAAAATATTCCAATCAACATGTCACCACCCTCACCTGCATCCATGAACTCTTGGATAACGACCTCTCCTCCAGGTTTTTGCTTGTTGTAAAAGGATTTCGATGTCATTGCTGCCTTAGTAAGTACCCACATCAGATTGAGACTCCACCGTCTCAAGTAAGGTTTCTTACAAGCCAACCACTAGGGGGATCCTCACATCTCCTTTCTGTCAAGTCATGATTTCTTCATGATGATAAAATATACCTTCACTAGGTGTTTTAAGCACACCAAATAGATTTGAAGTTGCAACCTGCACCTCACTTGTGTTTCCCAATCCTTGTATAGAATTAATAGAAGAAGTACTTGAATCATATTTCCATGCTATAACGACCTGCCCAAGTTCAAAAAGACGAGGTATGAAATTTCTAAATACCATCTGGAAACCCTCCTCATCCACTGAAGCCTTGGATGAAGGCTTGTTCTTTTCATCCATATCACAAGACTTATGGACTATCTCACCACTGAAGGGAGAAGTAAAAGGCGAAATACCATTGTATTGAACCAAATAAGAATATGAATCATGTTCTTCAAGTATAGGTTTAGTACTAGATACCATAAGTACATTTTTCTAACTTATTGTTTTTAGTCATCAAAGGAGAATCAACATTCAATTTTTTGTTTGCCTTTATGATCTCTTGAAGAAATCCACTACTCATTCATAAACTGTTGGTCAACCATATCCTGGAAATCATATCCATTAATAGATTGATCATCCATGAGATTCAAGTCATAAACCATCCCATATAAGTGGGATAGGTTTGTTTCTTCCTTGGACAATCCCTCCTTCATAGTGGAAACCATTACATTATCCTGCAAAAAATCAAAAGACACTCTATTTTCATTCATGATTCAACCATGAATTCCTAGATTAGAGCATCCTTTCTATCTTACAGGGACATCATCACATTCTATATTATCTTTAGCAATAATATCAACCCATATTTTTTTCTTACCGACACAGTGATTCTCACCATTATGCGTATCCTACTAGAGGTTGGCCACAACATGCTCGTGTAAAGACACCTCAGTGTTTTGGGTATATACCTACATAAGTTCAGTAGTACAAGGACTAAAATAGGGAGAAGATTGTAGAAAATTGATGTTATTATCTTATGGAAGATAAGGAGCCGAATCCTCATAGACACCCCTACCTTCTAGGTCACCACCTTTTCAGCAGTCGAATCCAAACCAGTAGTTTGAATATTCTTGTGTTTTTTAAAACACTAACTATCTATATAACCTTTAGAAGAATAAAAGTAATAGGTGACCAATCTTTTTCAACATAAATTATCATGTTCAAGGAATCTATAATTCATACAAAACTAGGAATTTTATCATACTCAATTCTTAGTTCTAATTCATCATCATCTGTTGACATCATTACCTTGTCAACAAGAGTGAAGCTCAATTCCACTTCAACCAAGAGGTGCACAAAATGCCCGAATCTAGACAATTATATTTCCTTATCCATTTTTTAGGAATATCAATGGAAAGATAAATATCATAAAAAATTCAAATATGCCAGAGGATCTAATTCAATCCATGAACTTTGACCCACATTTGGACTAAAGAATGACATACCTCTAGTAGATTGAATGTAACATCCCAGGTAAATAAAGAATAAATCATTTTTATATTTATTAATATTTATGAATTAAATATTAATTTTACTTTAAAGGGGTTGCTATCTTCGATAGCGTACCTGATACGCAACACAGAGTTTCTTTGAAATCTTACGTTGCACACTAGTAATAAAATAATATTATTTTAAATGATAGTTAACACGTAGCCATTATATTGGCGGGAATGAATAGAAATAACTAAAATATGGTTATATATGTTTGTTAAATGTTTTTACATTTATCCAATAAAGGATAAAGGCTTAAAATAGGAAAAGAATTCAATTTTAGGCATAGATACTCTAATATTCACTAAAAGGTCGAACTACCGCCTTTTGATGGAGAACCATCATTAAATATAGTTTTGGTCACTCTTATACATTATATTGGACCAAATAAAATTCTTCTTTAGAATCGGGACATCAAAATTTACTTTGTGTAAATTTTTGGTATTTTTCCGATAAAGTTCATTTTTTAATGAATAGTGAAAAATGTTGTATTTTAATTCAAAACCTCTTTTTAATCTAATTAATTTATATGAATAGATTATCTTTTTAATTGATTTTAAAGTAAAATTGGAATATATTTTTACCATTTAATCCAATTGTGTTCATTGGAATTAATTTCACTTTGGAATTGGACTTAAACTAGTGTTAATCTTTTGATACATATTATTTCATAAAAACACGCTTTTTGTTTTGACAGCGGGAATTAATTATTAAATTAATTAATTCAACTTATATGTTATTAATTTTTTAAAATAGACATCATTTTTAAATTTTTAATATCAAATATATATTAGGGTGAAGTTTTGGTATTTTTATGAAAACTTCAATTTTTGATGAATAGTGAAACCACTATGTGGTACTTAAAAAAACTGATTTTTCGTTTAAATGGAATTTTACCACTTCTGTGTTTTGAATTTCAAAAATCCGACATACATGTTTGTCATTAAGAAGTAAAATGTGGTTCAATGGGATTAAAATAATTTTTTGGTGAATATTAACTTTTAAGTTTTTAATCGCGATTAGAGGTAATTAGTGTAGTTTAAGGTAAAAATAATGTTTTAATAATATGAAATGACCTAGAAACATGTCCTACCCTTATTGTATGTGTCATGGCCGACCAAGAAAATCCATGGGTCGACTTGGGGACCCCATGGAGCCACTTTGGTAGGAAAATTACATTAATAACTTTTTATTTAAAGTTAAAATAAAAATGTCACAAACATGAGTTATTTTACTAAAAAACTTTTTAAATGGGGTTATAAAAGTCATATTTTTGACTATAAATATTCATTAGAAAGATAAAAAGATTTAATACATCATTAAATTTGTTTTATAATTTTTAGACATTAAATAAATTAAATTATTTATGACACCATGATGATGCAGCGATTACCTCATTATTTAACGATTTAAATAAAATGAAAAGATAATGTAAAATATAAGACCTACACATGTAAAAAACCAATTGGATGGGTGGATTTCGAACTATTATCACCTTATCCTATAAATATATAATTTTGGGACCTTTTAAATCCGAAAAGCATTTTATAATAAAGTAACCTTTTATAACTTTCCAAGAGTGCCCCTCCTCTCCTCTTATAAAAGGCCCCCACCTCTACCACCTTACCCACACCTATCAAGCCTTTGTCTCGGCCAAACCCTACCCATTTTGTCTCTATACATCCCTATATTACTCCTAGAAGCCTCACTTTAGTCATAAGACTTCCCAAGGAAGCCTTTGAGCTCAAATAAAAAAGAGTTACCCGTTTTAAAGGTAGTGTTTTCTCTTGTGTTCTTATGTTTTATTTCGCTTCTCCAACCCCATAAACTCTTTTCATTATTTTCTTTTGTAACAACACCAGTATATTCAATATACTAGTATGTTCTTATAATAAGGATTCTAGCTACACTACACACACCTACATCTAATGGTTAAAGAATATACTGTTTCTGTGGATGGCGAATTTCTGCCTCACGAAACGATGATTGTTCAACACTCATATAACACCTTCAAAGGTGACCATTAAGATGTAACTATGTTTATATATGATATATAATATGTTTATGTTTTACTTAAGCTTCTGTATTTTTCATTTATGTCATACCTTTATGGTTTCCATTATGGGTAAACGCGATATCTTCATTTTAGGAAGTGCGGACTACCGCCCCCTCAAAGTGATTTGATTCGTTAATGCCATATATGAGACGTATAAAGGATTTTAGTTAATGATATTATATATTATATTATACTTGAATTATAATATACCTTTATATCATTATGATTCCATTCCATATAATATGAAATATAAATGAAAGTAGCGTTCATGCGTACGTACGACTTACCGTCTCCATGAACGGTGCATTTCATTTATTACCTCTAAATGATTATGTAATATTATAAATTCATGTATATACTGGATATATATGATATATATGACATCTACATCATGAATATCATTCTTGAGACAATGGATATTTGACTACGTGAACAACTTGTAAATATAAGAAGTTCACTTTTGACTCAAGTACCAAATATCGACAAAACGACCGTTGTTAACTTAAATAATTACATAATGTTCATAACATGGTAATAAGTGATATAAAAGGAATAATGAACTTGAAAAAGGCTCTTAATCAATTAGAAATTAACTCAAGTTTATTATTCAGGACATTAAAGAACGATCGAGTCAAGTCGGACCCGAGGTATGGGACTTCATCTCATTATCCTTTCATTGAGGCATATTTTGTTTTATACACAACCTTATTTTATACGGAGTATAAACCCCTTTGAATTTTATGTTTATCCGAATGGAATCTTTTTTATACAAAGCGTTTTACTAAATGAAAAAAGGGAATGTTTTTGTCGTACGTATGCGGCGACAACAACTTCTCCGCCGCCGTGACCATTATTTGAGTTTCGGCTTCCTCTACAAGCCATTACTTTTTTTGAATGAAAAATAAATACCATGTTTTAATTTTATTTTATTTTGTTATTGAAAATGGTTTTCATAAAGTTTTTATATCAATGTGTTGTAGTGATATCTTGTGATTGAAAAGTGGAAATTTTATGTTTCCTTTATGCATGTTTTATGTGATACGATTATGTTGTGGTTCTTGGGAATTGTTATGAAGACGGGTGGTTCTGTGATAAACTAAGGGCGGGTGAGCCCGATATAGATCTCTAATGCATTGGGTAATGCGAAGGAGTTAAACATTAAGGTTTCTCCGAAGAGATTTAGGGAATATACTGTGATGGGTATTCCAAACATAACCATGAGGGTTACTCCCTACGTAAGAATGTTATGAATGTCTCAAGTTACCTTTATGTCTTATGATTTCTATGATTTATTCATGATTTTATGGGGTATGTTAACGTGCTTATGTTTTATGAGTAAAGTATGATTTCATACATGGAATAATGTTTTCATTTCATACTTTTATATCCCTTACTGTGCTTTTTATGCTCATCCCAAGTTTTTGAAATGTTTTTCACAGGTCAAGGGAAAGGTACATAATGTGATGATAGTGTCAAGGAAGTGTCAATAAAGAATCCATGTTTTATTTTAAATATGATTCCGTTGATGGGAAAAATGATTACTATATTTTATGTAACCACTTTTTTTAAATGTGGAATGTAATGCATGTTTTATGATCTAATTCTCTAAAACTCTGAACCTAAAAATATCCTCAACGTGTATTCTTGAAATAACTCAAGATTAAGTAATGTTTAAGTATGGGGCCTTATAGTTGGTATCAGAGGTCGGTTTAGACAACTTTAGGAGTTAGAAAATTGTTAAATTATAAATTAATTTATGGTATGATTTAAATGTTATAGCATTTAAAGATTACCATGTTGCTTCGCCTAAGATATTTCTGTGTTCAGAATGGTTTTCTGCAGAGGAAACAAGGCAACTATGTTGGGACGAAATCAGGAGGAATAAAACCTTCCAAATCAGCAACCTGAGATGGTCAGAATTGGAACTGAACAATTTGTTGCAGTAATGGTGCAGTTGACTCAAGCGATAAATGGTGTCGGTATCCATGCACGAGATCAACCAGATCAACCGCAGAGGAACATGTCAGTGGTTGAACATTTCACGAGGCAAAATCCCCCATCATTCAGAGGATCATCTGACCCTGTGCTAGCTTAAGGGTGGATTAAAGCACTAGAGAAGATTTTCGATGTCATGGGGTGTTCAGACAATCAAAAGGTTAGTCTTGATATTTACCGTTTGGAGGGTGAGGCAGATCAGTGGTGGTCGATGGTTAAAAATATCAGGGATGCTGATGAGATTGATGCTCTCGACTGGGATGAATTCAAAGGCATGTTTCTTGATAAGTATTTTCCTAAGGCTGTTCGACTTAGGATGGAAAAACAATTCCTGGAATTGAGGCAAGAGGAAGACTCAGTGGCTGCCTATGAAAAAAGGTTCACTCGATTGGCAAGGTATGCTCCAAATTTTATCCGAGACCTTGATAGTAAAATCAATCGTTTTTACTCAGTATTAAAGCCAAAATATCGAAGGGCTTTAGCTTCTCGCGAGTTCAAGAGTTATGAAAATCTTGTTTGATGTGCTGAGAAGGTGGAAATAGAGTTTTCCGATGATCAAGTATTCTATAACAACCAGCAGAAGAAGAGACCAAGGTGGCAGGATAAAGGAAAGAATTCTTCAAAAAGGTATGACGGTAAGAAAACTAAGTTTCCAGTTTGTGATAAATGTGGTAAAAGGAATGCTGGGGAATGTCTTCTGAATTCTGGAAAGTGCTACCGATGTGGTAAGATGAGACATAAGGCTCGTGATTGCACTGAAAAAGATCAAGGTGATGGTAAGTCCAAATTTTATTTACAGTTAGTGAAATGTTTTAAGTGCAATGAGATGGGTCACTATGCAAACGAGTGTCTGACAAAGAGTTTGAGTGATGGGAAGCAGTTAGACTATAAGAAGAAATGGGTGGTGAAATCCTTTTCAACTACTTCAGCTGATGTCGGGCCATCAAATGAAGTTGTATCAGCTCCAGGGAGCTCAATTTTTTTCAAAGATTGACTTGAGGTCGGGGTACCATCAGTTGAAGGTAAAGGAAGCAGATATTCCGAAGACCGCATTTCGAACAAGATATGGCCATTATGAATTTTTAGTAATGCCTTTTGGGCTAACCAATGCACCTGCTATATTAATGGACCTTATGAATAGAATTTCCATGAGTTCTTGGATAAGTTTGTGGTTGTTTTCATTGATGATATTTTGGTGTTTTCTAAAAGTAAAGAGGAGCATGAAAGACATTTAAGGGTTATTTTGAAAACCTTAAAAGAAAAGAAATTTTATGGGAAATTCAGCAAGTGTGAGTTTTGGTTGCAACAAATTTCTTTCCTTGGTCACATTGTTTCAAAAGATGGGATAACTGTTGATCCTGAAAAAACAAAGGTTGTTGAAGAATAGACAAGACCCACAAATGTAACCGAGATTTGTAGCTTCCTTGGTTTGGCAGGCTATTACCGAAGGTTTGTTAGAAATTTTTCATGGTTATCTAGTCCAATGACTAAGCTAACTCGGAAGGGTGTTAAGTTTATCTGGACAAAAGAATGTGATGATTGTTTTCAGGAACTAAAAAGAAGATTGGTGAATGCTCCATTTTTGGCACTACCTTCCAGGAATGGTGAGTTTGTTATCTACAGTGATGCTTCATTGAAAGGACTTGGTTGCGTCCTAATGCAGAATGATAAGGTAATTTCTTATGCTTCACGACAGTTGAAAACTCATGAGGTAAATTACCCTACACATGATTTGGAATTAGCTACTGTTGTTTTCGCTTTAAAAATTTGGAGGCATCATTTGTATGGAGTAAAGTGTGAAATATATACCGATCACAAAAGTTTAAAGTATATATTCACTCAGAATGAATTGAACATGAGACAACATAGATGGCTAGAATTAATCAAGGATTATTATTGTACAATTCATTACCATCCGAGAAAAGCAAATAAAGTGGCTGATGCTTTGAGTCAAAAAAGTAATGCTTCATTAACAATGTTGCGTTTGGAACATGATCCTTTAGTTAAGGATTTGATGAACTTTAGCATAGAAGTTGTTGGTGCAGGACATCCTTCTATTTTGTTTCAGGTATCAATGAAATCTTCTCTATCAGACAGAATTAAGCAAGCACAGAAGCAAGACAGTGAGTTGCAGAAAAAGGTAGAGCTGGTTCAGAAGGGTAAGTTGCCTGAATTCAACATTGATAATGATTGTGTTTTGAGATTTGGGAAGATATTGTGTGTGCCTTGTGATTCACAGTTGAAGAGAGAGTTGTTATGTGAAGCTCATAGTTCTCAGTTTTCAGTTCATCCAGGCAGTACTAAGATGTATAGAGATCTTCAGGAGTATTACTAGTGGGACAGAATGAAAAGGGATATTGCTGATTTTACTATGAAGTGTTTGACTTGTCAACAGGTAAAAGAAGAGTGGCAGTTACCGAAAAGGATGCTTCAACCTTTACCAGTACCAGAGTGGAAATGGGAGAATATATCCATGGACTTCGTTGTGGGATTGCCGAAGACACCTCGAGGTAATAATGAAATCTGGGTTATTGTTGATCGCTTGACTAAATCTGCTCATTTCCTTGCTATACGAGATACTTTTTCCCTAGATCAACTTTCTCGTTTATATCTTAAAGAGATAGTCAGGTTACATGGAGTTCCTCTATCCATTTTATCTGATAATGATCTCAGGTTTACTTCTAACTTTTGGAAGGGACTTCAGAAGTCGTTGGGTACTAAATTAAATTTTAGTACAGCTTTTCATCCTCAATCAGATGGGCAGTCAGAACGAACAATTCAGACTTTGGAGGATATGCTACATACTTGTTCGATGGATTATCAGGGAAGTTGGGACCAACATCTTTCTTTGGTTGAGTTTTCTTATAATAACAGTTTTCATTCTAGTATATAGATGACACCATTTGAGGCATTATATGGGAAGCGGTGTCGAACTCCATCTTTCTGGGATGAAGTGGGTGAAAGGAAGTTGATGGGACTGAAATTGGTAGAAGAGTTGGCAGAAAAAGTTCAGTTGATTCAGAAACACATGAGAACAACACAGAGCAGGAAGAAGAGTTATGCAGATAACCGGAGGAAGGATCTATCTTTCGAGGTAGGTAATTATGTGTTTCTCAAAGTTTCACCATGGAAAAGTGTGATGCAATTCCGTAAGAAAGGAAAGCTGAGTCCAAGGTTCATTGGACCATATGAAATTCTGGAGGAAGTTGGATCAGTTGCTTACCGAGTGGATTTACCTCCGAGTTTATCTCAAGTACACAATGTTTTTCATGTTTCGATGTTAAGGAAGTATATGCCAGATCCATCTCATGTTTTGAGCCCAGAGGTAGTTCAGTTGGAGGAGAATCTCTCTTATGAAGAACAAACAGTCCAGATTCTTGACCATAGAGAGCAAGTGTTGCAGAATAAGGTAATTCACCAGGTAAAGGTTTTGTGAAAAAACCATATGGTTGAAGATGCGACATGGGAATCTGAAAATGCTATGAGGGATAAATACCCCCACTTATTTTGATAAGTGAATAAAATTGTGAGGACGCAATTCCCAAAAGGGGGGAAGGATGTAACATCCCAGGTAAATAAAGAATAAATAATTTTCATATTTATTAATATTTAAGAATTAAATATTAATTTTACTTTAAAGGGGTTGCTATGTTCGATAGCGTACTCGATACGCAACAAAGAGTTTCTTTGAAATCTTACGTTTCACACTAGTAATAAAATAATATTATTTTAAATGGTAATTAACACGTAGCCATTGTATTGGCGGGAATGAATATAAATAACTAAAATATGGTTATATATGTTTGTTAAATGTTTTTACATTTATCCAATAAAGGATAAAGGCTTAAAATACGAAAAGAATTCAATTTTAGGCATAGATACTCTAATATTCACTAAAAGGTCGAACTATCGCCTTTTGATGAAGAAACTTCATTAAATATAGTTTTGGTCACTCTTATACATTCTATTGGACCAAATAAAATTCTTCTTTAGAATCGGGACATCAAAATTTACTTTGTGTAATTTTTTGGTATTTTTCCGATAAAGTTCATTTTTAATGAATAGTGAAAAATGTTGTATTTTAATTCAAAACCTCTTTTTAATATAATTCATTTATATGATTAGATTATATTTTGAATTGGTTTTTAAAGTAAAATTAGAATATATTTTTACCATTTAATCCAATTGTGGTCATTGGAATTAATTTCACTTTGGAATTGGACTTAAACTGGTGTCAATCTTTTGATACATATTGTTTCATAAAAACACGCTTTTTGTTTCGACAGCGGGAATTAATTATTAAATTAATTAATTCAAATTATATGTTATGAATTTTTTAAAATAGACATCATTTTTTAATTCGTAATATCAAATATATCTTAGGGTGAAGTTTTGGTATTTTTCTGAAAAACTTCAATTTTTGATGAATAGTGAAACCACTAAGTGGTACTTAAAAAAACTGATTTTTCGTTTAAATGGAATTTTACCACTTCCATGTTTTGAATTTCAAAAATCCAACATACATGGTTTTCATTAATAAGTAAAATGTGGTTCAATGGGATTAAAATAATTTTTTGGTGAACAGTAACTTTTAAGTTTTTAATCTCGATTAGAGGTAATTAGTGTAGTTTAAGGTAAAAATAATGTTTTAATAATATGAAATGACCTAGACACATGTCCTACCCTTATTGGATGTGTCATGTCCGACCAAGAAAATCCATGGGTCGACTTCGGGACCCCATGGAGACACTTTGGTAGGAAAATGACATTAATAACTTTTTATTTAAAGTTAAAATAAAAATGTCAGAAACATGAGTTGTTTTACTAAAACAATTTTTAAATGGGGTTATAAAAGTCATATTTTTTACTAAAAATATTCATTAGAAAGATAAAAGTATTTTCTACATCATGATGTTTTTTTTATAATTTTTAAACATTAAATAAATTAAAGTATTTACGACGCCATGATGATGCAGCGATTACCTCATTATTTAACGATATAAATAAAATGAAAAGATAATGTAAACTCTAAGACCTAAACATTTCAAAAAAATATTGTATGGGTGGATTTTGAACTCTTATCACCTTATCCTCGAAATATATAATTTTGGGACCTTTTAAATCCGAAAATCATTTTATAATAAAGTAACCTTTTATAACTTTCCAAGAGTGCCCCTCCTCTCCTCTTATAAAAGGCCCCCACCTCTACCACCTTAACCACACCTATAAAGTCTTTGGATCGGCCAAAACCTGACCATTTTGTCTCTACACATTCCTATATTACTCCTAGAAGCCTCAATTTGGGCATAAGTCTTCCCAAGGAAGCCTTTGAGCTCAAATAAAAAAGAGTTACCCGTTTTAAAGGTAGTGTTTTCTCTTGTGTTCTTATGTTTTATTTCGCTTCTCAAACCCCCTAAACTCTTTTAATTCTTTTCTTTTGTAACAACACCAGTATCTTAAGTATACTAGGATGTTTTTATAAGAAGGATTCAAGCTACACTACACACACCTACATCTAATGGTTAAAGAACATACTGTTTCTGTGGATGGTGAATTTCTGCCTCACGAAACGATGATTGTTCAACACTCATATAACACCTTCAAAGGTGGCCATTAAGATGTCACTATATTTATATATGATATATAATATTTTTATGTTTTACTTAAGCTTATGTATTTTTCATTTATGACATACCTTTATGGTTTCCATTATGGGTAAACGCGATATCTTCATTTTAGGAAGTGTGGACTACCACCTCCTCAAAGTGATTTGATTCGTTAATGCCATATATGGGACGTATAAAGGATGGAGTTAATAATATTATATATGATATTATAATGGAATTATAATATACCTTTATATCATTATTATTCCATTCCATATAATATGAAATAGAAATGAAAGTAGCGTTCATGCGTACGTACGACTTACCGTCTCCATGAACGGTGCATTTCATTTCTTACCTCTAAATGATTATGTAATATTATAAATTCATGTATATACTGGATATATATGATATATATGACATCTACATCATGAATATCATTCTTGAGATAATGGATATTTGACTACGTGAACAACTTGTAAATATAAGAAGTTCACTTTTGACTCAAGTACCAAATATCAACAAAACGACCGTTGTTAACTTAAATGATTACATAATGTTCATAACATGGTAATAAGTGATATAAAAGGAATAATGAACTTAAAAAAGGTTCTTAAGCAAGTCGAAATTAACTCAAGTTTATTATTCAGGACATTAAAGAACGATCGAGTCATGTCGGACCCGAGGTATGGGACTTCATCTCAATCTCCTTTCATTGAGGCATATTTTGTTTTATACACAACCTTATTTTATACGGTGTATAAACCCCTTTGAATTTTATATTTATCCAAAAGTAATATTTTTTATACAAATCATTTTACTAAATGACAAAAGGGAATGTTTTTGTCATACGTATGCGGCGACAACAACTTCTCCGCCGTCATGACCATTATTTGAGTTTCGACTTCCTCTACAAGCCATAACTTTTTTTGAATGAAAAAATAAATACCATGTTTTACTTTTATTTTATTTTGGTATCGAAAATGGTTTTCATAAAGTTTTTATATGAATGTGTTGTAGTGATATCTTGTGATTGAAAAGTGGAAATGTTATGTTTCCTTTATGCATGTTTTATGTGATACGATTATGTTGTGGTTCTTGGGAATTGTTATGAAGACGGGTGGTTCCATAAAAAACTAAGGATGGGTGAGCCCGATATAGCTCTCCAATGCATTGGGTAACGCGAAGGAGTTAAATGTTAAGGTTTCTCTGAAGAGATTTAGGGAATATACTGTGATGGGTATTCCAAACATAACCATGAGGGTTAATCCCTATGTAAGAATGTTATGAATGCCTCAAGTTACCTTTATGTCTTATGATTTCTATGATTTATTCATGATTTTATGGGGTATGTTAATGTGCTTATGTTTTATGAGTAAAGTATGATTTCACACATGGACTAATGTTTTCATTTCATACTTTTATATCCCTTACTGAGCTTTTTATGCTCATCCCAAGTTTTTGAAATGTTATTCACAGTTCAAGGGAAAGGTACATGATGTGATGATAATGTCAAGGAAGTGTCAATAAAGAATACATGTTTTATTTTAAATATGATTCCATTGATGGAAAAAATGAGTACTATCTTTTATGTAACCACTTTGTTTAAATGTGGAATGTAATGCATGTTTTATGATCTAATTCTCTAAAACTCTAAACCTGAAAAGATCCTCAACGTGTATTCTTGAAATAACTCAAGATTAAGTAATGTTTAAGGCTAGGGCCTTATATTGAATCTATGATCCCACTCACAGATATGGAGGATCTAAAGTTTGAATAATATTAAACATAATCCCTAAGATTTAATATTTAATTTCTAATAATGGAAAAATAAATGAAAGTACCCACTTCCTAAGGAGACGAGGAATCTGAATGACACGATTCAAGCTCACCAATCCTCTATAGAGAAGCACCCTTTTTTTTATTAATGGTGACTGAAAATAAAATATGAATGAGTGTTTGGGTTATATAACTAATACATGTAATGAGTATATATAAAACTATATAATTAGATTAAAAATTGTAGTTTGTTTTAACAAGGTAATCTTGGTTTTACATTTGAACCAAACCACAAACTAAAGGGTTTATTCAATATGGACTATAAACCACACCATAAGAACAAAAACTGATATTTTGATTCCGTTTGGATGATTTTTTCAACAATCATGAAATTTTTTATATTTTTTCTATGAGGCTTGGGTGAGTAGTTCCATCCCTTGGACCTTGGAAGTGGTGGGGGAAGGTCTCAGATTCGAGTATCCCTTAATACATATAAGTGTATATTTTCATTGTATTTATCCCCTATCCACAAACCGATGTAAATAATATCAAAAATAAATAAAGTTATTTTAAATTTCAAATGATCTTAATAGTGATGGAATTTTTTGATGTGGGAAAAACAAGAAAACTATACATAGATACATTTTACAATATACATTATTTTAATATAACTTTTATATCCATGATAAATTTTCCCAGTTTACTCATTTTAATTGGTCAAATTTACTTCAAATTAGTTAAATAGATTAATACTATAATATTATATAAATAAAAAATCTAAAAGTGAAATTTATTTTATCATTTCTTAATTTCTTTTATCATGAAAATATTGAAAATTTGAGCTTTGATGATGAAAACCCTAGAAAAAAAATATAAACCATATATGGATTAATTTGGTTTATGTTTATATTGAGTCCTAGATAACCAATGTGATTGATATAACGGTGAGTTTATCTTGGTGCATATCGTCACAAACCATCCTTGATTGGACTCCACCGATGTGATAATGAGTTTGAGTGTGACTCCTAAAACCCACCTTCAATGGGTTTCATGCTACACTACTAAAAATAAAAGATTTTTGATTGCATGAAATCACTGATGATGTGAGCATTATTATAGGTATTCAATATTTATTGGCACTAAATAAGTTTTTATAAATACCCCCTTTATCAGTGTTGATAAAAAAATCTTATGTCAGTACTAACACCACCACTGATAAAGGTCATGTTAGATGTTGCAATATGGTCCTACATGAGCTGCACACTTCATCACCCGATATCATTCCAAAAAAAATTTATATTGCACCAATTCAAATATTTTTATATAATAAAAAATATATTTACATTGTTCGATCGGAATACAAATAAATTTACATTTAAAAATTCTAATGAATTACAATTACATTTGATATGTATGATTCTTTGAAAATAATTACAATTTCCAAACTCAAAATGAATTCAACGCGTACGATACCTTAATGGATCAATTAGACCCTATAGAAAAGGAGAGTGTATCTATAATAAAAACAATTTTTATTTTAGTAATACTAACTAATTAAATAAATTAAAACTAAATAATATACAATAATGCATAAATTAAACATTAATAGAATGGATAAAATAAATAATAAAACATGATGTATAAATAAAAAATGATAACATAAAACATAAATACAACATTTTATGAAATATCATATAATCTGAGAATTTTTTATTTGTTTTGAGTGCATGACATAAGATTTGAACTAAAATATATCACTTTTAAACTATAAACACACACTTTCGAACATACCATCCACATCGTGTGTCATATTGATGTGATATTAATTCCAACATGACAAAAATGTGTCACATATCAATTTTCTAAAGTACCACAACAATCTGAGCATGTTTAATCAGTTTTGAGTAGGTGTCATGCGTTTTGAATTAAAATATCACTTTTAGTTTAAAAATTAATTGTCAATCATTATCTTAAATGTCACTTTTAGTTTAAAAATGAATTATCGAAAAATCCTACACATCATACCGATCACACCATGCGTTAGATTAGTATGTGGTCAATTCATACACATCATAAATGAATTATTGATCATTATGATAAGTTATCATGGCTACCCAAGCATATTTTCTTAATTTTCAGTATGTGACACACGTTTTGAACTAAAATGTCATTTCTTAAATGAAAAAACATACTTTAAGTCCTACTAGACACACTTTCCATTAGGTTGATGTGAGGTTAATTCCTACAGGGTAAAAATGATTCAAGAATCTTTTTTCAAAATTATCATAACAATCCGAGTATATTTTCTTGGTTTTGAGTATATGACTTGTATTTTGAACTAAAATGTAACTTTTAAATAGAAAACAAAAAATTTTAGTCATATTAGTGACACCATGTATCATATTGGTGAAAAGTTAATTCTCACACATCAAAAATTATTTATTAGTCATTTTACCAATCCAAGTGCGTTTTTTCAGTTTTGAGTATGTGATTGATGTTTTGAACTAAAATGACACTTTTTAACTAAAAGTACAAACTTTTAGTCATAATGGACACACCATGTGTCAGATTAACATGAGGTTAATTCTTACAGGTCACAAATATTTCAAAAATCATTTTTCTAAAGTATCATGATAAGCCACACATGTTTTGAATTAAAATGTCACCTTTTTAACTGAAAGTACACACTTTGTTTCCGTCATACCAGACACACATGCGTTATATTAACATGAGGATAATTTTTATAGGTCCAAAATGACTCAAAAATAATTTTTATAAAGTTTCATCATAATATTAATATTTTCCTTGTTTTTAGCATGTGATGCCTGTTTTGAACTAAAATGTCACCTTTTAATAGAAAACACACACTTCTGGACATACCAACCACAATGTGCATTGGATTGATATAAGGTTAATTTGAATATGTCAAAAATGAATCATGGATATTTTTTATATTGTATCATGACAATCCAAATTTTTTTTCTTAGTTTTGAGTATGTGTGTAACACCCCAAGCTTTTAATATATATTTTTCCTTTAAATAAATTTAATACGTTTGACAACTTCTTTCATGCACAACACCAAACTAAAATGAGTTTTGACACATTTAACGATCATTAATAAAAAATAAAATAATTATAAAAACTCTAAAAAATAAAAATATGTTAATCAATTATAAATTCTTACATTTAGAGTATAAATATAATTAATATTATTTAATATTAAAAAGTATTTCCCATTCTCAAATATATGTTTAAAGTATTAATAAGTTAAATAAAACACTTTTAAATGATTATTATGATAATATATAATATTAAAATATATGAACTAATATATTAATATTCTTTAAATTATAAATTAATATGAAATAATATTGACAACACTTATGTTTTAAAAAACCATTTTCAATAAAGTGATTTTTCTTTATATTTTGAATTTTCATTTTAAAAATAAATTTATAAATTTATAAATTTTAATTTTATAAAATTAAATTAATTTTTGAATTCATAATGTCAAAATTATATTAGTATTCATTTTTAATACTTTTATAAAAATGTTGAATTTAGGAGTGAATAGTGAAAAATACTGTTTTTTCTAATACCGTTCCTTTTATGACAGTATCATAATACAAGAATAACGTGATAGTTTATGAAATGATTTTTATAATATATATATATATATAAAGTAAAATAAAACAATTAAAAAAATATAATTTTAAATTTATAAAACCCATGCTTACCATTTTGGAAACTTAAGTAATGTTTTACTCTATTAAAAACTATTTTTGATCCTTTTATTTTAATTAAGTATCCACAAGGTGTAATTCAGTTTTGGATTAATTTTAAAGCTACATAACTCTTATTTTTTAACAATAAACAAATTAATTTCATACAAATTCACAAAATTGATAATTTCATCTTAATCATAATTTTTAAGTATACAAATACACTTATTCTAAAAGTGGTTTTTATGTGTTATGTGGGGTAATATTAAAATTAATTTTTATCACCCTTGGAAATTTTATCTAAAAAATGTATTTAATATTTGTAATCATTAGGTATAAATTATTTAATAATTCCCATTTTTATGCATTAAATATAAATTTCTTAGATAAAAATTAATTACCATGGTAAAATAAAAAAATGGTAAAAATGAAAAATATAATAGTAAAGGACTTAAGAAATTGTTAAAAAAATGTGTAAAAATGTATGCTTTAGGATTTATAGACCTTAAATCTTTCACCATTCTATTATTTTTCATTATTGGATCTACTTTACCTTTAAATAGTGAATTTATCATTTATATTATTCCAAAAATTCCACTCCTCTTCCTTATAAAAGGATCCATCACCACCCCAATTATTATCACACCCCAAGACTCTTAGATTAAACCAAAATCTTTCTAAATGACTCTCCAACACCCCTATACATTCCCTATAGATTATACTCCTCTTAAAAGACCTCCTCTCAAAGCCTTAATCCAATTTTCAATAGAGCT
Source organism: Viscum album (assembly GCA_963277665.1). Lineage (NCBI taxonomy): Eukaryota > Viridiplantae > Streptophyta > Magnoliopsida > Santalales > Viscaceae > Viscum > Viscum album. The sequence goes on along the minus strand of OY728156.1, from coordinate 684,464,224 downwards.
CTTCTAAGGAGTAATGTAAAATTTTCAATTACTAATTTTTCATTTATTTTACTTTCTTTCTTGTTCTATCTCCACTTAATATACTATACCCATGATGAACTAATTAAAACAGTATCATAATTATACTATTATTATGTTTATGGTATAACCATTTTCTACCTTCCTTCCAACCATTTGGAAAATGAAAACATCACTTCTGTTACCTATGGACTACCACCTACATAAGTGATGTAATCTATTTTTCATAATCTCCAATGAATAAATATGATATTTACAAAATTATTAATATTTTTAAATTATTAAACAATTACCTTATTCTTGTTTTATGGAAAATGATAACATTGCTCATGCATATGTTTGGACTACCACCTCCATGAAAGTGGCATATTTCATTTTTATATAGTGTTTTATTCATTATTAAACTCCCTTAAAATATAATTAAACACCTTAAAAACATCTAAATAGAATAAATATTCTTCTATAATAATTATATTATTCCAAAAGAATCACTTTCTTAACCATACTCACCCATATATTATAGCTTCTTCTTGTTTGAGTTGGTTTAACCAGCTATATGAATAATGATATAAATTTCTATAATGGATGAATATGGAAAATTAACTAAAAGTATTATTAATAATAAAAAATAAAATAATTTTTGGTTTATTGTTCTAAAAAGGTTTTATTAACATTTAACTCGTTATTATTGTACCACTTATTTTGTTCGTTAAAAATTACCAAAACAAGCTTGTCACCAACTTCATCATCACAAATAATAACTAAAATACTTATAAAATGAAATCAGAACATTATAAATTATTTTAAAACATCTATTATAGTACCTATAATAACCTTGTAATGATGAACTTTGAGTCTATAAACAAGAATCTATATCACTATTAAAAATTATTACTAAACAAACAATCAAAACTGATAACATTCAATGATGAGAATAAAATATACCAAACTAATATATTTGATTATAAATTAAGTTTATAAAAGTTTAGAGGTATTAATATGGTTATAAAATAGGTAATTAGGATATTTATGTTTTTTATACTGGAAGTTAGAGAGTGTTCGACTAAGAAGGAATACAAGATAATATTATTTCATAACCCAATATATGTTCTTTGATTTATAATAATTATTTCTTAAACCCCATTATTATAAGTTGATTTATTTTATATTATAATTATATAAAATTATATTTACAATTTATTTTATATGGATTTACAATTACTTCTCATGAACTCTCTTCTGAAGGATTGTTACTTCAAAGATTATGATATTTATATGGGTGTTTCTTAACTCAATATCCATTCATCAAGTATTAATTATTCTTATTAAACTTCATTATTATATATTCGGTAAAATATAATCTAATATTTTATTATGATGTATATCCTCTTTTTTTCATAGTATTTACATTTATCTCTTATAAACTCCCTTTAAAAAAATTCATACATAAAAAATAGGATGTTTGTAACAGATTTTCATCTCAATTTTCATTATTTGAGACTTATTCCATATTGAACACTTGTTTAATTTTGTTTGGTGTATATAATTTCTATGTATTTATTTTTTATCATGTTATTCATGAAATTAAAGGTATTTAAAAATCCATCTCAAGTTTTCTTTTAAAGGTATTTCGATTCAGGTGACACCAAAGCTGTAAAGAATATTGATAACTCAAAACTTCTTTCTTTGAGTTATAATGTTTCTTATTGAAATTATTTTTCCATTATTGAGTTATTCCACCATAAAACTATATTATATTTTATTTTATATTCCTCTCTAGTGAAAAATAATTTTTTAATTTAAATATCCTTCCATTATGAATTTATTTCTCATAAAATTATAACATTGTTAAGAATAATTCCTATCTTTACCAATTAATATATTTTTCTTCCATATCCATGTTTTCTAGTCCCTTTAATGTTGTGAATTATTATTTGGAAACAAAAATATGTTCTATTTCTTGTGTACTTCATATTTCACCTTATCTCATTTAAAAAGAAGGTTTATTACTCTTTTTATGATGTGGAGTTTCAAAAAATATATTTTAATATATTGAAAATGTTTTCCTTCCATATTAATTTGTTTTATCTTCCACTCTATATTTCATTGGACAATATTTATGAATTTTTCAAGGATCCACTATTTAAATTTATTCTTAAACGTAAATGTTTTTAAAAAAATTTACTTCACCTTTTCAGAAGTGACTTTTCAAAGTGACCATAACTTTATCTTTTACACCAAAGATAAAATATTTTTATAAAAACTATTTTATGATTTCACTTCTATTTTTATATTTACCTCTAAATAATTTATTTATTTGGAAATTATTTTTCATGAATCACCCTCTAAATGTTCTTATAAAATACTCTTTTGGGGTGATTTATTTTTGGGTATCAACTGTTTACATTCTTGATTCCAATTTTGGTGATACCATTTGGGATTGTTACAAAACACATTTTTCTTTATATGGGTTCCTTATGATGTGATGAATGATTATTTTCAATTGGAACACATATGTATGGATGATTAATGGGTGGAGTCCTATATCAGCCTCCAATGCATTGTTTAAAAATTTATATCTCATGAGACATGTATACATGGGTGAAATTAAGTTTTCCCTTTAAGTGTTAGTGTGAGTAGTGACTCACAAAGGTGATGTATACATGGTTACAATTATGTTGTCTCACAAGCATGGGTAGAGTAGTGACTCATGAAGGTGATGTTTCCATGTGATTATGCTTATTCCAAAGTTATTTATTATGTTATATTCCAAATTCATGCTACATTTCTATACCATATGCATATGATTATACTCCATGGATCATGTTTATTATCTCATTAATCCACACTCTTTTTCCATGGGTTATGTTGTTCATTTGTGAATACAAGTCCTTCTATAATGACTTATAAAGAAATATTATTATTCTATGTTATTTTTAATAATATATTTCTCCCATACTCATGTTTTCTCCTATTGTAATGATATAACCCTTGATGAAATGTTGATAAGTTTTCCCCTGATGAGGGTTTTTGCTCACACCTTTCTCACTATTGGAAAAATTGAAATTCACATCAGGTTTTTAGTGGTGGTTTTCAAAACCACTGCTTAATATTTCATCAAATTTTTTAGCAATTTTTTTTAAAAACCACAGCTAAATATATTTTTAATTTTTTAAATTGCCGCTAAAAATATATATATATTTTTTTTAAAAAAAAAATCAGATTTCAACATCAAATGACCATAACTTTTGGTCTGGGTTTCCGTTTTAGCTCAACAACTAGTCAAATCAAAGATTATTAAATGAAATAAAATGAAATTAGTTAATAATCTAGTCATAAGTAATAGAATAAAATTTATTACTATTTTAATAGAAGTTATAAATCGAACTTTCAACTTCAAATGACCATAATTTTTTTTCCAGGTGTCAGTTTGAGCTATACTACATATTAAATAGAATCTTACAAATATAAGTCTACTGTGTTGAAATGGGGGACAATAGTAACTATTTTTAGAGGTAAAAAGGCCCATAATTTATACAAAAATGAGTTTCCTATTCGAATACTATGGTTTTTGAATATTTTATTTGATTTCAGCATCATTTAAGAGTGTCTTCATATGGTTGTTGGGGTGTCTATGATTTTATTACATTGATTTACATTCATATTGATTTGATTGTGTTGTAATTTTTGTGATTTTCCCTATTTTGGTGATTTATTATATTATATATATATATATTTGTATGTATTTCTATACATTTATGTATATATATTTATAATTTATATATATTTATCAATGTTTATTTCAAAATTATATATAATTGCATCTATGCATAGACATTTATATGTATTTATGCATATTATTCTATATTTATATATATTTATATTCATTTATGTATATTTATATAAATCAATGTGTATTTATATATATTTATATACATTAAAGTATGTTTATATATATGATGTTGGTATATATATTTACATGTATTCTATTGGTCAATGTGTGGGTGTGTCCTTATGCCAGTATTTATATAAGTTTATTTATATTTTAATATTTTTATATTATATATATAACTACATTTTAAAAAATTTAAATGAAATTATATATATATACAATTTACTATTTATTATTCATTATTTACTACTTATTATTTATTATTTCTTATATATTCATTAATGCTTTATTATTAATTTATTATTAATTTATTACTTATTTATCATATATTGATTTATTATTTATTTTTAACGTATTATTTTTTATTAAATTATTAATTAATTAATTAATTAACTAATTTATTATTTATTTATTTATTACTTACTTACTTACTTACTTATTTATTATTTATTATTTATTATTTATTTTTACTACTTATTTATTATATATTTATTATATATTATTTATTTTTTATTAATTATTTTTACCACTTATTTATTATATATTGATTTATTATTTATTTATTTATCAATATTTTTATTTATTATTTATGGTTTATTATTTATTATTTATTTATTATTCTTTATTCTTTATTTAAAATATGTTGGTGGAGAACCCCTTAATTGAAAAGAAAATAAATCCCTTTTTCAACTGGGTTTAATGGTAACCCATTACTGGAAATAAGTCTCAAGCATATATGGCCTGAAGGCCCATTTCTAGTAAAAGCCCAAGGGACCAATGTATAGTATACCCTAACTGAAATCTTCCCATGATTTTTGAGGTTTCCTTGCGCCTAACAACACCCCCAACCCAAGGTCAATATCTTGCATCTCAAGGATGCTCTGTCTACGATCACCTCACCAAAAGTCCTCATTTTTTCCAAGGTAAACCCATACCCTGAAGTCTTATGTTTCCATTCCTTATGTTATGAAGATGAGTATAACTTATGAGAAGTCTATAAGGGAGTCTAGTGTGACACAATTATGGAGAAATGTTCACAAGTATCATAAAATAAGTTTCTTATGCAGTTAATTCTCAGACACTAAACCTTCCATTCTTGGGATTGTGAGATTTAATGTTTATGTTATGAAAATGATGTGAAATGTATGTATTTTTATCTTGGGTTATCTCACTTTTTATCAAATCTAGTGTTTAAGGAAAGTGTTTTTAGCACCGAACTTGGGAGTGAAGGTTGGGGGTGCCTCAATGTGATGCGTGTTTTGAACTAAAATGTCACTTTTAGACTGAAAATATGAAATTTTAGTCATATCAGCTACACCATAAAATGTATTGATAAAATATTATTTCTTAAATGTAAAAAATGATTTATCGATCATTGTATGAAAATATTATGACAATCTGAGCATGTTTTCCTAGTTTTGAGTACATAATGCAATTTTTAAACTAAAATGACACTTTTTAACTAAAATCATGAAATTTTAATCATATCAGACACAACATGGGTAAAATTCATGTGAGGTTAATTCCTAAAGGTTACAAATGAACCAAGAATAATTTTAATAAAGTATCAAAACAATAAAAGAACATTTTATTGGTTTTAAGTATGTGATTCATGTTTTGAACTAAAATGTAACTTTTTAAATAAGAATACACATTTTAAAATTATAATAACAATAGTAAGTAAATAATTAGAAATAAAATTCAGAGTCTCCAAACCAAACATAATGGTATGATATTATTAATAACTAGTTGGTAGTTCTTATCAACAGAAACCACCACACCAAACTTGAGGTAGTTTATGTTTTAATATGTCTCTTTTTCATATTAATTATAATTGATAATGATAATTAATATGATAAAGATACATATTCATATATAAAATAACTAAGGTTTTCTGGTGTGGTGGTGAAATTTGATAAAAACTACCATCTAGTTATTAACAATCTCATACTCACATGATTAGTGTACCCATTTTTTAGTTAACTCTATTAATTTAGTTTTGTAATGCATTAAATAATATGAGTCATTATAATCACATAAAAATAAAATAAATTTCATTAATAATGATAATAATTGATAAACAAATTAATTAAATATGTAGTAGATAAACCATCTCTTCATGATGTCTGATATTTTTTAAAAATGTGTTAGGAAACCACAACTTCATGATGTTTACAAACATTACGACACTATGTATGTTACCCAATTATTACAAAACAAATCTACTAACTATTTTGAATACATGGATCATCAATAATACTGGTAGTACCAAAATAATATATATAAATATATGGTTAATAAATATTTCAAATGTAACTGTAATTACCATTAAAAATACCTCTTTTATGATGCTAGTTTCGGGATAGAGCATGATATATTTAATAAATTTTCAAACATAATAATTAAAATCAATGTTATTACTTTATTTTAGAAATTTTAGGAACATTGAGATATAATTAATTTGTTTTCATATATGTTTTGATAAGTAACTACTTGAAAAATTACATTTTATGTGGGTTTTTTAACATCATGTTTTTAAAAACCAATGATAAAAGTACTCTTAACATTGGTTTCTAAAAAACTGATGTTAAAAATGAACTTTTAATGTCATTTATAAAAAAAATTATGTTAAGAGTTAAAATTAAAATGTGGGTTTTTAGTAAACATCGTTAAAAGAACATTTAATACCAGTTGTTAAAAAAATGATGAAAAAAACATAAAAAATATAACCCTAAATGGATCTTTTATATTTTTCTTATCACACCGCTACTCGCCTATATTATATTTACTTTATTTCCTAGAAATATACCATACAACCTATAATTGTTTCCATTATCCCTCCAAAATTTACACATTACCCTATATTCTTGATTTATTCCCTCTTTTAAATTTTCATATTATCCATTTGTAGATTCCAACACGTGTCCCAATATATTCAACCATTGTGAATATTTACTTTCAAAATTTAAATAAATGAAGAATATTATGGAGTCCTTAACCAAAGAAATGGTGGCGATGATAATATTAAATGGTTCGTGTATAAAGATATATGTTTGAAATTGATTATTTGATTAATTATTTTTTAAATATGTAAAATACATCAAATTTTCTCTTATGTTCTCTTCTGATTAAGTTTTTATTTGTTTTTTATAACATTTGTTGATTATTATCATAGTTTCATAGATGATATTTATTTTTTTCATTCATATAATGGTAAAATACTTAGTTTTTTATATGATTCATTAATTAAACCTTGAAATTGATATGTGTTATTGAACCATAAATTTTTTTATTGTTGTTTCTCCAAAATATCTCCTCATGTATTCTCTATTATAACAATAATATTATTATTTTAAAAAAATTATAATTTTTAAATTTATTATTGAAATAATTTATGTGAAATTGATCTTTCACATTAGTTATTCAAAAACTGGTGTGAAAGATATGTTTTCACTTCAGTTATTTGAATAATTGACATGAAAACTTAGTTTTAAAAAATAACTAACATTGTAAATAATTTTTAATGTTAGTTTCTATAATCAATGTCAAAAATATATTTTTAACGTTTCTTGTAATGACATCAACTCAAAAAAACAATGTTAAAAGATAAAAATAACCAATTTGATATGCCTTTATTCTACTAGTGGTGAAATCTTATCATATATACCATAATATTTCTCTAGTCAATGAAATACATAGGTTTCTTGTCTGCATTCACTGTCATCATACCATGTTTTTGGAGATAAGTAAATGCTTCCCTGTTAAAATAAAATGTGTGTCAAAACATAATAGAAAAATTATATTTTGAAGTTTATTTGTAAAATATTTAATTTAGTGCATTAAAAATTCCTAAAGTATATCATGTGTGGTCAATTGGTTGAATATCCATGCATTGGATCCAAAAAATATACCTTCAAAGTATCAAAATTAATCACAATGAGCATATAATGAGACCTAAAAAGTAAAAAAGGAATTAGTAATGGAAAAAAATAAAATATATTTTATACAATCCGAGTTTATAGTTTTACCATTGCATTTTAGGTATTAAGAATAGTCTGTCATATGTTATTTTATTTTTAAATAGAACGATTACTTCTTATACTCTTAGTATAATTTCCTTTTCACCCATTACTATTTTTGGTATAGAAGTGACATTAGAATTAATGAATCCAAATTGTTTTTTTAAATATTTCCACTTTACATAGTTGTGATATATTCTCCTATAGAAAATATAAAAAGTATTAAACTATAATAAAAATAGTACATCAATTATTGAAAAAATTAATTATGAAAATGAACCTCATGTATACATTAATAACTGAGGATCCCAACCATTCATGATTTTTAATCTTATTTACATTCTCAAGACCAATCATGTTAGTAGCAAAACCTATATATATTTTGTATTCAAATTAAAATTATTCATTAAATTTATTTTGTAAAATTATATTTATATGAACTTGTAACATTAGTAAATAAAATAATGAAATTAGAAGGTTAAAGGTGTCCTTTGTAGGTATTTTTGATCCATTATTTGATCCTTTATATTGTCCTGAATTTACCTTCTGTTTTCCCCCTTCCCTATTTTTATAATAACATACCTTATTTCAGACATTTTTTAGTAATTGTAAAAGTATTTTCATATCAAATAAATTGGAAATGACATACCTCATTATCATTGTGTTTTATTATATGATTAAACAACCATGATACAAAAATTTTCATATAAAGTTCAATTGTGTGAATATCAAGATCAAGGAGAACATGAAACTCAACACACTACTCATTAACTACATGAATTTCTATACACAAGTGATCTTTTGGGAGTTTTTAATTGTGTAGAATATTGCATTGGATATTTTACACTATACCTCTCTCAAAAAGGTTATTAGTGGGTGATTATAGATATAAATCAAATTCAATTTCAACCTACAATATCTTAGTACAAGAAAGGTATCAACGGTCATTTGATTCACATTTAGCATAAACTGATATTAAAGAATAAATTAGCTTTGGTAAGTCAGGCCTTTTAGGGGGAATGGTTAGCCTCAAAAATAGAGGTGCATGTCTCTTTATAGTGAGGTCTCTTTTGCGTTGATTCATCTCATTGATACATTAAAGTTATTTAGTTTATCAAATAAACCTTCCAAATAAACTTTTCCATGAGAATATCTATTTTTCATTGAATATTCTTTATTTTATAATCTGTATCTACTTATGACTTTGTTTTCACAAAATATTATCATGGTAACACTATAAAACCTTCAACTTTAACATGAAAATATTGTTCTGGATGCTTCAAGTACACTAATAGTATTTAGATTAATCTACAGTAGATGATGATCCTTGTTTTTAAAATAAATAAAAATATTGGAAAAATTAGTCATTATTATGTAATATTATTTTAAAGCAAACATAATTTATATTATATAATACTTAACATGATTCCCATACTTTCTGTGTGTTTTATTTAACTAATTGTACTCTTTTATTTACATGATCCTACTTTTGTAACACCTAATGTGGGATAAGAGTGTCACGAGATTCTAATTCACTACTTTTAATATAAATAAAGAAACAGAATTCTATTTTTGTTTTATATGGAATAAAATTTTTACCACATATTTAAAATATAACATTTTTTTTCAAGTGAATCATACCACATCTTTATTTTATGGTAGGGGTATGGTGGTTTTTAAGAATATTGTTTATTTTTATCACTCCTTTACTATTTATGAAATTAATAATTTCGAATCAAAGTGATTAATACATGTGATGTAAAATATAATAATATCAATTACAGTATACATTAAATACTTTCTCCTCTCTGGGACCAATGAAATCATCCTAGGTCCCTTGGTTTATGATGTGGGTATACATAGTTTGTGGATGGAGTTTTACTTTACCCTTAGAATCCCTAAGATTATGTTTCATACGAAGTGTATAGAATTATCTATGAGACTTTACAACAACCATTGGTACAAATATCATCCTACTGTTCTCTAATATAAATGTACTCTATAAGGAAAAATGAAGAGTAAATCAACATTTCATCATTTAGTTTTTTGATAAAATATAGAAAGTATATTATAATGTTACCCTAAGGACTTCCCAAATTTTTTCCTTCAATGTAGACACAACATTATATCATTTATCAATATCAATCAATAAATGCATTCAAGCATTGACCCTGATATAACTAATGAAAATAGACTTGTTTGGGTAAATATGTTGACTGCATTCATTCCATCCAAACTCAAATTTATAACCTATACTTATCACCTTAATAATTTTTAATAACATTATTTCACTACACCACTCTCATATTTTTTGACCTTATTGTTGTTCCCATCTTTCTCACCTTTAGTTTGTTGCTCTACTCTAGTATGTAATTCACCTTTTAACATTTTATCAATTTGAAAATCACTACTATGTTCTTCCTCAAGATTAGTAGCATTAGTAGGTATATAATCCATTATATTCAAAATTAGTTAAATAATTAATTTAGATTATTTAAATATAGTATCAAACACAAAATATTATGTGGAAACACATTGTATATAAAAAAATGACCAGATATATTTGACCTATTCATTCAACTTTATTTTTTTATTAAGTTTTATTGGATTTTCCCCTCTATCAAGTATAAAAATCCACTCATTTTGTTACCCTCTACTATATAGGACACTATATACATTAGTACCACCATTAAATGATTATGATATCCTAATAAAGGGGTCATCCTTAATGGAATTTTCATTGGACCCTGTATTTTTTTAGTATCCCATAGAAAAATTGGACAATTTGTGTTTTCTATATCTATAACATAGAAATGTTGTACTATTTGTGATTATATTATGAATATTTAATATATATAACTTTACTTACAAAAATTTAAAATCATGAATCTTGATTTAATGATTTCTACAACACTCCTATTATTAACCTATTTTCATTAAAAAATAAGTACTTGAAATGTTGTATAACCCAAATAACATATCTTCTTTACGATTCCAAAGTATGAAATATTCTTATAAATTGGATTTCTATCCCTGATAGTAGTTACATGAATCAATTATTTCACAAGGGTACCTATAGTATTTTTAAACATATCATGTTCGTCCCATTCTTCTATATAGAAAATATAACCATTAATTAAGTAACCATTGTTAAATAATTCATACACACTTTTTCCATTGGATAGATATAAAATTCATTCAAAAATTGAATCCAAATTTATAGATAACTCCTTAAAAATATAGTATCAAAACCATATTATAAACTATTAATCATGTGTATTTGATATCTTGATTTCATCCCTTAATGGATTAAAACATCTAATAATTACTTTGTGAGCTTAAATATATGGATATACCTCTATACTATTATATAAAACAAAAAGGGGAGCTTGATCATGTTTTTTGGTGGTAATTGTGAAAACATTTCATCCTAAAATTCTTTCACCCACAATTTGCCCATTGTGATGAGATTTTGGGAGATCAATGTTATTCACATCAGGAAAATTGTAAGTAAATAAATCAATTAGTTCTTAAAAAATATACCTCTCCATAATGAATCCTTTTGGAAAAAAATTATTTTTTACATAATATTTCAAAACATTTATATATCATTTAATAGGGTACAACCATTTGTAATGTATAGGACTAAACAATCATACCTATTTAACAAAGTGAACCATTATATCAAATAATTATGGTGGAAATAACATATTCAATTCACATAATATGAAAAAAATTTCATTTTACATAGTTAGAAACTTTATTGACTATATACCTTTAATGAATATAGCTTTGAAAAAGAATAAAATATTAATTAATATGCATCAAAAATATTTATAAAGAATGAAATTTAAAGACACTTACATTAAATATTGCATCAAAAATTGACAATTGAGTGATTTAAAGACCTTTAACTTAAAATATTTCATTCAAACAATATGATTTATATTTAATAAATACCACTCTAGAATCGTTACACCATTAAAGAATTTGAAAAAAATTAAATCCCTATTTCCTAGAAATAGTGTAAGCCATTGGAGGAAGAAAAATTCAACTTTGACCCTTTATTGGTGCCAAATATTCACTTATTCCTATATAAATCATGTACAACCAAGCCTTAATTAAATATTTTTTTACTAGGTGCGTTTAGTAACGTTATAATGACCCTATCACATACAATTTTTTTCTAACATGCAAGACATCAAGAAAATGTATGACATATAAACAATTACAAAATAGTAATTCAAAAAAAAAAACTAATCAATTTTTATAAAATATTTTTATAAAGTTTTTTTTCTTCGAAAAGGGTTTACCAAAAATGATGACAATTTCCTTTACTTTCTTAAACTATTTATCACCTATTAATGGAGAAGGTGTTGTACCCTCTTCATATTTCCTATTGAATAATGTCATCCAAATTCAGTATTTATTTCATTAAGGTAAAAATTTATGATGTCATATAAATGCTATATTTGAAGAATGTTTCAACATAACTGAGTGTGAAACTTATTCACAAATGATACACCCTAACATTACTTTAATGCTATGTATAAACAAATTATTTAAATGAGAAATTCATTTATTGTCCCACACAACATGGCTCTCAACATAAACTATTTACTTTTATGAGCATCATACAATATAACACATGTATCCCACATCAATTTTAGATCTTTTATAAATTGATCCAAATAAACATCAATATCATTACCTAGTTTTTTTTATCCTAAAATAAGTAGAGACAATATAAAATACCTGTGCTTCATGCTTAACCATGGTGGAAATTTATAATTTACTAGCATAACTGGACATGTATTATGATTGTTTCTTTATAAACCAAAAGGTTCATACCATCTATAGATAGTGAAATAAGGATGTTTCTCAACCATTTTCCAAACTCAGGATACTCATGATAAATTTTCTTCCATAGAACAGAGTTTGCTGGGAAATGATGTTTCTCATATTGAATTTTTTATCTACATTCCATGTTAGTTGACTTATAGTATCTTATAACACCCTCTACATACACACATATATTATTTAAATTTATTATTTTTATAATAATTGAGTGAAAGAAAAATCTAAATAGGTGGTTTCTATCATTTTATTATATTAAATATTTTTATATGTTAATTCATAATATTAATTATTATTTAGTAGATTAATTATTGGGAAATGAAAGGAAATATGTTTTTAAAATATTATTTTAGTCTATTATTATATATATTTTAATAAAATATTTTTTGGTTTTGTTAGGACTAATGAATATAGTTGTTGCTATTAATAATATATATTAATGGTTGTTACTATTATTAATATGATGTATAATTTTAATAGTGAATGTTTTGAATATTAATGTTATTTTAATATATGAAATTTTAATTAGTAAATTTATTATTATCATTAAATAATATTATTGGTTTGAATAATAATATTTTTTGGTTATTATTATGGAAATATTTTCCTGGTTATTATTAAATAATATTATTAACATGAGATTTATGGGTATAATGATTACTATTAAGTTAAAATACTTATTTATCAGTTACATTTTTTTATTAATGTAGTATATGTCATGACCCATCCCCCGGGACCCGTATCGTGACTACCCCAAACCCACCTTCCATAGCCCAGAGGATAGAGACTAGCACCAAAGGCGCATTTCCCTAGAACTGGGAAGACATTTGTAAAGACCCAGAAATTTCAAGGAAATTTTTTTCTTAATTTTCTTTGGAATTTTACAAGAACGCAGTTTCTAACGGCGCCTGATTCCGAGGCCCGGTGTGCCCGGAATCAATTTCCGAAGTTTAGCTCGGGTACGTTCAGTGAATGAATGAGCGGGTTTTTCTAACTTTTGAACCGGTGCTCGAAATCGAATTCCGAGGGCACCGATGGATTCGCAACGCTGGTAATTGCTTAAGAAGATCTTTTTCGGAGTTCCGTTTTCACGGGAGGAGTTGTTAAAAATTTGTGGAAGATAAAATAAAAATTGTGTTACAATTTTTATTTCTTTAAAGTAGTTATATCCTTTGAGTGGAAGTTAGGGAACTACCCATGAGAGGTTAAGAGGGTGGTGGGGCCCACACGAGACCCTAACCTCCCTAGATCTTCCCATAACCCCCTTGACCTCCCATAACTCACCTCCCACTTTAATATTGTAACTCCACTTTAACTTAAGTGACACCTCTCCTCCTCACCTCCCACTTTAATTCATGCCACCTAAACATTAATTAATTTGACAACTCAAGATCAATTAATTAAGTGTGTTGGTTTTGAATTTTGTAATTTTGAATTCATGGCATGGGTAAATAAAATAAGGTGGAGACTTATTTTATTTTGGTTAGAAATGTTGTGTTAAGAAAAAGGGAAGAGAGCTTTTGAGTTTTGAAGAACTTCCTCCTCCGAAGAAGAACGCTTCATCTCCTTTATTGAAGAACGTGAAGAACACCGAAGCTTCGACGAAGAACGTTGTCTCATCTTGCACCTTCTCTCCACGTTGAAGGAAGCGAGATTCCGCATTCTTCATCGGGCGATCACCGACGACGTGCCTTCTCCTCTTCTTCCTCCGCATCAAGGGAGAAGACACCACCGTGGGGAACGTCGTCATTGATGACGACTCACCCTCCAATGTCAACGGAATCGGCACCGATCTTCTGTGACGTCCGATCACCGTGTGGCTTGCCTCTTCCGCGGCTCGACGACATGTGACGTCTTTGCAAGGTAGGGGTTTATTGCTTCTTGTTCGTGAAACATCCTTTGTCGTTCCTCGTCTTTTTTGGGCCGCTTGTTATCATCTTAACGGGAGGAGGTCGGACTGCACGAACACAGCCGACCCTACTCCCCCTTTGTTGTTGTGTTGTTGTGGTTCGGAAGATGGCGGCATGGTGCGACGGCACCGCGCGAGAACCTGGAGGAATGCGGCAAGGATGCGCGGTGCCGTCACGCCGCGCCGTCGAGGCCGAACGAAAGTGTGGTCGTAATTGGGACTGCGAAGGCAAACAGAAGACTCCGCAGTTTGTTCTTTTGATGTGCAGAACGACGGGTATTGATAGAATGGGCAACAAAGATGATTTGATGTTTCCACAGTGAAGAACAGGACCCGGGATGAGCATCGGCGCAGACGGAATTGAAAACAAACCACCGGAGCAACTCCGGTGGCCCGCGAACACCACCGGTGGTGCCCCGGTGCGCCGCCTAGAGAAACCGCCGTGGCTAAAGCCGCGGCGGCGAGCAAGTGGATCCCGCGACCGCGCGGGATCCAGGGGGACGCGGCGCACGCCGCGTCCGCGGAGCGCCAGCTCACTGGCCAAGCCAGCGAGCCGCCCGGCCGAGCCGGGCCGGCTTGGGCGGACCGGGCCGGGCCGCGCCCAGCCGGGCCAGGTCGCGCCCTACCGTGTCGGACCTGGACCCGGGTCGGATCGAACCGATTCGAGCCGACCCAGGAGGGGTTGGGCCAGGTCAGACCGGGCCCACACCCCCCATTTTCGGATCACTTTTGGTCTTTTGCCCATATCTTGGGCTACGGACCTCCGATAAATGCACCATTAGTTGCGTAGTGATCCTTGGATCGAGACAGTCGTTTCAGTATATTACACTCAAGGTTTCAGAGAACTTTGGGTTCGTCCGGGTTGGTTCGGATATGAAACCAACCGGGCCCTCGGAGCGTAAATGCTTATATCTTGAGCTCCGGACGTCCGATTGATGTGCCATCAACTTGGTTGGATTCCTCTTGAGGAGACATAACTTTTGACATACTTCGACCGAGGTTTAGATGCAGTTGGAGTTTGAACGAGTTGGATTGTACCCGAAATCCAACCGGGCCCTTGGAACGGAAAAGCTGATATCTTTCAGACTGGATGTCCGTTTGACGAACCGTCAGCGGCATTGGTGATCACGTGGAGAAATGGTCCCTATGAGTATACCCTATGAGAGTTCGGGGTACAATTGAGATATGGCCGGGTTGGTTCACACACGAAACCAACCGGGCCCCGGGGACGAACATGCTAGTAACTCACAAATCGGGCGTCCGATTGACGCGTCGTCTATTGCGTTGAGACCCCTGTGACGAGGCGGTCCTTTGAGATACTTCTTCATGGAAATTTGTGATACTTGTAGTATCGACCAGTAGCTCGTGGAGAGGACCCTCCAGGAGATGAGCGTGCAGAGTATGGAGACCGTGTAGCCGGCTGATACCTGACGACTGCTTGACCGATCGACTCGGTGTGTTTCGGATAGCCCAGTGGGGAGTGCTTGGTTGTAGCAGCAGACCCACGGCGGAGGAGCGCTTGGTTGTAGCGGCAGACCCGCAGTACTCAACAGAAGGAGTACCTCTATAGGATATGAGGGGGAGCACTTGGTTGTAGTGGCCGACCCATGGAGGAGGAGCACTTGGTTGTAGCGGCAGACCCGCAGTACTCAACAGAAGGAGTACCTCTGGAGGCTATGAGGGGGAGCGCTTGGTTGTAGCGGCAGACCCATGGTGGGAAGTGCCTGGTTGTAGCAGCAGACCCATAGTACTCGACATGAGGAGTACCTCAGTAGTCTTAGGTTAGTGAGCAGTACCTCAGAGTCGTGACAGGACCACTGTACACTCCAGAGACGGGGCTCTTTAGCAGTTACGGTTTTGATAATGAAAATCCTGGTTTTAGCTAAATCTTTGACCTTTGTGTTTACCTCATGATTGAGAAGGGTCACTTGATAACTTAGGTATATGTATGGGCATATACCTGGGTAGTGGTTATCCGATGATTTCATAATCTTGTGTTTCCTCATGATTGAGATGGGTTACTTGATAACTTAGGTATATGTATGGGCATATACCTAAGTAGAGGTTATCTATTGAGATCTTCTTTGTGGTTATACTTGTTGGTTTTAGTGAGACCTTGAGGGTATCGGGGTCCCTACTGAGTATTGTTATACTCACCCCTTCACGGGCTATGCCCGCACCTCATTGTGTTGGTTGCAGATGACGGGCAGTGCTGACGGAGGTCGAGTGTTCGAGGACTGGACGGTACCCGGAGGTGGACCACCCGACGAGTCAGTATCCAGAGGTGGACTTCACGGCGAGACGACACTCGGAGGGGGTTGACGGGCGAGAGCATTGAGGAGATGCGCTATCTGTACCTACCCTTCAGGTAGGATCTGTGGTGGACGATCCAGGAGCTGCGCTATCTGTACCTACCCTTCAGGTAGGACCCGAGGAGGATGTCCTAGGAGCCGCTTCCGTTCTTCCAGCTGTTGTCTTTTTCTGTTGTACTTTTGTTCAGTTGTAGTTTTACTTTCAGTTGGGTTTTTATTCTGGCCCATTTACTTTTCAGAACTTCTCTTTGTACTTAGTGTTTTACTTCCGCTTGTACTCTGTGGTGTTTTGATTACTTTTTAAAGGAAATTCCTTCCCAGTTATCAGGATTTACGCATTTGGTGCTAGTCGCCAGCCCCTGGCCTATTGAAGGCAGGCTTGGGGTAGTCACGACATGGGCCCTGAGGACGGGTTGTGACAAATTGGTATCAGAGGAGTTTGGTTCTACCGTAGAACTCAGGGCTCTGATCTTTTTCTATGTGAAGCAATAGTGTTGAGAGTATTGAGTGCGGTTATCAGTCTAGAGAGTCCAGTGTTGGTGCGGCGGCCGACGTATCCGTACACCAGGACCCTGACTTCTGATTTCCGACTTAATACACAAAAACATTGATTACATGTTTGTTTCAAGTTTTCACTGTGATTACTTTGTGTCGGCTCACCAAATATTCTGTTTAACCGTGGCACACCTGTTTCTTTTCAGGATGGACCCACGACGGCAGCCAGCTAGGGTTCCGAGCGTTGTGCGGGACGACAGCCCACCGAGCGACGAGGCCTCAGTACAGGTCCCTTTGACAGCAGAGGCACCAGAAGTACCTCTACCCGCCGAGCCACCGATGCTACCAGCCCCAGCCGCTGACGGTGCACGTCACCTTAGTGCACTGCACGAGTTTCAGCGTCAGCGACCGCCCAGGTTCCGTGGGGATACTGACCCTCAGGCAGCCGAGGATTGGCTAGAGGCAGTTGTACGAGTTTTTCTTTTGGTAGGGACACCAGCTGACCTCATGGTGGTCCTTTCAGCGAGCCTCCTGCATGCGGCAGCAGGCAGATGGTGGAGTTTGATGCTCCAGGTGCACGATGAGGCATCTCTCCTTTGGATAGACTTTGAGATCCTTTTTCGTTCAGAGTTCGTCCCAGCCACCCTACGAGCGGTGCGCATCCAGGAGCTGCTACAGCTGCGGCAGGGCAGCATGACAGTAGCCCAGTACGCGGCGAGGTTTACCGATCTCTCGCGCTATTCGACAGACATTGTATGGGACCCATTCTTCAGGGCCCGAACCTTCGAGCAGGGGCTCAGGCGAGAGATCAGAGCTTCAGTTGTTTCTCACAGCATTCCGACACAGACAGGGATGTTAGAGCGAGCCCTCTTAGTGGAGAGTTTCCTTACTGAGAAGTCTCCAGCAGTAGGACCCACCACTAGCCGGCATGCGGCAGAGTCTTCTACAACAGGCAGTAGACAGATGACACAGAGGTCCAAGAGGACTAGACCTACAGGTGGTCGACCGCATGACACAGGATCGTTTGTGCGAGGCACCCGGGGTGGAGAACGACTTACCATGCGCGGGCAGTGTTACTCCTGCGGCGGGGTTGGTCACATGGCTCGTGATTGTCCGACCCTCCATACAGATGACCAGCAGATGAACGAAGGACCTCCCAGGTAGAGGCAGAGGTTTGATCGAGGCGGACCGCATGGAGCAGGAGACCGTGGCAGGGGATCTGGACCTGCAGCTGGAGGTGGACGACTCTTCGAGGTGTTGCCACCACCACCACCACCAAAAGGTCCGCCCCGACCACAGGGAACAGGTGGACGTGGGAGAGCTCAGCTGCAGGCATCTGAGGCCTACGATCATGGAGCTCCGGGAGTAGATGGACAGGAGAGGGACTAGCTCCAGACCTGGATACTTTTGTTCATGTTGCTTCTAGCTCTGTTGATGTTTGTTTATTATTTCTTTGTGTCTTTTTACTTTGAGCTATAGTAATAAAAAGACACATTTTATTGTGGCGTTTACCTTCATGTCCTCTCTTTTAGTTGTTACTAAGATTTTCTGGTTTAAAAATCGTTGACTTGAACCTCACTTTGAGATACCTACTAGAGGAGACCCAGTGACCACACACTGATGCCGATAGTGTGACTCAACCCTTGGAGGCGAGAGTAATGGTTGGATCTCTTGGTAGTAGCGTCGAGGCCTTACGACGTCATCCTTGGTATGGATTAGTATCATCCATGTTGGGATTGACTGTATTATGCGAAGAACGTAGTTCATCCAGGGGATGAGACCAGATTTTTCTTATCGGCAAAGAAGAATTCACATCAGCTCTTGTAGGACCAGAAAGGTCCAAGTCATCCATGAGCGGATGAGGACAGCTCAGAGCCGACAAAAGTCTTGTGTTGACAGGGGGTGGAGACCACTAGAGTTTGAGGTTGGTGACTACATTTCCCTACGGGTCTCACCTCGACGTGAGTTACGGAGATGTGGCCGAGTCGACAAGTTATCTCCGAGGTTCAATGGACCTTTCTAGGTCCTCAGCAGGGTAGGAGAGGTGGTTTACCGCTTGACCCACCCACCTCAGTTGCACCAGGTGCATGACAACTTCCAGGTATCTCAACTGAGGAGATACAAGCTCGGCCCTTCGCTTTTCATCGACCATGAGGAGCTGGACTTTGTTGATGGGGTGTATTTTATGGAGGTTCCAGTGGGGATCAAGGATCGACAGGAGCGGGTCCTACGAGGACGGTCGATTCCTCGGGAGCACTTTCACTAGCAGTACGGGGACCTCCAGGTAAGCACATGAGAGCGGAAGGCTCAGATGCGTGCTCAATACTACTTTTATAACCCTTGTTTGTGTTAAAGCTTTACAAGGATGTAAATCCCTGAGGTGGGAGTAATTTAAAGACCCGAAAATTTCAAGGAAATTTTTTTCTTAATTTTCTTTGGAATTTTACAAGAACGCAATTTCTGACGGTGCCTGATTCCGAGGCCCGGTGTGCCCGGAATCAATTTCCGAAGTTTAGCTCGGGTACGTTCAGTGAACGAATGAGCGGGTTTTTCTAACTTTTGAACCGATGCTCAAAATCAAATTCCGAGGGCACCGATGGATTCACAGAACTGGTAATTTCTTAAGAAGATCTTTTTCAGAGTTGAATTTTCATGGGAGGAGTTGTTAAAAATTTGTGGAAGATAAAATAAAAATTGTGTTACAATTTTTATTTCTTTAAAGTAGTTATATCCTTTGAGTGGAAGTTAGGGAACTACCCATGAGAGGTTAAGAGGGTGGTGGGGCCCACACGAGACCCTAACCTCCCTAGATCTTCCCATAACCCCCTTGACCTCCCATAACTCAAGTCCCACTTTAATATTGTAACTCCACTTTAACTTAAGTGACACCTCTCCTCCTCACCTCCCACTTTAATTCATGCCACCTAAACATTAATTAATTTGACAAATCAAGATCAATTAATTAAGTGTGTTGGTTTTGAATTTTGTAATTTTGAATTCATGGCATGGGTAAATAAAATAAGGTGGAGGCTTATTTTATTTTGGTTAGAAATGTTGTGTTAAGAGAAAGGGAAGAGAGCTTTTGAGTTTTGAAGAACTTCCTCCTCCGAAGAAGAACGCTTCATCTCCTTTGTTGAAGAATGTGAAGAACACCGAAGCTTCGACGAAGAACGTCGTCTCATCTTACACCTTCTCTCCACGTAAAAGGAAGCGAGACGCCGCATTCTTCATCGGGCGATCACTGACGACGTGCTTTCTCCTCTTCTTCCTCCACGTTAAGGGAGGAGACACCACCGCGGGGAAGGTCATCATTGACGACGACTCACCCTCCGATGTCAACGGAATCGGCACCGATCTTCCGCGACGTCCGATCACCGCGAGGCTTGCCTCTTCCACGGCTCGACGACGTGTGACGTCTTTGCAAGGTAGGGGTTTATTGCTTCTTGTTCGTGAAACATCCTTTGTCGTTCCTCGTCCTTTTTTGGGCCGCTTGTTATCATCTTAATGGGAGGAGGTTGGACCGCACGAACACGTCCGACCCTCCTCTCCCTTTGTTGTTGTGTTGTTGCGGTTTGGAATATGGCGGCATGGTGCGACGACACCTCGCAGAAACCTGGAGGAATGCGGCAAGGATGCGCGGCGCCGTCGCACCGCGCTGTCGCACCGCACCGTCGAGGCCGAACGAAAGTGTGGTTGTAATTGGGACCGCGAAGGCAAACGGAAGACATTGCAGTTTGTTCTTTTGACGTGCGTAACGACGGGTAATGACGGAACGGGCCACAAAGACGATTCGATGTTTCCGCAGTGAAGAACGGGACTCGGGATGAGCATCGGCACAGATGGAATTGAAAACGGACCACCGGAGAAACTCCGGTGGCCCACGGACACCACCGGCGGCGCCCCGGTGCGCCGCCTAGAGAAACCACTGCGGCTGAAGCCGCGGCGGCGAGCGAGTGGATCCTGCGGCCGCGCGGGATCCAGGGGGACGTGGCGCGCGCCGCGTCTGCGGAGCGCCAGCTCGCTGGCCAAGCCAGCGAGCCGCCCGGCCGAGCCGGGCCGACTTGGGCGTACCGGGCCGGGCCGCGCCCAGCCGGGCCGGGTCGCGCCCAGCCGGGCCGGGTCGCGCCCTGTCGGGTCGGATCTGGACCTGGGTCGGACCCGGACCCGGGTCGGATCGACCCAGTTCGGGCCGACCCAGGAGGGGTTGGGCCGGGTCAGACCAGGCCCATACCCCCCATTTTCGGATCACTTTCGGTCTTTTGCCCATATCTTGGGCCACATACCTCCGATCGACGCAATGATAGTTGCGTAGAAATCCTTGGATCGAGACGGTCGTTTTGATATATTACACTCAAGGTTTCGGAGAACTTTGGGTTCGGCCGGGTTGGTTCGGATACGAAACCAACCGGGCCCTCGGAGCGGAAATGCTTATATCTTGAGCTCCGGATGTCCGATTGATGTGCCGTCAACTTGGTTGGATTCCTCTTGAGGAGAAAGAAATTTTTGCATACTTCTCCCGAGGTTTAGATGCAGTTGGATTTTGACCGAGTTGGATTGTACCCGAAATCCAACCGGGCCCCTAGAACGGAAAGGATGATATCTTTCAGATTGGACGTCTGTTTGACGAACCATCAACGGCGTTGGTGATCACGTGAAGAAAAGGTACCTATGAGTATACCCTATGAGAGTTCGGGGTATAGTTGAGATACGGATGGGTTGGATCGCACACGAAACCAACCGGGCCCCGGGGACGAAAAGGCTAGTAACTCACAGACCGGGCGTCCGATTGACGCGCCGTCTGTTGCGTTGAGACCCCTATGACTAGGCGGTCCTTTTAGATATTTCTTCGTGGAAATTTGTGATACTTGTAGTATCGACCAGTAGCTCGTGGAGCGGACCCTCCCGGAGACAAGCGTGCGGAGTACGGAGACCGTGTAGCCGGATGAGACCTGACGACTGCTTGACCGATCGACTCAGTGTGTTTCGGATAGCCCAGTGGGGAGCGCTTAGTTGTAGCGGCAGACCCACGACAGAGGAGCACTTGGTTATAGCGGCAGACTCGTGGTACTCAATAGAAGGAGTACCTATGGAGGCTATGAGGGGGAGCGCTTAGTTGTAGCGGCAGACCCACGGTGGAGGAGTGCTTGGTTGTAGCGGCAGACCCACTGTACTCAACAGAAGGAGTACCTCTGGAGGCTATGAGGGGGAGCGCTTGGTTGTAGCGGCATACCCATGGTGGGAAGCGCTTGGTTGTAGCAGCAGACCCACAGTACTCAACAGGAGGAGTACCTCAGCAGTCTTAGGTTAGGGAGTAGTACCTCGGAGTCGTGACAGGACCACTGTACACTCCAGAGATGGGGCTCTTCAACAGTTATAGTTTCTATAATGAAAATCCTGGTTTGAGCTGAATCTTTGACCTTTGTGTTTACCTCATGATTGAGAAGGGTCACTTGATAACTTAGGTATATGTATGGGCATATACCTGGGTAGTGGTTATCCGATGATTTCATAATATTGTGTTTCCTCATGATTGAGATGGGTTACTTGATTACTTAGGTATATGTATGGGCATATACCTAAGTAGAGGTTATCTGTTGAGATCTTCTTTGTGGTTATCCTTGTTGGTTTTAGTGAGACCTTGAGGGTCTCAGGGTCCCTACTGAGCATCGTTATACTCACCCCTGCATGGGCTATGCCCGCACCTCATTGTGTTGGTTGTAGATGATGGGCAGTGCTGACGGAGGCCAAGTGTTTGAGGACTGGACGGTACCCGGAGGTGGACCACCCGACGAGTCAGTATCCGGAGGTGGACTTCACGGCGAGACGACACTCGGAGGGGGTTGACGGGTGAGAGCATTGAGGAGATGCTCTATCTGTACCTACCCTTCAGGTAGGATCCGTGGTGGACGATCCAGGAGCTGCACTATCTGTACCTACACTTCAGGTAGGACCCGAGGAGGACGTCCCAGGAGCCGCTTCCGTTCTTCCAGCTGTTGTCTTTTTCTGTTGTACTTTTGTTCAGTTTTAGTTGTACTTTCAGTTGGGTTTGTATTCTGGCCCATTTACTTTTCAGCACTTCTCTTTGTACTTAGTGTTTTACTTCCACTTGTACTCTGTGGTGTTTTGATTACTTTTTAAAGGCAATGCCTTTCCAGTTATCGGGATTTACGCCTTTGGTGCTAGTCGCCAGCCCCTGGCCTATGGAAGGCGGGCTTGGGGTAGTCACGGCACGGGCCCCGAGGACGGGTCGTGACAAAATTTCCTTTATAAAACATAAACACACACACAACCAGAGAATAATTGGAAGTAAACACTAAGTAAAGTAGTATAAAAAGTGTTCTAGAAGTTCAAAGGGGCCAGAAATACAAGCCCAACAGAAAGGTACAACTACAACTGAAGGAAAGTACAACAGCTGAATGGTGAAGCAACTCCTGGATCATCCTCCGGGTTCCTACCTAAAGAGTAGGTACAGATGTCCTCCTCAGCACTCCGCGTCTTTCGGTCTGCTCCGTGTTCCTTCATGATGAGTGTCCACCTCCGGGTACCATCTAGTCCTCGTACACTCTACCTCGGTCAGCACTGTCTGTCGTCTGCATCCAACACAATGAGGTGCGGTCATAGCCCATGCAGGGGTGAGTATAACGATACTCAGTAGGGACCCCGATACCCTCAAGGTCTCAAAAAATCCAAAAAGGATAAACTACAAAGAAATATCTCAACATATAACCTTTACTTAGGTATACGCCCATACATATACCTAAGTTATCAAGTAACCCATCTCAATCGTGAGGAAAACACAAAGGTCATTGACTCAGATCAAACTAGGATTTTCAATATTGAAACCATGGATGATGGAGAAATCCTCCTATGTTGAGTACAGTGGCCCTGTCGTGACTCCGAGGCGCTACTCACTAACCTTAGACTACTGAGCTACTCCTCCTGTCGAGTACCGCAGGTCTGCTACCAAACCAGGCGCTCCTCCGCTGTGGGTCTGCCACCAAACCGGGCGCTCCCCCTAATAGCCGTCAGAGGTACTCCTCCTGTCGAGTACCGTGGGTCTGCTACCAAACCAGGCGCTCTGTCCGCCATGGGTCTGCCGCCAAACTGGGTGCTCTATCCACTGGGCTAGTCGAATCACTCTGAGTCGAAGCGGTCAAGTAGTCGTCAGGTTTACATCTACTAGGTCTCCACACTATGTATGCTCGTCTCCGAGAGGATCTGCTTCACGAGCTACTGGTTGATACTCTAAGTGTCCTGAAGTCTCACGTAGAGGTATCACAAAGGACTGCCTCGTCATAGGGGTCTCAACGCATCATACGACACATCAATCAGACGCCCGGTCTGTGAGTTATTAGCCTTTTTGTCCCGGGAGCCCGGTTGGTTTCATGTACGAACCAACCCGACTGCCAAACTCCCATGGGGTATACTCAAAGGGACCGTTTCTCAACGATATTACCAACGTCGCTGACGGTTCGTCAAACAGACGTCCGGTCTGAGAGTTATTGGCTTTTCCGTTTCAGGGGCCCGATTGGTTTTTAAGCTAAAACCAACCTAGCCATACTCCAACTGCATCCAAACCTCAAGTGGAATATTCCAAAAGAACCTTCTCATAAAAATGAATCCAACATAGTTGACGGAATGTCATTTGGACGTCCGGTCCTTAAGTTATAAGTGTTTCCACTCCGTGGGCCCGGTTGGTTTCGGGTTCGAACCAACCCGGACGTACCCAAACTTTGCCGAAACCTTGTGTGTAATATACCAAAATGACCATCTTGATCTAAGGATTCCTACGCAAATGATGGTTCATCGATCGGAGGTCCGTAGCTCAAGTTATGGGTGAATGACCGAAAACGGTCCGAAGTGGGGGGTCTGGGCCCGATCCGACCCGGCCCAACCCACCCTGGGTCGGCCCGAACCGGATCCGGCCCGGATGGCGCGGCACAGCCCGAACTGGATGGAACGGCTCAACCCAAATGGCCCGCCCCGGCCCGGCCGGGGGGGGGGGGGGCGCTGGTTCGGCCAGCTGGCTGAGCGGGGGGGGGGGGGGGGGGGGGGCGTTAATTGCAACGGGGGCGCCAGCTGGCACCGCCCCAACTTCCCGGATCCCGCACGGCCATAGGATCTGCTCCACCTCTGTCGCGGCCATTGCCGCGATGGACTTCCACCGGCGGCGCGCTAGGGCGCCGCCGCCTTCAGTCGCCGGCGCCGCCGCGCTGGCAACCCGCGGCTCCGCAAAATTCCGCGGGCCACCGGAGTCATTCCAATGGTCCGTTTTAGCTTCCGTCTACGCCGGAGGTCCTCTTGGGACCCGAACTCCACTGAAAAAGCTCCAAATCTCTGTTTTGGTCCAGTTTCGTCATCAAAAAACATTCCGCGCATCAAGAATGATACGACGATGGGTCTGGAGTTGTTCGTTAGTCCGTACCCACCGCGTTAGTGGTTCAAATAATCATCCAACCAATTAAACACCCATTCTCAAGGGTATAAATCACATATATAAAATATAAAAAATCCCCCTACCTCAAGGTTCTCCTTCCATTGAAGATATCATGAAAAGGTGGACGTCGGTTCGTTGACGTCGTCGCAAGGGAGGAGATGAAGGTTTCGACGATCTTTGACGTTCATCGCTCCTAAAATGTGCCTTCGATCCCAGCTCGAGCATCATTCGTCGGAGGAAAAAGTCGATGGTGATGTTCTTCATGGACATTTTTGTTCTTCGTTGGAAGAAGACTCTCCATCTTCTCCTCCTTCTCCTTAGCTTTCCACCAAGACAAAATGCACCAACTCTCAAAATAATAGCTTGGCTATTATTTTATTCCCACACATACATTTCAAAAATTAGAAGAGCCATTAAATTAATTACTCATTAATTTAGTGTGTGGTGGCACATTCATGGGTGGGAGGTAGAGAGTTTAAGAGGTAAGGGGGAGTTGTCAAATTAAATACAAGGGGAGTTAAATGGGGGGGGGGGGGGGGTCAAGGGAGTTGAGGGGAGGTGATAAGTTGGGGCTCATGTGGGCCCCACCACCCTTAGTTATTTTCTCCCATGGGAAGTTAGGTGGGTTGTGGGCCCCACCTCCAAATTTCTTTTGGAGGAAATAACTTCCACTTAAATAAAATTGTTTCACAATAATTATATTTAATTCTTATTGAATCCCCAAGTTTTAACTACCACATACGACAAAACGCAACTACGGTAAAGGTCCCCTTAAACGAATACAGGTGCTACGAGTTCATCGGTGCCCTCAGATTTCAATCCCGAGCACCGGTTCAAAAGATAGAAAAACCCGCACGTACGTTTACTGAATGTACCCAAACAAAACTTCATAAATTGATTACAGGAACACCGGGACTCAGAATCAGGCGCCGTCAGAAATTGTGGACTCGTAAAATACCAAAGAATTTAAGAAAAAAAAATTCCAGAAATATCCGGGTCTTTACATTACTCCCACCTCAAGGCTTTATGTACCTGTAAAGCTATAACATACACTAGGAAAACAAAAGAGGGTACTGAGCACGTATTTGAGCCTCCCACTCCCATGTGCTCTCTTGGAGGTTCCCATGCTACCATAAAACATGCACCAGAGGTATCGACCATCCACGTAGGACCCGCTCCTGTCGATCCTCAATCTCCACCGGGACCTCCGTAAAAGTTGCTCCATCATTGATGTCCAGCTCCCCATGGTCTATGATGTGGGACAGCTCGTGCATGCATCTTCTTAGCTATGATACGTGAAAGACGTCATGCACCCAGTGCAACTGAGGTGGAAGGGCCAGGTGGTAAGCCACCTCACCTACTCTGCTGAGGACCTGGAAAGGTCCGATGAAACACAGAGATAACTTGATGCCCTGACCAAATCTCCATAGAACTAATCAAGGTGAGACCTGTAGGAAGACATGGTCACCACCCTCGAACTCCAGTGGTCTCCGTCTCCTATCAACATAGGACTTCTGTCTGTTCTGTGCAGTATTCATCCACCCCAGGATGATCTGCACCTTCTCTGTCATAGCTTGCACCACCTTTGGTCCTATAAGAGCTGCTATGATTTCTCCTTTGCTGAAAAGATAAATCTGGTATCATCCCCTGTATGAACCATGTTCTTTTCCTAATACAGTAAATCCTAACATGAACAGCACAATCCATGTCTTGGATGACGTCGTCAGGCCTCGATGCTACTACCAAGAGATCCAACTGTTACTCTCGCCTCCAAGGGTTGAGTCACACTATCGGCATCAGTGTGTGTTCACTGGGTCTCCTCTAGTAGGAATCTCGAAAGTGAGGGTCAAGTCAACAGTTTTAATCGGAACCTCTCAGTATCAACCATACAAAAAGGACAAGAAAGTAAACGTCACAAAGATAATTGTCTTTTATTATTGCATCTCAAAGTAAAAATAAACATAACAACCACAAACAATAACAACACAGAAACTATAAGCACTAAGAACAAAGGCCTCCATTCTTGGAACTAGTCCCGCTCCTATCCACCTGCTTCCGGAGCTCCATAGTTATATGCTTCAACTGTCTGAAGCTGTGCTCTCTCATATCCACCTATTCTATGTGGTCGAGGTGGACCTCCTGGTGGTGGTGGTGGCAAAACCTCGAAGCATTGTCCCCCACCGGATGTATGGCCAGATCCTCTACCTCGGTCTGGTAGGTTCCTCTGCTACCTACTGCTCATCTGCTAGATGGGTCGGGCAGTCTCGAGCCAAGTGACCCTACCCGCCGCATGCATAGCACTTCCTGATCCTCGTATAGCTGGCTCTGTTTCGTGTGCCTCGCACAACCGAACCTATATCCTGAGGTCGCCCACCTATTGGCCTAGTCCGCTTGGACCTCTATGTCATCTGTCTACTGCTGGCTGCAGAATACTTCGCTACGGTCGGAAAGCCTTGTGGAGAGAGTAGTAGCTCCTGAGCTTGCATAGAGCGTAGAGTTGCTGGTACAAACTCCATCCTAAAAAGACCCTCGAAGTATCCCCATGTGAGGGTCGCCTCATCGTAAAACTAGAGCATCAGGCTCCACCACCTCTCAGCTACTCCCTAAAAGAGACTAATAGCTAGGTACACAATAAAGTCAGCGAGTGTCCCAACTATATGGAAAACTCGTGCTATACCCTCTATCCAGTACCCAGCTATCTGAAAATCTGTCTCACCTCGAAACCTCAGAGCCTTTATTGTTGGAACTCATGCAACGCGCTCAAGCGGCGCGCACCCTCTGCCACTAGGGATGTTGCCAATGGTAGCTCATAGGTTAGTGGTACCACTGGTGCCTCTGCTGTGATGGGCCCCTACACCATGACCTCGTTGCTTGGTGGGATACCATCACAATCCCCACTCAGAACCCGCGCTGACTGACTGGGGGAAGACATCCTGAAAAAGAAACATGTGTTCCATGATCAAATGATTATACTTGGTGAGATGACATGGTTTGATCTGACTTAAAGGAAACCTTTTGAAAACACACACGCAATCAGTGTTTTCATGCACTGAGTTGGGAATCAGAAGTCAGGGTCCTGATGTATTGATACGTTGGATGACCGCACCAACACTGGACTCTCTGAACTCAAAACCACACTTAGTACCCTTAACACTATTGCTTCATGGATAGAAAATATAGGAGTCCTAAGTTATGTGGTAGAACCGACTCCTTTGATACCAATTTGTCACGACTCGTCCCCCGGGGCCCGTATCGTGACTACCCCAAGCCCGCCTTCCATAGGCCAGGGGCTGGCGACTAGCACCAAAGGCGTATTTCCCTAGAACTAGGAATTCATTACCTTTATAAAATGTAAACACACACACAACCAGAGACAAAGTGGAAGAAAACACTATGTAAAGTAGTATAACATGTGTGATGGAAGTAAAAAGGTTCCAGAAATACACGCCCAATAGAAAGGTACAACTACAACTGAAAGAAAGTACAAAAATTGAATGGTGAAGTATCTCCAAGATCATCCTCTAGGTTCCTACCTGAAGGGTAGGTAAAAATGTCCTCCTCAACACTCCGCATCTGTCAGTCCACTCCATGTGCCGTCACAGAGAGTGTCCACCTCCGGGTACTGTCCAGTCCTCGTCCACTCTGCCTCGGTCAGCGCTGTCCGTCATCTGCATCCAACACAACAAGGTGCGGGCATAGCCTGTGCATGGGTGAGTATAACGATACTCAGTAGGGACCCCGAGACCCTCAAGGTCTCACATAATTCAACAAGTATAAACCACAAAGAAAGATCTCAACAGATAACCTTTACTTAGGTATACGCCCATACATATACATAAGTTATCAAGTAACCCATATCAATCATGAGGAAAACACAAAGGTCATTGACTCAGCTCAAACCGGGATTTTCATTATCGAAACCACGGTTGCTGGATAACTCCTCTTCTTTCGAGTACAGTGGTCCTGTCGCAACTCCGAGGCACTACTCACTAACCTTAGACTGCTGAGGTACTCCTCCTGTCGAGTACCGAGGGTCTGCTGCCAAATCGGGCGCTCCTCCGCTATGGGTCTGCTGCGAAACAGGGTGCTCCCCCTAATAGCCGTCAGAGGTACTCCTCCTATTGAGTACCATAGGTCTGCTGCCAAACTAGGTGCTCCTTCCACCGAGGGTCTTCCACCAAACTAGGAGCTCTGTCCACTGGGCTAGTCGAATCACTCCGAGTCGAATTGGTCAAGCAGTCGTCAGGTCTACAGCTACTAGGTCTCCGCACTCTGTATGCTCATCTCTGAGAGGATCTGCTCCACGAGCTACTAGTCTATACTCTAAGTGTCACGAAGTCTCACGTAAAGGTATCACAAAGGACCGCCTCGTCATAGGGGTCTCAACGCATCAGACGGCACATCAATCGGATGCCCGGTCTATGAGTTATTAGCCTTTTTGTCCTGGGGGCCCGGTTGGTTTCGTGTACGAACCAACCCGACTGAATCTCAACTGTACCCCAAAATCCTATGAGGTATACTCAAAGGGACCATTTCTCAACAAGATTACCAACGCTGCTGACGGTTCGTCAAACAGACGTCCGGTCTGAGAGTTATTGGCTTTTCCATTCCAGGAGCCCGGTTGGTTTTTAAGCTAAAACCAACCTGGACATACTCCAACTGCGTACAAACCTCAAGTGGAATATTCCAAAATAACCATATAATCAAAAGGAATCCAACTTAGTTGAAGGAACGTCATTCAGACATCCTGTCCTTAAGTTATAAGCGTTTCCGCTTCATGGGCTAGGTTGGTTTGGGGTTAAAACCAACCCGGTCATACCCAAGCTTTGCCGAAACCTTGGGTGTAATATATCTAAACTACTTTATTGATCCAAGGATTTCTACGCAACTGAAGGTGCATCGATCAGAGGTCCTTAGCTCAAGTTATGAGCGAATGACTGAAAACGGTTCGAAGTGGGGGGTCTGGGCCCGGTCTGACCCGGCCCAACCCACCCCGGGTCGACCTGACCCGGGTCCGGGTCTGGCTCGGTTGGGGGGGGGGGGGGGGCTCTGGCTCGGCCAGCTGGCTGAGCGCATTGCGCAAAACAGGGTGGGTGGGTGGGTGGGGGCGTTAATTGCAACTAGCGGCGCCAGCTGGCGCCGCCCCGCCTTCCCGGATCCCGTGCGGCTGCGGGATCCGCTCTACCTCCGCCGTGGCCGTTGCCGCGGCGAACTTCCACCGGCGGCGTGCTAGGGCGCCACCGCCTCTAGTCGCTGGCGCCAGTGACCTGCGCCTCTGAAAAATTCCTCGGGCCACTGGAGTCATTTCGGTGGTCCATTTTAGCTTCCATCTACGTTGGCAGTCATCTCAGGACCCAAACTCCACTGTGAAAGCTCCAAATCACCGTTGCAATCCCTTTTCATCGTCGCGAAACATTCCACGCATCAAGAATGATATGGAGATGGGTCCGGACTTGTTCGTTAGTCCGTACCCACTGCGTTAGTGGTTCAAATAACCATCCAACCAATTAAATGCCCATGCTCGAGGGTATAAATCACATATATAAAATTTACAAAATCCCCCTACCTCAAGGTTCTTCTTTCTTTGATGATATCGCGAAAAGGTAGATGTTGGTTCATTGACGTCGTCGCAAGGGAGGAGAGGAAGGTGTCGACGATCGTTGGCGTTCGTCGCTCCCTCAAAGTGCCTTTGATCCCGGCTCGAGTGTCGTTCGTCAGAGGAAAAAGTCAATGGCGATGTTCTTCATGGACGTTGCCATTCTTCGTTGAAAGAAGACTCCCCCTCTTCTCCTCCTTCTCCTTAGCTTTCCACCAAGACAAAATGCACCAACTCTCAAAATAATAGCTTGGCTATTATTTTATTCCCACACATACATTTCAAAAATTAGAAGATCCATTCAATTAATTTCTCATTAATTTAGTGTGTGGTGGCACATTCATGGGTGGGAGGTGGAGAGTTAAGGAGTTAAGGGGGAGTTGTCAAATTAAATACAAGGGGAGTTAAATGTGTGTGTGTGTGTGGGGGGGGGGGGTTCAAGGGAGTTAAGGGGAGGTGATAAGTTGGGGCTCATGTGGGCCACACCACCCTTACTTATTTTCTCCCATGGGAAGTTATGTGGGGTGTGGGCCCCACCACCTACTTCCTTTTGGAGGAAATAACTTCCACTTAAATAAAATTATTTCACAACAATTATATTTAATTCTTATTGAATCCCCAAATTTTAACTACCACATACGACAAAACATAACTGCGGTAAAGGTCCCCTTAAGTGAATACCGGTGCTACGAGTTCATCGGTGCCCTTGGATTTCAATTCCGAGCACCGGTTCAAAAGATAGGAAAACACGCAAGTACGTTTACTGAACGTACCTGAATAAAACATCAGAAATTGATTCTAGGCACACCGGGCCTCAGAATGAGGTGCCGTCAGAAACTACGGACTTGTAAAATCCCAAAGAATTTAAGAAAAAATTTTCCCTGAAATTTCTGGGTATTTATAGTATATGTATGATTAATTTTATGACTGTGTTTATTATTTAAAAACTATCCCTAGCTTAGTTGGTTGGGTCCACTTCTTTGCATCCCCATGACCGAGGCTCAAACTTCATCTGTTACACTTCCCCCCATTAAATGGGGGGGGGGGGGTCCTAATTTTGTTTCCCATAGGTGCATCATGTGGGAGGTGTTTAGATAAGTACCATGCAACAATGGGATGTGGCGTGTGTGAAATAGTGGTTGTGGGGATGCAGAAATGGATGGTAGGAACATGTGATGTAGGTATTGAGATGTGAGTGGGTGCGTGCAATAACAGGCGATGCATGGCAGCAGCTGCGGGCAGGGGGCACCTAGGGTGGAACGAGCATGGTGTACACAATAGGTGCCTTTAGTCAAATGGACTTTAGTCCATACACTCTAGAGCCTTTGGTCCACCAAAATCTAGGCTTTCAAGCCATTTAAAACATGTAATAAGAGTTCTTTGTAATCTTTGTTCAAAGGGATGTGCTTGACCCACTAGTGCATCTGAGTGTGCGTATTCTTGTAGTTTTTAATCCCTACAACCTGAATAATAATAATAATAATAATAATAATATATGTTATTTTAATAAATAAAAATAGAACCCGCCCCAAATAGGGGAGGGTTGTGCATAGTGTACACCCAACAGGGGAGGCATCCGCCTCCCCTCTGTCTACCTTCCTCTTCCACCTCCATGAATCCAAGAACATGGATTGGTAAGGTTTCTCCTCCTCCTACCCCTTCTAATTTTCTTTTTTCCTGTACTCCCTCTCCCTCTTATTTTAGTTTTTAAAATCTACATGTATGTAGATTTTGAATTATTAGGATTTAGCAGTCAGGGTTTCATCAGAACACGGTGAAACCCCCCAAAACATATGGTTCTTTTGTTTGTGATGAAGTTAGGGTGCCGATTTAAGTTCATTACATTTTAAGAGAATAATATTGACCACTTCACAGTTACTCAGAATGGTTATTATGAATTTTTTTTCTTCACTTTATTTATGTGTACATTTTGTTATTCTTATGATGTGTGATTATTTAAATAGGTATTGATTAATGATTTTGTGTTGATTATTTATTTTATTAAAGTGGAATCAACAATATCATGTATGTGGTTCTATACCACTTCTATCAATTGATATTACCTTTGATGGTTGCTTGATTTAAACTATGTTTTAGATTATAATAAGGAATAAATGATATATTTGAAAATTATTTGGTTTTTACTTATTTTTTTCTCCATGTTTGGTTAGTTCCATAAAATATGTTTTCTTTAAAATGAATAAAAAATATACTCATGTATTATTAATGCGCACCAAGTGTTTATGAAATTTATAATTCATTTTTTGTAATGAAATTATGTAAAATACTTTTATGAAATGATTTGATATGAATTTCTAGGGATAACTGATGTATTTTCATAAGGGAAACCCATGGATAAAGTAATGTTTAGTTTGATTAAAAACAATTTATAAAATGTGTTATGTTTATATCAATATAATCCTATATGGATTGTCATGCGATTAATACCACCTCATTAATGGATGTTCATTAATTAATTACAAGGTTCTATTATATGTTCTTGTCTATGTTTAATTAATTTTTTTGAATATAAAAAAAACGTCATGGGAATACCTAAAATAATTAAGTGGGTCTCTTGGAAAAGTATATTTTGGGGAGTGATTCCACTCCACCCAATTTTACTTATTCTAGCATAGTATTCTGCTTTATCTAGCATGGAATAGTTTAGTATTCCACTTTGTTTAGTTTCATTACGGGACACACCAATATTTTTGGATTTCAATTTGGGATAGTGGCTTGCACATAGATGGATATGGACTAATTATAGACTTGATTAGTATGGTATCCCTAGGTTCCCTTTACTTAGTCCCATAGGTTTTTTCCTATAATACCTTGACATGTCTTAAAAAAATATGATTTCTTACATGTATGGTTTTATTTATCTAAATGTAATTACTTGATAAAAATTTAGATAACATGTAATTTTTCAAAGTAAAGTATAAATTTGATTGAAACTTTTTATATTTTAATAAAAATTTGAATGAAAATTTCATACATTTATTTCAAACTAGAATGTTAGGTTTATCATTAAATGAAATTGTTATAGATCCATTTTCGAAAACTTCTACAGGGTCTGTGTATAGTCACCCCCTATATATGAATCCTGATGTATATACTGATATATCTTTTGTTTTGATTTCAGGTTGAAATGATGGGATGTTATTGATTTGGGTCATTGGTGGGAAAGTATTATCATTTGGATCTTTGAGATGGGTTGATGATGATCCTTGTAGGGTAATGAGCATTTATTTTATGAGTATATTCTTGTTGATTATGGAATTGTACTATATTGTGTTATATATGTACATTTTATTTATTTTATGACATTGAAACTATCATGCATTCATATATTTTTTAATGTTTTATTTAATTTGTTTACTAAAATACAAATTAAGTATTGGTTATGTTTGAGGGAAAATGTTCCCCCATAGTATGAAATCATTCTTCACTGCTTGTTGATGGCCTATAGTGATCAGAGAGGATATACCTAAGGTTAGTTGTGAGATACCTTCAGTTTAGGGTAAATCAGGGGTGGTTCATTAAAAATGGTATTAGAGCAGGTTCATATGGTTGGTTCAGTGGTAGGATGGGGATATGAGCATCATAACTTGAGGGGAATATTTCCAAACATGTCTTTCCAACATCTTTGGTCATGATCCTCGAGTTACCAGGGGACATCTAGGTGGGAGTTTGGTTAGAATACCTTTAAAATATTAATATTTTTTATTTATTACATTGTAGCCCACAGTGAGGTTTCTTGATCCATAATAGGGAAATGCCAGGATTTCAATGTCTCATGCATCATATAGGAATATAAGGACCATTTTACATGTGTATATGTGATTATTATTGTTCATTATTATGAATTATATGGGTAAGTTTGTTATTTAATATTTATTTATTACTTTATTGTGAGTTATAAAACTAGTTTTCATTTTAAAAATATATTTTAGATTTGAATATTTATTATTTATTATGAGTGTTTTAAAATGGTTAAGGTTATTCATTTTTTGAATAAGTTAATTAATTTAAAGTTATTTATGAGATTTAAACATTTTTTCCATGTTTAAAACGCATAACACTTCTGAAAAAAAATTATTTATTTATATTGATGCTGATTTGATTCAAATTATATAAAAATAATAATATTTTTTGTGAAATATTTTTTTTCAGAAATGTATTATTTTTTGAAAACTGTTTGGAGTTTTTTACCATGTTTTAACTATTTTAAAGCCATGATTTGAATAAAAGGGTGTTTATTTTTTGTTTAATAATTCATTGGGAGTTATTTATTAATAATTACATAAAACTATTTTAATATATACATCTTGTTTTAACACATAGAGATGATAAAATGGTGTTTTCAAATGATTTTATCTTAAAATAACATGTTTAAGTAATATTTTATATATTCAATGATGAAAAATGAATGGTTTTGGGTGATAAGTGTTTTGAAATGTATTTGTGATTCAATTTAATATGATTCGCATGCATAGGTATTGAAGGGTTTCCTAAAAAAGTTATTATTTTGAAATGATCTGAACAAGTTTCAATGAATGTGTCTAAGGTGTGGTAATATTTGTACTCAATAATATAGATGATTTTAAATTAGGAAATATTGATTTAATTTAATGGTTAATCCATATAATTTAGTGTATTAAATTCTAATTTTTTTTTGTTTTTGTTTCATTTAGTTTGAATGATCGAAAAATATTTTTTTTAAATTACTGTATAAAAAAATGGGAAACCTCAAAATAATCAACCAACATCATAAGAGGTCATAAATTAATTGTAAACAAGTTGAAGCCTATTTGAAACATTTTCCCTATATAAAATATATTGAAGGGTAGTGGCCTTCATATATGGATCTTCCTTGATGATATCTTCAAACCATCCAACCATCTTATCCCAAGTCTGGATATACTCTTCCAAGTTAATCTTCCTTTTGTTGAGTCCTCATATCAAAATATGATCTTTCGTATTGATTTACACATACTGTTCCCTGTTAGGTTCCACCCAAATCATTCTATCTGTCATTTTATCAACCTCCTCTTGTGAAGTGTTGATCACAATTACCTCCTCTAAC
Source organism: Viscum album (assembly GCA_963277665.1). NCBI lineage: Eukaryota > Viridiplantae > Streptophyta > Magnoliopsida > Santalales > Viscaceae > Viscum > Viscum album. The sequence goes on along the minus strand of OY728156.1, from coordinate 684,427,603 downwards.
ATTTCTTCATTAGAGTGAATAATAAGCACCCATGATTTTTATTTTCCCCCAAACTCCTTACCTTCTACCCTAACTATACTATTATCAACCACATCCATGCTCTTGAATAATGGCTTATATACCACTAACCTACTCTTGTTCTATAGAATCACCACACCTACTTATTTGGTTTTCAATCTAATTTTTTGAACTCTTCCCACATTCCTAGTCAGGATCCATGAATTCACGGTCCATCACATTATTACTTTTGGTAAAACTTGTTTCCATTGTATTAGGTAACTGTGAGTAATCCTTATGCCCTGTATACTTCTCTAACTTAAGTAAAATTTAGGTCCCCAAGTCCCTTTTACCCTTCCACCCCTTTTCCTCCTTGGGATGTACAATCCTCTTATATGCACTCAATATGCATAGTCACTAGAGAGTTGACTAGATATCTCATCCTCATAAAATGTCTCTAAGAGACATTGACCATTAGAAACATTCTACTCTGATTTTGGGGTTTTAATGTCAATTTCAGAATTCATTTAAACCCCTTTTTACTGAATTGAACCTTCAATCTATAGATCTCTAAAGCAGTTTCTTAAATTAATAGTCAAAATAGACCTTCTTGGGATTGTTTTTCTTGTTACATTCACCCAGCCTCTGTTTATAACTGTTGATCCATGTCTTGAAGTTCTATTTGTGTTGGTAAAAATTGTTATTTGTTTTAAGGGTGTGTTTGGATATTTTTTTTTTTAAATTCAGTCTTAATATAATAGATATAACCAAATTTTCATAATTTATGCTTTGTGATAGTCATTTAGGAAATGTTTGGCTTTAATTAAGTGGAATTATTATAATATTTGACTTATTTTTTTATAAAATAATGAGGATTTGATGTGAGTTATTTTATTTCATAGTTTATTTGATTTTTGAAATAGAGGGTGATTATTAATGTGGGATATTATACCTTATCTATGTCAGATGGAATTTATATCATTCATGGGTTGAGTTAGAATGGATTTTGAAGCCATTTGACTTGGCTACAACATGTGATTTTAAAAGGGAAATAATTTTTTTATAAATATTACTTGGTATTTAAATTGAATTAATAATGTTTCTTTTATGTATTGTCTTAAGGGTTTAAAACCATGATAACCCATATTTTATAAATTTAAATATGATGTTAGATTTACTAATTAGTTATTATTTTTGGAATGTTTTAATAGGACTAAACTCATTAAGTAATTTCTAAAGTGTTTAATAATTAGGTTTTACCTTCTTCACAAATATTTCTTAGTTTAGGAGGATACATGGGACATGTTCATGTTGTAAAAATCTTATTAGTCTTTATTTTATTTTTTTATATGTTTTTATGATTTAGTTTTGTTTTAATTGACTTTAAATGATTTTTAATGAGTTTTTATACAAGGTGTTATGTATTTTTTAGTTGATATAAAGGAATTTAAAACATTTTTTTCTCAAAATAAATGTTTTTTGGGCATGTAGAGCCCTATTTGGTTATAAAAGAATGAATTTTTAATTGTTTTTTTGTCTATAGTTAACTTATTAAGATTCAGAATAATACTAAATGAGTTTATAAAAGTTTTATAGGTTGAACATTGATATTTAAATCCATAGGAGAGTCTTTTAAAATATGAAAGTGGGTTAAATAGATTAAAAATAATATCCTTTTGGTTATTCGATTTAAATTCATTATGGTTTATCTATGATTTTTTCCCATAGGAACTATTAAATTCACTTTTATATTTTTTAACAATTCAAATGTGTTTTATTAATATTAAATAGGATGTTTGAGTTGGAAAATCTATTTTTTAAATAAAATTTTAGTTTTATGGAAAGTGTTGGTATTATTTTTTCCTTACAATGTTTTCAAAGGTTGAGTATTTCATTAGAAAGAATTATATTTTATCTTAAGACTAGATTTATACTTTTGGGAGATGGAGTGGTTTTATTTTTTCTATTTAAATGGTAATTTGGTTTTATTAGATTATTTTAGTAATTTATGTTTCATATTAAAATTGATTTTTTTAAAGAACATCATTGATTTAAACATTGTTTTATTGTGTTGAAGTTTCTTTCTTGAAATGAAAATTATTATTTTGAATAAATAAGTAATTATGATCTATGCAATTTGGATATTTGGTGGTGTTGTATTTTTATCATATGGTTTTTGTTATTTTTTAGTTTCTATATCATATTTATGTATCTTTAATAGCTCATTCGATGGGAGTTCCTTGTATTGGATTTGGATGGATCCATTTCGGATCTTAATAAATCATAATGTTCTTTATGATGAGGAGTTTAAAATGAAATTATATAGTGATTAAAGGGATAAATTTATGTATCCAAGTTAGATGTTTATAAATTCATTGTAATTTTTTATAATGGAATAAAAGTTTTAAATTGGAGTTTAGAATGGAAATTTAGTCTTCATAATGTATTGAAAACAACATGAGTTATTTAATAGAGAATTAAAAGAGTATTAATTAATTTTTTTTATATAATTATAGGTATAGAAAGATTTTAATGTGAGGAGAATTGTAACACCCACCGTATACACATATATATTACTAAACTTGATTATTTTCATAATAATCGAGTGAACGAATAAAAAAAATATAAATAGGTGATTTGTGTCATTTTAAAATTATAAATATGAGTTTTTATTCCAGGTATTAATTATTATTAAGTAGATTAAAATAGTATATATTCTTAAAATATTATTTTGAACTATTATTATTGATATTATTATAAGAAATTATTTGGTTTTCTATGAATACTGGATATATTTGCTATTTTTGGTAATACACATTTATGGCCATTCATTTTATTATTATTATGTGCAATTTTAAGAGTTTAGTTTTTGAATATTAATTTTATTTTAATATGTGAAATTATAAATTGAAAATTTATTATTATCTTTAAATAACATTATTTATGTGGATGATAATATTGGATAGTTATTATTATTACAATAATTTCATGGTTATTGATAAATAGTATTAGTAATACGAGAGTTATGGGTATAATTATAAATATAATGTTGTTATATTTATCTATTAGTCATATTTTTATTAATGTATAAGATGTATGATTAATATTTTACTATGTTTATCATCATCATAAATATTATATGTGTTAGTTTAAGAAATTAAAAAAGTGAACCAACCCTAAATAGGGGTGGGTCATGTATGGTGGATTCCCAAAAGGGGAGGCGTCAACCTCCCCTATACATTCTCCCTTCATCTTCTACCACCATGAATCAAAGCATGGATTGTTAAAGTTTCTTCTCCCCCCATATTATTTATTATTTTTTATCCTCCCTCTCCCTCTTATTCTAGTTTCAAAAATCTATGTGTATGAATATTTAAAATTTAAAGGATTTGGGGGTTGGGGTTTTATTAAAACATGGTGATAACCTTTTAAAATGATGGGGAATTTGTTTTGGAGGGACTTCTGGTGCCAATTTAGGACCACTACACCTAAATGGAAGAATACTAACCACTTCTCAGTTGCCGGGTAAGGTTTCAATGAATATTCCTTTTTACGCACTTTATCCTTGAATATATTTTGTGATGACTATTATATGTTATTATTTAAATAGGTATTTATGATTGAATTTGTGTTGATTATTACTTGTATTAAAGTGAAATTAATAAGATGAGGTAGGAGATTTATAACACTTCTATCAATTGATATTACCTTTGATGCTTGCCTACTCTAAACTAAGTTTTATATTATAAAAATAAATATGTAATATATTTGAAAATGATTTTGTTTTTAATTTTTATTTATTTATTTTTTTTAGTTATATAACATATGTATTTTTTGGATAATAATCCCTCAAGGTGTCATTTCTGTTTTTTGAGTTATTTGTGTTTGTTGAAAAAGATAGTTGACAACATTCCAACATGGTTGTTTCCAAAGAAGATGTTTTAAAGAGGTGTAGTTTCATATAGTTTTCCATATTTATAGGCCTCAAAATAAGGATTTTATGTATATAAAAGTAAATATTTCAACATATTAATTTCACTATGTGGGCCACAAAGGAGGTATGTAGAACCATAATGAATGTCATTATTTTTAGATGAAGGTGGTGAAATAAAATTCATCGTAAAGGATCATGAGAACCAAAAAGGAGTTTGCAGACCATAAAGGAATTTTCATTTATATTAGGAGACAATGATTTAAGGGGAACCATAAATGAATAACTCGCTATGAAGATCACATATCAAGTTTAGTGGATAGATATGGCTAATCCACAAAAGGATATTTTGTTAATTATTATTAGCGGGTTTTGTGGGATTTATTTTCCAAAATAAAGGAACCCTAATCACATTATAAAATAGAGAAAATTTATTTTGATGAGATCACCATTTGAAGAATTTGGCTACGTCCGAAGTAGTTCATGAAGGATAAATTCTACAAAAGAGGTAGTTCATGAAGACCATTTGTAAAAGGGTTTTGTGGGGAACTATATATCACAATGGAAAAGGGGGTCTTAAAGCATTAGCTTCTAGTGAAGAAAAGGTATTCCATGAATAAAATTCATTCCATAAAACACTAATACTACATGGTGTAGAGGATTACATGAAGGTATTAAGGACATTCACTAAGGATAAAAAATAATTCATGAAAGGAATATCTACAAATAAAATGCTACACAGTGAAGTGTATTTCATATACTGGGTGAAAAAGGGAGATTCATGGAAAACTCATGTATGAAACTATTTTGAAGTGTTTAGATCAATAGAATATTATTCCAAAGGAGTAGTGAGTACACTTCAGTTGTGAGAGAAGTGATCTTTCAAATTATGATTTGTTGTAAACCAGGAGGGATAATGATCCCACTCCAAATCTTGTAAAAATAGTGCGCTTTAGAGGATTTGGTACATAGGAACATTGCCTTTTCATGATCCTTGTATGTATCCCAATGAGGGTGAACCAATAAAAATTTCTATGTCCTGTGCATGTTTTAATTATCATTTATTCTGTGCTATCAAGAGATAGAAAAGTGTTTTGTTTAACAAAAAACAAGGTCCAAAGTGATAGTTTTTTTAATCTATCATACCTTGATTCACCCCCTATTAGGGTATTTAACCTAGTTGGAATAATAATTGGTATAAGAGGTAAAGGTTGAAATTCAGTGGCTCTATTAACATAATAAATTAAAGCTATTAATTAAAAATGTATTTTGATATTTGAAGGAAACAATTTTCAGCTATATAAGAATCAAATGAAACAATTATTCTGATCATTAAGTATGGATGTATTTATAGTTATAATTCATGGTATTTCCACCAGTTTGGATAATGATTTTTTATCAGAAGAAAAACATATAAAATTTGATGCTAATTCCAAAGGAATCAATACCATATGGAGAGATTTATCCAACATAATCTATATGAAGGTGGTGTCATGTATGTCATAAAATTCTATGTGGTAAAGTATCTAAATATATATGAAGGTGATTCAAAAGTATGAGAAGAAAAGTTTAAAGTTATCTAGAAAAAATATGAGGACTTAAGAATGCACCCCAATGAGTTAGTAGATGCATTATTTGATCGAGTGAATGTTATTGTGAAATACATGTGTGGTCTTGGAGAAATTATTGAAGATGTAAAGATCGTTAATTTCATCCTGAGAAGAATCCCACCATAGTTCAATCCAAAATATTCTTTACTTGAGGATAAATATCCCAAGGAACTAACATTGGATATCTTATATAGTACTCTTGTTTCATGCAAGATGAGAAATGATGATAGCGATGCAGTGGAAAAGGGAAAGTCTAAATAAGTGGAATTCAGGACCATGAAGAAGCTCACTATTAAATATAGTTAGAAGGATGATAATGTGGATGAGGTCATGTCATTACTCTCCTTAAATATTCAAAGAGGAAGAGTAAAGTTCAAATGGAAACTTCCATTTTCATGATTTTGATGTCAGAAGATTATACATATTACAAAAAAGTTTCCTATGAAGTTGCAAGATTACGATGAGGATGATGACGAAATTTAGGGGAATACATCTTCATATATTATGAAAGGTAGGAGGAATATAAAGATAAATTTCTTTAAAAAGAGGAATCTACTTTAAAAAGAAGATTATAGTTCATAATAATATTAGGCAGAAGAGATGGAGGATTACAAGGATCATGAAGTAAATGCTACAGTGGAAGTTATCAGAAATTCCTAAACAAGGGAGGAAAGTGATAATGATGAAGGATAAGTCTAATGAAGATTTGACCTTCAGATAAAATTAGAATATATACTTAAAGAGATAGATGTTTGGAGATCCAAATCAAATAAATCTTATAGGGTGGTTAATGATTCAAAACTATGTATCAAATAGAAGGAAGAATATATGTCTAAGATGGAGGATGAAATTGAAAATATTAAATTTAAAAAACAATAAAACTCAGAGAAATTAATTGATAAAAATATCTAAGTTTAAGAATAGACCAAGATTATTAATAGTTTTACCAATATAGTAAAAGATCATGTCAACCACATCAAAGATATTGAGGAGGAATTTTTGAGCCTATGAAGAAATTTAAAAGATTTGGAGAAAATCATGAGTATGGAGAAAAAAACTATAAGGCACTAGAAAATGAAAAATCAGAGTTTAGAGTTCCAAAAAAACTATTAGAGGAATTTTAGAAGAAGAAAATGATATAACATAACAATAAAGCTATTATGGGGCTTGATTATATATAGAAAGTAGCGATGATTGAATTCAGACCACAAAAAACCTCTCTGAGGTTGTATATTTATTTGGGTATGAAGAATAACTAGAATATTAAGAGAGCCCAAGGGACAACTGGTGGTGTAGAAGTGTCATGTAGAAATAAACCCCACAATAGGTTTTATTGTTGTGGAAATATGGGACACTCACAAAAATGTATGTTCAAGAGATACCAAATTAAATAAGATCAATAGAGGAAGTAAAATAGAGATTAATATTCCAAGATATCATTCTAGGGTCATTGTTTCTAGTGTAGAGGATTTGAACACATGGAAAAATATTGTACTTCAACTATTTGGAGGAATGATCCAAAACAGACTCAAAGTGGTTGTAAGCAAAAAAACAAGGAATCTTAAAATGATATGGAAATAAGAAATCAATTTGCATCATTATAAGATAAAATTGGTACATCATACCCTGAGCATGATCAATAATATCAGTCAAAGACATGGATTATAAAGAAAAGTGATGAATAAGGAGTATTTGTAGAGATTACTTTGAAGACATCAGATCACAATGGAATATGGATAATTGATAGTGGATTCACCTCCTATATGACAGGTAATATGGATACGATGATTGGAATCAGATATAACAAGGAAGGTATTGTTAGATTTGGTAATGATGAAGGCTTGAAGATTATTGGCTTGGGAAAATCCATGTTTGGGGGAAAAGACATGAGGCATGAAGATGTATTGGTTATTAAAGGTCTCAGTCACAACTTGCTAAGTTTTAGTCAATTATATGACTCAGGACATTCCATTCCAAGAAATTATATATCATCAAGGAAAAATATAGTGTAGTTTTTTTAGAGAAAACATATGAAGGGGAAGCTCTACATTTTGAGTGGAGAAAAGATATGTGCTTTCTGTCCAAGGAAGAAGAAAATAGGTTATGGAATAAATATCTTAGTCATATGATACAAACATTCTTAGGTGATCTAGTGAAATATGATGCTTCTCAATATCTTCTTACAATATCATGTGATTGTACCCATACATGCGATGCTTGTCAACAAGGGAAGATCAATCAAAATACATATAATACAAAAGGGTAAAGGTTAACAAAATTTCTTGATCTGGTGCATATTGATGTGTGAGGACCTATTTCACGAAGAGATATTGATGGGAGGAGGTATTGTTTTCTATTCATTGAGTATTTTAGTATAATGGCATGGGTTTCAATCATCACCCACAAGTTTGAGGTATTCAATTGCATAAAAAATTATTGAAGGGAAGTTGAAAAGATACTAGGTAAAAAAATAATGATTTTCTGAACAGATAATGCAATAGAGTTCTCAACCAGCCAAGTGGAGGATTATCTTGAGAAACATGGGATAAGGCACCATGTTTTTGTAGTAATAACTCTATAGAAAAATAGAGTAGTTTAGATAAGAAAATGAATTATAAAAAACATTGATAGAACAATACTCATTGGGAAAGAACTTCCACAATTTTTTTGGAAAGAAGAATTGATGAAATCAGTCTATATATAAAATAAATCCTTATTATGTCCAAAGTAAGAGAATAATTGATATGATCAATAGTATTGAAATAATCCAATGTTGAATTAATTTCGAGTCTTCAGAATTAAGTGTTACATTATCAATAAGGAGAAACATATGAAGTTTTAATCCCAGGGAGTCGAAGGGATATTTCTTGTATACTAAAGAAAAATAAATGAATATAAATATTTCAATAAGCAGCTGGGAAATTTTTTAGATAGTAACGGTGTGGTTGTGATAGAAAATGAGCAGAATATTTAGCAAATACATGAACCGTTCCAAGAAGATAATGATAAAGAGATGAGTAGATCAGGGGGATTTATAGTACCTGAGTTAGATTTAGAAGAATATTTATATAATGAAAAGTATGGAAATAAACTTGTATCTACATAGAGATCATAGATTCGATCCAAAATTTAAATACAAAACATAATCGATGATCAGACAGTTCTAATGGCGACAAGGAGTATGAAGACTCTACAACAAGTTTCTTTCTTATCATAGGTAGAGAAAAAGTGTTTTGAATAATAATCAATATATGATATTCATGTTCAAGCAATGAATAAAGAACTTGAAAAAAATATAAAGTAATCATACATGAGAGATTGTTTTGTGATGAACATATAAGAATTTCATCGAGACCAAATGGGTATTTTAGGACAAACTGAATGAATACGGTACAATGATTAAAAAAAAAGCATGAATAGTGTTAGAAGGGTACTCACAAATAGAGGGTATCGATGTTGATGAAACATTTTCACCTATTGCGAGGCTGGAGACAATTAGATTATCTTTTCCATAACTGTGCAACAAAAGTTCAAAGTTTTCCAGATGGACATCAAGTTAGAATTTCTGAATGGGGTTCTATAAGAAGAAGTGTATACTGAGAATCCAGACCGTTTTTCATTCATGAACATGGGAATAGAGTTTGTCGGCTAAGGAAGGCACTATATGGGTTGTAATAAGCACTCATATCATGGTATTCAAGGATAGATAAGTTTTTGAATAAGCATGGTTTTCAGTGTGGTAGATTTTATTACAATATGTCTGTAAAAAATGGAAGTAATCAAAGGATGATGGTACTAGTGTATATAAAAAAACATAATATTTGCTGGATCAGATGAATAATAGTTAAAATAGTTCACAGAATTCATGAAATGTGAGTTTAAAATGTCAATGACTGGTTAAATGGCCTTTTTCCTTGGTTTATAGGTGACACAAAGAATGGATGACACATTTATTTCTCAAAAAAAAATATTCCATGGAGGTTTTGAGAAGATTTCAAATGGATAATTACAAGGATATGATGACTACAATGGCTACCCAGATGATACTTTCATGAAATGATGAAGGCAATGCCTTTAATTTTATAGAATATAGATAGATCATTTATAGTCTACAGAATTGAACAGTGAAAATACCTGATATTATTTTTTCCACATTCCAAGAAGCATGATATCAAATTAATCCCATGGAAAGACACTTTCTTATAGTAAAAAGAATAATTTGGTATATCAATGGCACAATGGATTTCAGTTTGCTGTACAATGAAAAATCATAGCATGAGTTATTGGGCCATATAGATGTATATTGGGCGTGGTCCACAGATTATAGAAAATCATACTCAGGCGGTGCATTTTATCTTTCTAGATTGTGTATTTTAGGTCTATGAATGAAATGAGATTGCATTTCATTGAGCACTACAGAAGCTGAATATATTACAAATACTCAAGAATACACATAGTTTTTGTAGATAAACTATAAGTTTGATGATATGAGAGTTGAATTTAAGTTTCTTATTATAATCCATTATTTTAATTCAAGTGCCATAAATTTAAGTAAAAATTTGTTCCATCACTCATGGACAAAGAACATTGAAATCAAATATCATTTTATTAAGGAGAAGGTGGAGCATGGGTATGTAAAGTTAGAGTATGTGCCTATAAAACTATAAGTTGAATTTTTTTTGATGAAGGCATCACCCAAAGAGGCATTTGAGAAGCATTGACTGGATCTTAGAGTTCAGTAAACTCCCCACAGTTGAAAAAGTGTGAATGTGGGACCCCCTCTCCCCAAGGCATGGTGTGCTTTCCACTTATGTGTTGATATGTGTTATTTAAAATGTTAAAACTACAATGGATTAAAATTTGGGTTCATTGAAAAAGGGGGAGAAAATATCTTTATCAATAAAGGGGTATAAGCTAGTAGGGGGAGAAATGAAGTAAGGGGATTTTTAAATATGACAATGCTAAAAATGATCAATCAAAGTTTATAAATCATGATATATAGGGTTCATGATGAATGCATTTGAATGGATCGGGAATGAAGTATTTAATTGATGAAATTTTAATGCTACTCTTATTTTGTACATCAATAATGAATCATGTGGGCTTAGAGTGTGTGTTGAGTAAGTCTTTGATCACTATCTGGAATTTCAAGAAGAGAATTTTGGTTAAAGCGTTTGATCAATTTTAAGTGATTTTAATAAACCCAAAAGGGACATTGTTTGAAAAAAATCCTTCAAGGTTTCATTTCGATGTTTTTGGGTTGTTTTTTTATTGAAAAAGATAGTTGAAAACATTCCAACATGGTTATTGCTGAAGTAGATCTTTTGAAAATGGCATAGTTCCCCAATGTTTGACATATTTTTGGGCCTCAAAATCTCGATTTGATGTATGTAAAAGGAAATATTTCTACATAGAAACTACTCTATGCAGACTACAAAGGAGGTATGTGGAACCACAAAGGATGCCTTCATTTTTGGAAAAAAGGCAGTGAAATAAAATGCACCACAAATGATCATGAGAACCGCAAAAGAGTTTGTGGACCACACATGAATTTTTATTTTTGAGAGAAGATGATGATTTAAGGGGAACCTCAAATGAATAACTCGATATACAGAACACATAGCCAGTTTAGTAGGTGAATATGTATAATCTAAAAAAAGATATTTTGGTAATTATTATTAGTGGGGTTCATGGGATTTATTTTCCTATATAAAGGAACCCTAATCACATTATGAAATTGAGTAAATTTCATTAGAGAAGATCATCCATGAAAAAATTCAGACAAATCTAGAGTCGTCTGTGAATGAGAAATTCTATGAGGGCGGTAGTTCATGAAGACAATTTAGAGAAGGGGTTTTTGGGGAACTATATATTGTAAAGAATAAGGGGGTCATGACACATCAACTATCTACGAAGAGAAGGCAGTTCATGAAGTAAAGACTGTTCGCAAATCACTCATGTTACATGGTGTAGAGGTTTTCACAAAGGGATTAAGGCAGTTCGTGAAGGATAAAAAACAGTACGTAAAAGGACCCCATACAAAGAAATGTTATGTAGTGAATTTTATTTAATATATAGAGTAAAAAAGGAATTTCATGACACACTTATATGTGAAACTATTCCAAGGTGTTTAAGATAAATGAAAGATTTTTCAGGAGCAGTGAGCACACTTTAGTTGTCAGAGCAGTGAGATTTCAAATTATTATTGGTTGTAAAACAGGAAGAAAAATGAGTCCAATCCAAATATTATAATTTTAGTGTGTTTTAGTGGATTTAATACATAGAAACATTTCCTTTGTATGATATTTGGATGTAGCCTAGTGAGGGTGAACCAGGAAAAATTGATGTGTCTTGTGCATGTTTTAATTCTCATTTATTCTATAATACATGAATGATAGAGATGAGTTTGTTTTAACAATGAAATAAGATCCAAATATATAGTTTTTTTAATCTATCATACCCTGATTCACCCCCCAATCAGGGTATTTAACCTATTTGGGCTAAAAGTTTTCCTTAAAATATATAAAATATGCACATGTATTATTGATTCAGAGAGAATGAATGTGTAATTTTGAACTATATTTTCATAATGAAATAATGGAAAATACTTTAATGAAAATTTTTTATATTAATTTTGAAGGATTATTAAAGTGTTTTTATAAGTTAATATCATGGTTAAATTAATGTTTTTCTTTATTTAAAAAACTTTTATCAAATTTTCATTGCATATGTCAATATAATTCTATTTGAATTTCCATGATATTAATATGAATTAATTAATGGATGCTAAATAACTAATAACAAGGGTATATTACATGTTATTGTCTTGTATTAATTAAAAAATTTCGAATAAAAAAACTCATGGGAATACCTTAGGTACTTTGGTGGGTCTTTAAAACAAGTACATTCCAAAGAATGATTTCTCTCTACTGAATTTTTCAGATTCGAACTTTATATTATTCTCCAGATAGAGTGGTATAGTTTAGAATTTCACTATGTATAGTTCCATTATGTTTCTTACCACTAGTTTAGGATTTTCCTATTACTAGTGGTCAACAAGTAGATGAATATGGATTCATTTTGGTCTTTATTTTTATGAGGTCCCTAGGTTCCCTACCTTAGTCCCATAGGTATTTTTTCCACATAATACCTTGGCATGATTTAAAGCATATGATTTATTTCAATTATAGTTTTACTTATGTAAATGTAATTAATTTATAATAATTTAGATAACATGAATTGTTTAAAATAAAATTCTAAATGTCAACAACACTTGTTAAATTTTTTAGTAAAAATTGAAATGTCACTTTCTTATATTTATTTCAAACTATCATGTTAGGTTTATCATTTCCCAGAAATATTATAGATCCTTTTTAGAAAATTCATAATCGGCATGTGTATACTCAATACCTACATATGTATCCCAATTAAAATACAAATATATCCTTTTTCTATTTCATCTTGAGATTATGGGGCCATTTCTTGTTTAGGTCATTAGTTTGAATGTATTCTTATTTTGAGCTTAGATATGGGTTAACAGTGATCCTCAGAGGGGATCAACCATTTAGGCCATGAGTATTCTTGTTGATTATTTCATTATAATGTATTGTGTTTGTTTTATATATTTTCTTTTTTATATGACATTTGGAACTATCATACATTCATATTGTTAAAAACCAAAGGATGGTGTTGTATTTATTGAGAATATATATTGAATTGGTGGAAAGGATAATAATGGTTGTTTTGTTCTTTGATAATAAAGTGTAAGGAATATTTAATGAAAACTTGGTTAGTCTTGTTAAGAACATCTCTTAAAGGTTGGAAGAAGTTTGTGAGTGTTATGGATGATTTTCTTGGAAAATAAGTTTTTAAAAGCCAGTATAAGTTTGTCTAAGTCCTCATCCACATAAGAATCATCCAATAAAAATGGTAGAATCATGTATGAGTCATCTAAATAAGTGTTCTTGATGTAGTAATGGATCAATGTAAGGTAAATTGACTTAAGGGTCATCATGTAGTGATGTAAGAGTCACCCACTATGATGTAAGAGTCATTTTGTCTAGAGTTGTAAATTTTTCAAAGGACTCTCATGGAATTTATGGAAGAGTTTTTAATGTAAGGATCATTCCCTTGGGTAAACATAGTGTTTCAAAATGTTAGGGTGATCAACATAGTGGTTCTCGATGTAATATTTTTTAGCATCAGGTAAATCTATGTAAGATTCATTCCCTTAAAATATTTTTTCCAACACATTGGAAATGTTACTTTGATGTAAGGATGGTTTGAAATTAGGTTCATTTAGGGATACAAATTGGAGTGGTTCAACATAAGTGTGGAAAAATATATGGGTCATAATCAATGTAAGTGTGACTCACTTTTTATAATTTTATGAAGAAGTTCATTGAGATCAACTGGTACTTAGTAAGGATAACTGGGGATTTCATAAGAATTATTATGTCTTTCTTAAGGATGGATAAACTTCGTAATGATGGAGGTGGAATTATTAAGGGTAATTTACTTTTTGAAAATTGGTGATCAACATAAAAATCAAGGTAAGATCATGAGGTTTATGTTGGGAAGTCTCATCGATTTTAGTTCACTAGAAGTTCATCCATTGGAATTATGTCCACCATATGATGGGTTGAAAATGAGGCACATAAAGTGGCAACATGACCTATTCAATAACAGTAGGATCATCATAATCTTGTATCTACCAATGGTGTTATAGTGAAGTGTTGAATATATAGAATTTTAGTAAGACTATAGGGTCACCAGTTTGGTCATTGTGCTGAAGTGGTCATGCCCAATTGAATGGAATTTTAGGGGAGAAAGTTTAATTGGTTTGATTAGATAAGAATAGTATATAAGAAGTGGTAACTTTAATTCTATGTGGTGGTGTTATTTGGGGAGTGATCAAGTAGTGCATGAGTTTCAGAGTGAATATCCTAAGTAATTACTTATGCTTAGTAATTTATAACTCTTTTAGTTTCTCTATTTTTGTAGGTAGTAATGGAAAAGGATATAATGGAGTTTCCCACATACCCATAGGAAAAATCATTTGAAGAACATTAAAATCTATGTTATTTTTTGAATTCTATGTCACCATTGAATGTATTTATATTTTCCTTGAATTTTTTTGAGTATACTTTCTTGTGTGATAAAAGAATACTTTATGCAGTGAGTAAGGTTCTAAGTCTACCTACTTTTGTTGTACCTAGTTAGTGGGAAATTCTAGAGGTTTTTATTTTTCACTATGCTACTTTGTGTGAGATTTTAGTGGATAGATGTGTGGATTTTTGGCAGATTTAATGGAACAATGGATGATTTTATTTTCTTGCATTACGCTACCTATGGTATCAGAGAACCAAGTTCAAGTAGCTCATGTTATCTCTCTTTATTAGGATTTTTGAATTAAGTGGGATTTATTGAATTAGTGTAATGTCATAATAAGATAAAAAGGTCCAGGTGGAAAAGTTTAATGGAATTTATTTTGTCTTTTAGTGAATCTAGATATAAGATCATCTGGTCTAGAAGGACTTTTAGGCTCCACTTACTGGTGCTTGTCTAGAGAAGATGGAGAATGTGTATTGGGAATAGATGTATTGGAATGATTTTGTATTAGTGATGATGTATTTGTAAAGGAATATTATAATTAACATTAAAGAAATAAATAAATAAAAATAAGTAATGAATTAATTGGATGAAATGTATGATAAACCTATAAAACTTAATAAATTGTTCATGATGTGGAGGCTGTTTCAGAAGGAGGAATAATGGTAGTTTACATGAATAATTTCAATATGATACAAGGGTAGAACAAATTGGTGAAGGTAAAGTTCATGGATAATGTGTGGTAACTTCTTCTACTACCATCAGTACCAAAGAGTTCAGATGTGATTATCACTATGGTGAGTAAATATTTTAGAAAAGTAGACTTAGTGATTGATGATATCTAAAATTTGATACTCAATGAAGAAATTTAGTGGAGGTAAGTCAAAGAATTTTCTAATAGTGCTCCCAATATTGATGCATGGGGATTATCACCTAAATTGAAAAAAGTATACTAGAATAAACTGTTAGTATATAATCTAAGGGAGAAGTGCTGAGTTAAGTCACCTAATCCTGGTCAAACCTCTAGAAGTGTGAAAAAATGGACACTTAAAGAAGTATTTCATAATACCATAGAACATAAAATTATTGAATATAAAATTCCATTAGTACAATAGAATATGTAAGTGAATTATTTAAGTGTCAACATTACAGTGGAGTTATGGGTGGCTAACTCAGGAAAATCATTCAATTTGACTAGAGAGAAAAGATTTATTTAAATTATTGTATCTAGAAATTTCAACAAATTATATTTGGTAAATGATGAAACTATAGAGATCATTGGGAAAGGATAAGTGATAATTAAGAGGAATAATGGGGGATACTTGAAACTAAATAATGTTAGGCATATCCTAAGGCTGTGGAAGAACCTAATTTCATTTGGACAACCAGATGAGGTAAAGTAATGAAATACTTTTTATAATGGATTATGTAAAGTTACACATGTTTCCATAGTAATTGAAAAAGGATTAAAGGATTAGATACTATATTTGACTATAAGTATAAGATCAATTTCATTGTCTAGATTTTTTGATAATCCACAGGTTTTAAATTATAGAATTGGTCACCTTAGTGAGAATAATATAATGTTTCTAATGATAAAATTCATACTATAACTTGATCATATAGACATTAGAAGATATGAAATCTATGTGTTGGGTAATAAAAAGAGGGTTTCATTAAATTTAAATAGATTTAATTCTAGAGTTGAAAGGTTAGAACTTGTTCATATTGTCTTTTTTAGACCCACCCCTATTCTGTACCTTTGGGGATCTTTTTATTTTGTAACCTATATTGATAATGAAGTAATAAAAGTTTGGATATAATTATTGATGAATAATTATTTTGTTTTCTAGGTGTTTATTAAATGGAAAGATTCAGTAGAAAGGGAGAAAATTTGGAAGTTATAATTCCTTAGATATGATAATGGCAGTGAGTATACTAGATAGAGCTATCATAATTTCTACAAAAATGAATGGAATAAAGCCGGAGAAGATGGTTCCCAAAACATCAAAATGTAATGGGGTAATATAAAGGATTAATTAAACATTAAAATATAAAGATAAAAGCATGAGGTTTCACTATGTAACATCTAAATGAATTTTTACAAAAGATATCAACACATCGGTATATCTAGTTAACAAAAGTATAACATTGGTAGCAGGGTAAGAACTTTAAGAGGAGTTATATTCTATAAAATGAATGGAATTTCTATATCCCAAAGTATTTATAAGCTTGGAATACATGAATATTGATTATATGGATAATAAAAATATTGATACTAAGTCTAATGTTTTTTTTTCTGTTGGGTATGGTGATGATAATTTCACATACAAGTTGTGGGATGAAGGAAAAAGACAAGATATCAGGATCTGAGATATTCACTTCAATAAAGGGGTTATATGGAAGGACCATTACTTGATGTAGAAGTAAGTTATAAATAAATAAACCATCAAACTCCAAGTTTATTTGAGTAAAAATAATAAAAGTTAAAAAATAGAGAAATTAGTTGAAAGCACCAAAATTCCATTGGCAAGACTAGGAGAAGATCAGCTAGAAAATTCAATAAATACTAAATCTTGAGTGGGAGTACTGGTATTTAGGTATTTGGAAGTCAAATTACCGTATGTACAAGTACTAGAATAAATATCTAAGATGAGTAGTGTAAAATAACTAACTTATTTGAGGAGATAAACCATAGTCAGTAATAATATTTATATATTTGAGGCTAATATGAATTTTCAACTTTTAATGAATATAGGTAAACTCGATAGCTCAAACGAATAAGTATAACTTAGTGACTCAAAGGAATATGTGTTTATAATGTATGAAAAAATGGCTTCACTAAAGTTTAATATAACTTGGAAATTGATTCACTCACCGAAAGTGAAAATCACACTCAAGAATAAATGGGTTCATTAGATAAAGGAATAAACTGATGAAAAGAGATTCTATAAAGAACGGATGGTGGTGAAGAGGTTTCAATAGAAGGAATGTGTTGACTTTACAAAAATATTTTCAAAGTTATTAAAGTATTACACTATCTATACAATGCTATGAAAGGTTGAATTGGAAGATCTGTACTTAGAAAAAATGGATGTAACAACCAAATTTATCCATAGTGATTTAAAAGAGGATATCTATATGAAATAAATGATAGGTTTAATGATATAAGGGAATCATAATTTAGTTTGTAAGTTTAGGAAAAACCTCTAGGGGATAATAAAATCCCCTAAAAAATGGAATATGAAATTCAATTCATTCATGGTTGAAGAAGGTTTTAGCAGGATAAATGCATATTATTTCTATTATTGGATACAATGTGAATATGGTGCATTTATTATATTTATTTTATATGTGGGTGATATATTAATAGATGTACTAGATATTAAGAGAATCTAGAAGCTAATGTGTGATTTTTATGGAATATTTGATATGAAATATCTTGGACCATAGAGAAAGATTTTGGGAATAAAGATAAAGAGAGATAGGAAATCTAGGACACTGGTTCTCTTAGAGGGATTATATCTAAAAGATCATAGAAATATTTTATATGACTGGAAGTAATCTAATATCTAACCCTCTTTCTACAAACTTCAAATTATCCAATCCATAGGAATCAATAATCTAAGTTGAGAATCAGTACATGGAGAAAGTTCTATATGCTTTATACATAAGAAGCCTAATATATTTTATTATATTCACATGGATAAACATTTCCCATGAAATTTGTGTTGCGAGTCATTACACAGTGAATCTAGGGAAAGTGAATTGGATAGAGATGAAGTGGATCATTTGGTTTTTAAAAGTTATGGTAGATATATCCCCATTATTTGGAATGGATGATCCATTTCAAGGTTTTATTGAATCAAACTGCGCTGAAAAAACAGATAAAAGAAAAACTAAAAATAGTTTTTTTGTTTAATTTTGGAGGAATGACTGTCATCTAGTCAACAAAGTTACAACTTATTTTTACTCTATTTTTAATATAATATGAGCATGTAGATATAATGGAAGTTGGAAAAAATGGTGTGGTTGAGAAGATTACTAAAGGATATTAGAAGAATTCATTAAGGAATAATACTTTTCAATGATAGTCAAAGTGTAACACATTTGGATAAAAATATAAAGTTACATGCTCAGATGATGCACATCGACCTGAAGTATCATTCCATCATAAATTTGTTGTAGGAGAAGGATATAGATCTAAGAAAGATAGTGGCAATCCAAAATCTGAAAAATATGTTTACCAAGGTGGTACCTCAGGAAAATATGAGGTACTATCATGACTTAGTTTGTATTTGGTGAATGGAAGAAGGAGAAAGAATAATGTTATTACATTATAAGTTTTGAAGAGTTACTGAAATTCCTTGAAATATACTTCAAGTGAGAGATTATTAGGAGGTAAAGTTTATTTTAGTTCACCAAATGTTTATCTATCAGAATTACATTCACCAAAATTTCAGGTGCTAGATGATGTGATAAATGTGTGGTTTAGACATCATCAACAGGTTTTGTCCAATGAAATCATAACTATTAAAAGTTCATATATATTGATATTGTCACGGTGAAGTTCCAAAGATATGTAAGTTCATTAATATTTAATGGTCACTAATTTTGTTGTCGAGCTATTGTTATTCCACATTAAATTGGATTTCTAGGTAGTAAGTTAACTTTTTTTACTAGAAAATCTTAGTATATAAGTAGTGGGACCTTCAATTCTAAGTAGCAATGTGATTTTTGGAGTGATAAATTGGTTCATGAGTTGTAGGGTGAAGATATTGATTAATTACTTATACTTAGTAATTTTTATATCTTGATATATCTATGTTTTTTGGTTGTAATGGAAAAATATGTAGTGTATTTTCTCCCATGCATATAAAAAACATTGTCTGAAGTACACTAAACTTAGTGTTATTTCTTTCTTTCTTTATTACCATTGAATTTACTTCTATTTGACTTGATTTTTTGTGAGTCTTATTACTTATGTGATCAAGGGGAACTTATTCTCGTGAGTAGGGTGATAAGTTTACCTATTTCTAGTGCACTTATTCAATAGTAACTTTTAAAGATTTGTATTTTCGATTGTACTGCTACATGTGAGATTCCGATGGATTGGTGTGTGTAGTTCTAGTGAATTTACCAGAACTATAGAGGATTGAAGTTTCACAGTACCCAAGTAACATATTACATTTAAATAAAAATATTCTTATTATGATCTTTAACATTTCAAAAATCATGATTAAGTATATTATTATGATTCAAGTTACTTGTTTTGGTGATGACGAATGAGGTTAAAATGATTATGATTCACAAGAGTGGTGGATACACCATGGGTATTTACATGCATTCATATTGGTTTTTAAGATGTCCATATGGATTTTAGTGTGAATTATCAATTTTAATTTATAAATTAGCTAAACATTCATAAGGAATATTTGGATTTGGTTAAAGTATTAAAGAATAAAATTTATGAGTAGAGTCACAATGATGATAAAGGATTTAAAAATATAGTTTCTTAAGGGTTATCTCGTTAAAATATGGAAAATAATTCATAAAGGAATGTTGAATTGGAAAGACTGATATTTATGGGATATTTAGAAAAGATATCTTGAGGCCAAGATTGAAAGAGGTTTCTATATACAAATTATAGAAATATATATCATGTTATATTTTTGTTATATATAATAAGAGAAAAAAGAGAAATAAAAACACAATAATAACACTACATCTATTTTAAAAACCTATAATTCAAAGAATAGAAAGGGATATAGATGTTAATAATTAATCTTTGAATATTTGTGCTTTTAAGAAAGGAAAGAAGAGGAGAATATATATATATATGTACTAAGAATAAGAAAAGGAATTATTAATTGATCCATATAGGAATACTTGAGATCACATTAATAGAAGTTCAAATGAAGAAGTCTTAGAGGAGAAAGAGGCATACCAGTTCTACATCAATTAAGTTGAAGAAATAAAATAGGATAATTACATTATGGAATTTTCCTCATCTTGAGGAAGTTTCATGATGTTGTTATTCAGGGTAAAAAAGGACTCATCCCTCATCTTGAGGTGTTGATCTCATATAATGAAAATGAGTACAACAGACATAGAGTTCAATAGTGAATCTACCTAGAATTGAAGATACACAAAGTTATGGTTTTTTTTCCTATTATAGAGAGACCTGTATATCTATAAACTATTAAGATATTTCTAAAGTAGTGCATGGAAGAAATAATTGATATTACCGGAGTAGTACATAAAGTATAAGATAAGGAAGTGTGCCTTGAGTAAGGAGTGATTGAGACCTAAACTATTTAAGGTATTGATCCTTGTCTTGGAGTAACCAAAACCAAATTTATATATACCAAATAGTGTATCTTAGTAGATTTTGAATCATTGAATCATGACCAATGTACACTTCTTTGATGTTTCCCAACATGGGTGAACCAAGTAAAAATCCACATTTCCTTTTATTATTTATTTCCTATATATCCACTTATCATTTGGTGAGGATCTAAGAAAGAAATATCCTACATTAGGTTGAACATGAATCCCATTAACATGGGAAGAATATACTTAAAGAAGATAATTGAGTTATAGAGATAATTATTAATTTGTAAATACCCTGATTCACCCTCATTATATTGTGTCTCAAGTCCCAAAAAGTGGTATCAGAGCTAAATGTTTTGTCTTATTGTTTAACCATAGTATTGGATTTTGGATTTTTTTTCACATATGGATCCTATATTGAAGAAAAAAATATTTAATTATTCTAATTTTTATGTTTTTAAAAAGGACTACATGAAATTCTTAGAATCACAAGTTGGAGTCCCTTATGAATTATTTTTGGTTGGAATTTTTCTACTGAGTATACATGGAATTGTTTATAGGATATATCAAAAGAATCTAGAGATTTATTCTTGTGATAAAAAAGCATTAAAATATTTTCTAAGAGAACATTTTTCAAGAATATATCTCATTACAAGTTTTTAAAGGACATATGGATGAATTTGAAATATTTTTATAGTAAAGAATCTCTATTGAAAGTGGATTGAAAAAATGGTCAAGATAATAATCTAGTAAATAATGCTAATGAATACTGTCTCATGTATAAAGGAAATAAGAATAAGAGAAACCAAAATAAGACCCCTAAGAAGAAGAAATATCCAACTAAGGTAACCAATTATGAATCTATTGTTTCATCTGATTCTAACCCCAGTTTGGAGGAATCTATTGAGTCATAAACTCACTTTATATTTATTATTTAAAATCACATAACACTCAAAAAATAATTAATTTTAACTAGAGTTTTGTTTTTAAGTTTTTTTGGTATGCATGAATAAATTTTAGGTAACCATAATTCTATGTGTTTTTTAACATGAGAATACTGGGGATTTAGTTCTCTGTCCATACTATTTTCACCAAATTTACAATAACTATAGAGGTGTTGGACTAACTTTATTAGATGATATAAAGTGTTGATGAGATCATTGTATGTTAAAAAAGATACTTCCATCAAAATTACAACTGATCCTGAAGAATGTGAATTTTGACTATTGGAGGTTTACCTATAAAGAAGACCACATCTTTGAGGACTATAAGAATAATAGATATCACACTTGTAAGCTTGAAATCACTTGAAGTATAAAAAAAATTATTTCCATGAGAGAACTTATGATTATATTTAATTTATGACTATTTCTTCTAAGAGTTATCATTATGTTTAGATTTTATTATAAATCTCTTATCATCACTTGATGTAGTGATTTATGAATAAGTACTCTATTTTCTTAAGTCAGACTATTTATATGTTTTTTTATTTCCTCTATCGATTTAATTTTTTTGGAAGTTTATAAAATTCTAACAGATTTAATTTCCACTATTCTTACTTATTTTACTCTAATATATTATGGGTTTATATTTTATGGGTTTATTGAAACTTTGTGTTTATGTTAGTTAGAACACTTGAGGTGGAGAAAAATTATATGCCATATTTTTTATTATAATTTATCCCATTTTTTAGTTTACCTACCATGTTAATCTGGGATAACATTTGGTATTAGAGTAAGTATCTATATTTTAGACTGAGTATTATGTTACTTATTTTTATTATTTTATTTTTATCATAATTGTTTTAGTTTCCTTACAACTAACAGTGCAGTATAAGAAAGTTTTTTTCTTATGGTAAGAATACATATTGTAAATATTCATAATATCAACCTAGATCGAACTGATATCTTTAATGGGAATGATTATGAATATTAGAGACCGTATGGCTAATTTTATGATTAATAATGGTGTAAAAATTTTTATTATGCTCACCAGTTATTATAAAATTCCAGAGAAATAAATCTTTAATTTTTCAATAGAGGTGAAAGATGAATTTTAGGTAAAATTTCATGTTCACAATACATTTCTACGAACTATGCAAATGAATATATATAACCAATTTTCTTCTTATAGAACTGCTTAAAGAATTTATATAAGTAAAAAGTTACTCATTTTGGAACATAAAAAGTTCTTGTGACTAAGAGAGATATGTTCAGAGATGGATACCAAGAATTATATTTCTTACCTAGTGAAACTTTCACTCTAATACATAAAAAGTAGATGAAAATACTAAAAAAATAACTATATCATAGAGATAAATAATTATTAGATGACCAACATATAGAGAAATTCATAGATATACCACCTAAGGAGTGGGAATCCAATATAACCTCTATTAATGATAATAAACACATCACTATGTTATGTCTTGATGAATTTATCAAAACTTTAATAAAGTATAATAGTAAATTAAATAGATATGAAGATAAAGAAAAAAATAAAAATGGTTTTTCCTTTACATATACCAGCACTTTAAATTTCAAAGCATATAATGATAAGACAAGTATATCCTAAGGTTATATCTATGAAGATCTAATATAAGGTTAAATGAAACAATTTTCTATAATAATTAATCAATATATGATAAATAATAATTTCCAAAGAGACTATCAGAAGCAAATAAATGAGAATTATGATAATAAAGACTTAGTATAACCTATCTGTTATGAGTGAAAAAATCATGGTCATATACAATCATATTTTATAGAGTCAAAAAAGGAGACATAGGAATTCTTCAAAGAAATATTCTAATAGAAAATATAAGAGAAGTTTGAGAACACTAGATATGTGTAGTTCTAGTGAATTAAATACCACATCCAACAATTCATCAGAGGATAATGATGATAGTAAAAAGATTACTAGTTTTTATACTAATATTCCAAAAAAACAAAAAATGATTTATGGATAAGATAATTATTGAAGCTTTTACTAATATGAATTGTGACTAACAATTTATTTATGATGAAATTTATAGTGAAAGTAAAGATAAATATGATGAACCTACCATTTAAAAGATGTATTTTTATGATACAAGTCCCAAAAAGAGATAAATAAGGGTAAAATATAAATGTGAAAAAGTTAAGGATACCATTACTAAACTTACAAAAAGTTAAAATGAACTCAAAACTAAGTTATTTGAATGGAATAAAGAGTTTTATAAGTCTAAAAATGATCTTAGTAATCTAAATAGTGATAATAAAAATTTAAATTTTGAGTTGGAATATTTAAAGAAAAAATATTCTTAGACTAACACTAACAGAAAAAGAGAACGAGTTATTAATTTATATAAATATCATTATATGTATGGTGATTTGAAGTTCAATAATTCTAAGAATAAATTCAAATATGTTGAAGATAAAAATTAAGTCAGTAAATTGAATCCAGATATTGAATTACTAAAGAAATTTCTGAAGTATTTACCACTATAATAAAAATCATTGAAAAGATATATGGTTAGATGAGACAAAAAATAAATACTTTTGGACTTTTATGTAAGTCCACCAGATGTTTCTCTTATCAATAAAATTACTTTATTCCAAGTCAAGCACCTTTTCATTCATTTTTCCAGATGAGGCCATTAGATGATAAATTATTCTCTCAACAAAATTTAATGTTTCAAAAGAACATGAGATTTTATCTCAAGGGAGATGGTATAAGCACCATAAGAGAAAAAAAATCTAGGTTCTAAAATTCTATCTGAAAATAATTCTATATCCAAGAAGGATTATATTCTAAAGACTTATTTTTTTGAAGAAATTAAACTACTTTGTCCTATTAGCTGAATACTTTTATCTTGTACCAGATAACATTTTTTATGTTTACTGAAAATTACTTATTTTATGAGTTAATTTGTTTATAAGTTTCTAACATTTTAATTTTTTCTTAATATCTTGATTTAATTTATTTTATTTAGGGAGAGTTAGAGTATATGTTTTTTCCAAATTTTTAAGCAGTATAGTTTTAATTTCTTGAGAGTTAATTTTTTTGATAAAATTTTATGGAACCATCTTCTAAAGAATAAAATAAAACTAGTACATGTAGGTTATAAAATTCACAAGATTTTATTATTTTATTTCACGTATGTATTTTTAAAACAAATATTTTATTTAAACACAATTGCACTTTATTATGCTTTCAAAATTTGAATTTTTTGTGGAATATGTAAAACTTAATGAAAAAGAAGATTTTAGGAAATTGAAATTATATTTATTTTAAATAATTTATACAATAAAATGTTTGAAAGGAGATTTTTTTGATCATATAGTATTATATGATCAACTGCCATATTAAGTTACTTTTAATTATTATATAAAAGGGTGCATCTAGAGTTGGTTGGAAATTATGAGCCACCTTTGATCTTTTTATGATTTATGAAGTACTGTTCATTTTATGATTGATAAATATCTTTATCCAGAGATATCTTAAGTAGGGAGATCGTCCAAGAGAGGTTAGTATAAAAAGTTATATTTTCAAAATATGAGTTTTTAAAGGATATTATTAAGTTTTATGGTTAGGAAAAAAGTTTCTATGGTGAAAGAATATTATGATATGAATTACCCTTTAATTATTCATTAATTCTATAGAACCATGAGGTTCATGGAATCATGAGGTAAAAATAGTGCATCATCTACTACCATTTTTAAACCACTAATCTTGACATATAAAAGGTTTATTGAGTTTCTAGAATTACCACTAGAATGGGGGTTTTTATTTATTTCCCACAAAATTCATGGAGGTTTATGTATATTTTGTGAAGATAAAAGGTAAATATAGTTTGTTTTTGGTTAACAAAAAAGTTTATAAGATAAACCACATATCATTAGATGTTTAGATTAAGTTTTAATTTATCTATTCCTTTTTACTACGAAGTAATGGAGATAATGAAACAATGAAAATTAAAGATATCTATCTTTTATACATTCTAGTAAACAAGTAGAAGCTAAATATTATGATGTTTTTTGGACATATATCGAATCTATTCATAAAGGAATTGTGAATCTTAATATTTTAACATTTTACCATATTTTGAATATAGTTTTAGTAATGATTTTAAGAGATTAGGGATTTGAGAATTAATATCATCCTAGAAGTTAAAAGAGTATCTGATTAATACCAATACTATTTCTCATATGAAATTGATGTATGAATTAAATGAAAATAAATTTGATGAGAATCTATCATACGTTGTTTCTTCAATTTGTCAGAAGTTTGTTAAGATGGACGTGGATTAGAAGGGAAATAATACATCAAAGGAGATGAGAAAAATCCATGAGGTATATTTTGATAGATATCAAACTCTAGAGAATAATAAAAATATATAAGGTGATGTAAAAAAAATCCTTTTTAGTAGAGAGTTAATGATAATGTTGTTGAATTATGGAAGTTAATATAAACTCATATTCAAGAATACAATTAAAAGGAATAATAAATAAGGAACAAAAAATAAAAAAGGTTTAATGGAAATACTTAATTTAGATCATATAAAGAAAAAGAAAAATCTATATGAGAAGAGACTCATTATAAGCTATTTGAGGAGAAGAAGAAGATGTGATACTTGAATAAGGCGAGAGATTCACATTTAGCGAGAGATATCTTACCCTATATTACTGTTAGAGAATATATTTTTAAGATTATCCTATTAAGAGGAAGATAATATTTTAAGGAAAAGGAAAAGATACTATGATGGAAATTATGGAGAAATATTTATCACATTCCTCTCCTCGTCATGAAGTTGAAGATGGCACTGAGAAGGATAAGGATGTTGTTCCATCAGAAGAAATTCCAATAGATGTTAATCCCACAGAAGTTATGAGTATGGAAATACCTTCTTTTGAAGTATCCTTTAAAGATAATATATTTTTTTAGAATAAGTTAAATAAGGTAAAGAATTTAAAATTGAAAAAATTAAGGAAGATATCGATGACCTTTAACCAAAATAACCTTCAATTCATTCTTCTGAAGTGCGTACTACATATCTATCTACTGAGACCAATTCATTGGAAGTTAATAAAAGTTATAGACCAAGTTATATCGCATCTAATAGATCTAAAATAGATAATAAAGTATCATCATAATAAGTAAATGGTCATAATGGAATTGATGTTGAAAAATATGATTCCATATTTTTTTATAGATATTACTTCAAATAAAGATAAAAATTAAGAAGGTCAACATAAATATGTTGAAAATCTAAAAGAAAAATTAGATAGTTCATTCAAAATATTCTTACAGTTCGAGAATTCAAAGGATGGAATTAAAGATTTATTCTTAATATAACTTTATGAATAAGTAAGATAATGTAACAATTTTTTTTAAAACTTAACAATAGAGAGAATTTGATCCATATTTGGTTATTGACAATCAGATTATAAAGTAGAATAAATAGATGGTTGATTCTATTTCAAATGTTAAGAGATATTTTAGATATATTTATAAAGAATGTGAATTTAATAGATAGATAAATATTTCTTGAAGTTTGTGAAATCCCAAGATAAATATATAAACTTCATAGATAAGCAAAGTGATTCTATATATGAGAAGTTTTATGTTCTCTAAAAATATCATAAGGGATTAATGGATTTTTGAATAATTTTTATGAGAAATTTAAAATTATTTCTAAATTAGTTTATGAGTTAAAGCATCTTTCTATATCTCAGAATATTTGATTAGAGGAATATATCCATAAGCTGAAATCTTAGTAAGAAAGAATATTAGAACAATATTGGAATATAGAAACTCAAAAATAAAATCTTACTATCCAGGAAGAGAATATTTCCATCCAAGAAGAGAAGTTAGTTGAGTAACACAAGAAAATTAAGAATCTTAAATGCATGATTAATAAACTTCATAAGAAAGAAATAAATTTTATTTTCTGATAATTGTGAAATTGATTATTATTTGTAAAAACATAACTTTTATTCTCTTAGGAATACAATTTTATTCAGTAAATGATTAAATTTTTGTTTCACGTATGATTTTTAGTTTTTAAAGTATTCATGTTTTTTCATTACTCTAATATTTTCTTATTTTATGATGTATGACTATTTATAAATATGAATGATCCAAAAGGATAGAAATGTATTTTTTTTTGTTTTTTAGCATGACATATAAAAAATATACTATGGAGAATTTCCTTAATGATTACAAATTTCTAAAAAGAGATTTTATTTCATTTTTTCATTTTCTTTATTTTTTTGTTTCTTTTTGAAAATCACATATGGGGAGAAATTTTGAGATATATTATGATTTTTTTAGAAAACTTTATTTCAAAAATGGGTATAAGTTGAATAATCAACTTATTTAGTGGTAGATATTTAAAATTTTATTTTATCAAAATTTTAAAACGTTCTTTATTCTATTTATGGCGAGTGGTTTTATTATATTATAAAAGTGATGTCTGATTAATTTTTTTTCTTGATTTTTTTTCAAAAAGGGGATATTTTTGATTCATAGACTCATTTTATATTTGGATTTTTAAAATCACATAACACTTTTGTATTATTATTTTTAACTTGAGTTTTGTTTTTTAAGTATTTTTATTATGTTGGACAGAATTTTTTGTAACCATAATTTCAAAGTTTTTTAATATGAAAATCCAAGGGACTGAGTTCTTTGTCCATTCTATTTTCATTGGATTTATGATCAATATAATGGTGCTAGACCAAATTCATTAAATGATACAAATTGTATCTCTATTCATCATAAGGTGAAAAAGATGCTTTTGATGTAGTTACAACTGATCCCAGAGAACATATATTCTGAATGTTATAGGTTTTCTTATAAAGAGGAATATAGATTAAAGGGAAAAAAGATAAGGGAGAACATACCTATAATATTAAAATTTCTTGAATTCTATAATAACATACTATTTGAGAGTGATTATGGTTGTATTTTCTTTTTGAGTGTTTATTGTAAGAGCTATCACTGTGTAAGGATTTTATTATAAATATCTTAGAATCTATTGTTTTAATCATCTTTTTATTTAAAATACTTTGATATTGATGCCTTTTAATAGGAATACATCGATTTTGGTGAGTAAAATAAGAGATACTGATAATCATATTGATCTAGGGATTATAGGTTTGGAAGATAGAGTGTTTGAATTTGGGAACTGATACCTTAAAATAGGTATAAAGTTAAGGGTTTCCATGGGATTAGAAGATAAAACATTCAATATATTAAATTAGAGGATACATTGAATCAGGTTTATGATTCTCCTTATGATTCAGGTAAAAGTATAGTTTACAATATCATTTGAGTTGTACTTGATATGTGAATCAATACTATATGTTTTGTTGATTTATATTGTATTTACAAATTCTTTACTTCCCCATATTAATTTAATTTTTTTAAAAGTTTATAAAATTACAATATATTTAATTTGTTCTAAACTTACTTGTTTTTAATCTGATATATTTTGGATTCATATTTTTTTGGTTCAATCAGAACTTTGTGTTTTCACTAGTTTGAATAGTTGAGGTGGAAAAAAATTTCTAGTCATGTTTTTTTACTATAATCAACCCTATATTATAGTTTACCTTCTATGGTAATCCAGTATAATATAATTTTGTAAAGTATAAAGTTTAAAATATACCATAAAGCTAAAAAGGAGTGATTCTAATGATGTAATGACAGTAACATCAAAATAAAAATCTATAAGACTTTCATATGAAAACATGGAAAAGATCCAATCTATATATGAAAAGTTGGATCAATAAAAATTCATGTTTTAAGTTAATATTACAATCATTGTAAATTTCATCATGAAAAAACAATGAAAATATTTTAAGTGGACTTGAAGTTTGAAATAAATTATATGAGAGCTAAAATAAAAGAACAAATTGTTTTTCTTGAATAACTTGCACAAGAGATAGGTAAAAAGATAGCCACAGAGAGGGAATTAAATGCAAGTATTCTTAATCTCAAGAGAAAACTTTAATAGATGAGATAATCTATAATATAATCTAATTCAATAATAATAGATATTACTTCCCAATTGAAGAATAAATATAATAAAATTAAGGATATTGATAAAAATGTTAGTTACACAAAAGGAAAAGAGGAAGTGAATATTCCCTCTATGGTATCCTTCACTAAAGGTGAATTTAAATCATAAAATATAAAATCTGGAAGAAAATATAAGTTTATTAAATAATATAAATGAAAATTATTTCAATAAAAGGTATAAAAAGTGTTACTTCTATGGAAATATGGGACACACCATGTATGTATGTATAGAATCTAAAAGGCTCACTAGTAGAAAAAAACTTCTTTCACTAAAATCTACACAAAAATGAGACAACTTGATTAATGATTTATATGGGATATGGATTAGATATTCTAACCTTGTTAATATGGAAAGGAATTATGGAAGTATGTATGAAGTAAATTCCAAAAGTAATTCCTCTATTATCACAATAGAAAAGGAGAGGATATAAACATTTATAAAATTTATTAATATAGAAGATAAATTCATTGTCTTGGAGGAAAATCATGAAGTTCAATGAAAGGTGAATTGGGAACCTATCATGTTACACTCATAGGAACCCTATTGAAAGTAAATAAAGCATATTTTTTAGATAAAGAAGAAATGGGAAGCTATTCCAATTGTGAAGATAAAGGTGGTGAACTCAAAGGAATATTTACCAAGGAAAAATAAGTCCAAGGTGATTATCATGGATATTAAAAAGTATAGATATAAATAATTCCTTAGTAGTATCACATCATATATCATAAGTCAAGAAGTTAATTTAGTAGAAGATAACTTTAATGGAGGAGGAAGCATAAAGGAAAAATAATAAGTGTTGTATTAAAATAAGATATATGCACAAGAAAGATTAGTCTCACTATGTTTGAAATCTGTGCAAGTAATAGTGAAAGAATAACCACTACAATGATTAGGAGGATGTTTAGAAGAAAAGGGTTAGTCCACCATGACCAACCACCATCATCAACTTGAGTATGTCTAAGGTACCCCTCCATCCTTACACTTTGTTTCTATATTTTATGATTATCGTGGTGAATACTTAAGGGGGATATATAATCCTTGGGTTAGATGTGTGACACCTTCCAGACCATTGTACATTAAATTTTGGGTTTTATTTACCTTTTTTATTTGTAATTGGAGTTACTAGGTGTTGGGGGTCTAAAATAGATGTTTTTAGGGGGTGAGAAGACCAAGGCGTAGGGCTATCACATAGTTTGTATAACCATGTGGCTAACCATATGAGGGGAATACAAGGGGTGATAATAGGGGTTTTAATGATATAGTAATGGTTTACTAAACCATGAAAAACCCAAGGGTAACAGTGTGGCCTCATTTTTTTGGAGAATTAGAACCTATATAGTTAGTGCACAATTTACCTAACCATGTGAGAAAATCATGTGACCTATCTAGGTCACTTAAAAATGTAGTATTTTACCGATGTCCCCAGTCAATTTTATACTACATTGGTCCTATTTTCTTCTTCCCTTCATGTGAATACCATTATCCTTGGTGGTGGATCTTCTATTCTCCTTTTATAGTGGATTGTCATTGAGATCTTGGAGTTATAACTTGAGGAAAGTCAATTTCTTCTTGGTTTTCCTTATTTTCATCCTTATTACCCTTGTACTTCTATTTTTATATATATGGGAGACCATAGAAGGGTTTTTTTTCTGAATATAGGGGGTTTATTGGAGGGAAATGGTTGGTTTTATTTTGTCTTAGGTGTGTGAGGCCTTGATGTTCCCTTTTTAGGTGATTTTCATTGAAGGTGATGAGGTTTGAAGCAGACACGAGGTAGGTGTCTCTATTTAAGTGTGTCTCCCATGAATTACCTTTAAATTATTATTAGTATTTGGTTTGTGTTGTTTAAATTTCAATTCAAATTATTATTGTTCATTTTGATCCAATTTGGATTTTATTTATGGGTTTGTTTTGAAATTTGGGTGTTTTAATGGGGTTTTTCCAAATGGGGGTGGCATGTGTACACCCTAAGTGTTTGATAAAATGTATCAAAGGGATTTTATAGATTTAAAAAATGTTTTTAGAAATTTTTTTACCTTAATTAAAGGTGTTTTATAAAATGTTCTTGTTTATTTTTTAAATTTTCATGTGTGATGGATTTTGATTATATTGTACTTCTTTGTGATTATGTTGCTATGGAGTAGAATATGGGTTAACTGGGGTGTGAATGATGGGTTGTCTGAGGGTTCATGAGAGCCTTTAGAAAATAATACCATGATATATTCCATTTCTTCTCTAAGGGGTCATGATAGCCTTTAGCTATGAATATCATGAGAGCTTCCATACATTTTCCGAGATACCATGAGAGCTCTTGGAGTTTGGGTCCGGGGAAGGCCATGAGAGATTCCATTTTAGTTAGCTGTATAACATACTTTGTTTGGAATCACTCACATTAGACCCTTATGGTTAGATACCCGGGTGAACTTACTCATTCAAAGTTGTTTTTTATTCTTTACTTGTTTTATTAGTTCTATGTTTGATGTGATGATATATATTATGACCATTTTTTATTATTGATTATGTGATGATGTTTATTCCCACCTTTATTATGTTTTGTTGGATTTTTTTAGAATGTGGTGTTATTTGGACTTTCATGTCTATTTGATCCATGATGAGAATATTTTTTGAAAAACGTGTTTTTTTAAATGGAAAAACAAAGAGATTTGAAAATATTTTTTTAGAATAGTTTTTTTTGAAGCAGTTTAGTTTCGAAAAGTGATTTCAAAATAGTTTATTGGTTTTCATGGGTAAAATAATCAAATAGATTCCTGATGCTTTCTTACTAGGCTATGTACCTCACACCCTATATATAACTTTTGGTTTATATAGATTTTATTTTATATGACACGTGTAAAGGCAGGGAAACTATGTACTTGGGTGGATCTTCTTGATTACTATTGTACATTGTTTGTGGAGGATACATGATCTTATGAATTTAGTTCATATGGAGTAATTTTTAGATTTTATACCCATAGGGATGTTGTATATCACTTTTTTGGATACTATTCCCATTATTTTGTGTTTTGGGTTTTGATTTGAGATACTGTGTACACACACACACACATATATATATATATGATTGTGGCATGATTGTATAGGATGTTTATTTTAGTTTATGGTACCTACTTTTGTATACTGCATTGATTTGGATGTATGTTTATGCTTATATTGTTAAATTTGATGAGAATAGTGTGGAATTAATATTTTATAGATGGGTCATGCTGGTTTACCCTGGAAAAAACTGTTCCCAAGAGAATTTTCATTATGATCGGTGCTTGTCGCCAACCCCTACCGATCATGAATGCGCTTCTGGTTATGAGACGAGTCGAACCGAGTGAAGGGTCAGGTAGACCTAAGCCCGTTCATTAAAAAATGGTATTAGATAATGGTTTATATTTTATATTTAGTGGTAGACTAGATCTAGGACCATCGATACTCAGGAGGTATGAATGAGGGAGTTCCTAGCCAGCTCTTCTTCATGTTTAACTTCAAGTTTCCATGTGTGGTCTAGGATCATGGTTATATTTTGAGCCCAATTATGGATTTTTTGATGAGATATTAATGTATTTACTTGTTTGTGTTGAGTTCTGGGGTAGTAATTGGTTTTTATTTGAGTTTTTTGGGGGGGTGGGTGAAACAAGTATTCTTGGAAGAGGCACAGTTAGTGCGCATGGTTACTAGTTACCACACATAGCCCATGAAACCTTTCCTAGAGACTCCAGTGACATAGACTTGGTTTGCACACAATTTGAGAAATTATATGGCCAAAATTTACATAGTGGGAAATGCTTGATATTTTTTTCTCCTTTTTCATTTGGCGTTTCTTTTGATGCTTGTGTTTCTTATTTTTACACATTATGAGAGTTTATTTTTTTTTTCTTTTGATGTGGTTTGAAATGAATTATACTTGATGAATTTTGTATTTTGTTTCTTGTAGAAAATTTCTCCTAAAAAAACCTAGTCCATTAATAGAGAGGGTGTGATAGAGAATATATCATAGGTAAATCCTCTTATTGATATGAATTTAGTGGAGTTTTTGATCTATAAAATCAAATCCTTGGTTCAATTCGGTGGTCGTGAGAAGACATGAGCAGTGGTCCTTGCTCAGGATTTTACAACAAAAATCCACTAATGTTTCATGGTGACAAAGGAACCAATTATCTCAAGGTGTAGTTGGATCATATTGAGTAGATATTTGTATTTCTAAATACCCATGAGACCAAAAAATTGAGATTTTCCATGTATGTTCTAGAAGGACTGGGTAGGATGTGGTGGGAGTTGATGGTGCTATTGAGGAGGAACAAGGATCTCATGTTGACCAACATCAAGTTGTATTTAAACCAGAAATTCTACATAAATACCTTTATAGAAATAATTACCACGAGTTCTTGAAGTTGGATCAGGGGGATTTTTTGGTGATGGAGTGTGCTGTCCATTTTACCGAGTTGGTCCATGTGTCTCCAGATATCCTCATGAATGTTTACCTTAAGGATTGACATTTTGAGATGGGATTGAGGCCAAAGATTAGGTATATTCTTATTCATATCTATATACCAATCTATTCAGAGGTGTTCGATAAGGAATCTATAGTATATTAAGATTTGACTAGAAAGATAGGCCTCAATGGTGTTCTTTATGTGGGTGGAATCCATAGTTCATCGTTAGGTCAGAAGATTAAGTGAGATGAGTTTAATCAAGGTAGTGGTAAGAGTGTCTAAAAGTAATTAGGTTAATCTCACATGGATTCATCAAGGAATAAGCTTGTTGTCTATTATCAATGTGGAAATGTTGGAAACACGAGGCCTCATTGCTCAAAGAATCTAATGATGTGCCATAGGTGCAGGGAGTCAGGGCATCTCCAATGCTTCTCTTAGTTGGATTCATAGGGGAGTGGGGTGGGATCCACTTTTTCAAAGGGCTATTAGGTGTAGTCAGAGGCTTCTAAGGGTGGAGGATCTTAACCTCATGAAAATACATATTATCTCCAGGGAAAATAAGTCATAGGCTGGGTCTGAGATAGGATGTATCTATGAAGTATAAGTTATACCTAAAGACTTAGATTCCAAGATGACCACAATGAGAGGTATGATGTTTATTTAATATTCCATGACATCAGTTTTATTTGACATTATCACATCCCATTACTTTATTTCAATGAAACTGCTTGATACTTTGTGTATGTAATTTGAGTTGATTCCATATGTTATATATTTTATAACCCCATTGGGTAGGAAGAAGAAGAAATGTTTTATGATCCATGAGTTTCATGTTTTGATATCAGACATGGAGGTCATATTGGAATTCCTTATTTCAACCTAGATGTTTTTGACCTTATTATCAGCATGGAATGGTTTATTATCTTTAAGGTTATAGTCAACTTTTATTGCTATGGGGTCCAGTTCCTTACTTCTAATGGGATCACTCACATCTTATAGGGTGAGTGAGATCTATGATCAGGGAGGGAAGGACCATTTACTTTGAATTTGTGTTTGATCTCATGCCAAATATCTAGGTTATTTCTTGATGTTGTTGAATAGAGTTCAGTATAAGAACTTATATTGGTCGTGGATAGGTACCCAGATGTGTTTTTAGAAGATTTTTAGGATTTATTCCCTAGTGAGAGCTCAATTTCACTATCTATCTACTTATTGGGATGAGATTGAGTTCCCTATCATCATTTCAGATGGATCTGGATGAGCTGAAAGAGATCAAAATCCTACTAGAGAATCTACAGGGAAATGAATTTTTCCATCCCATCATGTCACCATGGACATATTTAGTTCTATTTTCAAAGATGGTGGATGGGAGACTCCTAATTTTCATAAACTATAATAATATTTATTAGGTGACCATGAAGAATAAATAGCCATTGGACAGAATTGTGATCTTTTTGATCATCTTAGGGGAGCCCATTGGTTTTTAAATATTGACCTAAGATCTGAGTACCACCAGTTGAGGGTCTGGTAAGAGGATGTTCTAAATATCACCTTTTTAAGGATATATAGACATTTTTTTTATTTGGTTATACTATTTGGGCTTACAAATTCTCTTGTAGTTTTAAGGGTGTTAATGAAATATATCTTCCACTTATTTTTGGACTCATTTATGGTTGCATTTGTGGATGAAATATTTGTGTATTCTAAGATGAAGGAGGATCATGCTAACCACATGAAGGTTGTGTTGGGTGTTTGAGGGAGAACCATCTATATACCAATCTAGAAAAGTTCTAGTTTTGGATTTAGGAAGTAATGTTTTTAGGCCACATGATTTCCAAGGTAAGAGCTTCAGTTTTCCAGAGAAATATTAAGTGGTCATGTCTTGGGAGGATCCCAATAATGCGTTTGAGATATTTATATTTCTAGTTTGGATAGGTATTATAGATTCTTTATGTGGGACTTATCCAAGATAGATTCTCTTTGAGATCTTTAACAAGTAAAGGGGTGTTTATTGGGTGTTATGAGAAGTGATAACATGATTTTGAGAAGTTATAAACCCATTTAAAATCCTATCCCATTTTGATTCTTCTTGATCATGGAAGAGATTATTATATGCATTATGATGCTCCTAGAGTAGTTTTGGGAAGTTTGTTGATGTAGGATGACCATATGGTGGCCTATGGATCAAGGAATATATTCACACATTATAATAACTATCCCACCCATGATCTAGAAGTAGTACTTGTGATGAATACAATGACGACATGGTGAAACTACCTATTTTGGGATAGTTTCATAGTGTATTTGGATCATAAGAGTATTGTTTTCGACACTTTATCCAGGGCACGCGTGTCCGTCATGTTTGGGGACGCACTGCTGTAGCCTCGCGTTCCCGCTTTCCAAAGGTGGGCGGTATCCGCTCCTTATTCAGGGACGTCTGATCCTTGATCAAAATGGGATGATGGGATTTCGGTTCTTCCTTCCGTGGATTCCTCCTCAGATCTCATCACCTAGTCCGGGTCTCCCTCATAGATTTAAAACGTAGTTCGTGAAGCTCTTCCTGGTGCCATATCTTCATGGACACCAGTTAATTACGCCGCTTATATCAGGACCTTCCAAGGGGTCTGGTCAGGGTAAAAAACTTCAGTTAGGAGAGTAGTCACATTGGGGCATCTCTGGCGTGTCTTGACGCTGATGAATTGGAATGTCTGTCTTCTGTCCCTTATCATAGGGCTTCTCGAGGGCGTGGAAGCCCGAGGAATCCCACATCGAACACGGGGAATTGTATTCCATATGCATGTATCTATGGTTTTACTCAGCTTCCCATGTTTAACACAGGGCAGGCCACAGGTTTAACGTCCAACGGAGACGGATCAAACTGATCAGAACACTAGCTAGAGTGGATCAGATTGAAGAACCCCCTAGAGGGAACACCGATATTGGGGCCAACACGTGGGCGGCTTCCCGAATGCTGTGAAGGGGAGTGAAGAGTGAAGTGGCATGATCCCACCAGGATGTAGAGGTCGGTTAAGAATCAGGATGGACAATGGTTTTGGGATTGAACCACATGGAGGTTTCCTATGTATCCCCGTGGCAGGGAATCAAAGTCCGCGTAGTTCGATAAAGCGATGGGACACCTGAAGAGGCGACCCGCGAGAACGAACGCATGGATGGAATCCAGAGGAAGTGGAACCCCTGGGGTAGGTCATGAGCTTCTCGAGACACATATGCTCGAGGGAAAGGTTAGGATGAGACATGGGTGATGGGCTTGAACCTCGTGGAGGCTTCCTACGTATCCCCGTGGCGGAGAATCAAAGACCAAATAGTTCATGTGGCGGATATAGTTTAACATACTATGGAATGGGTATGGGGCTTACACTCTAAGGTGGCCCATGGTGTTGTTGAACCAACGTGAATGGGGTTGGAATGACCGGGTGGTGGGCTTGAACCTCGTGGAGGCTTCCTACGTACCATGCCTTGACATGGATCAAAGTCCCCGTAGTTCGAGAGGAATGCAGTTTAACATCATGCGGGATGGGGGGCATTTGGGGCTTACGCTCTGAGGCGGCCCAAGGATATGGGGTCGGTGAAATGATGTGAAGGTACCTGGGGTCTATATGTATTGGGGATTACACTCTGAGGTGACCTAAGGTGGTAAAGGGGCTTGGCACACCGACACGGAGACGGTCGGGGCCAATGGTTTATCGGGCTTGAACCTCGTGGAGGCTTCCTACGTACCATGCCTTAGAACAAATCAAAGTCCCCATAGTTCAGCATGGATGGGGCTTACACTCTGAGACATCCCAAGTTGATGGGGCTTGAACCTCGTGGAGGCTTCCTACGTACCATGCCTTAGCACAGATCAAAGTCCTTGTAGTTCGGGATGGATGGGGCTTATGCTCTGAGACAACCCAAGGTGGTGGGGCTTGAACCTCGTAGAGGCTTCCTACATACCATGAATTAGCACGGATCAAAGTTCCCTTAGTTTAGGTGTATAGTTTAACGTCATGTGGGATGAGGGAATTTGGGGCTTATTCTCTAAGGTGGCCCAAGGTGGGTCATGGTCGGTGCTCACCCTAAGCTCACGAGAGTCATGCTCGGTGTGATAAACAAGAGGCAGTAGAGACCTGATGATCACATCGCGAAGGGTGCATCCGTGGGAAGTGAAAAGGGGCTTATGCATTGAGCGGCCCACGGTGCCGGGACTTACTCTAGGATGGAGGCTCTAAAGTGAAAAAGCGCAGTGG
Organism: Viscum album; assembly: GCA_963277665.1. Classification (NCBI taxonomy): domain Eukaryota; kingdom Viridiplantae; phylum Streptophyta; class Magnoliopsida; order Santalales; family Viscaceae; genus Viscum; species Viscum album. The sequence continues at coordinate 684,388,871 of OY728156.1, read as the reverse complement.
GAGAGGGATTTGGGACCAAATAAAGAAGGGGCCCCATTCCCTATCACTCCCTCCGCTAGCTTTGGGACGGAAGAAAGGAGGAGCATGGGTGCTGCCTCTTACAAGAACAGCTAGGGGCTTACACCGAGGTGGCTGCCCTTCCCCACAGACAAATGCCACTCCAATAAATCACCCCCCATGAGGGATGACCCCATCCCCATGGAGATGAGTGGGCATGGAGAATGTCCAATGCGAGGGGACCCTGCATGTAGAGCACGATTCCAGGTCACAGTTTAACGTCATGTGTTGAGGACGATGGTGCTTGGCAGTTTAACATCCTGCAGCTCGGATGAGGTGGGTTGGCTCCACACCCCTAGGACATACATAACCAGTGCCCTCTACCCCTTGTGGAAGGGAAGGCATCAGTAAGGCTGTAGAGAGGGGGTGTCGCGGGGTGAACCATCGAGGGGTCCACACTAGTGTGGCTATGCGAAGAAGCAATAGCCGTTAGCGTGCCTATGCGAAGAAGCATGATGCGAAGCATCACAATGGGAAGAATTATCCAAGGGACCTTGAAGTTACTTCGTACAATCCTAGAAGGTCATACTGGAAAACCATGTATGATGCAGATGCCTGGGGTGCGCAAGTCACCTGCGAATGGAACCCAGAAGGAGGGCATTGGGTGTTCGCGCAAGAGGGCGCCTGAGGAATACTGAGGTAAAGGGCCCCAGGGGATTGCGTGTAGCCCTTGGGGTGTGCATGAAATAAAGGGGTCCAGCGTGAAAATACCCCAGGCTAGCGTGAAATCAGGGTTGCTTGTGCGAAGTAGGGAGTTGAGGCTTTGCATGCGACTCGAAGGGATTGCGCGCAAAGGAAGTGATTGTGCACAAAAGAGGGAATTGCATGCAAAACAAGGGATTGCACACAAAAGAGGAGAATTACGTGCAATAGGAAGGACCCCGAAGGGGTTGAAGTTTAGTCTAAGCCATGGAGATCTCACGTGAAGGTGGATCCCGGGGTGACCTGGCATGAAAAAGAACCTTACCTGAAAGCCATATTGCGCGCACGTGAAATGCCATTTACGCACATGAGAGGCGGTTTAAATTCTTCATCATTGAAAAGGAAGGGGGTTGCCTTCTATTTATAGGCACCCAGCGGTGCGAAATTCAGGGTTTCACGAAATATTTGCGCGACAGAGGCGGCGACATGAAATATAAACCACGTAGGGCGCGGGAGTGAAATTATTTCACACTGGCACTGAGACTTTTCACGAATCCCGGTACCTTCCACACGGGATATCTTTTTTCACTCACTTCACCCTTTTTTTCGCGCACCACTTCTGGGCCCTCCGGACCGGGACTCCGAGTCCAAATATGGCTTTGCTTTTTCGTTTCAGAACTTTCTCCAATACTTAAGCGCTTTTCGGCGTCTACAAATGCCCCCCCTCGGAATTGGATCGGCAAGGGGTCGCAATAATCAGATTCCGAGGGAAACGCCTAAATGCAGGGCTTTAGGGGCCGTCCACTAGCAAAAATTTCAAGAGGTGCACAAAACCCGACCACGCGTGGAATCCGATTTTTGCGCAGGCATGGAAACAAGGCTCAACCTATAAAAGTGTACAAGGGTCCCATGCTCTGTACGATGTTTCTCGCACGATAAGAATTGAGATCTCACGCACAAAATTGCCTCTTATACCGCATGCAAATGGCTTATCTGCGCGTAATTCCGCCGAGATTTAGTGGCCTTTTACACGCAAACCCAGGATTTCCCATGCAATGCTCTGAGGTTTCACACAAGTTTCTGATTTTACATGCCAGACTCCCAGATTCTGTGCCAAAGTCCTAGATTTTGCGCAACACTTCCGAACACTTAGTTGGAAGAAGATGGCTGCAAACCGGGTCGATGAGGGGGAGGCTGCTACTCGCAGAGCTGAGATGGATGCAAACCCGGAGGTTTACAGCGGAAAGAGGGTTGTCTCCGATAACCACACCATCTTCAACATGCTAACGCCCGCCCAGAAAGAGTATCCCCTGTTTGACAATCTACCGGTGTGGGACTTCTGCATTCTGGAGGAGGTTCCTCTGCCAGGCTTTGAGGTTGACACACCACGGTCATGGGTGACCCGCGAAGACGACCTTCCTCGATACAACATCACCAAAAATGGTCATCCTGCTAGAGAAACCAGGCATATGGACGTCTATGTCCTCAACCCCAGGACCAGGACCATTGCTGGGGGTGATCCCGTTGCGGAGACCTCACCAGACCTCTACACGAGCACTTTCTGTCAGAGCATTACTGACGAGACCAAGGGTTGGCTGTAGGACTGGGATCTGCGGTCTGGAGGAAACTTTACCAGCGAGTGGGCCTGGGTGTACTGGGTTCACCAAACATGTGACCAATTTGGGGCCGAGCTGCGACACATTGGTCTGTTCGAGGCGGTGTGGACATCACAGTTCCACTTCTACCGGCAGCCTGAGCTTGGACCGAAGCTATTAACCTGGTGGTCCCCGGATACCAACACATTCCATATTCACCATGGGGAGGTCGATATCAGTCTCTGGGACATCCACTGCATCTCAGGCATCCCTTTGGATGGCCATCAGTATGATGAGTTCCTCCCGCCGACGAACATCTGGGGTGACAGGTCTCGAACCCCCCATTCTGACGTGGCACCGGCTGGAGCTAGCCAAGGAAAAGCTGAGGGTCAAGGAATTCCTGAAGGAAATCACCTACAAGGACTGGTTCAGCCTGTTCCTGGAGAAGAATCCAGAGGTCAAGATGCCAGGGCGGGGAAAATGTTGTCCAACCACGGCTCAGAGGAGTAAGAGCGGATCCTACTGGAGGATCCTGGAGGCGAGGAAATACCAATCATGGGGATACAACATCAATGAGGCCCGGGACCCGAATTTCTGGTACGCCAGATTCCTCTCCATGTTCCTGAGTGGATGGCTCTTTCCAGTGCGAGATGCAAGGATGGGCATCCGCCCAACGACTCTAGTGATGGCGGGCATCATGGCTGCCAACAAGAGGTTTAACCTGGGGGTCCTCATGCTAGCTCGGCTGTACGCAATCTTGGGATGAATCTCGAGAGGGGGATTTCCTAGGCGAGTATGTGGACCCTTCCAGATCTTCCATGGCTGGGTATCAGCTCACTACGGCGGCTACACCTTCCCAAATTCCATTTGTCCCCCAGGCAATGGCCTGCGACCCTCTCTGCTAAATATTGACGGGGTCATGCCAATGACGCTCAATGAGGAGGGGGGGTATGGATCAAGATTGTCAACCACGCCAACTTCATCTTCATCCCATTCCCTGCCCCAAATGTTCAGCTGATAGACGATGGGAAATGCTCACTGGAGCAGAAGGAGTACTTCCAGAGCATCAGAGGCGGGGTGCTCGTGGCCCGAATTGATGGGAAGATTTTTTGCGAGACTTATGTGCCATCCAGGTTTTCTAGTCAATTCAGACGCCTCTAGTGAATGCTGAAGAGAGTATTCACAGATGTCCGAGATGAGAGGCATCCTTGTGTTCTTCTCCAGTTGTGGCTGATGTTCACAACCTACGGCTCGGGTGACATCATCACTTTTCCTTCTACTGGGGTCAACGCCGACCTCTCAACTGAGTATGCTAAACATTGGATCATAGCATACCCTGAGGGGATTCTACGGAAGAGAGTCCGGTAGCTCAAGGTCGTCAGTGTGGAACCTCAACGGCGAGAGAGCAGGCAATGTGCCGCTAGGGGAGGAGGACCAGAAGCGCCTCCGAAAATGGGGCCTGCACAGGGCGGGACCTCAGCGGTGGGGGAATCGCATGGCGCGACCATGGCCTCGTTTCCTGGAGAAGGAGGGCCCCATAGAGCAGCCAGGGAACTTCCTGGGAAGCAAATAAAATACTTTCTTCAACCTTCCCAGGACGTCGTCTTCCCTACGCTGTGGTCGGCTTGGATAACCCTCCGACAATAAATGAGTACTGAATCCCTCTGACAGAAGATAGTGCAGGACGAGATCCAGTTGCCGAAAGTCAGGCTGGTTCGGGTCACCGATAGAGTGGACTTCCACCGACGACATGCATACCTGACTACCATTGACACATATGCACACCAATGGGGTTGGCATGTGGAGCCACCTCTCTTGGTGAAGGTGCTGCTCGGCCAGGAGCATGATCCGGAAAGGATTCTTCCATGGGAAGATGATAGTGATGAATCAGAGGGCGACGAAACAGGAGAGTGGGAAGAAGGAGAATGGGAAGGTGAAGGAGAAGGAGAAGGGGAGCCTGAAGGTGAAGGGTTGCAAGGGGCATCCCACCAAGGGAGTCCCTGGGAGAGCGGTGAGATTGTTGGCCCCGATATAGATGTGACTGAGCTACTCGAGGTATGCTTTGTCCCTTATCTTCTCCTATGCTCTCTTTCCTTTGAAATTCCTTAATCCACTTTCTCTCTCTTGCGTAGGAGAATATCAGCATTGATCAAGCATCTCCGACCGAAGGAGGGGAGGAAGCGTCAATGGGGAAAGGCGGGGCACCGATGCTCATTATTGAGCTAATAAGAGCTGAGGGGTCCCCCACCACAACAACTCCTGTAGAGGACAAAGCACTAGAGGCTGATGCCTTGGGTTCCTGTAAGTTCCTTACTTTGATACCGGCACTCACTGTCGGAGGACTCAACTGATCAGGGTGCTCCTTGTCTGTACAATGATCATGGTGCTGGAGGCTCGTCGGGCTGCTGAGCCCAGACCATCTGCGAGTGTGCCGCCCCATCCAGAACATGCCTCCCAAACCGGGTTGGCTCTGGCAATTGGTGAGTAGGGAGCGGCGGACATCGGTGGTGCCACCATTGGGGCAGGGCCGGAAGTCGACGTGGGTGGCACCAGGACCGGGGGGGGGGGGGGGGGGGAGGTCACCCAGATGTTGAGGAGCCTATTCCCTTGGAAGGAATCTCTGAGGAAGACCCTGCTGCTTCCCTTTTGGCTGTCTTCCCTATCTATCAGCCCGTTGATCCTTAAGAAATTGATGATTCAGATTTGGAAGTGGCCGAGGAGAGTCAGATGACGTGAAACAAGGGATGGAAGTGTATCTGAAGCTTCCTCAATCATCCCCAGGCGGAATGGTTGAAGCGGATGGGGTCCCTCCACACATGGATGTGTTTCCTGTGTGCCAAAGGGGCGGATTCTCAACATCTTCACCTGACGGTCTGTGATTACCTGGCCGAGAAGATACGGGAGGGCAACCGGTGCTCTGACATCATCCGATGCTAGGAGGAGTCGGGGAGTATCTGGGCCTTTCTGAGGGCAGAGCATGAGGTCCAATGCCTTGAGGAGTAGGCAAAAGAGCAGGAGGTATTCATCGCAAACTATTCTGAGCTCATGGAGTAGTTGAGGGCCCAACTGGATGATGCTCAATATCAACTTATAGAAGCAAGTCTCCAAATATTTGAGCTCCAAGCTGAATAGGCATGGGCACGGTCCAGGGTCAGCAATCTATGCTCCATAGCCGCTGATGAAGAAAGGGTCCTCAGGGGACATGAGGTAGTCCTGGGGGCCACCAGTGAAAAGGTTGCAGCACTAGTGAGATCTATCCAAGAAGATGACCCTTAGGGGCCCTGTTTTGGCCAAACCCATAAACCTATCCCGCTTTGCCGCTTTCTATTATTTTGAACTGCATGTATAGAAAAATATATTTACTTACCCCTTTTCTTAACATACTTGACCCTTTGGTTTAACATTATCAACCATAATCCCGTAGTAAATATCAATCCATCACTAAGCTCACGTGGGCCGTGAGAAACAAAAAAGGCTTGTACTATCACTCTGTTTGATCGTGGGAGAATTAACCAAGATTCGGGCATTCGATATTCGAACCCGGATTCCCGAGGATAAGAGGGAGGCCCATCCAAAGGAAGAGGACCTCAGACCAATTGATGTATCATCTTCTCAACGTGCTCTAGCGCACGAGCGGGGCAATTCCAGAGGAATTGGAATCAGTATGAACATAGGGGAATGAAAAATGTGAATCACGTTACCCAAATTCAGAACATTGTGAGAGGGGTGTGATGATGGAGGATAACTGTTGACCGTGGTGGAAACACAGCATCCATATCGCATTAGCCTGAAATGGGGACAAAAAATGAGGGCCAACCGCTGAACTTGTTCACAACACAGGGCCTAACTCAAATATCATCAATCAGTCTTCCGGAACATTGGCCCAGAACAGCAGGCAGACCATAGGTCGAGCGTCCATACTGTTAGGGGGTCCCTCCAAACATGACTAGTCTTCCGGAACGATGGCCCAGGATCGTAGGTGGACCAAAGGTCGAGCATCCATACTGTTAAGGGGTCCCTTAAAACGTGAAAGATGATGAGGATATGAATAAAGGGGCTCACAAAGTGTGGGAAATGAAGTGGTGGTTTGTTTGAAAAGAATCCAAAACTCCCAAGATTATGCCACCTTGGTAGAGGCACATTAGGTGGACGTATTAATCTGGTCATGGATCATCCCTTCTTTTAGATAGGACCTCACTGGTGAGGGAAACATCAATTCCCAATTATGGGGCATCCCAAACTTATTTGGGGAAAATGTTGCAGTTACAAAACTCCCTAAGAAGTCAGTCCAAAGGGCCGAAAACAAGGGGGGGATAGACTTATGATTCCTGGGGCTGGACCCGAGATGAAATGTCAGGGCGTTCCTACGTATCTCATAAGGATGAGAATAAATCCGTACATAGTTCTAGAAAGGGTCTTAGTTTAAGGTCTTAGAACTCGGACCAAGGATTGGTAAGGAGGTTGGGAGACACATGGTAAAGAGATTGCGAAACCCGACGTGAATGAGGACGAGGTCCTGCTTACCATGTGCTACTTGGAGAAGTGTTTAGGTCAAGGGACCAAACATGAAAGTTAGGATGGGCCTGCGGAGAAGTGCATGGGTGCTCTTATGTTTCTCATAAGAATGAGAATCAAGCCATATGTAGTTCTTGGATGGTGGCATGACACAGGAAGGTACCGGTGCACAGGATGAAAGGAGTGTGCGGGTCTAGCCCTCGCACCAAAAGAAGCGGCATTTGATGTATCTTGATTTTCCTTTAAGGTGAATGGTTTTTATTTTGTGGAGTGACTAGCCTAGTGTAGAAATTCCTGGCATTGCCACAATAATCAAGCCACATACATGCATTGACAAATGGTATGTTAAATGACCGATATCCAACATGATTCCCTTTATGATGAGGTCACCACAATGCAGTGCCGTTTTCCGTCGTGCGGCCAGGACAATATCATCACAGTTTATGGTCATGTGGTAGGACCAAACATCACAATTTAAAGTCATATGACTTGGACCTGAGGGAATGCACATGACATGATAAAGCATACCCGACGTGAATGAGGACATAATACCACACCATCACCGTGCGCAATTCTGGGAGAGGATCCTCAGGCCAAGGGGCCGATGAGGGTCAGAGGATAAGGGGTAAGAGATTCTAGCTTCTAGATGAGATGGGACCAAAATGTAGTGTCCGGATGACTCCACGTATCCCATGGGGATGAGGGTCAAGCTGCACATGGCTCATAGAGAAGAAACCAACCTATAATCTTAGCGCTCAGATCGCGGGAGCCCCAAGAGATGCTGTATTGCAGCTTTCTCTGCCTGATGTGTGGAAGTGCACTGAGGGTTAGTGAAAAGAGTGTCAAGATTACACCTGGGAATGATGAGGGTAGACCATTATGTGAATCATGCAACCAACATTCAAGGTCTGAAGGGGATGGCATGATGACAAAGGATTATTGCTGACCATGTTCGCAACATAGCATCCTGTCGCGTTAGCCTGAAATGGGGAAAAACAAATGAGCATTGACCACTAAAGATGTTCGCAACGTGATATTTGTATCAATTTTTCATCCGAAAACCTCGGGGGCATTGGCCCGTAACGGCAGGAGATCCCTTAGGTGTTGTATCCATGCAGTTTTTGGGGGTCCCTTCGGGTATGAAGGATAACGGGGGCCCTAATAAAGGGAAACACGAAGCTTGAAAAGTGGAAGGAACTTTCCTAAGTTGAATCTGACACTCCTGGTCCTAGAACAGAGTACTCTAAACACATTAACGGACCACTGAAAAGGGTCAAGGGGATCAATTTGAGAGTGGCCAAGAGATGAATGATTCTCGAGAGAAGGGGGCATGGTGCCAACAACCCTGTACCACACATATATATCCCCTTCGTGGAGAGTGACATGCCAAGTGAACGAGGTGACCAAAAGATCGTGGGATCTTTGAGAGATGGGGATGGACCTAAAATGCAATGTTCAGGCGGTCCTATGTATCCCATAAGAATGAGAATCAATCCATATGTAGTTTTAGTTCTAGAAGCACAGTTTAATGTCATGTAGGATGATGAGAGGTATCTCATCCGGGGATCTGTATGACATGGTGAGAAACCCGATGTGAATGAGGAAATAATCCCACACCACACCATACAATCACACAAGAGAGAACCTGGGACGGGGGCCCGTGAAGGCCAAGGGGCTTGAGGCTGGGCCTCGGTCAGGAAGGCTTGACCAGTTTGCAGTTTAACATCTTGCAGTGAGGACGAGCATACAGTTTAAGGTCATGCGGGACCATAGGGGACCGAATGTAGGACCAAACATAGTTTAAGGTTGTGCAGGACCTACATGAGGCCAGAATGTAAAACCCAATGCAGTTTAAGGTCGTGCAAGAACACAATCCAGTTTAAGGTCATGGAGAACCAGATGAAGTTTAAATTCGTGAAGGACCCGATGTAGTTTAGGGTCATGCGAGACCACAATGCTCAGGCAAAGTACTTCTTGAGGAACTTGGCATTGGTGGGAGGAGTATACGCTCCCCATCCATGGTCACCAGGGAGTATACTCCATTGGGATAAACCTTATGAATAATGAAAGGTCATTCCCATTTGGGATCCAACTTAGGCATTTTCCTGCCAGGGATCATTGTAGCTCTGAGGGCTAATACCAAGTCACCTTGCAGGAAAGAGCGGAGACAAACCTTCTTGTTGAAAGCTCGAGCCATCCTGATCTGATGCCTTTCCAGGTTGTGCAAGGCACGAAGCCTACTCTTGTCTAGTGCTTCCAATTTAGCTAGATGGATCTTAGCCACCCTATCTATCACTTGCTGGTCATAGACTACTGTGCGCAATGAGTAAAATTGAATCTCGATGGGAAGGACGACCTCCTTTACGTACACTAGGAAATAGAGGGTCACCTGGGTGGAATTACGGGTCGTCGTCCGATAATCCCAGAGGGAGTTGGGGAGATTATTCGGCCAACCCTTCTTTTTTTGACCAACCATTTTCTATAGAATGCTAGAGAGGTTTTGGTTGAATACCTCGATCTGTCCATTTTCCTGCGTGTAATAGCGGGAGGTCTGGTTGGAGCGAATGTTGTACATGGCGTACAATTTTCTTAGCTCAGCTGCTTGGAAGTTGGTGCCGTTATCATTAAGGATAGTGTGAGGTACCCTAAATCGATAGATGATATTGGAACACATGAAGTCAACGATAGAATGGACCTTGACTTCCTTGAGTGGAATCGCCTCGACCCACTTGGAAAAGAAATCCGTAGCGGTCAGAATGAATCATCATTGGCGAGCCATTACCGGTGGGTATGGTCCCATGACATCTAATCCCCAGACTGTAAAGGTCCAAGAGTACTTGGTAGTATGGAGAGGCTCTGGTGGACAATGCACAAAGTTAGCATGAACATGGAATGCATGGAACCTCTTGACGAACTCGATGCAGTCATGGATCATGGAGGGCCAAAAATACCCTAGCCTCAGAATCTAGTGAGACAGTTTCGGCCTAGCTTGATGGGCACCATAGGAAGCGACGTGAACCTCTTGCATGACTTTTAGAACCTCGAATCCTTGGATGCAACGGAGGATAACACCATCAAATCTGCGTTTATAGAGGATCCTCTCAAGGCTAGTACCACTCTGTAGAATAAACTACGGCGCGCGACATCAAACTCGCTTGTGCTCGTCCCGGTCTGCCGGGAGGCAACCATTTTGGAGATAATAAACAAAAGGGGCTCTCAAGTCGGGATTTTCTTCGACCACTACATCTGAAGAACCTGAGGTTCCTGCCATGGAAGCTCCTGCGGTAAGATGGCTTACCCACGGGACGTCGTCATCCTCTGGGGTGATGGGAGCAATGAATCTCCGGTGGGCCACGTGTATAATCAGATCATCCTGCTCGAGCTCTGCAAGTGATGCAACGAGGCTGGCCAAAGCATCTGCTCGACCATTCTGTGACCGAGGGACATGGATAACCTCTAGCTAATAAGGGAACTGGGCCCTTAGTTAGAGAGTGGATTCTAACAACGGTACGAGCTCTGGATTCCTGACAACATAATCACCATTGACCTACTTGATGACCAGCTTGAAATACCCTTTTACGTGAAAATAAGGAATGTTGATCTCAAGGGCCAGCTCAAGACTAGTGATGAGGGCTTGGTACTCTGTCTCGTTGTTAGTGCAACCTTCCGATAACAGGAATGAGTAAGGCAAGACGACTTGCATCAGGGTGATAAAGAAAATACTCAGGCCTACTCTGTTGAGCCTAGAATCATTGAGCCTTTTACCAGTAGGGCTCCAGGAGGCACCATCGAAGTGCATTTTCCAACACGGGGTGGGTTGATCGACCGAGAGGATTGCCTCATCAGAAAAATCCAAGTCTAGGGACTGGTCTGCGGGGGTTGGATGGGAATCTAGGAAGTTTACCAATGCCTGCCCCTTGACAACCTTCTAGGGCATGAACCTGATGTCGAACTGCTGGAGGATTTCCACCCACCGCGCTAATCAGCCAGTCAACATGGGGTGATTCAGAATGTACTTCAACAGGTCTACTCGAGAGACCAACTGTACCTCATGGTGCTGCTGGTAATGCCACAGTTTCTGCAAAGAAAATACGAGCGCAAGGATGATTTTATTGATGGTGGTGTATCTGGTCTCCGTATCAAGAAGCACACTATTGAGGTAGTAGAGGCTATTATCCATCCCCTCATTGTTCTTCTGGGTGAGAAGGGCACCAAGGTATCATTATAGGGCAATGACATAGAGGATCAGTGGCTTGCCGAAGATGGGTGGCATCGAGATCAGAGGCTGGAGAAAATATTGCTTAATTTCCTCAAAGGCTATTTGGCACTCCTCATCCCACTCATAAGAGGTTCCCTTCTTCATGAACCGAGAAAAGGGATTACACTTGCCGTCCAGATTTGCAATGAATCAGCGTATGTAGGCTAAGTGGACTTGGATACCTCGAAGCTCCCAAATATTTCTTGGGGGAGGCATCTGGATTATTTCCTTGATCTTATCTAGGTCGATCTCAATGCCCCAGTATCAGACAACAAAGCAAAGAAACTTCCCAGAGGTGACCCCGAAGGCACACTTCAATGGGTTCATCTTCAGGTGGTGGGAACGGAGGAAACTGAACACTTTCTCAAGGTCCTTGAGATGGTCCTGGTGCTGGCGATATTTGACCACTAGATCATCCACATAGCATTCCACCAAAGTTCCCAGTATTGGATTGAATATGTGATGCATGGCCTTCTGATAGGTGACACCTACATTATTCAGGCCGAAGGGCATTACCTGGTAACATAAAGTACCTTGTGGCACTCTGAAAGCTGTAGACTCTTCATCCTTGGGGGCTATCCAAATCTGATTATATCGAGAGTAACCATCCATGAAGGAGAGGTCCTGGAAACCGGACGTCGTGTCAATCAAAAATTCCATCACTGGAAGGGGAAAATAATCCTTTGGACAGTAGTGATTGTGATCATGGAAGTCGATACAGACTCTGATATTTATTTTCTTCTTTCTGACTAGTACGATGTTGGCTAGCCACTTGGGGTACTAGACCTCCTTGATGAAGTTGGCTATGATGAGCTTGTAAACTTCGACCTCAACCATGAAACCATAAGAAGGATGCATCTTTCAGGGAGGCTACTTGAACTCGCGATGGTTTGTCGGGAGATCGAGGCGGTGGATGGCTACATGAGGATCTTCTCCTGGCATCTCGTCGTAACTCCAAGAAATCACGTCACGGTGCTATTTAAGAAAGTCCACATACCACTGCTGCTCCTCGAGGGATATGGCGACACTGATCAATGTGGGTCTCAGATCTTCCTCTCTACTGAGGTTCACCTATACCAGTTCATCAACCGTGGCTGAGACACCTTCTTCAAAAGAAGGGGGAGCATCCTCTATATCTTCTTCTCCACTTATGGAGGGATCCTCCACGGGGGAGGCTGCTTCTGAGCTACCAAACCTTGATGGGAGGCTACTAACTGCTTGTGTGGCCGTGGTCATTGCATTGGGGTACTCTGGCGCCGCCAAGACCATGGCTATGAAGGCTATCGACCCGATCCCATCTGGTCATCGGCCCAAGGGGCCATGCTTGATAATATCGAAGCAGTAGTGGCACATTGGCCAGAGCCGACTTATTCCAGCACGACGAAATAGACAGGTATTATGCACTGCCATATCCATGAGCCGGACGTCACGATACCTAACGAGAGTGGGAGGCTTCGGGATCACTGGAGCCTGGTTCGTATAAGAATACAAAGTGATCTTCCGGCGCCACCTGGATCTGGTAGTATGGTTCCCTCTTATCCCAGAAATGACAAAATACTACCCCATATCGGGGGATGTGGCCTCCAAATGATGGATCAGGAAGATGTAGGCATCATTCAGTCCTGTCCAAGGGTCGGTCGTAGTGGCAATGGGATCAACCCCGCTTGCCTGGACATGCTTATCCTTCCACTTGTAATAATCAGCATCCAAGTATCAGGCTTCGCAAGAGGTGAAAGGAGATGCATCACCTTAGAGTACGCCTACTTTCCCATTAAGGGAGTACTTGAGGCATTGGTGATTTGACGAGGGGACGACCGTGTGTAGGTAGATCCATGGCCTACCCATCAATGCGTTGTACGCGGTGTCCTGGGAGACAACCATGAATTCGGTGCTAGCAACCAGGCCACTGAACTAGGTCTTCACATAGATCTTGCTGACCAGATTCTGCTCCGTCCTTTCATATCCATGGATCCTTAAATCAGAGGGAGTCAGGTCATCCTCAGATAGACGTAGCTTCCGCAGCATCCGCATCAGGATAAGATTGATCCCAGAGCTAGTGTCAACGGGACAGTGGTGAACCTCCACGCCATTGAATTGGCCGGTGATATACAGTGGGTAGATGTGTCCCTGTATGGGGGAGCCTTCGTCTTCTCCTGAGAACGAAATGACGGCCTGACATTTGACATTCTCAACTACTTCAATATGGAAGGATTCCACAGTTAAAACCTCCGTCTCAAACTTGAGGGGGATTCTTAAATCCTTGGTGAGTGCTTCGCGCATATCTGGTGATAGGTGAAGGGTTTCAAGGATGGAGAGCCTTGTTGGGATACCAGCGAGGTACTTCAGAACATCATACTTCCACGTCAGGTGCAAAATTCTGCTTACAGGAGGCCGCTCTACGATAGAAGGCATGGCGGGCCCTACCGGCTGGACCACCGGCTGACTGGTACTGGGGACATCCCCCTTCTCACTAGTCGAAGCTCAGAGGGTAGCTACCGGATGAGGACCGGGCAACTGAGATCGGCCTGTAGTGGGGTGAGGCTGGTCACGATACGGCCTAAGTGGCTCTGCCTAATCTAGTAGCACAAACGGTGGCGGAGGTGGGCCTATCGACACCGAATGAAGAGGCTACGCATGCTGCGTTCTGTCTTGGGCCTGCTTTCTGGTCTTAGTGGCATGCACGGACTAACTAGAAGTTCCAACTGACATTCCCCGATGACTAATATAGTCGCGGTTCCATTGACGTTGGTGTCGGCTGGGGACATTGGGGAGGTTTGTCTGGCTCCCCCCTTATCAGGAGTCATATAAGGATTTACCAACTCGATGGTGTTAACTGAAGCGTACCCCTTACTGTCACATGATGAATCATCCACCACTGGGAGAATTCTAGGAGGGATGCCCATCTCCGGGGTCATGAAGTTGCCGAGAGTGCGAGATGACGATGGAATTTGTGGGGCGCGTTGCTTCTTCTTGCGCCGCCGATGCTTGCTCTTTTGGGAAGAGGCCGACTGAGATGATGAGGAAGGAGTGGTAGCTGCAGCTTCTGAAGGCTCCGACTGATTCAGGCATGCATGAATGATGCCATGGGTGCGAGAGACCGTTTTGCAGGACATCCAGTCGTTATAATTCTCAGACATGTGGTCAGAAACCTGCTGCCACTCGCCTCCGTCATCGCTACTGCTATCTGATCTCACAAAGACACCTGCCACATGTGCTGGGGCTGGGCCCAACATGACTATGTTGTTTTCAATATGGTCTTGGATCCAGTCCTTGAACACATAGCACTACTTGATGGTGTGCCCCAGGATCTGATGATAGGGGCAGTAGTCGGGGTGGTCAGTGAGGTTCACCTCTTCTGGCTTCCGACACTCAGGTAGTCACACAATTCTCTGCTCTAAGGCACTACAGAAGCAGTCGGGGACCTGAACCTCATCGAATGAGTAGGCATGATTCCTTCTATTCGGAAAGGGGGATATGGGAGCCTGAACCTAACGGGGGGCCAGAGGAGCCTACCGAGGGGGAAGAACTTGATTATCTTGCCTAGGTGGTGGCAGAACATTATGCGGAGGCGCCTGCCGATTCTGAGGCCGGCACTGCAGGGCTGGAAATTGTGCTCACGGTGGAGGGCCTCTATAAGGATGCAAAGCTAGATCCACTGGTAGCAACTGTAGCTGCCTGGGGTCTCTATCTGGTCCAGGTGGTGGGATCAGCTCTGGCAGACCTTCTTGCTGGGATTGCAGGAGGCAGCAGGCGCGCCTGGATGGCCTGTTGTAGGGCTTCTTCGAGGCGCCAATCCTTATCCAAGAAGTCTCGGAATCCTCCGGGATAATTCTGAGTGATCAGGGAGGTAACCAGTTCCGTCTTGACATTCCCCACACACATCGTCAGTAATTTCTCCTAAGTCAGAGGCATGTCAAGGGAGTATATAAGCCCCTTCCACCGGGCGATAAAGTCCGCGACTCACTCATCGGGCCTTTCCTTGCACCTGAAGAGGTATGTGATGTTCGTCTTTCGGGTGGTAGAGTTTAACTCGTAAAGGAACTACATGCGAAGGTCTTCCCAGCTAGTCACGGATCCCACAGGGAGATGGCTGTACCAAACAAATGTCGGTCCCTCTAGTGTCTAAACCAAGCAACCGATCTTGGCGGCCTCCTGCTGCGCTGGGGTCCCTAACATAGGCCCACACCTCAAGTTGAAGTGGGCCAGGTGCTGCGGCGGGTCCCCCATCCCGTTGAAGGGATAGAAGGTGGGATTAATGAATCTCGGGGGTGTCGGAATGTCATCCACCCACGTCGGGTATGGCTTTCCATCAGGTGGGACGACCACCTGCCGCATCTCCAATGATTCCAAGTGGGCAATGAGTGCCGCCATTGGATCATCCAGGTGGGGGTACTGGTCCTGATGAGGATCCCTAACCATGAGTTCATTTTTGGGCTCTTCAATTCGGTAACTGAGCTCAACGGCTCATGGAGCGGCTGGTGGAGCGACCCTTGGGGCGGCTGGAGGATCCCGAACAGGGTTCCATGGGTTGTCGTGCTATTCAGGAGGGTTTGGCGAAACATACCACGCCCTCTTTCCATGGGCTCTTTCCTCTGCCCTATTAGCGAATATGTCATGATCAGGGTTCCCTGGGAGAATCTCGTTGAAGGGTAATTGTTCCTGTCCCTTCTGCCACGACCTAGGATCACTGTAGTCGGGTCACTGCTCTGGAATGCGTTCAGCCAGAAGTTCATCGACAAACTTCTTCTGCTCAGTAAGCTGCTGGCGCAGCACGACTTTCTCGGGGTCTTCTTCCGTCTTTTCCACCAAGGTGGATGGGTCGGAGTGCTTGGTAGCTCCAACATTCTCTTTTCCCTTACCGACGTTCCGGTTGAGTACTAATGCTTTGGTGGGTAGAGGGAGAACTAGGAGGTTTCTCGGCTGGTGAGTAATCCATCCCGATGGGTCCAGTGGAAATAAATACTCGAGGGGGAAGTTATGATAAAGAAGTCCCAGCTCGTACAACTCTTCTATCAGATCGGTCATGTTGACCGCCACTCTTCCTGGGGGCATGTCCTCACTACCGCCAAGTGAGTTAGGCTGCGGGCGAATCACACTAAAGAGGAGGGTGGCGTACTTCCCCCAACCACAGATTTGTGCGTGGGGGGTAGCTTCCTCAATAACTTTGTGGAGTACTTGGAAACTCTAAACGCATTTCTCTTGGAGGTCCCTGTGGTGGACAGGTGACTTAGGGTGTCGGATCATAGGGAGTGTGGCCAAGTTAACCAAACGGCATTGTTCGCCGATGTCTTCGAGGTTCTCTTGGATCCCGGGATAAGTCACTCACTAGTGTCCAAGAGGGAGGTGATTCGCCCAGAGGGCTCGGCAGAAACATTCAAACTCCTCCAGGGTGAGAGATTCTGGCATACGAAAACTCGATCCTGTAACCGGCCAAAACTTCTCACAGAAGTGGCATGCTGCGAGGATGGTCCAGAAGCTTCTCAGCTCAGATCCAAAGTCTGGCCCTTGATTTCCCCACTCGGCAACTAAGAGTGGTTGAGAGACTGGTGGCAGAACTGAGGCAGACCGCTGGGATGGCAAGCTGGCTGGGGGAGAATACGGCGAGCGGGCCGATTGGCTGCCGAACCTTGGGACATCCTCTGGAGGTTTCAGCGACCTGGCTGCCATATCAAGATAGGATGGACTGGCGACTGGTGCTCCTAAAGCAACAACGTTTTTTGGGGGTGGGTTACACCCCGACTCTTCCACCATTGACCCCCCAAATAGCTCCGAGGCTGAGGGTGCTTCTAGCGATGATGGAGATGACTGCGCGGTCGGCCCCTGGGGACATGCCAGGGTCTCGTCCTCCTGAATATACCTTCTGAGGGAGACAAGGATCCTATAGATCTCAGATTCCGGGAGCACAAGGCTGATGCGCCTCGTTCCCGCCCTATCCCTTGGCTCGGAGGACTAAGGGGAGGGATCCTGTGCTGAATCGTACTCCGCCTTGGAGTCTGAGAAGCTGACTGGCCTGATTCCTACCCAGACATCCCCAGAATTCCTCTTGCGGTGGCGGCGACCCGCCTTCCTGCCCCTGGGTGGTTCTTCAGGGCAGGGCTGGTTTCCCACATTGGGTAATCCGGCTGTACTAGTGCCGGGGCGGAGATGATTTCCACCCGAGGAGGCCAGGGTGCACGGAGCACCGGGAAAATGGTTGAAAGGGACACGGGGAGGACCTCCGTGCTGAGCATTGGTGAAGTGGGGTTGGCTTCCACCTCTCCGATTTCTGGGGCGAGGAGGACCTTCACCGATTAGCATGGGGACATGGGGAGGATCTCCATGTTTGTGAGTGACCAGACATGCAATGTCTCCATGCTCGCGGTCCACGGCAGGGGGAGTGACCCAATATCTAGTGTAGTGAGCATGGGAGAGACCCCCATATGGGGTGTTGCTGTCATAGGGAAGAACCTCGCCTGGGTTGAATGTGGCATGGGGAAAACCTCCAAGACGAGGTTGTAAGCAGGGAGGGCCCGCACCTTCTGTAGTGGTGGTGCAGAGTGAGCCTTCACACTGGGTGGCATTGCTGCAGATTGGTCTATAGTGGCCATCACCTATGCCGGTGGCCGGGAGAGTCGACCAAACCTACCCGTGGGGCAGATGGGGCATCGATCCGGGCCGGGCGTATATCTAACCCTACTCAAAGTATGCAAGGATTTGGGAATATGAACCAGCAGTGGTTTGGGCCACATTAGTCGCTGACATTGACACCCCACAATGAGCGTCTTCTTCTGCTCGCGCCCGACGTTGGCATCGAGTCAGGTGTACTAGAGCCAACAGTGCATGCACGTGGACTACCAGCTCCTCGGCTTGGGGAACCGGGCGGTGGTGCTGACACGGCCTGGTGGGGGCCCTTGCTGGGAGCCTTTGAAGCGGGACTCCGATAGGGCTGGCCAAGATACCTCCTACTTCGTCGGTGTAGGGAAGGGAGCTATCTAGGTACTCCGGGGACAAGCTACCGAAGCGATTGAATGTTGGGGTGGGGAGCAGCATCTCCCTGCGCGGCCCTCGGGGGCGGCGTGGGCGGTGAGGCACAGCTGCCGCAAGATCTAGGCGGGCCATATCCCTAGTGGGGATGACCCCCTCCTCCTCATACCAATGTACAAGGTCATTGATTACCCTTCACTGGATGATATCTGATGGGGAGAGGGGGAATGGGTTCCCAATAGTCTTGGCGGTCGAAGCCTTCGCGGAAGAGGTAGAACCGCACAGGGCAGATGCGTCAGTATTTCCCCTGCTCCTGTGGCGGTGGGCAGGTAATCGAGCTCCGGATGCAATGACTTGATTCCTAAAGCAGAGAGAGGAACTCATTAATACTGCAAGGAAAAGAAATCAACAACCAAAACCCTAACGTTGTTCTGTATTCCGTGGTTGGCAAGAGGGATCTACACAGACGATGTTTCATAACGGAATGCTCAATGTCCTGACTGTCCCAACTTCTGGAGAGTTTCACGTCAGACCTGTTTGGTGAGACCTGGTACCGGATGACGGGGTCATATGACATGCTAAACCACTGATGCCCCGAACATTACTAGCCTCCATGATGAGGAGAAGTCTTTCACATCGGGTTCACCATTTTTCTATTTCTGATGCTTTCTCCGGGGTGAGTGCGTCTGTCACGTTTCGAGGATGCACAACTGTAGCCCTACATTCCCGCTTTCCAAAGGCGGGCGACATCCACTCCTTATTCTGGGACATCTGCTCCTTGATTGAAATGGGATTATGAGATGTCGGTTCTTCCTTCCGTGGATTCCTCCTTGAAGATCGTCACATAGTCCGGGTCTCCCTCATAGATTTAAAATGTAGTTCGTGAAGCTCTTCCCGACGCCACACCAGTTAATTATGCCGCTTCTGTCAGGAACTTCCAAGGAGTCCGGTCAGGACAGATACCTTCGGTTAGGAGATTAGTCACGTTTTGGCATCTCTGGCATGTCTTGACGCTGATGAATTGGCATTTTTGTCTTCTATCCCTTATCATAGGGCTTCTCGAGGGCACGGAAGCTCGAGGCATCCCACATCAAATGTGGGGAATTTTATGCAATAGGCATATATCTGAGGTTTTCCTCAGATTCCCATGTTTAACACAGGATAGGCCGTAGGTTTAACATTCAATAGAGATGGATTAGACTAATCAGAACACTAGCTAGAGTGGATCAGATTGAAGAACCCCTGGAGGGAACACCAATATTGGGGTTAGCATGTGGGTGGCTTCCTGAATGCTGTGAAGGGGAGTGAAGAGTGAAGTGGCATGATCCCACCGGGATGTGGCAGCCCGAGTAAGAATTAGGATGGACAATGGTTTTGGTCTTGAATCTCATGGAGGTTTTCTACATATCCCAGTGGCAGGGAATCAAAGTCCACGTAGTTTGACGATGTGACGAGACACCTGAAGAGGCGACCCATGAGATCGAATGCATGGATGAGATCTAGAGGAAGTGGAACCCCGGGGGTAGGTCATGAGCTTCTCGAGACATGTAGGATCAAGGGAAAGGTCAGGATGAGACATGGGTGATGGGCTTGAACCTCATGGAGGCTTCCTACGTATCCCCGTGGCAGGGAATCAAAGACCATGTAGTTCAGGTGGCGGATAAAGTTTAACATCCTGTGGGATGGGTATGGGGCTTACACTCTAAGGCAACCCATGGTGTTGGTGAACCGACGTCAATGGGGTTGGAACGACTGGGTGGTGGGATTGAACCTCATGGAGGCTTTCTACGTACCATGCCTTGACATGGAAAAAAGTACCCGTAGTTCGGGTAGAATGCTATTTAACATCATGTGGGATGGGGGGCATTTGAGGCTTATACTCTGAGGCAGCCCAAGGATATGGGGTCGATGAACTGATATGAAGGGACCTTGGGTCCAGATGGATTGGGGCTTACGCTCTGAGGCGGCCCAAGGTGGTAAAGGGGCTTGGCACACCGACACGAAGACGATTGGTGCCACTGGTTTGTCAGGCTTGAACCTCATGGAGGATTCCTACGTACCATGCCTTAAAACAGATCAAATTCACCGTAGTTCAGGATGGATGGGGTTTACGATCTGAGACGGCCCAAGGTGGTGGGGCTTGAACCTCGTGGATGCTTCCTACGTACCGTGCCTTATCACGAATCAAAGTCCCCGTAGTTCGGGATGGATGGGGATTATGCTCTGAGATGACCCAAGGTGGTGGGGCTTGAACCATGTGGAGGCTTCCTATGTACCATGCCTTAGCACGAATAAAAGTACCCGTAGTTCGGGTGTATAGTTTAACGTCATGTGGGACGAGGGCATTTGGGGATTACACTTTGAGGCGGCCCAAGGTGGGTCATGGTCAGTGCTCAATCTAAGCTCACGGGAGTCATTCTTGGTGTGAGAAACAAGAGGCAGTAGAGACCTAATGATCACGTCACAAAGGGTGCATCCGTGGGAAGTGAAAAGGGGCTTACGCGTTGAGCAGCCCACGGTGTCGGGACTTACTCCAGGATGGAGGCCCGAAAGTGACAAAGTGCAGTGGGAGAGGGATTTGGGACTGATGAAAGGAGGGGCCCCATTCCTTATCACTCCCTCCACTGGCTTTGGGACGGAAGAAAGGAGGAGCAGTGGTGATGCCTCCTGGAAGAATGGATAGGGTCTTACACCAAGGTGGATGCCCTTCCCCGCGGACAAACGCCACTCCAAAAAATCACCCTCTGCGAGGGATGACCCCATCCCCATGGAGACGAGTGGGCATGGAGAATGTGCAAGGTGAGGGGACCCTGTGTGCAGGGTACGAGGCCAGGTCATAGTTTAACATCATGTGTTGAGGACGAGGGTGCTTGACAGTTTAACGTCCTGCAGCTCGGACGAGGTGGGTTGGCTCCGTACCCCTAGGACTTACATAATTGGTGCCCTCTGCCCCTTGTGGGAGGTAAGGAATCGACAAGGCCATAGAGAGGGGGTGTCGTGGGGTGAACCATCGAGGGGTCCATGTTAGCGTGGCTATGCAAAGAAGCAATAGCTGTTAGCGTGCCTATGCGAAGAAGTATGAGGCGAAGCAACGCAACTGGAAGGATTATCCAAGGGACCTTGAAGTTACTTCGTACAAGCCTAGAAGTTCATATGGGAAAACCATTTATGATGCGGATGCCCAGGGTGCACAAGTCACCTTTGAATGGCACCCAAAAGGAGGGCATCAGGCGTTCACGCAAGAGGGAACTCGGGGAATACTACGGTAAAGGGCCCTGGGGGATTGCGCGCAGCCCTTGGGGTGTGCGCGAAATAAAGGGGACCGACATGAAAAGACCCCAGGATAGCGTGAAATCAGGGTTGCTTTCACAAAGTGGGGGGGGGGGGGGCTGAGGCTTTGAGTGTGAATCGAAGGGATTGCGCACAAAGGAATGGATTGTGCGTAAAAGAGGGAATTACACACAAAGGAAGGGATTACGCGCAAAATTGGGGAATTGCGCGCAATATGAAGGACCCCAAAGGGGATGGAGTTTAGTCTAAGCCATGGAGATCTCGTGTGAAGGGGGATCCCAAGGAGACCTGGCATGAAAAAGAACCTTACCTGAAGGCCATATTGAGCATGCACGGAATGCCAATTACGCGCATGAGAGGTGGTTTAAATTCTTTAGCCCTGAAAAGGAAGGGCTCCACCTTCTATTTATAGGAACCCAGCGGCGTGAAATTCAGGGGTGCACGAAATATTTTCACGACGGAGGCGGTGGCATGAAATATCAACCGTGTGGGGCACGGGCGTGAAATTATTTCGCGCCGGTACTGGGACTTTTCGTGAATACCGGTACCTTCCGCACAGGAAAACTTTTTTCCTCCACTTCACTCTTTTTTTTGCGCACCACTTATGGGCCCTCCGGACTAGGCCTTCGGGTCCGAAAATGGCTTCGCTTTTTTGTTTCATAACTTTCTCCCGTACTTAAGCGCTTTTCGGCGTCTACAAGCATGGCATACATTTTTACCCAAAATGACCTAAAACTTAGACAAATATGTTGGGTGGAGTATCTATATAATTTTTATTTCAATATTTATTATACACCCAAGAAGGGTAATTTGGTTATAGATGCATTGAGTAGGAAGCTTCCAGTGCAGATAGTTTTAGAATCAACAGATGAGTGGGGCCTAATGATATTGTTTATGGATCTGATTCTAGATGTATAGGAGGATAGAGAGTAGGTGTTCTCGGAATGTGTATAGGTTACACACCCTATCATAAATCAGGTTATGAGTGTGCATGTTTGTGATCCTAAGTTCCAGTATATTAACAATGTATTAAATAGTGGGGAGACCTCAAGTGATTGGTCTCGGTCTTCTAAATGTTCTCTTCTCTTTAAGAAGTGGCTGGTGTTTCCTTTGAGTTTGAGGAAGGAGGTGATGTGTGAGGTGCATCGTTCAAGTTAGGCCCTACATCCCGAGGAAACCAAGATGTTTTATACCTTGAGTGGCTAGTATTGATGGCCTAGGATGAGACATGTAGTTGATGACTTCATTTCTAGATGATTAACTTTCTAGAGGATCAAATAGGATCATCTGAAACCATTCAGGTTATTGCAGCCACATCCCATTATAGTGTGGATGTGGGATGGGATATCTATGTATTTTGTGATTGGAATACCTAATAATCCTTGTGGGAAATATTATATATGAGTGATTTTTGATCATCTAATAAAATCATACCATTTTATTCACATTAGGGTGTCGATGAGGGTAGAAGACCATAGATGATTGTATATTTGGGATGTTTTTTTACTTCATGGAGTTCCATAAGTAATATTTTCATACTGGTATTCCCATTTCACTTCTTGATTTTGGAATGGACCATCCAGACTCTCAAGGATATGTTACAAGCACGTGTGATTGATTTATGATATTCTTGGGAAAGGTAAATTTCATTAGATGAGTTTTATTATAATAATAATTACTAGGACTTGATCTAGATGGACCCTTCTTAGGTATTATATGGATGGATGTTCCAATCCCTATTGTTTAAGGATGAGGTGGGTGAGCATTCCTTGGTTTTACCGAGTATCGTCCAGGTGATGATTTAGATAGTTTGGCTAATTCAAAAATGCTAAGAAATAAATAAGAGTCACTAAAAGTTATATTTTAACCATTATTATCACTTTCTTGAGTTTTAGGTTGGTGATCAAGTGTTATTATGAGTATCAGTTTGACTAAGACATTGTCTCTTAGGAAATTAGGGGAAATTGGCACTATGTTATGTCATACCATTTCATGTTATGGAGAATATTGGGAAGGTAGCCTATTAGTTAGAGTTTCCACCATTACTGACCTTGATCCATGATGTATTCCATGTTTCCCAATTAAGTAGATACCATATGGACCCATCTCATGTGTTATAGTAGGAATATTTTTAACTTGAGCCTGATACCACCAATATGGAGCATCCAGTTCATATCATGGATTATCAAAACAAGGTGATCTATGGTAAATCAACCCCATTGGTCCATTTTCTATGGTAGTGTAGTGGTGATATCCATGAGACATGAGATAATGAGGATATAGTGAGGGAGATAAGATATCACATGTTTTCTTTTTTATGACTCTTAAGAAATTTTGGGTGTATAAAGTGGCATGTTGAGTAGTTTTTGACACCCATCGGGTCATTAGTACATAAAATTTTAATATTTATTATCATTTTAGTTTAGAATTGGAGTTCATAAGAGATAGGGGGAGGTATGGATCAATGTGCACAGTTAGTGAATGGTTTTTCTAACCATGCAACTAATAGTGAGAGGGGTCTTCTAGAGGAGATAGTGGGGTTTTTCTTATTTTGGGCATGGTTTTCCAAATAATGAAACACCCAAGGGAAGCTACATGAACTCCTTTTTCGGGGCAGTAGAACCCACATGGTTGGCACACAATTTTCCTAACCATTCTTCCAAAACCTATGTCCTCTCTAGGTCACTTAAAAAATTAGTATTATACCATTTTCCCCTATCAATTTTTATAATATTTTAGACCTATATTCTTGCTCCCTTAATGTGAATCCCATTATCCTTGGTATTGAAGATTCTAATCTACTTTAATGGTTGATTCTCCTTGTTATATCAGAGTTCTGGATTGAGTTAAATGAATATATTCTCAGTTTCTCATTATTTTCCTCCTTCTTACCATTATCCTTCCATTTTCATAAAGATGGGTAACCCTAGAAGGGGTGTTAACTGAGTCTAGGGAGTGTAATAGGGAAAATGGTTGGATTTATTGTGGATTAGGTGTGTGAGTCCTTAATATACATTTTGAGTGGTTTTCATTGAAGGTGATGAGGTTATAAGTGGATTTGAGGTAGGTGTATATATTTAAGGGTGTTTTACATGGTTTGCCTTTAAATTATGAATAAACTTTGGTTTGTGTTATTTAAATTTCCATTCAAAAGATTTATGGTTTATGTTGATCCCATGCATGATGTGATTTATGGTTTGGTTAAGAAATTTAGGGGTTTAAAGAGGGGTTTTTCCAAATAGGGGTGGCATTTGTGCACACCAAGTGTTTGATAAAATGGATCAAAGGGGGTTTTAGGTTTAAATGGATTTCTAAAGTGGTTTTAGAAATGGTTTTAACTTATGGGAGGGTGCTTTATAAAATAGAATGTTTATTTGTGATATTGTAATGTGTAATGAATTTTTATTACATGTCATTTTTTTTATGATTATGTTAGCATGAAGTAGTAAATGGGTTATACAGGGTGTGAGTGAAGGGTTGTCTAAGGGATCGTGAGAGCCTTCGAGGAGGAAGACCGTGTGAGATTCTATTTGGTTTCCAAGGGACTATGAGAGCCTTGGGATATGAAGACTATGAGATCTTCCATTATTTTGTTGAGAGACTATGATTACGCTTAAAATTTGGGCCTAGGTAAGACCATGAGATCTTCCACTTTTTTTAGCCAGGTAGGAAAATCTGTTTAGACTCACTCACATTAGACCCTTATGGTTGATCCCTAGGTGCACTTACCCATACCGGGTTGATTTGTATGCTTTTTGAATTTTATTAGTTCCATGTATTATGTAATGAGATATGTTATGCCCATATTCAATTATTGATTATATGATGATGTTTATTCTCACCTTTATTATGTTTTATTGGATATATATAGAATTTGGTGCTATTTTTCCTTGTCTATATATTTAATCCATGTTAATAATTTTTTTTGTAAAGCATGTTTTTTTTAAATGGAATACCAAATGGATTTAAAAAAGATTGTTTGAAATTGAATTATTTTCAATGTGGTTTATTTTTGAAAAGTGATTTCAAACTAGTTTATTGGTTTACATGGGTAAAAACATTAAATAAATTCATGGTGTCATCCTACTATATGATGTTTCTCACATCCATCATATAACTTTAGGTGTTTATAGATTTTATTTTGCAGGACATAGGTAAAATCAAGGGCTCCATATACCTCACCAGATCTTATTTAGAGGATACATGGTCTCATGGAATTTGATTATGTGGAGTCATTTTGAGAGTTTTCACCCATTGGGATGTATTTATAGGCCTTATTTGGGTCTTTTTTCCATTAATTTTAGTTTTGGATTTTCACTTGAGATACAATGAACACACACACACACCCACACACACACACACACACACACACATATATATATATGTATATATATATTCCTGGTGGTGGTGTGCTTGTATATGATGTTTATTTTAGTTTATGGTATCTTCCTTCATATGTTACATTTATATGGATATATGTTTATTCTTATATTGTTGAATCTGATGATATTGGTGTGGCCCTCTTATTTTATAGATGAGTCATGCTAGTTTCCCATGAGTGAAACTGTTCCCAAGAGACTGTTGGTTATTCATGGTTCTTGTCACTGGACCATGGAAATAAGAAACTCACCATGGGCCATGTGACAGACTGGCTCATGTAATGGGTGAGGTCGAATCTAGTTAGTTTGTTACAGGATACAATAATAAATAATACATGATTTAATTGAAGGAAGATATGCTTTAAAATAATAGAAATTTATGTAACATGTGGATTTAGAGGTATTATAATGATTATTTGGTATTAGTCCTAAAAAAAATCTTGAAAAAAGGTATCAGGTCCTATTCTAACTCAACAAGTGATATAAAGTAACTAATTTGTTTCTCAAAATAGAATTTGGAAGTTTCATGCTAAAATGAATTTTATTAATGAATATAGAACATTATAAAGAGTATCTTGATTTAGAATAAAATATGGTATGGAATACATAATCAAAACAACCAAGGGTATCATGCTAAATCTAGATTATAATAAGTGATATTAGGCCATGAATTTAGTCGAATCAGACCACTAAGAGGTGCAAGGATGATTTAAAGAAGGAAGCAGTTACAAAAATAATTTTTCATAATTATTTTCCCATATATACTGATGAGTGGTATCAAATTTTCGTGTTTACAAGATAAAAATAAGTTATTGAATAGGAGATATGATTACCAATAAGTTGTTCCCATTATTTAAATAACTATCAAATATATAATTTTGAAATTTAAAAGGAGTTTATGATAAGAATTTAATGGCTACAAAGCCTCATATGAAAGTGAATATCCCTATGAATAATGGAATACCATGAAGGTAACATGAAATTACTTGTTAATTATAAATATCTAGTTTCAAATGAATAAAAAATTGTACTTATCAAACACTCAGTACTTAATTATTTTTTTTACTGATGGTTTGATTTAAGTGTAATTAACATCTGATGAAGTGTTGAAAAAATAAAATGCTCAAACTGATTTGATATTTGTGAAACAGTGAGTAATATGGATAGATTTGAGGTTGTTGAATTAAACTATTATTTCCTACACTGATCTCTAACTTAATAGGATTTGAAGATTTTTCAATGACTTAAATTCCATGTGGTTTAATTCACTCACTAATATCATTGATTTAAATACAGCTAAAGTAGATAAATTGGATTAAAGCTAGAAAATTAGAAAAACTAGAATGATGTTTATTCAATAATTGGTATCATATAGTGTAATAAAGGACGATGTAAAAATTTAGAAATCCTTCCCATATTATAGTGTCAACAGGTGGTAAAAAGGACTAAAAGGTCAATCTACAAGTGTATAGAGTGAAATAAAGAAGTAGTGATTCTTAAGAAACACTATGTTTTTTGAGGTGAAATCTTAAATGGTTAAAAAAACCAAGCTATTTATAGTTATCAAATTGTGATGAATGGGATGAAGGAGAGTTACATGAAAAAGGGGGCGAACAATGTCTCTTTATCTAGAGGTGGTGGAAAATCATTTTCCCCAACATATTGTTGAAACTATTTGAAATTTTTGTGCACCGAAAATATTTAAAAAGGTAGAGTAAATATGATGGAATAACCCCCATAAAATTTATAAATGAATGGGGATTAAAATATGACGAGGAAATCCACTTATAATATATTGAAATAGGGGGAGTATGTTTAATGGTATTTCCCCTATACATCTCAAAAATAAATAAGGGAGGGGGTAAATTTAAATGAAAACATGGATGGAGTTGACCCTTTGTATTTAATTTATAAAGGGGTAGAAAGAAGTCACCTTAAATCCATAAATAGTTTTTGGATATCATTCTAGATTGAAGAAATTGGATTTAATATAACATTTTTAACAAAATCCAAAAGGGGATATTGTTGAAAAGCAAAGGTTAGTTGTTGGATTTTTTGATAATATATATTTAATTAGTGGAATACATAGTAGTTTTTTTTTTGTTTTTTTTATAATAAAGTGGAATGAATATTTAATGAAAACTTGTTTAGTCTTGTGAATCACATTTCTTAAAGTCTGGAAGAATTTTGGGAGTTTTTTAGGAATATTTTTGGAAAAGTAGTTTTTTAAAATCTTTTATGATTTTTTATATGTCCTAGGTAATGTAAGAATCATCTTAAAAAAAGGAAATAATCACATATGAGTCATTTATATAAGGTTTTTTGATGTAAGAATGGATTAACATCAAGAAAATTGATGTAAGGATCACCATATGGTGAAGTAAAATTCACCCCCATGATGTAATAGTTGTGAATTATAGAGATAATAATTTAGAAAAAGAATCATAGGGAATCAATGTAATATTTTTCAACATAAGGATCATTCCCTTGGTAAAATACAACCTTACAGAAACATCTTGGTGATTGATGTATGGGTGCTTGATGTAGGGGTGATCAATATAAGGATTATTGATTTAAGAGTTTCCAATATCTGGGAAATAATAATAAGAGTCATTCCATTTGAATTTTTTGGATGATACGTAAGAGTGGTTACATAAAAGTAAGGATGGTTTGATAGAATGTTTATTTAGGTATCCACGTAGAAGTGAACCAATGTCAGTACAATGTGAAATATGAGTAATCAATAACATAAGAGTGACTCCCTTTGTGGATTTTTTTCAAAAAAAGTTCATGGGGATCATTTGGTACTCCATAAATATAACTAGGGGGAATTCATATGAATGATAATAGTTTTTGTATGGATGGATAAAATTTATAAATATATGGATGATCATTTTAAGGATCATTTCCTTAGTGAAGATTATTGGAAGTTCATGTAAAATCCATGTATACAATGCATGTTGAATACATGAATATGATGCATGTAAACCTAAGTGATTTCACACTACCAAATTATCTCAAAATTAGGGCCAACACATTCAATTTTATTTCCCAATACCTATGATGAAAATGTTTCCCTTTCAAACTATTAAAAAAACTACAAAAAATCAGAAAATCCTTATCCCATAAACAAATGATAAATTAAAATAACACTAGAGGAATTCGATTGAAGCTAGTGGGAAAACCCTAATCAAATAAATAAATGATTCAATTTAGATCAATAAATATTTTCAAAATGTCTGATCCAAAATTGAAATGTTGCGGCAAAAAAATAGAGGGATTTAAAGAGAACCTTTATGATTTGATTTATGATATAGCTTAACAAGGTTAACGCTAAGCGGTTTACATTGAGATATCTGTCACTATCTGAAACACCTCATGATTTTAAATTGAAGTAATGGTAATGGTGAGGAAGATGGTCGTATAACTGATTTATGTGACTACAGTAAAGAAGGCATAAATTGAGTGGGTGCAACAAGTGGTGCGGTTGGAGGTACAAGCATGGAATGAGTTTTCATGTGTGAAGTGGGTGTGGGGGAGAAGGTGCTAGATGAGTTAGGGAAGATGTAGATTGTAACACCTTGCCCCTTGTCATTGTCTTGAGAAGGTGGAATGAAATTACAAGACCTTAAAAGACATCCCCAAGGAACCAATGGCTGAAAATAAATGCCAAGGGCTTCAATACAATTGGGGGATGATTTTCCTTTTATGAAATAAGACAAACCAAACAAATATGTCATTAAAAAATAACTACTACATGATTCATGATAATAATGTAAAAAACTAAAAGTAATTCCATTGATATAAAAACCAAAATATAACAGAGTACCATAGTGGAAGGAAACTAAACAATAAATATATAGTAGAAAAAAACCCAACAAAACTCAAAGACTCCAACGACATCACTCCAAAGATCCAACCATGCTCTATGCTCCAACTCCACAATACATCTAAAGTATCATGATGCACCACTAAATAAGTGTGATATTTACCTTTTCCTATTTTCTAATAAACAATATCTAAAAAAACACCACAATTCCAAATAAGGGGTGAGTAATGAAACTTAGAAGGCTTTCTCCAAATGGATTCCCTACTCACGCCACTAGGATAGAATAAGTTAGCACATTTATATAATTTTTTTACGAAAACCATTTTAAATATCTGAACAATCTATAACAAATCCAAATAGTTTCATACCAAAAAAATTTCCAAGGAAAGAAAAAAATACTTTAAACCATTTCACATTCCTTTTTGGCATACCCATTCCATGATTTCCAAACATGCTCATACATGAATGATTCATTGAAATTTACATACTCATGATTGGTTTCTCATACATCCACTAAGTCATCACTAAGTGGCAGATCTCCTTGTGTCCTAATGACACACACCCCTTATCTAGGGTCATGTCCCGTTGTACCCCAATGGTACATACCCCTTATTTAGGGTCACATCAAAAGTACGAAATCACAAAAACCCATGTATTAAAAAACCATATCAAATTAATAATTCCAAACCATTTCAATAATTTTTTTTATTGAAATATTTTCAAACAAACCATTTTCATAAATCCAACAAAGACATATTTTAAAATCAATATTTTAAAATCAAGAAAAAAAATCAGTTTGCACAACTAATTTCCAAAAATCCAAAAATCCAAAAACCATCACAAAATAAGGTTTCTACCATGATTTAAACATCAATTTTATATATAATTTCAATAAATTTAAAAAATTTGAAACTAATACTTAAAGTTATAATAAGAGGAGTTGAGAGTGAATCCACCTACCTTGGGAATTATGGTGAAAATGAAGAATGGCACAAAAATGCCAAAAAAATATACGGAATCTCCAAAAACCCAGCTTAGATCTCTTCCCAAAGGGATTCAAGATTCACCACACTAATAAATGTTGTCGGATCGCTTCCAAATATATTGGGAAAGATTCCAAAACCTTTGGGAGGATGAATTTTCGAGTTAGGGATGAAATGGAGAAAAAAGAGTTGTTAAAAATTAATCCCAACCTAGATCCAATTTTTTAGGACCTAGTTTTTAAACCATGCATGGTTAGTCACACAGTTAAGAAAACCACGTGCTAACCATGCACCAGCCTCCACCCTAAGGAGAACCTCACACGATTTTTCTACATGGTCAGGCAAACCGTGTTCCAAACATGAAAAATCCTGCTATTCAACTTTGCACAATTTCTCCAGGGTGTCCGCACGATTTGGAAAAATAGTGTGCCTATCTATGTTTCTTCTCCTTAGCCCCTATCTCATTGTGAACGGTTTCTTATAGGAGTTTCATGATTTCCAAAATCTGTTCTCAAACTATACAACTTTTGAAGATCCCCCAAAACATTCCAAAAGTATTTGAAACCCTCCCAAACTTCACCCAAATGATTTAGATACTTAAAAACCATAAATAAATGGTTACATACTTGAAATTGGGGGTGATACATTCTCCCCACCACTGGAATTTCCATATACAAAAATTAGAAAAACATTTCTATCCCAAAAGATTTCAATCCATTGATTGACCATTTCCTTATCCCATTCCCAAGTCTCTTCCTGAATCTGACCATGTTTCCACAATACCCGCACTAGACTGATTCTTTTTTCATGCAAGACTTTTTATTTACCATCCACAATCCATACTGGCATATGAACCAATGAATAAATTTGATATAGGTCAATGTGATCACATAAAATCACATAGTTAGGATCAGGATGATACCTTTTCAGCTGAGATACATGAAACACATTATGCACAACACTAAACCATGGTGGAAATTCCAACCGATATGACACATCACAAACCTGTTAAATTATCTCAAAAGGGACCATGTATCGAGGAGATACATTTTCATTATTTCCAAAATGACATGTCTAAGCCTTAGAGAGATTATATAAAACACATGACCACTAACCCCAAATGATAATGGAAGTATAGAATGATCTGCATACGATTTATGTTGACTCTGATCCGTCTCCATCTGTTTCCAGATCAACTGAATCTTATTCATTATTTCTTGGATAAGGATCAGCCTAACCAGAGAAGTCTCACTTATTTCTACCCAAAAATTGGAGAATGATAAGGACACAAATATAATGATTCAAAAGGATCCATATGTATTGAGACTTGATAACTATTGTTGTATGAGAACTCCACTAATGGTACATGTTCTTCCCATGAGCTACCAAAATTCATTATACAATCCCACACCATGTCTTCAGATATTTGTATCATCTATTTGGATTGTCCATCAATATTAGGATGATACACCATACTCATAGTCAACTGAGTCCCAAGGTCCTTCTATAAGGATTTACAGAAATGAGACATAAACACTACCACAAAACTGGGCAAGGCAGGCGCCTGCCTTTATCAGCGCTAATGAAAAAGCCCTGATAAAGGGGTAGGACTTTATCAGCGCTAAA
Source organism: Viscum album (assembly GCA_963277665.1). Classification (NCBI taxonomy): domain Eukaryota; kingdom Viridiplantae; phylum Streptophyta; class Magnoliopsida; order Santalales; family Viscaceae; genus Viscum; species Viscum album. Next base: position 684,356,733 of record OY728156.1, on the reverse strand, counting down.
AAAGTGCTGATAAATGTACCCTTTATCAACTCTAAAAAAAGCGATGATAAAGGTGTAACCTTTATCGACATTTTTTAGCACTGATAAAGGGTACATTTATCAGTGCTTTAAATATCCCTTTATCAGTGCTTTTCTTAGTGCTGATAAAGGTTACATTTATCAGATCTTTTCTTAGTGTTGATAATGTTTATTGTATACATTAAATAAAAAATACATGTTATAACTATATATATATATAATTAAATAATTATAAGATTAATAATAAATATATTTATTAGATTTAAAATATTTATTATATTTATTAATTCATTATATTTATTAGATTTATTAATTCATTATATTTAATATATATTTATTATATTTGTTTATATTTAAGGTATTTTTTTATTTATAAATATATAATACTTTTTAATATATATGTATAAAGTATATAAGATTTGTTTTATTAATTCATTATATTTAATATATATTTATTAGATTTATTAATTCTTTATATTCAATGAATTGGGGTCAATGAATATATCATGCGTATATATACGTACATGAATAATGTTCATTTATAGATTATAATTACATATCACGTTGATGTGTTATTGATTTATAATTCATTATGTTACCCATATAATATATATGTTCTAAAAAATGTACACTTATAATTAAAATTACATTATATTTAAAAAATATATATATTTTATTATATTTTCAATGATATATATATAAATATACATTTCAAATAATTTTATAAGTATAAATAAAGATATATTTATTTAGAGTTATAATTATTAATAAATAAATATATATTTATCATAAATATAATTTTAAATAAATATATAATAATATAAACAAATTATTAAATTTATACATTTATCAGCGCTTTTATTAGCACTGATAAAGTATGTCTTTATCAGCGCTACAAAAGCACTGATTAAGAGGGTCTTTATCAGCGCTAAAATGAAAAGCGCTGATAAAGTCACCCTTTATCAGTGCTACAAAAGTGATGATAAAGAGGGTATTTATCAGCGCTAAAATGAAAATCACTGATAAAGTCACCCTTTATCAGCGCTATAAAAGCCTCGATAAAGTCCAACCTTTATCAGCACTGAAAAAGCACTGATAAAGGGGGTCTTTATCAGCACTTTTCATTTTAGTGCTGATAAAGATCCCCTTTATCAGCGCTTTTTACTAGTGCTGATAAAGTTCCACATGGGATTTATAAAATCCACTGGGTCCTCCTCCTCCTCCTCACACCCTGTCAAGCTTTCGTGGAAGCCCTACTCTGCGCTGCTGCCTCCTCTCCGCCGCTGCCTCCTCTTCACTATGGCCGCCACCTCCTGCTGCTCCTCCTCATTCGTGGCTGCTGCCTCCTCCTCCTCCTCCGGAACCTACTTCTCCTCCTCCTCCTCCTCCTCCATCATGGCTTCTCCTCCACCTCGTCCTCCTCCTCGTCCTCATCCTCCTCCGTCTACTTCGCTGCCTCCACTGCCTCCGCTACCTCCGCTACCTCCGTACTGCCTCCATGTTGCCTCCACCCTGCCTCCGCGCTACCTCCACGCTGCCTCCACTACCTCCACTGCCTCTGTTGCCTCCGCTGTCGACGTCTCCACCTCCTCCGACACCGGGTCCTCCTCCTTAAGGTGAGTAAAATTAAATTTTCAATGAAATTGGGTGTTTAGGGTAATGTCTAATTTAATCTATTTATCCTTGACATCAGTTCACTAATCTAACATATGGTCAACCATAAATCGATAAATAACACCCCCTTGATAGATTCTGTGATTTATAATGAATGGGGAAGAATTGAGCCTTATTACCATATGGGGAAATTATTTTTTCAATGAGGTTGGTGTTGCCTTTAATATCATGCTATATATTACATTTTTTATGTATTTATGTGTGTGTTTAAGAAGGATCATCTTAGGGTGACCTAAATTGTGGATTATGGGATTATAATTTTTGAACAATATTAGGAAGAGTTAGATATAACATGAATATATATTCTTCTCTATATTTGATACTTTTATTATCCTATGGTTAATATTTCATCAAGGGTTGTGGGAAATAAATAGGTGTTTAAAAACTCAAATAGGTACTTATTCCTAGAAGAAATTATGATTATCCAAATATTTATTCTATTAAGAAATTATAAGGTTTCTCAAATGATTATTAAATTCAATAATTGATTATATGTTTGAGTTTTTCTTGCATGTTCTTGAGAAAAAAGTTTAAATGATGATTGAAAGGTTTCATATTACGTCGAGTGGTGTATTTCCTCCATATCTTATTATAAATTCTATAAGAGGTCCACTTGAGCAATTTGGTTGGTTAATGATAAAAGATAGTTCTTCCTCATGGGTTTTATTAATGTATGAGTAAAAGTATATGTTTCAAGAGATATAGGATCCATTTAGAGGTAAATCCTATAATCCAAAAGGGATAGGACTTAAGTGAATGACTTATATAGGTCAGTTGATGGTCCATTGGGATATTTAAGTGCCCTTGATGGTTTGGGGTAATTAATGAGTTTTGTGGTTTGAAGAAGCCCCTCAATAAGTGAATTGAAAAGGGTGATATGCAATTTGATCTTATTAAAGTCCTGATCATAGTAGAACTTTTATTACACTAAGAGTAGGAGTATTCCCACCATCCATTCTACAATTTGGTATGGTGAGTAGATGAAGTAAAAATTGGGAACATATTATTACTAACTTCAAAATGAAATCTAGTCATGGGTTTTAGATGTATTTTACCAATATATTTATTGAAAACATTATCATATATGAATTAGCGGATCATTAAAGGTGAGAAAATATGAAAAATTTATGTTTTTTGTGGATAATAAGTGTCCCAAAACAAGGAGGACGTGATTACACTTTTATGGGAGTGTTCCAAATGACGATGTTCACTCTAGTGTAAGATATCACACTATAGTAGGGCTGGTGTAACTACGAAGGGTTTGAGATGTAGGAGAGACATATTGTTATATGAAACATTTTACTATAATGGATGTCTCTAAGGGAATATGAAAAGATAATTTCATTGGGATACCTAGCTCATGAAAATAAATGTTGCACTGGTTTGGGGGTCCAATGGTATCAGTATGTAATGAAAAGGCTCACGCTATAATAGTGTTATTTCATACTATAGTATATTGTTCATTAGTAATTAGTGTATCATTGTTTAAAGGGACGTTTCCGACCATGCCACAACTATAAGGGTCACACCATGAATGGTATTCTATAGATATTGGTATGTTTGGGTCACAAACTAGATCCATGGTTCCTAATGTTGTGGTGTGATAGGAGACAATAAAGGATCCATGGTGACTGAGGTGTCTAGATTTTAGGTGTCTAGATAAGATCAATGGTCCTAAAGTTATGGGTTTTTAGATTCCTAAATAGGATCCATGGTTCATGTGTATCAGTTTCTTATAAGCCCATATGAGATGCATAGTTCCCAAGGTTTGGGTATGTTTGGGTTTCAGAAAATATCTGTGATGTATGTGGTATGGTTTTATTAGGAGATAAGATTGTTTTTTGGAACCCATGGTTTAATATATTGATTCTCACTGAATATAGTGTTATTTGTTTTTTGTTTTATTAGTTACCATACAAAAATATTACTTTATTTACTTTATAATGTGTGTTGTTTATTTATTTGCGTTCATATAGATAAACCTAGTATATTATGATTTATATTAGGTTCCCCATTATTGGTGTCCTACTAATATTTTATCATTCAACCTATACAAGATCATTAGTGTATGTATGGACCTTATATAAGATTAATGATTCTTACCACATATTATAAGTGATCATACAAGAGTAGGTTGATGGTATTATGTATAAAATGCCTAGGTGGGCCTTGGATACCCTATGCTAAGTCATCCAGACTATTACCATGACCCTCACTTATTTCATATCTCCCCTTGGATATCTCTTAATCCAATTATAAGGAGGAAATACTCTTTGTCACACTTCACCAATCCCTATATGGAATATCCTACTCATCACACACACCATGACTCTTATATATCCTTAATAGGGTGTTCCCCATCATACGTGATATATAAAACTATATTATCCATCTTCTTTAGGCATAAGACTCTAATACCTACTCAAATAGCCTTAGAAAACATAACTAGGCTATACAAATCTCATACCAAACCCAATCCTCTCATAAACACAACTAGAAACCTCACCTCCATGGAGACATAATCCTTGGATGATCACAAAATCACAAACATTCAATAGAACCCTCACTCTATCTCTTGGTGGATCACAAACACCCTATTTATTTACCTAGGTTGCTCCTGATTTCTATCCCTTTCACTGGAACACATATACTCATGCATGAATGCACAATCATGCATAAATTGGAACATGGTTTTGTATTATAGGGTCTACCTACCTCAAAAAATGGAGTAACCCCCTCACCAAGATCAACTCATCCTCAACCAAGACTATACATTCCTTATCTAATCTTGTACCAATGGTTGAGACCCAATATCAAGGAACAATTCCCAAATAATTAATTATAGAAACTTATAATTAATTATTCATTTTAATATAATTAGGAATAATCTTTTAAAAACTCACTAGGAAACACAAAACCACCTAAACCACACAAAACATGGTGCGTTCATCATACGAGGATAACCTCTAGCCAATACAAACAAAATCTACATCATCTGAATTGATTTGAAGATGATATAGTGAAATCATCACACAAATCCTAGTTAAAATCATCCCAAATCATAGGGAAATAAAGTATAATAGTAATGGAGGAAGTATGAGGTAAGAACTCACTAACACACTATAAAAAACTCCCAAGAACCACCCCTCATCAGGGGGGATCGAAGAGAGGAAGAGAATGGATGAATCCCAAGAACCACCCAAGATTTTCTATTAATGAGAACGCCCCCACCATTTTTGAAGTATCTAGTTTTTTATCTAAATTATACTCATATTCCTTCTCCCCTAACCTATATACCCATCCTTTTGATTTCAAATAGGATGAATATAAATAAAGAATGGATGAATGCCAATCGGTTGACAAAAGAGTATGAAGAAGGCGTGAAAGAGTTTATCAAGTTTACAAAAAAATCATGCATATGACCCTTATCAAATCATTTTTCCGTGTTTAAACTGTTGTTATTCAAAACAAATTAGTCCAGAGGAGTTGGAAGAACACTTGATCTATCATGGAATAGATCAGAGTTATACATGTTTTAATAAACACGGGAAACAACGAAAGTAGGTAGTGGCTAGGATAACACTGCATTTTATGGATCATTTGATATAATTACAAGTATGAACAATGAAGATGACCATATGGAGGATGTGATTAAATATGTGAATGATGATGAAGATCGTATTGAGAAAATGACAAGGACCATCAAATATGAACTTCGTTATTGCCCAAAATTTGTTTGAGAAGTTAAAAAGTTGTGCAAAGCTGCCATTGTATGCCGGTTTCACTAAATATACAGCACTGTCAGCCATAATGAAGCTGTATAATTTGAAAGCAGAAAATGGGTGGAGTGACACCAGTTTTATGGAACTAATTTCTCTCCTGAATGACATGCTCCCAGAAGATAATGAGCTCCCAATCCGAACATACGATACCAAAAGAATGCTACGCTCAATGGGTATGATCTCTGAAAGAATACACACCTACCTGAATGACTATATACTATTTTGTGAGGACCAAAAATCACTTAAAGAATGCCCAAAGTGTGGTGATTCTTGATACAAGAAAGATGAATCCAATCCTACTAAAGTTTTATGGTACTTTCCAATCATTCCAAGGTTTAGGAACCTATATGGAAGTGAGGATACTGCAAGACAATTGACATGACATGCAAATAAAAGAATTAAAGATGGGATACTACATCACCTGGAAGACTGTCCTTAGTGGAAGAGAATTGATCATGAGTATCCTGAATTTGGAAACGATTAAAGAAACCTTCATCCTGCGTTATCTACAGATGGAGTGAATCTTTTTGGTTTTCAAAGCAACAGTCACAGTACATGGCTGGTTATGTTGGTAAATTATAAATTACCACCGTGGTTATGTATGAAATGAAAATACATCATGTTATCTATGCTTATATCAGGACCAAAACAACCGGGTAATTATATTGATGTTTATTCAGCTCTATTGATCGAAGATTTTAAATTATTATGGGATTCAGGTGTTACATTGTATAAGGCTTACAAAGAGGAAGATTTCACTTTGAGAGCCATATTGTATGAGACGATAAATTAATTCCCTAATTATGGAAATTTTTCAGGATATGGAATTAAAGGAACTCAAGGGTTTCCTGTTTTCGAACAAGGTACACAATCAATTAGGTTGAAACATTAATAAAAAACCATGTTTCTAGGACATCACAGATTTCTACCCCGACGACATAAGTACCGATCTTGGATGACATCATTCGATGGAAGTTCAGAAGAACGTACAACACCATCTCCACTAAAAGGTGACCAATTGTTTAAGAAAGTTAAAAATGTGGACACTAATTTTGGTAAACCGGCTTCGAAAAAATGTAAAAAAATCAGTTGGAAAAAGAGATTAGTTTTTTTTGAATTACCATACTAGAATTGTTTGTATGTCAGACATTTTCTTGATGTTATTCATGTAGAAAAAAATGTATTTGATAGTGTCACCAGCACGTTGCTCAATACACCTAGAAAAACAAAATATGGAATTAATGTTAGGTTGAACATGGTTGAGATGGGAATACGAGAAGAGTTGGCACTAATGAAGGGTGAAAAATGAACATTTATTCCTCCTGCTGCTTACACTATTTCCAGGAAGGAGAGATATCAGTTTTGCAACTTCTTTAATGACGTAAAGGTTCTAGAGGGGTATTCGTCAAATATCAGAAACCTCGTTTCAATGAGCTATTTGAAGTTAAAAGGTCTAAAATCACATGACTTCCATGTTTTGATGCAAGATCTCATCCCTATTGATTTACATTTAATTTTTCCCAAGAATGTTTACCATACATTAATGAAACTGTGTTTCTTCTTCAAAGCTATATGCAGCAAAGTTATAAACCTGGTGAAATTTCCAACTATGGAAAGAGAAATTGCCTTCATATTATGTGAATTAGAAATGTTCTTACCACCTTCATTTTTTGATATGATGGTTCATTTGATGGTCCACTTGGTGAGAGAGATTAAACTATGTGGTCATGTACATTACAGATGGATGTACCCCATTGGAAGGTATATGAATATTTTGAAAGGGTATGTCAAAAATTGAAGTCGGCCAGAGGGTTGTATTGCAGAGCGATATATTTTTGAGGAAGCCGTTGAATTCTGTACCGAATACCTATCTGGTGTGGAAAGCATTGACCTACCGAAATCTCATCACACTGGGCAGCTTGAGGGTGAAGGAATTTCTGGAAGATAGGTTTTCACAATCAATATTACAGATCAGGAGCAGGCCCACCTTTATGTTTTGCATAAACATTTTGATGTTGACCCATATGTTGAAACCCACAAAGAAATTATTAGGCATTTGAATCCATCAAGGGATGGAAAATGGATATCAGATACACATAATCGATAGTTTATAGGATGGTTTTGGGACCATATTTTTAAGAAGTTAGATGAAAATCCAGAGTCAATTTCAGACCGAATTTCATGGCTAGCCGGAGGACCAAGTGTGTATGTATTATCTTACAATGATTATGTAGTTAATGGTTATACATTTTATACTAATGAACATGATGAAGATAGTACCATGCAGAATAGTGTGGTTACACTTGTGGCTAAAGCGATGCATGTTTCTGGTGCTAAGGACAAAAATCCAATTTATGTGAATATGTCATACTTTGGCATCATCAAACAAATATGGGAGTTAGATTATATAGAATTCCAAGTTATGATTTTTCAATGCATGTGGGTTGATAACATAAGTGCTGTTAAAATAGATGAATTGGGATTCGTGAAAGTTGATTTTAGTAAGGAAGGGGAGAAAGATGAACCATTTATAATAGCATCACAGGCAGTACAAGTATTTTATGTTCCAGATCCCGCAAAATGAAACTGGTCAATTGTTCTGTTATCGATCAAAACAACTGAAGGGTCAGATGAAAATTCAACAGAGGATGACCCTTTCATTGGGACTTCACAATAATTTCATAGTGGTACTAATGTAGACTAAATTTTTTATGTTAGAGGAGACCACAATGAAGGGATATGGATAGTCGATAAAGGGGTCAAATCCCTCCAGCCTTTAAAAAAAAGAGAGTTCAATAATCAGGTTGTTTTTTTATTGCAATATAGATTATGTTACATTATGTTAATATCTATTTTCTATTGCTTTTAAGTGATCTAAATTAAATGTTAAACCACTTCTGCAGATAATGACTTCTGCACCTGCTGATGCACCCAATCCCGAGACACAACAGGTTTCTCAACCTGTTGCAGCTGGTCCCATTGCTGAGGTACAACAGGTCTCTCAACCTGTTGCAGCTGGTCCTACTGCTGAGGTATAACAGGTTTCTCAACCTGTTGCTACTGGTCCCACTACTGAGGTAGAATAGGTTTCTCAACCTGTTATTGCTGGTCCCAATGTCGATGCTAGCGCTTCAGAGGAACATAATGATAATGCATAAACTGACGAAATGGTAGGCAATGAAACCCCGACGACAAAAAAAAAATAGGTGCACCATAGTTTGATGGTTTTAGCCAAAATACTTAAGGCCAAAGAAAAAGGCATAAAATATGAGGTGGGATGGAATAAGCAAGGCCATCATGTAAACCCCAACAAAGCCATGTTTAGTAGCTACATTAGAATCATCACTCGGCAATGCGTATCGATTGATATAGAGTCGTGGAACCATGTTGTCAGTGGGCTAAAAACATTAATGTGGGAAGAGATTATGGTAACATTATGATATCATTTATTTAATTTATTAAAATAAAATAAAATAAAATACTGAAATATTGACTAACTCTACATCATATCTTACAGAGTGCATTTATAGTAGATGTCTTGCACAAAGAATATGTATTAAGAATGGAAGGAAGGGTTCATAGAGGCTTTCACACCATTTTAATGAAATGTCATTTGAAATATGCTAAAGGGAAAATCAAGCCACACCCACCTCCTCTTTATGAACACTTGATATCCTAAGGAGCATGGGATGCATTTTTCAACCATTGTGCAGATCAGACTTTTCAGGTACATTGTGTTTAGTAACACATTGTTTAACATTTCTTGTATTCATCACTTTGATTGATAGTTTTTTATTTATGAAATTGCAACTGAGTGCTGAAAATAAAGAACGGGCAGCAAAACCAGCGTACCCCTATCGTAAAGCAAGGCTAGGGTACGCTTCAATTGAAAAACAATTGGTATGTATTTTAAAAGTACTGTAATACTTTTATGTGACATAAAACAACACTATAACTATGTTTCTCTGTTTATATGCAGATTGATGAATCAAAATCCCAAGCCACTTCCATCCCACACCATGTTCTATGGAAGGAGGCTCGTGTTAATAAAGAGGTGAAACTGGTAGATGAAAATACACAAAAAGTGTGGGAAACATGTGTAAGTATGACATAATATAAATTTGTTTTTATTTAAATCACTATTACATCACGATGATTACTTATTTTCCCATATTTTCTATTTGACATAGTTAGAGGAATCAATAACTCCTGCCCCAAATGTGGACATACTTTCAGCAGCCTTGAAATAGCCAGAACAGTATGGCTGCGTTAGAGGTGTGGGTTTTGGGGTGAAACCCCGGACATATTTTTAGAAAAAAAACAAGAGGAGGAACAAAATAAAGAAATTAAAATGATGAGAGATAGACTAGATACCCTTGAAGAAAAATTCCAAAGTCAGGGAGAGTTTCTAGAAACTTTGATGGGGGAGAGGCGAAGACAAGAAACAACTCAAGAACAACCCACCCCACCCACCAGCTTTGAGGCGAGACATTCCCCTCAAAGACCTAACTTAACTGAGGTAATCAATGTTCTAATATTTGTTTCTGTGAAATGGGAATCACATAGACACTGATACCTTTCTTGAAATGATATTATATAGGGTGAAAATGATTGTGATTTATATCTGTCTACTCCCACCCATCACCTTGTAGCGAGGACTACAGTGTTCAATATGCAGAATGATACGCTACACTCCAGAACACTTCCAACCGGTCATGTCAAAGTGTTGATTAATGTAGATCATGAGTCAAGCGCCGAGCTACCCGTGCCAAATGATGATGATGACATTCATACGGTGGAAAAAGCTGTTGGAACATTTGTTGAATGGCCGTCGAATCTTGTAAAAAAGCATATCGACCAGGAGGTATTCATTTCCAATTCATTTTTCAGGAAGAACCTTTAACATTTAATTAGTAAAGGGCTGAAATAATGAATGTTATTACAGAAGGACAAAAGGAAGGAGCTAAAATGAAATAACGGCTCAAAAGGATCAACCAACCGATCAAACCGATCTACTAAGGGCACCTTCACCCTGACCGTTCTATATCCACATTTAATATAATTGCAAGATCATGTGGATACGAAATTGAAAGGCGGTAATAATCACACAATTTTTTGTGAAAAATATATTTACATAGAGGAAACATTAGATTTAATTAGTGATGACGCTGTAGCTGAAATCATCACATACCAATGGCTAGGCACCTCAGTTATAAATGTATACATGAGGTATGTTTTCTTGATTTGATTTTACAGAAGCTGATATACTATGATAATTATGGCTAAGTACATTTCATATTTTTCACAGGCGTATATATGAAAAAAAATTAAGGGATTTTCCCATGAATAAAAATTTGGACTTGTTAGTCCTCACACCATGTCTACACAACAAAAATAAATAGATTTCTATTTTCAGGCTGAATTAATGTCAAACCTACTCAGAACATTTCAATGAAAAATTATGACTGACATAATCTTTTTAATACCAACATTGCAGGGGTAAAACTCTACATTTTAATCATATCAATTATATTTTCATTTCTATCATTACTTATTCCTTTTTTTGTTTTTTGGCAGCATTGGATGCTCATTGCAGTCAATTTGGATACTCCAAAGATTTATTTTCTGGATTCACTGCATGGATATCCAACAAACCAACCACACGTGATGGTGATTTTCAATTTTTAATACACTAGATCCAATATTTTAGAACTAAATATCTAGTTATATAATTTATATTATCTTTTAATGAGTATTTTGTTATGATAGGGTGGTGTATGAATATCGTCTAAAGTCTAGAATGAATCTAGGGTCTAAGGACGACAAGGTGCATGAGATCTAAAAATGGAAAAGTATCAGGGTATATATAATTATACTTAAATATCCAAATACATATAAAAACAAATTACTTATTTTTCTCGATGTTTCTGTAGTGTCTGAAACAAACAAACAGGAAGGACTGCGGTTATTATGTTTGTAAATTTATGAAAGAGATCATATTTCATGAACAAACTAGCATCCCTGAAGAGGTATTTTTGAAAATAATTACTAGTTCATTTAAAATATTTATTAATCCTTTGTGTATTTATATTTTTTCAGTACTACTATGACTATCGCAAAAACTCCTATTCACAAGATGATATAGATGTGTTTAGAAACGAATGGGCAGCGTACCTGATGGAAGAATGTAAACAAATATGACAATGAAGGTGAATTCCTAATACTTATGTTATATTTATATAATCATCGATATATCCCTTTCTTACACTTATTTAGAATCTATGATCACCCTTTATTATGTTTCATATCCTTAGATTATGAAAAATGGTTTTAGAAATGATTTGAGTTTCTAGTGAAGAATAACTTAATAAGAGACTCTTATGTACTAATGACATACGGAAAACCAAGAAAACACATTTGGATTGTTTTGATACTTTATGAAAATGATCCATGAGTCATTTTTGACGTTTAAGAATTAACCGCACCTCAATCCGACGCACGGTGTGACCGGTATGACTAAAAGTGTCTGATATCAGTTTGAAATTGACATTAACTTTAGAAAACAACACAAGTGACATATGGAAAACTGAGAAAACACATTTGGATTATTTTGATACTTTAGGACAATGATCCATGATTCATTTATGATGTGTAAAAATCAACCACACCTCAATATGATGCACGGTGTGACCGATATGGCTAAAAGTGCCTGATATCATTTTGAAATTGACATTAACTTTAGAAAACAACACTACTGACATACAGAAAATGAAGAAAACACATTTGTATTGTTTTGATACTTTATTAAAATGATCCATGAGTCATTTTCGATGTGTAAGAATCGACCACACCTAAATCCGATGCACGGTGTGACTGGTATGACTAAAAGTGTCTGATATTAGTTTGAAATTGACATTAACTTTAGAAAACAACATAAGTGACATAGGTAAAAACGAGAAAACGCATTCAGATTGTTTTGATACTTTAGTAAAACGATCCATGAGTCATTTTTGATGTGTAAGAATTAACCACACCTCAATCCAACGCACGATGTGACCAATATGGCTAAAATTGGTTGATATCAGTTTCAAATTGACATAAGATTTAGAAAACAACACAATTGACATACGGAAAACTGAGAAAATGCATTAGTATTGTTTTTATACTTTAGTAAAACTATACATGAGTCATTTTGACATGTAAAAATTGACCTCACCTCAATCCGACACATGGTGTGACCGGTATGGCTAAAAGTGTCTGATATCAATTTCAAATTGATATAAACTTTAGAAAACAACACTAATGACATACAAAATACCAAGAAAACATATTCAGATTATTTTGATACTTTAGGAAAATGATCCATGAGTCATTTTTGACGTTTAATAATTGACCGCACCTCAATACAACGCATGATGTGACCAGTATGGATAAAAGTGTCTGATATCAGTTTCAAATTGACATAAACTTTAGAAAACAACACAAGTGACATACAGAAAACTGAGCAAACACATTCAGATTGTTTTTATACTTTAGTAAAACGGTCCATGAGTCATTTTTGACGTTTACGAATCAACCACACCACATTCCGATGCACAGTGTGACCGGTATGACTAAAAGTGTATGATATCAGTTTGAAATTGAGATTAACTTTAGAAAACCACACTACTGACATACAGAATACCAAGAAAATGAATTCAAATTATTTTGATACTTTAGGAAAATAATCCATGAGTCATTTGTGACATTTAAGAGTCAACCAAACCTCAATCCGACGCACGGTGTGACCGGTATGGAAAAAAGTGTCTGATATCAGTTTGAAATTGACATTAACTTTAGAAAACCACACTAATGACATATGGAATACTGAGAAAATTCATTCGGATTATTTTGATACTTTAGGAAAATGATCCACGAGTCATTTTTTACGTGTACAAATCGACCGCACCTCAATCTGACGCACGGTGTGACCGGTATGGATAAAAGTGTCTGATATCAGTTTGAAATTGACATTAACTTTAGAAAACAACACTACTAACATAAGGAATACCAAGAAAACACATTTGGATTGTTTTTATACTTTATAAAAATGATCCATGAGTCATTTTTGATGTTTAAGAATCGACCACAACTCAATCCAATGCATGGTGTGACCGATACAGCTAAAAGTGTCTGATATCAGTTTCAAATTGACATAAACTTTAGAAAACAACACTACTGACATACAGAATACTAATAAAACGTGTTCATATTGTTTTTATACTTTAGTAAAACAATCCATGAGTCATTTTTGACGTGTACGAATTGACCGCACCTCAATCCGACACACGGTGTGACCGGTATAGCTAAAAGTGTCTGATATCAGTTTCAAATTGACATAAACTTTAGAAAACAACACAAGTGACATACAAAAAACTGAGAAAAAGTGTTCTAATTGTTTTGATACTTTAGTAAAATGATTTATGAGTCATTTGTTACATGTACGAATCAACCATACCTCAATCCAATGCACAGTGTGACCCGTATGGCTAAAAGTGTCTCATATCAGTTTGAAATTGACATTAACTTTAGAAAACCACACTACTGACAAACGAAATACCAAGAAAACGCATTCGGATTGTTTTGATAATTTAGGAAAATGATCAATGAGTCATTTTTGATGTTTAAGAATCAACCACACCTCAATCTGATGCACAGTGTGACCGGCATGGCTAAAAGTGTCTGATATCAGTTTGAAATTGACATTAACTTTAGAAAACAACACTACTGACATATATAATACTGAGCAGACACGTTCGGATTATTTTGATACTTTATGAAAATGATACATGAGTGATATTTGACGTGTACGGATTGACCACACCTCAATTCGACGCATGGTGTGACCAGTATGGCTAAAAGTGTGTGATATCAGTTTGAAATTGACATTAACTTTAGAAAACAACACTACTAACATATTGAATACTGAGAAAATGCGTTCGGATTGTTTTGATACTTTAGGAAAATGATTCATGTGTCATTTTTGATGTGTAAAAATTGACCACACCTCAATCTGACACACGGTGTGACCGGTATGGCTAAAAGTGTCTGATATCAGTTTCAAATTGACATAAAATTTAGAAAACAACACCACTGACATAAGGAATACCAAGAAAACGTATTTATATTGTTTTTTATAATTTAGGAAAATGATCCATGAGTCATTTTTGACGTGTAAAAATCGACTACACCTCAATCCGACGCATGGTGTGACCGGTATGGCTAAATGTGTCTGATATCAGTTTGAAATTGACATTAACTTTAGAAAACAACACAAGTGACATACAGAATACCAAGAAAACACATTAGGATTGTTTTGATACTTTAGAAAAAATATCCATGAGTCATTTTTGACGTTTACGAATTGACTGCACCTCAATCCGATGCACGGTGTGACCGGTATGGCTAAAAGTGTATGATATCAGTTTCAAATTGACATTAACTTTCGAAAACAACACAAGTGACATACGGAAAACTGAGAAAACATGTTCTTATTGTTTTGATACTTTAGAAAAATGATACATGAGTCATTTTTGACATGTGCAAATCGAACGCACCTCAATCCGATGCACGGTGTATCCCGGTATGACTAAAAGTGTCTGATATCAGTTTCAAATTGACATACACTTTAGAAAACAACACTAGTGACATACGGAAAACTGAGCAAACGCGTTCGTATTGTTTTGATACTTTAGTACAATGATCCATGTGTCATTTGTGACATTTAAGAATCAACCACACCTCAATCCTATGCACAGTGTGACCGGTAAATCTTTTCATTAGATAAATAATCAATATTTATTAAATGAGATAAATCATCCAAAAACATATTGATTTTACATTATTATTTTTCATTGTTATCAGAATGAAAACATTTGAGTTTATCATTTAAATATTTTAGTTTCACATTTCCATATTAATTTATTATTTCATGTTAATTTTTTAATTTATTTAATTGTTGTATTACTAACATAATATTTGTTTTCTTATATAGTTGAATTTTTTTCCTTCAGTTCAGATGCTTTGTTCGGCAAAAAATACCATGGAAGACAATTTTTGAGATAGGATCACAGATATAAAAGGGTGAAACATTAATGTTTATAACTGTTGTTAGATAATTGTAATTGTAACCATGTAAAACATTGTTTGAAATGTATATAATAGTGTGTGTTTTTGTATTCATGATGTTAAGTAAATGTATACAACATTTTTTGTTAAAATATTGTGTGTGAGTGCTATTTTGTGCAGGTGTGTAGGTGCTATTTTGTGCAGGTGTGCTAGTTTGTGTAGGTGTGTAGGTGTGCAGGTTCTGGTTGTGCAGGTGCAGGGGAAGGTGCCTTTATCAATGCTTTTTTGAGAGCTGATAAAAGACACCTTTAACAGCACTAAAAGAGCACTGATAAAGGGCCCTATTATTAGAGTTCAAGGTAGCACTGATAAAGTCACCCCTTTATCAGTACTAGAAAATCTCTATTAATGCCGGCGTAGATAAAGGGGGGGATCCCCTTTATCAGCACCGGTATTAACAGCACTTTTCTAGTGCTGTTAATGTTGGTTTTTAGTGCTGATAAAAGGCCAAGTTGTAGTAGTGAAACCTTAGATATCATTCTGACACTATCAAAACTATTATTCCATTCCTCTTTACAACTTATCATATATAGATTTTAGATAATTACTCCACCGTATGAGATTCACAAATAGGGATGAAATGATCCAACATTGTTAGACGATCCACTATCACCCATATGGCACAATGTTTCCAAACCATTCTTGGGAGACCAATTACAAAATCCATAGCTATATTCTCCCATTTCAAAATTGGAATAGGTAAAGACTGTAACATAACTATTGGTCATTGATTCTCTACTTTAACCTTCAAATAAGCTAAGTATCTTGAAAAAACTCATGCACCTTCCTATTCATATCGACCCACTAAAACTATTCCTTCAATACCTTATAAATTGTATGTATTATAGGATGAGTAAACCATCTTGAATAGTGGTAAACATTAAGAAGTTGTTCATAAAAATCAATAGGTATGACCATCCACTTTTTGGACCACAACACCGAGCTCCCATCCAGTTTATAGCCCTCAATGATCTCCCCACCATTAAGTTTTTTCCTCATAGAAATTAATTCTTAGTTGGATGCCTGTGATTCATTAACTATATCATCCAAATTAGGAATGAATGAAACTAGAAAGAAAACTGCAACTTCACCTCGATCTTCATATTACAGGTGCATGTCATCTAGGACCAACATCAACTGCCACTCATCTAAAGCTTCTTTTTCCAATAGAGTATATTAATTTATTATTAATGAATCTAAAATCAAATTTCCTTTACCTAATATATAAATAAAGTCAAAGTAAAACATTTTGAGACACTTCATCCATCTTCTTTTTCTCAGGTTCAAATACCTTTGTGAGAAAATATGTTTCAAGCTCTTATGATCTGTAAACACTGTAAATTTCTCACTAAAGGGGTAATGACGTCAAGTATTCAAATCATGGACTATGAAAACTAACTACAAATCATGCGTTGGATAGTTCTTCTCATGTAAATGTAACTTTCTTGATCTATAAGAAAAAACATGATCTCCTTTCATGAGATCACATCCCAACCCATATCCTAAAGTATCACAATACACTACGTACCCTTATCCTGATTATGGAAATATCATGATAGGCACTGATGTAAGGTGAACTTTAAGTTCTTAATAAGACTTATGAAATTAATCATTACATTTAAATGGAACATTATTCCTTATAAAAGCTATCATAGGTGAGGATATTTGTTAAAAATCATGAACTAAGTGTCGATAATAACCAGCTAGACCAATGAAACTGCATATCTCAAAGACATTCTTTAGAGGTTTCCAAGAGATAACAAATTCGATCTTTTATAGACCCATAGAAACACCTATTTTAGAGATTACATGGATAATTAAATTTACCTATTTTATCCAAAAATAACACTTTGATAATTTGGCATAGGAACAAATATCCCACAAGATTTCCTACACCATCACCAAGTGTTTCTCATGCTCAACCCTTTTCCTTGAATACACCAATATGACATCCAAAAACACCACTAAAAAATAAATAGATACCTATTAAATATATGATTCATCAATTCCATAAAGACTAATAGTGAATTCTTAAGACCAAAAGGCATTAACACATACACATAATGGTCGTATCTTATCCTGAAAGTTCTTTTTTGAATATCCTCCTTTCGAACTCGCAATTGGTGATATTATGATCACAATTAAATTTTAGAGAATCATCTAGATCCCCTTAATTGATAAAAAAAATCATCAATTCATGGAAGTGGTTACTGATTCTTTAATGTAACTTGGTTAATCTTATGACAATCCACACATAGATAAAGAGTTCCATCCTCCTTTTTGACAAACAAGACTGGCGATGCCCAAAAAGATGTGCTTGGACGAATGAACCCTTTTTTTCCAGATCCTCCAAATTCACTTTCAATTAAATTATTTTTTTCCATTCAATAATATGTAAGGGAAATAGGACTAGTCCCTAGAAATCAATAAATTGTAAACTCCACTTCTCTTGTGGGTGGAAACCCTTAGAAAGTTTCAGGGAAAAAAATCTAGAAACTGATCAACAAACATTGAAAAACTATTATTCTCAATATATTCCATAAATTCCAAAGTTAATGCTTCCAATTGGTATGATATAATTCCAAATATTGGTTCCAAAAATCCTATTTCACTTACCTTTACATTCCAATCCCCTCAAAAGAGATTCTTGACACTATCATCAGTTGTAAAACTGACCGTTCGGGTACAAAATGCGATGTGAGCCTTGAGAATTGTTAACCAATCCATACCCAGGATTATATCATAGAAATAAATTTCATGCATAGAGAAATCCCATTTCAACTTAGCTCTATAAATAGTTATAGAACATGATATACACATAAAGGCTCAACATTCTCTTTAACCAAGAGGAGTTTGTAGTTTCAAAATTTAAGGAATTATCTCAACATTTAAATTTATCAAAACAATAACATGAGAAGTAATAAAGGAATGAGATGAACCCATATCAATAAAATATTTCATAAGGGTAGAATTAAAAATAATCTTACCTCTCATGGTTGATGTTCCAGATTAATCATACTTGATAACTTACTCACCACCATATACTTTCTTGCTCATGACACTTTGATCCTTATTGCTCTGTTGATATTTTCCTTCTTCCTAGAAAAACCATGACTAGATCTATTCTAATGATTAGGATTTTTATGCTTCCCTCATATAATTGAATCATACAACGTCTTTCAAACATGAGAAGTGTCTCAAACACTTTACCTCAAAGAATTACGACAATAGCACTGAAGATGCCCCATTTGATTGAAATTGTGGAATTCTCTAGGTGGTTATGTATAGTATCGCTTCATGCAGTCAAACGAACCACATTGAAAACATCCATATTTTCTCTTGGGTCTTGGAGGAAGATTTTATGATCCAGTTTTTTTATTATAATTCATTCCTGTACCTTGAAAATAGGTGTCCCTCTTCTGCTTGCTCCCAATATTAGAGTTCCCTCCATTTCCCATAGGTATCAACTTACTCCATCCACCCATATCTCATGAGATGTCCCTTTCTGCCACCATATCTCTATTAAAAATCTCTATATAATTCGAAATACAGATCAAAAAAATCTTTTAGTGAATATCCTACCTCATCCTCAATTAAAAAATATATGCCTTCAAGGATGCACTAGAAGAAACTTCAGGTGCAGAACAGACTAAATTCATAAATTTTTCTACATACTCTATCACCATGAGGTTATCATATTTTAAGAAGAATAAGTCCATCATTATTGAGATCCCGAATGTATAAGGATAGAATTTTATTAATCAATTCTTCAAAATATTCCCATGCAAGGCCTTGGTCTAATTTAGCCTAAATTGCTAAATTCCACCATTGGAATTCAAGATCCTCCGTAATATACAACATGAGATTGACTTTTAGCTATGATTGTGTGCCAAGTAAATAAAATATTCGATTTATCCTATTCATCCACACCTTTGATTTCTATTGTTCTGAATTACCCCAAATATGGGTAGATTTTGATTCTTGAAATGAACAAAATTATAAATTTTCCTTGGTTCATCCCTCATATTTTCTTTTTCCATAGCCGAAAGCTCTTGAACTATACTTTGAACCAACTGTTGGTTCACCTGTGGATCAAATGCGACCACGTTCTCAGTAGCATCCTTCGGTTGGTTTCTACGATGCCTAATAGGTTCCATTTTTTATACATAAAACAAACACCATAAGTATCATTCTCTATAAATTGAAGGATTAACAATTTAAAATTATACCACATCATATATAACAACATTAATTTCCAAAATTCAATATTTTTTTAAAATTTACCTATTATTTTTAAAATCATACCATTTTCAAAATAACAATTTCGTGCCCTTTTCAAAATCTCATTTTGAAAAAAAACTTTACAATTTTTAAAAATCAACTATTTTTTACCAAATAATATATCACTACTCAAGATGATATATGTACACCTAGTGGGAAGTCATTTCTAAAATGAATGTCATGCTTGTCTCATTAGCTAAACCCATGAAAATAAGATTCCAAATCCTATAAGTGTCTCTAAAACACTTATGTACCCAAATCAATGGTAACTTGAAGTTTAGCATAAAAAGGTTAGCTACATCTTTTTATGTTCTACATTTCAAGTCTCTAAAATCATACTTTTTTCTACCAACATAACTCAAGAGTAGACCAGAATTAATTTCAACTCCAAGATCGAGAAAAGGTAACCAGGTCAAAGACCAACCAATACTAATACCACTTGCAATTCAAGTACCAAACAATCTGATATTACTTGTGACATACCAACCCTGTACATTGTCTTGATAATGTAGAAGTACATTACATGTCCTTAATAGACCCCCCTAAGGTGCCAAAGGTTGGAAATTAATTCCAAGGGATTCAATACAGTTGGGTGAAATTTTTCCCTTTAATAAATTAGATAACCCAACCAAACATGAAATAAAAAAATAACTACTACATGATGTATGATAAAAATTTAAACAACTAAAATTAATGACATTAATATCAAAACCAAACTACAATAGAGTACCAAAACATAAAACAAAACGAAGAAAACTCAGGGACTCCAAAGTCATCACTCCACATCTCCAAATATGCTACATTATCCAAATCCACAATACAGATAAAGTATCACGATTCACCGCTAAATCAGTGTGTTATATTACCCTTACCTGTGTCCCAGTAAAAAATATCTTCAAAAGCACCAAATTACCAAATCATGGGTGAGTAATGAAACTTAGAAGGCTTTACCCAAATTACTTCCATACTCATGCCACTAAGATAGAACATGTTTTTAAATTTATATAAAATAATTTATATAAAAAACATTTTAAACAGTTCAAAAATATATAAAAAATACAAATAGTTTCATACTAAGACAATTTCCAAGGAAATAAAACAAACAATACTTTAAACCATTTTACATTCATTTTTGGCATACCCATTCCACGATTTCCAAACACACCCAGACATGCATACTTCACTGGAAGTTCTATACTCATGAGTGGTTTCTCTTACATCTACTAATTCATCACTAAGTGTCCAATATCATTATATCCCAATGACACACACCCCTTATCCAGGGTCATATCCCTTTTCACCCCAGTGGTACATGCCCCTTATTTAGGGTCATATAGAAAGCATGAAATCACAAAAACCCGTGTATGAACAAACCATTTAAAATAAATCATTTCAAACCATTTCATTAAAACTATTATTTTATTGGAAACCTTTAAAAAAACATTTTCATAAATCTAAAAAATCCATATTTTAAAATCAAGAAAAGCAAGAACTTTGCACAACTAATTTACAGAAATCCATACACACATACCATCACTAAATAAGGTTTCTACCCTATTTTTCACATCAATTTCAAAAAAAATTTCAATCAATTTAAAATATTTTAAACTAAGAATTCAAGTTTTAATAATATGAGTCAAAATCAAATCCACCTACCTCAGGAATTATGGAGAAAAATAAGAACAACGTGAAAATACCCACAAAACTAGGTTGAATCTCTAAAAATCCACCTCAGATCTCTTCCCCAAGGGAATCAGGATTCATCACACCAATAAAAGCCTCTAGAAAACATATAAATCAATAGGGAAAGGTTACATGGACTTTGGAAAGAATAATTTTATAGTTAAGGCCAAAATGGAGAAAAAAATGGATTAAATCTTAATCCTGACCTAGATCCAATTTTTAGGATCTTGTTTTTAAAGTGTGCATAGTTCATCATACGATTATGAAAGCTATGCGCTAACCATGTGACAACAACTGCCTCATGGAAACCTCTCATGGTTGGACCGCATGGTTAGAAAAACTGTGAACCAATGGTGAAAAATCCCACTATTCCTCTTTGCATGGTTTCTACCGGGTGACTGCACAATTTGGAAAAACTGTGCGCCTAACAGTGTGCCTTCCCCTTATCCCCTCTCTCATTATACATGGTTTCTTATAGGATTTTCATGATTTACATAAACAATTATCAAACTTTTTAGCTTTATAAAATCCCCAAAACAATCCAAAAGTCTTCCAAAACCACCCAAAAACTTCACCCAAACACTTTACATACTTAAAAATCATAAATAAAGGGTTACTTACTTGAAAATGAGGATTCTACATTGAATATAGACAAGTGATAAAACTGTGCATGAGCAAGGAGGTGAGATAGGAAGGTGTAAATGGAATGATAATGAGAGGAGGTGTAGAGGAACAACTGAAGGAGGCACTGTAATAGGTTTGTGCATGGAATGCTAATAGATAAGAGGTGTGAAAGTTTCCCCCTCCCTACTAGTTTCCCTAGCCAGAGGGCTCACTGTGATTTAACTAGGGTCAGGCCTACTCAAAAGATGTTTAATTAGTTATAAAAAAAAGTTTTGGTTCAATTATGGCTTGCAATACTTATTCATTGAAGTGTTCAATTAATGAACACTCCAATAAGAGTAACTCTTGGGTAACATGTAATGGAACCTGATTTGTTTTGATATGGATAACAATCTTCATGAGATTAAGAGAATCCATTATGGATATATAATAGAAGATAATCCTATATTGTTTACCATGAGATACTGCTAATCCATAGATAATGATACATTCTTCCTACAACTCAATTTTTCATACATTGAAGTTTCCAGTGCCTTTTTGGCATTCAGGAATCCTCACAAAAGGTTCATGGAACCATTGGATGATGTAATCCCTTGGTGGCATGAAGCTTTTGTTTTCTTCTTCAAGTGATCTCCATAAATCATTATCCTTCAAATTAATAAGATGAAGGTAGTAACGTCAATAGTATAATACTATGTATTTATAGTTCTCTATTTTACAATAATATTTACACACTTGATTCTTGATGATAGATCAAATAGTTTTTGGTTTTTCTCATGATACTAAAGATCATATCATGATTAATAGAAACCCATCATTGGTATCAAAGTGAGTTTATTAAATATTTAAAAATGTTTGAATAACTAGCTTCGATGAATACTAGAACTATAAAATGAATAACAATGTATTGTAAAACATATATATAGTTTTCTTTACCTTTACATAACCTTGGATCCACATAAAGGTCATCGGTGAATACCTTTACATAGAAGGTTTTCATAAAGGTAACCTCTAAATTAATTTTATGTAATTAAATATATGTGAAGGTAACCTTTGTGTTACCTTTAACCAGTATATAATTTTTTTTTCTACCTTTACACAAAATTTCTTTATAAAGTTAACCACTGCATCATGTAATGGTAATCTCAGCATTACCATTAAACAATTCAAGGAAATTTCTGGTTACCATTACATAGAAGTTCTGTAAAAAGGTAAATGATGATTACCTTTATGTAGAGGGTACATGTAAAGGTAACTAGAATTCACCTTTCTATATGTATGAGTATCTCTATAAAGGTAGACATAAAATGTTAAAAAAATTATTTTTTGATATTTAATTGATTTAAACAGTTTGTAAAATCTCTATAAATCATGGTAAAAGGTATATTAAAAATATTTTAATTTATAATGAATTATTAATTAATTAATTATAAAAGTTTTATAATTAATTAAATAAATGTTTATGAAATATTTTTCTCAAATATTAAATGTTAATATTAAAATAGATTTTACCAAAATTATATGGCATGCCTTGTAATCTATACATAAAATGGTTTATTTATAAATCATAAGGGGAAATTTATAATGTTTTTATAAATTAAAAAATAGGCTAAAATTAAAATATTTTATATTTATATTAATGAAATGTTCATAATGAATTAAATTTGAAGTGTTCAAATTAAAGTGGACTTATTTGGATATTATTTAGACCACATTAAAAATGTTTTGATCAAAGGTTTAAATAATGAAAAATGTATAAGATATTTGGGTTATGTAAAAGGTTTACATAATAGATATTGAATTATGAAATGTTTATAATTCATAAAATATTATATATAAATGCCATATAATACAAAATATTAAACATTTCATATTTAAATGAATATAAAATGTTTATATTCCTGATTATGGAATTTCCATAATGTTTAAGTAATTTTTAAAATGTTTATAATTAGATTTTGTTTATAAATTTTCATAAATACTTATCTCCTATTTAAATATTTGGATTGTTCATTTATTTAATTTTTATTCCTACTATATTAATGTTTAGTGAATTGGTTTTGAAATGTGAATATTGTGTATTCCTTAATTTTACAATTAAACTATTTATGGGTGTTAGATAACTACATTACATGCTAGGAACAACTCTATAAAATTTAGTTTTATCTACCTTGAACCTAGTTTTTTTAGATTTTTGATATTAAAAAGAGTTGTTGAATATAGTTTGTGAATATTAGGTATAATAGTTAACATGAATTTAATTATCTCTTGAGTAAAGTCTCCTTGAGGAGAGGGAATTGGGTCCAGAACACCAACCA
Organism: Viscum album; assembly: GCA_963277665.1. Classification (NCBI taxonomy): domain Eukaryota; kingdom Viridiplantae; phylum Streptophyta; class Magnoliopsida; order Santalales; family Viscaceae; genus Viscum; species Viscum album. Next base: position 684,332,186 of record OY728156.1, on the reverse strand, counting down.
TCCTAGAGGATTATGCCTTGTCTAGAAAGGTTAATGATGTTGGCTATCTATCGCTCTGGGATTACACATGTAATGATTATCAATCTTATGTAACTACAAACCTTTACAAGAATAGTTTATGTACCCTATGTATATGATGTATTTAGATATGTATGAATATGTTTAGATTCAATTTTGGGAAATTAAAAATAACTTGTGTGTTTTGTAAAGGGTTTCACATTAATATAATGTGAACACATTAATTTAGTAGTTGGAATAGGGATTACAAAAATAAATTGATAAAAGCATGTATAAAAATAAAGGAATAAAACATGATAAGATGAATATTACATACTATGTAATACTTATGAATTTAATATAAATATTATAAATATTAAATTGGTGAGACCTTAAAATAAATCCCCTCAAATACTAGGTGTGAGATTCTTTCCAAAGATTCACTTTTCAAGAGCTCGATCATTTAATCGGTTATTTTTGATCTCATCATGAGTGACCCTATATTATCTTATGAAAGTCAAGAAAGATATAAGTAACTATAGATTTTATTTTTGGGTAGTTTGAGCTTAGAACAAGCATCCCTTCATTGTCCTAGCTTATCTTATTCTTGGAGTTTTATTTAGGTTACACAAGTTGGTAAACCCTAATAGTTTGTATACCATGAAAATAGAGTTGATTGAATGCATATGATAGATTTGGATAAAGGTTATCCACTAAACTATCCAAAAATCATAACTATTATGATTAGGATAATACCCTAAACAAATAATCATGAATTACTTATGTGAATAAACTGGTGAAAGTTATTATAAAATATGGATCTTATCTAGGGTCATCAATTTTATTGGGAGAAATTTCATTAAAATACCTTAATAAAAAGCTGTAAAAAATGATACATAACCATTGATATTTCTTTATTATAGATTAAGAAATAATTTTCATTAATCATTTTGAGATCATTAATATGTATGAACTATAAAAATAGTAAAATATTATTATTTATAATTGAGAAGTGTTCTCATGAAGAAGCATTTAGTGATCTTAAATGTAAATTTTATTTAAATTAATTATAAAGACTCTAACTCTTGGGTATTGGATACTGGGTGTGTATCACATATTTTTGCTGAAAAACATGACTCATAGATAAGAGGTAATCAATGAAGGGTGAAGTATATCTTCATGTTAGTAATAGAGAAATAGTTTATATATGATAAAATCTTCACTTATGATTTAATTCTACTAAGTGAATTAGTCCTAAAATTGGAGAACTATTATTATTTTCTTTTTCATAAATAGAAATTTGTTTTTTTATCTTATTTGGAAAAGAATTTATTTTCATTTTCTATTAAGAACAAGTGTTGTTATATATAAATAAATGAAATGTTTTATGAAATCCATAATATTATGAATTTTTTGTACATTATAAATTTGGATAATATAGTTTATAACATTCAAAATAATAAATCCAAGGTTGATTTTAATCCCAGCTACATTTGGAATTTTTTCCTTATACATATAAATGAGAAACATGTTCAAAAACTCCATAAAGATATATTGTTAGACTAATTTGATTATAAATCATTTGATATATGTGAATCATATTTTTGGAAAAAAATTAAAAATAAACTTTTGGGAAAAAATTTGAAAGGATTAGTGGATTATTGGATCTCATACATAGTGATGTATGTGGACCAATTAGAATAAAATAAAATAGTGATTCTATGTACTTTTTTACTTTTAATGAAGACTTTAGATGGTGTGGTTACTTGTTTTTGATGAAATAAAATTATGAAATTTTTTAAAAGTTTAGAGTTTCAAAATATGGTATAGAATTAAATAAGAAAGAGTATTAATATTCTTTTATCAGATCAAATTGGTGAATAATTGAGCCAGGAATTCAAAACTCATATGAGAAATTGTGGAATTGTTTCACAACTCACTCCTCTTGGAACACCACAATAAAATGGTATTTTTTAAAGAAGGAGTTGTATCTTATTTAATATGGTTAAATTGATTATGAGTCTATGTGACCTTACTATTTTATTTGGGTGTTATTCTTTGGAAACTAATATATTTCTACTAAATCATGTTTTATTTAAAGAATTAATAAAGACACCATATGAGATATGTATTGGGAAACATCCAAATATGTGTTTTGTATTGAAAATAATTCATATTACCATTTTATTATGATACTATTGACTCTAAATATGATAAATTATTATTTGTTGGTTATCCCAAAGAAACCACTCAATATTATATTTATAATCCTATTAAACACAAAGTATTTGTGTTCCAAAGTGGTGTTTTACTTGATAAGGAACACTTGCATCAAGGTTTTATTAAGAGTAAATCTAAACATAGAGAAGTTAAATACCAAAATATAGGAAGTGTTCCTAATATGGGTTTTTATCTAGTTTCATAAAGAGTTATGGAGGAAGAACCATCTCAAGTTACACAAGAACCTCAATGTATTGGTAGGATTTATTAAGAACCCAAGATATATTTATTTCTCATGTCCGATGATGATGAAAAAATATTTAAAGGAAATAAAACTACTTCATATCAAGAGGATATTGAGAGTTACAATTCTAAGAAGTAGTTAAAATCCATGGAATTTGAGATGACATTCATGTACACAAACTCAGTTTGGAACATTGTAGTTGTACATGAAGGGGTAAGAACCATATGGTGAAAGTGTGTTTTCTATAATAAAACTAACATGCATGGTATATTGTCTACCTATGAATCAATCATGGTGGAAAATTATTTAAAAAACATTCATGGTATTCACTATGAAGAAACATTTTCACCTAGTTTGATGATAAATTACCTTCATATTTTTCCATAACAACTCATTATGATTATGAGATATATTAAATGGATATAAAAAACATTCCTTAAAAAATTTTCTTAAAAAAGTTTTAGTCAAGGATGTGTATATGATACAACATAGTGGATTTGAATATCTATATGAGGCTGTTAAGTTATGAAAGTTGCACTGGTCTATTTATGGATTGAAGTAATATTCTCAAAGTTGGAATATATGGTTTTATGATGTAATCATAGATTTTGGTTTCATTAAGAATATTGATTATTCTTGTGTATATAAGTTGGTTAGTGATATTATGTAAGTATTTCTGATATTGTATATACATGACATATTTATTATTGGAAATAGAATCCAAACACTTGATTCTATGAAGGTGTGGATGAGTATGTTTTTCTCAATGAAAGACATGGTTGAAATACCCTATATACTGTGTATGAAGATCTATAGTGATAGATTTAAGAGAATTCTTGGGCTGAGTCAAAATTATTACATTGTTAAATTGATAATGTATTTTATAATGTAAAAATCTAAAATGGGGTCTTTACTGGTGTTGCATGGCACATATCTTAGAAATATTCATCATCCTTCTAATGAGTTAGAAAGTTTTGATTATATTTCTTATGTTTCCCTATAGGATATATCATGTATTCCATGTTATATACTCAAATATATTTCTATTATTATTTGAGCATAACTAGTAGATACCAATCCAATCTATGTGAGAGCCACTGGATTACTATAAATAACATTCTTAAGTACTTGATAATTACTAATGACATGTTGTTATTTTTTGGAGGATAGGTTTAATTTTTTTAAAGGGTTATACAAATTTTAGTTTTCAATCTGATAAAAATGATCTAAGATTTGAATATGGATTTCTTTTTTTACCTAAATGAAAGATATATCAGTTAGAGTAGTCTCATGTAAGCCACCATATCATAATCAATAATAGAGGAAAATTACATCACTACATCTGATGTTATGAAGGATAATTTTTGGATCTATAAGTTTATCACTAAATTTTGAGTGGTTCTTATCATAGAGAGAGTAATTCAGCTATATTATGGAAACAATAGGGTTTCTTATTATGAAAAGGAACCCTGATCTTACCAAAATACCAAAAAAATACTTAAAAAATGCCATCTCATACATGAGGTCATTGATAGGGGCGGTATAAAAATATGTTGGGTGTATATAGAGGAGAATGTATCAAATTCATTGACAAAACCATTATTGTAGTAAGAAAATTAAGGTGATATAGAATATCTGGGTGTAAAAAGCATGAATGATTGGGTTTAATAGTTATAAAATGTGTAATTTTATTATAATGATGGAAATATATAATTCTCATTCATTTATGTGTCCTAAAATTTATTTTACATGAACGGTTGAATGATAATATCCTCTCAAAGTATGACATTTAGTTATACCTATTAATGATCATCATAGATTATTATGGGAAATGATGATATGATGAGGTTGGATTGAATAAATTCTTATACTCATTACAAAAGGATACATATGAGATATAAATAATGGATTAATGAGGTAATAATTACTAACTTCTTACTTGGAATAATCTGTTAAAATATATCTCATGGAAGTCATACGATCATCGATATACATAGGTGTGTATGCTTATTATCAATCCTTATTACCTAAGCTTATAGTTATACCTATAATGAGAACCTTCATATGTTGATACCATACTTATGTAAGGAAAAAATGAAATTATCTAATATAGGGGTTTCTGGGTATGTTGCTAATCTTATCATCGATTGTAGCACAACCAACATGGGATTAGTCAACTTGTATGATGAGTTAAAGACATCTTTCCATCAATTGAATTAGACTAAGGAAATTAATGTCCATGATTAGTTGAGTCACATATGGTGTGTTCAACTTCTTATATGGGATACATAATATGTCATCATCTATAAGATGAATGACATGTGGTGTATTCATCAATTTTGACATTTTTTTAGAGAATTAAGAAAAGACTAATTGGCCTTTAATGGATTAAAATGTTCTATATATAGTGGTCACTCGATGACATGAAAAAAAGGATTATATAGGTGTACATATAATGTATATGATACATCTTATAGTGTTCACGTTCTTATAGAGATATGAGTATGTTTGATGGAAATTACACCTAACCCCTTAGTATCTTGAGTAGAAATGATGCTTTTCTAGAGGCTTCTATTTACTTATATCTATGAAATCCAGATTTTATATTTTTTTTGAACAATAATAAGGTGTATAGGGTCACACAATGTTTACCTTGCATAAGGATAAAGTTGCAGATAATGTGGTTTGTTACAAAATTAGCTGAACTTGATGAAATTGTATCTAAATCTAGTTTTAGATGGATTCAAAATGATTTTTGTAGTTTTTCCTAAAGTGTTTATGGTATTTTAGTAAAAGTGGGAGATTTTTATTAGTTCCCATAAAATCCACGCATGAGATTTATATGGAATATATGCATATGATGCAAGTAAACTCAAACCATTGTATGCTACCACTTTATATCATATGATGTTTCTTCAATTATAAATCAAAGTGTTGGTTCATTTATGGAATGTGATAATTATTCATTGAAGTATTCAATGAATGGAAACTCTAATATTAGTAAATCTAATCTACCATGTGATGACACCCGAAACATTTCAATATGATAAATTCTCATCATGAAATGAAGAGAAAAAATGATGTCTATATAGGAGGATGTGATCATATCCTTTTGGGTGTGAGATACTTCTGAGAAATATATTATTCTATCATCTTCCTAAAATGAAAATTTTCATATAGTGAAGGAAATATCACCCCTTTGAAAATTGTGAATCAACATAAAAGGTTTGTGGGTCAACTAGTTACTGTAATCTATAAGAGGCATGAATATTTTATTTACTACTTATATAGAGTCAAAATTATTTCTTCTTACTTTTTCATTCCATTATTTTTAGAAATCACAACGAATTTATTAAAACATTTTTACTAAATTTTTATGTCCCAAGTGTTTAAGTATATTTTTGTAGAAAAAATTATCTTTTACTATGTATAGAAAAATTTATAATGTATTATGAAGATAAACCTATAATTCTTCATTACGATCATCAGAATGAGATTGAGTTCTATAATTTAGACTTACCTTTAATCAAACCAAGATTTGAACTTTTGTCTTTACTTTTATACTAACAAAATTCATGACCATCAGATTGATTATAGTATCAAAATAATTAGACTGACCTTTATAAGTATTATCGTATTGAAAATTGATAAGGAATTTCATCAAACTATCTTATGGTCATAATTGAAATATAGAAGAATTATTTATATTATAAGGAATAATTATAGAATTGTAATGGTGATAAATCAATATGAAATTAGACATTTAGTTATGACATAGCACTGTGAGTTGTCAAGATCTAGCTGTCCGAGGCCATTGCAACAAACTCAGAAATATGACCGCTGGAAGATTCGCCTATAAATAGTGGTTAATTTGAAGAGTTTGTAGAATATTTCATTCGAAACTCTTGTATTTTTAAGTTTTTCTCTATGGGAACATCTCATTCCAAAGTCTCTGTAATACTTTATAGAGTTTTATTTCTAAGGAATCCTTGTTAGGGTTGTTTCCTTAAGAACATTTGATTTAGTAATCACCTCCTATCATTGTTACGATTGTGGGATTTAAGTGATAGGAAGATGGTGAATCCCATCCATCAGATCATGGGAATTCAGGGCTAGGAAGACAGACATCATTCATCATATTGAGGGATTCCTGGGATAGGAAGATAAAACTTTTTTGATCATCATATTAAGGTCCTTCCTGGTAAGGAATGATAGACTTTATAGTAAGTATAAAACTATAGATACCTTTAGTTAAGGTTATTGAAAACCTTACTCTTAAGGTTAAAAGAGTTAAATCTTTTAATATAGATTATAATTCATTCTTATGATTACTAGTTATTTTTTTAAAAGTTTCTTTTCCGATATGCATGTAATATAATCTTGATCATCGTATTCAACTTTTGATATTTTTTGTTTTATTGATAAAACTATGATCACGATAAACATAATTTTATATAAATAATATATTATTTGATTCTGATCCTCATTATGATAATAAAAAAAAGTCTAAGTTTGATAAATTTACTTTAATATGTTTTGAATTTTGTCTTGTTTAAAGGGTTTTAAACTAAAATTAACCCCCTTCTTGTAAGTATATCCATCTAATCTAATTATTACAATCCTAATATTAGTATCAAAGGAGGTTTCTACTTATTATATACTTTCTAGGTTTTTAATTTCTTTACTTATAGAAAGTTGTATAGGTTTTGATATAAACTTTTTGTTTAAAAACATTGTTATACTAACATATATTTGTAAAAGATAATTTCTATTATTTTAAGTGGAAGACATGAATGTTGGATCTATTGAAAATATAAATCCTAGTCAACCACATATATTTTATGGGAATGACTATGAATATTTGAGATAGAATGAAACCTTTTGTGATAAAAACTTGAGTTTATAATTTCCTAATGCTTACTGGAAAATAAATAATTCCTGATAAAGAAGATTATACCTTTACAAATACTAATAACTAATAATAAAAGTTGAATTATAAGGTTAGAAATACTTTCCTATGTTCTACGATAAGGAATATCAATAAACAGATATCATCTTCTAAAGCTACAAATAGTATCTGGAGTAAATTGAATGTTTCTAATATTGGTACATCCAAAGTTATATAAATTAGAAGATATATGATAAGAGATGATTATCAAGCTTTTTATTTTCTACCCAGGGAGATAATTTCCAAGGTGCATTAAATATTAATGAAAATTTTAAATAGTTTAGAATAACTTAGAGAAAAAGGACTTGAGATGATATTTTAGTTGAAAATATTATTGATATTATTCCCAATGAGTGGGAATAAAAAAGAACATATATATATGATATAAGGAAATTAACTAATCTCACTCTTGATGATTTAATTGGTACTCTCATGAAATACGAGGGAAGTCTTAAAAGAGATACTGAGAAATATAAAAATAAAAATGGTGGTATTCCTTTTTCTACTACATCTACTGTACCTTAAAAAGTTTAGTCTGGTAAGAAAGTTTTAAAATATTTGAAAAAGAATAAATTTGTTGTTCAGGTAGATTCAAGTACATCAAAACATTATGAGAATGAGTTATTTAATCTTTCAATAATGATGAACAAGATAGTTTCAATGAAAGATTTTCAATGCCGATATAAGAAAAGTACCAAGGATAAAGGTGACAAGAAGGATTATGAGGTCACTTGTTATGAACATGAGAAATATGGACATATCCTACATAATTATCTAAATTTAAAAAGGAAATTTAAGAAAAAATAAATTTAGAAAGAAATTCAAAGAATCACTACAAGTCTAAAGGTAATAAAGTTTTTAAAGCTTCTGACACCTAGAGTGAATGTGGTGGAGATTATTATGATAAAAATTCTAATAATGAATGTTATTAATAGAGTAAAATTTATATTTCTATATATTTACCCATGTTAAATCATTGATTAATGGAAAAGTTACATAAAATTGAATCCATTACTAATATATCTTTAAAAAAAATCTGATCATAAAAATTATACATATTATGATGAATAATATTCTTCAGTAAAAGATAATGCTTTACATAATTATGTTTAGGTATCTAGAATTTCAAAATTTCTTGAAAATTAAAATCGTAAGATTTATAAAAAACTTGATAATTCTACATCTAGGCTTGTTAAGGACGATTCAAGAATAACTATATTAAAAAATTAAATATCAGATATTTCTAACGATCTTAATAAAAATAATTTTGAAAAATAATCTATTTCAAAATATTTTAAAAAAGTTGTTTCTGAGAAAAATAATTTACAATATAATTTTGAAAAACTAAGTTCCATAACTACTACTATTGAGGATAAGAATTTAGCTGTAAAAGTACAATCTAGAATTTCTATCTTGAAGAAACTTGTGAAAAAGTTTACCACTGGAAAGGAAGAATTAAATAGAATGTATAAAAAAATTCATCCTTATAGTGATAATACTAGAATCGGTTATACTTATAAAAAACCTATTTTTAGTAGCAATTACTTTATTCCTAAAAGTGAACCTTTTTGTACTAAGTTACAAAGTAGTGTTCATTATAAAAAGAATTATTCTTTAAGTAAGATACAATTTTTTGTTTTTTTATAAAGCTGATTTTTTATATGAAATAAAATTTTCCCAAAACAAAATTTAACAAATGTTGTTACCTAAAATTTTATTTTCTAACAATACTAGACCCAAGAAGGTTTGGGTGTTGAAAAACTATTTTTTTGTTTCAGGATAATAAATATAGTACCAAAAGAAATGGTACATAGATTGTGGATGTTCTAGGAACTTGACTGGAAATAAATATTTCTTCAAGAAGATAATAAAGATGAATGGTGGTAAAAAAACTTTTGAAGATAATGCTCAAGGATAGATTATCAGAATTGGTAACATTGACTTTCTTGGAAAAGTTATTATTTCAAATGTTTTATTTTTTTAGATATTAAGAACAAGACTATAAAAACAATTCAATTATGCGATGAATGTTACCTTTTAGACTTTAGGAATGATAAATTATTAGTACATTATTCCAAAAATGAAGTCATTATTTCTTCCAATCGATGTTTGAATGTTTACACACTAAACATAGAAGACCTTAAGAGACAATACTTACTTTTAATTAGTTAAATGGAAGATCAATCTTGGTTATGGAATATAATTTTAGGACATTGTAAAATTAGGAACTTATCTAATTTTACTAAGAAATAAATTGTTAAGAATCTAAAGGAACTTCGGTTTGTTACTTCAAAAGTTTGTGACTATTTTAAATATTCTAAGAAACATAAGTCAAGTTTAATTTTTTTTTGAAGTATAAAATTCTAATTATTTATAGTTAGTGAACATTGAATTATTTGGTCCTATAAAAACTAGAATTATTGGTGGAAAATACTATGCATATGTTTTACTTGATGATTACACTAGATATAATTGGGTCTATTTTCGTACCAAGAAATATTAAGCCTTTAGTTATTTTAAAATTTTTGTATCTGGAGTTAAAAATGATAAAATCCTCTCCATGATAATTATTAATAGTGATCGTGATGGAGAATTTGAAAATTCTAATTTTGAAACTTTTTTTTATAATAATGTTATCGAACGCAACTTTTCATCACCTATAACTCCCCAAAAAAATGGTGCAGTTGAATGAAGAAATAGAATTATTTAGAAGATTACTAGAACCATACTGAGTGAATACTCAGTTGCTAATTTTTTTTTTGTGCTGAAGTGGTTATTACTAGATACTATACTATAAATAGAGTTTTAATTAGACATTTTCCTAATGAAACCCCTTATGAGTTATGGTCAGGAAGAAAACCAAAATTTCTTACTTAAAAGTTTTTTTTGTTGAAAATTATTCATTTTGAATACTAAAGATAATTTATATAATTTTTCACCAAAATAAGACAAAATAATATTTTTATGTTATTCCACTACGATTAAGGATCATAATTTTTAAATAAAATTTCTTGCATTGTTGAGGAAATAGTGCATGCTAAGTTTGATGAAACTTGTCCCTTTGTTTTCAAACAACCTCAACATACATCTTCATATGTTTTTTCTAAAACCAATTTTCAAAATTTATTAGAAAGTTCTTATCATAAGGAAATAACTCTATAATTATTTTATGAAGTAATTCCTCAAGTTTATTTTCTATCTTTTATTGAAGAAAAAAATTTTAAAAACCCAAGAAGTTAGTTGTTTCTTAGGAATCATCCTAGTGAAAGTATCATTAATGATTTAGATCAACTAGTTAGGACTATAATTTCTTTAAGAATTGAAATTGAACATCTAGATTTATTATCTCAATTTGAAACTAAGAATACTAATGAGGTTTTAGGAAGTGAGGATTGGATTAAAGATATTGAAGGTGAACTCAATGAGTTTGAAAGGAAAGAAGTCTATAATTTAGTTTAACGACCTATAAAAACTTCTATAATTGGAGTAAAATGAGTTTTTTCAGAACAGATGTGATGAAAATGTTTTAATAATTAGAAATAAATCTAAGCTTTTTTATAAAGGTTATAATCAATAATAATTAATATATTATGAAGAAACTTATTCTCCGATATTAATATTTGAATATATTTGAATACTTTCTTCCTTTACAGTATTCTTTAATTTAAAACTATTTCAAATGGGTTTGAAGTGTAACTTTCTTAACAGATTTGTTTAGGAAGAATTTACGTTGAACAACCACCTTTTTTTGAAAATAAAAAACACCCTGAATATGTTTTTAATATACCAATTCATTATATGGAATTAAATAATCCCCTAGATCCATGTTTGATAGATTAATTGGATTTTTTACAGTTTTTTAAGGGAGTTGTGCATCCCAATATCTTTATAAAATAAGTTAATAAAAAATATTATTATTTTAAAAAATTCATGTTGATAAAATTATATTTGGTTTAACTTAATAATCTTTAATAGATTACTTTATGGATCTTATGAAATATGAGTTTTAAATGAGTATGATGGGTGAGTTAATATATTTTATTGGTTATCAAATTTCTCCAAAACCATAAAGAACTTTTATATCTCAATATAAGTATATGAAATAAATTATTAATAAATTTGGATATGACAATAATAAAATTATTATTACCCCATTGGTACCCCAAACATCTTATATCTTGATGAGGATGGGAAACTAGTTGATTAGAAAACTTATATAGGTATGATAAGAAATTTAATTTACTTAATATCTAGTCATCTAGTATTAATTTTCTCAGTATTATTATGTGCAAGATATCAATAAATCTAAATTAATCCCATATTAAATCTATAAAACCAAATTTTCATTATCTTAAGGTAACTATGGATTTATGACTTTTTTATTATCTAGAGATGTTTTTGAATTAAAAAGTTTTTTCAGATGCTGACCTTGGTGGATGTATAATGGATTTGAAAGGTATATTTGGAACTTTTAATTTCTTAAAAGATTATTTATTTTATTATTCATGTAAGAAAAAACACTCAATATCACTTTCCATTATTGAAGCCGAATATGTGCTAGTTGCAAGTTTTTGTTCTCAAGTGTTGTGGATGCAACACAAACTCACTAATTATGATATGAGTTATACTAAAACTCAAATACTTTTTGACAATACAAGTGACATTGCCTTAAGTAAAAACCCATTACATCACTCACGTGCTAAGAACATATATATAAGACACCATTTACTTTGCGATCACACACATAAAGGATATATAATTTTACAATTCATTAGAATATAAGAAAAAATTGATAATATTTTTACAAAACCCCTTAGTTCCAATAGATTTGAATATATAAAATAGAATCTAGAAATGATTATTGTTAAGTGATAATTCATATATACCTCTTGTTGACACAAATCTATACATTAATTTAGTAATTTTCATAGGGGGAGTATATATGTTTTTGTTGTTACAAATTTTTTTAGTTTTTATTAAAACTTTCAGTTTTCTAAAATTTTTATCTTTTTTATAACTTTTATCATAATTGGTTTTCTAGAAACACATTTTTTATAAAAAATTCAGATTTAGAGTTCTAAATTTGTTTTTTGAACTATGAAATTATTACAAAATATTCGGAATTATATTTTGTTAAAAGTTTTTCGAATTAAGAAACTATTGTATTCTATTTTCTATAGAAACTATGATAATTAGTTTTTGTAATGAAAATATCATAATCACTATATTTTAAAACTATTTTACTCTTTTTACAAAAACCAAGAAATATAAGTTAATTATACCGATGAAACATTCCACTCTGAAAGGCACTCTTTTATTATTTTTGTTTATAAAATATTTCATTACTTTAGTTTATAAATGTTGTTTCTATGTTTAATAAAAAAATAGATTTTTTCTAATTTATTTTAATTTTTTTTATTAATCATAATGATCCTCACTTTTATAAAATCATTAAAACTTCGAGAGTTCAAATAAAATTTTAAAAAAAATCTTCAAATAATTCTTAGATGATATATTATAATCGTTTCAATGTCAAGTGTTGGTTTTCCTATGAAGGTTGAATCGTTCCCCTCAGAACCTATATGAGGGTGAGTCACTTCATTTACAAATCATTTCTTTAGTGTTTTTAATCCTAAGTTTCTACACCCTTCAAATTCCCTAGTCGAATAATATTTCTTTACATCTGTTCATCTGTTTTAGTATAAGTTTTGATGGTAACCAAAGAATATTTTTCTTTGTGGTTTGTGTTCAGGGAAAGGTTGGTTTAAAGGTCATGGTTTAACATGTATGACTCTACTCTCAAAAAGAATATTTCTTTTCAAGGTTGGAATTCAATTTTCATTTAAAATATAGATTAGTATTTCGATCTTTAGTACCTAGAGGTTTTTTTGGAGTTTTATGAATATGTTCATTTTATGAAAGAGGATGATAAAGAAATTTCTTCATTCACTATATTTGGTAAAAGTTATAATTGTTTCATATAAAAGGGTAAAGGACTTGGTTGGTGTCCACTCTGAAGGATAATCCCACCTCCCATCTCATAAGTTATTAAATAGACTCATTAATTTTGATAAAAATAAGGTTTATGATTTTCTATTTTCCTTTTATGAAAATGTTAGAAAGGTTTCACACCTAAATCTAGAAAACATAGTCATTTCTATTTGGATTCAAGGTTTTTTGATCCATAGGAAAGGATATAGGGATACTTTGAAAGTATTGGATGTTTTTGTTTTGGATTACCATTTGAACTTGAGGAAGATATATTTGTTCAAGTTTATCTTAATTATGGTGGAGAACATAAAAACCTCATAAATCAAGTAAAAAATAATAATGTTTCTAGATTTCATAAGTAAGTTGGTTGTAAAGTGAATGGATTTGTTTAAAGTTGAGAAAAAATCATATCCATTAAGGGGGAATATTTCTTTTATCAATGAGGATATGATGTTGAGAATGAATCTATTATTTTATTCTAAATCAAATATGTTTATAGAAAATGTTTATGGTGTTTCATGAGAGGAAAAACTATCAAATAAAGTTGAGGAAAATCGTAAGAAGAAAAGAAAGGATGAGGATTCTACTCGAGTCAAGAAAAATAAACAGAAGAAAATTATTGATGAATTATTTGATAAAATGATAAAACATAAATATCAGATAAAGCAAGGGAATCCTGAATTTATAATTGACCCTACATATTAAAAATATTTGAAAATTCATGCATCAAAGAAGTAACAAGAAGAAAAAAATAGAAATAAGTAAAAGAAAACATTGCATGAAGTTAGAATTTTTTAAATTTTGATAAAAGGAGTTAAGATTTCCCTTAAGAATCCACTACTTCTGATATACCACACTAATGAAATTTTATCAGAAGCTAGATTATTTTTTAGAGAAATATTAGTTATCCCTATCAAGATCCCTTCTATTATTATTAAGAGAAAAGCTAAACTTGATGTGTAAAAACAATTCCCAAATATTCCATAAAATGAATTGGAACTATAGTTATCTAGAAATAGAAATGTGATAATTTAAAGGAATCTAGAATAAGAGCTTGATAAGGAAGTCTATGAAGAAGTTGAAGGATAATAAAAGGAATAAAAATAAGGAGAATAAAAGGTATAATTAGAAGAATAATATAAATATGAATAAGTTAAAGAAGAGGTAGAATCAGAATAGGAAGTGGAAGAGGAAGATAAAGAAGAAAATGATGATGAAGAAATGAATTTAGATAAGGAAAAATTGGAATCTTCATATTTATCAAATTTATCCTCAAAGACTAATAAGAATGAAAAACATGAAAGTTCTCAAGAAGAATATTTTTTCATCAAAAAAATAATCAAGTCTTCTTCTAATAAATAAGAACATGATAGATAGTCTTAGAATAAAGCATCTGAAAAAGATAAATCTGAAAAATATGTATAAATTCTTGAAGTGTCAGATGATAAGAAATTTTCAAGGGAAGTTGATAAGAAATTCAAGGAAGTATACACTAGAACTAGTAGTCCAAAACCCCTTTATCCCAATCCTGAACATTCATAATCCAAATCTATAATTGTTCAAAAAAGGTTTTGACTTTATTTTTCTTGATTTAAAGAGATTTATAGATCTGTTTATATATTTACTAAATATTGAATCAATATGTAAGCTTATTCAAGAAGCCATGCTTCAGAAATTAGATTCTCTCAAGGTTTTAACTGAATCTGTGATAAGGATTGACACAGACTTGAAAGATTTTCAAGAAAAGTATAAGACTCATAAATCTTAATATAATCAAATTGTGAAATGGTCTAATCAGATTGACACTAGTATTCAGTTACATGATGACCCGTTTTTAGAGGTTAATAAACTTAAGCTAGAATCAGCTGAATATTTTAACAAATTATCATTAGATATGGTAGATAGGGTAAAGTTTTTTGAGGAATTTAGAGATTATACTGATGAACGGACTGAGGATCTAATTTTTTTGAAACAAAATATCCCATATATGCAGTTATAGATGAGTAAGATCAGATCTTATGATGATGGAGTGATATTGTTGAGGGGAAAAAGAGTAATATGAAGAAGTCAAAAGGATGTAGAATAAATACTGGACTTAAGAAGAAAAGTTTACAAAGCTTGAGAAAGATCAAAATGAGTTTATCAAGATGAAGGTTTTTGTGAAAAATATGATGAAGAAAGAATTTTTTATTTTTATTTTGAACTCTTGATTTATTTTTGAAAAACTTTTAAATTGTTATAATGAATTAATCTTCATCAAATTCTATCGGGCTTGAATGTTTTCCAATTCTGATTAGTTATATATTATTTCATATTTACATGGATGATTAGTTAGTTCAGTATTATTTTGTATGTTATTTTTATAAAATTTTAGGAAACTTTATAACTTTCCCATTCCTATTTGAAAATTACAAAGGAGGAGAATGATATATTAATATATAGAATGATATATTAAGAGGGATAAAGTTTTATCAAAAGGGGAGTTTTTTTATTAAAGGTAGAGAAGTTCCTTTAAAAGGGATGATTTTATACTAAGAGAGAGAAGTATTATATAAGGAAGAACTATTATAATACTCACCATTATATTGAACATCATATAAAACAGAATATTCAACATCATATTCAAAAGAGTTACAAACTCAGGGGGAGTTATGTTGTAAAGAATAAGTTTATAGTTATTAAAATAAAAAAGGACTGTAAGTTTTTCAAGTTAATTTTAAATTTAAGTTTTGTGGTTTGTGATTTCCAAATAGGGGGATATTGTTGAGTCAGAAGTGATACTTCTTAGTTTTCCATTCCATTAGTTTTAGAAATCAGAAACACTTTCTTAAAACATGTTTACAAATTTTTTTATCCCAAGCGTTTTAGTATGTTTTTGTAGAAAACATTATCTTTTACCATACATAGAAAAAGTTATAATATATTGTGAATATAAAACTATGATTATTCATTGAAATCATCCTAATGAGATTGTGTCCGATAAATCAGACTTACCTTTAATAAGGCCAAAAGTTATACTTTTTTATTGTCTTTTATACTGGAAAAAGTTTTGAACATCATACTAGTTATGGTATCAAAATAGTTAGACAATACCTCATATAGATTAACATATTGACAATTGATAAGGAAGTCTTTTTGACTATCTTTTTTTATAATTGAAATATATAAGATGTATTTCTATTATAAGGAATACCTTTAGCATTGTAATGGTGCTAAATCAACACGACATCAAACATTTAGTTATGCCATAACATTGTGAGCGGTTAAGAGCCAATTGTCCAAGGTCATTGAAACAAACTCAGAAATACAACTATTGGATGATTTTACTATAAATATCATTTCATTTGAAGATTTTGAAGAATATTTAATTCAAAAATAAAGTCTAATAAATCTTTTCTCTACGGGGAAATCTCATTCCAAAGTATTTGTAATACTTTAGAGAGTTATAGTTCTAAAGAATCCTTATGGGGGGTTTTTACTTAAGGATATTTTATTTTGTAATCGCCTCTGATCATTGTTATGATTGAGGGTATATAGGGATAGGAATATGGTGAATATGATCCATCATATTGAGGGATTCTAGGGTTAGGAAGATAGTCACTGATAATCTCATTGATGGATTCTTAGGATAAGAAGAAAGATCTATTCTGATCATCATATCAAGGGCTTTCCTGGTAAGGAAACATAGAATTTACAGTAAGTATAAAACCATGGATACCTTTAGTCAAGTTTATTGAATACCTTACTCTTAAGGTTAAAAGAGGTAAAATTTTTAATATATATTTTAATTCATTTTTAATATTACTAGCTATTTTTTTATGTTTCCATTCCACTGCGCATGTAATAAAAAGTTGGTCATCATATTCAAATTTATATATTGTTTGTTTTATTGGTATAACTCTGATTATGATAAATATAATTTGATATAAATATTATTTTTTGTGATTATGATATTTACTTTGAAAATCATACTAAGTTTGAGTCTAATAAATTTACTTTAAGATGTTTTGTGTTTTGTCGTGTTTAAATGTTTTTAAAACTACAATTCACCCCCTCTTGTAAGTATATCCATCTAAGCTAATTCTTATGACCCTACAACATCAAGTGAAATTCATCAAGAATTCTACTTCTAAGGAATAAGATTATGGTAACATTTACAACATCTAAATACTAAGTATTTATGAATCTATTTTTGACAATAATATTTATAAATTTTATTCTTGAAAACTGATCAGTCTATTTTTGGGTTTTCAGACACTTCTAAAGATCATATGATGATCAAACAAAGCACATCAAAAAATGGGTGACCAATAGAAAAAATTGAAGTTCTTGTGGTTTGTTCTATTTAAATTAGATGATGCTTTTTATAATCATCAATATTTCAAACATCACAAATAAGAATATTATCACTATTAAAGCTATTAGTTTTAGTGATGACAAATTAGGTTCAAACAATTTTGTACCATAAGAGAGGTAGCCACACAATGAGTATCTGCATATATGAAGATCCATTTTTTTGTTAGGCCATATGGAAATTTAGATTCTCAAGGTCTACATATTTCAAATATGGGAAATATTTCATATAGGAATATTGAGTTTGAAAGTCTATGATTTATAAGATATTTAAATGATATATCTCAAAACTAATATTAAACGATGTTTCCATATTCAAATTATGGAAATATATATCATGTGATATCCTATTTTTATATAAGAAAAGAATAAGTAGAAAGAAAAAAAATTCATCACAATATCTATTTGAAAGAACTATAAGTTGAGGAAGAGAAAGGGAGAGAGATGGTAATAATTATATTTAAATATATGTACATAAAATAAGGGAAAGAATTGGATCATATCACCATATATAGTTGGAGAAGAAGAAAGGGAAGAAGGAACTAAGCCACATATGAATACTTGTGATCACATCTAGAACAATTCATGTAAAGAAGGATCAAAGGAGAAGGAGGTGTACCAGTACTTTATTTGGAAAGTTAAAGAAGTATAACAAGATATTCCTAGTAAAAAAAATTCCTTATTTATAGGAACTATTTTTATTGATGTTATTTGAGCCCGACAAGGTCTCATCCCTCATCTCGAGGTATTGATCACATATAGAGAAAATAATAAAAAGTGTGATAGACTTGGAGATAAATAATGAATTTAATTATAATTAAAGATCCATAGGTCTATGATTCCATTTACTATCATGGAGAGGCCCAAATATTTATAAATTATTAAAGATATTTATGAATAAATGTGAACAATAAATAAGTGATCTTTCCATAGTAGTATGTGAAAGATAATAGACGGTAGTGAACCTTGGGAAAAGGGTGACTATACTGTGAACTTTGTAAGGTTAGTGAGACTTGGTGTGAAGTGACCGCAATCAAATTTGTATCCACCAAAAAATGAAACTTAGTATATTTTTTCACATCTCACATCATCAATATGTGATCTTTGGATGTATCCTAGTGTGGGTTAACCAAGTAAAAATCCTTATTTCATTGTATTCTTTATTTATTGCATATATTCTTATCATTTATTAAGCCTGTGAGAAAGATCTATCGTGTATTAGGTTAAACACAGTTCTTCATAAAATGGGAATATAATCCTTAAATAAGATAATTGAGTTTGAGGGAAAATTTTAAATTGGGAAACACCCTGATTCACCCCCCTCTCAGGGTGTATTGGATTCTAACACATATTTTTATCAATTATTTATTTCATTTTTCTATTAAAACCCAAATTATGGATTATATATGTTCATGGGAAAATATTCCCCCACAATATGAAATCACCCTCACTAATTTTCAATATCCTCTAATAGTTAAGGTATATGCTATTGAGATTAGTGGTGAGCTACCATAGTTCTAGAATAAATCAAGGGCGATTCAGTAAATCTTCTCAGTTTCACATAACTATCTAAACCTTGTAATGATTAGAAGGCGCTATAAAAATTTATAATGGATTTATTAATATTTATTCTATAGATATTCCTCACACTTAATAAATTTTAAGTGATTCATGTCCCTTTAAAAACAATATAAATTAATTTAGATAAGAAATTATTCTTTCAGAAGTCATAACCATTGAACATAACATTCGTTTAGCATCATATATTCAACAAGTAAGGTCATTATATTTTGGTAATATATCATTAAAGAGATAAAGTGGTTCTATAAATATAGAATCACTCTATCTATTTCCATATTTCAAATTATATAGATTTTAGTATGATTAAAAATGTTGTATATTTAGTACCACCGATATACAATGGAATAATTTCATAACTATTTATCATATAATACAACTTAGAACAACCACTAATTACAGATTCAAAAAATATTTTCATTTCCTCAATGCGATATCTATCACTGTTTATAGTTTTATTCATATCAAATGATCTATAAACCATACTGTTATCCCAATCATAAGATATATTTAATCATTCTAAATATTTTCCCAACATTTATAAGTTTTATCTATTCCATGAAATATCAAGTGTTCTTTTTACTCATCTAGAAAAATTCATCTTTAATAACAACAATGTTAATGAAAACAAATTACTTTTGAATAATATCTATACTAAATTACAAACTTGATGAACTCTTTAACCCCATCAGCATACTCTTTTGGAATATGATTAAAATACATCTATTTTTTGATCCATATTCATCCTATTTTGTCTAGAAGTATTCAAATTTAACTACAAAAACACATAGAATTTATTCATATAATGTATCATTTTTGACATGCATATATTATATAAATTATAAATTTTAAAAATATACTTATAAATTATATTATATACATATAAAAAGTATATAAAATATTATATATAAATCCTTATTTTATAATACATTATAAAATATATACATATAATGATATTAGTATATATAAATATATTTTTATATAATATATATAGAAACACACACAAATATGTTAACAAATTAAATATTTTTGCATAAATATATAATTTTGTGTTTTCATATAAACATATAAATAAACTTATATAAATATATGTATATATAAGTATAAAGAAAAAAATTTAATGTATAATATGCTTGAAAAATATGATACATAAATAAATAAGTATGTAAAAAATGCATATAAATTTAATAACAAAACTTACTGTTATGTATATACATTTTTATTTATATAGAAATATATAAATTTCTTAACAGACATATATAAATACAAAAAAAATACATATAAATTTTTATAAATATAAAAATAGATGAAACACACACAATTATATATATATGTAAATCTATACAAATATATAAAGATGGTAATGTGAAGAACAAACAGAGGAATCAGTGATAAAATTAATCTAATTATCAATATATAAATTTAAACACACACATGCATAAATAAATATTTATATATAAATATAATCAAAGATTGTTTTTATAGATGATTAAAGAAAGAATAATAAAAAAATCATAAAAATCCAATGCATGATCAGTTAACAAATCACTAGATTAAATTACCAATGTTGAATATAATAAAAACTATTGTTTTAAAATCATAATAAAAAGAATATTTACCAAATTAAAGAATGAGTGTGTATATAAAATGATTGATTTAAACAAAATTTGATAAAAATGGGGAAAAATGAAAATATGAATGGTTCAATAATCATTTTAAAAAAGTTATAAATCACTAACCTTAGGTTTTTGAACTCAAATCATCCAAAATTTTTAATAGAATGATTGATAGAGGTTGAATTAAATTAGTATGTATAGAATAGGTTTGAGGGCTCGCATGATGTGTGTTATTTTAAAAATAATCTGAAACCTTTATCAGTGATTCCTAAAAAATTATTGATAAATGTTTCTTTTAATATCACTAAAAATATAATCACTAATAAATAGATATTTTATTAGTGCTAAAATAAGAGATGATAAAATGTGAAGATTAATATTATATATCCTCCCAAAGAGCCATTTTTATTATGAACTAACACAGGATACCCCTAATCTAGTACCTAAGATGGGTCATGACATTGAATGGATGACATTATCGTTCCCCATGTGCTAGAAAATAGTGTCTGGTAATCAAGGACACACTTTTGGAATCAGTTTCACCCAATAAAATAAACCACTAAGGGTCCATATTGGGATCCCAACATAAACCCCCATAGATTAGAGATTCAAGAAACTAAATAAATAGATAAGGAAGCATTAATAAAACCAAACATGAAAATATAATAAATGAAATATCATGATAGACCATTACAGAGAAATATAATGAAATTATAATATGAAAGCTTAAACATTACCACCAAATCAAGTATAAAAACATTAGATGATCCAAAAGTGAGATGATAAGGGAAATGAGATGGGAAGTTGATAGAGAGATACAAGAGAATGATTATACATAAAAAACAAATAAAAAAATAAACCAAAATATTTATTACCCACCGCCATGTGACGTGAGGGAAAACTACCACCATGCATCCTCCTCCAAACCCAAACTTAGCTATCATGAATATCCACCATCTCTATGAAATTCCTTAAATTTACTTATATCAGTCAATAAAGGTTGATGTACACCATTGGGGTGTATGTGGGGTGTGATCATGAGAAGATTGGTAATATCCAACCAAGTAATCCATGTGAAACTAATAAGAATTAAAATATAATATACTATTTTGTACTATAATTTCTAAAGGTAATCATTAAATGTTAATTAGAACAAGTAACAATAATATATTTAATATAAAAAAATTTATTAATAAAATATAAAAGTAAAATCACAAAGTAAACAAGATAATCTAGAGCATCTATACAATGTAATGTGGGAAGCTATTGGTAACTAAGGTTTGGAGATTTGGAGACACTGTAATAAAATATACTAAATCACACACAATCCACCAGGAAGAGTCACATCATAACCCAACATACACCCATATTGAGAAATACTAACAATAGAGATCGATGTATACACTAACTATGATTTACCATACTCTAGCGTGTGCCCATATTATTCTCTATTAATAATAGAGATAGGTGTATACACTAGCCATGAATTATCATGAACTAACATGGACCCATACCAGGAAATAATAAAGATATATAGTAAGAGGGTTTTTTCATAAGACTAACAAGTTATGGGCCCCCAATGTACCTGAGGCCTCCCATGAGGCTATATATTATATTAAAAATTAATTAAAGTTATAATATGAGTAATGAAATCCATTTAATTATAGTTCAAGAGATCAACCCATTTACACAAGCCAAACAAATCATTAAAAAAGTTTTTATTATAAAATCACTTGGAGAAAATTTTATAATTCAAGGGTCAAAATTATCATGAAAAAATTACAATTAATATAAGTAAAAATTATTGAATCATTTTATCAAAAACTTAGTGGGATACTTATAAAACAAAGGAAAATATATATTTTATAAATAAATCTTATAATAAAACATTAAAAAAAACAATATTATAATTAAAATACTAAAAATACTCATAGACCTGAAAACATGATTTAATAAACATTAAAAAATGCAGAAACGTTAATAAATTAATGGTTTATAACTATAGGAAGGTAAAAAAAGTATATGACCAAAAATGTGATCAAATTCTCTTGAGATTAATGTTTTCTTCTAAATAAATGAATAAGGGATCATGTGAAGGCAAAATAAAACCCTAGTAAAGAAAACCCCAACCTTAAATTAAGATAAGTATAAACCCCCAACCACTATGACTATAATAGAGGAAGAAAAACATGGAAAATGGAATAATATAACCAAAGACTAGGATAATATCTACTTAATTAATCCTAAATAATCTTGATGATAACTCTATTTAGTATCAAGAGGATAGGGAGAAGTGCAAGGGAGTTAATGACTAGGAGAATAGAGAGTTAAAATGGGGGAGAAAAAAAGGCTAAAATATAGTTAAATCAAGTAGGGGTAGAATGATAATTTCATATATTTTAATTTTTGGGTAGTCCTCATGGTTTAGTAAATCATGCACTAATTGTGTGAACGGTTTTGAAAAACATATTTAGGATCACTTTATTTCCCCTAGCTAAATTTTATTAATCCATATGGTTACTCCAAACTGTGATCTAACTATGCACCTATAATTATAATGGAGTCACCCCATGTAAGGCTAAGATACACAGTTACTACTAACCGTGATCCAGCTATGTGCTAACCACAAAAACCACACTTTAATCCCATTATCTTCCAAATCCAATGAAATTCAACCCAAAACCCAAAAATAGAGTTAAAACTAAATAAATAAGAGATTTCATACTTAAAAGCGACATTATAGTGTAACACTTCTCCCCCACCATATCAGTTTCTTCCCCAAAAAATTCAACCTAGATAATGATAACCTGATAAGAGTCCATTTCTTCCACATGTAAGATTTAAAATCTCTTGTCTCATGAGAATAACTCCCATGTTATCATAATGCCAAACCTAAAGGAATAGTTTTTTATTAAAATAATTTAGTCTGAGTTTCAACAATATGAATCTATTTCTTAGTCACCAAGACACACAGATCCAATTATAAATATTCCGAGTTTGACACATGAGAGAAACCAATATAGTATTTTTTTAACCAATACACATTAATGATGTTATGAATTGATGCCATACAGGGAGTTAAATATAATTGATATGTGAACTTCCAAATCCTTTCAGTGATATCATAGGGTACCATATAACTTGGTGTTAGCTCCCTTACTTACCATGACATCAATGACTGTACCAAAGTGATAATTTTAAGAACACCTATTCATTAATTGAGAACTCAAAAGAATGGAAAAGGTGATCAACAATATATTTATAAAGGAAATTATTTTTCACTAGTCACTATTAGATAATATGAATATTTTAAATCATCTCCAGAATAATGTTCTGCCTCATCAGTGAAGTCTCATCCACCCCAGTACTATAGAGTAGAGACCGTCATGGATTAATATATAAATATTTGTAAGGATCAATTCATGTATAATAATGATAGATATTATTATAGAAAAAATCAACTAATTTTATATCTTTATCCCACAAGACTCTGATGTCTATGATTTAGGCATGAAACATGTCTTCCAGAATCTAGACCACATACTATATTTTCCCATCTATTCGTAGATATCATACTATGTGTAACTTTATATGAGATCCCATTTCCTCCAAAATCCCCTTCTAGAATTTTCAGGTGAATTGGGGATCACTATATGGAATGATAGAATAAGAAAATTCTTAAAGATTTATTATTTAATACATGTATAATTTAACAAGATCCCCCACTTTAATGCTATATTTGATTAAAATTAATTAAGGTGATTTACTTTTTTTGATAAATTAAATACCACATTAAATTATTTACTTTATATATAAGAGGTAACCTAATGAATAAATCTATATATCACATCAAATTTCTACCTAGGGATAAGAATAGGTTGAGGAAAACTAGAAGGTTTTTGACTCTTTTCTTTAACTTACTAACAAGTAGAGCATCATGACCTAAAATATACTATTCCATGTCTCCTACTAGGCTAACAATATTGGTATTTTATATCATAATATATTTTTGTGGATCTTGTATGTATTTACCACTCAGAGTATTATAAATCCTTCATCGCTGATTTCTAAATGGATTAAGTTACCTTTTAATAGTTCATGAGATATAAAATTCTGTTAGGAAATAGAGAATAGCCACAAGTGGTATCCCAAAAATATATAGTTCTTATGACATGTAAACAATAATAATATATTATTCCATCATTATTAATAATCTCAAAGAGTGAAGGTGTCAATTAGATATTATAAAAAAATATTGGAGAAGATCCTATAAAAAATATGATCTTCATGATACTAATAAGACCACTAGATTCTTTCATGTTAATATACTATAAGATCACACACATGATACTATGTATAGTGGAAAAACAATTTTTGGATCTTTTCTTCCCCATGGATGATTGTCTTAAAATTCATAAGTCATTACACCCTACAGAACGCACAAAGTCATCCTCACACACACCTCAATACAAATAAGAATAGTACCATAAATACATAAAATGGTAAAACATGAAAAAAAATATAGAAATCAAGAAATAATACAAGAGTTTAACATGATTTAGACTATTTCTTACATGAAAGGGGAAAACACCCTATTGATTTCATTTATAATAACCAAAATATTACAGGTGATTTAAAACAAATTATTAATCAAGTAATCCTCACCAAATTCTTCAATTTTCAATAAATTATTTGTCAAACAACACATTGAAATAAAGGTACAACACACTTATATACTAAGTACAATAAAAAACAAGTTAAAAATGCTTCCCTAAAAACCCATATCATGTGGAATGACCTCCAAAGTTGGCTTACCAACTTGGAGACCCATAAAATTTACTGAACTTCCATACCTATTAACACTTGACTACACATCCATAAATAGATATATACTTCTGATGGACCTATTTACATTGGAGAAGTTATTCTACCACTAACTATACCACATTTACATCCCATCACCCATCACATGAATTTTTTTTGAATGTAATTTTTATGGATGAAATTTTGGTGAATGGAAATATAATTCATCTCCTAAAAATATACCACATGAAGTTTGTTTTGGGAAATCTTGGTAACTCTCCAACACTTAGCATGTAAAAACACTCCCTATTATTTTATTTCATTCACCCAAGTCCCAATGATGTTTTATATTTCCTAAATATTTATTGAACTACCTCCTTAGTGAATATGTTTTCCAAATTTTGGATTCATACTACCTTTCAAATATATAATTATTTTCTTCAAGTAAATTCCTGATGAAATGACACTTCATGTCGATATGAATTTCCCAATAATTAAAAAATGAATTTTTATCCAATCTAATATAAATTTGTCTGTTATAAAAAATTACTTATTTTAATTTAATCCTTCCTAGATCCTCTAAAAATTGCTTCATTTATACCATATCTTTCCTAGTTTCTATTGAAGATACATACTCATCTTCTATTAAACTTAGAGTAATAATATTTTTAAACTTTGATGACTAACTGAAAAATACTCCTCCAAAAGAAAATAAAAAACTAGTTTTACTTTTCATTGAATCCATACACCCCAAATCCCAAGTCCATGAATCCTATCAGTGGATCATTTATTCCATAGCATACAACATGAATTTATAATTATTTCAAATACTATTAAATACACTTCATATCATCCTAATGTAATTTACTTGGATTTGACATACACCAACTCACAAATCCCAATTTATGGGATTTTTATATCTGAGTTTAAAACATTACACACATCAAAAATCCACTGATGCATATGGTACTTTCTTCAGGTACTTTTCCTCAACTTTAGTTGCTAGAACCTATGAATTAGAAAACTTGAAGTGACCCAAAAGAGGGGTTGAGGCTGGATTAATCATATCTATCCCAAAACCTTACAAAATATTCCAAATAGAATCCTTATAAGATTGAACCAAATTCCTTATTTTCCTATCTCTTTTGATATTTATCCCCAAAAGCTTCCTTTTCTTTTTAGTATCATTCATTTCAAATATTCTGATTAAATCAAACTTCATCTTTTGGGTTTTATGAGAATAAATTCATGCTATAAGAATGTCATGAACTTAAAAAATAAATATTATGAATGTCCCGTATTCCCATTTGTTACAATAATATAAATGATCTGCATTACACTCATAAAACTCTTATTCATACTTAAATTAATTGAATTTCGGATTCCAATTTCAAGGTCCTTTCTTCTACTGAGAGAGGATTTTATTCATCCTAAAAACTAAATTATGGTTAAATTATACTAGTAAACCTCTCATTTATTTCATATAGATACCCTTATCTAACTAACAATAAAGAAAAGTTGTCTTGAAATCCATCTTCTCCAGATAAATATCTTCTAATCTAACTGTGATATCCACTATTTAAGTTATAGAATGTTTAACTACCAATGAGAAGATTTCCATGAAATATACTCTTTAATTCTATTGAAATAATTTCACCACTAAATTTTCTTTTTAAGTATTCTTTACACTATATTATTCATTAATCTATTAAAACTAATTATTCTCAAGTGCCTTTTTACCATCTAAAAGTACATATATCTCCCATGTTTTATTAAACTTCAATAAATCCATCTCTTTATTCATTTCTAACTCCCACTAATTAGAGTCACTAAACGAAGATACCTACTTATTTTTTTAGGTTCACCTATATCCATTGGGATTAAAAAATTCATATCATTCACATACCTCTGAACTGGTCTTTTGATTATAGCTAATATCTTTAATTGAATCAGCTAAACTGAATTGCTTGGATCTGCTCTTTTTTTGGTACTTGAATTTATAGTACTAGATCTTATAAGGTATTAAATTTTGATTCTACCACCTAATATTTATCTACCCTTAAAATTTATATATTTTATATGGGTATACATTTAGACTTCTGGTTCTCTGAGCACCTATATATGTGTTCTTTTATTTTTGAGAATAACTCACACTCTGATCAACCTGGATTTCTATTGTTGGTTCTCCTTGATTTTCTTCTCAAATAAGTTATAGTCCTTCTACAGAAATTTCATATCAAAGAAAACATCCTTGCTTCTAATGATTTTTTTATTTCACTACCCCATAAGTGACATCCAAAATATTTATCACCATAACCAAGTAAAAAAACATTTTAGATTTAGAATCAAGTTTTTTCCTTATCCTTAAAATTTACATGTATATAAGTCAAACTACAGAAGGATTTGAGGTGATGAACTTATATTCATTTTCCATATCACAAATCTTTCAAAAGTTCCTACCCAACTATCAATGCTATACTTTTATTGGTAAGATAATCTATCGTGTCGAGTGACTCCACCAAAATTTCCTTAAGCATTCTTGAGTGCAACCGCATACTCTTAGATTTATCCATTAGAGTCTTGTACATTATTTCATCCATTCCATTCTACCTTGGAGTTCCAAGAACCATATTATCCTGATTTATTATTTCCTTCTTGTAGAAATTTTAGAAGTTGTGTCTGATGTATTGACCACCATTTTCCATTCTGATTCACTTCAACCTCCAGCTACAATCCCTTTTTCCTAACACATTCTACTGAATAAACACATGAAATACATCAGAATTATACTTTAATAATAAATAAAAACTTTCATTACAACATAATTAATGAAATTAAGAAAGTATAGAAAAAAACTGTATGACTGAACATGGGTAAATCCCAAAATGGATGAGTGTACAAGATCCAACTTCTGGTCCTTGGACTTCTGACCTTCTAAGTTTAAAGACACTCTTTTCTACATTCCTAGAACATAACTTTCATGCTTAAATATTTTTTGTGTGATAAATATTCAGTATTACCTTATCATATAGAACCTTTATATTCTTCTCACTATGGTGAAAAAACCAATAGTTCCATATATATTGTTCATTAGAATTTAAACTTCTAACAATTTTAATTTTTTATGAATTTTCAGTCAAGTAAAGAGTCTCACCCTTTACTCATTTTTCAATCACTATGGATACCCATAAAACATTACAAAACCCATTTTCAAAGGTAGTCCCAAAACCATAATCATCCATTTTTTTTGATAGAAATAAGATTCTTCCATAGATCTCGGATGTGATGAACTTCGGATCAATTTAAGAATCCTTAATTATTCATTCAGATATTAACCTATCCTTTTATAACAAATTTTAGGGCTTCACTATCCACCATATGTACATTACCAAAATTTCATGACACATAGCTGATTATGAATATTTGATCATTGGTTAAATTATATGAGGCCCCACTGTTAATCACCCATTATTTCACTAGAGTATAAGTGCTTAAAAATTATGTATTTTTATTTAATATTATGTTAATAGAATCTGAACTACCAATTATTGATATTTTTTAGTGTTCTTATTGTGAATTTTTCAATACTTATTGATGTGTCCTTTCATCCCAATTTTCTAGAAGGTTAGACCTGGACTAACCAACTTGACTTGGATCTTCTCCCATTTCCTTTCTTTTGAATTATCTATCAATAGATTCTTATAGTATATTTTTATTAGTAGAGGTGAACATCCACTTCTATAGATATTAAGAGAACTACTTCTCGGAACCCAAAATTACCTTCAAATATGTTTCCCATTGAGTATTGTATTCCTTATATCATAAAACACAAAGACTTTTATTCTTCTAGAGCTAATAAATATAGTAACCATTGCATCCCATCTCTCTGGAAGTTAATATAAAAGTAACGATGAATAGATATCAGAAGAAAAAGTTTCCTTTATCGATTGGAGTTTCACACATATCATATTGAAATCATTAACATGATCCAACATTGGTCTTACTTTTGAAAAACATAATCCAAGAAATCATCTCATGGTAAAGAATTTGTTAAGGGCCATAAGTTTTTTACTCATATACAACAATGCCTTCATAACATCCATAATAGTATTCTTCTCTAGAATATTGAATGAAACATTACTCATAAGATACATTCTTACCATAGCCAATGATTTTCTATCTAAGTGATCCCATTCATATATATCCATTAACACAAGCTTTACCCTAGATAGTGGAATTAAATTTCCTTTTGAATCAAATGGTCTGAAATCTATATATTGTAGAATCAAAAATCCATAATATTGAATCTATCGATCTGGATCGTCCCTTTATCTAATATCATGCCTGTGTCACTACTGATGTGTGGAACCTATAAACACTAAACCCTTTGATACCACTTATTGAGGGATATATCATAAAAAAACCAATATCCATGATACTGGTAGTACCACTATATTCACATATTCCATTCCACTAGAAGATCATATATAAAATACTTTGAATAGTGGAAAACGATCTCCCAATGTTTTCTTCCCCACAACTAAGATTACTAGAAGTAGGTAGTTACTGCACCTTACCCACCCTATAAAGGCATCCTCTCACACACATTAGTACAAATAAAAAAGTACCAAAAATACATAAATTGGTACATTTAATGAAAGTATGTAAAGTATGAGGGAACATAAGTGTTTATCATGTTTGAGACTACATCTGACCTATCTGATGGAAAACACTTATGCTTGCCTTTATTATGACCATAAGATTTAAGGTTATTACCAAAAAAGTTACAAAATAAGTAATCCTCACTAAACTCTTATATCTTCAATAATTTTTTATTCGAACTATAAATTTCACTAAAGGTACCATATAATTATATACTAAGAACAAACGGTCAAACAAGTTAAACTTGATCCCCTGAAAACCTAGGTCATAAACTATGACCACTTGATCTTTTTTACAATCTCAGTGAACCATTAGATTTTCTGAACTTAAAAACCTATCAATGCTTCAATATAGAACCATCAGTATATATAAACATCCAATGCAACTGCTTCTATTAGAGAATTTTTTTTCCACTATCTTCACCCCACATTCATCCCATCACCCATCACATGAAATTTCAATGTATGCAATTCTGGTAAATAAAATTCTGATGAACTAAAATAGACTTCACCTTTTAATAGAAACATGTTCTTATTATCATATTTTACCTCTGGGTGTATTTTAGAAAAGAGTCTAATTAGGTCCCATCCATCATTGGATTCCTCTGATTAATGTAATGAAAACATTCTATTATGGGCATCGATGATGATATTTCCTTTCCCTAGTGTATAGGTAAGGTTGAAATAAAATGTTCAAAAGAATTCCACCGTTCAAATTTTCTTAGTGTTAAAATAATTTTGGGAGAAGATATAACTCAATATTTTATGATCAATATAAAATATAAATTTATTATTGAAGAGATATTGTCTCTAAAATCTAATAGCATGCATAATCACTAATTTCTCAATCTCATGAGTTATATTATTCCTTTCATGTGGACAAAGTTAATGAGAAATATATACCACAATGTAACCACAATGTATAAGAACATAACC
The DNA here is from genome assembly GCA_963277665.1 of Viscum album. Classification (NCBI taxonomy): domain Eukaryota; kingdom Viridiplantae; phylum Streptophyta; class Magnoliopsida; order Santalales; family Viscaceae; genus Viscum; species Viscum album. The sequence continues at coordinate 684,300,839 of OY728156.1, read as the reverse complement.
CAATCCCATTCTTGATGCATCATAATACATGACGTAACCTACTTCATCCTTAGATAGAACAAAAATTGGGGTTGATTTCAACCTATATTTTAACTCATCAAAAGAGATATTTAGGGATCCATATAAATTTCACCCCTTTCCAAGTAAGGGTAGTCAAATGTGAAAAAATACTATATAATTCCTTAAAAAATAATTGAACTATCCCACTAAGCCCAATAATATAGGTATCTCAAATACATTCTTTATCTCTTCCCAAGACATAATAGCTTCCACATTTTGAGGTTTAACTAAAAAACCTCATTCTAAAACAACATGTCTTAAAACTTGATATTTTGGATATAAAAGCCACACTTTGAATATTTTTGATAGATTTAATGATTGAAAAAGGTTTCTAAAACAATTATAACATTATTCCCATGATCCTATTTGGTTTTAGAATAAACCAAGATGTCATGAAAGAATGACATGTTAAAAGAGTCAAGGTTTTGATGGAATATCTAGTTTATATGAACCACATATATCATAAGAGAATTAATCATTCCAAAATGTATCAAAATATAGTTTAAATGAATATATATACTTTTAAAACTATTATTAGGTATGTTAAACTCATTCACATTGGGCTGGTAATACCCTAAACATATATAAATTTTTAAAAACTACCTCACCCATTTTAATTAAACAAATAGGTTATTGATTTAGGTAAAGGGGTATTTATTATTGATGGTTACATGGTTTAACTTTTTTTAGTTGATTAAAAGAATAATATTTTTATATGGTCTCATAGAAAATAATACCAATGCAGCCCATGAAGAAACACTTAAATGAATAAATACCTTGTCTTTTAAATCATCCAATTGAATATTCAATATCATCATTTTAGCTAGAGCCATATGGTATGAGGGAAATGAAATTGGATATGTACCAGGTACTAGATCAAGGGATAACTTGACTTTCTGATCAAGATGTAACCCCAAGATGTCATCTAGGAACACTTTAGAAAACTGGTTGACCATGGGAGGAAGATCTCTCTCAAAATTTACTTAATTGGCCTATACCATAAGATATGATACTTGGAATTCCTTGAGAATAGGAGGTATTTCTTTGCTAGATCACAAGTCCCATTTCCCTTTAAAAAACTAAGAGTTCCCATCATAAGAAGTGAATTTCACTCTATGATGATAACAATAAATGTGGGAATTAATTGCAATCATCTAGTCTATTACTTGGATGAGTCCATCTTGAGAATAAATAAATCCCATGATAGGACACCTAAGATACAATGATAATGAAAAAAGGGAATTCAAATTCAAATTCTTTATTATTCCCTATAGGTGTGGAAATTTTCATTACATACGATACAGTATTAGATGGAAGGTTTAATATATCCATGATATTGAAAATGATAATGGAATGAGAGTTTCATATATTAAATAAAATAGTTTCAATAGATGATGTAATAAGAATGGTACCTTGTACAATTATCAGCACCACATCAGAATCCACATGGGTTTTCTCTATAACATGAAAATTCCTTGTGTCTGAGTGCGGAATAGGCTTACCACTAGTATGAGGTTCCGTCATCAGTTATATTTACCTATAAGATAAACCACCTCTGAATTTTCACCCTTGAGTTTTAATTTTTACTACATTAAAGTAATTGGAATGGACTATGGATCCCCTTAGAAATGATTATCATACACCACTATTATATGAATGATTCACCATAAAAATCCTTTAAAGATAACCCATTCCCTCATAAGATTGTTAAATATCTAGGAATTATTAACAAAAAAATTTTCATTCCCAACCTTGCCACATTGATGGTGGATAAGAGGTCCACATACCATGGCTATAGATGATACAAAATATGATGGGTTCTTAAAGCCACTACAACTTCCCATTTTAAACTCATTAAATTTCCTATTATTTTCAACAAAACCACCTTCAATTCAAATAAAAATAGATGTAAAATTGGACATTCCTAAATTTCCAACCTTATGTATTTCTAGAATTAATGCCCGATCAACCACCATATCAAAGATGGGGCGCATCAAAAGGAAAAAATGAGATCAAATTCTGAGTTAAAGGACTATTAAAAAAATATTGATATTTCAAATTATCATTCAATACCGTCTTATAAGAGAAGTGGAATATCTAGATAAACTATAATCTATAACCATTTTATTTCCTTATTATAGGTATAAAAATTAGCGAGACTTTTGTATAACTTTAGTATCATTATAGAACTATTGAGAGAATATGATGTTAAATTTCATCCAATATATTTTCTTATATAGCCTAATTGGAATAAAAAAATTCCATATTTTCCGATCGGGTCCCTCAATCATGAACACAACACATTTTACCATAATAGATTCAAGATTATTGAGGAATTAAAATATTTTCTTGATATTCTCCATCAAACATTTCACCGATTAAGGGAGGTTACTTCCCCAAAAGGGGGATTATTATGGCATAGAAATTCTTTAGCATGATCCTTATCTGGATTTAGACAAAAAAGTTCTTCTTTATATTGATCTAGGTCAATGAAATTCCTTTTTCTATAGGTCAAACAGTTTGCACCATAGAATGGATTAAAGTTTGTTTGATTGATGGATTTTCCTATGGAAAATTATCTATATCTACTTCTTGGGGATTATTTTGGACTCTATGAGGGGGAATGACACTACAAGAAATCAAATAAAGAATAAAATAATCAATAAAAATTGAATAACATTAATAAAAACAAAAAAATATCCTATAATATTTTTAATAATCATAAAAAACATTTAAAAGTTAGATATCAATAAATTAATCAAATCTACCCCTACACATGATTAAAATAAAAATTTAACCTAATAATGAACTAACTATATAGGTATCACTATAAAATTATGATTCATCTACATGGTGTGGCTGAATGGTTTTCCAAACCTTATTCTAGATGTGTGGGGAATACTGGAAATCCTCCAGAATGGGTCACATAGTTACGAAATATCCCACAAACCATGCGCCTTAACCATGTGACTTTTAAATGATACACAATCCTCCATTACACTGCCCAAAAATTATCAAAATACATATTTTAAATTAATTAATAATACTATTTCCCCAAAAATCCATAGCGATTTAAGGCGAATTACAATGTGTGTTGTCCAGAAACTCACACATAACCTAGTCCTCAAGTCCCGATGATCTTACCTACTATCCAACATGACTTTTCAAATAACATAAATAAAAAACTAGTTTTTGATTCCATTTTTTCATGAAAAAACCCAAGCTACCCCTAACTCAATACCCGATCCTACCCATGACATGTCCTAAAGGGAATTCTTGATCCCCATGGGTTGGAAACTAGTGCTTGGGCATCATTTACACACATCTAGGAATAATTTTTATTAATAAAAACAATAACTAAGGGTGCATCATGGGAACCCAAAATGAACTCACCTTAGATAGATGAGTCAAGAAACTAAATAATTTGTTAAGTAAACATGAATAAAAATTACATGACATAATATAGAAGAAATATCATAACAGATCATAACATGAAAATAAAATAGAATTAATATCTAATTCCTTAAATATAACCATTAATCAAGTATAAAAACAAAATAAGACCAAAAAATGAGATCAAAATGGAAAAATATAGAAATTCGATAGAGCAATACAAGAGAGTGAGTTTATTACAAAGTTAAAGCAAAAAAAGAACTAAAAAAGCTTATACCCATCATCATGTGATATGAGGGATAACTCACACAATTCTACATAATCCAAACTTTATCTTAGATAACATGAATATCCACCACCTCCAAGAGGTGTCTTTAATTTACCTACATCTATAAAAAAGGTCTACATACACCTATGGGGTGTATGTAGGGTGTGTACATAAAAATTCCTATAGGATCCTACCAAGTACTCTATGGTAAACCCATAATAAATAATCCATAAACTACTACTTTTAGATATAATATATAAATTTAATATTTAAATTTTATATAGGAAAAGTTACAATGATATATTTAATTTTGAACAATTTTTTAATGAAACATAAAAGTAAAAGTGTAAATTAAACAAGAGCATCCAGAGAATCCCTATAATTTCATGGGGGAAGCTATAGTTAACTAAGGTAGAGAGACCCAAAGACACTATAATGATATATATAGAAGTGTGAAAGATCCACTAGGTAGAGTTACATCGTTCCCTAAGGTGTAACCATATTGGGAATAACTAATAATAGAGATGGATGTATCCAATGTCCATAACTCACCATGATCCAGTGTGCACCCATATCAGGAAATACTAAAAATAAAGATAGGCGTATCAACTATCCATGAAATACCATGTGCATGTGTGTTCTCCTATTGGGAAGTTATAAATATTTTTTGGGGAGGGTAATTTTCTAAGATTAGCATGCTATATAGGTTCAAAGCGCAGTGGAAGCACCTATTTGGGTTGATTCAAACAGGGTTTTTTATATTTAATGAATAATCTGTAATCTTCATGACAATATATGTCATTAACAGTGGATTTATCTAATAAAATCAATATAAAACATTGAAACTAGGTGTGATTATATTTCACATTAAAATTTTAATTAATTTAAAACCAAAAATTACCTAGATCTTGTGTACTTTTTTTAAAGAATACATTGACCATTCAACCCTCTACAAGATTATACCATCATTACATTGAGGGGACCCAAGGTATAATCCCTATAATGGTGATCCACATGTGATCCATTGATCATGAATCATAGATTATGATACCATGGGAGATAGTGTGGTAGTACTGATTATTTAGTGTCGTTTCCTTTGATATCTATACAATTATTCAAATTTTCTAATTCTTTAGAGGAGGATGAAGGTTGAATTTTTCTCTCAATTCTTGAGAGTGTACTAGTGAATTTTCTCTCTATGGTTGAGAGAATATCTAGAGGGGATGTGTTTTTCACAACAACATCTTAGTCGAGGAAATGATATAACCAAGTAATTATAGAGCTAGTTTAGAGAATAATTAATTACATATATTCCCTTTCTTATTTTCTTAATATATATATAACCTCAAGAGTAAATAATAATAATAATAATAATAATTACTTGACATGTGCTAATCTTATAGATAAATTAAATATCATTTTCATAAATAAATTAATGACTAATTATTTAAATGATATTTAATATATCATTTCTATAGGACCCAACATATCAATCCTTATTTCCATTTCATTTATTGATCCTTGACTAATAAATATTGTTCATTCAATAAATAAATAAATATTTATACTATCATAGTCTTGTTTATAAAAAATTATTTTAATATTAAACTCACATATAAACATGGTGAATGAATATTTGTGGTCAATAGATATCGAATAAATTTTATTCCATGGTCTCAAGAATAATATTTATACCAATGATTAAATTTAAATAAAATTTAATTATAATCAATAGAATCAATAAGTGTGTTACTCTCTTGGATTCTTCCTCAGTGTCATTAAGAAGAATCACCTAAGGTCTAATATTAGTATCTAGAAACATGTAAAGGTACCCAATGGAGAGGAGTTAATACCATGAAATCAACAACCACATATGAACTCTCACAATGTAATATAATCCCTTTTTATTGATATATCAAGTAGGTTTCATACTTATTTAATTAATCTATATTCTCTATAAATATTTCTTTGAATATCTAAAATGAACCATTTGGTACACCAAGACCATGGAATTTTGTTAGATAATTTCATTCCAAAGTGTCAAAATATCTACTTCCATAAATATAGAAGTTATAAATCCTTTCCAGACTTATTAATTTATAAAATATTTATGAACCAAACAAATCCTACTTCTTTATGAACATATGAAAACACGGTTTTCATCCATACATAAAAGTACATGTTTCATGAAATATATTATAAATAATATTAAAATATAGGGATCATTATAAACACTTTTAGATATAAATATACAATGAGACATAAACATGAGGAATTCGTACTTATAGGTCTATCCTCATAATATCCCATATTGGATATTACCAAGAGTGAAATTCATGACATGAATTATCATCCTCTTATGAGTATCCAATTCCTATCAATCCATATAACCTTTATCCGATTAAATTATTTCATATAACCATAAGAATTATGTTTAAGAATATTATTATAACACCTTAAGGTTCTCATCATCACAAGAACTGATATGAAATTTTTCAATATGAAAAATAATATTAGAAATTTTCACATTAATTTTATATAAAATATAAATCAATACATCATATGATATTTATTAATATTCAAATCTATGGATACATGATAAATCAAAAGTACAAAGTAGTTGGTTTTAAGGAAACAAATAGAACAATATCCCACTTACACTAGATCTAATTACTAATGAGTTTGAGTACATTATCTATCACATGATGTTTATGATTCTACTAAGAAAGGTATTTAGTCAACAGGTCCACCACAATGAATTTAGTGGAAAAACTTCTTACTATGACATCACCTCTCTGATAAAAATCACACAAGATAAAACCCTTTTTATGTTTGTGATTCATCCACTGTTGCGACCTTATCTCTTTGTTAAGTGACACCATTACAAAATTATCATAGTATAGTGTGATATTATCTTTACTATTATCCACCAATCAATATCTTGGACAATGTTTTATATATAAATAGCTTCTTTGGATACATAAGAATCTGTAATATACTCAAATTCTACTGTATAATCGACATCCATGGATTTCTTTAATCTCTTATAGCTCCTAACACCTCAATTGAGAGTGAATATATATCATGATTGTGAATTCAAATAATATTGATCTATTTGGAAACTAGAATCTATTTATCCTATGATGACTAGCTCCTCATATCCTCTAAAAACTAGAAACATATCCTTATTATGCCTGAGGTAATTTAGGATATTCTGGACAACCATCTAATGGTCATCGCCAATATCAACTTGATATCTACATACAAAGATAAATGTGTAGACAACATCCATCATGGTGCACATCATGGAATACATGAATGAACCTATCTCATATGTGTATGAGGTCCTTTTCATCCTATGTATCTCTTTATGTTTCTTAGGAAACATTTTCTTAGAGAGATGTATACAATGTTATATTTATAGAAATCCCATATTAGATTATTTTATACGAAATATATTATGTATCTTGTCAATGTATACACCTTAACATAGTCCAAGTATCCTATTGGATATATCATGATGGATTTTGATCCTAATAATGTATCTACTTCACCTAATTACTTTATGGAGAAGTATTTGTTCAACCTAGTCTTAACGAAGATTAATATTGTTATCTCATTTCTAATAAGTAATACACCATCAATATATACTATTAAAAAAATGAATACACTACCACTAAATTGCTTGTGGAAACAAGGGTCACATTTATTTTTTTATGAAATCAAATTCTATTTTGGATTTATAAAATTCAACTTTCGATGAACTTGATTCTTGATTCAATACATAAACATGTTTCTATAATTTTTATACCTTGTTGGAATCCTTTGGAGTCACAAAACCTTTTTAATGTCATATAGTCATATTTCTAAATATTTCTATTAAGTATGTTTTTAAATCCATTTTATATGCCTCATAGTCATAGTAAATTTCTATAAATAGTACAATTCTAGTAGATTTCAGTATTTCAATTGGTGAAAGGGTTTATTATTAGTTTATTCTTTGAAACTATTTAAAACCTTCTCTAGCTAATCATTCCTTATAAGAACTAAATTTTCCATCAATGTCCCGTTTTTTATTGAATACACATTTGAAACAAATTGGTTTTACTTCTACCAGTGGATCTAAAAAAATCTAAACATTTTTTTAGTACATGGAATCCATGTTAGAATTCATGGAATCTTTCCACTTAGTATCTTTCATGACACTTACTACTTCATTATTGGTTAAATTCTCATTATTATCATCTAATAAAGATCCAACATCCTTAGTGACTAGAAAACCATATATTTTAGTTTCTCTAATATCACTTATACTCTTACGTAGTACTTGTGCCTCTATAACATCCTCTTCCATAGGGTTATGTAGAATCTATTCCTATGCCAACTCATGTGTTTCTTGAACCAAATATTTATCAAATTATATCTCACTCCCACTATCTATTTTAGATATGTTCTACCTATCAAGAATCATGGTGTATATTCCCACTATTACATTTTTATTTGATAGATCTTATAGGTAATGTACCATTGTTTCCTTTCAGCATCCTATAAAGATACACTTTATGACTCGATTTTCAAGTTTGATACCTAAAGAGGCCTTAATAAAAAATTCACATCCCTATATATTTAAATTCAACAATATAGATTTACTTGCAAACTGAAGTTTGTATTGAATATTGTTTGTCTCTTTAGTTGGAACTTGGTTTACTATGTGCAATGTTGTCTCCAATACGTATTACCAAAAGTATAATGGAATAATTTAATGACTCACAATTTATTTTACCATGTATAACAAGGTGAAACTCCTCCTTTAACTTGAAACACTCCATTTTCATGTATAAAGAGAAGTTAGTTGAGATAATTCTATAACTCCCATAAATAATCAATGAACTATTAGTTTAGATACTCTCCTATAATTTCTGAGTGAAGTTTATTCATATTCTCAATAAGATGGTTCTCATCTTCATTTGTGTATTCCTTGAATTTATTAAAGAAATCTGAATTACACCGCATTAAGTATACATAACCATATCTACTAAAGTCATCATTAAAAGTTATTAGTTATGAGTATTCAATCATTGATTCAATTGGAAATAGTCAACACACATCATTATAGACCAACTCTATAAGATCTATAGCCATTTTACCTTTTAAATTAAATAGATATTTAGTCATTTTTCCTTGAAAATAATTGTGACATATACCAAGTGGGTTTAGTTCAAAAGAATCTAAATATACATCTTATTATAATTTATTGAAGCATTTTTCATTTAAATTTCTGAGACAATGTTTCCACAATTAAGTGTGATATTTTTCACGTGAATTTGATTTTTTATCTCTTTCCATTACATGGTTTTTACAATACAACAAATAAATACTATAATTTAAATTTTCCTTTCCATAAAAAAATTATTTCTTTATAAAATAAGTAATTTTTATTTCCAATAATGAAAAAAATACCCATATCACGTTTAGATACATAAATATTGTTTTTAGTAACAAATGGAACATAATAAAAACTATTAAAAACCAAGATCATTATAGTCTTAAATATATAAGTGATAATTTTGAATAGATATCACAGTTAGTCTAGCACTATTGGAAGATTATATATCCACCTCACCTTATGTAATTCTTTTTTAATTTACTTAGTTCTTATAATTGGATAAAAATGTGAGCACTACAAGCTATATCAAATAACCAATTTGTAGAAATAGATAGATTGAACTTGATAATGATCACACCTAAATCTTCCCTTTGCTTCTCTTCTATGGTTAACTTATTCTTCTAGTGTTCCTTCTAGCCACATGAAAAACAGACAAAATCCTTCTCCCTTGATTTCCCCTTGAACTTTTTTCAATTGGAATAACATTGCGAAGAGGACTAAGAGTTTTTATTATTATTGAATACTTTTCTCATTATCCTTACTTTTATTCACCATAAGAACAAAATAATTTTCACAATTCATGTCCTTATCAATCTGGTGAAGAAGTGTGAGGAGATTCTGGAGAGAATTCTAAATGTTTTTTATGTTAAAATTTACAATAATTATAGACAATCTCTAAGGGAGTGAAATAAGAATGATATTGGTGAACAATTAATTAGGTACATTAAAACCTAGAATCGCTAAAAATTCAATATATCTAGCAATATTTACTACATAGTTCTAGCTAATGGAACTTCTCCAAGTTTTCCTTTTAGGACCACATTAGAGATCTCAAGACATTCATGTTTATCTTTATCCTAATAAAGATCATGGAGATGTTTCATCTTGATATAAGAATATAAATTCTCATATAACTTCATGATTTTTCTATACACATATGATAACATAAAACAATGAGCATAAAAATCATCATTCAAGTGTTTTAAAAGATAGATAACTCTTCACCACTTTCCTCTACAATAGGCATATTAGAATTTGGGAACTCTAGCATACAAATCCTTTGTTAATGTCATAATACAACATTACAGAATTTGTACTATTCCTAGAAGTTACTACTGAAAAATATATATTTTTTTCACTAATATTGATCAAAAGGATAACGTGGTTGATGGACTTTTAATTTTACTACAACAATATAAAATCATATTATTATCACTTAACTTCATTACCCAAATACATGAGAAAATTTTAATTTAATTATTTTATTAGTTTCCCACTATTTTATCAAGTCTCGATGAACCTCACTGTTAAAGTCATAATATATGGTCTCAAGGAAATTCTAGTGGATAGGATCATTTTTTCCTTCTCATAACCCAATCTGGTGGCTGGTGAATTACTTGAAAATATTTATGTAGGTAGTATTTCTAACTATGGGCTTGCAGATCTTATATCTATTGAGTGGGATCCCAAAACCTAAAATCCTTATTCATATTTCTCCAAAAATTTCCTCCAAGATACATCAAGTCTAGAAAGGGCCACTCCTGTTGATTTCAACTTGGTTATGTAAATAAAAAACAATTTTAAGAACTCCCTGATAAAATTATGTATCCTGAAAAGGTATAGACGAATACTAAGTTTTATGGACATATCCTTAATCAAGTTATAGAGGACATAAATTAGTTAATATTTTCTTGAGGGGTTCTGTTTATTATGTGTAAATTTACATATTTTATCCTTTTACATGTCATGTTAATGTTATATGGATTTTTCATAAGTGACTAACCATGTATTGATAAAATATTTATGCATAATACTTTACTATTATTCCGCATGATAATTCTTGTTATTTAATTCATTTATTTATGTAATTATGATAGAGAACCTATAAAATTAAATATTTTTTTATAATATATAATAAATATCTAGAATGATCATAATATTTTTTTTATTAATAAGACAATAGACTAACCATTGAACCTAGGGAGAAAACTCTTAGATCCATTATTGGATTAAGTTACAGTATTCCACATTTTCATATGTGTCACTTGTGTTTATTTCACCTTGAATACATCTTGATCCACCACCACACACCTGGGAGCTCAATCCTTACATATACTTTAATCACGTGTAGTTGAGGGGAACCATTGAAATTATTATGGGGTTTACATAAAAGAAATTTCATACATATAGGTCCTTACATAATAAGTGGATGGGATGAAACACATTCCATCATTTTAATTTAATAATAATAATTATAAAAACCCATGTAATAATTAAATTAAAATAAATCTAATAAAAACACAGGTCGATGAATCTCATTATTATTCACACAAGAAATGAATATGAATTTAATAAAATACCATTCATTTCATTCATTATTTGTTAAGATAAAACACACTCAATTAAAATAATTATCTTTATTTATTATTAAATTAATTTATCTTAATATCCATCCAAGTATTCCTATAGATTCTTATCCAATATAATTTAAAATAAATAAATAAATTAATTTTATTTCAAACTAACTAATCAAAAATCATGTACATGTAGGAAACAAGATGTATAACCATCCAAATGGCCTAGTGTTTATTGTGTTCATGTAATGTTCACCCAAATGACATGTAGCATACATGTCATGATATATAATTACATAGTGTTTACTATCAATTAATATAACATAGAAACATGATAATTCAGGCAACATGTAATGATTTCAATGCACATGGAGTACATGGTGAGTTATGACCATAAAGAACATGAATTTTTTAATTTTATACAAAACATAAATTAATCATTTAATATTTTATAAAACCTATCACCAAGAATGTATTGTCAATAAATAAAACATGATCACATGACAAATAGGTTTGATGGAGAGATTAATTATTTTTTTTCTACATAAAAAGGTATAGTATACACAACGTATACGATCCAATTATATGTAGTGTATATCTTTTTTCATATGCCCATGATACTGACTAAGTGATTCAATGTGTATTTCACCACAAACACGTATAGAGTAAGCAACATGTACAAGAAATCCTCATGCCATGTAACCTCCATGTTTCATGGATTTTGCTCTTATGTGTCATGTAATAAATGCATGACACATATTTTACCGTGTACATTCCACCTTGAAAATGAATAATATCTTATTCATTACTTCCCCCATATTTATAGAACCTTGAATAATAAATATTATTCCTTTGATAAATAAACAAGTATTTATAATATTCACAGTATTATGAATAAATATTTAATTTAATATTAAACTTATATATAAATATGGTGATTGAATATTTATGATCAATAAAACCTAAAATAATATTATTCAACAATTTAGAGAATATTATTTCTTACAATAATTAAATTGAGTTAAAATTTTATTTAGATCAATAAAATCACTAAGTGTATGAACCTATAGGTTTTTTCTTCAGTTGCATTAGGATGGTTTACCTAAAGTCCAATATCAATGTTTAGCAACATGTAAAGGCACATAAGAGGAAGAATTTAATACTGAAACACTAAAAACCATATATGAATGTTCACAATGTAATATAATCCATTTGTCTTAATATCTCATCAACATGGTTGAATATTCATGTCATCAACCTATATGATCGATACTTATTTCTATGAGTATCTAAAATGAACCTTTTGATACACCATGGCTATAGAATTTAGTTTGATAGACTCATTGCAATCAGAGGATATATCTAATTCTATAAAGATCTATAAAAGAAATCCTCCATCGATTTATTTATTAATAACATATTATTCGTGATGCACACAATATATCCTAATTCACTGTAAACATATGACATCAAAATTTTCATCAATACATAAAATTACATGGTTCATGATTTTTAGAAAAAAATAATATTAAAGTCCAAGGATCATTACACACACTCATAGACAGGGATATCCAATGACATGTAAACATGTGGAATTCTTAAATGTGGGCATATCCACATAATCTCCCATCATAGAGTTTAAAAAATGAGAATTTCATGAGATGAATTATCATACTATAACAAGTAGCCAAAACATGATATTCTACATAATTTATGTCACATGAGATGACATCATATGTACATGGGGATTATATTTAATAATATCTTCATTTCAATTCAAGGTTCTCACCATAGAAGTGAACTTCTCTGACCTTCTTAGTAAGATGGATAATCTATGAAATTATCACACTAATGTTACATAAATCAACAATTATATATGATAAGATATTTAATAATATTAAAATCCAAAAATACATAGTTAATCTGAATTAAAAATTAGTTTGTTATAAGGAACCAACACCAACATACTACAAGTACCAGTCCCCTTTCTAAGTAACAATAGATTCCCACAAGTCTAATTCTATTTTAAAAATTCATTAGGGTTCCTATACCAATCATAAAATCTATTTCATTATAAGAAATTTTAGTTCATGTGATCAACCACCATTACACAAGAAAAACACCTCATTAAACAAAATTATTTATCATAAAATAATGTATATGTTATTTTAAAATTAAAGATTCACCATCACCATGAAATATTTATAATTATTCAAAGGAAAAACTATTAAATAATTTCACCAAACATTGAGTGAGAATATTATAAAACTAATAAAAATATATAATTTGTAAAAAAATATTCCACTAAAAATTTATGGAACCAAACAATATTACAAAAAATATTACTATCCCTTAAAGAATAAGTGAAAAATGTATTTTGAAAACACTTTCTTCACATTAGTTTCATAAAACCAATGTGACAAAAGTTTTCAACCTTGGTTATTTTATAATAAATGTTGAGAATGAATAAATTTTGTTTTCAATTTTAGTTATAAAATAACTACTTTTTAAACTATAAATTAAAGTCTACTATAAAATAACTGACATTAAAAACCTTTAAATTTTTTATTAGAATATCTGGATCCCAAATTTTTGTTTCATTGTATTACACATCCAGCTTTTTTTTCCCTCCTAGAGAAATTTTAACCTTCATTATTCCATCATATGGACTTTATCCAACCTCATCCATCATCATCCACCATCACCCACCATTGTACACTACTGTTAACCCCCACCATCCTCCATCATCCATCATAAATTATAAATTTAGTCCTATATTGGATTTCTTTATAACTTAATTTTTTCATCCTTAACCTTAAATGGTATTCTTATTTGTAGATTAATTGTTATTGTTTTTATGAATGGTTACTTGTTGTACTCTGAGTGATTGAATGATTATTTAATGTATTTATTTATGAGGGTATACTTAAGAATTATATTATGATTAATCTAGTGTGTATATAGAATTATCACTAATATAGGGAAGAAAAGTGGTGTAATAAGGGTTTAGGAAACTAATTCCCTACGAAAATAATTATCCTTAATAATATTTATAGTCAAATTATTTTGTTTATTCTTTGAATAATTGGCGGAATTAATTTTTTGTTGAATTTGTTTAATATAATGATTATATGAGTTTTACCAAATCTTAAATAAAGTATATTATCCTTAAAACTAGTTTTGGTGGTTAATAATAAGGAAAAGGGTTATAGAATGGGTTTTATGATGTTTTAATTATCAATAAATAACAATAATAGATCATTTTTGGTTTCATATATGAATCTTGAATCACATTTTTATGAGAAATGTTTATTTGATGTAAAATAAATATTTAGAAGTTTGGTATGAGAATTAGTTCATGAGGAAAATAATGAAAATTTTGATTTTAATGGATTTTTTAAAAGTTAAAATATGTTGGGTTATTTGGGTTAATTTGTTTTATTAATGTAGATTAAAATATAATATAATCATATTTTTAAGAAACTTTTTATGTTCTAAGTGCTTTGATAAGTTTTTATTTGTTCTTATCATGAATGCACCTAATTTCTATAATTTTAATGAATTTTATTTTGATAACATAATATAATTTGAATATTTAATATTTTATAGTGTTTATAATTCTTTTGATAATTTAAATGTGATTTAATATGCATGTTTTTATCGTTTCGATGTGTATACATAAATCCTATGTTTTAAATATATATTCTCTTTATAAAAAACTATTATAATTTACTTTCTATGTTATTATTATGTGTTTGAAATAATCATTGTTTTGTAATAATTTCATTATTTTATATTTAGTTTTTATTTAAATTTTTTTGAATAAAACTAATCCATTTTAGTAATATTTCATTACATAATGATTAATAATGATAAAAGTAAACAATTTGAATTTTTTATTTTTATTGTTATTTATAAAAGTAAATTTGAATTTAAATTTCAAAATATAGTAACTTATATTTAATACTTAAAAAATTCATTATAGGTGATCATGGATCATTATTGGATTATTACACATTAAAAAAGTGATGAATATAAGGATGGTTTTGATTATTTTTTGAAAATTTACAAATGAAATGTTGCAAACAATGACCACTTTTTCCATTATTGTAATATTTAAATATGAGAAAGCTTCAAAGTAGAGATATACAATATCATTTTATTTTCCATGGTATTAATTAAAATTATTATCCATGGATTTGGAATGGTGAAATTGGGTCGGATTCAAGATCTAATGATGATGATGATTTTTGAAATGAAATTTTTGATCAAATCAAAGAAATGATTCATGATATTAAAGTAGAGATAGTTGAGAAAACACCAAAAAAATTGAGAACTTATATGATGATGCGAAAAAAAACATTGTATCCAGGATGTTGGAAATTCATAGTTTTGTCAACAATGTTAATATTAAGGAACAAGAAAGATAGAAATGGATGGAGTGACAAGAGTTTTATAGAATTTCTAAATTTGTTGAAAGAAATACTTCCTGAAGACAGTGATCTTCCAAATTCAAATTATAAAGAAAAATAAATCTTATTCCAAATGGGGTTGGGGTAAGAAAATATACATTCTTGGCCTAATGACTATGTAATATGTTGGAAGAAATATGAAGGTCTTTCAGAATGTCATAAATAGAGGTCATAATGATATAGGTTAAAAGAAAAATCAGAAATTTATTCATCTATTATTCCAAGCACAAAAGCCTTTAATAAGAAAATTTGGTGTCTTCCTCTAATCCCCCATCTGGAAGATTTATATGAAAACTAAAATGATTAAAAGAGGATAAGATAGCATATAGATGAGTAAACAATTGAAAGAAAATTAAATCATTAAAATGATTTTCCACAATAGAATAAAATTGATATAAAACTTCCAAATTTTTTAAATGAAGTTAAAAATATAAGACTTGGGTTGTGAATAGATGGAATGAATCCATTTTAGAGTTGTAATAGAAAACATAGTTCAAAACCATTTTTGTTGGGAATTTTAAATTTATCACTAGAATTCTGTTTGAAGTAGGAATATAACATGTTGAGTTTAATGATTTCTAGACCAAAAAATCATTGGAACAATATTGATGTTTACTTATCACCATTAATATATGATTTGAAACACTTATGGGAGGAAGGTATCAAAGTTTATGATTCTTATAGAAAGGAATATTTTAAATTAATGAAATTATTATGTTTACTATAAATGAATTCATAGCACATGGAATTTTTTTTGGATACAGTGTTATGGTGAATAATGCTTACCCAATTTTTGTAGAAGGTACCTCATTTTATCAACTACAGCATGGGAAGAAAATAGTGTACATGGGTCATCTAAGGTTTTTGTCTATGAATCACTATTATTTAAGATTTAAAAATTCATTAAACAATTAATAAGAATTTTCTATTTCTCTAAATAATTTTTCAACTGGTCAATATTTTGAGAGTTTGAAAAACATTAATGTCACTTTTTGAAATAAACAATGAACTAGTACTGAAAAAATATATGGAATAAAGAATCAATACATTTTAAGATTCCATATTATAGATATATTGAGATTAAACATAACACCTATGTGATTCATAATGATAAGAATATCCAAGAAAGTTTGATTGGAACATTGCTAGATATTAAAGGCAAGATAAAGGATGTTTTTAATGTAAGATTAGATTAAATGTCAATGGGAATACATTTGGAACTTTATCCCACTCCTAAATGAAAATTAATATACTCGCCTCCTTCTTTTCACACATTATCTAAGAGTGATAAAATTAGTTTTTTAGTTCCTCTAGAGTATGAAAGTTCCACAGGGTTATTATAGAAATGTAAAAATTTTTATATCAATAGAATATTTGAATTTAATTGGAATAAAATCTCATGATTTTCATATTATGATGCAATGGACCTTACTAGTTTCTTGCTATGAAATACTAACCATATATAACATAATGAATATCATGGAGGAGTGTTATTTTTTCAATTTAATATGTAAAAAGTGATGAATTTGATTTCTCTAAACAAGTTGGATAATGATGTATTATATATATATTTTCAATTTGAAATGTACTCCCCTAATTTTTTTGATATAATGGTTAGTTTTATGGTTCATTTGGTGTGAGAAATTTGGTTGTTTGGTCCTATATATCTACATGGGATGTATAATTTTGAAAGTTATATGAATTTATTGAAGGTGTATTTCAAGAATGTACATCAACCAAAAGAATTTTGTTAGTTCCACTAGGTTAAATACCCCGGGGGGGGGGGGGGGGGTTAATCAGAGTATGATAGATTAAAACAACCGCCCATTCAGATCTTTTTTTCATTGTAAAAAAATGACCTTATCTCTATTTTCCATAGCAATGTATGAACAAAAATTAAATCATGCACAAGAGAAAAAAAGTTTCCTTGGTTCATCCTCACTGGGATATGTCTATGGAGAATACAATGATAATGTGTCGATGTATTAAATTCACTAAATTTGAAATCCTGTTTACAAAGTTCAGATTGGAATCACTATCCCTCCTAGTTTACAACCATTAAAAATTTGAAAGTCCATTTCTCTCTCAACTGAAGTTTGATCACTAATTATTCATAAGAACCTCCTTTGATTTCTTGAATCATTTTTTACACCCCATTTAGTGTGTCATTGAGTCCCACTTTCATTCACTTGATCAATATACCTTTACCACAGAATTAATGGGAAGCCTAAGTCTTTCACAAAATGTCACGACCCGACCCTACCCGGGCTCGAGCCACAACTAACCCAAGCCCGCCTCCATAGGCTAGGGGCTGGCGACCAGTGCTGAAGGAACAACAACTCGGGGAGGCCTTTTCCTAAGTACCTGTACACACACACGCAACACACTCAATGAAAAAGTGCAGAGTAAAAAAGAAAAGAAATGTAAAAACTGCTATAAATAACCACAAGAGTGCATCAACCTCTAAACAGTACAAAGCAAGTGCTGAAGGTAAACTAAAAAAGAAAAGGGGAAAACACGCGCCCAACCAGAAAAGGTGCCACAACATGGAAACAGGTAAACAAAAGTAAAACAGCTAGGAGCGTCCCACACCTGGAACCCAACTACGACCACCGCACGCGGTCCAAGCTCCAGAACTCCTATGCTCCACTGAAGTCACGACCAACCTGTCTGTCATCTACAAGGGCACACCATGTGAGGGAAAATCCCAAGCAGGGGTGAGTATAAAAACAAATACTCAGTAGGATACCCTGAAGGCTCGAGGGGAAAAAAAGGAGGTACCAAAGGGTGATCAGTAGATCGACCATGGAAAGTAAAGAGGTACAATTGAGAGTGTAGTAAAGAGTACAGTAAAGAGTCCAACTCAACCCAACAAGAGGAAAGAAGGTAGACTCGTCCAGACACAAGGAGCTAGAAACGGTGAGAAGATGAACTTCCCGTCGAGTCTTCAATACCTATAGCTGGAGAGTAGACTCGTCCAACCAGGAGAATCTAAACATGGAAAGCACGTGGCATACCCCGCACGTCTTCGCCTCTCCTGGAAGAAGAGTAACCAAACCTAAGAAGTGGGTACTGGAAAAAGGTATATTTAAATAGATATTCTCAATCAAGAAGCCCGAACAAGATCATAAGGGGATCTCTATCCCATAGCTCAGCCCAAGAAAAGTGAGCCGCCTACAGTCCCAGAAGTAAACACCATCGATGCCCAGCATCCCACACGTCTACCCCGAACTGCAATCCAAGAGGCTCAAATCACCGCACCTCGACACTATCCACTTTGGGAAGCACTGACTCGCCTGCACAGTTTTAGGTCGCGTCGCAAGGATGCGTCTCAGTGGGGAAAATGCTCCTCGTACTTGAGAGTTCTGGGGGAACATAAAACCAAAACTCGTCACTGCCTTGCAGTCGAGAGGTATCCTCAAAGTCAAAGCTGTCATATCACTGACCCGTAAAAACAAGGGTCCCGCTCCGGTAGTCATGGAGTATTTCCATAGACTGGCCTAGTATAAAGGACTAAGTCTGAAATACCAACGGGTGACCCACTGCCTAGCCCTACTAGAGGGTAATTCATAATAAGATATCGGGTGACCCACTGCCCAGCCCTACTGGAGGGTAAACCCTAATACATCATCAGGCGACCCACTGCCCAACCCTACTGGAGGGTAAACCTAGAATAAGCCGACATGTGACTCACTACCCAGCCCTGCTGGAGTGTAGACCTGGAATAAGTCGACGGGTGACCCACTTCCCAACCCTGCTGGAGGGTAAACCCAGAACAAGACAACAGACGACCCACTGCCCAGCCCTGCTAGAGGGTAGACCTGAAACAAGATGATAGCTACCCACTTCCCAGCCCTGCTGGAGGGTAGACCCTCAAGATTCATCGGGTCACCCACTGCCTAGTCTTTTCTAGAGGGTAAACCCTGAGAAGTGAATAAGCAACTGACCGCCCAGCCCTGATGGAGGGTAAAACTGAAGAAGTCGATGAGCAACCCACTGCCCTGCCCCACTGGAGGGTAAAACTCAGAACTTCTCTAGCCATATCTACTGGAGGGTAAAACACTGGCCAGCCGAACACGGAGTGGGTATCACGCAACCACCCAACTCCAGAACAACTCACCTAATAGAGGTTCAATGCCCGTTCCATCACTGTGTGCCACTAGCACCGCTACTGGCCAAACCATCGAGAATAGAACCAGGGGAAAACTCAACCCTGCTGGTCAACCCATGAGAACCGAGGAACCCTCTACGTCGCGAGAGGTCAAAAGTACAAAAAGAAGAGCACGACACGCACACGGGGCCCACATGATGTGTGGCCCCAAGTCAACCCCAACCGAATGCACAAACGTTCTCAGGTACAAACAACTACATGTACCTCCAAGTGTTCCCGTATACTCCCAGAGTATACCAGGTTCCAGCCTAAAGGCTATCATGCACATGACACCCAACGTCAATGCGAAGGCGTAATGTAACAACTCCAACCTGCTACCTCAACGACTGAGGCACGACCAACCACATCTCTTCAAGAACTTACATCACTCACATGGGAGTGCACGCGATCACACGCCAAGAGTCCACTACAAACACGGTAGAAGAACCGCCACCAGGGCACCCTTCATATTTCCACATTTAATAAGATCACGTTTGAGCCTCCACTCACCTGAACAGATTACACCGTTGTAATCCCAATGGAAAAACACGCGAGATAGACTACTTACTCGCCCGAAATGGTCAACCGGTGAAAAAGGTCCTATTCACCTTAACCAAACCCGTGTGGGGCTCACCCAAAGATTCCGAAACAGAAGAAACGAAACACACCACTATGATCCCCTTGAAAAAACACACAGGATTGAATACTCAATTGCCCAAAATGGACACCCGGTGAAAAAAGTACTATTTAACATAGCCGGGTCGGGTGGGACCCACACCACGTCCCCGAAAAAGGTTGGGCGAACTGCGCTATCGCAATGCTCTCAGAAAAACACATCAAAAGCACTACTCACTTGAGTGGAACGGATATCCGGAGAAAAAGGTACATTCCGGCTTACTACGCACGAGCGGTACCACGTGGGACCCACACCCTGGTCCCGAAGCGCTGCCAACGGATCACACCATTGCGATCCTCTTGAAAAAGTACACAAGATGAACTATTCACTTGTCCAAAATAGTTGCCCGGTGATAGAGATGGAAAATCACTATCAACGCCCAAATGGCCCTCATGGGGCCCGCACCATCGTGCGGAATTAGGGCGGGTGGATTGCACCATTGCAATCCCCTCAAAAAAACATCCATAATCAACTGCTCGCACGCCCAGAACAGACGCCCGATGAGAAAGTTGTGAAACACTACATGCAGCTCAAAAGACGGGTCGTGGGGCCCACACCTCAACTTCAGCCTCAATGCCTGAAACCACCCTGGAAAGCTCTGCCTCGGTGCCAGGGTCCCAACGCCACTGACGACGCTTAAAACGGACATCGGACGCGTCCGCGCCGTCCAAAACAAGTATTCCCGGGAAGCCCGCTTAGCTGCTTTACGCATGTGTCATGCCACCGAGCCCCTCGTCTCAGAATTTAAAACTCCCAAAACCACCTCAAAGAGTCCGGATTGACCTCAGGTCCGCGCCGCCACAGACGGTGCGCAAAACAGATGCCCGTAGGTCAAAATACGGGCGTCCAAAATTCTAAGGGGGATTACCCCGGGGCCGGACCGGGCCGGTCCGGCCGGTCCGCCCCGCTCGGGCCGGTCCGGCCGGTACGCCCCGCTCGGGCCGACCCGTTCCGGCCCGGTCCAGCCGGACCCGCGGGCCCCACCTCCCGTGAGGCCCACGCGTCCGCGTGACCTACTCCACTGACCGGCCAGTTGGCCGGTCGCGTCCATGCGAAGACCTGCCATCGGCGGGTCCGGGTCTCCCCGAGGGGTCGCACACCCGCGACCCTGGTCGTCCCTCGCCGACACTCTCGGCTAGCTCCCTTGCCGCCTGAGCCACCCACACCGCCTCACTGAGGAGGCGCTACCACACCGCCGTCGAATGCCTGATGCCCCGTCGTGCCGGCCTACTGCCACCGCCCGACCGCGACGCCGCCGCCTGCGCTGGAAGGCGCCGCCGCCCGGAGAAACCGCCGTCCCAGGTCGCCGGAACACCCAAAAACCGCCGGACGAACACCAAAACCCATTGATCTTCGACAGAGTTCTGCGGTCACCTCGGAGCTCGGATTTTCGATCCGAAACTAGATACGGGAATCTTAGAAAAACTACTACGCAACTACTAGCTTTGTTCGAAGATTAAACATCAATTTGAAGCTGAAAATTGAGTTCTAAATGCGGGAAATCAAAAACAAAAACAAGATCCTACCTGCGAGGGCGCTGCCCGACGCTTCACAGAGAGTCCGCCACCGCGCTGCTGCCTTACCGGGGTTACCTCGTCGGAGTGGAGGAGGAGAGGGAGGGGGCTACCGCTGTCCAGGAGAAGAAGAAGAAGAAGCAGAGGGAGGGGGTGGGTTAAGTGTTTAAATAGAAAACACTTAACCACCCGCCCGCCGACCCGAACCCGAACTTCCAACAAGGTCGGGATTAAGCCTCCCCTAGGCTAAAAACCATGCTCTGAACGCACCGGCAGTCTCGAAATTTTAATCTGAGGCCACGTTCAAAAGTTATAAAACTGAACGCCCAAAGCCGCCAAATTACGAAAACGCCCCTGGGGCCATTTTTCACAGACGGGCCGCACCCGCAAAACTTACACCCCTCCTAGGGTGAAAGACATGTTACGGACTCAACGGTGCCCTCAGTTTTCCAATCCGAGCCACTGTTTATGAGATAATTTAGTTAAGCCATTAAACAAATAAATTAATTATTTAATTTATCTGTTTCACGTTCCGAAAGCGAGCGAGGGGTCCAAACGTCCCGCGCTGACAAGTTTTATATCGTTACTAGGGTAAACACCCCATTACGGACCCATTATTACACTCAGATATCTACTTCAAAGCACCGTTTAGGAGTTATCCCATTTATTTGGTGTTTTCAGTGTGAACGCACTGAAAATTTAATTCCGGTCACACCGGGGCTCAGAATCGCACGCCGTCTAAAGAAACTGCTCTGGAATATCATCATGAATATTAGAAAGTCCTTTATAGCCAAAAACCGCATTCTTACATCATTCCTTACTTCAAGATTTTCATCCCTAAAAAGAAAAACCAGGGAACAACTCAGGGTACTAAGCCCACACCTGGCTCTCCTATACCCAGAAGAACTCTTGCACAACTATGTGCCACCACACACAGACCAAAAGATTTGATCTATTCACGCGAGGTCGGACCTTGCCAATGTCGTGCATAGGAGCGCCGGCACCTCTTCTCGGATGAGTCACGTCGGAGACGTCATACACCCAAACCAACCTCTATGGTTAGGGCAAGGCAGTAGGGCACCTCACCATCCCTTTGCACGGTCTCAAACAGCCCTAAAGCTCTCAGGGGTAACTCAACTCCCTGACCAAACCCTTACGTTTCAAGCCACATCTGGAATCACCGCCCACACCTGGAAAAAGGCCCGGGGATTCCCTCCTTCAGAACACCCATATTGTGAAACACCCAAGGATATCTAGTCATGCAAGATTCCACAATCGATGTCTCGCAACCCAGACTCTCTTACACGCTCGGAAAGCGAAAGAGTTGACACCATCAACTAGAGAAAAAGTTCCCATGCCTTTTATCATACCAACACAAGGTTACACTGATGCCCCACACCACCCTGGTAACACCTCAAGAAAGGAGCAGGGAGGAAAGCATTACACACACAGAGTCTAACAATTCTATAGCAAGAAGTAGAAGGGTTGTAGAGAATACCTCTTATCACCTCATGCACTACAGAATCATAGACATCCAAAGCTCACGGCTGTCCGCGGTCCCAACTGTCAGCTCTCGGAGCTTGACGTGGACCGCCTAGTGGTGATGGGAAGACCTCGTAAGGTCATCCTCCACTTCCATCTCCTCCTGCTCCTCTGATAGAAGCACCTCTCTGGGTACTAATCCGATCACAGCGTTGCCTCCGTCGTGGTGGTGCACCAACAGCCTGCCCGAAGCTCTCTGCATGCCTGGTCGGGCAGTCCCATTCTAGGTGACCTCGCCCATCGCAAGCACAGCACCGACTCTCTCTGGGCCAGACTGGTGCCCCCCAACACCACTATGGTGTACCGCCATGCCCCTGAGCCCGGTTGTCAGAAAGCCACTTGTGTTGAGGTTTTGTTTGCCGATGCCCGCTAGCTGCGATAGACGCCTAGGCTCTAACGTGCCTGCTGCCACCACCAACTCTAGAACGTGATAGGAAGCTATCTGTCACCAGCGCCTTCTCTAGAACCCTGACATATGTGGAAATTCCCAAGGGTACTATGACAACACGAATCTCTCGGCGGAGACCCTGCTCAAACTTATGCGCTCGGATGTTATCATCGTAGACCAAGTCCGGGTAAAAGCGTGCACGATCTGCGAAACTATCCACGTACTCGACCACCATCATCCCTCCCTGCTAAAACTGCAGGAGCTCCTGAATCCGAAAGAAGCGAAAGAAGGAGGGGAAAAACTCCTCACAGAACAACAACTGAATGTCTCTCCACGAAAGCGATGAATCATCAAGAAACTGAGTCACCAGACTCCACCAACGCCAATCTGCTCCACGAAAAAGGTTGACAGCCAAAGCCACCATAAGATATGTCGGCATCTGCACAAGCCTAAAAAGGCGAACCACTGTCTCTAGCCAAACCTCTGCTGCCTGAGGATCTGGCTCACCACTGAACCTCAGCGGTCTCTGCCACTGGAACTCAAGGAGCGCGCTCAACCTGCGCTCAAGCCCCATTGAAGCTGTCTGCTGCTCAACAGGTGGGGGTGCTGCTACCAGCCCACTCCGAGAAAGGGCTCGTATGATGGGTCCTAGACTGTGGCCTCGTAGCTCACATGGTCATCTTCACGAACCAAAGCTGGTATCCTAGCTGGCTGTCTTCGCGGAGACATTCTGAATATTATCAAGGAGAGCCGTGGTCAGATGAGCATATATGTATATACCAATAACAATGATGGAGAGCTGACTCAAGAAGGAGAGTCAAAGACTCAATCCTATGTGATGTACAAACCAATTTTCCCTGCAACACGTGCATCAGCATGCTGAGTTGACAAGTGGGTTATCAGGGTCCTGGTGAATGGATACGTCGGTCGCCGCACCATCACTAGACTACCTAGCCTAAGAACCGCTCTCAAGACATGTTAACATTGTTTCCCTAAATCCCAACCAATTTCTTTTTTTCCTCTAGGGATGTCCTAACAATGTCCCAAGGAACGAACCACCTCTGATACCACTTTGTCACGACCCGACCCTACCCAGGCTCGAGCCGCAACTACCCCAAGCCCTCCTCTATAGGCCAGGGGCTGGCGACCAGCGCTGAAGGCACAACAACTCGGGGATGCCTTTGCTTAAGTACCTGTACAAAAACACGCAACACACTCAATGAAAAAGTGCAGAGTAAAAAAGAAAAGCAATGCACCAACTGCTATAAATAACCAAAAGAGTGCATCGACCTCTAAACAGAACAAAGCAAGTGCTGAAGGTAAACTAAAAAAGAAAAGGGGAAAACACACACCCAACCAGAAAAGGTGCCACAACCCAGTAACAGGTAAACAAAAGTCAAACATCTGGGAGCGTCCCACACCTGGAACCCAACAACGACCACCGCACGCAGTCCAAGCTCCCGAACTCCTATGCTCCAATGAAGTCACGACCAACCTGTCCGTCGTCTGCAAGGGCACACCAAGTGCGGGAAAATCCCAAGTAGGGGTGAGTATGAAAAAAATACTCAGTAGGATACCCCGAAGGCTTGAGGGAGCAAAAAAGGGGGTACCGAAGGGTGAGCAGTAGATCGAACAGGGAAAGTAAAGAGGTACAACTGAGAGTGCAGTAAAGAGTGCATTAAAGAGTCCAACTCAACCCAACAAGAGGAAAGAATGTAGACTCGTCCAGACACAAGGAGCTGGAAATGGTGAGAAGATGAACATCCTGTCGAGTCTTCGCTACCTATAGCAGGAGAGTAGACTTGTCCAACCACGAGAAGCTAAACATGGAAAGCACGTGGCATACCCCGCGCGTCTTCGCCTCTCCTGGAAGGAGAGTAACCAAACCCAAGAAGTGGGTACTGGAACAAGGTATATAAAAATACATATGCTCAATCAAGAAGCCCGAACAAGATGGTAAGGGGATCTCCATCCCGTAGCTCAGCCTAAGAATAGTGAGTCACCAACAGTCCCAGAAGTAAACACCATCGATGCCCAACATCCCACACATCTGCCCTGAACTGCAAGCCAAGAGGCTCAAATCACCGCACCTCGACACTATCTGCTTTGGGCGGCACTGACTCGCCCGCACGGTTTTAGGTCGCGTTGCAAGGACGCATCTCGGTAGGGAAAATGCTCCTCGTACTTGAGAGTTCTGGGGGAACTTCAAACCACAACTCGTCACTACACCACAGTCGAGAGGTCTCCTCAAAGTCAAAGATGTCACATCACTGACCCGTACAAACAAGGGTCCCGCTCCAGTAGTCACGGACTAAAGCCACAGACTAGCCTAGTATAAAGGAATGAGTCTGAAATACCAACAGGTGACCCACTGCCCAGCCCTACTAGAGGGTAATTCATAATAAGATATCGGGTGACCCATTGCGCAGCCCTGCTAGAGGGTAAACCCTAATACATCATCAGACGACCCACTGCCTAGCCCCGCTGGAGGGTAAACCGGGAATAAGCCGACATGCGACCCACTACCCAGCCCTGCTGGAGGGTAGACCTGGAATAAGTCGACGGGTGACCCACTGCCCATCCCTGCTGAAGGGTAAACCAGGAACAAGACAACAGGCGACCCACTGCCCAGCCCTGCTAAAGGGTAGACCTAAAACAAGATGACGACGACCCACTGCCCAGCCCTGCTGGTGGGTAGACCCTCAAGAGTCGTCGGGTGACCCACTACCTAGTCTCTGCTAGAGGGTAAACCCTGAGAAGTCAATAATAAAACCACTACCCATCCCTATTGGAGGGTAAACCGGAAGAAGTCAAGGAGTAACCCACTGCCCAGCCCCACTGGAGGGTAAAAATCAGAACTTCTTTGGCCATCTCTACTGGAGGGTACAACGCTGGCCAACCGAACACGGAGTGGGTATCGCACAACCACCCAACTCCAGAACAACTCACCTAATAGAGGTTCAGCGCCCGTTCCATCACTAGGTGCCACTAGCACCACTACCGACCAAACCATCGAGAACAGAACTAGGGGAAAACTCAACCCTACTAGTCAACCCACGAGAACCGAGGAACCCGCTACGTCGCGAGAGGTCAAAAGTACGCAAAGTAGAGCACGCCACGCACATGGGGCCCACATGACGTGTGGCCCCAAGTCAACCCTAAACGAATGCACAAACGTTCTCAGGTACAAACAACCACATGTACCTCCAAGTGTCCCCGTATACTCCCAGAGTATACCAGGTTCCAGCCCAAAGGTTATCGTGCACATGACACCCAACATCAACGCGAAGGCGTAACATAAAAACTCCAATATGCCACCTCAATGGCTGAGGCACAACCAACGACATCTCCTCAAGCACTTACATCACTCACACGGGAGTGAACATGATCACACGCCAAGGGTCTGCTACAAACACGGTAGAAGAACCGCCACCGTGGCACCCTTCACATTTCCACATTTAATAAGATTGCGTATGAGCCTCCGCTCTCTTGAACAGATTACATCGTTGTAATCCCAATGGAAAAACACACGAGATAGACTACTAACTCGCCCGAAACGGTCAACCGGTGAAAAATGTACTATTCACCATAACCAAACCCGTGTGGGGCCCACCCCAAGATCCCGAAACTGAACAAACGGATCACACCACTGCGATCCCCTTGAAAAAAAACACGGGATTGAATATTCGATCGCCCAAAATGGACACCCGGTGAAAATGTACTATTCACCGTAGCCTGGTCGGGTGGGACCCACACCACGTCCCCGAAAAAGTTTGGGCGAATTGCGCCATCACAATGCTCTCGAACAAACACATAAAAAACACTACTCACTTGAGTCGAACAGATATCTGGAGAAAAAGGTACATTTCAGCTTACCGCGCACGAGCAGTACCCCGTGGAACCCGCACCCCGGTCCCGAAGCGCTGCCAACGGATCACATCGTTGCGATCCTCTTGAAAAAGTACACAAGATGGACTATTCACTTGTCCAAAATGGTTTCCCGGTGATAGAGATAGAAAATCACCGTCAACGCCCAAACGACCCTCGTGGGGCCCGCACCATTGTGCGGAATTAGGGCAGGCGGATTGCACCATTGCAAACCCCTTCAGAAAAACATCCAGAATCGACTGCTCGCACGCCCCGAACGGACGTCCGATGAGAAAGTCGTGAAACGCTGCACGCAGCTCGAAAGACGGGCCGTGGGGCCCACACCTCAACTTCGACCTCAACGCCTGAAACCACCCCGGAAAGCTCCGCCTCGGTGCCAGGGTCCCAACGCCATTGAAAGCGCTTAAAACGGACGTCGGACGCATCCGCGCTGTCCAAAACAAGTATTCCTGGGAAGCCCGTTAAGCTGGTTTACGCATGTACCGTGCCCCCGAGCCCCTCGTCTTGGAAGTTAAAACTCCTGGAACCACCTTAAAGAGTCTGCCTTGACGTCAGGTCCGCGCCGCCGCAGACGACGCGCAAAACGGACGCCCGTAGCTCAAAATACGGGCATCCGAAATTCTAAGGGGGATTACCCCTGGGCCGGACCGGCCCGCTGAACCGTGGCCCAGCCGCTGGGCCCTGTCCCGCCAGACCCGTGGGCCGCCGCATTGCGGCCCGCCGCCTCCCGTGAGGCCCGCGCGTCCGCGCGGCCTGCTCCACCTACCAGCCAGCTGGCCGATCGCGTCCATGTAGAGACCCGCCATCGGCGGGTCCTGGTCTCCCTGCGGGGTCGTGCACCCGCGACCTCAGTCGTCCCTTGCCGGCGCTCTTGGCCAGCTCCCTCGCCGCCTGAGCCGCCCGCGCCGCCTCGCTGAGGAGGCGCCGCCGCACCGCCGTTGAACGCCCGACGCCCCGCCGTGCCAGCCTACTGCCACCGCCCGACCGCGACGCCGCCGCCTCCGCTGGAAGCCGCCGCCGCCTGGAGAAACCGCAGGACCACTGTCCCAGCTCGCCGGAACACCCAAAAACCACAGGACGAACACCAAAACCCGTTGATCTTCGGCAGAGTGCTGCGGTCACCTCGGAGCTCGAATTTTTGATCCGAATCCGACGACGAGAAGCTTAGAAAAACTACTACTCAACTACAGGCTTTGTTCGAAGATTAAACATCAATTTGAAGCTATAAATTGAGTTTGAAATGAGGGAAATCAAAAACGAAAACAAGATCCTACATGCGAGGGCGCAGCTCGGCGCTTCACGGAGAGTCCGCCGCCGCGCCGCTGCCTTGCCAGAGTTACCTCGCCGGAGTGGAGGAGGAGAGTGAGGGGGCTGCCGCTGTCCTGGAAAAGAAGAAGAAGAAGTAGAGGGAGGGGATGGATTAAGTGTTTAAATAGAAAACACTTAACCACCTGCCCGTCGGCCCGAACCCGAACTTCCGATGGGGTCAGGATTAAGCCTCCCCTATACTAAAAAACACGCTCTGAACGCACCGGAAGTCTTGGAATTTTAATCCTAGGCCCCGTTCAAAAGTTATAAAAATGAACGCCCAAAGACGCCAAATTACGAAAATGCCCCTGGGGCCATTTTTTCACAGACGGGTCGCGCATGCAAAACTTACACCCCTCCTAGGGTAAACGACACGTTCCGAACTCAATCGTGCCCTCAGTTTTCCAATACGATCCACCGTTTAAGATATACTTGAGTTAAGTCGTTAAACAAATAAATTAATTATTTAATTTATCCGTTTCACGTTCTGAAAGAAAGCGAGGGGTCCAAACGTCCCACGCCGACAAGTTTTATGTCGTTAATAGGGTAGACACCCCATTTCGGACCCATCCGTACACTCGGATCTCTACTCTGAAGCACCATTTAGAAGTTATCCCATTTATTTGGTGTTTCTAGTGTGAACACACTGAAAATTTAATTCCGGCCACACCAGGGCTCAGAATCGCATGCCGTCTGAAGGTGCTGCTCTGGAATATCATCAAGAATATTCCAAAGTACTTTATAGCCAAAAACCAGGTTCTTACACAAAACCTTTGAGTACATTTCACACAACTTTATCACTTTGAACACAATGTTTTACTTTGTCACATAAAACCAACTTGTGAGCAACATTTATGCTTTGCATGGAAACCTCTTCTTATGTGAAAATATATTCTTATGCACAACTCCCTTCATGCACAATTCTTACCTGATTTAGAGCCCTAATTTTATCTAAGGGTTAATATACTAAAATTAAGAGGTATACATCTATTTATAGGCCCGACCAACCTTGCGTGTAATATCCCAACATGTCTTATTTTTCAATCATAAGAGCCTCTCTGAGCATATAAAACCACATTTTGACATTGCATTGGGAGTGTAACTCTCCTTCACACAGATCACTTGATCTTTATTTTTTGGGTGTGAGCAAACCTCCTTTCATGACAAAAAACAATCTTTCACGTGATTTTTTCCTTTGCCATATTTTGAAGTGATGATCCAAGAACATGACTTGTGTGTAACTACCAAAACCATATTCAATCTTTCATGAAACTTCTTTTTCCAAAAAATATTTTTCTCAATTCTCTAGATTTTGAGGCCCAAAAATTTGGAAAGCACTGGAAAAAAGAGCCACCTTGTATATGATATTTTTGTAATGCCTCTAGAGAATTGATTCCTTTATATTGGATCTTTTTCAATAAAGATTTTCAATAATATCTCTGTAACTCCACAACTTATCATTGAAACCCTCTTTGTTAACAAACACAACCAACCCAAAAATGATTCAATGTTACCTTGAAGTATTTTTTACCAACACCTTCATTGCTGAGAATTTTATTTTTGAGTAGGCTGTAAAGTTTTATACAAACTACTTTTCAATAGCAAGGCACATCGATTTCCCTTCCTCTCTCTATGATTAAGTCAATTTTTGGGGAAGTGGGACCTGTGTCTTGAAAATTAAATCATTGATAGGTGAAAAAATAAATCAAGAACATTTACATATCTTGAATAACATATATTATGATCATATATATATATAAAGTTGAATATTAATCTGTTAAAATAGTTTTTTCTAAAGAATAAATACGTTTGGGTATTGAATGAGTTTAAACAAACTATTTTATCGTGGTTGTAATATACTGTGCTCATTAGATCAGATGATTCGGAAACATTGAAATGGTTATAAGGTGGGAAAAGTTTAAATGTGATAACATGGTTAGGGTATTACATCAATAGATATACATTTTATACCAAATATATGGATAACAAAAATTCAATTTAGAATAATAGTGTATTATTTTTCGTTGGATCAACCAATTTTTATAGTGAAAAAGAAAAAACCAAATATTTGTGTCAAGTGCATATTATAGAGTTATTGAAGACATATGGGAGATTAATTACATTAAATTTTTAGTTCCCATGTTTTACTGTAAATGGTTTTTCAGTAAAAATAGTGTGCAACACAATGAATTTGGTATAATAATAGTAAATATGAATAGGCTGGAATACACAGATAAACCTTTTATGTTGGAAACACATGAAGAACAAATTTTTATGTTCATGATCCATAAAATGTTTAGTGGTCTATCATTTTTCAAGGATGGAAACAATATTTTAGTGTTGAAAAAGTTGATGATGACAATTAATTATGAGATATAATTACCTCCATGGAGAGATTATTGGATAATATTGATGAAAATGTTGAATACCAGGTTTGTGCTATATTAAATGATCGTGTGGAATGAACATGGTAAAAAAATCTTTTAGTAATCTATTGATATTATAGGTAATATATATTTATATCTTGTTTTACTTTTAAAAATTTTCAAAATGTTAGATATAATATTTCTAATTTATTTACTTAAGTCATATATTTTATATGTATACTTTTTTTGATCTTTAATTAAAAATACACTACAACTTCATAAATACTATATTTGATCAGAAGTATGTTTTAATCATTAATACTACTTTTTTGTATGTATAACAAGTGTGAGGTGGTCAAAAATTTGTTCATGTGGTACTTTTTTCTTGAAAATAAAGGAAAATTCAGTTAGAGTTGGGAGATTATTTTTCTAATTTTAGAGTATTTATATTTTATTTTTTTTATATTACACATGACTCTCAATATATTTATTTAATTATATTTAATTATATGGAAATAATGTTATTAATTTTATTTATCATTTATTTAATTTATTCTAAAATTATTTTTATAAAATATATATCACGTTTTTATATTATTTATAACTATTTTACTTATCCATACACATGTCCTTAACTTTAGTTTTACCCTTACTTAACTTTTTTTCCGCTTAACTTTTTTTTTACATTTACATAACTTTATTTTTTCTTTAATTAACTTTATTTTTACACTTATATAACTTTATTTTCCCTAAATTATCTTTTTTTTCATCTACTTAACTTTTTTTTATCCTTAATTAACTTTTTTTACCATTACTTAACTTTTTTTTACCCTTACTTCACAGGCACAATTTTTATACCCTTAATTAACATGTAAAAAATTTCTATTTATCATTACTTAACCAATATAAATTTTATATTTACTCTTAATTAACCTATGAAATTTTTTTTACCTTTAATTAACTTATATAAATTTCATGTTACATTTTCATATCCAAATCAAGATACCTTTACTTAGATAGTACATTTAGAAGTGTATTATTCTTCATTTCAGGCATTAACTTAAAATATGAATTTGAATTGTAATACAGGTCAACCATCTATGTTGAGTTTCTATCTTATTTAAGGATGTTCAAGTAGTGTATGGTGAAGGATACACACAAACACAAAGAGATACTACTTTGATGCTATGCAAACTTTCATTTTTTCATGAATCGTGCAAGTTTGTGATCATGTGTGAACAATTATTCATTTTTTGAATGATCTATTAAGTGTTTTACCTAAATTTAGTTGACTTATAATTCCTTGATAAGATGAGATGATACAATAACAACGAACCAGTACTCATTATCCACTTATAATACCAATATTAATACAAACACACCAGAGATATATAAATTAATGACACAATAATCACATGGATCCTTCTATTAGTGTTGATTCTTGAGCTATCATGACATAGAAATTATTGTATATATTTTTTTTCAATTTTTATTTTTCTTAGAAACTATTTGGATTACTTTTGTTTTTTCTAGATCTTATTTTTCAATTTATGTTTATCTTTATATGCAACTACTGATTTTTTTTTACATTTTGTTAATATGATTTGTAGGATAATGTCGGATAATACTACTAATTCACCTTGGCCTTATAATAAAGAACCTACACATACCACTGATAAGGGTCCTCATTCTACTATACATGTTACTTATACTACCAAATGGATAAAGAAGGTTTAAAGGGTAGGTAAAATTGGTTTCATACATCTACCTAAATTGTTATTTGATTATAACGATGATTAGAGGATACCTATTCAGTTTGATGATAATGGTAATCCCATAGGTTCAAGTTAGTCCTAATTAAGGAGTTTTTAGCCATGAAAGCTCAATAAAAATTATAATTTTTATTTCTGATTGGATTAGTGTTCTAAAGAAAACTCTCTATCAGATATGGTAGATAATTTTGGTAAGGTTGTTTATTATTATTTTACTTATCATTATGTTTTACTAATATATGTTATTTTTCTATTTTCATTATATGGAATATGATATACTTGAAACATAATAAGTCAGGAGGAGATGGTTATCTATTTCCTTAAGGGGATGGAGGGATTATAAATCAACCCTAAGTAGTGATTTCATTTTTGGTGTTAGAAAAAATGAAAATCCATATCATATATACCACTTTCTAGACGAGGATTCATAAAAGAAATTTATTGAAAGTAGACAGTAAGTTTTATTTTTAGTAAGTGAATTTTCATTCTTTTGATGTTTTTTTCATTAGTATAATGATAATATTAATGTTTTTACTTAATCAATATGAACTGAGAAGACCTAATTAAGAGATATAAATCAAAAATTTATACCATCATAATTTATATTGTGGATGTTATTCATTATTGGAAGAGAAAATAATGACTAAAAATCTTAAAAAATTGAGATCCAAGTCTTTAGAATTATTAGAGATTAACACCCCTTTTCCACCACCTAGACATGAAAAATAGAAGACTTCCCAAATGAACAAAGAGGGGAAATATCATACTAAAGAATCAAGGGATGTATCTGAGAGGATTATAAGGATTTATTTAAGTTATATAATTTATTCATGTTATTTTTAAACTCTTAATATTTTGTAATTCACTATTTAATTATTCAAACATTATATACAAGAATCCCTTGAAGTGAAGACCACACATGTATTCTTCCCACATGATGGTAGAAAGGATATTTTAAATACTTTATTGGGAAGTCTCAAACACCCAAGACACATACGAGGTTATGAGGTGGGTGTTTCAATTAAAAAAGTACTTGTTCATTATAGAACATCCTCAAGGGAGGATGTATATAAAAGAAAAATAGAGGCTTTAGATGTTATGGTTTAGGTGATAGGCTAGATAATGGAGGAGAGGATAAAAACTATGGTTTAAGTGAGGATATATTATTTTTCACATTCGATGTTTACTAACATGAAGATACAATTTTAGGTTACATATCTCACTCCTTCACCACTAGTTTCATATCCCACTCCTCTACCCCACCTACAGATCCCACTCCTCTACCCCAACTTGTAGATCCCATTCCTTCACCTCCGCCTATAGATCACACTTCTTCACCTCATCCACATCTTCCCATTTATTGTGAGTGATATACTAAAGATCCCCAATATTATATTATTGTATATGGATTGATATATTATATTGGGGATATTCTATATCATCATATGATGAAGATATACCAACATAGGGTAATGATACCAGATATTCTAGATTCACCGACTAGAGTACCATTACCTATAGGAGAGGCATTAATAGTTGGAAAAAATGTTCATGTAACAGCCTAGGTATTACTACAATAATTTTTTTCTTAATATTAATATTGAATTAAATAGTAAAATTCATTATGTTCTGTAATTCTTAAAATAAATAATATCTTTTAAAGTAAATAATTTTATTAAAATAATTTTTTATATTTAAATGATTAATTTTAAAATTATATAATTTTCATTTTAAATTTTCATTTTTTAATTCACCATGTTGAAATTATATTAATATGAATTTTTGATAATTTTAGGGATTTTTTTTTAATTTTTGGTGAATAGTAAGAAATACAGTTTTTTTAAAATACAGTATTGTTGTGACATCATCAAGATGTAATTATGATGTAAAATTTATTAAAATTTGGAATGAATAAATTATTAAATTATTATATACATATTTTATAATAAATAATTCAAAACATGTAAGTTATTATTTAATAATTGATAAGTATAAAAATCATTATCAATGTTAACATAGTGTCTGCGCAACATTGGAAAAGTCACATTTGGTTCCATATAGATAATAATTGAGTACTAAAAATTATTTTCATCACTTATTTATTAATTATTATGTATAGTTAATGTTTTTATGTTATTTTCTAATTTTAGAGTTATATAATATGAATCTTATCAAAATGCTTGTGTAATGATTGTACAATGGAAGAAAAGAAACATTAACAAATTAACGAAGTTGTCTTACCATGGATATGAGTAATTATACTTAATGAATGAACCTAAAATATAATATTGAACCTAATTAATTTATTTTTATGATATTAATTTATTTATAATTTTTATATATGAAATTATTAACTTTAATGCTAATTTAACACTAATTTAGTTCCTATGGAAGTAGAAGAAAAACCAATAAAATGATTTTAATTAAAATTATAATAACCTTTAAAAGACCTAAAAATTTGAGTAAATCTTATTGGTTTATTATATCTCAACCATTTTTTCCAAGGGTTTAATTAATGACCATTTTTATCTACATGGATATGATTAAGACCCTTTATAATATTTTATTTAAAACCAAATCAAGTTGTTCACACTATAGTTTTTAATTAGTATAATATTTTAATATATTCTTTCCAAGAAATATATTATACCATAAATAGTCATTTGAAATCTAAGAAACTTATATTTTTCATTGAAATTTATTCTTAATTTTTGGGGAATAAATAATTACCTTAATGGCTTTCACAATGATTATGCAGTAATTATTTAATTAATGAATAAATCAAATTAATGATATTAAAAATTATAAAATAAATATAATTTGAGTTTTTTAAGGTAATTAAAAAATTATATAAATTAATGTGATATTTATAGGATATAATAAAAAATTGGTTTCAAAATTGTAAGTTTTTTTAATGTTTTAAAGTCATAGTTATGAATAGTGTTTAATTAGTCAAAAAATATTTTTCATGAATAAAATATTTTATTAAATTATTTAAAAATAAATAAAATATTTAACAAGGAATAAATGATAAAATTATGTCGAAAATGTGATCTCATGTGATTTTTGGGCCTTATGAAAGTCTTTAAACCCATATTTGACTTATTATATTTTAATATTTTTTATAATTCCTAAATTTCCCCTCATCTTAATTATAAAAAGTCTCATTTATTCACTTAATTTCATTAAAGTAAGAATTATTTATTGACTATAATATGTATATTTATCTTCTCCACTTATATCCCCACATTATAGAGGTCTTAGTTTTGGTAGAATACCATCTTTTTTGGTCTTACGGTGTTAAGAAAAGTGATTTTTCGAAGAAGATGAAGACAAAGAAACCTATATGATGAGTCAGACTTTAGGTAAGGGGATTATTTTAAAATAATTTTTTATATTATATAATATTATTTTTAAAGGTAATATTTTATTCTCATTTTTTATTATAGATATAACTATATGTTTTAATTTTAAAGCTTTCATGTTCATATCCTTTAAATGTAAGTAATTCTTTTTTTGAAAATATATTTCTCTTAAAATTGATATTTTTTTCAATATTAGAGGTTATTAAATTATTTTATTCTATGAAAATAATTTATGTGTGTATTTTAATTTTTTTGGGTTAAGAGTGAGAAAAAAATATCTTTTAAAATGTTTTCTTAAAATTATGGCACTAGAGTATCGAATGATAAGTTATGATTTGGGGAGTGAACCCATGACCTCAAGGGGATGTTGTCTCACATGTGATACAAAATTGAATCCTTATGGTTTTTATGTCCCATATAGTATCATTATTAATCCATAAAATTATTATTTTCAAATAGATAAATCCAAATTAGAATTTCAAAAGATTTATTATTTTGAGTATATATGGTTTTAAAATTAATTTATACTATTCAAGGATATTTAGAAAATGTTTTAAAACCATTTTGTAATATTTTTTTTATCAAATAATTTATTTGACAAATATTTTCAAAGAGTTTTATAGTTTTATAAGAAAGGTATTTCACAAATATTTTAAAACCCCTTACAGGGAAAATTAATGCTCACCATATGTTATAGATTATTTTTCCACAGTTTTAATAGAATTATTCAAAGGAGTTCACTTTGATTATGGAGTTAGAGAACACAAGTAAATTTAGTTATTTTATTTTATTTTTTCACATATTGGTTAATTTTTAATGTATATGTTTAATTATCTAAAACCAAGATAGTAAAAGATCCTCGGTTGTATAATGCACTATGAATTTTTCAATAACTGTTTAATAATAAAAAAATACACAACATGTTTAAGTATTGAATCCAAAATTGTGGGATTAGGGATTGAAATTTGGTATCATAGGAACGGTCTAGAAAATATTAGAGATTAGTTTTTTTCATTTTAATAAAAATCTTCTAGGTAATTAAGTTCCTTTATAAGTTCTAGTTATTCTAAATTCCAAAGATAGAAATTAAGAATTTTATTAATTAAAATAAAAGAATTGATAGAGAGAAATTTATTTAAGTGGGGGGGGGGGGAATGTAATAGACTAGGTAATATTAAAATAAATTTTTATATTATTTTTATTGAATTACATATTTAAATTAATTATGTTATGTAATTATTAAAATAAATAATTTATTTTATTGTAAATAATTTTATTAAAGTAATTTATTATATTTAAATGATTATATTTAAAATTATATAATTATAATTTGAAAAAAATAATTTCATTTTTTAATTCATCATGTTGAAAATATCTTAATATCACTTTTTGAGAATTTTA
Organism: Viscum album; assembly: GCA_963277665.1. Lineage (NCBI taxonomy): Eukaryota > Viridiplantae > Streptophyta > Magnoliopsida > Santalales > Viscaceae > Viscum > Viscum album. The sequence goes on along the minus strand of OY728156.1, from coordinate 684,262,536 downwards.
TGTTTTTTTAATGTTTAGTGAATATTAAACAATACATTTTTTTTAAAATTGTACTATTTTTGTGACATTTTCAAGACATAATTACGTTGTAAAAATTATTAAATTATGTAATGAATAATTTATGAAATTATAATATAAATATTTTATGAGAAATAATTCAGAACATGCAAGTTATAATTTATTTCTTGATAAGTTTAAAAATCATTGTCAGTGCCGACACAGTACAAAGTCAAATTTAGTTCCTTATAAATAATAATTGAGTACTAAAAACTATTTTCATGAATTATTTATTAATTATTATTTATAATTGATATTTTTGGATTTTATTTTCTAATTTTAGAGTTATATAACATGAATATTATCTAAATGCCTATGAAATTCTTGTGTAAGGAAAGAAATAACAAATTAACAAATTAATGAAGTTGTCTTGACATGGATATGAGTAATTATACTTAATGAACTGATATAGAAGATCATATTGAACCTAATTCAATTATTTTTATGATATTAATTTATTTTTAATTTTTATATATGAAATAATTAACTTTAATACTTATGCAATACTCATGCAGTGCCTGTGCAAACAAATGAAAAATAAATAAAATGTTTGTAATTAAAATTATAATAACCATTAAATGGCCTAAAAATTTGATAAAATATTATTGGTTGATTATAAATCAACTATTTTTGACCAATGGTATAATTAATGACCATTTTAATGCACATGGATAGGATTAAGAACCATTATAATATTTTATTTAAAAGGAATTGAAGTTGTTCACACTATAGCTTTTTATCTGAATAATATTTCAATATATGGTTTTATAGGAAAGATAGTAGACCATAAAAAGTCATTTTAAATAAAATAAATTTATCTTATTCATGGAAATTTCTTATTAATATTTTGGGAATAAATAATTACCTTAATGGCTTGCATAATAATGATGCAGTAATTATTTAATAAATAAATAAATAAAATTAATGATATTAAAAATAATAACATAAATGTAATTTTAGTTTTTTATGGTAATTCATGAATTATCTATATGAATTTTATATCTATAGTATATATTAAAAAAAATGGGTTTGAATTTGAATTTTCTTTTGGTGTTTTAAAGTCATAGTTACGAATAGTGTTTAATTGGACAAAAAATATTTTTCATGAATAAAATATTTTGTAAAATTATTTAAAACTAAAAAAAAATATTGAACTGGGAAAAAATGATAAGATTCATTCAAAAACACGATCTCTTATTATTTTTAGGCCTTGTGGAAGTCTTTAACCCTACATTAGACTTATTGTATTTTAATATTTCAAATATTTCTTAAATTACCCCTCACCTCAATTATAAAAAGGGACTCATTAATTTAATTAATTTAATCACCTTAATCCATATTTTTGGACTACCCCATATCAAATTATCTTTTCCACTTCTATACCCACATTCTAGAGATATTTGTTTAGGCATGACACAATATTTAGTGGTCTTAAGGTATTAAGAAAAGATATTTTCTGAAGAAGAGGAAGATAAAGAAACCAATATGATGCTCGGACTCAAGGTAAGGGGTTTTTTGAAAGAATATTTTTATTATATAACATTATATTTTCAAGGGAATATTTTATTATCATTCTTGATTATAGATATGACCATCATCTATAATTTTTATTAACATTTTATGCATTTTATATAGACTTTTATTTTAATTTCTAAGCATTTATGTTTATGTATTTTAAATGTAAGTAATTGTTTTTTGGGAAATGGATTTCTACTAAAAATTATATTTTTATCAAGGTTAGAGTTTATTAAATTATTTTCCTCTATGAAAATAATTTATGTGTGGGTTTGAATTGTTTTTTGTGTTATGAGTGATAAAGGCAAGAATATTTAATATGTTTTCTTAAAATTATGTAACTAGAGTATCAAATGATAAGTTATGGTTTGGGAAGTGAACACATGACCTCAAGGAGATGTTGTACCACATTTGATACAACTATTTAGCCTTATGGTTTTCTTATGACCTACTGAGTATCATGATTAATCCATAAAAATTATGATTTTAAAATGGAGAAATCCGATGCATTATTTCAAAAGAATTATTATTTTGAGTATATATGGTTTTAAAATATAAAATATTTAAGGATATTTATAAAATGTTTGAAAATTTTTTTCTAAACATTTTTTATTAAATAATTTATTTGATAAATGTTTTCAAATAGATTTATAGTTTTCGAAGGAAGGTATTTCCAAAAGATTTTAAAACCCTTTACTAGGAAAATTAATTCTCACCCTATGTTATAAATTAATTTTCTATAGGCTTAGTAGAATTATTCGAATGAGTTTTATTTTCTTATGGATTTAGTTTAAAAAAATAAATTTAGTTATTTTATTTTATTTTTGTACAACTTGGTTAATTTGTAATGAATATGTCTCATTCTCTAAAACCTAAACCAGACAAGATCCTCAGTTGTATAATGTACTGGGATTTTTTCAATTACTTTTTAATAAAAAAATAAACAACATATTTTAGTATTAAATCTAGAAGTGTGGGTTTGAGGCTTTGTAGTTCAACATATTTTTTATCATGCCCATCTTGACTTGTTCAAAAACTTACCATCAAGGTATGTATATATTATGAACTTTATTTAATATTGATGTCAAATTTATTTTAATATTTTAATATATATTCATATATGTTTTTACAATGATAAATTTATGGAAATTAAATCTTGTATGGACAGAAAAAATAGGTCGAGGACACATCAACTTTGGATACAACTGTGCTGTATTAATTATCCAGAAATGAATCTCAGTTTTTGGATGCTTATGAGCTTCAAAAAATTGATGAAATATTGGGATATAGTATTACTGTAATGATTTATTGGAGGTATATCATTGATATTGTTACTTCATATATACAGGTCCATGTAGTGATAAAATTCTTTTACAAGTAAATCAATTATAATATTTTCTATTGTTATTTAAATTTGATTGATTTAGCATAATACTTGTTTTTATTAGGAATATGTATTTTTTTACTAAAGATGATATGGAATCAATGTATGGTTTCTTGGAAAATAATTTTATTCCTCTAGAATATAGGATCATGAATTATGATGAAGTAAACATATATATTTTTGAAAGATTAAATACTGATACAATTAAGTGTTGGATGTTTTTTTCTTGATAGGTATGAAACATATATTTAATTTCTTTTCTCTTAATTTTTTATTCAATAACATTATATTTTTTATATTAATGGATATTATATGTTTAGTATTTTTTTTCTAAAAATGAATACACTTACTTGGTTATGTTCCATGCATGGTGAAGTGTGAGAAAACATGAAATAAGTTTTAGAGATATAAGTTTTATTATATGAGTAATTAATTTATATAATGAGTTTCAGTTTAATTTCATATATATCATTTTCAAACATGGAATTTTATTACTATAGAGTTTCAATTAGAAAGAGGAAATCATGGATAAGTTATATACATGAAAATTTAAATTTATTTATAATAACTGTTATTTTACATATACATAAAATTTAATTTTCAATTTAAAACTTCATTCCAAATATAATTTTTATCATCAAGGAGTAATAGAATATGGATATTATGTTATGAGATATATGTTTTAAATATTTCGAACCAACACAATTACAAAATTCTAAAAGGTTATATTTTATTATAATATTTTTTATTGATCATAACATTACATTGAAAATATATATTAAATACATATTCATTTATATTTGTATATTTTTATGACCCTCATGATTACAATAAATATGAGTTATTTCATGTTCCTGAAATATGGGTGGAATATTTTGTAGGTTTGATTCAATTTTCTTAATATATATTTTTAAGTTTTTGTTTAAAGTGTAAAATTACCGTAATTTGAATAAATATTTAAAGTAAATACTTTTTATTGGTTCTACTACCGTTATTTGGCTACTATAGTTTTTTTTCTGCTGCATCTAGTTATGGGTTACTAGTTTCATGCAATATTAATTTTCAAAAAAATTTACATTCAATTTATGTTATTATAAATACATTGAAAATACGTCATCCATTAATAAAATTAATTTTTTTAACATTGTTTTTTTAAAATAACTGATGTTAAAAATTGTTTTTGACATTAGTTAAAATAATATATGTGGTAAAAGTATTTACAACATCTCTTTTTAAGGCATCATTTTTTACCGACATTAAAACTACAAAAAAACTAATGTGAAAAATCCATTTCTACAATAGTTAAGGAAGTAAAAAATACTTTAATATACTTAATTTTTTTATAAACATCAAGTAATTAATAGTTTATATCTATAAAAATCATAAGAAGACACCTATTGAAAATGTGATGAAATTTTCTTAAACGATATGTTTTCCACAAAAAGAGGGAAAAAAATACCAAGAAACCAAAAATATAACCCTAGTAAGGACACCCCCTTAAATTTGGAAGATCATGAAGCCTATGCCACCATATCTATAGGGGAGGAATAAACCCACTAAAAATATGAAGTAGAATAAATTAGTGGAGGAGAACCACTTAAATAATGAATCCTAAAAAATATTGAGGAGAAATCCACTTAGAATCAAGATGAGATGGATAGAAACATGGGAGTCAACATTTAGGGCCTTGGAAAGTTCAAATGAGGGGGGAAAAATACCAAAAATATAGTTAAATTGAGTAAGGTAAATGATGTAATTTCATATATTTTAATTTATATATAGTTAAAAATGATTTTCAAATTGTGCAAAAACCTTGTGAATAACTTTGTAACTTATATTTAGGCTTATGTGGTTTCCCATAGATATGCATGATTAATTTTCATGGTTACTCTAAACTATGAACTAACCATGCACCTCTCACTATAATGGGGTTTCCTAGTGTAATATTAAGTTATACGGTTACTACTAACCATGCACTAACCATGTGCTAACCATGTATACTACCCTCTAACCCATTCTCTTACAATATCAAAGAATGTTGATCTGGAACCCATAAACGAAGATAAAAGTAATAAATCTGAGATTTCATTTAAAAGTGACACCAATGTATGAAAATTTTAATCTTATGTAGAATTCCAAAGAAGCATTTTAATATTATATGAGCCTTTATCAATGCAAATAACAACATTAATTAAGCCCAATGAAAAAACAATTAAAATGTGTATATAGTATCAATTATATAAAAAAATTAATAATTAATAAATACATTTCAATATTATTAATTTAATCTAAAAATATTATTAATTATATAAATGTTTAAATATAATTTTTACTATATATTATTAATTATATAAATGTATAAATTAATATAAAAAAATTAAAAAGTAAACTTAAATATAAAACATTCACAATAAACTACTAATTTTATAAATGGATATGATATTTATTATATATATAATATTCATAATTATTAATTATATCTAAATATTTTTCATAATATATGTAAAATTTTATTAACTGTACTAATGAATAATTATTTAATATTTATCTATATTTCAATTTATAGAGGGTTATTTTCAATATATTACTAATTAAATATAAATATTAGATTTCTTATGAACTATGTTTAAAATGATGTAGTTTTTAAAATATAAATTAAATATTTTATAATCTCAATTACATAAAAAAGATAAATTTATATATGTTTTTTGAAAATATATTTTTAATTATAAAGGTGTAAAAGTAAAATAAAAATTTTTAAAAATTATATTTAAATAGATTTACAGTTTCTAGTACATAGATGTGTGTGTATATATATAATATTAATAATTATTATTATTTTTGAAATATTTTAATGCTATTAGTTGTATTTTAAAAAATATTATTAAATATGTAAATGAATAAATATTTTTTAGAATATATATATGTATATAATTTTTTTCTTACATGATTAAGTACAATAATATTAATAGTTGTATTTGATAAAAATATTTACTATAATTACTAATGATATATATGTATATATTATTACATACGTGTTAAAAATAAAATTAATTATTTTTTTCATTTAAAAATTATAAATTATATCGAAAAATATTATTATTTAGAAAAATGAATTATTTTTTTAAAATATATCATTAATTATATAAATATATAATTATATTAAAAAATGAATATATTTATAGAAAAATATTTAAAATATATATTACTAATTACCGAAATACATTTGTTAGTTAAACTTATTATTAGTTGTATTAAAAAAATACTATTCATTATGGTTTATATTTAATTAATTATTTATATTTTAATATGTTTTTAATTATATAGTTAAGAAAAATAGAAAATATAGTTATATGAATACTATTTCATATTAAAAATATATCACTAATTACATAATGGATAAATAAATAATATTTATGTTAAATTATATATATATAATAATATTAATTACATTTCAAAAATATATAAATACATATTTGTTTGTGCGTGTGTGTGCATGTGACGAACCTATGAACATGTATGTACGTGTGTGTAATAGGTGATCCAACACACACACACACATCCAACTATATACAATGTATATAATATTAATTTTACTATAAATTTCTATATAAAACAATATTAATTACATTGAAATTAATTATTATTTATATAGATAAATGTGACATATGAAATAATATCAATAATTCATAAAAATTAGTATTAAAATTTCTAAAATTTAAAAGTTTAACTAATTCATATTAACTATTTAAGTTATACATCCTTAATTATAATAAAAAATATATAAATATTTCACATTAAATAAAGAAAGAAATATTTTATCACTATATTATAATTACCAGAGATAAAAAAATGCTAATTAAGGTTATTCTTTATTAACACTAAGATAATAACTTATAAAAGTCTTCTTTTATTATCACTAGTAGTAGTTCTTAAAAAAGTTAGCTTTTATCAGCCTTTGTTTTTATCACTGATAAAATCCAATTTTTATAATCATTTCTAAGAATTGATAATAAAAGAGAATGCCTTATTTCTATGATTCTGTAGTAGTGTTGGTGATTGGAACTAAGAGTATATCATCACAAAAATATGGAAGGCATTATCTATTATAAATGAAAACTCCACATCACCATGAATGATATAATGTATGTCCCAACCACAATACATTTATAATGTATATCAATTCATTTTATTGAAGGAAATGATATTTCCAAATGCTCTTATAAATATATATAATATATATAAAGAATATTAAGTATGTCATTATTTATTATATAGTCATCTTGTATGATTACCCATGTAGTCACTATTTATGATTAAGTGAAATCATAAAACACTATAAGTAATATCACCCACATGAGATGAGAAGTTTTGTCATTTCATATAACACATGGTATTTTTAACACTTCTTGGTTAGTCGTATTACATGACTTGGTAGGATTTTAGTTCCATGAATCGTAAGGTACGATTCATTTAACACTATAATGTTATACTTTAATATGTAGCTAACTATATATTTTACACCCAATTCTCCTAAATTTTGGATAATATAAATTAATTTTTACATATTATTTAATGATTGGGAGTTCATCCATTAAATGGTTTTATGAGTTGCTTGAAATTTATAGTAGATGCATGTATTAACTCATAGCATATGAGTTAATACATTTCATCTCACGGAGCATCCTAAAGATCTTATAAAACCCACTTACATATGATGGTTGTGGGTATGGATTATTGGTTGAGAATTTTAAGTGAATAAATCTCTCTTCTTCATCCTTATTTATTCCAAAGGCACTAGAATGACATGAAGGAAGGAAGAAACCTGTTCATATGATGAATGATTTAGCTCAGCTCATAGATAACGATGGAGGTGGTTGGCTTTTTATTTCCACTTCAGTGATGTCTCTTAAATCCATGTGATGGAGATAGGTATGTTGTGTGGATAAATGATGAAAAGGTATGATTTTTTTTCAATTCTTCATTTCTATTTTTTCTTAGTTCATTTATTTTATGCTTGGGTGGCCTTGGTATGAGTTTCTTATTACATCCACAAATTTAAAAAGTGTTGTTTAATCTCATACATAACCTATAAATGGTATCAAATAATCCCATGGACTTAGATTTATGAAATCACACATGAATTTATGTTTATATGTATTTTATTTCATTTCACTATCTAATCATATAACACTATCCATGGTTTTATTCTAGAAGTGAAAATCATGATGTATGATATCAAAATATTATAAGCAGTGATTCAGAATAAATCCATGGGTTTTTTGATTGTTTAATATGATGGTGTTATAACATATAATTTTATTCCCCATTCCATTTTCATTGATAATAGAAACATATCACTAAAATGATATGATGCGTATAATTAAAAAAGATATACAACATCATATTTAATGATAAATAATTTTAGTCAGAAAATATGGTTGAAGGAACACTAAAGTCTATCGAATGTTGCATCATGGTTATCAATAATAATGTAAAATTGATAAAAGAGTTAGGTTCGTAATTATCAATCATAGGTTATGACACATCCAAATTATAAATCATTATATACAAGAAAAATTTTAATTTTTAATATTCAATTATGAATTGAATTTATTATTTATAAAATGTTTATAATTAATGATAAATGGTATTTTGTGGATATTTTTTAAATTATAATTTATGTATATTAATTAATTATAAATAGTTTATAATTAGTTAATAAATTTTTATGAAATATTTATTAATTAATATTACATAAATATTAAATATTAATGTTATAAATTCCATTTATAAAATTATGTTTCATGCCCAATGAATTATAAATAAAGTTTTTATTTATAAATAATAAATAAGAATTTATAAAGAGTTTATAAATTAAAAAATATGAAAAAATATAAAGTGTTTATATTTAAAAAAATAATGAAATTTTTATAATTAATAATTTAAAATTTTCAAATTAAAAGTGCCTTTGTTTAGAAATTATTTAAACCACATAAAATGTGTTTTGATGATTAATTTAATAAATTTTTTAAATAACGTTAAGTATATAATATATAGATTATGTAAATTATTTTCATAATAATGATTAAATTATAAAATGCTTATAATTCCTTGAATATTACATATAATTAAATTTAAATTTCATATAATATATAATTTGAAAGTTTATATTATTGAAGATATATAAGGCATTTATGTTCGAATTTATGGAATTTCCATAATAAATAAATCTAAAATTATAAAATGTTTATAGTTAAGCCTTTATTTTATGAATCTTTCATAAATAATTATTTCTTGTTTATAAATTTAAATGTTCATTTATTAAAAATATTTTTCACTAGTTTTATTAATAATTATAAATTTAGTTTATAATTTTTTTTATTCTTTATTTTAGGTGATAAACCGCTTCTTATAAATTTCCAAGCCCACATTACATGATAGGTACGATAATATAACATTTAGGTTTCATCTATCTTGACCTCAGTTTGTAGTTGATGTTATTAACTTGAATATAATAATTGAACCTAGTTTACACATATTAGGTGTTATAATTATAATGAATTAGATTATATATTGAGTGAAGTCTCCCTGATATAGGGACAGGGGGTTTGAATACCCACATGCAAAGAGGTTTATGATATATTCTAGAAAGGTGAGGGTTTTCATATCTGTCTCTCTAGGCATACTCATGTGAAGATTATCAGTCTAATAAATTATAAACATTTACATGAAGAGTTCATGTAACTTATGCATGAGATGAATTTGGATGTTTGAAAATGTGTATGAATTCTATTTTTGGGTGAGTAACACAAACTATGGGTTGTGTAAAGTGTTATACATCAATATATGTTGAACACATTGATTTGATAGAAGGAATATAATCCCAAACTAAATCACTATAATCATGCATACATAAAGAGAATAGCTGAGATAAGATGGTGAGATTAAATCCCCTTCAAGTACTAACTGTTATAATCCTTCCAAAGAAACACTTATCATTAACTCAATAATCTTACTAGGTTGGTTTCTGCTAAATCTCTATTCACCTAGATTATCTTGTGTAAGAAAAGAATGTAATGGGTCTTCGTGGATTATTTTACTAGATAGGTTCATGTTGTATATGGGTGACCTTAGATAATCCTATATAATCGTATTCTTAACACGTGTTTTGGATCACACTTAGTTGGGAACCCAAAAGATTTAGGATAATAGAATAATATAGTTGGGTTTATCTTTATTATGGATTAGATACAGTTTTACACTTAACTATATAAGAATAACACATGATATGTTTGGGATAATACCCTATATAAATGACTCCATAGTGATCGGAACACAACTGTGGACTCATTACTCAGTGAAATATGGATATTGTCACACTAATAGATATAATTTATTTTAAAATTGTTAATCATTTTATTGGGATCCCATTTAATAAAAATACTTATTAAATTATAATTAAAACATGATACTTATTGTAACATCCTATGTAAATGAAGAATATGGCATTTTCATATTTATTAATATTTTCGAATTAAATAATAATTTTACTTTAAAGGGAATGATATGTTCGTTGGAATACCCAATACACAATAATGGGTTTCTTTGAAATCTTACGTAGCACACAAGATTGAGTTATACTGAAAAATAATAATATAATATTATTATTTTAAATGGTAGTTAACGAATAGTCGTTGTATTGATGAAAATGAATAGAACTAACTACAATATGATTACAAATGTTTGTTAAATGTTTTTACATTTATCCAATAAATGTTAGAGGCTTAAAATGTGAATGAATCTAATTTTAAGCATAAATATTCTAATATTTTTTAAAAGGTCGATTTACTGCCTTTCGATGGCGAACCCTTTTTAAATATAGTTTCTGTCACTTTTATATGTTCTATTTGAAAAAATAAAATTATTTTTTAGAATCAGGACATCAAAATTTACTTAGGATGAAATTTTTGTATTTTTCTACTAAATATCATTTTTAATGAATAGTGAAAAATACTACATTTTAATTCAAAACTGCTTTTTAATCTAATTTATTTATATAGTTAGATTGTTATTTTTATTGGTTTTAAAGTGTAATTGGATTATATATTTACTATTTAATCTAATTTTGGTCATTGTAAGTAATTTTACTTTGAAATTGGACATAAACAATTGTAAATCTTTTGATAGTAATTATTTCTTAAAAACACGCATTTTGGTTTTGACGATGGAAATTAATTTTAAATTAATTAATGAAACATCTATGTTATGAATTTGGTAAAATAGACATAATTTTTGTATTCAAAATATCAAAATTATATTTGGGTGAATTTTTGGTATTTTTTTGAAATTGTTCAATTTTTGATGAATAGTGAAAAACACTGCCTAGTAGTTAAAAAAACCGACCTTTTCATTTAAATGAAATTTTACCGCTTCTGTGAATTGAATTTAAAAAATCAAATATACATGGTTTCCATTAGTAAGTAAAACGTTGTTCAATAGGATGCAAATAATTTTTTGCGAATAGTAACTTTTGATTTTTATTTGTCGTGGTTAATGGTAAATAAGGTAATTTAAGGTAAAAATATTATTATAATAATATAAAATTACATTAACACTTATCCTAACCTTATTAGATAAGTCGTCTGACCAATAAAATCATTTTTTAGAATATTTGGCCTTTTAAATCCATTTGGGTAATATAATGACATTAATAACTTTTTATTGAAAGTAAAAATAAAAATATCATAAACATATATTGTTTTTCTAAAAAACTTTTAATTTGGGGTTACATAATTGATATATTTGACTAAAAATAGTCATTATAAATATGAAAAGATTCTTTACATCATGGTATTTTATTTATAATTTTTAGTCATCAAATAAATAAATTTATTTATGACACAATGAAAATGTAATAATTACCTCATTAATGAATGTTTTAAATAAATGAGATTATAACTATTAAAATAAATTTATTTTGAAACTTTTCATGCCATAAAAAAATTTTAGATATGAGTACGACTTGTTATATTTTAATTAATGAAGGATTTTGGAAATAATCCAGTTGGTTTGGATTTTTGTAAAATTCATGATATGAATAATATAAAAAATGACATAAATGAGTTTTTAAATCAATTAATATTTTATTAAATGATTAAATTTTCCTAAAAATATAAGATTCATCCAAATAACATATATGATTATAAAAATGTCATTAATTATCCATTTTGGGTCACTTGAAATTTTATAGTAAATATATTAACCGTATAGTATGAATATACAAGGAGATATGGTGAAAGTTAAATAAGTTAACAAAAGTTTAAATAAAAAAGATAAGGATTAAAAAAATATCCAAAACATGTCCAATTATCATTGGATGATTTTATTTCGACTTATATTCATATTATCTTAGAATTTAATGAGTTTTGGTCCTTTTTAAACCGAAAATCATTTTATAATAAAATAATACTTTCAAACTTTCCTAAAGAGCCCCTCATCCCTATTATAAAAGGACACCACCTCTAACACATTACTCACACCTCTCAAGCCCCTTGTCTCATCCAAACTCTACCCAAATAATCTTCCAACATCCCTATATTACTCCTAGAAGAATTACCTTAGGGACAAGGAACTTCAACAAAGCCTTTTGGTTCAAACCAAAGGGAGTTACCCGATTTAAAGGTAACATCTTCTCTTAAATTCTCTTATTTTATTTTACTTATTCACTCCCTATGCTCTTTTATTACTTTTTTACATTAAAACAACAATATCATAAATATACCAGGTTTTTTTATGATACGTATTCGAACTACACTTACACACACCTCCGTCTAATGGGTAATGAGCATAGTGCTTCTGTGGACGACGAACTACTGTCTCACTAAATGATGATTGTTCAATTTTCTCATACCACCTCTCATGATGGCCATTATGATGGAAATTTAATTATATATTGTATTTATGATATTTATTTTATCTCTATTATTCTTTAATTATCTTATAGAACATACCTTTATTCTTTTCATGTTGTATATATACGATAATTTCCTTTGAGGAAGTGCGGACTACCGCCCCCTCAAAGTGATATGACTCGTTCATACCATAAATATAACGTATAAAGGATGATTTTAATGAACTTAGGTAACACATATAGAATATGATATTATACTGGAATAATATTATACCTAAGTATCATTTGGTTTTCATTCTTTTAAAAATGAAATGAAAGTATCGTTCATGCGTTTGTACGACTTACTGTCTCAATGAATGGTGCATTTCATTCTCATATATCCAAATGATATGGACTATTATAAATAAATATATACTGTATATATATATATATGATATATATAATATCTAAATCATGAAAATCATTCTAGAGATAATGGAATTTTTACCACATGGACAATTAGTAATTATAACATGTTCATTTTTGACTCAAGTTCCGAACATCAAAAAAATGTACGATATGAACTAAAATAATTATATAATTGTTATAGAAAGGTAATAAGTGATATAAAAGGAATAATAAACTTGAAATTTTTTCATAAGAAAGTATAAATTAACTTAAGTTTATTATTCAGGAAGAACAAGGAACAAACGAGACAAGTCGGATTTGAGGTAAGGGGTTTTCGTCTCACTTTTTATTCCCATGAGATTTATGCTATATTTTACACTATTTCCTTTTGTGAGGTGTATGTATAGACAAATATTGTATTAATTGTATAATATAATTTAATTTATGGGTATTTACATCTTCATTTTATGATCCTTCTTTTATGTGGTGTATGTTTCATAATTTACCAAATCGGTAAGGGAACCTTTCACCCTCCTCTTATAGTCAAAGACTTCTTTTCTGTTATGTCTTTAAATTTAAATTATCAAATGATGGCATATGTTCTTCTATATCCTTATTGCTGTAAATTTTATTTCCAAGTGATTAGAGACCCATTTCTCTCTCATAAACTCATTTTTTGAATTTTAAAGTGACGTCGTTAGGATGTCGAATTTCTATAAGAGAAATTATTAACCCAATTTCAATTATTTGGGTTAAACTTATACTTCTTGATTATGCCATGATATGAATATGTGTGAATGACCTATGATTGTTTTACACTTAATATACACTTATATTGGGTGTATTTATATTTTTCAAACATAATTACGTCATTGATTTATCCTTAATCTAATGGTACAATATTTGTAAGGGACTTCGTCTCAATCTCCTTTCATTAAGGAATATTTTGATTTATACATGAATTTATTTTATACGATGTATAAACCCCTATTACTTTTAATTTCCTTCAAAGGGAATCTTTTTCTATGTAGCATTTTATTAAATGAAAAAGGGAATGTTTCTTTTTAATGTACGTGGTGACGACGACCTTTCCACCGCCACGAGTGTTATTTGATAATTGGCTTACTTAACAAACCGTAATGTTTTTAAAAGGAAAATAAATACCATATACTCTTTTATGTATTTTGGTATTGAAAATGGTTTTGATAATGAGTTTATTATGTCAATATAATTAAATTATAAATTGTGATTTCAATGTGGAAGTGTTATCTTTCATTTAGGTTTGTTTTATGTGTTGTGAATATGTTATGGTTCTTTGAATTGTTTATACATATAGGTGGTTTTGTCATAAACCTAGGGTGGTAGAGCCCGAGATAGATCTCCAATGCATTGGGTAACATGATGGAGGTAAAAATTAATGTTTATCCTAAGAGATTTAGGGAATATACTATGATGGGTATTTTAAACGTAACTCCCTATATAGCTATGAAAGCTACAATGTAAGTATGATATAGATGCCACTAGTTACCTTTATGAATTATGATTTCTTTATGTTATTCATAAATCTTGTGATTTTATGAGGTATGTTAATGATATTATGTTTTTTATGTGTTTATGGACTAATGTTTTCTTTCTTTATTTTATATCCCTTACTGATCTTTTTATGGCCATTCCATGTTTGTGAAATGTTTTCCACAGAACTTAAAGATGAGTAGGGTCAAGGATGGGATCAAGGAAAAGTCATTTTGTCTAAATCATGGAACTAGAAATGTTTCCTTTTTTAGAGTTTTTATTTTATGAATAAATGGTTCTTGAGTAGAAGTGTTTACATGTAATATTCAAGATGTTTTGTATGAGTTATGACCTAATTCTCTAAAGCTCTAAACCTGAAAAGATCCTCAATGTTAATTATTGATTTAACTCATGTTTAAGTAATTTTTTAAGGCTGGGGCCTTACTGTTGGCATGAGAGGTTGGTTTAGATAACTTTATAAGTTAGGGTTTTATTTAATAATAAGTGAAAGAACTATAATGATTAGCATATTAGGAAGATTCATAGTTATTTTAGAGGTGATAAATGGTTATTACATTTTGGTATAGAAAATCAAAGGTAGTAGATAACCTTTGTGGTTTAAATATGTTATGGTTATTTTTGAGTAATTTATCTATATTTTGGGGAATGTTATAAAATTATAAATTTTTTGAAAAAGGACAACACACAAACTGTGTGACAAACCATCGCATCAGACAAAGTTGTGGGAATCTAACCCATAACCAAAGTGCGATTGGGATTTATCACCTACCACTGGACTATGTGAAGTCCCTGGTAACTACGACTTATTCTTTTAGATAAATGATCTTATGGATCACATTTTTTTTTATCAAATGGATACCCTTAGTATAGGAAAATGATTTTGTGATTAAATGATAAAGGTTATTTTGGAAGATGTTTTCTCTTTTGGGAACACTATATGCCTAAGGAAAATAGAATAGTTTGGGATTTCATTTGAGGAGTAATGGTAGAATTTTATTTTGGGAAGAATATATGTTTTCATTGAGGATATATAGTAATTTGGGTTATTTATGGAAATTATTAACCTGTCATAGAGAATATGTGATTAGGTTAATTGCACTTCAGTATGAGACTTTAAGAGTAGTCGATGTTATTTGGAGATAAAGGTTAAGATTTACGGTGGAATACTATGGGATTAAATTCTTATGAGTTTTGGGTTTCAATCTTAGTTTGGATTATATTGAATAATTTTAAGGACAATTGTTTATTGAATGATATTTTTTGAACTTAGGGTACTATTTGTTGATTTTTGGAGTATAGGAATAGTATTTCTTTTTAGAAAGGATTATCCTTTTTGGGAATTATCTGATCTTGCACTAACCATTCTGGTTTTGGTTAATGTTTGAAGACATGGGAAATATATAGTTCATATTTCGTGGATTATTTAATTCTATAGAATTTGATTCTAGTGCTTCAGGTGTGACCAAGTCATCTTGATTACTCATCATTTAGAGAAGAGATGAGTTTGTGGTAGAAATTTATCAAAGGATGAAACTCTACTTGAAAGGTAAGTATATATCCTTATGTTATTTTTATAAGTAGTAAAAGAATTCCTCAAATTTATGAAAAGTAACTTAAAACAAAAAAAACGTTGTCTGTTTAATTTTCCAACTCGGGAATCAAAGAACATTTAACCTATCAAAGTTTTATGGTATTCTGGGAGTTAACTTTCTCCTGATCATGTTTTCAATCACTCTCAATTAGAACTTGACACTTAATTTCTCTTCCATATCCAAGTATTCCTACATGGAATCATAGAATGGTATATCTTGGGTGACATTTGCACTTAAGTTTCATTATTTTAAAATAATAGTTTTATTGAATTTTTTCCAATGTGGGACTTTTAATGAAGTTTCTAAGCGCAATTTTAAAACTGCAAGGACACAATTCCCTAAAGGGGGGAAGGATGCAACATCCTAGGTAAATAAAGAATATGAAATTTTCATATTTATTAATATTTTTTAATTAAATATTAGTTTTACTTTAAAGGGGATTCTATGTTCGATGGCATACCCGATATGCAACAATGAGTTTCTTTGAAATATTATATAGCACACAACGTTGAGTTATACTGAAAAATAATTACATAATATTATTATTTTAAATAGTAGTTAACGACTAGCCATTGTATTTGTGGGAATAAATAGAGCTAACTAAAATATGATTACACATGTTTGTTAAATGTTTTTACATTTATCCAATAAATGTTAGATGCTTAAAATGTGAATGAATCTAATTTTAAGCATAAATACTATAATATTCTTTAAAAGGTCGATTTACCGCCTTTTGATGGCGAACCCTTTTTAAATCTAGTTTTTACCACTTTTATATGTTCTATTTGGAAAAATAAAATTCTTCTTTATAATTGGGAGATCTAAATATACTTTGGAAGAAATTTTTGTATTTTTATGATAAAGTTCATTTTTAACGAATAGTGAAAAATACTGCATTTTAATTCAAATCTACCTTTTAATATAATTTATTAATATTGTTAGATTGTTCTTTTTAATTGTTTTATAGTGTAATTGGATTATATTTTTACCATTTAATCCAATGTTGGTCATTGTAAGTAATTTCACTTTGAAATTGGACATAAACAAGTGTTAATCTTTTGATAGTAATTATTTCTTAAAAACACGCTTTTTTGGTTTTGACAACAGAAATTAATTTTTAATTAATTAATGAAACATATATGTAATGAATTTTGTAAAATAGAAATTATTTTTGAATTTAGAATTTCAAAATTATATTTGGGTGAATTTTTGGTATTTTTTTGAAAATGTTCAATTCTTGATGAATAGTGAAAAACACTACCTAGTAGTTAAAAAAACTGTCTTTTTCATTTAAATGGAATTTTACCACTTCTGTGAATTGAATTTAAAAAATCCGACTTACATGGTTATCATCGGTAAGTAAAATGTGGTTCAATAGGATGAAAATAATTTCTTGGTGAATAGTAACTTTTGATTTTTATTTACCGCGGTCAAAGGTAAATAGGGTAATTCAAGGTAAAAATAATATTTTAATAATAAAAAATTACCTTAAAACTTATCCTAACCTTATTGGATGAGTCATTCTTGACCAATAAAATTTTGGGTAGAAATTTTGGCCTTTTAAACCCATTTGGGTAAGATAATTACATTAATAAATTTTTATTTAAAGTAAAAAAAATATCATAAACAAGTATTATTTTGCTAAAACAATTTAAATGTAGGGTTATATAATTGATATCTTTGACTAAAAATAGTGATTAGAAATATAAAAATATTCCATACATCATGGTATTTTATTTATAATTTTTAGACATCAAATAAATAAATTTATTTATGACATAATGAGGATGTAATAATTACCTCATTAATGAATGTTTTAAATAAATGAGATTATAAATATTAAAATAATTTTATTTTGAAACTTTTAATGTCATACAAGAATTTTAGAGATGAGTATGAATTGTTATATTTGAATTAATTAAGGTTTTTTTTTAAAGAATCAAGTTGGTTTGGATATTTAAAAAATTCATGATATGAATAGTAAAAAATTGAAATAAATGAGTTTTTAAATCAATTAAAATTTTATTAAATGATAAAATTGTCCTAAAAATCAAATATTAGGCCAAATGACATATATTATGATTAAAATGTCATTAATGATCCATTTTGGGTCTCTTGGAATTTTATTGTAAATATATTAACCATATCGTATGAATATAGAAGAAGATATAGTGATAGTTAAATAAGTTAACAAAGGGTTAAATAAAAAAGATAAGGATTAAAAAAATATCCAAAACATGTACAATTCTTATTAGATGATTTTATTTTGACTTATATTCATATTATATTTGAACTTAATTATTTTTGGACCTTTTGGAACTGAAAATAATTTTATAATAAAATAATACTTTCAAACATTCCTAAAGAGACCCTCCTCTCTCTTATAAAAGGACACCACCTCTAACCAATTAATCACACCTCTAAATACCCTTGTGTCATCCAAAATCTTTCCAAGTAAGCTCCCAAAATCCATATATTCCTTACCTTAGGAAGAAGGCACTTCAAGAAAGCCTTCTGGTTCAAACCAAAGGGAGTTACCTGATTTAAAGGAAACATCTTCCCTCAAATTATCTTCTTTTATTTTACTTCTTCACTCCCTATGATCTTTTTATTATTTGTATACATAACAGAAAAATTATCTTCAATATACTAGGTTATTTTTATGAGAATTATTTTAACTACAATTACACACACCTCCGTATAATGGGTAAAGAACATATTCTTTCTTTGGACGGTGTACTACTGCCTCATTAAACGATGATTGTTCAATTTTCTCCTACCACCTCTCATGGTGTCCATTATGATGTAACTATAATTATATATGATATTTATGATATTTATTTTATCTCTATGCTTATGTAATTCTATTTTAGAACATACCTTTATTCTTTTCATGTTGTATATATAAGATAATTTCATTTGATGAAGTGCGGACTACCGCCCCCTCAAAGTGATATGACTCATTCATACCATACATGGAACGTATAAAGGATGATGTTAATTAACTTATGTAATGTATATATAATATTATATTATATTGTAATAATAATATACCAGTTTATATTTTGGTTTTCATTTCTTTTAAAATGAAAAAATGAAATGAAAGTAGTGTTCATGCGTACATAAGACTTACCGTCTCCATGAACGGTGTATTTAATTTTCATATATCCTAATGATAAGGACTATTATAAATACATATATACTGGATATATATATGATATATATGATATCTAAATCATGAAAATCATTCTTGAGATAATGTAATTTTTACCCCAAGGATAATTTGTAATTATAACAAGTTCATTTTTGAGTCAAGTTCTGAACATCAACAAAATGTCCGATATGAACTCAAATAATTATCTAATTATTATTGCAAGGTAATAAGTGATATAAAAAGAATAATAAAATTGAAAAAGGTTATTAATAAAGTATAAATTAACTTAATTTTATTATTTTTGAATAACAAGGAACATACATGACAAGTCAGACTTGAGGTAAGGTGTTTTCATCTAACTTTTTATTCCCGTGAGAATCATTTTATATTTGACACTATTTCCGTTTGTGAAGTGTATGTACATCCCATGATTATATTAATTTTGTAATATAATATAATTTATGAGTATTTAAATCTTCATTGTATGATCCTTCTTTTATGTTGTGTATGTTTTCTAAGTTACCAAATCAGTAAGGGAACCTTTCACCCTCCTCTTATAGTCAAAGACTTATTTGATGTTATGAATTTAAATTTAAATTCTCAAATGTTGGGATATGTTCTTCTATATCAATATTTTATTAAATTTTATTCCAAGTGATGAGAGACCCTTTTCTCTCTCATCAACTCATTTTATGAATTTTAAAGTGACGTCATTAGGCTGTCGAATTTCTGCTAGAGAACTTCTTAACCCAATTTCAAATATTTGGGTTAAACTTATACTTCGTGATTATGTCATGCTATGAATATGTGAGAATGTACTCTGATTGTTTTACACTTAATATCCACTTATATTGGGTGTGTTTATATTTTACACACATAATTATTTCATTGATTTATCCTTAATCTAATGGTACAATCTTTATAAGGGACTTCATCTCAATATCCTTTCATTGAGGCATATCTTGATTTATACATGACTTTATTTTATACGGTGTATAAACCCCTTTGAATTTTCATTTCATTCAAAGGAAATATTTTTCTATGTAGAGTTTCATTAAATGACAAAGGGAATGTTTCTTTTTAACATACGTGGTGACGATGAACATTCCGTCGTTGCAAGAATTATTTGATATTTGTCTTCCTTAACAAGCCATAACATTTTTAAAAGGAAAATAAATACCATATAATCTTTTAATTATTTTGATATTGAAAATGGTTTTGATAATGGATTTATTAGGTCAATATAATTAAATGATATACTGTGATTGCAATGCAGAAATGTTATCTTTCCTTTATGTTTGTTTTATGTGATGTGAATATGTTATGGTTCTTGGGCATTATTTATGCATACGGGTGGTACTATGATAAACCTAGGGCGGGAGAGCCCGAGATAGATCTATAATGAATTGGGTAACGCGATGGAGGTAAACATTAATGTTTCTCCTAAGAGATTTATAGAAAATACTATAATGGGTATTCCAATCCTAACTCCCTATATAACTGTGAAATATACAATGTACGTATGATATAGATGCCACAAATTACCTTGATGAATTTTGATTTCTACGTGTTATTCATAAATCTTATGATTTCATGAGGTATGTTAAAGATCTTATGTTTTTTATTTTTTCATTAAATAATGTTTTCCTTCTTTATTTTATATCCTTTAATGAGCTTTTTATGCTCATCCCATGTTTTTTAAATGTATTCCACAATACTTAAAGATGAATAGGGTCAAGGATGGGATCAAGAAAAAGTCATGCTGTCTAAAACATGGAACTAGACATGTTTGTTTTTTTAAGAGTTTTTTATTTTATGAAAATATGGTTACTGAGTAGAAGTGTCTACATGTAATATTCTAGATGTTTTGTACAAGTTATGACATAATTATCTAAATCTCTAAACCTGAAAAGATACTCAATGTTAATTCTTGATTTAAGTCTAGTTTAAGTAATTTTTAAGGCTGGGGCCTTACACTTACTGAATAAAAGATTTTATTGTAAATAAATAACATCATCATTAAACATAACCTTGAGATTAATCCTTAATAAGAAGAAACTTAATGTAAGAAAATATTATAACTAATAACTTATGAAATGTTCTTAAGTGTAAAGATAAGTTTTTTTGAGATATATAAAAAATATTTTTGAGTGAACAAGTGTTTAAATTATTCAATAGGTTAATCTGGATACCTAAGAAGAATAAAGTGATTCACATAGGGTTTCAAATGAATTAGATAAAAAATAAAATAAGTAATTAAGTATATGATCATGTAATTAATATTATTGTATATTATAATGTCTTGGTGAGACTAAAGGTTTTATTAAAGATAATTACAGTTTAGGAATTCATAACATTATCACCCATGGAAATATTCCGGTGATATATTTTAGTTTAAGAAAGTTTAACCAATGATCTTATAATATGAGAATAAACGAACTAGGAATGTGTTGTCAAGATTCTGAATCTATGTAAATAGAATAAGTGGGTATTGGTTCGAAATAGAAGAAGATTTTTTTAGAGAGTCTAACAATGTTTCTTCAAGTATCTAAATGAAGTCATTGAAACCTGAAGGTAAAATCTAGATGGAGGAGTAATAATAGTGTAAAATGGAATTTTTAAATATACCTACAGATGTTTTTGAAACTCCATGGAATTTAAATTATAGGTATAATATTTATAGAAATTTATTCTTCAGTTTAAAGGGTTATATGATACCAAGTGTATAATTTACAAATTTTGTAAATATACACGATTTCAAAACCAAGATAAGAGTTGAAAGAAATAAAAGTTTTCATCCATGTAATTAAGTAAGAGTTTCTATATCATGGATTTAAATATAACATAATTTATCAATATCATATGAAAATTAACAGGGCTGTGTATCTTTTTCTCATTTCTCTTATCCAAAAAATAATCTATTTGTTAACAAAGAGTGATTGCGAATAAGATAAGATGATTAATTGTGCACTCATGGTTTATGTTTTATTGGATTTTATAAACATGTTTTGAATATGATAAAATATTTAAAAGTATTATATCTAGGATAAAGTGTTTGTATAATTATTTTTTAAAATACAAGGTAAGAGGTTCCCACCAACCATTAATGCAATATTTTGATAAATAGTCTTCTTTTCTGAAGAAAGTGTTCTAAAAACATAATATACAATATATCATATGGATACAATAGTTTATTTTTTAACTATTAATATTAAAATGTGATAAGTTTTATTTATTAACAAATAGAGTTTGTGTATCTTAACATGATAATATAATGAGAATATAATGTCTAAAAATTCTAGTGTGAGTATGATTGAACTTAGAAAAGTTAAAAGTTAACAAGTAAAATATTATAGAAATCTAAATTAAGTGATTATCAATTAAAATCCTAAATGATTTTAGGATATGTGATGGTAAAAAAAATTCAAGTCATACATTTTGATATTGTGAAAGTGCATATTACTAACTCCAAAAGGATAATGACAGTTAAAGTGAATATCACTCTATCATAAAGGAGTTTAGGATGTTCTTGTAAGAAATAATATAAATAGTTACATTATTTAAATTAAAGAGTTTTTTCGAATAGGGTTCCAAGTATGATGATGTTAAAATTAGTGAGAGTTATAAGTAAACAACATAAAATGATATTGTAACATTTGATGCCATGATGTTAAGAATTTTGAATATTTCCAATGAGTTAAACATTAAGAGTATGATTCATAAATCTATCAATCATTCAAACATGTTTTATTTATATATTTTACTCAATAAAGTATTTAATGTGAGGGTTTTATCATATGTTCTTATATAGAAGTGGGATTAATTATATATAGATGTAATAAATAAATATTAATCCTGGAAGTGTAGTAAACATAAGAATAATCTAGAAATTTATCATATATGATATGATAAACCAGTTCTTAACTTGGTTTTTGTTAAATAGTATTAATTTTTTTAAATAATATAAAATGTATCATATTAAAATAAATCTCAACCTTACCATTATTTTATGTTGGTTACATATTTAGATACATATTTTATGAAGTGCAATGATAGTTGACCTATGAAAGTACAACATTGAATTTATCCCTTACTAATGTTAATCATGGAGAATTATATGTTATGATTAAATGTAAAGGTGAGTGTGATTATGATTATTTTATGAGATATTAATTATTCTAATGAGGTATAAAAATAAACAAAAAGTTATTTGGTGTAAATTGGATAACCCACTAGGTATACCACAAGGAGTGTCATACACTTTGTCTTTGGTATTATAGGGGTGTATGGGTCATATTGGTTCCTCATTAACTATTGGTGAAATGATAACATAAGAAACATTATAATTTGATACCTTTCTTATGAAAGTCATTATGACTTAGATAATCAGGGGATGTTTAGGTATGTTCCTAATCAAATCATCAGTTGGAGTTCAACCAATATGATATTTTTACTCTCATATGATGAGTATGGAATCTAGACCCATGATTGAGATAGACTAAGAAGTGTGTGGAAAGAAATAAATAATAAATATGATGTATTTATCTATTAATATGAGGGACATGTGATGAAACTATCTATTATCGTGAATAAAGTGTGTTTTATTAATTGATCATATATATCTATACTCGAAGAATCAAGAATGTATGAGTTGGATATTTGGTATTGACATACACTGTGTCCCATGGTCACTCCATGTATGAGACAAAGGTAACTTATGAGAATGTATTCTATCATGCAATACAGATGTGGACACAATTATAGAAATAAATGTGTTTGATGGAGATAACTTAAGATACCTTTTTTAACTTGATTATTATTGGAGATTTTATAGGGGACACTCTTTTCTTACATTTATAGATCCTATGATTCATAGTTACAATCAATGTTATACATTAAAATGGTGTCACACATCATGGTTGACTGAAAGGGTATTGATTATGATTTAGAGAGTTACTCTAAAAGTGTTTGAGAGTTTAATCCAAAAGTATTTTGTATGGGTATTCACAAGGTATTATATACGATATGATATAAAATGAAGTTAATTATAACTTCCTAAAAATATTCTAAAAGATATACAAAATAGTTTTGGATTATATTTCATGAGTTATATTATATAATATCATATAAGGTGAAATGGAATTAAGTATTATAGGATTTAGTGAAAGTGGGAGATTAAAGGAAATGATATTTCTTAAATATGTTATATATATATATATATAATATATATGAAACATATGAAGTATATCATTATTTACAATATATTCATATCATATTACTACCCATGAATGCATTTTTTATGATTAAGTAAAATCATAGAACACCATAAGTGCTGCTGCCTACATGAGATGAAAGGATGTGTCATTTCATATGACATAGGGGATTATTAACACTACATGGTTATTTATATTAGATAAAATGGAAGGATTTTAGTGTTTTGGATTATAAGGAATGATTTATTTGGAACTATAATGATATACTTAAATTATTAGGGTGGAAAATTATTTACACCCAATTATCTTACATGTTAGCTACCATGAATAAAGTGTTACATATGATGTAATGATTGGGATTTGATTCATGAAATTCTTGTATGAGTTGTCCAAGAGTTATATCTGGTGTATGAATTAACACACAATGTATGAGTTGATAAATTTCTGTCTAAGGTGTGTCCTAAATACCATATAAAACCCATTACCATACAATGGTAGTGGATATGGATTCATAGATAGACTCATAAATTCAAAAAATTCTATTCTTCATACTTATTTATGTCCATGAAACCATAATAATGTGAAAGAATGAAGAAACCCGTACTTGTAATGAATAATTCAACTTAGCTCATGTATAACAATAGAGGTGGGAGTACTTTGGATTTCAAACCAGTGGTCTCTCTCAAACCCATGTGATGGTGATCGAGATGTAGTTGTGGATTAATGGATAAAGGCATGCATAGTTTACAATTACTCATTCCCACATTCACTTATTTCATTTATTATAAATATAGGTGGTCTTTGGATTGTATTCTAATCACATTAGCCGATTAAAAAAGTTTTTTTAATCTCTTAATAAACCTATCATTTATTTCATACACAAATACTCTACACTCAATCCATTTCACTCATGGGTAATGTCAAATAATTCAAGCATAAAAATTATCCTACTATGTTTAAACACACAAACCTTAAACGAGAGAAGGACTAATTAATCCACCATTGAAAATTATCATGCATAATTTATGAGTTAATACCATTGAACCACTTCATCTCACTATTTTTTAAACTTTACAATCTTATTTAAGACACTACATGACCAACATCATGTGAAAATCTTCCATATTCCCTCAAATAATAGTTTATATGGTGGTATTCTCATTCTCAATGTGTATGTGATCTACTATATGTTTTCTAAGATCATATTTTATATATAGGAAGATTAAAGTGTAATACTCATAAGGGAATCCAAAAGGATGTTTTGGGGTCAAGGTCCAGTAGGCTTAGCTGTGAAAAAATAGAGGTAGAACAAGAGTTTGATTCTCTAAAGTAAAATACCTGTTAAATTCTATCTAGAGTAAACATAGTGAACATACTCGACTCATAACCTCCCATAAAAAACTCCAAATTCCCATTTCCATATGTCCCTTTTGATGTTTCATACTTTTATAATGAATATTAGTGAGAAACCATCCTCTTTTATCCATTTTATTAATTTTTTATGTAAAAATATTTTTTCATATACTTATTTTTTTACTGGGGAATAATATGTAAACAAGTGTTATAATGTTATATTTCATCTTATTTCCACACTTTACAAAGTATATTTAAAGTATTCTATCACTCAACCCAAAATTAGTGATCTTCATCTCTAGAATCTCTACATAAGTGTTGAGTGGATCATAAATGAACACTGAGGGGGGTGGGGTTGGGTGAGGTGGGGTGGGGTGGGGTGAATCAGTGTACTTAAATTTTACTATGTTTTACATTCCTTCTATAGTTATCCCATTTTAAAACTCAAACCTTTTACCCAGTTATATATGGATATAATGATTCACACTTAACCCTTAACTTTGTATGAAATCTATAATAAATAAGAAGATACCATGAAAATATTTTTATAAGGTTCAGCCTTAATGTGAATGCCTATTCCTTTCAAGGTTTAGGTTGAGTTTTGAGATTTTTATTTCCAGTATAAATTAATAATATTTGAAGTATAGATTATCTTCTTAAAAAACTGTCATATAATATATTAAAATTAATAGGACCAATAAATTTAGTGGACATATCTTTTCAACTTCTTTATAATGTCTCCTAATAGTTAAATCTATCTCCTAAAAATATTTTGGATATCTCCTAATGAGGTCTTTATACTACCACCCAAAATTTCTCAAAATTTTATTTAAACCTTCCTTGAATAATTCTCCAATCACAAATATCTTTCGATGCGATGAGCATATTAGTCATGTTATTATCAATTCCTCAAATCTATATATTTATAAATATCTCTCAACCTTTGTCACATTCTTCTCCTGATGATATGATGATATCCTAGGTCCTAAGAAGAGGTTCTATATTCTCACCATATCCTTGCCTTCAGAATTGTAATTACCGTGTCATTATTATTCTTCACTGAATCAACTTTTATGATATAGGTGTATTGTAGGATCCTAATATTTCTTCCATGATACAAAGGGATACACTGGATGTAGTTGAATTTATTATCTGTTAACACAATAATATATTTCTATAAAATGTTGTTTTGGGTTCTCTCTTCTAAATTATTAATCTCATTTCATGAGGTTTTTCTTCCCTTTACCCCAATATTTTTATATTCATAGAATTATCACATTAATATGGTTTATATATCTAAATATGGTAACTTACTATTATTTTTCAAAGTGAGATACTTTTTATTCACACCTCATTTAATCTGAGTAAAGGTATTCATTCAAATCCTCCTTAAGAATTGGGATAATTTCTTCTTTTACATATCCATCAAATCTGTTACTTTAATTCTTTAATTCTTACTCCATTTGTTTATAGATCTATGTACTTATGAATTTTAATAGCTTCTTATGGAATTTAATTATTCTCAAATATTCTTCAACTTGGATCACAATTATTCATTTTAATTTTGGAATTTACTTCCTAGAAGTCCAGTGCATAAAACTATTTAAATTAATTCATTTTTTAGAATATGTTAATTCTATAAATATCCTCAAATTTCATAATACATAATAAGTCATATGAAGATATTTATAATTCCATGACTTTACTAATTTTTAGGGAACACCTTAATTCTCACAAGAATTTATAATATTTATTGGATTAGTGAAATCCTCATTATTTTTTGAATTTTAGGACAAATAAAAATTTCATAATAATTTATGAGTCTTTTAAGTAACTATTAAAGTCTTAAAAATTTTACTTTAAAACATTACATTCTTAGAATAAGTATTATGGGTTTCAAAAAATTATTAACGTGTTTGAAAAAGATCCTTACATGAAATTTTAAAGCCTTTAGAACCCTAGTTGTCTCACACACACATAGAAAATATTATGAGAAAATTCATTTTTTTCATTTTTCTTACCTTACCTCAGAGTCCTTTGAAATCAACACATAAGCATTTTCCATTTCTAAAATTACATATTTCACTGAAGGAAATTTAAAACATCTATATCTCAATTTGAGGCTTTCTCAATCACTCCAAAAAATCATCAAAATTATTTTCAATCAATGTATAGACTCTCTAATTTATAATATAGCTCTTTAATTATTAAATATAATTATTCTATTATCCCTTTATGTAAATTTATCCAAAATAAATATAAACTACTATAGATAGTATTATTTTATCCAGAATCACTTATCATTAGTTTGCATGAAGATCATATCCACCATCACCATATTTAAATTCCATTGTCTTGAATCTTCCCATTTGGTATATCCATGTAGTTTCTAATTTTTTTTCCATTTATGATTGAAAAAAACTCACTCATCTCACTACATGTTTTCCAATATATATTAAAAGCTTATTCATTATGATGGGGACATTACTTATTAATAGAAATTAAAATCCTTACTTAATCTCTTTCATCCCCCATTTAGATTTATTTTTAATCCCATTAATATTCTATGTAAATATTCATTATTCAACTCATTCATTCTCAACCTTACTGAAAAAATGTAAATGGAATATAAGTGAAGGATCTCACCTTTCATCAACCATTTTCACAAATTTTAAAAGAAAAATTTTCTTCCTTTTTCTCTCTAAATCATATCCTTCTCTAATATTTTGAAAGAAGGATGAAATCACATGTGTATTAGAAATAATCCATCATCCATTCAAATATTTATCTATTTTTTCTAACCCAGTGTAGAAAAAAGTGTAAATAAACATATACATCAATGTTTCCTTAAATCTACTCACCATGTGACATCACTCTAGATTTATAATTTTAGGTGTTGTATGAAAAATTATAAAATAAAATAAAATTCTAAACTCTTATTCAAAAAACTAATTAGAAACATTCAAATGATAGACTAATCCTTTTAGCCCAATATCTATCTTCTATTGATAACTGATTTTTAATAATTCAGAATAGGGGTTAGAGAGTGATTTTGTAATTCAATCTTATTTATTATTATGTTATCTCTAGAATTCTAGATTTTCATGGAACAATTCATCTTTAACAACTACCTATACATGGTAAATCCCCCTTAAGGGATTGACTCACCTCTTTATTATGTTTGATTCTATTTTTTAGGAAACCATGATGGAATCTTATTTCTTACTATGTTTGGATTAATTCACTCAAACAACTACCCTTAAAAAATATCCTATAATTCCCTATATATTAGTAAAAATAAACAAAAATTTAAGTAATGAAGTAAGGAGTGGTTTATAAATTAGTTTCCTAGTAGATGCAACAAATTTGAGACTTGGATATCAACCTAGAACCTCTTTTAAATTTAGTTCTATATTTAAGGGAAATATTTATTATTTTTAGGTTTTGAATTATCTATTTAATAATAAAATCCATATTATCTTTATCTTTCTCATTGTGTGGAATAGGCTCTCTAACCTTTATTAATAAAGAACTTTCATCTATTTGTGTTTTTTTCTAAACGTATTAAATATTTCGTTTTGAGATTAAAAACAATCATACATTTATTTTAATTATGATCAGATTCTTTTCACCTTTTATATATATCTTCAAGAACTTTTGGTTCATCATTTTTTGAAACATATCATGAAATTTAAGTTCATATTCATGTAAAATAACCTATTCCCATTTACCATTTTCACTTTCTTGTGATTTATCTATATATAGATCCATATCTAGCTATGAAGAACAAATGAACAAGCACTCATTCCTAAAAAATCAGTTTTCTTAGAGCTTTTGCATGGTTTTATCAAAACCATGGTGTAACCTTTATTAGGAATCTATGTTACCAATTATGTTGGGATGTCTTAAATTAACCTAATCATCTTTTTTCTCTAATAGACTGATTTTCATCTTCAAATTAGCTTGATGAATTAAATTTTGATTTCCAAAACCTATTTATAATTTTCCATGGTGTGGTAATTCCTTCTATAGTATAATAACTTTACCTTATTTTGTGTGAAATTCTCTAAAACTTTATTATTTAACTTATTGGGAGTGGTTTTCCAAACTTTATTTTCTTAACACCTTTATTTACTTTATTTTCTCCCAAGGTAGATTATTCTATTTTCTTCACTTGCTTTATTTCCAAATTTTCTATTCAGATAAGAATATTATTATATATGGGTGAAAAAAACCAACACTCCTTAAATATATGAACACTTTTGAAGTAGTATTCATTGATTTTATCCATTTAATCAAATCTTTTCTTAGTGAACCGATTCTTCCTTTTATTTGAATTCTTCATTGGAATCGAGAGTATTATTATTTATTAAAATATTTTTCCCTAGATCTATGCCACTTTTAGCCTCCATAAATTAAAATGTTATGAAAAAATTGAATTATTTATTCTTAAACCTCTAGTATTATCCTATATTTTAAATAAAACTTATACTTTTTCATATTGAAAAAATCTATCTAGATTTATTTTCTTGATATTTTTGAGTAGAATCATTAATATTTTGGGGAAATTCTTGGAGGGATTATTTTATTAGATATACCAATATACACATTTGTTTTTTTGGTGTTCCTTTTGGTATTTGTTTCCATAAAAACTAGTCCATATTTATATTTAAAACCTTTATTAAAATAAAAGACTAAATTAGTAAAAAAATATTTTTCTAGAGTTTAGGTTAACATTCTATAATAACTTGTTGTAGGTTCATCATAGATTGATTTTAAAATATTATTACCACTGATATGAGTCCTCTTGGATCTATTACTAATATTGGTTGTTTTTATAGAAACATTATTATTTTCAAGTACCTGAGAAGTTCTTTCTTGTATTGATACCAGATACTTCAATTTAACCTCAAGCTCAAGACACTTTGTGTTGATGGAGTTATTATCACCCTAAACTAATATTAGGATATATTTACAATCCTTATTAAACTTCTTGATTTATTCTTCATTATTTTTTCTTGATTATTTTAAATATATATAAATCTATTTTATTTTATTTATATAACCTCCATATGAGCATCCCTGATATTCATCTATATTTTTAAAAAATTTATATGTGGATGGATTAGTTATTCAAGAAAAATTTCAATAATAAATTTATAACAATCACTACTTTAAAAATTTTCTTCAATCAAGGACATATTTTGATTAAAAATTAATACTAATTGTTTTTTTGTTCTATAAGGTATATGAGAGAAATGTACTTTTTGAACTTCTTTTATAGTTCATTCTCTATTTCTTTAACACTTTTTTATATCTATGATTCATCTTTAAAAAGTCCTTATATAAAACAAAGTATATAAATAATTACTTTAACATAAAATATATTTAAATAACTTTTATTTTAAGGGTAAAATTAGTCTAATTTTTAGATATAATTGTCCTTTTCAAACTCTATAAAAATTTAACTACTATATTCAAAAGGATCACTTTCAATATATTTGATCGATAATATCTTACCACTATTATCAACATTATATATTGGTGTATCCTTATTTTTCTTTGAAATATTTTTATACTTCTTGGCCTGTATTTTCCTTTTATTCTATATAGTTTTTGATGAAACATTCAAACTATCATAAATATAAGAAACTTCCATTTTCTCTATATGTGGTAGATAAAAAATTTACCAATATATACACTTTATATAAGATATTAAAATAACTAGGGAAAAATGTATCCAAATAAAGGAAGACTTGGTTAGCTCTAATACCACTTAAAAATCCCGGTTGATCATTTATAAACACTATAAGGGCTGGGGGTGAATTAATATACTTATTTTTTTTGAGATTTAATTTTATTATTTAGTTATATTCTATTATAGCTTGAAACTCTATTTTAGTTAATATATATGGGTCAAATGATGCATTCTTGTCAATCATATTGGTATAAAATTAAAAATAAATAAGAAGACAACACATAAGAATTTTTACACGGTTTGGACTCAATATGGTTGGATGCTCATTTCTAGATTGAGGTCATGTTTTAATACATGGATTTACACTAAAAATAAAAAGAACACAATTATAGAATATATCTTGAAAATCCTATTAAAAAATATCTAAAAATATATATTACCAAGTGATTTAGTGAATATTTCCTAATGAGTTATTTATATTTTCTCGTACCAGTTGATGATATCCTTCGAAAATATTCTGGACATCTCCCGATTTGGAATATATAATACCTCTTAATAGTTTTTAATTTTCCTAAAAATAAACATTGATCAATTATTTAACCATAACTTTATTCTAATGTAGTGAGTGTGCTGGACCTATACTTCTTTACTCCTCATGTTTAGATGTTCAATAGGATCACTCAGCCCTTTTCACCTTCTTTTTCTGATGATATAATGATATCACATGTCACATAAAGAGGTCCCCGATTCAAAACTTATTCTAACATTTTAAACTATTATTTCAATGTTGGTATTCTTCTTATTTTTCCTTATTCAAGTGAATTTTATGATACAAGTGAAAATTAGTCTCTATATTTTTTCCTTGACATAAAAGGTTGTCTTGAATGTATTCAGATCTCTTCTCCTTTGATACCAGGAAGTGTTTATTTCAAATTTTGTATTGGGTTCTCTATTATCAATTCTCAATATCAATTCATGGTGTTCTTATTCTACATATCATACCCTATTTATATTCACAAAACAATCACATTTATATTGCTTCCAAACCTGAATATGGAAACTTCCCTTTATTTTATACAGTGAGATCCTTATTATTCAAACCTTATTTAATCAAATTCAAGGTCTTTATTAAAATTATTTAAGACTTAGGATAATTTAGTATTTTTAATATCCATAAAATCCATGGCTTTAATTATTTTATTCTTCCTCTATATGTTCATGAATCTATGTAGTTGTCAAGTGGAACAATTTATTGTGGTTTGTAAATCTTCCAAAATCACACTCAACTTTAATAAAAGTTATTTATATTAATTATGAAATTTAAATACAAGAAGATCGTGCTTACCGTCATTTGAATTAATTCATTCTTCATTATATGTTTATTATCTAAATATTTTCACTTTTAATAAGACTTATTAAGTCTTATAAATATCATTATAATTCCATGCCTTTTCTAATTTTCAGCCATCATCAAATTTCTTATAATAATTTAAAAATCTTATGGGCTCAGTGAAATCCTTTTGAAATTTTGAATTTCTGGAATACAAAAAACTGTTATAAGACTTCATAAGTCTTACAGATCACTATGAAAGTCTCAATTATTTTACATAAAATACTTAATGCAGTCATTATAAGTCTTATGAGTTTCACTAAATTCTTATGGTGTCTTTGAAAATCATTAAAAATTGATTTAAAATCTTATAAAATCTATTATAATGTCTTACTTATATACATAAAGTCTTAAGAGAAAATGTTTTTTTTCAATTTCAATAATTCAAATAAAATATAATCATGAAATCAAAACTTAGGAAATTTCTATTTTATAAATTCTACACTTCACTCAAGTCAATTCAGAACATATTTAACTCACTCTGAGTCCTTATTAATCATTCCAAAATATCTATCAAATCATTTTTCATCAATAGATATATTATCAAACTTTCATGATATCTCTTTAATTATTAACAATAATTATTCAATTTCTCATTTAGATAGATTTTTTAAAACTAATTATAAATTTTGATAGACAATATTGTTTTATCTAGTGACACTTATCCTTGGTAACTATGAAGAACAACTCCAAAATCATCAAATATAAATGTTTCTATCTTGAACCTATCCATATGATACCTCCATGTACTATCCTTAACTTCATTTTCTATTTATGACGGTAGTGACTCACTCATCTATTAACATATTTTTAAATATATTTTGAAAACTTCTTCATTATGATGGCAGCCTTATGTAACATCCTAACTTGGGAGACACTAAATCGTGCCCCGAGCTAGTCAGTCACATGGCCTCAAGCACGCCTCCCCATACACCATAGGCTAACGACTAGTAGCAAGGGTCCAATAATGGTATGGTAGAGAGACTATACCCTCATGATCAGAGTAGAACAATATTATAATAATAAATAAATCAACCAACAATGGAAGTAGTGTAAAAAATGTAGTGGAAGATAATAATAACTGATAAAGTGGCCAATTCCAAATATACAGTCATGTATGTATATAAATATGAGGCTATATAATCTATGAAATAAACATACAATAGGTAAGAAAATATATAACAATACAAGAATTAAAAAAAAACCAAAATCCCCAAGGGCTAACACCTTGAGAATCCTGATATATGGCTCAATATTGTGCTCCTAAGATCCAGTGTACAAATTAATAACACAAGCACAATCCATAACTTAACCCTATAAGAATGAGTCCTGGTCGAGTACCCCACTATAATGGTGTCCCAAAAAGGGTGTGAGATATACTCAATAGGAAACCACCAGTAGTGGCTAAAGTTTTCAAGTATGTGAATATAAAATATAAAATCATGCAGGTATGATAGGTAAAGCTATAAATAAATAAAAGTAAATAAGTCATCTCAAGTCCCTCAGGGATGCCTGTCTAGCCATACCTGCTTCATACTAAGCCAAAATATTCCAAACCACAATCAACCTGTATAGACATAATGTATGTGAATAAACCTATATATGTATATATATATATTCTAAGTGTATGGAGATGGAGACATAAT
This sequence comes from Viscum album, assembly GCA_963277665.1. Taxonomy (NCBI): domain Eukaryota; kingdom Viridiplantae; phylum Streptophyta; class Magnoliopsida; order Santalales; family Viscaceae; genus Viscum; species Viscum album. Next base: position 684,227,701 of record OY728156.1, on the reverse strand, counting down.
TGGGCCATCATAATGTCAAATACAACCATTAAATAAACAAAAAAAATATTCTTTGGTTTGAAGGACGCATCCTTAATTATGATAAAATATAATTTCCTAGGCCTTTAAACAAGATCCATTGAGGTTCTTAATCAAAGGGAATTCTGGGCCCATATAAGGCGATCTATAAAGAGGAATCCCAAGTATCACTCTCAGTATTTTATAAAGGATTAACCCATAGAGTCTGTCCCTAGTACACCACATAGGGGATTGATTATCACTTGTGACATAGTATAGAAACATTTCCCACCAATCCCATAAAAGGTAAACCAATAGGGGACCAAGTATCACTCATGGGTATAATAATATCAAAATTCCTATGTACCCTTCCAAGGAATTCCTACTTAAGAATCCGAGTATCATTCAAGGTACTTAAGGTGTAGCACCCTAATCCCATCCTTGGATTTATGTATAGAAGATCCCAAGTATCACGTAGGGAATACATATAGTCTCTAACTACCTATGATCCAATCCATGGTATTCCATAAAAAGGAACCCAAGTATCACTCAAGGCATACCCATATCATTTAATTATTTAAGTTCAAATAAAAAAGAGGTCATGTTTTTAAACAATCCGTAACATAATTCTAGTGTACAAGGAGGTACATGAACAATATTGATTTCTATTATAATAGTAAATTCCATGCACTTAAGAATTCCATTCATTATCTTCCTCATCTATTTTTTATTATCCACATTTTATTAGAGAAGACAAAACACCTCAAAGGTGTTTTTATTATAAAATAAGGGAAGTAAAAAACCATATCATTTGATATAATTGAAAAATATCTTACATGAGAGTTAATCCAACACACCTCAACGGTAATAAAAATAATAAAAAAGGAATCATTATCAAGTGTATTAAAAAAACACCCAAGGAGGGTGATTTAATCACCATGAACAAGTATATCCCATGGCATATAAGTGAGATATCCCTGGGGATGGTTTTAGTCAAGGAATAAATCCTACAATAGTTCCATTTTAAAGGAAAATGAATAATTAAACCTAGAATTAGGTTTTACATAATTAATTTCATTTTTAGAAGGCATCACATAGGAAAACCAGTACATAGTACAATAACTTTATCTATAAATCAACAAGACATTGAGGGAAAATTTATAGAATAGATACCTTGTATTTATGAATGTCCACACACCAAATATCGATCTTTTATTCATGAAGGCTCAAGATAAATCTAATAAATTGAAAAAACCGTGAAAATAGGGTGAATTATATCACCAAAAGATAACCCAAATGGTAGAGAGAGAAACTAAGAAAGAAGGATGGTGTAGTTGTAGACTCACCAATACAATTACAATGTGATGAATGAAACTCACAATAGAGTCTAGATGATTAATATCTCTCCATTTAAGGATGAGAGTAGGTGGAGACTCATGTAGGGGATACTACATGAGAATAGAAAAGAAAGAAGGTGGAGAAGATTAAAAAGAAACATGGAAAAATCAAAAAAACTCCCCATTTAAAGAGCCACATGGTTTGTATAACTATGAACCAACTGTGTGGGATTTAATACCAAAATTCATACCCCTTTTAAAAGGGGAACATGGTTGGGCTTTAAGGTTTGAAAAAATATGAGGATAACTATGCATAAATACTTGATAATTTGAACTAAGGGAGTGATCTAGGTGCATTGTTTGGGAAAACTGTCTGAAGCCCATATGGATTACCCTTGCACCCCTGCACCATATCACATGGTTTCTCCTAAGGTGTTGTATAGTTTAAACAAACCATGATCCTTAAGAAAATATTCTACATAGTTGAAACGCATGGTTAAACTAACCATGTGCCAATTATGCACCTCATTTTTCTTTTCAAAAAAATCGGTGCTTTCAAATCCCAACACTTCCGAAACTTGACTGAACTCCAGAGGAATAAACATTAAATAAAAATAACAACTTTAAGTATTAAAACACTCATATTTAAATCCCAAATCATAGTTTAGATAATGTCTGATCCATCAAATGGGAAAATTAAAATTTCTTTGTAAATTTCACAAGGTCCAAAATGAGGGATGTTACAACCTCACAATTGTTAAACTTATCATTCCCAATAAGACTTTAGAGAATAATTAAAAAAACATCCAATATAATAGAGGAATGAAATTTCTAATAAATGGTATCATTTATTTTTTTGACACCCAACACACCTCCAATCACCACTTTGAGAATATGATATATAATCCATAGAAACTCAATTCAATGCCGAAAATTCAAAAATAAAACATCGAGATAGAGTTTACTTAATCCATTATAACTAGAGGAATGATCCAGTTGTTTTATATTTAAAAAACCATCCTATGGTGCTCCCCATCATAGGTTATATCATTTAAAGGACAATTCTGAGTCATGATATCTCCAATATTGGAATTGTATACTTCAGTGTGTCCCAAACATTCTAACAATGCTCTTGGCATGATCTTTAGGTTAAATAAATAGGAGACTCCAAATAAACCTCATTTAGCTAGGTGGAGCTATCTTTTCATGAAATACCCTTACCGACTAACACTAGACTCAACTCATCCTAATGACATGCCATGAACTATTCCCCAATGAACATATTTAACCAAATAATAGGAAATATGTCGAGCCACTTACGTCTGAATATTCTAAAAAATGACCAGCTTTGATGACTGGCACATCAATTCATGATACTCGAAACCTTCTTCTAATGAACCTTGTGTTTATATAAAACTCATCCACTAAATCTTGTATCTCAATTCCATTGGCATCTCAAACCACACCAACCATTTTATGTTGTCATTCCCATCAAAAATATGGGTGTATACTCGATCCAATATACTTGGATTGTCACCCTCAAAGAATCTGATCCAAGCATAGATAAATTCCAGTGTAACCTTGGAATCATTAATTTGAGTCCATGAATCTCATCAAAGGTAGTCCAAAATATAGTATTTATAAGTGAAACATTGGTACAAAACCAATATGTCAATGTATTGGAACACTAACTATGACCAATGGTAGTTAAGTTAAAGAACTAGTTAGTGTCCATAAGTTCACTCAAGTAATTCATACTCAGGATCCCAAGTATCGATTAGGAAAACTACACCTCTTAACATACCACACTACAGAAGAAATACTCCCATGGAGTTTATTTATTGAAACAGAATATCATTTTAAATTTTTTTCTCCATTTTTAATCCACATTCTCTTAGTGTATCCTGGATGCTATCAAGATAGGGGACATGATCATCACTAAGAAAATATTATACTAAGTGGATATCAATAATGAAAAAGAAGAAACAAGACACTCATTTAATACAAGAATGAGTTCCCAACATGGTCCCAAACCAACCATAACCAAATAATCATAGAAAAGAATAGTAGAACCACCTCTGACCAACTTCATTTAAAGAGTTTGGATGATCCTTATGATCCTTTATCACTAACTAACCATACTTACTTTACCATGTTAGGTATATCATGATCATATAAGAACAAACATCTAAGTCCATTCTTGGTCAATTACATTCTCAAAGGTTGTGTACACTTCTAACCATATCATCATCATACTCCCTCAAAAACACAGACACATTAAAAATATTACCAGCCTCATGGGTGATCAAAAATAGAACTATCCATTTTCAAGTGGCCCTCCTCAGTTTTGTTCCTTCTACATAGAAGTAAAAATTTTCCCCACACTTAATGTAATCCTACAAAAATTAAAAGTGTCTTAATCATCATTTAATGAGAATGAAAACTCACCCCATGGCACAAAATCCATCGACCATGAACCAAGGGTCCGAGACATGGCCAACATACTATTTCTAAGTTCAAATTTGAAAAGTGGAAAAAACCATCCACTTGGAAGTGAGATAGATTAGGTTCACCTTAAGATGTACATGTGACACTCCTCCCGAGTTACTTTCATACATGCTATATCACCAGACATAAAATATAAACCAACCTGAATGACAATGCTATGACACCTGATCCATTTACAAAATTATTCGATGCATTGGTGCGAGTTTGATTTACTCTAATTATAATGCCAATCTACTCCAGAGATGACACATGAATGAATCATAACAGTTCAAGGATTTAACTATTACCCCTAAACTCATATAGTCTTCTAAAGCATTTGAGAAACTTGAAAGGTACTACATGCATCAATGCATACTACCCTGATATTTCACAATAAAAAACACACATCCTTGATATTATATATAGGATTATCATCCCTATGAATACCATTAACTGATGGCCCATACAAGAGGATTAATTCCAAAGTCATATCACTTTGTATGACTATAAATCCAATTGATGATCTCCCAAGTTGTATATCACAGAAGAAGAAAAGAATGTTCACACAACCTGTTGAGCGGTCAATTATTCCCTAGTAATGCCTAACCCACTTAAACTAAGCATTACACAATGATCACCCCTTAATAATGGAAAAATTACAAAATTATAACCCATCCATCCTGAGTTTAATCTTAGAAACTAAGAGTCCTACTAAGGATAAAAGACACCTGGACAACACCTTTCTTCTGAAACTCTTCACATGCATTCACATCAGTTTTTAATTCTTAAGGTTTCCACCTACAATGGGATATCCCCTTACCTAAGTATGAAATATCAACTCTTAATACTATAGTTACACCATAAAATATCACTAAGTTCCACCACATATCATTTAGATTCAATAAAAACTAAGAAAAGTTAAAGAGGCCTATGAGAAATGCTCATATTCTTTTTCTACAGAAAGATAAAGGAAAAATTTAAAATACTATTACATGATGATTAAACTAAGAACACCACTTAAAGTTTCATTAATTAATCACAGGGATATAGATTTATTTTTCAAACATCATAAAGGATCATTTTTAAGGAAAAAAAGCACCATTTATGAAAGGAAAAATCATGTCACTTTATTTAGAGAATTCCACAAGGTAAAAAAGAAAGTTATATAAAAATTCCTTTAAAGAATTAACTATTTAACTGCAATTCTATCATAATTAGGAAATTTATGACATTAATTAATTTTATCCATTTCCATTATCTGTAAAGGTCTTACATTTATGTTAGTTAAAAAAAATTTCAATTACAAACTATAGAGTAAAACTATATTTAGTTTGAAATTGGAATATTAATTAAATAACACCTCATAAATAATAAATCTCAAAATAAGATAATAGGTCATTTATTAATTAAATAGGGGATAGGTCAAGTAAGAATCCACTATACATTTATATCTAAAACCATATAAGAAGACATGGACACTTTAAATACTCATCCCTATATAACATAAACATACTACCATGGGGATAAGTACTAAGGCATAACAAAACAAAGGTGACCTACACAGGTCTCTTTAAGGAAGAATAAAGGTGACCTATAAGGGTCCCATTAAGCAAGAAAAAAGGAAACCTTCTAGGGTCCCATCAAGTCAATCAATATTAAGTTTTAGAATACCCTTAATGGGTTTAAAACATATGAATAACATTCCAAGGATGACCTAGTTGGTTAAAGACAAGCATAAGGTGCAAAATCAATCAATTTATTTAATATTTAATATTTAATATTTAATAGCTTTTACATTTATAAAATAGTCACAAAGATTATCAAGGTCATATATGATCGTTTGACTATACATGTTACCATTTTCCAATTTATAAAGCACCCATACACTTAAAAAATTGTAAATTGGATCCCATTTAATTACACCTAATATGTTTCACCTGATAAAACTAATGGTTCATTAGTAAAACATGTCATGAATAGTTAGTTAAGGTTCCACCATAAATCTATATGGGAAAACACCATTTAGATTGATGCTGACACTTTGATAACCAATCCTATATCAAAATTATAACCATACATGATATCAAAAGCTGTAACTTATAGGAAAACATGCTAAAAATAACACTATAATAACCAAAACATGATATACAAGCAAAAATTATAAGAATATACACATCATGTTATAAAAACTAGCATGATGAAGAAATCACACAAGAAATATCTATGAAAGAAACTACATGGAATGGAATATTCATGGAATGTGAATATCTGTGTGCATATAATCATTCATTTAATTCTTATTCCATTCCATACCAAGCCGAGGGAAAAATACTGAAAATATCACAAATCATAAGTAGTGGAAGGTACACTAAATCACTTGAAGTGAAATCATAATCAATTGTATCAAAAAACATCACAAAAAAATCCCCTCCAAGACACTCAGTCCTTTCTCTGGGCAAGGGTTTATCACTCCCATACATGACTATTTAAAAAGTTCCAAAACATTCCTATTATCCTATTTACCATCTCAAAATATTAAGAAAAAGGAAAAAAACCCGCTCTAATACCACATTGTAACATCTCAACCCCAGAGACACTGAAATGGTGCCCTGAGCTAATCGGTCACATGACCTAAAGCATGCCTCCCTATACGCCAGAGGCTTCCAACTAGCTATGAGCTCTCAATAATAGAATAACGGGGAGACTATACCCTCATGATTAGATTACAATAGTTGTATAATAATGAATAAATCACTCAAAATAAGAATAAATATAAAATAAAATCAACATAAGATAATAATAATTATTAAAGTGGCTAACACCAAATATACAATCATTCTTGCATGCCCAGATGAGGATACATAATCTATGAAATAAAAATATAGCATGAGAGACAATAAAATAATATAATAATAAAGAAATGAAAAAAATTCCCAAGGTATAAACCCATGCGAATCCTGATCTTTGGGTCAGTCCTATGATCCAAAATCTAATGTATAAATGAACGGTACAAGCACAACCCATAACCTGACCCTGAAAGCATGAGGTCTTTTCGGGTACCCAAATGAAATTGTAGCCAAAAAGGGGTGTGAGATATACTCAGTAGGCTACCACAAATGGTGTCTAAATCTATTCTATATATTCATATAAAATACAGTAGTGTGAAAGTATGATAGGTAAAGAAACATATAAATCAAATTAAACAAGTCAACTCAGGTCATTTTGGGATGCCTGGCTGACCATACTTGCTTCAGCCTAATCCAGAATTTTCCAAACCATGATCAAAATGTATAGACATAATACATGTGAATAAACCTATATATATATATATATATATATTCAGGTGTATGCACATGGGGACATTACTAGGCCATTATAAGGCTGAATACAAACATGGATCTAACCTAAGCATGTTATTTGGTTTGGAGGATACATCCTTAAATATGAGAAACTATCATTTATTAGGTCTTTAAAAAATAGGCATTAAGGTTCTTAATAAAAGGGAACCATTGGACTATCCAAGGCATTTCGTAAAGATTAATCCAAAGTATTGCACTAATATCACTATAATTTTCCATCATAGTAAAAGTCCTTCTAAGGTGATCCCTAAAGAGGAATCCTATGTATCAATCTCGGTATGGTATAAAAATATAACCCACTCAGTCCATCCCTAGTAAACCACATAAGGGACCAAGTATCACTCGTGGAATAGTATAGAAACATTTCCCACTAAGCTCATCCAAGGTAAAACACTAGGGGACCATGTATCACTCATGGGTATAATAATATCAAACAGACTATCAGACCATCCAAGGAATTACTACATGGGAATCCAAGTATCCCTGAAGGAATATAGGTGTATCCTACTAAGATTACCCCTATAATTTTTTAAATAGGAACTACAATATTTCTCATGGTGTATATATAGTCTTTAACAACCTATGTGGCCATCCATGGCATTCTGTAAAAAAGTACCCAAGTATGACTTAAGGCATACCCAAATCATTTAATTTTTTAAGTTCAAATACAAAATAGAACATTTTAATAAAAATCACATATCATAATTCATGTGTATAATGAGGTACATTCACATTTTTCATTTATATCATAACAATAAAGGTCATGTACTTAATCATTCTATTCATCATCTCCCTCATCTCATACTTTTTAGTCCTTTTTATTAAAGAATAAAATGCACCTCAAAGGTGGTTTATTATAAAATGGGGTAAGGAAAACAAACCATATAATTTGATATAATTAAAAAATATATTACCTGAGAGTTAATCCAACAAAAATCAAAGGTAAAAAATAATAAAAAAGGAATCATTATCAGGCATATTATAATAACACCTACGGAGGGTGATTTAATCACCTAGAACAAGATTAGGGCACTAAATATAAGTGAGGCATCCCACGAGGATGGTTTGAATCAAGGTGAACATCCTAAAATGATCACATTTTAATGCACAATAGTTAATTAAACTAAGAATTTTGTTTTAAATATCTAATTTCATATTTAAAAGTTTTCACACACAAATACCATCACACAACATAATAGTGTCATATTTAAATCAACATGAATTTGAGAGAAAAACTATAGAAAACCTACCACATGTTTAGGGTGGTACCAACATCCTATATAGAGATTTTATTCAATCCAGTTCAAGTGAAATCGATGAAAAAGACAAACGGCCTAAGAATAGGGATAATTAGCTCGCACAAAGATAACACCAACCATGGAGAAAGAAATTAAGAAAGGAGGAAGGAGGAGTAATAGACACACCAATATGATTCCAACATGATGAAAAAAACATCAAATAGAGGTCAGATGATGAATATATTTATATAGAAGGAGGATAGGAAGAGGAACATGATGGAGGGGTTTCTATATGCATATTTGGAAATAAAGGAGGGGTATAAGCTTAAAAAGAAATAGGGGAAAATCATAAAAACAACCCCTCTAAAGAGACACATAGTTTGGATAACCATACTCTAATCATGTGGTATTAACAACCCAAATCCATTCCCCTTTTCAAAGGGGTCCATGGTTGGGCTGAAAATTTTGACAAAGCATGTGATTAACCATGCATAGCTACTAGTTAAGTGAAACTAAGGGTGCGTGTTATGAACACAATTCGGGAAAACTATGTGCAGCCCATGTGGTTCACCCCTACACACCTACACCATGTAGAATGGTTTATCATAAGAGGTTAAATGGTTTAAAAACCATGATCCTTAAGAAAAGGGGTTGCATAGTTAAACCACATGGTTAAACAAATTGTGCGTCAACCATGTGACTCATTCTACTTCCCTAAAATCCATTATTTTGGAGCCCAAAGCTTCTGAAACTTGAATAAACCACCAAGAAACCATCCGATGTGTAAACCATAACTAAAAGAAGTACTTTAAGTGTTACAACACTCAGATTTACATTTTTAATCCTAGTTTAGATAACAGACCATTAATCAAAAGGGTAAATTCAAATCCCTTTAGAAATTTTAACATGTCCAAAACATGGGATGTTACACATTAATTATTAACAAAAAAATAATCTTCACTTGGGGTCTTCATTCATGAACACATCCTATCTTTTATAATTATATAAAATTGTAATATATAATGTATTAAGTGATAGGTAGGTAGGGATATAAATGGATTATAATATAGCTTAACTAATAGGTAGTTCATAAATTCTAATGATTAAATGGGGTAAAATATCAATGTCTCCATAAAAATGAATTTTAAATAGTATTTTTCAAATGAATTATGTCCTCAATAAATTATAGAACACTTGAATCCAGTAGTTTCAAATAATATTCAAGGAAATTTATAGATTCAATTAAATTCCTTAGATTATTTAGATTGGGATTATGAAAAAGAATATTTCAAATAGTATCAGAATATCTATCTGACTAGGGATTTTTTGGATATTCATTTAATGGTTTGGAAATTAATTTCTATCCCAATAAAACAATTTAAATTCCATGAAAATAGTGAGTGACTCACAACATAAATCATATAAAATAAATTATTCCAAAATGAGTGAAATTCTCAAAATGAAAAGGTTTTTCCATAAGGAGGGATTTTATGATCTATTTTCCTAACTATTAATAAAAATACTTTAAAAAAGCATAGGAAAATTTCCCAAAAGATTGCGGTTTTCCCTATAGTCATATAAGACTACTCCTTTTAAGTTCAAACAGAATGCACACAAGATAAGTAGTGATCCTATAAGTATTAAAGAGTAATAAAAACTAATTTATTAGTAGGGTAATCTTTGATTTAGTCCCCTAATTAGTTTCCAATTCAATCCTATAAGGAAAATAGAAAAAACATGATAAATTAATCAAAGTAATAAGAAAAATAGAATTGAGAAGGGAAGATACTCTTAGAAAATTACCTAAATGGGTGTTGTGTTTTGAACTACCTATAACTAGGTATTTATAGTGGTTCAAACCCAATCATAAGGAGGGTTTTGTTTTTCTGGTTGAAACCACAACAACCATTTTATTTTAATTTATATAAATAGACATCAAGAATGTGGAAACTATTATAAAGTAAATTGTTTCCACTATAAGAAAAAGAAAATGGGAGAAGGAAGAGAAAATATGGGGTCTCGCTATTTGATGTATCATCCTAAAATATATGTTATTGATGTAGCTAAAGAGGTAGTTGATTCACCATAAGTCCCACGAAATATTATACTTATTTCACCACATCTTTGGTGGAATTATTCTCTTTATATAGATATTTATTCATGGTATCCAACTCTATATTTAGATCATAGAGTAAATACTCAAAAATTTCTCATTGAAAAAGGTTAAAAGATAATGAAATTATATATTATTATCTCTGCTCATTTCTGTTGAATTTCATTTTATATTCAACTTACATAATCCTTGGAAACACTTATTTTTTTTTAATTCTAACACCACCCTCTTTTCAATACTAGATATATCTTTATTTTCTTCAGTATCCAAATTGATGATAAGCTCATGTAGATTTAAAATTTTTTAAAAAATAAATATAAATTATGATTCTTGAAAATATAGTTCAAAAGAAATAAATTTTAGTGAAATTTCACTCCTTTTATTGATTCCTCAATATTATTTTCTTTTAATGTGAGTTCCCCTAGAAGTAATTATGAAATTTGTGGGAGAGATGCATTTTATGTGATATTTAAACTTCTAAGATGTATTATTGATTAAAGGAAATTGGAGATTCTTCCTCTTGTTCTTATCATTTGGTAGAAATTTTATCTATGTAAGATTAGAGAGTAGTGACTGTCATACCCATCATTTTATTTAGTTTTCCCATCTTGGATTATGGTTCCTTGAATTTTTGGTTCAATAGCAGAGGGATAGTGATTACCTATTTTAATTTATCAAGTGTTTGTTTGATATTAGATTGATGGCTTATAGAATTTTGAATTTTTTTTAATAGTATCATTATGTTTGTAGATTTCATACCCACACCAATTGGTGTATACCATACGTTTCTCATGATGTGTCCTTTTAATTGGTTCCTTAGAATCCTATAGTAAGAGATATTGATTAAAATTAATTTTTTTAGTCTAGTGTGAACCCCTGACCTCGTTAAAAAAATCTTATTGAAATGTGTAAATAATTGATGACCCTTATTGATGAATAGTAAATGTATGTGATTATCCCATTTTTAATGAAAAGATATAAATAAGTAAAGAAAGAAAAATTAAGAAAAAAATCAAATGAAATTATTTATAGGTTTCCAAGAAATAGTGAATAATGAGATTTATCCATAAAAATTATTCCAATGATTCAATTATATAACACGAGTCATAATCAATAATTTTTTTAACTCTTAGAATGATTCTAAAGAAGTTTACTAGGTCTATCTCATGATTAGTATAGATAAACAATTCACTATTTGAGCTTGATTATTAATGTTTTTGTAGTTTACTATATTTTAATAAAATAAAGAAAATAAAGGGGGAAGTGCGATGGTTTATGAAATAAGAATTTAAACCTGTAATGAAAATGAATATTTTAATATATAATGTATTTAGAAAGATGGAAACTACTCTTGTACTAGTTCCAATGAACTCCTTTTACTATCAAACTCATATAAATATCATCCTTACTCAATTTTCACACTTTTCTTGTATGTATGGAGATCCTCCACTAATTCTTTGGATGATGAAAATGCACAAATCACCAAAACCTTTGAGTGATTATTTTACCCACCTACTTCATAAGAAACCATAATGTTACTCCTCGCCTAGTAGAACAAACTACTAGTCTCATAAGAAAACTATCAAATACATTTAAAAATCAAACACCATTGATAAACCAAGATTAATAAGTAAAGGAATGAAAAATTATGAACAAATAGAAGAAGAAAATAAAAATGAAACTAGAATAGAATCATCATCACCAACCTCCAATCCTGAAATTATCTAGATCATCAAAATTTATCATTTAAGATATAATTGATTTCATAAGGTTGTTGGAATGCTAATTAACCTCTATTTGAGAAACCCTTGGATTATATCTCTATGGCTATAAAAGTAGAGATCAAAAATATGAAATATAATAGAGAGGAGAGAACATGAACAATTAGAATAAAATAAATTGACTATTAATAAAAATGAATAAATTAAAGGTAAAGAACCAAAACAAAATCAAACCATTTACCAAAGAAAAATTTTGAATCCTTAAAAAAGGAAAAGGGAATGAAATTTATAGGAAATTTGGGACCTTTCTTCATTTTTGGTGAAAATTAGTGTGGCACCCAACCTATAAATTCACTCCCTATATTTAATTACATGAGGAACAACCAAAGGAAGTGATTTATCTTTTTAGAATCATCGTGAAACTTCCTATAGTGTTTTTAATTTCTCTATGATCACTACCCTTATAGTTATTTGGTTGGTTTTAGTATATGATCTTCATAGGAATTTACCAGATTTATGTAGTCATGAGGAATTTAGGAATTTAGGATGAGCCATAATTTATTTTTTGTGACATGGTTTTTAATCCTTACTGGGAATATAAATGAGTTTTAATAGGATGTATTGTATTTTAATTGGTTTTAGGTTATGAATGGTTCACATGGATTCTCTTTGTGTTCACCTGAAAGAGCTTGTAGAGTGCACAATTAAATAATATATTGGGGGTGTTAATTTGATGTGAGCTTTAAAATATACCATTTTATATGATGCATGAATCGTGAAAGAATTGAGGAATTTGGGGTTTAATATAACATTTTGCGTGTTTATTCTTATGTCTCTCCATATCAAGGACAACTAATCTAACATCTGCTTCACCCTACCCATGCCACTCTAACAAGATGTGAAGCATATCCTGATGAATCTTACACGAGCCTTGGAATTTATATTTTATTTATTCACAAAACATATCATAGTAGTTTAACTATATATAAATTTTATAATCAATAATTTTTTTGATTAATACTTAGAAAATACGCACCCAATTTTTAGTTAATTCATTTTATTTTTCAAAAATACGTTTTCTTTATAAATGATTTTTATTTATTTTTATAATAAAAAATTATAATTAATTTATACAAAAATTAGAAAGTTTATTTGATAAATTGAACTTAATTTTTTAAATCATAATATCAAAATTATATTAATTTAGAATTTTTATAATTTTCAAAAAAGAACCATTTTTAAGGAATTGTGAAAAAATTGATTTTAGAAAAAAATGTATTTTTTGACAATTTAAAAATTAAAAATTCTCTTTTGGATTAGTTTTAAACTATAATAAGTTACTTTAAAATTATTAATAATCTAATTATGGTTTTAAAATTAATTTTATACTTGAATTTAGAATAAAAAAAATTATATTTTAAAATATTTTTTCCTAAAAAACTATTTTCATCACATTTTTCCTGTTTAATTTAAAAAAAAGTATACACCTTATGTATTTTAAATTTTAAAAATTAGATTCCAAAATTATAATTAATGGGTCTAAATTTGGTAAATAGTTCCCTTTTATTTTTAGTCAATATTAATCATAGCCATAGTAATTTTTGTTAGCAAGATAAAAGGCAAGTTGAGTAATTAACGGTAAAAAATAATATGGCAAGGACTATAAAATGACCCTGAAATGGCCTTAATTTTAATTTATTGATCCATATATTTCATAATCATACAATATTTTGTTATATAGTCTTTTTTTATCCCATTTGGGTGTGATTATGACCATTATAATATTTTAGGTAAAGAAAAGTAAAACTCTTGTTTTTAACAACTATAATATTTTTAACTTGGGGATAAAAGAAAAATATGTTCAATAATAAATATTAATTATATATATAAATTATTTATATTCATTATGAAAATATATTTTTAATTTAAATTTTTAGCGAAGAAATAGTTGCCTTTAATGCTTAGATAATGTTGATCTTTTAATTATTCAATTAATGGAAAAATAAAATAAATGATATTAAGAATATTAAAAGTAATATAATTTGAGACAATTAAAGTGATATATTTGTTGGTCAGAGTGGATACTAAAGAGGGGGGTGGATTGAGTTCCAATTAAAATTTCTCTTAAAATATTGTCTATTTAAAATCCCCCAATTTATAAAACAAGTTAAACTATAGTGAATTTATACAGATTGTAAATGTTCACTTAGCTTCTCAAAGATTGATTAGGTCTCAATTAATTCAATCACAATATTAAACTGACTTTTGAAACTAACCTACTGATTTATAATAAGTGTAAAAACTTGCTAATTTAACTATCAAAGTAACTTTAAAATGGTTTTATATTTCAAAGTAACATCAGCAGAATATAATATATATATGTAATATACTTTAAACTTAAACTAAAGATGCACAACAGATTCAACAAGAGGTTCAGTCTCACGCTGAGACTTAGTCCTCTCAAATTTATATAAATTTGATCCACACCCTGGATCAGGGTTAACAACAGTTTACAAAACTGTCCAGGCCACACAGGGACCTCTACCACTGTTCTTCGTGGGAAACAAAATAAAGAACAGGCCACACAAGGACCTGTTCCACAGTTGACGTGGGTAAACAAGAGTTAAGAGTTTTGGAGTGAGGATTTTGATATCCTCCAGTTCAGTGCAGGAGACAGTGTGTGTGTGTGAGATATAAAGAGTACACCACACTGCTCGAAAGTAAATAAAAAAATCACTTAGAGAGAACATATAAGAGTTTAGAAAGCTCTAGTGATTAGAAATGTAGCTCTAGACTCATTGGATTCAGCAAAACTGCTTCTGAGTCCTTCTTTGATTTTTCTGTTGAAAAAAAGAGTGTCATGGTTCATCTTGTGTTCCACCAGTGAGAATGATCTCTTGATTTATCATGCGTTCTTCAGTGGTGTTGGATTGCACTCATGAGAGTTCTTTGAAAGTCTTGTAATCTTCTTCTTTCTCAGGATTGTTCTTCTAGTTCATCGTAGTGCACTCAGGCGTATAAAAGTTCTTCTTGTTGTATCGTCACACTTGTGTTCGTGTACTGCATCTCAATCTTCCTTATATTCCACCAGTTCTGGAAGTAAGAATGATTCCCTTTTCATAGGTACAAGATATGGTTTCCTGACATGTCAACAACTGTCATTAAATATCATTAATTGCATTAAAACCATCAAATATGACCATTAACATTATTTAAATAATATTGAAAAAAGTTAAGAAACAGTGTCACAGTGATTATGTAAATAGTGTCTTCTTCACGGTATATGTTCCATGGTATGTGATTCACTGTGTCTTCATGTCACGGTGTCTAGCACACAGTGTTTCGGTCACGGTGTGTCCTTCACAGTGTCTCGGTCACGGTGTGTCCTTCACGGTGTCTGGGTCACGGTGTGTCCTTCACGGTGTCTGGGTCACGGTGTGTCCTTCACGGTGTCTGGGTCACGGTGTGTCCTTCACGGTGTCTGGGTCACGGTGTGTCTGTCCCGGTGTCTGGGTCATGGTGTGTACTTCACGGTGTCTATCTGACTGTGACTGTGCCTTGTACACAATCTGTCTTACTGTGTCAAACATCCTGGTGTCTCTATACTTAAACAAATATCTGTATTTATATTTAGACAGTAATATGCAGAATATGGATTAAGCTTAACCCTTGAATCATAAATGTAAAGGCTTGATTATATAGGTGAGATTGGTGATCATGAATAAGACTTGTAAATACTAAATAGAGTAATTAATAGTAATATGATTTTTGATCATTAAAACATGATTAATACATGAGGAGTCTAACAATATCCCCCTTTTTGATGATCAGAAATCATGTATAGGGAAAAATATAAATGAAATGAAACATTAAAGAAAATAACAGACTTGGCAATTAGAATACTAATACTTGTACTTGTTTCTCCCCCTTTTGGGATAATCAAAAAGCAGAGATAATGAAGTAAAACACTGCATTTTTCATTAAAAAGTTTCAGAATATAACATACAGGAGAAATACAAACAGTAAACAACAAATGACATCCCATCAAAAAATAAAATAGTCCCTGGATTCTTCCGGGAGGCGACTTTTCCTTTCCTTTATCAGCAGTAGGAGTTGGTGCCGATGTAGAGGAAGGCATAGATGTGGTAGACAAGGAGGGTAAGGGTAGACCTTCAACAATGGATGGAGCCAAAGTAGGAGCAGTAGAAGATCTAGGTTGCGGTTGGTGAAGAATGACTGGCTAGATCTGAGAAAGAGTTTGGCTGACTGTCATGGCAGTGGAGGCATGGGTAAGTAGACTAGGTCTAAGGGGTGCAGCAGTTGGATCAACTATAGCAGTACTCTGTACATGAAGATATTTCTTCAAAAGATTTATGAAATCTGTAATGATCTCAACACTATATTGCATAGCCTTTTCAAAATCATTCTTATTCTCCATAAATTTTCCAACAATCTGGTGAACTCTATAAGCTTTTGAACTTGAGATTTAAAATCTTGAGTTACCAGAGGGATTCTCAAATTTTCTAAAAGATATCTAAAGTTATTTGTCATATCACTTTTAGAGAAAATACAGTTGAGATAGACATCAATCTTCTTGGTGATATCTTGTTGAGCATCACTGGAAATCTTTGAATGAATCCTAACCAGGTCCAAAGCTCGATCACATGTTCTTAACCACTTCTGACAAAGAAGACAGATCCAAGCCACTAAAGGCATTATAAAGTTCTTCCTTGATTATGGATCTCAAAAGAGAATCATATAAAGGAGGAATAGAAGGTTGACTAGAATCAGGAGAAGCCTTGACAGCTTCAGTTAGAACATTAAGCTGTTTTAGAACTTTTTACAGGCATCCAGTGTATTCATCTGTGAGCTTATTCAGATTTTCTACAAGCTCCCTCATGTGTTCCAGAATTTTTGTGTGTCTTTTTCCAATATTCTCATGAAAAGATAACAGATATGGATGCACTTGAGACACAATCTATCTAGCAAGGGTGGAATCAGTCGGATCAGGAGAAGCAGCAACATGTACAGGGGCAGAAATAGGAGCAGGCTCTGATCTTAAAGACATCTCATTCTGCAAGTTTGCTATCATATTTTTCAGGTTTGCAACATCATCACTTAGCAGCTTATTTTCTACTCTGACTTCTTTAATTTCTCGGATCATCCTTGGTTGAATATGAAATATAATATTTTCCAAGATAATTGATGCATCTTCTTGACTCAGTTGAGTTACTGGACAAGGTTGAGGAGATAAGATCTTCTCAAATCCAGTTAAAAGAGTCTCTCCAAAGACTTTTAGATTTTCTTTAGTTACAAATGTGTGTTTCTTGGGTAAGAGTGTAGGTAAAGGTAGTGGAGCAGGCTCTGGTTGAGGTTTAGAGTCATCTTCAGACTCAGATTCTGATTCAGATTGAGGATGGGGCTCTGGTTCTAGTTCTGAATGAGCTATAGACTTTAGTTGAAACATAGAAGAGAGATCCATTCCAGTTTTAGTCACTTGCTATGACTCATTCACATCATAAAATCTTGGGAAAACATATCGAGTGTACATAAGGTATGACTCATCACTAGGTTCAGATTTAGATTCAATAGACTTGGCTGGACTAGTCTCACGGTTTTGAGGTTCCTCCCCCTCAAATTGTGCTTCCATTTCAGAGACTATAGGGTTAGAAACAAGGTCAGGATCCATAGGATCATCTCTAATCTCTTCAGCAAACTCTTGCCTTTCCAGCTGAAAGGCAATTTCCATCATTTCTTCAGCAAAGGGAATTATCTCAGGAACCGACTGTTCCACAGGAAGTGCTTCCAGATTGGCTTGCTTTTCAACTGGGAGATATTTTACACCAACACACTCTTCCATGGGTTTTTTCTCTGATTCTGTTACTACAGAATCTCTTACATCCTCAGATTGGATATCCAGATTTACAACTTCTCTAGAAGAAGGAGATTCTTCCTTACTAAGAATAACTGAAGGATCCACAGTCCCTTCCTTTTCAACAACAGTTCCTCTCTTTGAGATATTTCAGCCTCTTCTCCATGTGGTACTTCAGCTTCCACTTCCTCTTCTTCTTCAGCATCTGAGTATTCAACCACTTCATCTGGTTCCAGACCAGGATCATCTTGGTTCTTAGGCTTTCTTGGATAATCAACAGGATTAAAATTCTTATACAATCAATCATTATCCTCAACCCATTTCTTCTTCCAGGGATTCCAACTAATCTTCATCCTTATGATGACAGGCTTGGATAAGCTGAAATCAAAGTCCTCTAACTTTTCTTCATTCGGTCCAACCACTCCTTTGGCAACTAGCATGGCTGAAATCATCCTTGAGTAAAACAAGGAGGTGGATTTGGAAGTGACTTTAATCAGCTGACAGATATGGTTAATAACATACTTTCATAGGTTTATCTTATGGCCATTCATCAATAGGTGAATCAGGAACAAATCCTGATACATCATTACAGCAAAATCCTCTTTTCTTAGACTGATCAAATTCTGAACAAATTTGAATAACAGTCTAGTTTCTCCATCTAGCTCTGCAGCTATAGCCCTTCTCTTGGTGCCATTACCCGTTAAGGTTCCCAAAGAATTTTCCAGATCGAAGATTTCAGAAGAAGGAGGAGGGTCTCTCTGGTAGTCTTCAAAAACTCCATCATGTGGAATCCTTAGGCATGCAGCCCAAAACCTCGAAGAGAAAGAACACTTTTGTCCATTTATCCAACTTGTCACCAAAAATCTTTCTCCAAAATCAAAGGAAAAATTCACATATTGGTAGAATTGAGATACCAATCTTGGATAAATCGGACTATCTTGTCTAGAAAACCACTCAAACCAACCTTGTTCTATCATGATTTTCAGGACCAAAGATCTGCTAGACAACAGCCACTCAGAGAAAATTTCTTTTTCAGGAACTACGGTACGGTTTACTAGGTTTGGGTTTAGAGGTCTTTCAGGATGTATCCTCGGTATCCTCTTTTGTTTCTTAGAGCGGCGCTTCTCAGGGGTAGATGAGGATGGATGCTTCATCCTTGGCATCTACGGAAGGTCCGGGTGAGAAAGAAGAAGAGATTCGCAAGGTAAAGAGGGTTTGAGAGAGAGAGAGCAAGAGAGAGTTCGGGTGAGAGATTGAGTAAAACCTTTATGTTTTATCATTTTTGAATTTCAATCATCATAAAAACAAAAACACAGGAAATCAAATAATGGTGAAATAAAAATTACCGTGATACGGGTTAAAATAATAGTAAAAATAATCTTCACGGTGAGACCGTGAGTAGGCATTACAATGTGATAAAAAAACAGTCATCACGGTGAGATAGTTGGTGATCATAATGGTGAGACAGTGACTACTCTATGCAGTCACGATTAGACAGTGAGTTGACAGACCGTGAGCACAAGGTCTTAACGGTGAGACTGTAAGCATGAAATAGTAACTGTAAAGCAGTGAGCATGAAACCATAAAGTAAAATACAGTAAAGTATTAAACATTAAGATGAGTAAGTTATCTATTTATGATTAATCATTCCAAGATCATGTATGATGTAGTCTAATTTCTCAGAATTTAATGGCTTAGTGAATATATCAGCAAGTTGATATTCAGTACCAATGAATTCCAAAGTGATATCACCTTTTTGATAATGATCCCTCAAAAAGTGATGTCTTACATCAATATGTTTTGTCCTAGAATTAGAAACAGGATTCTTAGAAATATTAATAGCACTTGTGTTATCACAATTTATTGGGACATTTCTGAATTGATATCCATAGTCTAGTAATGTGTGTTTCATCCACAAAATTTTCACACAACAACTTCCAACAGCTATGTATTCAGCTTCTGCAGTAGATAATGCAACATAATTTTTTTTCTTACTACACCATGATAATAGTGACTTTCCTAAAAGGTGACATGTTCCAGAGGTGCTTTTTCTATCTAACTTACATCCAGCAAAATCAGCATCAGAATAACTAACTAATTCAAATGATTGTCCTTTGGGATAGAACCATCGTAAATTGGGAGTATGCTTGAGGTATTTGAAAATTCTCTTTACAACATTTAAATGTGTCTCTTTAGGGTTTTCTTGAAAACGAGCACACATACACACACTAAACATAATATCATGACGACTAGCAGTCAGGTAGAGTAGACTTCCAATCATTCCTCTATAAGTGGTTTGATCAACAGATTTACCATCTTCATCAAGATCCAACTTATAGATGGTACTCATTAGAGTGTCACTACTTTTTGTGCTATCTAATCCAAAATGTTTTAAAATATCTCTAGTATATTTATTTTAAGTTAAAATAATTCCATCATTATTTTGAAAGATTTGAAATCCAAGAAAAAATTTGAGTTCACCCATTAAACTCATTTCAAATTCATTTTGTATCATTTTAGAAAAATCAGTACATAATTTAGTTTTTGAAGATCAAAAAATAATATCATCTATATAAATTTGTACCTTTTGTAAAACCTTTGGAAATTAGAAAAGTACTTAACCTATCATACCAAGATATTGGAGCTTGTTTTAAACCATATAAAGCTTTTGATAATTTAAAAATATGCTTTGGAAAAAGAGGGTTTGTAAAACCAGGTGGTTGTTCAACAAAAACATCCTTAGCAATATATATATTTAAGAAAGCACTCTTAATATCCATTTGATATAGTTTGAAATTTAGATGTGCAACATAAGCAAGTAAAATTCTAATAGCTTCTAATCTGCCTACTGGAGCAAAAGTCTCCTCATAGTCAATTCCTTCTTCTTGACTGTAGCCTTGTGCAACTAGCCTAGCTTTGTTTCTTACAATGTTTCCAAATTCATCTACTTTATTTCTAAACAACCATTTAGTGCCTATGGTGAAAGTTTCCTTAGGTCTTTCAACAAGATTCTAAACTTTATTTCTTTCAAATTGATTGAGTTCTTCTTGCATGAAAATCACCCAAAATTCATCATTAATAGCATCATCAATGTTTTTAGGTTCAAGATGTGACAAGAAGGCTTGATGTTCAACCTGATTTCTAAGAGAAGATCTAGTCTGTGTCCCCCTATCTATATTTTCTACGACATCATCTAAAGGATGATTATTTATAATTCTAGTTGATATAGTAAATGTAGGACTAGAAATATCAGGTTCATATATAGGTTCGGGCTCATTAGGAGCAGATTATGGAATAAGTATAGAACTAGATGTCTTTATAGCAGGTTCTTTAGATTTGTCATTAAGGTCCAGAACAGATAAATCTTCATCAAGATTTTCAAGAGAGGTTGTAGATTCATATGGATCGGTTTCATCAAATTTGATGTGAACAGATTCTTCCACACACTTGGTTCTCTTATTGAAAACTTTATAGGCTTTGCTGGTTATAGAATATACTAGAAATATTCCTTCATCACTCTTAAAAGTAAACTTATCAAGATTATCCTTATTATTAAGAATAAATACTTTGCAACCAAATACTCTAAAGTAATTGACTTTAGGTTTTCTATTATTCCAAAGTTCATAATGAGTCTTCTTAAGAACAGGTCTAATAAATACTTTATTGATGATATAACAAGCTGTATTTACAGCTTTAACCCAAAAGTAAATAGGCATGTCATATTAATTAATCATAGTTCTTGAAATTTCTTGAAGGGTTTTATTTCTTCTTTCTACTACACCATTCTACTGAGGTGTCCTAGGAGCATACAAGTTATGATTATATCCATTTTGTGAGCAATAGGATTCAAATTCATGATTTTCAAACTCACGACCATGATCAATTCTTAGGGTTTTAATCTTAATCCCACTAAGGTTTTCTACAGACTTAGAGTATTTAACAAAGTAAGAGAAAGCTTCAAATTTGTGAGCTAAGAAGTATACCCAAGTATATCTAGAAAAGCCATCTACTAAGACATAGACACAGTGCTTCCCATTTAAGCTAGAAACTCTAGATGGTCCAAACAAATCCATGTGAACCAACTAGAGAGGTTGAGAAGTTGATAATTCTTTATTTGATTTAAAAGAAACTTTATGTTGCTTTCCATTTTGATAGGGATTACAAACTTTGTCATTTGGAAAGTCAAGTTTGGGTAAGTCTCTAAATAAGTTTTTCCTAGTTATTTTCCTAAGTGAGTATATATTACAGTGTCCTAATCTTCAATTCCATAACCAAGATTCTTTATGAAAATAATTTAAACAAGTGAAATTTTGCTTAGCTAAAGAATTTAAATCAACAGCATAAACATTTTTATTCCTTAAAGCAGAGAATACTAAAAAAATTTAAAATTAAAAACGTTACAAGAATCATTCTCAAACATGAAATTAAAACCATCATCACAAAAATTGAGAGATACTTAACAGATTATATTTTAGTCCATCAACAAATAAAACTTTAGAAATTAAAACTGAATTAGTGTTACCGATTTGTCCTAGGCTGATGATCTTTCCTTTAGAATTATCACGAAAGGTGAAATAGCCTCCATCAACCTTTATTAAGATCTTGAAGCATGAGTAATCCCCAGATATATGTCTTGAACATCCACTGTACAAATACCATGTCTTCTTGTGGAAACTCTTCAAGAAGGTTTCCTACAAAACAGTTTTAGATAGAATATGATTTTGGTACCCAGATCTTCTTGGGTCCAGACAGGTTAGAAATCAATGATTTTGGTACCCAAATTTGTCTTATGGGTATCATATAATTTACTGAAAAAATAGATTTTGAAAGATAAACTTTATTTGATTTATAACCATATGAATAACTGGTTGAAGCATACAAATTTCCAGAACTTGAACTAGTAGTATTCTTTCCAGATTTAGGAATATATCTATTCTTAGTAAGCTATCTCTATCCAGGTTTTTAGCCTATTCCAGTAGTGTATTTTGGTTCCACTTTCTTTCCTAGAATTTAAGTTAGTGTATCATTTCCATTTGGGAACTTCTCTAAGTCTTTTCTAAGTTTCTCATTTGACATTTTCTGTTCAGTGTTTTCCGTTAACAGTTGAGCATTTTTCTCCTTTTCAATAGTAATTTTAGTTTTAACAGTTGTAGTGAGAGCATACTGTTTCTTCAATGATTTTTATTTATCCTTAAGTTCATTGCATGTCTCTTCTATCATATTACAATATTCAAATATTTCCTCACTAGTCATGTTTTCAGAATCAGAATTAGATTCTACATCATCTCCAGAATAATAAGAATTTAAAACAGGAGTATCTAAGGTTACCTCGGTTGTGTTGGTCATTAAACACATGTTGGCACGATTTCTTTCAGAATTAGACATTTCATATTCACTTGTGCTATCTTCAGAAGCACTCCAGGTAGCCTTCATAGGTTTCTTGTACTTACTGTCTTTGTAATCATATTTCTTCTTGAATTTTAGCTTTGGGCAGTCTGCTTTAATGTGTCCTTTTCCTTTTCACTCGTAGCAAACTATATCATCTTCCTTGTTAGGTTTTTTCTAATCCTTTTTCCAATGTCCCTTGTTGTCATACTTTCCTTTGTAGTTTGATTTTATGAAGAATTTCTTCTTCCTATAGAAAATCTTGAATCTCCTGTCTATTTGAGCCATTTCAGCATCACCATCAGAGTGTAAACTTTCACTGGTTGAACTATCTGTTTCTATTTGAGCTTTTTCTTTATCCTTTCTCTTTGAAGCAGTAGTCTTAAAAGCCACTGATTTCCTTTTTGGTTCATCATCTTCCTCTTTATTTACCTTGATTTCTTCCTCATACATCATAAGATTACCAATTAGTTCTTTGACAGGTAGAGCTCCAATGTCACATGACTCTCTCATTGAAACAGATGTGCCTCTCCATCAGTCTGGTAGACACCTCAATATCCTCATAATTTGTTCCTTTGCTGGAACAACCTTTCCAAGTGAATTCATTTTATTGACTATCTCATTGAACCTGAGATACATATCAGAAATGGGTTCATCCGTTTTCATTTTAAAATTATCATATTTAATAGTATAAGTATTTAATCTCATTTCTTTAACATTGGTTGTTCCCTCATGAGAAACACCCAAAGTATCCCATATTTCATAAGCATTTTTACAGGCAGAAATTATGTTAAATTCCTCATCTCCTAGAGCACAGTACAGGGCATTCATGGCTTTACAATTATTATTATAAGCAGTCTTTGTAGGTTCATCCCAAGTTGTTCTTTCAGTTTCTGGAATTTTATATTGAGACTCTATAGCAGTCCAAATATCAAAACCCATACTTTCCAAATTAATTTTCATTTTAAGCTTCCACTAGGCATAGTTTGTACCATTAAAGAAAGGTGTCATGTTAGTAGCAGCACCCTCTAGTCTATTATCTATAACTAGATTTTAGAGAATAGTTTTAAAGAGATACAATTTAGAACTAACAAAAAATTAACATCTTTAAAGATGAAACTAAAATCATAGTTGAAAACAGAGTATTTCAAAAATCCTTTAACAAAAACAATCCTCTGATACCAAATGTTGGTCGGAGTGGATACTCAAGAAGGGGGTGAATTGAGTTCCAATTAAAATTTCTATTAAAATATTGTCTATTTAAAATCCCCCAATTTATAAAACAAGTTAAACTGTAGTGAATTTATACAGATTTTAAATGTTCACTTAGATTCTTAAATATGGATTATGTCTTAGTTAATTTAATCACAATATTAAACCGACTTTCGAAACTAACCTACTAATTTACAATAAGTGTAAACACTTTCTAATTTAACTATCAAAGTAACTTTAAAATGGTTTTATTATTTCAAAGTAACAGCAACGAAATATAAAAGATATATGTAATATACATTAAACTT
The DNA here is from genome assembly GCA_963277665.1 of Viscum album. Classification (NCBI taxonomy): domain Eukaryota; kingdom Viridiplantae; phylum Streptophyta; class Magnoliopsida; order Santalales; family Viscaceae; genus Viscum; species Viscum album. The sequence continues at coordinate 684,202,672 of OY728156.1, read as the reverse complement.
AAACTAAATATGCACAGTAGATTCAACAAGAGGTTCAGTCTCAAGACGAGACTTAGTCCTCTCAAATTTATATAAATTTGATCCACACCCTATATCGGGGTTAACAACAGTTTACAAAACTGTCCAGGCCACGCAGGGACCTCTACCACTGTTCTTCATGGGAAACAAAATAAAGAACAGGACACACAAGGACCTCTTCCATAGTTTACGTGGGTAAACAAGAGTTAATAGTTTTGGAGTGAGGATTTTGATATCCTAAAGTTTAGTGAAGGATATAGTGTGTGTGTGTGAGATATACAGAGTACACCACACTAATCGAAAGTAAATAAATAAATCACTTAGAGAGAATAGATAAGAGTTTAGAAATCTCTAGTGATAAGCAATGTAGCTCTGGACTCATTGGATTCAGCAGATCTGCTTCTGAGTCCTTCTCTAGTTTTTTTGTTGAAAAACAGAGTGTCGTGGTTCAACTTGTGTTCCACCAGTGATAATGATCTCTTGATTCATCGTGTGTTATTCAGTGGAGTTGGATTGCACTCATGAGAGTTATTTGAAAGTCTTTCAATCTACTTCTTGATCAGGATTGTTCTTCTAGTTCAGCACAGTGCACTCAGGCGTATGAAAGTTATTCTTGTTGTATCGTCACACTTGTGTTTGTGTACTGCAACTCAGTCTTCCTTATATTCCACCAGTTCTAGAAGTAAGAATGATTCCCTTTTCATAGGTACGAGATATGGTTTCCTGACATGTTAAAAACTATCATTAAATATCATTAATTTCATTAAAACCATCAAATATGACCGTTAACATTATTTAAATAATATTGAAAAAAGTTAAGAAACGATGCCACATTGATTATGTAAACGGTGTCTTCTTCAAGGTATATGTTCCATGGTATGTGATTCACTGTGTCTCCATGTCATGGTGTCTAGCTCATGGTGTTTCGCTCATGGTGTGTCCTTCACGATGTCTGGGTCCCAGTGTGTCCTTCACGGTGTCTGGGTCACGATGTGTCCTTCACGGTGTCTGGGTCACGGTGTGTCCTTCACGGTGTCTGTCAGACTGTGACTGTGTCTTGTACACAGTCTGTCTTACTGTGTCAAACATCACGATGTCTTTATACTTAGACAAATATCTGTATTTATATTTAGACAGTAATATGTAGAATATGGATTAAGCTTAACCCTTGAATCATAAATGTAAAGGTTTGATAATATAGGTGAGATTAGTGATCATGCATAAGACTTGTAAATACTAAAGAGAGTAATTATCATTAATAAGATTTGTGATCATTAAAACATGATTAATACATAATGAGTCGAAAAATATTTATTTAATAGATTAATATAATAGTTTACGTATATAATAATTTTTTTTTCAAATTCCATTTATTTTCTAGATGTTATTAAAGTCAAACTAATAAATAGTTCTAAAAATTTACATTAATTATATTTTTTAATAAATAATATTATATTAAATGATATAAAATTCATAAAAATATTATATACATCCGTATGATTATTATATGGTTGATAATATCAACCATAATCCATTTATGGTCATTTTTTCCATTTATAGTTACTATATTTACCCTTAAAGTGTAAAAATCCTTGTTGTCAAGATAAGTGTGAAAGAGGTTAATGAGGGGTTAAAACCAAAATATAAGGGTAAAAAAATTGTCATTTTTTTAATTTTTATTTAATTATAGTATTTAGACAAATAAAAATAATATTTTCTAAATTAATTAGTTTCGTGCCATTTGGTATTGAAAATTAATTTATACGAATTTAATATTTTGATAAATTCAAAGAGTGATCATCCCATTTCTTATAAAAGAGAATCTATTATTATCTTTATATAACACTTAAAAACCCATTTTTTCCAAAAATATGTACCAAAATACCTTTATAAAATTAATACCCATGTTTTATATCTATTATTTAATGAAAAAATACCAACCTTATTAGTTTTAATGTCTTAAGAAAATATAGTATGAAGAAGAGGTATCGTTCTTAACTAAGCATTTCTATTTTACTTCTCCTCCCACATCCTTTAAATTTTCATTAAACATGATTATATAATAACATCAATATATTAAATTTACTTAGATTTTATTATCTAAATTGAATAACCTATATCTATATATAACCTTCATCAAATGGGAAAGGAATACATCATTCGTGCGTATGGAAGACTACCGCATCGCGAGATGATGTAATTTTTTTCCATCACCACCTCTAATGTATCGTTAAAATGGTTGATTTAATTTTTATAAATGATATTCATAAAATATTTATCTTTATTAAGAGATAATATATCATTCACCTTCTTACGTTTCTATTCAATAAAAAATGATAACATCATTCGTGATCACATTTGGACTACCACCTCCATGAAGCATTGTGATTCATTTTTCATCATCACATCACATGGATGATATATATATGTATATTTAAATAATTAATATTATATTTATGATATTATAATTATTATTTAAATATAAAAAAACACTTACCTTCTTTCTATAATTATCATTGAAAAATGGAAACGTACCTATCGTCTCCATTATTGTAATGTAGTTCATTTTTCATAACCATATTTAATTGTTATATTTAGTAGTATAATTTATTCATAAAAATTATAATTATTTCATTATTATTATTCTAGATATTATTTAATAATGACCACTTTGATCGTAGTGAACCTACTGAAGCCATTTTGGACTTATATGCATAATATCCCCAAAATTCCTTACATAAAATTAATTGAATAAGTAATTGTATATGACGTGGTAGTAAGTGAAATAAAATTACTAATAAACTTGAAAAAGGTTCTCATGAAAGTGAATAATTAATATAATTTTATTATTCAAGAATATAAAGAATATAATTGATGATCCAGACTCGAAGTAAGGGACACTTTAATCTAAAAACCTCATTTTAAATGTTATCAAGTTTTATTTTCTAAATCTTTCTCTTCCATGTCCATTTAATTCTAAGATTATTAAGAAAAATTATTATTTTTACTATAAGTATTTATAAATTTATTTTCTGAACATATTTAACTTCTTTATAATGTTTTTAAAAGAAATAATCATTTTAAGATTTTACATAAGGGGCTTTATATTTAAAAATTACCTTTTAATGTTTCCCTTAAAACCCTATTTTTATTCAATATTAACATTTATAAAATTATTTTATGGATTTATTTATATGGAAATAAGTGAATTATAAATGAAAATTTATGTTTCTTTTAAATTTTTTTCAATGGTTTTGAAAATGAATCTTTTTATGTAATGTTTTGGCATTCTTTACAAAAAGAAAAAGAGGAATGGAATATTTCTACATATACAGTGGAAATGACATTTCCCCCCATCGTAATTGTTATTTAAATTTTGTCTTATATTGATAAAAATATTTTTTTCTTAAAATAAAAAAACACTACTTCCCTATGTTTTGGTTATTTTAAAAAGGTGTCTTAAAATACAATGGATATATCAATTTCTGAAAATATTTTCTTATGGGTGCAGTGAGCATTTTTATAAAAAAAGAATTTATGTATTCTATTATGATTATTAGGAATTGTTTTTGATGATATGTGGTTTTATTTTTAAGGCGACTGATACCATTATAGATGCTCAATGAATTGGGAAAATGTATAGAGTTAACTGATTATGTTTATTTTAAGATATTATGTGAATATACTAAGATGGTTATTCCAATTACAATTGTGATGGCTATTTTATATGTAACCTTGATAGTTATTCTATGTGTAACTATGAAGGCTATCACACTTGTAAGAGTGATGTAAAAATGATTCCCCAAGTAACCTACATGTTTATATATATTCTTACTATATATTTTTTACTGGAATCTTATGATTTCTCAAGCTAAGATAAAGATCTAATAATTCTTAAGAGTGAAAAGCATAAGTTTGTAAAAACGTTGTTATGAGTTTTTCATGATTTCCAAGAGACCTTAATGAGTTTTAATTAGACCTTAATTTCTTGTATGAAATGTTTTATAAAAATATTTGGTCAATGAAGGTGATTTCTTTAGTAATAAAATGTTTATTTTGAGCCCTATTTTTATTTTCAAAAAGAATATTTCCTATAAATGTTTATGGACTGATTATTTTTTATCATTTTGTGTCCCTTACTGAGATTTTTTTTCTCACCCTGTATTTTAAAATATTTTCAACAGGATTAATATTTACAAGGATGTGGAAAGATTAAACTATTGAATACATGTCATGAAATGAAAACATGTTTATTTTTAAAAGTTTTGTTTAGTGGAAAAAATTAATACTGAATAAAAGCATAAATGTTTTAATATATGGGTTTATTATAAAATATTTATGACCAAAATATATACAAATATAAACATAAATGTTATTTTTTTATGTAAGAAAGTAAATTATAGTTAAATTAACTATAATATGTAATGATTAAGGCTAGTTACTTTTAATCGGTATCAGAGAAAGGTTTAGAAAACTTTAGAGATGAAGAATTTTTTTGGTGAGGTTTTATTAAGAGTTATGGATACCATAATGGGTTTATATGTATAATATTGAATATGAGTTTAAAGTATTAGTTACCATTTTTTGGGGTTTAAGTGGTTTATGTTGAGGTGATTAACGATATTTTTGGAAATTTGATTTATAAGGGTAATAAACTTTGGTATTAAAGATTTGAATGTTAAATATTATGTATTTTTTATGGTATTGTATTTATAAGGACCATTTTCATTTTAACATGAAATAATTAATTTCATGTATTAATGGTGTTTCTTTATATAGATTAATAATCATTTATCAATATGTAAGGAATGAGATCCTTCAAAACCTTATTATCTATTCCAGATGATTTGATTGTCACTATTTTTTCAAAAGCCTATTCAAATGATTTTGACAAATTATTGATTATTAAAATCACCTGAAAGGGATTTTTTGATCTATTCAATACCTTTTCAATTGTCCAAAATTCTATGAATCATGGTCTCTCTTTTATGTGATTTAAAATTATCAATTTATTTATATCATTCGGAAAGGGAATCACCATTGAAGAGTCAACTATTTATTTTATGGAGATATGGAATTCATGCTGGAAGAGAAAGGGGATTTAAACATAATAAAAGATTACTATGATGTTTGTATTTAAGGTATGAATTATTTTATTTTATTTTAAGTCTGAAACATGATTTATTTTATATTGAAAAATAATAATGAAATATTTCAAATATTTGGTTTACAGGAAAAATTAGCAAGGAATAATGAAAAGTAGAATAATTAATAGTTTAAGGATGTGTTTATATATTGGGCTTTCAAAATTATGATATCATAGTATTTTATCAATATTATAAGAATCATGAAACACTTAAGGATTATTATATAATTGGTTTTGTTTTCAGAATTTGGAAATATATGTTAGATGGAATTGAAACCTTGGAAAGATAGAATAGTGAAAATGTGATAATTTTAGGGAGACATTTATTGATTTTTGATAAATTTTTGTGGTATATGTAACCATTTAAGTTTAATATATGAAGAATTTTATTTGAGTAAGAATTCCTTTTCTTTTTGGGGACATGAGTTTAAAGTTATTATTAGACTTTAGGGTTTATATAATTTTTAATTTTGAGGTAATTATAGATTACTACAATATGGGAACATATTTTTTATTATATAAATAACCATGAGATAGGAAATTTATTTGGTGATTAAGTGATTAATGTTATTTTGGAATAATATCACTATAATTTTTGGAAAATTATATTATTATGGTACATTAAATATTATGATACTTTATTTAAGGAATAAAGGTTGAAATATATTTTGGAAGAATATAATTTTTTTTACTATGTCTTTATGGTGATTACAGTTATTTATGGAAATTTTTATCATATTTTCGATATTATATGATTAGGGAATATACATTTATACTATGAGACTTTAAGAGTTATTTATGTTATATAATAATAAATACTAAATTTATTTTGGAAGAATATGTAATAAAATTTTGGATTTCAAACATAGTCTAGAATATTTTGAGGATTTTTAAGGATTGTTATTTATCAAATATCTACGTTTAACTTTTAGTATTATTGTTTAATTTTGGAGATTAAAGTAGTTTATATTCATTTGATGCATTTTTTTTCATTTTGGTAATTGTATTATCTCATTCCAACCATTTTGGTTTTCATTAAAATTTATGGTTATGAGGAAAATATTATTTTTCTCTTATGGATTATGTAATTTGTTAGGAGTTGATTTCAGTGCCTCAGGCATGAAAAATTTATCTTGAATACCCATCATTTGGATAGAAAGGTTATTTTATGGTGGAATTTGATTAAAGGATGAAATTTTACTTTTAAAGTAACTATTTATCCATAAGTTATTAATATAGATGATAAATAAATTATTCAAATTTAGGAAACGTATCTTGAACCAAAACTTTTTTCTTATTACCTTCTTTCTCTAATGAATTAATGGTTTTTTTCACACCTCATTATGTTGTAGTTTTTTGGTCGTTAAATTTATCAATACCATTAATTATCTTAGGATCAATGTTCTCTGTAACTCTAATTCATCATTTAGACATTACTTTTTATTCCATGTCTATATTTTTACTTCCTACTAATGTTATCATATTTGGAAACTTATTATGTGTTATCCTAGATGACCTTCGTACTTCCCTTTCTCACTTTTCCAAAAGAAGTTTAATTTAACCTTTTTTAAGATGTGGGATTTTAAATAATGTGTTTTAAAATGTAAAAATTTTATTACTTATAATAAGTTGAAATTGAGAGGATGAAATTTATTAATGGGGTATGTAATATCCTGATATTTTTTTAAAGAATACTATTCTCGATAGTGTTTTAAATATACAACATCAAGCGTAAACAAAATACAAAATATTATTATTTAAATGTGATCATTATAACCTAGACATTAAATTAGTGGGTGTAAATAAGAATAAATATTTTTTAAATATATATAATTTTTCTAATCAATAAAAATGTTTGGAATAATTCTTATGAAATAAACACTCAATCTTGAGTAATCATTTTATTTTTCAAAAATATGTTTTCTTCAAAAATAAATTTTATTGATATTTATGAGAAAATATCATACTTACTTTTTAAAAAATTTAGAAAATTTAGATGATAAAATGAAATTAATTTTTAAAATCATCATATCAAAATTATCTTAAGGTGAAATTTTGATATTTTTCTGAAAAGATTGAGTTTTCAATGAATAGTGAAGAATACTAATTCTTTTAAATTGAATTTTATTTTGAATTATTTACAAATGGAAGTTCTATTTTGGATTATTTTAAATGTTATTATTTCATTTTAATTTAAAGTAATCCCATTATGTTTATTTAAATGAAATTTATACTTAAATTTAATATAAAAACATTTTCTATTTAGAAGGCATTTTTCTAATAAATTGATTTTCATCATGTTTTGATAGTTTAATTGTAAATAAGTTTTTTCAATTATTTGTTTTAAATTTTGAAAAATGGATTATAAATTTTTAATTAATGTGTCCAAATTTGGTAAATATTCCCCTTTTATTTTTATTCAATATGAATAGTAATTGTAGTAATTTTTCTTACCATGGTAAAGGGTAAATTGGATAATTAAGGGTGAAAAATAATATGATAAAGAATAAAAAATGACTCTAAAACTTACCTTAATTTTATTTTATGTGTTTATATCATACATAATTATTCAATATTCTTTTATATGCCATTTTTTATAATTGGTTGTGATTATAACCTTTATAATATTTTTTGTAAAGAAAAGTAAAACTATTGTTTCTAATAACTAAAATATTTTTAACATGGGTATAAAAAGAAGAAATTTTAGGTTATAAATATTCATTTTAAATCTAAATTATTTATCTTAATCATGAAAATTTATTTTTATTTTTAATTTTTATTGACGAAATAATTACCTCAAATGATTACACAAAGCTAACACAACAATTATTTAATTAATAGAAAAATAGAATAAATGATACTAAAAATATTAAAAATAATATAATTTGTGATAATTAATGAAATATATGAATTTTATAGATGAATATAACAATATAAGAATGTAATAAAGCATTTGTTTCTAATATCATTAGTTTTCTTTCTGTTATTAAAGTCAAAGAAATTATTAGTTCTAAAAATTGACATTAAGGATATTTTATAATAATTAATATTTTATAAAATGATATAAAATTCAAAAAATAATAAATTATAAAAAGTGATCAGGAAATGATTTATAATATCAATCATGATCCATTCATAGTCAGTTATTCTATTTATAGTAGATATATTGTTTCTTGAAGAGTAAAAATCCTTAATTTCATGATAAGTGTAAAAGGGGTTGATGAGGAGTTAAACCCGAAAGATAAGGGTAAAAAATAGTCAAAACTTATCTAATTTTCATTTTATGATATTATTATGATCCATTATAATGTTTTATTGGAAATAAGTGAGTTTTGAGTCATTTTTAATAGAAAATTAATTTATATTAATTTAATATTTTGAGAAATTCCAAGAGTGTCCCTCCCATCTCTTATAAAAGGGCTTATCTTCTACTCTTTACTTCATAGTTAAAAACCTATTTGTGTTGGAAAACATATACCCAAATACCTTATTAAAATTTATATCCACATTATATAGGCCTTATTTATGTAATAATACTAACCTTAGTGGTCTTAAGTTGTTAAAAAGGAGGTTTTCCGATGAAGATATATCTTTCTTAATCGGGTGTTTTCTGTTTTATTTAGTCTTACACCTCCTTAAAATATTACATAAATATGATTATGTAATAAAATAACCATGATAAATATAATAATATTTTATTATTTTAATGGAATAACCTATATCCTTCTACAACTCCCATCAAATGGAAAAGGACCCCATTATTCGTGCATAGGGAATACTACCAGCTCACAGACCGATGTAATTCATTTTACACCACCACATATCATGAGTAGTTAAAATGATGGATTTGATGTTTATATATGATATTCATGAATTATTTATAACTCTTAAAATATAATATATCATTTAAATTCTTACCTTTCCATTCACAAAAAATAATAATGTTGTTAATGCGTATATGTAGTCATCCACTTCCACAAAGCGATGTGAATAATTTTCATCACCACATCACATGGGTAATATATATAATAATATATAAAGAAATAATATTATATTTATGATATTATTATAATTTTATAAATTTAAAATAATATTTACCTTATTTACATACTAGTCATTGAACAATGGAGACGTTACTCATGCATAAGTAGGACCTACCATCTCCATGATTGTAACATAGTTCATTTTTCATAACCATATTTAATGGTTGGATTTAAAAGTATAATTGATGTAAAAAAATTATTGTTATATCATTATTATTATTCTATATATTATTGAGTAATTTCCTCTTTGACCATAGTCAACCAACCGAAGCCATTTTGGGCTTTTGAGCTAAATATCACCAAACCGCCTGACGTGAACTTAATTGATTAAGTAATTGTATATAACACAACAGTAAGTGAAATAAAAGGAATAATAAACTTGAAAAATTATCACATGAATGTAAGTAATTAACATAATTTTATTTTTTAAGAAGATAAATAACATACATTATGAGTCAGACTCAAGGTAAGGGACACTTTACTTTAAGAACCACGTTTTAAATGTTTCATGTTTTATTTTAAAAATATTTATCTTCCATGTACATATACTTATAAATATTTTAAGAAAAATATTTATTTTATAAACCAAAGTTCTATAAATTTTATTTTTGACCATATTTGTTTTCTTTACAATGTCTTTAAAATAAATAATCTTTTTAATATTTTATGGGAATTTCTTTTTAAAAATTATATTTTATAGTTTCCCTTATTTTTTTCAACCATATCAATTTTTTAAATTATTATATTGATTTATTTATATAGATGTAGTTGAATTATGAATTATAGTTTATGTTTCTTTTTAATTTCTTTAAATGTATTTAATAAGGAATAATTTTATGGAATCTTTTAACGTTCTTTACAAAAAAAGGAATGTTCTATTTTATAATATATGTAGAAAATTAACTTTCCCATCACCATAACAATTATTCGATTTTTGGATTACTTTAAAATATTTTACATTTTATTAAAAGAAAAAACCTACTTCCCAATATTCTAGTTATTCTCAAAAATGGTTTTCAAATGTAATTGATATATCAATATATGACAATGTTTTCTTATGGGTGAAAAGAAAAATTTTATATGATGCATGATTTTATGTATTATGTTATGGTTGTTGGGAATTGTTTATGAGGATGGATGGTTCTATTATAAACCAAGCATGGGTGACCTATTATATTTATCAAATGCATTGAGTAATGATATAGAGTTAATTGATTACATTTCTATTAAGATATCATGGGGATATACTGTGATAGTTATACTAATTGTAACCGTGATGGTTATATATGTGGAACCATAATTATTATTCTATGTGTAACCTATATGGTTATACATTTTTTAAGAGTGATATGAAAATTATATCCCAAGTAACCTGTATGTTTTATCTATAATTTTTATGGGGTTTTTATGAGAATCTTATTATTTATCATATTAAGATAATGATCTAATAAATTTTAAGGGTGAAATTTATAACATTGTGAAAAAGTTATTATCACTTTTTTGATGATTTAAAAGATCACTTCATGAGTTTCATTTTTTTATTTAAAAAATTTAGGAAAATATTTGGGTAGGCAAGGTTATTTCTTATGTAAGAAAATGTATATTTTGATCCGAAAGTTTATTTATAAAAAGAAAATAATTTCATAAGTATTCATGGAATAAGAATTTATTTATTTATTTTTATGTCCCTAACATAGATTTTTGTGCTCATACGATATTTTAGAATGTTTTTCATAGGATGTGTAGTGACATGGGTGGGGTCAATATGAAAATTTTGAAGACGTGTCATGAAAAGAAAACATATTTATTTTTAAAAGTTTTTTTAGTTAAAAAATAGATACTGAATAGAAGCATACACTTTTTTATATATGAGTTTTTTTATATAAGACTTAGGACCAGACTATCTAAAACTATAAACCTAAAAGATCATTGGATATGAAAGAAAGTTAATTCTCATTAAAGTCACTATAATATGCAATGATTAATGTGGTGTCATGAACCAGACCAATATGCCATTCGACCTGACACCTAACCCGGTCCACGACATGTCCTAAAGGGCGTTTCCGATCCCCATGGGCTGGAAACTAGTGCTGAGTATCAAACATAAGCTAGTTGGGAATGATTTCCGCCCAAATAATAACCAGGATCAAATAAACTAAACTGGACAAGTAGTAAAAAAAATTGAATCTCAAATAAATTGACAAGATGATTCAGATACAAAAAGGAATAAAATTAAATTAAAATAAAATTGGAACTAGAACAAAGATAAACCAAACTGCTACCTACATGATCTTCATGTGACCACCTAGTCAACTACAACCATATGACCAAACCTCTCTATGATCTAGCTTGAACCATAGATCCTAAACAAGAATTATAACCTACAAAATAGATCAGGTCTACCGACACCAAGTAGTATGAGTAGGGTGTGACCTAAACAGCTCAGTAGGAAACCACTAAATAATCTATACGTTTCCATTCCCAAAACTAGTACATTAACAATAGTTTGAAATAAATTTATAAATATAGTCGTTTTTACATTTTATTAATAAAACACAACTTTTCCTATTTTAAAATAAAACTCATTCCATATATCATTTTCAAAGAGGATTATATTTTTAACACAAAAAACCAAACCAAATACCTAGGTGAAACAATAATGGGTTGTGTTAAAACTAAAATAATAGTATGAGAAGAAAATAAAGTGTAGAAAAAACAAACAAACAATCAAGATAGTAACAATGGTAAATCCTAAACATCCCTAGAGCATCACTTGGATATACTCGGTTCGGAACCACCTATCAGCGTATGGTGAATCCCCTAAGTCAATAACCAACTAGACACCCCCAATTGACCACTCCAATGGAACAACCAACCTAGCCTATTAGTGATCCAGGGGGTACCAACCCATCTTATCGAGGATGGTAAGGAACCATCACTAGATATTCTAAAAGTCTCATATGAACTCAGGGTAATAGTATAATTTGTAAGTGGGAGGCCCTCACACGAATTAATCACCTTACCTACCATCATCATACTTTCCTACCCAAAACAAAGATACCACTATATGACAACCTGTAAATGTAAATCCCTCCTATATTGGATCTCCATATATATATATATACACATATATTTCACATCATTGAAGGTGCCAACCGGGTCGTCATGTAACGTAAGTATTCAATCATTTCATTAAAACTTGAAAATTTCCAAAAGGGTATTTAGCTTTACATAACCACATGCATTCACTAAAACATTAAAAAACTATTTCCAAAATAACACCTAACACCACTTTTATATTTGAAGTGACAAATGGGCCCTTAGGTTCCAAATTTCCAATACATTTTCATTTAAGCCTTTCCAAACATTGGATAAATACACTATCTTATAAAACCTTCCAAACGACCCCTTAAGACAAACATTCACCAAAACATACCCAAAGTTCCAAATGGGAATACCTTTTAAGATTTCATTTAAATCCACTTTTGGAAATCAAACCAGTGAACCAACATTATTTAGAAAGAAAATAGCCATTTAAAAAATCAAGGTTCATGGAAAACAACATTTTAATGTGGTATCTTCATTTTAGGGCACATCCTTGTGTGTTCTGGGTGCCCCCATGGATGTTCCATCATCCAATGACACCCTCTAAATTCCCATGAAAACACCCCAAATTCATTTTGAAAACCATCACTCACTTTTTAAACCAAACCCAATCATTCCACTATGGATATCAAACCATAAAGGCATCCAAATTGAACATTAACCCAAATTCATAAATTAAAACTAAGTTACCAAAACATTTCAAGGTCCAAATATCAAAAAAAGTCTTGATTTCATCTTAAGAAAACAATAGGAATTTAATCAGAAACATTAAGTGCAGCAACACATATTTAAAATTGAAGAATCACTCCAAAAACTATTTTTAACAATTTATAAAAATTCCAAAACATCATAATAAGCTAGGAAAGGGTATCAAAATATCGTGAATCATGTCAAAAAATTATTTAGAAGAAATAAAGAACCAATAGAATGAATTAAAAAGGAAAAAATCTTAATCACCTACCTCAGTGGTGTGTGAATGCGACGAATCTTCAATAGGAGGAAGAAAAAAGCCTCTCAGAACAACCGAACACCCTAAAATCCAAAGAAACACAAACCAAAAGAAAACCCTAATCATTAGGGTCCTTCCAAAAGGGAAAATCCCACAAGAGAAATCTTAAAATTGAGAGAGAAAGGATAGGGAAAGGGAAAAAGGCTAAAACCCTAAAAATGAACCTTGGAAGGTTGGAGATCGGACCATTGAGAGAGGAGAGACAAGAGATAAGGGGTTTCAGAACACCTTGGTGTTCCAAAACCAATAGGGGAGGAGGGGGTTCGATTTTGGGATAAAAGGGATAGAGAGAGAAATGTGGGTTTTAAGTTTTTAAGTAAATGGAATGAAAACACAGTTTACCAAACCGTGCGCTAACCATGCGGTGGCCTCTCCCCGAGCATGAACCGACCATACGACCAACCTGAACGGGTTTTGAGACCATGATAAAACTATGTGGTAGCTTTTGGAAACCTCCCAAACCTAACACATGGGTACCTAGGGAAACCCGTACAATTTATACTAACCATGTGGTGCCCATGAATAGGCTGAAAAATTCCACATGAACTTCCAAAATTCAGAAATATTGACCAGGTCTCAAACCAAACCTCAACTAGAATGATCTGAGACCAAGAAAAGAATAAAAATAATGAAGTATAGAAGGTATAGGTTTTATAATTCTCCCCACCATAGATAATTTCTACCTCTATAATGTCACCCAGCTGGAAGTTAACCAAAACTCGAATCCATGTCCGATTAAAACTGAGGGGAACCATGATCCTTAGGGTGACCTTTCTCTTCCTAATCCAAACTCGACCGATCCAAATGAAACTACAACATAGTAATCATAAGAGAACATGAGGGGGTTCTCCAAACCACAAGAACTTAACTAGCTCTAGAAATTTTAAAAACCAAACAATGCCACTAAGACTAAAATGGAAAACCCACCAAAGGGGAAACCCAAAAAACCCATACCCCAAAAATAACCCAACCTTCCATACTAAAAAAATGATTCCCTTACCACAACTAAGAACTAGGGAACTCCTAACCAAAACTCATCTATTTTACCTTTACAATGAAACCACATCAGAAAGACTTAAACAAAAAACCCACTATGAGGAAACCCGACATAATAGGATGCCAGGACAAGGTAACTCCCTACATGAACCAACAAACCTTCTCAAAAGGGTGAAAGAAATCACCGAATGAACTAAAACATTCCCAAACCGATCAAAGAATCCAAAAAAACTGGGAGGGTAAACCCATGAAAAGAAGACCAAACTAAATAGAGGACAAGAAACACCATATATTAACTTTAAAAAATACAAGCACTCCCAAACAGTCACCAATAAAAATAAAACTACCACCACTCATCCAAGGGCCAAACACCCCTTAAGGGTAAAAAATGGTTCATAAAGCCACATTTTGATGAACATAACCATATAGATCATGAAAGGATAGATTCATCACACTTATACAACAATATATTACCTTAAAATAGCAATAAATGTTTTTTTGGAAACTTTGAATATCCCCATCACAACACAGAAAACAAAACTAGGCCGAGGTTTTACACACCCCTGGCAACTCCTGACTATGTGAGAGCTTCACCCTAAGACCTGTGGTTGGGGTTCTACCGGATGAAGCATCTCCTGCCTTACAGTCAAGCACTAGAATCCTCTGATCACAATATACCCTTCAGAAGATCCTTCCTATAGAACTTCTCTAGGTGAACTAGACAGCTGCAATGATGGAATGTCTTTGGAGGGATGCAACAAGAAGGATTTAAATACCCGAACCGACTACACCCGATGACACAAAGGCGAATGGTCTGATCAACTAGATTAAAAAACCAATGAAGATGAACCCTTAGGGATAAGTTCCTTCAGAATTATATTCTCATCGGATGGGGAACCTTTACGAGAAACTAGATACAACGGATTGCCAATAGCCTGCACTCTAGAAACCAACTCAGCTAGAAACACTACATCCACAAATTTTTGAATTGAGTGTCCTTAGAAGAGATGGCCCTCTATATGATCTAAGTATGGATACCCCTAATGAAAAGGAAATCCTTCATCAGATCAGGTGACACCACCTATGAGGAACAAGAAATCATCTCCTTGAAGTGGTCAATATACACCTTCCCCATCCACTGGCCCAGCCGAACATACCGCAGCTCTTCCACCTACCTCAACTTCACCTCCCGAGTTATAAAACCTTGGAAGAAAGTGGTATTAAAAAATTAACATTTCATAACAACTTCTAATTATTATGGGACAACCATCTTCCATTAGTCCAAAACTGGACCCTCAAGAAAACCCAGGGCTGCATGAAATCTACCAACTTTAGGAGTTCCCAATGATCTAAAGACATGGTCAAACTCTTCAAGCCATTCCACTTCCTCTAATGGACCTCGATCACCACAAAGGACATGTAACATTCCAGAAGAATTAAAAACTAGGCATATATCCTTAGAAATTTTGGAAACCTTTCTGGGAAGAACTTTCTGAAAAACACATAAAACAAAAACCAAAACCAATATCAAACCAAAGAATAACCAATTGAAACACCTTTATCCAAAAAAAACTGGATCATAAGCCAAACAAACACAAACAAAACCAAAAAAATCCATCTCAAAATCCACCATTTTCATTTAAATTTTAAAACGGTCTTCTTCCATGTCCACTTTTCACAAACAAACCCACATTATTTTAAAGGAAAATAATTTCTGGAACCATTTTCTTCTTCAAAATTCACTTTAAAAAATAATGAAAAGCCTATAGTTTCAATTACCCACCCATGGAATGTAATGAACTATCACACAAGTGTTCACCCATTTCCATCTGTGCATTCCAACAAACACTTTCCACAGACATACCCTCACATTTGTAGATGCTTATAAGGAATACCAAGGGGGCACCCAAACCATTTCCTTTATAAACCCACACATCCACCAAATTTTTAAACCAAAACAATTTCCTTTAAACCCATTTTACCAATTTAAATCTATTTGAAGGAAATACTTTTCCATTTCAAGAATTTTTTCATTTCAAAAACCTACTCACATAAACCAAGACCAAAACAAGAAACAACTCACAACAAAACATCGGATGGAGGAACTAGTGTCTGTGCCTAACTCGGTGACAAGGTAGTGAGCCACTCCTCAGATAAGCACCAATATTAATAGGGAAATTAACTCTATGATTAGACTTCATATGGGTCACTACTCCATGTGAGGTCACAACATGACATACACTCACCTCCATTATCATCACTCAATCCAAAACAAAGATGGGAGACTCAATTATTGGAATACCCTTGGTAACTCAGGTCTCTTCATGATTGGTGGTGATCAGGAACCAACCCATAACCTACCTCCTGAGCCCTGACAATACTAATATCCAATTACCAGACACCCCAAATAATTAGGGCATCCTATAATGGCATATTTTCATAAACCATGCTAGGATTGCATCTAAACCGACACCTAACTCAGTCCCCAACATGTCTCGAAGGGCGTTCCCAATCCCCATGGGATGGAAACTAGTGTCGGGCATCAAACATAATCTAGTTGGGAATGATTTTAGCTCAAATAATAACCAGGATAAAATAATATAAACTAGAAAAAGAAACAAAAAATAACAACTAAATTTCAATTAAATAGACAAGATGAATTGGATAAAAAGAAAAATACAACTGAATGGAAACAAAAATGGAACTAGGAAAAAGCTAAACCAAACTGCTACCAACACAATCTCTATGTAAACTCTTTTTCACCTCCAACCACAGGACCAAACCGCTCCAAGAGACAACTCGAACCAAATAACCTAAATAATAAGGAGAAACTGCAAAATATATTGGGTCTACAACATTAAGTGGTACAAGTAGTGTGTAATCTAAACATCTCAGTAAGCAACCACCAAATAATCCATGTGTTTGACTTCTCGAAAATAGTCTATTAACAATTGTTTCAAATGAATTTATAAATATAGGGCTTTTTAAATTTTATTATGAAAACATAGCTTTTCGAATTTTAAAATATAACTCACACCATATCTCATTTTCAAATAGGATTATCTTTTTTACAGCAAAAACCAAACCAAATACCTAGGTGAAACAATACATGGCTTTTCTGAAAATAAAATAGCAGTATAGGAAAAAAATAAAGTGGATAAATAAAAAAACAAACAATCATAGATAGTAACCATGGGAGATCCTAAACATCCCAAGAGTGAACCCTATATGTACTTAGTTTGGAACTACCTACCAGTGTATGGTGAATCCCCTAAGTCTATAACCAAGTAGCCGCCCTCAACTGACCAATACAGTGGAATAACCCACCTAACCTCTTAGTAATCCAGGGGGTACCAACCCATATAAGTAGGGATAGAAATAAACCATCACTCAATCTTATAAAAGATATCCAGTAACCCATGATAATAGTATAATATGTAAGTGGGAGTCTCTCACATGCGTTACACAACTTACCTGCCATCACTGCACTTAACTACCCCAAACATAGACACCCCTATATGATAACCCATAAAGGGGAATCCCTCATATAGAGGTTCCCCAAATATATATATTGTAACACAACAAAATGATAAAGGGTTAAATGACTAAATGATATGACTCATGTCAACAAGGTGCGCCTTCCTTTTCAGCTGTCTGATTAGAACTCCATAGTAAAGTGTGCTTGGCTTGGAGTAGTGATCAAGATGGGTGACCTTCTGGAAAGTTTCCCAGGGTGTGTGTGAGTGAGGACAAAACACACTAAGAAGGAAATGTGTTGGCCTGTGGAGACTTTCATTAGTCAGATAACCCGTTCGGGTATGTGGGTGGGACCTAGGGTGGGGCCCATGTATCTGTGGGGCAACTGGTGGTACCTGGTGGGCCAGGACCCAACAGCCATGTTAAGGCGGGGTGGCTGTGCTATCACCGGGACCCAGCTGTCAGATTTGGTATCAAAGCTGGTACCCAGCCTTAAGTGCGGTGCACTGCCTGGGTTGAGATGTAGGACCCACAAGGAGAACGTTGTGCTCTAAAGGGGTGGGGGTGATTGTAACACCCCAAAATGATAAAGGGTTAAATGACTTAATGATATGACTCATGTCAACAAGGTGCTCCTACTTTTCAGGAGCCTTCCTGATTAGAACTCCACAGTTAAGCGTGCTTGGCTTGGAGTAGTGATCAGGATGGGTGAACTTCTGGGAAGTTTCCCAGGGTGTGTGTGAGTGAGGAAAAAGAACACTAGAAAGGACATGTGTTGGCCTGTGGGGACAATAATTAGTCAGATGACCCATTTGGGCATGTGGGTGGACCTTGGGGTGGGCCCACATGTCTGCGGGGCAACTAGTGGTACCTGGTGGGCTAGGACCCGACGACCATGTTAAGGCTGGGTGGCTGTGCTGTCACTGGGACCCAATTGTCACATAACCACATGCATTCCCCAAAACATTTACAAACTATTTACAAAATAACACCAAACACCACTTCTATATTTGAAGTTTCAAATGGGCCCTTAGGTTCAAAATTTCCAATGAATTTTCATTTAATCATTTCCAAACTTTGGAGAAATGAACAATATTACAAAACATGACAAATGGCCCCTCAAGCCAAATATTCACCAAAATATATTCCAAGTGCCCAATGGGAATACCTTTTAAGATTTTGTTTAAATCCACTTTTAGTTTTCACACCAGGTAACCAACATCATTTAGAAACCAAAAAGCCATTTAAGAAATCAAGGTTCATGGAAAACACCATTTTAAAGTGACATCATCATTTCAGGGAACATCCATGTGTGCATCGGGGTATACCCGTGGATGTACCATCATCCAATGAAACCCTCTAAATTCCCATGAAAACACCCTGAAATCATTTTGAAAACCATCACTTGATTTTTAAACCCATCATAATCATTGCACTATGGACATCAAACCAAAGAGGCATCCAAATTTCACATTAACCCAAATTCAAAAATTAAAAATAAGTTACCAAAACATTTCAAGGGATAAATATCACAAAAAAGTTTTATTTCATCTTAAGAAAACAATAGTCATTTAATCAAACACGTTAAGTACACTAAAACATATGAATAATTGAAGAATCACTCCAAAAACTATTTTTAACAACTTCTACAAATTCCAAAACTTCATAATATGAAAGGAAAGGGTCTCATAAGCATGTAAATGTTGTTTAAAAAATATTTAGAAGAACTAAAAAACCAACAGAATTCATCAGAAAAGAAAAACATGGATTCACCTACCTCGATGGTGTGCGAATGCGATGAATATTCAATGGAAGGAAGAACAAAGCCTCTTGGACCAACCACACACCCTAAAATCCGAAGAAACATAACCCATAAGAAAACCCTATTCATCAGGGTTCAATGAAAGGGAAAAAACCACAAGATAAACCCTAAATTCGATAGATAAGGGAGATGGAAAGGGAAAAAGTCCAAAACCCTAAAAATGTCCCTTATAAGCTCAGATATCATACTATGGAGAAAGAAGATCCAAGGGAAAAGGGGTTTTGAAACCACTCAGTGTGACAAAACTGAGTGGGGAGGAGGGGGTTTTATTTTGGGATAAAAGAAAGAGAGAGAGAGAGAGAGAGGTAAAAGTGGGTTTCATGTTTCTAATAACCCGATACGACTACACGGTTTACAAAACCATGTTCCAACCATGAGGTAGCCTCTTCTTGAGTATGAACTGACCGCACAACCAACCCCTATGGTTTGTGTGAATGTTTTAAAACCATGTGGTATCTTATAGAGACCTCCAAGACCTTCCACATGAGTACCTAGGCTAAACCGCATGGTTTCTACTACCTATGTGGTGCTCGTGCGCAGGTTGAAAAATTCCACCAAAACTTCGAAAATTCAAAAAAATTTATCAGGTCTGAACTCGAAACTCCACCAAAAAAATAAAATACCAAGAAAAGAAAAAAAATATAGAAGTATTCAAGGTTGGGGTGTGAATTTTTGGGTCCTTACAATTTTACAACCTTCAGTTAATTTTACATGAGGACTTGGTCATGTGGATAATTCTTACACATTCCTTGTCATGGGAAGTTCATTATGACACGAGGCCTAGTTAATCTCACAAAAGTTCCATACCACATGAATTATTTTATTTTCAACTCATTTAATTTAAATTAATCAAACACAATAGTTTTTTTGCTTGTTAAATACAACATGAGTTCTATGAAATTATTTTATTGATACACATGTCTTTAAAAATTTATTTTAATTACATAACACATTATTAAATCACTTTTTAATATGGAAAAAAAACTCAAAAATACACAATTTAATCATATGCAGCTGAAAAGTTCACCTAAAACTCAATAAAATTCCCAAATTTATGGTATAATTTATTCTAATTAATTCAAAATATGAATGATCCAATTAAAACTATTAATTCAATTCTTTTACAAATAAGAAAAAAATTATTCCAAAAGTTTTAAAATGTGTTAATTTCACAAATTAAATAAAAAATGGTAAAATATTAGAAAGAGAATTGAGTTACTAATTTACAATTTTAGACTTTTATAAATAAATAGACCAAAAATTATAATAAAACCATAATTCTATCAACCATAAGACTATCGTTTTCCCTATACATAAAGTAAGGCATAATACAACCCACCATTTCCATCAAAAATACCATATAATCATGTGAATGAAGCACACTAGTGCATCCTTGTATGAAATAAATATAATAAAGCAATCAAAAAAGAAACATATCTCAAATTATAACCATCTATCCAATCCCATTTCATATAAAAGAATCATATCCACTCATAAAACATACTAAATTTACTATATCAATTATCATCACATAAAATTGAATATGAAAGGAGCACCATCAATGAACTAAGAATCTTCCCACCTACTAGGACTTTAATATAGTATACTAATACAGTTTTCCACCCACAGGGACCCCTCTTTAATATCACATCCTCAAAGTATTTATCTGGTGGCATGGAAATCTCTATAAAATATTCTAATAGAAATGTTCTAAAATATGTGAACTATATAATAAGATTGAACTTTATTTTGTTATTTTACCATGGATTTGATTATTAATAAATACCTTATCAAATCATGATTGTTCTTATGCATGAAAATTCATGTTACAATGTCCTAAGGATAACTATTTCACTAAAGGGTCATAGTGGATCCCTAATATGATGAGAAACCAGAAGTGCCATAACACTATTCTTAAATATATATTATATGGCCAAATTATTTTATTTTAGGGACACAAATAATATAGGCTATTAGGGATGAGGACTCATAAAACTTTGAGTCACCTTCTCATGGTGGCTCCCTTGGTAATATCAAAGAGAATATTCTGAGAATAAGACCCGCCGGTAGGAAATCCACATTTCATAGTGTCATTGGATGTTCCTATATACGGAAGTTTGTATTGGTCCTTAGACTTGATGATTATTATTAATGGGTATTACAACTCGCACACTTCGATGTATTAATAAAAAATGTGATGACACACTTTTAGTAGTGAGGTACGATATGTTGGGTACGCCATGAGTAATAATACATTAATAGATAATGCGAGAAAGGATTTGTCCCTTCTATTCCATAACGGAAGTTGATATCTTAGGCCCTTTAATGGAATTTATATATCCTAAATAAATCCATGTCCATGGTGAGGAATGGGAAGTCAAATAAAGAATGATCGAGAACATGTGTTGATGGCACTAGCATGAAACCCGCTTGATTCCAGATATCGAGACAAATGTATTACATTACACGGTAAGCATTCATATAAGGTGACATGTCATTGAAGAATTAAATTATTTCTCTTTGGGTGACCTGGTGTGTTGCTAGACACTAACCATGGAATTTAGGTAGGTTCTGCCTAATGCCACTAAGAAATAGGCCTATAGGGCCACACACTAAGTGTATCCAAGTATCTGAGTTAAATAATTATTTAACAAGTTGAATAAAGATTATTCCTGAATGTGGTTTAATAATTATTCAAGGATGCTCGATCACATTTATTTCGACACCGGTTATTCAAGAGAATATATTGTAGGAGAAATAATATATTTATTAGGTAGTAATGTAGTGATATTTATTTAATAAATAAATAGTCATTATTAAAGGACTAATAAATTTGGTGGAGGAAATAAAGGAATATGGAAAAACAAAATTACACGCTGTTTATATTAATATACATTCCATATAGTTTTTCTAGGAATTTGTGAGAAAAAATATTATTTATTTAATTAAATAATATTAGGTGTAATTCACTGGGTTCATGTAAAGTAATAATAATAGTCAAACACTATTATTATACATGGGGTCTTACTAAGAATTAAATGAAATGAATAAATACCTATGGGTAATTATTTTATTCTATTATTATAAGTATTATAATTCCCATTTAAATTTTTCTTATTAAGCCTAGCCATTATATATGGTTTTGAAAAAAAAAATCTGGAGAAATCTCTCAAGCCAAGAGAGAATTCATTTCCCCCAAGAATGCTCTTAAGTTACAAGAGAGATCCTCCTCCACTGGATTAAGGAGAGCGCTTTGGAAGTGGCTCTCAAGGTGATCGAAGGTGGAAATCGAAAGTGAAAGAACCTCTGATCTAGCACCTAGAGATCCCTTCGGAAATGTCCAGAGATATATGGGTCATGTGTAGATCACTGCTAGAGGAAGCCTACACTTGGATTCTGCGATGCAATGATGGATCACATTGGATCATGATCGGAAGCATCAACAGAGAGATAATTCCATCAAGTTAATTATTTTATTTTAATTAAATTAATTATAACCAATATATGATGATCCTCTCTATGGTTCTGGGAATTCACTCTTTCCTTTTTTGTTCTTCATTCTATTTTGAAGATCCGACATTTTATCATCGTGAGAAATCTCAGATTGATTGTTGTTAATGGTATAATTAAAGTTGAGTACACCCATCCATGCACTTTCACTCTGCCTGAAACCTTTATGTGGTATCAAATGGGTCATATCGTTGATTATAATTATTTTGTTTTTCATTGATGATTTATGTATTTAATAATTTAGTTGTTTCAATTCAAGTTAATCATTCGGTAAATCTGAATCTTGAGATCTATTACTTCTATTTTTTTCTCGTTCACTTTACAGAATCAATATTTTCTTTTAATTTTGAGTATAATAAAATAGCGGAACTCATCTGGAGGTACCAATGGTTCCTGGTCGTACATCACCAGAACACACGGTGTGTATTTGGCCTTATATGTCGTGTAGTCAAGGTTCAGTGCATTGGGACTGGTCCACCAAACCAAGACATTTTTTGGAGTTTATCTAAGTCTTTATGACTCCATGTGTTGAACAGGAACATATGGCCCAAGGTTTCTAGATTACACGCCATGTGGACCACTGGAAATGGTGTGTAGTACCTTGGGGTTAGGTTTGGACCATGTACCTTGTACACAGCTTGCCTGACTGGAGACTATGTAACATGGATACTACACAACATGTGATCCACGGGACACACCATGTACTCTGAAGATTTATGAAGTAAATATACATGCCGACTCCCGGGAGCTCACAAGCTAGTGTAGGATATTCAAGTTAGAAGCTGAGGTGAGACCAACCTAAGGAGATATGAAGGTGGAAATTTGGAAATCTATAAACATGAACCCAAAAGGTTCAAGGTGTTTCTACCCTAGGTATTGGGTTAGTTTATCAACCGCTAGATAAACTAACCAATATAACGAGATCATGATCATGCCATTTATTTTACTTTTGTCACTTGTATGGTTTATTTATTGTGGGTGTGCTATCACAATCACACATTTAATTAATTAAACAAGCATGCAAGATGAAACTAAAATAAGACCGACTTATGTGTAGATATTATCTTAGACATGGTTAATCACTTAATTATATCCTAATTAATATTAATAAGCATATTATAAAGATAATAAAATGGAAATTTACTTATAAGGATAAAATCCCTCGATGAAATATTAAGTCGGTATAGGCTTCCATAATCTTGGTTAGAATCGAACCATAGTTCAAAGTGCTTGAAAAACCCTAGTTGGTGTGCTTAAAATTATCAGGGAATTATAATTTTAGGTTTTTGGTTAAATTTAATTGGTTCACATCAAGGGTTGAATGACATAGTAGGACCTGGTGTGACCAAGAGACAAAGGTTTAGGAAATCCAAAATAAAAGTATTTCAGGATTGGGGAGTCCAATCAATGGATCAAAGAGCTACAAGTTAATGAAGTTGGAATATGGAATTCCTACCTAAAACCTTTTAAGTTTCTTAACCAACCATAGTTAGGGTAATGTGAAGAGAAATATGGATCTTTTACACTAGAATATTCAGGTAACAAAATATTATGAAGTAAATGGTGAGGGCTAGTGGATTTAGTTTAAATAGTGGGAGACTAATAAGTATTATTTATTTATTTTTCTCAGTTTTATCATGATATAGTACTAAATATTTTCTCATTTAAATTTTTTTCAATGTAAAGAAAAAAAATTAAAACATATCATTGAAAACCATAATTGAGAAAGAAAACCTTGTCATCGGAACCAATTTCTAGGTGTGGTAGAGCCATTTACGCATCATCCTTCACCACGAGAGAAAATTGTCTATGCTGGAGGAGAAAATTCTAGTTACACATGAAAAAAGTACAGTAATGAGGAAATATATCTCTATATGAAACATTTTAATGATGACACATATGTACAATATTTTGTTCTATCATCCATGTCTAATGAGCTCTTGAAGCAACATAAAAACATGGATGCGTATAGCATGATGTCTCACCTTAAGGATCTATAGAAAGAGAGGGATATAAAAGAGAGATATGAGATCTCTAACACTTTGTTCAAAACTAAGCTTGGAGAGTCTATGTCAGCTAGGCCTCATGTATTCAAGCTTATTAGCTACATTGAACACCTTTACATCTTAGGGATTATGTTCCTAGATGATTTGCGTACAAATCTCATCCTATCATCACTGAACAAGACCTTATCTATATTTATTTTAAACTAAAACATGAAAAACAATGAGATGTTTCAATAAAAAAATCTGACCTTGATTCCCCAGATAGATAAGGACATGGGGAGTGACAAACCTACAGTCCTTATGGTGAATAAGAATAGGAAGTACAAGTCAAAGGGGCCAATGAATTATAAAAGTTATGAATCCCCCGAGCACCATCCCTCCAAGAAGGGGAAGATCCAGAGGCAGGGAAAGTAATGTGTTATGTTTTTCATGTGGTGAGTCAGTCCACTGGAAGAGAAACTTCACCCAGAAGCATGGGGATATTAAAGGTGCATTTTTTATTGAATTTAATCTTTCCATTTATACACATTTGGTATTAGATGCAGCATGTGGGGCTCACATCTATATTCAAATGCAGAAACCAAGTAGATTTAGAAATATTTACAGAGGAGAGGTGGATATTTGAGCTACTAATGGCATGAGGCCGACTGCATTGGCCATTGGTGATGACCATCTCTCATTTACAACTAGAATGATTTTGGTTTTACATAACTCTTATTATGTACCTAGTGTTACCAATAACATAATTTTGGTATCATGTTTGGATATGGATGGATTTATTTTCAATTTTGGAAATAAGGTTTGTTTGTTTTATAAGAACAACATATGTTATGGTATGGTGAATTTAAATAAAAGTTTTTATGTATTAAATTATGAAAACCAAGTGTTAAAAATCAATAAAAAAACAAACTCACATGACTCATACAACACCTAGTTATGGAATCACCGTCTCAATCATATAATTGAGAAGCACTGGACAAAGCTCTGCTAAGATGGTTTTTTAAACTCTACTGAGCTAAAACCACTTGATAGATGTCACACTTGTTTACAAGGGAAAATTATCAAGCTTCCTTTTAGTGGATAGGGTGAAAGGGCCGCAGAGCTTCTAGGAATAGCATGCATGGATGTGTGTGGACCATTTATAGTAGAAGCTAGAGGTGGATATTCTTACATCATTACTTTTCATGATGATTTGAGTAGATATGGTTATATCTACCTAATGAGGTATAAGGCAGAGGCCTTGGAGAAAATTATGGAATTCAAGAATGAAGTAGAGAATCATCTTGGTAAGAAGATAAAGAAGCTTTGATCGGATCAAGCTGGAGAATATATGAACCAAGAGTTCATCAAACTTTTATAGGAGTCTGGGATTCTATCTCAACTCAATTATCTATATACACCACAGTGGAATGGTGTTAGTGAAACGAAGAACTGCACCTTATTGGACATGGTGAGGTTGGTGATGAGTCATGTAGATCTTACATTATCCTTTTGGGGATATGCATAAAAAACTCCAGCATACACACTAAAAAAAGTAAAAAATAAGGTGGAAAATGGAATTCTCTACATGTTATGGATTGGAAAGAAATACATTTTTTCACACAAATGTGTATGGGGATGCGAGGTGTTTGTTAAGGCCTTCTGAGGGAACAAACTATCACTCTGAGACATGAGGTTTATCTTTATAGGATATATCAAAAAAATGAAAGGATATTACCTATATAACACTTCAGATAAGAAAGTGACTACTAATAGAAAAGTTGTCTTTCTTGAGAGGGATAACATCCTCAAAAAGGATAGGGGGAGAAATATTGACTTAGATGAAGTTGATGCTAAAGATACACATGATTTGGTATGGAGAATGTTCCAAAAGTCCCTGTTGAAGAGGTTCCAGAAACACAAGTACTGTATAGGATCTCAAGAGAGGTAAGGGAACTAGAGACATTTAGTTTCCTAGTCACTGAGGATAGTGAATCATTATTGTTGGAAAATGATAATCATATCTCCTACAAGGAAGTAGAAAAGATCTCATAAGCTACAAGATGTTTAGAATCTATGAATTATGAAATGGATTCCATGTATCAGAACCAAGTATGGGTTCTGTCCGATGTAGTAGTTGATGTAAATCCTATTGGATTCAAATGGGTGTTCAAGAGAAATATGGACATGGAAGGTCATGTTAGAACCTATAAAGAAAGGCTAGGGGCTAAAGGATTTAGACAACATCAAGGAATTGACTATGTTGAAACCCTCTCATCAGTTTCCATGTTTAAATCCATAAGAATCATACTTGCTATAACAGCTTACCATGACTACGAGATTTGGAAGATGGATGTCAAAACAACATTTTTTATTGGGAATATTCAAGAAGATGTTTATATTAAACCACTAGAAGGGTTTTTGAGAAAAATTGAATCCAAACGGGTTTGAAAGTTGTAGAAATCAATTTATGGATTAAAGAAAGCATCCAGGTCATGGAACATTTGATTTGATTAAGCCATATATGAATTTGGTTTCATTAAGAATTAATATGAGCCATTTTTTTTATAAGAAGTTTAATGGGAATGCGATCATTATCCTAGTAGTATATGTTGATGATACATTACTTATTGGAAATGATGTACCAGTCTTACAGTAAGTTAAGGACTGGTTGAACAAGTGTTTCTCTATGAAGGACTTAGGTGAAGAAACCTATATTCTAAGGATTAAGATAATTCATGATAGATCCAAGAGGCTACTTGGAATATGTCAGATTACATTCATTGACTGTATACTAAAGATATTTAAAATGGAATAATCCAAGAAGGGATTGGTTCCAATGACACATGGCCTACATCTTTCTATGAGAATGTTTCTTCAGACAGAACATGAGAAAGAGAGATTGAATAATATCCCATATACTTCGTCTATAGGATCCATCATGTATGAAATGTTATGTACCAGGCTTGATGTTTCCTATGCACTGAGCATGGTAGGTATATATCAAGAAGATCTAGGGGAATAGCCTTGGGATGCTGTTAAGACGATCCTTAAGTATCTAAGAAGAACTAAGGATATGTTCTTGTTTTATAGAGGAGATGAGGATCTTGTCATCATAGGGTATGCTAATTCTAGTTTTTAGATAGATTATAATGATCTAAAGTCACAATCAGGATATTTTTTCTGTCTTAAATGAGGAGTTGTGAGATGGAAGAGTTCAAAGAAGCCAGTTTTTGCCGATTATATAGTGGAGTCCAAATATATAATGGCTTTTGATGCAGCCAAGGAATCCATATGAATTCATAACATTGTCTAGGAGCTTGATGTGGTTCCTAGTAGTAGAGACCCTATCACATTATATTGTGATAATAATGTAGTGGTGGATCTTGAAAAAGAACCAAGGTCACATCAACGGACAAAGCACATTTTCTGGAAGTATCAACCAAGGTCACATCAACGGACAAAGCACATTTTCTGGAAGTATCACCTCTTAATGGATTTCTATCAAATGGGTGAAGTTGCAGTGAGCAGAGTGTCCACAAAAGAGAACATAGTATACCCCATGACTAAAGGCCTATCTCAGCAGAAGCATGAATATCATGTGAGAGCTAGTGGGTTAAAAGTTGTTAGTAGTTGGATATAGTCCAAGTGGAAGTCTGTTGGAGTTGGTGGCCTAAAACCAACTACTTTGTACTTCATGATAAACTTGTATTCATGGATTTTAATATTAATAAATACCTTAACACATCTTGATTATCTGCGTGAAAATGAATGTGATAATCTCATAAGGATAGATGTTTCACTAAAGTGTCATAGCGGATCCCTACTTTGATGAGAACCCGAATGTGCCATAACTCTAGTCTTGAATATGTGTTCTATGTACGTATGGTGTTATTTTAGGGACACAAATAATACATTATATTAGGGGTGAAGACTCATAAAACTTTGAGGCACCTTCTCATAGTTTGTTCCCTTGGTAATATCCAAGAGTTTATTATGAGAATAAGACCCTCTAATAGGAAATCCACATTTCATAGTGTCATTAGATATTCCTATCTTTGGATATGTGTATTGGTCCTTAGACTTTAAGATTATTATAAATGGATATTAAAACTCATGAACTTAGATGGATTGACTAAAACTATTATGTCACACTATTTGCAATGAGGTAGGATATGGTTGGTTCATCACGAATAATATGGAATTAATAGATAATGTTAGAAAGCATTTTTCCATTCTATTCCATAATAGAAGTTGATATCTCATGCCCTTTGATGGAATTGATATAGACTAAATAAATTCACATCCATGGTGAGAAATGGGAAAGTTCAATTCTAGCAAGTCAGAGAAAAAATGATCAAGCACATGGGTTGATGGAACTAGCATGAAACCTAATTGATTTGAGATATAGAGAAAAAGGGATTACAATACATGGTAAGCATTCGTATGAGGTTACACGTCATTTCAGTGTTAACTTCTTTATATATGGGTTCCTTGGTGTGTTTCTAGATGCTAACCTTGGACTTTAGGAAGGATCCTCCTAATTCCACTGAGAAAGAGGCCTAGAGGGTCACACACCAATTGTATCCATGTAACTCAGTTAAATATTCATTTAACAAGTTGAATAAATACTATTCCCGATTGTGGTTTAATAGTTATTCAAGGATGCTTGATTGCATTTATTTCAACAATAGTTATTCGAGAGAATATATTATGGGAAAAATAATATATTTATTAGTGATCAACGTAGTCATATTTATTTAAGAAATAAATATTCATTATTCAAGGTCTAATAAATGAGGTAGAGGAAATAAAGGAAGCTGACAAAAAAAGTACACTCCATGTATATTAATATTCATGTTGTGTGGTTTTTCTGGGATGTTGTGAGAAATAATATTATTTATTTAATTAAATAAAATTAGGTGTAATATTCTGGGTACATGTAAATAAATAATAATAGCCAACCACTATTATTAGAAATGAGGTCTTACTTAGAATTAAATTAAATGAATAAATACATATGGGTAATTATTTTATTCTCTTATTCTATGTATTATAAATCCCAATTAAATTATTATTATTAAGCCTAAACACTCTCTGTGGTTTTTCACAATGGATCTGGAGAAATTTCTCAAGCCAAGAGAGAATTATTTTCCACCAATAAGGCTCTCAAGTTATGAGAGAGATATTCCTCCACTGGATCAAGGAGAATACTTTGGAAGCATCTCTCAAGTTGATCGAAGGTGTACATCACAAGAGAATTATCTTTTGATCTATCACCCTAAGATCCCTTCGACGACATCCAGAGATACATGGATCATGTGTGGATCTTCGCTAGAGGAAGCCTACACTTGGCTTCTGCGATAAAACAATGGATCACATTGGATCGTGACCAGAAGCATCAATAGAGAGAGAATTCCATCAAGGCAGTTATTGTCTTTTAATTAAATTGATTATAACCAACATATGATTATCCTCTATATGTTTCTAGGAAATCCATCTTTTCTTTTTTGTTATTTGTTATATTTTAAAGATCTGACATTTTATCAACATGATGGATCTCAGATTGGTCATTGTTAAGGGTAAAATTAATGTTGGGTACACCCATCCATGTGCTTCCACTACGCCCAGAACCTTCATGAGCCATCTAATAAAAATGATTCTAGAAAATGGAGGAATAAATAAAACATTATTTTTATCTTAAACTTTGAAGATGAGAAATCCTAGGCTTATCTTGTGGATGAAGAGGAAATGAGGACGTAAAGGAAAACATGGAACTTGAAATTGCCAAGAGAATTATAATTCTTATTACTTACTTTAAATCCAAGTCTATTTTTGAGGGCCATGACTTCTGAAAAGTTATATATATGAGAATCTAAAAAATTATCAAATTTCTTCTCTCCTTAATGATATGGAAACTTATAATCTAGTTCTCCAAAAAATTCAAAATAATGTTACTTGATCAGGTTCTCTTATAAAGAACAAGCTGAGTTAAATCCCATTGGTTCATAAAAATTATGAAAATAAGGAGGTCACATATGTTGGTCGTAGACCTATGAACACAACATCAATAGATAAGCATACTACTCAGGATGACATCCCCTCCTCAAATTAGTAGGGAACTTCTGATGTCACAACATTTATTGAAATTAGGAGCTTTAATGACACTGTAACACCTATTTCTGATGATGTTCATAAGGAAAAAAATTTGTATTCTATTGGAATATTATATATGGTGTTTCTAGTAAATAGGGGATATTCTGATCAATTACATGTTAAAAATATTGCTAGCAGTTTAATGAATCCAATTCAATAAGTCCAAGTCACCAAGAATGTTGATGGAAGATCTGAGAACACTCCTTCCCATGTAATCACAATATATGAGATTGATAAATAGGGAGCTGGTGATGCCTCAATAATAGGAAAACTAGAAAAAATGATGATACTAAGGTTTCTAAGTCAAGGGAGTATTCTATCACTAATAAGTTGATCACCATGGAAATAGATTCCAACCCCAAGAAACTATTTTCTATGTATAAAACGTTTGATGATATAGATCCTATTTCAACTCAAAAACATGATGGGGTCAATAATAATTATTCCGAAATAGCTCTAGTGTCTAGTAAAATGGATGAATCACTTGAAATTCATGCAAATAAGACTCGTCCAATTAGGAAATAAACCAAAAATAATAATTATCTAGGTAAGAAAAATGGGGCTTTAACCCCAACCACATGTTTAAATGAATATATTCTTCTAGAATTATCAGGGAGTGGAAATTTATGAGATAGTCAAATACCTTTAAATATTTAATTATATTTACAATCCCAAAATCTTGGTATTTCTAAACCCAAAATAATATTCTCTCTTATACTTAATGGTCCTGAGAATCAAGGCTATTACTACGTTGTTAGTAACAACAATCCTTCCACTATGAAAAATCTATTGGATTTTTCACATTATTATTTTCAAAATTCCATTCCATCAATTTTGATGATCATATGATTACTTGTAAGGTTAAAATTCTTAACGATACTATGTACTTCTCCTTGATTTATGAAAATTATAGATACCATTAAATAAGAAGACTCTGATAGAATATGGACATCATCAATAATAGAATCAAAGATCCTTGTTTTATTTTTAGAGACTTCAATACTATTATATTTTCTTGTGAAAGGATAGGTTATATAAACTCTACCATATCTTCATGGGAGTTAAAATCCTACATTAAAGGTAAAAAATTTATTGAGATAAATTTGTCTATAGATAAATGCTCATAGTATAGAAGGAAAAAAACATAATTATTTTTAGAATTATAGATCATGCCTTCTTAAATGATAAATACCTTGATAAATGGGATATTATTTATAATATCACTCTTCAAAAGATTAATTATAACCATCATCCTATTATAGTCAGTCTCATCACCATATGATTCATTCTTACTCTACTTTTAATATTTAATAATTCCTAGACATCCCACAATAACTTAAGAAATCTTGTTCATGAATTTTGGAATTCTGCAAATTGTATAAAAGATTCTTTTTTATGTGTCATGAAGATGAAAATTTCAAAAAAATCTAAAGGTTTGGTGTACGAATGCATCCAATAATATTTAAAAATAAATTATATCTCTTAAATATAATCACAATTAGATACAAGTTGATTCCACCAATTCTAATTTTTCTTCAGATCCTCATAAAGAAATTGACCTCATTACCAAGTTGAAATCCCTTCTGTCTATAAAGGACAAGCATCATAAGGATACTTTAAAAGGAAAATGGATCAGGGATGGAGATAGAAATTAAGTTTTTTACAACTCTCTTCAAAGAGCTAGGAAAACATCTATACCCATCACCTTCCTTAAGTATAGAGAGCATATTATTGATAATGAATAGTACCTTGTAGTTCACACTGTCTCTTATTTTTCCAATGTATTTAATGGGACTAATCTTGAAAAATATTTAACTCCTAATATCGTTCCTATTATTTTCATAAATGAAGATAATGATTATATCAGTAGTGTTACTTTTTAATTTTAAATCAAAGAAGAAGTTTTTAGCCTTAATTTGGATAGTCCCTCGGGCCCTAATGATTTTACCTACTCTTTTTTTCAGACAAATTGGTATGTTATTCAAATGTATGTTTGTAGATTTGTTAAATATTTCTTTTAAAATGGTACTCTTCCTCATAATCTTAATTCAAAATCCTCACCTAGATTTACAACATTGAAAATTCATATGAGATACATATTTTTAGCCCCATTTCCCTCATTAACACTATATATAAGATTATTACCAAGATCCTTGCCAATAGACTTTCTATAATTGCTAACAAATTTGTCTCTTGGAATTATATTTGTTTTAGGAAAGGTAGAACCATACAAGTCAAATTTTTTTTGGCATCAAAGTGAATAAAAATAATTATATAATAAAATAGGGGTGGTATAATTTCTCTAAATATTGAATCAGGAAGGCATTTCACACTATTTAATGACACTTAATCTTTATAGTGATTCAAAGTTATGTTATCAATGATACATTTGTTAAAAAGATTAATTCATTTTTTGACTCTGCACACATATCAGTTATTGTTAATGGATTCTTTAAAGTCTAATTAAAATTCTCAAAAGTGGTTAGATAATGAGATCCCCTCTCTTCTATCAATTTCTCTTTTTATGAAGATTATTTATGTAGGATCTTCTCTTATTTGGTTGGACAAGGCATGTTAAAACCCATATTTTCTTCCAAAAACCTTACTTTCCTACCCATCTTCTCTATGTGGATGACATCATTAGTTTTTTTGAAAAGAAACAAAATAAATATTCATAATATAAAGGTGGATCTCTCCCACTTTGGGGATGTTTTATGTCAGGCTATAAATTGTAATAAATCTTCAATCTTCTTTGGGAAAAGGTTTGTTGTTGCAAGAAAAAGTTGCATTATAAATGACCTTGGCATCAAGGAAGAGTTTATTAACTTTATCTAAATCGGTGTCCCATTATTTTAGGGGAGAACTAATATTTTTTATTTTTTCAAGATAGTTGATCAAATTAATAACCATTTATCATCTTGGGAAGGAAATTCTATCTATCTAGTGGGATGAAATTGTCTTGTTAAATCCATTATTATATCTAAACTTTTCTATTCATTTATGGTCTATAATTGGCCTGTTTATCTTATTAATAATATTAATTATTTCATTAAATTTTTTGTTTACAACATTATCATTCTTGAAAGAAAATTAGTCACTGTTCTTTGAGATAAATGTTGTAAACCCCTTCATAATGGATTTTTGGGAATAAAAAATATAAATCTTATTAATGATTCTATTTATGCCACGTTCACATGGAACATTTTTCATAATGA
This sequence comes from Viscum album, assembly GCA_963277665.1. Taxonomy (NCBI): domain Eukaryota; kingdom Viridiplantae; phylum Streptophyta; class Magnoliopsida; order Santalales; family Viscaceae; genus Viscum; species Viscum album. Next base: position 684,168,190 of record OY728156.1, on the reverse strand, counting down.
TTATATGGCTAAAAAATTTCTTAGAGATATATTTCTTAGAAAATTAAGAAGGGTAAATCTATACTATATTGACTCATCTATTTGGATGACCATCAAATCATCCTTTATCAAAATCATGTCTCACTCTAGATGGATTTCCAACGAAGAATCTTCTCTTAAATTTTGGATTGATAATTAGATCGATACAAATTTAATCTATCTTTTTAACCATAACTATACTTTTTTTGACAATAAAATATCTATTAATTATTATTTGAATTATCCCAACCTGGACATGCTAGACAGTATCACCAACATTGTCAATAATTACTATTTTAATCCCGATGATGATATGCTGATATGGGAACCTACCCGAAATGGTATTTTAGATTATAAACTATTTTATCGTGAAAATTTAACAAGAATCAACACTAATTTTTCTTGGATTAAATATTTTGAAAAACTTGGATCATGCCATAATGATTAACACTTATTTAGAGGACTTCTCACAATAGAGTCCCTCCTGAGGATTGTGTCCAAACTATTGGTATATTCCATAGTTACAAATTCCTTATATGTAATAATAATAGATAATATTTTTAAAAATTATTTATTTACTACACTACTACTACTACGCTTTGTAAGTGACATTATGATATCTTTAAATTCAATCCACTAGTGGCCTCCTCTATTTTTATCCAGCTCTAGTTTTTTGCAGGTGCACCCCTACCTCCCTAGCTCAATAACCTCTTCACTACTTTAGGGTCTAGTATATTACATTCCCTATGGTATGATCAAAACTCTATTATTAATAATAATAAATATTTCAATATTTATATATTGTTAGTGATGGTTTTTGTTTTCTTCATAGAATCCCACTCACTATAGAATTTCCACGACTATAAATCCATACACGACTTCTCTATTTTTCACTAACTTGAAATCATTAGGAATTACAAGCCACATGTGGGTAATTTTGAATTTTTCTTGCAAGATCCTCTTCAGGGATGAATAAAATTTAATGTTTATAGTTCTTAAAAAGGTAACTCAGGTCCTTCAGGTTATGGGGTAGTCTGCCGTGGTCATAATGGATAGGTTCTTGGATTATTTTTTGGAACATGTGGCATAGTGACATCAATAGATACTAGAATGTTTAGTGTCATCCATGTAGTTTCTTTTTTAAGGAAAAAAGTATGGACTAATCTCTATATTGAAAGTCAGTTCTCCATTATTTTTCAAGTAGTCTATAATGGTGTGGTGCATCTCTCATGGCATCTTAAATATATATGAATGGATTGATTGATTTTTTAGAGTATCCAAATACATTTTTAACCATGTTTTTAGGAGTCTAACTTGGTTGTAGATGGGATTTCTAACAAAGAAGTCAACTATGACATCCTATGGTTAGATGATCACCCTTAAGAATTATTTTTTCCATATGAGAAAGATTATAATAAAAATTTCTCTTTTAGAATCTTATAAACTTTTTTATATTAAATAAATGAGTCTTTAATTTTTCTTCAAGTCATTACCATTTAAAAAAATGTGGGATATATTTATAATGTATATCATAAAAACTTGTATAGGTTATATCGCATGATTTGATAGAATTGAGATGCTTATATCACAATATAAGATAGAGTTGGTATTTATGATATGTGATATATTTTTTCATTACATGTATCAAATTATTTTACCTTTGGTTATGAATAAATGTGATGATCCATTTATGGATTGATTATTATTTTATGATAATTGAATCATTCAATGATCATATATAACAAATGGGTATAAATTATAAGTAAAGTATAGTATATTATAAGAGTTGGTAGTGGATAAGAAAACCAAACTACATCATACATACACATTACATAATTTTATATAATTTTTTTTCATCTTATAGTAAATCACACACTTAGAACCTATAGGTTTAATGTATTTAGATATTGAATATATAAGTAACTTATTTCAATATGTTCTTCAACTTCTACCACATATAATCTTAACAAATGATACCATTATAAACATATTAAATAAAATACTCATCCTCATTTATTGGGGAATCAAAACATAATAAAAGGGTGAGAGACAATTCTTAATTTGGGTGAACATAAAAGATAACAATCAAAGATCACAAGTGATTATAAGATAAACCTGGGGGCATGAGAACAAAATCAAGGTTTATGAACATAACAAAAGAAAATCATACCCAAAAGAATATGAATTACAAGTCATATGGATTTGGTCATAACATAAGAAATTATTCATAGAGTGTGGAAGCATGAGTCAATAATATAAATAATAATACTAATTAAATAAATAGAAGTACTTCCTTAATTATTCAAAGTTGAACATTAATGTTTTGTTAAAAAAATTGTTATATATATAATATTTTTTTATTTCTCAAATTCTAAAAGATTGAATTTTAAGAAATGAACTTAGTTTTTTAATTCTATGTGTAAAATTATCTTATTTTTAATTTTTTGGATTTTTTTGAAATGGTATATTTTTAGGTGAATAGTGAAAAATACTATTTTACAAATAGTGTGATTTCATTATTATGATAGAATCATGAATTAAAAATATTTGAAACCTTTTTATCAACCAAATATTCATTTTATGAGTAAAATAAAGAATTTAAATATATTTTTTTGAATTTTGAAACCCATATTTATCTTTTTGGGACCAAAGTTATATTTAATTATAATAAAAAACCATTTTAGTCCTTTTCCTTTAATTAAGTATTCATAATTATCCATTCAGTTTTGGATTTATTTTAAATACTTAGAACTCTTATTTTTTGCCCATAATCTAATAAATTTCATGATGATCAATTAAATACTTGCTTTTTATTTAGATTAATTTTTATAATTAAAAATACATTTTTCTGAAAACTATTTTTCATTGTGTTTTACATACTTATATATTAAAAGTAATTTATTCCACCTTTAGAAATTTAATATTATAAAATGGATTCAATTTTTTTAATCATTAAGTCCTAGTTTGGTTATAATTTCAAATAAATTTTGATCATAAGATTAAGTTACCATGGTAAAAAGGTAAGTTATTATAGTAAAGGTTAAAACAGGTTAAAGTATGTTAAATTAAGGGATAAGGATTCTAATAACACAAAAAACATATCTTGTGTATATTCAGACCCATCCTCTCCTAATATTTTAAATTAATATTATTTGGGTCCACTTTATAATGAAAATTACTTTATATTATTTTAAAGTTAGGTTCACTTACAAGGGAATTACTCTCCTCACTTATAAAAGGGAAGCTCCTCCCCTAACTTATCCGCACACATTGAACACATTATGTCAAAAATTATTTTTCCAAATCACTTCACTACTCCTCCCAATTTACAAGAGGTTATTGTATCACAAAATACCAACCTAAAAAGAATAAATGTGTAATCCAAAGGAGGACACCCAAAGGTGTTGTTATTGTCTTAATCAAGTCCATTTAAGTTTATTTCCTCTTATACCTCCTTCGAATCAATTATATCCATCATAAATTTTTTTATCGGTATAATAAATATACAAAAAAGTTTTTATTTTTATTTAATAACCATTATTTTATTCTCATCCATTCAATAGAAAATTAAAGTGTCATTTATACATACGTGTAGACAACCTCTTTCTCGAAATGATGTCTTTCATTTTTCATCACTGTATCTAATGGGTGGTTATATAAATGGATTCAATGAATATATATGATATATATAATATAATTATTATTTTCAAAAGATAAATTATTTTTTAACTTATTATCTTTTCGTCTGTTGAAAAATTAAAACATCACCCATGCGTACATGCGGACTACCGCCTCCAAGAAGTGATGTAATTATTTTTTCATCAACACCATATATAGATAGTTATAAAGGTGTTTAATATGAATATATATATATATATATATATATTAAATTATTAATATTATAATGATGATGAATCCATAACCAAGGTTCATGAACTGGAATCACTAAACTGAAAAATATTTGAAAAAATATACTAGATGACACCCAAATATTGATTATAACGAAGAATTATTAATAAATGGATAATTTGAAATTATAAGGTAATGATATATAGTTGAATAATTATGGATATTTATTTGTTATAGATATATATTAAGTTTAAATTAATTAAAATGGAGGTTAAATGTAAAGACTCGGAAATTTCAAGGAAATTTTCTTTTTAATTTTCTTTAGAATTTTACAAGAACGCAGTTTCTGACGACACCTGATTCCGAGGCCCGGTGTGCCCGGAATCAATTTCCGAAGTTTGGCTCGGGTATGTTCAGTAAATGAACGAGCGGGTTTTTCTATCTTTTGAACCGGTGCTCGGAATCGAAATCTGAGGGCACCGATGAACTCGCAACACCGGTATTTGCTTAAAGAATCTTTTGCCGCAGTTGCGTTTAATTGAGAGTGGAAGTTAGTTTTTGGGTTTTCTTAAAAAAAAGAGTAATAATAAAATAACGTGTCATGCACTTTATTTTATTTCAGCCGCCATTGGGAGTATGGTGGTTGAAACCTCCTCATGGAGGCTGGAGGTGGGGCCACCACACCTTAACCTCCCTTGAGAGGTTATGGTGGTGGGGCCCACCCGAACTAAACCTCCCTTGGGTGGTTTATTATGGTAGGGACCACACGGGGCTTAACCCCCCTATTAATGGGAGGAGAGGAAACCTCTCAACTCTCCATCATTAATGAGGGAGAGCCTCTTAATTCCTCAACTCCCCATTAAATGGGGAGAAACTCCTTGGCACCCTCCCCTCTTAAGTGGTGCCAACGGACCTCATAAATTGCGTCAAAGCAATTTAATTCACCCGACCCTTTTTTTTAAAAAAAAGTTATGTAACCACAATGGTTACATACCTCTCCCCCTCTCCTATATATAGGGATCTTGGGAGAGGGTTTGGGGACGACTTCACCAAGCGACAGAGCGCTGGAAAAATACCGCGATGCCCAACACTTGGGAATAAGCTTATCTTCACGAACGAAGAACGCTCCACCGACGAAGAACGTCGATTCTCTTCGACTTCTTCCCCGGACACCTACCGACGTGGAACGTCTTCCACCAACCAACGCAACTCGGTTTGGAAGAGCTTGGTGGACGCAAAGAACGATGAACCTCTTCGTCTTCTTTCCGCAACTTTGTCATCAATCGACGAAATTCGATTCCGAGGTAGGGATTTAAGTTGGGAATATTTCTTTTTTTTTTATAATGTTTCTTTCTAAACGAAGAACGTGGATCTACTCCTTATTAAGTTGATCTGCGTAGGTATTTAATTGCGGGTTGGAAGTTTACCTTTGTTTATAGAAAGAACGTAGGGGTTTTATTTGAATGTTTTATACTCAGTGAATGTTTCCATTCAAAGTGATGAACCCGGATAATAAGAACAATTTTAATTCATTAAAATTTCTTTTGGTTATGTATTCATGTGTTGAATAATTCTCCCGTTGTTATTATCTAACGCGGAGGGTGCAGGACAAACGAACACGGCCCAACAACCCTCCACAGATTGTTTATTGATGCGTGGATCGACGGGCGACGACAAACGAGGCCGTAAGGTGATTTTGAGGCCTCCAAAGTGAAGGTCGGGTCCCGGGAGGACCATAGGCGAAGACGGAAGGAGAAACGGACCACCGGAGCGCGTCCAGTGGTCTGCGGAAGGCGGCGGTGGCGCGCCGCCCAAAGGGAGGCGGCTGGCGGTTCGCCGCCGACCTCAATTAGCGGCGGGCGGGGGACACCCCGCTCCGCGTTTTGGCTCGGCCACACTGGTCGAGCCGCGGCCGGCCGGTCGGTCCGGGCCCAGCCGGGTCAGACCCAGGTCGGGTCAACCCGGTTCGGCCGACCCAGGGGGGGGGGGTCGGGCTGGGTCGGCCCGGGCCCAGACCCCCCATTTTCGGACCACTTTCGGTCAAATGCCCGTAACTTGAGATACAGGCCTCCAAACGACTCTCCGTTAGCAGAAACACAATCCTTGTATCGAGACGGTCATTTTGGTATATCGCACTAAAGGTTTCAGATTACTTTGGGTTCGGCCGGGTTGGTTCGGATACGAAACCAACCGGGCCCTCGGAGCAGAAATGCTTATATCTTGAGCTCCGGACGTCCGATTGACGTGCCGTCGACTTTGATGGATTCCTCTAAGTGAGATGGATTTTTTGGATTACTCCTATCGAGTTTTGGATGTCGTCGGAGTTCGGTCGGGTTGGTTCGCCCACGAAACCAACCGGGCCCCTGGAATGAGAAAGCCAATAACTCACAGACTGGGCGTCCGATTGACGCACCATCCGTATCGTTGTTTTCTTCTTGTTGAGACGGAACTTTTGGCATACTTCGCCCGAGTTTTGGATGCAGTTGAGTTTCGGCCGGGTTGGTTCGCACACGAAACCAACCGGGCTCCTGGGACGAAAAGGCTGGTAACTCATAGACCGGGCATCCGATTGACGCGCCGTCTGTTGCGTTGAGACATCTATGACGAGGCGGTCCTTTGAGATACTTCTTCGTGGGACTTAGAGATACTTGGAGTATCGACCAGTAGCTCATGGAGCGGACCCTCCCAGAGATGAGCGTAAGGAGTACGGAGATCGTGTAGCCGGTCGGGACCTGACGACTGCTTGACTGATCGACTCGGTGTGTTAAGGATAGCCCAGTGTGGAGCGCTTGGTTGTAGCAGCAGACGCACGACAGAGGTGGGCTTGGTTGTAGCGGCACAGGGGAGCGCTTGGTTGTAGCGGCAGACCCAGGACAGAGGTGCGCTTGGTTGTAGCGGCACATGGGAGCGCTTGGTTGTAGCAGCAGACCCACGACAGAGGTGCGCTTGGTTGTAGCGGCACAGGGGAGCGCTTGGTTGTAGCGGAAGACCCACGACAGAGGTGCGCTTGGTTGTAGCGGCACATGGGTGCGCTTGGGTGTAGCGGCACATGGCACTACTAGAAAAACAGGTATTTGCGACGGGGCAATTGCGACGGGATCCCGTCGCAAATAGACAATTGCGACGGGGGCCCGTCGCAAATAGCCCGTTGCTGAAAACGCCGTCGCAAATACACTTATTTGCGACGGGCCCGTCGCTAAAGCCTTTTTTTGCGACGGTCATTCTCCCCGTCGCAAATAGTATTCCGTATTTTTGTAAAAAAACTTTTAAAATAGTTTTTGCGACGGGACCCGTCGCAAATACATTTTGCGACGAGACCCGTCGCAAATCCGTTTGCGACGGGTCCCGTCGCAAATACTATTTTTTAAAAAAAATAAAAAATATTAATAATACTAGTATTTGCGACGGGCATGGTATCCCGTCGCAAATACTATAAATAGTATTTGCGACGGGTCCCGTCGCAAAAATTGTTTAAAAAAAAAAATAAATACCTATTAATAATACTAGTATTTGCGACGGGCATAGTATCCCGTCGCAAATACTATAAAAAAAATAAAAAAAATAAATTATTAATAAATTATTTTAATTAATATAATAATAGAATTATATTTCACAAATAAAAATAATAAATTATTAATAAATTATTTTAATTAATATAATAATAATAGAATTATAATTCAAAAATAAAAAATAATAAAATCTTAATAAATGATTTAATTAATATAATAATATTAGAATTATAATTCATAAATAAAAAAAATATTAATAAGTTATTTTAATTAATATAAAAATAATAGAATTATTTTACATTCAAATATTAAAATAATTCAAGTATTACAAAAAATATAATTAAATTATAATATTATAAAATTTTAATATATATATATAATTTAATATTATAAAATATAAATAATATTATTATTCATATTAATATTGTTATTTAAAAATATAATATTATTAATATTTTATAATGAGACAGAAACTACGAATAGAAATAAAAATATTTTGATTTCACAAATTTTATAACAGAAATACAAACTCTAATCTGAAGGAGGGGGGGGAGGTGGGGGATCTACAAATGGTGGTAGAGGAAACTCCATCCCTAAAGCATGAGTGAGTCGGCGCATGTACTCCATCTGCTCCTGATGCTGCTGCTGCCACCGACTCGCCTGCTCCTCGTACAGCTGCTGCTGGCATCGACGCTCATCCTCATGCTGCTGACGCATCTGCTCCTGCTCTTGTCGGAGACTCTCTATCTATGCAGTCTGAGATCGCAACTGATCCTCATACTATGTAGAAGAAGATGCACGAGCTCCTCTCGAGCTGGACACCGACATCGCAGCACTGCCATAATAATCTCCGGGAGTCAGTCGAGAGCCGATACCAACTACCCGGCCCTTCTCGAAGGCATACTGGGTGGCCTGCATCCATGCCGCCTTATCAAACTGACGGGAAGTGGTCTGATCTGATGACTCGGCCTGACTCTCAGGCCGGGCCTGTGCCGCTGCGGCCTCATATGACTCCTATAGTTGCAATTTAAAATTAAAATTGTGAATATATTATATGCAGTTAATTTTTAAACTTGAAAACAAATAATACTGACCACGATGTGATGCTGACGATCACCTCTGAGCTCCCCAGTAGCAGGATCACTATACATCCTCCGATATACGTCGTACTCTGTAATATCGGGGTGCTCGACAGCCTATAAGAATAAAAAATAAACTGTTAATATTTATAGTTATATAAAATATTTATAAATAATAATGTACGTACCAGATGCTGTCTATGAGTATTGAAAGAACGACTCCCAGCTTGATGAGTCACCTCCTATCTCCCCCGATTCTGCCTCCCCACCGATGATCTCCTCTGAAAGGCACCACTCAACCAGTGCGCACATAATCCATCCCATACGTGGGATGAAATATACTCTAGTCGGTGTGCTCTACAGGACTCCTCAAAATCTGACACTCCTGCTTTCTTCATCGCAACTTTTCTTAAATTGTGCAAAAACTGACGAAGGCAATCACGCATTGCCACCTCCCATGCCCCGTGGATGGCATCACGCATGGTATCCTCGATCGGATACCATAAACCCTACAAATAAATCAAAATATCAAGTTAGAAATGAAATAATTTTCAAAATAAAAATTATTTATTTACGTACATACCAACCAATGGCCGAACATGGCCTGCTGCACATCAATGGGAATCTGCTCCCATGTGGTCCACGGCTGAGAGAAATAGTTGCACAAAATAGCGCTGCCCTGTCCGACTGCTATATGCGGAAAACTGAAAAAATAATAAACATTTATTATGTGAATAGATTAATGAAATCTTAGTCAAATTCACAGGTTATCACACAGGTTATCACAACTCCGTGTGCGTGGATCAAAACCAAGACGTGGACGTCGCTCGGGGACGGGGTCAGGAATCATCAATCGTGCAAGACCGCGCCCCCTCCGCGTACTCCCTAGAGCGCTTGCAGGCTGAGGGTCATCTGTCAGCAACTCATCCGCATCGAAAGTCAGATCAGCATCCGCCAACTCATGAAATGTGGCGTCGTCCATCTGAAACAGAAAATATTAATGTTAGCAAATAATTGATAATTACTATTATATATACATATATTCATATTATGATTATATATAAATACCATGGAATGCTATCAGTGTTCATCTTCATTATCATCTTCATATATGTCAATGTCATCTTCATATTCCTCCTCAACATCATCGATATCCATTCGAGTTACAGTTGCTTCATCTCTTACCATTTCAAATTCATATGTGACATCATTAACATCATCGTCATCACCGACTCTTAAATGTGGGGTGTCGTCATCGATACTCATGTCTCTTTGTAAAAAAGATTGATTTTGAGTACTCTCTTGAAATACTTCAATTCTTTGCACATCAGTGAAAGAACATTCACTTTGACTAAACTGATTGTCTCGAATTTTGATTTTTATTACACTCCACCAATCAGTCAATTCTCTTGATGTTGCACAGTACTTCGCGTAATAAACTTGATATGTCTGTTGAGCCAATAAGAATGGTTCATTTACTGCGAGAACACTTTTACATTTAATATTGATGATTCCATGAGTCGGATGAAAACGCACGCCTCTCTCTGTATCCAACCACCGACATTTGAACATGGTTATGTAATGTTGTCCAAGATAACAGAGTTCAATGATTTCATCAAGTATGCCATAAAATTCAACTTCATTTTCTCGATGATGAGATCCTCTCAAGCTAACTCCACTGTTCATTGTTTTTTTCGATTCCCCATATGCATGTGTGTGGAATCGAAATCCATTCACCACATATGCATTATAAGTTTTAACAAGTTTGGAAGGTGGGTTACTCAATACACACAGTCGTTTGTCAATTTTATCAGCATGTCGAGACACATGAAAAATTGTGAAATAATTATCAATATAGTAAACTATAAATTGAATGAGTTTCTAAAAGAAAAAGAATTTATGTTACCAGTTTTTGAAACCACTGAGAGAAATTTTTCAGTCGACGTTCTTCGAGAGCAGCTGCTGTAATTTGTGGAATTTGTTTCTTGATATGATTATCATACAACCTATAAAAACCAAAGTTATTTACTGTAACATAAATGATAGAATAAGTTATATAAACACTTACAATACAACTGATGTCATCTCTTCACAGTTGAGCAGAACATACGTATGAGCTCTCTGATGTTCATCATCTGAAAGCCAACGTTCATAAACTCCACCAAAACCAAGCTCTGACTGGTTGAAAACAGATAATTGATTGTCGATTTCATCAATATTCCTCTCGTTCCGTCCCATTCGGTTTTGTTTTGAAGGATACTCAGATTCAAAATAATGGGAGCAGAAAAAAGATATTTCCTCTTGCAAATATGCTTCTGCAATAGATCCTTCAACAGATGCTTTGTTACGTACTTTTCTTTTCAATTTTTTCAAGCATCTTTCAAATGGGTACATCCATCAAAACTGTACCGGACCTCCACATTTGGCTTCATATGGAAAATGTAGCATCAAATGTTCCATTGAGTAGAAGAAAGACGGCGGAAATATTTTTTCCAGTTTACATATAATTACAACAACATCTTTTTCAAGTTTTCCTAGAGCATCATAATCTGCCGTAGCCGCACAAATTTCCCGAAAAAAAGAGACATGTCAGTTATGGAATTCCAAAATCACAGAATTCAAAAAACCTCTTAATCCAATGGGTAGAAGTCTCTCCATTATAACATGACAATCATGACTTTTTAATCCAGTAATATGACCATTGTTTACACATCTACCCAAATTGGAATCACAACCATCTGGAAGTCTCAAATCTGCAATCCACTGACAAAATAATAAACGGTTTTCTTTAGACAATGTTTAAGCTGCTTTTGGTTTCAGTAACCTTTCTGTTCTGACATTCTCAAAGAGTTCCAATTCTGGACGCCTGCAAATTTGGGCAAGATCTAAACGTGCATTTACATTGTCTTTGCTCTTTCCTGGCGTATCCAAAACTGTATGAAACAAATTATCAAAACAGTTCTTCTCAATATGCATGACATCCAACATGTGGCGGACCAACAAATCAGACCAATATGGCAAATCCCAAAATATGCTACGTTTAATCCAATTGTGTTCTTTCCCAAATCCAGAAATTTTCTGTTGGTTTATTGTGGGACCAAAAGTGATGGGAGGTAATGAAAATACAACTGATTTTAACTCCAAACCTGATAGCATTTTTGGAGGTCCATCCATTTCAACTGTTCCTTTTCTGAAATGAGATCTGTTTCTGCGAAAAGGATGATCAGCTGGAAGAAATCTGCGATGACAGTCAAAATAACAAGGTTTCTTTCCATGAATGAGCATAAATGCTTTGTTCTCTCCCATACAGTAAGGACATGATTTCTGACCATGTGTACTCCAGCCAGATAACATCTCATAAGCCGGGAAGTCACTTATTGTCCACATAAATGCTGCTCTCAGTATGAAATTCTGTTTCGTTGCAACATCATATGTACTTACACCAGTACTCCACAATAAATTTAATTCATCAATCAATGGCTTGAAATAAACATCAATATTTTTCTTTGGATGTCCTGGAATTAGTAAAGTCAAAAAGATATATGGCTCCTTCATCAACATCCATGGAGGTAAATTGTACGGAGTTAAAAAAACAGGCCAACATGAATATTGACTACCATAAGATCCAAACGGACAGAAACCATCAGTGGAAAGGCCCAGTCGAACATTTCTAGCTTCTAAAGAAAAGGATGGATGCACTCTATCAAAATGTTTCCATGAATCACCATCGGCTGGATGATTCAAGCTTTTATCGGTTGAAATATTCTCTTTATGCCATGACATCATTGTCGCTGTATTCTTAGACATGAATAAACGCTGAAGTCTGGATGTAAGCGGAAAATATCTCAACTGTTTTAAAGGAATCAAACCAGACTTCCCGTGTTGTCCTTCTTTATATCTCAATTGCCCACATGTGGGACAACTATCCAACGACTCATTTTCCCCAGAATATAAAATGCAGTCATTTGAACATGCATGAATCTTCTGACAAGTAAGTCCCAAATTTCGAACCAGCCTCTTACTTTCATAGTAATTTGCAGGTAAAACATTTCCTTCGGGTAATAGTGTTTTCAAAAAAGAAAATATCTGGTCAAAACAGGTGTTTGACATTTCGTTATCTGATTTGATAGCCATAAATTTTGCAACTGCTTCTAATTTTCTCATCTTGCAGCCAGGATATAATGCATCCTCAGCAGACTTCAACAACTCATAAAATTCAGACGGTACCAACTCAGGATTTGAAGCTATATCAGCTGGAGTTTCTTTATGTTGAACAGATGAACCTGCAACATCATGTACTAAATCTTGAAACTGGGATGGATCCGGAATCAAGTTGGTATCACCTGCTCTGGAACTGCGTTCACCGTGTTGATACCAAAAAACATAATCTGCTTGAAAACCAAAACGCAAGAGATGTTCCCCCACTTTGTCAAACGTGTCAAACGTTCTCAATGCACATTTTCTACAAGGGCATTTTATTTTTCCTTCTGAAACAAATTCTGGATTTGATGCCGCAAATGATAAAAAAATCTCCACACCCTCTATATATACTGGATTTAAACCAGAACCATTTGGATTTCTACGTTGATTTATCCATATGCGGTCATCTAATAATGACTGTTGACGACCTCGTTGTTCCATATTTTTCTATAAAATATAAAATCATTACTGATTTTGAATAATTTGTTAGAAAAAACACTCAAGCAAGGATTGAATATATTGAGAATAAAGCAAAACCTGTTACAAATATTGATAATTTTAATATTATATTGATTTTTTATTTTTTTTAATAATACTAATATAATTTTTTCATAAATATTAATTATATAATAATAACATTATTACATTATTAGTATATTTTATTATTAATATTAAAATAATATAATTTTCTATATTATATACAATTCTCCTTTCATCTGTGTGTTTAACATTCTGTCTCCACATGTAATATTGACATTCACTTTCACCTCTCCATTGGCGAGTAGGTTGATAATTTTGAAAAAGAATGCCAATATTACATGTGGAGACAGAAAACACACAGAAAAAAAAGAGAATTGTATATAATATAGAAAATTATATTATTTCAATATTAATAATAAAATATACAAATAATGTAATAAGGTAATTATTCCTAATTATTGGTAATTATTCCTAATTATTGGTAATTATTCCAAATTATTGGTAGTTATTCCAAACTATTGGTAGTTATTCCAAATTATTGGTAATTATTCCAAATTATTGGTAATTATTCCAAATTATTGATAATTATTCATAATTTTTGGTAATTATACCTAATTATTACTAATTATTAGTAATTATTAGTAATTATTGCTAATTATTATTAATTATTGATAATTATTAATAATTATTGCTAATTATTATTAATTATTGGTAATTATTACTAATTATTACTAATTATTACTAATTATTACTAATTATTTCTAATTATTAGTAATTATTGCTAATTATTACTAATTATTGCTAATTATTACTAATTATTGCTAATTATTACTAATTATTGGTAATTATTCCAAATTATTGGTAATTATTCCAAATTATTGGTAATTATTCCAAATTATTGATAATTATTCATAACTTTTGGTAATTATTACTAATTATTGCTAATTATTACTAATTATTGGTAATTATTGCTAATTATTGCTAATTATTACTAATTATTACTAATTATTACTAATTATTAGTAATTATTGCTAATTATTACTAATTATTACCAATTATTACTAATTATTACCAATTATTACTAATTATTACCAATTATTACTAATTATTACCAATTATTGGCAATTATTGGTAATTATTGGTAAGTATTGTTAATTATTACTAAATATTGGTAATTATTGGTAATTATTACTAATTATTGTTAATTATTGTTAATTATTACTAATTATTATTAATTATTACTAATTATTACTAATTATTGTTAATTATTACTAATTATTACTAATTATTGGTAATTATTACTAATTAGTGGTAATTATTCCTAATTATTACTAATTATTGGTAATTAATACTAATTATTGGTAATTAATACTAATTATAGGTAATTATTACTAATTATTTGTAATTAATACTAATTATTGCTAATTATTGCTAATTATTGCTAATTATTACTAATTATTGCTAATTAATACTAATTATTCCTAATTATTCCTAATTATTACTAATTATTCCTAATTATTACTAATTATTGGTAATTATTACTAATTATTACTAATTACTAGAAATTATTACTAATTACTGGTAATTATTACTAATTATTTCTAATTATTACTAATTATTCCTAATTATTACTAATTATTGCTAATTATTACTAATTATTACTAATTATTAGTAATTAATGCTAATTATTACTAATTATTACCAATTATTACTAATTATTACCAATTATTACTAATTATTACCAATTATTACTAATTATTACCAATTATTGGCAATTATTGGTAATTATTGGTAAGTATTGTTAATTATTACTAAATATTGGTAATTATTGGTAATTATTACTAATTATTGTTAATTATTGTTAATTATTACTAATTATTATTAATTATTACTAATTATTACTAATTATTGGTAATTATTACTAATTATTACTAATTATTGGTAATTATTACTAATTATTGGTAATTATTCCTAATTATTACTAATTATTGGTAATTAATACTAATTATTGGTAATTAATACTAATTATAGGTAATTATTACTAATTATTTGTAATTAATACTAATTATTGCTAATTATTGCTAATTATTGTTAATTATTACTAATTATTGCTAATTAATACTAATTATTACTAATTATTGGTAATTATTGGTAATTATTCCTAATTATTACTAATTATTGGTAATTATTACTAATTATTACTAATTACTGGGAATTATTACTAATTACTGGTAATTATTACTAATTATTCCTAATTATTACTAATTATTCCTAATTATTACTAATTATTGCTAATTATTACTAATTATTGCTAATTATTGCTAATTATTGCTAATTATTGCTAATTATTGCTAATTATTGTTAATTATTGCTAATTATTGCTAATTATTACGAATTATTTCTAATTATTGCTACTTATTGCTAATTATTGCTAATTATTGCTAATTATTGCTAATTATTGCTAATTATTGCTAATTATTCCTAAATATTGCTAATTATTACGAATTATTACTAATTATTACTAATTATTGCTAATTATTGCCAATTATTGGCAATTATTGGCAATTATTGGCAATTATTGGCAATTATTGGTAATTATTGGTAAGTATTGTTAATTATTACTAAATATTGGTAATTATTCCTAATTATTACTAATTATTGCTAATTATTACTAATTATTGCAAATTATTGCTAATTATTGCTAATTATTGCTAATTATTGCTAATTATTGCTAATTATTGCTAATTATTGCTAATTATTGCTAATTATTGCTAATTATTACTAATTATTACGAATTATTACTAATTATTGCTAATTATTGCCAATTATTGGCAATTATTGGGAATTATTGGCAATTATTGGCAATTATTGGTAATTATTGGTAAGTATTGTTAATTATTACTAAATATTGGTAATTATTGGTAATTATTGTTAATTATTACTAATTATTGTTAATTATTACTAATTATTAGTAATTATTGGTAATTATTACTAATTATTACTAATTATTACTAATCATTGGTAATTATTACTAATTATTGGTAATTATTCCTAATTATTACTAATTATTGGTAATTAATACTAATTATTGGTAATTATTACTAATTATAGGTAATTATTACTAATTATTGGTAATTAATACTAATTATTGGTAATTATTACTAATTATCTGTAATTTTTCCTAATTATTGGTAATTTTTCCTAATTTTTCCTAATTTTTCCTAATTTTAGGTATTTATTACTAATTATTACTAATTATTGCTAATTATTGGTAATTATTGCTAATTATTAATAATTATTGGTAATTATTGGTAATTATTTCTAATTATTTCTAATTATTCCTAGTTATTCCTAATTATTCCTAGTTATTAATAATTATTACTAATTATTACTAATTATTCTTAATTATTACTAATTATTACTAATTATTACTAATTATTAATAATTATTACTAATTATTACTAATTATTACTAATTATTCCTAATTATTACTAATTATTCCTAATTATTATTAATTAATGGTAATTATTGGTAATTATTGGTAATTATTGGTAATTATTACTAATTATTACTAATTATTGGTAATTATTGGTAATTATTACTAATTATTACTAATTATTGTTAATTATTGGTAATTATTCCAAATTATTGGTAAGTATTACTAATTATTGGTAATTATTACTACTTATTGGTAATTATTACTAATTATTACTAATTATTGATAAATATTACTAATTATTACTAATTATTGTTAATTATTACTAATTATTACTAATTATTCTTAATTATTGATAATTATTGATAATTGTTCCTAATTATTAGTAATTAAATGAATAATTATGAATAATTAGGAATAATTACCAATAATTACAAATAATAACATTATTAATATATTTTATTATTAATATTAAAATAATATAATTTTCTAATTTATATACAATTCTCCTTTCATCTGTGCGTTTTCTATCTCCACATACAAATAATACATGTGAAGACAGCAAACACACAGATGAAAAGAGAATTGTATATATATAAAAAAATTATATTATTTTAATATTAATAATAAAATAGACTAATAATGTAATAATGTTATTATTCCTAATTATTGGTATTTATTACTAATTATTAATATTTATTCTTAATTATTAAAAATTATTACTAATTATTAAAAATTATTACTAATTATTCCTAATTATCATTAACTATGAACAATACTAATAATTCAAATTTATTAAGTAATAAAACAATATAAACATAATTAAATTACAACTAATTAAGAATAATTGAAACTAATAAAAAATTAAAAATAAATATTAAATTAAAATGAACATAAATACCTTGAAAATTGATCTGTTCTGATCGTTCTTCAAAACTTTAATATCAGCTCCGGAGAAAAAAAATAAACTGGAGAAAAATTAAACTCTAGAAATATAATTTTGAGAGAAGGAGAAGATAGAGAATGAGAATGAAATGAAAAAAACGGATGGGGGTATTTATAGGTTAGATTATTTGCGACGAGCCCATTTGCGACGGGTATCCCGTCGCAAATAGTATTATTTGCGACGGTACCCGTCGCAAATACCTTAGCCAACATTTATTACGGTCAACGGGTAAATAGTTATTTGCGACGGGTCCCGTCGCAAATAACCCCTGCCGAGATAGTATTTGCGACGGGGGAATATTCCCTTCGCAAATACCTTTTACCGCCGCCAGTTATTTGCGACGGGAATATTCCCCCGTCGCAAATAGTTTTCCCGCGATTTGGCGCGGAAACCGCGCTAGTCCTTTTGCGACGGGAAAAGCTATCCCGTCGCAAAAGGCTACTTATTTGCGACGGGCAAATAACCCCGTCGCAAATAAGTTTTTAACCGGACTATTTGCGACGGGATTTATTCCCGTCGCAAATAACCCGTCGCAAATGCCTATTTTTCCCGTAGTGTGGGAGCGCTTGGTTGTAGCGGTAGACCCATGGTGGGAAGCGCTTGGTTGTAGCGGCAGGCCCACAGTACTCAACAGGAGGAGTACCTCAGCAGTCTTAGGTTAGTGAGCAGTACCTCAGAGTCGTGACAGGACCACTGTACACTCCATAGACGGAGCTCTTCAGTAGTTACAGTTTCGATAATGAAATCCTGGTTTGAGATGAGACTTTTGACCTTTGTGTTTACCTCATGATTGAGATGGGTCACTTGATAACATAGGTATATGTATGGGCATATACCTGGGTAGTGGTTATCCGTTGATTTCATGATCCTTGTGTTTCCTCATGTTTGAGATGGGTTACTTTATAACTTATGCATATGTATGGGCATATACCTAAGTAGAGGTTATCTGTTGAGATCTTCTTTGTGGTTATCCTTGTTGGTTTAGTGAGACCTTGAGGGTCTCGGGGTCCCTACTGAGTATCATTATACTCACCCCTGCACGGGCTATGCCCGCACATCGTTGTGTTGGTTGCAGACGACAGGCAGTGCTGACGGAGGCCGAGTGTTCGAGGACTGGACGGTACCCAGAGTTGTACTACACGACGAGTCAGTACCCGGAGGTGGACTACATGAGGAGTCAGTACCCGAAGGTGGACTACACGACGAGACGACACACGGAGGAGGTTGACAGACGAGAGCGTGGAGGAGGCTATCTGTACCTACCCTTCAGGTAGGATCCGTGGTGGACGACCAGGAGCTGCGCCATCTGTACCTACCTTTCAGGTAGGATCCGAGGAGGACGACCCCGGAGCCACTTCCGTCCTTCCAGCTGTTATATTTTCTGTTGTACTTGTTCAGTTGTAGTTGTACTTTCTTTTGGGTTTGTATTCTGGCCCATTTACTTTTTAGCACTTCTCTTGTACTTAGTGTTTACTTTTTCTGCTTGCTTACTCTGTGGTTCTTGTTTTCTTTTATAAAGGCAATGCCTTCCCAATAATCGGGATTTATGCCTTTGGTGCTAGTCACCAGCCCCTGGCCTATGGAAGGCGGGCTTGGGGTAGTCACGGCACGGGCCCCGAGGACGGGTCGTGACAAATTGGTATTAGAGGAGTCGGTTCTACCGCAGAACTTATAACTCTGATATTTTCTTCCTGGGAAGCAACAATGTTAAGAGTACCGAGTGTGGTTTTCTGTTCAGGGAGTCCAGTGTTGGTGCGGGCGGCCGACGTATCCATACACCAGGACCCTGAAAACTGATTTCCGACTTTGTGCACAAAACACTGATTGCGTGTGTGTTTCCAGAAGTTTTTAAATGTCAGCTCAATCCAGGTCAGCTCACCAGGTATAACGTTTGACTATGTCACGATGTTTCTTTCAGGATGCCTTTTCACGGATGACCAGCTAGAGCCTGGAGGGATGTGCGTGCTGACAGCCTGTCGAGCGACGAGGCTTCGGTACAGGGCCCTCTTGCAGTTGAGGCACCAGCGGAGGCACCAGCGGTACTACCATACGATGGGCCACCGATGCCACCAGCCCTAGCAGTAGGTGATGCACGCTACTTGAGTGCACTACACCAGTTCCATCACCAGAGACCACCCAGGTTCTGGGGAGATATGGACCCACAGGCGGTTGAGGATTGGCTGGAGGCTGTGGTGAGAGTCTTCAGGCTAGTGGGGACGCCGACAGACTTCATGGTGATCTTTGCTGCCTGCCTCCTTCAGGCAGCAGCAGGCAGGTGGTGGAGCCACTTGTTCCAGTTTTGTGACGGGATGACCTTCACATGGGAAGACTTCGAGACCTTCTTCAGGGTGGAGTTTGTGCCAGTAGCTCTACACCCCGAGCGTGTACATGAGCTTCTTCCTTTGCCGTAGGGTTTTCGATCAGTTGCCGAGTCATCTGTGGGCAGTAGACAGATGATTCAGAGGTCCAGGAGGACCAGACCAGCAGTTGGACGATCTCAGGTTTTAGGACCGGTGGTGTGGGGCACCCGGGGTGGGAATAGAGCTAGGCATTCCAGAAGCAGGTTGTGTTACTCATGTGGTGGAAAGGGTCACCTGGCATGTGACTGTCCGAGTCCTCGTACGGTTGATCAGCGGGTGTTGGAGGAGCCACCGAGACAGAAGCAGCGGCTGGTGCTTGAGTAACAGCCGAGCAGTGGACAAGGCAATAGAGCTCCGAGAGCAGGTGGACAGGAGAGGAACTAGTGGATACGTCCTTTGTACTTCTAGTTCCATGTTGCTTTTGTATTCGTGTCTTTGTACTATGAGCTGCAATAATAAAAAGACACTTATCTTGTGATGTTTGATTTCCTGTCCTTTTTGTTTGGTTGATACTGAGTGGTCCTGGTTAAGACTGTTGACTTGACCCTCACTTTCGAGATTTCTACTGGAGGAGTCCCAGTGACCTCACACTGATGCCGACAGTGTGACTCGACCCATCGAGGCGAGAGTGACAATTGGATCTCTTGGTAGTTACGTCGAGGCCTTACGACGTCATCCATGGCATGAATGCATCAATCATGTTGGGATTGACTGTATTAGGCAACGAATGTGGTTCATCCAGGGGATGAGACCGGATTTTTCTTATCGGAAAAGAAGAAATCATAGCAGCTCTTGTGAGACTAAAGAAGGTCCAGGTCATCCAAGAGCGGATGAAGACTGCACAGTGCAGTAAGAAACAGAAAACCGGCGCCAGTCTTAGAGACTCGGGCGTGTTTAATGTTTCAAGAAGTGGAAGTTTTAAGGATAGATGAGTCTGTGAATTAGCAGACGTGGAGGCAGAGTTAGGAGAGAAGTATGAGGTGGTGTACATCTTAACATGCTACAACCACCTACCTTAGTTATCCCCGCCAGGCTCAGGGAGCTGGAGGGCGGTGGAAGAGTGCGGCTGCTTGCGGTCAAGGAGTGTGACCCAATGGCTCTAGAAATGATTCAAGGGACAGTCTGTGTTCACTACTAGCTGCTGTAGTAATGGACGTCGATATGAATCATTTTTTTCATTCACAAATCTTGTGTCAGACCTAGAGTTTCCAGTAAGCCGTGGACTTGACCCTCACGTCTGGAGATACCTTGGGAGGAGACTCAATGATCACACTTACGCCGACGGTGTGGTCAGAACCTCGAGGTGAGAGTTTCGGTTTGAATCTCTTGGTGGCAGCGTCGAGGCCTTACGACGTTAGTTTAAGTATGGAATGGGAAATAACTGTTCATACTCAAATTGACGGTTTTAGGCAAACGTCGGGATGGGTTTTCCTTGGTCGGCGAAAAGGAAACCCCAGGCAGCACGGGATAAACTCTTTCATAGGAGGGTGCGACTGATCACTCTTGAGTCAGTCAACCATACCCTCGTGGCAGCGGTCTTTTGAGTTTCAGTTCTAATAGAAAATGGAGACCTCTGGAGTTCGAGGATGACTATCACGTCCTTATACGGGTCTCACCTCGACGAGGTTTACAGAGATGTGGCCAAGGCGGAAAGTTATCTCCAAGGTTCAACGGACCTTTCTAGGTCCTCAGCTGAGTAGGTGGGGTGGTTTACCACTTGAACCATCCACCTCAGTTGCACCAGGTGCACGACGACTTCCACGTATCTCAACTGAAGAGATACGTGCTCGACCCTTCACATATCATCGACCATGATGAGCTGGACGATAGCGATGAGGTGTTTTTCATGGAGGTTCCAGTGGGGATCAAGGATCGAGAGGAGCGGATCCTACGAGGATGATCGATTCCTCGGGTGCTTTTTCTCTGGCAGTACGGAAACCTCCGGGTGAGCACATGGGAGCGGAAGGCTCAGATGCGTGCTCTGTACCGCTTTTGTGACCCTAGTTTGTGTTGATGCTTTACGGGGACGTAAATCCCTGAGGTGGGAGTAATGTAAAGACCCGGAAATTTCAAGGAAATTTTCTATTTAATTTTCTTTGGAATTTTACAAGACCGCAGTTTCTAACGGCGCCTGATTCCAAGGCCCGGTGTGCCCGGAATCAATTTCCAAAGTTTGGATCAGGTACTTTCAGTAAACGAATGAGCGGGTTTTTATATCTTTTTAACCGGTGCTCGGAATTGAAATCTGAGGGCACATATGAACTCGCAACACCGGTATTTTCTTAGAGAGACTTTTTCCGCAGTTGCGTTTAATCGGGAGCGGAAGTTAGTTTTTGGGTTTTCTTAAAAAAAAAGAGTAATAATAAAATAACGTGTCATGCACTTTATTTTATTTCATCCGCCATTGGGAGTATGGTGGTTGAAACCTCCTCATGGAGGTTGGAGGTGGGGCCACCACACCTTAACCTCCCTTGAGAGGTTATGGTGGTGGGGCCCACCCGAACTAAACCTCCCATGGGTGGTTTATTATGGTAGGGACCACACGGGGCTTAACCCCCCTATTAATGGGAGGAGAGGAAACCTCTCAACTCTCCCTCATTAATGAGGGAGAGCCTCTTAATTCCTCAACTCCCTATTAAATGGGGAGAAACTCCTTGGCACCCTCCCCTCTTAAGTGGTGCCAACAGACCTCATAAATTGCGTCAAAGCAATTTAATTCACCCGACCCCCTTTTTTTAAAAAAAAAGTTATTTAACCACAATGGTTACATACCTCTCCCCCTCTCCTATATATAGGGATCTTGGGAGAGGGTTTGGGGACGGCTTCACCAAGCAACAAAGCACTGGTAAAATACCGCGACGCCCAACACTTGGGAAGAAGCTTATCTTCGCGAACGAAGAACGCTCCACCGACGAAGAATGCCAATCCTCTTTGACTTCTTCCCCGGACACCTACCGACGTGGAACGTCTTCCACCAACCAACGCAACTCGGTTTGGAAGAGCTTGGTGGACACAAAGAATGATGAACCTCTTCGTCTTCTTTCCACAACTTTTTCATCGATCGACGAACTTCGATTCCGAGGTACGGATTTAAGTTGGGAATATTTCTTTTTTTTATAATGTTTCTTTCTAAACGAAGAACGCGGATCTACTCCTTATTAAGTTGATCCGTGTAGGTATTTAATTGCGGTTTGGAAGTTTACCTTTGTTTATGGAAAGAACGTAGGGGTGTTATTTGAATGTTTTATACTCCGTGAATGTTTCCATTCAAAGTGAAGAACCCGGATAATAAGAACAATTTTAATTCATTAAAATTGTTTTTGGTTATGTATTCATGTGTTGAATAATTATCCCATTGTTATTATATAACGCGGAGGGTGCGGGCCAAACGAACACGGCCCAACAACCCTCCGCAGATTGTTTATTGATGTGTGGATCGACGGGCGACAACAAACGAGGCTGCAAGGTGATTTTGAGGCCTCCGCAGTGAAGGTCGGGTCCCAGGAGGACCATAGGCGAAGATGACAGTAGAAACGGACCACCGGAGCGCGTCCGGTGGTCCGCGGAAGGTGGTGGCGGCAGCGGCGCGCCGCCAGAAGGGAGGCGGCCGGCGGTTCGTCGCCGACCTCAATTAGCGGCGCGTGGGGGACACCGCGCTCCGCTTTTCGGCTCGGCCACGCTGGCCGAGCCGCGGCCGGCCAGTCGGGCCGAGCCGCGGCCGGCCAGTCGGGCCGGACCGAGCCGGACCGGGTCGGGCCAGGCCCAGCCGGGTCGACCCGATTCGGGTCGACCCGGTTCGGCCGACCCAGGGAGGGGGGTCGGGCTGGGTCGGCCCGGGCCCAGACCCCCCGTTTTCGGACCACTTTCGGTCAAATTCCCGAAACTTGAGCTACGTGCCTCCAAACGATGCGCTGTCAGTAGAAACGCGATCCTTGGATTGAGACGGTCGTTTCGGTATATCGCACTAAAGGTTTCCAATTATTTGGGTTCGGCCGGGTTGGTTCGGATACAAAACCAACCGGGCCCTCGGAGCGGAAATGCTTATATCTTGAGCTCCGGAGGTCCGATTGACGTGCCGTTGACTTTGGTGGATTCCTCTAAGTGAGATGGATCTTTTGGCTTACTCCGCTCGAGGTTTGGATGCCGTCGGAGTGCGGTCGGGTTGGTTCGCTCACGAAACCAACCGGGCCCCTGGAACGAGAAAGCCAATAACTCACAGACCGGGCGTCCGATTGACGCGCCGTCTGTATCGTTGTTTTCCTCTTGTTGAGACGGAACTTTTGGCATACTTCGCCCGAGTTTTGGATGCAGTTGAGTTTCGGCCGAGTTGGTTCGCACACGAAACCAACCGGGCCCTTTGGACGAAAAGTCTGGTAACTCACAGACCGGGCGTCCGATTGACGCGCCGTCTGTTGCATTGAGACCCCTATGACGAGGCGGTACTTTGAGATACTTCTTCGTGGTACTTAGAGATACTTGGAGTATCGACCAGTAGCTCGTGGAGCGGACCCTCCCAGAGATGTGCATACGGATTACAGAGACCGTGTAGCCGGCCGAGACCTGGCGACTGCTTGACCGATCGACTCGGTGTGTTACGGATAGCCCAGTGGGGAGCGCTTGGTTGTAGCAGCAGACCCATGACAGAGGTGCGCTTGGTTGTAGCGGCACATGGGAGCGTTTGGTTGTAGCAGCAGACCAATGACAGAGGTGCGCTTGGTTGTAGCAGCACAGGGGAGCGCTTGGTTGTAACGGCAGACCCACGACAGAGGTGCAATTGGTTGTAGCGGCACATGGGAGCGCTTGGTTGTAGCGGCAGACCCACGACAGAGGTGCACTTGGTTGTAGCGGCACATGGGTGCGCTTGGGTGTATCAACACATGGGAGCGCTTGGTTGTAGCGGCATACCCATGGTGGGAAGCGCTTGGTTGTAGAGGCAGGCCCACAGTACTCGACAGGAGGAGTACCTCAGCAGTCTTAGGTTAGTGAGCAGTACCTCAGAGTTGTGACAGGACCACTGTACACTCCAGAGACGGAGCTCTTCAGCAGTTATAGTTTCGATAACGAAATCCTGGTTTGAGCTGAGACTTTTGACCTTTGTGTTTACCTCATGATTGAGATGGGTCACTTGATAACTTAGGTATATGTATGAGAATATACCTGGGTAGTGGTTATCCATTGATTTCATGATCCTTGTGTTTCCTCATGTTTGAGATGGGTTACTTGATAACTTAGGCATATGTATGGGCATATACCTAAGTAGAGGTTATCTGTTGAGATCTTCTTCATGGTTATCCTTGTTGGTTTAGTGAGACCTTGAGGGTCTCGGGGTCCCTACTTAGTATCGTTATACTCACCCCTGCACGGGATATGCCCGCACATCGTTGTGTTGGTTGCAGACGACAGGCAGTGCTGACGGAGGCCGAGTGTTCGAGGACTGGACGGTACCCGGAGGTGGACTACACGACGAGTCAGTACCCGGAGGTGGACTACACGACGAGTCAGTACCCGGAGGTGGACTACACGACGAGACCACACACGGAGGAGGTTGACAGACGAGAGCGTAGAGGAGGCTATCTGAACCTACCCTTCAGGTAGGATCCGTGGTGGATGACCAGGAGCTGTGCCATCTGTACCTACCCTTCAGGTAGGATCCGAGGAGGACGACCCAGGAGCCGCTTCCGTCCTTCCAGCTGTTATCTTTTCTGTTGTACTTGTTCAGTTGTAGTTGTACTTTCTTTTGGGTTTGTATTCTGGCCCATTTACTTTTCAGCACTTCTCTTGTACTTAGTGTTTACTTTTTCCGCTTGCTTACTCTGTGGTGCTTGTTTTCTTTTATAAAGGCAATGCCTTCCCAGTTATCGAGATTTATGCCTTTGGTGCTAGTCGCCAGCCCCTGGCCTATGGAAGGAGGTCTTGGGGTAGTCACGACATGGGCCCCGAGGACGGGTCGTGACATTAAATCATGTAAGAAGAAAGTTGGGACTTGAGGTAAGGGTTTATGTTACAATATCACTTCTTATTAGGATTGTTTGTGTTTCAGTTTCTACTATGGGAAATTTTATGTTCTTTCTCTTATAAACCTTATATATTTTCTTCTACTCTATTTATTTTTGGGGCTTTCAATTATTCCTTCCATCTCTTTTGATGAATCTATTTTTTCCTTACAAGGCTTTGAAATATCTTAAGGAATATTTTTGGAGCCTCATGCTAAGTCAACACGAGATCTCGGGGCCCGTGAAGGCCCGATGTGGATATACTATAAATATTAAATATATTACAACACAGACACACGATTTTTCTAAAATAGATAAATAAACCCTGAATTAGGACTCATATGAGAAATATGGGACCTTAGATGGATCTGAAATGTGAGTTTTACCCTAGGTATGACATAAATTTTGTTAGTATCTAGCATTTTGATAAATTGTAGTTATGGGAAAATAAAAATAAAATAAATTAAAAAATAAATTTATTTATTATTTTTTCATAGTGACCTAATTCTATAATTATAAAATATTTTTTTTGAAAAATACATAGGGTTAGCCACATAATCCTTGAGATTAATAAAGGATTTTATGGATGAGCATTCTTGGAGTATTGATGAAATATCGTGGATTGGTAATCGGTGTGGAAAATGGGGCTTGCAGATCTCTCCAATGACTGGGAGGTGCAATCATTCCTCACCAGCAATCAATCCAAACTTGAGGTAGGGAATTTGTTTTTCCTTGGCTTATTTTCTTGTTTGATTATAAAATGATGAATGTGAATCAAATACACTAATTTATGATTCATGGAAATTCATTCTTGCAGGTTCGAGGTTATCTTTATGGTATTTTGGGGAATTGATATTATATGATTTTGGTTATTTATTCATCATTATAATGATATTGAATTGAGGGAGACCAAAATAATGGACAAGGGTTATTCCTATTGTGTGTTTTATGGTTTTCTCCCCATGTTCAACACATGTTCATCATAGACATTTCCTTTGGTCGACAGTTTGATGAATACTTGGTAGGCGATCATTACATAATCACTATTTCATGTAACAAATCAATACCATGAGTTCTAGTTTGGTATTGATGGCATGGTACAATTTTATGATGATTACATTGAATATTTAATCAGATTTGGAGATCCATAGTTCATGGTTTGATGTGCGACGATGGTGTGGTGCGACCAAAGTGTTTCTCAATTAGATTTTATGGCTGGAATGTGACAACCGGGTCCCGGTGACAGCACAGCCACCCCGCCTTAACATGACCGTCGGGTCCTGGCCCACCAGGTACCCCCAGTTGCCCCCGCAGACACGTGGGGCCCACCCCAGGGTCCACCCACCTGCCTGAATGGGTCATCTGACTAATGACAGTCCCCACAGGCCAACACATGTCCTTTCCAGTGTGCTTTGTCCTCACTCGCACACACCCTGGGGAACTTCCCAGGAGGTCACCCATCCTGATCACTACTCCAGGCCAAGCACGCTTAACTGTGGAGTTCTAATCAGACAGGCTCCCGAAAAGGAAGGTGCACCTTGTTGACATGAGTCATATCATTTAGCCATTTAACCCTTTATCATTTTAAGATGTTACAATCACCCCCCCTTTAGAGCACAACGCCCTCGTTGTGGACCCTACATCTCAACCCAGGCAGTGCACCGCACTTAAGGCTGGGTTCCTCCTCTGATACCAACTGTGACAACCGGGTCCCGGTGGCAGCACAGACACCCCGCCTTAACATGACCGTCGGGTCCTGGCCCACCAGGTACCCCCAGTTGCCTCGTAGTGGCGTGGGGCCCACCCCAGGGTCCACCCACATGCCTGAATGGGTCATCTGACTAATGACAGTCCCCACAGGCCAACACATGTCCTTTCCAGTGTGCTTTGTCCTCACTCGCACACACCCTGGGGAACTTCCCAGGAGGTCACCCATCCTGATCACTACTCCAGGCCAAGCACGCTTAACTGTGGAGTTCTAATCAGACAGGCTACCGAAAAGGAAGGTGCACCTTGTTGACATGAGTCATATCATTTAGCCATTTAACCCTTTATCATTTGAAGATGTTACAATCACCCCCCCTTTAGAGCACAACGCCCTCGTTGTGGGCCCTACATCTCAACCCAGGCAGTGCACCGCACTTAAGGCTGGGTTCCTCCTCTGATACCAAATGTGACAACCGGGTCCCGGTGACAGCACAGCCACCCCGCCTTAACATGACCGTCGGGTCCTGGCCCACCAGGTACCCCCAGTTGCCCCCGCAGACACGTGGGGCCCACCCCAGGGTCCACCCACATGCCTGAATGGGTCATCTGACTAATGACAGTCCCCACAGGCCAACACATGTCCTTTCCAGTGTGCTTTGTCCTCACTCGCACACACCCTGGGGAACTTCCCAGGAGGTCACCCATCCTGATCACTACTCCAGGCCAAGCACGCTTAACTGTGGAGTTCTAATCAGACAGGCTCCCGAAAAGGAAGGTGCACCTTGTTGACATGAGTCATATCATTTAGCCATTTAACCCTTTATCATTTGAAGATGTTACATGGAATCCGACAATTAGTGAAATATGGGATCAAATGGTCTGAGACCTAGGAATAATGGTGTGTCTCATAGAATATTCAGTGGTGGTGGCATAACTGGTGTAGTACACAAAGAAAAATTTTGATTTTATAGAAATATCCAAACTATACAGTGTGCACTCTATAAGAACACACATTTTGTAGACCCTATTGTGATGATTATGCATGAAATAAAATATCACATGCTGTGTGGTCCCGACCATACCCCATGTGAGCCAATTTTGGTGACTCGGTGTATACCTGAGGTGTAAATAGGAATGAAAATGAATAGGTACATTAGCATCACCAGAGTACACAAGCACAACCTGATACTAAGAGATGGCCAGGAACACGAGCATGACCAAAATACATGGGAATAACCCAAAGTACATGATCACAAACCAATGTACATGAAATCATATAGGGGGAACACGAAGAGTGATGGAAAACCTCTATATGTTGTGTTTCCTAAAAGGATACACCATGTATATGGAGAAAGTCATTCTATGTGAGAAAACAAGACACAGACAGGCCTAGGGAAGACCCATGGAAGATAATACACACAGTGTACTCCCAATATAGGACCTGTACTTCCTACAAGGATGGTTGAGGCCCTATATCTCTTTAGTTTATGCATGTATTAGTTAAATAATTTCCCTTGGTCCATGCCTATGAGGGAACAATGTGAAATTACATACTCAACATAGGATTGCGATCCCCTCTACATGTTTTTTCAAGGACATAGTTTGTGGTATCCCTCCCTTTGATCGGGGTGGAATCATCCATCATTTCTTTGTCTTCTATAAGTGGTGTTTAGGGAATTTATATGAAAAAATTATGAAAGCATACAATCCCCAATATAACTAGATATTCCATCTTGGGCTTGCAGTATACCCCATGATCCCTAGTTGTGATCGCCTATCTATGTATCAATCTATTCAGAGTTTCAATGAGAACTTCTTTGGAGAGGCCCGTCGAGAATGAACTATTAGATGAGCTATATCAATGATATCTTGGATCATTGAGTGATATCTCCTGGATGAGCGTTACCTTGAATCATTTAGTATAATACTATGGTTGGAAATATGGTTATGACCATAGTGATACTAGGAGTCTATCATGATTATATCTTGTTTTTTTTTCTTTTTTTTATTTCTTATATTCTAATTGAGATATATTTATGTTGATGAGATAACTACCCTATTGATGATTAATGTTTAGTCATTTTATGGTTTCTTATAGTGTATTATTAAACTCACCCCTGTAGGAATTCTTCCCATACATTTCATGTCTTATATAGATGATAGGTCTTTTGATAGTTTCCTAGGAGGACCTAGAGCAGGCATAGTTTCTTGATCTTAATAGAACATGGTTACTAGATGTTTAATTTGAAAATAGTACCCTCTTTAGAAGGTTATAAAATTTTATAATTTTGGTGGGATTTTATTTTACACATTATGATTTATATTACTTATACAATATTTTGATGTTGGGTAGATGTTATGAATTCATTATGGCATCAGTTATATTTTCCTTTCAGTACTATATGGGTTTTAGGAGATGTGTAAATGTGTGAAAGCATATTAGGATGACACCTACCATATGTGTGATATAACTACTCAGTACTAGTCACAATCCATTGAATTATTAGAGGTTGTCTTGGGGTGTCACACTTGGTTTATCACTGACCAGGTGGGAACCATTGGTTTAGGTCCTAACAAAGTGGTATTAGAGAAGTTCATCTTATGGCCAGAGTTTGGAGTTTTTTATACCTGTGAGGCTTGGTTTGGGAACTTGGAAAATAGTGTTAAAGCATTTCAAGTTCATCTATTAAGATAGGGACTCCATTGTTGATGTGGCAGCTGATGTATCCCTTCAATAGGACTCCAATAGCATTCTTTTTAAATCTATACATGGAGAAATTGGTTGCAGGGAAAACCATTGGAACATGAATCATATAAGAATGATTAGTGGTTTCCATATCCCTCTTGAGTTATCTCCCCATATATACTCTTTGACCATGGTAAATATTTTCTATTTTAGGTTGCCTCCATGACTATTGCTATCTAGGATTCCCCAGTGGGATCATGAGGATGATCCAACTTGTAACGAGTCATTTAAACATGTTCCTGTATAGGAGGTGGTACCTTTGGGTTGTTTTCTAGTTTTTCCATCACCCGTTGAGTAGCATGTTGTGCCTGTAATGTAAAAAATTCATGTACATAGGTTGAGAATACTCCATGAGTTTTAGATAAAGATACTCATTAGGTTTCATGATGAGATAAACCCCTAGGTAGTTGAGGGCTAGCTAGAGGCAGTTACCATTATTTTCACCTTATGAGGACACCTTCAGATCAAATGGTTATCTTAGTGGAAAGTCTTATTTAGGGAAATTCTATGAGATGATCGATTATGGTGACTTAGATGCATTATAGGCTGCTCTAACTTGGATAAAGTTTGAGAATATATTTAAGGAGGAGCTGTATCCAACCACATTTATAGTGGTGCTCATCAAGGAACTTATATATCTTTAGTAGGGAAGCAGGGCCATGTAAGAGTATTCATCAAGGTTCACCAAACCCTCATGATAATCTATAAATATAGTTCAAGATTTTTTATGTTGATAATGGAACTTTGAGAAGGTCATATGCTGAGATACCAGTTCTAGAGTGATATCTCATTTCATTCTTCTATATTTTGGAGTGATTGAGTGAGCCGTAGTGGTAGAGAGATTTTTGGTAGAGAAGGTGCCGAAAGTTGGTGCTAGTAGTGTGTATATTGGAGTTGAGACCTTGACATAAGATATCCGATGATAGAAATAGGGATTTTGGAATGCAAGATAATTCAGGAGGAAGTCTCTGGATAGAGGTTCTATAGTTTAGGCTCTTAGGATGGTTCTAGTTATCCAAACATGAAGTGGTATTTATCCTATGATGGTAAGGGACATCTAATGTGGGATTATCTAACACATCATATTTATTCAAGATAGATGGTTAATGGAAAAACCATGATGAGAAAACAACAAGATAATGGTTGTATGTAGGGTAGCATATTTGGTATTGGAGTAAGGAGAGTATTAGGAGGTGGAATATGGTTTGACCTCTTTCCACCACTCCCAGTGGTTCATGTAGCTCAGGGAGTTGTTTGCTTGGGAAAGGACATATGTAGGAAGTGGAGGCCTATGATCCAGAGGCTCCCATGATGATTATGGGTATGAAAAATTTCTTATATAATTTAACTATAGTACTGATAGACATAGGTGCGAGCCACTCATTTTTTAAACTTCTACAGTATGATACATAGAGAATGTAGTTGAGACCTTACATCGACCATTGTGATTAGAGACTCCAACTAGAGGGGATTCAGTAGTAACACAGTTCTTCTTATAGTGTGATATGAGTCTTTGATGTGAGATATTAATTTTGGAGCTATTTTTAGTAGTGATGAGGCCTTATGACATCATCTTGGGTATGAGATGACTACCAATAATTCATGTCCAGTTTGACTATTATAGGTAGATGATGTTATGAATCCATGATGATGGGATGATGTTTTCATTTTTGGGTGAGAAGTAAACCTAGGTATAGTAGGATGTGATCATACATAGGGTGATACATCTGATTACACACTAGTTGGATATTATTAATCATAGAGTGGTGGATGCTATGGGTTTTTATCTTCCTACAGCGGCGGTAGAGTATGATGACATATTTCATGAAGAAATTTTAAACTGACCTCCCCACAAAGAGATATAATTATATATATAATTACACATAGATACTTCCTTGATATCTATTCCAATATATCAAATGGATCCTATTGAGATTCATGAGATGAAGGTGTAGTTGGAGGAATTGCAGATGAAGGGCTTTGTCCGACCTATTTTCCACCTTAGGCAGCCCAGGTTTTGTTTGATAAGAAGGCATATGAGAGCTTTTGGTTGTGTTTGTATTTCTATTACATGAAACATGTGACCATAAAGTATCCACTAATGAGTACCAAAAACCTATTTGATCAGATGATAGGGGTGATATGGTCCTAAAAAATTGACCTTTGACCAGGTTATCAAAATATCCAAGTAGGAGATGAGGTTATACCAAAGATGACATTATAATGTCTCCAAATTCATTAAGAGTACTCGATGATTCCATTAAGCATGAAGAATTACCTTAAAATGTATAGGGGACTCATGAACTATATCTTTCAGCCTTTCTTATATTGGTTCATCATGGTATTAATCAAAGGAATTCTAGTATACTCAGTATCTGAGGAGGAGAATGAGAGACACTTAAGGATTGTCTTGGATACACTTAAAGATAACTAACTTTATGGGAATCTCTCAAACTGTTAGTTTTGGATTTAATAGATACAACTTCTATGACTTATCATCTTAGAGGTGAGAGAGTAGTAGATCCAACCGAGATTGAGGTAGTAATACCTTGGGAGCCACCAAAGAGTGTGATTGAGGTATAAATATTCGTTGGGTTGGTAGGCGACTATATGTGATACATTCTCAATTTTACTAGGATACTGGAATATTTGACTACTTTGACCTAAAAGGTGTGGCATTTATTTTGGACAGAGATGTGTTATTGAGATTTTCATGGGTTGTAGTAGAGGTTGATGAGCAACCCAATCTCGAGATAGCTAGAAGAGTATGTTGAGTACATAGTGTTCTACGATTCCTCATGGACCATCTTGAATGTATATTGATGTAGATGTAGGCAGTGATTGCCTATTGGTACTAACAGTTGATAACCCATGATAAGAACTACGTGACCCCTAATCTAGATCTAGTAGTAGTCTATTCCTTGAATATGTGGTGACATTACCTTATGGGCGAGTGGTTCATTGTCTATTCTCACCACAAAATTCTCGAGTATAACTTCTCATAGAAGGATCTTAACTTGAGATAGAGGCTATGGATAGTGTTACTATAATATTATGACCTTAAGATATTCTATACTCCTAATAAGGGGAACATGATGGAAGATTCTATCTATAGGATATCTTGTTCAAAGTTTCCAAGTGAGGTGTTAGAGTAGTTAGCCTCATTGTAGTTTTACTTAATGGAAGAGGATGGTGAAAAACACCTCTAGTCGATGGTTGTTACCCCTCCTCTTCTATAGGGTGTTAGAGAGGCTTATCATAGAGACATAAACTATGAAACCTTACATATTCATATATCCATTGGATGTACTTCTAATGTATTTTATAAATATGGGGAGAATGTAATTATTTTTAGAGGATAGTTGATGGTACTATTTACTTTTAAAGAGGTTGTGATGAGGAAGTTTTATACATCCCCATTATTAGTATATCTAGGTGTTTCAATGATGTACCATAAACTTCTTTTTCAGTTCTTGTAGCTAGGGATAAAGTGTATTGTAAGTGAGTTTGTCTCTTGATCCCTCTCTTGTCAGTAGGTGAAGGCTGAGCATAATGTTCTAGTCGGTTTAGATCAACCCATTGAGGTCCAAAGTGAAAGTGGGATGGTATATCCATGTACTTAGTGATGGGGTTACCAAAATAGTCTAGAGGACAAGATTCCTTTTAGATAATCATAGACTAAATCACCAAGTCATCCCACTTCCTAGCTATTTTAGAGTACAGTTCTATGGAGAGCATGCAATGCCTTTATGTATAAAAGATTCTCTGGATTCATGAAGTTACCTTGATGATAATTTAAATCATGATGCTCAATTCATGTCCTGATTATGGAGAGGATTGTATGAGGCCTTTGTGTAACACCCCAAGCTTCCATGACACGCTTCTCTTTGAATAATGCAATATCTTGCGCTGTACGCAACTTCGAGTTCTAGCACACCACGACCAATCAAACTAGCCATTTAAAAAGAAGTTATCATTATTAATACCCAATTTTATAAATTTTATAAATTTTATTTTTCAAAATGGACTTCATTTTTGGATTCAGAATATCAAAATTATCTTAGGGTTAATTTTTGGTATTTTTCTAAAAACTTACAATTTTTGATGAACAGTGAAAAACACTACATTATTGTTTAAAACCGAATTTTATTTAAATAATAATTATTTTTATTTAAATTTATTTTAATGTGAAAATAGATACATAATACCAATATTATTCCAATTTAATTCATTTTAGTCATTTTATAATAAGATTATATATATAAAATTTTATTGAACTTTTTATGGTCTTTTACCCACCTTCTAGGCACATTTTTAAATTTTCATAAATTGTAATTTTACCATTTATATGAATTAAATTTCAAAAATTTGAGATTAATGGTTGAAATTAGTAAGTAATATGTGGTTCAATAGGATGAAAATAATTTTTGGTGAAGAGTAACTTTTGAATTTTATTTACCACAGATAAAATTAAATAGGGTAACTAAAGGTAAAAATGATATTATAATTACCCTAAAACAAGTCCTAATTCTATTGTATAAGTGTATTTCGACCAAAGTCAAACTTAGGAATAAAATATGATCCTCTTTGATCCACTTGATTAGATTATAACATTTATTATTATTTTATTTAAAGAAGAGTTAAAAGTGTTAAATTCAAAGTTTAATAACTAAAACATTTTAATATAGGGTTATACATAAGATACATTCAACTATAAATATTCATTAGAAATATGAAAATATTTCCTACATCATGGTATCTTATTTATTATTTTTAGTCATTAAATAATTAAATTTATTAATGACACAATGAAGATGCAGTAATTACCTTATTAATGAATGATTAAAATAATTGATATTATAAATATTATAATAAATGTATATTGAGACTTTTGTTGAATTCCACGAATTTTCTAGGTTAATATGACATTTTTAGGTTGATTCAATTATTTTTTAAGTGATAAAGTTGTTATGAATTTCACAAAAACCAAATACTAAATAGTGTCGAAATTGACATAAATGAGTTTTTGAAACAAATACTATATTATTAAATGATATTTTCTTAAAAATATAAGGTTCAGAAAGAGGACTTAGATAAGGCTAAATATGTTAATAATGAACCACTTTAGGTTCTCTTATAAGTTTATAGTAAGTTTATTAACCATATAGTGTAAGAATACACGAAGACATGGTAAAAGTTAAACTATTTAACTAAGAGTTAAATATAAAAGATAAGGTTAATATGGATACGTAAACTTTTCTAAAACCTATTTGTTGAAGGAATTTAGTCCCATCCCCACCTTATACTCGAAATAAATCCATTTGGTTCCATTTGAACCAGAAAACAATTTTATAATAAAATAATATTTCAAGCTTTTCCTAAAGTGACCCTCACCTCTCTTATAAAAGGGCACTTCCCCTTCTATCAAAATCACACCTAAAAATTCATTTGGATCAGACAAACCCTATTCCAATATCCTTATAACTACCCTAAATTCATCCTAGAGGCCTTAATTTGATAAAAAAGCCACCCTAAGGACCCCTTTTGATCAAATCAAAAGGAATCACCCGAAGAAGAGGTAATAATTTCATAACCTCTTTCAAAGTTCTTTTCTTCTTACAATTCATCTTTATTTGTTGTTTGCATATCAAAATAATAACTCCAATACCTTCTACATACTATAGTGTTATTATAAATATGTTACATCCATATTCATTATTCTATCCTTCCTATGAATGACAAAGATACCATACGTGCGTACATATGTCTTACCGTCTCCACGTCGTGGTGTAGTTTGTTATTCAACACTTCATTATTTGGATGGGTATAATAATGAGTATAATTGATGTAATAATAAATATAACATGTTAATGATTCTGTATATTTTATATAACATCCAATTACATATGATTTTAACTTCAATAGAATGATATTGTCGGTCGTGCGTATGTACAGATTACCGTCCTCATGAACGCGATAAGATTCTTTCCCCATTGTAACCATTCAAGAATAATTTTCATTTAATGATTCAAAAATAATGTGTCAAAACATAATATCATTCTGGATATGAATCAAATACGTCCTATCCATTAAAACATGAATTACATAACAAAACATATATAGGAAAATGAATCAGTTAACACCCGAAACAATGATACTATTAAAATATTATTAAAAAAGTAATATTAGAAGATCATATACGAATTAATATTTATGTATGTGGATTATTTTATAATATAATAAAAAATATTTAAAAATTATAAAAGATTTTAGTGTACCCTCAAAAAAGGAATAATACAAGGTAAGGGTTAATTATATAATCTATTCATTATCTGAGGTTGTTTATACGTAAGTATCTACTGTGACCTCTTTATCATCCACATTTGTGTTTCCTAATAATGTAGTTCAAAAAAAATTTACAATTTACTAGACTATGGTTAAATTCATTTATACCCTTGTTTGAATTTTTATAATATGTTTTGAATGTAATCTTTCCATCATTTTCCAAACAAGGTACTTTATGACCTTTTCGACAAAATTAAGGAAATTTTTTTAACTTATACGGCAGGTGAATCTATTTTCTACCATTATAACACCTCTGAATCTTCCCTTAAAAGATTATAATAGTAATTTAAAAATAAAATTTTTCTTTAATAATTACTTGAATTTTAAATTAATACAAATTAGAAAGAAATATTTCACTCAAATAGTTTTCGGATTGATTTCATATATGTCAACATCCTTCATTAGATTTAATGTTTTTTGAAGTTGATTTGTTATGATAAAATCTTCCATATTATTTTGAAGGTTTAGGGATATGTCTGACTGTGGATGTGATATTTTTATACCATTCATGGTTTTTGGTTAAAGTATTTACATTTCGTATGCTAATTTTAATACGAATGTTTATATTATATTTCAAAATTTTCATATGAGGAGTGAATTGGACTTAGTAAGTGAAGGGTAAAGCCTACTATAGATCCTCAATGCATCGGTAGGTCTCATGGGATAGACTAGTGTCTTGGCACAAGGCCTTGACAAAATCTTATTTGTAGTCTTGGAATGAGGCCTTGACTATGTGGTTATGATGTTCGCCATTATGCATTCCATCATTATGAAATTACCAGTTGATATTACATGTGATTATTCTTATAGTATAATATCCATGTGAAGAAGTAATGACTTTATTTGGTTTATATTTTCTTTATTATGCTGAATTTTAAGATTAAAAGGCTTGTTTTTTAGCCTTATTCATTTCCTTAAATGTTAATGCTTATTTATGAAAGTTTTTACTATATTGTTATCCTTACCGAGCATATGAGATCACACCTTTCAATGTCTTATTTTTTCAAGTATGTGAAAAAGTATATTATGATTAACCTGCAAGGATATGCCAAAAGATATGAGTGTGTTGAAAGGGGACACAATGCTATTTTTTTATTTCATGATTTAATGTAAAACTTATGTATGTATCAAGTACTTCCAAGGCTACTAAAATAATCGGTCTTTCGGGATAAGATCTATTGTGATCATGCCAATGTTATGTAATAATGCACTAAATCTGGGTAACTGGGGTCTGGATGCTACAGTTGGTATCAGAGGAAGTTTAGTACAAACCTTGGAAAGTATATTTAGAAAAACTATGATTAGAGAACATTAAGCTAAGATATAATTTGAGTATTATCCTAGAGGAACATCCTAGAATTTTGGTAATGTAGTGATTTAGTGAATTTTCTAATAAATACATCCCTATTTGGATACGTGTAGGAAGAGGAGGCTCTAACACAGATGTATCTAGGGGTAAAACCCAAAAATACCTGTTTGAGTTAGAATCAAATGACAACTGGTGAATGAAAATGGGACTTTCTGCACTCTTTGTGACTACACTCTTAGGGTATATGTTTAGGATAATTCACATTTTCTTCACAAACCATTATTAAGGACTTATAAGTAAACACTTCCTCAAAGTTTTTTTTATGATTATGGATTATATGCATAAACTGTTCAATTTATGATAGGTATTTTACTAGTTTGGAATTATGTATTGCGATTCATAAACTAATCTAGTGTATGCCATTGTTTAAAAATGGCGCCTAGTGGAAGGAATGGAAACCATATCAACACACATAATCTATGTAAGGATTTCCCTCTTACTCATGATAATTATAGTGGATTCGGTGATGCAACTGGTGCTGAAAAACTTGTAACCATACTGAGACAACTCACTCACATTATGAATAATAAACTTACTCATATAGAGAACCATATCCACAACGCAGAGGATCAATGTTAGAATGTTTCATGAGGAAAAAACCACCAACATTAAATGGGACTATAAATCCATTTTTAGCTGAGTAATGGATAAGTTCCTTAGAGAAAATATTTCATGCTTTAGAGAGTAATGAAAGGGAAAAAGTTGTCATGGAAGTTTATCACCTCATAGGAGATTCATATCAGTGGTGGTCATTAATTCAAAACAAAAATTAGGATGAAGAAGTATCAAATATGGATTGGAGGGAGTTTAAATATCTTTTTTTAGAAAAATAATTTCCTCGTGACCATCGAGTAGATATGGAAAGGCAATTTCAGAGTCTGAGACCAAATGAGGAAGAAAAAGTAGAAAAGAATGAGGCTAACTTTACAAGGTTAGAAAGGCATGATTTAGATTATATACGTAACCCAAGGAGTAATATTGATTGATTATTTTATGGGTTAAAACCATTTCTCCATTGAGCATTAGTATCACAATCCTTCTCATCATACGAAGATATAGTCTCATGTACTATAAAGACAGAAAAAGAATTATCTATGTCTAATGAATTTAAAGCGAAGTAAGAGAAGAAGAGATCTTCTGAACACTCCTAAAAATGAAATAATGGGAATAAGGACAAATTTGACTTTCCACCTTGTAGTAAATGTGGGAATAAACACCCTGGTACTTTCTTGGAGGTAATGGGAGTCTATTACAAATATGAAGGAAAATGCCACCATGCTCGTTATTGCAAGGGAATGAAAGAGGATATCAATGTTTAATGCTACAATTGTAAAGAAATTGGGGAATTATACAAATCAAT
Source organism: Viscum album (assembly GCA_963277665.1). Lineage (NCBI taxonomy): Eukaryota > Viridiplantae > Streptophyta > Magnoliopsida > Santalales > Viscaceae > Viscum > Viscum album. Next base: position 684,128,793 of record OY728156.1, on the reverse strand, counting down.
TTTCTATGTGTTAGGGAAAATAACCTCAGAAAAGGCCAAGGGAGTAAGGCCAAGCTTATGCAATCACAACTACTGAGGTTGAAGCTCCGAATGGAATGGTGGTAGGCACTTTAATTTTTTCCTTAAAAATAGGCAATGCTTTATTTGATTCTATATCGTCACATTCTTTCATACCTTCCTAGTTTTCCAAGAAAATTATATATTTCCAATTTGTCTTAAAAAGGGAGTTTTCAGTCAAAACACTTAAGGGAAGTATCATTACAACAAAGTTTTGTTGAAAAGTTACCATTATGGCATATAAACCTGCTTTATCTGCTGATCTTAATGTCATACCCATGATTGAAATTGATATAATACTCAGTATGTATCGGCTTTCAGACCATGATGGAAAAATTTATTGTAAGGAGAAGGAGGTTAATTTTTTTGATGATGATAATGAATACCTTGTCTTTAGAGAAAAAATGTCACCATATGATTCTCATCTAGATCCACCCCATGTAGCTCTAATAAATTCAATTATTAGGGATAAAGGGAGTGAAATAATGATGGGTGAGGAAATAAATGTACAAATAGAGGATGTACCTATTGTGATAGAATATGTTGATGTGTTTCCAGAGGATTTACCTTGACATCCTCTAGAATGATAAATTGAGTTTTCTATTGATTTAATTCCTGGTTCAAGGCCCATATTGAATAAAATTTATAGAATAGACACTATGGAATTAGTGTAACTAAAGAAACAACTAGAAGAATTGAGTAATAAAGGATTTATTATCCCTAGTGTTTCTCTATGGAGAGCCCCTATTCTGTTTGAAAAGAAGAAAGATGGATCTATGAGGTTGTGTATTATCTACAGGGAGATCAATGATACAACAATAAAGAACAAGTATCTCCTACATTTAATTGATGATTTAATCGATCAACTTCATGGAGCTTAATATTTTTCAAAGATTGATCTTTGATCAGGATACTATCAGTTGTGCGTGAGAAAGGAAGATATTCCAAATACATCATTTCAAACTAGGTACGAGCATTAAAGTTTATAGTAATGCCTTTTGGACTGACCAATGCACCCTCTATTTTCATTGATCTAATTAACAGAATTTTCAAGGAATATGTTCATGAATTTTTAGTGGTATTTATTGATGATATCTTGGTAAACACCAAAATCTACGAAGATCATGAAAATCACTTGTGCACTATTCTAAAGACTCTTAGAAGAAATGAATTATATGTAATGTTTAGCAAGTGTGAATTCCAACTTCTGGAGATTTCTTTCCTTGTACATATTGTCTCTAAGGATAGAATCTTGGTTGATACTTCTAAGAAAAGAGAAATATAAGAATGACCAGTACCGATGAGTATAACTGAGGTACGTAGTTTTATTGGTTTAACAGGTTATTATTGGTGTTCTTTCCAAAATATTTCCCGATTGGCTAACCCATTAACCAAGACACACGTAAAGGGGTTAATTTTTTTTGGACGAAAGAGTGTGAAGAATGTTTTGAACCGATGAAGAGAATATTAAGTCAATTATCTTTTCTTGACTCTACCATCGGGGAAGGATGAGTTTGTTTTTTATAATGATGCATCAAAGAATAGACTTGGTTATGTCCTTATGTAGAATAATAAGGTTATTGCCTCTGCATCACGACAACTGAAAATAAATGAACAAAACCATCCCACTCATGATATTGAGTTAAAAGTTGTAATATTTTCTCCGAACATATGGACAAACTATCTCTATGGTGAAAAATGTGATATATATACTGATCACAAGAGTTTGAAGTATATATTTTCACACAGAAATAACTCAACATGAGGAAAAGGTGATGGCTTGAACTACTCAAAAATTATTATTTCACTATAAACTACCACCCGGGGAAGGATAATAAGGTGGAATATACTTTGAGTAGGAAGGATCATGGATATTTGAAAAAGATGAGAGTTGAATGGGATCCTATGTTCATGGATCTAGTAAATATGGATATGGGAATAATCATGGAAGGTGAAACATTAAAACCTTTTCAAATGGTTTCCAAAACATCTTTACTAGAAAGGATAAAAATTTCTCAGACTGATGATGAAGAGTTTCAAAAGAGAATTAATGTTGTGAATGAGATGAGATTGATTGAATTCGTATATGAAGATGGAATTTTGAAATTTGGGAGGAGGCTTTGTGTTCCCGATATACCTGATCTAAAAAGGGAATTGTTGGATGATGCTCATAGCTCCAATTTCTCTATACACCCTAGTAGCACTAAGATGTATAGATATTTGAAGGAACATTTTTGGTGGGACAACATGAAGAGGGAGACTGATGATTATGTGTTAAGATGTATAGTTTGTCAATGGGTGAAGGCTGTAAGACAACATCCTAGAAGAGTCATGCAACCAATTTACTTACCTGAGTGGAAATGGAATGATATTACGGTGGGATTTTCCATGGGGCTACCAAAGACTCCTAGAAGGAACGATGCAATATGGGTCATTGTTGATCATCTTACCCAGTCATCACATTTTCTTTCTATAAGGGAATATTTACCACTTGAATGTTTAAAAATACTATATATTAATGAATCTTTAAGACTTCATGGAGTACCTCTATCGATTTTTTCTGATTGTGATCCCCATTTCATATCAATATTCTAGAAAATTATTCAAAAATCCCTAGACACTGAACTTTGTTTGAGAACTTCCTACCACCCTCAAACTGATGGAAAATCAGAACAGACTATTCAAACCTTAGAAGTCATGTTGAGATATTTCTCACTTGACTTTCAAGGTATGTGGGATTAGTATTTACCTCTGGTATAATTTTTCTATAACAATAGCTTATATTCAAGTATTTAGATGACACCATATGAAGCATTATATGAAAAGGGTTGTCACACACCAACTTTTTGGGATGATGTTGGTGAAAGATAACTTATAGGCCCCGAACTTTATAAGGAAAAAATGAAAATGGTGAAGATCATCCAAACCCACATGAAAGCAACTCAAAGTAGGAAAAATGTTATGGTGATAACTGAAGGAAGGATGTTGAATTTCAAGTAGGATATAATTTTTTCTTGAAGGTATCTACATAGAAGGGTGTTCTATGATTTAGTAAAAAGGGTAAATTGAGTCCCAGGTACATCAGACCTTTCAAAATTATAGAATGAATTAGAATTATAAATTACCGTTTTGAAATGCTGCCAAGTCTTTCCAATGTTCATGACATGTTCCACGTATCATTGTTGAGAAAATACATGCCTGACCCAACACATGTACTCAATTATGAAGAAATAGAACTGGAACCCGATCTATCTTATTGCGAAGGGCCTATTAGAATTCTTGATACTAGATAACAAGTGTTGAGAAACTAGACAACTTGTCTAGTAAAAGTTCTTCGGAGAAACCATAAAATGGAAGAGGCAATGTGGGAACCTGAGGAACTTATGAGGAAGAACCACCCGAATCTTTTTATGCAGTAGTATTCTAGAAATTTTGAGGATGAAATTATTTAAAGGAGGGGAGAATGTAACACCCCAATATTCTATGACCCACTTCTCTTTGAATAATGCAATAGCTTGCGCTGTACACAACTTTGAGTTCTAGCACACCACGACCAATCAAACTAGCCGTTTAAAAAGCAGTTATGAATAGTAATAACCACTTTTTGAAATTTTATAAATTTTGTTTTTTAAAATGGACTTCATTTTTGGATTCAGAATATCAAAATTATCTTAGCGTGAAATTTTGGTATTTTTCTAAAAAAATTCAATTTTTGATGAATAGTGAAAAACACAGCGTTATTATTTAAAACTGACTTTTATTTAAATAATAATAATAATTATTTAAATTTAGTTTAAAATAAAAATAGAAATATAATACCTATATTATTCCAATTTAATTCATTGGAGTCATTTTATAATAAGATTAGATATATAAAATTTTATTGAACTTTTTACCGTCTTTTACCCACCTTCTAGGAACATTTGAAAATTTATATAAAATGTAATTTTACCTCTTCTTTGAATTGAATTTAAAAAATCTGAGAGAAAAAATTGACAACAGTAAGTAAAATTTGGTTCAATGGAATGAAAATAATTTTTGGTGAATATTATCTTTTGAATTTTATTTACCACTATTAAAAGTAATTAGGGTAATTAAAGGTAAAAACAATATCATAATTACCCTAACACATGTCCTAATTTTATTGGATAAGTGTATTTCGACCAAAATCAACCATAGGAATAAAATATTACCCTTTTTGATCCACTTGGATTAGATTTGGACATTTATTATTATTTTATTTAAAGAAGAGTTAAAAGTGTTAAATTCAAATTTTAATAACTAAACCATTTTTAATATAGGGTAATAGATAAGATAAATTAGACTATAAATATTCCATAGAAATCTAAAAATATTTCATACATCATGGTACTTTATATAAAAAATTTATACATTAAATAATAAAATTTATTTATGCACAAAGATAATGTGGTAATTATCTTATTAATGAAAGATTAAAATAATTGAGATTATAAATATTAGAATAAATATAAATTGAAACTTTTTATGCATTTGACTAATTTTATTGGTTAATATTACATGTTAGGGTTGATTCAATTAATTTTTTTCTAAGTTATAAAGTTGTTATGACTTTCACATAAACCAAATACTAAATAGTGTCAAAATTGACCTAAATGAGTTTTTAAAACAAATACTATATTATTAAATGATATAATATTCCAAAAAATATAATGTTCCGAAAAAGGACTTATATAAGGTTAGATATGTTAGTAATAAACCACTTGAGTTTCTAGTGTCCGTTTATAGTAAGTTTATTAACCATATAGTGTAAGAATACAAGAAGACATGGTAAAAGTTGAACTATTTAACTAAGAGTTAAATCTAAAAGATAAGGTTAATATGGTGACCTAAAATTTTCTAAAACCTGTTGGTTGAATGGATTTTGACTCATAACCAACTTATCCTAGAACTAAATCCATTTGGAGCCATTAAAAACCGAAAATTAATTTATAATAAAATAATATTTCAAGCTTTTCCTAAAGTGACCCTCACCTCTCTTATAAAATTGTACCTTCCCTTATCTAGAAATCACACCTACAAAGCCATTTTGCTGGACCAAAACCTGATCAAATATACTCCCAACTACACTCACTTAATCCTAGAGCCCTAAATTTGATAAAAAATCTAACTTAAGGAGTCCTTTTGATCAAATAAAAAGGAAGCACTGTAAGAAGAGGTAATAACTTCATCACCTCTTTCAATGTTCTTTTCTTTTTCCACTTCCTCTTTCTTTGTTGTTTCCATACCAAAATAATAACTAAAATACCTTATACATACTGTGATTTTATTATAACTATGGTACAATAATATTCATTATTCTATCCATCCTATGAACGACAAAGTCACCATACGTTCGTACGTATGACTTACTGTCTCCATGTCGTGGTGTAGTTTGTTATTCAACACTTCATTATTTGGATGGGTATAATAATGAGTATAATTGATGTAAATAATAAATATAAAATTTTAATGATTATTTATATATGATATTCCATCCAATTAAATATGATTCTACCATCAATAGAATGATATTGTCGCTTGCGCGTACGTACACATTACCCTCTCCACGAATGTGATACGATTCATTCCCTATCGTAACCATTATATAAAAATTTTCATATGATGATTTAAAAATAATGTTTAAGAACATAATATCATTATGGATATAAATCAAATACATCCTATCCATAAAAAACATGACTTACATAGCAAAACATATATAGGAAAACGAATCAGTTAACACCTGAAACAATGATACTACTAAAATATTATTAACAAAAAAAAATATCGGAAGATCATATATGATATAATATTTATGAATGTGGATTCTTGTGTAATTTAATTAAAATTATTTATCCCCTATATAGGATGTTAACATACCCTTGACTAAGTATGAATACAAGGTAAGGGTTAATTCTACAATCTCTTCATTATCTGAGGTTTTTTATACGTAAGTATCTGTTGAGACCTGTTTATCATCCACATCCGTGTTTCTGAAAAATTTATTTCAAAACATTTTTACTATTTCCTAGACTATGGTAAAATTCATTTATACCCTTTTTTGAATTTTTAATTTTTTTTAAAGGAATCTTTCTGTTGTTCTCCAAATAAGGTACTTTATGACCTTTTTGAAATAATTAAGGAAAGAATGTTTTTTTAACTTATACGGCGGGTGAAGCTATTTTACGCCACTATAACACCTTCAAATATTCCCTTAAAATATTATAAGAATAATTTAAAAATAATATTTTCTTTTATAATTATGTGACTTTAAAATGAAAAAAAAGAAGAAAGAGATATTTCAGTCCAATAGTTTTTTGATTGATTTCATCCATGTCAACATCCTTCATTGGATTTTATGTTTTTTTAAGTTGATTTGTTATGATAAAATTTTACATATTGTATTGAAGGTTTTGAGATATGTATGACTATGGATGTGATATTTTTATACCATTCATGGTTTATGGTTAAAGTATTGACATTTCGTATACTAGTTTTAATACAAAAATTTATATTATGTTTCAACATTTTGACATGAGGAATGAATTGTAATTAGTAAGTGATGGGTGGATCCTACTATAGCTCCTTGATGCATCGGTAGGTCCCATGATACAAACTAGTCTCTTGGAAAAAGGCCTTGACAAAATCTTATTTGTAGTCTTGTCACAAGACCTTGACAATGTGTTTATGATTTCCGACATTATGCATTTCATCATTATGAAATTATCTATTTATATTACATGTGAATATTCGACTAATATAATATCCATGTGAATAAGTAAATGGAATTATTTTATTTATATTTTCCATATTATGCTGAAGTTTATGTTTAAATGGCTTGTATTTTAGTCTTATACATTGCCTTAAATGTTTATGATTATTTATTAATGTTTACGCTATATTTTTATCCTTACTGAGCATCTAATATCACCCTATTCTATGTTTTATTTTTCCCAAGATGTGAAGAAGTATATTATGATTAACCTGAAGTGATAGGCTAAAAGATATGAGTGTGATAAAAGGGGACACAATGTTATTTTTTTTATTTAATGATGTAATGTAAAACTTATGTATGTATCTAGTACTTCCAAGGATACTAAACTAATCGGTATTTCAGGACTTGATCTAATGTGATCATGCCAATGTTATTTAGTAATTCACTGACTCTGGCTAACTAGGGTGAGGGTGTTACACTTTGGGACTTAGTTGTGTATGAGCATAGTGTTTAACCCCCATAATGATTACTATATTACATTCTTTGGGATTTTATGTTGGAAATTTTCCATAGTTGGGAGGAGCACCTAACCTTAGTATAATTCTATTAAAATAATAGATACTATTCCACCATCAATATGGCTCTATTCTAGGCCTTGTACAGGAGACCCTATAGGCCTCCACTATGCTAGACTACTATAGGGGAGTCTTCACTTATAGACCTAGAGTTATTATGAGCAATGACAGAGAAGGTGAATATCATATAAGAGCATATGAGGACTTCCAAAATCCATTATAAGTCTTATTCAAACCAATGAAAGAGGAATTTGGAGTTTGAGGAGGGATACCATGCACTACTACATATCCAACCTTTAATAATGTTAAAAAAGGGTTTTATTAGTTCTTAAAAAGAACTGATATTATAGGAGATATTAAAATATGACCTTTATCAGTGGGTTTTTACCAGAAATAAATGGTTCCTTTATCAATTATTTTTTAGTGTTGATAAAGGATGGATTTAACAGAACTAAAAAATCATTGATAAAGGCAACATTTATCAACACTTTTTTTAGCACTGATAAAAAAATTTAAAAAATTTAATCCTTTTCATGTACCACAAAGCCCCATTTATCAGTGCTCATGACCTCCTTTCTCAACAGTTTCTACTCTCCAACCCACCATCAAACACCCCCAAGCCTCAATCAGTGCTCGCGAACACCTCCCACCTTCCTCAGTGCTAGAATGGCTCCACCAAATACCTTCTCGTGATGGGACAATATTCTGTGATCTCCCTTCAGCATCTTACTTCCCTTTACCACTCCACTAATAATGTTTTATTTTATATTTTACAATATTTATATTTATTTTTATATATTTATAATTGTGTGATATACACACACACACACACTTATATTTATTTAAATATATTATATATTAATATTAATTTATATATATTATAATATAAATATAAATATAAATATAAATATAAATATATATTTATGTTTATTAATACACACACTTATGATTATATATAAGAATTATATATACATTTGTATAAGTATATATATCTATATTAGTATTTTTTTTTAAATTATAAATTAATGCTAGATGTTGTTTTAAATAAAATGGATAATAATTAATTTCATATGATTTAAATAATTATTTTTAAATAAATTTTTAAAATTTTTCTATACATTGAGATATAAATTCTATTCATGACATATATATTTATATTTCTACATATTTACATATATATTTATACATATTTACATGTATTTGTGTATTTTGATTTAAATGTTTTAAAGTGTATTTATAAATATTTACTTTAAATATATTTATATAACAGATTTAATTATAATGACACATCTATAAAAGTAAATTTATAAATGATGTATATATAGATGATTGACATATGTACACATACACACATATCTCTCCCTCGACACTCTCCACTAGGGATTCTTGATGGTTCCTTGGTGGGAGGATGTCGGCGCATTGTTTCTTCAGCTTCGTCTCCCCCTTTCCTTTTTTTCTCCATTAAATTTTAGGTATAATGGTGGTGGCTTTTTCAGCCTAGGTTTGAAGCTTAGTCGGTGATTCTCTATTGCGGTCTACCGTTTCTTGCTGCAATGGCTTTCGGTATAGGAACTACTCTGCTAGTTAGTCTGTGATAGTGGTATAATGGAGGCTTTGTGATTTTTACTTTGATAGGCTATTGGTGTTCTGAGAGAAGTATCCAGTTGGAATCAATTTGGGCTACAATGTTATCATTGTTTGCTGTGTGTGTTTATTTTCAGGGAGTTAGTCTATGATGGTCATGTTCAGATTCAACCTTATCAATTTGAAGATTGTGTTTTTTCCTAATGTATGTTCCACAAGGTGGTTTCGGTTGTGGTGATGAAGGAAGTTTACTTGTGATTCCATGGATCTTTTACCTAGCTCTAACCTCTCATTCCATGGCTCCTCTCCAAATTGGATCTGGAGTAGTGGTTTCTATGAGGTTTTGGGTTTGTGGGCCAGCGGTCGATGACATCCTAGGCGCTTCCTAAGTCGTCTTCATCCTGGTGAATGTTCTGTTTTACAGTGTCGGCTCACAATGTATATGGGGGAGAGTGGCATCATCAATTTTGAAGGGGATGAATGGTTCATAGACGGTTCGATTATTCCAATCACTGTCTCCAACGATGGGTGGTGATGACAATGTATTGATTTTGGCGTTATATGGTACGACAATGGTGATGGAATTGGGGGAGCGGCTCGAGGATTCACTGGTTGAGGATCCATGTCCCTAAGAGGTTCATTGACCACAATTTTGAATTTTGAATTTTTTCTACGTGGTTTTTTGTATCCAGTGATTTGGTAATTTCATGTTTGGTCTGGTTCCTGCTCACCCAAAAAGCGGTTTTCAAAAATCAAATAAAAATAGATTGATGACTACACATACATACATATTTACACACATAGGCACACATTTATATTTCTCACATACACATACTAATATTTAGATATATATGAGTTTATTTACATATGTTAGAATATGCATATAAATATATATTTTCTTATGGACACACACATGTTTATATATAAACATTACTTATATAGAAATATATATACATATTAATGAATAATTATATGGTAAATAAAATCTGTATTATTTTAATTTAAATAAAAAGAATAATAATATTTATTTAAATTTGGTTTATATATTTAAAAATACATTTTTTATTTAAATATTTTATAATATGTATTTTTAAAATTGATTTATTATAAGTAAATATAGAAATATTTAATTATAAATAAAAATACATTATGAAAAATGATAAAATTTCAAAACCATAATATCTATATTAATGTAAGTCTTGGGAATAAATTCAGTATCTAACAAAAAAAGACAAAAATATGATAATAAATTAAGCTCAAATAATATTGAATATTAAAGAATTTGGGTATCCCAATTAAAAACTCTGTTTTAGAGGCCTTCTAGGCCATTTTTGATCTTGAAAAAATTGTGATTAGGATCCCTTTGGGTCAACATAATGTGGATCTCTTCACATGATTCTATTTGATATATGGTAGATCCAAAAATGTACACCCAGAACAAAAGTTATGGCCGTTTTAATTTTAATTAATGTTTTCATCTTATCTTAGATCATTCATTAGTTTATTGAATTTTTGTTCCATCCAATTGTTATTAAATGACTATTACTCGATAATAATTAACAAATTATTAGATAATATTTTATAAATTATATTATATTCCATTTTTCACTAAATATCTTATATATTAAGTGTAAATTCATATTTACCCTTATATAAATAAGATTTGTAAAATATATTATATTAATATCAATAGAAATATATTAATATATTAATATATAAATGGGGGATTTGTCAATACTAATAAAAAATCACTAATAAAGAACCCACCTTTTCATTTATTTTTTTCTAGAACTGATAAAGACCCCCCATTTATCACCTCTTTTTCAATAGTTTTGATAAAGGTCCACCTTTATCAACACTTTTTTATTAGTGCTTAAAAAGGTTCCACTTTATCAGCACATTTTTAGTTTTGATATAGAACCCCCTTTATCATATTTTTTAAGCATTGATAATGGCCCTCTTTATCATATTTTTTCCATGATGAAAAAGGACCCCCTTTATCGTTTCTTTTTCTAGCACCAATTATGGGGAACTTTATCATCACTTTTATCTAGTGTTAATAAAGTCTAGAGATAGATAAACCTAAATTTGTAGTAGTTATGTGCTCCAGAAGGCCTCACCTTGATGTGGATTACATATATCTTTCTAGGATGACAAGTTATATCTAAGGTTCATTAGCCCTTTCTAGATACCACATAGGGTTGATGAGTAAGAATACCACTTGGTCCTATCACCATAGCTAGACATGGTACATATTGTCTTCCATTTGTCGTAGCTGAGAAGGTATGTTCATAACCCATTGCATGTTATCGATTGGGGTGAGCTAGACATCGAAGATGAAGATACCTTCACAAAGTACCCGATATATATCTATGATCAGTAGAATAAGATCCCTAGAGGGAGGGAAATTACCTTAGTGTGTATCCTATGATACCATGAGAATCTGTAAGAGAGTACCTTGTTAGGAGACCTAGATTTGATTTTAGTTCAATCATCTATTTTGAGGAGTTTTTTTTTTAAATTTTGGGATGAAAAACCCTAAGGTGGGGAGAATTTAGTGACTATTTTTTCTCGTAAAAACCTTAAAATATTTTAAGGAATTTTTTGGAGTCATGTGTTAAGTCATTATGAGATTCTGAGATCTAGGAAGTCTTAATATGGATATAATATAAATATTAAATACATTAGATCATGCACACACATTTTTTTGAAATAATGGAATAACTCCCAAAAGGAAATTATGATGAGGAATCTAAGACTGCCGTTGGAACCATAATTTGATTTTTAAACTTGTAATGGCATAATTATTTTTTCATTAGACATTTTGTTAAAGTGAAGTCATGGAAATAAATAATAAAATAAATTAATAAATTAATAAATTAATTTATTTGTTATATTTTTATAGTGAAAAAATTATCTCATTATTAAAGAGATTTTATGAAAAATACCTAGGTTTATCCACATAAACCTAAAGATTGAGAGATGTGCCATTGGTGGTGTATTCTTAGAGGAAGGATAAGAAATCATAGATTGGTAATCAGTGTTCAAACCAGAGCATATAGATCTCACCAATTATAGTAATTAGTGGTCATTATTTATTAATGATCGATCCAAACCATAGGTGGAAAATTTATTTTCCCTTGGTTCATTTAACTATTTTATTATTCTATGATGAACATGAATAAAATCCACTAACAGATTGATTCAAGGGTTTTTCATACTTATAGGTTTGGGTTTATCTACCTTGAATTTTGGGGAAATGATATTATTTGATTTTGGGTTTTCTATCATCATTCAAACTGAAAAAAATCAAGGATAGCATAAACAATGACTAACATTCATTACTCTTGTGTATTTTATGTTTCTATATCCCATTCAATGAATATTCATCATCAAAATTACTTTTATCTGTCATTTAAATGAATACTTGGTAGGTGATCATTGTACAACTGATATTTAACACAATGGATCGATACTATGGGTTTGGGTTTTGTATTGAAAATGTGGCAGTGGTTCACAATGATGAAAACATATATGAGATTAATTTATATGTCCTAAATTCATGGTTTGATGCATAGTGAGGGAGAAATTTGATAAAGGTTTGTTTTCATCAGATTTGTTGGATGGAATCAGGACACCAATGAAAAAATAACAGCCAAATCGAGATCTTTGACCAATGGCGATTATCATGGTGGATTTGGTGGAAGTGGAAGTGTGGTAGGAATATGTATAGAACATTTAGTATTTTCTAGAGAAACCCCCACAACATGGTGTGTACTCCATAAGAACACAGATGATGTGGACCCTGTTATGGTTACTATGATTTATGGGTGAAATAAAATATCCCACAACATGTGGTCCCTACCACACATTGTGTGACTCGATGCTAGTGGCTTAGAGTGTACCCTAGGGGTACATGGGAACAAACATGGATAGTCACATGGGCATGAATAGAGTACATGTGCATTATATGGTTCTCAGAAATAGCCATACACACATGCTTAACTAAAGTATATAGGCACAACCCGAAGTCCATGAGCATGACCCAATGTACATGGTCTTGGGTAGGAAGCACACAATGAGTGGTGGATGTCCCCTAAATTAAATTTGTACTAAAGTGACACACCATGTATATGGATAAAGACATGTTGTGTGAGATAGAGAGACACTATAAGAATTGGGTTATACAAGACATGCCTTGTAAATTCTCCAGGGAAGGTTTAGACCCCTAGTCTCTTTATTTAAAACCTGTATTAGTTGGGTTATTTCCCTTTGTCCATAATTATGAGGTTATATTGTGTCATGAAATCCTAAAAATAGAATTTTGGTCCCCACTATGGGTTTTGTCTTGGACAGAGCTTTTGGTATACCTCCATGTGAACAGGGTGGGATCCTATATCATTTCATCATCTTCCTTTGGCGGGGTTTGGGGATTCAATATAACTAACTTATACAGGTATATAGTCCCCTACTTCATAGGTTATTCTAGAGAGAGTTTACAGTGTCCCCCATGATCCCTAGGTTTGATCCCCTATCTATGTATCGATATATTAAGGGTTTTAGTGAGTACTTATATGGTGACGCCTGACGAGAAAAACCTCTTGAATGAGTACCATTAGTCATAGAATAACTCATGGACTGTGATCTACAAGATGAGAATTACCTTAAATCCTAGAGGAAAATCCTATGGTTAGAAATATGGTTGTGACCTCAATGATACATGAAGTCTAACATGAGTATATCTGGGTTATTTTTTTTATTATGCCTTATATTCAAATTGACATATATTTGTGTTGATGAGCTGAGTACTCTCTTGATGCTTCATGTTTGGTGACTTATGGGTTTCCTAATGGATATTTTTATACTCAAAACTACATGGTATCTTCCTGAACATGTCATGTATTATGTGTATTCTAGGAATTTTGATGGATTCCTACAAGGACCAAGAGTAGGTGGATCTTAGTGAGCTAAATAGACCGTGGTTGTACTAAGAGTTTCATCTAACAACAATCCCATCCTTTTTACTAGTTTGGAATATTTTATAGTTTTTTTGTGATTGTATCTATTATTTTGTGGTTTCCAGCACTTATTTTATACTTTTATTTGGTATAAGTGTTATGCATGAACTGTGGTAACAATTGTATTTTCCTTTCAACATTTTTTAGGTTTTTAGAGATGTGAATATGTATAGGTACATTTGATTAAGGCCTCCCTTATATGTGATATTTCTACTAGGTGATATTCACCAACCCCTAGAATATTAGAAGTGGTCTTGGGGTGTCAAATTTTTATTATTTCCAAATATTTTGGCCCTAGTGGGTTAGGTTATGAAAATTTCCCCCTCTTTGTTACTCAAAATTACTGGAATAATGTTTTCAAGAAAAGATTAACTTATTTCTCATTTTCATATAGGAATATGTTTCCCCCATATCCATATTTATAAAAAATATTTTATAAAATTAATTATATACTTTTTAATTATTTATAAAGTCATTTAATTTTATCTTTGAATTTATTTACAAACAATTTAAATAAATCTTCTTGTTGTTTTTCAAATGGGTCATTTTTTTAATTTCTTTACAAAAGTGTAAAGAGATTATTTTTTAAAAGTTTACAACATGATTTTTTTTACTAATTTAATTTCATTTATTATTCATGAATCTTTATAATTTTCCATGGTCTTAGAAATAAAATACTATTCCCATTTTTGTTGTTATTTTTTATTTTTTAAAAGTTACGAAAAGAAAAGAATATTTTATAATATTTTTATGTAATATTTCTAATATTTTTACAAAAGTATTTTTCATCTATGTAAACATAATATAAGGATTAATATGATTCAATGGGGATATTCCATAATGATACCATCTATTTTAATTCTATGGATGTCTTATGATGATGATGTTCTAAGGATGTTTTCATGAAACCCACTTATTTCCCCTAAGTTAATTAAGATATAATGAAATGATAAATGTTTTCGTGATACTATGTAACATATTTAGAAGATTTTAATTATGTTATGGGCTGGAAAAAATTATAAATCTATATAATTAATTAAATAAAATTTGATATCTCATGAGAAAATAAAAAAGGAAATGGGGAGTGGAACAAATCCACTATGGGACTCTGTCCACTATGTTTTTCAGAATGAGGAGTAAACCCAGTGTACTATGGGAGTTTATCAACTTTGATAGTCTTGGAAGCGAGTCTTGACTAAGGAAATGATTTTATATACTTATGTGTATTCCACAAACTTATATCTTATTCTTATGATAATTTCTCATGATTTATTATTTATTCTTCTACACACTTTTGACTCATGTATTTTGTTTTGAAAAATCCTTATGTTATGACTCATGATTTATGGTCTATTGATTATTGGGTATGTTTTTATAAGTTATGATAATATTATCATACCCTTATTTATATATTATGGTCAATTATGATCATTAATTAATATCTCCCATGTTTACCCTTACTAGTCATCTCAAATCACCCATTCTTATGTTTCTATTTTACAAGGTTATGAAGAAATATTTATGTCTAATAATGGTATTATGTGAGAAGAAATTTGTGGGAGATATTGAATATATTTCATGAAATAATTTTATTAAATTTCAATTATCTAAATACACCAAACCATTATAGTTCTCAGGTGCTTCTTATTCTGAGATCTATTGAATATTCATCTAAAATATTGTAATAATTATACAAGTGATGCTCAGTTCACCTCATTTGGTTTCAAAGTAGGGTTTAGTTTTTTTGGTGATTAGGTTATGATAAATGAGATGGTAGAACCTAAAATATCATATGATAAACCAAAGTGATTTATGATAAACCTAAAGTTTCATATACTAGTAACAAGACATCATAATTTATAAAATCATAAGAATTACATTCATTACCATTGTATTTATCAATTGTTTTATTCATGGTTGATACTCACTCTAATATTTTTGGTTTTATTCAATGGTTTGAAAAAGTAGGAATTATGTTAAAAAAATATGACAACTAATGCAATGTCCATCCTCATGAGAAACCAAATGTAATGAGATCTTTTATGAAAAAACTAAGGCTACGCTCACCCAAATATCTCATTATATGAATGGTAACATGAATCATGATAAACATACAAACATATAATGAAAATAACAACTCACTGTTGATTATTTCATGTGGAAACATCCAGATTCATTTAGAGAGTCCTCTGATTTACTTGTTAATGAGTATTATATCAATTAAATAGAAAATGAATTTTTTATTTTCTAGTGTTTGGAACATTAGTAGGTTGTTTATTAAATGTATCATTTATAAGGTAAAACTAAATATTGGTGGAATCTTATCAATAATATGAATAAATTGGAAGAAAGTGACTCCTTGAAATGGTAATAGTTAATTAAGGTATTTTGTGATAAGTATTTTACTTAATATCTTCTCAATAAAATAGAGAGTAGAGCCTTTAATTTATCTTGTGGTTTTATATATAAGAAAAAATGTATTTTCATGGAGATTCAAATAATAAAATACACAGAGGAATGAAAATTATTCTTCTTTTATACTAAAGGTGTCGAATAATCATGGAGGAAATTTACTTAAGGCTATTGGTGTTTTTTAAGTGTAGACAATAAGAGCATTGAGAAAATGAATGATGAAGTGATGTGAGACAATGAAATAAATAGAGATAATGATCAATATAATGTGCCACACAAACTTAAATGCTATAATTTCAAGGAGTATATCCATTACACCATTTACTTTATAAATACAAGGGTTAATGACAATAATCAACATCAATAACCTCTTAACCAATCATAAAATATGTAGGCTTACGAAATCAAAACTTATTAAGTGGGATATTATAACGAACTGGTGAAAGGTACACTTATCATCCACCCAATAATTGAAAATGTATTATTTGATTCCATTTTTACCTAATATTTTATATTTGAATAATTTTCTAAGAGTATTATATCACCATAAAAGTGGAAATAATTTAGTTTGTTATTGAAAAATCATAATGGTAAGATGATTTATCTTAATTCTATAGCTCCTCTTCGATATATGTTTGTGGGAAATAGATTCCTATAAATCTTTTTATTTTATGTCTAGTTCAATTTGATCTAATTTTGGGCATGGATTCACTCTATCTATATAGTTCCCATATCAATTATTGAGGAAAGGAAGACACAGTTGATCTTCCAAATCAACCTATGGTCATTTATCAGTGGAAGTATGAACATGAACTCATAATTGAAATTACTTTTATTATATATTTAAAAATACCAATTAATGATAGGTATTTATTTATAATGGTTGGGGAGAAACTCATTATTGATGATATTTATATTATTTAGGAATATTTTGAAATATTTTATAAATATTTTCCTACTCTTCCCCGAAATTTGGAGGTTTTTGTTTCAATAAAACTCATACCCAGTTCTACACAAATTTTAAAGACTCCTTATAGAATATCCCTAATTTAGTTGTAGGAATTGAAGAGGAAACTATATAATAATATAAAAAATAGATTCAGATTCTATATTTCATCACCATGGGGTGCACCGATTCTTTTTGTTAAGAAGAAAGATGTGTCAATGCATCTTTACATTGATTATCATGAACTTAACAAGATCACTATTAAGAACAAGTATAACCTACCCTATATTGATTACTTTTTTGATTAACTATATAGAGTTAAATACATTTCCAATATTTATCATCTACCTAGATACCATCAGTTAAGGTTTAAAAGGGAGGATATATCGAAGACGACCTTCTATATGAGGTATGGACACTATGAAATTATAGTGATTCCATTTTGGCGTACCAATGCCCCTACTACCTTTATGGATCTAATGAATAAAGTATTTAGTTATTATCATGATCAATTTTTTTTAGTTTTTACATATGATATTATCATATATTATTATAGAATGTAATATTACGAAGATCATTTTAGGATTTTGTAAAGACCTTGAGAAAAGAGAAACAATATGATGAATTTAGAAAATGTGAATTCTACCCATAGAAGGTATCATTCTTGGGTCATGAAATTACAAGATAGGTTATATAAATGGATCATTCAAAGATGGAATTAATTAAAAAACAGTCTATAATTACCAATTTTACTAAACTTCATATTTTTCTTGAATTGGATGTACACAGTCGATGATTTTTGAGAGATTTATCACTTCTATAAAATCCACTAAGGGAGTTGACTTGGAAGGGAACCAAGTTCCTTTGGATAGATGGATTTGAATAAAATATTAGTATGATAGAGAGAATGTTGGTAAGTGAACCTATGGTAACACTAAACTTCAATTTAAAAGGGTTTGTAATATATAATGGTGTATTAAATAAAGGACTAAGATGTGTTCTAATGTAGAATGACATGGTAGTAGGGTATGCCTCATGTTGATTGAAGGTTCATGAGAAACATTACCCAACTCATGTTTTATAGTTAGTAATAGTATTTTCTTCATTAAAAATCTAGAGGAATTATATTCATCGAGAAATTAGTGATATATACACAGATCATAAAATCATTAAGTATATATTTATATATAAAGAGTTGAATATGCACCAAAGGGGATGGTTAGAGTTGATTAAAGATTATGATTTCTCAATACATACTACCCTAGGAGGGTATAGAAGGTATATAATTCTCTATTTTGTAATAAAAATGATATTTTAACCATGATAAGGATTGAAAATTTATCTAAATGTTTATGGTTTTAATGATAAGAACCTTCAAATAATGAGGGAAGTGGAGAAATGCTTTTTTGATGAAATTAATGGCATATATCCATATGAATATTAAATAGGTGCATAAGGATGATTTGGAATTACAATATAAGGTAATAAACATTAAAATGATCAACCAGTACCATGATGGAATGATAATATTAAAAAACTAGACATGCGTCCCTTCAATTCCATAACTAAAGTAGTTTTTAGATAATGTAAATTGCTCATAATTCTCTATCCATAAGAGAAGTAAAAATATGTCTACATATCTCAATGAGTGTTTCTAGTCATATAACATGAAATGGTGAATTGAAATGTTTGTACATCAATATTAGGTATGTCAAAAATTTAATATTGAACATTGAGAGTCTAAGTTGATGATGAAACCATTACACATACCCATATGAAAATGGGAAAACATCACTATGGATTTTTTTGTAGGAATCTCCAAGAAATATAAATTCCATAATTCCATTTGGGTTGTAGTAGATCTCTGTATAATGTCTAAACATTTTATTTATGTTAGAGAATATATATCACTTGATCAAATTTTAGGATATAAATTAAAGAAGTGGAAAGTCTTATTAGATTACCACTCTCAATTGTATCTAATAAAGATCCAAGGTTTTCCTTGATGTTACAGAGAAATATTCAACAGGAATTAATTACATAGTTTAGATTTATAACATCCTATTATCCTAAGATAAATTATCATTCAAAAAACCCTATAAGATCTGTTAATATCTTGACTTTTGGATTTTAAAAGAGGTTGGGATCAACACCATCCTCTAGTAAAATTTTCTTATAACAATAGATTTCACTCAAGAATTTTGATGTATCCATAAAAACAACTTTATATAAATAAGTGTATAAATCAAATATTTGGGGATGAAGTTAGAGAAAAAAATCTATTAGGACTTTATCAAGATGAGGAAATCATATATAATGTTTTATCCATTCAATAGAACATCATTGAATCCCAAAGTTGATAGAAATTTTTTATCGATAATAGATAAAAATATATAGAGTATGAATTTGGTGACAAGGTATTACTATGACTATATAATTGGAATAAATTTATGAGATATGGAAAGAAGGGGAAGCTGATCCTAAGATAAATTAGTCCTTAGTAGCTTCTTGATCATATCAGAATTGTATCTTGTTTCATGGTGATTCAACTGAAACTATCTCACATTCATGATGTGTTTAATGTATCAATTTTGAGTTAGTAGATAACTGATTGTTAATATGTACTGGACTTAAAATTTATATATATACCATTATATTTTTATGATGAACAAATGAGAAAGAGTTTGGATTGATTAGATAAAGTTTTGTAGAAGAATACTACTCACCTGGACAAAGTTTTTTCATGAATCTATAAATTTAAGGAATCTACGTAAGAACATAAGGTTTTAATTAGTCATAAATATCCTAATTCAATTACATTATAATAAAAAAATTTCAATCATTGAATTCTTATAAATGGGTAGAATGTAAAAGCCTAGGTTTTTAGAATATATTTCTCTTTAATAAATTCAATGTGTACGATAGCTTGGGATACACACAACACCAAACTAAAGTGAAAAAATATTTCATATAATATAAATATAAATATATTATGAGTTAATTAAATTAAATATAAATAGTAAAATCAATTAAGTAATTATTAAAAGTATTACTTTAATTATGCATAGGTGAAAATAAATGTTTTGTTTAAAAACATTGTTTTTATTGTATATTATATATGTTTTATTTATCAAAATTTATAATTTTTTTTAAAAACAATGAACTTATTTTTTCAATTCAGTATGTTAAAATTAGATTAGGGTGAATTTTTTAGAATTTTCTATTATGGTTCATTTTTAAGTTAATAGTGAAAAATAATGTTTTTACAAATGGACTTGATTTTATAACATCAATAAGATATAATAAGGCGTCAAAAAATATGATACCATAATCAACCAAATATTAATTTAATGATTAAAATAAATTATCGAAACCTATAATGCTGAATTTGTAAACCCATGCTTCACTTTTTGGAGCCTAAGTAATATTTTATTCAAATAAAAAAATATTTTAGTCATTTCCATTTAATTTATTATTTACAATGATCCATTAAATTTTTACTTGATTTGAAATTCATAAAAACTTAATTTTTATTCGTAATAAAATAAATTTAATTAAAATCAATTATATACATGATTTTGGTGTAAATTCATTTATATATATACAAATTCACACACACAAACACACACACACACACACACACAGATATATATATATATATATATCCAAAAACTGGTTCTCATTCTGTTTTGTGTAATTATAATAAAAGTAATTTATAACACATTTAAAAATAAAATATAAAAAATTGATTCCATATTTGTAATTAGATTTTATAAATTTTTTTATGTGTTCAAATTCATTTTTTTCATAAAAACAAGTTACCATGGTAAAAAGTTATATTATCACGGTAATAGTTAAAATGGGATAACATTTGTTAAACTAAGGGATAAGAATTCTAATATCACAAAAAACATATCTTTATTTGATTGATTGAGTGTATTTAAGACTCACCTAACCTTATCTATGATTATGAATCTCAAATTTTAATTGAAAATTACTTTATATTATTTTAAATTTAAGGGTATTTACAAGAGTTCTACTCCCCTCACTTATAAAAGGGAACCTCCTATCTTCACATATAGACACACTTTGAGAAACTTTTACCAATAAAGATATACCCAAATGAATTTTAGTCTCTAAGAAACATCATATAGGTTCTTATATAACCAAAATACTAATATAAAAAGGATTAAGGTATAATCCAAAGGAGGATACCAGAAGATGAGGGAATTTTATTTACCGAGTTCTTTCAAGTTTATTTCTCCATCCACCTTATATGAATCTACAATATCAATATTAACATGATGAAATTAGTGTCATAAATATAATTAAACTTTATTTTGTTTACGGAATAACCATTATATACTTTTATCTATCCAATCAAAAATGAAAGTGATGCTCAAGTGTACATGTGGACTTCCACCTCTATGAAGTGAGGTATTTCATTTTTCATCATAATTTCTCATGGATGGTTATATATATGGATAAAATGAATAAATATGATAATTGTAATATAATTATATTAATATAATGATAAATTATTAGTAATATTCCTTTCTTTATATCTTCTAGAAAATGAAAACATCACTCGTGCATACGTGCAAACTATCACCTTCATGAAATGATGAAATTCATTTTTCTGAACCAAATTATATGGATGGTTATAAAAGTGTATATAATGAATAAATATCACATTTATTAAATTACTAGGATTATATTTATGATTAAATAATGAATAAAGAGAAAGGACCTGAATTTCTAAACTAAACCATACATTGAAAACATAATAGTTAACACCAAATATTGACTTTAATGAAGAATCATTAATAAATAGAGAATTGGAAATTATCAAAAAAATGATATATACTAAAATAAGAATTAATATAGTTATAGTTTATGTCAATAATAATTTTAAATTTATTATATAGTATTTTAAATCTTGTATAAATAAAGTTAGGACTTTTAGCAGGAGTTTATGTTACAATATCACTTTTTCATGATTATTTATGTTTTAATTTCAATTATGGATAATTTTATGTTATTTAGAATATAAAACCCATTTATTTTCCTAAAATGTAGTAATTTATGGGGTTTTCAAGTATTATTTTCATTTTCCCTCCCTTTTTACTCAAAAGAACACAATTTTTTTTAATGAAATCCGACCTTATTTGTCATTCTGGGCCGAGTTTCTTTTCCCTCTATATCCATGAACTTAAGAGCTGTTTTATGGAATTATTTTTTAAATTTTAAATTATTACTAAATTTATTATCATCGGTATTTTACTTTCTTTAAAACCATTTTAGTAAAATATTTTTATCATTTTTAATGGGTTATTTTTTAGTTTCTTTATAAATAAATGAAAATGATGTTTTTAAATGTTTACGACATGAATGGATTTTATATCTAAAATTTAATTTATCATTAATGAATATTAATTTTATAATTTCTATGACTTTACAAAAAACTCATATTCTATTTTTTTTTTGGTAACTTTGAGTTTTTAAAAGTTACAAAAAGAAAGTATGTTTCCCTTGTTTTCAAAGCATAATTCTAATTATTTTATAAAATTAATTTTTTATTTATACCAATATCTTTTAAGTAATATTTTTCTCTAGTAGGTATATTATATAATGATAATATATAATTTCTTTTCTCCGGATGGATTATGATGACGATGTTCAATGTAATTTTTCATAAAACCTATTTCTTTTCAACATGTTAATTTATCTATGATGAAATGAGGAATGTTTTCATGATATGATGGAAAACATATATATTATTTTCATTATGTGAAGGGTGGACCCAAAATTATTTATTCCATAAATGCATTGGAAAAATATTGATGTCTCTTGAGATAATATGTAAGTTAATGAGGAGTGAACCCAATCTACTACGGGACTCTGTCCATTATTTTTATGGGAATAAGGAGTTAACCCAATCTAATATGGGAATATCTCCACAATAATAGTATTTGAAGTGATATTTTAATAATAAAATTATTTTCTATTATTATTTTATTCCAATTTTTTTAATATGGGTATGATATTGTCACATGGATCATGATTGATTTTTGATGATTATACACTCTTATGACTCATGTATTTTTTATGAAGAATCCTTATGTAATGAATCATGATTTATGGTATATAAATTGTTTTATATGTATTAATAAGTTATTATTATGTTATCATACCCTTAATATTTTCCAATGCTCACTTATAATTATGAATTGATATTTCCCATGTTTAACCTTACTGATCATCTGAGCTAAATATTTATTATGTTTCCATTTCACAAGGTTATGGAATTTTTTTTAAATAGGATATATTTAAAAAGGGTTATATGAGAGAAAAAATTTATGGGATTTGTTGAAGACATTTCATGAAATAATAAAAATATGTATCTAGTATCCAAAGAAACTAAACCATTATGGTTCTCAATGATACACTATTATGAGATGTATTGAATGTTAATTTAAAATTATTTAATATTTATGAATGTCATTCTCAGGCCACCTCATGTGGAATATGAATATGACACATACATAAGCATATAAAATCATTTATTTTGTCATATTCCACTTCCATGATCATCATCACATGGCAGATATAGTCCTATGAATGACTAGGTTCAATTCCTATTCCCATTAAACTTTAGTATATTGAGTTTTATATCATATAACGAGATATAAATATTTAACCAATGAATTCAAGGGATATATAATGCTAGGTCAACCCATAATATAATGAAAAACCATTTATATATGTGCTGTATAATCATGAAAACATTCACAATTCTATCATATTTTAATTAATCCATGAGAAAGAAACTTGTTTCAACGAAATCTCCACAAGACACGACCATAACCTATATATAGAAATAAGGTGGATAATATCATTAGATTATATCCCCAATGAATCATAATAAACATTATATTATTTTGATGTAGATTAAAAAGTCATTATAAGAGCATTAAAAAATTTCATTGCAAAATAAGAAGAAATATGATTTACTTTTGAAAATTTTTTATTTGTAAAAGGAAATAATTTATATAAAAATATGTATAAAAAATTATTTTGGAAAAATTGGAAAACATGGAGATAAATATTTATAAATAAAATTTAATAATGTTGTGTGAAAATGAAACTATATGGAAAATGTTAAAAAATAATTTCTTTCACATGTTTGTAAATAAAGGCCATTTCAATAAAAATAACCATAAAAAATCATAGAAGTTTAGAAAATGGATTACATAAAATAATGAATTTGGAAATGAAGTAAAAGAAAATAGATGAGGTTTTAGTGGTAAAGAACATATTATTTTCTAAAATATATATTTAGGCATAGAAAATACTGCTTTTAAATTGAGATTAGAAGTGAAACCAGTACCATGGAATTTATCTTGGTTTGATGTGCTATATCTGCCTATATAATTATTCTTGGTTTATATTTATATTTATTATAATCATATAAAAATATATTTAACTTAATACTATTCATTAATAATTTTTTAAAACCCCTATATTAATTGTTTATTTCTAAAATTAATATTTTTAAGTTAACTATTCCATTTATCCATGCATGCTTCAGTTTTATGGTTTTAATACTTGTTCCTTGATGATAGGTTCACCACATTTAAAATTTTCATAAAGATGTAGTCTATGTGTTTAATATAGTTCTAGAATTCCATGACCATTTCATTGAAATTATGGCGTTGGTTCGGAAGGAGTGGTTAAAATATCATTTGTATAAATTTTGATTAAATTAAAAAACTCATTTTATTAATCAATTTACATATATAAATATTATCATTATAGAATAATAAAAATGAAATTAATTTATATAAATTTTATATTTAATTATTAAATATATTTTTATGAATATTTTGGTATGAAGTAAATTTATGAAAATATCATCATTAACTTAGGTAATGTAAAACCAAAATGATGAGTAATGTTTTCCAAATAAGTTTAAAAGAATAGAAAACCAAATAAATATTTGAAAATTTAAAAAATAAAATTATCTCACAAATAAAATACTAATTTATGGTTAATTTTTAACATTAATTACATTATTGAAAATATTAATATGATAAATGAAACTATAATACACTATTTTGAGAAACATGTATTTTGATGTACAAACAACTTATAAAAAGGTGTTATCTGATAGGTAGTTGGTACTATCTCAACATTAATGTTCAAAAATAATTCCAATACAATGAGAATGGAATCATGGCAGAAAAATGACTGCATGTTTAAAATATTTTCAGAAAATTAATCAAAAATAAGAAATAAGAAAGAGGCTTGGAGACCCTTTCCATGCTCTTTGAGTTGTATCCTTTGAGTTTAGCTTAAAGAATTTGAAATAGGAGATTTTGGTCAAACAAATGGCTTAGATAAATTTCTAGGGATGTTTAGAGTGATATTTTAGAAAATATTTATTGAAGGAAAAAATTTTGGATGTGAGGAGAAATGGGTGGTAGATTTGTTTTTATATAGCTAAGTGGGATACACATTTTTTGAATAAAATATTGATTATTTTATCATTTAGGCCAATAAATATGGATAATATTTATTTTAGTGATATTAATTGGTTTATAACTAAATAATGGACAGTTATTTTACATTATAAAAAATACAAAATATAATGTAATCATAGAAATACATAATTAATGGTAAAGAACAAAAAATTGTTTTTTATTAGAATAAAATATAATAGAGGTTCCAAAATTTAGTTTATAGTTTTATAAATTATAAATATTATTTCAATACATTATTTTACTCCTTAAATCCATATAAATTAATTTAAAATGTTTCATAAATTTTGAAGTCATATTTATATCATGATTATGTGATAAAAGTTATGGTAATTTATATAAACAATGTTTTTTTACTATTCACCAAAAAGTGGCTTTTTAGAAAAATCCCAAAAATTCATCCAAACTAATTTTTCTATAATTATTTAAAAATGACTTATACTTTATTAAATTAAATTTATAATTATTATAAATATAATTTTCAAATTAAAACATAACATATATAATAAATATAATGTTTTTAAAGAAAACATATTTCATTGACTATGAATTATTAAATTGTTATTCTTTATAATGAATTTATTATTTCATAGATGATTATTTTCTTATTTTACTGATAATTCAATGAATTTTGTTAATTTATTTTATAAACATGATAATGTTTTTATAATAATTTAAAAAGAATTTCTTTAAAATAATATATATTTTCAGAAATGAATTAATATATGCCAAATATTTTATATGTAACACATTATGTAATTATAAATTTAAAATAATTAATACACCTATTGGAAATATGTATACCCACTGATAACATAAAAAATGTTAATATTCCCAATCACTATAAATATAAAAGTCACATTACATTCCTATATATATCCTCACATGCTTCGCAAAAATTAATGCATATTTTATTTTACTTCTCTATCAAAATGTATATTATATTTCAATTTTATTATTTATTTCCATAACTATAATAGGAGTATGATATTTAAAAAAAATAAAAAATAGATATTTATTGTTCATGGTATTTTCATTTACTTTTGAATTTATTCATCTTGTAGTTTTCGTAATGATTTTTACCACTGTATTCTCATAATGTATTAATGTTTATCTAGAATTATAATATTTTATATAAATAACATAGTTCATTTTAGTTTCGTGTTGTGTGTGAAATAATAAATTAAACATAAAATAATGGGTTGTTATATTCTAAAATCATAAAATAATTTTTCTGCCAAGATTTCATTACTATAATGAAAACAAATGAGGGTACTTCTACCACATTACATTATTAGATTCCCATGTATATTCTTCAAACTTATGATCCTATAGAGAAATTTAACTAGATGAGTGGTATTATATCATATTTATTTATATATAGGATCCAAGATATATAGAATTTGTTCTTCATAAAAGAGATCATGTTCTAGAAATACAACTTTAGAGTTCAGAACATGTAATGGACTAGGTATATACATCATTGAATGTGATACACAAAACAAATCATTCACTTCAATTTGGTTCAATATAATTGAAAGACAATTGGTTAGCATCCTCACATGATCAAGGATTTTGAAAGGGATAATGTATATAGGGATCAAATTTTATTCTTCTGAAATATCATTATACTCTTTTAGGGTGATATTTAAAGGAATACCTTATCTATGACTTTAGACTCCAAATCTAACCAATTATTACCAAAATATATTTTATATCTATATTATTTAGTTTTTTTGTTATTGTTAATGGATTGAATTATAACTTTCATAACCCTGCACTCCCAGATCTGATGCAAAAACATAATCTTTACATTTCAATATTTAATATCGATAAATGTGACCTAATTTTAGACATACATTCTTACAAAATAAAAAATAAATATTTGATCAATTACATACCATAGTACCTTTGAGGTTTATAATTTTATAGAATTAGAGAAAAATATTTCAATGTGGATATTTCATAAAAATATCCATTTTTCTCAAAAAAATAAATTCTTTTTAAATATATGCGTGATTCACTCAAGGTAATATCTATATTTGTAACTATGAGTTTATTAAATTTTTACTCATCCTTAAAACCCATGAAAATTTTTATAATATATGGTATAAGAAAAAAAATCTCAATAATGGAATAAATATGAAAAGGAATCATAACATGTGAGTCAAAGGTATAACATGAAATCATAAAAGAGAAGGATCATCGACAATCACATTGGATCTTAACATTAAGAACATGGAATCATAAGAACATGTAAACATAGGAAATGTGGATGAAACAAAAGACATGGTATAAGAATAATTTAAGGATATCTAACTAGAAAACATCACATGGTGGACATAGTCTCATCATGGATTACGTTTAATTCCCAATCCCATACATAACATATCATGGAAAAAAACATTAACTTATGAATTGGAGTGATATCTGGGCACACCCATCCTAAAATATTCATGATTATATATTTTAGAAAAGGAAATAAACAATCAAGCATTAACATAAGATATATCCATGGAAAGAAATGGGTAACATAATCATTCCTCATATCATAATAAATGGAGATTTTATAAAGAAGTAATTTGAGAAATTAACAAAAGGTATGTATTATGAAATTAAAGGAAAGAAGGATTTTTTATTTGAAGAATAAATGGATTATTATAAATAATCTAAACATAAAATATTTTCTTTGGCTATGGAAAAATCTGTTGAAGCTATATAAATTAAAATGAAACATTTTTGTCTTTTTCAAAAGGAAGTCAAGACGTTTTGTATAAATTACATAAAAAGATTCATTTTTAAAACCTTTGAAAGAGAGAAATAAAATAAAATAAATATTTATTTTATGTCTATATAAATATACCAATAAAATATTTTTTAATAATATGGAAATGGAAGATAAATATTTAGAAAATATATCTTTAAAATATTTCAAACAAGGCATCGAAAGTAAAGTTACCCTAACATAAAAACATAAAAATATTAATTTTTTAAAAACCTTGTAAATAAAGTAAAATAAGGTAAAAATGAATTTTTTTAATCCATTTGTATATAAAATATAATTTCATTGAAATATTTATAAGAATGTGTACATAGAATAAAAAGAGTTGGAAGGGTAACTTTAAAATAGAATTTTTTTAAAATAAGGTCCCTTACGTTTAGCTCAACTCATCACATATTCTATTTATCATTATGAATAATAAAATTATTTTAAATATTTAATTTTTTTATAAATGTTTTCAAGTTTATTTTTC
This sequence comes from Viscum album, assembly GCA_963277665.1. Classification (NCBI taxonomy): domain Eukaryota; kingdom Viridiplantae; phylum Streptophyta; class Magnoliopsida; order Santalales; family Viscaceae; genus Viscum; species Viscum album. Next base: position 684,099,671 of record OY728156.1, on the reverse strand, counting down.
CTTTTATTTTATTTCTTGTCATGTTATATTCAATTACATAGTCATTTAGGTTTATTTCTGATGTTTTGAAGATATTCAACTCATATGTCAAAAATCATTTTGGTATGTTGGTTAAGGTCATAGAGATCATTGTTCAATCATATATATAATTATAATAAAGAAATAATTATGATTATTATACATAAATTATAATTTTAAACCAAACATGAATGATTATTTTGAAAATGAACTACAATACAATCATAGAGACAACATGCCATACATAGACATGAGTAATATTTCCATTTTTCAAAGGTCATGATGGGTAGAAGGTAAGTATTATATTATATATAAATAATTTTGTTTATATAATAAATATAATATTAGTTTTTTAAATACAATTATATATAATATCCATTTGTTTCAGTGAAAACAAATGAATCACACCTCTTTGTGGAGGTGGTAGTCCACACGTATGCACAAATAATGTTATCATTCTTTAAATAATAGAAAGGAAGGATAATATATATATATTAACTTCATATAATCATAAATATTTCACGAATATAATATATTTTATTTAAATCCATCATTTTAAATATCTGTGAGAGGTGGTGCAAGAAAATGAATTGCATCACTTCGTGAGGTGATAGTCCGCTGTAAACATGAATGATAGTTTCATTTCCCAAATGATGAAAGAAAAGATGGATACATATTATTATATTAAAAAAATAAAATATTAGTATATGTTAGATAATTATTCTATTATATAATCATGGTTGAATAATATTTTATGGAGGTGGAAGAAGAAATAGAACAAAAACCTTCAGTTAAAAGTTATACCTCTTCTTTCTACTTATGATTTACACCTTATTCCTTCTAAGGTGGTAATTATTCCCAAAAAAATAAATCTATAAAATTTGTAGGGATTTTAGAATGGTATTTGTATATTTATTGGATAATTAATAGGTATTTTAGGTGTGAATAAAAGTTTGAAGGGTTTTACCTTTTATAAGTGGGGGGAGTGACACTCTTGGAATTACTTAAAATATTAAAATAATATTAGTTGTTTTTCATTGAAAAAAGGTTAAATATAAATATAATTTGAATATATGTTGAATAAATTTCAAAATAATATCATAATTTAAAATTTGGACAAGTTTATATTATATTTTTTACACATATCTCTTTGTTTTAATCCACATTAATCCATTTTGACACTTACCACGATAACCATATTTTTACTCTTTAGGTGTCAATATTGTTTATATAAAAGGAATATTGACCCAATAATAGAACATGGACGATATTTTATACCATTACTAATATTTTTTATTAATAAAAATGTTTTAGGAATTTTTAATCATTTAATAAAATATTATTTATTACAAAATATCATCAATGTAATTTTTTGGAACAATTTATTCAAATTGATTTTGAAAACAACATGAATGATAAGGAATTGTAATATAATAAATTTAAACATTACTAACATGGTATATTTTTCCAAAATAAATAATGGAACACAATAATTTGATCAAATTATATTACTTTTAATATTTTTAGAATCATTTATTTCTGTGTTTATATTAATTAAATAAATATTGTGTCTCCATTGTGTAAGAATTTAAGGTTATTATTTCATTAATACAAATAAGAAATAAATTAATATGATAAAAAATATAATTTATATCTCAAATTTACTTTTATGACTAGAAATGTCCAATTATATATCCCTTTGTAAAAAATTTGGATATAATAAGATAATGAGAAAGAAATTTTTTACTTTTCTTTACATAAAATAATATAAAGGTCAAAATCAAAATAATTTATCAGAAAGATTTCATAATTTTGAGAATTGAATGGAAATGGATAACTAAAATCATCTAATATGATAAAGGAATGTGTTAGGGTCATTTTCTAGTCCTTATCAATTTATTTTTAACCTCAATTACCATATTTACCCACACTATGTCGACAATTATTTACTATGGTTACTATTCATAATAACCAAAAATAAAAAAATAATTATTTAAAAAATTTGAACCACATGATTATGAATATGGAATAAATTTTTAAATAACAAATTTCTATAATTTTTATAAATTAATTTAATATTAAAAGACAAAACACAACAAAAAACAGTTTTTAGAAAAATGCCTTTTTAAGTATCAAAATGTTTTTATACCCAATTCTAGTATAAATTTAATTCTAAAGACTAAAATTGGGGTTTTTAATAAAAATGAACTAAAAAAATAAAAAAAATCCAAAATATAATTATACTTTTTAAATAATTTTAAATAAAATACAATTTTCAAAAAAATCAGAATTTTTTACTATTTATTGAAACATTTAACTTTTTTAGGAAAATTTCAAATTTTCACCTCAATATATTTTTGATATGATGATTTAAAAAATTATATAATTTTTATCATATGAAATTTATAATTTTTTCTAAAATTAATTATAATATTTTCTCATAAAAATAAATAAAAACCATTTTTTTCATAAAATTCATTTTAAAGAATAAAATAAATTTACTAAAAATTGAGTAATTATTTACTAAGAATTTCTCCATTTTTTGGAGTATGACCTTTATATATATTTCATGAATTAGTTAATCATATTCATACACAATAATTTAACAGCTAGGTTATAATTATTGTATTTGAATAAAAATATTTAATGTTTCGTTTAAGCTAGAGGCTACATTTTGTATACGTTATCAAACATTATGTTATATTTTTTTAAATCTCAGGGTGTTATATTAATTTTCTATAACATTTATTGAGAAATATCTCGTTAAATAAGATTACACTCCCCAACATCATCCCAATGTTTTGGAGTTCTGTACCTATTCCCATATAGAGCCTTATATGATGCCATATGATTGATAAAATGGAAACTATTGTTATATGAGGGATCTATAAGGGGAAGGATTTAATACCTACATAAATTGAAATCCACATAATAGGAAATAAATATAATTTCAAAATTTGATATGGTTATTTCAAATTAACCATAAATATAAGGATAAAAATTGGTGATGAATATCAGTTCTATATCCAATCATGTTGATGAATTCCCTATAAATTCAAGATGAACCGTAAATTGTAAATAGATAAAACTGAGAGTGGTACTCCATTTAGACTTGATTTTTTTTATTTATATAGTATAAAGTCTATTTAGTGATGATTAATCTGGGATAGTAATGAAATGTGCTAAATTTATAAGGTGATAAACTATAACCCAAAAATATATGTCCTTTAGAAGTCTTTTGAAGACTTACAATGAAATACATGGTGATGTTTTCTAATTTCAACACAGGTATGGGTAATGGTTGAATAATACTATTATACTTATAATGTAAAACTTTAATTTTCTATTACACTAAGAATTGAGATATATACACTATAATTTTTCCCTCTATTTTTTCTCACCAGAAATTCTCCTTTAGATCTCTATACATCTTTCTGATTCCATGCAATATTGAGAATGGTTAGTGTTTTGAATTATACAAGATTTAAATCATCAATTTTTGTATTTAAGGGAAACATATTCATTTACCAAATTTTATAATTCCACTATTTTAAAGTTTTAACTCTTGAATATTACCTAACTTCTTTTGTAGTTTCATATCCCCACTTTTCACCTCATTGTTGTCAACATGGAAGGATGGTTGATAAATCACTGAGGAAAGTTTTTATTTCTCCCAATACCTTATCATTCCAAGGTCCATCCTTTAAACATATTTGAGTATTAGATCTCTTTTAATATTTTTCATAGAAAAGGTAATATGATCATTCATACTCAGAGTGGTATCCACCATGTTAATCTTCATAGGGTTATAATGTATTGAGAAATTATTGTCCTTGGTCAACTCAAATTATTTACTTCGGTACAAGTTCATATCCTTTTGTGTGAATGTAAACTTTAATATCTTTTCATTGGTATATATTTCACCCTTTTCACTATAGATATAATACCTCTATAGATTTAATGAATATATTACCACTGTTTGCTTCAAATCAAGCATCATGTAATTTTTTATCATCAATAATTTATTAAAATGAGAAATAAGTTATCACCATGTTATTTTATAGGATGAAACATCCCAATACCTTCATTTATTCATCACTATATATCATAAACCCTTATTCAATACAGGGTTGTGTGAGTAAATGTGTAGTGTCCAATAATCTCTTAAGATCTTTGAAAGTTGTATCACATTCAACTTTTTAGAGGAACTTAACCCATTTATGAGTTTACTTTGTTAGTGGATTTGACAATCTTGAGACATTTATCACAAAAAATCATTAATATCTAACCAATTTTAGAAAACAAAAAATCCTTATAAAAGTTTTTATTGGTTCCATTATTCAATAAAATACAACATTGAAGAATCCATATATATACCCTCGCTTATGATTACATGACCCCACAATTATAATTTTTATAGCCATAATTCACGCTTTCAAGATTTGGAATATATTTTATCCTTTCTCATGGTATTCAAAAATATCCTAAAATGATCATCCTACTCTTCCTTAATCTTTTATAATATGATAATTTCATCTATAATGACTATTTTAAATTGATTATTGTATTCCCTAAGGAATTTATTCATTAGATCAACGAAGACACCAGGGGGATTTATAAGTCTGAATGACATCACTATAAACTCACAGTGTTCAAAACTTTCAAAAAAGGTTGTATTGAGTATACCCCCTCTTCAACCTTAATTTATGGTATCTAGATCTAATGTAAATAATTGAAAAGTATTGATATCATCAATGTTGATGAAATAAGTCATCAATATGGGATATATGATACATTTTTTTGATTATCATCTTGTAAATTTCATGATAATAAATGCAGATATTCATTGATATTTATTTCTTCTTAAAAAAGTGGACCGAGTCACTCCATGATGAATAACTATGGTGTATAAACCCTTATCTGGATTCTGTTGTATTTTATTCTTTAATTACACCAATTAAAATAGGTCCATTCTATAGAGATTCTTTGATATAGGAACAACACTTGGTACAAATTCTATTGAAAACTAGATATCAAAATCTGGGGGAAGACCAAAAAAATACTTTGTAAATACATCAACATATTATTATAAAATATTAGAATACTAAATATTGAGCTTTTCTTCATCCATTTGAGCTAAATACCACTCTTCATTGTGTATTGGACCCTTTTAATGGAATTAATTTCCAAAAGGATTTCATAATCAGCCTTGCATTGATAAATAATCACATGTTTATTTGGGATATGAAATGTGACTTGCATATCCTAAAAATTAATTTGTGATCTATTTTGAGAGAGATAATATATCCCCAAAATCTAATAAAATTCAACTAAATATAGAATAATAAGATATATAAGAAGCATATTTCTATTAAAATATATTAGGAAGGATTTATAGACTCAGGGTCAAATCATTATGCCACTAATATTTTTTACTAATAATTAAATATATAATAATGTTTTTAGTGATTGTATACCATTATAAAACTTTACATATACAAAGTAGTGATTATATCAAGAATTAAATTGAACATTTATAATTATTTAGTGTATGGTGATTATACCTTTCACCACTTTGTTTTTGTGACCCACTTCTATAGTTATGTTCGCATGGGATTTACCATTATTCACTAGGTTTAGAGGTTGATAAAATAAATTATTTAAATTAACCCTTTATTTGGTGCCCCAATTGGTTTAATTTCCATAGTCCTTACAATTTAAGCATTATAGTGCGGTTTGTGTGTTTGGATGATATTTATTTCCATTTATTTCATTATTTTTCATCTTCATTGATCTTATATATTTATGTACTATATTTCATTCTCTTCCACAATTGAACCAATTATTTTTTCATTTAATTAAATTACCCAATTTCCCTCCAAATATCTTCTATATTCAAGTAATAGCTTTCCTTATCTTCGACACTTGAGCTATTTACCTTTTCATCTAATGAAATTTCCCCTTTTTACATTCCTATATGGGGTTTAACAATTGAGTTTCTATGAAACTTTGTTTTTCTCATATTTTCCTCAAAATAATGATAATAATTGGAGTATCTATTTTTTATTTCCTCTGTAAGAGAACATCAATAAATTTATTATTATTTACCAAAGTCCCTCATATATAATTGTTTTAGAAAAATGATTTTAATCCACTAAAGAAATGATTTATTTTTTTCATGGAAATTAATAAAAAAATAATCATACCTTGTATGCCTTGTGTAGTTTGATTTGTTGGAGAAAATGGATTTATGATCATTTTTTAAGACCAAGTAATTATCAATCTATTTTATATGAAGAGTTTGAGGAAAATATTTATTAAAAAATAGCTACTTAAAATCATATAATTCCATGAAGTTGACTTCTTCCTCTAGCCTCATATTCTGAATGAGATGCAGTCATTGGTTAAATTCACCTTCTAAATGATAAAAAACTAAAAAAACTATTTTATTCTCTAAGAACTGAAGGAAAATATATATATTTTTTTTGTTTCTACACTACTTGATAATTCGTGGATTGGAAGAATCACTAAAGGTGGGTGGATATTTCTGTATAAAGGACTGAAAGTAGAATTATTAATTGCTTAAAATTTTGTATGAGTAATACATTTTTTGAGTAATTTATCATATCTTGAGAAAGTTAATTGTGAATCTATAGTAGATTTTGTACTCTAGAACACATCATATATTTTTCTCAAGGGGTTATTCATTAAATTTCCCATTTCAAAAACTATTTACTCAATTCCTCATGGTTTTATCCATTAATGAAAACCAAAAAGGTTATTACGAGTATCAAGTAGTAATATTTAGAGTAAGAAATCATATGATAAGGAAAATATATCATAATATGGACTAAATTATGCATCCTTTATTTCAACCTATAAAATTTTAGGTTCATTGTACATGAATTTTGGTTTAACATAGGTTGTTTGAAGTTCTATAATCATATGATTCATAACCTAATCCTAAAAATTATCCAAACCCCACTTTTATACCAACTCAGATGACCTAAATGAATCATATATAAAAATTACATAATATTACATGAATATTCATTTATTATCATTGTAAATCACACACCCATAACATATAGGTATATAATCTTAGGACACTATATACATAAAAAATTATTTTATAAATATTATTCAATATCCCCCCTTATAATATTTACAGATGATAACAGTTTAGACATATTATACATAATAAACCTATTTATTTCTTAAGGAGTGAAAATATAAGAAAATGGAAAGATAAGACTCTTAATAAGGGTACACATAAGAGATAATAATCTAGGATCACAAGTGAGTATAATATGAACATAGTGGTATGAGTACATACTCAAAGTGCATGAACATCACATAAGAAAATCATACCCAATAAAAAATGGATCATAAATCATATGATTCTTTTAATACGTAATACAAGATTTATATAAGTACATGAACATGTGTTAATAATCATGATCCATGAAAAAATAACATAGGAATAGTTTATAACATAAATATATGGAATAATAATGTGGAACATACATATGAATAGAAAATAATTTTTTTTGTTAAGGATCACTTGTATTACCATCATCACATGGTGGATTTGGTTAACTCCTCATTCCCATTAAACTATAATGAATTGGGTTTACTCTATAATCCTTTTTTATGTCATATCATGAGAAATAAAGCTTTAGATAATTATTTCAATGGATATATAATTCCAATTTGACCAATCAAATAATAAAAATCCATATATATTCTTTCCATATAAATATGAAAACATTCATAATTCCATAAAAGCCTAATTAAACCCTGATAAAGAGACATGTTTTATGAATATTTCTATAAGACATGATTATAACTCATACAGATAAATAATGTGGATGGTATTAATATATTATATCTAAAGTGAATCATAATAAACATTAAATCATGTTTACATAGATGAGAAAAAGTTTACAATAACATTAAAAAATTGCTTTGAATAATAAGATGAAATAACCTTTAGTTTTTGATAAATTTTATTTTTATAAGGAAATAATTTATAAAAAATGAAAAAAAAATTAATTTCGAAACCCTAAAAAATTAAGGATGTATATTCATAAAGTAAACTAAAGAAAATGGTGGAGAAATTAATTCCTACAGAAAACATTATAAAAATATTCCTTTTACAATTTTTGAAATAAATTGAAAGTCAATTGAAAACAATGTTAAGAAACTATAGAATCATAGAGAGGGGAATACATTAAAATATAATATGGAAATGAAGGAGAAGAAAATAGTTGGACATTTAGAGGTAAATAACATTTAATTTTCCCAAATATAAATTTAAACTTAAATAATAACGATTTCGTTGTTGGATTAGATTTGAAACCCTTACCATGAAATTCATCATGGTTATAAATTCAATAACACATTACATAAATAACTTAAGTTTATTATTCATATATAAAATAAAATTTTCCTCATATATTTTACATAATACCATTCATTTATATGTCCTTATTACCTATATATTAATTTTTTATTATTAAATTTAATATCTGGGAGTTAAATATTCCATTTTCCACACATGATTCAGTTTAGATATTATGGTCCTTATTTATTAATCATGGGTTCATAAAATCTATATTTTTCATAAATATTTACTATATGTGTTTGATATAGTTCTATATCCTCACGGTTATTTCAAAACATTTTGGGTAATATTTTATAATGAGTAGTTAAATTTTTTTTTGAATTTTGATTCAATTAAAAAGAATTTATTTTATTAACCAATATACTAATATATATATATATTATAATTAACGAATCATAATCAATAAATTAACATAATAATAATGTTATTTTCAATCAGGAAATCAATTTTACAAAAAACCCATATATGATATAACTTTGTGAAAACATTATCATTCACTAAGGTAGTGTAAATATATCATGGTGAACCATGTTTTCCAAAATATGCTAAAAGAATTTGAAACCCAAAAGTATTTATTTTTTAGGAAAAAAATTATCTTATAAGAAAAATAATAATGTAGGTTCAGTTTTTAAGATTACATATGTTATTTAAAAGAGTAAGAGGAGAACTAAAATGAAAATACACAGTCTTCAAAAAACCTGTATTTTTATATTTAAATGGATTATGAAAAAGAGTTTGGTAAGATATAATGGGAACTATCTCAAAATTTAAGGAACAAAATAATTAAAATAAAATGATAAAATAATATTTTCAGAAAAACAAGTGGGGTTTGACATATTTTTAAGATAAATAATCAAAAATAAGAAAGATGAAAGAGGTTTGGAAAACCCAATGATTCTCTTTGAGTTTCCTCATTTGGTTTGAGATTAAAGAATTCATTGAAGGGTATTTTGTTCAGAAAAAATGGCTTAAGGATGTCGGATTTGGGAAATGTAAAACTTTGTAATTTTGGGAGTGAGGAGAACGGGGTGGAGGATGGGTGTTTTTATAGTGAAAAGGAAGTGTTTCAAATAATGTATTTATTATTTTATCATTTAGGACAAAGACAATGACAACTGGGTCCCGATGATAGCACAAACACCCCGCCTTAACAGGGCCGTCGGGTCCTGGCCTACCAGGTACCACCAATTTCCCCCGCAGACACGTGGGGCCCACCCTAGGGTCCACCCACATGCCTGAATGGGCTATCTGACTAATGACAGTCTCCAAAAGCCAACACATGTCCTTTCTAGTGTGCTTTGTCCTCACTCACACACAACCTGAGAAACATCCCAGGAGGTCACCCATCCTGATCACTACTCCAGGCCAAGAATGCTTAACTATGGAGTTCTAATCAGTTAGGCTCTTGAAAAGGAAGGTGCAACTTGTGGACATGAGTCCTATCACTTAGCCATTTAACCCTTTATCATTTGGGGATGTTACAAACACCCCCATTTAGAGGACAACATCCTCATTGTGGGCCCTACATCTCAACCCAGGCAGTGCACCGCGCACTTAAGGTTGGGTTCCTCCTCTGATACCAAATGTGACAACTGGGTCCCGGTGACAGCACAAACACCCCGCCTTAACAGGGACGTCAGGTCCTGGCCTACTAGGTACCACCAGTTTCTCCCGCAGACACATGGGGCCCACCCTAGGGTCTACCCACATGCCAGAACGGGTCATCTGACTAATGACAGTCCCCACAGGCCAACACAAGTCCTTTCCAGTGTGCTTTGTCCTCACTCACACACACCTTGAGAAACTTTCCAGGAGGTCACCCATCCTAATCACTACTCCATGTCAAGCATTCTTAACTATGGAGTTCTAATCAGTTAGGCTTCCGAAAAGGAAGATGCACCTTGTGGACATGAGTCCTATCACTTAGCCATTTAACCCTTTATCATTTGGGGATGTTACAATCACCCCCCCTTTAGAGCACAACGTTCTCATTGTGGGACCTACATCTCAACCCAGGCAGTGCACCACACACTTAAGGTTGGGTTCCTCCTCTGATACCAAATGTGACAACTGGGTCCCAGTGATAGCATAGACACCCCGCCTTAATAGGGACGTCAGGTCCTGGCCTACCAGGTACCACCAGTTGCCCCCGTAGACATGTGGGGCCCACCCCAGGGTCTACCCACATGCCAGAACGGGTTATCTGACTAATGACAGTCCCCATAGGCCAATACATGTCCTTTCCAGTGTGATTTTTCCTCACTCACACACACTATGAGAAACTTTCCAGGAGGTCACCCATCCTGATTACTACTCCAATCCAATCATGCTTAACTATGGAGTTCTAATCAGTTAGGCTCCCAATAAGGAAGGTTCACCTTGTTGACATGAGTCCTATCAATTAGCCATTTAACCCTTTATCATTTGGAGATGTTACAAAGACTGTGGATAGTATTGATTGTAATGAAGTCTATTTCTTTTTGATTAGAAAAATTAGTGTTATTTGAAATTATAAAGAATAAAAAACATAATGGATCCCTGGAAACACTAAATTAAATGCACGAAACTAAATTTTTTTTATAGAATAAAATATTACATAGATTCCAATATTTCAAACATAGTGCCTTATAAATTCAACTTAAGATTTTTAAATATATTATTTTAATAATTAAATAAATTTTAATTTTATTAAAATGTTTCATAATTTTTTAATTCATATTTATATCATGATGATGTTGTAAAAGTTACGATTGTTCATAAAAACTGCATTTTTACTACTCATTAAAAAATAAAACTTTTTTTTAAATATAAAAAATTAACCTAAGATAATTTTGATGATATTATTACAAAAAAAAGTCTATTTTATCAGAATATATTTATGAATAACATTTTTTTTGTTAAATGAAAAAATGGCCTATATAATAAAAAGAATGTTTGAAGTCAAACATATTTCTTTGAATTTGAATCGTTAATTTTTTTTTCACTGTAATTCCTTTATTTTATTGTGGATGATAATTTAATTATTTTACTAATAATTACTTGAATGTTTTCAATTTATTTTAGTAATAAATTTATTTTATAATTCATAAGAATTATATCTTTAAAACAATAAATATTTTCAATAAGTAATTAATATCTGTTAAATATTTTATACATAAAAACTATTTAATTCTAACTATAAAATACTAAGTATACTTGTTAGATATATGTATACCCAGGGAAAAAATATCAAATGAATATTTATCCAATGACCATATATCCAATGACCATTTATAAAACTATTATATTACATACACATACATATATGTATATATATACACATATATATCTCCTGACATGTTTTAGTAAAATTTATTCATCATATTTGTTTACTGCCCTCTTAAAATTTATATTATATTTTAATTATTTATTTACTTCCATTGTTATAGTAGGTGGTATGATCTTAAAGGAAAATCACATTGATTCAGATTTTATATTATTGGTATTTTAATTTTCTTATAGTTGTATTCTTCAGGTAGTTTTCACATGGATATTTCATATTTGATTCTCATAATCTAATAATTTTTATATTGAATTATAATATCTTTTGTAAATAAAGTATGAAAATATTCATTTTAGATTGGTGTTTCTTGTAAAAAAAATATATTCAACATAAAAAATATAGGGTGTCACAATGTCAAATGAGTTTCTTTATTAAACAAATAAGCACAATATAAATAAATGTAATCCTTCCAGTTTGGAGGTGAGTTGATAAAACAATAATTTTTAAAACTCTCTTCTTCTATGTTGTTTATTAAAATTTGAAGAGATGTTTCTATAACACATTTTGTATATTTTTTGGTCCTCATGTAGTGAACATGGATTCTAGTGGATGATATACTACTTTTAGTGGAAATATATTTAGTGCTATTACTTTTTTATCAATATTAAGCATACTCCATTAACACGGATTTCACTAGATTTTAGTACGTAAAAATATTTTATGGTATCCATACATCATATTAATTTTATATGAAGTATATATATTTAAATGGATTTATTTTGTAATTTATGTGTATGAGATGTTCTAAAAAAATCCTATTACTGGTATCCAATCCAATTTTATCATGAGTTTAAAATGTTTTTATTCTTTTTTGTGTAGAACACTTTTATCCCAAGGTGTTATCTACTATATCATAAGCTACAATATAACATGTCTAAATAATAGACATTGGATCACAATTCCATAAGATATGATATATGATATTAGGTGGTGATATTCAATTATTATTTTTATATCATAGGGTACAAAAGTATGAATTGTAGTGAGTAATTCATTGAAAACACAAAATATTATACTATGGCAGTCATAACCCTACCCACTGTGTTGCCACCTGGGTTGGTGGTGAGTTGAGTGACACCTCAAGCCCATTACCAATTGTCTGAGGGTTGGATACTAACACCAAGAATTCATAAAACATATATTTTATATTATAGTACAAAAATTGTGTGAAAATAAATATATCTATTCAAAATAAGCACAACCATATTGGATGTACATAACAAACTAAAATAAAACATTCATGCATGCATGATATACACCCCTAACATATAATAAAATTATTAGTAAAAGAGTGGAAAATAAATATCCAAACATCCCATGATAAACAATTGACCACAAGAGACTAGAAAGGGGGATCACTACATAAAATCAACTTTAACTCGAGCAATACCAACCAAAAATCACATTGGGCTTCACTAATCCTAGGACCCTCTAGATCTATTCCATAAACAGCAAAATGCCACTGACTTGTGAATTTTCTACAAAAAAATACATATGTAGGAATAAATCCTATATAAGGTTCATTATAATTTTTTTATTAGAGTAACATGAATATTTAATGCTCCTTGGGATTACATATCACACACAACTAAGGGACGAACTACACAACCACCGAACTCCAAAATTGAGGGAGAGAACACAAACAAGGAAGAAGTTATGGATTCAATTCCCAAGACAACCACTGACCATCCCAAAGAGAATCTATAATCCAGCCAATAGTCAAATCTCTATATAGGATAAGAACGCCATGAATAAACCCATGCCATAGGGGAATAGGGTATAACCCCAAACATTCACCCATTAAATGGAAAAATGAATCTGTAAAACAATTCCATGCCTCAAGGGAAAACACCACCCTAACAATTATTGAAAATAAAATATGGAAATGATTGGTTAAACCAAGAGGATTTTAAGCTAAATATCTACCTCATATCCATGGAATTGATGAGGAAGATCACACACTTAGGGTGACTCATCAAATCATACCACTTCTACTAAAACACAACTTGATCAACATGTAGGGTGAAAAAGGGATTAAATAGTGCACTTTCATTTCCAAAATGATTGATATTTACACATAAGTTACATATATATATATATATATATATATATCTTTATCTCAGTACCTAATAATGATATTATTTTTTAAATAATGGATGATCACCTCGTTGAAATGCATAAACTAGTTAAGGTAGTACCAACCTCACTAATATGTGAACTACACCCAATCCCATGGTGGAGTTCTCTACACCATCCTACAGGTGGTAAAACACATACCTAAGCATGATTGGACCAAAATGGGTCGTGTTATCCCAAATTATATTAGGGAAGAATCGAATAAAAACATGATGTAACCTCACCTTCTCAGACTACCTCCTCCATATTGGTATACTAAAGGAAATACCAGGACCACTTTGTAAATCAAAAATCACCAACCATCTGAGCTATCTACACTAATATAATGCCACCTCCACCATTTTTCAATTCAATAACAGTATAAAGTCACCCACACTTCATCATTGTGCATAGAATAACTATTGAAGTTACTAACCCCTATCATCTGAACCATCCCTACAACTCAAATACCACAACCCACTATGGAACCATTTTTACAAATGTATTATAGGAATTATGCCTCACAAGAGTATATATTATAACTGATGAGGGGGGGGGGGGGGGTACCGACCCCAAAAAGGACCTCACACCTCTCTAAAGTCTGAAACTATCCATAGAAAAATCTATATCCATCCATGTATATGTTAGAACATGCCTCAACGTAGCACACACCATGTCTCTAAGGGTGTACTGACTCCATTAGTTTATGGGATGGTCCACTCCTAATCATATGATACAATACCTAGGGAGTATCCAAATCCCATATTTACACAACTCATTCCCCATAGTAATTAGAACTAGTGGCCCAATGATAAGGGGTCATTAAGAATACCTCTCAAATAGCCACTCAATCTCCTCTAGCCACATACTTAGAGGTACATGGGAAAATGTGGAAACCTATATCCTAAAATAATGTTTTTCTATAAATACTATAATCAAATAGGAGTAAGTGAATAACTCCCCATACAACTATTTAAACCACACTCACTAACACCAATTTTGGGGTGTATGGGAAGGAGGGAATCTCCTTGAGTTCTATGTATATTAATCCCTTCGGGCTACCCCACTATGTATAAGGATTTAATGAATAATAGATCATAAAATTGTATTTATGAATCCCCCAACACCCAAAATTAAACTCAAAAAATGAAAAAAAATCTTGGGTTTATAAAAATCTAGTTACATGTAAGGGTTTTATGCCTCAACAACTGAATTCCACATGGGGTATTAACTATCTTCCCTCCTACCCTGGATGATCACCCAATGTTGTTAATCATCTCAATTGGGGTAAGATATGAAAAAAAATAAGATTATATCACAAAAAACCAATGATTGTGAATAAGATTCCATTATAATTTTCTATGTGTAAATATAATAATAGTGAACCACCAATTTGTCTAAATTTGACTATTGGGTGAGAAAATATAAAAAACCACAAAATGGGGAAAGTACATAGTGTTTACACCAATTTTCTGCCTCTAATAATGTACCCCAACTCATATCATCATATATTTTCTAAATACACACCATGATTCAAAGTCATACATGGTGTATCTTCCACACAGGGAACCGAGTCATATATTTAGGCATAAGTTATGTTGTGTAACCCAATATGGCATGTACTTATACATTCCATGGTCCTCACAAGAGGTTTTTGAATGTGTATTTTTTTCACACCCTGATTTGTGTAACCAATGGTCATATACGACATGTCCACTTAACCCACAAACTATGTGGACTCTATATTCTATAGTAATTACATTGAAGAGATATATAGTTTGTTTTCATGAACTACACATCATGTGATTGGTATTTACCGATTAAAAAGTCCTACATACAACAAGAATCCTCCATTCCCTTTAAAATCCACTCCTCCATTGATCATTTATCATTTAGTAGGCATAAAACATCCAAAAAATTAGTATAAAATAACCCAAAATAAATTTTATGTGGGATTGAAATAATGATCCCTAACCCTTGTTGATTCATTGAAGATTTGAGGTTTGCATTCCCATGATTCACACCCATCTATCACTGCAACTCAATTTAGATCTGATCACCATCTTGGATGAAGCTCAGTGTTCCTCCTCCTCTCCCTATAGATCTCAACATCAATGAGGGTAGTATCTATTCCATATTGTATGAATTAGGGATAGAATATGGGGATAGAGAAAATAAAAATCAAAAATAAAATAAAATTAAAACCCATTTAAAGGCCTGACGTAAGACCCAAAATATAGAAAGTGTTTATACCTAAATCGTGTAAAACCATCCATTTCAGACTCAACGATGATGTCAAAATTTCTAAAAATGCCTCCTTTATAGATATATAAATATTTATAAACAAATGAAATAATAAAATTTATTTAATAAACATTAAATATCCTGAAAAATATGCTCATTTCAGAATATCACAAAATTAAATCCCAAGGGTAAACATCATATCTCGAGAATAAAAAAACCATAATAAAATATTTTCCAAGGTCATTTTATTGGATAAATTACAATTTTATCCTTATTAAATTATCAAGGATACAAAACTACCAAATGAGATAAGTCCCTTTCATAGGAAATCTCATTTTACTATATCCTACCCCCTTCAATACTTTTCATCCTCAAAAAGTGAGGGAGCCAGAGTAGATTACCCAAACACCCATACGACAACCTTATGTAGAAAGGTGACATACTCTCATTTTTGCTCATCCATATTTTGAAGGATTATAAATGTAGGACCCACCCTTCCTTTTAGTCATAAACCCTCTTTAAGGTTTATCTCAACCCTTAAAAATGGTTGTTTTAGGCATGTTTGGGCTTGGAAAAGGGGTTCGAGGGGTATCAAGAGTGTTTTGGGGGCTTATAAGAAGAAGACACTACTGCCACAAGATAGTGTAGACCCACATACTAGCAAGTAGACTTCCATTATGTTTGTATATATACCTTCGATAACCATCTAGATGACAGATCACCCGATAATCGATTGGATATGAGAAGTTTTATTTATAAAAAAATTAGTGAAAAGGTCATTTCACCCCCTTTTCCTATTTTATTCTTAACATCACTTCTAGCCTCTTTTACGCGAGTAGTAATGGTGTGGGAGATCACCACCCATACCTTGAATATTTGGTGATCCACCTTCTTTCCTCGACAATTTTGGCTTCTATATATCATTTTGGAAAACTCTTGGTATTTTTAATACTCCATCTAGCTTCAAATATTGGTTTTATTTATTGTCTAAATGTTTAATATAAATTCCCTATTTTCAAGGATTTTTTCTGGTTTAATAATATCTTTTGATTTATCTTTAACCAAAGGCTGATACAAGATGTGTGTGTCCCTTTAAGGTCTAGGTAGGTTATATAAGTGATTTCACTTAATGTATCACCATCATATTGCATGTTGGCATGTGCAATTGTACCAGATCACCGATAACTTTTCCTAATGTTAATTTATTTTTTACTCACTTTTTAACATATTGGAAACTCCCTTGGGATTATAAAAGCATGTTTAATTAGTTTTAGACCTTCCTTAAATCATTTAAAATTGAATGTTATACATCTTACTAAAAGTAGGTTAATTAATGGGGTATTCTAGGGCTTCACTTTTTTATTTAATGATTTAATATGGAATATGGGTTGACAAGGATGGCCCCTATGACATAATAGTTATTATTTACATAAAATTATTAAATGGAAAATTTGAAATGAACCAAAATTGGTAATATTGTATTGAATTATTGATTTTTTTATGTTTAAATTTTGTAATAATGACTTGGTTAAATTTCTTGGAATGTTTGTGATAATTGAAATAAATTCAAAACGTTCATTGATTAATCATGAGTTAATTAGTGTGGAATGGCCTGGAAAATCCTTGGATTCCATTAATGGAATCCTGTGAATACTGGGTGTGAAGGAATCTTTAGATTCAATGAGGTATAGAGCTATGGAACTCCTCAAGTGAAACAATGGATTCTACTTAGATTTCTCACAAAGAATTCAATGTGGTGGATCCACCTTGGATTTATTTAATTTATGCACTTGTTGAATTCCATATATTAATATAACTAATTATTGAGGGGTACCCTTTTTGAATTATGTGGGATAATCTCCCTAGATTCTTATTAATCATACTTATTCCAAATACCTTAGGTTTGATCCTTGGATTCCAATTGCGCCATTATTCAAAATGACCTGGATGATTTCATGAGTTAAGTATAGAAAATTGAATTTATTTAGGAATTTATGGAAGGTAATGCTAGAATGAGCCCTATAGATTCCCGTAGTTCACCCGATTATGGTTTCCTTGGTGCTGTGTTTTGGAACCCGATTGACCCATGATACCACCATCATGATCAGAGATGCTAATGATGGATAAAGTATGTAGGTTCAGCCAAGGTTGTCACCTTGAGGCCCATGGATCAATTTGGTTCATTATTTCCATAGATTATTATTCTTATTAATTCACTCATTATTTGTACAACTTCATTATTTAAACTTATAGGAAGTATTTTCAATAGACACAGTTAGAGGTGGACTATATATTTTCACACACAAACTATTTGTTTCATCTTTTAGTACCCAAATTGAGTTCATGGATGTATATATGAAAAAGGGAATGTTTCCTACTAATTATTCTTGACTGTATAGATAATATAGAGATTGGTATCTAGGAGAAAGACTAGATATCAGATCATCCATGATTTTTTAGTCTTTTGGTCATTCCACTTTTGATTTATTCTAATCCTAATGTACCTGAAGTGATTGATATGTATGCCTATTAGTTATATATGTAGCATCATTATGAAATTTCTAGGTTTCTAGATTAGTGATTTGGAAGCCATAGTTTTTTTTATTAGATGAAAAGTTATATGATATTTATTTACATCCACCATGGTTGGATCTGACATGAGGTTATAATATCACCATCATACAACCTGTAAAGACTCATCACTTTTTGGTAGTATCTGGATAATGGGGAGGTGATCTTGAGTCCATTTGGAGTACATGACCGGGGCCCTGTTTTAGTGGAATGAAGGATGGGTCATTAAAAAATGGTATTAGATCATATATTATTTTTTTATTATTTGGGAATTTTATAATGGAGGTAGGATGTGTTGAGTCTTTGTAATTATCTCATTAATAGGAGTTTTTTATCCTTGTACAATGGAAAATACAAGTTTCTTGGGGTGGGAACTGTTGTTCTTGTAATTAGTTTTTATTATTGATTTATTTTCACCTTCAGTGAGGAACTTGTTTTATAAGGTTACGATTTATGGTATGTTAGAAAATAATTATTTTCATTACATTATTATGATTTCGCTAATTTTTGTATTAGTTTCCTTGGTATAACACTTAGATAGTTATCTATTGTGTCAACATTAACCCACACAGTGTTTGACTATATATGTTAATGATGACACTCCATCTAACCTATCTCTAAACGACTAATGATTTGAAATTGTAACCTTTTAATTTGAAATATAAATGGTTGTTAGTTAAATGGTGTTCCAATCTAAACTAAAAGGGGTTTTTCCTCTATTAATTTTTATTGAAACTTCATATAATGTAACCGTGTATATGAACTTTAAAAAATGAGTAGAATTAGAAAATGGTAATGAGCTAATGCATATGATATATGAGACTTAGATCAAATTAAATGTTCGGATCTTTGAGTAATGTGATAAAATGATACTTACTTATGTTTGTGGTTTTAACCTTTTTGGGTTAAATTGGGTAGTGAGAGAACTCAGGATGGGAGTTTATAGACTTGTGTTTGTTACTACATTCCCTAAACTATAATATCAAGAAGTTTGATAGTTATAAATTTTGATTTATTCTTTTGGACTTATAGATAAATTCCACCTCATTGATTTATAGTTGAGTGATAGCAAGACACTATCATGAATTCCCCCTAGGTGTAGAGGCTCGATACACCTATGGATCTATTCCAGAGTATAGATTCTCATCTTTGTGAGATTTTTCTTCCTGTAATACATTCTAGAGAGAGAGATGCACATCAATCTATGAAGATAATGTCTAATTTGACCAGGGAGTTTCAGTAGTAGCATCCTCATACCTTTTTGGGGAGTGTTTCTACTAATAATGAGAGAATTTTCTTGATGTTATAAGTAATATCTATGAGTATTTTGAGACACCCCTTATAAAGAGGGAAAAACATTCTTCCTATATGATTGAAATTAAGGCTTGATGATGGTGTTATTTTGTTATCTAGGATGATCAGTATGTAGGTATGGTCAAGAATGATTTCTATACTAGATTATACAACCACTTATTCCATAAGGACCTATGTTCTAATAGGTTTAGGGAGTTTATGAAATCATTGAAAGGGATTTTTTCTATCATGGAGTATGCTACTCAGTTTACTGATTTACAACAGTTCAAAAGGTCTATAAATAATGACGAGTTATCCAGGACAAGGCACTTCAAGGATGGTATTAGGAAAGAGATAAAGAAAATGTGAAAGGTTTTCACCTGACCACAGTCTCCGAGATGGTGTATCCAGATTCGATTACTGATATGAATCTAAGAGAGGCCTATTGTATAGGGAGGTCTACACTAACTGGCATTGGAAAATCTGGTTCTAAGAAGCACAATTTTGATGGGTCATGTCAGGGCAGTGGGGTACATGGAAGATGAAGAGACAATGTATTTTTATGTCATAAGCATGGCTAGATAGGTCATTACTAATGAAATTATTTCATGCCACTTACTGAGTTTTGATAATGCATGAGATTGGTGTATCTCTAGAGGTTTCTCATAAAAGCATCATATGCAACCGATTATTGAGATTTTGGGCCGGTTTTGGGTCTTAGAGTTTGAACCAATTATCCATAGTAAGTAGGGAGCCAATTTTAGATAGGTAAAATAGGTCATGGAAGTGTAAAGGGTGATCAGAGTTAGGGTTATTCACACCGAAAGGGTAGTAGATCACTAAGAAGTCTGGTAGAGATATAGGGATGAGGTTTAGTGTAGATGCATGCAATGAAACTTACTCTGATAGATTTGGATGTTGGGAATTCTACTATGAGAGGTATTATATTAGTGGATTCATTATTACCTTATACATTATTTGAAATAGGACATTCATAATATTTAATATCTACTCATTTTTATGATGTTTAGGATTATTTTTCTAGTGTATATATAGGGTGATGTCCATTGACACCCCATTGAGAGTTTGATCTAAGAGTGTCCAATGCTGTAGAGAGTGTGATCTAAGTATCAGAGTTTAACAGTTCTCATGGGACATTTTTATGATATATATAACTAGGTTTGACATGATTCTAGGGATGGAATGGGTAATTCAATTTTGAGATCATATCGATTTCTATCACTGATGGGTATATTTTGTGTCACCCATAGGTGGCCATTATATTCATAAGAGATAATGGGGCTTATAGACTGGTTGGGTAGTACATGATCAACAGAATTATTGAAGGATTTCATTACATGTTGTTATACTTATATTGGATGCTAAAGGGGACTAGTTAGTGGTTTACCCTCGTATGAAAGACCAAATTATAGATGTTTTCTCATATGTCTTCTTGTGATTTATACGCAAGAAATAGGTGGAGTTCATTATCAATCTCATACAGTACGAATAGTTTATTTTTATTCTACAATATAAGATGGATCTAGTAAATATTTATGAGCATAAGAGCTAGCTAGTTCATTTAGAGGCCAAGGGATTTTTACATCCTAGCATAACTATTTTTGGTTCTTTTGGCCTCTTTGTTATGGGTGAAGGTACTTAATAAATATGTGTGGATTATAGACGGATGAACCAGGTAAATATTAAGAACTAATACCCTATACCCATATTTATGATCTTTTTTATCAACTTAGGGGTGCCTAAATATTCTCTAGGATTTACACGAGGTTAGGTTATCAATAGGTTAGGTTGAGACCTTCTAATATGACATGTATAACTTTTTAAAGTTTTAATGACATCTAAGAGTACTTGGTGGTTCCATTCAACTTTAATAATATTCCAAAAATGCATATGCAGTGTATTAATAGAGTATTCCATTCATATCTGGATTTCCTTTATAGTATTTTATATGGATGACATCCTTGTGTATTATCAGACAAGGGATGAGCATGCAGAACACCTAGATACTGTTTTGGACAAACTATGTGAGAATTATTTTTACGCCAAATTTAAAAATTTTAGTTTATGGATCAATTAGGTACATTTATTGGGGTATATAATATTGTAAGTGGTAATGTTTTTCAATCCTATGAGGAAATATCTATGGTAACATAGAAGAATATTAAGAATGATTTTTATATTTAGAGATTTTTAGTCTTGATAGCCTATTATCAAATATTCATAAAGAACGTTTTCCATTTAACAATGCCACTAATAGGCTTGAAAAGAAAGTGGGTAAATATTTTTTTAGAATATTATGAAAATTATTTATGGGAGTTAAAGTGGATATTTACCAAAACTCCAATATAGATATTTTTAGTTCCCAAATGAGGATATATTATATATTTTTTTCATTATGTATCAAATTGGTTCCAGTTCTAATGTATAGGGATAGTTTCCTAGGGAGTGGGTCCCAATATTTGATGCCTCATGAGATTAATTATCCTACACATGATCTCAAGTTAGTAGTGGCAGTGAAAGACTTGAAATTATGGTGACACTATCTCTTAGGAGAAAGGTTTTTGGCCTATAGGCACCATAAACTATTGAAATACATATCCTCTCAATAGGATCTAAACCTTCACCAATATAGGTGGTTCGAGTACCTTTAGTATTTTTTACATTGGTCTAACCTATACACTATAGAAGGGAAATGTATTTACCAATTACTAAAGTTAAAATACAAAACATTTAGTTGTTTTGGAGTTGATAAGTGAATGGTAGTTGATGAAACATTTTGTTAACATGAATTTAATTCCCAAGAGTACATGGGTTGAGTAATTATTGTATCTTTATATGTGGTTCATTATATTTTATGCCAGACTAAGATGGAAAATTTCAAATATAGTGTTCCTAGCCCTCAAGGATAACTTTTATGTGGGGATCCACCACCAGATCATACAATAGATGAGGATGATATTATCCATGTTCATGGGCATGTTTTAGTTCATACTGACATATGAGAGGAGTTGAAAAAGGAATCTTATGCATCTAGATGGGAAGTAGACCTGGGATATATGAATTTATACCATGATATCCATAATATATATTGGTTTCTAAGTATGAAGAGGTAGATAAAAGGTTTCATCACTTTTTTCTTCACCTATCATTAGGGTAAGGTTGAACATAATCGGCTCACTAGAATCCTCTACATGGACCCACACATAACATACACAGATATTATATATTTTTGAGAAATATTCCTTATATCTCCCAAATAAACATGTTTGATAATGGTAATTGATTATTGTACCTAGATAATAGAAAGATAAAAATCTTATAGATGTAGAATCTTCATTATCTCTAACAATATTTCATTACACAAGGTACCCTTTTAGACTCATCATACTTCATACCCATCTTCACAACTTAGGGAAGACATAAAACATAATAAGGGTCAATCTTAGACGCTTAGTAAGGTTAAACATAGAAAATATCAATAAATGATCATATATAAGCATTTCATGTGAATATGGGTATGTGAACATCAGATTACCAAAATAAAATCAAACATAGAAATTCGTAGAAAATAATCATGAGTCAAGGCATAAAACATAATCATTTCTCAAGAGTAGGTAATAATAAAAAATAAATCATGTTTCATGAGTTCAAATCATATGAATAAAAAAATTCATAAGAGTTTGGAACCATAATAGTAATATAGACCATATAATATACTATGTTTAACTACTAAAAATATCATATCATAGTGGATTATGAATCAACACATGTTTCCCATATCATAATGTATTAAGCATCAAAACATGTTTCCAATATCATTGTTGATCAGGAATCCTTACTTGTTTCACATAGTGGATCGATCACATTAACTAATATTCTATAATTATCTCATGGGATATAAGGTTTTAACTATAACAACCCTACTCTTTATTACACACTTAAACATGATTTATTATATAAAATTGCACTTAAGACAACTATGAGGATCGAGAGGTCTAGTGTCTTGGGAAATTGAGGACATTACATGATAACCTAAGACATAAAAATACAACATATTTATTGAAAACATCCTTTAGAAGACCACAAAATTCCCTTGTACTTAGCATTGCATGGGATAACTTGAGGACATACTTGTGAAAAGGGTGAGCTATAAATCCCAGTAAGGGAGTAAAAAAGGCATAACATGAATATTACAATACATGTTAGGAAATAGACATATAAATGGATCATAAGTGAAACATGAACATAAAGGCATGATATCACATGATTATCAGAACGTGTAAATGTGGAAACAACATTTAACACGATATTAGAATGATCCAAGGCTTATTGCACATGGAGTATGAGTAAACCATAATGACACTTGAATTAGAATTAGTAAACCCAAATAGAACTTTTATTAGCATGGGTAAACCTTCATTGCACATGGATTATCATTATACTATTCTTTACCCAATGAATTGGAGAACTATCAGGGTGCACCCTTTAAAAACATTTCATTTCATACATAATTATGCGACAAGGATCATACAACATGGATTCATTGAACATCATAATTTATTCCTTGAATAAAAGATTTTTAATAAATAAATGTAATTACTCAATAAACAATTACATGTTCATAAAGGTCCCATGATAGATAAATGGGTATGGTATTCACTTACATGATGATTTTGGCATGGGAAATTTTGGTGTAACTTCGGCAGCATAATGCCGTCAAATAGAAATCATAAAAATAAGTTTATGAGAGAGAAGGGGGTATCTCATCATTTTTACATGAAATGAAAAGTAAGGGGGTCATGTAAAATAATATCCCAACATATGTAATGGAATTTAGATTCATAAATAAAATAATTTCTTGAATGTAAATGAGAAGAGAGAAATTCCTTAAGGAATTTCGGCATGGTAATAGGTCTACATGGGAGGTATTAATGGGAGATAAAGGGGAATATAATAATTCAAAAATAATGAGGTAAGTATTGGGGAGGTGAAAAATAATACCCCAACATTTTTAATTGAAAATACAATGGTATAGAAACATAAAGAAACATGGAAAAAACGAGAGATAAAGAAATCCCTTACTTGGAAGTGTGATCCCAAAGGTTTGGGAGAGGATCGAGAGAGGCTTAATGAGAGCTTGGGGATCCTTGGGAGGATTATAGAGATATTATGGAAGAGTTTGGTCGAGATACAAAGGTTTTTAGTGAACTGGAAAGGGAGATTGAGTGGGTTTATATAGGAAAGTAGAGAGAATTCTTTATTATTTAGGTTTTGGACACTACACATTAAAATAATAAAAAAAAAACCATAAAATGGTTTTTTCCCATGGTTTTTGAAAAAGGGGAGTGGAATAAATTATTTTATAAGGAAAATGGCCAAACTTATTAAAATATCAGACCTGCTTATGTGGAGGTGAGTCACACTCCCAAAGAAATCATTTTAAAATATTAAAATGCTTTATAAGCCATGGAGGGTCTACTAAGGCTTTGTAAAATAAATAAATAAAAACTAAAATAACATTATTTTAAAGTTAAAACAAATATTGGCCAAACGTATCATTTATAGTATTTTATTACATCACTATTGTGTCGTTATGATGTCATAAAATATATTATATATTTAAATGGTATTTAATTTTTACCCAAAAATTTGACTATCTCAGAAAATTATGAAAATTCACTATTAGATAATTTAAATTTCCCAAATCAAAAAATGATATTAATTTTATCTAAATGATTTTATAAATATGTCAATTTTTAATTTATAAATAAAAACTGACATTTATTGAAAATTCATGGGTTTTGACAAAAGCAGCTTTCAAACCATAATACAAATTTCAATTTTATTGATAAAAATTATATGATCATTAATATTTAATAAAAAGTAATTTAGTAATAATATTTTACTGAAATATTATTTAGTTAAAAATCCATTAATTCATCAAAATAGATTTCTTAATTAAATATTAACTAAAAATACTATTTGTGCTTTAATTTTTTTTAAAATGTGACAATAATAAAATGAATATATATTCTGTATTCTATATAGAAATAATACACATAATCATATTTCTAGGGTATTGTTACATAACATCTTATAACACCCACATATTACCTGAGGATAAGGTGTGCGATAGTGACAGACTCTTGGGGAGACTCAGACAACATCGCTCAGGTGATAACCTCTATTAACTTCCACTTCTCCCGTAAGTGGTTCTATTCAAGCTTAACATGTTGAAGCTCAGATTGGTATTGGTCAAGATTTAATCCCAATGATCCTACCTTATTTATGATCTCTGACAAATGGGCTTCGTATGGATCAATTCTACTGGGTGAGGTCATCACGTCCTTTTTTTGATTAAATTGGAGTTGTTAAAGGTCTATATTTATACTAATCATGTGATCATTATTCAATAGCTATATTAACAATGGTAATAATTATTAATGGTATTTTAAAATCCAAAAACATAAAACCAATTAAGAGTATGTGTTTTATATAACCATTTTACATAATAAGACTTTTAATTCGATAAAAAAAATTCATTAATAAAAGTTGGGTCATTAAAATTTCCCCCCTTAAGAAATTTTTCCCTTCAAATTTACTTTTCCCACACTAAAATAGATGTGGGTAACTATTCTTAATCACTTACTTTGATTCCCATGTTGCTTCTTCAAACTTGTCTTTTTTTCCACAACACCTTGAGGGGGAGCATTCTCTTATTTCATAGAAATTTGTCTGTACGATCTATGATCTGAGCCGGATTCTGTTCATAGGAGAGGTCATTCTACAATGGTACCACCTATGGATTGATTACATAAATTGGGTCAGGTATGTACTTCTTCAAGAGTGATACATGAAATAAATCATGTACTTGATATAATTTAGGTGGGATTTCTAGTCAATAGGCTAGTGCTCCAATGCGATCAAGGATCTCAAAAGGGATGATGTACCTTGGAATAAGCTTTACCTTCTTTAAAAATCTCATAACTCTCTCCCATGGAGATATGCAGAGTAATAACATTTCTCCAAAATCAAAATCTAGGTCTCATCAAAGATTATCAACATAGCTCTTTTGTTGATTATGAGGAGCTTTAATGTACTACTGGATGATCTTAACCTTCTCCACCATTTCTTTGACCATTTATGAACCTAGGTGTTTTTTCTCCCCAGCTTCATCCAAACATGCTAGTGTTTTTCACCACTTCCCATACATGGATTTATAAGGATCCATTTGGATTATTGATTCAAATATGTTGTTATAGGAGAATTCAAATAGAGGATAATATTGATCCAATCCACTTTTGTGGTCCATTCAGAATGATCTCAACATGTCCTCAAGTTCGGATAGTCTGCTTAGATTGGCCATCATTTTGAGGATGATAATCCGTATTGAAGTCCATCTCAGTATTCAAAGTGTGTTGGAGAATCTTCGTGAACATAGAGGAGAATCTTGGATCTCAGTCGTATACAATAGATAGTGGAAATCCATGCATCCTTAACACATATCTGATGTATATCTATACCAGTTTATCTAATTATAAATACTCCCTAATTTCAATTAAGCATACAGTCTTTGTAAGATGATCCATAACAACCCAGATAACATTGTTTCCATTGGATGTCTTCAGAAGTCCGATGAAAAATTCCATGGTGATGTTCTCCTATTTCCATGTTGGTATTGGTAATGGTTTCATAATCCCTTTTGAATTCTTCCTCCTAGCCTTCACTTACAGACATACCAGGCACTTTTATGTTTAGTCAGTGTTCTCCATCTACATTTTATCTCACCAATAATAATCTCAGATATCTCGATACATCTTTGTTTTTCCTGGGTTAATGGAGAAATTCAAACTATGTGCATCATCCAAAAGTTCATTCTTTATCTCCAGATTTGATGGAATACATCGGCTTGTCCCAAATCTCACAATTCCTTATTCATTAACATTGAACTTTGAGGATTTCCCTTAATATATAGTTTACACTTTCTTTTGAATTCCCAAATCATCCTTTTGAGCATCCTTTAACCTTTACAAAAGAGATGGTTGGGAAATAATTTGTGAAATGATTGATGATGTTACCTTCTATAAGACTCCCATGAACATCTTCATTAAATCTAAGAAGATTGGATCCTTTTCAATTCTCATCAATGATAGAATTACTGGGTCCTTTCTACTTAGTGCATCTTCCACCTTTTTCACTTTCCCAGGGTGGTAATGGATTGAGTAATCATAGTCTTTGATCAGATCTAGCCATATTTGTTGGCACATATTCAAATATTTCTATGTGAATATATACTTATGGCTTTTTTGATCCGTATATATTTCACAATTATCCCCAAAGAGGTAATCTATCAAAATTTTCAAAGTGAAGATTACCACAACCAACTCCAAATCATGTGTTGGATAGTTTTTCTCATGAAATTTTAATTTCCTTGAATTATAGGCAATTAATTTTTCATTTTTCATCAACACACAACTCAATCCCTTCTTCAAAGCATCACTAAATACCACAAAAAGTAATCCACTTGTGTGTAGTGTGAGCATGTGCACAGTGATAATCCTCCTTTTCAACCCCTTGAAGCTCTATTTTCATTCATCACTCCAAAAAAACATGAATCTCTTATGAGTTATCTTGGTAAGAGGGTTTGAAAATCGTGGTAAATTTCTCACAAATTGGAGATAATATCCAGCTAACCCTAAGAAGCTATAGATATCAGTCACCGATATTGGCCTCAACCATCCCTCAATTCCAGTTGTCTTGGAGGGATCCACAGGTATCCCATTTCTTATGATGATATAACCCAATAATGCTACTTCCCTAAACCATAACTCACACTTGTTATACATTTCATAGATCTTATCCTTTTGCAAGGTCTCTAGTTTAGTGCTTAGATGCTCATCATGCTCCTCCTTGGTTTTGGAGTATATTAGAATATAGTCTATAAAGACTACCATAATTTTTACGAGGTAATCTCCAAATACTATTTTCAAATGGTCCATGAAGATTTATGGAGCATTAGTGAGTTTGAAAGGAATTGATATGAATTTATAGTGCCCATACCTTGTACTAAAAGTAGTCTTGGGGGTATCCTCCTTCTTCAACCATACGTGGTAATATCCTGACCATAAATCAACCTTGGAGAAGTATTGTGCTCCACATATCTGATTGAACAAGTCATCAATTTGGGGTTTATACTCCCATACCTTTATCGTGATTTTTTTATCTCATGATAATAAATGCAAAGGTGCATTGACCCATCCTTCTTCTTGGTGAAGAGGACTAGTGTACCCCATGGTGAAACACTTGTGCATATAAACCCTTTATCCATATTATCCTGTAGTTGTTTATTTATCTCCTAAAGCTCCACAACATCTATTCTATATATATTCTTGGATATTGGAAATTCCCCAGGTATAAGATCAATCTAGAATTCAACATCTCTTATAAGATGAAGACCAGGAAATTCCTTGGTAAACACTTCAGCAAATTCCCTCAAAATAGTCATGTTTTCAAGGATGTTTTCTTCCATAAACTCAAGGATGGTTTCTTCATTAGACTCAATCATATGAGAAAGATACGCATGTTCATAGGGTAGTAATATACACTCTTGATATGATAGTGCTAAAGAAGATTCATCTTCCTCCTTGAACTTGTACAGAATCGGGGGTCAATTCACCATATGGAGAGTGATCTCCCTCTCATGGAAATTTATGTTGGATCTATATAGGGAAAACCAATCCATGCAAAGAATCGCATCAAATTCCACTAGAGGGAGTATAACGTGGTTTTCTAGGAATTTCAATCCACAAATTGTGACATGGGAGGAGTTATATTCATGGGATGAAATAATTTTCCGATTTTCTATTCTCACCGACATCTTTACTTCCCTAATTTGTGGTGGTGTTGGGATTATTCTGCTAAACTTTCAGGATATAAAATAATTAATAAAACCATAATAAAAACGTTTTTCACTATTATTAAATGAATAACTAATGTACATTTCCCCACTTCGTTGTTGGGGTTCGCTTTGGTGGTAGTGATGGAAAAATCTCACCCTTTCTTCCTTGGAGGTTGTTGGTTTCCTCAAAAACCCCTTGGCTTAGGGAAATGGTTTTCAAAGTTCCCTAGTGCTATACAGTTTAATTAATGAACAATGTATTGAGGGTATAATGGAGAATTCCTCTCCTCTGTCTCAATATATGATTTTTCTTATCGGTAGTTAATAGCTAGGTCCCTTCTCTTGAACACCTAAAGCATTTCCTTATCCCCTTCAGGCAATTTTTGGGGTGCTTCTTTCCTCACCTTTGGAAAGGGGGCTGATGAAATTTCTTATCACCATTGGATTTATCCATTGGACCAAAATAATTAAAGTCCACCTTACTCTTCTTATCCCCATGATACCCCTGAGATCCACTAATTTCCATTTTGACTTTGAGGGAACATCAAACAATTTCCTCATACATCTCTAAGTCACATATTATTAGGGATTTCCGTAGGCTAGGTTTTATCCCACCAAAGATGTGGTCAACATTTAATTCAAGGGTAATGACAAAGCATGAGGCATATCACGCAAGACTTGTGAAGTTTTACTCGTATGCTCTGATGGATTCATTATCTTTTTTCTTGACGGCTAGAAAATCCCTTTCTATCTTAAGGCGAATGGTCTGAGGAAAATATTTATCAAAAAACATTTTACATAAATTCTTTCATTACAATGCCACAATATCCTCCTCAAGCTTAGTATTCTTGATCAATTCCTACCATTTATAAGCTTTACCCTCCATATAATAAGAATCCATAAGTACCTTCTCTTGTTCATGACATTGAAGGATGGATAAGATCTTCTCAATGGTGTTGATCCATTGTTCGACGATTGAGGGATCATATGACCCATTAAAAGTAGGAGGACTTTGTATCATGAAGCTCTTGATTGAATCTTGTTCTTTCTTGGGGGGGGGGGGTGAACTTTTCTCTTGACCCATGGTTCTATTCAAAGCTTGAGTTAACTGAGAGAGTACCATAACAAAGGTTGTGATTCCTGCCCCCATCAGATTGGGCATCTCATTAGAAAAATCATTACATTGATCTTCACATTAGGTTTTAGCCCGAGTCCTTCTATTTCCATCCATTGGATACAATAAAAGGAAAGTTAGGGGTAATTCATAAAGTGAAATCCAATGAAAAATGGATAACTTTTAAATTACATTTATGACCTAAACTTATGAATTTATATGCTTTAATCTATGTTATCCATGATCTACCTCCCAACATATATTTTGAGGGGATTTTCCCCTTAATAATGGTTCATACTAAGATTATGAATTTACCAAAGCATATCCCCTAAGAGTGTCATAACCAAGAGTGTAGTAAGGCCCGTTGGCGTGCACTAGTTCTCGTTCGAGTCTAGCTCAAAGCGGTGTTTTCATGTTTTACCCATAGATACATCTGTGCTAGAGCTACCTCTACCTGCTCTTATCTAGAAAATGATGTTTTTATTGATAAACCAATTACTAAATACTCACCCAAATTTAGGGTTATTTTTATTATACCTAGTCTTATCCCTAAGGTTTCCACTAGGGCTTTATAATCCTAATCCCAAAAATAACTAAACCTATCCTTTGATACCAACCATAACAACCCTGCTCTTTATTACACACTAAAACATGATTTATTACATAAAATTTTCACTTAAGAAAAATCTAAGGACCAAGAGGTCTAGTGTATTGGGAAATTGTAGAAATTACATGAAAACGTAAGATATAAAATTATAACATCTTTATTGAAAACATTCTTTACATGACCATAACATTTCCCCGTACTTAGCATTGCATTAGATAATCTGAGGACATACTTGTGAAAAGAGTGAGATATAGAGAGTAGTAAGAGAGTAAATAAGGAATAACATGGGTATTAAAATACATGTTAGGAAATAGGCAGATGAATGGAGCATAAGGGAAACATGAACATAAATGCATGATATAACATGATTATAACAACATGGAAATGTGGAAACAACATTTTACATGATATTAGCATGAGCCAAGGCTCATTGCACATAGATCATGAGTAAGCCCTAATTTCACTTGAACTAGCATGATTAAAACCTAATTTCACTTTAATTATAATGAGTAAACCCTCATTGCACATGGCGTACCATGATACTATTATTTACCTAATGCATTGTAGACCTATCAGGGTGCACCCTTTAAAGACATTTAATTTCATGAATAAGTGTGCCATGAGGATCATACAACATGGATTAATTAAACATAATTATTTATTCCATAAATAAGAGATGTATAATATATAAATGTAAGTCCTCAATCATCAAGTAAAAGATAATAAAGGTTAATACCCTTGATAGACAAATGGGTATGGTATTTACTTTCATGATGATTTTGGCATGGGAAATTTTGGTGTAACTTCGACAGAATAACGACATCAAATAGAAATCACTAAAATGGGTTGATGAGAGATAAAGGGGTATCTCATCATTTATACATGAAATGTATAGTAAGGGGTTCATGGAACATAATATACCAACATATTTAATTGAATTTAGATGCGTAATATAAAATAAATTCTTGAATGTAAATCAGAAGAGAGAAATTCCTTACGAAATTTTGTCATGGTAATAGGTGTACATGGGAGGAATTAATGAGAGATAAATGGGTCTATAATCATTAAAAAAAAGGATGGAAGTATAGGGGATGTGTGATATCATACCCCAACATTTGTAATTGAAAATACAATGGTATAACAATATAAAAAACTTGGTAACAAAATGAGAGAGGAAGAAATCCATTACTTGGAATTGTGATCCCAAAGGCTTGGGAGAGGCTTCTTGGGAGTTTGGGGAACCTTGAGAGGATTATAGAGAGAGGAGGGAATAGGTTTGTCGAGTTCCAAAGGTTTTTACTGAAGATTAATGAGATATTAAGTGGGTTTATATAGGAATGGAGATGGAATTCTTTATTATTTAGGTTTTGGACACTACACATTAAACTAATCACCAGAAATCATCCCATGGTTTTTGATCGTGGTTTTTTCCAAATGGGAGTGGAAAAAATTATTTTATAAGGTTAATGGATGAAGTTATCAAAATATTAGGATTTCTTATGTGGAGGTGAGTCACACTCTCAAGGAAATCATTTTAAAATGTTAAAATGTTTTATAAGTCTTGGAGGGTGCACTAAGGCTTTGTAAAATAAATAAAAAAAAACTAAAATCACATTATTTTAAAGGTAAAACATATATTGTTGGAAAATTCCATTTATAGTATTTTATTACATCACTATTGGGTCATTATGATTTCATAAAAGACATCATATATTTAAACTGTATTTATCTTTTACCCAAAAATTCAAGTGTCTCAGAAAATTATGAGAAATTAAATAATAGATAATTGAGACATATTGAATCTAAAAATGATTGTAATTTTATCTAAATAATTTTATAAATATGATAATTTTTACTTTTAAAATAGAAACTGACATTTATAGAAAATTCATGGGTTTTGACAAAAACAGATTTCAAAGCTTAATAAAAATTACAATTTTATTTATAAATATTATATGATCATTTATATTTAATAAAAAAAATTAAGAATAATATTTTTTTAAAATATTATTTAATTCAAAAATCCATTAATTAATCAAAATATATTTCTTAATTGAATATTAAATAAAAATACTATTTGTGATTTAAAAACTATTTAAAAAGTAACAATAATAAAATGAATGTATATTTTTTATTCTATGAAGAAATAATGCAAATAATCATAGTGACAGGGTCCTGTTACATAACTCATTATAACACCCGCATAAGACCTAAGGTTAAGGTGTGCGATGGTGAAAAACTCATGGGGAGTCTTAGATAACATCGCTCGAGTAGTAATATCTATTGACTTCCACTTCTCATATAGGAAATTCCATTCAAGATTGATGTGTTGAAGCTCAACATAGACTGGGTTAAGAGTGAAGCCCAATGACACTACATCCTTTCCGAGCTCTGAAAAATGGGATTCATATGGAGAAATTATACAAGATGAGGCCATCACTTCCTTTTTCTGAGTAAATTGGATTTGTTAAAGCCCTATATTTATACTAATAATATGATCACTATTTAATGGCTATATTAGAAATGGTAACAATTCTTAATGGTATTTTATAATCCAAAAACATAAAACCAAATAAGTGCATATGTTTTATATAACCATTTTACATAATAATACATTTAATCAGATCAAGAGGAATTTTCATTAATAAAAGTTTGGGTAATTAAATTAACCAATATATTGTAGGTATATAATTTTCCCATCTATCACATCATGAAAAATATACATATGTATGCCACCAGATCATAAAATATTCATCATTTCATCATAGAAAAACTCATAGAAAAGAAAAAGGGTTTCATAAAAATTTCATCATAAGATAACCATAAGGCATCTTGAGAAGGAACATGGATGGTATAATTAGATTGTTTCTCTATTTAATCATAAGAAACATTAGAGTATTTTGACATAGATGAAAATAGTATTAAAATACCATTCAAACATTTTGTTGAAAACATGATAAAATATCATTTTCATTTGATAACATTTTAACATAAATCACTAGAATATTTATAAAATCATATTATTT
This sequence comes from Viscum album, assembly GCA_963277665.1. Classification (NCBI taxonomy): domain Eukaryota; kingdom Viridiplantae; phylum Streptophyta; class Magnoliopsida; order Santalales; family Viscaceae; genus Viscum; species Viscum album. Next base: position 684,065,035 of record OY728156.1, on the reverse strand, counting down.
TATAATAACCTGGTAAGCTGTAAAATAATATTCAAATAAATGAATGTTTTGGTGGGGGAAAATATACTCTCTCCCTAAATGTCAAAATAATACATTCCTTTCACACTTTTGTAAAAATTACAAGAATGACTTCTTTTGGATTTTTTTTATAGAAATTTAACCTTTTAAAACTTTGAAAATAAATTCAAATATAGTGAAAATTACATTTTTTAAAAACATTAAAAGTATATTTATTAACATTTATAAAATATTTTTAAAGAGTATGGACATGGAATAAAAATTTCATCGACCAAAGAGGAAATGAGGAATCCTTTTCATTAAAAATGTTTTATTGATAAACTTAGGTAAAAAATTGGGAAAAATTAGACTAATAATTGAAAATTATATAAAAAACAAAAGGATTAGAAAATATATGGTGTTTAATGGATAATATCCATCATGTTTCCCCCAATTTAAATTTATTATTGATAATTTTGAAAAGAAATGAGATTATACGATTAACCCTTACTATTTTGGTAACTTTTGGAAAATAACCCTAAAGAAATTTATAGAAAAAAATGAGATATTAAATTACAATAATATTAATAAATTAATGATATGAAATTTAAATGTTTTTAATATACACCACATGAAAGAAACAATTGCGCAGTATGTAATATGTCTCCTTAAAAAAATTGAGATGAGAAATCCTTACCTCAAATCTCATCATGCTTCATATGTGTTTAAAACCCCAGTATAATTAATATATATTTATTATAAAAATATTATATAAAAATAATAATATATAAAGTTCCATATATGATTTACTTATATCATTTTATCACATTTTTATTCATTTTGTTATTCAAATCAATATTCTTGGTGACTACAGCTTCGTTTTTCATGCATGTTTCGGTTTGATAGTCTAAGTATTTGTAATTTTATCTTGGTTCCATAATATATTGAATATTAATAATTTAATTAGTATCATATTTTATCATTATATACACCTTTATAGCTATTAATATAAATTAGTGATGAAAAATGAATTACATCACTTCATAGAGATGATAGTCTGTATGTATGCACGAGTGATGTTTCCACTTTTTGATGGTTGGAAAAAAAGAAAAATAAATAATAATTCAACATTAAAGAACTATATTAATAACATAAATATAATATATATTTATTAAATCAATCATTATATCCATCAAATTGTATAAATGATGAAAAATGAAACACATCGCTTCATGGAGGTTGTAATTTACAGATGCACAGAAGCGATATTTTCATTTCCCACAGGATTGAAAAGATATGGATAATGGTTTTTACATATTCTTAATAACAAGTTAGTATATTTAAGTTAATAAATTCAATATTTTTAATGGATACCATATATTTAAAGTAGGAATAATAATAAATAAAATTAAAAGTACTCCGTTAAGAGTTATACCTCTTCATTGAGAAACATCTTATAGCTTACACCTTAAGCCTTGAAAGGTTGGTGTTTTTGATATATATGAAGCTCTAATATGTGTGGAAGTAAGATAGTATGGTATTATAGTAGGTATTTTATAATATATTAGGCTCAAACATAGTAAATAAGGGAGAATAAGAGGTTACCTTTTATAATTGAGGGAAAGGACACACCCGGAAATAATTAAAATATTTAAATATAATATATATCATAATCTTGTAAAGTGAAAAAATGGACATAATTTAGATTATTGGACATGATAAGGTCAAAATTACTTCAACTAATAATATTCATACATGTTTAAGTTGCATTTTAAACCTTATATTTTGTTTTAACCCCCACATTAAATCATTTTAACCTTAACCGTTGTAACACACTATTTAGACATTAAGGGTTATAGATTTTTATATAAGATGAAAAGTGGCTCAAAAAATGGTCCATGGACGAATGTTTGGAAGAGTTACCAACAAAATTATCCTCTTTATTTTTTTTTATTTTTAAATCATTTAATAAAATATGAATTAACATAAAATATCATTAAAATCATTTTTAAGACTATTCCTTTATTTTGACTTCAAATATAGTAAGAAAGAAATTTAATTAGAATATAAAAACATTTGACATATTTTATATTTAATAATTACATATGAAATTTTTGGATTTGGTATCCTAGGACAGACTATTTATACTTTGATTATATTTATATTCGATGTATTGAATATTAGTAGAATATATTATTATATATTGTTCACTATTTTACAAAACTCTGATATATTAATGTTCTATAGTATACATCCCATTGATAACACCATAGAAGTTCCTAGATATTACTAGAACCTTGAAGTGCTATGATGATATTATTAAATTATATTCAATTGTTGGATAACATATAATGATGGGACACACAGTATGTAGGCCGTTAAGTGTGAGTACCTGTAAGTGGATGATGCTTCTTATCATGAAGTTTTCACTTAGTAATATCCAAGATGAGATATTATAAGAATAAACCCTCTAGTAGTAATTCCTTACGTTTTTTGTCATCAAATATTCCTATCTGTGAGCTTGTGTAATGTTCCTTATACATTATTATTATCATTAATGCATGTCAAGAGTCTCTCATATAAATTTATTGATGAAAAATAGGATTCCATATGTTCTTGGTGAGGTACGATACATTGGGTGCATCATGATTTAATGGTAATTAATAAATAATTTGAGTATGAATTTCTCTTTTTTATTTTTGGAAGAAGATATCTTGACCCTTTGATTAGAATAAAACAATCACCCTAAATTCAATTTCCATGGTGTAATGATGTGTTTACTTCAGATATTCAAAGAAATACATATTGAGTATATAGGTTGGTGACATTAATGTGAAACCAAGTTGAAAAGTTATTGTGGTGTAGTTATTATATCATATAGTGAGCATTAATATGTAGTTGTTTTCATTTCAACATTAAGTTATTTCGTTGGGGTTCCTTGACCCACTTCCAAATATTAATTTTGGATATTAGAAATTTCTTACTAATTCAAATGAGAAATAATCCTAGTGGGTCACACACCTAGTGTTTCCATTGATCTCGATTAAATTCTATTTGAGTTTTATTAATAGAATTAATATTATTATCAAGACTGAGGAATAATTTTATTCTTGTTTTATTGATAAAAAATATTTATTTATGAATAAAAGAGTAACTATTTATGAGGATGTTCAATAAATGCTAGAGGTTTTTGAATAGATCAAGACCATGTACGGTGAAAAATATTAATTAACAAGACAGTTAAATAATATTTGTTATTTTATAATTTGTAACATACCAAATAATAACAATAATAATAGTAGTATTATTATTATAAGACATGGGGTTTATTAATGGTTATGATATTGTTTAATGGATAACATGTATTTAAATAATATTTCAACCTAAACATATGATCTATAAGTAGATTATTATGTCTATTGTGTTGGGTATGAAATTGAAAATAGATATTTTTTTGTACAAATAATTCTCTATCGAATCCTCCTTCTATCACTCTATAAAGAACAAGAAACAGAAGAGATATTCCTTCAAGACTAAATGATGACTGATCAAAACAAAAAATTAAAGGCAATAAATTCTCTACCTTATCAATCGAAGATTGATTGGACTTTCTTGGTGATCAATTGAGCTTGTGTGGATCTCTTCTTGGGGTATTATTTCCTTGGATCCTCACAGTTAGATGATGGAAATCCAAAATGGTATTTTGATAAGATCAAAAATCCCATCAAATAAAGATCCTAACCCCAGATATTAATTTCTTATTATATAAAATAAATTATTTATAAATTTTACGTGCATGATCCTCACTTGGGATTTTAGCTATCTAAATATTAACAAAAATTTTATATATTACCCACCACTGCATGCTTCCTATACACCTAAAACCAAAAAGTGGTATCAAAGGGACCACGTTTAAACTTATAATTATTTTTTAGATTGTTTATCCATACAAAATATTTGTTGACTTGTAATTTTATTTTATTCGATGTTTAATCTATTTTTAATCAATATGTTATTGAAATATTAATCATATTTGTTTAGTGTTTAATTGTCTTAATGATCTAAGAAAAAATGAAGAATGAATGGATATTTTTTATAGAACATCCAAATTTATAGTTGTTAAGACCCCACAATGTGTTTTTGAAGTATCTACTGTGTACCCTAGTATGATGCACCTGGCTTTACTACGTGATATATGACGTGACACATAAGTTTTACTGATGGCGTAAGCCTTGTGTTTAGCGAACAACATGTCACACCATATGTCAGATTAAATGGTATGTGTACAACATACATGCCATTTTGTATAAATGGGTTAGAAACATAAAATGCACAATCCGTGTTGTTATTATACACAATAACACCTCATAAGACTGAGAGCCTGGAACACTGATATATAAGATCTGTATGCAGTGTACATGGAATGCGTTTCATAAATTACCAAATCTAATATAGATGTTGATTCCATAGTCATGTTATCTAGACACATGGAATTAGAGAAACATGGCTTGTAGATGATGGTATGTGTCGTTTAGTATCTCACATGAGAACATGTTGAGTCTTTCAGTGGGTTGCACGAGTACGTGGAATTTGGACCAAACAACATGTAGCTAGACCACACATGCCATGTAATCCACCTAGATACATTCAAAATACCTAGGTGAGTATCTTGGTCACATAGAAAGTGGATAAACAGTGTGTAGATTTCATGTACATGGCGTGTAATCTGGACAAGCTAACATGTCTAAGCATTGGGAATGTGACCCAGATACATGAAAATCAAGGTAAATGAAATGTAGATAGATAATACATGTAATGTAGTCTCCCAATTACTATCGATATGAAATTACTTTAAATTGACAATTTCATCATTAAAACATTATTTATTTGACTGACACTTTAAGTGTTTAATAATTTAATAAGGGTATTAAAGAATTTTAAGTGCTCAATTAATTTATTGTAATAAATCAGCAACTATGGGTTCTAATATTTATTTTCTATTAATGCCTTTATGATGTTTATCTCCAAGAGGATTCATATGATCTTTAAGATGAAAGAGAATTAATTAATTAATTACATAAAGTGAATTTATCTTAATAATAAAGAACAAATAAGAAAATGAATGTTTACCATTTACTTTTTGTATACATTGTATGTATGACCGTTCATGTGCTAGACCAAGATCGGTTTATGTGTTGAACTTTATTTTATTTAATTTATTACATGAGTTTGAAATTATTTATTATTAAATTAAATTTAATGGCCTACGAGTTATCCCTACCTTAGTTATTATTCATGACCTACATGTCCATGTTTATTTATTTAATCCCCATTAATCGATACTTTGTTTCCCCTTATATGCGTGTGAGTTATAAATATATGTTATCAATATAGTTACCCAAGGAGCATGGAGGTAGTTCAATATGGAACCATAATGATACCAACCCAGGTGTTACATATGTGGAAAGGTGGAATGTTGTAACTCATTCCAAGACTGGAAACATGAGTTATTTTACCTATGTCATAGTTTTACTTAAGGACCTCTAATTAATCAACCATTAGATAAATCTCATAAACGGGTCATTTAATTAATTAACTAATTATATCTAAGGAATAATTTATTTTATTGATAACATACTGTAATCACATAAATAAATGAATTAATATTAAAATGAAGAAATTAAATAAATGAATTATGGGTAAATGTTTTATCAAAAAAGTTTAATTAATTATGTAACATCCACTTAATATTTACAAGACTTGTAAAGGATAAAAAAAGATAAAATTTATGCATAATTATTTTAAATACCTTAAACTAATATTAAGTTAGACCAAGAATTCCATTACTTGATTGGAAATGAAACCATATAACCATGGGTAGTACATGGCTAAATTCTAGAAACGTACTTTTATCAAGGTGTTCTCGTGAGGGTTTTGGGTTGACTTAGCTAAACTTGTATTGAGTTTAATGAAAAAAGTCTATTCAATACAAATTTGTTGGAAAGTACTAAAGAAGTAAAAGTTAGGATTTTAGGATAGATAAATCTACTCAATGTATCAAGGAGCTACAAGCCCACAGTTGGCAATACCTCATATGTAATTACTTTCTAATCATTTTCATGGAAAATGTGTAGATCATTAAGAAAATTAATGGGGATACCAATTATAAGAATTTTTTAGCAGCTATAAATTTAGAGTTTAATGGTGAGGGATATTGATACTTGATAAAATAGTGTGATATTTATTTAATAACATCAATGAATCTATTGTTTATCACATAATTTTTAATCAAGAAAAGTACTAATAATATGATCTTTAATTGTATAATAAAATAGAAATCTCATCATCCACACTATCTCTATAATCAATATTGGATAAAGACAAACTATACACTATAATTAAATTCTAGGAGTGGTTTAGATGACTTCAGGTTATGCTAAGGTATAAATAGAGATATTACATGCTAGAATACTCAATACCTAATCATCATACCAAGGAGTAAAGTGATGAATATTTCTTTGTCCATGAAAATAATTTGAGCAATGTGGTCGATGTGAAATTTTTTATGCTTTCATTTTTTTTCTAGGGAACTCTAGAAGTACCACAAAAATATAGATGTGTATATCATTATTGAGAACCTATAAAGTTTATACTATAAGTGATCTTGAAAAGTGATGTTTGATATTTCCAATGAACTCTTTTAGAGTAAGATTGTGGAGTTTGGATCCGGTGGGCCTCATGAAGTTAATTACATTGAGTTCATTGAGTTTCTAAAAGTTATAGGTTTTAATAACCCCAATGAACTTTTCACTAATCTCATTCTAACATCGCTCCCAAATAGATTCTCTACCTTTGTTGTAAATTTTAATATGATAAATATTGAGAATCCTCTCCTAGATCTTCACACTCTTATTCTCTAAGTAGATAGGGAGATAAATCACAAAAATACTTTAATATTTGTAGTGAAAAAATTGAATGGGAAAGAAAATATCTCTAATAAAAATCTTTTCCACTCCCTTCCAAGAAGAGGAAGATCAAGGGGAAATCAAGGGAACATGATGATGTTTGTTTCACACGCGGAAAGAAAGGAAATATGAAGAAAAATTACACTAATAAAAATAATCCAGGGAAAAAATTAGGTGTATTTTTTATCAAGTTCATTTGATATATTTAGAAGAATTTGTTATTAGAGACAACTTTTTGTGCTCACATATGTATTAAAATATTGGAACCATGTAATTAAAAAATATTTATCAAGGGGAGGTTGATGTTATAGTAGCCAATGATGATAAAATTGATGCTATAACCGTTGAGGACTACAACATTACATTACTGACCAAAATGATCTTAGTTTTTAAGGGTAGTTATTATATTCCATATGTTACCAAAAGAATTATTTATGTATCTATAATTGATACAGATGGATTTATTTTAAAATTTAGGAATAAAAGTTTCTTCTTTTATTATGATTGAATTTTTTATGGTAAGACACATTGAACTAATAGTCTTTATTTTTCAAATTACAAGAACCAAGTAATGAAAACTGATAACAAATCTACTTCAAATGACTCATACTTCACCCAACTTTAGAATCATCATCTAGGCCATGTAAAAAAACACTTGAATAAATTACATCAATATAGACATTTAAATTATTTCTAACAAGAATGACATGGTGTATGTCTCACATGGTAATATAATGAATTTATATATACATATTGGATACATTTTTTTAATGTTTATTCATGATATTTTTGATAATGAACTGGGTTTTGGTTTTCTTTCTTAGGAATAATAATTATGGAATCAAAATAATACATGTGAAAAATTTCAAAAAATAAACTTTATACGTCATGTATCTTATACCGAATGTGTAGAAATCATTTAAAATATTTTTTCAGAGCCATATACCATCCAGTGATTCCCTTACATGATGTGAATCCAATACACAATGTCTATATTCATTAAATAGTGTGAATATTTCAAAGATTAGATCCCTACAAAAATTTAATCACATACATGACATGGAGAGATTGAATGACATGAAATGCTTGAAGGCACATTAGGTTAAAGAGAAAAACCAATTCTTCTATAGGAAATTTGGATATCAAATACATTACATGTAGAAAAATACCATGATGTGATGATTTCAGGTTAGAATTTACCTAATCCAATACATAATGTGAATGACTTACAAAATATAAACTTATTGGGTGTATTAATATTTTGAGCTACCTCTGTGTATAATTTTTTTGGCATAATTCCTTTTTCTCTCATGTTTCTCCATATTTTCTATTATTTTAATTTAATTTCCTTCCAAACCTACTTTAATTCAATCCTTTAATTGTTTTTAAAAATACATTTGAGTAATTTTGGAATCTACATCCATTCTACACCTGTACATGCCTGTTGAAACTCTACTTTCATTTTCAACATCCGTTTCATCAATGATAATTATTCTCAATATACTCTTGCAAATTTATTCATTGTTTCTTCATGAATAGTGAGTTTTTGATTGGATTTATATTGCTTTAAATTTTTTTATCTGGATTCTTAATTAATTTAATCACGTATTGCTTCTTTATCAAGTTATTCATGATTATATATATCATGTTTTTTATTTTATTTCTTTTGATCATCACCGCCATGCGTGACTAATCCTCTTGGTGGAAGGGGTCAAGAGTAGGGGTGTTTTGAACCTAATGAATATCTAAAGATTGAAACTGGGTAACTATATAGTTAGTAACTAGTTTTAGATTTTTTAAATCCCATTATTTTTCATTATCCCTGACCATCAGAGGTACAAATTGAATGGCCAAGACCTAGTTGGAGAAGATCCAGGTATGTAGAGACCCAAAGCTTAACGTACATTGACATTACATTACTTTTGCGGAATACTTAGTACATAAAAAAACACACACACAAGGATCATTATAGTTTAGTGTCTTTGGAAACTCGGAATATAATCTTCTAATCCTGGTGAAAGATCTTCAACATCTCCCATAAAGATCTTCCTTTTTTTATACGTAAAACCTTTATTTATATCCTGGGGAAAAGAAAACAAAAAAGGGTGAGATCAAATGCTCAGTAAGGGTAAACAAAAGAAATATCAATCACATCATATACATAAGAACATAGCTTTTGGAAATCTTAACCTACAAAAGAGCTCATAATATCATAACATGGGATAAATCATAGAAGTGAAATGTAATCCCAATAATCATAACTTAAAACATGAAACTTTGTGTCATACACACATAATCATAGAGAATCATTTCTTGTTAGTCAAGACTCATTTCCAAGACTATCTTAGTGGACAAAGTCCCTTTCTGAATCGAGTCACCCTCGTTCCAGTCCTGTTTCACTGAACCGGTATAACCTACCGTTCCAGCAATGTCTATCTCATGAGATATAAAATCTTTACCCAATGCGTTGGAGGGAGATATAGGTCCCACCCATCTTATAATGAATCCTTTCTTATGTGTGCCACATAAATCATAAATCATACATCATCGCATAACACATGTAATAAAAATGGGATTCTTGAAACATCATGACATCATAAAACAAATCATATAAGGTTAATGACTTCATAAAAATTATTCACTCACAACATAATCAAATCAATGTAATAATAGGGATAAAAACAGAACCCTTTATTATCGTAGATGGAAAATAATTTTGATAAAACACTTGAACTCCATTCTTGAGGAAAATATCCTTTCTTCTTCAAAAACACTTTTCTTTTCTTAACATGTCATACAATTATAAACTAAAAGAAGTTGATTAAAAATAAACTTGAAAACTTGTAAAGGAAGCTTCTTGTAAATAATTTTTTAAAAATCCATTCATTCTGTATAAGTTAAAAAAAACATTCTTCGTACTTTTGTCGGAAAAGTCAAAAAGTACCTCGTACGAAAAAATGACAAAAGATTCCTTTCATATTCTTTACTAAAAACTCACCGAAGGGTAAAATTGGATTTAAACTATTGTAAGTGGATGGAAACAATATTACATATTGAGGGAACATGGATGTGGATGATAAAATACACCCCAGTAAATACTTACGAATAAACAATATCGGATAAAAATGACATTGTGATATTTCTCTTACCTTAGGTCCTATTTGCTTTGTAAGTGTCCGAACCTTCTGTATAATGATTTAAATAATGTCATTGAATTATTACATAATCATATTCATTTTTATTATATAATATATGGTTCACTTATGACTTTATATTACCCGTTCTTTTGTAAATTCATGTTAAAGTAGTGTTTTGGGTAAAATCGTCTCATTTGTCATTCTTGTTTTTAACTTGTAATTATTCATATGATTACTTAATTCCAGAATATAAAACATGATTTATATATATATATATTAAGAATATACATATATAATAAATCAGTAAATGGAAAGAAATACACCGTTCATGGAGACGGTAGTCCGTACGTAAGCATGAACGCTGTTTTCGTTTCCTTATTGAATTGAATGGAATTAAGTAGATAACATACATATAAATATAAATAATTCCAGTATCATTATTATGTCATATATTTCATTATAACTTATTATATATACTTTATAATCATTCATGAATGGTTAATCATTGAGAATGAATCTCATCTCGTCGTGGAGACGGTAGTCCGTACGTACGCACGAGCGATGATATCGTTCCCATGGTTGTGGAATTGAATTGAAGTGTATGTATACTATTTCAGTATCAATACCACTTTATAATAATCATATATAGTTACTCATTAAACCATTATACCCATCCAATTAAGGTGGTGACGGAAAATAGATTACACCACGGCGTGGAGACGGTATTCCGTACGTACGCACGCGCAGTGATTTCCTTTCTCCGTAGGATGGATAGAAGGTTAATTAGAGTTGTTTCATATTTATAATAACATATCAGTATATAAGAAATACTGATGTTATTACTTTATCATGAAACAACTAAAGAAGAATAAGTTGAAGAAGAAAGAAATTGAAAAGATCGGTAATGGATATTACCTCGTCTTTGGAACACCTCTTTGAATCCTCCACTTAGGGAACTAAGATTGGTCTTTGAAGAAGAGAAGGACCACTAGGATTATTCTAGGGAAGTGGAGAAGGGATTTTGGCAGGGGTTGTCCGAGCTTGAGTGCTCAAATTGGTGTGAGGAGGAGGGGGAGGAGGTGCCCTTTTATAAGGGAGGAGAGGGGCAACTTAGGAATATCTCAAAATATTATTTTATATTAAAGTAAAAATCGGTTTATAATGGTTCCAAAGGGTCTTATTTCGAAGCTAAAGTGGGGATGGGTCGAAATTCTATCAACCAATAGGATTTAGAAAAGTTTAGGTTATTTTTTTAACCTTATCAATTAGATTTAACTCTAAGTTAAATAATTTAACTTTTACCGTGTCTTTTTGTTTTCATAGACTATATGTTTAATACACTTACTATAACATGCCAAAAGAAACCCAAATTGTTTATTATTAATATATATATCCTTATCTAAGTCATTTGGCCTAACCTTAGATTTTTAGGAATAAAATAACAATAAATAATATAATATTTGATTTAAAAACTATTTTGTGTCAAATTTGACACTATTTGATATATGATTTTTGTAAAAGTCATAAAAGAATTATATGTTCGAACCAAGTTGATTAAATCAACTAAAATATATCATAGTAACCTATAAAATTAGTGTAATTCATAAAAAGTCTCAAATTACATTTATTTTGGTGTTTATAACATCAATTATGTCAATATTTCATTAATAAGATAATTACTGCATCATCATTGTGTCATAAATAAATTAAATTATTTAATGTCTAAAAATTATAAATAAAATAAAATTATATAGGAAAGCTTTTTATCTTTCTAATGAATATTTATAATCGAATTTATCTTATGTAAAACCCTATATTAAAAATATTTTAGTAAATAAACTGTGATTTTAACTCTTTTAACTCTTCTTTGAATTAAATAATAATAAATGTCCTAATCTAATCCAAGTGGGCCTAAATGATAATATTTTACACTTAAGGTTGTTTTTGGTCGAGATAAACTTGTCCAATAGAATTAGGACATGTGTTAGGGTAATATTAATATCATTCTTACCCTTAATTACCCTATTTACTTTTAACCGTGGTAAATAAAAGTAAAAAGTTACTATTCACCAAAAATTATTTTCATCTCATTGAACCACATTTTACTTACTGACATCAACCGTGTCTCTCGGATTTTTGAAATTCCATTCACAGAAGCGGTAAAATTAAGTTTTATGAAAAATTCAGTTTTTTAACTACAACTTAGTAGTTTCACTATTCATCAAAAATTGATGTTTTTCAGAACAATGCCAAAATTTCATCCTAAGCTATATTTCATATTCCGAATTCAAAAATGAAGTCTATTTTACCAAATTCATAACATAGAAATTGCATTAATTAATTTTATAATTAAATCCCGCTGTTAAAACAAATAGCGTGTTTTTAAGAAACAATATCTATCAAAAGATTGACACTTGATTATCTCTGGTTTAAATGTGAAATTACATCCAATGACCAACACTGTATTAAATTGTAAAAATATATTCTAAATATACTTTAAAACCACTCAAATTAATGATTTATCACTATTAATTATTTCGATTAAAAAGTTGTCTTTAATTATAATTTAGTAATTTTCACTATTCATCAGAATATGAAAGTTATCCGAAAAGTACCAAAATTTCACCTTAGGCTAAATTCGATACTCCGAATCCAAAAATGAAGTCCATTTTGAGAGCTAAAATTTCTAAAATTTAAAAAGTGGTTATTAGTATTCATAACGGCTAGTTTTAATAATATTTTAATAGCATATCGTTGTTTCGTGAAACTCAGTATTGCGTACTACACACGCTATCGAGGAAGGTTGCGATTGCATGTAATGCAAGGCAAGTCAAGGATGCGTGTTGTGCAAGATCCTTTTGGTGTAGCGTACAACACAAGACATTAGTGAAATTAAAAAGAATATTTTTCATAAAATCTTGGGCTGTTACATTCTACCCCCCTTAAAATGAATTTCGCCCTCGAAATTCGTCGGGGTTATAAATGGTTTACTATTCGAAAGTTTCTTTAATAGAAACCCACATCGTAAAAAGGAATACCAAAACCAATATTTAAAAACAAAAGTATGAAACTTAATGGTTACCCAAATAAACTAATCACTGGGTTTCCACATAGGTGAAAATATGGATATGGAAGAAAAATCTAACCATCATGTTCTGATGGAGAGTGGTAGAGAACATGGCTATGGAAAAGCCAACAATCACAAATCCATAAATTTGTGACGATCTAAGGTACCATCCGATTAATCAGATATAAGATCACTAGGACAACATTTTTTGGTTTTCAAGATCGTTTCCCTAAAGTTGAAGAATTTGAATTAGAATAAATACTTACTTTATTTTGGTACAATCGCACTATTGTTCATTCCTTGAACAATTTCCACTTCATCTCTTAAATAAAAGATGTTGAATTTGTTATTCGTGAAGTGTTAGCAGATCATGTGATAGAATGACGGGTCATTCCATCTGTCTCAAACAAAAGGTTAGCAGAACTTATATACATAAGTCGATCTATAGTGAGATTAATCATATATGGTTCCTAAAATGGACTTATACTTCCTATATCATATTTCTTAATATAATAAAACTAGTTTCTACTAAACAGGGACTTCCTGTAGGCCAGTGGTAGGCGATAAAGGCCAGTCGCACTTCGGTTGTGGGTTCGATTCCCACAGCCTTGTCCGAAGCGATGGGCTGTCGCCCGTCCTGCAGGTTGTCCTTTTTCTAAAACTACATTACTATAACATCCCATCAATAATATCGAAAATATTCTAGCCTTAAACAATACTAACTTATGTCCAACATATTCCATTCTAATCTTTAGGCTTATCCATAATACTACAGTCCACTCTCATAATATAGTGAAAATGATTACCAGAGATTTAATACTGTCGTTAATCCCCATATATCATAAGATATGTCTTGTTGGTCACATTCCAAACATTCAAAGGCCTTAATCATGTATTCTCTTGAATACCCATTGAACCTTAGTGAAAACATGAATGCAGTTAAAAGTTAACTCTTTCCACATACCAAAATCCAAAAATTCTATATACTCAAACCATGATATAACCTTCTCCTTATATCAGTCATGAGCTCATGAATACAATCAAACACCTCATTAACTTATTATTCCTTCATTATGAACATATCATCTAAATTCCAAAAATATCGGAATAACCTATCATGGATAGTGGTACCATTAATCATACAATTTCATAACTCAAGGAAAGACAACAGTGTAACAATCCTTAGATGTCTCTTTATTCCATAGTACCATGAGATTTCTTATACAACATTACACATGATAAACATGTAATCATTCCACTACATTCTTAAACCATTGACCGAGCTTCAACAATTCTTTCATCTCACATATCATTTGTAGTCTCTTCATCATCATCAACATAAATACTACCCATACGACCATACTGATTCTCTTCATGAGACTTTCCCTTAGGGCATTGGTTTGCATAATGCCCGTACATTCCACATTTAAAACATTTAACCATTGTTAATGTCGTAGCAATACCATTATCCTCATCCCTAGTGTTAACCTAACCTTTTACTTTGCACTTACTGGCTTTGTGTCCTTCTTTTCCACACCCAAATCATCTTCCAGTTCCTTTGAAACATTCTCCTTGATGCCTCTTCCCACATGATTTACATAGGGGAAATTGAACTTTCTTTCCTCTATGATCATCATGAAACTCCATCTTTCTCTTATTAGCCGAGTCAGGAAACTTACCAAATTTTACTTTATTGATCATATTATGAGATTGCTGATTCGGCATAATAATGATGTTTGGACTTCCAAATCCCATTTAATTTGGTTGCTCATGAAGAATATCATTCCATTGTCTTTCATATCCTCCATTATCATGAATCATCTTGTTTCCATCCATTTTCTAAAACCCAAAAAAAAATAGTGTGAGTGACAAAAATCAAGATATGTAAAACAACATAATAAATGGGAATTAACATCAATATCTAACATCTTAGGTTTAATTCCAAGATAGTTACCGTAGTTCTAGAACTATATCCTAAATGTATACTTATCCTTAGGGACATCCCTAGACATACCTTAGAAATATCTCTAGGGATCTCACTAACGTTTTCGCGTCCTAGTTTCCAAAGGTTGACTAAACCTTTCCTTTGATACCAACTGTAGAGACCCAAAGCTTAACGTACATTGACATTACATTACTTTTGCGGAATACTTAGTACATAACAAAAACACACACACAAGGATCGTAATAGTTTAGTGTCTTTGGAAACTCGGAATATAATCTTCTAATCCTGGTGAAAGATCTTCAACATCTCCCCTAAAGATCTTCCTTTTTTTTATACCTAAAACCTTTATTTATATCCTGGGGAAAAGAAAACATAAAAGGGTGAGCTCAAATGCTCAGTAAGGGTAAACAAAAGAAATATGAATCACATCATATACATAAGAACATAGCTTTTGGAAATCTTAACCTGCAAAAGAGCTCATAATATCATAACATGGGATAAATCATAGAAGTGAAATGTAATCCCAATAATCATAACATAAAACATGAAACTTTGTGGCATACACACATAATCATAGAGAATCATTTCTTGTTAGTCAAGACTCATTTCCAAGACTATCTTAGTAGACAAAGTCCCTTTCTGAATCGATTCACCCTCATTCCAGTCCTGTTTCACTGAACCGGTATAACCTACCGTTCCAGCCATGTCTATCTCATGAGATATAAAATCTTTACCCAATTCATTGGAGGGAGATATAGGTCCCACCCATCTTATAATGAATCCTTTCTTATGTGTGCCACATAAATCATAAATCATACATCATCGCATAACACATGTAATAAAAATGGGATTCTTGAAACATCATGACATCGTAAAACAAATCATATAAGGTTAATGACTTCATAAAAATAATTCACTCACAACATAATCAAATCAATGTAATAATAGGGATAAAAACAGAACCCTTTATTATCGTAGATGGAAAATAATTTTGATAAAACACTTGAACTCCATTCTTGAGGAAAATATCCTTTCTTCTTCAAAAACACTTTTCTTTTCTTAACATGTCATACAATTATAAACTAAAAGAAGTTGATTAAAAATAAACTTTAAAACTTGTAAAGGAAGCTTCTTGTAAATAATGTTTTAAAAATCCATTCATGCCGTATAAGTTAAAAAAAACATTCTTCGTACTTTTGTCGGAAAAGTCAAAAAGTACCTCGTACGAAAAAACGACAAAAGATCCCTTTCATATTATTTACTAAAAACTCACCGAAGGGTAAAATTGGATTTAAACTATTGTAAGTGGATGGAAAAAATATTACATATTGAGGTAACATGGATGTGGATGATAAAATACACCCCAGTAAATACTTACGAATAAACAATCTCGGATAAAAATGAGATTGTGATATTTCCCTTACCTTAGGTCCGATTTGATTCGTAAGTGTCTGAACCTCCTGTATAATGATTTAAATAATGTCATTGAATTATTAAAGAATCATATTCATTGTTATTATATCATATATGGTTTACTTATGACTTTATATTACCCGTTCTTTTGTAAATTCATGTTAAAGTAGCGTTTTGGGTAAAATCATTTCATTTGTCATTCGTGTTTTTAACTTTTAATTATTCATATGATTACTTAATTACAGAATATAAAACATGATTTATATATATATATTCAGAATATACATATATAATAAATCAGTAAATGGAAAGAAATACACCGTTCATGGAGATGGTAGTCCGTACGTACGCATGAACGCTGTTTTCGTTTCCTTATTGAATTGAATGGAATTAAGTAGATGACATACATATAAATATAAATAATTCCAGTATCATTATTATGTCATATATTTCATTAGAACTTATTATATATACTTTATAACCATTCATGAATGGTTAATCATTGAGAATGAATCTCATCGCGTCGTGGAAACGGTAGTCCGTACGTACGCACGAGCGATGATATCGTTCCCATGGTTGTGGAATTGCGTTGAAGTGTATGTATAATATTTAAGTATCAATATAACTTTATAATAATCATATATAGTTACTCATTAAACCATTATACCCATCCAATTAAGGTGGTGACGGAAAATAGATTACACCACGGCGTGGAGACGGTATTCCGTACGTACGCACACGCGGTGATTTCCTTTCTCCGTAGGATGGATAGAAGGTTAATTAGAGATGTTTCATATTTATAATAACATATCAGTATATAAGAAATACTGATGTTATTACTTTATCATGAAACAACTAAAGAATAAGAAGTTTAAGAAGAAAGAAATTGAAAAGATCGGTAATGGATATTACCTCTTCTTTGGAACACCTCTTTGAATCCTCCACTTAGGGAACTAAGATTGGTCTTTGAAGAAGAGAAGGACATATAGGATTATTATAGGGAAGTGGAGAAGGGATTTTTTAAGGGGTTGGCCGAGCATGAGTGCTCAAATTGGTGTGAGGAGGAGGGAGAGGAGGTGCCCTTTTATAAGGGAGGAGAGGGGCACCTTAGGAATATCTCAAAATATTATTTTATATTAAAGTAAAAATCGGTTTATAATGGTTCCAAAGGGTCTTATTTCTAAGATAAAGTGGGGATGGGTCTAAATCCTATCAACCAATAGGATTTAGACAAGTTTAGGTTATTATTTTAACCTTATCAATTAGATTTAACTCTAAGTTAAATAATTTATCTTTTACCGTGTCTTTTTGTTTTCTTACACTATATGGTTAAGACACTTACTATTACATGCCAAACGAAACCCAAATTGTTTATTATTAATATATATATCCTTATCTAAGTCATTTGGCCGAACCTTAGATTTTTAGGAATAAAATAACAATTAATAATATAATATTTGATTTAAAAACTATTTTGTGTCAATTTTGACACTATTTGATATATGATTTTTGTAAAAGTCATAAAGGAATTATATGTTCTAAAAAAGTTAATTAAATCAACACTAATATATCATAGTAACCTATAAAATTAGTGTAATTCATAAAAAGTCTAAAATTACATTTATTTTGGTGTTTATAACATCAATTATGTCAATATTTCATTAATAAGATAATTACTACATCATCATTGTGTCATAAATAAATTAAATTATTTAATGTCTAAAAATTATAAATAAAATACCATTATGTATGAAATCTTTTTATCTTTCTAATTAATATTTATAGTCTAATTTATCTTATGTACAACCCTATATTAAAAATGTTTTAGTAAATAAACTGTGATTTTAACTCTTTTAACTCTTCTTTGAATTAAATAATAATAAATGTTCTAATCTAATCCAAGTGGGCCTAAATGATAATATTTTACACTTAAGGTTGTTTTTGGTCGAGATACACTTGTCAAATAGAATTAGGACATGTGTTAGGGTAATATTAATATCATTCTTACCCTTAATTACCCTATTTACTTTTAACCGTGGTAAATAAAAGTAAAAAGTTACTATTCACCAAAAATTATTTTCATCTCATTGAACCACATTTTTCTTACTGACATCAACCGTGTCTCTAGGATTTTTGAAATTCCATTCACAGAAGCGGTAAAATTAAGTTTTATGAAAAAGTCAGTTTTTTAACTACCACTTAGTAGTTTCACTATTCATCAAAAATTGATGTTTTTCAGAACAATGCCAAAATTTCATCCTAAGCTATATTTCATATTCCGAATTCAAAATGAAGTCTATTTTACCAAATTCATAACATAGAAATTGAATTAATTAATTTTATAATTAAATCCCGCTGTTAAAACAAATAGCGTGTTTTTAAGAAACAATATCTATCAAAAGATTGACACTTGATTATGACTGGTTTAAATGTGAAATTACATCCAATGACCAACATTGTATTAAATTGTAAAAATATATTCTTAATATACTCTAAAACCAATCAAATTAATGATTTATCACTATTAATTATTTCGATTAAAAAGTTGTTTTTAGTTATAATTTAGTAATTTTCACTATTCATCAGAATATGAAAGTTATCTGAAAAGTACCAAAATTTCACCTTAGGCTAAATTCGATACTCCGAATCCAAAAATGAAGTCCATTTTGAGAGCTAAAATTTCTAAAATTTAAAAAGTGGTTATTACTATTCATAACGGCTAGTTTTAATAATATTTTAATAGCATATCATTGTTTCGTGAAACTCAGTATTGCGTACTACACACGCTATCGAGGAAGGTTTCAATTTGCATGTAATGCAAGGCAAGTCAAAGATGCGTGTTGTGCAAGATCCTTTTGGTGTAGCGTACAACACAAGACATTAGTGAAATTAAAAAGAATATTTTTCATAAAATCTTGGGCTGTTACAAGGTAGGACCAATAGCCTATAATTATTTCTTAATATAATCCAAGATTATTTCATTAAGGATGTCAATTAATCTATACAAAGGATTATTTTCTAGCTTAGGAAGATCCAATTGGTTGGAATAAGGGAAATTGGTGTCTTTTTCACTACTTTACATCCTACACCATAGGTCCATCCCATGATAAAATGAGGATTACGCTTTTACTTACACCCAACATTGGACCCTAATCCCTTCCATTATTATCTAAATTAAATCCAAAATACCTATATTTTTTAAAAAACAATCCTTAATAGTGAACATGATGAATCTTTTATAAGGGTTTTGTTTGATTGTTTACTGAAATTATAGTAGTCCTCATGGGTTTGACCCCACACTTCCTCTTTACTATGCCCTCGTAGAAAGTGTAGTTTGTTTTTATAAAATTCTAATCCGATCGATGCCCATGAGAATTAAACTATGAATGTTGGCACATCAAATTTCAGAACCGTTGTTATGGAATAATTTTTCTCAGGCATAATAACCTTTATATAAAACCTTGGATTACCTAACCCCTCCCCCTCTCTTTTTTTCCTTTAAATTGTCTGTTTTATATTTTTATCATTTGGGTGAACCTACTTTCTCTCTCTCTTATATATATATATATATCTTCTTCTTGTCTAGATCATGCACCATGGATCCTTGAATGGCTCAGTAAGCCTAAACACACAAGAACAACATTTGTTTGATCATGAGATAGACAAAAAAATAGTTTCACACCACCTATTTTCAATGGTTGAGCATAACAATTTTGTACTAACACACCCCCAAAACATGAAATATGCATCACCTAACAACCAGGGTAAGTGACCAATGCTACATTTTCACACCATAATTTACAATGGCTTTCTAATCATTAGTTGTGCTATTCTTATCACTATGTACCCTCCAATTTAGGTGCACACTTTTGAGATCAGTCCTAGAGTCCTCCATATGATCCAGAACATAGGATAGTTTAGTGGGATTTAAATAGATGACCTACATGAGAACATCTAAAATTTATTAGTGGTTTTCGATACATTTCACAACCAGGGTGTATTGTCAGATGAAATAAGACTCTATCTCTCCCTATTCTCCTTGTGTGATCGAGTTAAGGATTGGATGAAAAGTCAAGCTCCCAAGAAATCATGAATTGGGACATATTTGTTAAAATATTTATATAAAAATACTTCCCACCAATACAGAATTGAAAACTATAGAATGAAATTAAATACTTTACCCAGGAATATGGAGAATCAAATTGGGATGCTTGGGATAGATTTAAGGAGCTAACCCGTAATTTCCCACATCAGGAACTAGACTTGTGGATTTAGTTAGAGAAATTTTTATAAGGACTCCAACTTTGTACCCATAATGTGGTTGGCACTGTTGCTAAGAGAGGACTCATGATCAAGTCACTAGAAGTGAGATAAGAAATTATTGATGAAGTTTCCCATAATTCTAATCCATGTAAAATTGATAGAGGACCAAATTAGAGTGGAATCCATTAGGTGGAAGAGACTACCCACCTCACTGCACAAGTAGAGTCCCTAACAAAGAAGATGGGATGATTTCAGTTACCTGCTCCACCACCAACCCCTCCTTCTCCTATAATATAGATTAAATCCGGAAAAATGTGTAAAGGCCATAATTCTTACAAAGACTGCATGATAGTATTAGAGGAACCTAAATTATAATATTCTAATTAAATCAATTAAAATCAACAAATCCAACAATACCAGCAACCCCAACAATATCAATATCATCAAAACTATCAACATAGGATGGCTCAAAAAATGGAAACAAAAGAAAGGTTATATTCAGAAGAGGAGTGGATAGGTGTGACCTAGGAATCATGGACCACTTGGGTACCCACCACAAGGTAAAACTCCTTGACCTTATTAGAAATTCAAACAACCATTTCCTAAATCTCAATAGTCTCCATGTTCACAACAACAAAAATTTCAAAAAGCTCTGGTAAGACCACAATAGAAATCCCATTTTCTCTAGACTAATCTTGAAAACCTATTTAATTATTTCATCCATAAAGAATACCAAAGGATGAAAAATAAATAGACAAAAATGAAAAATCCCAGAGATGACATTTCCAAACTTGAGCGTCAAATGGGGACAATCTATAATATGCTATCTGATTGAATACCTGATAATTTTATTGATAACACCGAAGCTCATCTAAGGGAAGAAGACAATGTTATAATTTTTTCATGTAGAATGATGGTAGACTTCTAGTATCCATACGAAGATGATAAAGAGTAATTTTAGAAATATAATAAAGATAGTCAGGGGTATAACTGGGATATAAAACCATATGAGAAATCTCAAGTTGCGAAAAATCATGAAAAGGGTAATATTTTTGTTTCACCATCAGTATATAAGACACATCCCCAATTTCTTGAAAAGATGTAGGAATGAAAAAGGAGTGGAAATAGAAAAAATTCCTAGAAATTTTTAATAAATTTCATATCAATATTCTCTTTATAGATTAAATTTCTCTAGTTCCTATTTATGGAATACTTAGGAGTCATATTTATAAAATAATAATTCTCCATATTCATCCATTAGAATTTTCCTCCAAAAAAAGAGAGACCATAGAAGTTTTTGAATCCCTTTCACTATCAGGACTTGTATTTTTAAAAAATCATTGTGCTATCTAGGTTAAAGTATAAATATAATTCCCATGAGTGTTTAAAAAAATTTGGGACTCAGATAATTGAAACCAACTTGGGTGAAACTCTAACTTTCTGATCACTCAGTGAAGTTCTATCAAGGATTTCTTGAGGATGACTTAGTAAAGTCAGAAACTTTTATTTGCAAACCAATTTCTTCATTTTGGATATGCAAGATCAAGGTGATGTTCCCTTCATTATGGGAAGACTATTTCTAAACATTGTAAAAGAGCTTATTGATGTGAACCAAAGAAGATTGATTTTTAGAGTTGGTGAAGAACAAGTTGTGTTTGATTAGGAGGAGACCACTTATAGAAGAAATTATTCATTGAATTTTTGAACTATCTCTCATGATAATAATGTTGATGGTCCTATGGATAGTTAGGATGATAATAAGAAACTAACTTATATTTATAGGGGATCCAGTGCTCCCAAAATCACAAATTGCACTACACATGTGATAAGGGAGGTAGCCCCACCTTTTGTCCCCTATGTTTTCAATTATCATTCCACAAGGTCTCTCAAATCAAAGTTAATGTATTTTGCTTTGAAAAATTTATTGATCTATAAAATAGATAAAGAAATGACTATGAGGAGTCCTAGGGTAGGTTTTATATGTTAGGGTAGGTGAGTATTGCATTTAAAAAGTGTATGTGTTTTTAAGGCTTATTTAGAGGACCCTAACCAAAAAGGGTAACAAACAACGTAATACAGGATGTGTAACATGTACATGATGTGTAAATTTTGATCACCTAAAAAAATAAAAAATTTGAGAAATAAAAACCATGTACCAAATACAAGAATTTTATTTTTCAAGGATTTTTAAAATCTTGTGAACTTACGGTTCACACTGAACCCCCTAATGTTTCTACTTCCATGTTCCCCCTTCCCTTCATAAGCCCCTTCACCCAATGCCGCACCCTTCCCTGTATCTAGAAACCTCACATCCTCCCCATAATCTCTCCTCCCCCACATCTTACCCTCTATCTAAAATTTATAGAACCAAATTAGGTCACACCCATCCTACCAAACACAGACCCAAGTGTGAGGAAACACATCTTCCACCCAAACAGTCAAAGGAGGCTCCTTTGAAACCACCCACTGAGCCATCCACCTCATCATCCACTTACACCTTTTCCACTGGTTCTGCCTTTGGAAACTCATAGTCAGCTTCCACAATGTCATAAGGCCTTTATCTTCCTCATCTTCATACCTCACTCCAATTTTTAGATTCTCATACCCAGATTCAGCTGGTCCATCTCTATAGATAGTCGATGCAGTCCAATATGATACTGTACCTCATAGTACTGAAGCACATCTATATTCATCTAGAGGTCCTTGATATCATCAGCCGACTGCACCTAAATTTGATAACCTAGGTGAAATGGGAGACTTTTTCCGAGATCTTACATGAGTTACTAGACACCTTTGAGTTGGAAATTTATCTTATTCTCCTATGAATCACTGACAAGACTTTAGAGCTCACCCTTGGTGAGTTTTGTGTCATCCTTATAATTTATTTTTCTGAATTCATTGCCTCCCCCGTAATTTTGACATTGAAACTCGTGCCTAACAGGGATGAGGCTTCACAACTTTATGATATGATTTGTAGAGTATGTCAGAGTGTATATGATCCTTGCACGATGAAGAGAACTACACTCTGAGGTGTTCACCTCTAAATCCAACATAGGGCCCTTGACCATGCTTGAATGATCCATAGTGATTCCCATGGATGAGTGAGCCAGATCAAGGTCATAATTCACGCATCATCCATAGGTGGCCCAGCTGTTAACATGACAAGGTAGTTTGATTAGTTCTATAAGACCCTTATCAAGAGGACTCACAATACATTGATGGGTGGTTCTTTCATCACACATTTATCCAGGCATTTGGGTGCCTTAGAGGCTTCCCAACTCCGCACCCCCCTTGACCCTATAGTGGGCATTAACCTAGTACTAATCCATAAGCTAGGGATACTCATGAAAGATGGAATAATCTATAGTTGGGTGATAGAATATATAGAGGATGATGATGAGGCCTCTAATTATTATGTAACTAAACCAACTATAATAACCTCCCTTTCTCAATCCCATGCTACCACCACCACCACTACCTCCACCATAGCCTCTACCCCTTTTACCCAGACAACCACCATCGACACTATTACATCTTACCTTGTTTTTACCACCACCAAAAATGGACCACCCATATCTTTACCATCCACATCCAAGCCATCCGACATATGGCTGACTATCTAGTGTATTCTGGAGAACTTGCATAAGGAATGTCTCTACCTTGTCATTACCTTCAAAGATATTTCTATTTTCACTACCCCTATCCCACCACCTGCCACTACCTCTTCCCACCCACCAACACTGGTAGGACCTTCATCCTCTTCAATACCATCACTAGATCCTGCCTAGAACACCTTTCCCTATGAGTTGACAAACCTCATAGCTCAACAGGAGTATCTACCAGAGCAGGCCTGGTAGGGAAATGTCACACCTTGAATTTTTAAATTATTTTTTATTTTTATTAATTCTTAGATCCGGGTTCTCGCACTAAGGTCTAGGCTGGGTCTTGGATTAATGTTTTTGTATTTTAACCTTTTAGTGGGTTTCAGACCCGTGCACAGTCACCACATAATGGCCGGTAGCCGCAGAGTGGGCCCAACTACCAGTGTAAATGTTTAATGATTAAAATAAATAAAATTTTATGTAATTAAAGTGGGTTAAATGTTTAAATTGTAATGATAATAATTTTTTTATTTAATTAATAATATTATTATTACCAAGTTGTTTTTATTGTTGTTACTTTTTTATTATTATTAATTTTTATTATTTTCATTTTTCTATTATTATTATTCTTGGTTTTATTATTATTGTTATTATTATTATTATTATTCCTCAAATTATTATTATTATTATTGTATTATTATTATAAAAAAACACACAAACCCTATCATCTACCCGCATACTCGAAGCGCCCCTTCCTCCCTATAGTTCTCCCTTTCTACGCACCTGAAGCCCCCACCACCTGACCCTCGCGTCGACAGCGGTGGCCCAGCCTCACCCTCGATGGGTCCAGACACCCCCATCTGGCCTTCTCCCACGTCTAGCCTGCTCCAGCAGCGATAGCCTTGCCAGAACCCATCCTTTCTCGCCCTGCCTGGCCGCATTCCGACTCCTGCCTCCCAACCATTTTCACTCTCCTGGGATCCCGCACTCCCCCCTTTCATCTTCGGCTAACCGCACCCCACCATTCCAGCTCCTCTCATACGCACCGACCACACCCCACCCACCCAACCATTCCCTACTCTACTGTCCACCCCCTTCTGTATCCCATCCTCACCCTCTGGCCTCCCTGGTATTGCACGTTTCCAGAAAGCCTTCTGCGTAGCTCGCCGACGCGAGTTCTCCTGTATGGCGACCTTACCGTCAGTATATTTATGTTCATATTTGGGGTTTTTATCTATTTTGGATAAACCCTAACTTTTTGGGGCCGTGTTTTGCGCGTTTTATTGTTGTCTAGAGTGCATGGTTAGTCCACAAAATATTGTTCTTTATTCCACTGAAGCGGTATCTCATTTGCATGCCATTTAGGTATGTGAATTCACATTTTTCATTTCCGAATAAATATATTTAATTATTGCGTGTTTTAATTGATTTTTTACATGATTTGCACCTTTGAAAAATAATTTATTTGTGTATGAAATCATTTATACTTTGTTTGTCCTATTTATAGAAGTTGTTTGAAACTGTTTACTTGTTTATAAAAGTGTTTGTAAACTGGTTGAGTTGTTTGTATACTTGTTTATAAACTATTCAGTCTGTTAATTAAATTGTTTATGAACTATTTCGACTATTCATGAATATTTTTAATTAATTGTTTGGTTCATTGTAAATTTTCAAAGGACGAGTTTAACTATTTTCCTTGAGGTCTTGGTCCTTTGGTCTTGAAAAGTGCGTTTGGTTGTGTGTGCAGTTTGTGTTATGTTTTAAAAGGTGTGGGAGTAGTTTTTCAAACAGTTTGGTTATGAAATGATTTATAAGATGGAATTCTCTTTTGAGTTGGTGAAATTGAGATTTAATCCTATGTTTTGTCTTCTGAAAAGTTTTACTAAATGAATAACTAATTTATTAAATGATTCTTGAAATTCAAATCATGGGTGAAAAGTGTTTTGGCATTTGTTTGGTATTTCAAGAGGGTTTTGGGGTGTGTTTCAACATTGAAGCTTGAAGTGTTACTGAGAGTGGTTTTGTAAAGTGTTTAATGGTTTTTATAAACACTATAATGGGTGTGAAATATGTTTGTAGGATGTTTTGGGGTGCGTAGGCTTTTAAATGCATGTTTTGATGTGTCGTGCACTTTTGTTGGGTTTTGCACACCGAAATTTGGGAGAGTTGTCCAGTTGACACTTATTTATGATTTAGGATCTTTGGAACTATGTCTTTATTTTATGGAGTGAAATTAACATGCAAGAAAAAAATATTGATGGTGTTTTCAAATTGTTTTTCACACTAAGTACTCGATGTGGGTCCTCTTTGACCATTGTAAAAATGTTTTGGCAACTATTCACATTTTGTGAAATGGTTTAGCTGTTAAATGGTAAGGAGACCCGATTAGAACCTTCATGTGAAATGAAATGTATGTATATCAATGTGGGGCACCTTTATAGGAGGCATATCCCATAGGGGTTATCATATATTGGTGTCCATGTTTGGGGTAGGCATGTGCGGTGAGATGAGTCACACGTGTGAGGGCCTCCTACTTAAACAGCATTATTATAACCACCATGGGTTCCTGGGAATCTTTTAGAGATCGAGTGATGGTTGCTGACCAACCCCGATTAGATGGGTTGGAACTCCTTGGATTGGTTGTTAGGCTAGGTGGGATTTTCCACTGGATTGGTCAGTTATAGGGTGTCCAGTTGGTTATAGACTTTGGGGCTTCACTATATGCCAGCAGGTGGTTCTGAACTAAATACGTCTAGGGGTCTTCTAGGGATGTTTATGATCACCCATTGTTTGTATTTTCTTTACTTGTTTTGTTTCCAGCTTATATTGTCACCTGTTTATTTTAGCACTACCTTTTTCCCTTATTTGGATTTTGTTTTCCAAATTGTAATTTGTTTCAGAAATGGCACATGGTGGGCATTGTGTTTTAAAATGGGTAAACAAATTTGTTTTATTAAAGTATGGAAAACCAACTTTTATAATTTTATTTCAAACTTGTGTTGGTGGATTGTTTCGGTAAAGGAGATATCGGATTCTGTGGATTACATAGGCAACCCTACTGAGCAGTTTTAATACTCACAACTATTTTATATTTTAAATTGTAGGTTCAGTCTCTTGTTTAATTTTTCTTGGCTGATTTTCTCATTATAGGAGCAAGGATGGACTTTGGTTGGGAGGTGATCTAAAAGGTCATGTAGAGGTATGTTCTGTTTTATTTTCTTTCCACTAATAGTTTTATGTTTATTGATAGTTTTTATTTATCAGTTTTTTTGTTCATGGGCAAAATTTTTCCAAATGATTAAAATTTTGATGTCCTCCACTGGTTTCCAGTTCATGGGGACCGAGAATGCCCTTCAGGACATGCCGCAGACCGACTCGGCTGACAGGTTCAGTGTCGAACTGGGTTGGTTCGTGACAAAATGGTATCAAAGGAGGTTTTCCCATAAGTTGGGGGTTCTCATTTTTTGGGGTGTTCAGAGGATGGAGATTAGGATTGTCAGGACTCGGGAGGTAAGTACGGGAAGGGTGTCATGAACCCTTTCTCGTTCCAAACCTCGAGTTGCCCATGGTTGTCTATGTTTTGAGTCTTCTGCTTTTGTTTCATGAATACGGAATGAAAATGGAGGCAGACCGGTGTCACGGCGTGACCTCACAGAGAGTAGTGACCCATGTGGAGTCGGAGTGCATGGTTGAGCTTCTTCTTGTCATTTACACTTGCTTAGGGCGTGGCTCACTACCATGTCTCCTTGTTAATAATAAATGATAGTTCCTCATCCTAATGGTTTGTTGTAAGTTGGGTTTTGTTTTTGTTTTTATTGATGTAAACGTGTTTTTGAAAATGAAAAGGGGAAATGATTTTTGGAAAATTGAAATTGGTTTGAAAAGTGGTTTGGTAATGGGAATGTGGCCTTGAAAGAATGTGGTTTTGAAATCTAAATTAAATAGAGGATTTTGAAAAAGTAATTTTTGGGTTGTGGTTGTATTTGTTTGTTTATTTAGATATGGATATTTTGGACGAAGGAATTTTCATTGATGTTGCTTCTACTTGATATTGCTTTTGGCTCTATGTTTTATATGCTGTTCAGAAAATGATGCCCAGAAAGGTCGCCAAGGCTTCTGATAAGTCATGCCCAGTTTTTGGTCCTTCTTAGACATTGCATATCCTTCATGGTGATTGGGGTCCATTAGAGGTATTAGTGTGGCTTGAAAAGGTCAAGCGTTTCTTCATGGTATTGGGAACTCTCAAAGTTGTCATAGTTCGTGCCGTTTTGGGTCTGTTCAAAGGACCATCTCTATATAAATGGGAGTTATTAACCCCACCATCAATGAAAGTGGGGATGAAATGGGATGTATTTATGTCTATCTTCATTTAATAGTTTATTCTTGAAGAGGTGAGGACAAAGAAAAGAGAAGAGCTTAGGTGCATTCAATAAGGACAACAGACAGTGAAGACTTATGTTGACCATTTCAGGGAGATTATGTACTTTTTTCTATAGATAGCGTCGTAAGATTTGAGGAAGACCTCTCTATTCATTGAGGGTCTTCATCCAAAAATCAAGGAGCAGTTCCTCTCTTCCAAGTACTATCGTTTTGATAAGCTAGTGGATGAGGAATTCCTAGCAGAGCTGGTATCCGCAACGTAGATGGTTGGCAATCCAGTGTATCCAGTTTCTCATCAAGGTTCCCCATCTGGTGAGAAGAGTGAGCCAGATGCCCCTATTGCTAAAGAGTTTTCTTCAGTGGTTCTAGGTTCCAGTTCGTCGGATTGTTCTGTGGTGTGCCACTAGTGTGGCCGGTTCGGGCACGTGAAGTCGTCATGTTGCATCCCTCCGAAGACGTGTCATAGTTGCAGTTGTCTAGGTCATCAAGAGAAGTTCTTTAGGGAGCATTACATGAAGAAGATGCTGTGACTGAAGGATTTCAGTGCCTGAATATGGGGCAGGAGATGCTTCATCCATCAGAGCCCAATCCATAGGTCTCAGGGTGAAGCTCGCGCGCAGTCAGGAGTTACCGGGTGCGTGAAGCCACAGATCGGGTTTTGTGTTCCGTGTTGTTGGTGGAACATTTAAAGTATTTTCATTCTTTTCTTTCTAATGGTTAAATTTGTGATGTTTTTGTGAGTTCATTTTTTCATTGTGAAGTTATGATGGGCTTTTTCTAGTGTAATCCAAACTTTTTCGGTTGTCTAATTATGGTTTCCGGAATCGTGCGTTTTTTCTTAAAAGTGTGTTCAGACCTTGTGTGGGTTAATCTTGTTTTGGATGTGTTTGTTTGGATATGTAAGTGTCTATGGAGGAATAGATGTTTCTTATTATGCTTAGATTCACTATTTGGGTTAAGTTTTTCTTAGATTTTTTTCCTTAGTGTTTGGGGTTTTTGGTCTTGGTGAAGAGTTTTAAGCTTTAGCGGAAGTGTTTTTCACTCGTGCTATAAATGTTAGTTTGGATGGATTTGGATTTTCCCGCATCGACTTTCCCCCTGTCTAGGGTGGTGTGTTTGGGTGTTGATTTTCTACTTTAGTTGAGTTATTGTAGTGGGGAGAACCCTATCATATTCTCCTGTTCTCTTATGTTGTGTTTTCTTTTGGACTCAGTCGGGCATGGATCCTTGTTTTGTCTATTGATCAGCTAGGTGACTTTCTGGGGGCATAAAGTGTTTGTGGTGGGGGGAATTGTCACACCCCAAAATTTTAAATTATTTTTTATTTTCATTAATTATTGAATCTGATTTCTCGTTCCAAGGTCTGGGATGGGTCCCGGATTAAAATTTTTGTTGTTTAGAATTTTTAGTGGGTTTCAAACCCATGCGTGGTCACCACACAGTGGCCGGTAGCCACCCGGTCAGCCCATGTACCAGCGTAAATGTTTATCGATTAAAATAATTTAATTTTTATTTAATTAATGTGGGTTAAATGTTTAAATTGTAAGGATAATAATTTTTTTTATTTAATTAATAATATTATTATTACCAAGGTCTTTTTATTGTTGTTATTTTTTTTATTGTTATTAATTTTTATTATTGTAATTTTTCTATTATAAGTATTCTTGTTTTTATTATTATTATTATTATTATTCCTTATATTATTATAAAAACACCCAAACCCTAACATCTACCCAAATACCAGAATCCCCCCTTTCTCCCCACAGTGCGCCCCTGCAACACTCCCTTTCTTCGCACCCGAAGCCCCCGCCACCTCACCTTCACCTCAGCGGTAGTGCCCCAGCCTTTCCCTTGCCAGATCCAGCCATCCCCCTCCAGCTTCCTCCCACATCCAGCCTGCTTCGGCGGTGACGGCCTCACTGAACCCCGAACCTTCTCACCCTGCCCGAACAAATTCCGGCTTCTGCCTCCCTACCCTCCACGCTCGCCTGGGATCCCGCATGCCCCCACCATCTCCGGACAACCAAACCCCACCGTTATGGCTCCTACCCTGTGCGCCGACCGCACCCCGCCATCCCAACCATTCCATTCGCCCCTATCCACCCCCTTCTGCATCCCGACCTCTCCCTTTGGCCTCCCTGGCATTCTGTGTTTCCGGCCAGCCTACTCTATAGCTCACCGACACGAGTTCTCTAATCTGGAAACCTTACTGTCAGTATATTTCTGATCATATTGTATGTTTTTATCTATTTTGGATAAAACCTAACTCATTGGTGTCATGTTTTGCACGTTTTTCTTTTTTTCTAGAGTGCATGGTCAGTTTGAAGGATGTTGTTATTCATTCTGCTGAAGCAGCGTTGTGTTTGTATTCCATTGAGGTAGTCGAATCCACATTTTTTCCTTCATGAATAAATCCATTTAATGCTCGCGTGTTTTAATTGATTTTTTACTTGATTTTCACCTTTGAAAAATAATTTATTTATTTATGAAATCATTTATACTTTGTTTGGCCTGTTTATGGAAATTGTTATAAATTGGTTCCTTGTTTATAAAGGTGTTTGTAAACTGGTTGAGTTGTTTGTATAATTTTTTATAAATTATTCTATCTATTAATTAAATTATTTAGGAATTGTTTTGACTTTTCATGAATATTTTTAATTAATTGTTTGGCTCATTGTAAATTTTCAAAGTACGAGTTTAACTATTTTACTTGAGTTCTTGGTCCTTTGGTATTGAAAAGTGCTTTTGGTTGTGTGCGTGGTGTGGGTTAAGTATTAAAAGGTGTGATATTATTTTTTCAAAGGTTTTGGTTATGCAATGATTTATAAAATGGCGTTTTCTTGTGAGTTGGTGAAATTGAGATGCAAGATTCAATTTTTTCCTTTGAAAGGTTTTACCAAATGAATAACTGATTTATTTAATGATTTTTGAAATTCAAATCATGGGTGAAAAGTGTTTCAGCGTTTGTTTGGGTTCTCAAGAGGGTTTTGGTGTGTGTGTCAACATTGATGATTGAAATGTTACTTAGAGTGTTTTGTTAAAGTGTTTAATGGTTTTTCTAAAATTTATGATGGGTGCAAAATAGGTTTAAAGGATGTTTTGTGATGCGTAGGGTTTTAAATTATGGTCTTTACGTGTCATGAACTTTTGTTGGGTTTTGAGCACCAAAATTTGGGTGAGTTACCTGGTTGTCTCTTGTGTATGATTTAGGATCTTTGAAACTATGTTTTGATTTAATTGTTTAAAATTCCCATGCACGAAATAAAATGATGATGGTGTTTTCCAATAGTTATTCATTGTAAGTGCTCGATGTGGTGCCTCTTTGACCATTATAAAAATGTTTTGGAAACTTTGAGAATTTTATGAAATGGTTTAAATGTTAAATGGTATGGAGGCCTGATTGGAACCTTCATGTGATATGAAATGTATGTATATCAATGTGGGTCATCTTTATAGGAGGTATATCCCATATGGGTTATCATATATTGGTGTACGTGTTTGGGGTAGGCAAGTGCAGTGAGATGAGTCACGCATGTGGGGGCCTCCTACTTACAAAGTATTATTATAACCACCATGGGTTCCATGGTGTCTTTTAGAGATAGAGTGATGGTTTCTGACCAACCCTAATTAGATGGGTTGGTACCCCCTGGATTGGTTGTTAGATCAGGTGGGATTTTCCACTAGATTGGTCAGTTATAGGGTGGCCAGTTGGTTATAGACATATGGGCTTTATCATATGCCGACATGTGGTTCCGAACCGAGTACATCTAAGGGTATTCTAAGGATGTTTAGGATCACCCATGGTTTTTATTTTCTTTGCTTGTTTTGTTTCAGGCTTATACTATCACCTTTTTCTTTTAGCATTGCCTTGTTCGTCTTATTTGGCTTTTGTTTTCAAAATTGAAATTTGTTTCAGAAATGGAATGTGGTGTGTGTTGTGTTTTAAAATGGGTAAATGAAATCGTTTTATTAATGTATAGAAAACCTACTTTTATAATTTTATTTCAAACTTGTGTTGGTGGATTTTTTTAGGAAAGGAGACATATGATTCTTTGGTTTACCTTGGAAAACCTACTTAGCATTTTTAATGCTCACACCTATTTTATCTTTTCAGTTGTAGGTTCAGTCTCTTGATCAGGTTTTCTTGGATGAGTTTCTCATTATAGGAGAAAGGTTAGCCTTTGGTTGGTAGGTTACCTTAAAGGTCACTTGGAGGTATGTTCAGTTTTATTTTCTTTCCACTGCTAGTTTTATGTTTATCAAATTTCTTTATTTATCTTCTTTTTGTTCATGGGCCAAATAATTCCCAAAAATTAAAATTTTGATGCCCGAAACTAGTTGCCAGCTCATGGGGATCAGGAACGCCCTTCGAGACGTGTCATGGACTGACTCGGGTGACCGGTTCAGGGTCGACCCGGGTTGGTTCATGACAGGAAAGGTCCCAACCATTCCACCATCCACTGAGGTTCCTTTAATAGATCATACTTCAAAACACACAACAACTATTAAGATCAGAACCTCCCCACCACATTCCACTAAGATCGCAACTAGGACCATGATAACCACCACATCAGTTGATCCTCCAACCACTTCCTCCATCAATAATATTGATATAGAGGGACAACTATTGGATCCCAATATTAAGGATTTGATAGTTTATGTGGGATTTGAAGACTTATAGTTTACTTATTAGTTTTTTTTCTCAGTCCTCTCCCCTTTTTTGTACTCTTTTATGGTGATTTTTCTGTATTTATTATATTCAATTCCTCACTGATGTATCATTATTGTGTGTGTGTGTGTGTGTGTATATATGGGATACTATAAATTTCTTCACCACTTCTTGGATTACATTCATATCATTATTACATTACATTATCCATGTCTAGATCTTCTTCCTACCCTATGGTTATTAAAACACCTGTTCCATCACCATCCTCCCTCATAATTTGTATTACTCAGCTTCTGTCTAACACCAAGTACTAGCTTGAGGATCTATCACTGGAGATATATGATCTGAAAGGATCCACAACCCGATGAGCACATATTATATTCATTCCACATGAGATTAATTCTCAGTATACTCCTGTGGTGGTATATAACACCAAGAATTCCAATGATATTGATGAAACAACCACCAGTTCTTGTAGGAGGTAATAAAATTCTGAGCAGAATAATAAGGCTACCTGAGCCTTTTTTTCATCTGTCAACAAAATGATGTCATTGTTAGTGATATATGGGAGGAAAATAATATTTTTTTCTCATTTATATGATTTTATTACTTAGTTTTTAGTAGAATTTTTGTTTTTATATCTTCTTGAACCTCATTGTACTCACCTATTTGCATTTATATGAGATGTTTTTCTTTACTATCAACTATGTAAACCTTCCCATTTTACTTCTTTCATCTTGTTTAAACACTATGGAATACTATTTTATCTATTACACGTTTTTTCTGCCAAATTGTGTTGGTATCCTAATTTGAAATCAATATCCCCTAGGTTTCCCAATGGAATGACACTCATACAGGGAGATCTCAGTTCCCAAATTTCAATTCAAAACACCATTTCATTTTTGACCATTCTATATATGTGATATCTTTCCCATGATAATTTCTAATAGAATGCGGAAACTGTCTCATTTTAAGTGTGGGGGACTATTTATTTATCTTTTTTATCTATAAAATTGGATTATTTCTTTTTTTTCACCTATATAAAAGAAATTTTTCATTAAAATATGATTTAAACATGAAAACTCTGTACACCCATTTATATAAAAGGAAAATTTTGTTTCAAAATAATTAAAATAAATGTTTTTATCTAGTTTAAATACTTATCATGATTCCCATGTTTAGTAATTTATGTCAAATTAATTTTTTTTAAATTATTATTGATTGAATTATTACAAGATTTTATACCTGGAGTGATTACCAGTTATTTTTGTATACTCCCATTCCTGAAAGGTTTCTAAAACCATGATTTTATATTATTTTCTATGCATATTTATAGAGAGACGCCTAAGGCATGTAAACCTATTAGAACTTTCATTAAGAACTTATTGAGGCCATATTGGAGTAAATACATTTTTAATATTATTGAGGATTGTTGATCCAATTTCTCTTGAGATCCACCTTACAATTTTTCCTTTATTTGCCATTAGTATCCCTGAATATCCTTATCAGGATGGTTTCTTTTTAGGCCAATTATCCATTCCAACCCTGCTCTTAATATTATGCATAATTATACTTTGAAAATGTGTGGAGGAATTTTTACAGATGATGGACACAAGATACTGTTATATAGGAAATGAAATATGGAACTTTCACCAGAATGATATGATGTAGTCCATGATTACTATTTGAATTTTTTTTCCTACCCCATTCCCTTTAAAAATAATATATATATATATATATGGTTGTGCATTAGGAAGGCCAAAAATCACCATTTCTAGATCTATGAATCCTCAAATGTATCATATGTGTTTAGGGGATGAATGTAAGATCTGACTTAAACATCATTTTCAAAAAAAAAACAAAGAAAAAGAGAAATAAAGGGGGTGGGTATATTTTTTATACTTGATATATAGATGGATCTACATTGAGTTATTTGGAGTATGGATACATTTTAATGTTGGAGAAGCCACTTCATCACACTATTTATGTTTATCATGCATTACAATTTAGAGCTTAAAATCCTATTGATCTTGATTTTCTTACTTTCTACCCACCTTCCCTTAGCCTTAGAGTCAGTTGAACCCTTTTTTGTGAGTTATTCAATGATCAATTTTTTATTTTTCTTTACAATGTAGATATCATAGAACCAATGTAGTCTTATGGTTATGAATATGTATTCATGTTATGAGAATAACTCTTCTTACATTTTACCTTGAGTGTTGACAGAAAATTAATTCTGATGTAAATTGATAAATGGGTATTGAATTCAAGGAACAGTTAGGAAATTTTAATTAAAAGAATAAAGAAAATATATAAGGAACTGAACTATGAGGCATGACTAATTCTCTCTTAATGATTGATTCTGGAGGATTAATTATTTTCTGATTGCAATTAGTTTATTTCTTGGTTCAAATACATATTTATTATTCTAAAAATTGATTCTTTTGGAATCCCTGTTGTGATTTTTTTTCTTGAAGAAAATAAATTGTTCATGTCTGGGAAAATTTGATAAGATAAATTTATATATACATATTAGATACATGTTTATAATGTTTATTCATGATTTATTTGATAATGAATTGGGATTTGGTTTGTTTTTATATGAATTATGATTTTTGTACTCAAAGGAAGAAATGTTGAAAATTCACAAAAATAGATTTCACTCACTGTGTATCTCATGCATGATGTGCATACCTCATTAACAACATGCTTGGAGATGTAAAAACTAACCCATAGAGCCTTTACATGATTTTAATTCAATACCAAATGTGTACATTCATTACATGATGTACATATTTCAAAGATCATAATACTAATAAAAGTGAATCACATACATAACGTGTAGAGATTTCACGACGTGTAAATCTTGAAGGCTCACTCGGTCAAATATATGAGCCGATTTTTCAGAGGGAACTGTGGATATGAAATACACGACATGTAGAAAACTTATATGACATGTAGATGCTGAGATAGAAGTCACTTAAACTAGTGTATGACATGAATGACTTACACATTGTGTACATATCAGGCCTATTAATATTTTTAGCACTTTCTGTATTGATAATGATTGACATCCTTCTTCTCTCTCTCATTTTCTCCATAGTTTTCTCAATTTTTAATTTACTTTCATTCAAAACCGATTTAAATTCATTACTTTAATTGTTTTATTGAATAATATTGAGTTATTATTGAATCTAAATCAATTCCACACTTGTTCTATGCCCGTTGTGATTACTCTTTCACTTTTGACATCTGTTTCATCACCTATCATTGTTCTTCATCAAGGACTACAAATTTATTTATTGTTTTTTCGTGCAAAATAAGTTTTTGTTTGGATTTAAATTTCTTTCAATTTTATGATCAAGAATCTTAATTTTTTTAATACAATATTTCTCCTTATAAAATGTTTTATGATTATCCAAATCATGTTTTGTATTTCCTTGATTTTGATCATTATCTCCATGCACAACTAATTATTTTTAGGTTTTGATAAAATGAGTAGGGGTGGTTTGAACCTAATAAATATTTAAAGATCAAAACTAGGAAACCCAATGGATATTAAATCAGTTTTAAACATTTTCTAGTCTCATTATT
Source organism: Viscum album (assembly GCA_963277665.1). Classification (NCBI taxonomy): domain Eukaryota; kingdom Viridiplantae; phylum Streptophyta; class Magnoliopsida; order Santalales; family Viscaceae; genus Viscum; species Viscum album. Next base: position 684,028,003 of record OY728156.1, on the reverse strand, counting down.
TTTCTTTATACCTATGCATTGGAGTTGAAAATTGGACAACCATGACCTAGTTTTATAAGATCAGGGTATGACCAATAACCTATAATTATTTATGTATAGAAGAAAATATTCTTATGCTTAGGTTATCAATTACTATGGACCAATGAGTCTTTTATAACATAATTCAGTCTATTTGGAAATACCAAGGTCAATTGGTGTTCTTTTCACTTCTTCTAAGCCAACACCATAGGTCAATACCAAGTTAGATTTATGATCTCCCATTTTCCTACACCCTAATTTTGACCTAGTTTTAGAAGATCAAGGTAGGACCAATAACCTATAATTATTTATGTATAGAAGAGAAGATTCCTATGCTTAGATTATCAATTACTATGGACCAATGAGTCTTTTATAACATACTTAGATCTATTTGGTTATAACAAGGTAAATTGGTGTTCTTTCCACTTATTCTAAGTCAACACCATAAGTCAATACCAAGTTAGATTTAGGATCTCCCATTTTCCTACACCCTGATTTTGACCCTGATCCATTCCTTTATCATATAAATTAAATCCAAACTACCTAGATTTACTAAAAACCAAACCTGAAGAGTGAACATGAGGAATCCTTTTGAAGGGTTTTATTCAATTGGTTGCTGACCTTCCAATATTCCTCGTGGGTTCGACCCCCCACAAACACTTTACTACGCCTTTGTAGTAAGTGTAGTTTGGGATGATAAATTTATAATTTGATCACTGGATGCATGAATTCAACAATTCATGTAGGCACACATCATATTTACAAGGAAAAATTACTAAATTACTATTTATTGGGAAAGGTTAAAGAGTTAAATAGATTCTTGAATTAGTTCATATCGATGTGTGTGGGCCATTTCCTATTAAAGAAAGTGGTGGGTACTATTACTTAATAACTTTTAATGATGATTTTGGTATATATAGATATGATTAATTAATGATTTATAATTTAGATACATTTAATAAATTCAATGAATATAATAATGAAGTTGTGAACCACCTTGGTAAGAAAATTAAGAAACTATTCTCAAACCATGGTGGAGAATATCTTAATGAAAACTTCATTGATTATTTACAGAAGTTATGGATACTATCTCAATTCACTCCACCTTATAAACCTCAGTGAAATGGTTTAAGAGATTGTGGGAACAATAACTTTTCATAAATAGTGAGAACAATGATGATTCATGTGATTCTTTTATTATCCTTTTGGGGATACAAGTTACAAACAATAACAAAAATAATAAACTAAGTGAAAAGTAAAGTAATAGAAGATATACCATATAATTTATGGAATTTAAATAAAATTATGTTTCAATACTTATATATGTGGGGTTATGAAGAGTTTTCTAAGCCCTCTTTAGGTAACAAGCTTTTACCTCGAGACACAAAGTGTATCTTTATATGATATCCAAAATAAACCGAGGGATACTACCTATAAAATACTTCAGAAAATAATGTTATGTTTGAAAAACATCCCACATTTCTTGAGAAGGATTTTATCTCGAAAAGAGAGTGGTAAAAATATAGACTTCTATGCAGTCCAATATTAAGATACATAAGAGTTGGCATAGGAACAAATTCCACAAATTCCCATGGAAGAAGAAGTTGTTACAGAGACACAAGTATTGCGTAGGAGTACTAGATTAGTTATAGATCCCTAATGGCATGGTTTTCTATTCATAGAGGACGTTGACACATTATTATTTTATTATAAAGATCCTCCAATCTATAAGGTAGTAGTAAGTGGAATAGATACTTACAATTGGAAAAAAGTCATGAATTATGAAATAAATTCCATGTACCAAAACCAAGTCTTCAATTTGGTATATCCACTAATGTATGTGAACCCTATTGGTTGTAAATGGGTATTTAGGAAGAAATTAGACATGGAGGGATAACTAAGTACCTATAAGAATGACTAGTTATAAAATGATTTAAATAACATAGAGGCATTAACTATGAAGAAACATTTTTACCAGTTTAAATAATGAAATCCATTAGAATTATGATTTCTATTGCAGATTACCATGACTATGAGATTTGGAAAATGGGATTAAAAATAGAGTTCCTTAATGGAAAACTTCAAGAAGATGTTTATATGAAACATCACGAAGGGATTTCAAATCTAAAGGATGATAAAAAGATATGAATATTGAAAAACAAATCCATTTATGGATTACTGAAAGAATCTGAGTCATGAAACATTAATTTTTATGAATCCGTAACAAAATTTGGTTTCATAAGGAATGAATGTGAGCCTAATGTCTACAAAAAATTTAGTGGGAGTGTAGTCATTTTCTTATTACTTTATGTTGATGAAATATTACTAATTGGAAAAAATACTAGTCTTATAATTTATTGAGGAATAATTGAATAAATAATTCTATATGATGGACATTATAGAGGTAGAATATATACTTGGGATCAATATCCATTGTGATAGATTCAAGAGGTTGGTTAGCCTATGTCGAAGTAGATACATTGATAAGAAACTGAAGAGATTCAGTATGGTACAATCCTAAGGGTATTATTTATAGCATAAAATTTCCTTTATATTTCTAAGAAAATGTGTCCTTAGACATATGATGAAAGAAATAGAATGGAAAGTTTTCCATATGCATATGTGATTGGGTTAGTCATGTATTCTATGCTATATACTAGGATAAATATCATAGGTGAATTAAGTGCGGTAGGAATATATAAAGATAACCTAGGTAACCACAATTGGATAGAAGTCAAGAAAATCCTTAATTATCTGATGAATAATTATCATATATTATTGGTTTATGGAGGAGATTAGGAACTACTCATTAGAGGGTATTCAGATTCTAGTTTCGAAACTGATCAAGATGAAATGATGTTACAAATGAGATACATCTTCCCTTTTAATTAAGGTGTTATGAGATGGAAAAACTCAAATAAGTATATGGTAATAGATTATATAGTAGAGTATGAGTATATTTCATACTATGAGGCAGCTAAAGAAGTAGTAAGGATGAAAAAATTCATCCAAGATATTTATGTGGTACCTATAAGTAAATATCGTATCACACTCTATTATGATAATACTGAAGTAGTGGATCTTGCAAAAGGGAAAAGGTCATATTGTTGAATGAAATGAATAATTCAAAAGTATCAAATATGGAGGGATTTTTCTTAGATAAGTGAAGTTTTAATGAGAAATATTTTTATAAAATACAATGAGTAGGACCAATTGACTTAATCCTTGACTCAGTAGAAACGTGATTGTCATGTGAGGTTTGGAAAACTGAAATTCACAGGCAATTGTCTTTAGTCCAAGTAGAAGTTTTCTGGATTTGGTAAAATAGGACCAAATATTTTTACTTTGATTACATTTTTATTTTATTTAATGAATTTTAATAAAATAACTTTTTATATATTGTTCATTGTTCTACACAACTTTGATTTAATAATTTACTAGATTATACATTACCATGATAAAGTCATTGCATCTCTCCTCTATGATGAGAACTATGAAGTGATATGATGATATTCTTAGAATATTGTTCTCTAGTTAGATAACATACTATGATATGACACATAACACATAGACTATTAGGTACAAGTACTCATAAGAGGATGACACATCTTATCATGAAGTTCTCACTTGGAAATCCCTAAGATAGAATATTATGAGAATATACATTCCAATAGGAACTCAACAAGTTTTTTTGTGTAATTGGATAATGTTATCTATGGGCATGTGTAATGGTCCCTATAATTTAGATAATCATTAATGTATTTCATGACTTATGCAATTAGATTGTACGATGAAACCCATGACACCATATGCTTGTGATGATGTAGGGTATGTTGGGTGTGTCATGATTTACATTTCATTAATGGTTAAGTTGAGGAAGAATATGTCCATTATATATTTATGGAAATTGATATATCATCCTTTTTATTGGAATAGAACCATTACCCTAAACTCTATGGATATGGTGTAATGACAAGTTTATTTCAGATAGTCAATGAAAGACATATTGAAAATATATGTTGGTGAAGCTTATGTCCAACCTTCTTGATGAGATATTATGATAAAGGGGTTATATTACACAGTGATGATTTGTGCGTGGTTTTCATCATTGTGACATTAATTTCTTTCTCTTGGTCTCCTTGAGTTATTTATAGACAATAATCTTTGACTTTAGGCAACCCCACCTAATTATATTGAGAAAAAAACCTATAGGTCTAAACCCTAGGTGTTTTCAATGATCTTAATTAAATTATATTTGAATTTAACTAATAAAATAAATATTATTCTAAAGACTACAAAATAATTTTATTGATGTATTATCAATTTAAAATATTTATTGATGAATAAAATATCTAATATTTATTTAGATTTTCAATAAATCATATAAGAGTTAAAATGGACCAAGACTATGTACGGTGAAAAACATTAATTAACATGTTAGTTAAATAATATTTGTTTTTAGGAAAGTTAGTGCACATCAAACGGTAATAATAATAAAACTATTATTATTATTATTATAAGATATGTGGTTTATTAATGGTTATAATATTTTTTAAGGGCCAACATGTAATTAAATAATATTTTAACCTAAACCCTAGCTCTATAAATATATGGTTATTTCTATTCTGTAGCATGAACAATCAAAAATAGATAATTTTTGTACAGAAAAAATTATCTATCAACACTTTCTCTCTACCTCTCAAGAATGATAAAAGAAATAGATAATCTTTAAATACTAAAGGATAAGATATCAACACAAATAATTAAAGACAATTAATTAGTTGCACTTTCACCTTAAAATCAATTGGTATTTTTTGGAGATCAAAAGAGTAGGTGTGGATCACCGCTAGAGAGATTCTGTCTTTAGATCTTAACAACACAATGAAGGAAATATGAAAGGGTCTTTTTAGATGTTCAATATCAAATCGACGAAGGATGTTAAGATTCAGTATTAGTTTCTTAGGATATTAAATAAATTAATTATTAATTTTACATACAAGATCCTTGATAAGGGATTCATAAAACCCAATATAAAAAGAAATTTTAATATTTCCCACCACCTCTTTCTTCCTCCACACCCAGAACCAACATGAAATTATTATAATACCATAAATCATCCAAAATATATTAATTTTACCATTTTAAATATAATTTACCATGTTTTTTATATTTCACATATAAGCAATGTATTGGTGTTGCTTAAGTGTTAAGGGTAACTATATTATCACTAAAATGAAAAATATGTTACTATCATAAAAATAAATTATTTATGTTCCAAATAAACTTTTATATTTATTAATAATTTTTTTATCCTTATGACATCATATAAGATAATGTAAAAAGAAGAGAGTGACCTTTTGTATTTTTCAATTTCTTAAAATAATATAGAGGTCTCAATCAAATAAAAATGGAACAATGTTTCCATATTTTAGAAAATTTGATGAAAATAAAAGAATGAAAATTATCCAATTGGATAAAAAAATGTTTTAGAGATAATTTTAACACTTATCCTAAACTTTTAACCTTATTTTATCCATTTTACCCTTACCAAGGTGAAAAAATATTTACCAAGGTTACTATTCATAATGGATATAAATAAAAGGGGCATATTTACCAAATCTAAATATACTAATTCAAAATATGGAACACACTTTTCATGATTAAATTTATATAATTGGTATAAATTAATTTTAAAATAAGTGCGGAAAAAGAAAATAAAAACTATTTTCATAAAAATTAACTTTTAATCACAAAACTAGATTTATTATTATATCATGCCTTATAAAAAACATTAAATGAATGTTAAAAAATCACCTTTAATAAGAATTTTACACATTTAATTATATTAATTCTTCAATATTTATTATTTTAATTTATTAATATAACAATACATTGAATTCATAGAAATATTTTTTTTTCAAAAAAACAACTCTTTTTTAATTTCATAAGATTTTATCAATTGATTAACAATGAATTCATTTTATAAATGGGTTAAAAATAATTTTTCACAATTTAGTTAGTTATATTCATAACCACTAATATAAATACTCAATGATAACTATCACATTAAATAATAATAATTCAATAGTGTATCATGGTTTGTTTGAACCTAGTGTTTTGTCTAAAGGAAGCTATTAAAGAAATTAAATTTATTTTAAGAGAAATATATCAAAAAATCTAGGGGTGTTACATTCTACCCACCTCATAACCCCCCCCCCCTCCACTCAAAATTCAATCACTTTGATAAATTTTAGGGACCATATTTCCTTTATTTCAGAATCACAAAACCTTATTCCATGGAGATATTCATAGGAATATTTTATCACCAACTTTGAACTCTAGATATCACTAAGGATTTTCATCATAAATTTTCTATTAATTATAACCTTATGTTTTCCTTTAATGGATAAAACCTTGTTTTACAATACCTCAATTAGATCAAGTCCTAATAAATTTCTTGCTCCAACTTTATCCCAACACATTAGAGATGTGCATTTCATTTCATATAGTTCTTAATAAGGATTCATCTGAATTCTCAACTGAATGATATTGTTGTAATAAAAATACAACAAAGGAGGGTGTTTATACTATAAAACTATGAAATCTATATATAAATCTCTCAATATGGCGTCTAAATATTTATCAGACCTATCAAATTGACCATTTTTGTAAGGATTATATGTATTACTGAAACACAACTCTGTATCTAGAGCCTGCTAGAGACTTCACATGAACTTCAAGGTAATACTCAGATCACAATCAGATACGTTTGAGGGTGGAACTACTTGAAATATCATAATTTCCTAAATTTATAATTAGGTAATCTAGTCAAGAGATAAATATTTACTAATAGAAAAAAATGTTCTGATTTCATAAGGTGTCAGATACAACCCAAATAATATTATAACCTTTTAATGTTTTGGGGAATCCGACTATGAAATACATGATGATGTTTTCTCATTTCCATTTAGGAATGGGAAATGGTTGTAAAACCCTTTATACTTCTATCCATTGGATATAACTTGATGACATACTAGTCATCAAGATACATAATTTTCAATATCCCTTTTCCATGTTGTTTGACCAAAAATATTATTTCATGTCTCTATACATATTAAAACATCCAGGATGAATATGGGTTTATGAACTATGAGATTAATTTAACAATTACTTATTTATTTTTTGTATTTATGAGAGGTATAATCTATTCTTGAACCTTATAATTTCATCATAATCATGGTCTAACATAGGAAAATTCCTCACTTTCTTTTTCAGTTCTACATATTCCTTATGTTCCTCTTTAATCCTCACATGGATGGATGGTTGAATATTCAACTGAGAAAGATATCATCTTTCTGATTTCTCCAATATTTCAAGTTATATTTTCTAAAAATATATACTTATTTGATCCCTTTCAATCCTCATCAAAAAAAAACTATCATAGTTATTTTGACTCCGAATGTCACCCACCATAATAACCTTCCCAAAGTTGTAATGTATTGGGGAGGCATAATATTTAACCATATCTAACTATATTTTCTAGAACATATTCAAATCTTTATGTGTGAATATATATTTCAAGGTTTTATGGTCTGTATATATGTCACACATTTCACCATAAAGATAATTCCTCGATATCTTCAATATAAAAATTACCACTGCCAGATCCAAATCACGAGTCAGGTAATTTTACTCATGTATTTCATTGGGTGAGAGAAATATCCCATCATCACATAATTATGTTTAAGGAAATAACCCCGTACTTTCGCTAATTCATCACTATATATCAAAAACCCTTCTCATCTATAGTGTAGTGTGAGCACAGGTGCACCGACTAGATTTCTCATTAGATCCATGAAATTATCTTTACATTCATTTTTCCACAATAGCATAACACCCTTTTCGAGTCAAATTGGTGAGTGGATTAGATATTCATGAGAAATATATCATAAATAATCTTTAGTATTCTTCCAACCCATGGAAACTATGTATCTTGGTTACCATGGTTGGTCTTTTCAATTTCTCACCAATTTTCATCTTTGATGGAACCACTGATATACCCTCACATGAGATCATATATTACATGAATGAATCTTTCTAAATCCAAAATTCACACTTGGTAAATTTATCACCCAACATATTATTCTTTAGGGTCTTTAGAACAATTCTAAAATGATATAAATGCTATTCCTTTATCTTTCAATAAATAAAAATTTGATTTATAAATACTACCATTAACTAATATAGGTAATATCTAAAGACTCTATTCCTTAAATATATAATGATAAAATGGGAATTAGTAGGTCCAAATGAAATCAACATTGAATCATAATTTCCATACCTCATTCGAAAAATTTTCTTGGGTATATCCTCCTTCTTAACTCTTAATGGATGATATCCAGAATGAAGCTCAATCTTGTAAAATTTTTGAGTTCTTCATAATTGATCAAAAAAATCACCGATGCCGACGATAAGATACATGTTTTTATAGTGATCTTGTTAGGTTCATGATAATCAATTCAATGTTTCATTGAACCATCTTTATTATTAACAAGAAGAATATTTGTACCATATGGGGACTCACTAGGATGTATGTATCCCTTAGAAATATTATCCTTGAGTTGATTCTTAAATTATTATAACTCAGTTGGGTTCATTCTATATAGAGTCTTTAAAATAGAAACTTCACTAGGTATGAGTTCCATTTAGAATTCAACTTCATGATCTGGAGGAAGACTTGGAAACTCTTCTAGAGAGACATTAAAAAAATCATGTTCAATAGCCATATCCTAAATGTTGAGTTTATCCACAAGTATCTGAGATAGAAAATCTTTATATATAGGAATCATGAACAAAATTGTTGGTGTAATTTCTATTATAGTTTCTATTCATCCTCCCATTAATAAAAAAATAATTGGTTCATTCAGAATAGGAACTGTTTCTTCCCTTCCTTGGACACCGACATGGGATCAATATAAAAATGAAAATACTTTCCTAGAATCAGATAAAATCCATCTAGATGTTTAATCACATGAATTACAAGAATAACATTCCCAAAAACTTCAATCAAAGAGGAACTATAGACTTGAGATGTGGTCATCTTACCCATTGGATATTTCATTACTAACTTAACATATAATAATTGAGGATTTGAATTAAAATCCATAGAAACTTTTGATGATATAATTGAATTAATATGAATAAGTTTAGAGAAGAACCTTCAATATTTAATCATTCCTATCACCACCTCAACCTCATAGTTTTATATTCATCCCCTTACTAAAAAAATGGTTAGCGTGAGAATCAAACATCATAGTGAGTAATCTTATAATTATGAAAAATAATTCATAATATGTATAAATCATGACACATTGTTTTAAATATGTAAAATCCTTGGTTTAACCAAGGACATTCATGTTTATTATCTATTCAAATACTTTATTATGGTTCATAGGAAAATGTAAATTTACTCAAGACTATCCACTGGGATTGCCAAACCAGGTGCATAGTAAGGCCCTATTCACCATGCACCATAATGGTGGATATATAGTTGACAAAATATTTTTTAGTTTATTACCCAAAGATGAATATATTCCAAAACCACATCTAATTATAATATCCATACATTGATTTATTTATAAGATATTCACATAATATCTACCTTACTAAAACATTTAGATATTATCCTATACACAAGATTATCCTCATAATTTTCACCAAAGTTATCTAATCATAATATCCAAAAATTAAAAACACTTCTCTAAACCCAACTATAGTGATCAACACATAACATACATATATATTAAATATTTTCAATGAATATTTATTATATCTCCCAAACAGGCATGCCTAAGAACTAAAAAAGTTTAGTATACTTAGAGACTAGATACATAAAAGTATTATTTAAGTATAATATTTGACATCTATAACATCCTTATTTATATTATTTACCCTTATGGACTCATCATACTTAGTACCCTTCTTAAAAACCTGAAGAAAATTTAAAACATAATAAGATATAATCATAGATATTCAATAAGGGTAAACATGGAAGATATCAATCAATGATAATATTTAATCATATAATGAACATATAGGTATGAAAACATGATATTATCAACATAAGTTCATTCCCAACAATTCATAGATCATAATCATGAGTCATATAATAAAACAAAATCATTCCATATAATTGGGTAATTATAAAAAATAAATCATGAGCTATGATTTTAAATAATAATCATAACAACATATCATAAGTATGTTGCACCATCACAGAAATAGAATAAATATCACACATCAAGTTTAACTCTAGATAAAATCATATAATAGTGTCTTAGGTATCAATACATTTTTTTGATATCATAGAGGATCATACATCGGTACATGTTTCCCATATCGTATCAGATCAAGTATCCCTACCCATTTCCCATAGTGGATCTAGAACATAAACTCATTTCCCATAATTATCTAATTATATATATGGTTATACCCAATTAATTATAGGGGTTTAATGGAACCATTATCCACATAATTAAAACCATACATATGTGCGCTGCAAGATCATAAAACATTAATCATTTCATCACATCATAACCCGTGGAAAATAAATAGGTTTCATAAACATCTAATCATCACATAACTATATGGAATCCAAAGAAAGTACATAAATGATATTATTATATCTTATCCCTAGTGAATCATAAGAATTATCAAAGTATATAGACATAGATTACAAATATCTTTAAAATATAATTCAATCATTTCTTTGAAAACATTAGAAAATATCATTTTATTTTGATAAAATTTTAAATAAACATTATTATAATATTAAGACAATTATTTTCTTTAATATTAAACATGGAAATATTTAATCTAATATTCACATAATTTTTTTTATGAAATCATAAAAAAATTTCATTCCATATACGTTAAAGTAAAACATTCCTTTCACACATTTGTAAAAATTCAAAAAAATGACTTTAAAAAAAAATTAGAATGATTCATTTTTAAAAACATGTAAATAAATTAAAAGGTAGTTAAAATGAAAAAATTAAAACATTAAAATTATAGTTAATAACTGTTATAATTTTTTTTGAATAACATTGACATGAATAAATTTTTTATGACTAAATAGGAAATAAGGTCGACTTCCCTTTAAAAACATTTAGTTGATAATTTTATGTACACAAGAGAGAAAAATTGTATTGATACATGAAAATTATAGGATTAAATAGAGTATAAAAGATATATTTTATTTAAATGATAATATCCATAAAATTTACCTCAATGTAAATTTTACATGGACAATCTTGAAAAGAAATGAGATTATTACATAAACCTTTACCACTATGGTAACTTTTGAAACAGAAACCCCATGAAAGATATAATTTAAAATGAGACATTAAATAATATTAATATAAATATAATAATTATATAACATATCAAATATATTTTATATAAATACATAAAATAAAAAATTATTGAATGTGGCATAAGTCCCACAAAAAAAAGTGAGATGAGAAACCCTTACCTCATGCCTCATATTAATTTGTATGTTCTAAAAACCACTATATAATAAATATAAATATAATATACATATATTTTGAGACAATAATAATATATATTATACTATATATGGTTTTAATAAAATATCTTATCACCCTTTTATTAATAATTATTTATTAAAATTATTGTTCTAGGTGATAACTAATTCATTTTTCATGCATGTTTCAATTTGGTAGTCCTAAAACTTATAATTTTATCATGGTTACATAATATCCATAATTTTAATCATTTAATTGTTATAATATTTAATTATTATATTCAAATTTATAACTATTAATATAAATTAGTGACAAAATATTAAATACATCACTTCGTGGAGATGGTAGTCTGTACGTACGCATGAGTAATGTTTCCACTTTTCAATGGATAAAAAGAAATAAAATTAAATAATAATTAACCTTTAAAAAACAATATTAATATCATAAATGTCATATTAATTCATATAATCCATAATTATAACCATGAACATGAAGTAGTGATGATAAATGAAACACATCGCTTCATGGAGGTGGTAATCCACATGTATACACGGGTGATGTTTTCTTTTAATATAGGATAGAAAGAAGGCAGATAATGTTTTTTTCATCACAATAATAACAATTTACTATATTTAATTAGTGAGTTATATATTTTATAATGGATACCAAATATTTATAGGTGATATAAGATGAAAAAGAATCAATATTACAAGGTTATGAGTTATACCTATTTCTTCAAAGCCTCCTTTTGATTACACCTTAATCCTTAAAAGGATTGTATTTTTTAATGAAAATAAGATCAATTACATAGGTAAGGAATATATTATGGTATTATGGTAGGTATTTATCAATCAATAAGGCTCAAAATTCGTGAATATTGAAGAGTAGGAAATTCCCTTTTATAATTGACGGAAAGGGAACACTTTGAATTATGTAAAATATTTTAATATAATATGTATCATAATTATATAAAGTGGAACCAAAATGAAATAATTTTTAATTTTAGACAAGATAAATTTCAATAACTTTAACCAACAAAATTCAGACATGTTTATGTAACATTTTAAACCATATCTTTTTGTTTAACTACCCAATTGACCTTTTTTATCCTTAACTGTAATAACACAATTTGTAGACTTTAAGAGATAGAAATTTACATATAAGGTAAAATGTTGCTAAAAAATGGTCCATGGAAGAAATCGTAAACCATCTAACATCACAATTTCACTCTCAAAATATTTTTATTTTTTCTTTTTAAATTCACTTAATAAAATATTAAGTAACAAAAAATATCATTAAAGTTATTTTTGGGACTATTTATTTAATTTGATTTCAAAGATTTCAAGAGAGAAATTTAATTTTAATCTAAACACATTTATCATAGTTTATAATTTATAATTACTTTTTAAATTAATTGAATACCACAAATTATCCAAAACAAATTTGTTTCCTTATTTTTGAAATATTTTACCTTAATTTCTCTACTGCCAGCAAAATCAGAGTATTAGTGTTGCATAAGTTTGTAATGGAACTATATTATTGATAAAAATTAAAAATAAAATACTATCATAAAAGTATTTTCTTTCCAAAATAACCTTTTATATTTTTTCATAAGTTATTTTTATTTCTATGAAAACATATTAGATAAATTAAAATCAAGAGAGTTTCATTTTGTAATTACCCTTTTCTTAAAATAATATAAGGCCGTAGAAAATAATAATGGAACCATGTTTTCATAATTTTAGTAATTTTATGAGAATAGCCAAATAACACTTCTCAAATAGGAAAAATTAAATTATTATTGATATTTTAAAGACTTATCCAAAACTTTTAACCATGTTTTACCTATTTCACTCTTATTGTGGTGAAAAATATTTACAAGGGAAACTATTCATAATGGATAAAAGTTAAAGGGTCTTATTTAGAAAATTTTAAACTATTGATTCCAAGTATTGAATAAATTTTTCAATATTTAATTAATATATGTGTAAGAAAACCATTTTAAAAGTATCACAAAAAATTTAATGAAAACCTCTTTTAGAAAAATATGTTTTTAGCACAAAAAAGATTTTTTATTATCCTATGCATAGTAAACACAATTAGATAATTGTTAATAAATTTTATTGAAAATATAATATATACCTTTTTTTAAAGTAATTCACCACTAGTGAATAATTTAATTTATTAATATAAAAACAAATTACGTGCATAAAAATTGATTTTCAAAAATACATCTCTATTTTTTACTTTTAGATGATTTTATCAATTGATAACTAATGAATTATTAATATGTATGTAAAAAATATATTTTTTAATAAATTGCCTAGTTATATTCATACCCTTCAATCCAATTACTAGGTGATAACTATCTTCTTAAATAATAGTAACCCAATAGAATATTTTTGGTTTGTTTAAACTTGATGTTGCATCTAAATAAAGCTGTCAAAAAAATTATGTTTATTTAATGAGAAATATATCATAAAATTTAGCATGTTATACATACTATTTCTACCCTTTCAAAATTTTATGTTGGATGATTTTACCATTGAATTATTGATAGGGTTTTCAAGGATGTCTTTAAGAAATGACAATGTATGGATCATTACCGTCCAGCTAATAAAGTTATCCCATTTTTTACTGAACCATGAGAAATTTATAGTCAATGATCCATTGAATTTATATTTTCAATAGGTTATATGAATACATGTGATTCCTTATAGCATAATTCCTAATAGATCCAATTGGTTAACATTATGGTTCTTTAACGGGCTGTAGAAAGCATTGGGAACTTGAGTGATTTTGATTACATCCTACCACACACAAACCAATGAACCATATGAAAATACTATTCATGTGTTGGGGAAAATGACAAGGGTTATTTTATTAGATTTTTTATCTTTTAAGAGAAACGTATGGATATTTTTGAATTTGACTATAATATTTTTTTTAAAAAATAATTCAGATATCTCCTGATGAGGCCTTATATAGGAGACAATTCCATTCACACTTTTGTTTGATGGAGGTATGTGTGGTAGACATGGTTAGGCTGAGTATCATTTAAGAAATGACTAATATTGTCCAGTTGATTCAGAAGAGTGTGTCTACTGCATAGTGTAGGTAGACCGGTGGTAAGGTTTTTTTTGCGTGTTTCCTAGATTAGGAAAAAATCATATTCAGAGGCATGGGAAATTGGTGCCTAGAAATTTGTAACCATTTGATATTGTAGAGAGGGTATACTCAGTGTCATACTGACTCAATCATTCTTAGAGATTCAGTGACTTTCATGATGTGTTTCATGTATCTCAACTTCAACTATACTTCCCAGGTCCATCTCACATGATTGATTCTGAATATGTTGATCATGGGGCCAATGAATACTTTGTGAAGCATCCAATCCATGTAATATATCACAATAAAAATACCATGAATATTTAAAAACCATTCCCATAGTACATTTGAAGTGGTATCATAGGAATATACAAGAGGAATCTTGGTAGAGGGAGTCAGAAATGTGAGATCGGTGATCAAAAATTATCACCAATGAGTCTTAGTAGATCTTAGGGTTATGGCTCAAGGATGGGCTTTCTTGTGGTAGGTATATTAAAATACCCCTCCCTTATATTCAGGTTCAAATAATCTTTATATTTGTTTGAACTCTATAAACTAGGTTTTTGGGTTAGTTTGGGCTGGTAAAATAGGTTTGAGGGGTATTCAATGTATTTGGGGGGATCTAGAGGAGAGTCTAGGGATGAAACAAGTTTCTACCAACCCAAAAAATAGTTGGTGGCTTTACATTAGGCTTGCCTCTCTACTTGGGCTCACCAACCATCCACTAGACCACTGTCAAGATGGAGAGATTGATTGGGTTGCCGATGGGATCAAGGAAGGTGTGTTTTTAAAAAGTGGGTGAAAAGGTCATTTCATAACATTTCCCCATTTCTTATTAACATGATTTCAGGCCTATTTTAGGAAAGTAATAGTAGCATGGGAGCTTACCCCTCCCTTGATGTTTGGGTGCTCCTCCTTCTTTTCTCCACCATTTTCACTATTGTCTGTCACATTGGGGAGCTTATGGTAATTCCAACACTCATCTAGCATAAAATATTAGTTTTATTTATTTTATAATTTTCTCCCATAATATATAACATAAACAAACTTTTTTTTGGGATTTTGTGTGGTTTTGATAAATATTTCAGTTTGGTTCAAACTAAAGGGCGATACTAGATGTGTGGGTCTTATCAAGGTTGAGGTAGAAGGTCTAAGTGATTTTCCCTAAAAAGTGTTACCATCATATTTATAAGTTGGTATATGCAGTAGCATTATCTCATTGGAAACTCCCTTAGTCTTAGAAAACCATGTTATCTAAGGGGTGTACCTTCATTAAAGCCATTAAAGTGGTGAATTTTATTTGTTCCTTAGATTTGAGGGAATTAATAGGGTACTCTAGGGCCTCCCTTTGTGATTCAATTCTTTAATATAAAATGTGGGTTACCTAGAATGACTCCCAGAACCTAGTAGTTTTTATGGACATTTAAGTATTAAATAGAAAATGCGAAATGAACTAATGTTGAGATCTTTGATTGACTTATTGAATTATTTATGATTAATTGTTAGAATATTTAATTAGTTGAATATAATTGAATGGAAATGAGAAATGGAATGAATTGGAAACTTCCTTTGAGTCCTCATACATTATTTAGTGTGAAATTCCATGGAAAAACCATGGATTCCATTAGGGGACTCATGAAAATACTGGTTGGGAAGACATCCTTGTACTTAATGATGTTTAAATTTAGAAATTCCTTAATAAAGCCAGTGGATTACACTTAGATATATTACCAAAAAATCCATTGGGTTCCCCCTCCTTGGATTTGAGTAATGTCTACCATTATTTGATCCAAATGATTACTAATATGGATTAGTGAGGAGTTACCCCATTGAATGTTGAGAGATGAGTTCCCCATACACAACTTGATCTTAATAGAATAGTATAAATCATGTGTGAGACTTGGATTTCACAACCCATCCCAAAGAGGCTTGTGTCATGACTCTACATTCCCAACTCTAATCAGCCAGGGGATGGAGAGTAGCACCAAGTATGCATGTTAATAACATGGGAGGCCTTATCCAATTTACTTGTACACACACACACACCTCAAAGCCCATAAAATGATAAAATGTAAAAAGAACCTGAACAACTGTGAAAGCATACATATAAATCCCATAACCATAGTATGACATAAAGTAAAGGGAAGTAGGTAGGGCCAAATACAATCCAACCACAAAGAGTCTAAAAACAAGTCCAACCTGAAAGTAATACTGGGAAATTCTTTGAAGATAGTATCAGAACACACCTCGGTTTGTCTGGTATCACTAAGCACCATCTAGTCCTAGTCCATCTTGGAATCTTTTAAAAGGTCGATCGTCTGCATAAGACACATAATTCGTGGGAAAATCCCATGTAGGGGTGATTATATCAAACCCAGTAAGATACCTCAAAACCACAAATTAAACAAAAAAATAAGTAAATCTATCTCTATATAGGTATATGTCAAAATAACATATAACAAGAATATCTAGATATGATCAATCACACGTAGTCTAAAGGTAACTCACAATCATAATACCAGCCTAGGATTCCATCATAAAGGATCCACATAATACTTTTTTGGGAGAACACTCTCCTGAGTTTAAAATAAACTATGACGTTCATCTAAGAGGTAATGATCATCGGGTTTTGTGATTACAAATACACACTGAAAATCCAAATAGATATGATACACATATGAGGATCACACCCAAGGCTATGTTGTATACCAACAACTAAATCTGGATTAACCACCTCTGTATAGGTTCGGCACCTACGTAGTGTTGGTCATGAAGATACCAAGAGCTCCACCTTGGGAACAAAGATTAATATGGGATCTCACTACGATCCTCATAGAAGGATTCCAACAACTATATCCAAGAAGACAAATTTAAGGGATCACTAACCTAATATTAGGAGGTGATTTCATAATAACCCTTAGATAATGTATATGGGGAACAAATACTAATAAAACCTTTCTAGTTTATAAAGGAAAGGGGCTCCAATCCAATTGTAAGTATGTACACAATGTTTAGTAGGGTCACACCTAGTGTCCCTTCGACCTCGGACCCTACCCATGTAAATGTAACATGTCAATTCCCATGTGTATGTAACTCTACATGGAATGCCTCATCCCTTGTACTCTTATGGTATAGAAATATAAAGGTATTCCCATGTAAACTAGGCCCGACCATGTTGGTGAGGGAGGAAAAAGTGTGCCCATTCCCTTGTACTCCAGCCCATGTCTGTGTACCCTCCAAGGTACATGCTGATCTCACAAAAGAGGACCACATGTCATGTGAAAAGGTCACAAGCCATGTGATGCTTATCTCCCACACGAAACCCTATAAATCATTGAGAGAGGATCATATGGCGTGTAACTATAAAGTACACATCGTGTTGTTTAGGATTTTCTAGAATCCAAGATCTGGATTCGGCACATCTCCTTCATTGCTCTGACAACCAATCTAGTTTCTCCCCATGCCCGAAACAAATAGAAACATCAATTATTACTTGATTCCATCAAATCATAAATATCCATCCATCAAATCCATTCATAAAACACCATAAAACTCCATTCTTCAATATGTGTCGAAGAACACAAAATCAAGTATCAAAAATCATCTGATTCATCACTGCTTCTATTGTATCACCATTATCTCATCATGAAGAGAACATATCAATAATATTGAATTGTTACACCATGAAATGGGTGCATAATGATCGATTCATCAGGTTATATAAAACCACATGCCAAGTAAAAAATGGCCACGACGAATGAAGAATCAGGGGATAAAACCACAATAAAAATCATGAGGAATGGACATCGATTGATGTTCATTTCAACCTCAATTCATTACCATTAGAATGATGAACAAAGATATAAAAATTTAGTCACAAGGAATTCTCTAAATAAAATCATCATAATAACCAAGTATCATAAAATGACTGCTCTGTGAATCAATTCATTGGTCTATTTGTTGGAACCGGGCGTGCAGCGGAAGCCCCAAATAAGTGGGTTTTTAAATTTTTTCCACCGCTGTTCGCCGTAAACTTGCCAACGTCGGTGAAGAGCAGCCCGGTCAAAGCCAAGGACCACGCGTGGAGGATTTTAAGCACAAAATTAAACCGTAAAATACCTGGTTTGAATCCAAAGCCGTGCACGACGTCTGCTCGTCGTTGGCGATCGCTGCTCGAAGAATCCGAAGCCGAATTCCTCTAGATCGTCCACACGCGCTTCAAGGAATCTGCAGAAGCGCCGTTCGTTGTAATCCGGGTGCTAGCGCGGATCTGCGACGATGCCTTCGATGCTCCAACGACCACCGCATCGCTTCGCTAGCGATGCCCGAGAGAGAGCTCCATCCGAGCTCCTTGGATCCAGAGCATCTCTCTCTAGAATGTGGGAGAGAGGAGAGGAGAGATAAACTCCATGAATAGTATTTGGCAAATGCCACTCCCCTTCTATTTATAGTGCTCAATTAAAATACTCGGTATCGCCTCGCCAGCCCCGAATACTTAACGCACTATTAACGGCGTTTTTATGACTTCTAAACTGAGCCATAAATATTATTATCATTTACTTGTAATATATTAAAATATATTACAAGATAATAATTAAGTCATTAACCCGACTCGTCGCTCCCATAAATATTAATTGAACCTTGAATAATTTAATATTCGTCAATTAATATTTTTCATGTATTTACTTAAAACTCATAAATACATTTAATAAATAAATTCAATACTCATTATTCTAAACTCGAATAATATGAATATATTTATCGCATTGGTGATCGTTTAACTCTGGACAATTCCTGGACCCCTAGGGCGGGGCCCACTATGTCCAATACTCCTATTCAACTGAATAGGGCAGATTATTGAATACGCTATTGTGTGTGACCCTCTAGGCCCTTATTTCGACAGCCGTGAATAATATTCACAGACCAAGAGCGGGATCTAGCAACCCATCATGGCCCCTGAAGAAATAAGGATTGTCACAGCAGCGACAACCAACCTACGAACACGCACTGTGTAATATAATCTCTTTTTCTATAATATCTCATAAAGCAGGACGCACTCTCGTGTCATCACCCTTTTCTTGCTTTATTGTTTGTTGATGTGACTGGACGGATTTACCCTCGACTGCCATGGCCATGGTCTTATAAAGGTACTTCCATCCATATCAACATGGCCAGAGATATATTACTTCCATAACCTGGAAGCGACAAATCCTTTCTTGACCATTCAACCAATGACATGCCACTAATGACGCACCCGACACAAACTACCTCGCCACGACTTTATTGCCATGGTTTTCGTATTGCATCAAAGTACGCGATCAAATGACATACATTGGTAATGATCTCAAGTCAGGAGACCATTACACATGATCGTAGATAGGAACATCCAATGACACCTGAAACATGTGGTGTTCCTATTGGCGGGTCAGTCCTCATGATCTCACTACTAGAGATCACCAAGTGCGAACTTCATGAGAAGAAGTCTCAATGCTTATGAGCCCCCTGCACCTGATGGTCAGACATCTACTATGTCCAATTAGTAAGATGTATCTAGACCATAGAACATATATATTTAAGATTAATGTCATGGTATCTAGAGGTTCTCATTATAGCCTGGGAACTGCTATAACCTTTCAATACGACAATTAATCTTTGGACATTACCATTTCAATAGTGGATGCAGAAAAGTCTACACTATAATGATAAGATGACATCATGCATACCTTACTGTATACATGATATGGTAATCAAAAGCACATAATAGTTGGGTCTAGGGCACCCACTATTTTAACACTATTGATTTGTGTTCATCATAAAAACCATAAACATGGAAAGAATCCAAACACAAAAAAAGATCCACATAGATTCAGATTGATCATTAATGAAGAATGAAGCGGGTTAATTTTTATTGGAGAGATCCTCAGATTCGATTGCATGATGATCACTGATCTACGATCCATAGAAAGTTCACCTAAGAGAGATTCTCCAACTCTCTCTCTAATGTATCTAGGGTTATACAAATAACCCTGTAATTGCATCATAGTAGTATACTTTATGGCATGTTGGTTTCTATGTAAACAAAATAAAAATAACATAATTTATTTTATTATTTTATTCATTTCATGACCACTTGGAATTTTCCACAAACTCCCCACACCAACAATGGTTATATCACACCAAGGGGAAAACCCATGTTCTGAACACAAAGTTGTGCTCAAATTTATGATATGGGACCCCATTTAGATGTTATTCCACATTTTTAGGAAAACTAAATGTGTGTGATATCTAATAAATTTAATATATTTCAAACACTTATTTCTGGGACACCGGGCCTCATAATCACACGCTATCTCATCTGTTAGTCTAAAAAATAATCCATACAATATCCATAAATAATACATGTAAAATATGAGTCTCTACATTCTATCAACTTTGGGATTTATGTCTCAAAAATCCAAAATAAGGTCTAAATAAAGAGATGTGGGTACTGATCACGAATATGATCCTCACACTCGGTGATTCTCCCATAAAGATTCACATGCTTCCACTGGACACCCACTAAAGGAATCGATCACCCATGAAGGATACTTTACTACCGATCATCAATAATCATTGGGTAATTAGCAAAGTTAGAACCATCCTTGATTTCTAGGTCTCCCCAGTCAATAACATGTGATGAGTCATACACATACCCCTAATCTATGACACATGGAAGACGTTGTGTACATGGTCTAACTATGGAGGTAAATCTAAGTGGCATTCCAAATCACCAATTCTATGTAGTATCTAGAAACGGTCAATGAATCTCTAAGATAAATAGCTACCCAGACAAATCTCCATAATCCATGTTGAGGTGAAACCCACAAGAACACAAGGTCTCCCTCCTTGAACTCCAAATACCTCCATCGTCTGTCTGCATTAGATTTGTGATGGCTATGTGAAGTTTTCATCCACTTCTAGATAATATTACCCTTCTTGGTATTTATTCACACCAACTCTAGGACCATAAGTATTGTCTCTCCTAGGTCATTCTAGATAAGTGGTAACCTTTAGGTTCATTCTTACAAAGCCTCAAATAGTTCCATACTGATGGTGGAATGGTAGCTGTTTTTGAATGTAAACTCCACTAGTGGTAGGATATCCTTCCAACTATAACCAAATTCCAGCATGTAAGCTCACAACATGTCCTTCAAGACCGAAATGATCCACTCTGTATGGCCATCATCTTGGGGGTGAAACACTATTCTCAAGCATAACTGAGTCTAGAAATCCACTTGGAATCACTTAAATAACCTATATGTGATGTGAGAATCACATTCATAGATGATCGTCGATGTAACTCCTTGGAGGCATACTATCTCTTATACATAGAGGTGTCCCAAACTCTCTAATGAACTTTTCTACTAAATAATAAAGAAGTAGGCAGACTTGGTGAGTCATTATGTGATCACCTATAAGGAACAGTGTCCCCTAGATGTACATGGTAAGCCCCGCACCAAGACCATGGATATCCCCTCCCACTTTCACTCTGGAATCACAAATTTTTTAGCAAAAATGGTTAGAAACTGGTTGTAAAAATTCACTTGATGAAAAGTATAGAATCAAGATAAAAATTCTGAAACTCCCTTCTTCATCCCTGCCCCCCAAAACTAACGTTAGTGGTCATGGTGCATATTTTACAAACTAGGATGTACCACAAAAGGAGACTTATGAAACTCTCTCATAACCTCCCCACATAACTTCATGAGTACCATCATGCATCCTTCGAAAAAATGACATCCAACCCACCTTTAAAAAATCCACCAAGATTGTGTCTAGTAGATATCTGAGTACGTAGGGTCTCACAATCAGAATCCCCTAGTTATGCCTCCCTGACTCATAGTAAAAGTGGGTTGGTAACAACAATAGATTGGAGGTAAGCTACTCCATCTCCATCCATAATAGAAAAGTACAATGAGGACAACTTATCTAACACCTCATTCAAAAAATATAAATAGTATCTTCTGCTAAGAACATATGTTAGCATGTTCCCCTTCCAAGATGTATAGAAAATTTCAAAGTCATAATCCTAGTGAAAATATATCCACTACCAATGAATCTTGTTAAGGTCCTTTTGAGAGAAGATATACTTGAGACTCTTGTGATCAGAATAGATGATAAAATGATCACCCATCACATAGTTTAACCATATATTTAGTATAATGACTACCTCTAGTAACTCTAGATTGATGGTAATGTAGTTATTTTCATGTGGTATCAAATAATGTGAACCATATGAAATAACTATCTACCTCTATATTAGAACAAAACCAATACATGTTCCTGCTGCATCATAAAAAACTATGTACTCAAAACCCACCACTATAAATCTTAATATGGGAGCGCTTTTGAATGTCTACCATAATTGGGAAAAACCCTATTGGAACCTCCCTTTCCAAATGAAAGACTAACCTTTATGGGTCAAAGCTATAATGGGTACTGATATCCTGGTGAAATTGGGTATGAATCTCTGATAATAGTCTGAAAACCCACGAAAGCTCCACACCTCCATCACACTCTTGGGTGGCTCCCAAGAAAACACTACCTCAACCTTGAATGGTTCCACTTACTCTACATTTGTTGTGATAACATGTCCCATAAAGTGTACCACCTAAATCGAGAACTGGAAATTAGAGATCTTCCTACAAATCTGGTGCTCTTGGAGTATGTATAGAACCGTCCACAAGTGTCTCTTGTGATCCTCCTCAAACACCAAGTATACAAAGATATCATCAATGTAGACTAACATATATTAGTCTAAGAAAATTTGAATGATTTGGTTTATTAGTCCAACGAACACTTATGGGACATTTTACATTCCAAATAGAATCACCATGTACTCATAATGATCACATAGACATTTGAATTCTTTATTCAGTATATCCTCTTCCTGTACTCACATCTGGTGATCGCTTGACCTGAGGCCAGCCTTTGGGAACCATCAAGCCCTACCCAATGGATCAAAGAGATCATCAATCCTTATAGTGTATACTTATTCTTCATGATAACCTGGTTAAATCACTGGCAGTCCACAAAATACCTCAAGCTCCCATCTACCATCTTGGTGAACAAAACACAGACTTCCTAAGGTGAAACACTAGGTATAACAAAACCCTTCCACTACAATTCCACCAACTACACCCTCATATTGTGAATATCAATGATATTTATATGATATGATTGCACATCCATTCCATCACAGGGTATAGATCAATATAGAATTCTATCTCTCAGTGGGGAGGTAAACCAAGATAATACATAGGTAAGTTGTCCTCATACTCCACCACCACTGTGTGGAACTGGAAACTCATAACATCCACTACACCAAGGGTAGGGCTAGAAAATTGATGAGTACTGAGATGCATCCTCTGATGAATGAGTCTATCCTACACTACCTAGTTTTCCTTTTCACCAACAAAGGAAAACCTAACCCCATTTCCACGAACACACAACATCCTTAACTTGAAACAATCAATTTGGCCATGAACCATAGATAAATAGTCCATACCTAAGATGACGTCATAAGGCCTCATTTATTCTACAAATATATATTAATAGAAACTATCATCTCTATGAATTGGGTCACACTATTGGAACAAGTGTGTGATTTTTGAGTCATCTCTAGTAGGAGTCTCCATGTGTAATGGTCAAACCAAGGGAAAACCCATAATCTCTATGTCTCAAACAAGATAGCTTCCAAGAAAGGAAATAATATAACCTGTGTCTATCGGTACTAAAGATAAGATATAAAATACATATATAGTACTAATAATCATTCTGGGAACCTTTGGGTTATATGAATCGAATACTAGTAGATTTACACGTCCTTGTCCTCCATCTCCCTGATCTTGGTGTGGGCCACCTAGGGGTGGTTGTGGTAATAAGTCAAATTAACTTCCACATACAACTTCTCTCCCAGCTTCTTTTCCACGTCTACCACCCTATAAAAATTTATGCTCATACTACTACCTCTTCCTAGGATTCCCATCCATAGTCTCTCTGTCAGTTGTACGACTGGTCGGAAAATCATTGGAAATATTTCCCCTTCCATCACATGAGTATCATTGCCTCTACCTGGGATAACTAGACCCATCCCGAGATCCCTAAACATTATGAACTCAATCCCAAGACCTCTTCCTAAAATGTATCGCACATCCTATTCCCTAGAAATGATGTCTTCTCCATTATGCGAAGGTCTATACTTCTGCATTCCCACTAATTGAAACCACTATTTGAGTCTACTCTACCAACAAAATCTCAACCACCTAAGATCAATCTATCACCATAAAATAGTTAGAAGTTCATAAAGGGATAACACTATTCTGGATGTCTCTATGAAATCCTTGATCTATGTTCCAAGACATGATGAACAGGTAAGAAACTGTTTCCATCAAGTACTTGGAGAGGTTAGTGAACATCGATGATTACATAGATACTATCATGCTACCCTACTGGAGATACAGAAGATCCTGGATATATAAAAACATTAGCGTAGATATATATAAATCATCTCTAATAAGGAACTCAAACTATTACCATTCTCAAGTCACCTTATTGTATGATAGGGTCACTCACACCCACCATCTTCCTGATGAGACATAGAGAAGGATCGATGCTAGGACCACATTCCAATCTACTGGTATCCTAACCAGAATAAAAAATTGGGTCACTGACTCATGCCAATCCTCATACGCCTATGGTTAATGATTGACTCATAACCTAAGGGGTCTTGATCATTGAAACTATTGAATAATTCTCATCTTGGAGACCTCATCCGATGTTACTGTGGAAAACATCAACTACTCAATAGGTAGTGGAATATATAGTGCACCGCCAGGTGGTAACATATTTGGAACTTGTCCCTATATCAACGAATCATAACTCAGGGCATCATCCTCATACTCTTGACGCTGAATCCCTATGAGCATATTCTACAAAGGCATCTTGAAATAAATAAGATGTTCCACAGTCAATGAGTATATCTAGAGATATGACTCAAGAAGTACATGAAAACCAAACCCATTCTTATATGATGTATGTGCCATTGTTTTCACTAGAACCAATTTAATCATGTACCAAGTGAAAAAGTAGGTTATCAAAGTCTTGGTGTATGAATACGTTATCTGCCACACCAAAACTGTATCCCCTTTCTTGAAATCCACACTTGGAACACTTAACATTGTTTTCCCAAACCAATATCATAGATTACAGTCCAAAGGTAGAACTGACTCCTTTGATACCACTCTTTAATGAACCATCTAAAAGGGGATAATGCCAAAAATCCCCAATCCCTCATCTAATAGGCCAGTAGATGGAGACTAGTGATTATTAGGTTTATCACTAACATGGGAGGCCTTAGCCTAAGTACATGTACATATGAACACATCTCCAATCCCATACATTGCTAAAATGTAAAAAAAATTGAAATTTTTTTACTGTGTACATATAAATCACATAACTAGAGTATGAAATCATGTAAAAGTAAATAGACAGGGACAAATACAAGCTCACTACAATGAGTCTGAAAGAAATTCCAACTTGAAAGTAATAATAAGGACTACTGTAAACATACCACAAAACACCCCTTAGTATGTCCAGTCTCACTAAGAACCATCTAGTCCTATTCATTCTAGGAAACATTCAAAAGTTCGATCATATTCAAAATACACAACATGTGTGGGAAAACCTTATGTAGGGGTGTGTATTAAAATACCTAGTAAGACACCCCAAAACCAAAAAACATACAACAAAATAATTAAAATCATCTCTACACAGGTATATGTCTATAATAACTATAGAAAGAATATATATATATACTCAATCAAGACGCATAGTCTAAAGGTAAGTCATAAATATAATTCTAGCCTAGGATTGCAGCTTGAACGTTCCACATAACACTTGTCATAGAAAGAAGACTCCTGATTCTAAAATCATGGATGAAGTCTTCCTGAGAGGTAATTCTATTTGGGTCTCATCATTACAATTTCATAGTGAAATTCCAAATAGATAGGATTCACATATGAAGAACATAGCCAAGTACATGGGGTATACCAACAACTCAATATAAATTAACCTACTAAGTAGAGGATCAACACCTGTGTATTTTTGGTCATGGTGATACCAAGAACTCCACATAGGGCATGAATATGAATACAAGATCTCACTCGAGGGCTCAGGGAAAGATTCTAAGAACTCTATGAAAGAAGTCCTACTGAGGGGATCACTATCCTACGATTATGAGGTGATTACATACTAACCCTTAGGGAATGGATATAGGGAAAACAACCAAACAAAACTTGTATAGGATACATAGGATGAAGTCTCTAAGACAACTTTAATGAAGTAAATGACATATAGTAGGGTCACAATTTGTGTCCCTTCGACCTCAGGTCCTGCCTATGTAAATGGCCCATGTTAGTATCCATGTCCATGAAACTATACATAGTGTGCGTATCCCCATGGAATATTCTTGTATACTATTACACAGGTATCCCCATGTACACTAGTACAAGACATGTTCTTATGGGAGTATACGATGTTCTTGTTCACATGTACCCCGACCCTTTTCTACGTACCCTATAAGGTATATGTTGAGCTAAAAAAGGGGACTAGATTCCGTGTGACAAGGTCACATGCCGTGTGATATTTATCTCCATCCTGAAACCCTATAAACCAGTAATAGGGGACAACACTAAATGTAACTACGAAGTGCACATTGTGTTGTTATCGATTTTTTTGAATCTTATATCTCGGTTCGACTTATCTTCTACATTGCTCCAGAAAAAAACCTGGGCATTTCCCATGCCATAATCAAAGATAAGAATTGTTTGTGCCTTTCCATCATTGAAACATAAAGATCTGACAATAAAATACATTTTGAAAACCCCCTCAAACACTGTTCTTCATTGTGAAGTAAAGAACATGAAATTGGGTATCCAAAACCATTTGATCTGTCACTACTGCTATCATCACACCACCATTCCTTATGGATGATCCTAGTACTATAATATTTAACCATTTCTTAATGAAATGGGTGAGGAATGATTTATTCCTTAGCTCATATAAAACCACATTCCAAATGAGGAACACCCATGATAAATAAAGAATTGAGGGATAAAATCACAAGAAAAATCTTAGGGAATGGACCTCGATCGATGATCATGTCAACCTTGATTCATTTCCATTATAATGATGAAAAATTGATAATAATTTAATCACAAGAAATTATCCCAATTAAATATTTGTTAATAATCCCATACTGTAAAATGATAGACCCACAAACCAATCCATTGTTCATTTTATTCACGTTCATTATGGAAACCATAAATTGAGGAAGAATCCAAACACAAAAATATCCTACCTAGATTCAAATTGATTTACAAATAAGAATGATGTGGATTCATTGTCAATGTATAGATCCTCTAATTCCCTTGCATGTTGATCATTGATCCACAATATAGAAATTTTTTTGTCTAGGATCCTCTAAAAATCTCTCTAATATCTCTAATATTATGGGGATAACTCTGGAATTTTATAATAAAAGTAAACTTAAAGACATACCAGTCACTGCATCAAAAAAATAAAAGTAAAATAATTTACTTAATTTTTTTTTCATGTTTGCACCCGAGAAAAATTTTCGACAAACACCGACAATGTTTATAACTCTCCTTGGGTAAAACCCATGTTCTGAACTCAATGGTTCACTTAGATTTTGGATTTAGGCCCCTTTTCAAAAGTTATTTAACTTTTTCATGAATATTTCATGCACATGATATCTAATATATTTAATATTTGTCAAAAAAAAATTTGGGCACACCAAGCCTCAAAATTGCACACCGTTTAAGTGCTTGGTCTAGAATATAATACATACAAATCCAAATATAATACATGGAAAATATGAGTCACTACATTATATTTAAATAGATTTTGTCTTCTAATTTTCAAGGACGTTTTCTTGAGTTTAGACGATAGAAATTAATTTATTTGGGAATTTTAATAAGGTAATGCTCGGATGATCCATGCGGATTACCTTTAGTCACTTGAATATGGTTTCCATAGTTATACACCTCAGAACTTGATTGTAACTCCCCGACCCCAGTTACCCAGAGTCGGTGCATTATACATAACATTGGCATGATCACAAGAAAGATCAAATCTCAAAACACCGATTGGTTTAGTAGCCTTGGAAACACTAGATATATTCATAAAGTTTTACATTATATCATAAAGTGAAAAAATACTCCAACAACATAGTCTCTATATTCCACACTCATATCCCCACATAAAATCCTTGCAGGTCATTCATAACTTACTTCTTCACATCCTAGGAAAAATAAAACATAGAAAAGGGGTGAGCTCAAATGCCCAGTAAGGATAACAATATAGTGGAAACTTTCAAAAACAAGCATAAACATTTAAGGCAATGTATAACTAAAACAAAATCCTTTTAAACTTGAACTTCAACATAGTATGGCAAAGGTAAAATGAAATAATTCCATTTACTTATTCACATGGATATTCTACTAATCGAATAATCACATGTAATATCAATAACCATTTTCATAATGATGGAATTCATAATGCCGAACTTTAATTTCTATGTCGAGGCCTCGTGCCAAGACCTAAGGGATAACTGTAACCGGAACCCAACCCAGAGAGCCTCTGTAACCGGACTCCATCCCGGAGTGCCTCTAATAACCGGTCACCAACCCGGAGTGCCTCTAATAACCGGACACCAACCCAGAGTGCCTCTAATAACTGGACACCAACCTGGAGGGCTTACTTTTACCGGTCCCCAACCCGGAACATACTAGTCCAACACATTTATCTTAAGAAGAGGATGGAATATAACATAAACATTCGTATTAAAAAAAACAGACAAAATGTCAAAACATTAATCATAAACCATTAATGGCATAAAAATAACTCATCCATAGTCAAAAATATCACAAAACATTAAATACGATATGGATGATTTGTATCATAAGAAATCAACTTGAAACAAGTTTAAAATTTATCAAAGGATGTTGACATAGATGAAATCAATACTATTTGAGAGAAAAATATCTTTTTTTGAAATCATTTAAAATTCGCATAATTATAGAGAAAACCTTTATTTTGAAAATATCTTTATAAGCTTGTGAAGGATGATTCAAAGGTGTAATAACGACGGAGAATAACCGCACACACCGTATAAGTTAAAAAAATACATTCTTACCTTAATTTGGTCAAAAGGTTAAAAAGGACCTTGTTTGGAAAATGACAGAAAGATTCCCTTATAAACCTCTTATAAAAAGTCAAACAAGGGTATAAATGTCTTTAACCCATATTCTTGTAAATAGTAAAAAAAAATTGAAATAAATTTTTAAGAAACATGGATGTGGATGATAATGAGATCCTAGTAGATTATTATGTATATACAACCTTGAATAATGAAGAGATTGAGAAATAAACCCTTACCAATTTGGTAACTTACGAAATGTACAACCCATGAAAGAGGTATCATACAATGAATATGTAAATACACGTAAATTAAAGTGTATTACACAAATAATATAATTATGGGCAGTACATACACCACACAAAAGGTAATGGTGGCAATATGGCATGAATCTCACGGGAATAAGGAGTGAGATGAAAACCCCTTACCTTTTACTTTTCCTTGGTTGGGGTAGGTTAACCTCCTCTTGTTCGGGTTCTTCCTTTTGATTTGATCAAAAGGGCTCCTTAGGTTGGCTTTCTGATCAAACTAAGGCCTCTAGGTTGTAGTGAGGGAAGTTGGGAGAGTATTTGGGTAGAGTTTGGCCAAACCAAAAGGCTTTTAAGGTTTGAATAAATGAGAAGGAGGAGTGCCTTTTTATAAGAGGGGTGAGGGGCACCTTTGGAAAAACTATAAATATTAGTTTATAATAAATTCATATTCGGTTTCTAATGTCTCCAAATTTAATTATTCAAAGGATAAGGTGGGGATGGGTCGAAAACCACTCAACCAATAGAATTTAGATAGGTTTGGGTACTTATATTAACCTTATCTTTAAGTATTAACTCTAAGTTAATTAGTTTCACTTTTACAATGTCTCTTTGTATTTTTATATTATATGGTTAATAAACTTACCATATACATCCAAGTGACTCCCAAGTGGTCCATTAATGATACAACTATCATGATATAAGTCTCTTGGCCGAACCTTAGATTTTTAGGAATTTAATATCAATTAATAATATAATACTTGTTTTAAAAACTCTTTTATGTCAATTTTGGCACTATTCAATAGTTGATTTTTGTGAAACTCATAACAGAATTATTACTTAGAAAAAAGTTAATTAAATAAATCTTAATATTTCATATTATCCTAGAAAATTATTTTAATTCATTAAAAGTCTCAAATTATATTTATTTGGGTATTTATAATATCAATTATTTTAATTTTTCACTATTATGGCAATTACTGCATCATCATTGTGTCATAAATAAATTAAATTATTTAAAGTCTTAAAATTATAAATAAAATATAATTATGTAGGAAATCGTTTTATCTTTCTAATGAATATTTATAGTCGAAAATCCAACATATATAACCATATGTAAAAATTGTTTTTCTAAAAGATATATGCTTATGTCATTTTTGTAATTATTTTAACTTAATTAAAATTAAGTGTCCCTATCACCTACAAGTGGCTCCATGGGGTCCCAAAATCGACCCAAAGATGCCTATGGTCGAACATGTATAAACCAATATGGCTAGGACACGTTTTAAGGTAATTTACTATTATTATAATATTATTTTCTAACCCTTATTTACCGGATTTACCCTTAACCACGGTAAATAAAATATTTACCGCAGTAATTATTCAAAATGTCTAAAAATAAAAGTTACCTATTTACACAATTTGAACATCCTGATTCCAAATATGGAATCCATTTTTCCAAATTCAAAACACATAAGTGGCAGAAATTAATTTAAAATTAATTCCCGTTGTTAAAACAAAAAGCGTGTTTTTAAGAGAGAATAACTATCAAAAGATTGACACTTGTTTATGTATGGTTTAATTGTAAAATTATGTCTAATGACCAAAATTGTATTAAATGGAAAAAATATATTCTAAATATACTTTAAAACCACTCAAATTCATAATTTATCACTATTAATTATTTTGATTAGAAAAGTTGTTGTTAATTAAAATTTGGTAATTTTCACTATTCATCAAAATATTAAAGTTATCGGAAAAGTACCAAAATTTCACCTTAGGCTAAATTCGATATTCCGAATACAAAAATGAAGTCCATTTTGAAATATAAAATATATATAATTTCAAAAAGTATGTATTACTATTCATAGCGGCTAGTTTGATTGGTTATGGTGTGTTAGAACTTGGTGTTGCGTACAACACACGCTATCACATTATTCAAAGAGAAGCGTACCGTAGAAGCTTGGGGTGTTACATTCTCCCCTCCTTCAAATAATTTAGTCCTCGAAATTTCTAGAATACTTATCAAATGAAAAGAATCGGGTGGTTCTTCATCATAAGTTCCTCGGGTTCCCACGTTGCCTCTTCTATCTTATGGTTTCTCCACAAAACTTTTACCAGAAATGTCGTCTAGTTTCTCAGTACTTGTTCTCTCGTATCAAGAATCCTGATGGGATCTTCGAAAAAAGATAGATTGGGTTCCAGTTCTAATTCCTCATAGGTGAGTATATGCGTTGGGTCAGGCATGTATTTCCTCAACAGAGATACGTGGAACACGTCGTGAACTTTGGAGAGACTTGGCGGCGTTGCCAATCGGTAAGATACAACCCCAATTCGTTCTAGAATTTCGAAGGGTCCGATGTACCTGGGACTCAATTTACCTTTCTTACCAAACCGTATGACTCTCTTCCATGGAGAAACCTTCAGGAAAACAAGATCACCGACTTGAAATTCCAAATCCTTCCTTCGATTATCAGCATAGCTCTTCTGCCTACTTTGAGCTGCTTTGATGTGATTTTGGATTACCTTCACCTTTTCCACCATTTCCTCCACCAGTTCTGGGCGAACAAGTTTTCTTTCACCAACGTCATCCCAAAGGTTGGTTTACGACATCTCTTTCTGTATAACGCTTCATATGGTGCCATCTGAATACTCGAATGGAAGCTATTGTTATATGAAAATTCTACCAGAGGTAAATATTGATCCCACATACCCTGAAAGTCAAGTGAGAAAGATCTCAACATGTCTTCTAAGGTTTGAATAGTCCGTTCTGATTGTCTGTCTGTCTGAGGGTGGTAAGCAGTGCTCAAATGAAGTTCAGTATCTAGGGATTTCTAAAGACTTTTCCAGAATCTTGAAGTAAAATGGGGATCACGATCAGAAACAATCGATAGGGGTACTCCATTAAGTCTCACAACTTCATTAATATATAGTCTTGTTAGACGTTCCAGGGTTAGATCTTCTCTTATAGCAAGAAAATGTGATGACTTGGTAAGACGATCAACAATAACCCATATTGCATCGTTCCTTCTAGGAGTCTTTGGTAGCCCCATGACAAATTCCATCGTAATATTGTCCCATTTCCACTCCGGTATGGGAAGAGGTTGCATGAATCCTCCAGGCTGTTGCCTTCCAGCTTTCACTTGTTGACAAACCATACATCTTGACACAAAATCAGCAATCTCCCTCTTCATGATGTCCCACCAAAAATGTTCCTTCAAATCTCTATAAATTTTGATGCTCCCAGGGTGTATAGAGAAATTGGAACTATGAGCATCATCCAACAATTCCATTTTTAGATCAGGTATATCGGGAACACAAAGTCTCTTCCCAAATTTCAAAATTCCATCTTCATACACAAAGTCTCTCAGTCTCCCATCATTCACAACTTTAATGTTCTTTTGTAATTCTTCATCATCGGTCTGAGAAATCTTAATCCTTTCTAGTAAAGATGGTTTGGCAACCATTTGAAAAAGAATTGATGTTTCACCTTCCCTGGTTATTCTCATGTCCATCATCACTAGATCCATCAAAATTGGATCCCTTTCAATTCTCATCACGTTCAAAACTCCATGGTCTTTTCTGCACAAAGCATCTTCCACCTTTTTTGCTTTCCCCTGGTGGTAGTATATCGTACAATCATAATCCTAGAGTAATTCAAGCCATCTCCTTTGCCTCATGTTGAGTTATTTTTGTGAGAAAATATACTTCAAACTCTTGTGATCAGTATAAATCTTACATTTTTCACCATAGAGGTAGTGCCTCCATATCTTTAAAGCAAAGATCACAGCTGCTAACTCGAGATCCTGAGTAGGATAGTTTTGTTCATGAATTTTCAACTATCGTGATGCATAGGCAATAACTCTATCATTCTACATAAGGACACAACCAAGTCCTTTCTTCGATGCATCACTATAAATAATGAACCCATAATTCCCCGACGGTAGAGTCAATATAGGAGGATTGACTAATATTCTCTTCAGTTATTCAAAACATTCTTCACACTCTTTTTTCCAAAAAAATTTAACCCCTTTACGTGTGAGTTTCGTTAATGGGTTAGCCAATCGGACAAAATTCTGGACAAATCGTTGATAATAACCTGCCAAACCAATAAAACTATGTACCTCAGTTATACTCGTAGGTGCCGGCCATTCTTGGATCTCCTTGGTCTTATAAGGATAAACAGAGATTCCATCTTTAGAGATAATATGGACAAGAAACGAAATCTCATGAAGCCAGAATTCACACTTGCTAAACTTCCCATATAATTCATGTCTTCTCAGAGTCTTCAGGATAATGCGCAAGTGATTTTCATGATCTTCGTAGATTTTGGAGTACACCAAGATATCATCAATAAATACCACCACAAATTCATCAAGATACTCCTTGAAAACTCTATTCATCAGATCCATGAATACAGAGGGTGCATTAGTCAATCCAAAAGGCATTACAGTAAACTCATAATGCCTGTACCTGGTTCGAAATGCTCTCTTCCGAATTTCTTCCTTTTTTACACACAACTGATGGTATCCATATCGAAGGTAAATATTTGAAAAGTATTGAGATCCATGCAGTTGGTCAAATAAATCATCAATGCGAGGTAGGGGATACTTGTTCTTTATTGTTATAGCATTGATCTCCCTGTAATCGATACATAACCTCATAGATCAATCTTTCTTTTTAACAAAAAGAACAGGGGCTCCCCATGGAGAAACACTAGGGCGAATAAATACCTTATTACTCAATTCCTCTAGTTGTTTCTTTAGTTCAACTAATTCTACAGTGGCCATTCTATAAGGGGTCTTCGATATAGGCCTTGATTCAGGAATTAAATCAATGGAAAACTCAACTTCTCGTTCTGGAGGATGTCCAGGTAAATTTTCCGGAAACACATCTACATATTCTTTCACAACAGGTACATCCTCTATTTGAACATTTCTTTCCTCACCCACAGTCATTTCATTCTCTTCCTCCCCAATAATTGAATTTAGATGAGCTACTGGGGGTGGATCTAGATAAGAATTAGGTGGTGACGATTCTGCTCTAAAGATAAGGTGTTCCTTATCATCATCATCAAGAATCATAACCTCTTTCTTCTTACAAAAAATATTAGCATCATAGTCTGAAATCCAGTCCATACCGAGGATTATATCAAACTCAATCATAGGTATAATGATGAGATCAACAGATAAAGAACATTTATGTGCTCTAATGGGGACTGATTCACAAAACTTTGTTGCAATGATACTTCCCTTAGGAGTTTTAACTCACAACTCCCTTGTTAAATTAAATTGGAAATATCTAATTTTCTTAGAAAACTGAGAAGATATGAAACAATGCGATGATCCAGAATCAAATAATGCATTTTCTAAACTTGAGGAAACCATTAAATTACCTGCCACTATGTCTTTCGGAGCTTCTACCTCAGCAGTAGTGATAGCATAAGCTTGGCCCTGATCCCTTGGCCTTTTCTGAGGTAAGTTCTCCTGGCGCTAAGGACATTCATTTGCATAATGCCCCATCTCCCTGCAATTGTAGCACTGAACATTGGTAGCTTCCATCTTCCCCTTGCAATCACGAGCTTGGTGGCCTTTTTCACCACACTTGTAACAGACTCCCATTCCCATCAAGAAAGTACCAGGGTGTTTCTTCCCACATTTACCAAAGGATGGATATTCAACCTTTCCCTTCTTCCCCTTATTTCCATTCCCATATTGATCAGTATGCCTCTTCTTCTCTTTCTTTGCTTTAAAGTCATAAGACTTAGAGAATTCCTTTTCGGTCTTGATAGCACATGAGACAATGTCTTCGTATGATGAGAAGGATTGTGATACTAATGCTCAATGGAGAAATGGTTTTAACCCATCAAAGAAACGATCAATCTTACTTCTTGGGTTATGTATATAATCTCCAGCATACCTTGCTAACCTTGTAAAGTTAGCCTCATACTTTGTGACATTCTCATCCTCCTTTTGTCTCAGACTCAGAAATTGCCTTTCCATATCTGCTCGATGGTCGCGAGGAAAGTATTTTTCTAAAAACAGATCTTTGAACTCCCTCCATTCCATATTTGATACTTCATCATCTTCCTTTGTGTTTTGAATCAATGACCACCATTGATCAGCATCTCCAGTGAGGCGGTAAACTGCCATGATAACTTTTTCCCTTTCACTACTCCCCAAAGCCTGAAATATTTTCTCTAGGGAATTTATCCATTGCTCAGCTACTAAGGGATTTGTACTCCCATTGAACGTTAGTGGTTGTTTCCTCATGAATAGATCTAACATTGATCCTCCACGTTGTGGATTAGGGTGCTCTATACGAGTAAGGTTATTATTCATAACCTGAGTGAGTTGTCCCAGTTTGGTGATTAGCTGATCGGCACCAATTGCATCACCATCTCCACTATAATTATCTTGAAAAGGGGGGTAATCCCTACATGGTGTGTGTGCATTGATACAATTTCCATTTCTTCCACTAGGCACCATTTATAAACAATGGCATAAACAAGACCAGTTTATGAATCAAAATACATAATCCCATACTTATAAAACACTTAACATAAATTGAACTATTTATGGACATAATCCATAATCATAAAAATGTTTTCTTGAGGAAGTATATACTCATAAACCCTTCATAATGATTTTTAAAGAAAATGAGAGTTATCCTAAGAATATACCCCGGGAGTGTCGTAACCAAGATTGCAGCAAGGCCCGTTGTCGTGCACCAGTTCCCGTTCGAGTATAGCTCAAAGCGGTGTTTTCGGGTTTTACCCCTAGGTACAACTGTGCCAGAGCTGCCTCTACCTGCTTGTATCCAGACAGGGATGTATTTCTTGGAAAACTCACAAAATCTTTATAATACCAAAATTCTAGGAAGTTCTTCTATACTAATCCTCAAAGTTCATCTTAGGTCTACGTGCTCTAATCAGAGTTTATCTAAATCTATCTTCCAAGGTGTGTACTAAACTTCCTTTGATACCAACTGTAATGCCCCGACCCCAGTTACCCAGAGTCGGTGCATTATACACAACATTGGCATGATCACAAGAAAGATC
This sequence comes from Viscum album, assembly GCA_963277665.1. NCBI lineage: Eukaryota > Viridiplantae > Streptophyta > Magnoliopsida > Santalales > Viscaceae > Viscum > Viscum album. Next base: position 683,990,764 of record OY728156.1, on the reverse strand, counting down.
AAATCTCGAAAGATCGATTGGTTTAGTAGCCTTGGAAACACTAGATATATTCATAATGTTTTTCGTTACATCATAAAGTGAAAAACTACTACAACAACATAGCCTCCATATTACACAATCATATCCCCACATAAAATCCCTACAGGTCATTCATAACTTACTTCTTCACATCCAGGGAAAAATAAAACATAGAAAAGGGGTGAGCTCAAATTCCCAGTAAGGATAACAATATAGTGGAAACTTTCAAAAATAAGCATAAACATTTAAGGCATTGTATAACTAAAACAAAAGCCTTTAAAACTTGAACTTCAACATATTATGGCAAAGGTAAAATGAAATAATTCCATTTACCTATTCATATGGATATTCTACTAATCGAATAATCATATGAAATATAAATAACCATTTTCATAATGATGGAATGCATAATGCCAAACTTTAATTTCGGTGTCCAGGACTCGTGCCAAGACCTAAAGGATAACTGTAACTGAAACCCAACCCGGAGAGCCTCTGTAATTGGACTCCATCCTGGAGTGCCTCTAATAACCGGACACCAACCCGGAGTGCTTCTAATAACCGGACACCAACCCGGAGTGCCTCTAATAACTGGACAGCAACCCGGAGGGCTTAATTTTACCGGTCCTCAACCCAGAACATACTAGTCCAACACATTTATCTTAAGAAGAGGATGAAATATAACATAAACATTAATATTAAAACTAACATACAAAATTTCAAAACATTAATCATAAACCATTAATGGCATAAAAATAACTCATCCATAGTAAAAAATATCACAAAACCTTAAATACGATATGGATGATTTGTATCATAATAAATCAACTTGAAACAAGTTTAAAATTTATCAAAGGATGTTGACATAGATGAAATCAATACTATTTGAGAGAAATATCTCTTTTTTTGAAATCATTTAAAAGTCGCATAATTATAGAGAAAACCTTTATTTTGAAAATATCTTTATAAGCTTGTAAAGGAAGATTCAAAGGTGTAATAACGGCGGAGAATAACCGCACCCGCCGTATAAGTTAAAAAAGACATTCTTACCTTAATTTTGTCAAAAGGTTAAAAAGGACCTTGTTTGGAAAACGACGGAAAGATTCCTTTATAAACCTCTTATAAAAAGTCATATAAGGGTATAAATGTCTTTAACCCATATTCTTGTAAATAGTAAAAATATTTTGAAATACATTTTTAAGAAACATGTATGTGGATGATAATGAGATCCCAGTAGATTATTATGTATATACAACCTAGGATAATGAAGAGAATACGAAATAAACCCTTACCAATTTGGTAACTTAAGAAACGTACAACCCATAAAAGAGGTATCATACAATGAATATGTAAATACACAAAAATTAAAGTGTATTACACAAATATTATAATTATGGGCATTACATACACCACAAAAAAGGTAATGGTGGCAATATGGTATAAATCTCATGGGAATAAGGAGTGAGATGAAAACCCCTTACCTTATACTTTTCCTTGGTTGGGGTAGGTTAGCCTCCTCTTCTTCGGGTTCTTCCTTTTTATTTGATCAAAAGGGATCCTTAGGTTGGCTTTCTGATCAAACTAAGGCCTCTAGGTTTTAGTGAGGGAAGTTGGGAGAGTATTTGGGTAGAGTTTGGATGAAACAAAAGGCTTTTAAGGTGTGAAGAAATGAGAATGAGGAGTGCCTTTTTATAAGAGGGGTGAGGGGCACCTTTGGAAAAGCTAGTAATATTAGTTTATAATAAATTCATATTTGGTTTATAATGGATCCAAAGTTTATTATTCAATGGTTAAGGCGGGGATGAATCTAAAACCACTCAACCAATAGAATTTAGACAGGTTTGGGTACTTATATTAACCTTATCTTTAAGTATTAACTCTAAGTTAATTAGTTTCACTTTTACATTGTCTGTTTGTATTTTTATATTATATGGTTAATAAACTTACCATATACATCCAAGCGACCCTCAAGTGGTCCATTAATGATACAACTATCATTATATAAGCCTCTTGGCTGAACCTTAGACATTTAGGAATTTAATATCAATTAATAATATAATACTTGTTTTAAAAACTCTTTTATGTCAATTTTGACACTATTCAATAGTTGATTTTTTGTGAAACTCATAACAGAATTATTACTTCGAACAAAGTTAATTAAATCAATCCGAATATGTCATATTATCCTATAAAATTTATTTAATTCATTAAAAGTCTCAAATTATATTTATTTGGGTATTTATAATATCAATTATTTTAATTTTTCACTATTATGGTAATTACTGCATCATCATTTTGTCATAAATAAATAAAATTATTTAAAGTCTAAAAATTATAAATAAAATATAATTATGTAAAAAATTGGTTTATCTTTCTAATGAATATTTGTAGTCGAAAATCCAACATATATAACCCTATGTAAAAATTGTTTTTCTAAAAGATATATGCTTATGTCATTTTTGTACTTATTTTAACTTAATTAAAATTAAGTGTCCCTATCACATAAAAGTGGCTCCATGGGGTCCCAAAATCGACCCAAAGATGCCTATGGTTGAACATGTATCAACCAATAAGGCTAGGACATGTTTTAGGATAATTTAGTATTATTATAATATTATTTTTTAACCCTTATTTACCGGATTTACCCTTAACCATGGTAAATAAAATATTTACCGCAGTAATTATTCAAAATGTCTAAAAATAAAAGTTACCTATTTACACAATTTGAAATTCATGATTCCAAATATGGAATCCATTTTTCAAAATTCAAAACACAGAAGTGGTAGAAAATAATTTAAAATTAATTCCCGTTGTTAAAACAAAAAGCGTGTTTTTAAGAGATAATAACTATCAAAAGATTGACACTTGTTTATGTCTGGTTTAATTGTAAAATTATGTCCAATGACCAAAATTGTATTAAATTGTAAAAATATATTCTAAATATACTTTAAAACCACTCAAATTCATAATTTTTCACTATTAATTATTTTTACTAAAAAAGTTGTTTTTAATTAAAATTTAGTAATTTTCACTATTAATCAAAATATTAAAGTTATCCGAAAAGTACCAAAATTTCACCTTAGGCTAAATTCGATATTCCGAATCCAAAAATGAAGTCCATTTTGAAATATAAAATATATATAATTTCAAAAAGTAGGTATTACTATTCATAACAGCTAGTTTGATTGGTTATGGTGTGTTAGAACTCGGTGTTGCGTACAACACACGCTATCACATTATTCAAAGAGATGTGTACCGTAGAATATTGGGGTGTTACATTGATTAATATTTGATTCCACCATAATTATTAGAGATACTTATGATGGATGAAGTAGGTAGTGTTGTCTTGGGATATCCTTATAATTCCCAAGGCATTACTTTCTTTTTTTTCCAACTTATTATTGTTATTTCTTCACACATCTGTTACATACCTTTAAAATTTACACTTAAATAATGGATTTTCATTATACACCATTGGTGGTGGCCTACTAAGTCATACCTAGACATTCTTTGTGATTCCAATTGGCACCTGAATCGAATCCAGTGATACATATATGGACAAGGTAAAGAAGCCTACTGTTGATGATTTATTGTATTATTTGGATCGTTTTTAAGTGATGGGTGCCATGATAGATCTTGGGAAATTTGGGATATTTTAGTCATTTAGTCTCTTATATTTTGATAAATTTTATGCATGATATACATGAATTGATTGATAAGTATGTCTATTAAATATGTAAGTAGTATCATTATGATATTCCATGGTTTATTGTTTAGTTATTTTGTTCCAATTATTTATTTATTTGGATGAGAAATTATATGATTTTTTCATACTTCTGTTGTGTTGGTCTATAACTTGAGGGTATAGTCTCCCAAACATACCAACAATAAATCCTCATCACTTATTGGTATCCATTGGGTTACAGGGATCCACTCTTGAGGCCTTGTGACACATTTTCATGAGGCATTAGTTTAGTGGAAAATTGGTCAGGTCATTACATTAAATCTAAGAGTACCTAATGTACAACACACTCATGAACCCATCACTTTTATATCACTCAGATTATGGATGCATCATATGAGACTATCAATTCAAAAGGAATGCTAACTAACCACAACCCACCATAAAAGATGCATCTCACACAAGTACAACTCACCTTTCATAAGCCTACTAACATATTTTCACCTCTCATAATCCCACTCAAGGTTTTTCTTATAACAATGATACACCCACAAATGACCACACAAGAAAATTCCATGAACAAATAGTACCACTTTAGATATGGTCCATTTACTACGTTATTTTTTATAGGGAAATAAATCTCCCCACCTTCAATGGGATACCCCAAAGTCTATAATTTAAAAATAGTCTAATCATTCAAAACTCCACTACCAGGCACCTCTAAAAGAGTTCCATAACATAAAACACGATCCTTATATACTGCAACTAAGAATCAACCAATAAAAAGTATGAACATTGACACTATCAAGATTAGGGAATGAGGACATCATTGATCCTGTCATTCCCACCATTCTGATAATAGTAGGAATAAAAAACCTACACCAATGAACTTTGTCAGGTTCTCATATATATAATATTTTTGAAAAATTATAATCTATAACTGAATATAAAAATATTTTAAAAAATTTGACGACTACAACCAAAATACCATTAAATGATATGGATTATCATACATATAAAAAGGCCACATAAACTCTTCAAATAAAAATATCTCCATGGCAACCAGATGGACACATGAATGACAAGACTGACCACTGTTAAATTAAATATTCATGAAACATGATCGCACACTATCTATCTCATTTATTTCTTAACACATAGCATGTTAGTATTCTTATTATAGAATTAAAATCTCATTTATACTTGGAAACTAGAATCCTCAATTAACTTCATTCTATATATAATATCAATAGTTGACTCTCCCTCTATGGACACTAGATCTGGTGATGTAATCAACTATTGGTGGAGATCCTATTACCTATTCTATCCACTCATAGGTTTCTCTTCCAATTCATGGGTTTCCTCCCCATGTAGGTATTTTTATCTCCTTTAGGTTGAACCCATTCTTGGCCTTGGTTCCTTTCAAGCCTCAACTACCTCCCACTCCCAATGCTGGGGGGTGGGTCCTTGTCATTCTGTCAATCCATGTAAATTATTAGGTTGTGGAATGGAGATTATCTCACCCATCTATCTAGAATGTTCTCATATTCTTAGTGAACCAAGTCCTCTGAAGAGGTTTGATTAATTTTCATTAGAATTGAGTAGTTCGTTGTCGCATGTTCAAGAGGATGCTTCCTGGACCTCTATCTCCTATGATCAAAGGCCTTTAATAATTTCTATATCCCACATCGATAATTTTTATTGTGAATTATAATATGTCCCAGAGTATGAAGATTTTATTCCTTTAACTCCTACCTCAGCACCTACTAGTGTTTTCACTAGATCTCATTCCAAGTGAGTTTTGTCTTTCCCTTCCCACTAGTCTAACATTCATTCCCCACTAGAGGCCAAAACTAGGTGTATCATATTCTAATTATCTCTTTAAATGTTTTTAATACTCAAGACATAGGTTCCTGGGTGAAAGAATAATTTCTATCTAGTGAGATATCTAAGAACCATGATTCTATCGTCGGAATTCTATAACCAACACATGATCCATGAATGATTTTTTATTTCAATCAAAGGATGGGTATATGTGATTTCGATCATGGAGAGAACTTGAATAATCATATCTGAATATTTTGGATGAAATTGTTATTATATTATCTTCTGATATTTTCTGAATAACATATCATAGTTAATGCTGATTAAAGTAATTTTATGTGCTCCATATCTTTTTTTATGCTAAGTGTGATCCTTAGAGGAGAGAATAGTTGTGGGAAGAACATTAAGTCTTTGATTTAGGAAACATGGATTGGTTGATTGGTGGTGAAATCAATTTTATCTCAAACCCATAAGGAAGAAAGTGTGAAGAGTTATTTTATTGGAAATACATGCATTATATTTTATCATTAAGGCCTTCGAAAGGCCTACCGAACTTGGTTTTATTTGGGGAAAAGTTTACCTAGTGTGATAACCAAAAATAAGGTCACCCTATATGGTGCATGCTTGATCGATTCTTGAAAAATCATCAAGCTGTTCTACTTATCCTAGTTCCAATTTCATTCACCGACTTCATTCTTTGTTGGATCATTATCCCCTTCTAGTGCACCTGATGACTAGTGATGATACCAAAAAAAATTATTCTTCTCTAAGTGGTGGTATTTAGACTAATAATTTCATTTAGTAGTATAAGATTCATGGTGTAATCCCCAGAATTCTTATTTGTGGCATGAATTCCATAAAAATATTAAATTACTAAAAGAATATCTTTAGGCCTGGATGATTAATCATCCTTCGAGATTTCATGATTTTGAGACTGTGAAACTTGAATTGAGTTTTCAAAGTAAAAAATAAATAATTTTGAAGTGCCAATTTATTAAATAATATCATTTAAAAGAAGAATAAATTATAAAACATGCTTCTTGAGGAGGAATATATTTCTTATGGAATATAAATAGTATTATTTGAAAGATGGAGACAAAAACACAATATTTTTAGGCTTTTATCGGAGAAATGAAATGGGTTGTGATGCCTAAAATCCACATGGATGATGGATCTTTTACTAATGATATAAATATGGTGGGAAGTATGGTGGATAATAAAATTAAATATTTTATTGTAGGCAACAACCTAGAAATGTAGTATGGTTATCCAAGAGGTCATTCTAGTTTATAAGATTCTATTCCTAATGTAGTGTCTGAATCTATCAATTTGGGATTTGAGATAATTCCCGAGGAGGGGTAGATTTGGGATGTTGTGGAATCACTAAAATAGGAGATATTTATAGGAATTTATGGCCTTACATTCTCATTTTACATGGAATCTAGGGAACATGTTTCAAACGAGTTACTGGAAAACATTCAATATTTTTTACCTGGGGGAATTTTTCCATAGGTGTATTGAGAAACTATTCCTGTTCTTAATATAAAGGCGAGGGACCCTTCATCCATTAAACATTATAGACTAATTAGAATGTGTTATTTTCCATAGAAGTTGATTTCTAATTTCCTCAATAGGAGGCAATCATCCAACATTTTGGGGTACATTTCAGATGAACAACATGGATTTTATAGGGGAACATCTACCCAATATTTTATTTATCAGGATCAAGAGATGGTTTGAGACATCAATAGGAAGACCCCAGGATCCAATATTTCAATCAAAATTGATTTGGAAAAGGATTATGATAGGATTGAGTGGAGATTTATCCTGAAGGTGATGTCCTACATGTGGTTTTATACAAGGTTTTCAGACCTATTTTTTAGGTGTTTCATCTAACCTTGGTTTTTGGTGAATTTCATTTGCAAGAGATGCGATTTTATTTAAATTTGTTTTCAATCTTAGACAGGGAGGCCCAAATTTTACAAGTTTTTCATTTTTGGTAAAGAATACTTTAGAAAACAAGTGTCCAGTTTCATTCAAAATATACGTTTTCTCCCTTTCATATATTGAAGTCCTTTTAATAGAATTTCTCATGTCCTTTTTTCCTGATGAAATTATTTTATTCATTAATGGAAATAAGAGATCTATCTAAGGCATCATAAATGTCATGAAATAGTATTAAAAGTAGATTGTACAATTAATCAATTACAAAAAGAGTATTATTTATATTTTGAAATCCTTTTTAGGGAGTCGAGATAAAAGAATTGAAGACATGATGATAATTAAAAGAAAACATTTTCTGATGGACTATATGGGAGCTCCAATTTATCCAGAAGGGTTTGAAATTCAAAAATATGAGTTCTTAGTAGAAAAAATCATAGGCCACATTAAAAATTGAAAGATTCAATTATTATACTTTGGCGGACATATCATGATGGTTAATTGTGCTCTAACATCCATACTGATGCATGTTATCTTAATTATCAAAGTCTCAAAAGAGGTGGTTAGTAACATTGAAATATTGGAAACTGGGTTCTTCCTATTGAAATGAATTGGTATTAGTAATGTGTTTGAAACAATGATCAGTATTCATGAAAAATTATCATACGACATCCTATAAGTTTGATCATTATGGGGAGGATTTTTTGTGGGAAAATACGGGGATGAATTAATAAATCTAAAAGGGATGATCTCAAACATGTGGAAGATGTTGAGTGGGAATTTACCAAAGCTTTAATGATAGTCATGATGGATTATTGAATGTGGTGAAATTAGCTACTGGAAAAAACTTGGTGGATTTTCCCCTAGGTTTTTTAGGGTACCCTTCCCCTAAAATCCCCATTTCCCAAGAATTTTATTTTATATCATTCAATCAAGCCACTCTCAACCTGGATATACATGATGTATCAAACTGCATAAAAATTTCTTCAAAACCTGATAAATATGTGTTTAGTTGTGCATCTTTGGGGTCATTCTCATCCAGGGAGTATCGATTGTCTTTCTAGGATAATCATGAAGAGAGAGTGTGAAACCCTATAAAGTGAAAAGATATCTTGGTCATGTTTTGTTTCCTAGTTTGGCATATCTAGAAGTGTGTTGTTCAAATTGGTAATATGATATGACATAAATTTATTTATGTTCTATAAAAGTTATATTATTTTGAATAATACCTTGAATTATATGTTAGTCACTTTTTCTTTGAAGGTGATTGGGATAGATATGTATAAAGAATCTTTGGGAGTTGTATTAGAATTGATATTCATGAGGGAAATGGAGATATATTTTTTTCAGTGATGGTTTCATGGGGTGGATGCTAATGGATTGAAATGAATGGGAAGGGAAACTGTGATTTCAGTTGGTTGGTTGTGCATCTAAAATTCAAGGAAAAAATCAAGGGTGAATGGTTTTACAAGATCCTATGTATCCTTATAGACCCAATATAGGTGATTGAATTCTTATTCGGGGTTCTCTGTTGAACTATTTGGATAGGGCCCACTCTATGAGGATGGTTATGAATGGTAGAATATCCGAGTATACTATACATATAATGGATTCTTCGAGTAGATAAGTTCACTGAAACCCACTAGTAATGTTTTCAAGGTCCATTTTGATGGCTCACGAAACCAGGGAATCATAAGAGGGGGAGGTGTTGTACAAGAATCCAATTGATTAGTGGTTATTACCTTTAATTAATTATATAGGAAATGATACTAACTTATAGATGATGCTAATGATTTAATGGGTTTGATATTTTTTATTCCACTAATATTACCCTCACTAATATTGAAACAGCCTCCACAGTTATCTAAAACTCCCTATAAGGGGGGGGGTATGATACTCCTTGGTCCATGTTTATATTATATTAATATGAAAGGAACACATTGGATATTCAAGCTTGAATAAGACATGGAGTGAAGTTAATCATGTTTTTTATTAACTTGCTTCAAAGGGTATCCATAGTAACCCTTTCATTATTTATTCTAATCTAGGTTCCTTACCCCTTTAGTGTGATTATTTTGTATGGGCGGATTATATTGGCCTCCACTACTTCATTTTACCTTATATTTCTACTTTTCCTTATTTCTATACTTATTAAAATTCCATACTTTTACATTAACACATACCTAAGACCATAACTAGAGAAATCATAGAGAACCTTGAACATGAATCCCTACTCTATAATATACATAATAATAGAATATATCAACCCCTTACACATCACATCAAGATTAAATGGTACATTTCAACTTTGAAGGACATTCACCTAATCTACAAATACATGAATGATCTCTCAAGAAAATTGCAATACAATAATAAAATAACACCAACTAGAGAAAAAAATAGTTATATATTCTTATGGTCCGGTCTTGATCATCAACCTAGACTCACGTACTACTGAAAGTAGACTATTATCCATCTAATCATTCACAAAAATACCCCAAAAATATGGTTATCCACTAAAACCTAAACCTTGGGTGATCATTTTTCTCTTACAATATCAGCACCATGCCTCACTTCTCTATTGTGGGATCCTAAGAGATCCTCTTTAGAAAATATAATCACACAAAAGGAATTAATGAAGTTATATAGTCACCTCACTAGAAATTTATGGTCTCAATAACCTAGTATAAAGACTCCACTAGGATTTATGGATCTTGGTACAATGATGAAGTAATGAGAGGCTAACACACATTAGTTCTAATGAATAAGATCACTAATGTGAAAAGGTCATATGTCAAATCCTATGACACTTCTAAAGAAACCTGAATAACCATTCCAATATACTAACTCACCCATGTTCTTGAATAACAACTCCCCAATTCATTAGAGGACCACTTGGAGGTGTTAGGGAAATAATCTGACCAATAAATCATCCACCTCCTAGTAGATTATGGTTTCCATGAAGATAATTTTACATCAAATGTCTATTGATTGAGAGACAAAACCTCTACATAATGGATGTCCCCAACATATGAGGAGGAAACATCCCATCAATCGAATCTATCCAAGGATCCCAAGCCTAGAATCTGACTCATAAATGAATCTATACCTATAATTTAAGGGCCCAGTAGGCTACACCAACCTTTACTACGAATCATAGCATGACACCGCTCAACCAGGGGACCAAAACAAATAAATCTCATCGAACAAACATCTACCAATCACTAAACTATGGTAAGGGAATCGAACCTTACCAAGTGTATATAATTTATTTGAGTGTGTAACCATTGCTAATGGTTAGGGGACACTATAACCTAAACTATTAGGGAGTCACTAGATCAAGAATGGTCATTATACATGTCAAGATGAACCCTGAAATCTATATATGGAGGACCTATATCCAATATCATAGTGAATTAATGGATAATTTGAAGTATAGGGGACTCTTTCCTCTTCATGATCGAGGTAGTATTGAACCCACATTTGAAATAATAACCCATACTCATAAAAATGGTATTCTATGATTCTATATACACGAAAGAGAACCAAAATCTCTAATACAAACGATGAACTAGAAAATCACTGAGGAATGTATATCAACTAAGGGATTAACTACCACTCCCATGGAGGATCCAAACTTGAAATCACTATGGGAGTACCAAATCAAAAAGTTTATTGAACCATGATTTATCCCACTAAATACACTAACCATTACAGATGCTGGAACCATTCCATATCTAGTAGGGGACTTCCAACTCCACTATACTATGGGGGAACCACACATCATTAGGAATGAGGGAGTACCAACCCTATTCTAGAGTAGTGGAATAATGAAGACACTGATGGTAGTACATACCTATGTATCCTTAGAGGAGTGTCGAACCCATAATCTCAAATGGGGGTCTACACCATGGTATCAACATATCCCAAGGGGATATGCCAACCTCATGCATGGATAGCCCATTCTCGATCTCATATGGAGTACCAAAACCCCATGTATTATATGTATTGTTTTTTTGGGGGATTATCACCCTAGTATATATAAAATTAGGGGGAGGGGTGGTTACTGACCCTATCCATACCAAGTTCCAAAGATTATCAAGATCCCTATCCCACACTACGGTAATGCTGAGAAAAAAACACTTGGAATCAACCAATATAATACTAGGAGAGAATCAACCAAGAATATCACAATTCTATGTGCTATCCCATAGATCTCATAAACTACAAAACTCCTATTTTTTTACTTCTAACAAAAAAAATTCATGAGTTAATAAACATCCTTATTACATGATGACATCTCTACAATAGGGTTTCATGGTGTAGATCCAACAATGTAATAACCACAATATGATTCATGAACCTAAAATACATACACTAAAACCAATTACCTATGTTATAGAGTTAGTTAACATGTTATTAGAGTCCTTACATAGTAATGAATCAACCACCACACCCTAGATGGGATCCATGTTTGGATAATTAAACCTATGAACTTTAAATAATTGTTCACTAAATTACCCAAACCAACACTTAGAGATTTATAATCTCTATACACCATACTAAGGATATAGATACCTTTAATTCCAATTTTTCATGTTATGAATCACCAGGTCCCCACTTGAGCAAATGGTGAGTCAAGTGTGATACCCCATGCCTACCAATAGTAGGGGCTGGTGACTAACACCAAGAATGAATAAAATATACATGGGAGGCCTTAGCTTATATAGCCTATATAAAAATAAATATCTCCATCCATAATAACCATAAATATATGGGATATACAGAAATAATTGAAACAAATTATGCATGCACACATTCGATATACCATAATCATGTAATACAAATTATAATAAAATAGGGTAAAAAATACATGGGACAACATTTCAAGATAAATAAATGACCACATGAGACTAGGAAGGGGGGTCAGAAAATTACACTAACTCCACTCGAAGAACTTCCTATAATGAATCTCACTAGGCTCTATCAGGAGAAGAATGGAATCCCGGATCAGAATCATTTCAACATTTGATAATATATATGTTAAACCATTTGAAGACTAATGATCAATAAAATAAGATCATCCAAATGATCTTCCAACCATGAATAGTTTTCCAGAAGATAAGAAATAAATGCAACCTAATACTTGGACACATTCCATTTAACTCACACTTCACACTCAACATATAAGAAAATAAAATTACATGAATGTAAAATCACCTGAAGATTTATATAATTTGGACTTTAAGTCCTAAAAACATGGGAGAAAACTTCCATCTTTTTAATTACACATAAGATAAACAGATTAAAAATATCAATAATTTTTTTTGGATATCTAAATAGTTAAATCCATGTCACTATATGTGTAGGTGGTCCCACCATATTTTTATATTGGGGACCATCCAGTCAACTGATAACACCAATCTGCAAATTTTCTAGGAATCCATCCACTAAAAATAGGTGACTACTGATCCACTATTAATTCCATCAACCTAATTTTCAACATTTTTTATGGATCTTAACACTTTATCCCATTTTATATAGTCTTCTAGGATAATAATTAGCATAAATTAAATTATTCCCTTTAGATAAAATAACTCACCTTGACACAATCCATCATTAGAGTCCCTTTAAATCAACATACCTTTAGCTAGAGTTTCCACTACCACTAGTAAAACCACTAAGACATCTCTATATTCTAGAATTTAATCTTCTAATTAGACTAAACAAAATTTGAAACTAGTATCAAATCCCTTAACAATATCCCACCCAAAGAATATTTAAAGGAACTTCTCATAAATATCAATCACTTTGAAAATATTTGAGCATGTATCCTCTCTTCCTCAATATGAAATGTCCTACATATATTTACTTTACCCTATTACCACATAGGCATAATTTTTCTCCATGTTTTTTTGGACTGGAAACTTTGTGAACATATCATACAAATTGTGTTCCCCAACTGTCTTCCATGATGCCAATTATTTTTACACCAATATATTCTATATGAAATAAAATATTAATTAAATGTGTTTAATTATTGCATGAAACGTCAAATTCCATTCTAGGTGAATCCCACTACGACAATTGCATTAGAGCACTCCCTTGGACGCACATTTAGGAGGGCATGGAAAAGGAAAATATTTTTTTATTAATACAACTAGAGGCTAACCAAGATTATCTCACTCGAGGAGTATCAAAATTAATCAATAAATAACTTATAAATCACCTAATATTTTTATTTTTTATTTTTTTATTTTATAAAATCAATGAATTTTAGTTTTTTTAGAAAATAACCAACTTAAATTCAATGAAAAACTATACTAAATGAAGATAGAATATAGGTTAGAAAAAAAGGTTTTGTCCAAGGGTTTGGTAAAATAGGTTTATTTATTATTTATTTAAATTTAATTAAATAATTCAATCTAAAACCTCATAAATGAATTAATTTTCATTTTTTATTGAATTTAGATTTTTATCATGACTAGAAAATCACTTTGGCACGCCCAACCCCCCCACCTCCAATAGATAAATAAGACAAAATATTGAATGAGAGTGAAATTACTAATAGAGAAAGCTCTACCATATGGTGTTTTATGACTTTGGGTATCCTCAACTCAAATAAATGAAGATTTTACCCATGATAATGGAGGGAAAAAATTAAATCAAATAGAAGGAATGGGTTTGAAAGTAAAGTCATGGTGGAAAACTACCACCCACATGCAATTCTCTTTTATCCCCACCAAATAGAACTAAAACATTATAAATTTAAGCCATGATAATCAATAATTCTATGAAAACTCTTCGATGTACAAGCCTTAGGTTAGTCAATTTCTATTTTGAAGTTAAAAGTGATCATGATGAATATGGAAGAAAGGGAGAGTTAATAAGGTTGGATGGGAAATAGGGGTGAAAGAAGAAAATGGAAATACTTCAATTAAAAGTATGAAGTTGTGTATACATGTGAAAAGAAATTAGAAAATAAAATATAAAAGAAAAACCTAAACAACAACAGCCTAATCCCACAATATAGTGCAGTGATGGAACACTGAGTGGCCAATCCATTTTCTATCAAACCTAGGCCTATATTTATAGGATTTTTTGGATTTTCAGGTTATCATGAATGGTTTTTAATAGACCATGGGCCATCCAACGGTCATAAAAGGCAGTCTCAAGGATTAGAATGTTGAATATTCTTTTTTGGGTAATTTTGAGGGTTTTCCATCGTATAACTGATTCAAAAATGTAATGTGCAGGGGCCAAACTTCTCATGGATTGGATTCATGTCCTGTAATATTTTTTGGCCAACATTGGATGTATCACAATATGATTATATGTGTTACACTGTGACACATACTATCACCACTGAGATGTATTCTTTTCTTTCATCTATTGTAATACTCTAATTTTCATGTTGTGAATGATATTCACATCATTTAATGTTGTTTTCCTATAAATTTTTCTATTTTTCATTCTATTTATTCACTTTTAAGTCTTTATCTTTGTCCTTTAATTTCCATTTGTCACTTAACTTCATTTGCATCATCAATTCGTCACCTTTTAACTTATTTTTTATTTAACACAATATCCTTCCATTATTTATAAATCTAATAAAATATGAGCTTAAATAAAAAATTAATGTATCAATAAATCATGATTTATATAAAAAAATTATATATAAAATAATAATCTTCCAATTCCCCCACACTTATAACTTTCTTATCCACAAGTCTGTAATCTCATCAATAATTTAATGGAATTTCATGCCACTAATATTTAAATTTAAAAAGAAACAGAATGAAATTTTTGATAATGGAAAATAAAAATTACACACAAATGAATTCCACTAACTCCTCATTCTTAAAATCAAAAATCTAATCATGCATTTTAATTTCCTCTTTTGAAATAGAAATTCCTCTCCTTAAAATTTTTATTTATAATTCACTATTATGCATGTGATAATTGAAATTTTTCTCACATTGAATTTTTTTTACTCATATATCAATGTAATAAATTTAACACAAATTTTTATCATACTTCATGTACATGTCACTAACCATAGGATTGAAATGAATATACAATTCCCCCCCCCACTTAAAGAAAGAAATAAAAATTAAACATTATGGATTTTCATTAAGATTGAAATGTCTATGAGGTTTTATGTTTGGTTGGATAAATGATGAAAAATAAATTTCAAATATGTGGTTAGACACTTTATCATAATATATGATATTAAAAGCTAATAATAATAAAATTTACTTGTAATTATCATCTCCCACCCCAAAATTTCTATGTAAAAACATGATACAAGTAAGCATAATAAATGAATCTCTCTATTTTTGTTTTAGAATTTTTTTATTTTTTTATTTTTTTATTTATTGAAAGCTATTCTTAAGATCAATATCAAATCCAAAGACTAAAAAAATACATTCCCAATATCTTTAGTCTAACAATAGTGTGTTTTGATACCCAAAATATTGAAGAATTTTTTATTCATTTATAATTTTTACCAAGATAGGTGAATAACAATGTTCAATGAAAATATGGTCTCTCCCTAAATCTCATAAGATCCCCCAAAAAAATAAATTACATCCCCATCAGACATTGACTTCCTCTCCCAAATAATTAGTATTTTAAATATCATGAAATATACTATGAGTAGGGTAGGGATTGATATAATAGGCTTGTAACACTACTCATTTCCTCAAAAGGTTATTCATGTATTCAATAGGAAATGTTGTATTAATATCATGGTGGGTAAAAGGGTAATTGTTCTTAAGAAAATAATTCTTCAATAATGTTAAAAATGATTATGTTCAGTCATATCTTCAATAAGATGCTAGGAATGTTTTATGAGAAAACATACCTTTGTCACATAATAAATATTCTATTCAAAAAATGGGAAATATTTGTTCATAATTTTTCCCAGAGATTATAACATATGGTTTGGGTAATTATGCATGGAATTTAATAAAAAAATCCATATCAAATTTAAAATATTAAAAACCTGTTAAATATAATAAAATTTTCATTTAAAAAAAATAATATCATCTAAAAAATAACGATATATAAAATTAAACCCCTCAGACTTAACCATACTCATTAAATTTTCCATTTCACTCATATAATCATGTCCACAGAGAAAATTATAACATGTAATAATGATTATCCTAAGAAACTTATGTCTCCTTGATCAACACTAGAGTTGAAGGGTTTAGTGTGGGGCATGAAATTTCCATTTAATGATCTTTTTTTTTAAAATTATGAGTGTTCATAAAATAAAGAATTAAGACCAACAATACCCTTATGTTAAAGATTCAGTTGGGTTGCACAGGTTCTACCCAGTTTTGTTTTGTTGTGATTTTTGTGTGTGTGGTGATTTCGATTCATGATATTAGTTTTCCCTTCATATATCTCTTATGAATCATTTTCATGATGTGAATTCCTTTTATGATGATAATTCAATTCATGAAATCAATTATATTTTAATAATTAATATATGAAGATTATTCAATTTCACATTAGTTTATACTTACCAAGTTGATGGACCTATAAAATAAAACAAATCTTTTAAGTATAAAGACTATGAAATTTATGTGGAAAAAAGATAGAGGGATTCGGTTGCATCCTAATTTATTTCTAAACTGAGAATTGAAATTGAAAAATACATACATATAATTAAAATAAAATGATAAATCTTCGTTTGATCCCCCATGTAGACCCCTATTTTGACTACCTTCAGAAGGGGAGTACAAGCTGTCATCTGAAATCTTTCAGTGGGTGGAGTTTCTTAGACTTGAACAACCACATGTTGTTCTTCCCAACTAATAATCCCTTTTTATTATTGAGTAATTCATGGATAATGTACATTGGACCATCCCCTTCATAACAAGGTATATTTTCTGTAGAGGGGGTAAAATGAAGTGTGGAGACCCTCTTTATTCATTTATACTTATGTAAAATATTCTTTAATTTTTTATGGTTGAGAAAAGTATGATGCATTAAAATAATATTAAACAAAAAGTTTAGAATTTAATTTTACTTAAACTGAACTAAAAAATCACTTATTAAATACTCCATTTTAGTGTAAGTAGCTTGTGTCTTAGGTTATTTTGGACGATCCTCTTGTATTTACTCTTTCTCTCCCTCAAATAAATGGTCATTGCATATGTAGAGTTCTATTTGTTCCTAAATTTAGTCGAACTTGTTTTCTTCTTCATCTAAATATAATAAGGGTTGGACGAATTTAAAAAATAAAAAAAAAGAGTGATGAAAAATTCAGTTTCAATAAAATTTGATGATATAAAGTTCTAGAAAGAATAATCTCCCAGATTTGGTTTGGATTCAATTTTTTTCTGAAAATAGCCTCAGGTATCTAAGTATTAGTAGATGGAGTCATGTAGTCAGACTTCTCAATTATTTCGTTGAATTCCACCACTGATGTGGCTCCTTCTTCATAGAATGCTAGTAAGAGGTGTAGTGGTACCTCATGAATGGCCTGAAGGCCTTCGATTTTTATTAATTTGTGATAATCCCCATTTTAAGTGTAGAAGTGGAACCCGTACATGGACCATAATATTCGTGACATTACAAGACCCAATGGTCTTAAGGAATTCATCCCAAACTATGACTATCTAAAAATACCCCTCCACAGCGTCTACATTATAATCATCTCTCCACATTTAAATGGATGTTCAGCTAGCTGTCATGTACAGGGATGCACAAGCCTAGTACTGATGGAGAATTCCATACCCTCTCATTCTTCTAAAACTAATAGCCTTGCTCTAGTGAATACACATTCTTAGAATACTCCTACGGAGCTTGTTCCCTCTAGAATCTTTTTGGTTTTCATCTGCACATCATGTGTCCTGAAGGGATATGAAGAAAATGTTTTTTTTACTTTCTACCCATTTTCTATAAAATTTATTCAAATTCACTTGATATTTCCTTCATAAATTAGTATATAATTATCCTTTATCTATCTACTCCATCAGTGGTTGAGTGAGGTGGAATGAATCTTCAGGTTTATCCCATTCTACCTCCTTGGGCTCATCAACTTAAAATATGAGTGGGGATATTTCTTCCACCACTGTTTTAGGTTCTTTCTCTAGTTTAGGTCTGATTTACCTTCAGATACATGGACATATACAATTATCCATTCTATTATTTTCTCCAAGTATTTCATTTTATCATTAATCTTTTTTACATATAAATCTAGGTCATTATTAACTTCGTGTTCTTGATATTTTACCAGTGGAATTTCTTCAGAACAATTATGGGGAAATAATGAATATCTACTTGTGTATTGACCATTTCTTGATAAAATCCTTCAAATTTCTCTTAGAATTCAGTGAATGATCCATATAATCCTTCAACTAATGTAAATTTTAAGGTCTATTTATGATCCTAGATAAGCTATTTAAATTCCTCATCCTTGATGATTCATCTTCAAGCCCCCTGATTTATCTAGAAAAGAGGGAAACACTATCATCTATTGATTAGGGTGAGTCAATTATTAGTTCTTACACCAGTGATTAGTTATTCCATGTAGAATAATAGTAGTTCAGATATATCATGGATTTTTTTAGTGATTTTTATTTATAAATACAATAAAATTAGATACAAAAAATTTTAAATTATAAATAAGTGAAAGAAATAATTTCTTAGATCCCTAACAACAACATCAATTTTGATGCGTCTATCTTAGGGAATGGTAAATAGAAATTTTATTTTCCTAATACAACATGTAGGTTGACTATGTCCTTCTCATTTGAGGGGCATCACAATTAATTAATCACTAATTTCTAATTTTCCTAACCTATTTATTTTTTTTGTATTTCTTATTTTTTGAAAACAATAATTTTTTTTTTGAAAAAATGAATTTTAAATGTGATGAAAAACAAAACTATATGGAGACAAAATGTAGTTTGGAGAGAAAGTTTTTTTTCTTATGGTTTGGTAATATGAGTTCATTCATTATTTATTTATTTATTTAAATTCAAATTAATAATTCAACCTATAAAACCTCGTAAATGAATTAATTTCCATTAGTTTATTGAATGTGAAACTTTATCAAGCTTTGGAAACCTATTTATCACACCAAACCCCACCAACTCCAAAATCAAAATAGTTTATTAAATTAATAAAGACTGAAATTACTCTAAGAACTCGCTCCACCATATGTCATTTCACCTCTTTGGGTATCCTCAACTTCATCAAATAAAGAGTTTATCCAAGAAAACGGAAGAAAAATAAGTATTAATGGTAAGGAATGTGTTTAAAAGTAATGTTATGGCAGAAAAATTCCACGCACATGAAATTATCTCTTATACACTATAAATAGAATTAAAACATTAAGAATTTAATTCATTATAATTATGAACATTGTGAAGCCTCCCCTTGGGCCAAGCGTTGGGTTAGTCACTTCTCATTGTGAAGTGAAGAGAGATCACAACGTAATATGGAAGAGAGATATATTAGGGTTGGAAAGTAAATATGGATATAATAAGAAAGGGTAAACACTTAAATTAAAAGTATTAAGTTGAAATTACATGAAAAAAGAAATTGAAAACAAAAATAGAAAAAGAAATCCTAAATAGCAGTGCCTAACTCCATATCATAGTGAAACGGTGGAACCCTAAGTGGATGACCCCGTATACATCTACCCTAGTACTATATTTATAGGCTTTTCAGATTCTCTAGACATCATGAATGGATCATATTAGACCCCAAGCCATTACAGTGTCATAAAAGGCACTTGTAATAATTATTACACCAAATTTTCCCATTTTTTTGTCATCTTGAGAGGATTATGTCATGAAATTGATTCATGACCTATAAGGTGCATGGACTAAAATTCACATGAATTTCATTCACATCATATAATATTTTTGTGAATTATTTTTATGTGTCACATTGTGACGTGTCACGCCATAACACATGTTACCACCATCCAAATATCTTCTTTTCATTCACATCTTAGTTTTAAATCTTATAATCCATCAATTTTAACATTATGAATGTCATTAACTTCATGTATTGTTGTTTTAAAACAAATTTTTCCCATTTTCATCCCATTTACTCCCTTTTAATCCCCTGTAATGGTCTTTGAAATTTCCTTTTTCACTAGATGTCATTTTCCTCATCATTTTATTTCCTTCTAGCTCGATTTCTATTAAATCTGGTATACTTCCATAATTTAATAAAATTAATTAAATAATGAAAATCAAAACAAATTAAGGTGTAAAAAAATCCTTTTTTATATAAAAAAATATATGAAATATATGACTATGTTATCCTACTTAGATAATTTTATATGTTTCTAATGCAATCATATTAAGAAAATCAATTCATTTTCATCTTCTATTGATGAAACATATTCAGATTATGCGATATAAAAATTAACCACAAATTGTATCCAAGACATGTAGCTGACCACTACATAAACACTAAACCTATTGTTCTCATAATGCATCTACGTTTTTGAAAAAATATACAATAATAAACCATTGTACCATACCATATTCTCAAAATCACATGGCTATATCATCTAATCCATATAAGTACTAGATGATCCATTTCAAAAACTCTCAATGTTCCCTACCAAAAGTTTACATGAAATAACTAACCGACCATACTTCAATTATAATATGAACCTTCAATTATAAATATCTAAATTATCATTAAGATGTAGTATTTTATGATTGAGAAATTATTCATATCTTATAATCACTCTAAATTATTATTACCAATATTCTGTTGGAATTTCTAGGGTCTTACATCTCAATACTTTGGGAAAAATTATGTTTTTCTCCTCAGTAATTGTATGTTTTGGACCAGTAAGAAATATATCATCCATGTACAAATGAATAATTATGTAACTTCCATCACCATCACTATCCCATAGTAATAGTGGTCTTCATTACTTTGGGTGAATCTATCTTCCTCTACAAAACCATCAAAATTATAGATCCATTATCATGGAACCCACTTTTAGATATAAAGGATTTTTTTGAGTCTATAGATTATATTCTGATTTTAATGATTTGATAAACTTTTAGGTTGATTTATTTGTGACTATTCCATTAAGTCTATATAAAGTAATGGCCTTTTTCTATTTCTATACTCCAGATTTAGATCATTAGAATCTATAACACTTAAGACCTTATAGATGGTAACATTCTAAACTATTTATGAGAAAGTTTCCAAGTATCATATTCCTTTATTTTATTAGAAACACTTCACCATAAACTATTACTAATACATATTCCTTACATTAACCTATTCCTTTAAATAAAATTATAATTTGTTCTTCAAAACTTCTTTACCCTATAGAAACTCAACCGGTTTCCCAGTTCTTTTGAACTCTAAGTAAGCCTTATCTTCCTTCATTGTTAACTCCCACTATTTAGAGTCACTAAGTGTTGTCGACTATTATAGGAATTTGGGTTCTACTTAATCCATTAGAAGTAATAATTTCATACTATCCCTAAATACTTGGACTAACATTATAACTTTGGATTATCTCCACTATTCAATATGCTAATATTATATTTCTAAAAATATATTTTTTCAATGCTCTAACATTAAAAGTCTCATCTTCCAATATCGCAACTTAAAAATCTTTCCCATAGAGTTATATAGTTAAAGAGTATTCTAGAATTTCATTAGATGTTATGTCTTCCAGAAAACCATTACGCACATCTAAACTCAATATAACATGTTGTCTTCTAGTATCCTAATTTAGATCAACATTGACTTTATTAGTTGACCCCTTGATTTTAAATTCTATTTTTTACATAATTTATTATTTTTATAGGGCCTTATCATTAAATGTAACAACTATAATACTGAATCAATTTCACATATCATAATCAAAAACACAAAATCCAAAGCATTTATTTATATAACCCATAAAATAAATAATCTTTGGATGTTTTTTTCAGCTTGTATATATCCTTAACATTAATATTGTAATAGTAAATACAATCAAACACTTCAAAGTAGAAATATTCAATTAGTCTTATGGACCATAGATATTAGTGATGATCATTCCACACTACTGATGATAAGATTGTGTAGATGAGATTAGATTCAATGTTTATTACCTCAAACCAAATTTCCTTGGTCACTCATGAGTGTAAATTCCAGCTCTGAGATTTCTCTGTCAAATTCTTATTCATTTTTTTCGCTACACCATTTTTTTATGGTGTTTTTAGAATAATATTCTTCGTCCTGATCCATTTCTTATTGAAAAATGTATGGAAGTTCCCACCATTGTACTTTCCTATGTTGTTGAATAACAGAATTTTTTAATTTCTGACCAGTCTCCCTTCATTCCAAAGATTTCCAATTAACAATGTCACTAAGATCATATGATTTATAATTACTAAAATAAAATGAATCCTTAATTGTAGAAACATAGATAAATAAGATAAAGTAATGGGAACCCATGGATGACAAAACTAGGGTTTGAGCCCATACTTAAAAGTGAAGAAGATCTTTCTTTTAGATCATGGGATTCTTGATAGTTATGTGAAATGAAACCCATTATTTTTTCCTAGAGCACAACTATGAAAACATATAATCTTAATATGATAAATATCTAGCATGATTTTCACCATTATAAAAATAATTTGTTCCTATTGATATTTCTGTGTCTATAATTCCATTACTCTGAATCTCTATAAGTTTTACTTGAAAAAATTATACCTCTATCTGATCTTCTAGTTAGATAAAGAGTGACATCCTTTACTCCATACACCTCCACCATGGACCCCTTGGTCACTTTCTGAACTTCATTGAAAAATATTTCAAAAAATCATACCTAATAAGATTACCAAATTAGATTATATTTTTTTATAGTCCATGTATGTGTTTGAATTATTTTAGTCTTAATAATCCTCTGCTCATTGTCTAGATGTTAATATCACATTTTACCTCTTTTTCCAGTGCTTCATTATCCACGTAATGAAACTTTACAAATCTTCTAGATACATAATTAAACATGAACCACTAATCTACCATTAATGGGAGTGATGAACCAAAATCAATAACCCATTATTCCACCATAAAATTGATACATTGTAGTAGGCTACTACATCCCTTAGTTGTACTCAAATAATTTTTAGTTTCAAAAGATGTTGTTATAATTAAATCTATATGACTTTTATAGTCATTATTGAGATTCCCATGTTTTCCAGAAGTCTTTAAAGAAGGAATATGGATAATATAACTTCTTTAATTTATATCTCATATTATATCTTCTAATTAAATCTTTTTAACTCTCCTTTGTAGTGAGAACCCCTTCCTTTAGTATTTAGAGCATTCTGAATGGTTCTTGGATGTCTCTCACCAGGTGTTCATTAATGTGGATTATGTTCAGAACATACTAAAATAGTATTTCAGTCTTTACCTTGGAATTTATAATATCTTATAGTATTATAATTTCATAAACATCACCCACGATAGTTACTTTCACCGATTTGAGCTAGTTCTAGATCATGCTGAAATAATTTAGATAATTTATTATTAGACTACCCTTTTATATCCTAAGGTGGAACAACCACTACATCATAAGAAATTTATTAACTATAATAGTATTCTTGTACATATACTCTATATATACCATCCAATATGATTAATTTCTATTCTCCCGTATGTTAAAAGACAAATTTGGGTTAGTGAAATCCTTAATAATCACAACACTTTCATGTATAAAAATTCCCATTAATTTTTTTCATAAATTATAGTGTCACCCCATCTAAAATATTTATAATGTTAATTTGGATGATATAATATTCCATTTTTATCCTTCAAAAGACAAATTCTATTACATAAAACTTATCTACACATACTATACCTTATTTTGAGGTTAGACCTTATGTAATTATAAGTTCTCACAGAAAATAGAACAATTAAATAAAAATAGTGTAAAGATGCATGATTTTTTTATTGAGTGTGTTGAGAGTGAGAAAGAACCATAATATTTGAAACAAACTCTTGAGAAGATAAGGGAACCTATGGACTGAATCTCCCAAAATTTAGATAATCCAAAATGTAAACCACTAAAATATTAATGTGTAGTGGTAATAGATCCTCTATATGAGCTTCTCCCACCAAGATTAATGTGTTGGAAGATAGGAAGGCAATGTACCAAAATCATTATACTAAGTTGAATCCTCTCAAAAAATACATTAAATTCACACATCATAAATAAAATAAAGGCAAATGAAATGAAAAGAATATAAATCCCTTGAAAGTTTTACATGGTTCAAAATTTAGGTCCTACATCTGTGGGAGAACACCACCAACATTTTCATTTCATGGTTGCTACATAGATTAAAATTTATAATAGATAATTCTCAATATATAAATATTTATATCTAAGTCACACTATAAGTCAATCGATATGCAAGTGGTGCCAACACAGTTTTATAGTGGTGCTTAGCTGGTCAACAGGTTACACAATCCTTTACCTTCTGTGGGTTTTCATCAGCATTAAATAGGTGAATAATGATACACTATTTACTTCCATGACCTTAAAATCAATATCTAGTATAGTTCTTAATGGGTCATAATTTACCATAAATGATTCTTAGATAACCCCCAACAAAAGTTCTTTTTTACCCTTTTGGTGAATTGACCAACCAGCATACAATCCATTTCAGGAATCCCTTAGAATCTACCTACATCTTCATTGAAATTTCTCTATTGTTAGAGGAACATCGATATTTCCCTATATTTTTATTTCATTAATTTTGGATGAATTAAATAAAAATTTAAACAATATTTCGATTCCAAATCAATTTAACTAATCATTGGCTCATTTAAATCAATGAAAAATCTATTGTAATTCCACTGACATGTGATTTTTTTCATCGACACAACATGTATGGACATAAATCTTGTGAATGGGTGAGTAAAAAGTCACCCAATAGAATGCCTTTGAAACATAATGTTAATTGGGTTTATAGTTAGCACAAAACTATAAACCGAACCACATATCCTACCAACTCAAAACATGTGGGCGAGAACAAAAATAAGGAATAAGCTATAGATTCACTACCTAGTAAATTCATTACCATCCCATGGGGTGGGCCAAAGATACCCAATGATTAACTAGATCCTTGGGATACTAACTCTATGAATAACCCACACCATAGAGGAATAATGGATAAAATAAAACATCCACTCATTATATATAATGATAAATTCTTAATCAAATTTCTTTCCTGAGAGAAAACAACCCCCCTTCATTAGTGACCAAGTGGATTAAAAATGGTCGGTCTATACAAGGGAAGTATATCCTATATTTATTCCTCATATCTAGGTAATATATTTGAAATATTCTATATAGAGGGGATTCCCTAGTACAATACCACATGAACTTGAACACCACCTTCCCAATATAGAAGGAATATATCCAGATTCACCAGTGCACCACCGTTCCCATAATGATGGATCATTCCACATAAGGATCATCCACCCATTCCTTTATTAGTTCCTTTCACTGAAAGAAGTGGGGGATATCCACCTCAACAAAATTCATAATCCAGTCAAGGGAGTGATACCCCATCAAATGGACGACCTTCATCCTTTCCCTTATAGGAGTTCACTACCCTATCCTATAAGAGGGAAAACAACTCCAAAACTATTCTAGGACCAGAATAAGTCCTATGATATAATGACCCATACTTTACATACATTGTTAGAACTTCAAAATTTAAGTACACTTATTACAACATATAACAAAACCATGAAAGGACCATATAGGTATAGAGTCTTTAGAAACTGGGAAACACAAACAACTGGTTCATAAAGTATCTAAATTGCCTCCCATTTATCTCATCATATCTAGAGTCCCTTTTGGCATATCCTACTTAATAACCTTCTTCCTGTCCTGGGGAAATAAAACATACAAAAGGGTGAGCTCAAATACTCAGTAAGGGTAAACAAAAGAAATATCAATCACATCATATACATAAGAACATACCTTTTGGAAATCTTAACCTGCAAAAGAGATCATAATTTCATAACATGGGATAAATCACAATAGTGAAATATAATACCAATAATCATAACTTAACACATGAAACTTTGTGGAATACACACATAATCATAGAGAATCATTTCTTATTAGTCAAGACTCATTGATAAGACTATCTTAGTGGACAAAGTCCATTTCTGAACCGAGTTCACTCCTCATTTCAGTCCTGTTTCACTGATTCGGTTTAACCTGCCGTTCCAGCCATGTCTATCTCATGAGATATAAAATCTTTACTCAATGAATTGGAGGGAGATATAGGTCCCACCCATCTCATAATTATACCATTCTTATGTGTGCCACAAAATCATAAATCATACATCATTGCATAACCCATGTAATAAAAAATGGGATTCTTAAACATCATGACATCATAAAAAATTTCATATAAGATAAAGGAATTCATAAAAATAATTCCTTCACAATATAATCAAATCAATGTAATAATAGGGATAGAAACAGAACCCTTTATTATCTTATATGGAAAATAATTTTGATAAAACACTTGAACTCCATTCTTAAGGAAAACATCCTTTCTACTTCAAAAACACTTTTCATTTCTTAACATGTCATACAATTCTAAACTAAAATAAGTTGATTAAAAATAAACTTGAAAACTTTTAAAGTAATATTCTAGGAAATAATGTTTTAAAAATCCATTCATGCCGTATAAGTTAAAAACAACATTCTTCTCATACTTTTGTCGGAAAAGTCAAAAAGTACCTTGTACGAAAAACGACAAAAGATTCCTTTCATATATTTTAATAAAAACTCACCGAAGGGTAAAATTGGATTTAAGAAATTTTAGGTGGATGGAAACAATATTACATATTGAGGAAACATGGATGTGGATGATAAAATAAACCCCAGTAAATACCAAAGTATAAACAATCTCAGATAAAATGAGATTGTGATATTTTCCCTTACTTTACGTCTGATTTGCTTCGTAAGTGTCCGAACCTCCTGTATAATGATTTAAATAATGTTATTGACTTATTACAGAATCATAATTATTTTTATGATATCATATATGGTCATATTCTTAGCTTCTTATTAGTAATATTTCATTACTACTTGTTATTCGGGTGTTTATTACTTTTTGTTCTTATGCTTGTTTTGTTGAATAAATTCTTATTTTTCTTTTTAGGTTATAGATACCTCATTTTCAGAATGGTATTAGTGTAATATATATCATATTAATTCAGTAAATTCATTTATATAATCATTATGAAATGAAGATCATGTAGAACGAGTCGCATCACATCGTGGAGACGGTATTCCGTACGTTCGCACGATCGATGATATCATTCCCATGATCGTGGAATTGTGTTGGAGTGTATGTATAATATTTCAAAATCAATATAACTTTACAGTAATCATATATAGTCATTATTTACACCATTATACCTATCCAAGTAAGGTGGTGGTGGAAAATATATTACACCATGACGTGGAGACGGTATTCCGTACGTACGGACGCACGATGATTTAGTTTTCCGTAGGATGGATAGATGGTGAAATAGGGTTGTTTCATACTTATAATAACATATCAGTATATGAGTGATACTGATATTATTACTTCATAATGAAACAACTAAAGAAGAATAAGTGTAAGAAGAAATAAAGTTGAAAGAATTGGTAACGGACATTACCTCTTCTTTGAAGCGCCTCCTTGAGACCTCCTATTAGGGAACTAAAATTGGTCTTTTAAGAAGACCAGGACCTATAGGATGTTTCTAGGGAAGTGGGGAAGTTAAATGGGCATGGGTTGGAAAAGCTTGAAGGCTCAAATTGGAGTGAGGAAAAGAGGGATGAGGTGCCCTTTTATAAGAGAGGAGAGGGGCACCTTTGGAATAACCAAAAATATTATTTTATTATAAAGTAAAATTCGGTTTTTAATAGCTACAAATTGATATATTTCGAAGAAAAGGTGGGTATGGGTATAAATCATCTCATACAATAGAATTTAGACAATTTTAGGTCATTATATTAACCTTATCTTTTAGTTTTAACTCTGAGTTAATTAGATTGACATTTACTATGTCACTCTATATTTTTATAGTATATAGTTAATAAACTTACCATATACATCCAAGAGACCCCCAAGTGGTACATTAATGATAAAAATATCATGATATAATTATATTGGCCGAACCTTAGATTTTTAGGAATATAATAACAATTAATAATATAATATCTGTTTAAAAACTATTTAATGTCAATTTTGACACTATTTGGTAATTGATTTTTGTGAAAATAATAACAGAATTAGTAGTTCAAAAAAAATTAATTAAATCAATAATAAGATGTCATATTAACATATAAAATTATTTTAATTAATAAAAAGTCTCAAATTACATTTATTTGGGTATTTATAACATCAATTATGTAAATATTTCATTAATAAGATAATTACTGCATTATCATTGTATCATAAATAAATTAAATTATTTAAGTCTAAAAATTACAAATAAAATACCATTATGTAGGAAATATTTTTATATTTCTAATGAATAGTTATAGTCAAATTTATCATATGTATAACCCTATATTAAAAATGATTTTGTAATTAAACTTTGATTTTAACTATTTTAACCCTTCTTTAAATAAATTGATAATAAATGTCCTAATCTAAACAATGTGGGCCTAAATGGTCATATTTTATTCCTAAGGTTGTTTTTGGTCGAATTAAACTTATCAAATAGAATTAGGACATGTGTTAGGGTATTAATAATAACACTTTTACCCTTAATTACCCAATTTACTTTTAACCGTGGTAGAAAAGTAAAAAGTTGATATTCACCAAAAATTATTTTCATCTCATTGAACCACATTTTAGTACTTGATATTAAGTGCGTCTCTAGGATTTTTGAAATTCTACTCACAGAAGCGGTAAAATTAAGTTTTATGAAAAATTCAGTTTTTTTAACTACCACTTAGTGGTTTCACTATTCATCAAAAAATGAAAGTTTCAGAAAAAATACCAAAAATTAGGCCTAAGCTATATTTGATATTATCAATTCAAAAATGATGTATATTTTACCAAATTCAAATAATATCAGTTACATTAACTAATTTAAAAATTAATTCCCATCGTCAAAACAAATAGCGTGTTTTTAAGAGATAATAACTATCAAAAGATTTACACTTGTTTATGTCTGGTTTAAATGTGAAATTACATCCAATGAACAAAATTGTATTAAATTGTAAAAATATATTTTGAATATACTTTAAAACCACTCAATTTTATAATTTATCACTATTAATTATTTCGATTAAAAAAGTTGTTTGTAATTAAAATTTAGTAATTTTCACTATTCATCAGAATATGAAAGTTATCCGAAAAGTACCAAAATTTCACCCTAAGCTAATTTAGATATTCCGAATCCAAAAATAAAGTCCATTTTGAAAAATAAAATTTACAAAATTTAAAAAAGTGGTTATTACTATTCATAATGGCTAGTTTTAATAATATTTTAATAGCATATCGTTGTTTAGTGAAACTCAGTATTGTGTACGATGCAAGCTATCGAGGAAGGCCGCAGTTGCATGTAAAGAAAGCCAAGCTGGTGTTGTGTGTAGTGAAAGATTCCTTTGATGATTTATATAACCTAAAAACAAAATATTTCTCATAAAAGCCTCGGGTGTTACATTCTACCCCCCTTAAAATGAATTTCTCCCTCGAAATTCGTCACTTTGTAACAAAAAGATGATGATACCTCTCCCTCATCATATCCTAAAGCTCCCATGTAGCTTATTCTAATTGGTGGTTCCTCCATAAAACTTTCACCAATCGAGTGGTCTTGTTTCTTAGGACTTTTTCACTACGATCCAGAATCTTTATCGGCTGTTCTTCATAAGAAAGATCTTGCTCCAGCGGTACAACTTCTGAGCTGAGTACATGTGAAGGATCGGGTATGTACTTTCTCAGGAGAGATACATGGAACACATCGTGAACTTGAGAGAGATTCAGTGGAAGTGCCAATCGGTGAGCTACCTTTCCAACATGATCCAGTATTTCGAAAGCATCGATATATCTAGGGCACAACTTCCCCTTCTTTCCAAATCTCATAACCCTCTTCTAGGGAGATATTTGTAAGAACACTTTATCACCCACTTCAAACTATAGGTGTTTTCTTCGGTTGTCGGCATAACTTTTCTGTCGACTCTTAGATGCTCTTACGTGTTATTGAATAGATCGGACCTTTTCTTCCATCTCATCAACAAGATCATGTCCTAATAGATTTCTTCCCCCAACATCACCCCAGCAAGTTGGAGTCCTGCATTTCTTACCATAGAGAGCTTCATAAGGAGCCATCTGAATACTGAAGTGAAAGCTATTATTATAAGAAAATTACACCAAATGTAGGTGTTGATCCCAACCACCTTTGAAATCCATAGAGAAAGCTCTCAACATATCTTCTAGAGTTTGAATTGTTCTCTCAGACTGACCATCTGTTTGATGATGACAAGCAGTTCTGAAACTCAACTTTGTATCCAGAGTATGCTGAAGACTTCGCCAAAACTTCGAGATAAATCTCAGATCCCGATCAGATATAATAGAAAGTGGTACTCTATGCAATCTTACCACTTCCTTTACATATATCCTGGAAAGCTGATCCAGAGAGAAATCCTCTCTAATAGCAATGAAGTGTGCAGACTTTGTAAGATGATCAAATATGACCTAGATAGCATTATTGACTTTGGATGTTTTAGGAAGTCCTGTGACAAAGTCCATAGTGATTTTTTCCCATTTCCATTCGGGTATGGGTAATGGTTGTAACATCCCGTTAGACTTCTGTCTGTCAGCTTTAACTTGCTGACAAACCAAGCATCGAGAGACATATTCAGCAACATCTCTTTTCATGCCTTCCCACCAGAAGTACTCTTTCAGGTCCCTATACATCTTCGTGCTTCTAGGATGAATAGAGAATGAAGAACTATGAGCCTCATATAGTATCTCCTTCTTTAATTCGGGGATGGGAGGAACACAAACCCGATTCCAGAACTTTATTATCCCATCACAATCAAGGTTGAATTCAGGAATATTTATCACCTTCTTTTGTAACTCTACATCTTCTTTTGTGATTCTTTAATCTTAACATGTATAAATGGTTGAACATTCATTTGAGAAAGATACGATTTTACCCTTTCATTATAATTCCAAGATCCATCCTTTGTAAATCCATAAATATTGGATCTTTTGTGATCCTCGTCGTGGATAAACTGGCATGGTCTTGTCGACTTAATGCGTCTGCCACCTTGTTTGCTTTCCCAGGGTGGTAATGAATTGAGCATTCGTAATCCTTAATCAACTCTAACCATCTTCTTTGGCGCATATTCAGATCCTTTTATGTGAAAATATACCTTAAGCTTTTATGATCAGTATAAATGTCACACCTTTCTCCATAAAGATAATGCCTCCAAATCTTTAATGAAAAGATTACCACAGCTAACTCCAAATCATGAGTTGGGTAATTTTGCTCATGGATTTTCAACTGTCGTGAGGAATAAGCTATCACCATATCATTTTGCATAAGAACACACCCCAATCCCTTCTTGGATGCATCACTGTAGATCACAGACCTTTCTCCACTACAAGGAAGTGTGAGTATAGGTGCACTGGATAACCTTCTTTTCAAATCCTTGAAATTCTCTTCACATTCCTCCGTCCAAACAAACTTAACTCCTTTCCAAGTCAACTTGGTGAGTGGATTAGATAATCGTGAAAAATCTTTCACAAAACGTTGATAATATCCAGCCAAACCAAGAAAACTTCGGATCTTAGTTACTGTTGTTGGTCTCGACCATCTTCCGATAACCTCTGTTTTTGCTGGATCCACAGATATCCCCTCTTTTGAGATTATGTGACCCAAAAATGCAACTTTTTGAAGCCAAAATTCACACTTGGTAAATTTGGCATAAAGCTTCTCCTTTCCCAGGGTCTTCAATACAATTCTCAAGTGATCTTCATGTTCTTCCTTGATCTTTGAATAGACAAGAATATCGTCTATAAATAAAACCACAACCTGATCAAGATAGTCTCTAAAGACTCTATTCATCAGATCCATGAAGATAGAAGGGGCATTAGTAAGACCAAATGGCATCACTATAAATTCATAGTGTCCATACCCTGTACGGAAAGACATCTTTGGTATATCCTCCCTTTTGACCCTTAATTGAAGATGCCCTGAATGAAGATCAATCTTGGAAAAGTATTAAACTCCTCGTAGTTGGTCAAATAAGTCATTAATGCGTGGGAGACGATATTTATTCTTGATAGTGATCTTGTTATGTTCTCGATAATCAATGCAGAGTCTCATTGATCCATCTTTCTTCTTAACAAACAGAACAGGTGCTCCCCAAGGTGACGCACTAGGGCATATGAATCCCTTATCAAGATTCTATTGGAGTTGCTTCTTCAATTCCTGCAACTCAATTGGGGCCATTCTATAAGGAGTCTTTGAAATAGGCAAAGAACCCGGTACGAGTTCTATTGAAAACTCAACTTCACGATTTGGTGGAAGACCCGACAATTCCTCCGGAAAGACATCGTCAAACTCCCATAAAGTGGGCATATTCTTAATCATGAGTTTCTCTCCATCCATTTGAGATAAACAAACCTCATTTAGTGGAATCAAGACCCATAAGATAGAAGAAATTTCCACTGGAAGGTTATGTTTATCCTTGCATCGGTAGAAGATCATTGATTGATCTAGAATATGAAATGTGACTTCACTCCTTTGGAAATTGATATGATATCCATATGAAGAAATCCAATCCATGCCAAGTATCACATCAAATTCCACTATAGGAAGGATCACAAGATTTGTAGGAAGCACTTTCCCACAAACTTCAATCGGGGAAGAATTATAAACTTTTGATGCGACTATTGTGCCATTAGGTGTTGTCACAACTAACTCAACATCTAATTGTTAACTTAATACAGTGATACTCATAGAAAATTCTTCAGAAATAAAATATTGGGTGGATCCAGAATCAAATAAAACATTTGCTACTTTAGAGTGGATGGTAAGTGTACCTTTCACCACATCGTTATCATACTCCACATCGCTGATATAAATTGCATGTGACTTTCCTTTGTCTTTAGCCTTAAAAGTTTGTTGACGTCGACCATAATCATCAACCCTTGGATTTGGGCATTGATTGGCATAATGCCCCATCTCCTTGCACTTGAAACATTGAAGTGTAGTAGGTTCATTCTATGTATCCCTTCCTTTGTTTGCATCATTAGAAATCTTCTTCCCATTATTTTGACATTCAATTGCCTCATGGCCTTCTTTTCCACACTTATAACATTTTCTTGTCCCCTTAAGACAATTTGATCCATGTTTCTTTCCACACATTGATCATAAGGGAAAACTCATCTTCTTTTCAGTGTGGTCTTTAGATTTTCCTTTGAATTCCATTTTCCTCTTCTTATCAAACCCATGTGACTGATGGGTTACAACAATCTCCATCTCGACCTTGAGTGCACATCGAACAATTTCCTTGTAGTTATTGAAGTCACTTATGGCTAATGCCCTTTGAATACTTGGTTTTAAGCCACTAAAGAATCGATCGATCTTACTCTCAGGTTGGATAATAATACCAGAAGCGTACCTTGAAAGTCTTGTAAAATTTCCTTCATAGGTAACAACAGATTCATCATCCTTTTGCTTCAGTTCAAGAAACTCTTTCTCCATATTTGTTTGGAGAATATGAGGGAAGTACTTATTGAAAAATAAGTTCTTGAACTCGTCCCATTCCATGGACTCGATTTCATCTCATGGCCTCGTATTCTTGATAAGATTCCACCATTGATCAGCATTACCTTCCAAACGATACACTGCTAAGATGAATTTATCATGTTCAGAACATTGAAGAACTGAAAATATCTTTTCAGTAGTACTGATCCATTGTTCAGCAACTAATGGATCAGTAGACCCGCTGAATGAAGGCGGACGCTGCCTCATGAAGGATTCAACAGAATGTTGCTCCTTCCTTTGCTCGTTTGGAAGTCCTGCATGATTCATAGCTTGAGAAAGTTGTGTGAGCATGGATAAAAGATTTTTCATTCCATCTACCATAACGTTTGGTTTCTCAGGGGGACAATCATTGCATTGCCCGTCACATTCTGCATTAACACGGTTCCTTCGGGTTCTAGCCATTGACTAAAACCAAGAAGAATAGTGTGAGCAACACTAATTATAATAGGAAAACCACATAATCAAGAATAAAATTTCACACTAAAGGTCTTATCGTAGGTTATTCATGGTCATTTCTAATACACTAACATTGTGTTCTATGCTTAGACTTATCCTTAGGATTCTTACTAAGGATTTCACATCCTAGTTTCCAAAGGTTGACTATATCTTTCCTCTGATACCAACTATAATGACCCATACTTTACATAAATTTTTAGTACTTCAAAATTGAAGTACACTTATTAAAAAATATAACAAAACCATGAAATGATCGTATAGGTATAGAGTCTTTAGAAACTGGGAAACATAAACAACTGGTTCATAAAGCATCTACATTGCCTCCCATTTATCTCATCATATCTAGAGTACCTTTTGGCATATCCTACTTAATAACCTTCTTCCTGTCCTGGGGAAATAAAACATACAAAAGGGTGAGCTCAAATACTCAGTAAGGGTAAAAAAATAAATATCAATCACATCCTATACATAAGAACATAACTTTTAGAAATCTTAACCTGCAAAAGAGATGATAATTTCATAACATGGGATAAATCATAGTAGTGAAATGTAATCCCAATAATCATAACTTAAAACATGAAACTTTGTGGCATACACACATAATCATAGAGAATCATTTCTTATTAGTCAAGACTCATTTCCAAGACTATCTTAGTGGACAAAGTCCATTTCTGAACCGAGTTCACTCCACGTTTCAGTCATGTTTCACTGAACCAGTTTAACCTGCCATTCCAGCCATGTCTATCTCATGAGATATAAAATCTTTACCCAATGCATTTGAGGGAGATATAGGTCCCACCCATCTCATAATGATACCATTCTTATGTGTCCCAAAAAATCATAAATCATACATCATTGCATAACCCATGTAATAAAAAATCGGATTCTTAAACATCATGACATCATAAAACAATTCATATAAGATAAAGGAATTCAAAAAAATAATTCCATCACAACATAATCAAATCAATGTAATAATAGGGATAGAAAAATAACCCTTTATTATCTTATATGGAAAATAATTTTGATAAAACACTTGAACTCCATTCTTGAGGAAAATATCCTTTCTACTTCAAAAACACTTTTCCTTTCTTAACATGTCATACAATTCTAAACTAAAAGAAGTTGATTAAAAATAAACTTGAAAACTTGTAATGGAAGCTTCTAGGAAATAATGTTTTAAAAATCCATTCATGCCGTATAAGTTAAAAACAACATTCTTCTCATACTTTTGTCGGAAAAGTCAAAAAGTACCTCGTACAGAAAACGAGAAAAGATTCCTTTCATATCTTTTACTAAAAACTCACCGATGCGTAAAATTGGATTTAAAAAATTGTAGGTGGATGGAAAAAATATTACATATTGAGGAAACATTTATGTGGATGATAAAATACACCCCAGTAAATACCAATGTATAAACAATATCAGATAAAATGAGATTGTGATATTTTCCCTTACTTTAGGTCCGATTTTATTTGTAAGTGTTCGAACCTCCTGTATAATGATTTAAATAATGTTATTGACTTATTCCAGAATCATAATTATTATTATGATATCATATATGGTCATAATCTTAGCTTTTTATTAGTAATATTTCATTACTACTTGTTATTCGGGTGTTTATTACTTTTTGTTCTTATGCGTGTTTTGTCGAATAAATTCTTATTTTTCTTTTTAGGTTATAGATACCTCATTTACAGAATGGTATTAGTGTAATATATATCCTATTCATTCATTAAATTCATATATATAATCATTATGCAATGAAGATCATGTAGAATGAGTCGCATCACATCGTGGAGACGGTATTCCGTACGTACGCACGAGCGATGATATCGTTCCCAAGATCCTGGAATTGTATTGGAGTGTATGTATACTATTTCAGAATCAATATAACTTTACAATAATCATATATAGTCATTATATACACCATTATACCTATCCATCTAAGGTGGTGGTGGAAAATAGATTACACTACAGCGTGGAGACGGTATTCCGTACATACGCACGCGCAGTGATTTCGTTTTCTGTAGGATGGATAGATGGTGAAATAGGGTTGTTTCTTACTTATAATAAAATATCAGTATATGAGTGATACTGATGTTATTAATTCATAATGAAACAACTAAAGAAGAAGAACTGTAAGAAGAAATAAAGTTGAAAGAATTGGTAACGGACATTACCTCTTCTTTGAAGCGCCTCCTTGAGACCACCTCTTAGGGTACTAAAATTGGTCTTTGAAGAATACCAGGACCTATAGGATGTTTCTAGGGAAGTGGGGAATTGAAATGGGACGGAGTTGACCTATCTTGAAGGCTCAAATTGGTGTGAGGAAAAGAGGGAGGAGGTGCCCTTTTATAAGGGAGGAGAGGGGCACCTTTGGAATAACTAAAAATATTATTTTATTATAAAGTCAAATTCGGTTTTTAATAGCTCAAAATTGAAATATTTCGAAGATAAGGTGGGGATGGGTCGAAATCCTCTCATCCAATAGAATTTACCCAAGTTTAGGCCATTATATTAACCTTATCTTTTATTTTTACTCTTAGTTAATTAGATTGACACTTACCATGTCACTTTGTATTTTTATATTATATAGTTAATAAACATACCATATACATCCAAGAGACCCCCAAGTGGTCCATTAATGATAAAACTATAATGATATAAGTATCTTGGCCGAGAATTATATTTTTATGAATATAATAACAATTAATAATATAATATTTGTTTTAAAAACTATTTTATGTCAATTTTGACACTATTTGGTAATTGATATTTTGTGAAAATCATAACAGAATGATTAGTCCGAAAAAAATTAATTAAATCAATAATAACATGTCATATTAACATAGAAAATTATTTCAATTCATAAAAAGTCTCAAATTACATTTATTTGGGTATTTATAACATCAATTATGTCAATATTTCATTAATAAGATAATTACTGCATCATCATTGTATCATAAATAAATTAAATTATTTAAGTCTAAAAATTACTTATAAAATACCATTATGTAGAAAATCTATTTATCATTTTGATTAATATTTATAGTTGAATTTATCTTATGTATAACCCTATATTAAAAATGATTTAGTTATTAAACATTGATTTTAAATATTTTAACCCTTCTTTAAATAAATTGAAAATAAATGTCCTAATCTAATCCAAGTGGGCCTAAATGGTCATATTTTATTCCTAAGGTTGTTTTTGGTCGAATTAAACTTATCCAATATAATTAGTACATGTGTTAGGGTAATAATAATAACACTTTTACCCTTAATTACCATATTTACATTTAACCGTGGTAAAAAAGTAAAAAGTTACTATTCACCAAAAAATATTTTCATCTCAATGAACCACATTTTAGTCCTTGATATTAACCGTGTCTCTCAGATTTTCGAAATTCTACTCATAGAAGTGGTAAAATAAAGTTTTATGAAAAATTCATTTTTTTTTACTACAACTTAGTGGTTTCACTATTCATCAAAAAAATGAAAGTTTCCAGAAAAAATACCAAAAATTAGGCCTAAGATATTTTTTTTATTATTAATTCAAAAATTATGTCTATTTTACCAAATTATAAACATATCAGTTACATTAACTAATTTAAAAATTAATTCCCATCGTCAAAACAAATAGCGTGTTTTTAAGAGATAATAACTATCAAAAGATTGACACTTGTTTATGTCTGGTTTAAATGTGAAATTAAATCCAATGAACAACATTGTATTAAATTGTAAAAATATATTCTAAATATACTTTAAAACCACTCAAATTAATAATTTATCACTATTAATTATTTCGATTAAAAAAGTTGTTTTTAATTAAAATTTAGTAATTTTCACTATTCATCAGAATATGAAAGTTATCCGAAAAGAACCAAAATTTCACCCTAAGATAATTTCGATATTATGAATCCAAAAATGAAGTCCATTTTGAAAAATAAAATTTACAAAATTTCAAAAAGTGGTTATTACTATTCATAACGGCTAGTTTTAATAATTTTTTAATAGCATATTGTTGTTTAGTGAAACTCGGTATTGCGTACGATGCAAGCTATCGAGGAAGGCCGTGGTTGCGTGTAAAGAAAGACAAGCTAGTGTTCTGTGTAGTGAAAGATTCCTTTGATGATTTATATAACATAATAACAAAATATTTCTCATAAAAGTCTCGGGTGTTACATATGACCCCAATACCAAATAAGGGGAGGATCAACTAGTAATATAGGGTGTCCTCACCTACTTAACCTAGATCCTCCAGAGTGGTATACCAAAGGGTAAACCTAGGAAAATTTGTGCATGAAAATTCCTTAACCATATAATATTTATGAAATACTCAAATACCACTACCATCAAAACCCCAACCCACAACCATATTGAGGGACTCGTACCACATCAGAGAGAAAAAGATAACTGAGGTAGTTAAAAAACCCCCTCATCCAAACCATCCTTGCTACTTAAATAGAATGATCCATCATTGGACAACTCTACAAACATATCAAGGGACCCATTACCTATGAGAGTGTATAATATGATTGGAGGGGCGGGGGGTATCAAACCCACATAGTACCTCATTCTACCCCACATGATAATATTGATAAAGGAGAGTAATATATTCATCATTATATAGTTAGCCCGTACCTCAAAGAGGGAGATCTATAAAACTGTAACCTCACATAAAGGACCCACACCCTAGGTCTCTAGGGGATTACCAACTCCACCATCTTACGGGAAACCCACTCTACATAAAATGTTACAAGAACAAAGAGTACCCAATTCCCACATCCATTTTTGTTATGGATCATAGTCATTGAAACCACAAACTCAATGAAAAGGGGCCAATCATAATATATCCCAAATCCCCACTCTTCATTTACCATGAGCACACATTGGGTTGTATATTAGAGAGAGCGGACAAATACCATCTGAAATGTATAATAACTTCAAAAATTATTATATAATAGTAATAAGAAACTAAATTCTAATCCTCAAATCAAAAATTAAAAACAACAAAACTAACTCTAGTGTACATGGGTATGATGGAATCCATCATGTTCCAAGTTTATCAAACCATTTAGTCTACCCCACTATGTTGAGGGAACCAAAAAATACTAGATCAAACTTCTATGTTTGTGACTTCTCCATTAATAAAAATGGAACTCACAACTGCTAATGATCTCCAAGAGTTACTAAAATATAGATGGATATGATGGTTCTAATCCCTGAAATTAGAATTTTTCTAGGGTTTATTTTTCATCCTCACCCTACCCTAGATTTTCACCTAGTCCTAGTTTTTATTAAAATGGGTGTAAGATCTACAAACAACCTAGAATATTCTCACCAACAACCTTTTATAGAGAATAGGACTCCAAAATCACATTCAACATGAAAATATAATTTGAATGGTTAATCCATTTTTCATAAATCTTACTATTGGATGGAAAAATATACCACACTCCACAAAAGGAAAAGTAAATGAAACATACTACTTTGTAGAATAAATGTGCACATGTCACCTCTATATAAGTGTATACCACTACCCATATTGTAATGTACTTTTTAAATACATGGGTTCTATGTTGTGTACCCTAGATAAGTCCATAATGTGTAACCCAACATGTAATATACTTATACATACCATGTACCTCACATGGGGTGTTTGGAAATGTACTTGACCATACTATGATTAATGAACCCAACGTTCCTACATGATGTGTTTACTAAACTTACACTCTATACAGACTCCATATTAAACCTTTGTTTCATAGAAAAATACCTAACATGTGTTCTTGGAGTGTACACTATGTGATCAGGATTTCAAGACATAAAATACTTATGAACACCTGGAATCTGCCTATTCCAACATAATATTCTATTTTTCTATTCATTTATCATCCAATGTCCATAAAAACCTAAAATGGTAGTAAAAATGACCCAAATGAAATGTGAGGTGGAATTTAAATAAGAATCAATACATCATAGTGAATCACCAAATCATAGAGGTTCGTACACCCACCATCCATAGCCCTTCATCACTGTGTCATTATCAAGCTCTGATCGCCTCCACAAATGAAGCCTAACTATCATCCTTCTCTCCCCCAGACTAAAAGTTCCCTTTGTGTTATAGTTGTATTTGTTGTTGATTTTACTCTTAATATGAATTAATTCAATGTGTTTGGAAGTAAATAGTGGCTTCTTTTGTAATGTAAAGGAGTTTCATATATCAGAAAGTAAATGGAGATGACTACCCATATATTTGAGTGAAGGAAAAAGAAGTTGGTTTCTTGGTTAGAGACCCATACATATGACAATTTTTGAGCTGATCCTAAAGTTCATGACAAGTTATACTATAATCTTGGGAACTAACCATGTACAAGAAGTAGATATATTGAGAAAATGTTTGATATTTAATCTTAAATGGATAACTTAATATGTATTTAAATTATATTAATGTAATGTGAATTTATCCAGATATAGAAGAACCATCATTGGATTTATGTGATTATTTATTTCCAAACCATGTGGGAAATTATAAGTGGATTGTGAATAAATAAATTTCGAAATGATTAGGCATTGTATTTAATTAAAACACTTTGAACTGAATATATATTCTAAAAAATTCCTTAGAGGAAACATAATTCTACTTGGGATTATTTTAATAATTCAAAAAATTATTTAGGGATATTATATAGTGTTTGGAAAGGTTTGAGAAGGCTGGAGGTGAATTGATACAGCTCTGAAGTCACCTAAAAAAGTTTGTAATTATTGGAGTTTAAGAAGATTGTGTGACATTTCCTATCAACTTGAATTGATTTTAAAACTTCAGTTTATGTATTTGGTTCTATCATATGTCATTTGGTGGATTGGAAGATTATAAAATTAGACTTTATCAATCCACTTTGAGATATATGTGTTAATTTTCTAGAATTTAAGACTTTATCATATGAATTTGGCATATGAATTTCGACATCATCAAACATTGATCGGTTGTGTGAATTCAACACATGATGTCACCATATGACTTCAGAGATTTTGTTAGAATTCACAGTCCTATGAAATGTTGAGAATATGACATGTTCACAATATTATTCTTAATAATTACACATAGAGACCATATTAAATTTTTATCATATAATGTAGAGTCAATCATGGGATAAATCTAATGAATTCATTGATGTTATTAATTTTAGAGACACATAAAACACTAAAATTATGGGGAATTTACAAATTGATCTGATGTGGGAAATGAATTAGAAATATGACAAATATATTCATAAGTATCATAAAAATAATGAATATATTAATAGCTATAATATAATACATAAATGAGAAAAAGTTAATGTGTTTATGTGGATATCACTGTTGGATATATATGCGATACAAATAAAGAAAAAAATAAATTCTTCAATTTTCAAGAAAAATGCCGAAATTGTAGAGTCAAATATTTAAATTTTTATTAGATTATAATTCATTTATAAAGTGAGTATTTTAATAAAGAAGGAAGTGTGATGAGTTTCATTTTTTGTGAACAGACTCATGTTGAGTTCTATATAGGATTTCATTTTCAGAACTCATGCCAAAAGATGATATCCACGCCATAAGTTTATTTACTATAATATTTATATATGGATGGGGGTAATGAAGTATCCATTTTTTATTATTCAATGAAATATTTTATATATTATAATATATTTATGAAGGTCTATAAGGAAAGATAACAATGCCAAGCTAGAGAGACGCCAGTCTGAATAGAAGCAATGGGATATAGCTTTTGTTCAAATTTGTAAAATTTTTAACATTCATTTATATAATATGGAGAGCGGTGGATAGGATAATTATATTCAAAAACTAAACATTCATTGATTCAAATATTTTAGTAGAGAATAAGTGAATTTGATATCCCAAGAATGATAAATAGTATGATTCTTGGGAGGAAATAACTTTATTAAAACATATATTCTATTCAATACTTTATATGTACTCTATAATGGTGTATGCTTGACCAAATAGATCAATATACAATAGTCTTAACTAACATCCTAGGTTCAAGTTAAAAGTGATTATTAAGGTTTTCATAACAAATCTCAATGTGTTAAAATTTGACTACACCCAATTCAACCTCTCCTAGGTGTGTTTACATAATCCATAGGGACATTGAAGTGGTATCATTAATGATAACCAAGAATAATATACATAGATATTATATATTTTCAATGATTATTTAGTATATTCCCAAAATAGACATTCCCAAGAACCATAAAGGTTTACTGTAATTATATAATAGATACAAAAATATCTTATTTAAGTATAATTTTAATCATCTCTAATATATTTCATTACATAAGGTACCATTCTAGACACATCATACTTAGTACCCTTATTTATTACTTGGGGAAATATTAAAATATAAAAATGGTGATCACAACTTCTTATCAAGGTTAAAAATGAAAGATATTAATCAATGATCATATGTAAGCATATCATGAGAATAAGGGTTTGAGAACATGTGATTCTAAAAAGAAAATAATACTCAATAATTTATATATAATAATCATGATTCATCACATAAAACAATTGTATGCAACAAGATTCAGGTATCCTAAAAATATTAATCATGATCCATGTGTTCAAATATTAGGCATATCAGCATGTCATAAGAGTCTGGCACAATCATTGGAATAAACACTATATCATATGTCAAGTTCAACAATAAAGACCATCATATCACAGTGGATCAGAACCCCAAACTCGTTTCCCATATCATTATAGATCAGAAATCACAACTTGATTCCCATATGACATGGGATTAGTAAAATCAACATATTTCCCATAGTGTATTAATAACATCAACTTGTTTCCCATAATTATCTCATGAGATATAAGGCTTTACCAAATGAATTTGGGATCCTATAACAGAACCACACATAACATACTTAAAACAATACATATATGTACCAAAATATCCTAAACCATCCATCAATTCAAAATATCATAATTCACAAAAAATGGATTTCATAAAGATATCATGATTACTTATTTAACCCATAGTAATGAAATGAGTTTCATAAAGATCTAACCTTAATGTAATAACCCATGGGAAAGAAATGGGGTACAATGAATCATAATAATAAAAATAATCCAAAAAAGTGGATGATATCATAATATCATAACCCCCAATGAATCATAATAATCCATAAATTATGATTCCATATATGAAAAATACCTTTAAAATTATAATCGATCATTTCATTGAAAACAAGAGAAAATAACCTTCTCCTTTGATAAACTTTTAACTAAACATTCCAAAAATATTTAGAAAAACCATTTCATTGAAAATAACCAGGGAAATATTTAATGAAATCTTCAAATCAAATAATTTTCAAGATGGTGGTAAAATCCACTCATGTCGTATATGATAAAAGAAGTCATTCACTTCACACTTGTAAAAAGTAAAAAAAAAATGATTTTTTTAGACATTTTCTAGGAATATTAAATATCAAAACATTTAAAATAAATAAAATTTAGCGAAAAATATCCATTTATAATATTATATATATAATTCATAATTTTCATAAAATAATTTATAAGATTATGGTCATGGAAGAAAATGTTTGTCAACCAAAGAAGAAATAAGTCGATGAATTTTTAAAAAAACATTTTTTTGATGATTTTAAATAGAAAAGAGATAAAAAATGTTAATAATTGTTTAAAATTATAGGAATAAATAGAGGATAATGAAATATATTGGGTTTAAATGACCGTATCCATAAAAGTTTCCAAAATGAAAATTTAGCACAGATAGTCCTGAAATGAAATGAGATTGTAACATGAACACTTACTACTTTGGTAATCTATGAATCA
The DNA here is from genome assembly GCA_963277665.1 of Viscum album. NCBI lineage: Eukaryota > Viridiplantae > Streptophyta > Magnoliopsida > Santalales > Viscaceae > Viscum > Viscum album. Next base: position 683,946,168 of record OY728156.1, on the reverse strand, counting down.
AAACCACATGAAAGAGAGAACATTATATGGATTTTTAAATATAATAAATTTTATTTATATTCATAATAAAATAAATTAAATGGTAGTATATACACCACATAAATGAAACAAGTGAATGTATCACCAAAATAAAAGTAAAAAGAGAAAGCCCGACCACGAGTATAATAATTATTTATACGTGTTTGAAACTCATGTATAATAATTATACATTTATTTTATATATTTTTAAAAACCATAATATTATATATTTTACATGATATTATTTACTTATATCATCTTATAACCCATTTCTTAATAATTGACTATTAAAATTACTATTTTGGGTGAGAACTGCTTCATTTTTCATGCATGTTTCAGATCAGAAGTCCTGGTCCTTCTACATTAATCATGGATGCATTATATAAAATATTTTATTCATTTAATTAGTATCATATGTAATAATTATATACACTTTTATAACTATTCATATATTCTGGTGATGAAAGATGAATTACATCACTTCATGGAGACAATAGTCTGTACGTACACACATGTGATGTTTCCACCTTTCAATGGATGAAATGAATGAAAAATAAATAATAATTAACCTTTATAGAAATATAATAATATAATAAATATTATATATATATATATATTGTAAATACATCATTATAAACATCAATGTGAAGTGATGATGAAAAAAACACATCACTCCATAGTGGTGGTATTCCACACGTATGCACAAAAAATGTTTTTTCACCATAGAATGTAAATGACGTGAATGATGGTTTGTAAATCATCATAATAATAATTTAATATATTTAGGATAATAAATTAATTATTTAATATTGGATAAAATTATATATATGAGGTATAATAATTAATAAAATTGAATGTTCTATGTAAAATTCATACCACTTTGTTGAGAAACCTCGTTTGGATTATAATCGAAGCCATGATAGGATGATATTTTGGAAAGAATATAAGATAAAGAACAAGGTAGATGAATCTATATTGGTATTAATGTAGTTAATTTTCAATCTAATGGGCTAAAAAGTTTTGAATAAAGAAGAAGAGGAGGTTCCATTTTATAATTGAGGGAAAGAACACACTTAGAATTATATGAAATATTTAAATATAATATTTATCAGAGTATTATAATATGTAAGTAATGGATATCATTTTAATTTTAGTACATGTAATGTTCTAAATAACTTCAACCAATAAAATTTAGACATGTTTAGGTTTCATTTTAAACCATATTGTTTTTGTTTAACCACCTTGTTAACCCAATTTAATCATAACCATGGAAACACATTTTTTTAGCTTTTAAGGGTCATAAATTTAATAATATGGTTAATGTATCTAAAAAATGATATATTTATGAAATTATATGCAATTTAAATCAAAATTACTTTATTTGAATATTTTCATTATTTTTAAATCATTTAATAAAATATAAGGTAACATAAAATACCATTAATGTCATTTTCTGAACTATTAATTTAATTTGACTTAAAATTAATAAAGGAAAAATATATATTTTAGTATAAAAACATTTACCATAATTAATATTTGATAATTACCTATTAAATTATTTTAACACAATAATTCATGAAACAATATTAATTTTAATATTTTTAAAATTATTTAACTTGATTTTTTACTTCCTATTCAAGAATTGTATCAATGTTGTGTAATAATTTAAGGTAATTATATTATCACTAAAAATTAAAAATAAATTAGTATAATAAAAATAAATTATTTACTTAAATTAAACCTATTATATTCATTCATAACTTCTTTTTATCTCCTTGAAAACATGTAATAGAAATTAAAATCAAGAGAGGGACATTTTGTGTTTATCATTTTCTTAAAATAGTATAAAATTCATAATCATAGAGAAATGAATCCATGATTCCATATTTTAAAAACTTGTATAACATTGGAAAATTAAAATTCATTCAATATATTAAACACAAGTTTTTTTAGTGACTTGAAATCCGTATCCCAAAGTTTTATCATTGTTTACCGGTTATACCCATTACGAGATGATAACTACATACCAATGCTATTATTCATAATGAAAAAAATAAAAGTATCATATTTACCAAATTTAAACATCCTGATTTAACATATAGAATCCATTTAGCAATATTAAATTTCTATAATTATAAGTGATATATTTTAAAACAAGCGCACCAAATGCAACAAAAATCCTTTTTAGACAAATATGTTTTAAATCATAAAAATAAATTTATTCTTATCCCATGCCTAGTAAATTCCATTATATGAATGTTTAAAAAATATATTTAATATATAATATATAAATTTCATTAAAATCATTTATCAATTTCTTGTAATTTAATTTATGAATATAAAAATTGATTGCACACATAGAAATAGTTTTAAAAAAAACTCTTTTACTTTCAAAAGAATTTATTTTCATTTCTAACTAGTTGATAACCAATGAATTCATTTTATAAATGTGTAAAAAATAATTTTTAATAATTTAGTTATTCATATTTATATCTTCCAATATAAATGATATATGATAACTATCAAATTAAATAATAACAATTCGAGAGAATATCGAGGTCTGTCTAAACCCATCATTGTGTGTAAAGAGAGATATAAAAGAAAATATATTTTTTTAAAGAGAAATATGTTAAAAAATATCATGTTGTTTGTAGATTCCCACACTAGGTTCCATATACTAGTTCCTTGAGATAGTCTCCACAATACCTCAAGCGCATCTCCCTGAATACTAGAGGTTGCCGACTAGTAGTGAGGGCCTAGGGTTTGCTCGTGGGGAGACTATGCCGTCATAGAACATAGTGAGTACAACAAAAACAATGAGTAATAAATAGAATAATGGGAAAACTAAATAGTATAATAGTAAAGATAAACCAAGAAAGAAAAATAACAAACTATAAGAAGCTGAATAAATATTGGATACCATTATGATGATGATGATCTTGATATGAAAAATGTGAGTACATAGAGAACAAGGGATACATGAATATAATATATCTTGAAAAAATATACAAATGACCAAAATCATCTACAAAAATCATTTTGAGTATAGGCTCATTCCTCTTCCACCACACCCCATCCTAATGCTATAAACAAATCAAGCATCGGAAACTCTATGCTTCCCTTTCCCCATACCTAAAATTACAAAGTCTGCTTATGTACCAAAGGTGGCCCAATTAGGTTCTGAGATACAATCTCAGTAGTCTATCACCGTGGTGTATATGCATTTCCATTTCATTAAATAAATAAATAATAGTGTTATATATAAAATTAATGAGGTGAAATAAATAAATAAATAGTTAAATGCTTTAGTTCGAGTTCCTAACTGGACACTCGCACGATACCACCAACTTAAACCTAAGCTGGTTGTTTGAACAGAGGTACCATTACCAGTGATAGAGTTAATACATGGGCCATAATGAATGATGAACCCAAGTTAAACAAATAACAATCTTGTTCTTTGGGTTTGGGATATATATGCATGTCATCGTACAAGTATACCCATAATAAAAATAAGAAAAATCTTGTATAACAAAAGTGAGAAGTTCATCAAATATAATGGTGGAGTCTCGAGCCCATCCAAGGTGATATATAAATAATACCAATGGACACTAAAAGACTCTCCAATATAACCAATTCCACATATTCTAACCAAGGAAACCCATACGACATCCCTTATATCACTCATGGAATTTTACACTCTGAGTTCGTACCATGTATCTCTCATAGTGGACCAAGCATCACCTAAGGCATGTCATAGCTATCTTCCCAGTGGGACTATCCTAGATTTCTCCCCTAGGTAACCAGTGTTACCCATGAGTATGTATAATCAAACTAGAGAGCTGATACATGGAAATATAATGTATCACTTTAAGCACATCAAGTATATCCAACCGAACATAGCGAGTCCATCCATGACGTCCTTAAATCCAGACCCATATTCCCTCTGAGCCCATAGCTGGTGAAGTATAGTAACCAAGGAACATATATAAATGTATAGTGTATACAATTACATGTCATCATATAAGCATCTCAATACCACATACTAATGAAGCCATCCATAATGAACAATTACATCCAAACATCCATGTCATAGGGAAATATGCACAAGGAACTAAGAAACATCCTCAATGTGTAAAGTACATAACATGAAATAAGTTTAAATGATTAACAAGAAGCTATAAGAATTCACACAAGGAAACAAGCATAAGAAATGACATACTTCACAAGCATGAGGCATCAAATAGTAAGCATAAGGAACATTACTTATGGAATTAGAAATATGGTATGAGTCATTGCTTTAAATCGAAGTGCCTAACTCAAAGGCTTACAATGTATCTCAGTTCAATTATAGATCAAATTCATTTAACCAAAGATAAACTCTCACACACACAAGGTGTTTTACCATTTATATCATGGAAAAAATGCCATTAAATTTGGGCACACACTATGGGGTGTCCAATGATGGGTAAAACAACTCTCGTCTGGTTTCCACTACAAGGAAGGGTCACATATGACCCAAAGAAACCATTAAGATAATTTATCACAAATTTTTGAAACCTCACCAGAAGGTTTTAGTACACAAAAAATGAAATTTTATTTAAAAGGTGACAAAATGAGTGGGAATTCCTAAACCACGTACCACTATGTAACATCACTCCACCCATCTATTTCCAAATCTTGAATCAACCTAGAATAGAAGACAATAGAGAAATCGACCAATTCCATGAAAAAAGGATTAAAGGTTTTCATATATATAGAACAACATATGATGCAAGTAAGGGGAAATAAATGGTAGATTATTGAGAAGCTTACCTCTAGATTTCCCTTTCTTCAAATGGTGACAGATTTGGAGTCTGTACGATAGAGAAGTTTCAAACCCTATAAATAAGGGAGGAGGATCTTGTATATGAGGGAGGAAGGTTCAACCATTGAAGGAAAGGGAAGGAGAAGTTAGAAATAGACTAAATCATTTAAGAGGATAAATTTGGTAAATTCACACTAAAAAAACAAGGGTGCATAGTTTGGATGTACGGGTGGAAAAACCATGTGTCAATTGTGAACCAATATCTACTCTATGGGGAACCCCACAAGGGCTAGGCACATTGTTTACCTAACCGTGCACAACCCATGTGAAACCAAACATCCCTGGGAACTAGAAACCTTACATAGATGTGCTCCTGGGGTCACACGGTTGCAGAAAAATGATGAAACCCCCAGGTCCACAATGTCTGCAACTGCACGATTATGGAAATAGTTCAGGCTGAGTGGCACATTTTCTACTAACAATGTGAACTAGTGTATTCTTAAACTTTCATGGATAATGGATTCGAACGAACCCCAAACACCTCTAGAGGCCTACTTTACTCCCTTAGACGTCATTATAAGGGTCATTTTAAAGAATTTAGATAGAAAATAAATAGTATTTACCTTTGAGAAAATATGGGATGTTACAACCTCCCCACCTTAAGAAAACTCATCCTCGAGTTTCCCTTCCAAGGGAAGTAAAATTTTTTCATAGAATAGTCCTAGAAAATGTGCACATAAATTAGCCTCCTTCTCCCAGGACTCGTCCTATACGCGTCTATGCTATGAAATCACCTGGACTAGAGGAACTGAACTTTCTGTTAGAGCCTTCATTCTTTTCTTAACAATACACATCAAACACTCCTTGAAGGATGCATCCTCCTCTAGCTCAATTTCCATAGAGTCAGACGAGTGGGACATGTTTGGATGACACTGTCAAATTTGATATACATGGAAGATGTCGTGCATGGAATAATACCTCTGAGGTAACAATGAACGATAGGCTAGTAGAAAAAATCTATCCACTATCTCTAAGGGCCTAACATATCGAGATGATAACATGCCCTATCTTTGAATTCATCTGTGATGTAGTCTAGGAAATATATGAAAATTGGCCCAATGTCCCACTTTGAACTCCAGATAACTGCAGTGATGATCAATATAAGACTTATGCATGGATTAAGCTGCAACAAAATTCTTTTAAATCAAATAGACTTGCTCAGATGGCTCCTGAATGAGACAAGGACCCAATATAGTTACCTCACCTACCTCAAGCCAAAATAGATGTGAAAGACATGGTATACCATGAAGGGCCTCATATGGAGCCAACTTAATCATTGAATGAATGCTTTTTTTGTACGAAAATTTAACTAGAGGAATATTTTTTCCCCAAGATCCTATAAAATCAAGGTTGTAGGGCTATATCATATCCTCTAACACCTGTATCATCATATAAGACTTATCAGCATTTGAGGGTGATATGTTTTTCTCAAGATCACCTATGAGCCTAAGGCCTTTTTCAACCCTTTCCAGAACCGTGATGTGAAACAAGCATCTCGAACTGAAATGAAAAAATGGGGTACACCATGAATTCAAACTATCTCTTAGATGTAAATCCTTCTTAGCTCATTAATAGAGAAGGTTTACAAAATTGGAGGAAAGCATGAAACCTTTGTCAAACAATAAAGGATCACCCATAATTCATCACTAACTTGAGGGGATCTCAGTAATCACATCAAGAAATAAATTTTGATGTTATTCCATTTACACGCAGGAATGGATAGAGGCTGCAGAAGTCCAGTGGGTCTCTAGTTCTCCTCTTTTACCTAATAATAGGTGAATCACTAAGTGATGATACATGTTATCTGCCTCTTCATACCTGGCCACCAATACTGATGGTTGACATCTCAATACCTCTTGGTAAAACCAGGATGAACTTCCCATATTCGGGCATGTGATTCCCTCATAAAATCTTCCCTTATATCAAAAGTCACCCAAACATAGAAATTGAAGATTAACGTCTCAATTTCATAAACAAACCATCAGGAAGTTGGGATCTATCCTGCAGAGAACTCCCACAATATGAGGCCCTCTATATCTAGAAACTACCTCATGCATACCTACTCATGAAAATAAGACTTTATTACTAGAGCAGCTAGAACAGGTTGACCATGTTTCTCCTGAACCTCCACATTCTATTCAAAAAATAGAGAAATCATATTCTACTCACTGCTGGCCTCTTTGATAGATTTCTTCAGAGTATTATGACTCTATGAATTAGCTACGAAATTACCCTTACCAAGTGATTAGACAAGATCAAAGTTCAAGGATTGAAGGTATTCCACAAATCTTCACTTCCTCATATTCAAGTATCCCTGTGTGGAGATGTATTTGAGACTTTTATGATCCCTGAAAATAATGAACCATTCACCCAATAGATAGTTCCTCCAACATTGTAGATCTTGAACCACAGATTCTAGATTTAAGTTATGCATAGGGTAATTCTTCTCATGAGGCCTTAGTTAGAAGGAAAGGTACACTAAAATCTAATCATCATACATCAGGACTACACATAGCCTGATTCTTGAACCATCATTGTAAACAATATATCTTTTTCTCGACTTAAATAGAATTAAGATCATTGCTGAAGTGAGTATTCCATTTAACCATAGGAAAACTATCTGGAAAGAAAGAAACTAAATAAATTTCACCCCTTTCATGGTTAAGACTATAATTGGAGCTTCCAAATGTGAAAATACATAGATGAATCACCTATAATAGCCATCCAACCCTAATAATATACTTATATCAAACAATTTCTTAGGATGCCCCCAGGAAACCACGAAACTCACCTTATCTAAGATAATTGATATGCCTTATTCAGATATTATATGACCTAATAATTGAACCTTACTGATCCAAAAGTTTCATTTACTATGCTTCACATATATTCAGTCCTCTGTTAGTGTACTTAGCATGATCTCAAGATGGATGGCATGGTTGTGTCTGGTGTGAGAATACAGTAAGATGTCTTCTAAAAATACTACCACAAATAAATTGAGGTATGAGTGGAATAATTGTTCCATTTGATCCATGAAGATAGCCGGTACATTTGTCCAACTGAATGATATAACCAATTACTCATACAAGTCGTACCTTCTCTAGAACATTGCATGTGGTACGTCTGATGGTATCTCACACACCATATGGTAGCATAAACTCAAGTTGATCTTGGATAAAGTGGTCACTCCTTAGAGATGGTCAAAGAGGTTATATATACAAGGAAGTGGATAGTGGTTCTTCACTATATGTTGGTTCAAATGGTTGTAATATATAAAACCCCAAGATTTTTATAGTATATCTTTTTTTAATTCAATTTCTTTGCTAGTTAACGTTGCACGCAATAGTAAGATTAAACAAACTACTAAATATTATTATTTAAATGTTATTATTATAACCTATCCATTAAATTACCAATTATGAGTAGTATTAATTATCTTAGTAAATTATATGGTTTAATTCATTGGTCAGAAATTAATTAGAAATGAATATAAGAACTAGTAAAATGATAATGTTTTTATAATAATTATTTTTATGCTCAAAATGGAATTTTATCCAAAAAATATATTAATTACTATTGGAGAAAGATATTAATGTAATATATATTTTATATATTCAATAAAATATTTTTTAAATTCATCTATAATATTTTTTAGGTATAAGATAAGAACAAACCCAAAATTACACATAAGAACCTATATTTTTATAAAGGCATCTTTAACGTATTTTAATGGAAACCCTATTTTAAAGCCAATTTTGAAACTTTTTTATATTATATTTGAAAAAATAAAGATTTTATTTTAAATAATAATAAAAAAATTTACTTTGATTTAATTCTTGGTATTTTTTGATATGTTTCATGTTTTGATGAATAGTGGAAAATACTAATTTTTAATTGAAAACAAAATTTTTCATAAAAATAGTTTATAGTGTGAAATTTAAATTTAAATTGGTTTTAGATTTTAAATATATAACTTTATTATATATTAATCCAATTTAGTCCATTTAGATAAATTTTACTTCGAATTTAGATATAAAAATGTTTCAATCTTTTATATGTTTAAACTTTAATAACCCGTTTTCTGATCCAGTCAATGAGATTAATTTAATATTTATTAATGAATATTATATTTTTTGAATTTTTAAAAATGAATTAAATATTTTAAATTAGTGTCTCCAAATTATTTAAATATTTTTCTTTTATTTTGGGGAATATGAATAGTAACTATAGTAATAGGTTTTATTACCACGGTTAAGGGTAAATCGGTTAATTAAAGGTTAAAATTATTTTATAAATATTATAAAATTCCCCTAACACTTTAAATAACTTTATTTAATGGGATATTTTCAAGAAAAATCATCCTCATGATGTTTTTATGGACATTTTAAGCCACATGGATGACTCTATGCCTTTTATAATATTTTATTCTAAGGGAAGTCCAATATGTCACACTCTTGTTTTAATAAGTAATATATTTTATAATATGGTTATTTAGAGGATAACATTGACTATAAATAGTAATTTGAAATAGAAAATGTTTTTATTTATTATTTTAGTTTATTTATAATTATAATGAAATAAATAATTAAATTAAATGGTGACACAATGACGATGTAGTAATTGTTTAATTATTGGAATAATCAAATAAATGATATTAAAACTATTAAAATAAATATAATTTGACAATATTAATGTCATAAAATAATTTTATATATTAATTTTACATATTATATATGATTTAAAATAGTTTATCAAGACATCATGTTGTTATGACATTTATAAACATTCATGTAATGAATAGTGTCAAAATTGACACTGATGATATTTGAAGATAAATAATATTTCATTAAATGATATAAAATTAATAAAAATATAAAATTGTGTCAAATTATTAATATTATGATAAATATGTCATTAATGGGTCATTTATGACTAATTTTGTATCTTTGAGTAACTATATTAACCCATAATGAGTAAAAATTCAAGTTGTCACGGTAAGAGTTAAAGAGATTAACTAAGGGTTAAAGCCAAATTATAAGTGTAATAATTTGATATAAACTTGTATATTAATTATTTATTTAGTATATTTTTAACCATACTCTTATTACCTTCAAAATAACTCACTTTGGATCTATTTTTAATATAAAAATAATTTATATTAATTTAACATTTTGAGGTTTCCAAAAGTAACCCTAACATAAATTATAAAAGGGAACTTTCTCCATCACTGCCTCACAAGACTCAAGACACTTTTTCTTAATAAATATCCATTAAAATAAGCTCTCTAATTCCCTACCCTCATACTATAATCCTATATTTGGGAATAAATTGATCCAAGGGAGCCCTTTGGTGAAAACTGAATGGAGTTACCCAATTAAGAGTTGCATATTTCCTCAAGCTCTTTAGATATATTTATATTCTTCACAACCTCAAATATATTTATTAAAATATTATATAAACATACTATTATCCTAAATATATAGATATTTTTATATTCTAGGGTTTCTAACTAAATAAAAATAGACTTCCTTCTAATGGGAATCAACATAGTATTTATGTGTACGAAGAACTATCACCTCATGAAATGATGATTACTTGTTTTTCCTTTACCAACTTTTATGGTTGGAATTATTAAGGACCTATATTTAAAAATGTTATATTTTATATTTATTATTTCTTTATTATTATATAATTATTTTATTACACATAACCTTATGCCTTCCATTTCATATAAATATGATAACATCGTTGTGGAAGTGTGGACTACTACCTCCTCAAAGTGACGTGATTAATTCATGATATATACGAAATGTATAAAAGATGGTTTTAATAATAATAATTAAAATATATGAAATAAATATTATGATATAATTATAATCATTTTCGTTTAAATCTTTTTATATGAAAACTAAATGAAAGTAGTGTTCATGCATACGTACGACCTACTGTCTCCATGAATAATGCATTTTATTTTTTTCTCCAAATTTTATGTATTATTATATTTATATTTATCTACTAAATATATAGAGTATTTAAATCGGGGTTTAAATTATTTATATTATGAAGCCATTATCTAAATAATTGCAATAATAAAAAACAATTCAATACTTGAGAAACTAGTCAATTAACACCTGAAATAGTGAAAATAACGAAAGAATGTTAACAAACGGGTAATGAGATATTATAATTTTATAATATATGATATTGTTAATATTAATATGGCTCTAGAATAAGTTATTAAAATTCTTAAAACCATTTTAAATGAGGTTAAAGTATTTTCACCCCAATGTAAATCTGAGGTAAGGGTTTAATTCACAATCTCATTATTTATCAAGATTACTTATGTTTAAGTATCCACTAGGTGATATTTCTTTTTTATGTCAATGATTTATAAAAATTATTTCAAAAAATATATTACTATTATCCTATAAATTTTTAATTTCTTTCAACCCATGTTCTATTTTTAATAAAATGGTTTTAGTGGAATCTTTTTCATTTTCCAATTGAGTTAATTTATGATTCTTTTGACAGAAGGAATTATTTTTAACTTATGTGACATGAGAATATTTTTAAAACGTTTTGACCTCTTAGTATTTTTATGATTTATATATAAGTTTAAAATATTATTTTAAAATGATTTTTTTCATTTATAATTGCAGATATTTTTTTAGAAAAAATTCAAAGTTAAAAGGGAATTTCTCTCAAAATATTTCAATGATTTTATTATATTATTTTCATATACGTAAACATAATCTATTAAATATTATGATTAATTTAGGTTGATATATGATGATATAATTTTACCTATTTTATTAAATGGTTTATGTTCATTTTGACCGTGGATTTTCTATTTTGATACCATTCACCATATTACTCAGAATGGTTTGTGATTATGTTTACTGATTGGGGAAAGTCATTTATATTTCATTTTTATATGTTATTTATGTTTCACCCCATTAGTATGAGGAATGAATAAAACTTTTTAAGTGATGGGTGGGGCTCACTATATCCCCTTGATGCATCAGTAGGTATAATGAGATAAACTAGATATGGACTTGGTTGAGGCCTTGCTAATTTATTTTCAGAAATCAATTTTTATGAGGCCTTAAAAATTTACTTTCATATGACCTGGAAAAGGACTTGATATTATGTTTTAAATGTAAATCATTATTCATTACATCATTATTCTAATATATATTGATATTCCAGGTGATTATTTGAGTAATATAATATCCATTTTTATGTTTTCTAGATCATGTGATTATTTAAACGTCTTGTGTTTATGTTATTTACCTTAAAATATTGTTTATTCCATATTTGCTCCTAGATTAAATTGTAATCTCACACTTATATATCATTGAGCTCACTCATACATTATGTTTTATTTTTATCCAGGATATGAAGACATGTTTTTATTTTTATAGAGAAGGTTTATTAAGGGGAGTAATGGCATGCTCGAAGAAAATTCCTTGGGTATTTTATGTTTTAGATTGTAATGTGAATTTCAAGTATGTAATCTGGTTTTCAAAATTGCTAAACTGATTGGTCCTTTTGGATTCAAATATTTTATGTTTTCCAATGTAATAAAGTAAGGTACCAAATATGGGATACATGGGTTAGGTTTTTTACCGTTGATATCAAATGAAGTTTAGTATAAAACTTGGAAACTAGATTAGGGAACATATCCCTAAGATAGAATTTGAGGATAATCATATAAGAATGTCCTAGAGTTCTGGTAAGATGGATATTATTTTTTCCTTACTAAAAATAAATCCCATATGGATACTACAAGTGGATGTGGATCTGACACAGATGTACCTAGGGGTAACAACTCTAACAAGGTGTGTTGGGCCTAACTTGGCGTAACTGGGTACACGTCAACATGCCTTACTATGAACTTGTTTTGACACTCCTGGGGGAAATGATTAAGAAAATTCACATTTTCATTACAAACCATTATGGGGGATTCAAAAGTAAATTTGTCCCCAATTAAACCATGTTTATGATTATAATATTAGTTGTGCATAAAATTTTCAATTTATGTTAAGTGTTACTTATTCAAAATTATGAATTATGATTCATAATATAATGTATGAAATTGTTTAAAAATAGAACCTAGTGAAAGTAATGAAAACCATATCAACAAACTTAATCCATGTTGGGATTTACCTCCTATGAAGATAATTATTTTTGGAGCTAGAGCTATAACTAGTGCTGAGAATCTTATTGATATACTCGAAAAAATGACTCAAGTTATGAATAATAAACTTACCCATATAGATAATCATGATCCACAATGTAAATGATCAATTTTATACCACATCGTGTGATAAAAGCTTCCAACATTTAATAGGACTAGAAATCCATTTTTAGCTGAACAATGGATAAGTTCCTTAGAGAAGATAATTCTGTCTTTGGGATGTAACAAAAGGGAGAAAGTTTCCATGTAAGTTTATCATCTTTTAGGAGATATAAATCAATGGTTTTCATTGATCCAAAATAATAAGGAATATAATAAAATAGAACATATGTAATAGAAGGATTGCATGGAACTTTTCTTGGAAAAATATTTCCCTTGTGAATAACAAGAAGATATGAGAGAAAATTCATGACTATGAGAAAAAATGATGATGAAAATGTTTATAAATATGAATTAAAATTTACAAGGTTAGAAAGGAATGATACAAACTATATACGTAACCCAAGGAGTAATATTGATTATTTATTTTATGGGTTAAATACATTCCTATGAAAGGAATTGGTCCCCCAAACTTTCCCATTATATGAATATATAGTCTCATGTTCTATCAATATAGAAAAATAATTATCTATGTATTATGACTTTAAAGTAAAACAAGAGACTAGGAGAATAACGGATCAAGAGAAAAATATAGGTAAAAAGGAAAAGAAATATTTTCCCACATGTGACTATTGATGAAGGAAGTACCATAGTTCCTTCTTAAAAGGAAAATGAGTTTACTTAAATTGTGGTGAAAATAGCCATCATGCTCATGATTTCAATTGAATTAAAGAAGGTACCGAGGTTCAATGTTACAATTTAAGAAGATGGGGCATTATACAAATTATTTTCTAAAGAATCAAGGAACTATACCTCAAAAGTATAAAATGAAACAAAGTCAAGATTATGTTGTTACAATATTCAATGTGGAATAATTAAATTATTTGTGTTGTTGTATTGATGAATTATGTTATGATATTTGGGTTATGAGAATCATGAGACATATAAGGATTTTACTATAATACTTATTCATTAAAAATTTGGAAGCATGTAAGTTTTCATTAATGTTTTAATGTGATCAAGGTATTAATATATTTTTAGGTGAAAAAAGAGAAAAATTATGTTGTTTGAGGAAAATATGATGTTAATATTGATTTTGGAAATTTAGAGACCTTTTTGGATTGTTAATTTGGACATAAGTATTTTGGATGAGTCTCATTGTTGTAATGGATTATGTTGAACATTGGATATTTTTATTTGAGGTTAAAAAATTTATTTAATGTCAAATATATTAATGTTATTTATGGAATTTTACAATTATATATTTTTATAAAAAGGATAACTCACAGGTCAGGTGACAACCCATCACATTCGGTAAGGCTACGAGACATGAACCCACAACTGAAGGGGAACACGAGTTCATCACCTACCACTATCCTATATGATGCCTTGGATTATATAACTTGGTTTTATTTATTTAAAATTTATGATAGATAATGTATAAGTTCATTTTTGGAACCCTATACGATTAATATAAATATGATATTTTTAAATTTATTATATTTTGGAGAGAAATATGAGTTTGTGGTAGAAAATGATTAAATGATGAAAATATTATTTTTGAGTAATTATGTTTCCTTTTATTCTTAGACTATGAAGTAAATTAATTCCTCAACTCTAGGGAATGTTTCTTGAAACTAAAAAATTTATCATAGTTCCTTCTTTTCTGATGAATCAAATGGTCCCTTTGATCATCCCTAATTTATAGATTTATGATTCTCAACTTTATCGTGATCATATTCTCCATCACTCTCCACCAGAACATGATGGTTAGATTTCTTTTCAATGTCCATGTTTTCCTACATGGATGCCTAGTATGTGTTATCTCTAGTGACCTTCATACTTCCCTTACTTTTTTTAAAGTGTAAGTTTTATCAACCCTTGTTCCAATGTTGGATTTTTAAAAAAGTATTTTGAATAGTAAAACCTTTGTTACTGAACCAAATTAAAAAGAAGTGCAAGGAAACAATTTAGTAAATGATTTGAGAATTTAACACCCTAATTTTTTTATGATATGACTCTTTTTTCAATTCAGTTTCTTTGATATTTAACGTTACACGCAACAATAAGCTTTATCAAACAACTAAATATTATTATTTAAATGTTAATATTATAACCTAGCAATTAAATTAGAAGTTATAAATAATATTAACTAAGTAATGGAAATATATTTCTGAATTAATTAGTTAAAAATTAATTATAAATGAATATAAAAACAGATATAATGAGAACTTTTTTGTAAAAAGTATTTTTATTCCCATAATGGAATTTTATCATAATAAATTAAAATAATTACTATTGGTTAATATTATTAATGAAATATATATTTTATATATTCAATCAAATATTTTTTAAATTTTTTAAATATATTTTATATGAATAAGATAGGAACAAACCCAATATTCCACATAAAAACCTATATTTTTATAAATTTACTTTTATCACCTTTTAATGGAAAACCAATTTAAAATCCAAATTTTGATAATTTAATATATTATATTTGAAAAAATAAACTTCTTATTTTAAATAGGAATATAAAAATATACTTTGATTGAAATTTGTTATTTTTCTGATAATGTTCATGTTTTGATGAGTAGTGAAAAATAATAAGTTTTAATTGAAAAAAACTTTTTTCATCAAAATAACTGAGAGTGCTAAATTATGTTTTTGATTGGTATTAAAGTATAAATAGATTATTTTACTATAAATTAATCCAATAGTTGTCATTGGAATAAATGTTTCATTGATTTTTGATATAAACACATTTCAATATTTTGCATTTTCAAACATTAATAACCCGTTTTCTCTCCCCATTAACAGGATTAATTTTAAATTAATTGCAGAAACTTATTTGTTTTTAATTTTGTAAAAAGGATTTAATATTTTGAATCAGTGGGTATAAATTATTTAAATAGGTTTATTTTATTTCTGGGTATATGAATAGTAACTTTAGTAATATTTTTTTATTACCACATTTAAGGGTAAATCAGGTAATTAAAGGTAGCAATTATATTATAAAAATTATAAAATTACACTAAATTTTGTCCTAATTTTATTTTTAGAAGATATTTTTGACCAAAATAATCTTTAGGATTATTTTATGGCCTTTCTAAGAAACTTGGACGTCTTTATTCCTTTTATTGTATTTTATTATAAGGGATGGCCAATATCCCACACTCTAGTTTTAATAAGTCTTAAAAATATTCTATGGTTATTTTGAGGATAATTTTAACTATAAAATTTAATTTAAAATATAAAATTTTTATTTTTATTATGGTAATATATTTATATTTTTGGAAATAAATAATTAAATTAAATGGTGACACAATGATGATGTAGTAATTGTTTAATTAATAAATGAATCAAGTAAATGATATTAAAAATATTAAAATAAATAATATATGATAAAATTAAAGTCATCAAAAAATTTTATAAATTACTTTAAAACATTACGGATGATTTAAAGGAGTTATTTTGTAGATTTCAGGTTGTTATGATATTTTTTAAAAGGAAAATATTGAATAGTGTAAAAATTGACACTAATGATATTTTAAACTAAATAACATTTTATTAAATGAACTAAAATACATGAAAATATAAAATTAGAAAATAATATTGGTATGAGGTGAAATATCTCATAATTGGTCCATTTATGGCTCATTTTTCATTTTAGAGTTGCTATATTAACCATTTAATATTTAAAATCCAAGTTGTCGCGGTAAGAGTTAAAGGGTTAACTAAGGGTTAAAGAAAAAAAGATAAGGGTAATAATTTGACCTAAAATTTTCTAAGAACAATTGTTTGAGAGTATTAATATATATAATAATCATAAATTCTAAATAACTCACATTGGATCCATTTTTAATATAAATTAAATTAATATTAATGTAATATTTTGAGGTTTCCAAAAGTGACACTCACCTCAATTATTAAAGGGAACCTCCTCCCTCAGTTCCTCACACCTCTCAAGATACTTTGGATAGAACATTATATTACCAAATTAGCTATAAAATTCCATCCCTTATACCAAAATACTCCATTTTGGTAGAAATCCATCCAAGGAATCCCTTTGGTGCAAACCAAAAGGTTTTACCAAAATAAGAGATAACATATTTCCTCAATATCTTTAGCTTTTTTCCAATTATTCACACCCGTTACTCTATTTATTCCAAGATTATATAAAAAATAGTATCCTAAATATATTGATAAGTTTTTTCTCATTTTATACCTACACTTACACACACTTCCATATAATGAATAATAAACATACTATTTATGTGTACGGTGAACTACCACCTCACGAAATGATGATTGTTTGTTTTTTCTTTACCACCTTTCATGGTTGGTAATTATGACAGAAAATCTTTTTATATATATTATATATGATATTAATTATGTATTTATGACTATTTAATTAAATTATAACCCATACCCTTATGGTTTCCATTATGTATAATACGATGACATTATTGGTGGAAGTATGAACTACCGCCTCCTTTATGTAGTGTGATTCGTTCGTGCTATACATGGAATATATAGTGGATGGTTTTAATAATAATATGTCACATATATTACATAGATATATCACTATAATTATATTCATTTTATTTTCATTATATTTATATTACAACAAAATAAAAATTATCGTTCATGCGTAAGTACGACTTACCATCTCTATATACTATACAATTCATTTATTATCTCCAAATTTTATGGATTATTATAAATACATATATAATGAATATATATATTATATAAATATTTTCTAAAATTATTTAGATTATTAAATCATTATATAATTATTTTGAACAATAGAAAATAATTCAAAACTTACTTGAGAAACTAAGCAATTAACTCCAAAAAATAGTGAAAATAATGAAAGAATGATAACAAACGGGTAATAAGATATTATAATATGATCATATATTATATCATAAATATTAATATGGTTCTATAGTATGTTACTAAAATTATTAAAACCATTATATAAGATTTTAAAGGACATTCATGCCAATGGAAACACAATGTAATGGTTTAATTCACAATCTCAAAATTAATCAAGATTGCTTATGTTTAAGTATTCACTAAGGAATATTTATTTTATATGTAAATGATTTCTAAAAATTATTTTAAAAATTATTTTACTGTTATCTTATATATGTTTAAATTATTTTAACCCATGATCAAATTATTATAAAATGGTTTGAAATATAACTTTTTTTCATTTTCCAAACGAGGTACATTATGATTTTTTTATGAAAGGAATGTTTTTTAAATTATGAGGTGTGAGAGGATTCTTCCACCATAATAAAACCTTAAAATTTTTAAGATTAATTTATAATTTTATAGGGTTCTTTTCAAATAAAATGATTTAATTTATAATTTCATGACTTTTTAAATAAATATTTTCAATTTTAAAAGGGTATTTCTCACAAAACATTTCAATGATTTTATTAGAGTATTTTTATCTATATCAACATCCTATATTGAATTTTATGCTTAAATATGGTTGATATATTATGATTAAATTTTATTTATTTTATTAAATGGTTTATGATCAGTTTGAATGTGTATGATCTATTTTAATATCATTTACTATATTACTCAGAATAGTTTGTGATTATATTTACTGATTGAGGAATGTTATTTACATTTCATATGTATATGTTGTTTATATTTCACCCTATTTATATGTGGAATTAATTGGACATAGTAAGAGATGGGTAGGGCCCGCTATATCCTTTTTATAGCTTGGTACGACTCCTGATACAAATGTAATGTCTCGGATCTGGGTGCCGCCCAAAGGTGCCTCGTACCCAATTGGTCACATGGACTCAATCACATTTCTCCAAACACCGGAGGATTCCGACTAGTAGCAAGAGCCTTGGGTGTGATAGTGGGGAAACTATACCCTAATTGGGAGAGTAAAAAAATGGAAACAAAAAGTAAATAGTAATAAAAGGAGTAAGACGATATAAAAGAAGTAAACAGCAGAAGACTGATAGTATAAGCAACTACAACATATATAAATAAATGATGCATGTCACATGTATCTAGGAAATCATCCAAACAAGTCACAATGCTAGAAATAAAATACTGAAACCAATGTATAGAAATCAATAAACTCTAATAGCATCACAAGCCTCACCTTGTTCCCATGATCTCGAGCTCCAATAGAAATCAATTACCTAATATAGATAGGCGTCTTACCTTATATATAATTTCAACCATATAATCTTTTTGGGTTGAAAAACATGATCCAAATATGGTGTGAGACAAATAATAGTAAGCAACCACCAAAATATCTGTACCTAACTGTCAGTGAATATATATAGTAGGAAATATGAAAAATGAAGCCACAAACTAGGAAGTACCCAAGAGAAAACAATCCTACATTTTCC
Organism: Viscum album; assembly: GCA_963277665.1. Taxonomy (NCBI): domain Eukaryota; kingdom Viridiplantae; phylum Streptophyta; class Magnoliopsida; order Santalales; family Viscaceae; genus Viscum; species Viscum album. Next base: position 683,926,586 of record OY728156.1, on the reverse strand, counting down.
AATTACATTCAATTACATTAATTAATTATTCACACCAATTAATAAAAAAATCATGGGATCTATCCTATGATATGTATCCCTACATGTAATAGTAACAACATACATCTCAGAAGACTATCTAAAAAGTTAGGTAAGTCTGAGCCCAAGCTTGAGATTTGGCTTGCTAACTCATCACAAGCATTTGATCAATCATTCATAACAAACCTCTTGGAAATCTCTCACAGTCTAACCTCTTTGGTTTAACATAACACTAATCAAAAGAAAAAGAACACCTGGGAATCTCTCATGGTGAATACCCTAGGGTCCCCATGGCACCAAAAAATTATACAGGACCTCTGGGTAGCTCTCACGGTCAATACCCCCTAGGTTAACATAGTATCAATAATCATAAATGACCATCAGGTAGCTCTCATGGACAATACCCCATGGATAAAAATCTACACCATTTCTCTCATGTTCCTATGTAAATAAACATGGAAACCCCCACATTTTTCCTAGACCAAGGGTCTCACGGTCCAAGGGAGATTAGTGCACATGCAATATTCATTAAAGGATTTACATGCAATCCAAACTATTACATAGATCAATATTATACAAATCACATTATTATTATTAAAGGATCTACATGAAAATCAAACTATTATATACATAAAAATTAATCAAAGTATAAAAAAAGGCATCAAATATAACCAACTAAATCCATCCTAAAAAAAATTATGTCATGGGAACACAATATGCCTCACAGGAAACCTAGGCCAAACAACCAATAACAATAAGACAAGGGAACACACCCATGGGGGTTCCTATCAATAAGGTTATACAATCTTATTCATAGTAAACAACCCTTAAAATCAATTAAACCATAGAAGACATTAAATTGGGTCAAATTCCAAAACCCACAACACCCTAAACATGGGTATTCGATACCTCAGGCATATATAATTCAAAGAAGATCAAAGAGAGGCACAAACCACTTACCTTGATGTTGTACGATGAACAATCTTGAATATAGGCCCTTGAATAGGACTAGAACGATGTATATCTATAAAAAAGGTTAAAAATAATCAACCATAGATACCTAATGAGAGAGGAGAAACTAGGAAGAGAGGCTCTAGGGAAACAGAGAACTCACTGGTGGGAATCCAATACACATGGCGGCGTCTCAAATGCAGCTCGGACGGAGGAGTGGAAGGTTCTTGAAGATCTTCATCCATATGTCTCCATCCTGTATGAACCAAGGGAAGAAGAAGAGCGTTCTGGAGATAAGACACGACCCTAAGCCGATTAATCAAATAAAAAGAAAATTACATGGCATGTTCATTTAATGTACACGCTGTGTACTAGCCTCAACTAGCTCCCACTTTAGGCTGTCAGCCAAGTCACCTACATGGCCATGTACTGAACTGTTACATGGCCAGTACATGTCTACACATGATGATCGGGTACACGACATGTACTCAAGAGTACATGGTGTGTACTTATAAAATTTCCAAATCAGTATTTTTCCTAAAAAACAACCCGAAATAAAGATCCATACTGGAAAAAAGATCCATGTTCTTACAAACTTCTCCCCTTAAAGAAATTCACACCCAAATTTCCCTTCAATGGGTGGTGAAGAAGAAGATTCAAACAACTCTGCCCACTGTGATTGTATGTCAGCCTCCCTCTCCCATGCCTCGTCTTGTACTCGCCCGTGCTTCCATAGAACCCATACCAGAGGAACAGACTGACCACATAGAACCTTTGTGCTAAGATCCACAATCCAAATAGAGTGATCCTCAAAGGATTCATCCACCTCCAAATCAATCTCCTCAGGTTGAAAAACATGAGATGAGTCTAAAAAGTAACGTCATAGCTAAGAAACATGAAAGACATCGTGCATAGACCAGTACCTCTTAGGTAACTACAATCAATAGGAAAACAGACTGAATCTCTCTAAAACCTCAAATGGCTCAACGTATATGGGTGAAAGATTTCCCTGTATCCTAATCCTCCTTTGTCCCAACCTCAGTATGACATGTAAGAAAACATGATATACGACCGCGAACTCCAGAGGTTATCTATATTGATCATTATAATATTTTTTGAGATACTTTGTAGTATCCATCCTCTTCTGAATCACCTCCACATGCTAAGTGGTCTCGGGGACAAGATAAGGTCCCAACATAGCATCCTCTCTTACATCCAGCCAACATTGTGGTGATCATCATTCCCTACCATACAAAGACTTATAAGGTTCCATCTAAATCATCACCTGAAAATAGTTATTCTATTAAAACTCCACTAGGGGTACACGTCTCTCCCATGAACACCCGAATTCTAGGAAGCATGATCGAAGCTTGTCCTCCAACACCTGAATCGTGCATTCAGACTAGCCATCTATCTGGGGATGGTACGCTATACTCAGAATTACCTGTGTACCTAAATACCTCTATAGTCCCTACCAAACATAATAAGTAAAATGGGAAACACTATCTGAAATGATAGAGTAAAAAACCCCATGAAAACAATCAATATATCCAGTTTTTATAACCTTCCAAAATCATAAATATTGAATTCCTCATTGATTGATAGGAAGTGTGAAATCTTCATGAGATTATAAAAAACAACCCAAACCACATCATTCCCTCAAGGGGTCCTTAGTAACCCCATCATGAAATCCATCGTGACATCATTCCACTTCCACTTGGGTGTAGGTATCTACTATAAAATCCAAGTCGGTTGCTGATGCTCCACATTCACCTACTGACCGGTGGAACATCTCATAAAAAAACTAAAAACATCCCTCTTTATACCCGGCCAACAATACTAACAGTGTAGATCTTGATACATCTTGGTGACACCAAGACGAACTGCCCAAACCGAGGAATGAAAATCTTGCATCAAATCTTCATGTATATCTACTAACACCCATAAAAATCCATGAAAACACAAGATCTCATCATCGTCTATGGTCCACCCAAGAGTAGGGTCCACTCCTGACACACTTTCTCATAGGACTAGGCCTTTTAAATCTAATAGAGTCTTCATTCTCACTCAATCCAGAATAGTAGAGGTAATAGCTACAGATTAAAAAAGAGTCTTCCCTTTTCTACCATGTACCTCCAAATGAATCTCATAGAACATATCTATAAGTTTCCACTCACTACTGGCCTCTTGAAATGCCTGTATCTGAGTCCTCCTACTAAACGCATCAGCTAATACATTGCCTTTTCTAGGAATATAGGAAATATTAAAGTCAAAATACTGAAGGTACTCAATCCACCATCACTATCTCAAATTTAGATCACACTGAGTAAAGATATACTTGAGAATTTTCTGGTCAGTGAATTCAAAAAAGTGATCTCCCAAAAGATAGTGTCTCCAAAAACCCAAAGAAGGCATAGCTGCAGCTAACTCGAGATTGTGCGTCGGGTAATTCCTCTCATGTGGCCTCAACTGCCAATACCCGTATGCAACAACTCCTTCCCCTTGCATAAGCACTGCTCCTATCCCGATACCTGACACAACACAGTAAATGGTGTAACTCTTTCCTGGCTACAAAAAATCAGTATCATATATGAAGTAAATATCCATTTCAACTCTTGAAAGGTTTAATTATAGTAATCTACCTATTGGCGCCAAAATTCAGAACAAAGAAGAGGCCCACAGACGGCCTCTCGGACTGCCTCGTGAAGCCACTTTGCGGAGTCCCCCAAGCACCGCAGTAGCCGCAAAGCAAAGAAGGCGGGATGCTCTGTGAATGACATTGATGTTCGCAAACCCACCATGATGCAAGGAAGCGGGACTCTCCACAACCACATTTGACATTCGTGATCCCGCTGCGAATCAAAGGAGGCGGGATGCTTTGCGAACCCATTTGACATTCGCGGGCTCACCGTGAAGCCACCAAGCCCCTCTTCGCATCGTGTGAGCTCCACTCTGCGGTGCCTCTTGCCTATAAATACTGGGCTCCCCTGAGCTCTAGAGATGGACAATCCGACCTTTCAGCTTCCCAGCTCCCAAATCGCAAAGCATTTTTCCTCTCGGTGAACCATGAGCTGCGTGAGGTACATATGCTTTGCAAAGTGCCTCCCCATTGTCTCATTTTGATCCCATCTTCCGAGAGGTATTCCTTTCGCGAAGCCTAAGGGATTTTTCAAAATAAGGGGATCCCCAAGGGGACCTGGGTTCTCGCAGAGTGTTTATGCTTTGCGAAACACCCTCCATGTATACTTCATCCACATGCTAAGGCAAGGTCATTGTACTTCGCGAAGCACATTGCTTCCTAACACCCTGCTTCACGAGGCACCTTTGCTCTGCGAGGCTTTGCTTCGCGAATTCCCTTCCACTTTGCAAAGAAAATCCCATTTTCACCTCTCCCCCATTATAAGACTAAGGTACCCCACTTCACGAAGCACACCCCTTCTCAAGTTCCCTCCACCACGCGGAGCAACATAGCTTCACAAGTCCCTTGCCTATGGACCCCTCTGCTTGGAAATTTCTTTTCCCATGCGACCCTCCAGGTTTGCACGACGTGGCTTCAAAGTTCCCTAGACGACACCACTCGTTGTGTTGTTGCACCTAATGCTTCTTCACATAAGCATGCTAATGGATGTTTCTTCTTCACATATCCATGCTAATGTGGACCCCTCGATGGTTCACTATGTGACAACCCCTCAGTACGGCGTTGCCGGTGCCTTCCCTCCCACAAGGAGAAGAGTGTACAAGTTATGTAAGTCCTAGGGGTGCGGAGCAAACCCCCCTCGTCCGAGCTATAGGACGTTAAACTGCCAAGTTCTATTTTCCTCAGCACATGACGTTAAATTTGGACCTCGCTCTGTGCCTCACACGTGGGGTTCCCCCCCTCAGACATTCTCTACGCCCCCTAGTCTCCACAAGGGATGATATCCTCTTTCTGGGAGTGGCGTTTTTCCGCGGGGGAAGGGAAACCACCTTGGTGTAAGACCCTAGCTTTTCTTGCAAGAAGCATCACCCTTAATCCTTCTCACTTCCTTGGTGCCAATGCTAGCGGAGGGAGTGATCGGGAATGGGGATCCTCTTTTCTTCGGTCCCAAGTCCCTCTCTCGTTGCACTTTGTCGCCAACGAGCCTCCATCTTGGAGTACGTTCCATCCTCATGGGCTGCCTCAGAGCGTAAGCCCCACTCATCTTCACTTCCCACAGACGCCCCTTTCACGATGTGGTCTTCAGTCCTTTACTGACTCTTGTTTCTCACACCGAGCATGACTCACATGGGCTTAGAGTAAGTATTGACCATGACATCACCCTCATCCTGCATGCCATTAAACTGTACACTAGAACTATGAGGACTTTGATCTATGTCAAGGCATGGTATGTAGGAAGCCTCCACGACATTCAAGCCCCACCACCTTGGGCCATCTTAGAGAGTAATCCCCAATCCATCCTAGGCCACATCAGAGCGTAACACCCAATCCACCATGGTTCATCTCAGAGCGTAAGCCCCAAATTCCCCCATCCCACATGACGTTAAACTGTATACCTGAACTATGTAGTTTTTGATCCATTTCAAGGCATGGTATGTAGGAAGCCTCCCTGTGGTTCAAGCCCAACATCCAGTTGTTCCAACACTCCTTTGTGTTGGTTCAACAACCCCTTTCAATCTGAAATATGAGGAATTTGATCCATGCCAAGGTAGGGTATGTAGAAAGCCTCCCTGAGGTTTAATCCCACCACCCGGTCGTTCCGACCATCTTCACGAAGGTTCACCAAAAACCCTGGCAAGCCTAGAGTGTAAGCCCTAACCCATCCTGAACTACATGGTCTTTGACCCATGTTAAGGCATGGTACGTAGGAAGCCTCCACGAGGTTCAATCCCAACAATCATTAGCCCCAACCATCTCCGTGTTAGTGTGCCAAGCCCTTTTCCTCCCGAACTATGAATACTTTGATCTATCTCAAGGCATGGTATGTAGGAAGCCTCCCCGAGGTTCAAGCCCAACATCCACCTGGACCTCTGGTCCCTTCACGTCGGTTCACCGACACCACCCGAACTATGTGGAATTTGATCCGTGTCAAGGCATGGTGCGTAGGAAGACTCACAAGGTTCAAGACCCACCACCCATTGGCCATTCCAACCCCCTTTACGTCGGTTCTCCCCCGTACCACATGACATTAAACAGTATTCAACCACCTGATCTACGAGGAATTTGATCCATGTCAAGGCATTGCATGTAGGAAGATTCCCTGAGGTTCAATCCCACCATCCGGTCATTCCGTCCCCCTTCACATAGGTCCAACCCCATCCAGTGGTAAGCCGTTGTGGCCTTATTCAGCGATAATACATTGACATCCTCATTCTGCGGTAATCCATTGTCAACCTCATTTGACGGTAATCTGTTGCCAGCTGAACTACGCAGACTTTGATTCCCTGCCACGGGGATACGTAGGAAGTCTCTTCGAGGCTCAAGACCAAAACCATCATCCATCCTGATTCTTAACCAGGCCACCACATACCGGTGAAATCATGCCACCTCATTCCCCTCCATGACATTCAGGATGTCACCCATGTGCTGGTCCCAATATTGGTGTTCCCTCCAGGGGGTTCCTTAATCTGATCCACTCTAATTAGTGTCTTGATTAGTCTGATCCATCTCCGTTGGACGTTAATCTTGTGGAATACCCTATATTGAACATAGGAAGCTGAGGAAAACCTCAGATACATGCCCATAGAATATGATTCCCCGCGCTCGATGTGGGATGCCGTAGGCTTTCGTGCCCTCAAGAAGCCCTATAACAAGGGACATAAGACAGAAACTGCAATCCCCCAGCATCAAGACATGCCAGTGATGACCCAACATGACTACTCCCATAACCGAAGGATTCTACCCTGACCGGACCCCTTGGAATGTCCTGACAGAAGAAACGTAATTAACTGGTGTCCATGAAGATATGGCACCGGGAATAGTTTCATGAACACCGTATTAAATCTAGGAGGGAGACCCGAACTAGGTGATGAGTTCCAAAGAGGAATCCATGTAAGGAAGAACTGACATCCCATCATCCAATTTTGATCAAGGAGTAGATGCCCCTAAAGAAAGAGAAGATGCTGCCCACCTTTGGAAAGCGGGAATGTGGGGTAACAAAAAGTCGTGTCCTTCATCCCCAAACAAGAAGGATGTGCACGCCCCAGTGAAGGAATCAGAAATATAAATGGTGAACCTAATGTGAAATTATTCTACTCCACATAGAGATTAGTAGTGCTCAGGGCATCAATAGATTGACGTGTCACTAGATCCAGCTATCCTGCGTCGGGTCCCACCAAGAAAACAGCAGGCCTGACGTGAAAATCACCCGAAGTTAGGGCAGTAGGACGTTGGACATCCTGTTCTGCGACATTGTCCTTGTGGATCCCTCTTACCAGCCACGGAAGACGGAAGGATGTTGGGGAACTGGTTGTTGGTTTCTTTTCCTATCACTGTTAATGAGTTTATCTCCCTGCTTTCAAGAACCAAGTTGTTGCATCCAGAGCCTGATCATCTACCCACCGGCATAGGGGCAGGGGAAATACAGATGCAGTTACACCACGGGATTCTGCATCTTCCATGATGGCTTCATCTTCCATGACTACTGGGCACCCACTCCCCATCAGAAATTATCCAGCGAAGGGTAATTAATGGCCTTGTACGCAGGTATGAGGAGGAGGGGATCATCCCCACCAGGGATATGGCCTGCCTGGATCTCGAGGTAGCTGCACCTTATCATCGACGCCTCCCCCGAGGGCCGCGTAGGGAGCCGCTGCTCCCCACCCTGACATAAAATCGTTTCGGGAGCCTGTCCCCGGAGCGCTTTGACGACTCCCTACCTTACGCTGATGAGGTGGGAAATGTCTAGCCCAGCCTAGTCAGAGTCCCAATCTAGGGGCTCATAGCAAGGGCCCCCACCCGGCCACATCAGCTCCACCACCTGACCTTGCTAGAGGAGTAGGTAGGCTATGCGCTTGCACCACCAGCACCGGCCCGTCCGACCCGACGCCATCATTGGGCACGAGATGAGGATGCCCACCAAGGGGAATTAATATCTACGACTACTGTGGCCTAAGCCATTGATGACGCATATCATCAAGTCCCTACACACACTGAGAAATGTCGCTTATTTGCCCAACCGTGATCGAGGCCCCAACCACCCCACGGGCAGGCTGGTTCAACTCTTCGGGTCGCAGGCACGAGCGGTGGTCACCGTGAACCAACCCGCATTGATGCCACCCCGTACGGAAGTCCTCCCCATACCTCTACCACACAGAGTGTGGGTTTTCTCACTCTGAGGATTACCACGGAGGTTTTCCCCACGCTACCCCTGATCTGAATGATGGTCTGCCCCACGGTAGTGATGTTCGGTACAGAAGCCTCTCTTATGCCCATCACACTGGGTATGAAGTCCATCCTCTTACCCCCGACTATCGATGTGGAGACATTGCCCATCCAGTCCCTCTCCAATGTGAGGATCCTCCCTATGTTCTCTCTGAAACTGGCGAGGGACCTCCTCGCCCCAAAAACCAGAGGGGTGAAGGCCAATCTCGCTCCACTCGCACCAAGCATGGAGGTCGTCCCCTTTCTCCCACCGGTTCCAGTGGAAGTTTTTCCTGCTCTAGTGCAGTTCATAGAGTTTATCTCTATGTCCCCTTCGACATTTGCCCCAGTGCTCCTCGCACCTCGGCTTTATCATTTGGAAACCCTCTCCGCCCCAACACCAGTGCAGTTGAAGGAACCCATGTTAAAAATCATCTTTGTTCTGAGGAGCCGCCCAGGGGCAGAGAGGTGGGTCATTGCTGCCACAAGAAGAATCTTGGGAAGGCATGGATGGAGATCAAACCGGTCCGCTTCTTAGACTCTGAAGTGGAGTACGACTCAGCTCGGGAACCCTTCCCCTGCTCATCCGAGTCAAGGGCTAGGGTAGGGACGAGGTGCATCAGCATGGTGCTCCCAGAAGGCAAAGTCCACAGGATTCCCACCTCCCTCCACAGGTTTATCTAGGAGGATGAAAATCTGGAGACCTCGTAGGTTACGGTCGTGCAGTCACTACCATCGTCATCGGAAAGGATTTCAACCTCCACAAGAGATCACGAAGAGAGATTCTGGAGACCGATGATAGGCGAGTATCATCGCAACCTATCACTAGAAGTTTTTTCCCTGAGCCAGGAATAACAGTCGTCCGCCCCTCCTACCACGATGTAGCAGCCAAGTTTCTCCAATGTTCAGAGGACATCCCAAGAATCGGCAACCAGTCAGCCCGTTCGCTGTATTCTCCAGTGGCTGACCTACCATCCCGACGGTCTGCCTCAGTACCGCTGCCATTTCCTCAACCACCCCCAGTTGGCGAGTGTGCCCATCAAGGGCTATGCCCTAAATTTATGTTGATGAGCTTTTGGATAATTCTTGCAGCGGACCACTTCCCTGAGGAGTTTTGGCCCATGGCAGTGCAGGATTCCTGCACACCCGAGTCTCTCACCCCAAAGGAAGTTGAGTGCTTCCACTACACTCTCTAGGTGACACATTTCAGTCTCTGTCATCAGCGCATGGTTTATCAAAGGATCCGAATGAATTTAGAAGATGTCAGTGAGCAGTGTTGTCTAGTCGATCTGGCCGCACTCCCGGTGGCCTAGCGCCCTGAGTCACTAGGTCGTCATGAGGCACTCTATCATCAATGCATTTAGAGTATCAAGGTACTCCATATAATTATCAGGGAAGCTACCCCCACATGAAAATCTGTGGCTAGGGGTAGTATGCTGCCTTCCACTTCAGCCATATCCGGCTGCAGCCCAACTCACTATGCGATATTGAGGACATTCCCCCGGGAAGGGTCACGATCCACATGGATGATGTAGTAAAGAAGGAGGAAGAGCCAGAGTTTCTCGATGGAAACTTACCCCCTGAGGGTGTACCACCACTGTTGGACCCATCGGGGAGGATTACTCACCAGTAGAGGAACCTCTTAGGTCTCCCTACACCCACCGGGTCATTGGTACTCAGCCGGAATGTCAGAAATAGAAAAGAGAATGTCGGAGCAGTCAAGCACTCCGACCTGTCCACCTCAGTGAAAAAGACAAAGGAGGACCCTGAGAAGGCCGTGTTACGCTAGCAAGTCACTGAGCTAAAGAGTTTGGTCGATGGACTCCTGGATGAATGCATTGAAGAGCGACGACCCGACTATGGTGATCCTAGGCTGGGGCGGTAGGGGTAGGAACAACTTCCCCCTAGAGAGATTCCCCTAGAAAAAACTGATCATACCACTTCTTCGGACTGGGAAGAAGCCAAAAATCACAGTAATAGGGCACAATATTTCTCACAAAACCCTCCTGAATGGCGCGTCAATCCGAGGAATCTGGCCTGGGTTCCCCCAGCTGCCCCGCTGGCCGTTCCACCAGTCGCTCCACGAGCTGCTGAACCCATCTACCCTATCAAAGAGCCCGACAACACACTTGTGATTAGAGATCTCCGTCAAGATAGGGACCCCACCTAGATGATCCTATGGTGGTGCTCATATCCCACCTTGAGGCATTGTAGACGTGACAGGTGGAAATCCCACTAGATGGAAAGCCAAACCTGGCATGGGTGGATGATATGTTGGCGCCTCTAGGTTTCTGGAATCCCACCTTCGCCCCCTTTAAAGGGATGAGGGACCCTCCGCAGCATCTTGACCAATTAAACTAAAGGTGCGGTCGCATGTTGGGGACCCCGACGTATTAGGAGGCCACCAAGCTCCACTTTTTTGATCAGACGCTGGAGGGGCCGTCGTTCGTCTGGTACAACCAGCTCCCCGTCGGATCTGTGACCAGCTGGGAGGACCTTCGTAGGAAGTTCCTCTACTAGTTCAGCTCTACCACCTAGAAGACGAACATCGCAGACCTCTTCAAGTACAAGTAATGTCCAAATGAGTGAGTTTCATACTTTATCACCCAGTGGAAGGGGCTCACTTACTCCCTTGAGATGCCACTAACTCAGGAGAAATTACTGACGATGTGCGTGGGGAACGTCAAGATGGAACTGGTTCCCTCCCTGATCACATAGAACTATCTCAGAGGGTTTTGAGTTTTCTCCGATAAGGCCCAGTGCCTCGAGGAAGCCCCACAATAGGCCAGGTAGGCACATTTATTTCCCCCTACAATCCCATCAAGGAGAGATACCAGAGCTGAGCCCGCCGTAGTGGCCTAGATAGAGGCCCCTAGGCAGCTAGAGTTGCTACCAGCAGCACCGGACCTATAGCCTCAAAGAGGTCCTCTACCTCAGGCACATCATCTGACTCCACATCGTCCTCATAATCGGTAGGCGCTCCCGCATAATGCACCACCACCGCCCAGGCGGGACAATCAGGGTCCACCTCTTCGACAGGCCCCTCCGGCTCCTCGTCAAGGCCAAGATCCAAGGGCTCCCTATCCAAAAACAAGAAACCAGAAATACTCATTCAACGAGAATCAGGTCCCCGATTACATCCGTAGTACCCTAGAGTAGGGGATTGTACGCTTTCCTGAGTGCAGAAGGTCGGCAGAGGCGAATCTCACCGATCGCCCTAACTACTGCCTCTATCATCAGATTCTAGGGCACACCCTCAAGAAGTGATATGTGTTTAAGGACTGGATCTAAGACCAGGTAGATAAAAACATATTCAGGCTGGGCCCGACCCCCACACAAGTGGCGTGTGTCTTTTTGAGGTCAGATAGAAGTAGCGACGTCGAAGGTGAGTGGCAGCTAGTTCCCAGCTGCGGATCCCAAAAGTACGAAGATTGGATGGCTCATAAAATGGTTTCTCGCGCCAATGGAATTATCCATGCATTCCTGAATTAGTAGGAGCCTTCAGAAGCTGTGGCCAGCACTTCTGCATCAAAATCTTGGCTGGCCTCTTCCCAGAAGAGAAAGCATCAGCGGCGCAAGAAGTAATGCGCCCCGCCAATGTCTTCGTCGTCCCACACTCTCGGGGACTTCATGCCCCTTGAGATGGGGATCCATTCCAGAATCTACCTAGTTGTGGATGATTTTTCAAGTGACAGTCAAAGGTACGCTTCGGTCAATACCATCGAGTTGGTAAACCCCTATATGACTCCCGAAGAGGGGGAACACCAGGCGAACTTCCCCAACGTCCCCAGTCAACGCCAACCTCAATGGAGCCGTGGATATATGGGTCATTGAGGTGCGTCATTTGGCACCTCCATCTAGTCCATGCATTCCATTGAGACCAGACAACAATCCCAGCGCAGAACTCAGCACTCACATCCTCTTCATCCGGTGTCGTCAGGACCACCTCCACCACCGTTTGTGAAACTGGATCAGGAAGAGACACTTTGGTTGTACCGCGAACAACTTCACCCCGACACAGGCCGATCTCAGTCACCTGGTGCTCATCTGGCAGCGACTCTCTGGGCTTCAACTAGTGAACAGCGGAACGTGCACAGTACCAGTCAGCCGTCGGTCTATCCAGCAGGGCCCGCCATGCCTCCAATCATAGAGCGGCCTCCTGTAAATAGAAGTTCGCACTTGGCATGGAAGTATGATGTCCTCAAGAACCTTTCCGGCATCCTAGTGAGGCTTTTCATCCTTGAAGCCCTTCGTCTATCATCAGATATGTGCGAGACCCTCACTGAGGCTTTAAGGAGCCCCCTCTAGTTTGAGATGGAGGTAACGGCTGCAGAATCCTTTCACGCTGAAGCGATTGAGAATGCCGAATTCCAGGACATCATCTCATTCTCAAGAGAAGACAAAGGCTCCCCCATATAGGGGTGCATCCGCCCACAGTACATCACCATCCAATTCAACGGTGTGGAGGTTTGCCTCTATCTTGTTGGAACCGGCTCTGAGATCAACCTTATCCTGACACGGACACTGCGGAAGCTGGGGTTGTCTGAGGATGACCTGACTCTCTCCAATTTATGGATCCAGGGGCATGACAGGACATATTAGACCCCGATCAGCAAGATCTGTTGGAAGACCTAGTTCGGTGGACTAGTTTCCAATACTAAATTTATGGTCGTCTCCCAGGACACCACGTACAATGAATTGATGGGTAGGCCATGGCTCCACCTGCACCTAACAGTCCCATCATCATATCACCAGTGCCTCAAGTACTCCCTTAATGGTCAATTGGGTCTAATCTAAGGTGATACATCTCCTTTCGACTCTTGTGACACCCGTTATCTGGATGCTGACTATTAGAAGAGCAAGGATAAGAAAATCCTGGCAAGTGAGGTTGAGCCGGACCTAGTCACAAGTGACCCCTGGGCAGGTCTGGACAATGCCTACATCTTTCTAATCCATCGATTGGAGGCCACGACCCCTAACATGGGGAAATTATTTGTTGTCTCTGGTACAAGAGGAAGGAATATTCTCAAGTCCATGCGACGATGGAAAATCACCTTGTACTCCTACACAAACCTGGATCAGGTGATCCCGGAACCTCCTACTCCCATACGATATCGGGATGTCAGCCCCATGGCAACAACAGTATGTCATATGTGTCTATTTTACTGGGCTGAAATTAATCGGATCAAGCCGACGCGCCACTACTACTCTGATATTATCAAGCATGGCCCCTTGGGCCAAAGACCAGATGGGATCAGGTCGACATCCTTCATTGCTATGACCCCGGTAGCGCCAGAGTTCCCCGATGCAATGACCATTGCCGCTCAAGCCATCACCAACCTCCCATCAAGGTTTGGTGTCTCAAAAGAAACTTACCCCATGGAAGATCCCTCCATATGTAGAGAAGAGGATTTGGAGGATACACCCCCCACCTTTGAGGAAGGATTCTCTGCCACTATCGATGAATTGGTACAGGTGAACCTGGGTAGCGAGGAAGATCCGAGACCCGCATTGATCAATGTCATCATGTCCCTCGAAGAGAAGTAGTGGTATGTAGACTTCCTTAAGTAGCACTGTGTTGTATTCACCTAGAGTTATGATGATATGTCAGGACTAGATCCTTAGGTAGCCATCCATTGCCTCGGTCCCCCAATAAACCATCACAGGGTCAAGCAGCCTCGCAGAAAGATGCACCCTTATCACAGTGCCATGGTCGAGGCTGAAGTTGACAAGATTATCAAAGTCAACTTCATCAAGGAGGTCCAGTACCCCATGTGGCTATCCAACATTGTGCCAGTCAGAAAAGAAGAACATACATATCAGAGTCTGTATCGGCTTTTGAGATCTCTACCGTCACTGTCCGAAAGATGATTTTACCGTTTCGGTGATATAATTTTTGATCAATGCTACGGTCGGGTTCCTAGCCCTCTTCTTCATAGATGGTTACTCTGGATATAATCAGATCCGGATAGCCCTCGAGGATGAGGAGTCCACAGGTCTCAGGGCACCCCAAGGTACTTTTTGTTACCAGGTTATTCCCTTCGGCCTAAAGAATACATGTGCCACCTATCTGCGGGCCATGCATCACATATTCAAGACGATCCTCAGGACATTGGTGGAGTGTTGTGTGGATGATCTGGTGGTCAAATATCGCCAGTTCTAGGACCATCTCAATGACCTTGAGAATGTGTTTGGCTTCCTTCATTCCCACCACTAGAAGATGAACCCGTTGAAGTGTGCCTTCGGGGTCACCTCCAGGAAGTTTCTTGGCATTGTTGTCAGGTACCGAGGCATCGAGATCAACCTACAGAAGATCAGGGCAATCATCCAAATGCCTCCCCTGAGAAATATTTGATAGATTTGAGGTTTTCAAGGCCACAGAGCCTATATACACCGATTTGTTGAGAATCTGGATGGCAAGTGTGAGCCCTTTTCTCGGATAATGAAGAAGGGCTCCACCTATGAATGGGACGAAGAGTGCCAGACCACATTGGAGGAAATCAAGTAGTATCTGCTCCAGCCTCCAGTATTGGCTGCCGCTGGTCCTCTATGTCACCACCCTGGAATGGTCCCTCGACACCCTTCTCACCCAGAAGAACAACAAGGGGATAAAGAATAATATTTACTACCTTAGCCGCATGCTTCTCGATACAGAGACCAGATACTCCCCCATTGAGAAGAGCTACCTTGCACTCATATTTGCTGTGTAGAATTTTTTTTCATTACCTGCATAACCATAGGTACAATTGGTCTCTCGAGTAGACCCGTTGAAGTACATTCTGAACTGCCCCATGTTGACTAGCTGACTAGCACGGTGGGCGGTGATCCTCCAGCAGTTCGACATTAGGTTCATGCCTCAAAAGGCTATTAAGGGGCAGACATTGACAGACTTTCTAGCTGCTCATCCAACCTCCGTGGATCATTCTTTGGACCTGGATTTTCTTTATGATGCAACCCTCTCAGTTGATCAAGTCGTCCCATTTTGGAAAATGCACATTCATGGTGCATCCTGGAGCCCCACCGGTAGAACGATCAGGCCTAGGTATCGTCTTCATTACCCCAGCGCAAGCCATTCTGCCATATTCATTCTTGTTTTCAGAAGGATACACCAACAATGAGTTAGAGTATCATGCCCTCAATACTGGTCTCGAGCTAGCCCTTGAGATCGACGTGCCGCATTTACATGTGAATGGGGATTTCAAGCTAGGCATCAAGCAAATCAATGGTGACTATTTTGTCAAAAAGCTAGAGCTTATACCATTGTCGGAGGGCACCCTCCATCTAATGGCTCAGTGCCCTTCTTGACTGGAGGTTACCCATGTCCCTCAGTCACAGAATGGTCGAGCGGATTCTTTGGCCATCTTAGCTAAATAACTTGAAGAGCCCGAGCAGGATGATCTGATTATACATGTGGCACACCGGAGAGTCATTTTCCCTGTCACCCCTGAGGATGAGGACGACTTGAAAGTAAACCATCTTACCACCAGAGCTTCCATGTTAGGAACCCTAGGTTCATCAGATGCAGTGGTTGAAGTGACTCCCGACTGGAGAGCCCCTTTTGTTGAGTATCTCCAAAATGGCTGCCTCCCAGATGATCAGGCCGAACGCAAGCAAATCTGACGCCGCACATAGTAGTTTACCCTCCAGAGTGGTCCCAGTCTTGATAAAATCCTCTATAAGTGCGGTTTCGATGGTGTTATCTTCTGTTTCATCCAAGGAGTTGAGATTCCACAGGTCATGCAAGAGGTTCTTGCTGGTTCCTGTGGTGCTCATCAGGCTAGGCCAAAGCTGTCCCATCCAATCCAAAGACTGGGGCACTTCTGGCCCACTATGATGCATGATTGTATCGAGTTTTCCATGAGATGTCACGCGTTCCATGTAACACCCCATGATTTCATAGTACGTTATCTCTTCAATGTAATTCCATAACTTTCACTACACGCAACACCGAGTTCTAGCATACCATGACATACCAAACTAGCCGTTCAAAAGCAGTTATGAATAGTAATAAATGATTTTTGAACTTCATATAATACTTATAACTTTATAATCAATATTATGAGTTTCTTAGACATAATGTAAGAAAAAATTCATTTTTTCAGATAAAAGAAGTATTTTTTCCAAAAATGAAATTTTACCACCTTTTAATGACAAACCTTTTTTAAATACAATATTTGAAACTTTAATATATTAAATTTGAAAAAGTAAACTTCTTATTTAGAATCGGGATATAGAATTTAGTTTCAATATATTTTTGGTGTTTTTTCTGATAACTTTCATATTTTGGTGAATTGTAAAAATACTATATTTTAACTGAAAACAACTTTTTTAGTAAAAATAATTTATATTGTTAAATTATAAATTTTATTGGTTTGGAAGTATAAATAGATTATATTTTTACCATTTAAGAAAATTCTGGTCATTTTATGTAATTTTACTTTGAAATTGGACATAAACAAGTATCAATATTTTGATAGTTATTATTTCTTAAAAACACGCTTTTTGTTTTGACAACGAGAATTAATTTTAAATTAATTTCTGCCACTTATCTATTTAGAATTTAGAAAAATGGATTCAATATTTGAAATTAGGAGGTCCAAATTGTGTAAATATCTAACTTTTATTCTTATACATTAGGAATATTACTTCAGTAAATATTTTATTTATCATGGTTAAAAGTGTAAATCCAGTAAATAAGGTTAAAAATAATATTATAACAATAAAAAATTACCTTAACACTTGTCCTAAACTTATTGGATGACTCATGGCCGACCATGGGAATACATGGGTCGATTTTGGGACCCCATGTAGCCACTTTGAAGTGATAATGACATTATATAGTAAATAATTTAAAGTAGAGACAAAAATAACGAAAGCAAATATCTTTTAGTAAAAAAAATTTTATTTGAGGTTATATAATTGATCTATCCAACTATAAATAGTCATTAGAAAGATACACTACTTGAAATATGACCTTTACCAATGCTTCTATACCAACGGTTTGTAAAAACTGTTGGTATAGGTCCCCTTTCTCAATGGTTTGGATAAACCGTTCAAAAATCCCACTTTGAGGTCACTTTTCCCAACGGTTTGCCAAAACCGTTGGGAAAGGGTATGAATTTTCCAAATTCATTGGCCAAAACGTTGGAAAAATTCCACTTTGTGGCCATTTTTTGCAACAGTTTGGCCAAACCATTGGGAAAGGCCTTTCCCAATGGTTTTGAGAATCGTTGGGATAGGTACACTTATTTTTTATGAGTACATTTGTCGAATATCGTCAAATAAATGAATATATAAATTACATATAAATATAAATATAAATATTTATCCAAATATATTCACAAAGGATTCTCTGGGATAGTGTTAAAGTCATTGATATATAACGTGGACGTTGTGGGTTCAAACCTCTACTGGAACTAGTTTTTATATATTTACCTATCCCAACGGTTTCCTCTAACCATTGGGAAAGTCCTATCCCAATAGTTTGGAAAACTGTTGGGAAAGGCCAATACCAACGGTTTTCAAACCATTGGTATAGTTTTTTCCCAACGGTTTTCTCCAAACCGTTGGGATAGGTCTTTCCCCACGCCAAATCACCAACAGCTCCCCAAACCATTGGTATAGGCTATACCAATGGTTTGGGGACCTATACCAACGATTCCAAACCGTTGGTATAAGTAATTTTTCCAGTAGTGATAAAATGATTTCCTACCTCATAATAGTTTAGTTATAACTTTTAGATATAAAATAAATATATTTATTTTTGACACAATGATCATGCAGTATGTTCCCGATTAATGAAAGAATCAAATAAATGGTATTATAAATGTTAAAATAAATATAATTTGAAATTTTTGATGCCATACACGAATTTTATAGGTTAATGTGACATGTTATGATTTATTAAATGAATTTATTTCGAATTAATAAAGTTTTTAGGACTTTACCAAAAATCATTTATTAAATAGTGTCAAAATTGACATAAAAGAGTTTTTAAAACAAATATTATATTATTAATTGATAGTCTATTCCTAAAAATATAATTTTTGGGCAAAGGAATTATATAATCATAGTTTTATCGTTAATGAACCACTTGGGGTTTTTTGGAAGTATATAGTAAGTTTAATAACCATATAATATAAAAATACAAAGTGACATGGTAAATGTCAAACTATTTAACTAAGAGTTAAATCTAAATGATAAGGTTAATATAGTGACTAAAACCTATCTAAAAACAATTGGTTGAGTGTTTTTAGACCCATAAACACCTTAGACTTTAAATAATCAACTTTGGATCCATTAGAAACCAAAAACAATTTTATTATTAAAAAAATTTCTAACTTTTCCGAAGGTGCCCCTCACCCCTCTTATAAAAGGGCACTCTCCCTTCTCTCTAATTCACACCTTCAAATATATTTGGATCGGCCAAAATCTGACCAAATACCCTATCAACTATCCTCCCTTCATCCTATAGGCCTTACATTAGTCATAAAGCCAACTTAAGGTGCCCTTTTGATCAAATAAAAAGGAAGAACCCGAAGAAGAGGTAAATATCTCACTACCTCTTTCAAGTTCCTTTCTTCTTCCACTTCCTTTTTCTTTGTTTTTTCCATTCTAAAATAATATATACATTATATTATATATACTGTGATGTTATTATAAATATGGTAAAACCAAATTCATTATTCTATCCGACCTTTGAATAACATGTCACCATACGTGCGTACGTACGGCTTACCGTCTCCACATCGTGGTGTAATTGTTATTCAATACATAATTATTTGGATGGGTATAATAATGATATTTAATTGATGTAAATAATAAATATAACATGATAATTATTCTGTATATATGATATACCATACAATTATATATTATTTTAATATCAAAATAATGATATTGTTGCTCGTGCGTACTTATGGATTACCATCTCCACGACGCGATGAGATTCATTTCCAAGTTCATCATTCATCGACGATTATAAAAATATATTACTAATAATTATGTAATATATGAAATAATAATGATACTATAGATATATATATATTTATATATATAAGTATTTATGTAATTACATGTATCTTATTCACTTACTTCCATTCAATACGATATGAAAACGGAAACAACGTTTATGCATACGTACAGGCTACCATCTCCATAAACGGTGTTTTCCATTTAATATATATGTCTATTATACATTTTTATAATCTAAATATATATGATATATAAATCATTATTTATATTCTATAAGTATTTAAATCAATATCTATGTGATACAATCAATATTAACAAGTTGAAACACGTATGATAAAGAAAGCGATTATTACCTGAAATGTTAATCTAACATTGAAATTATTAATAAATGGTTAGTATAAAGTAATAAATCAATATTGTATGATATCATAAATAATAATATGGTTCTTTTATAATTTAATAACATACAATTGTCATTATAAAGTATTTTAAACGTACCCTCAACCAAAGGAAAGTGCAAGGTAAGGGATTTTTTATCTCACTTTTAATTCCGTGATATTTCCGTTGTTAGCCGCTTATTAATTAAATGTGGTGTAATGTGTACTGAAAATTTAAATATATATTATCATGATTCTCCTTATATACATGGTATAATGTGATTAATTTGGTTTTTATTAACCTTTGTACATACGACTCGATTGATTACAACGAAGTAAGGGTTTTTATCTCACTTCCTATTTCCGTGGGATTCATGCCACACTGCCACTATTTCCTTTTGTGTGGTTTATGTAGTGACCAATTATTTTATTCTTTGGGTAATATAATTTAATTTATGAGTAATTACATATTCATTTTATTATCCATCTTTCATGGTTGTATGTTTCTAAAGTTACCAAATCGATAAAGGAATTTGAAATTTCAATTTCCACTCATTCGGCTTTATGCATACTTAATTGATTATTTTACTCCAAGATTATGTGTGGAATCAATATTAGTTTTCTTATGTCATAATTTATACTCCCCTTTCTGTGGATATACTTTTGATACACATAATCACTCCGTTGATAAATTCTCAAGTCATCGATATGAACTTGATAAGAGTAATTTTAACTCAATCTCCATTTGTTGAGTTAAGCATCCAATTCATTGGTGTTGTTTTTACAAGAATGTGTATGAATGTCCTATGATTGAATTACATTGAATATCCAACCATATTGAGTGTATTTATATTTTTAACACATAATTATATCATTTATTTATCTTTAACCTAAGGACACAGTCTTTATAATAGATTTCATCTCAATTTACATTCCATTGAGACTTCTTTGTTTTTATACACAAAATCACTTTTATATGGTGTATATAATGTACTTTGACATATTATATCATGAATCCCATTATTCTCATGATATTATAATTTTTTATTACCACAATTATTTGTATTCAAGTGTCTCTATTTTGGTTAAGAACTCTAACTAAAATATCATTTTAAATGTTTTAAAGATTTATTATTCAAAATATTTCTCATTAATGTCCATGTTTTAAAAACAGTTTTAAAGATTTTTTTATATGGACATTAATGTTTTAAAATTAAAACCATTTTAAAAGTTCCAAAGTGGTATGGGACACTTTGATTAAAAAATCTATTTTAAATGGATTTTTGAAAAATAGTGTGACTTTTAAATGTTCTCAAGAAAAAAGGGGATATTTTTCTCAAATAGTTTTGATGATTATTTTCATTTATGTCAATATCCTGCATTATTCTCGATTAAGGTTAATCTGTTACAATAAAATCATCCATATTGTATTTAATGAGTTATGTTTGACTGTGGATGTGTTATTTTTATACCATTCATGGTTTGTGGATAAAGTATTGACAATTCGTATGCTAGTTTCAATATGAATGTTTATGTAATGTTTAAAAATTTTCATATGAGGAACGCATTGGACTTAGTAAGTGATGGGTGGAGCCCGCTATAGCTCTTCAATACATCGGTAGGTCTCATGAGACAAACTAGTGTCTTAGCACAAATCCTTGACAAAAATCTTATTTTTAGTTTGGGCACAAGGCCTTTACTATGTGGTTATGATAGTATGGAATTATGCATTCCATCATTATGAAAGTGGTTATTGATATTGCATGTGATTACTCGACTAGTAGAATATACATGTGAATAAGTAAATGGAATTACTTCATTTTATTTTTTCCATATTATGCAGAAGTTCATGTTTAAAAGGATTTTGTTTTAGTTATACATTGCTTTAAATGTTTATGCCTTTTTATGAAAGTTTATGCTATATTGTTATCTATACTGAGCATCTGAGCTCACCCCTTTCTATATTTTATTTTTCCCAGGATTCCAAGTGTGTTTTGATTGATATGTAGGGATAAGCTAAGGGAATAATGGCATATATAAAGGATCATTTATGTTGTGTTTTATTTTCTAATGTGTAATGTTACATTCATGTATGTAAAATATTTTTCTAGACTTCTAAATTGATCGGTCCTTTGGGTCTTGATTCCTCATCATCATGACAATGTATTAAAATAATGCACCGACTCTGGGTAACTGGGGTCAGGGTGTTACAGTAGGTATCATATGAATTTTAGCAATAACCATGGAAACTAGATTTAGATAAACTCTTATTAGAGAACATAGACCTAAGATGGACTTTGAGGATTAGTATAGAAGAACTTCCTAGAATTTTGGTATTGTAGAGATTTTGTGAGTTTTCTGATCAATACATCCATATCTGGATATGAGCAGATAGAGGCTTCTCTGGCACGTATGTACCTAGGGGTAAAACCCAAAAACACCACTTTGAGCTAGACTCAAATGGGAACTGGTGCATGACAATGATCCTTGGTGCACTCTTGGTTATGACACTCTCGGGGGATATGCTTAGGACAAATATCATTTTCTTTACAAACCATTATGAAGGGTTTATGAGTATATACTTACTCAAAGAAAACATTTTTATTGTTATGGATTATATCCATAAACAGTTCAATTTATGTTAAGTGGTTTATTAGTTTGGATTTATGTATTGCGATTCATAAACTAATATAGTGTATTCCATTGTATAGAAATGGTACCCAGTAGAAGGAATGTGAAATCCAGCAATACGTATGATCCAAAGAGTAAGAAGGATTATATCTTTCACGGTATTAAGCCGAAATTTAGAAGGGAAATAGTCTCCCATGTATTCTTAACATATGAAGAAATAGTATCATGTGTTAATAAGATAAGTGAATAATTATCTAAGTCCAATGGATTTGAAGGGAAGTAAGAGAAGAAAAATATGGAAGAGAGAAAGATGGATAAATAGAAGAGGGAAAAGAATAATTTTCCCATATGTGATAACTATGGGAAGAAACACCCTGGAACTTGCCTGAAGGGAATGAGAGTTTGTTATAAGTTTGGAGAAAAAGGACACCAAGTACGTGACTACAAGGGTAAGAAAAAGGTTTCAAATGTACAATTCCTAATCTACAAGGATTTGGGACACTACGCAAATCGATTTCCATATCATCATAGTATACCCCAAATGTAGCTATTGGATAAGAATCAAGTTATGATACTACCGAAGATGAAGAGGAATGATTAAGAGTTCTTATGTTGTTATTAAATTATTATGTCATTTAAGTGTTGTATCAATGATGTACTGGTTATATGAATTATGGAAATAAATAAGGATTTAACTATAGTACTATTTCATTGGGAATTTGAGATTATATTGTCCTGATACTAAGGTAGTAATTTTAGAATAATAGATGGTTGCTTTGGATAAATTATATTGGATATTCTCGAGTATCTTGGAACTGATTAATGGTTTGTTTATTTCGGGATTGTTGGAATTTTCAAAAATTTTGGATATAAGGAATACATCCATCATTATATAAAGGATAAGGGAGCATGAATGTAATCAATAAGTTTTTATGGAAATTCATGGTGTTACCATGTTTTAAAATAATACATGATAAGGTGTTCACATGTTATTACGTGAAAAAAGGATCTTCATTGTGTTTACATTCCTAATAAATATTGGATTGTGAGTTTGGATAGAAGTATTTTGGATAAGTCTAGTTTGAGATTATTTTTGGATTTCCATAAAAAAGACAACCTGGAGGTCGGGCGGCAACCCGTCGCGTTCGGTAAGGCCGCAAGACTTGAACCCGCAACCGAAGGGGGACAAGGGTGTATCAACTACCACTGGCCCACGTGATATCCTAGATGGAATAATGTAGTTTTTTTAAAAGGTCTGGTAGATGAATTATAAATTCATTTTTTGGAACCCTATATGAATAGGATAAATAGAATATTTTTTTATGTTCTATTATATTTTAGAGAGAAATATGAGTTTGTGTTAGAAATTAGTTAAAGGATGGAACTCTACTTGTCAAGTATATATTTTTATTCTTCTCTTATTCTAGGAAGAAATTAATTCTTAATCATTAGTGAAGGGATCTTAAAACCAAAAATGTTTTATCCTAATACCTTATGTTTTGTTGAACCGATTGTATTTTAAATCATTATAGATTGATGGATTTGAGGCCCTTAATTTTTACACTTGTTTGTGATTGATGACCTTAATCACTACCTATAAATATTTACATTTTTCCTCCAATTATGTGTCTCTTATTTCCACCAATGTTCTCCTAATAGAGATCATAATTTTTTGGTGACCCTTTCATTTCCCTTTTCCTCTTTATAAGAATAAATTTTATTAACCTAATTTCCGATGTGGGTTTTCCCAAAGGTATTTTCTATTTTCTCCCTTTTATTTTAGAAAAACAATTTCAAATTGCGAGGATGAAATTTATTGAAGGAGGGAATAATTTAACACCCCAATATTTCATAGTACATTATTTCTTCAAAGTAATTCCATAACTTGCACTACATGCAACACCGAGTTCTAGCACACCATGACTTACCAAACTAGCCATTCAAAAGTGGTTATGAATAGTATTAACTAAATTTTGAACTTTATATAATCATTATAATTTTAGAATCAATATTATGAGTTTCTTAGACATAATGTAAGAACAAATTCATTTTTTTCAGACAATGGAAGTATTTTTCAAAAAATGCAATTTTACCGCCTTTTAATTAGAAATTTTTTTAAATAAAATATTTGAAACTTTTATATATTCAATTTGAAAAAATAAACATCTTTAAAATCAGGATATAAGAATTTAGTTTCAATAAATTTTTGGTGTTTTTCTGATAACTTTCATATTTGGGTTAATATTGAAAATACTATATTTTAACTGAAAACAACTTTTTTAATAAAAATAATTTATAGTGTTAAATTATACATTTTATTGGTTTTGAAGTATAAATAGATTATATTTTTACCATTTAATCCAATTTTGGTCATTGTAAGTAACTAGTACTCACCCATGCGTATGCATGACATGTTGAAATAATGATTATTATTTGAAAAGAGAATTTTTTTAATTAATGTAACCCACCAATAGTAATATTTAATCTATTTTAATCCCAATGTATTTTAGAAAAGTCATGGAATATGAGTAGATAAATTATAGACACAACAAAAATTTACTTGAAACAATGAAGGATATATAAAAAGTAACTTCTAAATTTTCAGGGAGGTTGCACATTGTTTTCAAATGCATTCAAATCCTACTTGATGGCCAGAGTGGGTCAATACCTGTGCTCCATTTCACCACACGTCATCACAGGGTTCAGAAAACCGGTATGGAAAACATGCTCCATTGAAAGAGTAATGCATGTATTGTAATTTGAACTGAATGACAAATATATTATAGAAGTGGATGTAATAAAAAAAATATGAACTGGGCAGAGGAATAATTTTAATGCATGATGAAAATACCCATTTTTTAGTTGCACCAAAATTTATGAAGTTGATAATGTATAAGTTATCCAACTAAATGAAGTTACAAAGTTCGAAAGATCAAAGTGTTGTGATAATAAGTCTTAAATCTTCATCATCGTCCAACGAATGCACTCTGCAGATGAAAAACCATTAGATAGATTAATAACTTGTAATGAATATAGAAATATGAAAATCCAATCTATCAATGAAAAAAAATAGTAGTAAAAAAATTGACTGTTCTGGACATGAATAGTATAAAGAACGTATGATTTCTATACGTTTGGACCAATTTTTTCAGTGGACAGTATCACAAATTTTTAAAAATTCAAAGATTACAAAGGTAGTGTGTTTCTAATGTATAGGAACATGAAATGGTAATGAAAATAGGTAAAAAGTTGGAGGTTTTGTATAGTATAAAAATGTAAAAAAGTGGTTGAAAGGTGTAAATACTAAGTACATGAGTTTAGAATGAAATATAAAAAATAGAAGAGAATATTGCATAATTTAAATAGAAACATGAATACGAAATTGGATCAATTACCAAATTTTAGGTGACAATAGAAAATTAGTAGGGAAAGGTAAAAAATATTTGTTTTGTACATATATGCTTGTTTTCTAAAGTCTTTTTGTATGTAATATATTCACATTTCAAACTCTTAAACATTTCTTATGGAAATGTGTGCATATTGCAGTGTAATATTAATGTATAGAAAATATTGAAGTGCAGTGAATAATATTACATTTTGTGAAGCAGAAGAAAATTCTACCTTAAATAGGTTTTTTGATTATTTCTCGTACTGGTTTCCCAACCTGCATATCAAAATACAATGTTGAACATAAATACATAGAAATGGATAGATAAAGAGGGTGTTTTATGTAAATGAAGGTACCATATCAAAACGCTTAATCCTTTTAAACATGCTGGGAATATATTGTACCAAAAATATGATGAATGTAAAAAAGGCCCTTAGAAAGGGGAATAATACGAAAACCCAAAATCAAATGCTACAGCAGGGAGTTTGTGTTAGTACCTATAATATCAAGAATGAAAAAATTAAATTTTAGAAACCATTAAATAAATAACAGCCAAGTATATTAATTTTTTGATCACCGAAACAACTATTAGGAATAGTTGTTATTGTATGCATTTTGTACATCCTAATAGACTAACAAAATAGTTGAATGAAAACTGAAACTTGATCCAAATGAATGAACAAACTGTGAATATTAAAGAAACAAATTGGGCATATAGAGGAACCATACTGTGCATATATAATCAAACTGGGCATGTTTAAGAATTTGAAATGTGCAGATATTAAACTGTGAATATAGAACCAAACTGTGCATATAGAACCAAAACCAAACTGTGCATATAGAACTAAACTGTACATATAGAAGAACCAAACTGTGCATATAAATGAAACATGCTCCATATGAACAACCAAACTGGGCATTATTGAACCAAACTGGGCATTATAGAACCAAACTGAGCACTATAGAACCAAACTGTGCATATAGAACAAAACTCGGCATCTTTAAGACTTTGAAATGATTAGATATTAAACTGTGCATATAGAACCAAAACCTAACTATGCATATTGAACCAAACTATGCATATAGAAGAACCAAACTGTGCATATAGAAGAGACATACTCCAAATGAACTACCGGACTGGGCATTATAGAATCAAACTGGGCATTATAGAACCAAATTGGGCATTATAGAACAAAACTGGGCATTATAGAACCAAACTGGGCATGTTTAAGGCTTTGAAATGTTCAGATATTAAACTGTGCATATAGAACCAAACTGGTCATGTTTAAAACTTTGAAATGTGTAGATATTAAATTGTCCATATAGAACCAAACTGTGCATATAGAACAAAAACGAAACTGTGCATATAGAAGAACCAAACTATGCATATAGAAGAAACATGCTCCAAATGAATGACCAAAATGGGCATTATGTATGTACTGTATGATAAAATTGAAAAAGAAGATTGATTTGGTTGAAAACAAGAAATGCTCTTGGTGTTATTGTCTCCTCGATGACACTGTATATAGTAATCCTATCAAAATACTAAATGAGTAGTAGAGAATATTTCAAATGAACGTTCTGTATAGTCTAAAATGTAACACATTGTACAAAATTTAATAATTATGAACATAATAATGAGATTCATTTGGTCAATGAAGATGTATGTTTACCTTCTTTCTCCACTACAAGATTTCAGTCTGTTTTTTTGGTTTTCCTGTATATATATTCATTCAGTACGGTCTGTATGTTAGTAGTTTGACATTCTATAGGCACGCTGTCTGGAGACGTCTGGACATTATCTTCCACACCATCCTCAATATCAAAACATCGCAACAGATTTCTCTCCATAGAGGCTTTTGTTAGAGAAATTTTAACCTATAAAGTACATAGGTTGAAATCATTGAAATTCAGAATAGAGTTTAAACAGTATAGTGTTTCTTATCAGCACACAGATGTAATTTGAAATAAATGTATGATTTTTAAATATTTATAAATATGAAAACTTTACGTTAACATCATTAATTTTTATAGTAATGGATATCATTTTGCAGTAAGGAAAGATATCATATTTATACCCGAGTAGGTTACGTGTTCAAGGGTGTACTATGTAATCCTGTGTCAATGTTTATAGTACCAAGAGTATTTCCAACGGATTGATGATCCTCTAAGTAAACATGAAAAGGAATATATCAGTAGAATGATATCCATAGTCAGAAAAACATTTTAAAGAAATTGATACACAGTTACCTGTATATAATGAATCACACTGCTTACTCTAGAAGACCCACTGCTTTGATCTGCCTGTATATTATTAAAGAAAAACTTCAAATATTCTGTGTTTTTGTTTTTAGAGATAATGTGATAAAAATGCAGACTTACATGTTTAAGTACTAAGACATCGGTAAAAAGTTTGATGAAGGTGTCATTATCATTCATAAAAACCACTTTGTAACTATTTTGCTCAGATGGATGATGATGATTCTTAATATTGTACTATGTCACCTCAATTGCTAATAAAAATTTCTTGGCTTTGAAGTAGTTCAATTCCTGAGGGAAACCAAACTCGTCGTCGTCCTAATAAATAAATCTATAGGAAATGTTAATTAAAATATTCAATTTTTTATAATTATAGGATGTAAGGACTTGGATATACCTATATCAATGTCGCTCTTAGTTGTGAAGCTGTTTTGTGTATGTATTGCATGACTTGTTTCTCAAATAACACAACTGAAAAAGAGTCTCTCTTGTCCGTGACATGCAGATGAACTCTAAATCTGTTTCAATTGTTATTATGACTAAACTTTCAGTCTCATTTAGACTGTGCAGCTGAACCCAGAGTGTAGAATAATGATAAAAAGAAATATAGGTAGCATTGAATATAATCTCACCTCGGAGTAATGCTAATAGGTGAGGAGTTGCAGGACATTCATCAAATGCTTCCATCTATAATCTTCACTTTCTTCATGCACGACTATCATGATTCATAGAACCAGTTGTGGGTGCTTTGAATTTTTTAAACTGTAGCCGCAATTAAGCACCTTGTATCCTATAGTATATTCGTTACAAGTAAATATATAATTTATTATAGTATATTAGTAAACAGTTAATAATTTTTCAATATCAAAATTGAAAAATAAGGGTATATTGCTGACCTGTTGACAGGTTTTGACATCTAAAATGGATTTCTTGTTATTCCGATACAGTATATCTGCTGTTTAGTTGAGAGTTTTTGGTGATGTAGAATGCAACGGTGATGCTATTATCACACCAAGCCTGATTAAAATAGAACAACATTCATGGAAGTAAATAGTTACATGTTGTTGGTAGTTAATTTATGACATTCAGATAAGGAAAATATTTTACTACACAAGTAAAGGTTGTTAAAATGATACCTTCTTCTGAAGTTTTCAACTACTTGAAGGTTTTTCTTGTAAAGAATATTTGTTGCATTCACAGTTGTAGTGACAAAAATAGAGGCTGAAAGCAGTTTGAAGTCAGCATTATATAAATCTATGTTCAAACAACATATTGAAAGAACATAGTAGAAAGATTGTGATTAATAATTGTTGATAGAAACCATACATGTCAATCTCTTCACCCGGATGAGCTGTAATATCAAAATGGCAGTGGGGTCTGTGTTGTTTTCCATGTAACATAACTTTTCAAATGCAAAATTACCCCATAAGCTGCAAGTATCCTTCAACCCTCTGCACAAAAACCAAGTGACAGAATGAGTAAATGTAGCATGTTAGAGTAATATAATGCAATTAATCAAAATAAAAAAGGACTTGTCATCTTGTAAAATAATCTGCATCCTGTGGTTGGAAGTGCCCATTTATTGCATTGGATGTGAGTAACGTAAAACAACAATAAGTTCTAAATCAATTTACATAGATACAAAGTTTTCTTATGAATAACATAAGGCTGAATTAAAAGACGTTGTACAAATTAATTTAACATAAGTTGGTAAATGAAACTTTAAATATGTGGTATTAAGCACATGTACCTATTAGATGTTCTTCTGGGACTTTTTCGTGAATGATGTCTTCGAATGAAGTAAATTGAAAACTAAAAAGAGGTAGTTGTACTTCACAAGGACGAACATACATTGTGGATGTGAACATGATTTGAAGGGGGTGTCTAGTTCCAAGGTAACTCCCTTGGTTTGAACATGTTGGGATGTTTTGTACAATATAGCTGAGTCCCTCACCCAAAAGTTGTTTGTACTTAGAGATAAGCTGACGATTCGTAATGGTACATTGAATCTTGGTTCCCTGCATAGAGTACGTTAAAATGTTGTCTAATGAGGAAAAAATACAGTTTACAGGGAACGATGAAAGTATACATATCTATATACATACATATACATACATATATATATATATTCATTCAGAGTGTAGATGAGAATGAGGGAAAATATTCTATAATTACTTATAGTAAAAAAATCACCTGAATGTCGCATAGTATGAGATCAACAACAGTGACTTCATTGTAGTATTTAGAAGACGAATTGAACAACATGTTCAAGACACGAACTTGTATTCGCAGTGTTTCATCGTCGTCTGGGCTAATCTCATTGAACATAGTTATTGAGCGTGACATATTTGTGACTCTACAAAAGCATGCAGTGTTCAAATAAATCATATTAAGCAGGTAAATAAGCCATGAAAGTAAACATATTTATTTTCCAGAGCATAATACAGTATATGCAAATCATTTTAGATATTACCTAAGATAGATTATGAAATATTTCCTTATACAAAATATTTTCTACGTAATTTGTGGAATCAGTAGTGTTACCGTCTACTATAATTTTTAATCCAGTAGTTGATGTGACCCTAGACACTGCAACATATAATTGACCATGAGAGAATACTGGTTTGTGAAGATAAAGCCCAACTGAAGACAAAGATTTACCATGACTTTTATTAATAGTCATCGCATAAGAAACTGTCAAAGGATATTGTCTTCTTTGTAGTTTGAATGGCCATATTCCATCACAGTGAGTCATAGTTAATCTTGGAATGAACGCAGAATATCTCAAATGACATCCAGTTATAACTTCGGACCCAATAACATGCTCACCCAAGTGTGTAACTACCATCCGGGTTCCACTACACAAACCAACAAATTGGTCTAAATTTCGTAGTAACATAATTGGAACACCGACTTGTAGTGTAATTTTGTGTGAAGGTAACCCAGAGACATTTATACCATTCAACATGTCAGATGTGTAAATATTTTCTGGTATGTCTGTATCATTACTTGCATTGAAAATAGAGTCTGAGCTGAAGTAATCATTGTTTTCAAGGCCAGTGAGGGACAACACATATTCATTTACTTCTTGTATGACATCATGGGTCGGAGCTAAAATTGCACGGTCTTTTAGATAGTTTTGGTCTCCAAGTTTGCTACAGAAACCCGGGTATGTATGGTTGACGATTGCAGCCATGGCATTATCGCTGTCGGTAAGAAGAAATTCTTACGGAATTTGAATGAGTTCTTCACCATTGTTAGGCTCTGCAATTCTACCTTCACCAATATCCAATGTCCATTTAACAAATTCAAGTAACATAGGCGCATCATGACTGCTAGTAGTACAATGTAATCTCATGTTTCTTGTAAGAGATAAAACCCAAAAAATTTGTCAAAGATACGATGACTTAAAAATCGCATAGATAATGTCATTTCTGTTTCCCCCAGGTATAACAGGTAATATTTGCCTAAAATATTCTCCCAAGACAACTGTCAAACCACCGAATGAAAAATTCTGAGCATTATCAATTGTTATAGTCATAATGTCCCTAAGAGTTTGGTCTAAAGCCTCGAAACAGAACTTATGAATCATAGATGCCTCATCCCAAATGATAAGATTAGTCAATTGCAAAAGTTCCGCTATGTCACTCCCTTGCTGAATATTACAAACTGATTGTTTCGTAATTGAGATTGGAATACAGAATTTAGAATGTGTTGTTCGTCCACCATGAAGTAGTAGTGAATCTATTCCACTCGATGCAACTCCAAGTACAATCATGCCCTGAGCTCACAACAACGATGTTAGTACTCTCCAGATGAAGGTTTTACCTATGCCGCCATAACCATGCAAGAATAAGAAACCACCTGAATTGCTAGATAGGGAAGAGAGAATGATAGACATAACCTTTTTCTATTCATCTGTAATCATACCATGTAAACTGTTGTACTCTTATTGAAGTGATTCTTTATTGTAATTTAATTCTTCTACAACCAAACAATTTGGAGTGGCATCAAAATCTGAATCTGGATGTGTCATAGGAGGATATAACTGATGTTCCCTTCCATTGCTCTATAAGATTCGTTCTATCTCTCTCAAAGCATACATATATATTTGTTGATTTGTTAGTTTCAAATCTATAATGTCATGGAATATTGTTAAATAGCAGTATGAAATAGCATTAATAAAGATATTACAACAGTTTATTATAAATAAAACATAAGCAGTTCAAGTGGAATCAGAAATACATAGAATCATACCATTAGTATTTATGTGTTGTAGTTTTCATTATTAGGCAACATTATACCAATACATGGTTCTATTGAGAATAAAGTTCTTATTAATAATTTCTCCTAGTAGGATCCAGTCTGCAGCTATTAAAAATTGATATATGAAACCGCTGTACTATTTTACTGAGGCCTACAGTATAATTTAATGTCATTCATTTTGTATTAACATCTTATTATTAATGTTGGGCCTGTATTGTATTGCAATATTGTCATTAATGCATTAGTGGAGAAATATATGACAATCTTGTAGTTTTCAATGTAATGTGAATAATTGTTAAATGAAACTATGGTATTATTGTACAGAATAGTACAGATTAAAATGAATGAAGTAATATTGTATTTTTATTTGAACGGAATTGCTGTACATTTTGATGTAATGAATTATATTAAATATAAACATAGTTACTTGAGATAAAGATGTACAATAATTGTAAGTACAACGTAGTCTCAACTATTATGTGTTGAAATTATGTATAAATATGCGAAATACCTATACAGATTTTAATTTCTAAATCCTTAAAGTGTGGAAAAACCAGTTATCTGAAGAAATCTGCTGATTTTTTAAGAAGGATTACATAACTAAATATACAAAGTAATTTATTATTTAAATATGAACAGAATTTTTGTTTGCAATTAGTATTGTAAGTGACATAATGGGAGGGATTCTGTGTACTGCAATTCTATAAGTACACATACAGAGAAAGACGCAGTAGATGTAATGTGAAGTATATAGTTTATTGTACAAATACTACAGCAGTTTTTCTTTATTACGGTGTTATAAATAGAAACAAGCAGTAATAAAAAGACGTTAGCGATATATTAATTGAGACCAGTAAATCAGGTAGAAGAAAAAATGTGCACCTGTATTTTTTTGGTCCCTTCTATGTATATATAAAATGTGTTCTGATAGTATGTCCTTTGTTTCATCCCATACAATTTCTGGGCAAGATATGTTATTTTAAATTAACATGCTAGAAAAAAATCTTGGTACATGTTGTCCCATTCCCCATGCGGAGAGGTCTTTTATGGCTTCAACAAATTCTCTATCATCTGTCAGTAATCCCATAAAAAACATGCCTCTCTAAATGTACCATGAGTAATGCATCTAGTAGTCCTGATATAGCCATACGAAGTTGGTCCTCTAATTTTTGTTAAAATTAGTCTCAAGTAGTCGAGTTCTCCAATGGTCTGAGGCACATATTATAGTCTTCCAAAACATATTCTTTGTTTCATGGGACACGACTTTCTGTCTTGAGAGTGGTACACAATTTTTTTAGGGTATTCTGCAAAAGTTAAACCTCTTCTTTCTGGATATATAATATTTTCTTCAAACCAAGTGGTCATCATAGACTAAGAACTGTTTGTATTATTTAATACATCTTCAATGTTATCATTTTATGAAAATGTGGCAGAATTCTGTTCAGGAAAATGGAAATGAAACCTCTCAAGTGGTGGATATCTGTAATGGATGTCATATGAAAATATCCTCAAAGATGCCTCACAGGGAGATATGTATCGATAGTAATAATACATTTTTATCTCATCTACAGTATTATTTGACAGTTGTTTGTTGTTCCCTTCATAGAGTGCTGCAGTTACATGATCGTTTCCCTTGCTAATACACTTAAACAAATATTTTATTGAAGACAAATGATTACAAAATTTAATGTTGAGATGAGCACGATACTTTAACAGTAATACCGGATTGTATGGAACTACATATCAATTATCCAAAAGAATGTTATTTTTAAAAATAGTATTTTTGTAATCCCTTGTCTGATAAATGAAATAACCATCATCATCTACTTTAGTATTTTCAGAAAACTTTTTTGGGACAAATTTTGCACATTTACCATTCTTCATACAAGGTGAAGACTTGTTCGCAGCACCGCAAGGGCCATGGAGCATAAAACATTTGAAAGATTCATGTATCCCCGGGTATGCAACTTTATATGGGATTTCAGCACAAATATAATTTTTTACAGTTGTAGGAGTGTTCACTTTGTTTTCACGAGAGGGAAATAATAAGATGTGCACATGAGGCAAGCCGTGTTTCTGAAACTCTATAGTTCAAACAACTGAATCGGAAGAAAAGTGTCATTTTTAGTAATTGATGATATAATTGCAACCATTATAGATAGATATATTTTAATTATGGACATATATGGTTACCTGCCCTTGATTTTTCAAATAAACAACCTTCTCTTAAATATTTCATTAGATGTTCAAGTTTAATATTGAAAACTCGAGACAGTTTTTGAGGGGAGTCCACTGGGCGAAGATTCTTATGTCTAAGATACCAAGTGATCTCATGCCACATTGGGTTACATGTAAAGGTTAGAAACAAATCTGGATAACATGCCCAATTACAAATAGATATTGCATCTTGGTAATTCTGGATCATATACCTTTTTCCACCAGTAAAGGTTGAATGTAAAATGATGTGTTTGCCGCACGAAGAACCATCTCGGTCACCTCTTAGAAATTCATCTTGCAATCCATTGTATAGATCAACCCTCATTTTATTTGGATTGAATCGAATGAATGAATGTCTCTGAGACTCTATCATCTTATAAGCATCGACAACAAACTTTTTCAAAAGTCTTCTTGAATGCATTAGCGTTGAGGCGTGATTTTCACGGAAATGCAAGTGGAATGAGAAGTACTCTCTCATGGTAACCTTACTTAATTTGGAACTTGTTGTGAAAGGAGTTGGCTGATGAAGAATGTTGTCAACATATCCATCATTTCCATCTGTGAAAATCAGGGGATACTGTAATGGAAGATACAGTGGGTGGTTCTCATCAATTCTTTGAAAATATCCAATTTTGGTATGAATGATTATATCACGCTCTTGGTTGAGATCTTCGAAATCACAGACAATAATCATTGAAATCTCATAATTATTTGGAAAGTTATATGTACTCAGATTTGTTCCTCTTTTTTCAGTAGTCGTAGTTTGAAATTGGTCACCTCCCCACTCTGAAGAACATCCCTTGTAGTTTTGAATTATCTTGCTAAAGCATTTTTATCATGAAGTATTTGTTGCAGGTTCTCAACTATCATGTAGTATATATGTGTTTGGACATTCTGATTTTCTGAGCTGTAGGTATCAGTCATGTTAATACAAAAATAGATGACTTTAAAAAATTAGTCCATAACAGATAGGTTTAGACATACCTAAATTCACACACCCTATTTTTACATTCATGTGCAATGTCATACACGTATAGTTGTGCAAATCATTGTGGTTGAAAATCTGGTGGACATAAACTTCCTATACGTTGGTAGTTCTGTCCATTCAATCGGAATATACATAGAGCTCCACCCTTGTTGATAGACCTATCAATCTTCTAACCCATTGAAGTGAAAGGAAACATGGAGTTATAAATATGCATGTTTTCTTGCAATATTTTGGTTGCTGTGGAAGTTGAACTGAATAGAAAAAATTTGAGGTACTTTGGACATGGTGGTATCAAGTTGAAAGAAATATTTCCTATAGCACAACATGCTGCGAAATGTTGGTTTTGTTGATTGCTACATTTTCTGTTTCTTTCATTGAACCACATTTATCCATGACAATATTGAAAAACGTAAGTAGTAACTCCAATATCTGAATATCCTGAGTAGAAAAAAGATGTATCAGACGGTATTTACTAAGTATTGGCAGTATGGTATTTGTCTACCGTGTTCCGGTAGAGGTAATAATGAATCAACAAGTTCACTAACCTGTGTTATCTGAAAAATGTTGTTGTACTGAGTTGCCTGCAGTAACAGTTTGATTATTACAAATATCACAATAAATAATTTAGAACTGATTATTGTTAGTATGTAATAATATTCTTTGACATACCTCTATAGTTTTCTGTATGCTGGACGTCACTGTTGATGCAGTCATTTGATTCTGAATTGTTAAGATGTGATGCTTCTTGATGGAAGAGTTGTTTCCTACAGACTGATAGAATGTGTATAAAACATTATTATAACTGAAATCTGTGTCCATTTAAGTGTGTGTGTGTGATGGAGTATAGTTGTGTTAAAGAAATCTTTGATCCTGGACATGATATAGTAGTTTAGTTCCCGTTATCAGATGGACATAATCTGTAACAAATGTTAGCATAAACTGCAATCAATGAATATCCCTTAACGGTCATAGAAAAATCTAATTATAGGACTTGTAATTACACTGTCGAGGAGGCTGGTGATGAATCCGTCATATTGGTAGCATCAGTCACGATTACTACCAAAAATTTAAAGGGAAATGTCAGTCAAATAGTTTCTCAGTTGTGTGGCGTACAACGATGTGTTTGCAGACATGTGTCATCATACTTACAGTAAGGAATAAGAGATTGTAAGAGTGCATCCATTATTTGCTTTTTCTTGTTTTCTCCTGCGATAAATGATTTCCTACCTGCAGATTGTTTTTGCACAGTAGATGAAGTAGTTAAAGAGTAATACATTATGTTTGTATGTATATTATTTAGAAAATTAGGGATTTAGAGACTAAAATGTAAATAGATCAGACTATTGATAGACAATGGTCTTAATGGCATGCGTGTGAGTCCATCTCCACTGCCATTTGTAGATGTCATTGAGGGACTTCCAGTAGATGCTGTCAATGTCAGTGTCACAAAAATAGTTTATAAAAATAATGGAAATATAATGTAATAGAAAGAAGTATCTAATGAAGCTAAAAGTGAACTTACAATTGTGTCGTTCCTTCCTTAGCAGTCTTCTCTGAAACCGTTCATTTCTAGAGGTTGATGGGGAATGCATCTTTTTGTCAGTCATGATCGCTGCCGAAAGTGTAAAGTAAATAGTTATACAATGAGTTGCTTGGTTGTGTGGCGTATAGTGTGGTAAGTGCAGATAATTTTCATCATTCTTACAGTAAGGAATAGGTGACTGTTTTAAGGCATTCGATGTTTGCTTTCGCTTGGTTGATTTTACGTTAAATTTTCTCCTTGCTTCAAATTGTTGTTGAACTATAGATGAAGTAGTGAAACAAGAATAACTTAAGTTAGTATGTAAATCATTTAAAAAGTAGGGATTTAGGTAGTACAATGTAAATAGAATAGAACATTGATAGAAAATGGTGTTAGTGGCGTGTGTGTGACTTCATCTACACCGCCATTTGTAGAATACAGTTCACTTTTTAGAGAAGGAGAGAGATTTGTAGATGTAATTGAAGGATTTGTAGTAGATGTTGACACTGTAATTGTGACAGTAGTAGCTTATACAAAAAATGGATAAAATTTATAACATGAATAAGTATAAAATGTAGGGAATAGTGAACTCACAACTGCATCGTTCATTCGATAGCACTCTTCTTTCCAAAATTGCATCTGTGGAGGTTGTCATGGAATGAATTTTTTGGTTGTATATCTTAATATAAAAATGTCAAGGCGTGCATTGTATTATTTGTATGCAAAGTTAGAAGTGAATAAAATGTAGTATAATTTGTGATTGCAGACAGAGAAATGGCTAAAGATGTATGTGCATACATTTATGTAGTTGTGAATAAGTCCCAAATGTAATCTTCATATGAAATATCATGAAAGGTGCAGGTAACAGATATTTGAAGTAAAGTATTCTATAATAATTGATAGGAATATAGCACATGTATGCTTTGTTGCGGTGTTTTCTATTTCAGAGACTGTGGTAAATAGAAGTAGTTATGTTACCAATTTGTTTTCATTTCCTTAATATTGTATCAGCTAAAGCAGTTGAAGTATTTTATTTTCTGTATGGTAAACAGATATCCTATAGTTTCAGTTTTTGAAAACAATGTTCTCAGAAAAGTTCACTTATAGGTTAGAAAATAAACTATATCATCACTGCAGGAAGTGGTAATTGTTCCAATATAATCCAATGTATACTCACAGTAGCAATTCCTAAAATATAGTGAATGGTTCAGGTAACAGATATTGTAAGTAAAGTATTCTATAATAATTGATAGGCATATAGAACATGAATGCTTTGTTGAGGTGTTTTTTGTTTCGAAGACTGTGGTAAATGGAAGTAGTTATGCTACCAATTTTTTTTCATTTCATTTATATTGTATGAGATAAAGCAGTTGAAGTATTTTATTTTTTGTATGGTAAACAGATATCCTATAGTTGTAGTTTTTGAAAACAATGTTCTCAGAAGATTTCACTTATAGGTTAGAAAATAAACTATAACATCACTTCTAGAAGAGGTAATTGTTCAAATATAATCTGATGTATACTCACAATAGAAATTCCTAAAATATAGTGAAATCTGCAGGTAACAGATATTGGAAGTAAAGTATTCCATAATAATTGATTGGCATGTAGAACATGTATGCTTTCTTGTGGTGTTTTCTATTTCAGATCATGTGGTAAATGGAAGTAGTTATGTTACCAAATGTTTTTTATTTCATTAATATTGTATGACCTAAAGAAGTTGAAGTATTTTATTTTCTGTATGGTAAACAGATATCCTATAGTTGCAGTTTTTGAAAACAATGTTCTCAGAAAAGTTCCGTTATAGGTTAGAAAATAAACTATAACATCACTGTAGGAAGAGTTAATTATTCCAATATAATCCAATGTATACTAATAGTAGCAATTCCTATGTATACTCAAAGTAGGAATTACTGAGCAGTAGCAGATGATTCAGTATTTTTGTGAAGTAGTGGATGAATCGTTTTCAGTAGCAATTCCTTAAAAAGATCCTGGGTAAAGTAAAAAAAGATAGTTTTTTGGATGTTGTAGGTTTCATAGTTAGGGTGACAATGAAAGAGTTGTTACCTTTATGTAGTTATAAGGAGTGGAATTGGGTTGTTTTTTTGGTAGTATCAGGTGTAGCAGACGCTTCTGGTAGACGGTGAAACCCCTTATCTCCGTAGTAGTGGTAGAAGTCGGAATCCCCTATTTGACGTCGTAGGAAAATTGGTTTAGATGACGCATGGAAGTATGAGTTCAGTATCAGTTGAAACATATGTAGATAGATATGTATGCGGGAGGAATATGATGGAAAGGGAATCCCTGTTCGCGTTGTAGGTAGTCGATGGAGAATACGGAAACCCTAATTCGGCGGGAGGGAGTCGATGTAGATTTCTATGTATCCGGGAGGAGGATGATGGGGATGGTGGATGTCGAAGGAGACGATTAATTTCTAAGGTGTAAGGCATTAAAGGCATCGCAGGTATGGCCTTCGTCGCATGCGAGTTGCGGGAGGAAAAATCTCGATGAGCTGAACCCTAAGCGTGAATGCATAACGCGACAAAGCCGTGGGTGGTTGTCGAGAAATGAAGGGCACCGCAAGTTTTTGTGAGGAAGGTAGTGGGTATTAGTGTAATTGGTAGTGGAAAAATGGTGACATGGCTATTTTTAGTGGTGACACATAGGCCTGGGTACACCCAGGTTTAGTAAATATAGTAGATTTCAATTTTAAATTTGACATAAACAAGTGTCAATCTATTGATAGTTATTATTTCTTAAAAACACACTTTTTGTTTTGACAATGAGAATTAATTTTAAATTATTTTATGCCATATCATTGTTTTGAATTTAGAAAAATGGATTCCATATTTGGAATCAGGAGGTCCAAATTGTGTAAATAGGTAACTTTTATTTTTAGACATTAGGAATATTTACTTCAGTAAATATTTTATTTATCGTGGTTAAAAGGGTAAATACAGTAAATAAGGTTAAAAAATAATATTATAACAATAAAGAATTACGTTAACACTTGTCCTAACCGTATTGGATGAGTCATGGCCGGCCATAGAAATCCTTTGGTCGATTTTTGGACCCCATTGAGCCACTTGTAAGTGATAATGACATTCTATATTAAATAATTTAAAGTAGAGACAAAAATAACAAAAGAAAATATCTTTTAGTAAAACAATTTTTATATGAGGTTATATAATTGATATATTCGACTATAAATAGTCATTAGAAATATAAAAAAATTTCCTACCTTAGTATAGTTTATTTATAATTTTTAGACATAAAATAAATATATATATTTATGACACAATGATGATGCAGTATTTTCCTCATTAATGAAAGAATAAAATAAATGGTATTATAGATGTTAAAATAAATATAATTTGAAAGTTTTGATTACATACATTAATTTTATAGGTTAATGTGACATGGTAGGATTTATTGAATTAATTTCTTTAGAATTAATAATGTTGTTATGACTTTAACAAAAATCAATTATTAAATAGTGTCAAACATGACATAAAAGAGTTTTTTAAAACAAATATTATATTATTAATTTATATGCTATTCCTAAAAATCTATGGTTCGGCCAAAGGACTTATATAATGATAAGTGGATCGTTAATTAACCACTTTGGGTTCTTTTTTAAGTATATAGTAAGTTTATTAACCATATAATATAAAAATACAAAGTGACATGGTAAATGTCAAACTATTTAACTAAGAGTTAAATCTAAATGATAAGGTTAATATAGTGACCCAAACCTATCTTAAACCTATTGGTTGAGTGTTTTTCAACCCATACCCACATTAGAATTTAAATAATCCACTTTGTAGCCATTAAAACGGAAATTTATTTTATTATAAATTAATATTTCTAGCTTTTCCGAAGGTGCCCGCACCTCTGTTATAAAAGTGCACTCCACCTTCTCTCTAATTCACACCTTGAAAGAATTTTTGCTCAGAAAAAATCTATCCAAATACCCTCTCAACCGTCCTCCCTTCATCCTAGAGGCCTTACTTTAGTCATAAATTCAACATAAAGAGCCCTTTTGATCAAATCAAAAGGAGGAACCTGAAGAAGAGGTAAATATCTCACCACCTCTTTCAAGTTACTTTCTTCTTCCACTTCCTTTTTCATTGTTGTTTCCATTATAAAATAATAAATCCAGTATCTTATATATAATGTGATGTTATTATAAATATGGTACAACCAAGTTCATTATTCTATCCATCCTTTTAATAACATGTCACCATACGTGCGTACGTACGGCTTACCGTCTCCACGTCGTGGTGTAATTGATATTCAATACATTATTATTTGGATGGGTATAATAATGATGTGTAATTGATGTAAATATAAATATAACATGATAAAGATTATTTATATATGATATAACATCCAATTATATATTATTTTAATATCAAAATAATGATATTGTCGCTCGTGCGTACGTACGGATTACCGTATCCACAACGCGATGAGATTCATTTCCAAGTTCACCATTCATCGACGATTACAAAAATATATTACTAATAAGTATGTAATATATAACATAATAATGATACTGTAGATATATATATTTATATATATAAGTATTTATGTACTTACATATATCTTATTCACTTACTTCTGTTCAATACGATATGAAAATGGAAACATCGTTTATGCGTACGTACGGACTACCGTCTCCATAAACTCTGTTTTCCATTTAATATATATGTATATTATACATATTTATACTGAAAATATATATGATATATAAATCATGTTTTATATTCTAGAATTATTTAAATCATGATCTAAGTGATACAATCAAGAGTAACAAGTTGAAACATGTACGATAAAGAAAGTGATTATTACCCGAAATGTTAATTTAACATGAAAATTTCTATTAAATGGGTATTATAAAGTCATAAATGAGTAATGTATGATATAATAAATATTAATATGGTTCGGGTATAATTTAATAACATACAATGGTCATTATACAAGAGTTTAAACATACCCTCTACCAAAGGAAAGTGCAAGGTAAGGGGTTTCTTATATCACTTTTAATTTCTTAAGATTTCCATTGTTCGCCACTTATTTATTAAATGTGGTGTATTGTGTACTATAATTTGAATATATATTATAATTATTATCTTTATATTCATGGTATTCTGTGATTCATTTGGTTCTTATTAACTTTTGGTCATACGACTCGATTGATTACAATGAAGTAAGGGTTTTCATCTCACATTCTATTTCTGTGAGATTCATGCCATAATGCCACTATTTCCATTTGTGTGGTGTATGTACTGCCCAATGATTGTATTATTTGTTTAATATAAATTAATTTATGATTAATTACATCTTCATTTTATGATCCATCTTTCATGGTTGTATGTTCCGTAAGTTACCAAATCGATAAGGGAATTTGAAATTTCAATTTCCACTCATTCGACTTTATGAAAACTTCATTGATTATTTTACTCCAAGATTATGTGGGGAATCAATATTCATTTTCTTATGTCATAATATACTCTCCCCTTTCTCTGGATATACTTCTGATACACATAATCACTCCATTGATAAATTCTCAAGTCATCAATATGAACGTGATAAGAGTAATTTTAACTCAATCTCCATTTGTTGAGTTAAGCATCCAATTCATTAGTGTTGTTTTTACAAGAATGTGTGTGAATGTCCTATGATTGAATGAAACTGAATTTCCAATAATATTGAGTGTATTTATATTTGTAACACATAATTATATCGTTCATTTAACCTTAACCTAATGATATTTTATTTATAAGATATTTCATCTAAATTTACATTCCTTTGAGACTTCTATGTTTTTATACACAAAATCACTTTTATATGGGGTGTATAATGTACTTTGACATAATATATCCTGAATAACTTTATTCTCATGATATTATAATGTTTTTATTACCACAATTATTTGTATTCAAGTGTCTCTCTTTTGGTTAGGAACTCTAACTAAAATAACATTTTAAATGTTTTAACGATTTATTATTCTTAATCATTCTCATTAATGTCCATGTTTTAAAAATGATTTCAAAGATTTATTTATATGGAAATTAAATTTTTAAAATTAATACCCCGTTTAAAAGTTTCAATATTTTATGGGACACTTTGATTCAAAAATCTATTTCTAAATTGCTTCTTTAAAAATAGTGTAACTTTTAAATGTTTTCAAGAAAAAAGGGGATATTTATCTCAAATAGTTTTGATGATTATTTTCATCTATGTAAATATCCTTCATTATTCTCAATTGAGGTTAATATGTTACAATACAATCATTTATATTCTATTTAATGAGTTGGGTTTGACTGTGGATGTGTAATTTTTATACCATTCATGGGCTGTGGATAAAGTATTGACATTTCGTATGCTAGTTTCAATACGAATGTTTCTGTTATGTTTGAAAATTTTCATATGAGGAATGCATTGGACTTATTAAGTGACAGGTGGAGCCTGATATAGCTCCTATATTCATCGGTAGGTCTCATGAGACAAACTAGTGTCTTGACACAAGGCCTTGACTATGTGGTTATTATAGTCTGGCATTATGCGTTCCATCATTATGAAAGTGGTTATTGATATTTCATGTGATTATCTGACTAGTAGAATATGCATGTGAATAAGTAAATGGAATTATTTTATTTTATTTTTTTCCATATTATACTGAAGTTCAAGTTTAAAAGTCTTTTGTTTTATTTATACATTGCCTTAAATTTTTATACCTATTAATGAACGTTTATGCTATATTGTTATCCTTACTGAGCATCTGAGCTCACCCCTTTCTATGTTTTATTTTTCCTAGTATTAAAAGTGTGTTGTGATTGATATG
Source organism: Viscum album (assembly GCA_963277665.1). Classification (NCBI taxonomy): domain Eukaryota; kingdom Viridiplantae; phylum Streptophyta; class Magnoliopsida; order Santalales; family Viscaceae; genus Viscum; species Viscum album. The sequence goes on along the minus strand of OY728156.1, from coordinate 683,882,806 downwards.
CAGGGATAAGCTAAGGGAATAATGGAGTTCATAGAGGATCATTTATGTTGTGGTTTATTTTCTAATGTGTAATGTAACGTTCATGTATGTAATCTATTTTCCAAAACTGCTATACTGATTTGTCCTTTGAGACTTGATTCCTTGTAATCCTTCCAATGAATTAAAATAATGCACCGACTCTAGGTAACTGGAGTCAGGGAGTTACATGCCTAGTTCATTCTAACTTCCTGCATCGGCTGCTAGAACATCTCCTCTCCACCAAGTACTCTTGGCCATTCGGGGTGTGGGGACTTGATGTCCTGGGACCATATCCACCGGCGATAGCTCGCAAGTGCAGGTTCATCTTGGCCGCCACAGATTCCTTTTCTAATTTGGAAGAGGAAATTCCCCTCAAGGAAGTCAAGGCCCATTCGATCATTGACTTCGTGAGTTCCAATGTCATCCACCGGTTTAGAGTCCCTCATACTTTCCTCACTGATAACGGCACCAACTTTTGAGAAGCTGAATTGAATAAATTGTGCATCAAGTACAATATCCAGTCAAACCATAACTCTCTCTATCATGTGCAAGAAAATGTATAGATCGAGGCATTCAACAAAACCCTCTCTAACATTTTGTAGAAAATGATTGGCCAGAACAAAAAGAGTTGACCGGAAAAGATCCCCAACACCCTCTGGGCTTATCGGAAGATGACTCGCAATTCCACCCAGGTGACTCCATATTCCCTGGTGTACGGGGCTGAGGCCGTCCTGCCCATCAAGATTCAGCTGCATTCGTTACGCACTGCGGTCTATGACCAGTAGGATCCATATAAGGTGGATGAAATCTATCTAGCGGAATTAGAAGCACTTGACGAGAATAGGCTCTATGCCCTGGAAAATCTGGAAAGGCAACAAAATAAGATATCTAGAGCCTTCAATAAGAAGGTTCACCTCTACTCTTTTCTGCAAGGATACCTGGTATTGGACCTCTGAGTTCCAATGATCCTCAGCAGGAAGCCACCCAAGTTAGAGCCCAAATGGGAAGGACATTACATAGTCCACAGTGTTTACCCCAATAGAGAATACTCCTTGGTAAAAATGTATGGTGAGCGTATAACTCCTCACACCAATGCCAAATTCCGTAACCGATACTTCTCTTGAACCCCATGGTCCTGCAAGACCTTAAACTATCAGTCCTGCATGACCCTAAACTGCATACTGGTCCCGCATGACCCTAAACTACATGTCAGTACAGCATGACCTTAAACTGTTCAGTCCTGCATGACATTAAACTGTGCATCATCCTGAGTGATGTTAAACTACATTTTGAGAACTATGTATGGCTTGATTTCCATCCGCATGGGACACGTAGGAACATTCAGACGCCTTATCTTGAGCCCATCCCGAACTCTTCTCTTTGACTATTCCTCATGGGTATAGCTTTCTCGGAGGATCCTTGCATGATATGATGTAGGCTTCCTTATCCCCAATCATACAAGGATTATAATGGTCTCACCATGTGCCCACTCACATTCATCTATCGTCCCACGTCCTCAACCCACAATGTTAAACTGCATGGCCTTTGAGAACTACGTATGGCTTGATTCCCATCTGCATGGGATACGTAGGAATGCCCAGACATCTCATCTGTTGGCCCATCCCAAATGCTAGAATCTTCCCCTCGGGTCAAGACATATGGCAGGGGTGCAAACTTTTTCCCCATTTCACGTCAAGCTAACCTTGATCTGGTCGTATGTCCCACTCCCTGGAGACATTTGCCTCTTTCATAGATGGGTAAAACTATTCTTGACCAACTCCTTGACTAGGATTCCATCACCTTTCCCATCCGGAAGGGCCCCTAAATGGTATGGATTCTAGGACTATGGGATCTCTTAACACTTCAGGCCAACGCCCACGAGGATGTCAAGCAACAAACCGATACAAATCCCGCGTTGCGAATATGGTCAGTGGTCGATGCTCGTTTGTTTCTCCCATTTCAGGTCACTATAGAGACGATGTGTTTCGAACACGGTCAACTGTTGACTTGGATCATTAAGACCACCCCAAGATGTCCCAAACATCGATTGTAGTGGTTCATTCTACCCTGTTTTATCTCCAAGTGACGAACTGCCTTCGGGCGATGCTAGCTATCCGGCCACGTTGGACAGGGATAGCCAAGACCAGCTCCTTGTTTCCCCCACCGAGCACTACTCACGTGGGAATAAGAGCTGTGATGAGGCTGTAACCATACAAGAGGGCGCATGGCCTTCCATTGGAGGCCCAACCTCAGGCCCCCAGCCCGGATTCTCTCTTCTAGGATTGTAAGGCGTGGTATGGGATTATGTCCTCATTCACGTCAGGTTACTCATCATACCGTACACATCCCCAGATGAGACACCATACCCGGCCCCCTTCCTCACTTCAAGACGTTAAACTACAAGCTAGTTAGACCTTCCTGACTAGGGCCCAACCTTAGGTCCATTGTCCATCTCAGGCCCTCAGCCCTCATCCTCACTATAAGACGTTAAACCGCAAACTGGTCAAGCCTTCTTGAATGAGGCCCAACCTTAGGCCCCTTAGCCTTCTCAGGCCCCTGGCCCATGTTCATCCCAGATTTTACGGAGTGGTGTAGGATTATGTCCTCATTCACGTCAGGTTGTTCAGCGTGTCGTAAACCCCACTTTGATAGGGTATCTTACCCCCGGGTGACCTCAAGAACTATGCGTGACTTGTTTCCCATCCCTATGGGATGTATAGGACCACCTGAACATTTATATTTCTAGTCCAGTCCCATCTCTTAGAGATCTCCCGATCTCCCGGTCACATAGGACCCTTGACCTATCCCTATCCATGAGGGGGATATATATGTGTGCTACATGGTTATCCCCTCCTTCGCATTGGGTTTTTGGCACCATGCCCCCTTCTCCTGGGAATCTCCCATCTCTTGGCCACTCTCAATTTGAGTCCCTCGACCCCTTGCAGTGGTTTGAAAACATATTAAGAGTACTCTGGTCTAGTACTAGGAGTGTCATATTCAACTTAGGAAAGTTCCTTCCACTTTTCAAGCTTCGTGTTCCCCTTTATTTGGGCCTTCTTTTTGTTTCACACCCAAAGGGACCCCCAAGAACGGCATGGATACCACACCTAAGGGCTCTCCTACCATTATGGGCCAATGCCCCTGAGGGTTTTGGACAACAAATTGATACAAATCCCACGTTGCGAACATGGTGAATGGTCGATGCTCATTTGTTTGTCCCCATTTCAGGCTAATGCGAAAGGATGCTGTGTTGTGAACATGGGCATCATTAGTCCTCCATCGTCACGCCAGCCCCTTCAGGCCTCAAATGTTGGCTGCAGGATTCTCATTATGTTCCACCCCATCATGTCCAGATGGAATATCGACACTCTTAACACTATCCCTCAGTGCACCTCTGCACTTCAAGGGGACAAAGCTGCAATACAACGTCCTTCGATGCTCCCACGGTCCGAGTTCTAAGACCTTAAACTAAAACCCTTTCTAGAACTATGTGTGTCTTGATTCCCATCATTATGGGATACATAGGACCACCCGAATGTCTCATTTTCAGGTCCAGATCAGTTGGGAGCCAGTTTGTCCTGCACCTTTCCCTCTTACCCCAATCTAAGCCCCTTGTCCTGAGGTTCCCCTCTTGGAATTGCGTACGGTGTAATATGGGATCATGTCCCCATTCTCGTCGGGTATGTTTTATTGAACCATACAAATTCCCCACCTAGAATTGTCTCTACTATGTCTGCGCTGCATGACATTAAAATGCATGCTTGGTCCTATCACATGACCCTAAACTGTGACATTATCGTCCTGGCCGCACGACTAAAAAACGACATTGCATCGTGATGTCCTCACTCAAGGGGACACCATGTTTGGTATTGGTCACACTCCATACCATTTGTCAACGCATACTATGGATTGATTCTTGTGGCGATGTCAGGGCCTACTACCCTAGGCCTATCGCTTCACAAAAAAAACCCACTCACCTTAAAGGACAAACAAGATTTATCAAATATCGCTTCTCTTGGTGCGAGGGCCACACCCGCGCTCCCCTTTTTCCCTAGAACTGGTACCTTACCGTGCCACCGCAATAACTACGTACAGCTTGATCCCCATCCTCAATGGGTACATAGGAACGCCTGTAAACTTTGCCTCAGGCCCATCTCAACTCTCATTTTTGGTCCCTTGACCTAAAATCTTCCCATGGAACACGCGATGGTCAGAACCCCGGGTCCCCATCCACATCGTGTTTTATAATTAGATCACCATGAGTCTCCCACATTTCTTACCATCCATGGTCCGAGTTCTATGACCCTAAACTAAGATCTCCCTATGGGAAGGGACTCGACGACCCTCTATTTAATATGCCTCATTATCGTATTTAGATGTGTTTGACAAAGAGCCTGAAGTGTGGAATTTTCATGGGGACATTCCCCTCATTCCATGTACAAGCTTTGTGAGCTCGCTATTTGGATCCTCATCCTCTTTTACATCCAAAAGGACCCCCGGATGGCATGGACGTTAGGACTAAGGGATATCCTATCATTTCAGGCCAACGTCTCTAAGGATCTCGGGTGACATTTCCGAGAGGTATCGTGTTTCGAACATGGTCAACGGTCGGCCCTCATTTGTCTGTCCCCATTCCAGGCTAATGCGATGTGGATGCTACATTTCTGACACGGTCAACAGTTATCCTCCATCATCACACCGCCCTAATTCTGGTCCAAATTTCGAGTTTCATGATTCAAACATCTCCACTTTCTCATTTTCAAGTAGAATTCAAACATACTCGGCTTTGCTTCTTCGTGCGTCTAGTTTCGCTACATGGACGTGTCAGCATCATTGGGACGACATTCACCGAGCGTCCCTTCTCACTAACATGTCCCTACATCGGGAAAGTTCCCCATTACTTTTTGTTTCCCACATCGATCATGACTCACGTGGGCTTAGTAGTTTTGGTGGGATGTGTACCAGCACAACTAGGCGCCTCATCACCTCGCATGACGTTAAAATGTGATTCCAGAACTACGTACGACTTGATTCACATATTCATGGGATACGTAGAGACACCCTGGTATTTCTCCCTGGGTCCAGCCCCAGGAATCATAAAGTTCTGTTCCTCCCCATTTCCGGCCTCATGGCCTGACCCCTTGTGGAGAACCATGTAACTGCAACTTTTCCCCGAACAAGTTCGGGATGCCCCAAAATGACATTGGGAAGCCGTGGCTCCCTCTCCAGAGAGGTCCTGCCAAAAATAACGAATGATCCATGATCTTATTGATGCACCCATCTAGTGTACTCCCACCATGGTCGCATTATTTCGTGAGTTCTAGATTCCGTTCGAACAAACCATCACTCCAAATTCCACGCTTTGCGTTCCCCTTATTCGGACCCTCGTCCTTTCCCACGTCTGGAGGAACCCCCTAACAGTATGGATGATCAACCTACGGACCACCTACTATCCTGGGCCAACGTTTCAGAAGACTAAAGGATGACATTTGTGACATGTCATGTGTATCGAACATGGTCAACGGTCAATCGTCATTTGTCTGTCCCCACTCCAGGATAATACAATAAGAATATTGTGTTTCAAATGTGGTCAAAAATTATTCTTTATTGTCATGCCACCCCCACAATATTCCGAATCATGGGTATCATGATTTACACTTCCCATTCCCATCTTGTCAGATCGATTTCTGAGCCCTTGGCGTTACCCCATTCGTGCACAAGAGCTCGCTAGGAAAATGGTAATTCGGCTGTTCTGAGAGCTTCATTATCTAGTCAGGTCCCCCCATTTCTTCCTGGAAATCCGGACAGGTTGTCCAAACCCCGGATGCCTGAAGCATGGTTTTCTCTCCCAGATTTGGATGGGTGATAAGGTGGTCATCCCATGTTTCTCACATCGGGCCCGACCCATGTGGTCTTAGGGAACGATTGTTGGATTCTTCATGAACATCACAAGGATGCAATGAACCAATAAATACAGCGGAACTCATGAATACTACAACATCAAACAATTAAATCATCAAAGTACGTTTGAGGGTCTGTAATCATTATAGTACCTAGGGTGGACTCACCCCATGGACAGATTGACCTCGTTGAAGGAACATTGAAGCTCCGCCACCCTTTGGCTGGTGGCGTCCAGGAGTTGATGCCGCTTGTTCAGCTCCTGCTCCTCCTCAACGGTGAGAGGGCGAAATTCCATGGCTGCAATCTGGCCCCACTCCACGTCGGCCTGGATGGAGATCATCCCCTCATAAGCTCACTTCAGGCCAACTTTGGCTTTTTCTAGCTGAGCTTTCAACCGCGAGACGAGCTCCGATTGCGCATCGAGAGAAGTAGAATGCTCATCTGCCTGGGCCTGTAACTGTTCAACAACATTTTCAGTATCCTGGAGCCTCTTGATGTTCACCTCTTTCCTCCACTACCAGCCCACACCAAGGCCATAGTCATACTCCCAAATATTCTCCACCATTAGATCTTGGACGAGCATGTGAGGGCACTGGGCATCCACTCCCCCAACACACAGTTCGTGCAGTTGCGAGTGAAGTCTGTCCATCTCATCTAACCATAGCACTTAGAGGGTGTCATTAATGAAGCCCGAGTTCAGCATACACGATCGGTGATAGACTCTTTTGTTGTCCTCTTCCTAAGAGGCCATCTCGTCCCAGTTGGCATGATTGGAAGGCTTGTAGGAAGGTAATTCCCCCTAGAAAACCTCAGGTGGGTCCACATCTGGCGTTGGATCAGGCATGGTCGGGCTTGGACTGTTTGGTCGATCCTCATCATTGGATCCCACCCCAATAACCTTGGGCGCAGTCTCACTAGCACCCCCTCCAGTGATCGGGAGCACTGTAGTTCGGTCAGGTTGGATGTCCACCTCCCTGACCATTGGCATGCCCCTGGGAAGGGTACTACTAGAAGCCCCGACCAACTTCACCACAGCGGCCTAGGCCAATTGAATGACTGTACATGTCAGAAAAGAGGGACGTGAATGCCAGCTAACTTAGTCAGGGGATCGAAATCATGAATTTGATAGAGGAGACTTACAAAGGTCAAATAACTGATCTTGCCTTGGGCTGATGTCGTCCGAACCCTGAGACGCGAACCCCCGTATACTGTTGGCAAGTCTGGAGACTCCGGGGGAGAGGCCTCGACTGTCCCAGCCTCACCAGACATGGATATTGATGCAGCCACGGGCAGGGATCCTGAAGGTCCTGCGCCAGCACCCGCTGAGGGGTGAGAACGAGGTCTATGCACGAGGTCCTTCTGCACAACGCAGAAACTGATGAAGAGTCCAGAGTGACCCAAGGGAAGACTCTGAAGAATGAACTTGGGATTTTATGTAACATTCTAGGTAAATAAAGAATAAATCATTTTAATATTTATTAATATTTACGAATTAAATATTAATTTTACTTTAAAGGGGTGTCTATGTTCGATAGCGTTCCCGATACGCAACAACGGGTTTCTTTGAAATCTTACATTGCACACTAGTAATATAATAATATTTTTTTAAATGGTAGTTAACACGTAGCCGTTTTATAGGAGGGAAGGAATATAAATAACTAAAATCTGATTATATATGTTCTTTAAATGTTTTTATATTTATCCAATAAAAGATAAAGGCTTAAAATAAGAAAAGAATTCTTGTTTAGGCATATATACTCTAATTTTCACAAAATGTCCACTTATCGCCTTTTGATGGAGAACCATCATTAAATATAGTTTTGGTCACTCTTATATATTCTATTGGACCAAATAAAACTCTTCTTTATAACCAGGACATCAAAATTTACTTTGTGTAAATTTTTGGTATTTTTCCGAAAAAATTCTTTTTTTTAATGAATAGTGAAAAATGTTGTATTTTAACTCAAAACCTCTTTTAAATATAATTTATTTATATGATTAGATTATCTTTTGAATTTGTTTTAGAGTGAAATTAGAATATATTTTTACCATTTAATCCAATAGTTGTCATTGTAATTAATTTCACTTTGAAATTGGACTTAAACTAGTGTCAATCTTTTGATATATATTATTTCATAAAAACACGCTATTTGTCCTGACAGCAGGAATTAATTATTAAATTAATTAATGTAACTTATATGTTTTGAATTTTTTAAAATAGAAATCATCTTTTAATTCGGAATATAAAATATATCTTAGGTTTAAGTTTTGGTATTTTTCTAAAAAACTTCAATTTTTGATGAATAGTGAAACCACTAAGTGGTACTTAAAAAAAACTGATTTTTCGTTTAAATGAAATTTTACCACCTCTGTGTTTTAAAATTTCAAAAATCCGACATAAATGGTTGTCATTAGGAAGTAAAATGTGGTTCAATGGGATTAAAATAATTTTTTTGGTGAATAGTAACTTTTAAATTTTTAATCGCGATTAGAGGTAATTAGTGTAGTTTAGGGTAAAAATAATGTTTTAATAATATGAAATGACCTTGACACATGTCCTAACCTTATTGGATGTGTCATGGCCGACCAATAAAATCCATGGGTCAACTTGGGGACCCCATGGAGCCACTTTGGTAGGAAAATGACATTAATAACCTTTATTTAATGTTAAAATAAAAATGTCACAAACATGTATTATTTTGCTAAAACAATTTTTAAATGGGGTTATACAAGTCATATTTTTGACTATAAATATTAATTAGAAATATAAAAATATTTCCTACATCATGATATATTTTTTATAATTTTTAGACATTATATAAAGTAAATTATTTATGACACCATGATGATGCAGCGATTACCTCATTATTTAATGATTTAAATAAAATGAAAAGATAATGTAAAATATAAGACCTAAACTTGTCAAAAACCTATTGTATGGGTGTATTTTTAACCCTTATCACCTTATCCTAAATGTATATAATTTTGGGACCTTTTTTCTCAGAAAATCATTTTATAATAAAGTATCTTTTCTTAACTTTCCAAGAGTGCCCCTCCTCTCCTCTTATAAAAGGCCCCCACCTCTACCACCTTACCCACACGTCTCAAGCCTTTGGCTCGGCCAACCCCTACCCATTTTATCTCTCCACATCCCTCTCCTCAACCTTTAAGCCTCACTATGGGTAGAAGTCTTCCCAAGGAAGCCTTTGATCTCAAATAAAAAAGAGTTACCCGTTTTAAAGGTAGTGTTTTCTCTTGTGTTCTTGTGTTCTTATGTTTTATTTTTCTTCTCCAACCCCCTAAATTCTTCTTATTCATTTCTTTTGAAACAACAACATTATCTTAAATATACTAGGATGTTGGTATGTGATGGATTATAACTACACTTACACACACCTACATCTAATGGTTAAAGAACATACTGTTTCTGTGGATGGAAAATTTCTGCCTCACGAAACGATGATTGTTTAACACTCATATAACACCTTCAAAGGTGGACATTAAGATGTCACTATATTTATATATGATATATAATATGTTTATGTTTTACTTAAGATTCTTTATTTTTCATTTATGGCATAACTTTATGGTTTCCATTATGGGTAAACGCGATATCTTCATTTTAGGAAGTGCAGACTACCGCCCCCTCAAAGTGATTAGATTCGTTAATGCCATATGTGGGACATATAAAGGATAGATTTAATGTTATTATATATGATCTTATACTTGAATTATAATATACCCTTATATCATTATGATTTCACTTCATTAATATGACATAGAAATGAAAGTAGCGTTCATGCGTACGTACGGCTTACCATCTCCATGAACGGTTCATTTCATTTCTTACCTCTAAATGATTATGTAATACTATAAATGCATGTATATACTGGATATATATGATATATATGATATCTACATCATGAATATAATTCTTGATATAATGGATATTTTACAACATAAACAACTTATAATTATAAAGAGTTCATTTTTGACTCAAGTACCAATGATCGAAAAAACGACTATTATTAACTTAAATAATTACATAGTCTTCATAACATGGTAATAAGTAATATAAAAGGAATAATGAACTTGAAAAAGGTTCTTAATCAAGTAGAAATTAACTCAAGTTTATTATTCAGGACGTTAAAGAATGATCGAGTCAAGTCAGACCCGAGGTAAGGGACTTCGTCTCAATCTCCTTTCATTGAGGCATATTTTGTTCTAATACAAGGATTTATTTTATATGGTGTATATACCCCTTTGAAATTTAATTTTATAAAAAAGGAATATTTTCTATGAAGAGTTTTACTAAACGAAAAAAGGAATGTTTCTTTTAACATACGTGGTGACAATGACCTTTTCCGCCGCCGCGAGTATTATTTGGTCTTTGGCTTCCTCAACAAGCCGTAACATTTTTAAAATGAAATAAATACCATATAGTATTTTATGGATTTTGGTATCGAAAATGATTTTTATAATGGATTTTTTATGTCAATATATTTAAGTGATATATTGTGATCAAAGTGTGGAAATGTTTTATTTCCATTATATTTGGTTTATGTCTTATGATTTTATAATGGTACTTGGACATTTGATGGGTGGTTACGTGACAAACCATATGATGAGTGGTGCCGTGAATACCAGGAAGGGTGGTTACGTTATAACCTCCAATGCATTGGGTATGGAAGTCGGCCATATAGCTTTCACATTAAGTGATATGTGTGGAAGTCGATTGAATGGTTATTCCACTTAAGTATGTTTATGTCCCAAGTTACATTTATATGTTATGTGTTCTTTATATGGGTTTTATGGTAATATTTTGGTTAAAAAAGAGGTAAGTAATGATCTTTTATTCAGTGAAGAGTTTTTACTACTTCATAAAGGTGAAATGTATTACTTTGATAAAGTATACATGGTTTACTTGTTGTTTTGAAAAAATAACAGTTTTCATTCTTTGTGTATCCCATACTGATCTTTTTATGCTCACCCCAATATTTTGAAATGTTTTTCACAGGACTTAATGTGGAATAGGGTAAAGGATGGGATCAAGGAATAGTCATGCTATCTAAAACATGGAACTAGACATGTTTCTTTTTAAGAGTTTTTATTTTATGGAAACTTAGTAGAAGTGTATACTTTTTAATCTTTTGAGATGTAATAGTTATGTCCTAATTCTCTAAAACTCTAATCCTGAAAAGATACTCAATGTGAATTATTCATTTAATTCAATATTATGTAAGGTTTAAGGCCGGGGCATTATAGTTGTTATTAGAGGTTGGTTTATAAAACTTTAGGAATTAGAAAATTGTTAAATTATAAATTAATTTATGGTATGATTGAAATGATATAGCATTTAAAGATTACCATGTTGCTTCACCTAAGATATTTATGTGTTCAGAATGGTTTTCCATAGAGGAAACAAAGCAGCTATGTTGGGACAACATCAGGAGGAAGAGAACCTTCCAAATCAGCAACCAGAGATGGTCGGAATCAGAACTGAATAGTTTGTTGCAGTGATGGCACAGTTGACTGAGGCTATAAATGGTGGTGGTATCCATGCATGAGATTAGCCAGATCAACCACAGAGGAACATGTCAGTGGTGTAATATTTCATGAGGCAACATACCCCATCATTCAAAGGATCATCTGACCCCTTTCTAGCTGAAGGGTGGATTAAAGCACTGGAGAAGATTTTTGATGTCTTGGGGTGTTCAGAACATCAAAAGGATAGTCTTGTTATTTACCGTTTTGAAGGTGATACAGATCAGTGGTGGTCGATGGGGAAAAATATCAGGAATAGTGATGAGATTTATGATCTTCACTGGGACGAATTAAAAGGTATATTTATTGAGAAATATTTTCCTAAGGTGGTTCGTCTTAGGATGGAAAAACAATTCCTAGAATTGAGGCAGGAGAATGACTCAGTGGCTGCTTATGAAGAAAAGTTCACTCGACCGGCAAGGTATGCTCCAAATTTCATACAAGATATTGATAGTAAAATCAACCATTTTTACTCAGGGTTAAAGCGAAAGTATCGAAGGGCTTTAGCTTCTTATGAGTTCAAAAGTTATGAAAAACTTGTTCGATGTGCAGAGAAGGTGGAAATGGAGTTTGCTGATGATCATGTGTTCTTTGACAAACAACAGAATAAGAGGTCCAGTTGGCAGGAAAAAGGGAAGAATTCATTAAAGAAGCAAGGAGGTAAGAAAACCAAATATCCATCCTGTGAGATGTGTGGTAAAATGCATCCTGGAGAATGTTTATCCAAGTATGGAAAGTGCTTTCGATGTGGTAAGTCGGATCATATTGCTCGTAACTGTAAGGAAGATGATCAAGTGGGCAATGAAAAGGCAGCGGTAAGATGTTTTAAGTGTAATGAAATGGGTCATTATGCAAATGAGTGACTAATGAAGAACTCAAATAAGGGAAACCAGCCATACTAAAAGCAGAAAGGGGTGGTGAAATCCTTTATAACTACTTCAGCAGATGTTGGGCCATCGAATGAAGTAGTATCGGGTAAACTGTTTGTTTGTTCAGATTATGCCAATGTGTTGTTTGATTCAGGGTCTACACATTCTATCATTTCTGAGATGTTTTATAGTAAATTGGGAATTCCATCTCAAGATATGAATCCTGAACTTATGGTAAAAACACTCAGAGGTAATGTTGAGACAAAAATAAATTATAAGAACCTTCCTATCCTTGTGTGTGGAAAGAATCTACCAGCAAACCTTATTGTTTTGCCTCTAGTGGAGTTTGATGTTATTTTGGGCATGGATTGGATTTCTGTTTATCATGCTAAGATTGACTGCAGAGCTAAAATGGTTTCTTTTTAGAATGATTTTCAGTTTGTGTACAAGAATGAACCCTTTATTTTGATAACATATCAGGAAGTTGAGAAACTAGTAAAAGATGGAAATGATTGTTACCTTGCACATATTGTTGAAAATAAAGGAATTGTTCAGATTAATGATGTGCCAGTGGTAAATGAATATCTTGATGTTTTTTCTGATGAGTTGTCTGGTATTATTCATGATCGGGAAGTTGAATTTACTGTTGACTTAGTTCCTGATTCTAAGCCAATTTCAAAACCCCCTTATCGAATGGCTCAAGTTGAACTTTTAGAGTTAAATAAGAAATTGAAGGAGTTATTAGATAAAGGTTTCATTCGAACTAGAAAATCACCATGGGGTTCTCCTATCTTTTTAAAAAAAGAAAGATGGTTTAATGAGACTTTTCATTGATTATAGAGCCTTGAATAACATTACTGTTAAGAACAAGTATCCTTTGTCTCATATCAATGATTTGTTTGATCAGCTCCAGGGAGCTCAGTATTTTTCGAAGATTGACTTGAGGTCGGGGTACCATCAGTTGAAAGTAAAAGAAGCAGACGTTCCGAAGACTACGTTCCGTACTAGATATGGCTGTTATGAATTTGTAGTTATGCCTTTTGGGTTAACCAATGCACCTACTGTATTCATGGACCTTATGAATAGAATTTTCCATGAGTTCCTGGATAAGTTTGTGGTTGTTTTCATTGATGATACTTTGGTGTTTTCTAAAAGTAAAGAGGAGAATGAAAGTCATTTAAGGGTTATCTTTCAAACCATAAAAGAAAATAAACAGTATGGAAAATTCAGCAAGTGTGAGTTTTGGTTACAACAAATTTCATTCCTTGGTCACATTGTTTCAAAAAATGGCATAACTGTTGATCCTGCTAATAAAAAAGTTGTTGAAGAATGTCCAAGACCCACAAATGTTACCGAGATCCGTAGTTTTCTTGGTTTGGAAGGTTACTACCAAAGTTTTGTTGAAAAATTTTCATGGTTATCTATTACAATGACTAATATGACTCATAAGGGTGTAAATTTTATCTGGACAAAAGAATGTGATGATTGTTTTCAGGAACTGAAAAGAAGATTAGTGAATGGTCCAGTTTTGGCACTACCTTCCAGGAATGGGGAGTTTGTTATCTAAAGTGATGCTTCATTGAAACGACTTTGTTTCGTACTAATGCATAATGATCGGGTAATTTCTTATGTTTCACGACAGTTGAAAAATCATGAGGTAAATTACCCTACACATGATTTGGAATTAGCTGCTGTTGTTTTTGCTTTAAAAATTTGGAGGCATCATTTGTATGGAGTAAAGTGTGAAATATATACTGATCACAAAAGTTTAAAGTATATATTCACTCAGAAGGAATTGAACATAAGATAGAGGAGATGGCTGGAATTAATCAGGGATTATGATTGTACAATTCATTACCATCTGGGAAAAGCAAATAAATTGACCGATGCTTTGAGTCGAAAAAGTAATGCTTTATTAACCATGCTACGTTTGTAATGAGAACCTTTGGTTTTTGATTTGATGAAATTTGGTATAGAAGATGTTGGTGCATGAAGTTCTTATGTTTTGTTTCAGGTGTCAGTGAGATCATCCCTATCAAACTGAATTAAGAAAGCACATAAGAAAGACAGTGGGTTGCAGAAAAAGGTAGAATTGGTTTAGATGGGAAAGTTTCCTGAATTTAATATTGATAACGATTGTGTTTTGAGGTTTGGGAGGAGATTATGTGTGCCTGATGATTCACAGTTGAATAATGAGTTGTTATGTGAGGCTCATAGTTCCCCGTTTTTAGTTCATCCTGGCAGTACTAAGATATACAGAGATCTGCAGGAGTATTACTGGTGGGATGGAATGAAAAGAGATATTGCTGATTTTACTGTAAAGTGTTTGACTTGTCAGCAGGTTAAAGCAGAGCAGAAGTTACCGAAAGGGATTCTTCAACCTTTACCGGTGCCAGAGTAGAAATGGGAAAATGTATCCACAGACTTTGTTGTGGGATTACTGGGGACATCTCGAGGTAATAATGAAATCTGGGTAATTGTTGATCGCTTGACTAAATCTTCTCATTTCCTTCCTATTCGAGATACTTTCTCTCTAGATCAACTTTCTCGATTGTATCTTAAAGAGATAATTAGTTTTCATGGAGTTCCCATATCCATTGTATCTGATCGTGATCCCAAGTTTACTTCTATCTTTTGGAAGGTCCTTCAGAAGTCGTTGGGTACTGAATTAAATTTTAGTACATCTTTTCTTCCTCAATCATATGGGCAGTCAGAACTAACAATTCAGACTTTGGTGGATATGCTACGTGCTTGTTCTATGGATTATCAGGGAAGTTGGGGCAACATCTTTCTTTGTTAGAGTTTTCATATAATAACAGTTTTCATTCCAGTATACAGATGGCTCCGTTTGAAGCATTATATGGTAAACGGTGTCGAACTCCAGCTTTTTGGGATGAAGTGGGTGAAAGGAAGCTGATGGGACCAGAATTGGTAGAAGAGATGGCCGAAAAAGTTCAGTTGATTCAGAAACACATTAGAACATCTCAGAGTAGACAGAAGAGTTATGCAGATAACCAGAGGAAGGATCTATCTTTCGAGGTAGATGATCATGTTTTTCTCAAAGTTTCACCATGGAAAAGTGTGATGCGATTTGGTAAAAAAGGAAAGCTGAGTCCAAGGTTCATTGGACCATATGAAATTCTGGAGAAAGTTGGATCAGTTGCATACAGAGTGGCATTACCTCCGAGTTTATCTCAGGTACACAATGATTTTCATGTTTCGATGTTGAGAAAGTATATGCCAGATCCATCTCATGTTTTGAGCCCAGAGGTAGTTCAGTTGGAAGAGAATATCTCTTATGAAGAACAACCAGTCCAGATTCTTGATCGAAGATAGCAAGTGTTGCAAAATAAGGTAATTCCCCAGGTAAAGGTTTTGTGGAAAAACCATATGGTTGAAGAGGAAATGTGGGAATCTGAAAATGCTATGAGGGATAAATACCCCCACTTATTTTGATAAGTGAATAAAAGTGCGAGGACACAATTCCCAAAAGGGGGGAAGGATGTAACATCCCAGGTAAATAAAGAATAAATCATTTTCATATTTATTAATATTTACGAATTAAATATTAATTTTACTTTAAAGGGGTGGCTATGTTCGATAGCGTGGCCGATACGCAATAACGAGTTTCTTTGAAATCTTACGTTGGACACTAGTAATATAATAATATTTTTTTGAAATGGTAGTTAACATGTAGCCATTGTATTGGTGGGAATGAATAGAAATAACTAAAATATGATTTCATATGTTTTTAAATGTTTTTATATTTATCCAATAAAAGATAAAGGCTTAAAATAAGAAAAGAATTCAATTTTAGGCATATATACTCTAATTTTCACTAAAGGTCCACTTATCACCTTTTGATGGCGAACCATCATTAAATATAGTTTTGGTCACTCTTATATATTCTATTGGACCAAATAAAACTCTTCTTTAGAATTGGGACATCAAAATTTACTTTTTGTAATTTTTTGGTATTTTTCTGATAAAGTTCATTTTTTAATGAATAGTGAAAAATGTTGTATTTTAATTCAAAACCTATTTTTAATCTAGTTTATTTATATTATTATATTATCTTTTGAATTGGTTTTAGAGTGAAATTAGAATATATTTTTACCATTTAATCCAATATTGGTCGTTGTAATTAATTTCACTTTGAAATTGGGCTTAAACTAGTGTCTATATTTTGATATATATTGTTTCATAAAAACACGATATTTGTCCTGACAGCGGGAATTAATTATTAAATTAATTAATGTAACTAATATGTTTTGAATTTTGTAAAATATAAATCATTTTTTAATTCGGAATATCAAATATAGCTTAGGGTGAAGTTTTGGTATTTTTCTAAAAAACTTCAATTTTTGATGAATAGTGAAACCACTAAGTGGTACTTAAAAAAACTGATTTTTCGTTTAAAGGAACTTTTACCACCTATGTGTTTTGAATTTAAAAAATCCAACATACATGGTTGTCATTAGGAAGTAAAATTTTGTTCAATGGGATTAAAATAATTTTTTTGGTGAATAGTAACTTTTAAGTTTTTAATCACGATTAGAGGTAATTAGTGTAGTTTAAGGTAAAAATAATGATTTAATAATATGAAATGAACTTGAAACATGTAATACCCTTATTGGATGTGTCATGGACGACCATGAAAATCCATGGGTCAACTTGGGGACCCCATGGAGCCACTTTGGTAGGAAAATGACATTAATAACTTTTATTTAATGTTAAAATAAAAATGTCACAAATATGTATTGTTTTGATAAAAATAATTAAATGGGGTTATTCAAGTCATATTTTTGACTATAAATATTCATTAGAAATATAAAACGATTTCCTACATCATGATAGTTTTTTATAATTTTTAGACATTAAATAAATTAAATTATTTATGACACCATGATGATGCATCGATTACC
The DNA here is from genome assembly GCA_963277665.1 of Viscum album. NCBI lineage: Eukaryota > Viridiplantae > Streptophyta > Magnoliopsida > Santalales > Viscaceae > Viscum > Viscum album. Next base: position 683,865,549 of record OY728156.1, on the reverse strand, counting down.
TCATTATTTAACGATTTAAATAAATTGAAAAGATAATGTAAAATCTAAGACCTACACTTGTAAAAAACCTATTGTACGGGTGTATTTCAAACCCTTATCACCTTATCCTTGATTTATATAATCTTGGGACCGTTTTTATATGAAAATAATTTTATAATAAAGTATCTTTTCTTATCTTTCCAAGAGTGCCCCTCCTCTCCTCTTATAAAAGGCCCCCACCTCTACCACCTTACCCACACCTCTCAAGCCTTTGGCTCGGTCAAACCCTACCTATTTTATCTCTCCATGTACCTCTCCTCATCCTTGAAGCCTCAATTTGGGTATAAGTATTCCCAAGGAAGCCTTTGATCTCAAATCAAAAAGAGTTACCCGTTTTAACGGTAGTGTTTTCTCTTATGTTCGTATGTGTTATTTTTCATCTCCAACCCCCTAATTTTTTTTATTCCTTTATTTTTCAACAACACCAGTATCTTAAATATACTAGGATGTTGTTATTTCATGTATTCTAGCTACACTTACACACACCTACATTTAATGGTTAAAGAACATACTGTTTCTATGGATGGTGTATTTCTGCCTCACGAAACGATGATTGTCCAACACTCATATAACACCTTCGAAGGTGGACATTAAGATGTCACTATATTTATATATGATATATAATATGTTTATGTTTTACTTAAGCTTCTGTATTTTTCATTTATCGCATTCCTTTATGGTTTCCATTATGGGAAAACGCGATATCTTCATTTTAGGAAGTGCGGACTACCGCCCCCTCAAAGTGATTTGAATCGTTAATGCCATATATGGGACGTATAAAGGATGGAGTTAATGTTATTATATATTAAGATATACTGGAATTATAATATACCCTTATATCATTATGATTTCACTCCATTAATATGACATAGAAATGAAAGTAGAGTTCATGCGTACGTACGACTTACCGTCTCCATGAACGGTGCATTTCATTTCTTACCTCTAAATGATTATGTAATATTATAAATGAATGTATATACTGGATATATATTATATATATGATATCTAAATCATGAATATAATTCTTGATATAATGGCTATTTTACCACATGAACAACTTGTAATTATAAAGAGTTTATTTTTGACTCAAGTACCAATGATCGACAAAACGACCATTATTAACTTAAATAATTACATAGTGTTCATAACATGGTAATAAGTTATATAAAAGGAATAATGAACATGAAAAAGGTTCTTAAGAAAGTAGAAATTAACTCAAGTTTATTTTTCAGGACGTTAAAGAACGATCGAGTCAAGTCGGACCCGAGGTGAGGGTCTTCGTATCAATCTCCTTTCATTGAGGCATATTTTGTTCTAATACAAGGCTTTCTTTTATACAGTGTATATACCCCTTTGACTTTTAATTTTATACAAAAGGAATCTTTTTCTATGAATCATTTTACTAAATGACAAAAATGAATGTTTCTTTTAACATACGAGGTTACAACGACCTTTTCCACTGCCGCGAGTATTATTTGGTCTTTGGCTTCCTCAACGAGCCGTAATGTTTTTAAAATGAAATAAATAACATATACTATTTTATGTATTTTGGTATCGAAATTTATTTTTATAATGGATTTGTTATGTAAATATATTTAAGTGATATATTGTGATCAAAGTGTGGAAATGTTTTCGTTACATAATATTTGTTTTATGTGTTATGATTTTATAATGGTACTTGGACATTTGACGGGTGGTTACGTCATAAACCATATGACGGGTGGTGCCGTGAATACCAGGACGGGTGGTTACGTTATAACCTCCAATTAATTGGGTATGGAAGTCGGCCGTATGCCTATTCCATTAAGTGATATGTGTGGAAGTCGACCGGATTGTTATTCCACTTAAGTATGTTTATGCCCCAAGTTACCTTTATATGTTATGTGTTCTTTATATGGGGTTTATGGTAATATTTTAGTTACAAAAGAGGTAAGTAATTATCTTTTATTCAGTGAAGAGTTTTTACTACTTCATAATGGTGAAAAGTATTACTTTGATAAAGAATACATGGTTTACTTGTTGTTTTAAAAAACGTACAGTTTTCATTCTTTGTGTATCCCTTACTAAGCTTTTTATGCTCACCCCATGTTTTTGAAATGTTTTTCACAGGACTTAATGTAGAATAGGGTCAAGGATGGGATCAAGGAATAGTCATGCTATCTAAAACATGGAACTAGACATGTTTATTTTTAAGAGTTATTATTTTATGGAAACTTAGTAGAAGTGTCTACTTTGTAATCTTTTGAGATGTAATAGTTATGTCCTAATTCTCTAAAACTCTAAACCTGAAAAGATCCTCAATTTGAATTATTCATTTAATTCAATATTAAGTAAGGTTTAAGGCCGGGGCCTTATATTTTACCTTGAGGGCCTCTGCAAAGTCTTCAAGATCCGAGGACTAGTCGCCGACCTCACCCTCCTCTGGTGGAATCTCTCTGTCGGCCTCATCTCCCTAGGAGGACTTGTCTGATTCATCCGGAAGAGGGAAGCGCTCCCTCAGGTCAGTAGCTGATAGCAGCAGAGGGACCGTATGACCAAAAAACACCTTGAACTGGTTTGTCATTGGGAGTAGGGCACCCTGGGAGTGGATGAAGTCTTCCATATCGGCTATGTATTGCTCTGAATCTGCCTAGGATACGACAAAACCAGCTCTCATAGGGCTGATCCTCGGTAAGTCTATCCTGAGGCGGTTAAGGTGTTTCCATAACTCGGATGGGCTGAGGAAATGTCGATTGACTTCCCAGATGTCCCATGCCTCTTGAAAGACAGCATTCTCCAGCACGTCAACATGGTGCAGCCGTTTCCCCTGGGCCAGAGTAGAGATCCTGCGAAATCCTCTCAGTGGTCACCCCTCTAGATGACTCTGTTCTCCTGGGACCACCAACACTGCTGCCGTTGTCGGATCTGCTACCACAATTCCCCCCTCAAATACTGTGGGCACCACCACTATAGAATCCCTGCTAGTTCATGACTCCCTTGCCACCATCCGGCCTCGGCCCCGAGATTGAGGAAGCTCACCCTCACCAACCAAGATGGTTGGCCGCTTCAGCATCTCCCTTGGATTGGCTGCCTCCTAGCTCTGGGCGTATTCTTTTACTAGCCCAAGGATGGCGGTCGGCGGAGGAAGTACATTCTGCAACTTCCTTTCATCTCGTGTGAACATGATCCACATCTACCTCATCACACACGGGTGCTCCTCGTAGCGCACCCCTAGGTAGACCTGTGGGGTCAGCCAGTATAGGCACCCGAATTTCATTGCAAACTGGTGTGGGGTGTATGGATCGCAAAGATGCTCACAGTCCACCATGGCCACCAATAATCCACCTCGAAAGGCCAGGAGGAAGGCTCGGTGCTCTTCCGTTCCCTGTCCATCATCCATGAAGGCCCCCGTCGGCAGCGGGAACAAGTGGAAATTTAATTCCTCCACCCTCCACGCCCAGTTCAGAACTGATGGTACGGTCAGCTAGGTCGGAAAGCTCCCTGCAGCATTCATGATCGAAGGATGGAAGTTCGATCCTAGAGGCGAGATGGGGTTTAGATACTCATAGATCCCCCTGATGTGTGCCGCCATCCATCCATACAGAAGGTGGAATGACCCACATACCCTCTGTGTCCTTTTCCCCTCGCTGATGTGACACAAGATTTTGTACAACTTGGAGAGCATCGAGATCCCTTGGTTGACACTCCCTCCTATCACCAATGTGGATGCCATGATGAAAGTGCTTGGCTGCACTCCAATATTGGTATCCCTAACTGGCAGGATCCAACCACAGATGAGAGCTGCGATGAATGCCACCAGCCTGACTATTGGTCGTTGTTCAGTACTGACATTAAACCCCCATGTGTTCCACTGGATATTCTCCAACAGCCTCTAGTATGAGTGTTCCTTGCTCTGGGCACCCTTTGGGAAAGTTCATGGCCTCGCTGGGAACTGCCTATTTTCTGGTATGTTCAGAAACTTCTTGAACCAATGCTTGAAGTGGAAATCTCTCACCGCCTTCTTATCCTCCCCGGGCACAAGCTCCATCAATGCCATCACCAGACACGGCATCTGCTCCAGATCCTCCCATGCACCCATAATCGTGAGGAATTCTTCATATATAACCCCCAGTATCGGGACCCCAGAGATCTTATATGTGTCCCATAGGCTGATGCTGACCTCCCTATGATGTAGGTGGAAGGTATTGGTCCCCGGTGACCACCGACTCAACATCTCTAGAATTAACTGCTCCGGCTGGTAGATATGGAAATGGGAAGCCCAAGATTCCCCATACAGGCCCACATATCTTAGATCTACTCCAAACTCCTCGCACGAGGCGCCTACCCAGTAGGCCCAATCCCAATCTTCCGTAAAGTTGCCGCCCTGGCGCAGGTCCCATTCCTCAGACCAACCCTTCTTCAGGTTCCCCAGTGCCACCTTGAGGATGGTTTAGTATAGAGGAGGGAACTTCTCCAGATTCAATTCCCTCCCATAGACATTTTTTAGATGATTTTATAGGCAGTCGGTGGTGACAGGCGTGAAGTCCTCCCGGGCATGACCATCGGGCGCCCTGAACCATCGGCGCTGGCACGATGTGCTCTAGAACCAGTAATCCGGCTCATCTCTACCTGCTTCAGGGATGAATAAGTCATACCTCATCCCGAATCCATACAAATGCAACCTCTTACATGGCGGGTAGTTCTTTTGGCTCTCCGACAATAGTTACACTAATGAACTATGGTTTGAGTGGCTCCGGACAAGCTCTCCTAGCCTCAGATTGTTCTTCATTTCATCCCTCCGGGCGGCATCCGGAAGGACCCCCTAGGCCGCTTCTTGGTGGGATATTCGGTTATGGAACATGGAAGTTTGGTTGTCCGGTTCACGATGTTAATTCGCAAAGCGTGTTCGTGAAGCCCGCTCGCGAAGACTATTCGCATGGCACTGCCGAGGCGCTCAGTCACCGGATTGCCGAGCACAAACGTAGATTCGAGGACTCGTTGTGCGCTGCAAAGACTCGAGTCCCAAATAAAACTTGTTGAGTACACCGAGCTTCGTGAATTGAGAGGGAAATAAGGAAAAATCTTAGAGAAGGGAAAGGAAAAAAGAGAATGTAGGCCCCCTATTTATAGGAGACGGACTGTGGAGCTTCGCGACATATCAAGTCCGCCTTGAGCTTTGCGGCACGCTTGGCCCCCGCATTCCAGATCCGCCTCGTTATCCCTTTTCATGAGTCAGTACCACAAACGGCCGAGGGTTTTGGAAATTTCTCTTAGACATTGACCATTGATCTCTCCACAGCTCCAAGTCTAAGGGGGGGCATTTGTTGGCACCAAAATTCAGAACAAAGAAGATGCCAAAAGACAGCCCCCTAGACTGCCTCACGAAGCCACTTCGTGGAGTCCCCCTAGCACCATGGTCGTTGTGAAGTAAAGAAGGTGGGACTATCCATGAATGAATTTGACGTTCGCGAACCCGACGCGAATCAAGGAGGCGGGATGCTCCGCGACCACATTTGATGTTCATGATCCTACCGCAAAGAAAAGGATCTGGGATGCTCCACGAACCCATTTGACATTCACGGGATTTCCACGAAGCCACAAATCCCCTCTTCGCACCGCATCAGCTCCTCTCTGTGGCTCCTCTTTCTTATAAATATCAGGCTCCCCCTGAGATCCAGAGACATAAAATACGACCTTTCGGCTTCCCAGCTCCCAAATCACGAAGCATTCTTCCTCTCAGTAAACCATGAGCTGCGCGAGGTACTTGTTCTTCATGAAGTGCCTCCCCATTGTCTCGTTTTGATCTCCTCTTCTGATATGGATTCCTTTCATGAAGCCAAAGGGCTTTCGCAAATTAAGGGGATCCCCAAGGGGACCCGGGTTATAACAGAGCATTTATGCTTCGCGAACCACTCCCATGTACACTTGATCCACATGATAAGGTAGAGTCTCTCTACTTCACGAAGCACATTGCTTCTCGAAACCCTGCTTTGCGAGGCACCTTTTCTCTATGAGGTCGTGCACCGTAACTTCCATTACACTTCACGAAACACCTCCCATTTGCACCTCCACCCCATGATAAGGCTAAGGAACCCCACTTCGTGTAGCACACCCCTTTGCAAGTGACATCCTCCACGTGGAGCAACCGAGCTTCACAAGGCCCTTTCCTATGAACCCCACAGCTTGGAAATTCATTTTCCCGTGCGACCCTCTAGGTTTTCATGATGTGACTTTAAATTACCCAAGATGACACCACTCGTTGCGTTGTTGTGCCTAATGCTTCTTCGCATAGGCCTGCTAGTGGATATTTCTTCTTCACATAGCCACGCTAATGTGGACCCCTCGATGGTTCACATTGAAACAACCCCTCAGTATGGCGTTTCTGGTGCCTTCCCTCCCACAAGGAGTAGAGGGTACCAGTTATGTAAGTCCTAGGGGTGCAGAGAAAACCCACCTCGTCCAAGAAGCAGGATGTTAAACTGCTAAGCGCCATTATACTCAGCACATGACGTTAAACTATGACCTCACCCCGTGCCTCACAGACGGGGTGCCCCCACCTCGGACATTCTCCACGCCCCCCTGGTCTCCACAAGAGATGATATCCTCCTTCTGGGAGTGGCATTTGTCAGCAGGGGAAGGGTAGCCAATTTGGTGGAAGCACCTAGCTTTTCTTGCAGGAGGCAACACCCCTGATCCTCATCACTTCCTCAGCACCAAGGCCAGTGGAGGGCCTGATAGGGAACAAGGGTCCTCCTTTATTTGGTCCCAAGTCCCTCTCCTGCTGTGATTTTTCACCAATAGGCCTCTATCCTGGAGTAAGTCCCGACTTCATGGTCTACCTCAGAGCGTAAGCCCCACTCCTCTTCACTTCCCATGGATGCCCCTTTTGTGATGTGGTCGTCAGGCCTTTTCTTCCTCTTGTTTCTTACACCGATCATGAATTACATGGGCTTAATGTATGCATCAACCATGACATCACCCCCATCCTGTATGACATTAAATTGTACACCCGAAATACGAGGTCTTTGATCAATGTCAAGGCATGGTACGTAGGATGCCTCCACAAGGTTCAATCCCTACCACCTTGGTCTGTCTCAGAGAATAAGCCCCAATCCATCCTGGGCCACCTCAGAGCGTAATACCCAATACACCTTGGGTCGTCTCAGAGTGTAAGCCCCAAATTCCCCCGTCCCGCATGACGTTAAACTGTATACCTGAACAACATGGTCTTTGATCCATGTCAAAGCATGGTACGTAGGATGTCTCCCTGAGGTTCAAGCCTAACATGCAGTTGTTCCAACACTCCTCTGTATCGGTTCAATAGCCCCTTTCAATCTAAACTACGTGGAATTTGATCTAGGCCAAGGCAGGGTACGTAAGAAGCCTCCCTGAGGTTCAAGCCCACCACCCGGTCATTCCGAACGTCTTCACGATGTTTCACCAAACACCTTGGGTAGCCTAGAGTGTAAGCCCCAACCCATCCTAAACTATGTGGTCTTTGATCCATGTCAAGGCATGGTAGATAGGAATCCTCAATGAGGTTCAAGACCAACAATCATTGGCCCTGACCATCTCCATGTCGGTGTGCCAAGACCTGTCCACCCGAACTACTAGGACTTTTATCTATGTCAAGGCATGGTACATAGGAAGCCTTCTCGAGGTTCAAGCCCAACATCCACTTGGACCCCTGGTCCCTTCACGTCAGTTCTCCGACACCACCTAAACTACGAGGACTTTGATCCATGTCAAGGCATGGTACGTAGGAAGCCTCACGAGGTTCAAGTACCACCACCCATTGGCCATTCCGACCCCCTTCACGTTGGTTCTCCCCCATCCCTCATGGCATTAAACTGTATTCAACCACTTGAACTACGATGAATTTGATCCATGTCAAGGCACGGTACATAAGAATCCTCCCTGAGGTTCAAGCCCACCACCCGGTCATTCCAACCCCCATCACGTCGTTCTGACCCCATCCAGTGGTAAGCCGTTGTGACCTTATTCAGCGGTAAGCTGTTGACATCCTCATTCAGTGGTAAGCCGTTTTCATCCTCATTCGATGGTATGTCGTTGCCATATGAACTATGTAGACTTTTATTCCCTGCCATGAGGATACATATGAAGTATCTTTGAGGCTCAATCCCAAAACCATCGTCTATCCTGATTCTTACCTGGGCCGCCACATCCTGGTGAAATCATGCCACCTCATTCCCATCCATGGAATTTGGGAAGCCCCCACGTGCTGGCCCCAATATCGGTGTTCCCTCCAGGGGTTTCTCAATATGATCCACTCTAATTACTGTTCTTATCAGTCTGATCCATCTCCGCTGGACGTTAAACTTGTGGCATACCCGGTGTTGAACATAGTAATCTGAGGAAAACCTCAGATAAATCACCATGTCATATGATTCCCCATGATCAATGTGGGATGCCTCGGGCTTCTGTGACCTCAAGAATCCCTATAAAAAGGGACAAAAGACAGAAACACCAATCCCCTAGCATCCAGACATGCCAGTGATGCCCCAACATGACTACTCCCCTAACCGAAGGTTGCTGCCCTAACATGACCCCTTGGAATGGCCTAACAGAAACAACATAATTACCTGGTGTCCATGAAGATATGGTGTCGGGAAGAGTTTCACGAACAAAGTATTAAATCTATGAGGGAGACCCAAACTAGGTGACGAGTTTCGAGGAGTAATCCATGGAAGGAAGAAACAACATCCCATCATCCTAATTTGATCAAGGAGTAGATGTCCCTAAAGAAGGAGAAGATTCTTCCCACCTTTGGAAAGCGAGAATGCAGGGTAAGAAAAATTCACATCCTTCATACCCAAATGAGACGGATGCGCGCGCCTCATTGAAAGAGTTGAAAACACTACCCACAAGTAATTTTGTACCTTCTTAGTCAGACCCATTAGTGGCACTAATAAGCATGAAATGTCATAAATAATACATATGTAGTAACCAACCAACCCTAGAAAACATCGTACCTCAAAGCCGTTCTTCAGTTTCTCCAAGAAAAATACTGCTCTTACTTTCATTGGATCTACTAATACTCCTGTATTCAAAATAACATGACCCAAGAAGTTAATCTAGTCCATCCAAAAGTAGTATTTTGAGAGCTTAGCATATAAATGATGCTCTATCATTGTACTCAATAAGATATCAAGATGGGTGGCATGGACGTGTCGAGTTTTTGAGTACACAAATATATTGTCTACAAAGACTACCACAAAAGAATCCAATTAATGACGGAACACTCGGTTCATAAGTGCCATGAAAACAACCAATTCGTTCGTGAGACTGAATGACATAACCAAATACACAAATAGAATATACCCACTCCGAAAGGTAGTAAGAGGTATATCAGATGGTCAAACACACAACAGATGATAACTAGATCTCAAGTGAATCTTCAATAACACCTGGTCTCCTCAAAGCTAATCAAAGAGATCATCAATCCTCAAAAAGTGATATAGGTTCTTGAACCTCAACTAGTTAACCTTATGATAATCCACATAATGTATGGGGTTACTATCTGTCTTCTTCGAAAAAAGGATAGGCGAACCCCGAGGAGAAGTACTGGGTCAGCTGAAACCATTTTCTAGCAACTCCTCTAATTAATTCTTGAGCTGTTATTACTCTTGTGTAGCCATCCTATACGGAGCCATCATCTCTTGGCAGAATCACATAGAATGTAAGTATCAAGATTCACCCTCCTGTTTAGAGGGGTTTCTAGAAGATCAAAGATAGTAAGTATGGACTAAAACCATGAATCTATAGCTTGTGGCCCTCCATAACCTAAAATGGTGGGAGGATGCTACTACTGGAACACCCTCATCAACTCTTCCATGGTCTGGTAAAGATGTGGTGATACCTGGAAAGTCTGCATCATCCTCATAAAGCCTTCACGAAATTGTGAATCAGCATCTGGGTATGGTATAATAGCTGATTGTAAGATGGGCATGACATTAGGATCTACTGGTAGTCCCTGATCTATCTGTTCTGGTGTTTGGTCATCGCCCTTCACCTGGCGCACAACCAGAGGACATCTTAGAGGCATGACTTTGCAAGGTCAAGAGAACACCTCAGTTTAAGAATATAAAGAACTGAAACTCATAAGTTAATGGAAGGAACATGAGAAGTAAAACCTTAAAGGTTTAGAAAACATAGTTACACGACATTTATAAACTCTACACGGTGTGTTCCCTTAATCTTTTTACATAGCCTGTACCTCTTCCAAACCTGGCCGTGTAACACCCCTACACACGACGTGTTCCACCTAAGACATGACATGTTCATGAATATTCCTTCATGCTCAAGTTCTTCTACATGGATTGAACTACATGGTTCTATCCTGGGTAACACTACACGACATGTTCGCCCTAGACATAGCATGTATCAGTTATGTTCTAACCACCCTTGTCATTAGTCACACCGTCAGAGACATGGTTGACTTTACAAGGTGTTCATGAACGAGATACAACATGTAAAACCTAAGTTTTATCCACTTGTGTTGCCGATCAAATGGTTGGAGACACAGTCCTTACAATGTAGAGTGTACAATCCAGACACATAATGTTCTTCCAAATGTTTCCCAACCCCGTGTCTCTACTCAAACAGTCATTCACACGGTTAAAGACTACATAACGTGTACATTCAGTACATGGATTGTACTTAAGAAAAGTTGTTTCTTCCAGAATAGAAGAACACATGGCGTATGTTCATAACACCACACACCATGTTGTCTGGGTTTCCAGATATTAAGCCTATAAAACTTCTCCAAAACCCATGAAAACTCCGAATTTTGTCCAGGGCATGACAAATTCTGACCTGTGTGGGCCCATACTCCCCATGAATCAAATTTTGGCATCCTTATTCATATGATAACTTTAAAATATTCAATTAAAGTTCATAAATGATCCAAAAAATTCCGATACAAGAGGGCCCATATCACCTCGGGGACCAAAGTCTGGCATCCATCCAAATGAAACTTCACCATTTTTAATACCCTATCAAATAGTAGGTATTCTATCACAACATCTATCACAATAGAATGCATATCGATCACAACATCTATCACAATAGTATGCAATTAGTAATGCACCCTAAATGGCATTACAAAAATGCATGACATGTGGTCTCTAATAGGTGTATTTATGATGCATGAGATGGAAAACCCTCATCTCCATGGGTTGAAATAAAAATAGAACCTCAATAATATCTATAGTAACAAAACAAAAGAAGTTTGTCACCAAAATGTGAAATCAAATCAACTGTATCAATTGAAAAACCATAAAATTGAAATATTCGAGGTAAATTGGCTTTTCCCTATACACAGGTTAGCTACTCCTAGGAAAAACTAATTTCCAACTACCTATTCCTTTCTATCCCTGTCTATAGGCGCCAAATATTAATACAAAGTAGAAAAGGAACTCCTCTGATACAACTTTGTAACATCCTGGATCTGGGTGCTGCCAAAAAGTTCCCCGTACTCGGTTGGTCACATGGACTCAAGCGTATTTCTCTGAACTCCAGAGGCTACAGACTAGCAGCAAGGGCCTTGGGTGTGATAGTGGGGAAACTATGCCCTCGTTGGCATAGTAAAACAATGGAAACAAACAGTAAACAGTAACAGAACCAGTAATACCATACCACAAAAGTAAACAACAGAAGACTGATAATATAAGAAACTGCAGAATATATAAATAAATGATGCATGTCACATGTATCTAAGAATTCATCCAAACAAGTCAAGATATTTGAAATACAATGCTGAAACCAAATTACAGAAAATGGTAAACTCCAATAGCATCAGAAGCCTCAGCTTGGTCCAATGCTCTCTAGCTCCAATAGAAATATTGTACCTGATATAGAAGGGTGCTTTCCCTTATATATAACTGCAACTATATAATCTGTTTGGGTAAAAAATCATGACCCAAACAGGATCTGAGACGAATCCCAGTAGGAAACCACTAATAGATATATTCCTAACTATCAGTTAATATATATAATAAGAAATATAAAAAGGGAAGCAAAAAACTAAGAAGTACTCAAAAGTAAATAATCTTATAGTTTCCAATTAAATTCATTTACATTTATTAATTATTCAAACAGTTGAATAATGAATCTCATGATCTATCCTAGGATCTATATCATTCCATGTAATCATAACAATAAACATCTCAGAAGACCATCTAAATAATTAGGTAAGCCTGGTTCCAAGCTTGTGATTTGGATTGGTAACTCATCACAATCATTTAATTAATTGTTCTTAACAACCCTCTAGAAATGATCTCATTTTCTAACCCCTTTGTTTTAACATTACACAAATCCAAAGAAAATGGCCACCTGGTATGCTCTCATGGTCAGAGGGCTTGGGTCCACATGGCATCAAAAAATTATACACAACCTCTGGGTAGCTCTCACAGTCAATACTCCCTAGGTTAACGTAGTATAAATAATTATAAATGACCTCCATGTAGCTCTCATGGTCAATAACCCCTGGGTCAAAATCTACACCAAGGCTCTCACAGTCCTGTGTAAATAAACATGGAAACCCCCATAGTTTTCATAGTACATGGCTCTCCTGGTCCAAGGAAGATCAGTGCGCATACTACAATCGTTAAAGGCTCTACATGCAATCCAAACAATTACATGGCTCAACTTTATTAAAAGAACATTATCAGAATTAAAGGATCTACATGCAAATCAAACTATTACATGGCTGAAATTTAATCAAGTTATAAAAACATGCATCAAATATAACCAACTAACTCCATACTAAACAACTCAAGGCATGGGAACACGGTATGCCTCCTAGGAAACCTAGGCCAAATGGCCAATAATAGTCAAATAAGGGTAAACACCCATGGGGGGTCCCATCAAAAAGGGTATTCAATCTTATAAATAGGCAAAACCCTTACAAAATCAATACAAATATATAAAAAATTACAAAGGATCAAATTCCAAAACCCATAACACCCCAAACATGTGTATTTAGTACTTAAGGAATATATAATTCAAAGACGATCAAAGAGAGGCACAAACCCCCTAGCTCGATATTGTATGATGAAAAATATTGAACATTATCCCTTGAATTAGCATAGAATGACGTAGATCTACAAAAAGGTTAAAAATATTCAACCTTTGATATCTCATGAGATATGAGAAATCCGGAAGAGAGGCTCTAGAGAAAGAGATAACTCCCCGGTGGGAATCCAACGCACCCGTTGACATCTCAATCGGAGGTCTGATAGAGGAACAAAAGGATCTTAAAGATCCTCAACCGTATGTCACTCACCTATATGAACTGAGGGAAGAAGAAGAGTGTTATGGAGACGAGACACAACCCTAATATGATTAATCAAATAAAAATAAAAGTACACGACATGGTCATTTTGTTTACACACTGTGTACTAGACTTAATTGGCTCCTACTTTAGGCGGTCAGCTAGGTAACCCAGACGACCATTTACTTGGCCGTTACACAACCATTACATGGATACATGCAGTTACTAGGTACACGGTGCGTACTCAATATTACACGGTGTGTACTTAAAAAATTTCCAAATATACCTTTTTCCTAAAAACAACCAAAAATAAAGATCCATACCTGAAAATAAGATTTGTCTTCTTACAACAAACTAGATATGGATTTGATCAAGGCCTTGTCAATTTATTTTTAGATATAGATTGGTCGAGGCCTTAACCAATTATTTTTAGATGTCTTGGATGAGGCCTTGACGGTATGTTTTCGATTTCCAACATTATGCATTACATCATTATGAGAATAGTTATTGATATTCCATTTGATTATTCAACTACTAGAATATCCATGGATGTGCTTCCTAGCTCATGTTATTATTTAAATGGTGTGTGTTTTTTGTTATTTACCTTACCATATTGTTTATTCCATATTTACTTATAGATTTCACTATACGACTACCCTTACCGAGAATTTGATCCCACCCATTTCTTATGTTTTATTTTTCCCCAGGATATGAAGAAGTGATTTTATTTCGATATATAGGGTTACACTAAGGGGATTAATGGAATTCTAGAAGAAGATTTTTTGTGTATTTTGTGTTTTAGATTACAATGTGAATTTTAAGTATGTAACATAGATTCAAAAGTTGCTAAACTAGTTAGTCCTTTGCGATTCTAATCCTATATCTATGCCAATATAATAAAGTAGGGTACCATCTTGGGGATACTGGGGGTTGATTTTTAACATAATCCTTCCACAATCTAATGGTAATATTCAACTTATTAGAAAAAAGAATCAGTGAACCCCATGGAGATGTGATGAGTCAAATTAAACCCTTTTCCAAATGATCATTAATCCACAACTTGAGTTCTAGGAGCTCTATTGGTTTCATAAAATATAGATGAAAGGAAATTGTTTCCACACCGGGGACAATATCAAAGGTGAAATAAACCTCTCTTTCATGAGGTAATCTAGATAAATCCTCATGGAAGAAGTCCCTGGAATGATCCAAAATATAAGGGAATTATACGAACTACATTCCATGATCGCTCATAAAGAGACTATCCATCTAGGAAATCACCCTACCTAGCTCAGTATCCTTGGGTCTATCTCAGATTTCATGGAAATCACATTTTCCCCTGTGAATATATGCAGTTCCCTTGGGTGATGAAAAGGTTACCCGCCAGCAAAAGAAATCCACCGGGTCTCGATAAATAACAAACTAGTCTATTCTGAGAATGATGTCAAAGCTTTTCAACATAAGGATGAAGAAACTATAGAAGAAACCACACTCACCTATTTCAAGGGGAAACTCTTAAAACTGGAATATGCCCTCTGTCCTGACCCCTAATAGTGTATCGAGAGACAAGATTCCAAAAAAGTACACAATTTCAAGACTCAATATTTCCATAATCACAATAGATATAAAAGAGTGTGATAACCTTATATTAACTAAATAAGATACTAGAGTAGAGGATAATATAACAGTACCTATAACCATATATGTAATTGGATTCTTCTCCTTGTGTGTTGGATTTACTACATTAATATTTCCTAAACCATGTCCCTAAGATGATACCTCATCAGCCTGAGCAGAGACACTCAACTGATGTTAAAGTTCTTGGGACTTGCTACCTCAGAAAAAAATAGTTCCACCTTGTATTGAACAACTAGTAGAGGACCAAATACCATCTTGAAGTGGTTTTGTAGATCCTATACCTGATATAGGTCTTAATAAAGATCCCCTCTTTCTATAAGGTTGAGGAGAACACCGATAGAATAACTGAAGGTTTCCTTTCATGTTGTTAGCTTGACATTAGATTTTATTTATCATGTACTAAGACTTATTATGGATTTTACTTCCACACTGGTGACCCACTATTGTACTGTTAGAGCAAGTCACCTAGCTGGAACTACCTCCACATGCACCCTCAAATTAGCGCATCCTACTGATAGAAGAATCATCACCCCATTTCGGAACAGAACCACCCTAGATTACACTGCCTAACTCTATGGGATTTCATTATGAAATTAGGGTATGGTCCACTATATCTATGAATGTAGTCAACTGGAATATGTTCCTCTATGAGTGGACAACATAATCAATCCCACCCTCAAAATTCCTTGCATTTGTCGACCCATCACCAGACAGAGATAGTGAGAAATGCTAGATCATGGTGAAGAGTTCATAATAACTAAGCACTATCATAGAGCCCTTCTATAGATTCATGGAATCCATGGAATGGTCTTCCCTCATAGTCTATGGAAATAAGTGTTCATAGAAGGCTATTTGGGATTCTTTCAAGACCATACCTCGATGACGCTCAGGCTGAGAGATGATGTCCCACTAGTGTTTGGTGGAATCAGGAAAAATGTTGGTAGCAAGCTTGAACCTCTACTCTAGAGATATCTTGAGATGGTTCAAGATTGAAACCATATCCTTTAACCATGGATCATCATTGTTATGTTTCCCCACCCTGAGAATGTTGAAGGATACTACTATTGAAATTCTCGAGTTAGCTATGCCTTATTTAGGATAGACAGGGGAATACCCTGAATATACTACATGGATTGATGAAAAATGTCATAGAAATGAACATTATAACCAGTGTAAGATCAGTAGGAGGTGCGTCTAGTTTCACTACAGGAGGTATCGGGTTTGATCTGGTCCCACCACCTTTGGAGTGTTCTCATATCTACTCTCTTGGTATATAGCATGAGGACACCATTATGGCATATCTCTACAATTTCCCAGAGCACTCCTTAGATATTATTTGTATGATATTGGGAAAATTATACATAAATAGATAAAATAGGGAAGATACAATGCTTCTCTATAAGCATGTCACAAATGACCAACTACTCTTAGAGCCAGTTCTTGTTGATAGGGAAACACATATAGGTTATATCAGACATAGCCAACATCCCACTCCAAGGTCGGATCATGGTAAAGGTCTCATGTTCCTCATATAAAGTGACCATCTTATTTTAAATGTGGTATTCATTTAAACCTATTTATGTATTTAAATACCTTTTTAAATGGTGGAATTATGTTCATCACCATTTTCAATTTATATGGACCCATACACCATATAAATTAAAATAGGGTGTCCATTTAATCCTATCCACAACTCGTTCAAGCCCATGTGACGAATTTTCCATAGCTCAACATGCTATAACTGACTACTTATGTTTTCCAATTTAACCTATGCCAGAAAACACAATTTGGTTAAGTTGGTGACTTTATGTGTTAGTTATGTTTGTCAGCCTTGGAAGGGTATTTTCAAATTTCTATATAAAAAATAAAATCACTAAAAGAAATAACAAAAAGGAATATACAAAAATCACTTGTGAAATAGGAAATTCCCTCTGAAATTAATTATGACATGGCATAATTCACTCCATGTTATTCCTATGGTGCCTGGCATGATGAATGATTAAATAAACCCTCATATCATCGGGTCATTCTAGGATATATAAAAAATATAAATATTACCATTAATAAAATTAACGACACAAATCAAGTGCATAACCCCTCAGTGAAATCCATAAATATGTAACAGAGAAAGAAATAATTTCATTTATCCATCATTAAAAAAATTTGTTTCCCTAATACGTGGTGTAAATACTCTAAAAAATAGGATCGTTACCAAATTCCAATTTTCTAGTCTCATGTATAACCCAAAAAGTAAGACAGAAAGGAAAAAAATTCTCTGATACCAATTACTATAATCCCACATCAGGTTCCACTTACTGGTGCTCCAAGACGTTAGCTACAATATCCCAAGATCATCTCCCTTAACACTAGAGGCTACTGACCAGTAGCAGGGGCCTAGGTTTTGTTTGGGGGGAGACTATGCCCTCATATATCAGAGTGAGAACAAAAAAATTGTACATAAAGAAAGGTTAATAACTAATAAAAAAAAGTTGAAGAAATAGAGGATACCGATATGATGATGAGGATCATTCTATATAAAATGCGAGTACACATGGAATAGGGGAAACAAGAATATAATACATATTGAAAAATATAAAAAAAACCAAAACATGCTACCATAATAATCTCAAGCATAGGCTCGATCCTCTACCCCCACACTCCATCCTAATGTTGTAAATCAATAAGAATTGGAATCCCCACACTTCCCTTTGTCCATACCTACAATTATTAAGGCTTCTTGGGTTACAAAGGTAGACCATGTGAGGTGTGAGATACAATTTCAGTATGCCATCAACCATGGTGTATCGATCATTCCATTTCATGCAATAAATAAATTAAAGTGTTCCAAATAAAATAAATGGTGGGTAATAAATAAATAAATAATTAATCACTATAGTTCGGGTTCGAAACTCGACACCCTTATGATACAACCTTCTTTTCCCTAAGCTATGTGTCTGAACAGAGGTACCTATACAAGTGATATAGGAAATACATGGACCATCAGGAATGAAAAAAACAAGGTAGACTGACCCCATTCTTCTGCTATGGCTTGGCGTTCACATTTCCATGTCATCGTACAAGTATAATGACAATAAAAATAAGGAACATCATATATAAAACAAGAAAATAGTTAGTCAAATTCAATGGTAGAGTTTCAAGCCCATCCAAATAGATCGATACAATATCTCAAGGGTCACTACATGAATCTCCAATATAACCAAATACACTAGGTCCCTCCATGGAAACCCGTATGGCATCCATTGTATCCCTCATTGCATGGAACACTCTTTGTATGTACCAAGTATCTCACGTAGAGGACCAAGTATCACCTAAGGAATGGCATTTCCATATTTCCAAAAGGTTCCATCCTTGATTTCTCCACTAGGGAACTAGTTTCACTCACAATTATGCATAATCCTCCAGGAGAGACCATATATGGAAATCTAATGCGTCACTTCTGATGCATTAAGTAGATCCAACAAAACATGGTGAGCCCATCCATAACATCCATAAATCAGGACCTGTGTTGTCTCCGAACTCGTAGAAGTTGAGGCATAGTAACTAAGGCACATATCACAAGGTAGAGTGTATATAATTACATGTCATGAAATAATAATCTCAATATCACATGCTAATGAAGGCAACAAAAAAATGCACAATTAAATCCAAACATCCATGGAATAGAGAAATAAGCACAAGGAACTAAGCAACACACTCAAAGTGTAAAGCACATGACATGGAATATGCATAGAGTATATGTACGAAGCTATATGAATTCACACAAAGAAATAATCATAATCAATGACATAACGTACAAGCATGAGGCAACAAATAGTAAGCATAATAAATATACTATATGGAATGAGGAAAAAGATATGAGTATTTAATTTACAAACAAGGGCCTAACTCAAAGGATTACAAAATATCTTAATTCAATTATAGATCAGATTGATTTAACAAAGGAGAAAATAACACACACAAGGTGTTTTACCATTTAATGCATTGTAAAATGGCCATTAATGGCGGGAACACATAATGGGGTGTCCAATGATGGGGCGAACAACACTCGGTTGGTTTTTGTCACAACGTAAGGTCACATACATCTTATAGAAACCATTTAAATAATTTATTAAAATTTTGTGAAACTTTTAAAAAGGGTTATGAAACATGACATAATGAAACAATATTTAAAAGATGAAGAAATGAGATGGAAAGACATAAACCACCTATCTTGATGTTTCAGTTATCCACACATCCATTATCGAGGCTTGAATCGACCTAGAATTGGAAAAAAAGAAATTTACTAACTCCTTGAATAAAAGGAAAAAGAGGTTTCATCTAAATAGAACAACATATGAGGAAGTAATGTGAAATAAATGGGGGAATACTAAAGAGCTTACGTATAGCATTCTATTGCTTCCAAATTTGAAATATTTGTAGTCTATATAATGTAGTTATCTCATACCCTATAAAGAAGGTAGGAAGAGATCGTGCATGAGGGAGGAAGGATTAGCCATTAGAGGAATGATAGGAAGAAAGAAGAAATATGTTAAATCATTAAAGAGGGTAAATTTGGTAAATTCACCCAAAAAATTAGGGGTGGTTTGTTGGCTACACAGTTGGAAAAACCATGCACCAACCATGTGACATTATCTTCTCCATGGAGTACCCCACAAGAGCTAGTCACACGGTTTTCCTAACCATGTGCAACCCATGAAAACCCATACTATCCTAGGAATATGAAACCTTGAACAACCATGCGCATGGGGTTACATGGTTTTAGACAAACTATGCACCCAAAAGACCCCATTATGTACAATTGCACGGTTAGGTAAACTGTGCGGACGAGGCATCATGGTTTCTACTAACCATACAACCTAATCTTTTCTTGAATATTTGGGGCTCTAGGATTTGATCCCTAGACACATCCTAATACCTCTTTGACTCCATTAGAAATAATTATAAGAGCCTTTATAAGGAATTTAAACAAAAAATAAATGGTATATACCATTGAGAAAAGATGATATGTTACAATGTTACATTCTACCCCACATATAAGAACTTATTTCATAGAATTTCATAACTTCTATAAAAATAAATGAGGATACTTCTGCCTGATCACATCTTCAGATTCCTATATAGCTTACTTTGATTTATGGTTTCACATCAAAACATTTACAAGGTGACTAGTATATTTTCATAGTACTTTCTCCCTATGATCCAAAATATTCACCAATTTTATCACATAATGTATCTATTTATCAATTCTTATTCCATATAACTTTAGTACAAGTGAAGGATCATGTATGTACTTCCCTAGGAGAGATACATGAAAAAAATCTATAACTTGATAGAGCTTCATTAGAATTCAAAAAATAATCTACCAGATAAATATGATCATGAATTTCATAGGGAATAATATATCTAGTGAAATAATTTCCCTTATTTCCAAATTTCATAACCTTATCCCAATTATATATTTGTAGGAATACCTTATAACTAACATTCAACACTATATCTCAACGAAGATTGTTCGTATAAATTTTCCACCAACTATGAACTACACTTATGTATGTAAAATGAATCTTTCCTTTTCTAAACTTTTCATGGTTAGATAAGGTTCCAATATATTCCTTTATCCAACTCTAGACATGCACATATTTTTAGAACCAACCTGAGTAATCATGACACATCACCAAAGATATCTCTCTCCAAATGTATAAATTTTCAGAAAAACCATCATTCCTCATATATATTAAAAAATAGATAAACCACCAAAGTAAGACATAAAAGAAAAGGTTATATAAACATGTTATATATAAACCAATAAAATATAATAAACCATGAAAAAAAGAATTAATTTAAAAAATAAATCTTAAACCACATATTCATGTGATCATCGATCACCAGCATCCCAACCCACTATGAAGAAAATGAAAACTGAGGGAATCTAGAGAGATGCATGACACCCTTACCTTTACCCATATCATGAATGATAAAATCTAAAAATTCCCAAAGGAAAAGGTATGTTGTGAGCACACAATATTATAATGTTACAACCAATAATCCATACAATGTCGACCGATATGAATTCATTATCTCAATCATTAAAAACAAAACATTTTAATAAATATTTTTCATTTGAAAAAAATTTGATTAATCATCCTTTTATTTCTTTTAAAAATAGTCCATATTTAAATCCACAGTAACATTTGTATTAAAAGAATTTTAATATATAAGGAAATATTAAAATAATTCACATATTAAATGATAACCAACTGAGAATATAAGACATTATACATAAGTGAGACGAAGAGAGTATAATCTAATATGGAATGCCATGTGCACAAACCATAATCTAGGATCCAGGAGCTCTATTCCCATTTCTAACAACAAAAATAAATATCACCATGTCTAGCTCAATGGAGTTGAATACTATTTTAATAGAAAAAAACCTCTAAAAACCATTTTCAATAAAAAAAATATCATTCATGCCTTTCAAAAAACCCATCACGTGCAGAAATATGTTTTTAAATTAATACCCCATTAAAAACAATTTCTCAAGATACCCAAGATGTAGTTTGGTAAAACAATGAAATATGTTCTTAATCAATGGATTTCATAAATAAAACCAAATTAAGTTAACAAGAACACATGCTAAAACAAGGGATATATCCATTATAGTGGGGCAACCACCTGAAGGAAAATGAAAAACATATTAACAACAAATTCATTGATGAGGGAATAATAGATATATTCCTCATGATCCTCGGTTTATAATGGGAAATATAAGGAATAAGGGATTAAACCTTATAGAGTTTTGGACAAGATAAAAATGCCAAAAACCCTTCCAATAATGTGCTTGATCTATAAATTATGCCAATTTGGATTGAATAAATGATTTAATAGATGAAAACTTAGTTAAGATATGTTTAAAATACCTTATTAAGATCACCATTGTCTAGAGTAACCTCCCCCATAAGTTTGATATTAAAATAATCATTTCAAAAATTGAAACCCTACCCCCTTGTCCTAAGGCACACCATGTTGATGAAGTACATGTCGTTTTGGTATGTCCATGGATTCAAGAACACCATGGTGGATCCTTGATGGCCATGGTGGATAGGTTGACCTCTAAGAAACACCACTAAATGCCACACCTAACTCTAATCCATTTTAGGATACTTGTAGTGCACATGTGAAACCCAGGTATAAAACAGCATGCACTAGGGTATTTCCAACCTATTTTTCACTGGAAAAAGTCAAAAAAAATTAATTCACTAATCACTTCTAACTCCCATGAAAACCAATGAATAAATTAAACTAGTATATATAAATGATTCCATAAAATAATGTGTGAAAATTATCCCCATCATAAAATATTTCTATCCTTATAAAGGGTAATGATTCTAATTCCTAGCCAACTAACCCTGATTCTCTAAAAAAAATGATGTCCCAAGTGAAGTGACACCGTAAGAAAAAATGGACACTCACAAAAAATGCCAATGCGTGAAAATGATGGTTTCATAGGTTTTTATGAGTAAAAGTTATTTCTAAAATATTTCATATTAAGTTTACATTTTCTTTATTCTCCTGAAAAAGGATTGGTCTAATAAAATACTGTTCTCTCAAATCTTCCAAACATACAGGGGATCTATATGGCCACCATTACAACAATTCAAATGGAGAAATTTTAATCAAGTATTTTTAACTATTGTTATAATAAAAATCAACAAAGTATAAATGATTCTCTTAAAAACCATCAAAATAAAGCATGTATACTAAAAGAATATCCTCAAGAGTCTAAATGGAATACCCAGTGTATCCATATATCTACATTTGAGACACAATACTTAACTATTGTTGGTTGCCCATCACCCCTTTAAACTATTTATAGATCTGGGATGTGAAAGATAAGTCTCAATCATAAACAACCATAGAAGGACTTCCATAGATATTTATGATCTCTCGTGCATATAAGTTCTTGTACTCTTCTTCCACCATTACCTCCTTAATAGGAAGAGAGTGAGATGATTTTATAAAATTATCAGTGATCATCCAAATTGCATCTCTTCAACTATGAGTTTTTGGGAAACCAAAAATGAAGTTAATAGATATATCATACCACTTAAATGAAACAAATTGTTGAAGAATATAGAAATACAATAGGTCTCAAGTGCTCCACTTTAATATTATAACAACTAAATAACTGTGACACAAAGTCTTTAATTGACCACATCATCCTCAAAAACTAGTATCACCATCTTAAATCATGATACATATAGGTAGTCCAATAGTGCAAAAATGAAATTTAAAGAGGTCTATAATTATTAAATTTTTGTATTCAAGATATAAGAACTACCAAATTGCTTTAGAAACCTACGACACCACCAAGAGAGTGAGAATATTCACTCGAGGTTTCCTGACCATTATGGGTTTTACTAAAACACTATAAATTTATGTTCGTTTCTTTCCCAATATGAATCTGATCATGAAGTGATGAATCAAAAATCAAAAAAGCTAAAAAAATAATCATTAAACTTATACACATATAAGCTCATATCATTGAACATACTCATTAAAAACCACTCCTCTATTGATTCCTTCGAGGATTTTATCAGTAAATTCCTTCACAATACATCGACGACCACATTACCTTTCCTAGGTGTATATATAATATTCAAAATAAAAATTATGAATATAAATAACCTAGAATCTTTACCCCAAGTTTCGATATCTTTGGGTGAAAATATACTTTAGGATATTATGATATGAAAATATAGTGAACTGATCACCGAAGTGATAGTGGAACCAAGTCTTTAGAGAATGCATCACTACAGTCAAATCAAGATCATAGGTAGTATAATTTTTCTCATCATCACAGAGAATTCTATAGTCTACAACATATTTCCCCAACATCATAACACATCCCAATCCCATAACTGAGGCATTGAAAAATACATCATAGATCGAAACTGGTTTCATAGAAATTAAAACTGGATTTGAAGTCAATCTCACCTTCAATTACTCAAATGATATTTGACACTTTCCATTTAGATTGAACATGAAACCCTTACGGGTTAACTCGATCATCAAAGATTCATTATTGAAAAATTCTTTAGAAAAACGTTTGTAATAGTCTACTAAAATCAAGAGGGTCTAGATCTCCAAAAAATTATCTTATTCCAAAGAAATAACTAGTTTAATCTTTTTAGGATTCACTGAGACACACCTATCAGATATGATATAGCCTAAAACCCTAAACTCTTGAATTCAAAACTCACATGTATAGATATTTCTATACAAACGATGCCACTTCAATGTTCCTAGGATGATATCTATTTGATCCCTATGTTCCTCCTCTATATTGGTGTATATGAAAATATCATCAACAAAAATACTAAAAAATATTCTTAAATCTTATCCAATATCTTATTAAGGAAATCTATAAACAATGTAAGATAACTAGAGCTACCAACTCATAACATTAAAAACTACTATGGAAGACTGTATTAGGAATAAATTTCTCTCTGAACCTTCATTTATGGCACCATGAATGAAGATCAATCTTATAAAATCATCTGTCTCTCTTGAGTTGATGAAAGAGGAAATAAATAGTTTGAATATGATACTTATTCCAAATAGTCACATGATTAAGCTTTTGGTAGTCAACACAAATCCAAAGGTTTCTGTCAAAATTGTTTGAAAAGAAAACCAGTGGAGCCTAATGTGAAGCTCTAGGATGAATGAATGATTTATAATTAATATATTTAACATAAAGATTATGCTCATTTAGCTTAATAGTTGGAATAAAATAAGATGGATTAGAGATGGGATTCATCCCTAGAAGAAATTTGATGAAAAAATCATCTTCTCTTTAGGGTATTATCATATAAAATAATTAAGAAAAACATAACGTACTCACCCATTACCATAATAAGATATCTAATAGAATATTTTTTGATGACAACAAGAATGATAACCAACATATATAATGAGACCATACCACCATCAAAAACCACATGCACCCCTCTTCCAGATATAGGACCCCACTCACTTTAAAAGAGGTGAGTCACTCCATCTGAATATAGAAACTTAACCTGATGATGAAAATAATAGATATATGATTTAAATATAACTATTCAGCCTATTATAATTATGTAGTTGAATATATTAATATTATGAAATAGAAAATCCTACCTGACCTCATGGTCAGAAATAATATAATCGAACTCAGAACATTTGAAACCTTATTCCTTCATTCTTCCCAAGGGAGTGGAAATATCCACCATGAATAGATTAATCCTTGAGAATTATCCTAGTACATCAACAATATTAGATGATATAAAATAATAAAATGCACCAGTATAAAATAAATACAAGACTATATAAGATGAAATAAATTTCATACATATCACAATATTCAACCCTGCTTTGGATTCCTATGGTGAATAAATTGTTTTATATAGATATCTAATATCAGATCCTCCTTGATATTTCTTTTCTTATTGAGTATCCACCATTATTTGAGGAAGATATCCACCATAAATTTCTATGTCATAGAGATCTTGAGTGCCTTTGATAAGAGTGTATCCAACTCTACATCTATGGCATAATTTCCTATAAAAATACTTAAGATGATTGGACTTCCCAAAATGATAGAAATTATTAGGTTCCACCATACAATCATGCTTTGAATGACCAGTTTTCCCAAAATGATAGAAAATAACGTAGTTCTGCGCAAATGAATCCTATAAAACTATCACTTTTGTAAACATAGAATTTATACTGCACTTATTTTTTCTGGCTATATGCCACACTTTGGATACCTCCTATTGTAACCGAAGCTCCACCTAAACCTATTTTCCTAGATAATTACACCTCAACCATAATTGATTTACAAATAATATTAAGAATATTTAGAAGACATAATTGGATCAACATTGATTGAATTTCATACCTCAAACCCATCTAAAAAATATGAGATTTAAGGTAGTCATTAGAAACAAACTTGAATGATAGGGAAACTAAATCTATGAAATAGGTATCATACTCCATAACTAGAAACTCCCATTTCTCCAAGGAAATTAAATATTGAGTATTCACCAACCAAAATGTCTTTGGAAAAAATATTTTAATTGAATACCTTCTTGAAGGTGATATAGGTTAGGTCCTCATGCAACATAGATTTTTCGATGTGGTCCCACCACTTCCTTCCCAGTCCTTTAAGCATATATGTGATCAAACACACATTTGAGCACTCTTTAGTATTCAATAAATATAAAATGCTCCAAATATGTTTCATATATTCTTTTAATTCTCCATGTATCTTTTCCCCATGGAATATAGGTGGATTATTCATATTAAATTCCAATCCAAGATCCAAAATTCATACCTCATTTTCAACACTCATCTGACATAGAGTTTGAATTTTGAAAATAGTTTCTTCCATCAGTGAAGAGTATACGGGAGGATTCCCTTACGAAACTTTTCGCACAGCTTCCCCTCCTTGATTCAGAAGTGATATTCTAGGAATTATTATCTATAAAAAATAATAGATAACACCAGTTTTTAGAAAAATTGAAGAATATATTTTAAATCCATTAAATGTTAAGAATCAAATCCATTAAAAGATTCAATATAGAAAAAAATACAAGATAAGGTTCAATTAAAACCCTTGACCACCCATGGTAACTCAGAGTCAGATATGAAAGTGAATTGGCCAGGAACACATCTGCACTTACTACCCCATATTCGATGGTACCAACTTATATCTACCATAAAACCCAAACAAAAACTAGTTTTTTTCATCATAATTTCAACTAGGTAACCAATTTGATACATTTTTTAATGAAACCACCTGGTTCAAAATGAAACATCACCAATATACCTCGTCACAAGGTGGAAATCATCACAAAAACCAACATGGCTCATATACGCAAAAAAAGAGATAAACTGTAAATGGACAACATAGAAGAATAGGGTACATAAACATGTGACATACAAACCAATAGAAAATTCTAAACCCAAAAAAATATAATAGAGTGAAAGACTAAAGTCAAAACCAAATGTCCAAGTAAAAATCTGTAACCCCCATTCGAACCTAGTATAAAGGAAACAACTACTGACGGAATCCAACGAGATATATAACACCATTATACTTACCTGTATCTTGAAAAATTTTATCTAAAAACTCCAAGAATAAAAAGTTTAGGTGTGTATATTAAATCTCCTAAGGATACCACAAAGAATCAATACAATGTCGATCTTCATGAATTTGTTAGTTCTATCTTATAAAATTAGGTTTATATATCCTTTTCCATTAAAAACACTTTGAATAATAATTCTTTTGTTTCCTTAAAATAAAAAATCCATATTAAAAGCAATACAAATAAGATTAAAAACATTAATGAAAATATATATTGAAATAATAAAATCATTAATATCTCAGAAGATAACTAAGTAAGAATATAAAACATGAAAAATAAGTGATGCTATGATAGTATAATTCAAGATGTGAGTACCATGTCCATGAGCCATAATCCACATTATAAGATCACCATGTAAATGATTAAAAACTCTAAGAATTATCAAAATTTCAATCTCAAGGGTTTTCAAAGACAATTTTAAGGAAAAACTCTATAAAATCGATTTTCACTTAAAAACTATTTCTGAGGCCTTTTAACAAATACATCACGTTCATAAATATGTTTTTAATGAAAATAGACGTTATTTTTTTCTTTTTAAAAGACACCCAAAATGTGGTTTCATAAAACAAACCTCATAGGTTTTAAATCGATGGATTTTATAAATCGAATCAAGGGAATTTTTCAGGAACAAAATGTGAAACAAGGGATATATAAGTTGTATACAGACACCTACCTCAAGATAAAAGAAAACATTATTTACCTAAAAATCAATAATGGTATAGAAATAGATCTAGTCCTCCTGAACCTTGATCTATTTGGAGAAATATAAAGAATATGGTATTCACCCTAATCTACTACTAGACAAGAGATAAATACTCAAAAAATCTTTTTCCAAAATGATTAATATGAAATTTGAGATAAATGGTAGTGAAGAAATGATTTAATAGATTAAAAATGAGCCAAGAGATGTTTCATAACCCCCATTGATATCCCACATAGATAGAGTTCCCACAACTAGAAGTTATAAAGTCAAAATAGAATTTTAAAAATTTAAACCCCTTCCACAATACCCAAGGCCACACTTGAACACTGAAGTACAAGATGTTTTGGACATTCCATGATTTCCACCATGCGATACTATAACCTTGTTGTCAGTGGTGGACAGGGTGACCTCCAAGACACTCCACCCAAGGCCATAGCTATCACTAATCCATTTTGGGATGCTCGTGGCACATAAGTGATTCCACGTTACAAAACAATAGATACCATGGCATAGTTTAACCCGTTTTCATGAGGAAAAATCAAAAAAAAACTTTTTAAGACAATGATAACCTCTAACTCACCCAAAACCAAAAAAATAATGGAGAGGCTCCTTACCTGATTTAATAAAAAAAAGCCAGAGAAAACATTGGAGGTATGAATTTTCAACCATAGAGGTCTTTAAAACGTTCCATATGAATGCTTGAGTGAAATCTATTTTTGTATAGAAATTACACCAAAGAATGGTTTTGATCCCAAAAACCATTGATGTCCCTAGATTAAGCTATTAAAATTAAATGTAGATTTTGAATAGTCCTCTATAACTCACCATCTATCTGAGGATGATATGTAGTATTGGAACTCAACTCTGTGTCTAGAGCATACCAGAGAATTATGCTAAAAATTAAATAATCCCTAGAATCTGATCAGATACTATAGAGATTGGTACTACATTTAATCACACACCTTCCTTAATTTATCACTGAGTGAGCTGAAAAATAGATGAATATTCCCTACTACAAATAAAATGAACTGATTTTAAAATGAGATTGACTGCAACCCAAATTTTATATTACCCTTTATATGTCTTGGGGAGTTAGACAAAAAAAATACATGGTAATGTTTTCTTATTTAAATTATTTTATGGGTAATGGTTGTAAAATCCCCTTTTAATTCCCCCTATTAGCCTTAACATTCAAATATAATAGGAATTGAGATATGTACTCTACATTATACCTTTTCATATTGTCCTAAAAATATCATTTCAGATATCTATACTTTTTTATACTTCCATGATGAACAGAGAATGATAAACCAAGATCATTATATAATAACACCTTCTTAAATTCTGGTATTTTTGGAATATAAACTAAATTCTTGAACATTATCATTCCATAACAATCATTAGTTAATTTAGGAATATTCCAAAAATTCTTATGCAGTTATACATATTTCTTCTACACATATTTAATCAACACATGGATGGATGGTTGTACATTCATTTGAGAAATATAATATTTTCCCCTTTCCTTAGGATCTCATGTTTCATATTCTAGATATTCATAACTATTGGATCTCTTTTAATCCTCATTATATAAAATCTATCATGGTCCATCTGAATCAGAGCATCAACCCTTGAGAGATCAAATCCATTCCCAAAAGCACATCAAATTCAACCGAAGGGATAATAAAAATATTTTCAGGATGTAAATTCACACAAACATAAATCAAAGAAGACATAAAGATATGGGATGCTATCATTATAGCATTGGGAGTTTTCAATTATAACTCAACATCTAATCATTGATGTCATGAATTAACACTCTTGTTGATTTTACATGATATAAAAGAATTAATGTGGATATAATCAAATAAAATACTTCAATATATGAGTTTTACTATCACCAACTTAACTTAATAAATTTATTTCCTCACCAAAACCAAAATTTTTAATGTGATATTCAAACATCATAGTCTATAATCATATAATCATGAAAATAATTTATAGGATGTATAAATCATGAAAAAATATTTTCAATCAATGAACCCTTAGGTTTAACCTAATTTATTTTTGATCATCATCTATTTAAATCATTTACAATAGTTCATAAAGAAAAGTTCAGTTAACCAAACCATACCCCCTAGGAGTGTTAAAACAGGTGTGTAGTAAGGGCCTTTTCACTATGAACCGTAATGGTAGTTGATATATACTTGAAAAATTATTTTTGATGTTATTACCACTATATTCATATTTTATATAACCAAAAACACTTATGATATCAGGATAAGTTTGTAATTTTAGTAAAACCACATAATTTATACCTTACTAATTTTTTTTGGATATTATCCTATACTTTGTATTATTCCAAAGGTTTCAACTAAATTTATCTAATCCAAATCTTTAAAAAATAAGTAAACCGTACTCTGATACCAACTAAGGTGACCATATAATTTTATATATAGATACTAAATCTTTTTTATGAATATTCAATATATCTCCCAAATAAGCATTCTCGAGAACCGTAACGGTATAATGTACATGGATATTAGATATATAAACATCATATTTAAGTAAAATATTGATCATCTATAATATAATTTTTTATATAAGGTACCATTATATAATCTTCATAATTAGTACCCTTCTGCATAACATGGGGAAAAATTAAAACATAATATGAGGTGTTCACATATTCTCAATATGGTTAAACATGGGAGATATCAATCCTTGATCACATATAATCATATAATGAGAATAAGGGATTGAGAAAATGTGATTATAAATATAAATTAACAACCAATAATTCATATATCATAATCACGAGTCATGTAATAAAACATTAGTATGTCACTATATTGGGGAATAATAATAAAACATTCATCAGTCATGAGATCATATCATAAACATATCAACATGTCATAAGAGTGTGGAACCATTATAAGTATAAAAACTATATCATATGTCAAGGTTAACTAATGAGACCATTATATCATAGTATAACAAGTTTAAAAACCTAATTTCCATATCATATCATATCATATCTAGCATAGTCAAATATTTCCCATATCATGGTGTATCTTGCATACCTACTTGTTTCGTATAGTGTATAGATAACATCAACTCATTTCCCATAATTATCTCATGAGATGGAAGTCTTTACGAAATGAATCAGAGGGATATAATAAACCAACCTATCACATAATTAAAACCATAAATATATGTGAAACCATATAATATACCATTAATTAATTCAACATATCAAAACATATATAAAATAAATGGGTTTTATAAATATCTCATCATAAATTAGTAAATACTTGGTAAAGAAATGAGTTTCATAAATATATAATGATAACTTAAATAACATATGGGAAAGAAATAGGCTTCAAAGAGTCTTCATAATAAAAATACATCTGAATAATATGGATGGTATAATAACTTTATACCCCAAATCAAGTATAAAAATCCTTAAAGGATTATGACATAGATGAAAAATACCTTTTAAAATTTCATTCAATCATTTCTTCAAAAACAAAAGAAAAAGTCAAATTCATTTCATAAAATTTTAAGTAAACAATACCATAATATTGAGAAAATAAATTATTTTTAAATAACCATAAAAAAATTTATAGGAAGCTTCAAATAAAATAATGATAATTATGGTGGTAAAATTTGTTCATTCCTTATACATTAAAAGAAAATATTTTTTCACACTTTTATAAAAATTCAAAAAATGAAATATTCGGAACAATTTTAGAAAGATATTTTAAAAAATGTGTACATAATGTAAAATTTAGTGAAAATTACATTTTAAAAAATTATAATTTTATGTAATAACTTTAATAAAACAAATTTTAATATTATGTATATACAAGAAAACATTCATTGACCAAAGTGTAAAAAGGTCTGATTTTCTTTTAAAAAACTTTCTCCATCATTTTTACTAAAAAATAGAAAAATAGTAATAATAAATTAACATTTTTGGAATAACTAGAGGTAAATAAAATATATGGGTACTAAATGATAAGATCCAAAAAATTTACCTCGATGGAAATTTAGCATAGAAAATCCTGGATATAAATGATATTGTAACAAAAACCATTACCGCTTTGGTAATATCTGAGTAATAAACTAATGAAACAGAGATAATTGGATGGATTTATAAATACAACAAATTTTCATGAGAATCATAATAAATTAAACTAATGGGAAGTATATACACAACAAAAAATAAACAAGTGTTGAATATGGAATATGACTCACCGACATAAAATTGAGATGCGAAAACATTTCTTCACATCTCATCTTGCTTAGTATGTGGTAGAAAATTCTATATAATAATATATATTTATTATTAATATATAATAATATATATATATACATATTATAACAAATTTTATGTACTTATAATATATTATCACCTATTAATTAATAATTCTTTATGAAAATAATTTTTCTTGGTGATAGTTGCTTCTTTTTTCAGGAATGTTTTGTTTTGGAAGTCCCAATACATTTTCTTTGATCATGGTTACATAATATCTCGAATTTTAATCCTTAAATAAGTATTATTTTTAATCATTATATAAAATTTTATAACTATTCAAATAAA
This sequence comes from Viscum album, assembly GCA_963277665.1. Lineage (NCBI taxonomy): Eukaryota > Viridiplantae > Streptophyta > Magnoliopsida > Santalales > Viscaceae > Viscum > Viscum album. The sequence goes on along the minus strand of OY728156.1, from coordinate 683,833,084 downwards.
TCGGTGAGGAAAAATGAATTACATCACTTCATGGAGATGTTAGTCTGTACGTACATACAAGTGATGTTTCGAATTTTTGATGGATGTAATGAAAGAAATGTAAATTATAATAAACGTTTAAATAAATATAGTAATATCATAAATATAACAAATTTTTAATAAATTTATCATTTTAACTATCAACATGAATAGGTAATGGAAATCAAAATGTCTCACTTCATGGAGATGGTAATCCACATGTATACACGAGCATGGTTTTCCTTTAACAAAGGATGGAAAGGTGGTGGATAATGGTTTTATCATCATTGTAAAAACCATTTTGTACATTGAAGATGTTTAATTCATTATTTTAGAATTGGAACCATATATTCAGTGAGGGTAAAAGATGATACAAAATTGAAAGTATGCGATTAAGAGTTATACCTCTTCATTGAGGAACATATATTGGCTTACACCTTAAGCCTTTAAAGGGTGGTATTTTCAAAGGACCAGAATCTCTAGGACATGGGAAAAGAATATATAAATTTATTTTAGTTATTATTTTAAGACATATAAAGATAAAACTATTTTAATAGATGATATTATGAGGTTACCATTTATACTTTTGGGGATGGAAACACAAGGAATTACATAAAATATTTTTATATAATATATATCATAATCATTAAAATTGGACCAAATGGAAAAAATGTAAAGCTTTGGGAATTTTAAGGTCTGAAAAACATAAATTTATAAATTTTATAAATTTTTATATTAAATTTTAAACCATATATTTTTCTTAACACACTTATTATCCCATTGTAACATTAACCATATTAATTTTTTTTTTCAATTTAAGGGTCATAAAATTACTTCTTAGATGAAGAGTGGATCACGAATTTTTTATAGATGAAAATTTTCACCATTTCACAATACAAGTGTTCTATTTGATGTTTTTTATTAATTTTATACATCATGTAATAAAATATTAGTTAACATAAAATATCATTATAGTTATTTCTGGGATTGTTAATTTATTATGAATTCACAAACATAAAAACAACAATTAAATTTGAATATAAAAAATATACCATAATTTATAATTTATTTTTACCTTTAAATTTTTTTAATACCCCAATTCATCCAAAAAATTTTATTTTATTATTTTATAAATCATTTACGTTGTTTTTTCTACTGACTATGCAAGAACTATTTCGACGTTGCAATAAGAATTTAAGATAATTTTTTTATAACTAATAATAAAAAATAATTTAAATTCAGAAAAAAAATATTTGTTGCAAAAATAACATTTTATATTCATTAATAACATCTTTTTTATCCATATAAAGACATATAAGGGAAATTAAAACCTAAAGAGAAATTTTTTGTATTTATACTTTTCTTAAAGTAATATAAATCTAATAATATATGAAAAATGGAGCCAATTTTACATATTATAGAAGACTGTATGATAATTTCAATATAACACTCCCAGAATAGGATAAATGAAAGTGTTAGAGTGGTTTTAAAGCCTTGTCCCAAAGTATTATCCCTATTTTATCCGTTTTACCCTTACCGAGGTGGAAAATATTTACCAAGGTTACTATTTGTAATGAACAAAATTTAAAGGGGTATATTTAAAAATTTTAATCTTCATGATTAAAAATATGGAATCATTTTTTTTGTGATTAAATGTCTGTAAGTGGTATCGATCTATTTTAAAGTAAGTGCACAAAACTTAATGAAAACCATTTTAAAAAATATAGTGGTGTAAGCATAAAACTTTATTTATTCATATGGAAATCCTAGTAGACACCATTAGATGAATTTTAAAATATTATACTGAATATATAATATATAAATTTCATTAAAATCATTCATCAATACAGATTAATTTTATTTATTAATATAAATAAAACATTGCATACATAAAATTTTTTTTTGGAGAAACAACTCTTTTAATTTAAAATGATTTTATTTTCATTTCTAACCAATTTATAGCCAATGAATTAATCTTATAAATGTGTAAAAAATATTTTTTCACAATTTTGTTATTCATATTGATAAATTACACTCTAAAAACTATATGATAACTATCACATTGAATTATTAAAATTAAATGGTACATCATGGTTCATTTAAACCTGATGTTTTGTGTAGATAATGCTATCAAAGAAATTTAGTTTATTTAAAGTAAAATATATCATAAAATTTGAGAGTGTTACAGCATACCCTCATAATAAGAACTTATCCCACTAAATTCCATCACTCTAATATAAATAACCAAGGATTCGTCTTCCCCATCACATCCTCAGGTTCCCACAAATAATCCTTTAATATATGGTTTCAAAAAAAATTAACTAGATGACTAGTCTAATTTCAAAGAAATTCCAATATCTAATCAACAATATCCACCTGTTTTTTCTAATAAGTTTGATATTTATCCAGTTTTATAACCTCTGAGTTCATTAAATGTGAAGGATAAGGTATGTATTACCCCATGAAAGATACATAGAACACTTCTTGAACATCTGAGATGTGAAGCATGATTAGTTACCATCCCAATATGGTCAAGAATCTAATATAGATGAATATATCTAGGGATAATATTTTACTTAATTTTAAAATATCTTAAAATTATTATGGTTTGATATTCATATTAATACCATGTCAAAAACATTGAAAATTATATCTCACCAACAATTTTCCACACTACCTTTTTGTCAACTATAGGTCAACCTTATGTTCTCATAGATTGTTCTAAAATTATCTTAAATTTTATCTATTATATTAGATCGAAATTTATTCCATTAAAAAAATTCATCCCATCACAATGGAGTTCTAAACTTCCTTCTATTAAGGGATTTATAAGGTTCTATCTATATTTTCGAGATAAATCTATTACTAAAAGAAATTAAAGTAAAGAAAGATGTTTATCTCAACTACATTTGAAATCCATAGAGAAAGATCTCAACTTGTACTATAGAGTTTTAATGTTCCTCTCAGAATGAACATCTGTCTGAGGATGATATGGAATATTTAACCTCAAATATATATCCAAATATAGTGGAATACTTCTCTATAAAATTGTGGTAAAACTTAGATCTTGATCAGATATGATTGGCTGTACTACTATATAAAATCTCAAAACATACATAATATATAATTTATTAATCTAACCAAGATAAAAATCATCCCTTATAGAAAAAAATGTGTTAATTTTATATGGTGATCGAATAAAAGGAAAATAACATTGTTCACTTTAGATTTTTTGGGGAGTACAACAATGAAATCCATTGTAATGTTTTCCCATTTACTTTTTCGTATAGATTGTGGTTGTAACATCCCATAAGAATTCTTTCTCTCAAAATTAAATTTTTTGTATACGAGGAATCACGATACACAATCTACCAAATATATTTTAATGTTTTATTATTAGAAATTTTATTTCAGATCATTATAATTCTTCATACTTCCATGATGGATAGATAATGGAAAAATATGAGCGTAATATTATAGTTCCTTCTTCAATTATAGTATTTATAGGACACATAATCTTTTAATTAACATTATCATTCCATTATAATCATTTTTTTAACTCAAATACATTCCTTAATTTCTTATATAGTTATATATATTCCTTTTTCTCCTCATTAATACTAGAATAGAGGAAGTTTAATGAAAATTCGAGACCAAAAATACATTCTCAATTTGACGTATATAGAGTTATAAGTAATAATAAGAAATATAGAAACCACAGAAGATTGAACTACTCGGTTTTTTTGAAAAAGTGTACAACCACACAAACATGAAAAATGAGTGTTTCATCCAATAATAATTAGAATTATGTCTCAAAAATCTTAATATCATCTGGATAAATTACCAACTCAATCCTATACACATAGGAAAACCATTTTCCAATTAAATTAGTGAGAATTGAATCTATTTTTTTTTCAGTAATCACTAGAAAATATCAAAATCAATACAAGTTTTTAAAGAAAAAAATGTTGGAAAACCCAAAAATTAATTAAGTATAAAGGTGAGAATATATAAGAAATTTTTTTCCCTAAAATGAGAATAAAAAATTTGGTATTCTAACAAAAATTGTAATAATTTTAGGTAAACTCTGTGGAAACCCAATCCAAATTGACATAAATAATTCCTTGATTCCATGATATAGTTGATACATCTCTCAAAAAGCTTCACAAAACTAGGGTTGAAAGGTTTAATTTCTTTGAGACAAACTATATAAACATATGATTTTACAACACATATTTATATTTTCCCGTAAAAATGATCTTATGACCTTATTCTAGACATATCATATCATAATCACTTTTTGACTTAGGTACTGAAAACATATGAAATGGGAGAGATCTCATTCTTGATAAGGGAAACTTATTAACCATTCATTATGGTTAGATCATAAACATGTGGTAAAACTTGATTAATGTGTGAATATTAGATAAAGTTCGTGGGATCATTTATGACCATCAACAAAATTATAGTAAATAAAGGATCATACCATTGAAACATAACACAAACGAAAGGTTATAAAAACATGACTTAGAAGAATGCAATGGAAATCAAACAAAACATGAAAATAATAACATAAGAAACTGGAATATATTTAGAACATAGATTATTATAATTTTTTATATATCATAGAAATAAATCATATCTTAGAAAAAATAATGCTTCAAAAAATAATTATAATTATAGATTTAATTATAGAGTAGGAATCACACCTTGATTATAATAGTAGATTAGACATCCCATGCTAATTCCCATATTGGAGTGTACATTCCATAGATGATTCCCATAATGTATCAAGAATACCTTAATTAAATATACTAATTATCTATTGGGATATAAAAACAATATTTCATTAGAGGAAGATATAATACCTGACCTGTTATCATCCATATATATGAGATCTACATAAAATCAAATCTTTCATGTTACATAAATAACCCATTGAAAAAGGTTTTTATAATTTTTCCAAAAGGAAATACACAAAAAATAATAATTTGATACAAAAAACATGATATCATAAATTGAATATATAAAAAGAGAACATATAGGGTGATTTGTGAAATATTAAATCATTGGAGAAAAATCCTTCAAAAATGGAAGTGAAATCACAAAAAAAGAATTTTTAAAAGAAAAATGTTTCTTTATATCATCTTAAAAAGATGTGATTTTAAATCCACTTTTCAGAAATCATTTTTTTAAGATGAAGTGTAATCCTATTTAAACATTACTTAAAAAACATACAATATAGAGACCCGGGTGGGAAATAAAAAATAATTCAAAAAATATAATAATAAAAGGTAGAATATTAGATCATAGAAAAGAAATGTCTTTTAAATATTTTAATATTAATTTATTATAAATCCAAACAATATAAATAATAAATAAAAATTGTTTTAATATTAATAAATTTGTATTCAATGATAATTGGAGATAAAAAAATTGATTTTTCAATAAAAAGAAGATAATTTTTTTGGGAAGTAAGAACTTGGATATGCAAGGAAAATCCATTAAAAGAAATGGAAATTATCCTCTATAAGAATGATTTTTCATGAAAAAATAGAATCATAGATGAAGAATATCTTGATATGAAAGTTTTATTATATAGAGAGTATTTTTTAAATTAAAAATTATATATTATCATTGGTTATAATAGATCAATATTTAAAGAATACAGTCAACGAAAAGTTATTATGTCCTAATGAAAATATTTGAGTCATGAAAAAACCCTTATGGAATAAGAAACATTCTAAAAAAACCAATTCAGAGAGAGTTATTGAAATTGATGTTCAAATAAAATGAAGAAAGTTAATTAATAATAATATATATCAAACAGTTAGTAGACACACCATTTAAATTAAATTATGTGCATAAAAGAAAACACGTCTCAAAGAAGAAAATTTTTAGATAAAACCCTTACATTGTTCCGTTTTTATTCTACTCACGTGTTTATAATCTATAATAATCTGATTACATTATTTAGACACCTTTTTGGTGAAATTATTCTTCTATATTTAATTTAATATATATTGCTTTTTAGTATATTCTATTTATTTATAATATTTTTTTTTCTGTAAAAATTGAATCAGTTCCCACTTATTTTGGTAATTTTAGAGGTCTATGATGATATTGTCATAATAATTTAATTAAATAATATAACCATTATATAAAAACACAAATCCTTAATATCTTATTAAATTACAATAATATTAGTATTTTTGTTCCCATATTAATCCATGATAGTGTTTTATCGAATTTATTCATGTTGGTGGTTAAACCAACCATAACATGAACACAGTATATCTCAATGGGTGAGTATAGTAGAGGAAGTGTATAATATAATTATAAAATAATAATAATGATATTATTTATATTTTATATGTTTTAAATTCATATTTTAAGTGATTTTTATATATAATGGAAAATAAGATGGCAAAATGAAAAAATATACATTGTGGGAGCATTTCTCCGCATAATGCATTGTTAAGATTATTTTGTTTTTATAAGAGGATGGAATGAATTAAAAAGTAATTATTCAATTAATATACTGATATTTTAGTACTAAAATAATATTTATTTATATATATTAATAATTTTCTATTTTATTTAGGAATGAGTAGTGAAAAATAATAGAGTAAGTGAACATATTAGTCACATTGGATGCTTGAGTTTTCTATTTCATAACTATTTGTAAATTAAGGCCTTAATAAAAATAAAGGTGGACATAATATTATAGAAGTAATATAATGTTATATTAGTATGAATTTTTTATAGTTTCAGGGATAAATTTTTAGGGAAATTTATTCTTTACGTGGTCGGGATTTTACACTTTTATAAGCGAAGAGAAGGGTTGTATTAGGAGTAACCACTTTATCTTCAATAATTTAATGTTAAAATTCAAGGTTCAATTGAAAAAATGGAAAAATATGATTTAATTTTAGATTTATTCTAAGATAACCTCAAACACTAATTTATGATAAAAATTGATTGTTTTAGGGGGTTTTCTTTTAACATTTTAACATCCACCCAAATATGCTTTTACCTTTTCAATTAATTATTGACCATATAAACTAATTTTAATGAAAAAATTTATATTTACCCTTTTAACTAATTTGAAACATTTTATTTAATATTTCAAAATAATTTTAAAATATAAAATCTTGAATGGTGGTAATTGTTACTTTTAAGAAAACAAACTTAATCGTCCAAAATCGATTTTTTTTATAAAATATTTTTTAATTTTAAAATTCTCGTGTATTCTTAAGTTATTGAAATTGTAAATTACCATGAAATAAATTGTTTTATTAAAAAATAATAAAAATTATTAGGCATTCATGGAAATCCAAAACATAACCTCACCTTGAAAAAACATGATTCAATGAAAATAACAAAAAACATTTTTTTATTAAACAATCATTTTAATTTAGTTCTAAAAATATTGGATGTATGATATATATGATCAAATAATATATTAAAATTCATAATATTATTGTTTAAGTACATATTTTATTACTTAATAGATTATTTAAAATACTATTATATTCTTACATAATGATAAAATCCAAAAAAGTATATATTTTGTTTTTCAAAAAACATATTTTTTAACTAAAAATTAACCCTTTTAGAAATAAAAATAAAAAATTAATACTAAGAAAATAATTTTGCGAGGAACTCAAAAATAAATTTTATTTTATTAGATATAATTTAAAAAAATATATAAATCTATATTTTTATAGAAATACATAATATAAATAAATTTTTTGTATTGAAGATTATTTATCTTATAAATGTAATAAGTTTTAGTGGTTTTCCATATTTTTTTTATTATAATGTTCTCTTAATATGTTGTTTTTTACATTGGGTTTAGTATGTAATGTATGTTATAAAATTTAACATTAGTTTTATAAGGATTATAATTTTAGGTTGTTATATTCTACCCATCGTAAAATAATTACATCCTTGAAAATTTATCACTAAGAATGAATAAAGTGTTTTTATTCCTCATTATATCCCTAAGATACCATATTGATTCTTCAAAATTATGATTTATCTATGGAAATTTTGACCAAATTAAAGTCCTTGTTCTACTCCATGTTATATCTTCAATCCATAATTTCCACTAATTGTTCATCACATGAGAGATCATGATCTAGTTTCATGAATTCCGAGTTTGGTGCATATTAGGGGTCTGGTATGTACTTACTTAAAAGAAATACATGTAACACATAATATTGTTATGAGAGGTTAATAGGGAGTTTTAAGTGATAAGACACAACCTAAACATGTTCAATGATCTTTAAGGTACTAATGGACCAATCTATAAACTTACATTTATTCTCAAATCTCATAACGTGCTTCCATGGAGATATTTAGGGGAACACCTTGTGACTAATCCTAACCTCCAAATATCATCAATGGTTATCTTCATAACTCTTTTTTCAGCTCTCTGATGCTTTCATGTATTAATGAAGGGTTTGAAATTTGTCTATTAATTCTTATACAAAGTTAGGACATATCAGCTTACTCACTCCAACTTCATCCGAGAATGTTGGAGACCTACATCTCTTCCACTAAAATGCATAACATAGCTTCATATGAATTCTATGTAGAAACTATTTTATATAAGTAATCTATAATGGGAATATTTTTATCCTAACATACTTTGAAATCTATCTAACAAAATCTCAGAATATTCCTTAAAGGTTGAATAGTGCTCTCAAACTGACCATCTGACTAGGGTTGATGAGAATTATTGAAACTCTTCTTTATCTATAAGGATTTTTGTAACACCCCAAGATTTTGGGGATTTTTTTTTCAAATAATTTTAATCTTTTGATATATTTCACATCATGCAACACTGAAAATAACTCTTCAATATATCAAACATTCCATTCACATGAAATCCAAACATGGCATATGTTACACACAATTCCAAAATTGAATATGTTACACACAATCCCAAATTGAAATATGTTACACGAAACAACAAGGTTATCATACGTCACACAAAATATTGATCTTCCATGATGGATTTCATAACACACAAGAATGAGTGTAACCTTATTATAATATTTTATTAAAAATATTCTTATAATGAGATATAAACTAGATATTAAGTTGATGGATATGAATATTAGTGATTAAATTATTATAATATATGGTACACAAATATATAAGTTGAATTCATAGGTTACCAATTAATTATAAATGATTATGAAAACTGATTGAATGTAAAGGAAAATATCATTATAGTCACAAAGCTATTTTAACCTAAAAAATTAAATAAAATGAAAATGGAAAGTGATATTCATATAATACGTATGTTATATATTCAATATTTTTTTTTGATATTTATCCAATAGATTCGATAGATGTAAGATAAGAACAAACCAAATTTTTTCTTAAAAACCTATATTTTTATTATGGAATTTTTTACCGCCTTTTAATGATGAACCATTTTTAAATAAATTTTTTGAAGCTTTTATAGATTTAATTTTTCAACATAATCATTATATTTCTAAGATAAATATAAATATTGTTTTTGGATAAATTTTTTGGACATTTAGGTAAGGTTTCATATTTTAATGTAAAGTTAAAAATACTGGATTTTAATTCAAGACTACTTTTTCATCTAATTTATTTATAAGGATAAATTATATTTTTAATTAGATTAACATATTAGTGTGATAATATTATAAACATTTAATCAAATTTAGGTCATTGGAACCAATTTCACTATAAATTTTGATTTAAAAACATAGCAAACATTTGGACATTTTTACTTAAAAACCCCACAGTGTTATCCTATCAGTGGGATTGATTTTATATTAATTTCTGCCACTTATGTGTTTAGAATTTGGAAAAATTGATTCCATATATGGAATTATTATTATTTATAATTTATAATAAGTTCAACTTTATTTTTGACCAAAATTAATAGTAAAAGTGATTAAAATTAATCATAGTGGTTAAGGCCAAGGTAAGATTAATTAGGTACTAACCCTTATATTTAAGACACAAAACATCCTAGAATCATTTACAAAACCCATTATATAGACATTTTTTACCATTTAATAAATTTACTCTAACTTGGTCCATTATTGGACCCACTTTCAAAATGAAAAACGTGGGTGCAATTCTCTCTTCAAATATTTACAAGAGTGCCACTCCTCCTCCATTATAAAAGGCCATTACCTCTACCCATTCCTCACAAATATAAAACCATTATGTTAAGAAAATATCTACCCAAGTAGCCACCCTAAAATACTACTTTTTAACTTGAATCCTCCCTTCTGTCATAAATATACTCAAGGAATCCTTTTGGTGTAAACCAAAAGGAGTTACCTGATTAAGAGGTAACGTCTTCTCTCAAACTCCTTTCCTTTATTTTCCTTCTTCACCCCTACACTATTTATTCCATAATTGTGTGACAAAACCAGCATACTAAATACAATATGATGTTTTTATACTGATTTTTCTACCTACACTTACACGCACCTCCATATAATGGATATCAAACATAATGTTTCTGTGTATGGAGAATTACTGCCTTACGAAACGATGATTGTTTATTTTTCATTTACCACCAATCACGGTGGCCATTATGATTGAAACTATGTTTTATATGTAATATAGTTTATTTATTATGTCTCAAATATTATTTTTTCCTTTCAAAAAACATATATCTTTACTTTCTATTTGGTGTTAATATGATAATCTCCTTTGAGGAAGTGTGGACTACCACCCCCTCAAAGTGATGTGGTTCATTCACACACCACATTAAATGTATTAAGGATGTGATTAGTGAAATTATATGATATATATAATATATTCATTCTACTTTAATAATTATATATATATACACACAAACATAAATATACATATTTCATTTTACTCTTTTGTTTCAATACATCAACAAAGATAGAAACAATGTTCATTCGTACGTACGACTTACCGTCTCCATGAATGGTTTATTACATTTTATAATTAATTATGATATAGGTCATTATAATATAAATATAATGGATATAAATGATATCTATATCATTATATACATTCTGTAATCCTTATATAATTATAAGGGCCAACAATATAACAAATTAAGACACATGCGAAAAACAAAGCGAATATTACCCAAAGAGAATCTTTAACATAAGATAATTAATAGTTGGATAATATAAGATCATAATAAAACCATATATTTTAATATATATATAAGAATATTATTCGTTAAAATATTTATAATAAACTTATATATATTATATAGGAAGCTAGTATGAGTACATAGAGAGTCAAGACACAAGGTAAGGGGATTTCATTTCACTTTTAATTTTTGTGAGATACAATATTTGTTTTCCTGTCATTCCTTTTTTGGGGTGTATGTACTACCCATGATTTTATTCATTGTATCTTTTAATTAAATTTTTGGGTATTAAAATTCTAATTTTATGATCTTTCTTTCATGGGGTTTGAATTTCAAAAGTTACCAAATCGGTAAAACTGTTTTGTCTCAGTCTGCCTTCTTTGTAATTCAAGTTTTATTATACACCTAAACTATTTATCCAGGTGTATATACTTATATTTTACATGTTATATCATGAATATTATTATTTTAATTATATCTTAATATTCAAGTAATTTCATTTTATTACATGGTGAGTATGATCCCAATTTACTGAGTTATAAGAGTTCATTAAGTCAATCTCATTGCCCTTGAAGATTGTTTATTTTTATGCTTCCCTTGATGGAATATTATGATCTATATCTCAAGAATATTCATTAGTTTCCTTCCCCTCTGTTTATTCTTGATATCCTTTATTTTTAGTGCCATTTTCCCATTATTCGTTACTTAAGATAATGTTTTATGTAAAATCTGACTGTCAGTCTCTTCAGCCAGAAATCTATTGTATTCAAAAACCATGTTTTTGAAAAAAAATAAAAAATGATTTTAAAATATACAAGAAGATAATTTTAATGGAAAAAGTATTTTAAAAATGTTTTATTGTTTTCTATGTTTCCTTTATATGTTTTCAAAGCCATTTTCAATGAAAATGGTTTTCCAAAGGTTTTATATAATAAAATTAATTTTCAAAAAAGAAAGGATATTTTACTCAAGAAATGTTTTTTAAAATATAGTCAAAAATTATTTCCTATCTAAGATAACATAAATTGGTGTTAATAATTCCTTCATGGTGAAATTATTCAATGTTTCCATTCATATTCAATCTTTTAATGGATTATTTTTTGATGGCATGATGCTTATGAAGCCCATATCTCTTTCACGAGTTATATGATTTTGAAACCCAGTTATTTTCACGAGTAGTAATTATGATGAAATGATTATGAAACATGTATATTTCTATAGTTTATGATATGTTTATATATTTAAGATACCCATTTCATTTCATTGGTTATTATATGATTATTTATGATCTTGTGGAATATATATGTTTGATTACTTTATGTGATGGTAGGGACCTTTATCTCCCTCCAAGGCACTGGGTAATGATTTATATCTCATGAGATAAACTAATATCGTATTGGTAGTGAACCTTACTAATATTATGTCCATGTTAGTGAACCATGAATAAAAAGATGGTATGAGGAGTGAACTCATGCAACTACGATGGCCATGGGAGTGAACCATGACTACTATGTTGGTATGGGGAGTGAACCTGTACTACTAAGATAGTCGTGGAAGTGATTCCGTGAATCATATGAAAATTATTATATGCTTTTGTGTTTCCCACAATTCCATGTTTTACATTATGCTTTAATGTATTATGCTCTCTATTTCATTATGATTCATGTCTTTTTAATTATCAATATTTGTTCCACGATCTCTATTATGATCTCTGATTTGAAGGGTATGATCTTCAATTTTCATGTTCACATTCTCATTCCCATATGATATTTTTTATGCGTACATTTCTCCCTTATTTACCCTTTCTAAGGATTTGATCTAAACCCTTTTATGTTTCCTTTCCCATAGGTTATGATTATTTGTACTATATTTGATATGTCTACGAAGGGTTCTAGTCAAGAAGAACCTAGTGGGTGATGATGTTGCTCAGATATGTACCCATGTTAATGTTTCCATGTTTCCAAAGGGACTATACAAACTCGGGTCATTGGGTGTCTATTTTTATAATGTTTTAGTATTACCCAAAGGTTATGTAATGACAGTGTTTTTAAAAGTGATGTTTTCTATAGTTGGTATTAGAGAAAAGTTATAGTTAACCTTTCGAAGCTAGCATCAGAAAACTATAGTGAGATTCCTAGAGCTGAGAATATGCAACTTGTTCCCTTTTATCATCATGTAGTGAGTGAGGTTACACTTGGAAATAAGTCTCATGATGCTTTTGGAAATGATATTAACCTTCAAATTTTCAAGCTGATTGATGTTAATATGAAATCATAGTCGGTGGGAGGATGATGTTTGTCTATTTCAGAGGGAATGTTGATTGGAGGGATTGATGGAAGCCAAAAGTCTGATAGCATGAACATCACTGGAAAATGGGGAAATGTCTCTGATAGTGACAAAGAAAATTCTAGTGATGTCATCAGACTATCTTATAGTGATATTGTTCAAAGTGAAAAAAATAAATTGTCGGCATGTGAAGGAGGTATGATTGTTCCACTAAGAAGACGAACGAGAAAAGGTTACTCCTACCTGCCGAACCCAGTATCTATCAGATCGTCCTCCAAGAGGTTAAATTTTTCTAGGGCTGTTAATGGTTTTAAAATGGGAATGCAATATTCTACATAGTTTCTCTTGTTGGAGAAGTTGAATCTGAGAAGGATGTATGCTTATGTTCTGAAGCACTATGAAAGCTCAGAGTGGTAATCAGATACTACGGATGAAATTTTCTATCATGAATATGGTGATGGGGATGATTTATATGATACATACTTTTCTTATTTTATTTTCCTTACTTGATTTATGTACTTTTCTTTTATGTTAATAAATGGTCAGCTGTCTTCCTATGACTGAGCTTTCCTGGTAATGTTTAGGAAAATGTATTAGAATTTTGGAGAAGGATAAATTGAGTGGCTTCCTAGAAATAAATCCATTCCTAGATACTACAAGTGGATGTGGCTCTAGAACATATGTATATAGGGGTAGAAACCTCAACAAGATTGTTTGGGCTTGACTCAGGGTAATCTGGTACACGACAACAAGCCTTGTTTCACACTTGGTTTGACTCTCCCCAGAGATATGATTTTGGAATTTACAAACTCTTCATGAAAAATCATGAAGGATTTAAATATAAGTTATCTAGGAATAACCTAGTATAAACCCATGTTTTCATAGATTATGGAAGGTTTCATGATTTAGAAGTCTTATATGTAATTATTTTCATGACTAAGTGGTTTTATTCAATGATAAGTAATGCTCACACTATGTTTCTGGTTTTAGTCAATGATGGGAACTGCAAGGAACATGATTAAGGTTGAATGTGATGGAATATTTTTTATTGAGAAGTTAGGTGGGATGATCACTAGAGTGAAAGATATCATGATTGTTCCTAATTAATTTTCACAAAACACTATTAACAATGATTACCTTAACCAACTCTCAGACTCACCAAGAAAGAGATAGAAGGAGTTTGCAGAGAGTTCAGGTAATGAAGACCATTGAGGAAAGTATATTCAGTTTCCTTTATTTCAATAATTTGGAAAGAATCACCTAAGTGAGTTTCTTAGAGGAATAAGAAGTTGTTTTGACTACAGAAGAGAATGACACAAATTAGGTGACTACAAGGGAAAAATTTAGAGTTCAGCTAATGAAATAGATGATAATTTTGGCCTCCCTAAGTCATCATCAAAGGCTATATGTTTTATGTGTGGAGAAAATGGTCATTATGCAACCCAATGTCCCAAGAGGAACATTTCTAATGAGAATCATTAAGTTTGTGTGAGTAATGGTTACATTATAGATGATGATGAGACTACAGGGTAAATGTTAAAAGAAAGAGGTATTTTAATAATGGATTAAGGATGAAATAATCGAAGTATTTATGCATTTGGATTCAAAATTTATGAATGATGAAATATGAAAGGATAGTTCTACTTATGTTTTTTCTCAATATTTAAAAGTTTATTTTGGAATGGTGAAGTGATTTAATGACAAGATGATATTTTGACTAAGGGAATGTAACCCTTAGTATGTTCTTTTTGATTAAAGAAAAAACCAATAATTATTTTCTAAAGAAATTTATAAATAATTACTCAACATTCTAAATGTGGTACAAAAAAAATGTTGTCCTAATACTTTAAATTTTGTTTAACTAATTACTTATGGAATCATCATAGATTTATATATTTGAGGCCCTCAGCCTCCCTTTTATCATTCAATTATTTTTGATTAATGACCTCAATCAGTCCTTATAAACATTTACGATTTTACATCATGTCCAATATTCACTCCCAGCCTAGGTTATCCCATGTGGAAACCCAATTATATGTTACTTTTGGTAACTGCTATGGTTCTAAATTTCCCTTTTTTTGGGAAGTTTTAGTATCCATTTTGGAAATGTGGATTTATATGAATGAAACTTTTAAGTATTAATCCTTTTATAACACAGATGAATTTTGAGGGTGAAATTCATTTTATGGGGTGGGGGGGGGGGTAGAATGTAACACCCGAATATTTTAGTGAGTTTTTTCAAATTAATTTAATCTTTTGACAAATTTCACTTCACACAATAGTGGAAATACCTTTTCACTAACTCAATCATTCCTTCCTCATGAAATCCAAACCTGGGGTATATTAAATTAAATCCCAACTTGATATAAATTACACGAAGCAATAAGGTTAGCGTATGTTATAAGCAAGATTGAGCTTCCTTGATGGCTTGCATAACATGCAAGAATGAGTGTAACCTAACTATAATATATTATTAAAAATATAATTATAATGATATATAACCTTGAAATTATGTTTATGGATTTTATTTTTATTGAAAAAATTATTAAAATATGTTTTTTACAAAAATAAAAGATTAATTCATACATTACCAATTAATTATAAATGATTACGAAAAACGATTGAATATAAAAAACATCATTGTAGTCACAAATGTATTTTTAACATAATAAATTAAATTAATTAAAATTATTAAGTAATTTTAATATAATAAATATGTTATATATTCAATAAAATATTTTTAATAATTATCCAATATATTCAATAGTTGTAATATAAGAACAAAACCAATTTTATGTTTAAAATACCTATATTTTTATTAAGGCATTTTTTCCATATTTTAATGGAGAAAATATTTTTAATAAAATATTTAGAACCATTTTAGATTTAATTTTTAAAAGTAAACATTATATTTAGAATAAAAACTTGAAAATTAGGTTTGGATAATATTTTGGTATTTTTATGTAAGGTTTCATCTATTAATGAAAAGTAAAAAATACTGGATTTAACTACAAAGTGGATTTTTTATCTAATTTATTTATAAGGATAAATTGTATTTTAAATTAGTTTAATAGTTTATTTAGATAATATTTTTACCAATTAATCCAATTTAGGCCATTGGAACCTATTTCACATTGAAATTGAATATAAAAACATTGCAAACATTTGGACATTTTTAATTTAAAAACCCGAAGTTTCGTCCTGTCAGTGGGATTAATTTTAAATTAATTTCTACCACTTATGTATTTATGATTTGGAAAAATGGATTACATGTTTGTAATAAGAATAATTTATAATACATAATAATATCATATTTTTTGGACCAAAATGATTAGTAAAAGTGATTAAAATTAATCATAGTGGTTATGGCCAAATTAAGCCAATTAGGTACTAAACTTAATATTTAAGACCCCAAATGACCTAGACACATGTCCAAAACTGATTGGATGGACATATTTTGACCCTATAATCAATTTTATGGACCTATTTTTATTATTTTTCCAACTTTCAACATGAAAAAAGTTGGTGAAATTCTCTCTTCAAATATTTATAGGAGTGTCACTCCTCCTCCACTATAAAAGGCCACCACATCTACCGTTTTTTCACACCTCTCAAACCTTTTATGTTAATCCAATATCTGACCAATTATTATCCAAAAATTCCTAACTTCTACCTTAAATCCTACCTTTTTCTTATAAATAATCTCAAGGAATCATTTAGGCATAAACCAAAAGGAGTTACCTGATTATGAGGTAATATCTTCTCTCAAACTCTTTTCCTTTATTTTCCTTTGTCACTCCCTCCACTCTCTTTATTTCATTAGTGTGTGAAAAAACAACATCATAAATATACTAGGATGTTTTTATGCTATGTTTTCAACCTAACCTTACACACACCTCCATATAATGGATACTAAACATATTGTTTCTCTGTATAGGGAATTACAACCTCATTAAATGATGACTGTCAATTCTTCATTTACCACCAATCATGATAGCCATTATGATGGATAATCTATTTATATATTTAATATATTATATTTAGTATGAATTCAATATTATATATTCCTTTTATAACAAACACCTCTTAAATTTCCATTTGTTGTTAATACGATAGTCTTGTTTGAGGAATTGTAGACTACCACCCCCTCAAAGTGATGTGATTCTTTCACACACCACAAGGAATGTTTTAAGGATGGGGTTAGTGAAATTATATGATATATTAAATACATTAATTATATTATAATAATTATACATATGTTTGTACACACACACACACACAAATATATATATATATATATACATATTTCATTTTCTTTCTTTCTTTCAATACAATAATAAAGACGGAAACATCGTTCAGGCATACATACATATTACCATCTCTGGGAATGGTGTATTCCATTTCATAATTAATTCTGTTATATATTATTATAATATCAATATAATGGATATACATGATATTTATGTCACTATCCAAATTCTGTAATCATGATATAAGTATAAAGACCAATGATATAACAAATTAAGACACATGTGAAAAACAAAGAGAATATTACCCGAAGTGAAACCTTAACATAGGATCATTAAAAAGTGGGTAATATAAGGTCCTAATCAACTATATATGTTAATACATATAATAATATTCATCTCTAAAAGTTTTATAAAAAACATATATTTATTTTACAAAAAGATTTTATGAGTACGGATGGAGTCAAGACACAAGGTATTAGTATTTCATCTCACTTTTAATTTCAGTGAGATACAAGCTATGTTCACCACTGTTTCCTTTTGTGTGGTGTATATACTAACATTGACTGTATTATATGTATATTTTAATTAAATTTATCGGTATTCACATTCCCATTTTAGGATCCTTAATTCACGGGGTTTAACATTCAATAGTTACCAAATTGATAAAACAGTTTTGTCTCAATTTTCCTTCTTTGAGTTTCATGTTTTGTTATGCACATAAACACTTTTTTGAGGTATATATACTTAGATTTTACATTTTATATAATTAATATTCTTATTTAAATGATATATTAATCAAAATTTAATTTCCTTTTCCAACATGGAGAGTATGATCCTAATGTACTGATTTATAATAATTTATTGAGAAAATCTCATCACATTCTATTATTGTTTATGTTTGTAATTCCCTTGATTAAATATTATCATCCATATATAAAGAGTATTTATGAGTTTCTTTATCCACAATTTATTTATTATTTCCTTTATTATTAGTAACATTTTAATAATCATTTGTACTTAAGATAATGTTTTTTACGTAAAATTTCACAATCTCTCTCTTTGGTAGGAAAACCATTCTTTTGAAAAACCATGTTCTCAAATGAAATCAAAATGATTTCAAAAGATTCATGAAATTAATTTTCAATGTAAATGTATTTTAAAAATGTTTTATTGTTTTAAAATATTCTTTTATAAGTTTTTAATGCCATTTTCTAATAAAAAGGTTTTTAAAAGGTTTTATGTTATAAAAGTCAATTTTCAAAGAAGACATGATATTTTCCTCAAGAAATGTTTTTAAAAAGATCACTAAAAATTATTTACCATATAAGATAACATCCATTGTTGTTACTCATTACTTTATGGGGAAGTTATTCAATGTTTCAATTCATATTATTTCTTTTAATGGATTATTTTTTTGATGGAATGATTCTTATGAAGCCCGTGTATCTTTCATGGTTTATATGCTTTTGAAACCCGCTTCTTTTCACCGGTTGTGATTATGATGAAATGATCATGAAACCTATATCTTTTCACAAGTTATGATATGTTTACATATTTTTGATACCCATTAAATTTCATAGGTTATGATATGATTATATATGATCTTTTGGAAAATGTATGTATGATTTATTTATGTGATGAGTGGCACATATATTTCCCTCCAATGAAATGGGTAATGATTTATATCTCATGAGATAAACCAAGAGATTTTTTTGAGTGAACCTTGACTACTATGATGGCTATGAGAGTGAGCCATGACTACTTAGATGGTATGAAGATTGAACGCATGCTATTATGATGGCCATGGGAGTTTACCATGACTACTATGATGGTATGGGGATTGAACACATATCATTAAGATGGTCTTGGAAGCGATGCCTTAGCTAATTTGAAAATAATTATGTGCTTATGTGTTCTCCACAATTCTATGTTTTACTTTATGATTTCATGGATTATGCTCTCTATTTCATTTTATTCATGTCTTATGAAATTCCAATATTTATGCCATTATCTATGTTATGATCATTGATATATAGGGTATTATCTTATATTTTTATGATCACATTCTCATACCCTTATGATCATGTTTATGCTTACATGTATCCATTTTTTAACCTTATATAGTATTTGAACTCACCCATTTTATGTTTCCTTTCCATCAGGTAACGCTGATATGTAACAACTATGATATATATAATAGGTGTGATAGGAAAGAAGAACTTAGTGAGAGATGATGTAGCCCACATATGTACCATTATTTATGTTTCCATGTTTTTAAATGCCCTATACCAACTACGGTCTTTGGGAATCTATTTGTATATTGTTTAAGTATTTTGAAAAATTTATGTAATGTTAATGTTTTGAAAAGTGAGGGTCTATATAATTTTAAATAATTTTCCAGAAACTCAAAGTAAACCCTATATCATGAATAAATATAATTAAGAGTGGTACTATGCGAAGCCACCCCACTTCCCTTATGCATGTCATTATGTGTTTTCCAAAAGATAAATCTTCTTGGATGAAAATATTATTCTTTAAATGCATAAGGAATTTGATTAAAAAAATAAAATGATAGTTTTATTTGTTTTGGGGAGTCATATGATTAACTCCAAGGTGATGTTTTCACATTTAGATACTGATATAGTTATTTTTTGCAACATACCATTATTTTTTTTCATTTATCCTTATCTGGTTGGTGTACTAAGAAAAAAAGATGTGTATTCTATGAGTTCCATATCCATGTTGCCCCACCTGATGTTTTGATTTAGACCTATATACATCCCAATGATACCTATATGAATAGAGAATTTTGAGTTATGAGAATCCTCATATAGCAACCTCTTTATTTTTGGTTTTGATGAGATACATATTCGAGTTCCATAAATTATAACCCTGTCTTTATCAAAGCTGAACTCTAGACTGATCACTGTATTTTTCTATAGCTTCTTATCTTCTTTTTAGGAATATTTGATATTTATATAATTGGATTTTCGATCAATAATTTGGGAAATATAGGATTACTCCCCATCCATTATAATTTAAAGATTCATCAATAGGAAGGCCCTAAGCATTGAGTCCTTTTCAATACTCATCATAAATAAGATAGAATGATATATTTTGTTCTTGGTGTCAACCATCTTGTTTTTCATTCCAGGGTGGTAATATTTTGATAATTTATTGTCCTTTATCAGTTATAACCATATACATTTGAATATTTTTATCTTTTTTGGTGTGAATAAATAATTTAAGCTCCATTTATTAGTATAAATATCACACTTATCACAATATAGATGACTTTTTTATATTTTCAATTCAAAGACTAGGGTTACTAGATTCATATCATGTGTTGGGTAGTTCTACACATGAGTACTAAATTGAAAATATTCATAATAAATAAAATTATTGTTCTCCATAAAAACACATCCTAGACATTTCAAGGAATCATCACTATATATAACAAAAGCTTCTACACTATAAGGTAGTGTATGTATAGATATAGTAACAAAGATATTCCTAATATTCTTGAAGAATTCCTCACACACCAGTTTCCAAAATAAATTTACTCACTTCCATTTAAACATAGTTAGTGGATTGAATAATTATGATAAGCTTCTCAAAAACAACTGATAATATCAAGAAAATCTAAGAAAAATCCAAATCACTATTAAAAAGGTTGGAATAATCCATTTTTCAATCATGCCTATTTCGAATGTGTCTACAGATATATCCTCATTAGTGATAAAACAACCATAGAAGGATACTTTTTATATCCAAAATTCATGCTTTCTGAACATGGAATATAATTTATCCTTTTATAATATATTCAACACAATTCTAAAGATACCTTCATGTTATTCCTTTCTCTTAGATTATATGAGAATGTGACCAATAAAGGTTACCATTAATTTGTGAAGGTAAATTTTAAAGTCTTTATTAATCAAATACATAAAGATAGTAGGATCATTTATAAATATAGATAGAATCACTATCAATTTATAATGTCCATAATTTTCTAAAGAATATGTATTTGGTATATATTATTTCCTTACCCGCAATAGATGACATATAATTGAAGTTAAATCTTAGAGAAATATTTAGATCCTCATAGTTGATCAAAAATATCATCAATATAGGGAAAATTAAATTTTTTCTTTATTGTGATCTTGTTGATCTTTCTTCATAACAATTGTACTATTTCACCTCAAGGTGAATTACTTAGGCACACAAACTCCTCATCCAGATTCTATTGAAGTTTATTCATTAATTATTCCAACCCAATGTAGACCATTCCATAAAGACTCTTTGGGATAGGCTCATACCCATATTAAAAAATCAATCTCACACTCTTGAGGATAACAATAAAATTCATCCATAAATACATTAGTATACTCTAATATAATAGTAATGTCTTAAATTTTGACTTTATTACTAATCATTTGAATCTAGAGTCCATCATTTCTAGGTACCATAACTCATATTATAGAATTTTCTTCTAAAGAAAGTTCACAATAATATCTTCATAGAAATTTGATAATAGGATGGTTGGGGATATGAAATGAAATCACTTTACCTTGATAATTGATTGGTTTTCTATATAGGGATAGCCTGTCCATAACCAAAATTATGACAAATTCAACCATGGGTAGAAGAACTAGATTTTTATGAAATATATTCCCACAAATATTTATTGGAGAAGAGTTATTTATATTAGATGTTATCATATAACTGATAAATGTTTCCATTGATATTAAATTATCCAATGTTTAAGGATATGAATCTATATTCATATAAAACTAATGCTTTATAATAAATTGTGAAGAACCATAAAAACATAAGGAATATTATGGCCAAGAATGGAGAAGGGGGGGTACCTTGTACCACACCTTTATTGTGATCCCCCTGAAAATAAGTGATAGAATACAATCTTCTATACCCATCTGTTTAGGAGGTTAGTGGGGACTATACTAGTCAATATCTCTGGGGTTTGGGTTGTTATTTTCATAGTTCCAAAACACTTTTCACTTGAAGCATTAAAGTGTGGGTGGCATGTTAGTTAGATCGTTATTCTATTATATGGTCTTATATGCACTATTAGAATCACTTTAGTAGTTTTTTATACATATATCTTACCCTAACAAACTTAAAAAACCTTAATGTACCTTCAATGAAATTACCTAGGCGCCTCCTACTCCAATTTGAAATGTAGGTAGTTAGAACTTCTTTCTCCCTTATGAATTACTATCAGAGTTTCCATGACACTCCACCTTTATTTTCTTATCCCTAAGATAATGGGAGTCCCCAATTTCAATATCAACATTTAGCACATAGAAAATAATTTCTCCATATATTCCAAACTATCTTATGGATAATTCCCTTTGAATTATTTTTTTCCTAACTCTAAATAAATGAGAGATCTTTCTTTTAGAGTTAGATATATATCTAGAGGTCTACCTTGATGTCTTATAAAGTTTACTTCATAAGTTTCAATAGAATCATCCTCCTTTTATTATAGTTCATGTACTTACCACTCCATATTCACACAAAGAGTATGTGGAATTTTCTTATTGAAGAATACATTCTTGAACTCCTCCCATTCTATAGAGTATAATTCCTCATTTTCAAATATAGTATTAAGGAGATTCCACCAATATACAACTTATCCTACTAGATGATAGATAAACAAAATGAACATCTTATTCTTTGAGAACTATAGAATATAAAATATATTTTCCATTAAATTGATCCATTTGTCAACATCACAAACTATATCATGATGGTTTCAGAAAATTAGGGGAAATTTAAATTTTTGTTATCTCCGGTGGTTTTAAAGGAAAAAATGGAAATTTATCTGATCATGGGATCTCAAATAAACTTTCTGTTCAATTTTTTATCCTTTGAATATGGTGTCTTTCCTAGGGTAGATATTTCGTATAATTCTGATCCATTTAGATTTTTGAGAAATATTTAATGATTAAATAATTAAATATTATTTATTCATGAATTTTGATTTAATGATATCATATATTTGGGTAATAAAATAATAATTATATTTTCATGATTTAGTATATAATGAATGGTTTTTACTAGGTGAGGAATAATCTCATGTTGGGCGTTGGGGCCAAGCCTGAGACCCACTTCCTTTTTCATTTTATGTTTTCCTTTTTCACTTCTTCATTTTTAATTATATTTTCTATCATATCCCTATTTTTATTTATGTGAATTCCCCTCATTGTGTGAAATATTGGATATGTATTGGAATAAGGAGAGAGAGAGAGAGATAGGGGTAGAGGGAGGAAGGGGTATATACCTACATAAATCTCATTATGCACTAGATCATTATATGATAACTACATAATACAGATTGGATCAGAGAATTGACATTGTCTTCCAGAGGTAGGTAATTTATAATATTTTAAACAAAAATCTATATAGAGTAGTGTTTTTATGTTTTAATCTTGTTTTTTACTTATTGGGGAAACCTAGATGGATGATTTAATCATTATTGGTCAAATTAGGGGTTTTGGGGAGGTTCATAGGGGTTTCCTGTTTAGAGAACACCATCAAAAGGTGTGTGGTTTCAAGAACACATGATGTGTGTTATTCTTGTTTAGGGAAGATTATTCTTTTGAAAGTATACACTATGTAATTTTAGTGCACACCATGTAGTGGTACTTGTCCACGTAGTATTGTAGTTGATCAAATAGATTTTTGGTAACTACACATCATATACTTAGAGTACACACCATGTAGTGGTACATGGCCTTATGGATGGGTACTTGGGTAGGAAACCCATATAAGGGGGACATGGTACTTGGACTTATGTATGGATAGATTCAATGTATTACACAGACATATAATACAACATTGTTAAACCCTGGGTGTCCCTTGAAAAGTATAACTACATGGAATGGTGAAAATTTGAAAGTGAACACTATATACTCAGAAGTGCACGATGTGTACTTTAATCTTCATGAAATTTTGGTGTTTTGTTCCATGATGTTTTAATTGTAAATATGAGAATTCTATTTTGTTCATTTTTTCCTAGAGACCATAATGTTTGAATCCTTTGGGTGTTTAGAGGCCTTCTGGATGGTTTTTTTAACTGATATATAGTTTAGCAGAGGGTTCCTTCTATGTTTTAGTTCTAGAATCCTCATAGGGTTGGGTTGTGAGTCATGAGGTCATTTGAGGGTTGAAAACATTCTAATCATATTAAATTGAGTAAACCATATGATTTTTCATATGGTTCATTTGATGGATAACATGAGGTGGGATCAAGTGGCTTATTGGGTTATCTTTTCTAGTTTGTTACTTGAGGTTCAGTTCATTAGGAGACTTTTGGCTCGGATGACATCATGGGTTATCGACTCTAGATGGTTTCTTTTTTCAAAGTTTGATATAGATCAGAGAGACCTATTAGGGAAAAAATTTTCTGGGTGTGGTGTGGCTTGAGGTTACCCTTTTGATCATGGTGCTTCCAAAGGTTTCCCTTTGGGGCAGGCGATCTCAAGGTTGTGATCTAAGAGTTCAGATGTGGTTCCTTTTTGGTAGGCTTGTCATGGATCCCTTGTAGGGTTACCTTACTAAGTTAATGTTTTGGGGATGGTGGAGGTTCCACTATGTTTTTTTACATCTGAGATGTTAGGTACTCTTTTTTTGTAGTTTTTGTTGGTGGGTTTGGGTGTTAGCTGACCAAAGCTCTTGGGATCTGGGTTTGGAGGGTTAAGGCTATTCTTGTACATAATTAGATGAGAGAGGCAAACATTAGGATATTAATAAAACAATATTTTTCCCTAATATTGAATATTTTCGTATCCACTATTGGGTGGTTTCTATTAGAAGGTTCTAGGGAGATAATAGATGATTTGGATGAGTGCTTCAACTCCAGTTTAGCTAATCTCCATAGTTAGGGGTTAGTAGACTATGAAGGATGTTCTAATCATGAAGATTAGTTTATAAGTTTCGGTAATTCTCAGGCATCATAGAAGTGGTGCACTAATAGTTTTATTCACTTAGTGAGTTATACAAGACTTCTGGGATGGGTTAGATTCTCCAAGGATTCATAAGAGTTCCTACCACCAATTCAGAATTTAACATTACAGTCATAGAACCTAGTAGGTGTAATTTAGTGTTTTAGATTCCTAGGATGATATCCAATGGCCTAAAATTCATGGATATACTTTCATTGGACTTTTATAGCTCCTTGATTAGTACTTAACACTTGGTGTTGTGGTTGGGTGATCCGCGTTTCGTAATTCCTCTAGATTAGTCCAGTGCAAAGGTATATTTTTGTACATTTCGGAATAGAACCGAAGGTTAACTATTTTATTTTTTTATTTATCCATTATTATATTTTTATCTATTTTATTTATTTTTAACTATAAAATATTTATTTATCTGTGCTGGGAAAATCAGGTGTTTCATGAAAAGTTTACAATAAAAGATTTTAGGACAACCTTTGTTGGTGGACTATTGAGATTTGATTCTCACCCCCTTCATGCACAACATGGTGTGTATGAATAAAATTTTTCTAATTTCAGGTTTAACACATGGAGGTGTGGATAATGTGGAGGCTTAATGTTTCTTGATAGAGTGGGATTTTTGTCTATATAGAGTTTGAGGTTTTTACTAGATATTTTAAATAGTCATGGAGACTTGGAATATAGCTCGTCTTGGAGTAGTAGTAGATCATTTTATATTTATTTTATTTTATTTATTTTCTATTTATATGTTCATCCTAGTGGGAATATGGTGTCAATATATTATTTATTAATAATAAATATTTAATTTCATTTATTATATTATACTATATTTATTTATTTATATGCACTCTATTGTTAATTGATGCATATGTGTTTTGTTTGTTTCTGCTATTATTGCACTCTCATATGAGGGTGTATTCTCCACAAATTATCCTTTTAGGAACTCAATACTAGTTGGTAGCCTATAGATTATAGGTAGGCACACTTTATGACTTTTTAAGATATGGATCAGGTGATGAGTCTAGTTAACCAAAGTTAGTTTGACTGAGGTTGGTTCGTGATAAAACCAAATCAAACGATTATTTTTTTTGTCTTACTATTTGGGGAGTCGGTAAATAGGAGTTCGTGGAATGTGTCAAATCATATGATGGATATCAAGCTAGTGTGTTCTGAACACATGTCCTAATAATTAGTGAAATGATTTTCGAAAAATAGACATACACGATTGCGATCAAAAAGATATTTAGAGTCTAATAAGATCAAATTATTTTCTAAGTGAATAGTAACTTAACCCTTTGAAATAGTAATGTAGCCATTTTGAATAGTAATTTTACCAATGGAATAGTAACATCACCTAAGGAAGTTTAATTATATTTTGGTCTTCTTGAATAGTAATGTGACATAATTATATCATAGTATAAGTAAATTAATGTTTTAGAAATTATTAGTTAAGTATTAGTATTTTATTTAATTAATTTAATTTAAAATACAATTCATTTTTATAAAATTGAGTGATTTTTTGAATTCTACAAGTCAAAAAATGGTTATAGTGATTTTTTTGGGATTTTTCTGAAATAGTTTTATTTTTGATGTCTCGTAAAATTACAGTTTTGAGTTTTCGGTTAGTTTAATGAGATCATAGCTATGTAATAATGATTTAATAATGATGTAATAATATTTTTAGACTCTTAAGGATTAAAATATGATATTATGTGTCCCAATTTGACATTATCAAGGGAAAATACAATGGGTAGGCCCATGGTTTTGCAAATACCACTAATGAGGTGCCCTTTGAAATTAATAAAAAACTCCCTCTCTTTTAATATAAATACACACCCATTATATCATTTATATTCAATAAAAATAAATTCTTCAGGAAGATTCCCTAGTTCCACATCCCAAGGAGTCCTCCCAAGGTGTCCTCAATCCCTCAAGGTCCTGATCTATCATTTTTAAAGTTACTTATCATGGTAAACGAATTCTCTACTTATCTTTTCCTTTCATGTTCTCTTTTATGTGCTATGACTTTCAAATTTCCATACCATGATATTATTTACATTTTATTTTGTCCCTATAGTGTATTATGAGTCATTTATGGATGGTATACCCATGTACCCTCTCTTTTTAATGTTTTTTAAACAATGTTTCATAATTGTTCTACTGTATAATTTTTGACTCAAAATATCTCCCTTTTTATCAGGAAATTATATTATTATTTTTATATTAATCCCAAAATTCTTTCATTTCAAGGGGTATTCATAATTAAATAAAAATTATTTATTTGATTTTGGAATTTACATTTGTAAAACCCTCATTCCCTTTCCATGGGTTATAAATGACAGAATGATCGTTTTTAAGCACTTTTAAAAATGCATTGATTTTCATATGAAACCCATTTCTTTTATTCTCTATGGGTTATTTATGAAATGTTTGATTATTATATATGGGGATCAAATAAAAATAAATACATATTATGGTTTATCTCTGATAACAATCCAATGCATTGTGTAAAAAAAATTAATCTTTAGAGATGAAAAAGTTTACGCTACCTTGGTGAATAACCTTAGTGAATAACCTTTGTAATTTTTATGACACCTTGGGGATGGACCTTAGTGATATGCTTATAATTGTATAAATTAAATGTTCTAGAAGAATTATAATTCTATTATTCATGTTATTTTTACTATTATATGACTTTTTATCCATTTCTCAGGTCTTTATGTATTTCAATAATATCTTATTTATATCCCAAGTAAATTGTTTCCCTTATTTTCCCTTACTAGGCCTTCTGCTCACACTCTCCTTTTATGTATGTCTTCAGGTTATGAGATTTAGTAATTGAACTTGGGATGAACCTATAATGAATCCTTACAAGTAGATTATAGTAATGATATATGTTTTCATGGATTATATACCTTATTTCCAAGACACTAAACTTTAAAGATCCTCTGTTTGTAAAATGTAATGAAAAGTAATATAATAAAAAGGTGGGGTTTCATAGATAGTAAATGTGATTATTTCCCTAATTATATGCCAAACATGATGAGAAAGGGCGCATAAAACTTCATGAATGTACCGGATCAACTGTCTCAAGTTATGAATAATAACTATAATTGTGTG
The DNA here is from genome assembly GCA_963277665.1 of Viscum album. Classification (NCBI taxonomy): domain Eukaryota; kingdom Viridiplantae; phylum Streptophyta; class Magnoliopsida; order Santalales; family Viscaceae; genus Viscum; species Viscum album. The sequence goes on along the minus strand of OY728156.1, from coordinate 683,804,291 downwards.
TAATTCCCTCCTTATCCAAATAAATATCATGTTGTGGCCAAATCCATTATGTTATAAAGGCCTCCTATATTTTTTGGATCATTTGATCCTATCATATTGGAACAATTGATTAACCCCATTGAGAATAAATTTCATGTCCTCTAATGCCAAGAAGAATAGAAATCCATGATTGTAGTATATCCTTTTGATGGGGAAGATAATCAGTGGTGGACACAGATAAAAAAAAGTCTCCAGAGTAAATTTACTCTATGTATTGGGAAGTATTCAAGATAGTATTTTTCAAAAAAATATTTTCCCCAAACTCTCCATATTTGGATGGAGAAGGAGTTATTCATACTGAAGAAAATGTAAGATGATTATGTTCGAGAATATGAGGTAAAATTTTCAAGTATTTCATGATACACCTCTGCCTTTTTCATGTACCAAAAAATATAAATGTATTAAATGTTTAGTGGATTAAAGACAATTCTATGAAAATATTTGGACATTCAAGACTTTGAAAGATATGAGGATATTATGTGTTGTTCCCTTATTGTTTAGATGGAAATTGGAGACTCTAATTGGTTGTATTTATGTGAAGATAAAAAGGGGAACATGGAGTTTAATATGGGAGGATCTATAGAAAAATATCATGGAGGAATGAAAACCCAACACCCCCTACATCAAAAAGTGTGCGAAAAAGTGTCACAGGAATTGTTTAAAGGGAAGAAGGAGAAGCTTCTAATGTAGAAGAGAGAAAAATTAGGATAATAATTATTTAAGGGATTTTAAGAATCCCACTAATTCATATTAATAATGGAAGGTTCATATTAACAATTCGCCTATATTTTAGTGTTTCAACTAAGAGGAACATGTGAATTATTCAAGACAATGCACTAAGACAAGGGTTGTGAGAGTTAATCAATGAAAAAAAACATCTAATGCAATAAGGATTGGAATATGCTATCACTACAACTGAGGTGGATACCGATGATGATATGTTGACAAGTACATTGGTTATTAATTCAAGAATAGAAAAAATACTATTTGATTATGGTTCTACACATTCAGTTATATCTTGAAAATTTAGTAGAACTATTCAAAAACCACCTCATAAAATGGAAGTAGAGTTATCTATGAGAAAAAAATTGGGAAAATATTGCATCTAAGGTATATAATTCATCTGTAGTCAATGTTTATGGACTTAAACTCCTTAGAAATATCATCATACTCCCTTTGGTATAGTTTGGTGCTACATTTAGCCTGAATTTTCTATCTTTATATAAAGATGACTGTTGGGACCACTTTGTGTATGTAGATTCTATTTGTTGTCAATGGGTGTCAATGGATGTCAATTATGATCAACATGAAGGAAGGAACTCTCCCAAGAGAAATAGAGAGTGGAAATCAAACATTTTTTCTGCTTGATCATATGTTCCAAATATGTGCATCATGAGTGATACATTGTGTACAATAAATAAGGATGGTTGGAGTATTCATTAGACGGAGTAAAAGAAAAGGATAAGAAGAGGTTGTGGATGAGGTTTGGAATACTAATGTGTCCATGAATTTCAATGCATACTTAGTTTTCTACTAAGTATATTTATATGCTTTACCTAAAAAATATAGGGCTGGCCGACTGGCCAACCAGCTGGCCTCAACCTGTGGCTCATGCGGGACCACATGCATTGACCTCATCCATGGGGGAGCCAGCCAGGCCCACCAACAAGAGGCACGCGGGGGCCATGTATAAGCCACCAGGGTTTTCATAGTGGTAACTAGATGTGCACCTGAGGAGGTAGAGTGGGTAATAAGAGTGTGCCCATGGAGAACCAGTGAAGTGCATCACCAGAGGGGGGATAGGAGTAATCTGGGACGATGTTGAGGCGACTTGTTATTTAAAAAAACCAAAAAACATGCCTCATTTTGATTTGGGAAAAAATATTAAAAATGAGAACCCAATATTGATCTTCTATCTGATCTCACTGAGATCTTTACCGCACATTGCATCCTACATCCAACAATATAATCTGAGCCATTCATTATCCCCGCACTGCATGTGGTTGAATCAGAGTCGTCTGATCTTCAACCGAGTGTCATCTTCAAACTATGGCCACCCGACGTGAACCAGTGCACTAGAGAATCTACTGAACTTCCATGATCGAGTCTACAACCATTGTAGAAGTGAAAACCCACCTCATGTTCATCTTCTAAGAAACACGATACCATTCATGCAACTATGTTTGCATACATGCATCAAAATAACAAAGAACGAGTATTGGCCAAGGAAAATGAAGTTTCCGGAGGTCGTGCTGTGTCGAGTGATCAAGTAAAAAGAGATATTCATGCATAACTCTTTATGTACACATGAGGATGATTACAAAGTGAAATCATAAACAGGGAAACTCGGTGTATCTCATGACTGTGGTTAGAAGATTTCAAAACTGTGATCTTTGTCAAATATCTTGACGATTTATGACTTGGAAGAGAATTGATCTCTACAGATAAAATGGGATCCACCAATCCAAGAAGATCCTACTACTCCCAAGGTTTAGATGGATTCTGTTTTGATAAAGGGAGTCTCTGTGATCTTCCAGTTCGCAAGGGGAAAGAAAGAGCCATGAATCGTTCTGGGTTCGTGATGTTTAAACCGAAAAAACTATGGTTCATTGAATAGAAGGAGTTCCATGTACCTCTTGAGTTTGTGAAGCAAGGAACCATGTACCACTTCGGTACACGAGGCAGGAGATCCGCGAACCATTCATGGTTCGCAGAGAGAGGTCACATGAACCATTCTGGGTTCGTAAGGAAATTGTATCGTGTACCGTTCTGATTCTTCAAAGAGAAGGTCCCACAAACCAACTCTATTTCAATGAAGTAGAGAACCGCATACCACTTAGTACACGAATGAGTCTTGCACTCTCTATGTGAAGGAATCTCACGCATCCCTTGCATAATGAGGAGTCATGAACCATTCTGGTTGGAAAAGGAGACATGAACACTCTGTAAATAGAAAACTTCTATACTCCTAATGTGAATGATGAAAACAAGAACATTATAACAAACCTGAGGATATGTGTTTTCAGATAAGGGACACCCAAATACACACAATGATGTTTTAATAAAATCACAAGATTATAAATATAAACAAATCAAATTTAACAATGTGTGTTGAGAAAGGGAGAAGAAAAGAATGTACATGGTGATGGGAAGTGAGTGAAAGCATTCATATGAATGATTTTAAGAATAACAGACTTAAATGCCACGATTATCTGAATGAAGTTCTCGGAAAAGGATAAATGAGGTCACGTGTGTTCTTAAAGTAACCATATCCATTTGGTCCTTCACACAATAATGTAGAATAGGAAGTTCAGGCATTCATTCTTGCACATGAATACGTGAATACATTGAAGAGAATCATCATAAAACACAAGTGAACGTGTGTAAGGAAGTGAAGAGGGAGAGTATATCTAAATTTTCACATTCATTGTCACATGCACACATGGAATAATAAGGCATGATTCTGATGATTCCTAGTGAGATTTTTTACGCTTTTGAATAATCACAAAAGAATTTGTGATTTTGGCGAAGAGGAAGAATTAGTCTTAGAACATCCAGTTATTTCACTGGAGAAGAAGATTGAACGTTAAAGAGAATCAACTCTAGACCTCAATGTAAGAAAAGTCTCATATTGAAAAGGAAACAAAGACTTTCATGCCTATCCATTGAAGGGACCTTCATGTCCATAAACTGAGTGTGACTTCCCCTAGGGCAGTGAGCCAGGGGGAGTCAAAGAAAGTGATAGGAGGGAAAAAGTGAGTTATCCCTGATCTTTTTTGAATGTAGTGTGCCTGGGATAGAGTTACTATACCTGAACCTTATAATCCATAACTAGTGAAGAATAGTGGAATTAGGTACGACTGACAACCTCTCGGCCTATGCTCCATGTATGTAGCACTCAGTGGTGAAGCAATTAAAAGTGTTGTGCTATCCTTCTACATGTGAATGTTTTAATTATTGTAATTCCTACCAATGTGGGAATAAGATCCAGTAATAAGGAGAAAAATTTGACATCCTGATTCACCCCCTCTAAGGGTGACCTAGGGTCCTTCAATTGGTATCAGAGACCAAAGTTTCGCATAAGTTGGATACTCTACAGTAATTCTATTTAGAAGAGGATTTGATTTTCTCCTTCCTAAGTCAACAATGAAGTGCAGTGTTGATGAAGATTTAGTTATTCTTAAGAAGAACTCAATATCCAGCAAGAACATGACATATAAGAAAAAGAAAGAGAAGAGACCGATGAAGAAGTCCATTATTTCTAAAGAAGTTGATATTTATGGTTCTCCATGACTTTCCAATAATGATGAAATATCAGTATTGTAATGTAAAGAGAAGGTGGATCAGGTTTCCACTAGAAATATGTATTCCAGAACAAGTGGTGAAGTTGATCAAATTTTTACCTCACATGAGATTATAAGTGATCAGGATAAATTAAGAACCTATCTCCATGATATTTCTAAGGAAATAGTTATTTCTATTTGTGGAATATTTCAATGTAGGTAGGCTGAGATCACCGACTAAGAAGAGAAGCTAGTAATATAGAGGAAGGATTGGTAAATAAAGTGGTAGAATGTTATAATCTCTCTAGATAGATTGAAGCCTTTTAAGAGAAAGAGCGAGTCAATAAGACTTTGGAATAAAAGATACATGCATTTATATATGAGATGAAAAGGAGAACTGAATTCAAGGTTCTAAATTTGGAATAATCTTCCAAGAAATTCAAGGAACATGACTCATTGTTACAAAACAAAGTCAAGGTGCATGAAGTTGCGGTTGAAATATTGAAAAAGGTTTGTGATGAGAAGATGATCATGATTGAAGATCAAAAGATCATCCTAAATATGGAATGTCTAAAATTAGAAGCCCAGTTGACCAATCTTGAGAAGAAACATATTGATACTTCCCAAAAGAATGAAACAGTTGATGCTAGTACTAAATTTTCACTAGAGGATTCTAAAGATGAAATACCTCCAATATGTGACAAGAAGATTATGAAAACTATTGATTATCCATATCAAGAAATAATGTCTGTTTCTATTCAATGATCACTGGAGGATTATAAATCCAAAAGACCTCTAACATATGATAATAAGATCATGAATTTACTCATGGATCTATCACAAGTAGTTGGAAAAGTGAAGGTACCATCCATACCAACTTTTACTATTGTTTCTAAATATGTTTATACTAAAAGTGCATGTTGGAAGAAATAGTCTAAAAAATTATTGATGAGGAAAGTTGAGGAAAAGAAACCTACCACCATGGATAGTGTGGATAAGAAGAAAAAGGAAAAAGATGGTTCCCCAGATAGATCACATCACATTAAGAAGACGACACAACAAACTTACACAGAAGATATCAAGAAGACAAGATTTGTGGATCAATGTTGGTACTGCAACAGATTTAGGAATTGTGCAATAGATTGTTGGAACAATCCTTTAAATAAAAAATCACAGAGAAAGCCTATGTAATAGGGGAGAAAACCTAAGAATAAAAAGAAACATCAAAAGATCCAGAAGCATCATTATACCACAAATAGATTTGGAATTATAGATAATATCTGTGATGTATGCAATGAGAGTGGTCACAATAATGGAGCATGATTATCTCAATATATTTCCAGAGCTGATAAGAACAGAAGATCACAAAATCCAGATATGAAAGAAGAAGCTAACTTGGGATGAAATTAAATAATGTTGCAAAAGAAAATTCTCCCAAGAAAACTCCAAGAAGGAAAGGTGAGAAGTCCTTGTATTCAAAATCCATGAAGTTGAAGAGTGCCACATCAAAAAGAATTCTAAAAATTTATGACACTCTGAAGAGTTCATGTGGAAAATACAAAGTTACTACCATTGTTCATAGAGACATTTTTGTTATTTGGCCTAAATATTTGGAAAGAATGAGAATTAAAGAATATTCATAGGCTAAGGCTAGTGCCACATGAAATAAGAAGATTCCACATGAAAATAGAAAATTATTTTGTGTGATGTGAAACAAGTTTGGTCACATAGTTAGGAATTACATTTTATTTATTCAAGCTCATGAATAATTCCTCAAGAAGATTAAAGTTTCACTAGGAGATTCTAGTTCTTTGAAAGCTCTTAAAGAAATAAGATTCACACACAAAGAGATGGAAGAAATATTGATATCCCCACAACCAAATTCAGAACTGAAGATGAAATGTGAAAGTTCGAGGAGTGGAGAAAATAGAGAATCTTGGTTGTGAAAATCATCTTAGCCTTCCTGCACACATTGAATAAACAAGGAGAATCCACCTCATTCTCTTGACACTTTGTGTAATGTGCTAATTTTACAGGTAATTGAAGTTGAAGAAAGCACTCAGGGGGAGAACCTGAGGAGTTTTCCCTTGAAGGGGAGATAGATAAAGAAGCTACCAGAGTTATTATTTCAATTAGTATAAACTTTAGTTAGTATCAAATTATAATACTTTGAAGATTGTTTTAACATCATTTCATTGGTAAAGGTATGTCATTTTTTAATCTCGAATCCTCATTAACTCAAAATAATAATTATTTTAATAAGGGGGAGTAAGTAAATAAATCAATGACTTAAGAAAATTGTAAATTACCTTGATGAAGAGTAAATGAGCTCTCATCACAAGAGGTATCATGATCAGGGCATAATGGACAACCCGATTTTCTAGATCAAATCATATTGTTTTCTACACTGAGCATGGATCATGTATAATTAGATTGAAATATTTTATGGAACATCTGCTGAGTATGTACTGATACCCTCTCTGCCATAAACTTTGTATTTCTTACCAATAAGGGGGAGAGAAAGTGAAATGAAAGTTGAAAAGTGAATGTTGAAAAGTGAAAGGGAGAGAGAAGATAGAAGACTCTCAATTTGACATTGACATTCTCATTTTAGATAATGTTGAAGTATTGAAAAAAAACACAAAGGGGGGGGACTGTTGGGACCACTTTGTGTATGAATATTGTATTTGTTGTCAATGGGTGTTAATGGATGTCAATAATGATCAACATGAATGAAGTAACTCAAGTGGAATGGAGAATGGAAATCAGAGGTTTGTTGAGCATGATCCTAAGATCCAAATATGTGTATCAGAAGTGATACATTGTTGAAAACATTTAAGGATGGTTTGAGTGTTCTTTGGAAGGAGTAAAAGTGAAGGAGAAGAAGAGGTAGTGGAGGAGGTTTGGAATACTAAGGTGTCCATGCATTTCAATGCATACTTACATAGTTTTTAACTACGTATTTTTATATGACTTAACTAAAAATAATTTGGCCAACCATCTAGCCAGCCAGCCCGCCTCAACCCAAGGATCATGCGGGACCACAGGGGTCGACCACACACATAGGGGAACCATCTACACTAGACAGCAAGAGGTTCATGTGGGCTGTGTATAATACCACATGGTATGCATAGTGGGTGATAGATGTGTGCTTTAAGAGACTGAGTGGGCACTAAGAGCGTGCCCACAGAGAATCAGTGTGGGGTGGGACTGGAGGGGGGAGAGGAGTAATCTGGGATGATGCTGAGGTGGCTTGTTATTTAAAGAAGCCAAAAAATGTGCCTCATTTCGATGTAGGACAGGGTTTTAAAAATGTTGACGCAATAACTAATTGTCCATCTGATCTCATTGAGATCTCAGCCGCACATCACATCCTGCATCCAGTGATAAAATCCGAGCCATTCATTATCCCCGCGCCACGTGTGGTTGAATCGGAGTCATCTGATCTTCGACCTGGGTTCGTCTTCAATGTTTGGCCATCTGATGTAAACCAGTACCCCAGAGAATCTACCTAACCTTGATGATCAAATCAATGGCCATTCTAGAAGAGAAAACCCACTGCATGTGAATTTTTTGAGCAAAACGATACCATGAATGCAACAACGTTTACATATAGACATCGAAATAATAAAGAACGAGCATTGGTCGAGGTAAGTCAAGTAACTCGAGGAAGTGCCATGTCGAGAGCTTAAGGAAAAGATACATGCATGCATACCTCTTAGCATACACATGAGGATGATTACAATGTAAAATCAGAAACAACCAAGAAACATGGAATATCTCATCAACATGGTTTGATGATTTCAAAACTGCGATCTATGTGCAATATCTTGAGGATTTTGGACAGGGGAAAGATTTGATCACTATTGATATAAAGGGGTCCACCAATCCAAGATGAGGCCACTACTCCCAAGGTTTCTAGGGAACCTATTTTGATAAAGAGACTATATCTGATCTTCTATTTCGCAAGGGGAAAACAAGATCCATGAACCATTCAGGGTTTATGAAGAGTGAACAATGAACCTCTCTAGTTCCATGAAGAGAAGGAGTTCTGCATACCTCTTGAGTTCTCGAAGAAAGGAACCATGTACTGCTTCATTATACAAGGTATGAGAGCCATGAATGATTCTTGGTTCACAAAGAGATGTCCCACGAACTATTCTAGGTTTGTGAGGAAATGGAACCACATACCATTCTGGTTCTATGAAGAGAAGGTCCCACTAACAAAATCTATTTCAATAAAGTGGAGAACCGTGCACCACTCGGTACATAAAAGAGTCATTCTCTCTCTGTGATAAGGAAGCTAACACATCCCATGCATAAGGAGGAGTTGTGAACAATTGTGGTTCACAAAGGTGACCTGGACACTCTCTGCATAGAAAAACTCCATACCCTTGATGTGAATGAGGAACATAAGAACATCATAACAAACCTAACGAGATGTGTGTGAAGATAAGGGCCACCCAAATACACACATTGATGTTTGAATAAAATATCATGCTCATAATTATAAACAAATCAAAGTGAATAGTTTGTGTTAATAAAGGGAGAAGAAAAGAATGTGCATGGTGAAGGGAAGTGAGTGCATGCATTCAAATGCACGATTTGAAGAAGAACACAATTAAAGCCCAAGAATATTCAAATAAAGTGATAAGAAAAGTAGGAAGGAGTCCTTGTGTGTTTATAAAAGAACCATATATATTTGGGCCTTCACAAAAGAATGTATAATAGGAAGTGCATGAATTGATGCATGCACACGTGGAAGAAGAAGGGATGATTCTGATGATGCATAATGAGTTGTTTTTTAGTATTTGAATAATCAAAAAATAATTTTTGATTCAGGAGAAGAAGAATGATAAGTCATAGTAAATCTAGTTGTTTACCTAGAGAAGAAGATTTAATGTTAAAGGGAATCAACTCTTGAATTTAATGCAAGAAAGGTCTCATATTGAATAGGAGACAAATACTTTCATGCCTATCCATCGAAGGGACCTTCATGTCCATAAACTGTGTGTGACTTCACCAGGGTAGTGAGCCAGGGGGAGTCAATGGAAGTGATCTGAGTGAAGTAGTGAGATATCCATGAACATTTGTAAAGGTAGTGTGACTGGGATAGAGATACTATACTTGAAACTTGTAATCCATATAATGTGAAGAATAATGTAATTAGGTACGAATGAAAACCTATCGGTGTATGATCCTTGGACATAGCCCTTAGTGGTGAACCAAGTAAAAGTTATGTGTTTTCCTTATGCATTTCAATGTTTTAATTAATTCTCATATCCATCGTGCAGGTTTAATTATGTTCCTACCAGCGTGGGAACAAGATCCAATAAAAAGGAGAAAAAGTTGACACCCTGATTCACCCCCCTCTCAGGGTGACCATGGGTCCTTTAATAACATCAACTATTGGGAGAGGGAGATTACTCTTCACATTCATAGGAAACATTTAATTCTATATAAGTGTATGGAGGTGGATGAATATTCTTCAAAATCATCAACTCATGTGTGGATATTATTTCCTTATGATAAATAATGTCTAGCTCAAATTATTGAGTAAATGAAGGGAATCATTCTTGAAGACATGCCCACTGTGAGGGACTGTAGTGATGTGTTTCATGAAGAATTTCTGGATCTTCCTCCTCCCTATGATGTTGAGATCTAAATTGAACTTATAGCTAGATCTCTACCAATATCAAAGACTCCATATAGGATGGCCACCATTCATTTGTAAGGACTTAAAAAGTAGTTATCATAGAATTTGGACGAGGTCTTTATATGCTCGGGTATTTCACCGTGGGGATGAACCGATCCTCTTTGCCAAAATTAAAGATGGATCAATTCACCTATGAATTGATTAATATGGTCCCTAAAAATTTATTATTAAGAACAAGTATCCCTTTACATGGATAGATTAATTGTTGAATCCACTGTGTGGATCCATGTGTTTCACTATGGTGGACCGTCGATTACGATATCAAAAATTAAAGGTTAATAAGGATGATATTCCCAAGAATACCTTTCGAATTAGGTACGGACCCTATGAGTACATAGTTATTCCCTTTAGAGTCACTAATTATGAAAAACATTTCATGGAGTTAATGAATAAAGTCTTTAGATATTACCTTGAAAAATTTATGGTACTATTTATTGATGATATTCTAATATACTCCAACATAAAGACTGAGCATGAAGAGAATTTTAATACTATGATAAAGAATTTATGAAGAGAGAAACTATATTAAAATTATAGTAAATTTGTGTTCTCGAAGGAGAAATTATCATTCATAGTGAATTTTATTACTAGTAAAGAGATATCTATGGACCCTTCTAAGAAAAAGGCAATATAGTAGTGGATTAGATCTGTATTTGTAATGGAGATATGTAGTTTCCTTTTTCTTGAAAGGTATTACCAATGATTTGTGAATAAAATATCATGATTATAAAACCCACTAAACCTGATGAACTAGATGGGAGTAAATTTTTTTCTGAACTAGTGAATGTGAAGTCGGCTTCAAAGAGTTTAAAAAGAAGCTTATCACTTCACTGGTACTTACACTCCTAAAAAATGGGTAATTATTTTTGGTATATAGATATGCATAAAAGAAGGTCCAATCATGTGTATTGATGAAAAATGATAATGTAGTGGCCTAAAACTCAAGGAAAATGAGTATTAGTGAAAAATAATATCCCATGCATGATCTGGAGATGGCAGCTGTGATCTTTGCATTGAAAATCTGGCGACATTATCTCTATCTGGAGAAGTGTGAAATATATACTAATCACAAAAACCTCAAATATATATTCACATAGAAGGAGAATAACATGCACTAGTGAATATGTTTAGATCTCATTAAGGATTTTGACTGCTCAATCCACTAGCATCCGGGTAATGTAAATAAAGTGGCTTATTATCTAAGTAGAAAGAATCTTACAGCATTATCATTTAATGGAATTGAGAAGGATCCAATTTTCCTTTACTTAAAAAGGATAAACATGGGAATCATACGGGAAGAAAAAACATAATTCCTTTTTAAAATTATTTCTCATCCATCCCTTATGGATAATATAAAGCATGCTCCGGGAAATGATGTGGAAATTATTAAGAAGGTTGAATATATCAGAAATGGGAAATACACATAGTTCAAAATTGACGAGGATGGATTTGGAATATTTTGGTTACGACTACATGTACCATAAAATACTAAGATAAAGAGGAATTTTTTTAAAGATTCACATATCTCAACCCTCTCCATCCACCAAGGAAACACAAATATGTATCGAGATATCCTAGATCACTATTAGTAGGACAATATAAAGCAGTAGATTGATAAATATACATCAATGATTATAGTATGTCTATAAGTAAAGGATTAAAGGAAAAATTATAAGATGATTATGCAACCATTATCTATAACTATATAGAAGTCGGAAAAAACACTATAGACATTTTCATTGGACTTTGGAAGAAATATATAGAAAATAATACTATATGGGTTATTTTGGATTGTCTTACAATTACAACTCAATTTATTAAAATTTGAGAGGAATTATAACTTAGTAAACTTGCATAGATATGAATATCAGAAATGGTTAGTCTTCATGGAGTACCATAATCAATTGTATGTTACTGAATTCTAAGATTTAACAATAAGTTATAGAAAAGTAACCATCATGATCCAAACACTGAACTGATCTTTAGTATATCTTATCACCCTCAAATTGATGGCCAGTCTAAGAAGACCATTCAGACACTAGAATACATGTTCATAACATTATTAATGGAATTCATAAGAGTAGGGTATTATCATCTTCCATTGGTAGAGTTCTCTTACAATAATAGTTTCTGCTCAAGCATCCAAATGGCCCCATATGAAGACCTTTATAGGAAGATATATAGAACACCTACATGCTAGGATGAAGTTATAGAACATAGAATTGAATGAATTGAAATTTTTAAGGAAATGGTATAAAAGGTGAAGGCCTTTCAACAACACAGCAGGGATTACCAAATTTGACAGAAGATATATCTAGACAATCATCAATGGGACTTAGAGTTTTAGGTCCGAGATAAGGTATTCCTCTACATATCTCCATGGATGAGAGTCTTGAGATTTGGAGAGAAGGGAAAGATATGTTCCAAGTACATAATTGCATTTTATATTCTTAATAATTTTAGAGATGTTTCATATAAACTAGCACTTCCAACAACAATGTATCAAGTACATTATTTATTTGATGCATCCCTTATGAGGAAGTATATACCATATCCATCACATGTACCAGATTTTGGGGTGGTACTGAGAGAAAATTATCACACTTTTGAGGAGTAGCCGATGAAAAAAATGGACCATATAGATAAAGTTCTACACATCAAGGCCACTCACCTAGTAAAGGTACTATAGAAGAACCAAAAATATGAAGAGGTCATATGGGAACTATAGGAAGTGGTGAAGGAGAAGTAAACTCACTAGTTTTCACCTTAGTATGTATAATGAAATTTCATGGGTAAAATTTAATATGGGTGGAAGAATGAAACACCCCAATATTTTTAGAAAATATTTCTATTTTAAATAATTTGATTGTTTTGGTAGCTTGTGTTGCATGCAACAATGAGTTTAAATGAATAGTGATACACTATTTAAATTTAACATAATCATTATAACCTATACATTGAATTGGTTGATATAAATTGGAATTACCATATTATAATATATATATATATATATATATGTTAATTATTATAAAATAAATATACAACTTTTAGTGAGGTCATTTTATTAGTCAAAAATATGGTTTCTTCAAAAGACCATTTTTTTACTTTTTATGAGAAAATTAATATAATTAATTTTAAAACATTTAAAAAATTTATTTGAAAAAATTAAAATAAATTTTTTAATAAATATTCTCAAAATTATATAAGGATGTATTTTTTTATAATTTTCTAAAAAAATTTAAATTTGAATTAATCTTGAAAAATACTAATTTAAATTGAAAAAAATATTTACTTTTAAAGAATTTAATAACAAAAAGTATATTTTGGGTTAGTTTTAAACTTTAATAAGTCAATTTTTATTATAAATAATCTAATTTTTGTATTTTAATTAAATTTTAGAAAAATGTTTTTATAAAAACATTGCATAATTGAAAGGGAAGTTTTAAGAAAAATTGATTTTCATTTCATTTTTTCAATTTAATATTAAATTAAATTCTGTCACTTATGTGTTATGAATTTTTGAAAAATGGATTTTATATTTTGAATTAGGAGGTCCAAATTTATTAAATATAACCCCTTTATTTTTTGGTCAATATGAATAGTAAACTTAGTAATTTTTGTTACCACAATTAAGGGTAAATTTGGTAATTAATGGTAAAAAAATATGATAAGGATTAGAAAGTGAAACTAAAAATTTCCCCAATTCTATTAGATGAGTATTTTTAGACCATAATCATACATGGTTATATTTTATGACCTTTTTGAGCCACTTGGTTTTCATTAAGTCTCTTATTTTTTTTATTTAATGAAAAGTAAAGTATATCACACTGTTGTTTTCAATAAGTATAACAATATTAATATGTTGTTATCTAGAAGATATGTTCAACCATAAAATTTATTTTTAAATATTAAATATTTATCTTCATCATGATAATTTATTTTTACTTTTTAGGGATGAAATAACAACCATAAATTCTTAAACAAAAATGGTGCAACATTTAATAAATAAATGGAAAATTCAAAAAATGATATTAAAAATATTAAAATAAATATAATTTGATATATTTAAGGGGTTACATGAATTATATAGGTCACCATTACATGTTTTGGGTATAATAAAATATTTGGATCAAATTTTACTTGTTTGATTAATTTTTCTAAGGTCAATGTAATGTATTGTTTCAAAATTGACAATAATGATATTTCTTGAATCAATTATTTTAATAAAATATTTAAAAATCATAAAAATATTATATAATATATAACATACCAATTCCCTCTTTTAGGTAATTCCATTATCCTTTCTTGTTTTCCTATTTAATTGGGTGTGTCTTGAGTATCCTGGTGATGGAAAGCATTGTTTTGGGGAAAGTGAATTAAATTTTACGGATAGATGTTTGTTTTAATTAATGAAATCCAAGTATAATTGTGTAATGGATATTTGGGAATCTTCTATAGTTTAGAGAACAACCAATTTTATTTTTGGTTTTCACATAATAATATGTAGTTTTTATAGTCTGCACAAAAGATACCCACCGTGTAATGGGACTAAACACAATGTAAGTTCTATAGGGAATATGTCATGAATATGGTGCACAATGTTAAGTGATTACATGCCTTGTACTAATTAAACACCTGTTACTAAAAAAGGTTAGTTCTTAATAAAAAGTTGGCAGGTTTTTTGGTTTATTTCATCTATGTGGATTATAGGATATGTAAAGGGATTACACACCATATAATTATCACAAACAAGGATTTTTTGGAGGCATGCATGTGATTCATTATTTCATTATTTTGTAGTTGTAGTGACATGACATCAACATTACTAGAGACAGTATACACTTCCATTACATTGGCATGATTACATGCCATCAAATCCCTAAATACCTATGAGTTTTTTAGTTTTGGTAAACTTGATACATACATGTGTCTTGTTTTAAAAATCAAAATACTAATTACAAAATATATTTTTTTCATTCGAGGATAATAACACTATTACATATATTGAATCACTACCTAAATTTCTTAGTACACTTTAGGAAATACTAGGAAAATGAAACATAATATGGGTGAGATCATGTAACATCCCAAATCTAGCACTCTCTCACATGGAAGGAAAGGGTTGGTTATGAGACCATAGGTGCACCTCCCCATACATCAGAGGCTACCGACTAGCTGTGGTGGTGTGAATAGTATAGTGGGGAGATTGTACAACCTAGCAAGAAGTGTCATGTAAGTAGAAAAATTAATAATAAAATGGAAATAATAAAATAAAAGACATTGTGGAAGAAAACAAAAAATCCAACTAAATAACCCAATAAACAAACAAGGAATAATGTAATTACGTTCTGGAATGTAACTAAATGGAATGCAAGAAAAAATAAAAGAAAAAGATTATTAGGCTCGAATGAAAGACTCAATATCTCGGTTCTGGAACCCCACCTTGGTCCCATATCTAAAATCTATCCAAAAAACAAACATCAAATCAATAATAATGTACTTTTCCCTTGTCCGAACCTACATCCACGATATCTTCTCGGGTACCAAACATCAACCCAAATAGGGTGTCAGTATAACTATGTAGGTCCAAAACACCATATCTAAATAATCCAATATGATCAGAAGTGTGTGTGATAAATTTATTACAAGTTGTATTAATTAATTTAACAATTAATAAAATACAAAAACAACATGCTTCGTCTCTATACCAAAATATATATAAGCATGTATTATGACCATAACAACTATAACCATATAACCATGGTAAAATAACATGTTTGGTTCCATGCCAGAATATCTTTGAGCATGTATTAAAACCATACCAACCACCACCATATAACCTTTTCAATGTCACAACAATAAATTCAGTTCAAATACATATAAGCATTATATAATTTCTGAGTCAAATCCCTATAACCATTACAGCATGGGATTGAGAATAGCCTGCTCTCTATAAGAATTAAATTATGGGACTGGGCCAAGACCACTCAATATCAGGATTAGAACATATAAGTGTTCATGTTCCAGGTCTTAGCCCAATGTATAAGCATTACAACATGGAACACATTATCTGTTATTAAAAATGGATATCACACTATCGTATCACAGTATTCAATGGTTAATTATTTGAATTGCAATTCTTATTTCAAATCCCATTGGTAATTAAATTCAAAACTGATTAACCATTATATCAATAAGAGATAAGCCAAAATTGATGGACTCTATAATAATAAATCACCCTCTATAACATTTCATGCTAAAAATTCTTTAATATGTTTTCTAATTAAATTATAATCATGGTTCTCTCATTCCATGGGTAGACATAAGCTAGGTCAAAATCAATTGGAAATCAAATGACTTCAAAGAATAATTCCATTAATTTATTTAATTTATTAGGTCACACATAACGTTGGTGTAATCATGATACTGCATAAACCGGGAAATTATCAAACCACAAGGTTATGATTTAGACCCCTACTTTTAACCAACAATCCAAAAATGATTATAATGGAAAACAAACAGGACTTAGAAGGTGAGGAAGATTGAGAATAGGATCCTAGATCAACACTAATCAAGATCAATATTTACAATGCAATTGGGTGAAGTATTTCACCGCAATGATTGGAGAAGAAGGATGATAAAGAAGAAACCCAACCAAAAGCACATACTAGGGGACACCCGAAGGAAAAAATGTTGACGAACCTCAAATTCCATAGGTCATCTCTGATGGTTGGCATATAATTTCTACTTAATCATCATAGTCACCTACCACTATATGATAAAATTAACATGTTTTTATGTCTTCTATACGAGACTAGGCCCAAAAAGTGTTGATTCACCTACCTCCATCCAACAAATAGGTAAACAACCCATCCTTCCATAAAATGCCTCAAAATGTTCTATTTGGATTGATTCCTCAAATATATTATTATATTCAAACTACAAAAGTTCCATATGTTTCTCCCATCAACCAAAAAAACCAAAACACTGAATCACAACATATCTCACTAAACATAAATAGTATGTTCATATTAACCATCAGTTTGTGGATGATAGGATGTGATTAAAAAAACTTGTGATCCTGGGGATTTTGAAAGGCCCTTCCAAAAAAGTGATGTGAAATGAGGATCTCTTTCTGAAATGATACTCCTCAAACCACCGTGCAACCAAACCACCTCACACACACAAATATTACTGAGTTCTTCAGCTGTAATGGTTTACCAATAGGTATGAAGTAGGATATCTTAGTTAGTATATCCATAAAAAAACTATGTAACAATATTCTTACAGGTCATCTTGGGTAGTTTTGTCATGAAATCCATTGTGACATCATCCCATTTCCACTCAAGAATGGGTAAAGAATGAAAAATCAAAGATGGCCTCTAAATCTCAATATTCATCTACTGACAAGTTAATCATCTTACAATGAAGTTTTCCACCTCCTTCTTCATTCCTGAAAAACATGTACTATATACAAAGATCCTGATACAGATTTGTTAAACTAGGATGTGCCTCCCATCTAGAAGCATGAAACTCCTTCATCAGATCCTTGCACAATCTCATAAGAACCCATACTTGTCAACAGAATAGATGATAATTTTCACTACTAATAGACTATCCTGATGAGATCTCCCAACTATATAATTTTTCTCTGAGAACTGCGCCCTATGGATCTGAGAACTACTCAGTACTAATCTGGTCTAAAATCGTGGGTATAACAGATATAAAATTAATAGCTACTCACCCCTAAGATTCCCAAACATCCAGATGAATTTCTGCCAAGAGGAATATTATCCCGCACTCATCATAAGACTCCCGTACTACGTCTATTTATTTATTTTATCTCAAAGAGTTGAAAATTATATTTCCCTTGTTTGGTGTATAATCCAATTCAATGTTCAAAGAGTCCATATACTTGACCCACCTACTTTGCTGAATGTTTAAGTCTTGTTGAGAAAAGGTGTACTTGAGGCTCATGTGATCTGTGTATACCACAAACCTCTCACCCATGAGATAATGTCTCCAATATCATAGTTCATGTATTGATACTACTAACTCCAAATTGTGAGTAGGGTAATTCCTCTTATGCGGTCTTAGCTTCCTGGATCAATAAGAAACCACATGGTCCTCTTGTATTAGAACTACTCTGAGTTCAAATTTGGATGCATCATAGTACATGGTATATGATTTTCTCAACATCAGAAAAGTGAGGATCGATGTTGAGATCATCCTAAATTTTATCTCTTGAAATGATATCTCACAAGCATCAGACCAAAGAAACATTACCCCTTTCTTAGTCATCCCCAGTATTGGTGCTTCCAAATTGGAGAAATCTTGGATAAAACTCTGGTAATAACCTAGTAAATTTATAAAGCTATGAATTTTGAAGATGTTCTTGTATTGTTCCTATAATATAATGATATTGAATTTCTCTGGGTCCAATGATACTCCTTCCTCTAATATGAAATAGCCTAGGAAGTGCAGCTCATTTATCAAGAAACTACATTTGGTTAGCTTGGTATAATGACCATTCTATATCAATGTAATGAAGATAGTGTCAAGATATTTTGAATGATATTATACTTATTGGGAGTACACAAAGATATAGTCAAAGAAAACTACCACAAACATGTCTATAGAAGGTTGAAGGATCCTATTAATTAAGGCCATTAATATTGTTGGGGCTTCAGTCAACCCATAGGGAATCACTAAAATTCATACAAGCCATACCTACTCCTAAAAGAAGACTGAGGTATGTCCAATAGTGTCACACATAATGGATGCTATTCTGATCTCAATTAAATCTTGGATAAGATCTTATCACCACTCAAATGATCAAAAATATCATCAATGTGTGGAAGATGATATTGGTTCTCGATCGTCATTATGTTCAACCTTCAATAATTCACACATAATCAGAAGGAACCATCATCCTTTTTGGTGAAGAGTAATAGTGAACTCCAAGGACATATACCAGGACTAAAGAATAATTTAGATTCAAGATCGTCCAATTGAACTTTCTACTGTTGAAGCTCTTCTGGTGCCATTTGGTATGATGGGATAGAAAATGGTTCTGCTCTTAGTAACAACTTGATCATGAACATGATCTTTTGCTCAGATAGTAAGTCATAGAACTCATCTGGGAATACATAATAAAAATGTTCTACCACTGTAAGAAATTAATCCTACTTCATTATACCATTATCTAGAGTAGGACCAGTGATTTGAGTTATGAGACAATCCAACCGACATTGGATTTGTCCCGCATGACCAACCTGAAGATCCCACTCACCATGTGTAGAATACCTTCTTTATTTTGGATACAAGAAAGTAAATATCCCCCTATAATAGTCAGTATGATCCTTTTGTAGAAATAACCAATATTTACGACAAATCTATTCGACTTCTATCAATTCTATCATGAATGGTTCCCAAAATAAATGGTAACCACTAATCTCTAGTGAACATGCCATGTAATGTTGATATTTTTAGACCGTACACCCAAAAATGTATCAATGGTTAAAAAACATCTAAGATTTACACATCCAAGAAAAAACCATTTTCAAAATGTGAAGATAAAAAAGAATGTGATTCTACAGTATCAAACAAAACACAAGCTAAGGTAGATGATACAAGAATCATACCTCTGATGGTAGACGATCCAGTATCAACATTAACCAGGGTAGTCTACATAATGTGCATCTGAATTTTCCCTCTTACATGGGATCTTGTTAGACAATACTAAGATATTTTCCATTCTTAGTATCGTTTCTCAAGAACTAGGTTTCCACATCCCCAATCTCGGCCTGAATGGAATGTGGAACTCCAGATACCGGCCTGCTAAGGGGTATTAGATCCCCTTACCGATTTTGGTGCCTATCCTTATACTCTACCTCTACTCTACAATATAATTTCTAGATAGAACGTCTGAATATGACTAATTATTGCATATATATGAAAATTGATTATGGGGTAAGGACAGTGATGGAACTTTTGGCCAAACATGCCACACTGATAGCACAGGAACATAACATGATCTTGAGGTGGTTTTCCACTACCCAGATTTCTCTTCTTACTACAAAATTGGAGAAAAATATCATAATGGTGCTTCTTACCACTCAAAGAATGACTCCCAGATCTCATGGCTGAAATAGAATAGCCACTGCTTAGGGCCTCTCTCAAATTTCCATTTATGATGACTATCCAATTAATCACATCTTCAAAGCAGATTAAATGGAAAATATTTATGTCTGGCCAAATATCAAAATGAAGACCATCCTGTAAATGTATCAACATAGATATCTTAGAAAATACCAAAGATGGTGCAAATAATGGTAGTTCTGTAAAACATCTAGAATAATACATCAATGAAAAACACTTCTACTTTAGATGCATGAACTCATGAGATTTTTCAATCATCGAATTTTTAGGATTGTAATGGTTTAGGATCTTCATCTTGAATTACATTCAAGATATCTCACCAAGCTTTCCAACCTCCTCCAAAATATCCCACAAATCCTTGGAAGGTCCATCAAGTATATATGTTGCACACAAGTGTATCATGATGCCTGAAGATTTTTTGGACTGACTCAATCCAAAACTTGGCTACTTGAAGTATCCCTTCCCCTGTAAACACAGGTGGATGCAGAAGCTGAAACTATTTGGTTAGCTCGGACATTGATGGAAATATATAAACAATATTTATTTCCAAGGATTTCATAACCCCCAGGAAGCTGTCATAAAGATGAAGATCAATATTCTCTTTAGGAACTATAGGATGTTCCAGTTCATCTATGTTAAGTGCATACTTATTTACACTCTCCCGATGCTCAAGTTGAAGATGACAAGGAGGAATTTTCTCTACAAGACAAACACATACCTTAGAGAACTTGATAGCAACAAGGATAACCAAAATAGGGGACTAAAGCTGTGAACCAATAACTCTTGGTATCTCTAGACATGACATACAAGTATTTTAACATGACACAAAAACTCATTTAATTTATACAGTGAAACAAAAATATCATTTCTAAGTTATATAGGAAAGTATATATCACATGAAAAGATAGATATGCACCAATTATGAAAAATGAATGTAATATATCCCTATGTGCCTATGAGGATTCATGTATTCTCAGATCACGCCATATCGGGACATGAGTAAAAATACTCAAGAAAAAATAACATCATAAAAAAATAACCTCACACAACATGAAAATCACCCAAGGTGAAATAACATCAACTGTAACAACCACACAACCCAAACAAAAATCCCATCCCTATGTACTTGGATTTTCCCCCATACATGGTTTAGATACT
Source organism: Viscum album (assembly GCA_963277665.1). Classification (NCBI taxonomy): domain Eukaryota; kingdom Viridiplantae; phylum Streptophyta; class Magnoliopsida; order Santalales; family Viscaceae; genus Viscum; species Viscum album. Next base: position 683,782,934 of record OY728156.1, on the reverse strand, counting down.
CCCATGAACAAGCTCATTACCAAGTCTTGAAAAATCCTAGTATCCTTCAAGCCATTCCTAAATATTAAAGAAGAAGAAAAAGAAAATATGTATCTGATACCACTTCATAATGCCCCACAATTTGTAACTCTCTCATGTGGCCAGAAAGGGTTGGTTATAAGACCTTAAGAACACCTCCCCATACACCAAAGGATAATGACTAGCAGTGAGGGTGTGAATAGTATAATGGGAATATTCTACCCTATGGTATGAAGTTTCATGGAAGTAGAAAAAATTTATAATAAAATTGAAATAATCAGAGTAAAAACATTTTAAAAGACAATAATAAAATCCAACTGAATAATCCAATAAGTAAATAAGGAACAACGTAATGACATTAAAGAATATAAATAAGTTCCATTATAGAATAATATAAGAAAAAGACTATCATATTCAAATAAAATAATCAAAGTATTAGGCCCAATCCACATACAAGTCCCATATCCAAACTCAAGCCCAATGGCAAACAAGAAATTAACAAAAAAGTGATTTTCCATTTTCTAATTCTACATCCATGAAATTTGTTTGAATAAGATATGAATACCTGAATAGGGTATTCGTATAACTCAGTAGGTCAACACTTCCATGTCTAAAAAAATTGGCATGCTAATAATTGTAATCAATAAAGTGATAACCATGAGTATTAATTAATTTATTAATTAATAAAATACAAAAACAACATGTTTTGACTCCATGAATAAATATATTGGATCATATTATAAAACCATGCCATAGAAAACCATATAACCATTGTAAAATATCCTGATTTAGATCCATATTTTAATATCTATGAGATTTTCTTATGAACTTTCCAACCATCACCATATAACCATGTAAATTAAAAACAATAAATCTGGGTTAAAGCCCTATAAGCATTACAACATTTTTGGGTCAAATACCCATAAGCATTACATCATGGGGCTGGGCATAGCCCACTCTCTATAAGAATTTTAACATGGTATTGGGCCGAGTACACTCAATATAAACATTAAAACTTATAAGTGTGCAAGTTTGAGGGTCATGCCTGATATATAAGCATTACAACATGAAACAAATTCTCTATCATACAACACAGATATCATAGTATTAAATCAATGTTTTCAATGGATAATTATGTAAATACCATTATTATTTTATATTCCATTTGTAAATGAATTCACAATTGATTAACAACTATATCAGTAAGAAATAAGACCCAATTTAAGGATTATATAATAAGAAATCACCCTAGGTCACATTTCCTTCTAGACATACATTAAGCAGTTTTCCAATTTAATTATAATATTGGTTTTCTCACCCCATGTGTAGATATAAGCTAGGTCAGAATAAAATTGTAAAAAAAATATATTAAAGAATTATTCCATTCATTTATTTAATTTATTTGGGTTTACGCAACATTGGTCCAATCATGATATTGCATAAACTTTTCAATTATCATACTATAGGGTTATGATTTAGATCCCATACCTTTAATCGATGATCCAAAAAATAATCAAATAGAAAAAACCCATGAGGAATAAGGTTCAAATGATTTCAAAGAGGTTCCTATATAAAAAATAATTAATATAAAAAACAATAGTACAATTGGTTAAAGGATTTTACTAAAACTATGGGAGAAGTAGGAAGAGAAGGAAGAAACCCAATAAAAAAGACTTATGAAGGGTTTATCACAAAAAATGGACATCTATAAGTGATGTTTCAACAAAATATCTCTTAGATAATTCCATAGTATTGAGAGGAGATATGATGTAGTGAATTAGAATGAAAATTGGACTCATACCATGTTTAAAATAGCAGGTTGGAAGTTTACACAACATATAATGGGATTATAGTTTGTGTAAATGATTTTAATGGAATTAACCAAAAAACCCAAGACCATAGATTTATTTTATTAAAACCCTAAAATAATTACATAACATTTAATCCCTTTACATGACCTGTAAATGTTCTGCAATTTATTTTTAATCCCATTTTACTTTTAAATACCCCAAACCCCTCTAAGAATTCTCAACATAACAAGAACCCATGAAACAATTTACCCATTCATTCATGGACTCCATTAATTCAAAAAATCATACATCCCTAAAATTTAGGTCATTTTATTCAACAAAGGCTCTTCATATCTGAACAAGACTTGGCCAAGAAGGCTAAAATGAAAAACTCAGAGATATACATACATGGAAAAAATGTGGGATCTTACAACTCAAATTATAAATATGGGTAAATGTAGTGAAATAAATAATTAATCAATGAGAATAATAAATATATCAAGGTAATAACTGAAGACACATTCCATGAAATAAATAAACTGAGAAGGATGTGCATAAACAATATGGAATGATGAATAACTGGAAACACATTCCATTCAAATAAATACATAATGAAAAATCAATATTTATGGGAAATAAACTAAAAACACATTCCATTTAATCAACAAACCAAGAATGAAATTTATCCATAGACTTATCCATAGTGAAAATAGCATGGATAATAAATACTGAATCGAAATGAATGTAGTGCTTAGTAATTGGACGTCATGTATCTGGCACATCAAAACCTATACCATCAATACCTTTCATAATATAGTTAAAAATAATGGTAAAAACTTGTTTAATTTATTCAAATAATTTTTCTAATGAGAACTATAGGATGCATCAAGGGGCTATATAAGGTCTATTCCCACCAGTCGTTTCATGTCCAAAGCATTCCTCAAATCACGTGATCGATTTGAACAATATATGATATCAAATATCTGTATTGAATACATAATAAGTATTTATCAATAACTCCTAATAGAAGGATAAGTAACAACAAGGGTTGCTGACATTTTTTGAATGTAATTACTATTGAAATATCATCAAAACATTCTTGAGGGAAAAAATATCCAAAAATTCCAAAGTATACTATAAAACTTTAAAACATTGGAATCCTAATTCCCCACGAATTAAATAAAACATATAATGTCATGATAATAATGATATTCATGATATAACATGTTAATGTAAACACTATATATAAAATTGATATACAATTTAAGAAATAAACAAATCCAGGATAATTGATATGGATAATTTTGGGAAATTCAATGTCAAATGATCATAGAAAATTGAATATTTAGAAAGGGATTAACATAGGAATAAAGGATGTGAATTTAAATACTATCCTTAGACAAATAAATCATAAACCATCTAAATGAAGAATAAGGATTTTATCTATAAAAAAAATCTTAGGTGGAGTAAAATAAAAGATTGTAGTCATTGAAAAAATAAAATAATAAATTTAAAAACATTTGTTGAGGAAAATATAATTTTTTTGAAATATATTTTGATAAAAATTTTCAATAAAAATAAATTATAAAAATTATTATTTAACAATTAACCTTTTAAATTTTCAAATTATTCTTTGATGAAATTATGATGGGTAAATCTATACATGATGTATAAGGTAAAAAGAACATTTTTTTTTCCATGTTAAAAAGGATAAAAAAGTTCCTTGTTCGGAAGGTAACAAGAATATTAATTTGAAATTTAATTGTAAAATATAAAATGGTAACAATTTATTTTATAAATAATTTTGGAATGTTTAAAAACATTTTTGTAAACATTTTTAGAAAAAAATATTTTATGAAGAAAACATGCTATCTATTTAAGAGAGAAATGATGTTACGTTTTATTAAAAACACTTTCTAAAACATTTTGATTACAAAAGAGTGTAAAAATTGTAATATTAATTTAAAATGGTTCTGTATAACTAGAGGAGAAGAAAATGAGAATTTTTCTTGAACAATTATCCAATAATTACTTCTCATGGAAATTCAAGTATAAATAATCACAAAAAAATGAAATTTTTAAGTAATCCCTTGAAAAGACCATAAAATTTATGTGAGAATAAATATATGAATATTTTATGTGTTTAAAATATAAATCCAAATAAAACTAGTTTAAATAAAATTATAGATAGAAATAATTTATGACACACAAAATATCATAATATTAATTATAATGAGGAAGTGATATAACCCAAAGAAATGAAATTGGTTTTCCAAATTATTTTCTACTAGGTAAAGCTTAATTGAAATACCATTATAAGAAATAAATAAAATTAAAAATCAAACTACCAGGAATATAAAATAATTCATGATATAATAACTCAATAAATTTAGTAGGTATACCACACAAAATAATTAACTGATGAATATGATATTTATCTCACAGATGTGAAAAGTGAGATGAATTGCCCTTACCTTGCATTTACTTTCAAGTAAGCATTATTTAATATCCTTTATAATGGTTTTAATACTATAAATAATGTATAAAATAACCATTATCATATTTATTATATCATATATTAACTTATTTTATTTTATTATTACCTGTTTGTTAAGAATCATTCATTATTTTAACTCTTTAGTGTTTTAATTACCTTGTTTCTCGAATATGTTTTGATTTCTTACTTGTAGTTACTGTTACATAGATCATGATTTCATCATATACATAATTTAAAACATGAATTTATTATCATATATATCCAGAATATATGTATTTATAATAATCCATAATATTTGGAGATTAAAAATGAAATACACCCTTTATGGAGACAGTAGGTCATAAGTATGCATTAATGCTACTTTCATTTCTTTTTCATATTAAAAGAATAAAAATAAAATGATATATTTTTATATTATAATTAAAATATCATATTGATGTTATATATATTGGATATTTTTTTAATAAAAACCATTATTTATACTTTCCTTGTATAGTGTGAACGAATCACATTACTTTGAGGGGGCGATAGTCCACACCTCCACAAACGATGTTATCATATTTACACAAAATAGAAAGAATAAGGGTATGTGTTATATAAAAATTAAATAAGATTAATGAAATTATAAATATTATATATATAATATATAAATATAGTTTCCATCATAATTCCCAACCTTTATAGGTGGTATAGGGAAAACGAATGACATCATTTTGAGAGGTAGTAGTTTTTCGTAAACATAAATGGTACGTTCTTTACCCTTTAGATGGAAATCTATGTAATCATAGGTAAAAAAAATTGAATAAAAAAATTAGTATATTTTGGATAATTTATTATTATATAATCATGTAATATAAATATTTAACGGGTATATAATGAAAATAAAACAAAATATATTGATGAAGGATGCTACCTCTTATTTGGGAAACTCCTTTTGGTTTACACCAGAGGGATTTCTTGGTTTGATTTATTCCAAAGGTGAGTCCTATAGGATGTGGGGATGGATTTTTTGGAGATATTTGGGTATATATTGGTTGATACAACGTGGATTTATCTGTGTGAACAAATGGGAGGGTTTAGTGCATTTTTATAGTGGAGTAGAATTCTTGTAAATATTTGAAAATAGAATTGCAACCACATTTTTCCTATACCAAGGGGCTCAAATAATGAACCAAATTATTTAAATGGTATTATATGGTCAGAATATGGACAAAATATGGATTTTGTAAAAGTTTATATGTCATTTTGGTCCTTAAGTTTATGTTTTATTCCTTTGTTGAGATAATTTTTCTCCAAATCAATATAATTAATTTTAATAACTTTAACTAATAATTTTTTGTAAAAAAACTTATTTAACATTATTATAAATTATAAAATTTTCTAATTAATGATATAGATTCAATTTTTTCCAAATTCAAATCACAAAGTGGAAGAAATTAATTTAAATTTAATCCTGCAAATGGGACGACAAAGCATTGTTTTAAAGTAAAAATGTTCAAAAGTTTGTTATATTTTTATATTCAAATTCAATTAAAAATTGATTACAATGAACTAAATTGGATTAATTTATATATAATTCAGATAATTTTACTTTAAAACTAATTTAAAAAATAATTTGACACTATAAATAAATATCACAAAAATCAGTTTTGAATTAAAATTCAGTAATTTTCACTATTCATCAAAAAATGATTCTTCCCAGAAAATACCAAAAATTCACCATAACCTAATTTTTATGTCTCCCTTTAGAAAAATGAAGTATATTTTTTCATATAAAATATATAATTGTTCCATTTTTTATATTTAAAATTGGTTCTTCATTAAAAGGGGGGAAGAGTGCCTTTATAAAAAAGGCATTTATATGTAAAATTTGGTTTATTCTTATCTAATTCATATAAAATATATTTGATGAATGTAAAAAAAAATTATTTAATATATAAAATATATATCTAATTAATATTATTTTCTAATATTAAATAATTTAATTTCTTAAGACATCACCCTTTTTTGAGGATAAAAATAGTTTTCTATAAAAACATTCCCTTTATATTTAATTTGTTTGTATTTATATTTATAGTTATTTAGTAAAAAATGTATTAATATTTTATTTTAATATACCATATATTTTCATAAGTTAGTTAAAAAAATTTATAAACTCAAATTTAATGGCTAGTATAAGTCTTATTATAGTAAATAATAATATTTTAATAGTATATTGTTTTTCGGTAAAAATTAGTCATGTGTGTAAAAAAAGTTAACTCAGTATTTCATGCACTAAAATATATAGATTGAGTTTATTTAAAATTTATATTATATTTTAAATTATAAGGATATTGTATTCCCTTATTATCTTGGTGTTTTGTGTCATAAATGTAATCAAATACAATGTTCTTATTTTAGAATTTTGAGGCGTTGCATTCTCCCACATTAATTAAATTACATCCTCATAATTAAAACTCGACCTTTGTAATAGATTGTTTGATACTACCTATGTTGTAATACGAAATAATTATAAGCTTTCATAAAACATCCTCTATAAAATAGAAAATTTTAATTGTAATGGTCACATGGAGTAACATGTAACTAGGTCTCTAAGTAGAAAAATATTAGTGGCATGTTGAGATACATACATGAAGGAAAATCATAAATATCTACAGAAAGTTATTGAGGTCATCAATAAAATACAATTTAATGAACAATTAAATGTTTAGGGTCTCAAATTTATAAATCTATTGTGATTTAGAAGACAATCCTTTCAAAAAAAATATTAGGACAACATTTTTTTATCATTTTCCTAATGTTAAGTAATTTCTTTACTGCATAAGAATATAAGGAAATATACTTACCTAAAATATTTCTATAAAAACAATTTTCATCTTTTTTTTCCTTTGATCAATTTAAAAGTTTTCCATTTCTTTACAAAATAGATATTCAAAATTAAGTTTAATTCCGGAAGCACTAAAATACAATTTTAATGGATTTTATGGTCCATAAAAGAGTGAAAAGTCTAAATAATTGTTTATAACTATTATGATAATCCAAAATGGTTAATACATTAATCTCTAAACATAAAAATTAATATTATTAGTTCATTAATAATATTTATTCATTATATTTTTTGACTAGGAACAATAACATATTAATAAGGAAATTGCATAGGTTAGTGGTTGGCGATAAACCATTATCATCCTTTGATCATGGGTTCATGTTCCGTGCCTTTTTTTCCTCAATGTGTTGTCAAATTACATAAAATTATTACTTTTAGAAAACCATATTAATATAATTTCCAAAATAAATATGATGTAGATCCTTGAAATTTAATCATTAAATATCCTTTTAGCTAAGTTTTTCAATACAACCACAATACATAGATACTTAATCCATTTATTTTCACATAGGTCCTTACTTGGTCAAGATTTTTTACTTTATTAGTGGGGACTTGTTAAAATAAAAAAGCGTAGTGTGAACATCAATTATCATATTTTAATGATCATATAATTATTTTTAGGATGTCTAAATTATGACACATTGTTGTTAATTTGAAACAACTTATCATTAACCTTGGTTATAAATTTTAACGACATATTGAAATTCATCATAATGGTTTGTAAATAAAATATTAATTATCAAAATTATATCCCCCAAGAGTGTCAAACCAAGTGTGCAGTGAGGCATGTTGTTGTGTGCTATGTTTTGATTGAGTAAGGAATGAAACACCTTGTAAGAGTTATTAACCCTATGTACATCTGTTCGAGAACCACATCCAATTGTAGTATCCATATATGGATGTATTAATAGGGAATACCACATAATATCTATATTAATTAAAATCTAGTCATTTATTATATATTAATCCTAAAATTCTACCTTATGATTTTGTTATATAATCTATTTTTCCCAAATCTAGTTTTTATGGTTGCTACTAAACTTATTCTGATAACAACTATATTGACCTAACCCAAGAAAGATCAGAGCTACTGTTCACTACGATTACATTGGCATGATTACAACAATTCAAATTCTAATGTACCAAAGAGTTCATTAGTCTTGGTAAAATATATACATAGATAATCCTTGTTTTAGAAATGAATACACCAATTACAACATATTTTTTTATTCGAGGATAATAACACTATTCCATCTAGTGTACCCTTGCATAACATTCTTAGTACACTGTAGGGAATCTTAGGGAAATTAATCATAATAAGGGTGATATAAAACTATTAGTAAGGTTTAATATAGTGTAATAAATAATGAATCATTGAGAATAATCAATATTTAATTGTAATAACTGAAGATACATTCCATAAAATCAATAAACGAAGAAGGTATTACATAAAAAATATGTCAAGAAAAATAACTATAAACACATTCTATTCAAATAACTAGATAAGGAAAAATAAATATGGAAAGGTAAAAACATAAAAAACATACCATTTAATCAGTAAAATAATAAAAAAATGCATCCATATAATTTTTCATAGTGAAACTATCATGGATAATAAATACTAAATCAAAATTAAGGGAATGATTAATTATTTTACATCATGTCTCAGGAACATGAAAACCTATACCATCAAGAACTTTCACAAGATTGTTTCAAACTATAGGTAGACACCAATTTAATTTTCACAACTAATTTGTTTCTTAAGAACCTTTTTATGCATCGAGGGGCTCTAAAAAGTATGGTACCCACCTGTCATTGCCTATCAAAATAATTCCTTATATCAATTGAGCAATTTTAACAATATACCAAATCAATATTCCTATTAAATAACTTATATTAATTTATAAATAATTCCTCATAGTAGGATAAGTAACAACATAGGTTTTTTACATTATTTAATGGAATTACTATTTAAAGATAATTAAAACATTCTTGAGTAAATTTAAACATTAAACATTCCATATTGACCCATACCACATAGAAACATTTGAACCATAATTCACCCTGAATTAAATGAAACATAGAATATCATAAGAATTAAGATATTTATGATATAACATGTTAATGTAAACATCATATGTAAAAAATGATATATGGTTTAAGAAATAAACATATCTACAATAAATGATATGAATAATTAGAGGAAATTCAAAGTCAAATGTTCATAGGAAATTAAATAATTCAAAGGGGATTAAGAAAATAATCAAGGAAATGAATTTCAATACTATCCCAAAACAAATATTTCATAAACTATCCATAGGAATAATAAATATGTTATCAATTAAAAATTTACCATGCGGAGTAAAATAGAGGGTTTATTTCATCAATGAAATAAAATAACTTTAAAAACATTATTGAGGGAAATACCCTTTTGTTTTGAATAACTTTTCATTGAAAATATAATTTAAATAAAATTAATTAAAAAGTAAAATTTTAAATTTTCAAATGAAGCTCCAAATAAATTATGGTGGGTAAATATATATATGTTATATAAGGTAAAAATAACATTTCTTTTACAGGGTAAAAAGGTTAAAATGTGACTTTTTTGGAGAGCTAAAATAAGATTCCTTTAAAAATATTTGTACGAAAAAAAGTGTAAAAATGTATTTAATAAATCATTTTTAAAATTTTTTAAAAAAATTTAAAAGTCTTTTAGAATAAAATTATTTCTAGAAGAACACATGCTCTCTGACTAAAAATAAAAATGAAGTTGGGTTCTCATAAAAACAATTTCTAAAAATTGTTGAGTACCGAAGAGTTAAAGTATGGTAATATTACATAAAAATGGTCATGAATAATTAGAGGATAATAAAATGAATTTTTTTACTGAACAATGTACCAATAATTTACTCTTATTTAAATTCAAGTGTAAACAGTCCCGAACAAAATGAAATTGTGATGTAAACCCTTATAAAGACCATAACACAGATGTGAGAATAAATCGATGAATAGATTATGTGTGTCAAATGTAAATCCACATAAGAAAAGTGGAAATACATAAATTTATTGTAAAAAGTGATTAAACTCACAATCTTAGAATATTAAGAACAATGAAGAAGTAATATTACTCAAAGAGAAGAAATTGGGTTATAAAAATCATTTCTACTTGATAAAACTTAATTAAAATCACGTTAGAAGAAATAATTCAAATATAAACTAAAAATAACATAAATCTGAAATAATTAATTATATAATATATCATAATAGGCAGTAGGTAGACCGCAAAAAATATGTAATTGGTTAATATGACATTTATATCACAGATGTAAAAAGTGAGATGAAAATCCATTACCTTTCATTTACTTTTAGGTGAACATCCTTTAATTTCTCATATAAACTTTTTAATAATCTCAATAACCTATAATAGAACCATAGTAATATTTATAATATCATATACTTACTTCTTATAATATATCATTATCACTTTGTTAATAATATTTCATTATTTTCACTATTTAGGTGTTAATTTCCTAGTTTCTAGAGTATGTTTTGACTTGTTACTTGTTGTTACTATTACGTAGATAATTATTTAATTATATATATAACTAAAATATGATTTTATTATCATATATATCCCGAATATGTGAATTTATAATAATCCATGATATTTGGAGATAAGAAATGAAATACATCATTCAAGGAGATGGTAGGTCGTACGTACGAATTAACCATACTTTCATTTCATTATTATATTAAAAGAACAAAAATTAAATTATATATATTTATATTATATTTAAAATATAATATTTCATTCATATATTTCACATATGTTTAATAAAAACATCATTTATATGTTCCACGTATAGTGTGAATGAATCACATCGCATTAAGGGGGTGGTAGTCGAAACTTCTACAAATGATGGTATCGTATTTATTCAAAATGGAAAGAATAAGGGTATGTATTATGTAAAAATTAAATAAGAATAAATAAATTATAAATATAATATATATAAAATATAAAAATCATTTCCATCATCATTCCCAATCATGATAGGTGTTAATGAAGAAATGAATGATATCATTTTGTGAGGTGATAGTTCACCGTACACATAAACGGTAAGTTCATTACCCATTAAATAGAAGTGTGTGTAAGTTTAGGTGTAATACTTCAAATAAAAACATATAAGAATATTTAGGATAATTTATTATCATATAATAATTTATTATGAATATTTTAGGGGGTAGAGAATGAAAACAAAACAAAAGATATCGAGGAAGGATGCTACCTCTTATTCGGGTAACTCATTTTGGTTTACACCATAGGAATACATTTTTTTGATTTATGAACAAGGTGACGATTCTAGGAAGAGTTATGTATTTTTAGGAGATATTTTTTTATATCTTGTTCTATAAAAATTCTCTTTTGTGGTGTCAATGAGTGGGAGGGGTGGGTTCGTTTTTATAGTGGAGGAGTGACAGTTATGTAGATTTTTGAAAATGGAATACCACCCATGTTTTTCCTATAAAAAGTGGCTCCAATAATGAATAAAAATATATTAAATGGTTGATATGGTATAAATATAGAAATACAATTGACATTGGACATGTTTCTAGGTTATTTTCACCCTTATGTTTATGGTCGAGTCCCTTGCTAAGCTAATTTTTCTTCTAATTACGGTAAGTAATTTTAATCAAATTTACTAATATTTTTTAAAAAAACATATTTTAACTTATTATAAATTTTAAATTATTATGATTAAAAATATTTAATAAATTTTTTCATATTCCAATAACATAATTTGCATAAATTAATATAAATTTAATCCAGTAGATTGGATGATAAAGCTTGTTTTTAACGTAAACATTTTCAAAGGTTTTCTTTGTTTTTATATTACATTTCATAGTAAAAATTATTGAAATTACCCAAAATGGATTAATTGATATATAATTTATCTAATGCGATTTTAAAAATAATTTAACAAAATAATTTAACAATATAAATAAATTATGTGAAAAAAAGTTTTGAATAAAAATTCATTATTTTTTACTATTCATCAAGAAATGAAACTTCTCAAAAAAATATCAAAAATTCAACCTAACCAAATTTTTATATATCTATTTCTAAAAATTGTTTTTATTTTTTCATAAAGAATTAATAAAATTTCCAAAAAATTTATTTAAAATAGGTTCACCATTAAAATATGGTAAAAGTGCCTTTATAAAAATATAGGTTTTTATGTATAAAAATAAATTTGTTCTGTATTAGGCCTAAGAAATCTATTAAATATATGTAAAAAGTATTTTATTGAGTATATAAAATTTATATTTAATTAATATAACTCTCTCATTTCAATTAATTTAATTATTTAAGACAATATTCTTTTTGGAGGATAATAATACATTTATATACAAACATTCCCTTTATATTCAATTAGTTTATATTTTATTTTATGACTAATTGGTAACCAATGAATTCATATTATATTTTTTTGTACCATATAATTTCATAAATTTGTTAACAAAATTCATAACATCTAATTTAATGTCTAGGTTATGTCTTATTATATTAAATAATAATATTTTTATAAAATATTGTTGTCCTGTAAAACTGGTTATTATGTGTAACACAAGTTAACTCAGCTTTTTGTGTATTTAAATATATAGATTGATTTTATTTAAAATAATAGTTATATTAAAATTTCACGGGATATTATTTTCCCTTACATTCATGGTGTTTCCTTTCATACATGTTATCGAATAAAATGTTGTTACATTATAATTTTAGGTACCAAGCACCATACAGCTTTGTACGGGGCAATGCAAGATAATCAACAATGCAAGGTGGGGAGCTAAGGTGATCAATGTTGTAGAAGTTGGTGAGGGGCAGTTCTAGTGTGTTGGGCCTACAGGTCATGTATTGGGCATAGTATGCCTCTAGGCCTTCAGGTCATGTATTATGGGTCATGTCGAGCCTTGTGCTTTGGGCCTACGGGTCATGTACGGGTTCTCCTTCATCCCTTAAAAAGGGGGTTGTCCATAATAAAATAAAAAAGAAGGCCTTCGGGACATTCAGGGGGCCTTACAACATATCCTTTGTCTCTTGACCTAGAAAGATTCTATGGAAATATTAGGCAACTCCATTCAATTTGGATTTATTCATTTAGTGATTGATAACCATTTTAGTTATGTTTCATCCATCTAGGTGAGTGAACCTGTCATCTTCGCCATTGTTTTGATAGTGATAGTGCCATTTCAAGTAATTATCATATTTTTTGATCCATGGTGATATTTCTTATTACCATCTTCTAGATCCTTTGATAAATCTTGTTATGGGGCCATTCTTTTGTTGGTCGTGGTGTGAAGGGTATGAGTTCTTCAGTTATATATTTTTTACTCTTCTCCTCCAACCCTTTTGTTAAAATAAATCACTTCTAAGACATGTATATCGATTCTCATTCCTCCACTGTCATTGTTTCATTCCTCCTATTGGCGGATACTTTGTAAGAATGTGCAGCCCAATGTTTTGAGGTAAAAAATTCTATCTATCTCCTATGTTGATTAACTACATTTCTATTCTTTTGATAAATTGTTTTATGAAATGAAATTGCATTATACTACTTCTTGTCTGGTGTGTGTGGAACTGGGTTTTTATAAAAGATTGTTTTCCCCATGTTTTTGGTAAATGGAAAAGGTTTAGAAAGAATTGTGAAATCGTTTTATGAAATGGTTTTATGAAATGGTTTTCAAAGAATTATTTGATGAATTGTTTTTTATGATAGAGTATATGAAAATACATGGGTTATTAGGTGGAATTTATAGTGATAGGACTTACCCAATATCAAGATATTTTCTCATAGTATTTATGTTTACTATCTAGTCTTGTTGTTTGAGGTTCTTGTTAGACCTGTTGTGGGTTCAATTTTTTGGGTGTTCATATACCCTTTAGACTCGATTCATATGGATAACGGATCGATGAATACATGATTTTTTATGTTAGGTATGAGTCACGTAGTTATAATGACCTGGTGTGATCCCTAACATGATGTTACATGTGCTTCTACTTTTGGTTTGTACTATTTTTTTTCTTCTATAGACCTGATATCAGAAATGATGGATGATTTTTTTTTATTTTGACTTGATATATCTGCTGATATACATGCATATGAAATTATTTGATGTTTATTTTAATTCTTTATTTATAAATGTGGGAAAAGGGGAAATTAAATTTTTTTTTTCCGTTTTTTTATAGAAAAACTATTTAATTATTTTCATGTGTTATTTTCTTTAAAGTTGATCATTCTTGGATTATTATTAAGAAACTCAATATAGAAAACATAGGTGAGACACTACTGTTCCTTTTATCTCACACCATATATACCTATTTAACGATTCTTATACACTATTATGTATTTCAATGTTGGGAATGGAAAGGTACCATAGTGAGACAGTGATGTTTTCTTTCAGTTGGGATGGGTAGTTATTGGTGAAATGGTGGGATTATTCCAACATATCACATGGAGCAGTTAGTTTTCCTGTATTGGTAGTCCTTTGTTATCGGACTTGTAATTGGAGATTTTTTCTTCTCTTGGGTTTTTTGGTTCCACGGTTTATTTCCACTTATGGAATATACAAATCATTCCAATTTTTTCTCTATTATATATATATATACCTGGGTTTTGCTTCAAATTGGGAGAAATCATCCAATCTATTTATTGTTAAATCCTCAAGTGCTAGTCACCATCCCATAAGGATCGGGAATTCCCTTCACACATGTGGAATATCGGGTCAAATACCAGTCCAATAGGGTATTCAGGTTGGTACACAACAAAATGGTATCAAATGAAGGTTTTTAATTAAGATTCCTTGCCTTGGGATGCTTGTTAAAATGGAGATATGGTTTTTAAGACTTGATAGGTATATTGAGATGAGTGCTTGCCAATATCTTACGATGAGGATACACAATCATCCATGGGATGTAGGGATGTGTGTCAACAATTTTTAGTTCTTGATGTTAATATTTGTTGTTTCTTATGGGTTTTCTAGTTTTAATTGATTTATTTGTCATATTATATCATTTATTTTGTTTTTTTGTGGAGTATTATGGCTCAAAGACATGTTACTTGAGTTCCTCAGGTGGGTGCAACTGACACTTCGCTGGGGAATCCTATGAGGGATAAAAAAATTATTGAGGCTCTCATGCTAGAAGTTCATACTATAAACAGGAATGTTCAATAAGTTCAAAATTCATTTACTGAGGTGAAGCATGTATCTATAGGAGAAAGAAATCGATCCCATGAGTTCTTGCTTAAGAAGCCACCATCTTTTAAAGGCATGAATGGACCTCATGGAGCAGTGTACTATCTTGATAAGATCAATCAAATATTTGAATTCCTGGAAACGTATAATAATCTCATGGGGAAGTGTGAAGGATTAATATTTGAGGGTCCAAAAAATAATTGGTGGGATCGTTGGTGGGATTTCTTGGTATAGAAATAATGGAACGCGGGCTTGGACTGGAAGGGTTTCAAAAATATCATCCTCTATAATTTTTATCTAGATTCACTAATGATGGTGAATTTTCTAAAGTTCCACTCTTTTCAATAACGATGTCATTTGGTGTTGGCATACACCAATCCATTTTCAAACCTCATTTGTTTCTCACCCAATGGTAAAAACAATGATTAGCTAGAATCTCAGAGGTACCGGCACGATTTACAACCGGATATCAGATTGCAGGTATTTATGATGAAGCTTTTGACCTATGGAAATCTAGTAGATTGTTTTATAATGTAAGAGAATAAGCTGACACACAAGGTTGGATATTATTCCCATTATCTTCCACTAAGTGATAACTTAAATGGCATGCTTGGGAAAAAGTGGAAGTGGTAGGATTATTACATGAGTAGTTGAGGGGGTTCTTAGATTTAGGCATCTTCATCTCCTATAACTATAGTTAGTGGTGTGAATATTACTTTATATTAGTGTTTAATGGTCAAAAACACATGAATTTTTTATCCTTCACCCTCAAAGAAGTATAATAGCAGTGGAAGTTATAGTTATCTGTAACATTTCTATGAGGTATGTCTACTCCACGATATAGTCTGGGATCATTAGCTCTAAATAATATTATTGTATGGTCAGATACATAAAATAATATATGGATCCAACTATTGGCCTTAGGAGTGAATCACCTTCATCAAGTATATGAGTTTATAGTATTGGTATACTCTTGTCCAATGATAGTGAGAGGTACCATATTTATGGAATCTTCAATAGAGGTTTCTTTATTTGAAAACAGTGCTTCAAAATATATTAGATGTAGAATTTATTTTTATATGATTAACCATCCAATGAAATTGTGGCCTTTTTTATGAAGTTAGAGACACATATTGAAAATAGGGAAAAGTAAGGGTTTTAGTTTCCTTCTTGTGTGCTATCAATAACTAGTGCGGAGTTAGTCTGGGATGTTCTAGTTCTTAATATGTATCAATTTTACATCACCATCTTGACAGATTGAATTTTTTTTATCGAGATGAGGCTGTTTTTTATCATTAGCATGTCTCATTTCATTCATCAGATGAGAGATCATGGGTGTTTCGGGGAAAGTGTAATTTGAGGTCTATCCATGAAGCACCTTCTCGCAAAGATCTCAAGAGTTTGTTTTCTATTTTTGTAGTTTAACTAGATAAATTTTCTTCTATTTTTTCTCTTCCCACTGATATTCATGATTTTCCTGGAAATTTCCAAGATTATTTCATTGGTCTTCTTCCAAAAAGAGGGTACATTTTATGATTGACCCAATATCAGGAACACAGATGATATCAATTTCTTTTTATCATATGGCACCAGTAGAGGTTGAAGAGATAAATATTTAATTGTATGAACTATTTGAGAAGGGTTTTGTTCTCCCTTGTGTTTATCCTTGGCCATCATCAGTTCTCTTTTACAAGAAGCTAGAAGGTTCACTCGGGTTCTGTATGGACTATCGGAATTTAAAACGGGTAATGGTTAAGAATAAGTATCTTTTTCCTCATGTGGATGATTTGTTTGATCTGTTAAAGTGGAAAAAGTGGGTTTTAAAGAGAGATATTCAATAGTTTTATCATCATCTTAGAGTTATAGAGTGTAATATATAGAATAAATCCTTCTAAAGAAGGTATGACCTTATACATATCTTTAGATTTTTTTTATCTGAATAATGCTCCTATAATTTTCATGGATTTGATGAATCATATATTCAATCAGTACCTAAACACTTTGGGGGTAGTGTTCATGGAAATTTTTTTGGTTTACTCAAGATCCATGAAAAATAATGAGCACCATCTATGTTTGGTCATGAGAATTCTGATAAATCACCATTTGTATGGAAATCATTATAAATGAAACTTATAGATTCAAGAATTGAAATTATTGGGGAATGAAACTTCTAAGAATTACTTATCTATTGAATCTTAGTAGTTAAATGATGTCTTCTCATTGGAAGAGCAACATACTATATTTGAGATTCAGGTCATCCTTGGTATTTATAGATACTATTGATGGTTCATTATGGATTTCACAAAGTTGTCATCACCCTTGAATTATCTGACCATTAAAGGGATGAAATTTATATGGAACGCAAAATGTCAGTCTTCTTTTGATGTGCTAATATGAATTATGATATCATCTCATATTTTGACCTTACTCATGCCTGTTAAGAAGTATTTGGTTCTCCATGATGCTTCTAGTGTTGGTTTGGGTTGTGTGGTCATTCAATATGATCATGCGGTATCTTAATTCTATTTCCATCTTTTACCACATATGAATAATTACCCCACTCATGATTTAGATCCTTCTATAGTTATACATGTGCTTATGTGTTTCCAGTATTATCTTTTAGTGGAAGGGTTCACGATATTTTTTAACCATAAGAGTTTATGTTATATCTTTTCATAGAAATACATGAATCTTAGATAGAGGAAGTGGGTGGAATACCTTCATTGGGTTGAATTTGATATCACCTACACGTCAGGGAAGGGGAATGTCATTGAAGTTGATATTATCATAAGAGTTCCATCACAAGAATTTTTAGAATTGATGAATTGTGGATCCTTATTGGGATTTTCGATTAGTTGTATCTAGATGACCAGAAGGATGTTTTAGGTTTGGTACTAAAACTTTTAAGTTATAATTATCTTTCCTTGATTCTATTCTTCATAATTAGGTACATGATGATGAGTTCAGAATAATTAGAGAAACCATATTAGACGGAAAGACTAATTCTGCTTTTTCTCCATCTTGAAATTATATTCTTAGTTTTAGCGACTGGTTTTTCATCCCATAATATATGAAGAGATTAGTTTTTTTTATTTCTATAGTTCTTCCTAGACCATTCATCAATATTCTATGAAGATTTATTAGGTCATGAGATGGTGATTCTAGTGTCCATGTATGAAACATAAAAATTTTGATCATGTGTACCACTATTACTCCTAATAATAAATAAAGGTAGAGTACTTGAACACGTATTTTTTCTACAACAAATTTTTATGATGGATTGGAAATTGTAAAAGGTATTTATGGACTTTATTATTTGGTTAAAAAAAATCCCCAAGGGAAGAATTTTATCTGGGTAGTGATTTATTGGATGATAAAGTCATATTATTTCATTCCAATCCGGGACACCACTAAAGCTAAATAATCGAGTAAGATATATCTGTAGGATGTTCTGATGTTACATGGGATTCCTTTTACCATTTTTTGGATGGGGATCCTTAGTTTACATTAAGGTTTGGGAGAAGTTCCCAAGAGGTGATGGTGACACAAGTCAGGTTGAGTATATCTTAGCTTCCAATGATAGATGGTTTGACATAGTGTTCTATTCATATTCAAGAAGATACTTTTTGTTCCAGTGTCATAGATTTTGGTGGATCCAGGGATATCCATTTGGAACTAGTTGATTTTTCTTATAAAAAATTTATCATTCATCGATCAGAATGGATCATTTAGAGGACATGTACGGTCATTTGTGTAGTTCACCAATTTGTTTAGAAGATGTGGGTGAAGCTTCTTTAGTGGAATAGAGATTTGTTAAAGATTTGTTTATGAGGATTAATGATATACCTCAGTGTCTAGATATAGTTTAGGGTCAACATAAATATTATGCTTATTAATGGTATTATCCTTTGGATTTTTCTATAGGTGAATAAGTTTTCTTAATAGTTTATCGTCTGTTGGGTTACAATCAGCTTTGAAGAAATGGAAATTTTCCATTAATATATGTGGGATCAATTGAGATAATCGAGATACTTGGGAAGGATTCTTATCAATTGTAATTTTCAGATCATTTGACAGGAATTCCTTACTTTTTAATCATATCACAACTCAGTAAATATCATCTTGATCTGTATAGCATTCTGAGCTAGGAAGAGATTGAGTTAAATCTAGATGTTTCTACTATTGAGTAGCAATTTTAGATCATGGAATATTAATTGAATGTATTTTTTGGGAAGCCTATTTTATTTTTCAAAGTGTTATGGTGGCACTTATCAAATTCTTATGAGACTTGGGAGCATGTGTCATTGATGAGGGAACAATGACCTCACCTCTTTATTTGAATTCATTCATCCATGTGACTTTATGGGGATGAAAAGTCATATGGTGGGGAGTTTGTAACATCACATTACCCTCTTTCAGGTAATTACCTTATCCTTTCTTATTTTCCTCTTTAATTGGGTGCATCTTGGGGTTCCCAAGGGTGGATATCCTTTTTTAGTAAAATAAATTAATGTTTAGTGATGGGTGTTTTTTTGAATTAATGTAATTTGGGTATAAATATGTAATGGATTTGTAGTAATATCTCGGTGTTTAGAGATTTCTTGAGTTTTTTTGGGTTTTCCTATAAGAATATCTATTTTGTAGTCTGTAGGAACGATACACACTGTTAAATGGGAGTAAACACTATTTAAGTTCTATGGGTAAGATTTCATAAATATGGTGCAAAAAGTGAAGTAAGTACACACCATGTATAGATTAAATGTCATGTAATAATGAAATACTGATTTTTAATAAAAAGGATCCATTTTAGTGCATGTGATCCCAATGGATTACATGTCATGTAAAGGGATTACATGTGGTGAAATTTTTGTGTAGAGGGATTTTAGGGCGGTTTGTGAGTGATATGTAATTTCATTTAATCGTATACCCTTTGGATGTCCACCTAGAATGATTCTTTGGTGATTTTTGGAGTTTCCATTTGATCTAGATTAATTTTCTTACTAATTGATCACTATTATGATTGGGTTGCATCAATCAGGATTGTAATCCCTTATTCATATTCATTTCATTGATCACGATAGAACCGTTGCATTTTATTATCATATCCATTGAATAGTGGTGATGTTTCTTCTTTTCTTATTTGAGATATTTTGGGCAATTTTGTTCTGGGGGCCATTCTTTTGTTGGTTGTTGTGGGAAGAGTGTGCATTCTTGAGGTATGTATTTACTCATCTTCTCCTACATTACTTTTGTTAAATTGTTTCAATTCTAAGATGTGTAGATTTTTTATAGGGCCTCATTTTTCGTTGTTTCATTCCTCTTATTGGGGGATACTTTGTGGGAATGTGAAACCCCATGTTTTGAGGGAGGTGGTCCCATATCTAGACTATTTTGGTGAACTACATTGATCTTATTTGGATAAATTATTTTACTAAATTAAATGGAATGATATGAATAATTATTTACTCTCTGTGGAACTGGGTTTTTATAAAATATGGTTTCCCCCCTACTTTTGGGTAAATGGAAATGGTTTTCAAATCATTATGAATTGGTTTTATTAAATGGTTTCCAAAGAATGATTTGATTAAATGGTTTGATGTATTTAATTTTGAAACAGATCACATTGGAAGCCATGAGTACTTAGGTGGAAGGTATATTAATATGTCATGTACACCTTCAGGAGATTTTTTTCATGGGGATATATCTACTCTTTTGGCCTACTATTCTAGGGACTTTTTATACCTTTTGGGGGTTTAATTTTATGGGGTGTTTTTATTCCCACTATAATCGATACATATGTATTTTTGGATTATGATTATATGATTTTATATGTTTGGTACGAGTTACCTAGGTATCCTGACATAAAGTGATCCTTGTAATGATATTACCTATTATTTTTCTTTTGGGTTTTCTTTTTGTTGTACTACCATAGACATGATATGAGAAATGATGCTTGCATTTTTTTACTTGATATATTTGCTAAGATATATGAATACATAATGATTTAAAGTTGATTTTCCCGTAGTATTTAGAAATGTGGAAAATGAGAAATTGAGTTGTTTTTCCATGATTTTGATTTAAAACCTATTAAAATTTTATCTTGCATTATTGCCTTTAAATTTGAGCATGCTTTAATTATTGTTCAAATACTTGATATGGAACACCTGGGTGAGACCCTACTGAACAAGTTATCTCACAACCCGCATACCACTTCGATAGTGTGTAGGTCTGGTTATGCCATTCAATGTAGGGAATTGAAAGGTGCCTCACTCAGGCGGTGAGGTTTTCTAGAACCTGGGATGGGTATCTAGCAGTGGTATGGTAGGATTCATCCTTTCCTATCACATTGAGTAGTTGGTTTTTTAGTTTTGTTAGTCCTTTGTGTTTGGACTTGTACTTGGAGATTTTTTCTTTTCTTCAATTGTTTGGTTTTAGATATTTGTTTCTAGTTATGGAATATATTTATCATTCAGTTGTTTTCTATATTTTATATATATGTTCCATGTTCTTATTTCAGTATGGGAAAATCATTCCCTCTATTTGATGTTATATGATCAAGTTATAGTCTCTAGCCCATGGGGATCAGGATTTCCCTTTGGGTATGTGGCGTTTCAGGTTGGATACTAGTTTGAAGGGATATTCAAGTTGGTTAATTACATAATAAAAATGGGGATAATATATCATTTACTATTTCATCCCCTATGCATTTATGGTGCATTTGTAAGAATTTGACTCAATAATAGTCTTATATATTTGAGAAATTTAAAAAACACCCCACCATTCCCTTATACCACCTTTCAACACCCCTTCTTCTCACAACTTCTAGGAATTGAAGCTATAAAAACATTTTGGAAACACTCACCACCCCACTCTCCCCATTTCCAAGTGCTACTTGTCTCACCAAATTTATGATTCCATGTTCGTCAATGGATCCTTCAAGGAGGTTATTTTCAAGAGGTAACATCCTCAAACTACCTCATTTAATTTATTTTCTTAATCTCACTTCTCCTCAACAATTTCATCCATCAAAGAATAATAACTATATTATAATGTATATTCTATAATTTCATATTTCTAAAAGAATATTTTCTATCTATACCTTTTTCACATATTATTTTATTCAAAGAAATAAATCCATTGTCCAAATTAGGGCGGTGAACCATTTTTATGGATACTAAGTATTAATTTTCTATTACTATTTTCAAGGATGGTCTTAAATAAATTATTAAGTTTAAATTAGATTTTAATATGTTTATTATGAAATATTTCATGTTCTAGAACTAATATATAGATATTACATTAAATAAGATTAAATTAATGCCTGACAGTCAAAAAAATCACCAAAATAAATTGAATATTTATCATTAACATTTTATCAAATGAATAGTCCTCATATAAGAGAAAAATAAAATATGGGAACATTTAAACTTCTAGAATTTTATAAATACCATTTCATTTCACTAATTTAATATTATTCCCCTTTTACAACAACTTCCATTATTATACACAAGTAAACCAACCATGAAACAATGAAACAAACACTCTTGGAATAACAAAATTGAAACTAATAACTCATTGAAATGGACATAAATGGACATAGTAAAATAATAATAAGTAAAATACATTTTTAATAGGTTTTTAATTAATAATATAATCAATCTTATTTGATTATGCATGATATTATGCACAAGTACAGAATGGATTCAAACATAAGGTAATGGATCTCTATAAATCTCCAAATTTTCGTTAGGTTACACTTTCTCTCTATTTTCAATAATTTATCCCTTCATTCTACTTACAAAATTATCCTACAATCTGTTTATATGTATCACACATATATATCAATCTCAACTAATATTTAAATTATAGTAAAAATATATTTTAAAAAGTTAATGTCTCAATTCATAATAATAAGAAAACTCAATTAAATGAAACTTGTACGTTTCCTACACATTTTCATGTACACTACATGAAATTTTTTTAAGACTCTAATATCCTTCTAAAATAACTCAATTTATCAAGGA
This sequence comes from Viscum album, assembly GCA_963277665.1. Classification (NCBI taxonomy): domain Eukaryota; kingdom Viridiplantae; phylum Streptophyta; class Magnoliopsida; order Santalales; family Viscaceae; genus Viscum; species Viscum album. The sequence goes on along the minus strand of OY728156.1, from coordinate 683,759,462 downwards.
AAAAAATTTTAGTTAAATTTTTGTTTTATGTGAAAAATTAGACCATTATCTTCATTAAAGACTCAATATTCTTTTTCCTACCACTATTTTTATGTAGAAAATTTATAAAGTAACCTAACCACTCTATTTATTGTTTTAAATTAATTTTTAAATCATTATTCAAGATATATTATTATTTTTAACTTTATCAATAACCAAGAATCTTTTGAATCCATTCTTTCATGAATACCACTGTTATACTCCCTTTGGTTATGCCTCATCACATGATTCTGATACCCATCTCTTTCCTAGGGGAACTCTTGTGTTTCTTTCTTATGATGGGTTATTAATGTGGAACACATTTTCAAGAAAAAGTTTTGATGGGTGATCCCAAATATCACTCCAATTCATTGGGTAAAGTTTTAGTCTCATGAAACGTTGTGTATGGGGTTATGGAGTAAACTTAATACATTATGGGACTCTATCCACCATGTGATATTGTCATAGAAGTTATCATTGACTCATGTTAATGTAATTTTATATGTTTCTACCACATTCCCATATTTCCATGGTTATATTATTCTAGGGTATATGTGTTATTCTTTTATATGTTTATTCATGATCTATTCCCCTTATGTTATCATGTTATACCTTCTAATTCATATGTTATGCTTCAATCCCATATTTATTACTTTATTAAGATTTTCAACTCATCCCTATTGTAGTTTTATTGCACAAGTTATGCTATGAAGTCTTTGGAGATCAAAGGAAGTTTGGAGATTATTATAGAGATTAATAAAAGATGTTTTACTATAGTTTCAATTTTTCTAATTTTTTATATAGTCTTCTAATGAAACTAGACTTTTCTATCATCATATTGTATTTAATGGATAATTATGCCCAAAATCCTATCATAATTTGTTTAAAAGGCTTTTAAAGCAATATTTTTCTTTGTAAATGGGTTCATTGGAGAAGATATTCAGGATAATTAATAAAACTTATGCTGGTAATAACCATCCAGGCTATGGAAACTATGTATCTTAATGAAATTATTCAGCGGTTTCCAAGAGAACATAAACTCTCTATTTTATGCAAAAAACAACTTTTTAGTGTTATGATGACCAAGAAAATATAACTTTTGTATCCGAAAAATAACTCATTGAAATTTTAGAATACAAGTGGTGATCCTGTATGATACCAAGACTATCTCCTCGTGTTGCTAATGATCATCCATTGTCCTTAAATACACCAACATGTCATCCATAAACACCACCACAAAAGAATCTTGATTCCTTTGAAATATCTACATTATCAATTCCATAAATATAGTTTGTTAATTTGTAAGACTGAAAGGAAAAACCCCATACATTTAATTTCCATATATACATCTAAAAGATGTCTTCAGGATGCCATCTTTTTGAACCCATAGTTGGTGATATCCCTAACACAAGTCAGTTTTTGAGATATAGTGAGCTTACCTCAATTGATCAAGCAAATAATTAATTAATCAAAGAATATTTTGATTATTTAAAGTAAATTGGTTCAGATTATAAAAATAAACATAAAATCTAAGAGTTCCATTTTCATTCTTCATAAAAAGTACTAGTTCTTCCCACAATGATCTACTCAGTCAGATGAACCCTTTTCTTTATAACTCTTACAAATAAAACATCAATCCCATCAATTCTATTAGTGACATCATAAAAGACATAAGTGTGATATGATTATTCCTGTATAAGAGATCAACTATTAAATCCAATTCTCTAATGGGTGGGAATCCTTAGAAATTAATGGAAAAAATATCAGGAAAATGATAAAAAATTGTTGGAAAACTACTATTCCCAATCTCATCCCCTGATTCCAAAGTCAAAGATACCAACTAGTATATGTTAGTTACAACCACTATTGTCAACATTAAAGATCCAATTTCCATTACATTTCATTATCCCTTAAATATATTTTTGATTCCATCTTCCATTGGAAATCTAACCCATTAGGTATAACAGTTTATATGAGATTTGAAAAGTGTCAACCAATCAATTCCCAGGATTAATTCATTGACATCTATATTAGGAATAGAGAAGTTTCAAATCAATTGAACCCCATCGACATGTATAAAACATTATTTGAATGTAAAGTCTCAAAATTCTCTTTTAGATAGTAGATTTAAAATTTTCAGAATAGAAGGCATCATCTCAACATACAAACCCAAAATATCGACAAAATTAAATGTAATAAATGAATGGGATACAACCATATCAACAAATGTTTTCATAATGGTTGAATTAAAAAATAATAATACCTCTCACCATTTAGAGTCATAATTGACCATCCACAATCACTTGATAAGCTCCATATAATTACTTGGTGAACTTTTCTCTTTCTTACCATGTTGATATTACAGTGGTTGAGGAGTCATGGTATTCCTAAAATCCTCACGGCTTGAATTTTTTTTGCTGAATAGCGCTATTATTCTATGATCATCCCATCTAAGCATACAATACCTGAGTAGTATGTGATGTATCCCTATCACCCAACTTCGGAGCATTGTTAAAATCGCATTGAAGATGTCCCATATGGTTATAATTGTTACATTATCTAAGTGAATCATTACAATTTTGTTTCATGTGCTCTAAAGAACCACACTAAAAACATCTTGGATTTCTCTTTAGTTGAGGATCAAAGTTGACTGATCCCATTGTGTAATTCTATGATATATCTCCCCTTGTAAATATTTTTCCCACCTCATCTTATTCCAAACAATATAGTTCCCAAAATTTCCCATAGGTTTCAACATGCTTCCTCCACAAAAATTTCCTTAAATATCCCTCTATTCCAATTTTATCTATTGATTATCTCTATATAATTAGATATAAAAAGCATGAAAATATTTTAACAAATATCTGGCCTCAAACTAGATTAAAATTTATTGCCTTAAAAAATGAAAATTATAAAAATTTTGGTGGATGGAGGACTAAATTCATAAATATATCCTCATACTCTATTATCGAGACATTATCCTTCTCTAAACTGGTGAATTTTGTTGTTCTATAAATTATAAATGTTTGAGGATAGAATTGTTTGTTGAATAATTCTTTAAAATACTCAAATTTGATGACTTTTTCTAATTTATTCTGAATTTATAAATACCACCACAATAATTATTGATCTTACGTTTTATATGTTTCAAAATTTACCTTTATCTCAATTGTTTTTCTAAGTTAATCAATTATTTGATTCATCAAATGCATCCACACTTTTACTTTTTTCGCTTCAGAATCCCACTAAAAAGGTGTGTGGGCTATGCTTCTAGAACTGAACTAAATGATTCACTTATCTATATTCATGCGTTACTTTCCCTCAATCCATGGCCAAAAAAATCATGGAAAATACTTCAGACCAACTTTTGGTTCACAAATGGCAATGGTGAAACCACATTCCTAACAACCTATTGTGATTGGTTTCTATGATTCCTACTTAGTGAAATTAGATATAACCAAAAGAAAAATTCATTTAGTCTCAATATTTATATAATGAAGGCTTATCATGTTTAGATTTACCATATCTCTCATATCAAAACAAGTATTTTCAAAATTAAACATGTTCTTCTTACAAACCATTTATGAAAATTTCACTATGTTTTTTTGGAAATCAAACCATTTTAAACTATTTTAAAAAAATCAACACTTTTTTACATAATAATTTATCATTACTCAATATGAGTCATTCAGTCATAGTGGGAATTCATTACAGTCAATGAATGTTGTGCTCTTCTCATTGGATAAACCCTTGATGATGAGGTGTCAACTCCTTTGTAATATCATAAACCAAGATTTCACTCAATTGCTTCACAAGCCCGGTTGGCAACATGTCCTCAAGAACAACTCCCACAACACCAGAGGCTACCAACTTGTGGTGAGGACTTAGGGTGTGTCTATGGGGAGATTATTCCCTCATCACCAAAGTGTAACAAAATGAAATACTAATAAAAATCAACATTATAAGCATATATAGCATTCAGACAATAGATATACAATATTAATTAATGAAAAATCTCACAGGCATTCCATATATACATGATGATGATATATGTGTCTAAAAATAATCCAAAATAGGTACTATAAGTACAATAAAATACATAGATCAAAAAACCAAAAATAAAATAAAAAAGTGTTATCTTTTAATAGAATCATGAGATTCGCCTTAGTCCCGTGATCTCCTTCTTCTTAGCATAATAAAAAATTAAGCATCAAATTGTGGGAGCTTTTCCTGATCCCTACCTATATCCATAAAGTCTCTCTAGGTACCCAAAGGCAGACCTAATGGGGTGTGAGATACAATCCAAGTAGGTAACCACCAAAATATCTTTAACAAATCCTATCTATGAAATATAAAAAGCTAAAGTAGAGTGAAAGTTATTTTAGGTAAGCAGTAAATAAAATAAAGTTCCCATGGAATATCTACTACCAAACAAGTGATATTATATCACTACACAAGGATCCCTAAAAAATAAATGTCAAGATCCTAACAAGGAAGCTATAATAGATACATAATTAACTAACACAATATTTCTATACTTCCATACATAACATGTTAATAATGGCCTTATTGAGTAACCAAAAGTGTCAGAACCACCACAACCAAGTTATTCTACCAAGCATATCACAATGACCATGATCGTGATGTATATCAAAATTATCATACTGTTAAGGGAAGAATAATATTTCTAGAAGACCAAGGCATCCTCATCAATTCCCAGGATAATATAAATGGAAACTCAATAACTCATCGATGGATTCAAAGGATCATCTCAATAGAGCATGTCCAATGCAAGCCCAGAAAGTTGGATCCTAAGGGTAGAAATTACCTTGGCATCATATGGAATCAATATCAAAGGATCATATAGGTCTGAGGCATCTTCTACCATAAACACGATCCCTGGGTTAATAGACAATGGAATTTAAATGGAATCACTAACCATGGTTTACCAATTGAGGTATCCACCCCCATTTTAATTTACATTTAATTTGATTGAACAATTCACATTCAAATGTAATAAATGATTATAACAACTCATATATAAAATCAAAAGAAAACACATTAAATTAGTTTACCCACTCATGTTTACAATTTATTACAAAAGTATTTAATCAATTAAAGTTCCATAAAAATCATTTAATCAAAAGAATCATCATGCTAATGAGGCATCCCATCTTATATTCAAAAAATTCAATTCAATTTAACTATAATTGGGATTCCTCTAACTTTAAAATCATAAGAAAAAAACCCTAGGCTGGTCTAAAAAACAATAAACATAAGAAGTTTACATTGAACACCCCATGGGTGGACTTTGTTGGGAAAAAACTGCCAATTAATCACAACTGAACAAAAAAGAATCCCAAATTGGTACATTTACATTTAATTCAACTAATAATTTAAATTTTTTGGCCACAACAAATATTTTGATGGTAATCACAATGAAAACTATCTTAATAAAGTACAAAATATGATAGAAAAAGTATAGACTACCTATTATAGATCAGTAATAGGGTTATTTTCCTGTATCAACTTCTTATTTAACTCAGATTGGGAGGAAAATGAAGAACATGCAAAGAACATGAAATTAATTCAAATTATCTTACACATAATTAGTACATCTGATATCAAGAAGAATATGGTATGACTGAAATGTAATTTAATACTCACCTATGCCGATCCAAAAATACATTCAATGGTAAAATTTGATATCAAATAGAGGAGATCCCTCGATTCCTAGTTTAGGATTCTAAGAGGAACTCTCAAATTCCCATGGATATCCACATAAAGAAATATAAAATAGGGTATAAATATATAAAGGGATATTTTTAAATTTTATCCAAATTAGTGGGTTGTAAGGTTTGTCCACATGGTTGGCCAAACTAAGCACTAACCATGATCCATTATCTTCAGTAAAGGATAAAACCATAGGGTTCATGCACATGATTTGACTAACCATGCAAAAATTGTGAAAATAAGATATGTAAATGGTCTGTAGTTTTTTTTATTTCCTTATTCCCCAAATCACACAATTTTTCTAACCATGTGGTCTATAGGACCCCACTGTCCAGCCTTGCATGGTAAAAAGTAACCATGTGGCCTACCGTGCAAGTATTCTACTAACCATGTGACATTAAGTTTCACCTTAGAAGTTGGGTTTCAAGCTCCGAACAAGCCTAATACACCTCTGATACACCCGTTACATCAAAGGGTAATAACATTTTGCCATAATTTAGCATTTAAACAAAAATACGATCCATACCTCTTAAAACAGCCCAGGTTCATTCAATATTCTCCCCTTAAATAAAATTTTCCTTGAGTTTCCCTCTCAAAAGTGGTAAAGATTTTTATGAGAAAAACTCTAGCCACTGAGCAGGTATATCGGCCTACCTCTCCCAAGCATCATCAGAAAATGATTGTGCTTCCATAACACCAGTATTAAAGGAACTAATATTTCTTAGAGAACCATCATTATCCTACCAAAAATACAAATTTGATGCTCCTAAAAGAAATCATCTACCTATAAGTCAACCTACTCAGGCTTAAATGTATAATACCAGTCTGAATGATAACTGTTTCATTGATATACATGGAAGATGTCATACATGGATTAGTGCCTCTGAGGAAACTGTAACCGATAGGATACAAGCTAGAATCTACCCATAATCTTGAGCACCCCAATATATTATGGTTAAATATTACCATGTATCATAATCCTTATGTTTCCCATCTTCGGTGAAACACATTAAAAGACCTGATCCCTAATCTCAAACTCTAGAGGTTGTCTACAATGATTAGTGTAATATTTTTATTGAGACAAATCTGTATCCATATTCTTCTGAATCAACCGAACCTACATAGAATTCTCCTACATGAGACGTGGTCTCAATAAAGCTTCATCACCAACATCTAATAAGTACTAGGTTGATTGGCATGGACTACTGTATAGAGAATTAGAAGGTTCCATATGTCACGACCCATCCTCGGGGCCCGTGCCATGACTACCCCAAGCCCGCCTTCCATAGGACAGGGGCTGGCGACTAGCACCAAAGGAATAAATCCCGATATAAGGGAAGACATTGCCTTTAAATAAGTAAACAAACACAACAAAGTATGCATTCTGAAGTAAACACTATGTTAACTGAGTACAAATGTAAGTGATGGAAAGTAAATGGGCTAGAATACAAACCCAACTGAGAGTATAGTACAAAAGAAAAGAAAGAACAACTACAACAAAGTAAACCATCAACCACTGAGTCATCCTCCAGATATCCCACCTGAAGGGTGGGTAAAAATGGTCTCCTCAGCTCCTCGGGTCCATCCATCCACTCCGTGTATGTCCCTCCAAGTGGTCAACCTCTAGGTACCGTTCCGCTCCACAAGAATCCACCTTGATCAGTGTTGTCTGTCGTCTGCATCCAACACAACGTAGTGTGGGCATAGCCCATGCAGGGGTGAGTATACGATACTCAGTAGGGACCCTGAGACCCCCGAAGGTCTCCCAAAATCCACAAAGGATAAACCACAATGGAAAGATACAAACAAAAAGTATCAACCAAATCTACTTAGGTATATTCCCATACATATACCTAAGTCATCAATTTCAGTTCGGCTCCAACTAATGAGCCCAAGTACAACCCAGTACACACAGGAAAGCATAACCCAGTCTACACAGGAAAGAAAGTCAATCACATCGATGATAATGACTAAAAGTCAAGACTCAACTCACGAAGTTATAATAATCATGAAACGGGGTGGATATGATAGATGTAGCCTCTGAATTATCTCCCCTGCCGAACCCACGTAGGATCCATGTACAGATTTCGTCGCTGCCGAACCCGCGTAGGACCCAAGTACAGTAACTATCACTGCCAAACCCACGTAGGATCCAAGTACAGTCGTCCTCGCTGCCGAACCCACAGAGGATCCAAGTATAGTCATCATCACTACCAAACCCACAAGGATCCAAGTAAAGTCATCCTCTCTGTCAAACACACGTAGGATCCAAGTACATTCGTCATCGTCGTCGCAGTCGCAGCCAGCTTTAGGGTTCCCGCACACAGCATGCTCGATTCTAGGAGGGTCCGCTCCACGAGCCAAGCGGGTCGATACATCAACTCTCACAATGTCTAGAGTTTATGTATCCTGAAGTTCATTCTCATCAATAGGAAATCAAAGTAATAGACGGTGCGTCAATCTGACGCCCGGTCTGAGAGATATTGGCTTTTCCGTCCTAGGGGCCCGGTTAGAAATACGATCGTTTCTAACCTGACTGATATCAAAATTCATCTGAAACTCACTTAGATTATATAAAAAAGGACCGTCTCATCGAAAGAGTCCCAGTGCCGCAGATGGTGCCTCGATCGGACGCGCAGTCCTTATGTTATTCACGTTTAAGTGAATAATGGGCCCGGTCCGTTAGGCCCGATGGGCAGACAGATTGGGTCGACTCGATTTTGGAGGGTCCGACCCAGCAATGAGGTTGGACCGGACCTGTGAGTTGTGAGGCCAGGCCCGAAGTGGCGTAGCCCGACCCAATGTGGCACGACCCTACCCGAAGTGGTGTGGCCCGGTCCGGCGGGGTGTGGCCCGGCCCGACAGGGCGTGGCCTGGACCGGCCTGGCACGGCCCAACTCGGCTTGGTAACATTATTATGAAAACTATGAAAAAAAACTTTATTACGACAAGAAAAAATTCAGAAAAATCACTACGAAAAACAAACTCAGTACGAAAAACTCAGTACGACAAATTTCATTACAAAATTTGAAAACGAAAAACTCTTTATGAAAGATTTGGTACGAAAATCCTGTTATGAAAATACCAGTACGAAATTTTCCATTCCGGAAGTTTTCAATACAAAAATTTTCATTCCAGAAGTATTCTGTATGAAAATATCCATTCTGTCAAATTTTAGTTCTAGAAATTCCATTCCGGAATTTTAGTTCCGAAATAGTTTTAAAACAAATTTTGAAAAACTTTGTTATTCTAACAATCAGATGTACTCCCCCTATGAAAAGGAGTTTATTAATGTAATGAGACTTTTTCAACAGAAAGTTAATTAAGAAGGATTAACTTACGGTTAACATTCATAACTTCTATTTAATGTATTCAAATCTATCAGAAGGAAAGGATTTTGTGAAAATATCAGCAAGTTGATCTTGTGTTCTGATAAATTGAAGAATAATATCTCCTTTAAGTGTGTGATCTCTAAGAAAGTGATGCCTAATATCTATGTGTTTTGCATGGGAGTGATGTGCAGGGTTCTTACTAAGGGCAATGGCACTTGTGTTATCACACAAAATTTGAGTTTTTGTAAAACTCAAGCCATAGTCTATGAGTGTGTGTTGCATCCACAACACTTGAGAACAACAACTTCCAGCTGCTACACATTCAGCTTCATCAGTGGAGAGTGCTACCGAATGTTGCTTCTTGCAAGACCAAGAAACTAATGAATCTCCTAAGAAATGACAAGTTCCAGATGTACTCTTTCTATCCATTCTACATCCACCAAAGTCAGAATCAAAAAAGATTTTTAGAACAAAATCATTTCCAGAAGTATAAAATAATCCTAGATCCATGGTTCCCTTAAGGTAGCGAAATATTATTTATACTGCCTTTATGTGAGATTCCTTAGGATTGGATTTATATCTTGCACATAAGCATACTGAGAACATTAAGTCTGATCGAGTAGCTGTCAAGTAAAGTAAAATTCCTATCATACCTCTAAAAGGTGTTTGATCTACTGGTTTCCCAGCTTCAACAAGATCTAAAGAGTTTGAGGTACCAATGGGAGTACATATACTCTTAGTGTTGTCATAACTATACTTTTTAAGAAGATCTTTAATATACTTATGTTGAGATATGTAGGTTCCTTCTGGTTTTTGAGAAATTTGAAAACCAAGGAAAAGGTTAAATCACCCATCATACTCATTTCAAACTCATATTTCATTAGACTTGCAAAAGAGTCGGTCAAAGATTGCTGAGTTGAACCAAATATGATGTCATCAACATAAATTTGAACAATCAAAACATTTTTCTTATCTTTCTTTATAAAAAGAGTTGGATCTTCATTTCCCTTAACATAGTTATTTTGAAGCAAAAAACCAGTGAGTCTATCATACCATGCTCGTGGGGCTTGTTGAAGACCATAAAAAGCTTTGGTAAGTCTAAAAACGTGATCAGGATGTTTTGTATCTTCAAAGCCAGGAGGTTGTTCAACAAAAACTTCCTCTTGAACATAACCGTTAAGAAAAGCACATTTCACATCCATTTGAAAAAGTTTAAAATTAAAGAATGCTGCAAAGGCATGTAGAATACGGATAGATTCAAGTCCATCTACTGGAGCATAGGTTTCTTCATAGTCTATTCCCTCCTGCTGATTATAGCCTTTAGCAACAAGTCTAGCTTTATTTCTTACTATGACTCCATTTTCATCACATTTATTTCTGAAAACCCATTTTACCCCAATAACCGAAGTTTCCTTAGGTCTTTCAACCAAGGTCCAGACTTTATTGCTTTCGAATTCATTTAGTTCATCTTGCATGGCTTTGATCCAATCATCATCCCCTAAAGATTCATCAGTGCTTTTAGGTTCTAATTGGGAAAGAAATGCTAGATGTTCTACTTCATTTCTTAAGGAACTTCTTGTCCTTACAGGTTTATTTACATCACCAATGATACTATCACTGGGATGATTCTTAAGAAACACCTGATTTGGATTTTGTAAAACCTGTTCATCAACATAGGGTAGAAAGTGTTATGGGGTAAATGTTTCAGAAGTATATTCTTGAACAATTTCCTTATCAGAAGGTTCTTCTATCAAAGGTTGACAATCAGTTTTTGAAAACACATCCGAGGATGTAGGTTGAGGTGGTTTAAAAACAAAAGGATCTGACTCATCAAATTTTACATGTACTGTTTCTTCAACAGTACAAGTATTTTTTATTAAAAACTCTATAAGCCTCAGAAGTTGTGGAATAGCCTAATAAAATCCCTTCATCAGATTTTGGTATGAATTTATGTAGATTATCTTTAGTATTTAGAATAAATACTTTGCAACCAAAAACCTTGAAGTAGGATAGTCTTGGTTTTCTACCATTCCATAACTTATAAGGAGTTTTATTAAGAAAAGGTCTAATCAAAACTCGATTTATAGTATAACAAGCAGTACATACAGCTTCAGCCCAGAAATGTCTAGCAATAGAATATTCAATCAATATGGTTCTAGTTATTTCTTGAATAATTCTATTTCTCCTTTAAACTACACCATTCTGTTGAGGAGTTCTAGGTGCTGAAAATTTGTGAGTAATACCTTTTCTACTACAAAAAGTTTCAAAATCAGAATTTTGAAATTCTCCTCTATGATCACTATGAATAGTTTTCAATGGAAGGTTTTTCTCATTTTTAACTTGAGCTCTAAAACTTTTGAAATACAAAAAAGTTTCATACTTATTTGTTAGAAAATAGACCCAAGTAAATCTAGTATAATCATCAACTAAAACAAACGCATAGTACTTGCCTCTAATACTTCCAGTTTGTGTTAGACCAAAAATATCCATGTGCACTAACTGTAATGCATCAGTTGTTGAGACTTCACCGATTGATTTAAAACTAGATTTATGTTTCTTTCCATATTGACAAGGATCACAAACTTTAGAAGAATCAAATCGATGCTCCAGTAGATCCTTAACTAGTTTCTTCTTGGAGAGTTTACATAGGTACCTAAGATTACAGTGACCTAGTCTTCTATGCCATAACCAGGAATGATCTTCCATTGCACTTAGGCAAGGTAAATCTTGACTCCTGAGGTCTTCTAGGTTCAACATGTAAACATTCTCTTGCCTATTGGCTGAGATAATAAATTCTTCCTTGGAATTGTGAACTAAGCACTTATCATTCCTAAAATTCACAAGGTAACCTTCATCACATAACTGACTTATGCTAATGAGGTTGTGCTTAAGACCCTTAACAAAAAGAACATTTGAAATCAAGGTTTTACCAATAAGAACAATATTACCAATACCAAAAATCTCACCCTTAGAATTATCTCTGAAAGCTACCATTCCTCTCGTTTTGATAATCTTTTCAAAATAGATTTTGTTACCAGTCATGTGCCGGGAACATCCACTATCCATGTACCATGTATTGATGCTGGTACTCTTTTTATTTTCTTGAAATCAAGAAGAAAATTAGACTTTCGGAATTCAATCTTGTTTGGATCCGAGATTTCCAGATAATATAATTTTAGGTACCCACATCTTCTTTGAGAAATAAGCTTTATGAAAACCTAAGGATTGGGTTTTGTTTAAGGAATAATTCTTTGCCCAATGACCACCACATTGACACTTGGTACAAAATGGGGCACATTGAGGAACAAAATAATTGTTACTAAAAATTGGTTTTGCATGGGTATAACCAAATCCTGATTTATTTATTAAGGGTCATATTTTGGAATACATTTTATCAAAATTTTCTTTACCATGGGTAAAGTTTGATAAACACATCTTTAAGGAAAAATTTCGGACTTGAGTTTTACAACCAAGTTTTTATTCTCAAAATCATTAGTTTTAGAATTAGAGCTAGGCTCGAAAACATTTTTCTTAGAAATTACTTTTTCTAACTCTTTAGAAAGTTTATTCTTCTCAGAACTTACTTCGTTAAGTTTTTTTGAAATACTTTCAAAATCAGCATTTTTCTTATCAAGATCTTTAGAAAGATCTGATATCTCTTTTGTAAGAATAGAATTCCTAGAGTTTTCCTTATCATGTTTTTTATTGAGTTTAGAATTCTAAATTTCAAGAAGTTCAGCAAACCTAGAGACTTCTTCATAAGTAGGTAAAGTATTTTCTTCATCAGAAGAATATTCTTCATCAGAAGTGTTATAATATTTACTATCATTAGAATTTAAAGAAACATTGGTCAATGATTCAGCATTTCGTACCTTAGCCATAAAACAATGATCATTTATAGGTAATCTGGCTATAAGACCAAGATTCTTCTGTCCTGAAGATTCGTAATTAGAAGATTCATCTGAAGAGTCACCACCACTGGAACTCCAGGTGTCATTGGCTTTCAGAACTTTCTTAGCTTTGGCTTTATAATATTTCTTTCTGTTCCTGTCTGAATGCCTTTCTTTCCTTTCTTTCTTGTTAAGCAAAGGGCAGTCTGGTCTAATATGTCCAACTCTCTTGCATTCATAACAAGTAACTTCTCCATCATTTCTATCTTTCCTTTCCTTTTTCTTATACAGAGATTGGAAATTTCTCTGACCAGCTATCTTGTTCATCCTACGAGCGAGATTTGCTAATTCATTTTCAGAGACTTCACCCTCACTAGATTCGGATTGGAAAATAACTTCCTTATACTTGGATCTGGTTACTCTCTCAGGAGTCTTAGCTTTCATCTGATTTGATGTTGTTGTAAAAGCAACAGTACCATTTCTATTTTTCTTTTTGATGTTGTTAGCATCTCTCTTCATTCTGGTTTCATGTTGGATAAGAGTTCCAAATAACTCATCAAGAGTAATTTGAGTGACCTTCCTGTTCTCATCTATAACTGTTCTTTTGGATTCCCACTCATTGGGCATAATATTAATTATCTTATCCACAAGATCTTCATTATCTAAACCTTTCTCTCCCATAGACTGTAGGCTGTTAACAATGGTCATAAATCTCTGTTGAACTTTACAAATTGCTTCACCATAAGGAAAGTTGAAGCCATGATATTCAGCTCTAAGCATAGCTCTCCTAGTCTCAATCACTTTAGAAGTTCCAAAGTGTGTAACCTCTAGCTTCTTCCAGATTCAATTAGCTGCTTCACAAGAAGAAATTTGGATATATATATTTCTAGTCATTGAACAAAGTAGAGTATTGCGTACCTTATAGTTGAGTTGATATTATTTCTTTTCCTGGTTAGTAAAAGTTCTAACTTCCCTGTCGGGAATTTTATAATCACCAGTAGGTATAACAAAGTTATCCACTCCAGTATTGATAACAAAAGTCTTCATTCGATCTCTCAAATATTCATAGTCATTACCATCAAAGATTGGTGGTCTTGTAGGATTTATATTATCAATAGATCCAACATTAATTCCTGCCATACTTGTAATAACCTTGGATACACAAACTTGTTAGAAAAAAAAAGTCGTAATAACAAAGTTCGGAATGGGAAAGTTCGGAATGGGAAAGTGAGCAAGAAAAACTTATACGTAAGTATAAGTATTTCAGAGACCTGCTCTGATACCAATTGTAGGATTGAAATAATGATGGAGATGCTCAATATACAAGAGGGGGGGGGTGAATTGTATACTTTAAAAATTTCTTCGGAACCTTTAAAGTTAGTTACGATTAACTATGTTTTCCTTAAGTAAAGGAAAGGGCTAAGTTTAACAAAGTAAAACTAAGAAAATTCAAAACACCTCTAACACCAAATAAAAACTTGGAATGAGATTCCGAAAGTAGGTTCTGGAAATATGGTTCCGTAAATTCAAACTTAATAAAAGATTACCATATGAGATTCTACCGTAAAGCGTATAGAATCTCAATGAAACAGAGTACAAGTAAGTAGGTATACGAAAGTGATACTTCCCTTACAATACAATATGCAGCGGAAAATAATCAAGTAGTTGAACTACAAGTAGCAAGATATAAGTCTTTTAACCCAAAGAGAAGGGTATCCAACAACCTTGGATAAAGGTCCCTTTATTTATACTTTCAAGCAAGTCTGTCTTACCCACACCAGGGTAAGCCCACGATACGAAGATCGGAGTCTCTTTCTTGCTATCCCCATAATCCCTCAACTTCAAGGTAGTTGGCAACCTCTGTCTTCCTCAGCAAGGAAGCCCTCAACTTCAAGGTAGTCGGCACCTCTGTCTTCCTATCCCCGGATGTCCTCGAATGTAATCACCAACATTCGGAGTCGCACGAAGCTTTGAGAGTTAATAAGAGCCTCTCTCTATAGAAATCACTTCAACAGCATGTATGCACAATGTCAAACCAAGTTGTTGTTCAGTATCGAGCTCTTTCAAATGAGCTCCTATTTATAGGCAAGGTCGGCTCCCTCCTCCAACGGTCATATTTTCCTTTAAAATCAGAGGGACCTGTACACGTGTCACTTAGCCAACGGTTAGTTTTATAACAGAATAGACGACATCGTTTTATAACAAAACAAGTGTAACAGAATGTACGACACCGTTTAAAATCTAACTCAAAATTTCGGAGTGAAGATTCGGAGTGAAGGTTCGGAGTGTAAGGAAAATAATAAAGAGTGGACATAATAAAACAACGTGAGCAAGATGAAAGTTCAGAGTCTAACCAAAAAATAATTTTCGGAGTCTGAATAAATTCAGAGTGTATAAAAAAAAGATGATCATATTGTGTTTATTAGTTGAATTTGGAATGAGAATTCAGAATGAGAATTCATCATCAGAATTAGTAATGAGAATTCATCATCAGGATTCGTAATGAGAATTTGTTGTCGAAATTCATAAGGATTCGTATCCGGAATCCGGAGTAGAACTTAATCAGAGTTCGTTTCCAGAATTCAGATTGAAACTTTATCACAGTTCTCATCTGGAATTCGAAGTGAAACTTTATTACAGTTCTTATCCAGAATTCGGATCCTTAAACAGAATACTTCATATCAATGTTTGAAACAATTCAGAGGAAATAGAAATGAATCTGAATCTCATACTTAAGAAAAAAATATGGATGAAAATATGATAAGGATAATTTGTTTTACAAAAGCGATTTTCCTTATAAAAGCAATTTTCCTTATAAAAGCAATTTTCCTAAAGATAAGGTGTTTGTGATTTTCAAAACAAGAAGGAATGGAAAAGTCATAAGGAAAACCTTATTGACTCAACACTCACAATTATCCTCACATAGTTAGTTAGGAGCTTGTAGGTCCCACCCTAACTCCCCCATGTAGGATATAAACACCTTAGATATAAAAATAAAATCATCCCACAATTTTATTCACTTCCCATTTAATCCAAAAAATTTAACTTCTCCTCATGAGAAAACACATCTACGGTAAAAGTCCTCTTAATCAATTACCGGTTCTGTGAATTCATCGGTGCCCTCAGATTTCAATTCCAAGAACCAGTTCAAAAGATAGAAAAACCCGCTCGTTCATTCACTGAACGTACCTGATCTAAACTTCAGAAATTGATCTCGGGCACACCAGGGCTCAGAATCAAGTGCCTTCAAGATCCATAGACTCGTAAAATTCCAAATTTTTTAAGAAAAAAATTTCCTTGAAATTTCCTGGTCATTACACCATTTGTGTCATCACCTATATATATTATTCTAGGACAAATCAAATAGGGGTATGTGTCTCTCCCAAGATCCCTAAAATCTAGGATTCATTCTCATAACATGTCCTCAAGAACATGTATTGTACGCTCTGACATGGTATGATGTTCTCAAAAGCACATCTATATCCAATTATCTATGTAAAATATGATAGAAATGATATATAAACTGTGAATTTTTATTTTAAATTATACATCATGGGACCACATGAAGTTGTACAAGCTCATGCACATACAACCACCCAAGATCATTCAAACTGAAGGTCTCCCTAATTGGAATGAAATGTGCAGCCTTTGTGATCTTGTCAACCACAACCCAAACATCCTCGCTACATCAAGGTGAACTTGGTAAATCAATAATGAAATACATCACCACATCATCCCATTTCCACTACGGAATAGGTAACTATTGTAGAAGTTCCTATGGTCACTGATGCTCCTCCTTCACCTGCAAACAAGTTAAAAAACTCATAACATTTTTAGCAACCTCATGATTCATACCGGGCCACAAGTATCGATGTCTTAAGTCACGATACATATTGTGGACTCCAGGATTCAATACCCAAACTGAGACATGAATCAACCACATCATATCCACACATATGTCTATTGGAACCCAAAAATGATCATGAATACACATGATCTCATCCTCTCCAACCATCTAACTAGGAGGTGGGTCCTCACCTACCACACTCTCCCATTGGACTAGTCCCTCATAATTTGATTTCTACCTCATCCTCACTATATATAATATGGTAGTGGTCAGAGCTATGGATAGAAGACAAATCTTCCCCTGACTATCCTACACCTCCATTTTAATCTCATAGAAAAGAGAAATAAACTACCATTCACTACTGGCCTCCTAAACTACCCTTATCCCATTCCTCCTACTCAGTGCATCGATCAATGCATTGCCTTTACTAGATGTATATACAAGATCAAATCCAAAATATTTTAGGTACTCAAACCACATTCACTCCCTTAGATTCGGATCATACTTTATAAATATGTAGTTAAGGATTTTGTGGTTCTTGTGCACTAAAAAATGCTCCCCTAATAAATAGTGAATCCCAGCACAATGAATGAACAATTGAATCTAACTCTTGACCATGCATCAGGTATTTCCTCTCATGTGCTCATAGTAGCCAAGATCCATACACCATGACTCTATCTCCCAGCATCAATACTTCCCCAAGCCCCATACCTCATGAATCAGAATACATAGTGTATCATCTACCATACACTATCTGAATCATGACTAGTTCTAAAGTCAATCTTCCTTTTATCTACAGAAAGGATTTATCACAAGTACTTAACGACACAAACTTCACACACTTCTTAGTCAATCACATCAATAGTGCTAATAAGCGTCAGATGTTCTATATGAAACACATATATTATCCAGTTAGCACTAAGAAACTCCATATATCAAAGACATTCTTAGGATTATCCCAAGAAACTACACCTCTCACCTTCTCAAGGAATACTGATACTCCTGTCTCTGAAATAATGTGACCCAGGAAGTGAGTCTTATCTACTCATAAATTTCACTTTTTGTGCTCAGAATATAACTGATTCACTCTTAATGTATCCAAAGTGATCTCATAATATTGGGAATAGTTTTGTCGATTGTGAGAATACTCCAATATATCATCCACGAAAACCACTACAAAAATCCATGTCAGGATGTAAGACTTGGTTCATCGGAGAAATTAAAACTTATAGTTAAATCGTGAGACCGAACAACATAAAACGATACCCATATATACCATACATGATATGAAATTATGTATGTTGTATGTTTTCAGGTAAAGTACATTCCTGATGATACCAAAACCTGAAGTCATTTTTTGAGAACACCTGAGACCCTCAAAGCTAATCAAAGAGGTCATCTAACCATGGAAATGGGTACAGGTTCATAACATTTAAATGGTTTGATTTTCAGTAATCTAGGCACAACCTAAGGGTACCATCATCCTTTTTCATACAATATACAATAAAAACCCATAGAGAAGTATTGTTTCATATAAACCTCTTTGCATCCAAGTCCTCTAGTTGCCTCTTGAACTCCAACAAATCTATTGTATCCATCTTTTAAGGAGGAATGGATACTGATTTGGCTACTAGTACTAGTTCAATAGAGAACTAAACCCCTATCTCATTAGTTAAAGTAGAAAATTCATCTAGGAACACATCACTAGAATTGTCAAACATTGATGTAAATCCCAATTAACACACTCGCTGGTCATCTAAATACAAACTAACATTCTAGAATGTCATCCCACCCAACCCATGATGTTGTGGTCCAGCTCGGCTCTCTTGATGTTCCCATTCACCCCTGTGAGTATAAACTATGCCCTTTATGGATGTGAAAGTCACCCTATGGGTATAAAAGTCAATGTAATCTGGATAAGCTACTTGCCAATCCACTACAAGGGTGAATTCAAATCCACCATCCTAAGGGAAAAAATATTCCAAATGATGTGACACCCACAAACCACAAAGGGGAAATCCTTACACTGATGTATACCTTTTTATATGACCCCAAATGGAGTTAGAGGCATCATAAATATCACAAAAATAATATAATGAGCCCAAGGATTTCCAAAATAGGTACAAATATAAAACTATGCGATGCACCTATGTCAAAAAGAGAATATTCAAGAGTTGAGGATGAGAAGATCCTACCACTGACTATAAACAGTATAGTTCCCAGCTCCTTAAGAGTAGGCTGCAAAAGATATAAGTGGCCTAAAAAAGATCCCTATGAAATAACCTCACTACTCAGAGTAGGCCCACTCTAATGTATTTGTGTAACTGGTGTCTTGATTCCTTGACCATGACTATGACCACCTATTCCTGAATGAACAATAATGATCCAACTCCCTACTTGATGAGGAGCTAAGAAACCTTCCCCTAAAACTGGTGTCAGAGCTAAAACCTACCACTCATTGATGGTGGGAGGGTCCTACAGAAACACTGCATGTGGCCCATCCAGTTGCAAAATCATCTCTCAACTGGGTCGTGATCGCACAAATTCTTCATGTGACTCCATCTACCACACTAATGTTTGGAAACCGAGTTACCAGTACTCACAACATGAAAAGTACTCATCTCATGGGATGCCTCAAAATGACACTTCATGCCTGAATATGATGAACCAATGGTTCGAGAGACTACGCTTCTTTATTCTACGCCCCCAACATCTCTTTGGTTCCTCTCAAGAATTAGCACATGATTTAAAATTTCATTAATAGTGATGAATCTTAAAACATTTACCAGAGATCAAATAACATGTCGGTGACCTTCCTTGAAGCGTATCACCCTTGATAATTCATTAAAAAGGTACATCGGTGAAAAGCATTTCATCTCTATAAAGTATGTAGAGTACTCTATATATGTCATCAAACCCTACTCTAGTAGCTGAAATCACTAGCCTGGTCTTCCCTTAGATTCACTGGAAAAAATTAGTCTTAGAAAATGGTTTTTAAATAGGACCAAACCATCTCAGGTAGTGCATCATCATAGTTGAAAATATCCCACCAACACCTTAATTCTCCCCGTAGCATATATGTTGCGAGCATCACTCTCATATCAATATGTGTCTCCAGATACTTATAGATTGAAAATATTGTATCAATCCAAAACTCAATAGCTTGTGTATAACCATCCTATAAAAACCTGGGAATATAATACTATCAGAACACATTCATCATCTTATTCATAGATAAGTAAGGTTGTGGTGCTCCCTAAAAAGTCTGCATGAAGTGATAATACCCCTCGTGGAACCATTCCTTAACACATGTGTTTCCGAAATAGATGGTTCCAAAGCAGGTAAAATAGAAGGAATCACTGATAGCCCATGGCCCACTACCTCCAGAGTGTGGTTGTTGGCACACTCCTGGCATACAGCTAGATGGTATCATGGTGGAATGCCTCTAAAATGAAAGACACATTCCTCAGAAAAGAATGATATCAAATTTCATAACTCAAAAGCATAAAATAGGTCAAAACCTACCTATAATCAGGTCATAACCCACATCCTAAACCTAAATCTAGGACTATATAAAAAGAAACCCTCAATACATCACTAGAGACACTGCTTCTTTCCAAATCAAAATTTGGGTCTAAGTCAAGTTCTCTATTTACCATTTCGATATCAATTTCACCTTTTTATTCCTTTTAGATTTCATTTTAAATTGTTGAAGCAAATTGTTCACCAAATTCTAATCCATAATGGACCATACTCTTTATAAACCAAAACATGGTATCTGCCTAATCCACACCATGACACATTCTATTCCATGACCCAATGTGACACTATTGGATGCTTAGGGTGTCTGCAATAGCCTGGTCAGGAAAATAATACTTAGGTTATATTATTTAATTTGAGTTCCAACCATTTTCCACAATTCCTTACACAAAATTCTATCATAATAGAATGTATTTATATCATGGAACTTATCAGAACATCATGAAAATAGGTAATCCACCATATATGGCATGGCATAATGCATGGAACATGATTCTAGTAAAGTGGCTGAATGATTCAATAGATGTGATACACTATTCTCATTAGGTTTCAAAAAAAATAAAACCCATAATAATATCAATAATAATATCACAATTCAACTGCCTCACCAAATGGTGGAATCAAATCCACTATAATTATAAAAATACATATAGTTGAAATCTCATTCAATGTAATATGGATTTTTCTTATATGTTGGTTATCTATGCCCGGAAACAAATTATTACCAAATACTAATTCCATCAAAATCCCCATATATTATCCCCAAATAATAAACCAGTAAAGAAATGGGCTCAAAATCACATTGTAATGTCTCAGTCCCACATGCCACTCAATAGTGCCCCGAGCCCGGTTGGCCACACGGTCTCAAGAGCATCTCCCTAAATTCCAAAGCCTTCCGAATACTAGAAGGGGCCTAGGTTGTGTATTTGGTGAGAATATTCCGTCATCACCATAGTGAAACACATTGAAATACCAATAAAATTCCATAATAGATGCAGATATGACATCTAGATAATAGATATACAACATTAATAGATAACAAATCTAAATGTAATATTATAAATAGATTATTTTGACACTTTTTCCTATAAAGTACTCAAAATAGCTACATAACAGTACAATACAATACATGGATAGCAATACCTAAAAGGCCAGAAAGTTCTATCTTTGATTCGAATCATGAGCCTCAACGTGGTCTCAAGATCCCCTGCACCTAAGCGTAGTAAAAAATCAAGTATCGAACTATGGGTTCTTACCTCAGTCCCTTATTTCATCCATAAACATGTTTTGGGTACCCAATAGTAGCTAAAATAGGGTGTGAGATATGATCCCAGTAGGTAACCACCCAAAAATCTATAACAAATCATGGTTGTACAAAATAACAAACTAAAGCAGAGTTAAAGGTATAATATGTAAATTTAAAATAAATGTAATGTTCCCATGGAATATCTAATACATAATAAGAGATACATTATATCCATATAAGGATCCCTACACAACAACTGTAAATCACCTAATGAGGAAGCTATAATAAATATAGAAATAACCAACATGTCCTCATCATACATCTATACATAACATGTCAACTATCGACATTCTATATAACTAGAAGTTTAGGAACCACCACTACCAAGTGGTTCAACTAACAAAATCACAATCACTATAGCCATTCCACATATCAAAAGTGTTAGACTAGGAAGGACTAGATTCAATGTTTATAAGAGAAAGGAATTATGATCGATTAGTAACAACATCTCGATAGAAACTCAGTAACAGAACTGGTGTAGTCCAATGATGATCTCAATAGATCATGTCCATTTCCTGTAGATAAATTCATATTCAAGTGTTATAGATTCCCTTAGAATCATTTGGAATAAATATCCAAGGAGCATATAGGTCTATGTCATCTTCTACCATAAACAAGATCCATGGCTAAAGAAACCATGGCATCTAAATTGAATCAAGACCCACAGTTTACCAACCAAGGAATCTACTACCATTTCAATTCACATTACATTCCATTAAAAAATTCACATTCAAATTTTATCAATGAGTACACCCACTCATATTCAAAGAAAAATTAATAATGGATGAGGAACCAAACATTAGGTAAAATTAGCATGTAACTAAATAGAGCAGTCGATACCAAGTCGAATGATGAATAGATAAAAAGGAATTGAGTACTCACTGATGTAGATCCAATGAGACATTTAAAACTTGAAACCGAGATAAGATGGAGGAGATACCTCAATTCATAGTTTAGGTTTCCAAGAGAGCTCTCAAATTCCCACAACTTTACATGTGAGAAAGTAGAAAATATGATTGAAAGTTATAAACATTTTATGGGTGATTTTGAAATTTTACCCAAATTATAGGGATGCAAAGTTTGGCCACATATTTGGAAAAACCATGTTCTAACTATGTATAATTATCTATAGGAAAGGGGCAACCTTCATGGTTAATGTGCATATTTTTACTAACTGTGTGAAAACCTGGAAAATTTTCTTCGTAAAAAGGCTACAGTTTATTTCCGGGATGTGCACCCCAAATCACATAGTTTGTATAAATGTGCAGCCTATAGGACTCTACTATCCAGAATTTCATGATTAGAAGCAGTTATGTGGCCTACGCATCACTGTTTCAACTAACTATGAAACATACCATTTCATCCCAATAGTTGGGTTCTGAGCTTCGAATAAGCCTCAGACATCTCCGATACACCTATGACCTCAAAGGGTAATCAAATTAGGCTTTAATTAATCATTTGAACCCAAAAAAAGTATCCATACCTTATACAAAAATATGGGTTATTATATCCTTGATGTGTGTGAAAACAGTAATATACCCAAACTCCATGGTAACTTGATGTTCAGCATAAATAGTTTAACTACACCTTTTTATTCTATACATTTTAAGTTCCTATAGTGCTAATTTTATCTACTATCCGATGAGATAGTCTAACACTAATCCAATATCTTGGATTGAATATGTTCATTACATTTTTCTCTAATGGTACAAACAATGAAACCATTTTTAATGTGTCTCACCTCAACCATTGGCTTAGGAAGAGGCAGTGGGTGATGCTGGACTTAGGTGGATTCATAAAGACACCAAATAATTGAAATAAAGTCCAAGGGCTTCATAAAAAATTGTGGGTGATTTTATCCTTGAAAATAAAAGATTGATAACAAGATAACCACAATAACCAAACCTATAAAATAAGCATGATTGTGACATACACGCCTATAAAAAACTAAACCAAAATAGAATAACAGAGTACACATAAGAATCCAATACCCAAAAACTCAATGACACAAAATTAATTTACTCAAAAACTCAAAACATGATCCACTCTTCAACTCCACATGTCAAGACAAAGGTGTTAAGAAGAATCACTATGTAACTAGGATACAATTCTCTTACCTGTGTCTTGATATATAAAATCTGAAAATGCACCATATTTCCCAAGTAGGTAGTGAGTATATAACCTAGTAGGATTTACCCAATATATTTCTAACTCATGCTACTAGGATAAAAAATGTTAGAAAAATTATATAAAACTATTTAAAAACAAATTAAATCAATTTTATATTAAATCCCAGAGTAATTTTACAAATAAAAATAGTTTCTATGGAATTAAATAAAACAAGTGTTTAAAACATTTCACAATTCCATTTTCCATACCAAACACATGGTTCCCAATATCCTCATATCCACACATTCATTCCCAGATGATAGTTTCATACTCTTTTTCAATCTATTATTGATCTACCATGTTATCAAAATGTAACCAATACTAGGTCCCCCAATGGAACACACCCTTCTACAAGGTCACACATAATGCAAATGAACACAAAAAAACAATGTACACCAAAACCCACGTCAATATAATAATTAAAAGCCATTTATTTCTTTAATTGAAAACAATTCTACAAACATTTTACTTAAGAGAAAAGAATCATTAATTTTAAAACCACTAATTTAAAATTAACATCACAATGCTTTCTAAAACCATCCAATTTCCACCATTTCAGAAACCATCACTAAATATGTTTTCCCTCAATAATCAAAAATAAAATTCACAATCAATTAAATTGATGCAATCAATTTCAAACTAATCCTTAATGTTCTAATCAATAGGAGTCTGGAGTAAATTCAGATACCTCTCAAACTTAGGAAAATATGATGTATGGCACAACAACTTCAACACCCCCACATAGATCATCTAGATCCAAACACAGATATCATTCCCTTTAATCAAAAAAGTATATCTCATCAATATTTATATCACAACACATGGATCTATCCACAACCGACTATATCCATGATTATAGGAAATGGAAGAAGAACATATATAAGGAAAATAATGAATAATAATCTATTAACAATGAATCTAGATCTTTAATGAACTTTACTTTTCCTTCGTATCACTCCCATACCAAAGGGAATTTCCCCACAAGCCTTGGGAGGAGGAGGAATTCATGTTATGTTCAGTTTAGGGGAAATGAGTTATTAAGGGTCTAAACCTAGCTAAAACCACAATTTTCAGACCTAATTTTTAGTGGTTCATGTTTAGGGTGTACAATTAGTCAAGATGTGATATAATTATGTATGAGATATTATCTCAAGGAGCACCTCACATTTTTTTCTCACACAATTTGTTTAATTATGCACCATCCATGTGTTAGCTACTATCTCAAGTAATAGTAGGCTTCCACAGTTTCTCCTAGGCATCCACATGGTTTGAAAAATCCATTCAACAACCATGAACCTATAAAGTTCCCTCTATTTTCCTTTTTAATGTTTCTTAGAGTTGTTTTGTGGTTTTTAATAATTTTTCTCAAATTGTGAACCCCTATAAATGCCACAAAGCATTCCAAAACCCATCTAAACCTCTACAATCTTAAACTGAACATTATATATTCATAAAATACACAAATAAAGTTTCATGTACCTAAAAATGGGGGTGTTCCAATCATTCATAGAACATTTTAATATGATAAATTAAAAAATGAATTTTTTTATCATATTTCAATTTTAAATTTTATAAATTTATCTTTTAATATAAAATACATTATATCAAGAAGGAAATTTTTTTTGAAAAATATTTATCTTCGAAAGGTAATAACATTTAGTGGTTTACCATATTAGTTTTTATTGTAATGTTATCTTTATATTTTGTGTATTTTTTACATTTGGTGTATCAGGTAATGTATGTTATCATTCATAAAATTAGTTTTACAAGGTCTAGAATTTAGGGTCATTATAGACACACTACACCCACATATATAAGGTCACGACTGATTGTGATACATTAGTGATGTTGGATATTTAATAACAGGTAATTTTTTGGGTATTATATATAAATATTTTTAAATCTAATAGTATCTTAATCAATGGGTAGAAAAGATAAAATAGCAGAGAAACCCTTTGAAGGGAATCAGACAACACAGGAAAGGAAAAAGATATATGTGAGGAACTGATTTGAGTGCCTTGAAAATGTATGTGAGTTGTAAATTAAGTTGGTCACTACTATAATGAATACCAGTATTAAACTACCTAGTATCATTCATATATTAAAGGTAAAATAGAACCACCACAATTGGAAAAAAAATTAATAATGTATGCCTTTGGTGAAAAACTAATCAAGAAAATAGCTGAATAAATTACTCCTATGATGTTAGCGATGAATGTTAAGATGTGTATGAAAATTATAGGGATATTTCTATTCGTATGTAGAATGATAGGAAAATCATAAACCATTGAAAGTTGATCGTGAATGTTAATGTAAATCAGATAAATATGGAATCTAAAAGGAATGAATCCATATAATTGATATATACAGATTGGATTAGTTTTAGACACACCTTGTGAATAATTTAAGGGGATTCCCAAGAGGGTTATGTTTAAAGTTTATAAATGTTTCTATGTAATATTCAAATAAATAGGATGGATCAATTTCATATGAATAAATGTACTTATTAAAAAATGATAAACAAAGATAAAACACTAATTATTTCATGTGATATATTTGATGCTACTAGAAAGGAATCCAAAATCAAAGGTTGTAAAAAAAGAGACTAAAAATTGGGAAATCATATGGTTTAGATAGTTATAAAAGCTCGGATGATGGAGAAAGATAAAAACAATTAAATTAATCTAGTTTATAAGGTAAAAAGTCCAATATATCTATTAAGGATGTTGAAAAAAAGGAGAAGAATATATTTACCAATCAATAAAAAACATATAATTTAATGCATAAAGAAAGAATAGAGAGTTATTGAAACTTTAAACCATAAATTAATAGAGTCCCAAGGATAATAAATATATCCCATACATATTGCTCAATTTTAGGGGAATTTGGAAGTCCCAACATAATCCAATATCATCTTGGTTCTGCATATATATTGTTAATTGATTGTGATGAAGTTTTTATAGATCCCCTTTAGGGGGGATTTCAATTGAGATAATGTTTCTAGACATTTTACATTTTCAAACCATCCTATAATTATAACCTTGATCAGAAATAATTTAATTGATTTTTTATTTTAATTATAACTAAATGGGGAAGCAATCATTTCAGGTAAAATGTTTTTATGTGTGTGTTCATGTGAACAGTAGGTTTATAAACCATCTTAAAAGCCTATTTTAGTAGGTCAATAAAGTGGGTTCGCATTTGTTGAAATTATGGAAAACTTTTTTTTTATGATAAACAATTTTTTGACACAATTTTTGTGCAAGAATACATAGATTTTGTTTTTTGATGGAACGGTACTAATTTTCAGGTTGTGTCAACCTTCTCTAATGGAACAAATAGTGAATTAGGAAAATGGATAAACAAGTTGAGAGGGGGTGAGTTACATAAAATTATAAAAGCTTATAGAAAATAATAATTTCCTGCCTTGTGTTTATAATGTCAATAATAGGGAGAATAATTTTCCTCCAATTAAATTTATTTACAATAATGGGGAGAGAAAAGAGGGCATTGACTTTTAATTGAAATTTCAAACATATATAAAGCCAGAGATTGAACTTCCCTTGATATTTTAGTTTCATTTTTTTCAATTGTATTTTCCATATGTAGTAAGTCAATACATGTTAAAGTAAATATTGGTTACCATTATATATGAATAGTCATGTTTTATATTGTAAAATGAATTTAGATAGATTCAAATTTATTTGGGTTGTGGAAAATGAAGTTAGTTTCTTTGTGAGTAACCCATACAAATGAAGATTAGTGAGATGGTCTGAAATTTCATGATAGGTGCTAATGAGGTCTAGAGAATTTTCTACACTCTATATATGAAGTGGAGAGATTGAGAAAAGAGTTGGATTTTGAAATTATAATGGATAACTTTTATAATATATATTCAAATTTTATCAAACATCTTCAAAGTAGTGGAGTGATTTTTACTGTTATAGAAACCAAATTTTGTGTTTTTTTATTTTATGTTGATAAAAAGAAGTGAAAAAATATACCTAGATGATGGATGAATTTTGTCAAAAATAAAAAAGTAATAGATTACTTGAAAACACTCTAAATTTATTATATGTTCTGAAATATTATTTAAAGGAAATATAAATGAGTTTGGAAATATTTTAATAATTTATAAAATTAATTTGAGCTATTTTGAAGAACTTGGAATTTTTTGAGAAGATATAAAGTGAATTGAAACATTCCGAAAGTCGCATGAATAAGTAAGTAGTTTTTATAGTTAATCGGATCATATGAGATTTCTTGTTCGTATCACTAGATCATAATACCTCAATGTACAAATATTTCTTGATCATATGACTTTAGGTTGATTGTCAGACTCCAGTATCAGACTTTAACAAATAATTTTGAGTTATGAATGAGAATTTGATAGATCATCATTCTTAATTATATTACTCTAGAAGATGAATTTTTATAACATCATATTTTGATAGAGTATATGAATTTTCCATAGGAATTCACCATATGAGTTGAGATATTCCATTAGACTTCATATTAGTATATAATATAAAGTATATAACTTTATTGTATATATTATGTTAAATATTAGTCTTCATCTTATGACTTAATCACCAGACTTAGAGATTGTATGACCATAATATTGTACAATTATTATTCAACCATTTGTAAGATCATATGAATTCAATTTTGGTATGTCTTATAAAGTCATATGAAACACTAAAATTATAGAAAAATATATAATTAATTATTTTATGTGGGAAATGAATTGGGAGGATACCAAAGCTTTTCATAAGTGTTATAAACTTCATGAGTCTCTCATGATGTATGCGAAAATATTGATTTTTGGAAAATTAAATGATTTAACAAGGAGATCACAATTTTATAAATAAAATATTATTAAAAGAGAAAAATAAACTCATCAATTATTAACAATAATAAAGAAAAAACTGAGTCCAAGATTGATCTTTTCATTAGAGATTATATCATATAGGAAGTGAGATATTTGAGAAACAATGAAGGGTACTAAGTTTTTAATGATGTGTACACATTGATTCTGAGTTATATCCTAGATTCATATTAAGTTGTGATGACAGAATATGAGTTCCACATACATGTTTATTTTTTGTATGAATTTCCGACAACCAGGGAGACTGGAGTAAATGATTTTTTGGGAAATTTTGAGGAAGGTTAATAATATCCCATGGATTAACAAAAGAGAAATAATTTTATCCATGTGGAGATAAATCACTATTTGTATTCTTAGAATTTACTTTGAATTGAAAATTTTAATGGGTTATCATGGGAACCCAAAGTTGGTAATTTTATAATGATATTTCTTGTATCAATATTAATAGTTGAAATTTTCCATTTACAAAAATTTAAAATGAGATAATCAATTAATGCATCCACTTATGCACATGAGAAATTGAAAAAATATAGAAACATGTAAAAGAGAGAATAAGTATTAGTCAGCACTTCTGCTCAAGAATACATTTTTCTTAGAAAAGAGAAGAGATAACTACTAAGGAAGACAAAGAGAATTTAAATGAGAATAATAGTCCTCTCAAAGAAAAATAACATGATAAATATGTGAGTGAAGAGAACCTCTATTATAATAATAAAGAGGATAATAAACTTTAAGTTCTAGTCAGGAAAAGAAATAGAGTAACATTACTAGTGTTTAAGAGATAATACCTACTAGGGTTTTAATGAAATAAAGTAAAAATAAGGATCTTGTGCTTAATTATATTCATATTTTATTAAAATGAAGGAAGATTAAAGAAGAATAAGATGGACTTAAAGATGATCTCAAGTGTGCTGTGATAAATCCATTTTTATTTTCATAAAATTTTGAGTTTTAGAGAAGAAGATTTGGGTAATCCTAGAAACATTTTATAGATGGAATGGGAAACTAAAGATAAAATAAAATGCCAAATTTCATAAGTATTTATTGATATTTAATATCATTTAAATAAAATATATTTTTATGTAAGGATATAATTTTTATGATGTAGTTATATCCTGGATAGATTATGATCTATTATAGTAGGAGGATATGGAAAATTAACAAATCTAAATTGGTGGGATTTCAGTTTGATGAGAAATAATGGGATGTAGCTTATGCTCACTTGTGTAAATTTGTAAAAAATCACCATTGTAATATGAAGAGATTATGTTAGGAAAATAATATCCAATAACTCAACTTGTACTAATAGAAATATTTTAGTAGAGAATCCATGTCTTGGACTTCCCATGAACGATAAGGAGTTGGATTCTATAGAGGTTCCAAACCTTGTAAATGCACATGTTCCATTTACAACTTAATCTAAACTGCATATAAAATTATTCTATGATAAAGAAAATATCCAATAGTATCGACTAAAATAATATTTTAATGGTAAAATGGGTTGTTAATATCTAATAACAATATTTTAATTTGGGAAAATTTTACAAACCCTAATTTACCCCTCTCTTGGGTATGTTTTCAAAGTCCACTGGGACTTTTAAAGAACTTGGAAACAATAAGGGAGTGTATACACCCTCTTGGGTGAATGATGGAGAGAATAGGGTAAAGGTAAAATAAAATATAAAAATAAAATAAAATAAAGTCCTTTTTGAAAACCCAACATGGGATCCAGAACCAATAACCTAGAGAAAGTTTGTACCTCTATTGGGTAAAACTTCCCATTTTAGGCTCAAAAAAAATGTATGAATTCAGATATGAGACCATATTTTGGAGATATCAATGTTTTCTCATGTTTGAAAAATAATATTTACTTCAAAAATATTCAATATATTGAAAATTTTATATATAAGAAACTCACAATATTACAACCCTAGGGTAAAGGTCACCTCTTGAGAATAAAAAAAATTTCAGAAAATATATTGTATTTTTTTATAGTGGAAATTACTGATGTTACATTAACAAAATTTTGGGGCTCCAAATCTCCAAAAAGGAATTTCCAATGCCTGAAAAAACAAATCATTATAATGGCTTATAATATGGTAAGGCTTATCATATTCTAATACAAGTGTTGTATTGTTTAAAAAACATAATGTTGTGTCATTGTGGTGATATATGGGTATCATAGGCTATGATATGGTTGAATATTTAAATGTTCTATACAATATCATATTTAAAAAAATATAATATAATTTTAATGATAATTCAATTATTATGCATCAAAATAAATCATGCCATATGATATGGTATATATATCATAAAATAAAATATCATCAAAATGAGATATTTCATTATTTTATTGAAAAAATATATATATTATAATTGTTTTTTTTAAATATAAGTGTAATGAATTATAAATGGAATATTTTTATCCATAAATGGTATATGAAATGTTCATATTAATATCTATTTATCTCTAAATATGTGAAATATTATATTATTTATTTTAATTTATATCTGTGTATTAATATATATATAAACTATTTATATGATATTAATATTATATATTCTTCAATATATTTGATAAATGTATTCTTATATATGTTTATATCATACCTACAAAAACCAGGTATGATAACATAATATTTAGTATTCTTTTAAAAGGAATTTAGTTTTTTATAGAGTGATGAGTTTAAATTTAGAGGATGATAATGTATTATGACTATTAATTACATATTTTTGTTAGATTTAAAAATTTTCTTAGGTACTAATATATGGGTAATAGGACTTTGATTTGAACCTTCATAAAGGTTATGTGCATATCACACTAGACATTCCCTTGATGAAATTCCATTACCTATTGTTCTGGTATTTTACATAAAATAGTTTCATTTACCTTATTCATATGATTTATTAGATGCATGTATTTATATGGATTCTATTTTAGTTTTCTAATAAAAACTATGATTATTTTAATAGGTTTAACATTAATATGGATTGAATATATATATATATATATATATGTTGATGGAATAGTAATTTATGAAAAAATTATTATTATCATGTATGTACCTATAAATAACTTTAGATGTAAATATTTATTCGGTAGAAATAGTTATGTGTGATATGAATATGATGCATTTAGAAATGGTGATAATTAGAAAACCCTAAAACACTAATTTTTATATTTCTTCCAAAGAAAATAAAACATATCAATTCCCAAATTATCTAAAAGTATAAGTCTTTTCAAATATGTGTTCCCATTGATTATATTGTGTAAGGTATGTTGGGTTTGATGACCCTAATAACATTAGGATACCATATTAAATTGTATAAACTTTTTATAAACTTTTAGGTGACCCTAATATGATGAGGTTCCTATATAAATAAAGGTAAGATAAAACATATAATAAATTGGGAATGTGGATTTCCTCATACCAATCCAATATTCATATATGATATGATTTGAATGATGACCTAACTAAATAGATAAACATTGGATGAAATTATAAAGAAACCCAATATTTATAAAAATATGGATCATGCCACAAAAAATTAATGATGTTTGGGGTTAAAATTTTCATTTGAGTTCTTTTATTTAAATTCCTAGATTAAAAGATATAAAACATAATACTCACTCACAAAGATATCTTTGTTTTTGATAATGGTATACATTATGAGTATCATTTTAAGGTATCTTATAGGTATGGAAAATAATATATTTCGATATTAGTATATAAGGTTTAGAATTATTCTCAAATAAAATAATTCTAATAATTTTATTGTGAAAGATATAGAAATAAATTTATCTAATTCTGACTTCTAGGTGTTAGATATTGGATTTAGAATATACATTTACAATAAAAAAACAAGCTCAAAATGGGAGGGAATTTATGAATAAATAAATATATTTGTGTGTGTGTGTGTGTTGTAAATGGGGTAAGAGTTATTGAATTGGTTGTTGGGACCTATGATATATGTCAACCTAGAGGATTAGATATAGAAATATAAAACTATTTCTAGGATATAGCTATAGAATGAAATTTTATTTCGATATCTATTTTTAAAAGGATTTTTTAATCATTTTTAATTTAAATATTTGTCCTATTTAAATGAATGAAATATTTTATAACATTTTAAATATGGTAAATAGTTAATATATTCTAGACATGGATAATCCAATCTATAAAAATCATGATAATAAGGTCATGTTTTATTTTAACATCACTTAAATTCAGAATTATCATCATGAATAGATAAATGAAAAATAAATTTAAAGCCTCCATTGATATTTATGGATGAATTCATTCAATTACAAATCACTTGAAAATTGTGAATCTTGTTTATTAAGAAAAAATAAAAAAGTAACTTTTAGTAGAAAAGGTGTGAGGAATAAAACAATATTGTATATTATAAATAATTATGTATATAGAATAATTAATAATCATGAAAATGCTAGTTATAGGAACTTTTTTAACTTTATTAATGATTTAAGTTGGTATGATTTTGTGTTCTAGCAAGAGATAAGTTTGGAACCTTTTAAAGGTTCAAATAGTTTTGAAACACAATAAAAATTCAATTGTGAAAATGAATTAATATTATTTAATCATGTCAATGTAGTGAATACAACTCTAAAAATTAACTGATAACCTAATATATTGAAGAATTTATTAATAGAACACTCATATTAGAACAAAGCATCAGAATGGTGTGTCTAGGAGGAGGAATATTACCATTTTTTATATGGTTTGATTGATGATGAGTCAGTGTAACCATACCATATATTTATAGTTATATGGGATAAAAACTACACTATTCTTACATAACTACATTTTAACCACAATATTTATAAATAAACCATTGATATATACTCTGAAAGGCATTCCAATTTGGATTTAATGAGGATTTTGGACTATAAATTATGTTTATAGTTTTTTTATTTTGATTAATTTGACTTTATACAAAAAATGACTATTTTTTGGTTATCCTATGGAAACTAAGGTATATCATTTATATAATACTGCATAGCACTAAGAAATTGTATCCTAAAATACTATTTTTCTTGTGAAGGATTATATCAATTGAGGTGTCAGTGGGACTAAAATTGATCATGGTAAGTTTAAGACCAAACCATGAGATAAAAATTTATCTAGTACCAAAAAGGGTTGTAGAAACCTAATATACCTATGTTACATAGAAACAAAAAATGTCTGATATGATTCCCCAGGATCCCAATAAATAAGGATTTTTGTGCTAATTGAGATAAAGTTACATTCATAGATAATGAACCTACTACCTACTAAGAGGATACAAAAAGTTATAATTTCAAGATATGGTTAGAGCCCATGAAATTTGAGATGGAATCAATGTATACTAATGAAATATAGAATATTTTGGATGTTCCTGATAGGTGAATATATCTAAGAATAATGTGGATTTTATATAATAAAAATGACTCGGATTGTAAATTATCTTCCAATTAATCTTGTACCATTGTAAAATGTTATAAATATATTAACGGAATTGATTATAAAGATACCATTTCACCAATTGTGATGCTTAAGTGTATTCACATATTTCTTTACAAAACAGATCATCATAATTATGAGATATGTTATTTTGATGCCAAAATTTCTATCTATAAGAAATATTTATTCAAGGAAATAGATTGGATACACCCCGAAGTATTTGGTATTCCAAATAATGCTACTATGGTTGTCATGTTTCCATTTTTTTGTTATGGGTTCAAGGATTATTCTTAGAGTTAGATATATGATTTAATAATAAAACAAATTTTTTGGTTTCATCAAGAATATAAATGATTATTGTGTATTAAATTGTGTTACTGGGAGAATTTTTAATATTTCTAGCATCTTATATGTATTATATAAAAGATATTCCAACATTAAATTATGTAATGGTTTGATTGTAAAATTTATTGCCAATGAAATACATGGGTGAATTGGATTA
Source organism: Viscum album (assembly GCA_963277665.1). Taxonomy (NCBI): domain Eukaryota; kingdom Viridiplantae; phylum Streptophyta; class Magnoliopsida; order Santalales; family Viscaceae; genus Viscum; species Viscum album. Next base: position 683,724,772 of record OY728156.1, on the reverse strand, counting down.
CATATATTTTATAAAGATATATAATGATAGATTAAAAAGGGGTATTGGACTGAGGAAGAAAAAATATATTGTTAAAGTGTTGAAGATAATTAACATTGATATCTACAAGAAGGATTCATTATTGTTGTTTCCTTGCATAAATATTAAAATTATTCAATATCCTTATAAAGTTTTATGAAGGATGGATAAGATACCATATGGATTAAATATGGGATCTATTATTTATGCTATTTTATATGATTTACTGATGTTTCTTATCCCCTATTCATAATAAGGAGATACCAGTCCAATCATTATGTGAATCACTAGATTTTTGGGAAGAACATCCTTAAGAACTTAAGAAGAATTAAGGATTCATTCTTGGAATTTATATTTGAGGATGAGATAATTATAATGGTTTATACTAAATCTAGTTCTCAAATTAACATAGATGATATGATATGGTAATCTAGTTTCATGTTTTTCTTATAGGGTCACATAGTTAGGATTAAAATAAGGATTAAATATTGGTTAATACTTTTGTTCCAAAATAAGAGAGAATTAAAAACTATATCCAATGGTGTTTGGATATATTCAGAAGGAGTTGTGATGTTTAACATAATGTAATTATTTTATTTAATTAAGTTTTACAATTTATGAATATATAATAAAATATTTAAATCATATTGTATGATTCCCCTTTATATCATAACATATTTTATTCATATGATTCACATAGAAAATAATGTTTTAGGATATATTTCATGTCGTGATTGAAATATGATGCCTATATCACAACATTCAATAGTGAATTTATATATGATATGTGATATTGTGATTCATCCCATATCCTAAATTTTATTCTTTAGGTATGAATCATCATGATGATACATATATGTACTGATTATTATTTTATGTTCATTTAATTTTTCAATGATCATAAATAAGATTATTGTATACATTTTGAGTAATGTATGGAAGATACCAAGTATTGGTAATGGACCTCTAATTTGTTTATTAAATAAAGAATACCTATATTAAAGGATGAGATCCTTCCAATTTAGAGATTATTTGATTATGTGGTCCTTATAAAATATAACTCCTTCTTGATTCTTGATTCATATTTTAGGAGATGTTTATAGGATAACATTTTTAGATATGGTTTCTTCACATAACATAGATGTATCCTAGTGCATATTGTACCATCCTTAGATAACATATCCTGAGTTTTGTTTCTTAGTGATCTTCATGAAGAAAACTACATAGATATAGATCTTACAATAATTGAGTTATGAAAAAATATTTTATTATCTTTATATTACATGATGATTCTATGATTATAGATCAATATTTAAATTGGTTTCTTCTGGTCTTTATTATTATTCTATATAATAATGAAACCTTTGACCTCTATCTTCATGATGTTATCCAACTGTATGTAACTCATAGTTACATAACTATCATGATGTTTCATTCCACTTTCATGGAAGTTACTATCACATCCACATATTTAGTTTGGGTTAGTGTCCACCTATAGGGAACAGATTAGTTTTTTAGGCATCTACCCTTTGGGACACTCTGGAAATTAACTTATAACATTTAGGTGGCTATCAAACCTTAGGGACTCTAACTATATTACCAAGTGTCCATCCACAGGAACTCTCTTATATACAATTGGATTCATTACCATTCCACATCATGCATCCAAAAAGGCTAGCCATATCATCCAATCCATCCATATTATTATCATCATAACCATCATCAAAATCATTATCATTGAAACAGACCACTTATATATAACTTTTCACAACATCCACATCACTATCACATATAAAAAATAGAGTATGATGCTTACCATTCATTTATTATTCAACCTATGACACCACAGATACGATGGTCCTAATGAATATAGTCACAAGTATACACTGTGATCACACCTAGTACTATGATAACTCGATCCTAGATAGAATTCAAAACATGACTAACATTCCTCATGTCTTTGGAATAGTCAAGTTCTACAACGTCATCACAAAAAAATCGCAATACCCATTTGAACAAAGCCTCATCATCCTTCACACAATTTCATATCCACCACTTTATATATCCACTCTAGAGAGGTTTATATTAGGGTTTATAAAAAAATGAGTTTCAACTCACTTATCAACTCACACCACTATCAACACACCTCATAATAATATATTTTCATATACACTACTAGATACGACATTGAAACATGATAAAGTGTAAAAAGAATCATATACTTTACACCACCCAATGTAAATCACTTATATAAAGGTCCCAGAACATCAAAATATGTCATGAAAACATGGATAAGTTTCTTGACCCATTGAGTTAATCCCTGCTAGTTTGTCCCTAACTATCATAAGAACTTTGCAATATTTTCCTAGTATTTAGAACTACCACCTTTTCAAATAGTTATGACCAATTCAAAAATTCATAATTCTTACCCTTATCCTCTTATGGTATTTTCTATAATATTTTATCATTAAATGATAGAAATTAATTATGCGGACTTATTAAATATATCATAAATATTTATAATAAATGATTAAGACCAATCTTCCACTATAAAAACATATTAATTCATACATGAATTATAACCAATAAGAAAAAATTGTTCAATAATTTTTAATTCATATCTTATAATGCCAGTTTTTTTATATTTCATCTACTCCCATATCTATCAATTAAAAATAAATAATTATATAATTACTTTCAATAAATTTCTATATTTTAAATCCTCAATTTATGAATTTCAATTAAAATACACAAATTCATAAATCTTATCATTCTGATTATTTAAAAATAATAATTACTTTATTATCTAATACTCATATAACACCTCCAATTTCAATTTATCACATATTAATTCTTTAATAATATTATAAAACACCTCCCATTATAAAAAAAACTAAAAACATAAAACATTCAAAGGATTATAAAATTAATAGAAATTTCATGTTACCTACATCAATTCCGAGAGGAATGTTAATCAAATTTTTTTCAATGATACTTTATCTATTTTTAAACCTCCATCCACCTCCCATTAATATACTAAGTCATAGTGATACCAAATATTTTTCCCGTGAGAGAATAGAGGGAATATTTAAAGAGAATGGTGTCATTTTAAAAATAAATTATTCAGTTTTAATCCCTCTAACATTCCACATTAATTCCATTTCATCATCACAATAACCTTTTATAATTTACATCTCCCATTATCTTTATCTCTCCCTGATCCTTTAATTTAAACCCCCATTAAAACAACCTTAATTAGATAAATATAAATTATGTAGAACCTCTAGGTTAAATTTATCAACCCTTTATTTATATATTTTCATCATGAAAATCTTTTGTCTGATGTTTGGTTGGGTTTAGAGGACATTTAGAATATTTTTGGGGATTTTTTAGAGGAGAATGGTTTGAGAACAGTTAGTACAAACCTTGAAAATACTATAGAAAACAATAAAAAGTGAGGGAGTGGGCACTTAGTAGGTCATAAATTAGGCATGTGGTTTAGAAAAACCATGTGTCCACCTAGGAGAAACTTTTCTTTTGGAGAGAGGTGCATATGCATGGTTAGTGCACAATTTTCCTAATTGTGTGCCCTAACCATATAGAGTGAAAAGTTAAATCCTAAATTTGTGGATCTCACTTAGAATTGCTCCTTAGATCCCTGTTTTTTCCCAATTATGACTTTAACTCGGGTTTCTCTCCTCCCAAAGGATATAAAGACTCTTCCCTTTAATCTTTGAGTGGTCCATTTTCAAATCATGGTTTATTTAAGACCATATTTCTTGGTAAGTCACTGTTATTTGTGATTTTTATTAGATATCTTATTCTTCACGCTATTATATTCATAGATATTTTCTTCTAGGGATATTGGTTTGATATTTAATTCCAGTAATTATTATATTTTATTTGTTTTTATGTTAGTGAATGAGATCTATGGTGAAGTTTTTTTTGTTTTAACCTCATTTTATTGATGAATTTGAGCCATTATACATTCCCACCATAGTTTCTGAGGTATGTGGATTTAGTATTGTCTCTTATTAATAGAACATTAAGTCTTAGATTCTAATTATTTTAATTTATTGAAATTGATTGTGAAATTGGTGTGCAATTCTTCATTAAATCCCTCTTTATAGATGATTTGTGTGGAAATTACTTATTGTGAAAAGTGATTTGTTTCATGGTTTTAAAATGAAAATTTTAAAAATGTTTGTTTGGATTGATTCCTAACATTGGTTTTGTAGAAAGGTTTTCAATAAAAATTTTGTTTTATTAAAAGGGTTTGGCATGATTATTTTGGCATAATTGGTTGGCATGTGTTCATTTGTATTGATGTAACCCTATAGAAGGGGTGTGTTCCATTGATGAACTGGTATATGGTTATATTACAATGACATAGTAGATCGAAGAGAGACCAATCATGAATTTGGAACTTTCACCTAGGCATGAATGCATGGATGTGTGGATTAGAATGGGTTATGCCAAATATTTTTTTAAATGGATTGAAATACTTTTTTGGTTGTTTTCCATGTAAATTGTTTTGTTGAAAAAATGTTTTGATTTTTTCTGAACTATTAAAAATATTTTAAGGTGTTTTATATAAATTGTTTTATATAAATTCTATATCATGTTCTATCCAAGTTGCATGAGTAGTGAAGTAATTTGGGGGAAACCTACTAAGTTTCATTTCTCACCCCCTTCCTGGTAACTTTTGTGTTTTTTAGATATTATTTATTAACACACATATAAATGAAAATTATTTCATTTATTTAGTTACACATCATGATAATTTTAGTGTGTATTGGGAAGTTGGAGGATGAAGCATGTTGGGATTTATGAAGTTAGTGTCTCTAGAGTCTTTGAGTTTTGTTAGATTTTTTCTTTTTCTTTTCACTGAAATATTGGTTTTTATTTTCACAATATACTCTAATAAGAATTATGGTATAGTTTGGTATTCATATCTTTTTGTATTACTCTGGTTTCATATATAATTGGGGGTTGTTTGGTTTTGGTATGTAAAATGTGGTTGTTTATTTTCAAAATGAAAATCATCCCCCAATTTTATTTAATCCCTTTTCATTTATTTCTAGCCTTTGGTATCATAGGGATGTCACCTATGGAAAAGTTGCAATTCTTCCTCAAATAAAGGGATTGAGAACATGTGATATGTTACAAGTGGTATCATATTTGTTTATACTTGATTTAAAAGTGGAATAAATTTATTTGATCCTTGGTTTTCATTTGTGTTGGTCAAGGAGTTGAAAATACATTTTGGTTTAGTCCTCGATTTGGGATGGTAAAAATGAGTAAGACTGTTGAAGAATTAATTGTATAGTATAAAAATATGTAACTAACCAATTTATTCTACACATAATGTTACCAAGGATTTGGGTGCATAAGTGTTTTGAGACACTTATAGGATTTGTTACCTCATTATCATGGGTTTAGGATATGATAAGAGCAATACATGAATTGTTATAAATTACTTTCCACTCAGAGTGCATATTTCATTTTGAGTAATGATTTATGATTTGGTGAAAAAGTGATGTTTTTTGAAAAATATTAAATTACTTTTGAATGTGAGATTTTGAAAAAGACATGGTTTTGGTTTATTGAAATTTGTTTCTTTTTCAAAAACATTGTGGATTTTTCAAAAATGGTTTGAAGAGGAAAGGTATTGATTTTTGAAATCCTTATTGTGATATGCGTATGTGGTGGAATTAGAAATTTCTAAGCCTTTAGTTTCCAAAGTGTGTGACTTATGGAATTTTTTGTGTTTATATAAAATAACACCTATTAGGTATTGTAAAAAACAAAGAAAAAGAAACTATTGATAATTTGGTTGCACCTAAGCCACTGGTGAACCAATAGTTGGTTCAAAATATTGTCCAACACTGTCAGGATATGTATAGAGGGAACATTAGGGATGTACCAAGAAAACAAGATCATTCAATTCATTTCCAAAAGTAGAATCAGCCCATATTTTGAGGTGATTCATAACTAGGTAAAGAATATGTGTGTATAAATAGTAATAAAAAAATCTTTGATTTCCCTGGCACACCAACAGAGTTGAAAGTAATGTTGGAGACCTATACGCTAGATGATATTGAATGCCATTGGCAGGATTTATCAGTTCATGCTAAATTATATCAAGGAATGTCATGGGAGTATTTTGATTAATTGTAAAATAAAATATTACATCAACTCAATTTTATGACTTTTTTATTGACTGACTTTTTCAGTTTGAAGTTGGAGAATCTCTCAGTGATTGAGCATGTGGATAAACATCTAAATTTAGTCTGTTTTTAACTTGAAGATTCTATTAGTGCATTCATGAAGGAACACATTTTTGAATCAAGGAAGAGGCAAGAAATTCACTCAAATATTGCTATGATTTGTATAATATATTATAAGGATAGGTCCAATAGAGATACAATGATAGGAAGGGAAATATCATGAGATATAGGTGGAGGGATCATGTTTATACCTATGCAAAATGATGGGAACTCTAGTGAGAGAAATAAGCTGAAGAGGGACAACTATTTCTACAGTGGTAGTATTAATAAAAATTCTATAGTTGTATCAGTGAATATTCTTCCAAAACCCAAGAGTAAATATAGATGTTTCCAATGGGGAACTTTAGATCATATCAAGAGAGATTGCACAGGACTACATAGATCATGCCAAAATTTTAACCTGATGGGCCATCTTTAGAGCTACTATAGTAGTGCTCCATGGTAAGGTGTTTGAGAAACACATCATGTTTTAAATATTTCATATGTTTTAATGGGATGAGGGTAGTGGAATACCTCTTTTCATTAAGAACATTATAGCCATGGTGACTCTAGGAATTCCATGAATCCTCTGCAAGGGATATCTTAACAGGGAAATAAAGAACAAATAGAAACGAGTCAACAATTATATAGACCTGATCAAGTGATTTTGGATGATCAGTCTAGACTATCGATGGTGAACGGTATGATTATTTTTAATTCTAACCTATTTAATCTTTTTTTGATATGGGTGAATCCTATTCATTTTTCTCTTATCAAGCTATTTATCTTTAGTGTTTTCATGTGGAGATTATACCTTCTATTTTGAAACATAAAAATCCACTTGGTAAAATAGAATGTCAAACCTTAATGTGAAAAAGAAAGTTTTCTAACTCTTTATGTATAGAAATTATGTTGGGATTTATTTGTTCTTGAGATGGGTGTATATGACATATTCTAGGGTATGGGCTGGTTGAAAATGTTTAAGGATCACACCAATTTTTATATATGTATGGTTATTTTTATGGATGAGAATGGATTCAAGAATATTTTTTAGTGGAAAATGGAATGAAAAATAATGTGTAATGAGTATGTTAGAACCCAAGGTTTGAAATATCTCAAACAAGTAGGTAGCTTTGACTTGGTAATTAGAGGATGAGATCAGGGATAATGGTTTTCCAACCATTGTTGATCATTTTTCAGATGTGTTTTCGGAAAATTTCTCATGTTTTCCACCCAAAAGAGTGGTAGAGTATTGATGTTCATCTCTTAACAATGAAAAATCCTATATCAATTCCATATTACCAGATGGATCCCAAAAAATTAAGGGAATTTAAATTCTACTTGGAAGAGTTTGAATGCAATGGGTTCATTCAGTCAAGCATTTCTACATTGGAAGCAACAGTCTTGTTCATCTAAAAGGTAGATGGAACTCTTTAGTTGTGTGTGAATTGTTATAAACATAACAATGTTATAATAAAGAATCAGTATCTACGTCCATGAATTGATAATCCATTCAAAAAATTAAGAGGATCCCAATGGTTCTTTAAAATTGACTTGTGATCAGGATATCTCTAATTGAAGGTTTAGAAAAACAATATTCTAAAAATAGAATTCAAAAGTACATATGGCCATTAAGAGTATTTGGTTATGCCTTTAGGTATTAAAAATACACTATAAGACTTTATGGAATTGATGAATTGGATATTTTAGAGGTATGTGGATTCTTTTTTGGTGGTGTTTGTGGATAACATATTCGTGTATTCAAGGAAAAAAGTTGAGTATGAGAAATACATGGAGACAATGTTGTGAATTTTTCTCGATCATCACATGTATACCAAATTATAAATGTTTAATTTATGGATACGATAGGTACATTTCTTTGGACGTGTGATATTTGAAGGAGGTGTTTCTGTGAATCTAGAAATGATTGAAGCTATTATCTCTTGGAAACCACCAAATAATGTCTTCGATATAGGATGTTTCCCTTATGTGGATGGTTATTACTAAAGTTTTGTTCATGATTTTTCATGACTAGATTTACCAATTATAGATTTTACAAGGAAAAGTGAATGTCAAATTTATTTTTAGGAGCTTAAATTTCACCTTACATTGACCATGATCTTGATATTTTCATAATAAAGAAAATGTTAAGTGATGTATTTTGATGATTCATTGTCTGGGTTGGGATATGATCCAATGTAGTGAGATCGTGTTGTTACTTATGGCTCTTGGCAGTTATAGTTTCCATAGAAGAACTACCCAAAACAGAATTTGGATTTAGTTTTTTGTAGTCCTTTCCTTTAATACATCAAGTCATTACTTATTTGTAGTGAAATTTGTGGTGTTTATGAATCATAAGATCTTGAAACACATTTTCTAAAAAATTGATTTGAATATTCAACAAAGAAGATGGACGGTGTATATTAAAATGATTGAATTTGAAATGAAATATACCTCAAGAAAAGGTAATTTGGTGGAAGATTCATTAGGAATGAATTCATATGATAAGTTAGAAAAAGTGGCTTCATATCAATGAGAGTTTTTGTCAATGATAGCTTCCATGCACTTCAATTGTGAAGACCAAGGGTGTGCGGTGATTTTCTTCCTAGTTTTCTTAGTTCCTAATTTGGTGAATATGGTTAAAGAGTAAGATAAATCTTACTTATAATATGTTGTGGTGATGTCAAGACTCAATGGTGGGGAGAGAATTGAGGGATGGAAGATGGAAAGGAGTTTAGTGTGGTGGTCAAAAGATCAGATGGTCATACATTTGGATTGTTAGGACTATCATCTTAAAGATTACCACTATTTGTTATGGATTGTTAATCCTTGAATATATAATATTGATAATCAGTTGAAAGAAATGTTTTGGTGGGTTGGCATGAAAAAAAGGTGGATAATTGTTTTTTAATATGCTTTACAAATCAATAGGTTATGGCAGAGAACTATCAACCACAGTGTATGTTTTAGTCATTAACTATTGCTATTTGGAAATGGGAGTATATTTTCAGGATTTTATAACAAGTCTCCCTAGAACTATTAAGATACATGATTCCATATGGGAGATAGTGAATCAGCTCAGAAAGTTGACCCATTTCATCTCTACTCATGAATCTCATAAGTTGGAGGACTAGTTTAAAATATATATCTGAGGCATGGTAAAGAGTAATATATTATCCATTTAGATATTATCAAAATGATATTCAGGGTTTATATCCAATTTATGATAATCCTTATTGAAAGACCTTAGGACTCTATTGACCATTACAATGGCATATCACCCTCAGATAGATGGATAATCCGAAAGGATCATAAAAATGTTAAAGACATGATTCAGGATTGTGTAATGGAATTTGGTGGTCCATGGGATGATAAAATAACATTATTGGAGTTACAATATAACAATAGTTATCAAGCCTCAATTCATATGGATCCTATTGAATCATTTTATGGGTTCCCTTATCGATCTTCACATTTTTGGGTAGAAATATGTGAGACTTCACTAGTTGAGATTCATTTTCAAGATATAATAGAGATTATTCAAATAACCAAGAAGGTATTAGAGATAACTCAGAGTCATAAAAAATTAAATTTATATCATTTTCGACAGTTGTTCTCGTTTGAGGTGAGTGATCATGTGTTCTTGAGAATCTCTCCAAAGTTTGGTCATCTTCATTTAGGGAATAAGGGCATGTTATCTCTTTGATAAATTATCCATTTTGAGATACTAAAATTCATTGGTGAGGTAGAATATTGGTTGGAATCTCTACCGTGGTTTAGTTTGGTAAATAATGTGTTTCATGTATCTCAGTTGAAAATGTATCATCCTGATCTTGACCATAATATTTGATGGGATCACATTGTCCTAGATCCAGTTGATTCATTGGATCATATCTCAGTACGAATTGTGTATAGTAAATAGAAATTCATTGGAGGAAAAATAATCAGTATATATTAGTTTTTTTATGCATGATTTTATTTATAAGTAATATTGTTGAGATGAGAATGAAAAGGTCAAGAAATGGTCTTAAATCTTTCAGGTCAATGGTGGATTTCTACTTTCATGGGACAGAAAGGCCAATGGTGGGGAGAATGTATCACTCTCAGTTTCAATTAATTAACCCATTATTTATTTATTTTAAGTATTAAAAGTGTTTGGGTGATGTTTGGGGGGGTTTAGAGGACTTTTGGAATGTTTTTGGGGCTTTTCGAGAGGTGCATAGTTTGGGAATGGTTACTAAAAACCATGAAATTGCTATAGGAAACTGTGAAAAGAGAGGAAGTTGGATCTTGTTATATACAAGGTTAGGAACATGGTTAGGCCAAAATGTTCATCCACCTAGGAGACACCATGATTTCGAATAAAAGGCATATTCATAGTAAGTATACGGTTTTCCAAATCAGGTCCCCTAACCATACATGGTTAAAAGTTAAATCCTAAAATTGTGGATCTAACTCAATATTTTCCCTTAGCCAGTCTGTTTTTTCTATTACAACCCTCACTTGGTTTTTTCTCCTCCAAAATGCTATGGAGACTATTCCCTTTGATCCGGGATAAATCAGTTGGAAAATCCTCGCGTGTTGAAGGACAGATTACCTGGTATGCCTCCGTTCTTAGGGGTCTTTCTTAGATATCTTCATCTATCCTCTCTTAGATACAAAGATATATCCCATTATGGATAGATATATGAAATTTTATGCCAATAATGTTGTGATTTTGATGGGTTTATGTTAGGTAATAGGATCTAAGGTGATGTTTTAGAGTTTCAACCCCGTTTGGTTGATGAATTTGTGTCATTCTTCATTTCCCCCTAAATTGAAAAGGTAGGTGGATTGAATCTCGACTCCTCTTATTTTGAACATGAATAATTGGTTTCAAAAATTTAAATCTTATGAAATTAATTTCGAAATTTATGAAAAAATCAAGGTAGAATCCCTCTTTAGTGATGGTTCGTGTTGACATTCCTTGTTGTAAAGAGTGATTAGTTTCATGGTTTTAAAATGATGATTTTAAAAATGCCAGTTTGGTTTGATTCAAGAAAAAAAATTGGAAATATTTTCAATAAAAATTTTGTTTCAATGAAATTGTTGTTTTTTGTCATGGTTTTGGAATAATTGGTTGGTGTGCGTTCATTTTCATTGACCTGACACTGTGGTTGTGGCATCTTCTATTGAGGAACTAGTTTATTGTTACCTTGTAAACACTTGGTAGATTTATTAGAGACCTCTCATGATTATGGAATTTTCACCAATGAATTCATGTGTGTATTTTTGGATTGGAATTGGTTATTCCAATTAGATTTGTTAAATTTGTTGAATGACTTGTTTTATTATTTTCCATGGAAACTGTTTTGTTGAAAAAATGTATGTCTTTGTTATGAACTATTGTTTTCATTAAAAATTGTTTAATAATTTTTTTTTATATAAATGTGATAAAATGGTCTATTATTATTTCATATATAGGGAAGTCATTTGGGGGAAACCAAATGAGTATCATTACTCACCCCCAAATTAGGCACTTTAGTGCTTTGAAAAATATTGTTTTTTAGACATAGGTAAAGGAAAGGTATCTCATTTCTTTAGTGAAACATCACGAGAATTTGAGCATGGGTTGAGAGTGGGATCTTGGATCTTGTTGGGAAATATGGAGTTAGTGTATTTTATACAATGATTTTTGATGGTTTTTGATAATCATATTATACTTTGATATTGGTTATGGTTTCCGCATTGTACTCTGATATGGGTTATAGTATAGTTTGGTATTGTTGTCTTTTTTCATTACTCTGGTTTCATGAAACATTTAGAGGTTTTTTGGTCTTGGTATGTTAGTTTAGGTTGACTATTTTCAAAGGGAATATCATCCCCAAATTGTGTTGGATCCCATGGTATTTATTTCTAGCCTTTGGTTTCTTGGGGATGTTACCTAGGGCCAAGTAGGAATTCCACATCAACTCAAAAAAATGATAAGTAGCGGGATGTTACACATTCTGACACATAAAAATAATATCTAGAATCTATATACTATAATATTAAAATGCCAAATCCATCACAAAATAACCCATAATTCATATTATTTATTTCATAAAAATGAACTACTAAAAATGAATTTCATAAACAAATAAATAATTATTTTCAATTTAACTACCGCCAAATGTTCATAAAAATCACCACCACATGAAAATAGTAAATTAATATATAAGGGTAAATATTTGATATTTGATCCAATAACACCCTCAAAATATCATTCAAGGAACAAATCTGTCAATTTTTTACCATTCCTAGATAATAATCCCAAAAATATCACAAACTCCAAAAATTAAATTTTCTAAGTTTCTACATTGCACACCCATTTGAAATATTTTATTCTAAAAACTATTTAAACTTATCATAAAAAGATGGAATAACCAAAAAACCAGTTTAAATTAAATTCAATTATTTTAATAAAATTTTATACCAAAACAAAATTACGAATTATTCAAAACAGTCCTAGATATTGCACACACCTCTAAAATTACCTGTCTCAAGTTATCTCCTCTACCCCACCATGATTCTACTTAACAAAAACCAACGGAATAAATTTTCTTTATATAAATTTTATTTTATGATATTAATTATCATTTTCATACTCAATAAATGACATACACTACTTAGTATCCACATTGATCAAATAAATATCATGCGAAGGATCATGATAATCATCTGGTGTTGAGATATTTGAAGTACACAATTATTGATTTATCACTGTAGTAGTAAAAATAAATAATATTAAACCTCTCTAAATTGATCCATTAATTCAAAATTGGTGATAAATTTATGTGAAAATTTACTTCTAGGAACACTCATTGTCCATACTAAGGAATAACTCACAAGACATGTGATCTCTATCCAAAAAATCCAATGATTTCTCCTAGGATCTACAAAATATTTCTATATACTTAAATAATTCCCCATATGATCCTACTTATTTTTTAACATAATCCATGATATTTAGTACCATGTCTATCCCAATTATAGAAACATCACCAACCTCAACTTAAAAAATATTACAAAAACACAACCCATACAAAGCCTTATAATGTGCCACATCAATGGTGTAATGATGAATGCTGTTATAATCAAAATTCACAAATAAAAAATGAACCAACAGTGATCCTTTAAATTCAATGATAACTGAATTCAACATATCAATTAATCCCTAGAACATCCACTCATTTTGACTTTCAGTATGTGGGTGGAAAATGGTATTAAGGCACAACTGGGCACCAAATGCTTGATGAAATTAACTCCAAATTCAAATTTAAATCGAGAATTATTATAAGATAATATAATATTAAATACTCCAAGAAGAATAACTACCTCTATAACATAAATCTTCCCTAAAGTATTTATATTTTTTTATTAATTAATTATTATGAAAAGAACCATATTCTTCAATCTATATGTAAAACCAAAATGAAATAAAACCTTTTCAAGGTATGATACAAGCCTATAAAAAATCTATTTAAATTTTATCACACTTTCAAAAATTAATATAAAAATGATACAAGAACCACATTAAAAATTGATTTTTCCTTAACTTACTACCATACTAAAAATCAAGAAATAAACATAGATATGTAACCCTTCATTATGAGAAACTAAAATTTCCTCTATTGGTAATGAAACATCTTTACAAAAATTTCATACACTACTAAAGATAGTAATTATAAAAAATTCTAAACCACCCACAACAAGATATGGGGAGGAAATAATTTTCCATGAAATAGGACTAGGTGATCCTTATCCTCAGTCTAACGAACCAAAACCTTACTATTTACAATTCTATCTATTTAGATTTCCATCTTGAAATCTACAAATTAAAAATCCTCTACCCAATTGACTAAAAGAAATAAAAAAAATAATCATATAAATACATGCCATAAAATTGTTATATTTATAACCCAGTTGAATACATTTGAAAAAATATATTTCATTACATTTATCACCCTTATATGGAGCTTTCTCATTATATAATTTTATAATTAGTGATTTATATAACACATAAAACTTTATAATAGTATATGTGATATAAAAATCATAATATTAGAGAAATTTAACAAATATTATTTATAAAAAATTAAATCATTATTATAAAAAATATGTCTAATTCTCTTACAAATTTTATGAGTCATAAAAAATTATACAAGAAAAATGTACCTCCAAAGCATAAGAGTAAACAACACACCCACAAAATCAAAGTCATGGTTAGAAAAAATAAATTTATTAGTATTAAACTATTGGGATTATAAAGACTCTTAATGATATGGAACCAGTTATATAGAAGGAGTAACTCTTTTGGAACCTTCAGTCCTCATAGAGTGACAACAAATGTCTTTAATAATACAGTGATGTGGTTGTTTGAAATTTCTAATTTTGGACATGTGAAGTATAATGGTTAGATCGCAAAATTTTCATCAACTGTTGAGCCAACTAGAAATTGTTTTTTTTTATTTATATATCACTCTTATCATATATTTCTTAAGAAAAATGTGAGATATAAGGAACATTTTTTTCATTGATGATTTTCTATCAAGACAAGGAATGAAACAAGACATCAATAATTGAATAATGAAATGGATGAATTCTCACAACTATGGAATGTTGGTGATACTAGATAACCTGGTGCATCCCTCTATAAAAGGGGGTGGGATTTATTTGATGATGTGTTATATAATTAAAAATGTTTGTTATCTGCATTGATTTATTTCCATAGTTATTATATAAATTATTTTTCCAATTAGATTAAAGTGTGTAGTTATTCTACTACAGATGTCTGATGGAAGTCCAAACCATGTCAACATTTCTATCCAGTACTTTCCTTATTTCCTTTAATTATTTCAGTTTAATTTCTTCTGATTCTGAGTTAATATTCTTGAGTAAGTTCAATTTAGTGTGGTGATTTTGGTAACCATTTTTCTTATTTTTTCTATTACATTAAACATGATTGGATTCCTTTCAATGACTTCTTTCCACTAGTGATGCCTTCTAATAGAGAACTTCTAGCATGTGAAGTTTTTGTGAGATTCTCCAAACTTCATATCAGTGTAGAAAGAGGTTTTATCATAGGTTCAATAGTTTAATCAACAAAATCTCATATAATAGTATTTCTTTTTCAAATGATTTTAGATTTAGTGGGTTTTATTATGTTGGAAGGCGATAATATAAAAATATAGAAAGGTCCAAGTCTATAGATTAAATGGAATTTATTTCAGTTTCTAGAAGTTATATTAGAATAATATATCATAAAATAATATCTAAAATTTCTATTGAAAGGATTCAAATTGAAGTTATGGTTAATGGAGAATGCTAAAATAAGAAGAAGAATGATTTGTGTTTGGTGAGGATGTCATTGGCATGAAATATGACCTTCAACATCCATGATATGAATACTAAAATAGATTTTATGGAATCAATGATAGAAATAAATGATAATTATATAATAATTAATAAGTTATACTTAATGTTATGGGTATTCTACATGATGATATGATAAATATGATTTTGTGACGATCATGAGAATTTTTTCTATATGTCCAAAAGCTAGCTTGAGTCCAAGAAGGTGAATATCATGGTTGATGTCTATTCCATATAGTCTTATCTTCTTTATCAATATGTTGGGATGAAATGGTGACTATATTGAGTAAATCTAGTTGAAAAACTAACTTTATCTTGATGAATTTTTAGAAAGTGATTTTGAATTATGAGTTCTAGTGATGAGAGATTCAGGAAGTTTCTAGTGATTCATTAAACATTGCTGAAAGATGACACTAATTTTATTAAATAATTTAATGTATATTAGAAGAAATTTAATGTGATATAAGTAAAGGTAAATATATTGGATCTAGGATAATTGGTAGGAACTATGAAAAATAGTGTCACCTCATGAAGGATTATCATGAACACAAAAAGAATTATAAAAGATCAACTTATAAAGGTTTCAGTTTATTCAGAATAACTAATGAGGTTAGTTTGAACTTAATTTTTATTGTTAGCTCACTAATATAATTTTGGTTATATATTTGAGTGAATTATTTGTATCCATTGGTGAAAATGGGTTAATTTGGAATTATGTGATTTTAGTATTTAAAAGAGTGCATCTTATAGATAATGAAGTTAATGATTTATTGGGGAAGGTAAATGTTATAATTTACTTGAATAATGAATGGTACCATAGTTTTATGTAGGCTTGACATATTACAGGCCTATATAAGAATTTGATTTCAGTTGTTCAGTAAGTTGAAGCCCGATATGGAACTAACTTTATAGATAGAGTGTGAAAAATCAATCAGTGATCCTTATTAATATAAAAAGGTGTAAATGACGGAACACTATATTTGATTAGAAGGATAGTGGGAGACAAACCCTCCAAAATATTAAATTTTTGATTTTTATATCTTTGGAACTTCGAGCTTGGTCACCTCAATTGTTTAGTTACTAAAGTTTTAGTGGATAAAAGCATAATAAATAAGGATAATTCAGACATTGGAAGCTGAAATAGCTACATGCGGAGGAAGAAAAGGTAGGTAGGTTTTAATTTGAGTGAAGTAACACTAAAATATTTTAATCTATAAATAGTATATACAAATTTATGGTTACCTTACCTAATTAAATCTAATACAGGTTTGAAATAATTGGCGACATTTACTGATAACACCGCAAGAAAAGTATGGGTGTCCTTCCTAAAACATTAATCATAATTGTTTTTAGTGTACTTGAAATTAAAATATAAGTTTTAATGAGAGATAAGAAGAAATATAAAATTCATTCGTTCTATCAATAAAGGTGAGTAAATTGGAAGAATTTTTCAGAATAATTGTAGACATAAAGGCATTAAGCATGAGAAAATTGTACCCCATATTTCTAAGAAAAATGTTGTTACTAAATGGATGAATCGTGAATTAATTATAAGATAATTTTTTATTATGTTTTATTTAATAATTATTAAGGTATTTTGGGTTGAATTAGTTAATAATATATTGTACCTAATTAATTATAGCTCTTCAACACCAATGGGACATAAACTGCATAAATAATTGTAGATAAGAAAATGAACAGATTTAGCAAACCTTAAAGGCATTTAATATTTATCCTAAAACTATTTGATGCAAAATTTTGAGATAATGTATAAAGAAATCATTAAAATGTTTATTTTTAGTCTTAGGAGATGACAATCATGGACTTTTACTTTGGGATAATGAGAAAAAAATAATCAGATGTTGAAATGTTCACGTTAGTGAGAAGGTTTTGCGGAAGGACCAAAATTTAGAAGAAAATAAATTTGAATCCAAAGAATTAAAATCAGTTAAAATTGATTAGAATATATAAATAATAAGTTTATATAAATTAGAGAGTTCATAAGGTTTAAATATTTATAAAATTTCTCAAATTTCGAAGGAAATGTTAGAGGGAATCGTAGATGGTTAAAGGATAAACCCCAAATAAGATATAATTGATGCAAAAAAATATGTGAAGATCAATCCAGAGTTTTGGAGGATGAAATTATAGAGGTTTTAGTTCTTGGGGGAGAAGATCCACATGAGAAATTTTGGATATCAACATGGGTTAGTGACTGATATAGTGTTTTGGAGCTAAAATAAAATTTAAACTTTTAATAGATGTGGGACAACCAAAAATTCAAAAATAAAAAGATAAAATTATTTATTTTCATAAGTTATAGTTTTTTATGGATTATTAGTTGGATTTAGTTAATGTAAACAACACATGGGATCTAGTGGAACTAACACTCTAGAAGAGGTCACTTGAAAAAAAATGGGCATTCAAGTTAATATTTAAAGCTGATAGATGTTGATGGTATCGACTGAGGCTAGTGGTCAAGAGATTTTAGTAAAAGGAGGGAACAAAAATTTATAACATTTTATCTTCAGTTGCAAAGAATATTAACCTTTGAACCATGTTGAGTTTTATTTCTTTTAGATGTTTAGATATGGAGTATATAGAAGTGAATATGGTTTTTATTCATGAGGACCTAGAAGAGGGAATCTCTTTGAAGAAACTTTCTGGTTTTAGGGATTAACTAAATGAAGGTGAATCATGTAAACTAAAAATAAGTATATTTTGGTTGGTAAATCACCAAGATAGTGTAACCAAAATCTTGAATCATTCATGGAGGGTAAATGGTTGATATAAAAAAACTCAGATCATTTTTACTACTTGAATGAGTACATTTGAGGGAACACGAAGATTCACTGTAATACATAGATGATATTCTTCTAGTTTTTCATAAATTAAATGTATTCTAGAGTCAAAAGTGGTCCTTACGGATATTACCATTTGTAGGAAGGGGGTGATTTAGATCACCTAGGTGGATACTAACTCCATGGTTATTCACGATGACCTGCATGGTAAGGGTATCAACCCCTGGTCTGTATTATAGATAATTAGTAAATGTAAAGTACTCCTTGATAGTAGCACTAGTGTCACTCACACGTGGAGGGAGGGAGACAAGGTGGTGGATCACTTAGCCTCTATGGTGACCCATGGTATCATGTTCAGTTGTCTTTCCCATGTTACTCATTTTATACCTAAGGGGGTAAACTTTATTCGGGGTGATGCCCTTGGACATCATTATTTCAGGCCCCCTAGACACTGGTTATCTCTTTATTTGTACTTGTTGTTTGAATAAAAATGGTAACGTTAACGATGAAATGTATTCTAGATATAAAGAGGGAATTTTCTTAGATGTTTGAAATAAATTTTTTTAATAAATAATAGAATATATTTGGAATGAAGATCAATTAATATAGGAAGATATAAATTTTGGTATCATCATGAAAATTGTATTTACAAAATACCAAAGAAATACATTCATTGACTAGATGAAAATATTTTTCAACAACTCTTACTAGAAACATTAACTATCAAATGAATAAGAACCGAAAACGGTAGAATAGGCTAAAATTATGTCCATAATACCACAAGAATTAGTTTTAGAAAGTCTCATGTATTCCATAGTGTTCACTTGACTATATATTTCCTATATAGTTGGAGTTATTAGTTGGTTCATGTAAAATCTGGGGAAAGAAGATTGAAAATTCATGAAGTGCATCCTCAGATATCTTAAAGGAATATAATATATATCTATTTTATTTATAAATTATTATCCACTGGTTTGGTATGTTAACATTTAATTTGGGTGACACTAGAATTTTTAAAAAAAATTATTATTCCATTTGAGGATGAATTACATCATCAAGTTTACCATTTTATCTCAAAGATTCAATAATATTGAGTTATAGTGTTATATAATATATATGGATGATAGAATCCAAAAAATATGTTTAACAAAGAACTTTTATAAGAGAGTCTAAGGCAGAAACAAGCCTCAGTTAGACATGGTTAAATGAGAAGGATAAAAGAGGAGCATTGCCTGCAACCGAAGTTAATTGTTTTTTTTAAATTTTGTGAGGATTTAATGGGATCCTTAAAATTTATTTTTGTGGGATATTGTTAGGATTATGAAGACACTTAATGATGTGGATTTTTCCCCTAAAAAGATGAACTATAGAGGGACCTTTGATCATCTTAGAGAAGATATAACATTATTCAGTAAGATGGATGTGAGGTTATTGAAAATTACAATGGGTGTATAATAGATGTCTGATCACTCGAATTTCATCTGGTGTTTTGATTACTAGATGATGATAGTGTCTATGTTTTTGTTACAGTCATCAGGGATTTTTTTTAAGAGTGATGTATTTAGAAAAATATTATCATCAGTTTTCATTCAAGTCGAGGAATGAAGTATGAAATCATTTGTTACACAGTGAAACTGATGGATACCCATGATTATAGGATGTCAATGAAACCAGATAACCTATTGGGTCCCTCTATAAATGGGGTTGGGTCCACTTTTTTGATGTATTATGGAATTAATCATGTTAGTGATCTATATGGATCTCTAGTAACAATTATTGTTCCAATTATACATTTGAAGAGATAAATGTGTGCAGTACTTATCCCATGGATGTAAGATGAATGTTCGAACCATGTGAACCTATGTATCCATTAATTTTAATCATTTTCATTATAATTTTAGTCAAATTTCTATTACATTTTGAGTTTATAAACTTTAGTATGTGAAATTGATTGCATTGATTAAGGTGAAGGTTTTTATTACTAGTTTTAGTATATTAAACTTTTTTTGATTCATTTCGGTGAATTGTTTCCAATAGTGAGGTCTTCCAATGGAGATCTTTTGTGTGAAAATATTTTGTGGAGTATAAAAAAAACTATCCAGATGGAGAGAAAATTTTCCATATCTCTTGTATCGATATACTTTCAAAAACATTTTATAATTCACCACAATACACCTAATAATGAACAACCCAATTATATAATAGAAGTAAAAGATCAATAATGAAATTATTGTTTAAACATTCAATAGAATCTTGAAATTCCTTTGTCCATGAAAAATATGTCTATTTCTTAGTCAATGCTTATAGTAAAGCTGCAATATGAGAAAAATATTGTATGAAACTTCTATAATAACCAACCAATACTAGGTATACTTTCAATTACGTATCATTTTTTATAAATTCCATGAATAATATTCTTTCATATTCACTAGGAATAAATCGAAACCATGATTTGAAATAAAATGACCCAGAAAATCTACAAAATGTGTCCTAAACCAATACATGGAAATATTTACATATAATTTTTACTACACAATAAGAATATATTATATCATAATATTCTCAGTATTATTTCCATTGATCATTAAGTAATACAAAATATCATCATCAAATACTACTAAAAAATAATCAATATAGGGTTTAAAATTCCAGTTAAATATCCCTATAAACATATCCAATGCATTCTTGCCTCCAAGTAACATTACTAAAAACTCAAAAAGGAATTACCAACATCAAAAAAAATATTATAGATATCCACATCCATAACCATCATTCAATGATATCTAGATCATAAATTAATAATATAAAACTAACATGGTCTTTCTAAATGGTAAACAATCATCTGTCTTAAGAATAGGATAAAGATTCTTCACTACCTCTTAAATCAACCATTAATAGTCTATATAAAATCTCAAACTCTTATTTACCTTTTTTAATAATAACACAAGAGTGTACAATAGAAATACACTCCACCTCACTAAAAAAACTTATAAATATGAATCTTGAACTTTTCAAGATTCACTAGTTCCATTTAAGAATCCAAAAAATAATAAATATAAAAAAATAGATGAAATTCAACACCTCACTAAATCTATCTCCTTAGAAGTAAACTCATCACTTCCTTCAGAGACACATCATCATAATCCCACAAAACCCTAGTAAACACATAAATATCTAAAATAGATGTATAAATAATCATACTCAAGGATTAATGTGTAATAATTTATAGACCAATCCATATTATTCATAATTTGAAATATCTTCTTTAAAAAACACAACAGAATCACCATGTAAACTATAGAAAATCACCCTCCATTGATAATAATCAACATAAGATTCTATTTCATAAAACCAATCTATCCCAAGGATAATTTTAAAAGGATATATATGTTATAATAATAGGTCCCAATAGAATTAATCCCACCAAAAAAGAAAATAATTACTATTCACTTCATATCCTCTATTCCTTAAGAGAGGCACAATGCATACCACCTGTACAAAGAAGTGTCTTGTGTTGATAGCTATGGTCACCCAACACTACCACCACTAACATTGTAAATATTTTAAAATAGTATATATATATTTTGTATTGACACGTTTATTAAAACTTAATAGGTTACAACCTAGAAATATCTTGTGTTCATGTTAATGAATCATAATAATTCATTGGTGTATAAAATAAATAAAATAGAAAAATCAACCAACAACCATATACCAAAATTTAACCATACAACCACTTCCATTTGATACCAAAAAAACTATATCACTTCATAAAAATCAAAACCTTTAGATAATAATATATCATCATATAACTCCCTCTATAAATCAACTATTATACAAAAAACTAAGAAGTTTTCCACCCATAAAGACCTCACAATACTCATGAGTTTGTCCACACAAAAGGCCCCACTATAACAACACCTCCATAAAGAAGTAATCCACCCATAGGGAACTCACTATAACATCCCTATAACCAAGTAACAATCCATCCAAAGAGAATTCATCATCACTTATCCATTTCCTAGTGGAAACATGATTCCATGTAACTCGTTGTCATATCTATATTTTTCAGCTTGGTTTTTACAAATGCATATAGTCTCTAACTAGTATTTTTATTTTCTACCCTCAGGGACATTCTCCACCATAACATAGATTGGTTGGGAAATAATGTAACATATTATACTCTCACTATTTTATTAGGTGTGCAGCCTCAAATATTACCCCCTCCTCAACATGAATCATTTCCATCAAACATGATATATACAATTTGGTTAGACAGATCATCCACCCTATCTTCAACGTAATAATCATTGTCATCATTATAGACACAAAATACTACAACATAAATATTTATAGATTCCATATCACTGTCACATATCATTAATGGTCAAATACCCCCACCATATATTTATTCCCCCACCCAGACCACCGCATGAATAAAATAACCAGTGAATATAATCACACCAAAAATGAACACTATTCTCATACTATGGTCTTTTACTATAAAATAATTGGAATTAATCCACAACATCACTAACAATTCTCATATCCTAGTCATATACAAGATTCATAGCCACATCATGAAACTATCACATATCAAAATACCCCACCAAGATCCTTCTAAGGTTTACCATTATCAAATCCTATGGAGTAATTCAATGCGTCACTATTATTTCTCATATCGTAGGAATATACATATCTAAAAATCTCATCACGCAACCAATACATATAAAAATACCACTTTCAACCTATCCACATCCCTCTCCTTGCATTTAATCATCTGAAAATATTTATATTCATAGTAACATGTTTATCTAGAGGTTTATAAGTGATTTGTGTACCACCACCAAAATCAACCCATCCCACTATCAATACACCTTATAATAATCTAGATTAAATACCCTTTCTAGATATATAAAGACCCCATGCCAAGATGACATGGACCTTGTACAATTCACAATACCTCATTAAAATAACTGCAAAAAAGATCATTCAACTCCAAAATGTGCAATAAGCATATGCCTATATGGGAAGAATATTTTGTAACTTATAGACACTTATTCTCCAAACATAGAAAATACTTCAATATATTTTCCAAGTTGAATAGAACCTATAAATAATTATAATAACCGATAAAAAATTTAAAATTGTATACTTAATATATATTAAGGAATTTTCTATAATTTTTCATCATTTCAGCCTCCAAATTCTATATTGGTTCTTAAAAAATATTTCATAATTATTAAAAATCAATATCTATATTAAATCATCCATTAAAAATAAAATATCAAATAATTCACTCACGATTCAAAAACAATAATATAATCTAATTCTATAATTTCATATTCAAATATATTATTAATAATATCCCCTTAATTTTTCCAATCCCATATCCATCAATAAAAATTCCATTATCATATTATTATATATCCTTATTTTTCAATATTTCAATTCAACCATTTAACAATTTTACTAATAATCTACCAATTTATAAATCATCACATTTTAATTATTCAATAAGATTAATTATTCCATTAATTTCATATTTATCGATCATATACAGTTTCTATTTACCATATATTTATCCTTATAGACTACTATAAATCATATATTGATCATATAAAATAGAAAACATGGTATGTTTAAAATGACAACAAAAGAGATGTTAATTTTATGTCACCTACCTCGATTCCATAACATATATTAATAATCAGTTTTCTAGTGATCATTTATTTATTTTTTATTCTATTCCAATCTCACTTCTACTTTTTTATGACTAAATTAACTATCCAGATTCAATTATTTTAAACACCACCATTAAATTTTTCTATCATTCTTATTAACATTCCACCCTTTAATTCTCCCCTCCCCTTTCTCTCAATATCTGTAATCATATAATTCATACCCACATTAAAAAATAATTAATAGGAAGATTAGGCATAATAACACATGAATAAACTATCAATCCTCGATATCCACTAATATTCCAATTTAATGACAACCACAAAATATATCACATTCCACATGATTTATTTTATAAAAAAATCCCACTGAAAATTAATTAAATAAAAAAATAAAAAAATAATTTAAAATGTACTTCCACCTGACATTCATGAAAATTCCTAACACCTAGATAAAATACCAAATTATCACATAAAGTTAAATATCACCTTAATAATTCAACACCACATTAAAATTTTATTCCAAGAAATTTAAATATAAAATTTTATCTTTATCATCTAAAAATCTATAAAATTTTAAAAACACTAAAAACTCAAAATTTTAGGTTTCTATATGGATGATGAAGGAATAACATTAGTGATAAATTTATTATAAAATTTAATAAAATAAAAAATATTTTTTAAGTAAAATAATTATTATTTTAAGATAATTAAAAAAATTAATGAGATTGTGTTAATAAATTAGTTATTAATGATTTGAAATATTAAAATTACTTGAAATTATATTTTAGTGTTGTGGATTTGAATAAAAATTAAATGTGTAATAAAATTAAATATATATATTAATGTGGAATAATGTAATATTCTAACATATTTTTAGGACCATGGTTTTTATAATTGTATTTATTTTAAGATAAAATAACAAAAATGTTTTCTAACCTTAATTCAAGATTTTAATTATATATATTTTTGAGTTTTATTTTTAGAAATCATTATAAATGTATATCCTTAATTTTAATATTCTATTATGATTTTATAAAATATTTCTTGTTTCTTTATGTTCCAATTATGAGTTATTTATTTATTATGGAAATATCTTAGGTTTTACATTCTACCCCTTTCAAAATATTATTCTAAAAAATTTACCATAAAACATGAATAGATGTGGTTCTTTCTCCAGAATCACACATTCCTACTACTATATTATTTACATAAAATATATTATCCCCCACATTACTTATACGGATCGGCTTTAAACATTATATATTTTGGTTTCTTTATAGTATAATTTTTTTCTTTTATTTCCATATATCTGTTATGTTATTAGTTTTATATAATGTTATCTTAAATATTAAAAAATGATAAGAAATATGACAAAGTAAACACTCCTAGTTGGTATTAATTTTTCTTAATAAAAAATAATAAAAAGAGATAATTTTTATTTTAATAAAAAATATTCATGACTTTCAACATGTCTTCTTTTTTTGGTTACCCATCCATAACACCAGTGGTTTTTTTTTTAAATGGGATGTGAATAAATAGCTCAGTAAGGGATTAAAAAATAACAAAACCATTAATCTAGTAAAAAAATTAAAACCTGGGAAAATTTATTTCTTAAAAATATAACTTTTGATTAAAAAAGAGTATCAATTTCTCTCTGAAATGATCATTATCTTACCATTCTAAAAAAACAATTTCCATGAAAACTCATTAAAAAGAATAAAAGAGTCATGTAGTTACATTGGGACATCATCATAAAACCCTTACAATTAGAATTACCATATGAGTGACATCCAATATAATTATCTAGAGAACATAATCATTAACCAATTCCTTAGAGAAATATCCTACTACACCCATCGTATAAGTTATTATGGGCTCAACCAGTGCTATCTGGTCCCCCCATCGTATAAGCTATATTAGTATTACATGTGAACTATAATGGGGTTCATATAAGATCCCAAAATCTTATGGTATTCCTCTTTTTAATAAATTTGATTGTTTATTCTTCACATAACAACAAGATTAAAACTGTAATATACTATTAAATATGTCTATTGGAATAGAAATGTGACCATTAAGAATAATAATATAGAAAATATAATAGTAAATTAACTTATGAAATTAAAAATAAAATTTAGTTCTCTTATAAATGTAGCATCCCAGGTAAATAAAGAATAATACATTTTCATATTTATTAATATTTACTAATTAAATATTAATTTTATTTCAAAGGGGTTTCTATTTTCGATAGTGTACCTGATACGCAACAACAAGTTTCTTTGAAATCTTACGTTTGACACTATTAATATAATAATATTATTTTAAATGGTAGTTAACACATAGTCCTTGTATTGGCGGGAATGAACAAAAATAACTAAAATATTATTATATATGGTAAATGTTTTTACATTTATCCAATAAAAGATAAACGCTTAAAAAAAGAAAATAATTCAATTCTAGGCATAGATACTCTAATATTCACTAAACGGTCAACTTATCAACTTTTGATGGAAAACCCTCTTTAAATATATTTTTGGTCACTATTATACATTCTATTGGAGAAAATAAAATTCTTCTTTTGAATCAGGACATTAAAATTTACTTTGTGTAAATGTTTTGTATTTTTCTGATAAAGTTCATTTTTTAATGAATAGTGAAAAATGTTGTATTTTAATTCAAAACCTATTTTTAATCTAATTTATTTATATGATCAGATTATCTTTTGAATTAGTTGTAAAGTTATATTAGAATATATTTTTACCATTTAATCCAATGGTGGTCATTGGAATTAATTTCACTTTGAAATTGGACTTAAACTAGTATCAATCTTTTGATATATATTGTTTCATAAAAACATGCTATTTGTTTTGAAAACGGAAATTAATTATTAAATTAATTAATTCAACTTATATGTTGTGAATTTTGTAAAATAGATATCATTTTTTAATTCAGAATATCAAATATATCTTAGGGTTAATATTTGGTATTTTTCTGAAAAACATCAATTTTTGATGAATAGTGAAACCATTAAGTGGTTGTTAAAAAAAAGATTTTTCATTTAAATGAAAATTTATCACTTTTTTGAATTGAATTTAAAATATCCGACATAGATGGTTTTCATTAGTAAGTAAAATGTGGTTCAATGGGATGAAAATAATTTGTGGTGAATAGTAAAGTTTAAGTTTTATTAATCGCGATTAAAGGTAATTAGTGTAATTTAAGGTAAAAATAATGTTATAATATTATGAAATTACCTTGACAAATGTACTACCCTTATTGGATGTGTCATGACCGACTGAAATAATCCATGGGTCAACTTGGGGACCCCATGGAGCCACTTGGGTAAAAAAATGACATTAATAACTTTTTATTTAAAGTTAAAATAAAATTGTCACAAACATGTATTGTTTTACTAAAACAATTTTTACATGGGGTTATACAAGTAATATTTTTTACTATAAATATTAATTAGAAAGCTAATAATATTTAATACATCATTATGTTTTTTTATAATTTTTAGACACTAAATAAATTAATTTTTTTTACACCATTATGATGCAGCAATTACCTCATTATTTAACGATTTAAATAAAATGAAAAGATAATGTAAAATCTAAGACCTACAATTGTTAAAAACCTATTGGATGGGTGGATTTAGAAATATTATCACCTTATCCTTGAAATATATAATTTTGGGACCTTTAAAATCTGAAACTCATTATATAATAAAGTAGCAATTTATAGCATTCCAAGAGTGCCCCTCCTCCCTCTTATAAAAGGCCACCACCTCTACCCCCTTACCACACCTCTCAAGCCTTTGGATCGACCAATCTCTGCTAATGTTATCTCTCCACATCCCTATCCAAATCCTGGAAGCATTACATTAGGCTGAAAGCTCTTCAAGAAACCCTTTTGGTTCAAACCAAGATGAGTTACCCGGTTTAAAGGTTATGTCTTCACTTGTGTTCTTTTGTTTTATTTTTCTTCTCCAACCCCCTAAACTCTTTTTATTCCTTTATTTTTTAACAAAACCAGTATCTTAAATATACTAGGATTTTTTTTATGAGATGTATTCGAGCTACACTTACACACACCTCCGTCTAATGGTTAAAGAACATACTGCTTCTGTGGTTGGTGAATTTCTGCCTCACGAAACGATGATTGTTCAATCTTCTTTTAAAAACTTTAATGGTGGAAATTAAGATGTCACTTTATTTATATATGATATATATTATGTTTATGTTTTCCTGATGCTTCTGTATTTTTCATTTATGGCATACCTTTATGATTTCCATTATGGGAAAACAAGATAATTTCATTTTAGAAAGTGCAGACACCGCCCCCTCAAAGTGATATGATTCATTAATGCCATATGTGGGACGTATAAAGGATGGAGTTAATGATATTATATATGATATTATACTAGAATTATAATATACCTTTATGTCATTATGATTTCATTCCACTAAATATAAAATAGAAATGAAAGTAGCATTCATGCGTACGTACGGCTTACTGTCTCCATGAACGGTGCATTTCATTTATTATCTCTAAATGTTATATACTATTATAAATACATGTATATACTGGATATATATGATATATATGATATCCAAATAATGAATATTATTTTGGATATAATGAACCTTTTACCACATGAAAAAATTGTAATTATAAGGAGTTTTATTTTGACTCAAGTACCAATGATCGACAAAACGGCCGTTATTGACATAAATAATTACATTGTGTTCATAACATGGTAATAAGTGATATAAAAGTAATATTGAACTTGAAAAAGTTTCTTCAGAAAGTATAAATTAACTTAAGTTTATTATTCAGGAGATTAAAGAACGATGGAGTCATATCGGATATGAGGTAATGGACTTCGTCTCAATCTCCTTTCATTGAGGCATATTTTGTTATAATACAAGACTCTCTTTTATACGATGTTTAAATCAACTTTGACTTTTCATTTCATTCAAAGGGAATCTTTTTCTAAGAAATGTTTTACTAAACGATAAAAAGTAATATTTTTTTTAACGTACGCGGTGACAATGACCTTTTCTGCCGCCGCGAGTATTATTTGGTCCTTGGCTTCCTCAACAAGCCATTATGTTTTTAAAATGAAATAAATACCATATAAACTTTTATGTATTTTGGTATTGAAAATGGTTTTTATAATGGATTTGTTATGTCAATATATTTAAGTGATATATTTTGATCGAATTGTGGAAATGTTTTCTTTCCATTATATTTGTTTTATGTCTTAGGATTTTATAATGGTACTTGGACATTTGACGAGTGGTTACATGATAAACCATATGACGGGTGGTGCCGTGATTACCAGGATGTGTGGTTACATTATAACCTCCAATGCATTGGGTATGGAAGTCGGCCGTGTGGCTATTCCATTAAGTGATATGTGTGGAATTCAACCGTATGGTTATTCCAATTAAGTATGTTTATGTCCCAAGTTACCTTTATATGTTATGTGTTCTTTATAAGGGTTTTATGGTAATATTTTGGTTAAAAAGGGGAAGTAATGATATTTTAGTCAGTGAAGAGTATTTACTACTTCATAATGGTGAAAAGTATTACTTTGATAAAGTATTCATGGTTTCCTTGTAGTTTTGAAAAACTAACAGTTTTCATTCTTTGTGTATCCCTTATAGAGCTTTTTATGCTCATCCCAAGTTTTTTTGAAATGTTTTTTATAGGAAATAATGTGGAATAGGGTCATGGATGGGATCAAGGAAAAGCCATGCTGTCTTAAACATGGAACTAGACATGACTCTTTTTTTAAGAGTTCATGTTTTGTAAATAAAAGAAAAAGGGAAACTTTGTAGAAGTGTCTACAATGTAATCTTTTGAGATGTAATAGTTATGATCTAATTCTCTAAAACTCTAAACCTGAAAAGATCCTCAATGAGGATTATTCATTTAATTCAATATTAAGTAATGTTTAAGCCCGGGGCCTTATAGTTGGTATTAGAGGTCGGTTTAGACAACTTTAGGGGTTATAAAATTGTTAAATTTATAAATTAATGTATGGTATGATTGAAATGATATAGAATTTAAAGATTACCATGTTGCTTCGCCAAAGATATTTATGTGATCAGAATGGTTTTCCACAGAGGAAACAAGGCAGCTATGTTGGGACGTCATCAGGAGGAAGACAACCTTCCAAATCAGTAACCTGAGATTGTCGGAATCAGAACTGAGCAGTTTGTTGTAGTGATGGAATAGCTGAATCAGGCTATAAATAGTGGTGGTATCCATGCATGAGATCATCCAGATCAACTGCACAGGAACATGTTAGTGGTGGAAGATTTCATGAGGCAACATCCCCCATCATTCATAGGATCATCTGACCCTATGCTAGCAGAAGGGTGGATTAAAGTACTGGAGAAGATTTTTGATGTCATGGGGTGTTCAGAACATCAAAAGGTTAGTCTTGCTGTTTACCATTTTGATGGTGAACCAGATCAGTGGTGGTCGATGATGAAAAATACCATGGATGGTGATGAGATTGATGATCTTCACTGGGACGTATTCAAAGGTATTTTTCTTGAGAAATATTTTCCTAAGGTGGTTCTTCTTAGGATTGAAAACATTTCCTAGAATTGAGGCAGGAGGATGACTCAGTGGCTGCTTATGAAGCAAAGTTCACTCGACTGGCAAGGTATGATCCAAATTTTATACGAGATATTGATAGTAAAATCAACCGTTTTTACTCAAGGTTAAAGCCAAATTATCGAAGTGATTTAGCTTTTCATGAGTTCAAAAGTTATGAAAAACTTGTTCGATGTGCGGAGAAGGAGGAAATGGAGTTTTCCGATGATCAGGTGTTCTTTGACAAACAACTTAATAAGAGGTCCAGTTGGCAGACAAAGGGGAAAAAATCATCAATAAAAAAAGGAAGTAAGAAAACCAAATATCCATCCTGTGAGAAGTGTGGTAAAATGAATCTTGGAGAATGTTTATCCAAGTCTAGAAAGTGCTTTCTGTGTGGTAAGTCTGGTCATATTTCTCGTAACTGAAAGGAAGATGATCAAGAACGCAATGAAAAGCTAGCAGTAAGATGTTTTAAGTGTAATGAAATGGGTCATTATGAAAATGTGTGTATAAATAATAACTCAACTGAGGGAAAGAAGCCAAACTACAAGCAGAATGGGGTGGTGAAAGCCTTTGCAACTACTTCAGCGGATGTTGGGCCATCGAATGAAGTAGTATCATGTACACTGATTGTTTGTTCAAATTATTCCAATGTGTTATTTGATTCAGGGACTACACATTCATTCATTTCTGATAAGTTTTCTTGTA
This sequence comes from Viscum album, assembly GCA_963277665.1. Taxonomy (NCBI): domain Eukaryota; kingdom Viridiplantae; phylum Streptophyta; class Magnoliopsida; order Santalales; family Viscaceae; genus Viscum; species Viscum album. The sequence goes on along the minus strand of OY728156.1, from coordinate 683,693,284 downwards.
AATTGGGAATTCCATCTCAAGACATGAATCCTGAATTTATGGTAAAAACACCCATAAGAAACGTTGAGAAAAAAAATAAGAACCTTCAAATCCTTGTGCGCGGAAAGAATATACCTACAAACCTTATTTTTTTTTTGCCTCTAATAGAGTTTGATGTTATTTTGGTCATGGATTGGATTTCTTTTTATCATGCTATGATTGACTACAGAGCAAAAATGGTTTCTTTTCAGAAAGATTTTTAGTTTGTGTACAAGAAAGAACCCTTCCTTTTGATAACATATCAGGAAGTTGAGAAATTAGTAAAATATAGAAATGAATGTTACCTTTCACATATTATTAAAAATAAAGGAACTGTTCAGATTAATGATGTGCCAGTGGTAAATGAGTATGTTGATGTTTTTCCTAATGAGTTTCCTGGTATTATTCATGATCAGGAAGTTGAATTTACTGTTGACATAGTTCCTGATTCTAAGCCAATTTCAAAACCCCCTTATCGAATGGCTCAAGTTGAACTTTTAGAGTAAAAGAAGCAATTATAGGAGTTATTAGATAAATGTTTCATTCGACCTAGCACATCACCTTGGGGTTCCCCTGTCTTGTTTGTTAAAAAGAAAGATGGTTCAATGAGACTTTGCATTGATTATAGAGCCTTGAATAACATCACTGTTAATAACAAGTATCCTTTGCCTCATATCGATGATTTGTTTGATCAGCTCCAGGGAGCTCAGTATTTTATGAATATTGACTTGAGTTCGGGGTACCATCGGTTGGAAGTAAAATAACTAGATGTTCTGAAGAATGCGTTTTGTACTAGATATGGCCATTATGAATTTGTTGTTATGCCTTTTGGGTTATCCAATGCACCTACTGTATTCATGGACCATATGAATAGAATTTTCCATGAGTTCTTGGATAAGTTTGTGGTTGTTTTCATTGATGATATTTTGGTGTTTTCTAAAAGTAAATAGGAGCTTGAAAGTCATTTAGGGGTTACCTTTAAAACCTTAAAAGAAAATAAAATGTACGGAACATTCACCAAGTGTGATTTTTGGTTATAAAAAATTTCTTTCCTTGGTCACATTGTTGCAAAAAAAGGAAAAACTGTTGATCCTTCTAAAACAAAAGTTACTGAAGAATGGCCAAGACCTACAAATATAACCGAGATCCATAGTTTTCTTGGTTTGGCAGGTTAAAACCAAAGATATGTTGAAAAGTTTTCATGTTTATCTAGTCCAATGACTAAGCTAACTCGGAAGGGTGTTAAGTTTATCTGGACAAAAGAATGTGATGATTGTTTTCGATAATTGAAAAGAAGATTGGTAAATGCTCCAGTTTTGGCAATACCTTCCTCAATTGGTGAGTTTGTTATTTACAGTGATGCTTCGTTGAAGGAACTTGGTTGTTCCCTTATGCAAGATGATCAGGTAATTTCTTATGCTTCATGTCAGTTGGAAACTCATGAGTTAAATTACCCTACACATGATTTGGAATTATCTGTTGTTGTTTTTGATCTAAAAATTTGGAGGCCTCATTTTTATGGAGTAAAGTGTGAAATATATACCGATCACAAAAGTTTAAAGTCTATATTCACTCAGAAATAATTGAACATGAGACAGAGGAGATGAATAGAATTAGTCAAGGATTATGATTGTACAATTCATTACCATCTGGGAAAAGAAAATAAAGTGGCTGATTCTTTGAGTCAAAAAAGTAATGCTTCATTAATTATGCTACGTTTTGAACGAGATCCTTTGGTATTTGATTTGATGAACTTCAGCATGGAAGTTGTTGGTGCAGAAAGTTCTTCTGTTTTGTTTCAGGGGTTAGTGATATCATCTCTATCAGACAGAATTAAGCACGCACAGAAGAAAGACAATGGGTTTTAGAAAAAGGTAGAGCTAGTTCAGAAGGGTAAGTTGGCTGAATTTAACATTAATAATGACTGTGTTTTGAGGTTTGGGAAGAGTTTATGTGTGCCTTGTGATTCACAGTTGAAGAATGAGTTCTTATTTGAGGCTCATACTTCCCCATTTTCAGTTCATCCTGGCAGTACTATGATATACAGAGATCTGCGGGAGTATTACTGGTGGGATGGAATGAAAAGAGATATTGAAAATTTTACTATCAAATGTTTGACTTGTCAGCAGATTAAAGTAGAGTGGCAGTTACCAAAAGGGATGTTGCAATCATTACCGTTTCCATATTGTAAATGAGAAAATATATCCATGGACATTGTTGTGGGATTACCGAAGACATCTCGAGGTAATAATGCAATCTGGGTTATTGTTCATCAATTGACTAAATCTGCTCATTTCCTTCCTATTCGGGATACTTTCTCTCTAGATCAACTTTCTCGATTGTATCACAAAGAGATAGTTAGGTTTCATGGAGTTCCCCTCTAAATCGTATCTGATCGTGATCCCAGGTTTACTTCTAACTTTTGGAATGGCCTTCAAAATTAATTGGGTACTGAATTAAATTTTAGTACAGAATTTCATCCTCAATCTGATAGACAGTCAGAACGAATAATTCAGAACTTGGAGGATATGCTACGTTCTTTATTGATGGATTATCAGGGATGTTGGGACCAACATCTTTCTTTGGTTGAATTTTCATATAATAAATGTTTTCATTCTAGTATACATATGGCTCTGTTTGAAGCATTATATGGTAAACAGTGTCGAACTCTAACTTTTTGGGATGAAGCAGGGGAAAGGAAGCTGATGGGACTAGAATTGGTAGAAGAGATGGTAGAAAAAGTTCAGTTGATTCAGAAACACATGAGAACAGCTCAGAGCTGGTAGAAAAGTTATGCGGATAACCGGAGGAAGGGTCTATCTTTCGAGGTAGGTGATCATGTTTTCTCAAAGTCTCACCATGGAAAAGTTTGATGCGATTTGGTAAGAAAGGATGGCTTATTCCAAGGTTCATTGGACCATATGAAATTCTGGAGAGAGTTGGATCAGTTGTTTACCGAGTGGCTTTACCTCCAAGTTTGTCCCAGGTACACAATGTTTTTCATGTTTCGATGTTGAGAAAGTATATGCCAGATCCATCTCATGTTTTGAGCCTAGAGGTAGTTCAGTTGGAAGAGAATATCTCTTATGAAGATCAAACAGTCCAGATTCTTGACCGTAGAGACCAAGTGTTGCAGAATAAGGTAATTCACCAGGTAAAGGTTTTGTGGGAAAACCATATGGTTGAAGAGGCAATGTGGGAATCAGAAAATTCTATGAGGGATGAATACCCCCACTTATTTTGATAAGCGAATAAAATTGCAAGGATACAATTCCTAAAAGGGGGGAATGATATAACATCCCAGGTAAATAAAGAATAATACATTTTCATATTTATTAATATTTATTAATTAAATATTAATTTTACTTTAAAGGGGTTTCTATGTTTGATAGTGTACCCGTTACGCAACAAAAAGTTTCTTTGATATCTTACGTTGCACACTAGTAATATAATAATATTATTTTAAATGGTAGTTAACACGTAGACATTTTATTGGCGGGAATAAATAGATATAACTAAAATATGATTATATATGTTAAATGTTTTTACATTTATCCAATAAAAGATAAAGGCTTAAAATAAGAAAAGAATTCAATTTTAGGCATATATACGCTAATATTTACTAAAAGGCCAACTTATCACCTTTTGATGGAGAACCATATTTAAATATCGTTTTTTCCACTCTTATACATTCTATTGGACCAAATAAAATTCTTCTTTAGAATCAGGACATCAATATTTACTTTATGTAATTTTTTGGTATTTTTCTGATAAAGTTCATGTTTTAATGAATAGTGGAAAATGTTGTATTTTAATTCAAAACCTCTTTTTAATCTAATTTATTTATATTATTAGATTATCTTTTGAATTGGTTTTAAAGTTAAATTAGAATATATTTTTACCATTTATTCTAATGGTGGTTATTGGAATTAATTTCACATTGAAATTCGACTTAAACTAGTGTCAATATTTTGATATATATTGTTTTATAAAAACACGCTATTTGTTTTGACAACGGGATATAATTATTAAATTAATTAATTAAATTTATATGTTGTGAATTTTGTAAAATAGACATCATTTTTGAATTCGGAATATCAAATATAGCTTAGGGTGAATTTTTGGTATTTTTCTGAAAAACATAAATTTTTGATGAATAGTGAAACCACTAAGTGGTAGTTAAAAAACTGATTTTTCATTTAAAATAAACTTTACCACTTTTTGGATTGAATTTCAAAAATCCTACATAAATTATTGTCACTATTAAGTAAAATTTGGTTCAATGGGATGAATATAATTTTTGGTGAATAGTAACTTTTAAGTTTTATTAATTGCGATTAAAGGTAATTAGTGTAATTTAAGGTAAAAATAATGTTATAAAAATATAAAATTGCCTTGAAACATGTCCTACACTAATTGGATATGTCATGGCTGACCAATAAAAGCCATGGGTCAACTTGGGGACCCCATGGAGCCACTTGGGTAAGAAAATGACATTAATAAGTTTTTATTTAAAGTTAAAATAAAAATGTCACAAACATGTATTGTTTTACTAAAACAATTTTTACATGGGGTTATACAAGTCATATTTTTGAATATAAATATTAATTAGAAATATATGATTATTTACTACATCATGATATTTTTTTTATAATTTTTAGACACTAAATAAATTAAATTGTTTATGGAAGCATGATGATGCAACGATTACCTCATTATTTAACGATTTAAATAAAATGAAAAGATAATGTAAACTCTAAGACCTACACCTGTAAGAAACCTATTGTATGGGTTTATTTAGAACTCTTATCACTTTATCCTAGAAATATATAATTGTGGGACCTTTAAAATCCGAAACTCATTATATAATAATGTATCATTTTATAACATTCAAAAAGTTCCCCTCCTCCCTCTTATAAAAGGCCCCCACCTCCACCACCTTACCCACACATCTCAAGCCTTTGGATCGGCCATGATATGCTCATTTTATCTCTACACATCCCTCTACTCATCCTTGAAGCCTTACCATAGGCAAAAATCTCTTCAAGAAACCCTTTTGATTTAAACCAAGAGGAGTTACCTGATTTAAAGGTAATGTCTTCACTTCTGTTCTTTTGTTTTATTTTGCTTCTCCAACAGCCTAAATTATTTTTATTCCTTTATTTTCTGACAACAATGGTATCTTGAATATAATATGATATTGGTATGAGAAGGATTCGAGCTACACTTCCACACACCTCCGTATAATGGTTAAAGAACATACTGTTTCTGTGGTTGGTGAATTTCTGCCTCACGAAACGATGATTGTTCAATTTTCTTTTAACACCTTTCATGGTGTCCATTAAGATGTCACTTTATTTATATATGATATATATTATGTTTATTTTTTAATTATTCTTCTGTATTTTTCATTTATGGAATACCTTTATGATTTCCATTATGAGTAAACATGGTAATTTCAATTTAGGAAGTGTGGACTACCGCCCCCTCAAAGTTATTTGATTCGTTAATGCCATATGTGGGATGTATAAGGGATGGAGTTAATGATATTATATATCATATTATACTGTAATTATAATATAAATTTATATCATTATGATTTCATTCCATTAAATATGAAATAGAAATGAAAGTAGCGTTCATGCGTATGTACGACTTACCGTCTCCATGAACGATGCATTTCATTTCTTACATCTAAATGTTATATACTATTATAAATACTTGTATATGCTGGATATATATGATATATATGATATCCAAATCATGAATATAATTCTGGATATAATGAAAATTTTACCACATGAAAAACTTGTAATATTAAGGAGTTTTATTTGGACTCAAGTACCAATGATCGAAAAAATGACAGTTATTAACTTAAATAAATACATAGTGTTCATAACATGGTAATAAGTGATATAAAAGGAATAATGAACTTGAAAAGGGTTCTTAAGTAGGTATAATTTAACTCAAGTTTATTATTCATGAGATTGAAGAATGATATAATCAAGTCGGATACGAAGTAAGGGACTTCGTCTCAATCTCCCTTCATTGAGGCATATTTTGTTCTAATACAAGACTTAATTTTATACACTGTATAAAACACCTATGAATTTTCATTTCATTTAAAGGGAATATTTTTCTATGAAGCGTTTTACTTAAAGAAAAAAAAGAAATATTTATTTTAAATTACGCGGTGACAACGACCTTTTCCGCTGCCGCAAGTACTATTTAGTCCTTGGCTTCCTCAACAAGCTGTAATGTTTTTAAAATGAAATAAATACAATATACTCTTTTATGTATTTTGGTATTGAAAATGGTTTTTACAATGGATTTTTTATGTCAATATACATAAGTGATATATTGTGATCCAAATTTGGAAATGTTTTCTTTCCGTTATATTTGTTTTATGTCTTATGATTTCACAATGTTACTTGGACATTTGACGGGTGGTTGCGTGATAAACCATATGACGGGTGGTGTCGTGAATACCAGGATGGGTGGTTACATTATAACCTCCAATGCATTAGGTATGGAAGTCAGCCGTATTGCTATTCCATTAAGTGAATTGTGTTGAAGTCGACCGTATGGTTATTCCATTTTAAGTATGTTTATGTCCCAAGTTACCTTTATATGTTATGTGTTCTTTAGGTGGGTTTTATGGTAATATTTTGGTTACAAAAGGGTAAATAATGATCTTTTATTCAGTGAAGATTATTTACTACTTCATAAAGGTTAAAAGTATTACTTTGATATAGTATTAATGGTTTACTTGTTGTTTTGAAAAACTAACAGTTTTCCTTCTTTGTATATCCCTTACAGAGCTTTTTATGCTCATTCCAAGTTTTTTTGAAATGTTTTTCACAGGACATAATGTGGAATAGGGTCAATGATGGGATCAATGAAAATTCATGGTGTCTTAAATATGGAAATACACATGACTCTTTTTTTAAGAGTTCATGTTTTGTAAAAAAAGAAAAAGGAAAACTTTGTAGAAGTGTCTATTGTGTAATCTTTTGAGATATAATAGTTATGATCTAATTATCTAAAACTCTAAACCTGAAAATATCGTCAATGGAAATTATTCATTTAATTCAATATTAAGTAATGTTTACGTCCGGGGCCTTTTAATAAATGATAATATGGTATATTTATTTCATGGAACATGGAAATAAATGTTTCAAATATGAAAAACTAATTGTTGGTTTTTTTGTGAAACATAATTTTTTATTTATAATTTTATAATTAAAAGAATTAATTAAATGAGAATTGTTTTCATAAAATAAATAAATAAATTAAAAAAATTATGTATTATGATTATAATATAATTTTATTAGACCATAAAGATTTTGTGAAAGTGTCATAAAAATTGTTATAATTTTATAATCGTTATTTTCTAAGTAAATAAAGATTTATATAAAAAATTAATTTATCATATTTAGGAAATTATTTTCATAAAACGGTGTTAATATTTTACTTTTACACATCATAGAAAATTTAGGATGATATTTGAGGGTTTATCTAAAATAGTTGATTTTTTTGGTGAATAGTAAAATATGGTAATTTTCGGTTTTTAATAAATACATGAATTATTGAGTCATATATGATATATGGATAATTTAATCGAAAAATATCAAACTATAATTAATAATTTTAATATATATTTTTATAATTATCAAAATTATCACATTCCGGAGCTAAAATAATAAACTAATGAATATAATAATGAGAAAACACCCCTCTACTCTACTATAAATACCACCCCTCACCACCTCTTCTCCTAAAACCTCTTAAGCCTTTATGCTTCTCCAATTTATTTTTAATACTATTAAAAAGTCACAAAACCACATCCATAGGTTTCATTATACAAAAAATACTAAAACTAATGTCCCTTTGGAGGTTCTAGTGGAGAAGAGTTCAAGAGGTGAAATCTTTTTTCACTTTCTTTATTTTTGTTTCACATTATTTTATTTTATTATTCTCTATTTACATCATATTTCCAAACATGAATGATGAATATATTATCTTATATATACTATAATATTATTATGATAATTTGATATCCACAATAAATTCTTTTCTCTTCCAATTTTTTTTCTAAAAATGAAAACATCATCCGTGAGGTGCCGATTTATCGCCTTCATGGATTAAAATTGTTCATTTTTCAATTCCTCCTTCAATAATGGTCATAAAAACATTGTTTTCGTTAAAAAATATTATAATATATATATTAAAACCTATTTAATGTTCTTGGAACCATTATATATTAATTATATTAATTAATAAAACAAAATTAGATAGGGATGACAAAAGAACACAAAATAATCTAAATGGTTATCATTAACGTTTTATCTAATGAATCGTACTCACATATTTAAAAAATGATATATAATGCCATTAAATATTATGTATTTTAATTAATAATATATAATTTTAAATCTAGAAAACTATTATCATTTCATATGACTTTCCATACATGTATACAAGTAAACTAATCATTAAAACCAAGGAAACGAACACTCCCAAACGATAAAATGGTATTTTATAAATCATAAAATATGCCATAAATGAACATAATAAAATTATAATAAATCAAATACATGTATAAATGGTTATTAATTAAGTAATTAATTGATTTAATTTTAATATCTATGATGTTAACTACAAGTGAAGAATGCTTTCAGATAAAAGATACGGGTTTTCTCAACTCACTTTTATTTATGTGAGATATACCTTATTCACCACCATTTCTTTTGTTTTGTGTATTTATACATTAAATTTATGTATCATATCATGAATATATTTATATTAATGGTATAGAATTTATAAATTTATGATAATTAGTTTTATGAGGCATATGGTTGAATGTTTTCAAAGTGGTAAGGGATTCTCCCCGAACCACTATTTTTCATTTAGGTTATTATTTATCACTCTTTAAAACAATTTAATTATTTATTATTTTATATAGTTATTAAAAATTAATTTTTTATTTTCCAAAATCACTTATCCTAATCATTTCATCTTTATTTTATGGGTAATTACATGTTTTTTTAACTTTTCCTTTTTAATTCCCCTCGATAAGCAAGTCCGATTAAAGTAATCCTCCAAATTTCTTACCCATTTTCAAGTACACTCTATAATATGTTTTATGAATTAAATATTTTTTCAAAATATAACTTATTATAAAAAAACTATTTTATATCTTTTCTATTTTTATGTAAACAATTAATCTTTTCTTGGATATAAAGACTATTATATTTTCTCTTAAACCACACAAAAGTGGACCATTTCTAAAGTTTCTTAAAAACTCTTTTTACTTGTTTCTCTTAAGATAGACATAATTTTCACCTCAAAAATTATTTAACTATCAATACCTTTTATTTTTTGGGATATACATCTTTGCATTCTGATTTTATGACCAATGAATAATATTTTTCTAAAAAAACTCTTTCTTTCAATGTAAAAGGGTATTTCTATCAAGAATTCCTCGATGATTTTATTAGATTATTTTAATATATTTAAATATCCAATATTGAATATTATGATTAATTAGGATTGAAATTTTGTGTTATAATATTTTATATTTTATTAAATGGTTTATGATCAGTTTGACCGTGGATGTGTTATCATGATACCATTCACTATATTACTCAGAAAGGTTAATGATTATGTTTAGTGATGGGGGAAAGTCGTTTAAATTTAATTTTTACATGTCGTTTATGTTTCACCACATTCATATGGGAAATGAATTAGACTTATTACATTATGTAATAATCCCCCTATAGACCATCCATTCATTGTTAGGTGTTATGATATGATACATATATGGATTTGGCTGAGGCCTTAACCATTTATTTTTAGATGTTTTGTCCGAGGCATTGATAATTTGTTTTATATGTAAAAAATTATGATTTCCATAATTATGATATTAATAATTGATAATTCATGTGATTATTTTACTAGTTTTATATCCATGGTTATTTTTTATTATCATGTTATTATGGAATTATAAAGATAAACTTTTATTCCCACAATAATATTCCCAAGATTATGTTTTAATGGCATTTGATTTTATTTATTCACATTGAATTATTGTTTATGTTCAGATTATCTTCTGCTATTTTAATGACCCTTATAGAGTATCTAATGTCACCCATTTATTATGCATTATTTTCTCTAGGATGCGAGGATGTATATTGTGAATGCCTTACATGGATAGTCTAAGAGTATAAGGATGTTTCTGATGGATTTTTTATGTTGTATTTCATTCCAAGTTACAATATAAAACATATGTTTGCATCTAGTTTTCCCAAGATATTATACTCTCCAGTCCTTCAGGATGTGACTTCCTTGTTTATTATACTAAAGTAATAATGTAAGTCATATAATCTGGGCCACTGGGATCAGATTAATTACAGATGGTATAAGAGAGAGTTTAGTTGAATCATTGGAAACTTGAAAGCATAGATTAGCGAACATATCCCTAAGATAGACTCAGAGTATACCCATATTAGAACATCCTATAATTTGGGTAAGGTATAGATTTTGTGTGACTTTCTATAAATACATCCCTATCTTGATACTACAAGTGGATGTGGTTCTGGAACATATGTACCTAGGGGTTACAACATCCATAGGGCGTGTTGTGCCTAACATGGCATAACCTGGTATACAATAACGGGCCTTACTGCACACAAGGTCTGACACTTCTTGCGGATATTCTTAGGAAAATTGACATTATCTTTATAAACCATTATAAATGATTTAAAAGTAAACATGTCCCCCAATAAAACATTTTTATGGTTATGAAATTAGTTATGAATAAATTATTTAATTTATGTTAAGTGTTACTATTTTAAAATTATACATTATGATTAATAATATAATTTAGTATTTTCTATTTTTTAAAAATGGATCATAGTCGGAGGATTGGAAATCGTAAGAACACATGTATTCCATGTAACGATTTACCACCTATTCAATATAATTATGTGGGAGTAGGAGATGAAACTGGAGGTGAGAAACTTATAACTATACTAGGAAAACATACTCTGGTTATGAGAAAAAAACATAATTTCATGGATCTTCCCAATATATGATGTGGTGTGGCAATGTTAGACCTCTTTATTTAACAACAGCCTTCATCATTCAGTGGGACTATAAATCTATTTGTAGCTGAGGAATGGAAAAGTTCCTTAGAGAAGATATTTCTCTCTTTAGGAAGTAATGAAAGGGAGAAGATTATCATAGAAGATTATAATATCTTAGAAAATGAAGATCAATGGAAGTTACTTATTGAAAAAACAAAGTAGGATGAAAAAATAGAGAATATGGAATTGAAGGATTTTATGGAAATTTTATTGGAAAAGAGTTTTCCCTCGTCAATTGTGAGTAGATATGGAGAGAAAATTCATGAGCCTGAGACAAAACGAGGATAAAAACATTTCCATGTGTGTAGAAAAATTTAAATGGACATAAATTTATTCTATGGATTATGTAATTAATCCAAAGTGAAATATTTATAAATTTTTTGATGAGTTAAAATCATTCCTCCAAAGGGAAATGGTCTCCCAAAATTTCTCATTATACAGAGATATAGTTTCATGCATTATCAAGACAGAAAAATAATTCTCTAATTATTATAAATATGATGGAAAACATGAGAATAAGAGGGTGGGAGAGAATATAATGGATAAATGGAAGAATTAAAAAATGATTCTTGTAATGTACAATAGATGTGGAAATAGACACCCTAATTCTTGCTTAAAAGGAAAAAGAGTTTTCTATAAGTGTGGTGAGAAAGGAAATAAATCTCCAGATTGAAAGGGAAATAATGGTCAATGATATAATTTTAGGGAGATATGATAATATTTAAATGACTATATAAAGATTCAAGGATAAATTCTTCAAAAAAGTACATGGGATGAAGGAAAATATTATGTTATTAGAAAAACAGATTTTGATGTTTTTAATGATGTGGCGGAAGGTACATTAATCATCTCCAGTAATTTAGAAAAGTAATTATTTGATTTTGGATAATTTCCTTCCTTTATATCCTTCTAATTCAACTTAACAAGGGAGTATATATTAAATAATCCTTTTAGAAACCTTATTGAATCAAAGATGTGTGGATTAGTTTTTATTATGATACGTAAACATTCTCTCATAGCAGACTTTATCATCATACCTATGTTTTATTTTGATATAATCCTTGGTATGGTATGGATTTCAAAATATAATGAAAAAATTTATTTCAAAGAGAAAGAAATTATGATTCATAATGAAGGTTTATAATTTATCATCTTTATTGGGGAGACTTAATCATCTGATTTATATCTGGATCAACCTCCAGTGTCTCTTCTACATGAAATTCTTGGGGAATAAGTCAAAAAATAATCTATGGATGAGGAAATAAATATTCAAATTGAAGACTTACTTATTTTACAAGAATATTTTGATGTATTTATATAATATTTACCTAGAAATCCTTTATAGAGGGATGTTGAGTTTTCTATTGATTTAATCCCGGATGCAATGAAAATATCAAATACTCCTAATAGAATGGAAATCGTGGAATAAGAAAAGATGATAAAACAACTATAGGAGGTTAGTGATAAGGATTTTATTCTATATATTTTTTTATCTATGGGAGATACTATTCACTTTGTTAAGAAGAAATATAGATCCATGGGGTTGTTCATTGACTACAGAGAAATGAATGTTGTTATAGTAAATAACAATTATCATCTACCTCACATTGATAATTTATTTGACCAACTTCATAGAGCCCATTATTTTTTTATATTGAACTTTGATTTGGATATCATCAATTGTGTGTGAGAAATGAAGATATTCCAAAGACAATATTTCAAAAATAGGTATGGATATTATGAATTTAAAGTAATTCCCTTTGGACTGACTAATGCACCCTTTTTTATGGATACAATAAACATAGTGTTTAAGGAATACATTTATAATTTTTTTGTGATATTTATTTATGATATATTGATATATTCCAAAATATTTTAGGATCATACAAACAAATTATAGACTGTTTTATAGAGACATAGAGGAAAACAGTTATATGGGAGTTTTAACAAGTGTAAATATTGCCTTCAAACCATTTATTTTCATGGAAATAATGTCTCTAAGAATAGAATCTTAGTTGATTTTATAAAGAGAAATTAAGTTTAGGAATGGCCTACACCAACAAAAATAACTGATGTATGTAGTTTCATTGGTTTAATAGGTTACAATTTGTGTTTTATTCAGAATTTTTCCTGATTAGCTAAATTGTTAACCATCCTTACTCGTAAAGGGGTTATGTTTGTATGGAAAAAATAATGTAAAGAATTCTTCGAAGAATTTAAGAGGATATTATTGAATGCTTGGATCTTGAATCTACTATTGGGAAATGATGAATTTGTGGTTAATAGTGATGTATCAATGAAATTACTTGGTTGTTTCCTTATATAGAATGATAGAGTGATTTCCTATGCATCAATGAAGTTAAAAACTCATGAACAAAACTATCACACACTAATCTTCAATTAGTATTTATAATATTTTTTCTCATGATATAGAGACACTATCTATATGATTAAAGTTGTGAGATATATACAAATCACAAGAGTTTGAAATATATATTCTCATAGAAAGATCTAAAAACAAGGAAAAGATGATGGATTGAGCTACTCAAGGATAATGATTATTCAATATACTACAACCTTGGGAAGGAAAATAAGGTATCATATGAACTGTGAAGGTAAAATCATGGAGTTGTAAACAAAATAATGGTTTAAAGGGATCCTTTGTTCATGGATCTAGTAAATATTAATATGGGAATTATCATGAAATGTGAAATATCACTACTTTTTTTATTGGTTTCCCAAAAATATTTATTTGAAAGGATTGATTTTTCTCAGTGTAGATATAATAATTTTCAATGGAAAATTAAATTTGGGAATGATGGGAAGTTGATAGAGTTTGTCTATGAGGATGAAATTCTAAAATTTTAGAAGAGGATTATTGTTCCCTCTATACCCAAGCTAAAAAACTAATTATTAAATGATTCCTATAGCTATAATTTCTCTATACACCATTGTATCACTATGATGTATAGAAATTTCAAGGAAAAATTCTTGTGGGATAATATAAAGTGGGAAATTGCTGATTATGTATCAAGATTTTTAGTCTGTCAATAAGGGAATGCTGAATGAAAACATCCTAGAGGAGTCATTAAACCTCTGCCTATTCCAACATGGAAATGAGATGAAATTACTATGTATTGTTTCACAATATTACTAAAAACTCCAAGAAATAATTATGTAATATAGGTAATTGTTCATTGAATTACCAAATCATCACATTTCCTCTCTATAAGGGAGGATTTTCTACTATAGTGCCTTGAACAAATCTATATTAATGAAGTTGTAAGAATTCATGTATAACCTATTTAAATTGTGTCTGATTGTGATCCATGATTTAGATCTAAATTATGGAAAATTATTTAGAAATATTTGGACCCTGAGCTTCATTTAAGTACATATTATCATCCTCAAAATGAAAGGAAGTTAAAAAGAATGATTCAAACATTATAAGACATGTTGAGGTCCTTATCACGTGATATTAAAGGAATGTGGGATCATTATTTACCATTGGGATAATTTTACTATAATAATAGTTTCCATTCAAGTATTCAAATGGCACCATATGAAGCATTATATAAAAAGAGATGTCCTACTCTAACTTTTTGGGATTAAGTGGGAGAGAGTATGTTCATAGGACAAAAACTTTTGGAGGAAGCAATATTAAAGGTAAATATGATTCAAACCCATATCAAAGAATCTAAAAGTTGACAAAAAAGATATGATGATAACTGAAGAAAGGATTTGGATTTTTGAGGTAGAGATCATGTTTTTGAAAAAGTATCTCCATATTAGGATGTCATAAGGTTTAGTAAGAAAGGTAAAATAATCCTCATGTACATCGGGCCTTATGAAATACTATAAAGAATTGGTGATGTGGTTTTTTATTTGGAAAGTCTTCTTAGATTTTCTAAACTATACAATGTGTTCCACGTATCATTTTTAATGGAGTAAATTCTAGACCCATCACATGTCCTCACATCTAAAGAAGTATAATTAGATCCTAATTTATCTTACTGTGGCTAAACTATATGGATTTTGGACACTAAAGAAAAGGTGATGAGTAATCGAATAACCTATATGGTAAATCCACTTTGGAAAAATCACAAAATTGAAAAATCGATGAGGGAGGTAGAGGAACTTATGAGGAATAACTATGAAAATATTTTTTGGAGCTGACACTTTTGAAATTATAACGATGGAATTTTTGTAGGAGGGAAGAATGTAACACCCCATGATCTTATGGTATGCCTATTTTAGAATTTAATATAATCAGTAATTTATGATTCATAAAACATTGAGTTTAAAATCGTTATATACTGAAAAATATGTCTACTACAATAGTAATGTGACCATTAGTAATAATAAAATATCTAATAGAATATTAACTTCACATATGAAAGTGTAAATAAAATTTAGGTACCTTATAAAGGAAAATATATTATATTTATATCATGAAATATGTAACTAAATGTTTTCAAAATGATAAATTAGGTGTTGGTATTTATTTGAATCATAAATTTTTATTTATAATTTTTAATTAATATAATGATTTAAAAAAAATCTCTTTTCAAAATAATATATTTAAAAATTAATATTTTGTTATCTTATGATTATAATATAATTTTATGAGACCGTAATTAATTTTTCAATGTGTCAAAAAAATATTTATAATATTAAAATCAGTATTTTTCAAGTAAATTGTTATTTTATTTAGAAATTTAATTTATGATACCTAGAGAATTATTTTCCTAAAACTGAGTTCATTTTTTAATTCTACATGTCAAAAAATGGTTAGGGTTATTTTTTGGTATTTTTCTAAAATATATGAATTTTTGGTGAATAGTGAAATATAGTAATTTATAGTATTTCATAAATACATGATTTATTGAGTCATAGATGATGTGTGTATGATGTAAGTACATAATATCAAACTCTCCATAATTATTTTAAAATTTTTTGTGATAATTCTCAAAATATTCATTTTCATTAGCTAAAATAATAAACTAATGAATATAATAATGCGAAAACACGCCTCTCATGTACTATAAATATCACCCCTCACCACTTGTGATACTCACCCCAATTATACCTTAAATCCTATCCAATTTATACTTAATAATCCTTCTAATTCTCTTACCCACATTCATGTGGTTTTGGTCTCAATAGAAGACCAAAAATAATTTCCCTAAGGAGATTCTTAAGGAGAAAAATTCATGAGGTAAAATCCACTTTCACTTTATTTTATTTTCACTTTTTTTTATTTTCATATCCTTTCCTTACCTCCTAATTCCAAAAATAAATGATAACTCCAGCATCTTATATATAATGTAATTTTGTTAGGATAATGGTATATCCATCATCAATTCTTTTCTCTTCTCATTTTTATTCTATGAATGAAAACCTTATCTATGAGGTGCCGATTTACTACCTTCGTAGACAACAAGTTTTAATTTGTTAATTTTTCCTTCAAGGATGTTCCTAAAACCCCTTTTATGGTTAAAAATTTTTATAATATTTTTATTATAGCATATTTAATGTTTATTAACCATTATATGTACATGATATTAATTAATAAAATAAAATTAGTTAGCCAGGATGAAAAATACCAAATAATATAAATGGTTATCATTAATATTTTATCTAATGAACCATCCTCATATCTAGGAAAAATGATATATAAGTCCTAAAAAAGAACCTAAATAAACGTAAAATACTATAATAAATTAAATACATGTATAAAAGTTTCTTAATTAATTAATTAATCGACTTAATTTTATTATTTAGGACATTAAGTACAAGTGTAGAATGCTTTCAGACATAAGGTAAGGGTTTCTTCATCTTACTTTTATTTCTATGAGATAAGCCTTATTCACCACCATTTCATTTATGTGGTGTATGTATACTGAACATTTATGTATTACATCATTAATATATTTATCATAAGGGTATTAAATGTCATATTTTATGATCATTAATTTTGTGGGGCATATGGTTTGACTATTTAAAAAGTAGTAATGGATTCTCCCAGATCCTCCATTATTCTATCAAGTTATGATTTCTCCATCTTTAAACCAATTTAGTTATTTATTATTTTTATATATTTATTCTACATTTTTTGAATATGTTCCAAACTCATGTATGTATATCATTTAATCTTTATTTGAGGGGGGAATACATGTTTTTATAAGTTTTCCTTTTTAATTCCGCCCCATAAGCAAGCCCGATTAAAGGAAACTTCCCAATTTCATACCAATTTTAAATTACACTACATAATCAGTTTAAATCCAACAATAATTTTCTCAAATATCAATTTTTATCAGGAAAAAAATATATTAGAACTTTTTTGGTTTTATTTAAACTATTAAGCCTTTGTCATCTTTAAAAACTCTTATATTTTCTGTTAGACTGTACGGAAGTGCCCCATTTCTAAAGGTTCTTAAAAGCCATTTTTACTTGTTTTCACTTCAGTTAGAAATTATTTGTTTCTATAACATAATTTTATTGTCCTTAACTTTTATTTTTTGGGATATACATGTTTATAATATTATTTTATGAGAAATAAAAAATATTTTTCCAAAATAAATCTTTTCTGAAAAGTAAAAAAGGGTATTTCCCTCAAGAAATCCATAATGATTTTATTATAGTATTTTAATATGTTTCAACACCCATTATTGAATATTATTTTTTTTGGTATTGATCATTTATTATATCATCTATGATATTTTATTAAATGGTTTATGATCAGTTTGACTGTGGATATGCTATATTGATAGCATTCACCATATTACTTAGAATGAATAGTGATTATGTTTTCTTATTGGGGAAATTTATTTAAATTTCATTTGTATATGATTTTTATGTTTAAACCATTTCATATTAGTAATTAATTGGACTTATTAATTGATGGGTGGGGGCCTCTCTATCCCATCGATGCATCAGTAAGTCTAATGAGACAAAACATATATGGATTTGGCTGAGGCCTTGACCATTTATTTTCAAAATGTCTTGGCCTAGGCCTCGAAGATATGTTTCATATTTAAAAAATTATGTATTCCATAATTATGATATTTTAATTGATAATCCATTTTAATATTTGACTAATATAATATCCATGATTAACTTTTACTCTCATGTGAATATGGAATTATCTTGATCAACTTTTATTCCTACCATAATATTCTCAAGATTATGTTTAAATGTCATGTGGTTTTATTTATTCACATTTCCTTTTTGTTAATGTTTATATTATATTCTTATGTATTACTTATCCATATAAAAAATCTAATATCACCCTTATGTTTTATTTATCCCCCTGAAGAGAATTTGTATATTATGAATGACATTTAGGGACAATATAGGATTATAAGGATGTTTCTTATGGAGTTTCTATGTTGTATTCTATTTCATGTTGTAATTTATAAATTATATTTGTATATGGTTTTCCAAATCTACTAAAATATTTGGTCTTTTAGGATGTAACTTTCTTCTTTATTTTACCAATGTAATAAAGTAAGGCACCGGCTTCTGGATACTGGGTTAGGGCCTTTAGAGTTCAACCCTTCAAAAACAATGTTCATGGAACATGTCATGAAAAAAGACCTTGAAGGACTATTTAACCCATGGGAAAAAAATTTGGATATAAAAATACCATATCTTCTTAAAAACCTATTTTTAATACCAGAATACCCAAAAATCGGTAAAGAAGGGTTTTCACTTAAGTAGACATGAATGATTGAAAAATAATCCAAATAATAAATAATGGTTGTGGTTATGAGAAAATTAATAGTTTTCGTATATGTTAAAATAATACATTACTTTTTTAATTTGTAAAGAAAGTGAAAAATTCCATTATAAGATTAAATTTTGAAAATCATTGAAATAATGTCAAAGAAAAGCATTTATTAGAATCTAAAATTTGTACACATACTATAGAAACCATTTTCTATGAAATGAAACCTAGAAAGAAATAAAATAAACATCAAAGAATTAACATGTCATGATGGTGTTAATTTCCATTTAGGTTGTATATGTAAAAAAATACATTCCTTTTAACTTTTGGGAAAAGAGTTGAAAGAGGAACTATAATAGAGGTTTTTTCTAAATGAAATCCCCTTACCTTGAGTCTAACTCATCAAATATTTTCATTATCATCCAGAATTAAAAACTAATTTACATATTATTAATTTATTTAGAACATTTTTAGTGTTTATTATTCACTTTATTTTACTTAAAACCATGTTATATACAATTACTTAATCATTTAAGCTTATGTCATATGTTTTAAGGATATTCAGTTAATAAGTCCAAAATTATTTCAAAAGGTTAAATAAGGACAAATTGGTCATTATTCATTCATTTTATAAAATAACTATGAATTATTTTTCAAAATTGTTCATTATTTATACCTTTAAAACCAATTATGAAATATTGTTATGAAAAATGAAGTATGTTATGATCATGGAGAAAGCATGTTGTATGTACGCATGAGTAAGCTTTCCATTTTTCAATAATGATTTTGGAAAGAAGGTAATTATTATTTTATATTTACTAAATTATAATATTATCATAAATATTATATTAATCCTTTAAATAAACTTATATACATATAATGCATGTGATGTGGTGATGAAAAAAAATCACATCACTTCATTGAGGTGGTAGTCCACATGTACGCAAGAACGACATTTGAATTTTTCACTGAAAGGAACGGTAATAAGGTAAATGATATTTTATTATTTAATAGATATAAATATTTCATTAATATCATATTTAAACATTAATTCCATCCTTATAATCCAATAATGATAGATGGTAATGGAAAATGAATTACATCAGTTCGCGAGGTGGTAATCCACTATACAGATGAATGATGGCGGTGTTTCCCATTTAATAGAAGAGAAGATGAATATAGGTTATTATATTAACATAAAATCTAATTATATTTATGAAAGTAGTTTTAATATCATAGTATGGTTTAATGATATTTAATGGTGTTGTAATAATAAATAAAACAAAAATGCCCGATTAAAAACGATGGATCTTTTTTGAACAAACTTCTTTTCTTAACACCTTAATACCACCAATGGTGGGGTTCAATAAAAAATACTTCTATAATTATCAGAGGTATTGTATGAAGGTATTTTTTCACGTATTTTCAAAAATAAATGGTTCATGAAGTGTGAAATAAATAGAGGGGGAGGTACCCTTTTATAAGAGAGTGAAGGGGCCCTCGTGGAATTTTCAAAATATTAAATTAATATAATGGAATTATAAATTACAAAAGGTTTGAAACTAATTTATTTAGATAATATAATAATTATTTTTAAAAAAAATCATTAAATAAAAAATTGAAATTTTTAGGTAACATTTTTACATTTATCATTTGGTTTGAATCCCCAGGTAACCACTTTGACAATTATAGTGACAATAAGTATTTTTACTCTTTGAGGGTCAATATCGTTATTATAAAGGGAAAATGGATCATAAATGGAAATGTTTTTGATATTGTAGACCATAAAATAATAATTTGTCCAAATAATGTATTTTTTTAATTTTATATCATTTAATCAAATAATATTTATTATAATATATTATTAATGTCTATTTTTAAAACTATTCATTACATTTATTTTAATAAATTAAATTAATTAATTAAAATGAGAACCAAAAAGTTTACTATATCCCAAAAATGTTTTTTTATCAATAATATTGTTATATCACATTAATTATATAAATTTTTTTATTTTAATATTTTTAATATCAATTATTGGATTTCTCCATTATGTGAATAATTATATCATCAATATTTTATATGCATTTAAGGTAATTATTTATTCACTAAAAATTAAAAATTAATTTCCATGATGAATAAATATATTTTATATTTAAAATTATTATTTATAAACTAAAATATCCTCTGGTTATACCCATGTTAAAAATGTTATTATTATTAAAAATAAGAGTGTCATTTTCGAGTTTTGTTTAAAAAAATATTACAAAAGTCATAATCTCATAAAGTAGTCATAAAATTCCATAAAACAGAATATTGAATAAATATGGATGAAATTTTAACATAAAATAAAATTATATCATTTGATAGGGTCATTTTATAGTTCTTATAATTTTATTTTTAAATTTAATTACATGATTTAAACTTTGTAGTGGTAACAAAAATTATTTAGGTTATTGTGAATTTTGAAAAAAATAAAAGTGAACTATTTTCAAAATTTAAACCCAATACTTTAAAATATATAATAAACTTTTCATAATTGAAAATAAAGAATTTTTATAATTTAATTTAAAATTAAATAGGGAAGATGTAAGGAAGAGCAGTTTTTTAGAATAGATCCTTTTAAAATATAAAATGTTTTTACATTAAATTCAAGTATAAAATTAGTTTCAAATTTTTTTTATAAATTGAAATCCAAATAAACTAATTTAATTTTAAATATAAACAAATATAGATTATAATTTGTAAATACTTTTAAAAATTCTAGTTTTCAATAAAAATCCATAGTTTTTTACTCTTCATTGAAAAATCAGTATTTTCATAAAATTATCAAAACATCATCTAAAGATATTTTTTATTTGATTATTTCAAAAACAAAATTAATTTTTAAAAATAAATATTAGAAAATATAATGAAATCAATTATAATTTGGACTCTTAAAATGAAAGTAAAACCATTTTTAATGAAATCATATTTTTAAGGAATAAAAAGATTATACTAGGAATTAAGTAATTATTTTATAATAATTTACTATTAATATCATATTTAGTAATAAAAATATATTTATTTAATAAATAATTTATTCATATTCCTACCTTCCAATTTAACAGTGGGGTTCTAATGGTCAGATTTAAATAATAATATTTTGTTGTTCATTTAAGATCAATGTTGGATATCTTGTATTCTCTATAACATTGTATTCCCTTTTAAAATATATAGATATTAGATTATCCCACAATTTTATAATTTTTAATCTCAAAATATTAATTCAGCCTTAGTAAATAGGTTTTGGATCATTAAAATACCTTTTTTGAAAATCAACATTGAAAAGGGGTCAATGAAACTTCCTCTCGAAAATATATAAAGGAAAGTATAAAAGTCATCTAGAATAAAACAAAATATATTTCCAAGTACTATTACATATTTTGGAAGTTAAAACATAGATATGGAAGAAAAAGTAACTTCTAAGGACTATTAGAGAGTGATAACGAACATAGTCATGATAAAGTTAACTATCATGAAGCTGTAAATATGTGATGGGTTAAAAAGACATTAATTTCTTAGTAAGAAATTTAAAAAATAATGTTTTTGTTTTAAAAATATTTTTCCTGAAGTGGAGGAATTATTTTAATTACTATAATAATAACATATGAAAATATTATTTAAAAAAATCATCCTGTAATCACTTTTCCTCCACAAATCATATTTTTCCTCTGAATGATGAGTATTAAAGATAAAAAATTATTCCTGAAGCACTAGAATCAACTTCTGTTGGATCACATAATCCAA
The DNA here is from genome assembly GCA_963277665.1 of Viscum album. Taxonomy (NCBI): domain Eukaryota; kingdom Viridiplantae; phylum Streptophyta; class Magnoliopsida; order Santalales; family Viscaceae; genus Viscum; species Viscum album. The sequence goes on along the minus strand of OY728156.1, from coordinate 683,670,601 downwards.
AAAATGGATAACATTATATTCCAACAGTATTTATAAATTAACCAAAACCAAATGTTTAGTACAACATAAGATAATTTCCAAAATTAATAAAACCTCATATAAATACAAACTACTTTCATTTAAAATATTCAACAATAATACCAAAATTTCAACATAGATCATTCGACAAATACATATCCTTATAATTAATCAAAATATTCTATACTATGATTCGAATGTAGAAATCCAAAATATCTTATCACATAGTCTTCCAAGATAAATTTTACATTTATATTTAAATAACATCAATCACTATTAATGTCTCATTCCAAAACAATTATGTTCGAAACATATAGTCCCCAAGATGTGATAATCATTTAATAAATATCCTGAATCCCCATTAATAAAAATTAAAATAATATGTGCTTCAAAAATATAATTAAACCTTTATTTATAAAATAAAATAACATGGTATTATATTTACCATAATCCTTTAATGATCCCAAAAATTATAGTGAACTTCTTATGAAATAAATTCAATCACTTAATCAACAAATAAATTTCAAATCCCATGGTTATATATATTATAATTTTTTTTCCAAAAATTAACTTAACCAATGTATTTCATATCATTTAAATAAAGGTAAAAAACTTCATACCAAATAGGACATCACATAGGCCATTGGAAGGTGATAAACCCTTTTCATTCTTTGGTTATGGGTTTAAGACTCATAACCTTAATAGTTTTCATGGTTTATTGCTCGACCTATGGGTAATCCTTTTTCTATAATATAATTCTTATAAAATTAAAATAAATGTGATAAAAATACAAATAATAACTTTAATTTATTGAGTATTAATGAATTTTTTAAACATCAAAGGATAACTCATACCTTTAATTTTGCATCTTAGAAAAAATAATGACCATTAATTACTTAAAAATAAAATATCATAAAACCCCTAAAAGTGATCCATATCTTTAAACATATGTCCATGAAATGAAAAGATCATTATTTCTCAAATAATATTTTCTCATGATAAACTTAAGGGTTACATATACCACAAAAATCTATCAAAAATCAATAAAATTATCCAAAATAACACCCATTATCAAATAAGTATTAATTCTTATAAACATATGATCATACTTAAATATAATGAAACATAATAACAATTAAATATAGAAACCATAGTTGGTTAATGTTCTTCCTAATCCATTAAATATTCTTTTCCATATTTTTTCTTAGCACTTCATTCTTTAAACAAAAATACATATCACTTCATTATATTTGACAATGTAAAATCATAATACAAAAAATAATCCATAACTTTGATATTTTATTTTCATTTTCCTCATCTAAAACTAAAATGGAATTAGGTATCTCTAAAAATCAATCTATATGGTCTTGTTAATCTCATTCATGAGCCTTACCAACAAGACATCGATTTTCATAATGAATATAATCCCTACATTTTCAATGTTTAATTGATACCTTGGGAATAAATTCATTCCCCATCATGGTTTTAATTTAATACTTAATTTTTTCTTTAATGATTATTGTTTACGACATCATTACAACATATAAAACATATTCATGTTGTTTTAAGAAATTTTAAGGGGTGATTATTTCTACATTCTTAAATCATTGTTGGTTAAATATATTTATGATTATGATCATTATCACATGAACTTACCTAGGGATTCATTTCCATTATATTTGATGCATTATGAAACTCACCAAATTTCAAGTCAGTAATAGTTACTCATGATAGTAGGTTAAGAATAACCGAAAGAGTTATTAGTATAGCTCTCATTCCTCTCAAATTATTATTCATAAACCACAACATTTTCCTTTACATCTATTATTACATTTGTGTATGATGGATCCATTGATTTTCTAAAACCAAAATGGTTAATATGAGAATATCAATGAAAGCATAAAATAACATCCTAGGAGGAGGATAAAAATAGAGATATATTTATTCATGTTATCTCAAGCTCGTTTTATTTATCCAAAACAACTATAATTCTCCCAAAAAATCTATCTTTGGTGGTTGTAAAGGAAAATTGAATTTTTCTTCTACAATATATAATTGTATATATTTGTCTAAACCTTGATCTGATACAAACTATATAGACCTATCCTTAAACACTACATATTATAGTGTATTTATACTATAATTCTTCTCTTTTATTTCTAATGATCATTTGGGTTTAAAGTTTCAGTGAATTAGTTCATAAATTTAACATAACCATACCATATATTACAAAGTGGACACTCCTATAGAGTATCAATTTTCCCACAAAATAAAACATATAAAAATAGACGTGATTTATTTTCATGAAAATTATTCATGACTTTCAACATGAATTCCTTTTAGATAATCATTCTTAACTCATGTGAAAAGATTTTAAGAACATGGTATGATCACAAAAAAGCATAGTAGGGGACATAACAATAATAATAAAACTATTATTCTAGTGAAAAATTGAAAACCCAAGAAGAACCATTTCTTAAAAACATTCCTTTTTTATGAAAATACCACAAATTTTTCTTAAATAATATCATTATCTTAACTTTTGAAATAAAATTATTTCAAGGAAAAATCATTAGTAAAAAAATAATAATAGTCTTGTAAGTTTCTTTGGATATCATCTTTACACCCTAACATAACCCTTATAATTGGAAAACCCATATGATAAAATTTGAATATAATTCTCTAAAGAACATAATCATTACCCAATCCATTAGAGAAAAATCTTGATACACCCATCAAAAAAGCTATTAGGGGCTGACCGAGAAGAATCTTGGTGCACCTATCATAAAAGCTATATTAGTCTCACCAGTGAGTAATAATGGTGTTCAACCCTTCATAAATAATGTCTAAAGACCATATCATGAAAAAAACCCTTTATAAAATCTTTTAAACCCATGTTTAAAACATGTCATATATCAAAATAACATTTCTTCATAAAAATTCATTTTCAATTACAAAATTGATGAAAAAATAGAAGAGGGTGTTACAATTAAAAAAACATATATAACTTCAATGGAATATTGAAATCAAATAACATTAATATTGGAAAGAAAATTTATTATCAACATATACATTAAAAATAGAACATTTCATTTGTTGTTTGTCAAAATGTTTCATTTAAAACACATAAAAAGATTCATTTTTAAAACCATTGAACTAATGTGAAATAAACATTATAAATATTTTACAGCCTTATAAAATATTTGAAATATCATTTTAAAAACATAATCATAGAAGGGAAAGTGATTCTAAAGAAGAACATTAAAATATTATTTATTTAAAAGAAATTCCCCATATTCGTTTGGAAATATTCAAATCATAATCCTGATGAAATCATAACATTAAAAAACTATAAATTCCATGATAATAGAGAAATTCATGATTTAACATATCAGGAACCATACCGAGTACCCTGGTAACCCGATAACTGATCCAGTCCTAACATGGACCGAAGGTAAATACTGATCCACACAGGTTGGTGATTAGCACATGGAATCATACAAAATGTGAGTGAGAATGAATTTTCAATAAACATTTCATAGGTTGATAAACATGTCAGTATGTTTACAAAAGAAACTCAATAGGGATAACTATACCATAATTCAAACAGGTATAGTAAAACCAAAGTACTACAACAAAGTACTATAAAATTTAAAGAATAACCAAAGATGCAATCAAATAAACTATCTAATCCCATGATCAATAGCTACATCCACCTCCAAGTGTTCATTTTCCCCTACTCTAACTTGGAAAGAGATAATCTACAAACACCCATAGGTACATATAGGGTGTGATCTAAAAGCCCGTTAGGGTCTCACCAAGGATTTGATAATAGATTCCGATATATAATTAACCAAATAAAGGGAAATAAATTTTAAATAAAGTGGGTTTTCATTTCAAAAACATAATTAAAAAATCATGCTTTATAGTTCAAATGATGTGAATAATTTTAATAAATGGATTAAATTTTTTATTTTTATATAAAACAGTTTATATAAATTTGTAAGGCATTTAAAAAAGTTTTAAACAATGTAATATATTCATTTGAAAAATATAAGTGAGAAACATTGTCATATTCCTAAAAGGTATGATTGTTCTAGGCTATAAGACTCAAAAAATTCAAGGTGACATAGAAATATGTGTATACACCCATCCAATTAGTATATCCAAAGGAAACATTATCACTACCATATCAGGAATGTGATGTGCTAAATTTAAATTTTGGAACATTGTAAATCATATAGTGATGTGAAAATAACTCACTAGCTACCTAAAGATTGCATATTCTCTATTACCAAATCAATGAATGTAAATTTACATTATGAATACTTAAAATAAAATCCCTCCCATTCATTATTTAAAATATTCCAATTTTCCATTTAAAAACCAAAAAGTGTTTAAATTCAAAACATGCGTTTTGATGTTAAATCCCAAAGGCTTCTATCAAAACCATTTAATCCATTTTTCAAAAATATATATTTGAAATTAATTTCACCAAATCAATTTCAAAATTAAAATTCAGAAATTAAATTTAATAATTTAATTTTTAAAAAATTTCCATCAATTTCAAAAATTTATATTCAAAATATTAAATCTCACCAATTTCCATCAATTTAACAAACACACCCTATTTCAATAAAATTAGACTTTTCCGCAATATCACGTCAAAGGTCCAATTTCACAATAAAATCACACAATTCAATGGAATTGGTTTTTTAATTATATGATTAAATTAAATTTCAATAAATTATATAAAAATCAAATAATTAAAATTAAATCAAGAAATTAAGGGTTGATTAAATTAGTCAATAAAAATGGAACCACATACCATGGGATTATGGGATCTTGAAACATAAATCCCTAACCAAGATTCACCAATGAAGAATGACAGAAAGAAGGATCCAAGAATTTATCCTAGGATTAAGATCTAAAAAAATGGTTATTAGATCTTCCCAAAACTTGATGATCCACAAAACCCTAGGGAGGAGAAGAGAGAGAGAAAAAGAGAAGGGTAACAAGAATAGGAAACTATCCTTAAGGAGATCGAACACTATTATCGGATATTTGATCCACTTTCAAGGGGTTCTAAGGGTCTAAAAATTTATTTTAGGAGCTCTATTGGAAGGATAATTCATATATGGTTCGTATAGGTCCATCAGGGTTTTAAAAAGAGTTTCATGAATTTTAAAATTAAAATTTGGAATAAAGAATCCTATACGTAAGTTCAGTTGGACAGATCTTCAAGGTTTGGAAAAAATTTGTTCCCTAGTCATGAACCATTTATTTTTAATTTCATGGTTAATAATAATTTGGAGAATGCTTTGTTAAACTATGTTATAGTGGTGAAAATACCTTTTCCTTGGGATGCATTTTTTTCTCTAGCAAGTCGCATGGTTTGGCAAAAGCATGCACCAACCATTCATAGCCCCAAAAGTTTCCAAATTAAAAAATATTTACCTAAAGAAATCCCACAAAAACCAAACCAAAGAATAATAAAAATAGGGGTTTTGGAATACCTAAAATAGTAAGAAGATGTTAAAACCTCCCCACTATAGCAACTTTTTATCACTCGAAATCCTATGAATAATATTGCATTCCAAAAAGAAAAGTCTGCTACTCTTTCATCAATGACTATCGATCCCATGTATCATGAGAATCATAAATATGATTCCATATAACTCAAAACAAATTCATCATCCTCCCAAGAAGTTCCTTTCTTTCAGAATCAACTTTCTTGATTGACTGTTTAGTTACGGATAAATTTGCTTTGACCTCAAGATCACTTCAAATCACAACATGAGATGAATCAGATATATACATTCAGATATGAGATATATGGAACATGTAATGTATTGATGTTAGATATTGTGGAAGTGATAAATGATAAGAAATCATCCCCTCCTTCTCCACAACCACAAAAGGTCCCACAAAATGAGGATCAATCTTCCCTTACCTCCTAAGTCGTCGATGACCCAACTGAGGTGAAACCTTCAAGAACACCTATTCACCAACTGAGAATTCCATGATCTATTATGATGACCATAATAAGGCTTTTACCAGCTCTATTCCACAAACATTCTCTAAAAAATCAACTAAATATTTGATTCTTTTTCTTCAACCAAGTTTTTTCCAACTGAAGAACATTCACCAATCTCCAACCAACACAATGAAGATCTGCAATGCTAACCATACAAGGCCTCAAAAGAGTCATTCTTATTGTGGGTGTTAAAAAATTATTATAATAAAACTCAACAAAACCCAGGTGGTCATTTCATGCCCCACAAAACTTGAGAACACAGGAAAATATCCTATCTTCAAGAATTGGTGTAAATATTTCTTTTTGTCCATCTCATAATGGATGGTATGCAGTGATCAAATGGACCTAAGATCCCAATGCATTTTGAAGGACTCTCTAAAAAACGATAAGTAAACCATGGATCCTTATTATAGACTATAGAATATGGAACTCCATACAAATAAAAAATATCTTTCATATAGATATTTCTTAACTCCTCAACCTTGGTTGTATCACAAATGGGTATAAAGTGAGCCAAATTTTTCCTCCAGTCTATCACAAACCGTATCACATTAATTTTTCACTGGGTATGCAGCAACCCAAACACAATGTCAATTGATATATCATCCCACTTCTATGTTGGAATTGGGAGTGGCTGAAGAAAACCTAATGATTTTTGGTTCTCTTCCTTGACCTATTTGTATGTATAACAACAACAAAAAAATTCAGAAATTCCCCTTTGTATACCAAGCCACCAAAATTGATGCTTCATTTCATAGAACATATTGGTGGTTCTGGGGTGTATAAACCACTTAGAATTATGGAAATCCCCCATCATAGCATTCCTTATCGCTAATAGAACGACAAAGTTATTATGATATAATAGAATTCCATAGATGGATAATGAGAAGTTTGGTATATTATCCACACCATAATGAGAGTATCTAATGCTACAGAACTCATCATCAAGCGGATGATCCTGAAGAATCATTTTGAGAAGAGTGGTGGTCAAATGAACACTATTGAAAGAAACCTCATTCCTAGATTCCTGGACTCCAATATGAAACTATTTGAAGAGATCCATCAAGTTCCACTCTTCTGATGAATCCTTCACGTCTTGGGTTGGATGTTTCCTACTCAAGGAATCCATGATGACATCCCAATTCCTCAGGGTATAGTAAATGTCAAAATTGAAATATTTAAGGTACTCCACCCAATTCCTATAGTAGAGATTCAAATATTTTTTAGAGAAGATATAACTCAATCTCTTATGGTCTAAAAACATGGTAAACATTTATCTATAAAGGTAATTCCACCAACTCTTAATCATGTGCATCACATATACAAGTTCAAGTTCATGGGTCAGATAATTGTTCTCATGTTTTTTAAGAAGAAAAGATCCTTAAGCAATGATGTGATCACCTTAAATGAGAATGCATCTCAAACCTGAACCTGGTGCTTCAAAAATGACAACATAGACCTAACTGGCCTCCAGAAGAGTCAACTCCATATCAACAATCATAATATGTTTTAGTTCCCAAAATTTTTTGAGATTCCTCATCCCATGAAAATTGCACCGCCATATGAGTTAGAGCAGTCATCAGATAATAGAACGTTGATAATTCCTTAAAAAATCAGTGATAATAATAATCTAATCCCCAAAATCTCCGAATCTTGAAGACATTTCATGGATGCTCCCATTTCATAACAGCATTCACCATCTTATGATCAACTAATATACCATTTTCAGACACCACATGTCCCATGAACATCACTTCTCGGATCCAGAAATCAAATTTTGAATGTCTGGAAAAATGTTTGTGATTATATAAAAAATATAGAAATGATCTTAGATTAAACGCATGATCCTCCTCAGAAATAGAGTAAACAAAGATGCATTCCACAATTACTACCACAAAAGTATCTAGATACACATGGAAGATCATATTCTTTAAATACTATAAGAGAATTAGTTAAACGAAACGATATAATAAGGTACTCATAATGGATGTACCTTCTTTGAAAGGTGGTTATCTGAACCTATGATTCTCTTATTATCAATTGATGTTAACTAGACCAAATATCAATCAATGAGAAATACTTCACATCTTTAAACTTATAAAATAGATCATAAATATGAGGAAAAAAATTGTTCTTTATCGTTGTAGGGTCCTAAAAAATCTGAAATGATGAATGGGAACGTCCTTAATTTGGGAAAGGATTCTACCCAATTTCCTTCAATGAATTGGGAAAAAATATGGATAACACCCATGAATTTGGAAAAGGATCGACCAGTCCACGTACCGGTCCAACATTGATGGTATTCGGAAGGTTCAGCAAGCAGCCCCCTCCGTGGACCAGCGTCGTCCGCAAAACGGAGGAAAAAACCCTTTGCGGGCGCGAAGTAGAATGGGCACCAAGCCAGTCCATCATCACGAACCACGTAAACTGGCTCTGACCGTGTGCACTGTCATTCGCGGAACATAGGTGGATCCCTACGCGGCCGTGAAGAACCCCCCGAACCGATTTAGTTCACGGGTATGGTGCATTCAATGCCCCCCGCGGGTTGCGGATTGACCAAGTCATCCGAAAATCGGGTTTTTGGTCATGGGCCTCCAAAAAAGGTACCTCATGACCACAAATACATCTCTTTACCCCCTCTATAAAAGTACATCGAAGGGGAGAAGAAAGGGATCGATCAGATTTTGGTGGAAGGATTTTTAAAGGAAGGAGCTTAGGATTTCGCAAACAGTGAAGTTCCAATTCGCGAACCAAAACAGATATGAAACTCGAAACGAATTAATAAGGAACCAGAAACGCATAAAAAATTTGTGAACCATGAACTTAAAATAAAAATAAAAAGAAGACCACGAGAAATGACCCCTCCGCGAATGTACTCCCCACGGACCAGGGAGTATATGCGCCTTTTTCGATCCGACGCACCACATAGCACCCTCCTAAGCGGGTGAAGCCCTGACCGATGAACCCCCAACCAGCGTCGGCCTTGGTCGCTGTTACTCGTGCGAACTCCACCGCATACCAAAATGGTATGTGGGCCGAACCCGAATCCACGTACCACCCTAGTATGTGGGATGCCTATCAGTCTGTGTACCACCCTGGTACGCGGATGACCTCTCCAGCCATATAGCACCCCCCTACATGAAGCGTTCCACTCCTCATACACCCATGTGGCTCGCCAAATCCTTTGGTGTGCCCATTCCCCGGGTCAGATAGAATCCTTCCAATCTGGCATGATCCTTCGCAATCACTTCATTGGTCTTTTCACTACTGGAAAAGTAGGCTATACCAACGGTTTAAAACCGTTGGTATAGGCTGGAAAATCTTTGGTATAGACTATACCAACGGTTTTCCAAACTGTTGGCTAGTAAGCCATGAGGAAAGCCCTATACCAACGATTGCACATAAACCGTTGGTATAGGTGTTCTAGAATTCTGGAAAAGTCTATACCAACGGTTCTGAACCGTTGGTATAAGCTTTCCAGAATTCTGGAAAACATATACCAACGATTCAGAACCGTTGGTATATCTTTTCCAGAGTTCTGCAGAAAAAGATATCCCAACGATTTAGAACTGTTGGTATAAGATTTCCAAAATTCTGGAAAAAGCTATACCAACGGTTCTGAACTATTGGTATAAGCATTCTAGAATTCTGGAAAAGGATATACCAACGGTTCTAAACCATTGGAATAGCTTTTTTCTAGAAAATCTTATACCAACGGTTCTGAACTGTTGGTATAGCCTTTTCTAGAATTCTAGAAAAAAGATATACCAACGGTTCTGAACCGTTGGTATAACCTTTGCCAGAGCTGCTGCACAGCAGCCCACCAGAAGCCCTCCAGTAGCCCTACCATCCACCTGCATAAAAAAACATTGCACAACAGCCCTCAATATACCCTCCACTATACACCTGTATAAAAAACATCACAAAAACCACATACATATTTCAAAAAGTATAAAAAACACCGAAAATATCCCAAAAAACACATATGACAACAATCATCCGGTGGTAATTCACCTCACCCATGCACAACCCCCCAACCAGCACACCTCCCCATAAAATTCTTATAGGCAGAATAGTTTGATAAATATCTATTAGATTTGAATAATAATTTCAAATTGGCTAAAATCCCTTTTTTTGTGATCCTAGGTTTGGGTATGTAATGATTTGTGATGAATTTTGCATTGAACTTGTATTGTTTATAATATATGGTGAAAAGGTATTTTTTTAAGAGTCTCGTCACCTATGACCCCATTAGTGAAACTACCCAATTCATGAAAAATAGTTTGCGACTATTGTTGATGAGTTTAAATTTCAGTTTTATTCACTAAAAATGATTTCCTTTTGAAATAAAAGAGAGACTTTGAGTGGTGTCGTCCACACCGCGCCTCATATTGAGGTGGATTTGACTCGTACAAATCAAAAATGACCCATGGATCATTTTCCTAATGTATCAACACAATCCGAATGCATTTGGTTGGTTTCCTGTATGCCGGTTGTTTTTACATAAAAGCGTATCCATTTTAAACAAAAGAAATACACTTTTAGTGTTACCGACCACACCATGCCTCGGATTGAGGCAAGGTTTACTCATACATGTCACAAATGACCCATAGATCCTTTTCCTAAAGTATAAACAGTATCTGAATGTGTTTGGTCCATTTTCCATATGTCAGTTGTTGTTTTTACTTAAATTGTTGTCCATTTCAAAAAATAGTTAGACACTTTGAGTGGTTCCTCCCACACCTTGCCTCGGATTGAGGCAGGGTTGATTCCTACACGTCAAAAATGAACCATGGATCGTTTTCCTAAAGTTTCAACAGAATCTGAATGCGTTTGGTCAGTTTTCCGTATGAGGTTTTTTTACTTAAAAGCGCATCCATTTTAAACAAAAGAAAGACATTTTGAGTGGTACCGGCCACACCGGCCCTCGAATTGAGGCAGGGTTGACTCCTACACGTCATAAATGACCCATGGATACATGTCCTTAAGTATCAACAGTATCTGAATGCCTTTGGTCCATTTTCCATATGGCAGTTGTTTTTTTAACTTAAATTGTTGTCCATTTCAAAGAAAAGTGACACACTTTGAGTGGTTCTGGCCACACTGGCCCTCAGATTGAGGAAGGATTGGCTCGTACACGTCACATATGACGCATGGATCGTTTTCCTAAAGTTTCAATAAAATCTGAATGCATTTGGTCGGTTTTCCGTATGTTAGTCGTTGGTTTTACTTAAACTGTTGTCCATTTCAAAGAAAAGTTAGACACTTTGAGTGGTGTCGGCCACACTGCGCCTCGGATTGTGGCGAGGTTGACTCGTACAAGTCAAGAATGACACATGGATCATTTTCCTACAATTTCAACAGAATCCGAATGGTTTTGGTCTGTTTTCCGTATGTCAGTTGTTGTTTTTACTTAAACTGTTGTCCATTTCAAAGAAAAGTTAGACACTTTGAGTGGTGTCGGCCACACCGCGCCTCGGATTGAGGAAGGGTTGACTCGTACACGTCACAAATGACCCATGGATACAGGTCCTAATGTATCAATAGTATCTGAATGTCTTTGGTCCATTTTCCGTATGTGGTTTTTTTACTTAAAAGCGCGTCCATTTTAAACAAAAGAAAGACACATTGAGTGGTACCGGCCACAACGACCCTCAGATTGAGGCAGGGTTGACTCGTACACGTCACATATGACCCATGGATCCTTTTCCTATAGTTTAAACAGAATCCGAATGCGTTTGATCTATTTTCCGTATTCCAGTTGTTGTTTTCACTTAAAATCATGTCCACTTCAAATAAAAGTTTGACACTTTGAGTGGTTCCGGCCACACCGCGCCTCGGATTGAGGCAGGGTTGACTCCTACATGCTACAAATGACCCATGGATACATGTACTAAAGTATCAACAGTATTTGAATGCCTTTGGTCTGTTTTCCGTATGTGGTTTTTTTACTTAAAAGCGCATCCATTTTAAACAAAAGAAAGACACTTTGAGTATTACTGGTCACACCGGCCCTCGGATTGAGGCGGGGTTGACTCGTACACGTCACATATGACCCATGGATCATTGTACTATAGTTTAAACAGAATCTGAATGCGTTTGGTATGTTTTCCATATGCCAGTTGTTGTTTTCACTTAAAATCCTGTCCATTTCAAATAAAAGTTACACACTTTGAGTGGTGCCGGCCACACCGTGCCTCGGATTGAGGCGGGGTTGACTCGTACACGTCACATATGACCCATGGATACATGTCCTAAAGTATCAACAGTATCCAAATGTGTTTGGTCCATTTTCCATATGTGGTTTTTTTTACTTAAAAGCACATCCATTTTAAACAAAAGAAAGACACTTTGAGTGGTACCAGCCACACCGGCCCTCGGATTGAGGCGGGGTTGACTCGTACACGTCACATATGACCCATGGATCGTTTTCCTATAGTTTAAACAGAATCCAAATGTGTTTGGTCTATTTTCCGTATGCCAGTTGTTGTTTTCACTTAAAACCCTGTCCATTTCAAATAAAAGTTAGACACTTTGAGTGGTGTCGGCCACTACATCAAAGCACATTTTCCATATCATTTTCCACATGCATAAACATGAAATACATGGCTAACTAAGAATGATAAGTAAAAAAAATAGAAAAATGAGTATCACAGTACCAAGGAATACTAAAGGTCTAGGTAGTAGACTAATCATACAATAAGAATCAAGTGAAAAAAACAGAATCCGAATGCAACGTCCCTATGAAGCAAAGGAAAACCCCAAAGTGGAAAACCATGTTCAAAAATAAAGAGTTATACAGAATTCAAAAATGTAATGGATCAATCTGCCTCTGATCACCATCACCATCACCACTATCATCATCAGCCTCATCCTTGCCGCCATCTCTGTCCTCGTCGTCGTCCTCGTCATCATCCCCATGCTCATTGTCGGCCTCATCCTCATCCTCGGAATCATCCTCGCCCTCAACCCCATCCTCGCCCTTGGCCCCATCCTCTCCCTCGTCCACATCCTCATCCTTGCCCTCTTCCTCTTCAGCATCCTCTTCATCACCAGGAACATCATCATCTCTATTGCCACAAGATCTGCTGCCTGGTGCATTGGATGATGCACCCATCGATGACATAAATGTCTGACAAGCCGCACTAGCCTTTGGTGGAAGTGATGAAGATAATGCTTTCATCAGTTTCATAAATTCTGTGTCTCTTGTTTGAAATTGTACTTCCAACTCTGTGACCCTTTTATCAGACTGTCTTGCATGCTCCTTGACCTGTTCCAACTCGGTGGTACTAGAATGGCTACCTGGAGACGACCAATACCTCGTCAGGACTATATTCTTACCAGGTCGGCAGCGTACTCGACCAGAGTGATAATCTCCCAAAACTTGATATAAATGATCGTGTGGCCCAAAATTGTCAGGCTCCTGGGCATTAAGAGCCTCTAAAGAAGCCTGTAAAAAATATTAATAGATTATTAAATTTCAAATTAGATATTAAACATTGAAATAAACAAATTAAAACTTACAATCTTCTCTTGGGTCGGTTCATTTACCACAGTTCCATCTTTTTTTCTTCTACTCGAGCAAAACAATTTTGCTCGAGGGATACGTCCTTCAATATTCATTTTTTGCTTCTGTAATGACATTGAAACAATATAAAGTGAAAGTATAATCATATATTCATTATTCAATAAATCACATAATTTAAGTACGATCCACTAAAAAGGGAAAGTCCTAAAGAAAAATTATAAACAACTATATCGTACCTGCTGCCTCTCATGATCTGACATAGTTGTGCGCCCAAAAGTGTGGAGGTATTTCTTTGAATCAATGTTTTTTTTGATTTTTTCAGAAGATTACTAAATAATGATTAATAATTAATAAGATTATATTAATGAAAAATATGAAAACTCTCATTTGAATAACTCAAATGAGATTAATACCTTTAATTTGGCAGTCGCCAAATGGGTAATCATTTTGCGATACTGCTCTATCGGGCAGTCATCCACGATAGGTAATGTCTCTAACTCCGTTCCCACTCTATCACACCAGACAACATACAACTCATGCTTATAAGCTCTCCAAAGCTCTCCTAGCTCTTTTAAACGCACTGGTCGTGCACCTTCGCCATCCGGGAAGTTAAACCGAAACTGAAACCAAATTGATTAGTTCATTTAAATACAAAAATATACTACATTAAATCCAATAAATATTTTACCCATATTTGTGCCCACGCGTTATCCTTGACTTCGGGTGGCAGATGTATCCAAGAGAGAGGGCTGACTGGAATGATATCAGAGTATTTGGCTAGCGTCGCCAAAAAACCCCGACATTGTTGCCCAGATTTCTCAATCATTTGTCCATCAACATTGTATTCAACCATCAACTGTGTCTGGCGGCTCCATACCACACGCAAGCGAGTACACCCCTCCCCCGCCTCCTATCTGTAGATGAATCTGTTATTAAAGAAAAATAATATCAATACAAGTTATAATAAAAATAAATTTTGGTGTAAAAATTTGATAGAGTTATATAAATATACCTGTGGTAGTCGGATCAATGGGTGCAGAAGCTGAAGGAATATCCTGTACAGGTGGAGTGTCCCTCAGTGTATGCTCCTCAGCCATATACTGTGTCGCAGCAGGAGTCGAAGAAGGTGGAAGATAATAGCCTGGAGATAACGAACCAGAAGCAAAAGATGATGGCATAGACGTCTAGCCAGCTGGTAGTGTAAACATCGGAGGTCTAAATATCTCATATGTCCCTGAAGACACGCCAGGATCAAAATAGGGCGTAGAAGATACTTCTGTGGTAGTGGGTCTTCTAACTCTCACCCCACGAGCCCTCGTACCACCAGCCTCAGTAGCGGGACCACTAGATGATCGTCCATCTCTGACACCACCCCCCTCCTACCACCATCCTCTATACTGGGAGCAATATCCGGCTCCTCGTCAGATATCTGTCATCTAGGGGGTGGATCCTGAAAAAAAAGTTTTACAGAAAAGTAAACACATGATATTATAAGTTATTGAAATATTTATATTTGAAATAAAATAATCACAACAGGGATGAGTGGAGAAACACCCATCTGTACCATGCGACGATTATTATCTGTCATCTTTTTCTGCCGCCTCTCTTCAATGGGTGTCATTTCCTGCAATGAAAACAAATATGGAAGTAATTAGAAACAGATAACTAATGTGTAACCCAAAAAGCAAAATATAGAAAAACCATTATGATAAAAAGAACATAATGAAACAGAAGATTTATGGTGTTATGAAGGTAAGTACTAGGATACAAACTCTGAATGATATAGGTGAAACATGTAGGTGAGAACACGACTGTATGATTCTATATATTTCCCACCACAACTTCGGGTTCACAATCAACTCTAACAATTGAGCTTTTGGGGTCATCATAAGTAATAAACAGATTGCTTCCAATTGCGGTAGGGATAGTGTCAACTTCATCATCACCATCATCAAAAACATGTCTGGGATTTACTTCAATAATTACACCGAATTTAGGATGACGATGATCTTTGACATAAATAACTTGTTTCACCATTGATGCCAATACATATGGTTCATCGGTGGAAAGAGTGCGAGTCATTACAATAACTCGAAATCCACAATCATCAATAATGGTGCCTTTCCTCGTCATTGAATCAAACCATTGACATTTCATCATCGTGACTCGACCATGCAAGTAATAATCCAAAATTATTATTTTCTCCACAACACCATAATAAGCAACATTTTCAGAACAAGGTCTAGTGTCCGATGAACTGGCATAACAGTCTGTTGTGGCAGTTAGCATAACACCATTATGCTGTGTTCTCATGTTTCTTGCTCATTCAGTGATAATAAATTTGTATCCATTGATCACAAGTGATTTACAAGCACGAACCATGGTATTAGGACCAAAATCCAAAGCTCTTATTTCCTCAGAAACAGAGTCTGTAGGCAAACTCGATACCTGAAATATAAACAAATAGTAAACATAATTAAATATTATTTTTATTTAGTTATTACAGAAATTTTTTTACCTTCAATTTCAACCAAGCAAAAAACACTTTGCTATGCAAAGTCTCCTTCTTTCTCAAAGATAAAGAACGATTCTTTCTATATATCAATTCTTTATGTTCCCTGTAGATAAAAATAATAATAGTTTAACAAATATTTAAAATTACAAGAGATAAGATAAGAGATACATGTACAATTAACTTACTTGATATACTCATCAAACAAATCACAATTGAACAACACTGTGCGATGTGCCATATCTCGCTCTTCAAGGCTTAATGTTTTCAATGTATATGATCTCGGAATTCCTCCTGTCTTAGGAAGTGATAGAAAACTGGGTTCAATTTTCCCATACTGTTCTTCTTCATTTCTCATTGGTCTGTTTATTCTCGTAGTATGATCAGACAAATACATTGAGCAGAAATCCATACATTCTTGAGCCAGGTAACCATTCACAATAGAACCTTCGAGATAATTCCGGTTACGAACATATGATTTCAATGTGAACATGTTTCTTTCAGTTGGATACATCCAACAGAAAGCAACAGGTCCTCCAAGAAGTATTTCGGTCAGAAGATAGACAGTCAGATGCAACATGAATGTAAAAAATGATGGAGGGAAAATTTTCTCTAACTCACACAAAATTAATGGTGTCTCTGCGAAAAAGTTTTGCACGAGGGATTTGGACAACCTCTTAGCACAAAGATCTCTAAACAAATAGCACAACCAAATAACTGAGACTCTAACATTATTGGACAAGAGATGACGGATTGATGTTAGAATCAACTCATGCAAAAGGACTTGATAATCATGAGTCTTCAAAGATTTAAACTTCAACTCTTTTCTGTTGACCCTTTTTGATATATTTCTTGAATAGCCATCAGGAACTTTAATAGTCTCTATCACTTCCATAAATTGATTTTTTTCAGCAGGAGTCATCACATAAGAAGCACATGTAACTTGCCATTTATTTTCACTGATACAGACAGGATGCAATTCTGGTCTGATCCCCCAATCTACCAAGTCGCGACGAGATCGTAAATCATCTTTTGTCTTCCCCTTGACATTTAGAAGAATCGAAAGAAACATTTCACATATATTCTTTTCAATGTGAATTACATCTAAGAAATGACGTAACAAGTTGGTTGACCAATATGACAACTCAAATAATATACTCTTCTTCTTCCAATTGTAACAGGTATCATTTGAAACATTTTTCCTCTTTCTAGATTTCATTACACTCTTCCCAAATGAATAACTAAAATCTTTCAATTCATTAAGCACATCAGTTCCAGACATACGCTGAGGTGGATCGTCATTCTCTATGGTATTGTCAAATCTTCGATGATTGTTTCTATATGGATGGTTCATTGGAAAGAATCGTCAATGTCCCATAAAACTAAAACTACGATGATATTTCAGTATTCTCGATCGAGTATTCTTCATACAAATAGGACATGACAATTTTCCTTTTGTGCTCCATCCAGACATCATTGCATAAGCAGGAAAATCATTGATAGTCCACATAAGTGCAGCACACATCTGAAATATGTCTTTTGAACATGAATCGTATGTGGGCACACCCACATCCCAAAGAAGTTTCAACTCTTTTATTAAAGGTTTCATGTATACATCTATATCATTGCCGGGATCAGAAGGGCCAGATATCAGTATACTCAAGAAAGTGTAAGGCTTTTTCATACACAACCAAGGGGGAAGGTTATAAATGTGTATGAAAACCGGCCATGTGCTGTGCGAAGTAAGCATCTCCCAAATGGATTAAAACCATCACATGAAAGACCCAGTCTCACATTACGCACGTCAGGTGCAAATTCAGGATATCGAGCATCAAATCTCTGCCATGCAAATCCATCTGTAGGGTGAACCAACTCTTCATGATTCTTTTTTCTCTCGGTGTCATGCCATTGCATTTTTACGGCTATTTCATCAGACATGAAAAGGTTATGTAATCTGGGGATCAATGGAAAGTTCCACATTACTTTTTGTGGCACGCGAGATGGTGTTCCATCATCTTTTGGCTTCCATCGGGAGGTTACGCATTTTATACAATCATTTCTTTCAGCAGTTTCCTCCCAAAATAAGCTGCAATCGTTTGGGCAAGCATGATGTTTTTTTGATAATCCAAGTTCATCAACCAACTTCCATGCCATATAGTGGTTTGAGGGAATATCAACATCATCTGGAAGTAAGTCCTTCAAGAAGGTAATAATGTAATCAATTGCAGTATTTGAAATCCCATACATAGTTTTCCCATGAAACAATCAAATTAAAAATTCCAACTTTTTCATTTTATCACATTGCCGATATACTGGAGTCGTCGCAACATCATTCAATTTTTTCACCCTATCAACATCATCATTTTTATTGGATGCATCATGTGTGCTTGTATCTAAATCTTATTGGCTGGACTTCCTTTCCTTCTCATGATGTCGAATAAATGGAAACTGATCATATATCAAACTCTCCAATTCAGTCCTATCATTTGGATCATCAACATTTTGAGATTCCATTTTCTATCCATTGTGATACCACACATAATAGTTTGTTTGGAAACCATATTTGGTTATATGATAGCTAACTGCTTCACGGCTCAACCAAGTTCTTACAACACAATTAAAACGTGGGCAGTGTATGCGACCACTATCTGAAGCCTTGTCAAATGCAAAATCTAGAAAGCTGTTCAAATTATTTTGAAAATCGGTTGAAATACGATCAGTTTCATACATCCAAATTCTATCCATTCTGTAAAAAAATCTCAATAATTCATTTCAAAGCAATTCAAAAATATTAACATTTAATCAAAAAAAATATTTACGTAAATGACAATTGTTTACTCTATATAAAAGCATAACTGACACATTACTCTATATGAGAATCATATTAAGAAATACAACAAAATATAGTGTATATAAGAAAATAAGATACAAAATTCCTAATGCCTATATTCAAGGATTGACCAGTAAGATATTGGAAGTGGATCAAGGAATACATAATCCTTAAGGGTCTTGTTGGGAGTATATGAGGTTTATACTTTAACTTCTTCAAGTAGATCAGGATGAGGAGTAGGATGAGGATCACGGGAGTGGTGGGACTGTCCAAGGGGGGTGTGGCGTGTCCAGGGGGGTGCGAGGTGTATTGGGGGTGGTGGGGCCGTCCGGGGGGTCGGAGGTGTCCAGTGGGTGGGGGGCTGTCTAGGGGGGTCGGGGTGTCCAGGTGGGCTGGCTATCCGTGGGGGTGGTCATGTTGTCCAAGGGGGTCGGGGTGTATAGGTATATTTATATGAAAAGAATACCCCCACAATAATCATGCAGCCATGTCATTAGTCTAAACCCCTAGAACACATAAAAGATGCTAGTATGGACATTTACTAAAATATTTAACACCATACGAATGAAAATACACTCTAAATATAGTTGAGAGGATATAATGGTGTGTGTGAAAAAAATGTTATTAAATAAATTTAAATGAATATGGAACAAATGAGGGTTTATAATACACTAATATTACCTCAAACAATCCAAACCCACTATAGCACCACATATTCAACTTTATGAAATAGGACTTGGAAATCTTACCTACGACTTTACTGATGACCACCTAATTGGAACACTTTATTTATGGTTCTTGAACACAAGGAACAAACAATGTTTGGTCTCTACCAACTCAATCACCCCCTTGTAGATCATAATCTCGTTTCCCCTTATACTAAAATGGTCTCACTGGAAGCTACTACTAATACCGGACCTAAACCATTCATTCTCCATAAAACAATGATCACAGAACCATCAAAGGTATCTCTCATATAACCACAACCATTTTATCTATGATGTAATGAAATTCACAAGAATAACTTTTATTCAATAACGTTTTCGTATATAATTTGCATCAACAATGGTTCAATTATATGGTTCATCACATTCCAATTTATTAATCACCCATACATGATAAAAATTGAACATTGAATTTCATTTAATTACAACCATCATATTTCATTTAATTCTTAACAAGCATAGAAGCATGTAAATTGGAATCTAATAACTTTAATTAGTCCCCAAAACTTTTTAATAAATTTAACATGAAAAAAAACACTTTGAAATCTAAATAATCATTATGAAGTAACATGAGCTTGGAATTCTATTGCAAAAGTAAAAACACTCAACGATGGAATATATGAAAAGATTATTAATATAAATTATTGACACAAGATAATAAAGTAACTATGAATGTTAAAACTAAACATGTGATTGAATTTTATAAAATATAATAAAAATTTCTTGGTAATGAAACATGAAAGGAACATCAAAAAATTAGACAACCGTCTAATGCAATCTATATGGGCTGGAATATGCATGGAATTTAATAAAGAACCGAAACATAAATAGGGCTGGAACATAAATTGGGTGGGAATATGAGAATATAAATTGGTCTCATCCTAAAGAGAAACATATACACATCAAAATCAAAAATAAAAACTGAATGTTAAAGAAAATAACTCACCTTGGATGAGATTGAGGAAGAGAACCGGAAGCACCTCCAAAATCACTGATAGCTCCCGTTTAAGGCTCTGGATTGTGAACAGGGGAGAGGACGGGATACTTCCAATTTGGGGGAAATTTTTACCAACGGTTTTTAAAAATCATTGGTATATACATTCAGCCCAATCCTTTACCAATGGTTCAATGAGAACTGTTGGTAAAAGGTCACCGAAATCCAACTTTTACCAACGGTTCTCATATAACCGTTGGTAAAAACTCCTCTATACCAACGTTTGTAATGAACCGTTGGTAAAAGTGTCTATAAAACCATCTATACAAACGGTTTCTGAGAACTGTTGGTATAGATGGCTATTCCCAACGGTTTAGTAAACCATTGGGATATAACCGTTGGTAAAACTAGGATTTCCAGTAGTGTTTTGTCGGCCCCGAGCCAAGGCCTATACCGAAGCCACCAGACCCGTATGATGCAATCTACAGGCACATTAACACTCCACTTTGAGTTCACATACCCATGGTAGGCAAGGGTAAAGGGGTTTCTCTGGCCCTTGAGCAGGTTCCGAAAACATTCTTGGGTTCACATTCCCACAGTAGTGTTGGGTCCAAGCCCGAGAGTCCCCTTTCTTCCTCTCCACTTGTCAGGATTGAGGGACCCTGCTCGCGTTTCCTTTTGATGAGTGCCAACGGTGAGCACTTCTCCCCTCTCCTGGGAGTGGCTGGGAATCTCTCATGGAATGAGACCCACACCATCCTCACTGAAAGCCAATGGACCTTCCGCCTCTGATAAAAAAAAGGTTCATTACTCCACTGTTCAACTCTTACCTTCCTCCAACATCAGGGAGAAGGAGAGTCCAGTGGTCATGGACTTCTCCTCCGCTCGTCGCCCTTCTCCCCTTCCCTCAGTATGTTGAATGTGTGAGGCTTGGCAATTCTATTACATTCTCTTGTTTCTCACACCGAGCATGACTCACGTGGGCTTAGAGATTTGTGATAGTCACAGTGTCCACACAACGATTCCCCTCAGAATGAACTACATGAGTTTTGATCCCTATCTCATAAGCTTAGTACGTAGGAAGCCTCCATAAGGTTCAATCCCAATTTGGCCCACTAACCATTTGTAAGTCCCAATCATTCCCCTCAAAAAAAACTATGTGTGTTTGATCCCTGTCTCCTAAGCAGGGTACGTAGGAAGCCTCCCCGAGGTTCAATCCCAAATCGGACCATTTAGGCATAAGTCCTGCACTGACTTTGACCGCTGTCTCCTAAGTAGGGTACGTAGGAAGCCTCCCCGAGGTTCAATCCCAATTCGGACCGTTTCGGCATAAGTCCCACACCAACATTGACTGGGAATCTCTTTCCTGGGTGTCCTTGCCACAAGACGTTAAACTGTATGGTTGGCTCCTCATCGCACGACCTTAAAAGGTGATGTGTTCCATCACGTGGCACCAAACTACATGGATTCTAATTCCTCTGACGAGGATACCTAGAATGCCTGCATCACGAGTTTGATCAAAACACTCAAGTCGTTATCTATCCCCCCAGGATGACGATAAACTCTAGAGCGACCAGTTATAAGGATTAAAGTCAGTGTCGTCTCAATGATCCCAAACTACTCAGAGTCATTAATCCAATGAGGGATGGTAAACCTCAGGCCTAAATGATTCTGAATCCCAGCGTTCAGCTGACCATTTCCAACCAGGAGTAATCTGTGGATATTATGCTTGGGTATAAACCAAATATTTGCAAACATATGAATACATATTAAATCTATAAGGGAGTCCTGGAACAAGCAATAATTTCCCCCCAAAAGGGTGTGATGAGCCCGACTTCCTATCCTCTCGACCAATGTGAGTTCTTAAGCATCACTAGCCAAATCGCCCAGCGAACGCCTGCCTTTGGAAATCAGTTCCATGGATCTTTGGACAAAGAACCGTTCTGCGTTTCAAAATGAAGACGGATATACCCGATCTGAGTGATCGAGTGAAACTCAGCTCTCCGCAAGATCGACCATCGGGTGCGTTGGTCCTCCCAACCTCCTTGTTGCGAAACAAAAAATGGTGAACCCGATGTGAATCTTTAACCAACATGACTGATATAACCTAATCCCACTCTGTTCCCCCTTATACTCACAAGGAGGGCCGAGTAAGGTCATTAATTACGCATGAGATCATGAGATGCTGCTTTGACAGGTTTGATGTTTTTATTTGTTAAAATATTTTACAGGTACCACTCAGAACTCCCTTCGATCCAGTGGATTCATGGAGGAACTCAGAGATGCGTACTTCAAGATACGCAGTGACCGGACTTCCTCACCAATGAAGGACCCCGTCACCTACTCAGCATCTTCAATGCTGGGTCTCAGATGCATTGATCCGAGAGTACCACTTAAACGGTACTCTCCTGATGGTGGAGTCGGTTATGCACGCCCTCTAATCTGCCAAGACCCGCCAGTCACCTGCCCAGCAGTGGCTGAAAAAGCAGATCTAGATGGATCCTATTGTCGTCTCAAATCGTTTCAGGAGTCTATCCCTAGAATGAGACAACGCGTACCTCCCTTATCATAGGGAGGCAGATGAGGTCGACACTAAGGACATCATCCCCACTGAATGGGGGTTCCTCTCTAAGGCCCCCACTGGAAGACGTCGTCGCGGTTTCACCTCAACTCAATATCCTCACGCTAAGGAGGATGTTGCCCTGAAGATCCAGGCCCATGCTCCAAAAGCACCGGCCCCTCAGACTACCCGACGAGGGGGGAAAACATACAACCAGGGACCGGACATCACCCTTGTCCTTAAGGAGGAGCTCCACTACCAAGTCACGAAGACGTATTATGAGTAGGAAGATACACATGTCCTCTCCTCCAAAGTCTTCCATCTAGAAATGGAGGCATCATACGAGCAAGCGTGCATCCCCACCGAGATCCAACAAGCCTGTAGCTCACACAGGATGACACCTACCCGGCAGGCACCTTTCCCTGCCCAGGGTCATGAAGCCCACTAACCAAATGTGGTGGCACCCCAGCGCCTGCTGGACCAACTCCTAGAAGAGGCTTCTGACACCTACCATCCTGATATGGTGGAAATCAACAAAGCCCTCCATCCAAATGTGGCTGAAATTAATAGGAAGACACGTATCCCTGCCCACAATTCCCACTGACTCGATACAGTGGGGAACCAACATATGCAGGGCTAGCTCCCAGTGGATACATCTAAAGTCCGCCATCCCGATGTGGCGGCAAACAGGGAGATAAAACGGTATATCCCGGAACAGGGGCAAACTCATTCACCTACCCCAACACAGGAGAATCATAGTACCCACTGACCACCGGAGGACCGAAGCAGGATATTCCTAATCTAATACTGGAGTGGGCCTTCATACCCATTCCAGCCAAAGATGTCTCTCTACATATCCTGGAAATGATGGAGGAGCAGATATCGATCCCAGATCGTATCTTGTAGACTTTTCAGAATGTAATTGCGTCAGCGGCAACAACAAGGACTCAGGCCCGTGAGCCTGTCTCCCCAATCGAGGCGACTCATCTAAGAGATGAGATAGCTGGCTCGGAGTAGATCTGCATCCCTACTTCGTCCCATGAGGGTCTTCGGCCATATTCCGTGAAACAAGGTAAACCAGATCGAGCAGATTCACTCGTTCCAACTGGGGGACAC
Source organism: Viscum album (assembly GCA_963277665.1). NCBI lineage: Eukaryota > Viridiplantae > Streptophyta > Magnoliopsida > Santalales > Viscaceae > Viscum > Viscum album. Next base: position 683,646,341 of record OY728156.1, on the reverse strand, counting down.
CCATCCTTCATGGTGGATTCTACAGAGCAGGCATATATCCCTACTAAAAGTCAAGATATTCTTCGGCATAGCTCAATAGCATCACGAGACCCAATTAGAAAGGGAACCAAAGGTGAAGACCGTTATCAAATGCAGGCGGTCCCCTCTACCTACAAGAAAGCACCCCAAACACGCCAAAGGATACCGGAAAATAAAGAGTAGTTTTATGACTCCGCTCTGTTGGAAGTTGGGGTTCCCAATACCGCTAAGCACATATCGAAGGCTCAGAAACCTGCCCACCCATTACCATATTATGGGAGTGGAAGCAGCATTTGCAAAGGTCCTCCCTGAAATGTCTCTACCAGCAGCTCTGAAGGTCCTCCCCAAAGCACCCGTGGGGGCCTCCCCCGCGGGCATATAATGATCGATCACGAGATATTCTATTTTTATGCGATTCACGGTAGCCCTCAATGTGGCCAAAAGATCGAGTAGCAAGAAGGCCCTCCACTTTCTACGGTCCACCCTGAAGGTCCTCCCTGGCGTATACACTACAAACACTCACCATGTAGTGGGACCACATATTATGATAGTAGTACTCACTATCGTAGTCTCAACTGCAGAGGCCCTCCCCGCAGTGAAGTCTCATAAAGACAAGAAGGCCCTCCCCTTGTCATGGTCTGCCCTGAAGGTCCTCCCCAGGGGTTACATTACAATGACACTTCGTGCAACCAGGCATCAGATCACGGTGGTAGTCCTCACCACTCTGATAACAGAGGTCCTCCCTATAGAGACGTCAAGCAACGAGAAGGCCCTCCACTAATTGGGGTACATTATGAAGGCCCTCCCCATGTTGTACCCCGCATAAATTCTCCCTGTGGCAGCTGTGATGATAGTCCTCACCACCACGGCCGCCATTACGAATTTCCTCCCCGCAATGGCCCCAAGAAACAAGAAGGTACTCCCCTTGTCGAAGTGTGTCTTGAAGTTCCTCCCCAAGATACACATTTAACGTCAAACCATGATGGTCATCCTCACCATGATGTCAGTTATTGCAAAGGTCCTCCCCGCAGTGACATAACCTATCAAAAGGAAGGTCCACCCCCTTCCAAATCAAGCACAGAAACACCCTCATATGTCGAGGCACTCAGTAGGACGGGATCAAGCATGTCAGATTCCCAGCTAGTCGCCAACGACACCCTTCTTCAATCAAGAGATGGTCCGAGGCCATTTTCATCTTCTGAGCCACCTCAAAATCGGCCACATGATAATTCAATACCTACTGACCCCACCTCCTCCAACCACACTATCGGTGAGCATCTCAGTTGGGCTAACCAGGTAGAGGAATCACTAGCGGAGGAGTATGCTGACATGTTGCACATGAGGAAAGGACCGACCAGAGATGATGTACCAGTTATGTTTTAGCCCACGACCACCTCTCAATTCGACATACCTAGAATTTTATCAGAAGAATGTGTGCACGAAATCCGCTCCAATATATGGACAACCCACCACCAGCTGAAATCAAGATTCCTTCCCTACGATGGGTATGTAGACCATTTCAAGACAATATGAGCCCTCCTGCGTCACATCGACTTGGAAGCTCTTCCTTTGGCGCGACAACCGCGACCAGAGAGGCGTAACGGGAACCCTGAGTTAGCCTGCCTCTATGTACTACACCAGTTGTGCCGCCTCATTGGTGACACTCTGACGGGAGTCCATATCAGAAGATGGGGAGAACATGGAGCTCTACATTTCACTCTGCTCCCCACCCAGAAGAACCCGTTCAGCATAATTTCTTGCAACGTCATCACATCAAGAGAGCAATCGAGTGGGGTCCCTGTTCGGGAAAGGCGAAACACCAAACAAACAAAGGCCTTGAGTAAGTCCCAGAAGCATCATTCCTGACTGGAACAATCCATTCATGAGCTCTTGAATAAGGCCACCCAAAGAATACAATTAGACTCTCGCCTGAGAGAGGCCAATAAGCAATCATTGCTTGCCTCCTGAGAGGGGATTCATTCAGAGGTGAACTTGGCATCAGATCCAGTTCACCCCTGAATGAGGGCATGCAAGATTAGGCAGGTAGCGTAGCAAAAGTCGCTGCCGCAATCCAGGGTCAACCCCAGCCTATAGGGATGGGGAAATTTTTAACAACAAATGCCCATGTAATACCAATAAAAACATGAAGAGACTCAGCGTCCAGCGAACGGAGCCAGTCCCATCCCTCAAGGCTGGGGGCAGTTTTACAACCTCAACAACAACCTCCCCCACGAGAATCAGTATTGTCTCATCTAGGGAGGACAATTTGAAGAGGAGGTTCTTTCCATATCCCATCCTTGAATCATCATCCCCTTCAAGAGGGATGCGTAACGTAAGGTCACATTACAGAACTCTCTGCATCACCCTTTGTCAAGGAGTCCAAATACAATCCCGGGACAAGAAGGGGAGGACCATTAAAAGGCGCGGGAGATCATATTTCTATTTGGAAGATGACATCTCCTCCACCTAGGAATATGAAAAACCTCAACGCCATAGAGGCTAACCCCATGGATGAAACCATAGATGATTCAAATCCAGATGGATCAGGAGATGATGATTCTAGTCAGGCTGTGAATCACAATGAACCACCATGTGTTCCCACCCAGAACCAAAGTGCCTCCCTAAATATGGCTGCCCTTCCAGATAACCCTCCTCCGCTTACCCTGAGAGCTTTCAACACGGATATGAACAAAGGACCAGTTACCCTTAACCCGCCTCCTTATCTCAATAAAAACGATCCACTTATGCTCAAAGAGAGATTCGCTCGACAGGAAGAGGAAATGAAAGAATTGAGGCGGCTTAATGTTGAACTACTCCAGAGGAATCGTCTTATTGAAAGAGCTTCCCAAGAAGAGCCACACCTTGCACTCCCAGCAAGTGCACCTCAAAGAACAGGGTTTTCCTCGGCAAACAAAGTGCGGCCAGGGCCCCCGCCCAATGCGGTGCTTGGTCCATCCAACTACCTGAACATGGATTCGAATGAATACCATGACTTCCCTCCACTAAGGATGCAACTGGAGTGATTACGTATGAACCCTCCGAAGGTGTCACAAACAACATATGTTCCCTTGGTGCTGACCGAGCCGGATGCTCAAGAAATGACTCAGGCTACACCCGCCCAAGACTGGGCCCAACAGGATGTAAACCAAGGACTCACTAGCACCATCAAGGCACTGAAAGCTTTATTGGAATTAATAGAAGGTCGACGCACTTTGATATAGCTAGAGAAAAAGCCCTACCCAGATTGGGTGAGTAACATGCCTCCTCCACCCAATTTTGGGAGCCTTGTATTCCCTATTTTCAGTGGATCAAGTGATCCAGAACAACATTTGATGCACTAAACGTCTTATTGCAACCCTATGATAGGAACTCCAGAACAACAAGAAGCAGTGAAACTCAAATGCTTCGTGCGGACCTTGCAAGGATCTGCCTTTTTCTGGTATACGATTCTACCACCTCAGTCTATAAAGAGCTGGGAACACCTTCGGCATCAGTTCCTATTCCACTTCAGCTCAATGCTACCTAAATCAACAGTCAGTGACCGCATGAATTGCAAACATAGGGAGAACGAGAGGGTCTCAGATTTCATCACCAGATGGAAGGTTCAGACCTACTCTCTGAACAGGCCAATTACCCAAGATGAGATGTTGGACATATGCATCGATAACCTTCGAGATGAGCTACAAACACCGCTCATACCAGTGGAGTGAACCACTGGCTTTCGCAATCTCTCTACCATTGCCCATAGAATTGATGACTCCCTACAGCGGACTAATCTGAAGTCATGAATAGCCTCACAGGCTCTTGCAAAGAGAACAGTTAGAGCTAAATCATTTTTTATCACGCTCAAGCTAGCCCCTGTTCTTGCTCCACTATCTAGGCCTCCACCAAATCATCAAGGCCCCCCTGTATATCAGAGGCCGCCTCCACCCAAGAGGGATGATCAGAGAGGATCAAAGTGGAACCAGTTTGACGAATGGAGACACAATGTATACTCATTCCGAGAGGACCAAGTTCGCGACTAATTCATCGCCGCCATGAATTGCAACATAATCTACCTCCCAGAGCTAAGGAAGCCCAAAGAAGTCGGCCGCAATGATAGGACAGATTATTTTCCCCACCATCGAATGTTGTGGCACAGTATCTAGGAATGCTTCGTCTTCAAATACCTCATGCAAAGGATGGTAGACTCTGGGTGGGTCGAGCCGGGACCACCCCCAGCACTTGTGATGTATATTTCTACCACTGACTTCGAAAAATGGGAGGGGTGGCAGGAAGTCACCAACAAGAAGGGACATAAATTTTATGACCGGATGACTCAGAATACTGTCAACCGAGTTTAAGGCATACTCCGAGCTCAACTACAGCAGCTGGTGTTGCCGTCAACAGCCCCTAATGCTGCACAACTGACAATATCGGCCTCACAACCCTCCATGAGCCTATCATCCAGGCATAATCGAGAAGGGATGAGACGAGCACAAGAGGAGTAGTCTGTAATGAGGCTAACGTTAGCTCTGACACTGTTAGATTTTAGGCCCCCAAACATAGCACCACGGGCACCGACCCACCAAATGGAACCATCAGGGACAACCGACCAGGTTGAACTGTCCCGGGATGAGGAGATAATATTTTGTTCCATCAACGTCATCCATCTAATGAAATCATTCCCTGATGAAGGGTATGGTGACAAACCCGAGTTCCTAACACAAGGGGTCAGAAGGAGGAATCAAAAAAGCAGGGGATACTAAGGGAGGCGCAGTTGCGGCCGAAATCAACCCTATGGTTTTACCTCGGCCCGAACCATTAATATTGAAGAAACCCATGGGAGAGACCTTGAATGGACTCAACAGGAGTAAGAATATCCCTACATGTCCATAAGTAGCCACATTGGCCCCGTTATTCTTCGGTACCCATCAAAGGAGGAACACGTGTCTGGCCGCCTAATGCGCACAAACAGACCGGCCGAGACGAGTCCCCAAAACGTGGGAACACCGTCAACATCTAACCCCAGGGCCGGTCCCTCCTTGTCACGTACTCCAGCTCCCAAGCTGCCTGCTAAAAGTCTCCTACTAACAGAGAAGCATCGGCCACTAGAGCAGAAATACGATATCCTTAAGCAGCTGGTGTCGTTACCAGCTAAACTGTCAATCCTAGATTCCTTGAGTTTGTCATCAGACCTCAGTGAGGCCCTTATAGAATCCTTGCTCAGCCCCCAGAAGTTTCAAGACGAGTTAGCTGCCACCAAGATTTACCAAACGAAGACTCGCCTGGCTAAATGCAATGCGGTATTTTTTTTCACTGATCAGGATAAAGATTCCATCATGCAAGGACACATAAAACCTCTATATGTGTCCAGCACATTAAATGATGTTGAGATCCACAATGTCTGTATTGACAATAGCTCTAGAGTTAACCTTCTTCCCCTGCAGACACTCCGTAAGGTGGGCTATAGTGATGATGACCTAATACCCTCAGCCAAAACTCTGTTGAGTTATGACAAGAGTTAACAGAAGCTAATGGGACAAATCAAGCTAAAAACCCATTTTGTCAACCTTCTGACCTACTTGGAATTCCTGGTGGTCTGGAAGAACACAACATTCAATGCCCTTATGGGAAGGACATGGCTCTATAAGCACATGGATGTTCGTTCATCCTACCACCAGTGTATCAAGTATTGCGTCAATGGACAAAGTGGGACATTTCACACTAACAGGGCCCCTTTTGAGCTCTCTGAGTCACACTACATTGGCACCAGGTTTTATGAGAAAAAGAAAAGGAAGCCTTCGATCGATGGAATCGACTGGATCCCTGCTCCAAATGATCTGAAAATGGTTCCTGATGACCCCCTCATGCAGCTCGGCGGAGACTACGTACTACCCATCAACCATGTTGAGAGCATGGATCCAAGCCCGGACACACACCTAGATGTCCTTATGACTTGGGCCATAACAAATGAGAATAGAAGTGGGAAACTACTACTAACCTTTGATTTGGGGATGAATACTTGAATAGGGACACCCCTAATGCCTCGACTCCAGGTTCCCAAGAGCCTGTGCTGGGAACTCTCCCCCCATCAGATCAAGAATATGAGAATGTGGGGGAAGAAGGGGAGGAAGATCTCAGGGATGCACCTCCCATATTTGAGGAAGGTATCTCCACCACTATGGACGTGCTCAGGGAAATAAACCTAGGTACTGAGGAAGACCCGAGGCCCACTCTCATTAGTAAATCCATGTATCCCAAGGAGCACGAAGTATATACCTCTTTCCTAAGGAAACACCGGGATGTTTTTCCTGGAATTACACCGAAATGCCGAGACTCAATCCCGATGTGGCGATGCAGCACTTAGGTCTGCCAGAAGACCACCGGGGCTTTAAACAAGCTTCCAGAAGGATGAACCTCGCACATGCTTCCAAAATAGAGTCTGAGGTCGATAAGATAATTAATTCAGGCTTTATTCAGGAGGTCCAATACCCCATCTAGTTGTCCAACATTGTCCCCATCAAGAAAAAGAATGGACAAATCCACATCTGCATCGATTTTAGAGATCTCAATCGGCATTTCCCAAAAGATGATTTCCTCATCCCGATTACTGAGTTATTAATCAATGCAACTGCCAGGTATGAGGCCCTCTCCTTCATGGATGGTTATTCTGGGTATAATCAAATCTAGATGGCCTGATAATACAAAGAAGCCACTGCCTTCAGAGCCCCTTAAGGAATATTCTATTACAGGGTCATTCCCTTTGGTCTCAAGAATGCTGGAACCACATATCCATGCTCCATGCATCGTATCATTAAGCCATTCTTGGGGAGATTCGTCGAATGAAACGTGGATGACATGGTGGTCAAATCAATACAGTGCTCAGATCACCTATCAGACCTTGAAACTCTCTTCAACAAACATAAAAAACTTAGCCTGAATCTGAATCCCTTGAAATGAACCTTCGAGGTTACCTCAGGGAAATTCCTTGTCTTTATCATACTTCATTGTGGCATCGAAGACGACCGTGAAAATACAAAGGCTATCCTTAGCCTTCCACCTCCCCTCAATCTCACTATGTTGAGAGGACTCCAAGGACACCTGTCCTACATTAGGTGGTTCATATCCAACCTGGTGGGCAAATGTTTTCCCTACACCACGTTAATGAAAAAGGGGGTTATGTACCAATAGAAAGATGATTGCCAAGAGGCATTCGACAGCCTAAAGAAGTACCTCTTAAGTGCACCGGTGCTCATTCCCCTAGTTGAAGGAAGACCTCTTATCCTATACATGACGACCCTGGAGTGGTCTCTAGGAGCCTTCCACACATAGAAAAATGAAAATGTTAAGAAAAATAGTCTCTATTACCTCAGTCGAACCATGATTGACGCTTAAAATCGATACTCAAACATCGAGAAGAGTTCTATGGCCTTGGTCTTCACAGTTCAAAAATTGTGACAGTATCTGTGACATCATGAAGTCCATTTGGTCTCGCGTAGTAACCCGCTCAAGTACATCCTCAGCCGCCCAATGCTGAACGGGCACCTATCCTGATGGTCAGTCATCCTCCAACAGTTTTTCATCAGGTTTGTTCCTCAAAAATCCATCAAAGGTCAGGCATTATCAGATTTTCGGGCATAGAACCCTTCGATAGGGACCACTGCACCAGACATTGAGTTACCCGATGAATACATATTCTTGGTTCAAGAGGATCTCCCAACATGGGAAATGCACTTCGATGGCCCATCTCGAAGCCTGATAGGAAAAACGGTGGAGGATACCAAATTTAACAAGGTAGGTTTGGGGATCATACTCTTGTCCCCAAAAAAGGCAGTATTTCTATATTCCTTCCTCATTTTAGAGGATGTACGAACAATGAGGTGGAGTATCAAGCCCTCATTGCAGACCTAGAGCTCGCACTCCAGGCACGAGTACAAAACCTTAAGGTAAAAGGTGACTCAGAACTGGTCATCAAGAATGTCAATGGTGACTATGCTATTAAAAATGAGGATTTGATTCCCCTATTTGAACATGTCTGAGGGTTAATGGAGGAATTCTCCATAGAACCAACATTGACCTATATTCCCCAGTCTCAGAATGCCTAGGCCAATGCATTAGCTAACGCGGCAACAACCCTAACTAACCCAGACTGATATGAAACAATTATGAGTATTTCTCATTGTTGAATGGTCTTGTCGTTTTTTCAAACTAAGAGGGAAGAAATCAATGATGTCAGTCCTATCCTTGTGCCATACGCTGCTGCCACCGGCTGGATGACCCCCATTACAAACTACCTTAAAAGGGAAGAACTTCCATCAGACAGGGCTGAACAAGAGAAAATACGGAGAAGGGCAGTCATCTTTGTCCTATACAGTGGCATGGGTCGGCAAGAGGTCCTCTACAAATGAGGCCTTGATAGAGTCCTCCTCAGATGCATTGATGGAGAACAAACTGCAGCCGTCTTGACTGGAGTGCATTCCGGAGTATGTGGAGCACACTAGTCAGGGTCTAAGCTTTCCCATCAGGTTCTAAGGCTTGGATACTATTAGCCCACCGTGACATGAGATTGAGATCACTTTACCGCAAAATGACATTTCTGCAAAATTCATGCCAACTTCATTCACCAACCCCAGAGTTACTTCATCAGGCCAAGTACTCCGGGCCATTTTCCATATGGGGAACGGACATTGTGGGACCATATCCTCCCTCCACGACCAAACAATTGAAGTACGTACTCACAACAACTGACTTCTTTTCCAATTAGGCAGAAGTTGTACCCATCAAGGAAGTCGGGGAAAGAAACATTGTCAGCTTTGTGAAAACCAATATCATCACCAGATTTGGCGTCCCTCATACCATATTGACGGATAACTGCACCAACTTCTACTCTGTTGAAATGGAAAAACTCTACCAAGAATATGGTATCAAGGCTAACCACTCATCCTGCTACCATGCGGTGACCAATAGACAGATAGAGGTTTTCAACAAGTCCCTGTCCAACATTCTCCAAAAAATGGTGGACAAATACAAGAAATCATGGCCAGATAAACTCTTTCATGCACTGTGGGCTTATCGAACCACAATCTCCACTGTTACTCAGGATACTCCGTACTCATTGGTATACAGAATAGAAGTGGTCCTTCCCATTGAGCTCCAATTTCCCTCACTCCCTGTTTCCATTTGTGATCAGTTATCCAATGATGAGCAATCAGAAAAACGGATAGGTGAATTAGAAAAGTTGGATGAGAGGCGGTTGCACACTTTTCACCATATGGAAGTATCTTAGAACCGGATCGCATGATCCTTCAATCAAAAGGTTCGTCTTCGGTCTTTCTTGGAAGGAGAATTGGTGTTGGTCCTCCGGACCCCAATGATACCTAGAAATAAACCTCCAAAGCTGGATCCGATGTGGGAGGGACCATATGTTATAAACAAGGTCTAATCCAATGGAACATATTCCCTGATCTCCATGGATGGGCAGTTCACTACCACTCCTACAAATGTGGGATTTCTGAAGAAGTATTCCGCATAACCAAAAGCATTTATTGTCTGAGCTGCAGGACGTTAAACTGCCAAGACCAAATAGTCCAAACTCTACGACCCTAAACTAATATTACTTCATCCTTACCACATTACGTTAAGCTACATGGATTCCAGAGAACTATGTATGGATTGATTCCTTCCTTTGCAGGATACGTAGCGACGTCAGGGTCCCCCATCCTGGCCTACCCACCCCCAAATGAAAAAAATTCCCTCTTCCCCCGTGTACGAACCAGCCCTGCACGGGGTGTATCCCTTTCAGAGAACTATGTACAGCTTGATTCCTGCCTCTTTAGGATACGTAGCGATGCTAGAGTCCCACATCCTGGCCCATCCACCCCGAATGAAGATTAAAATTCCCCCCCCCTCCTGTACGTACCAGACTTGCACGGTGTGTACTATCTTCTAAAAAACTACGTACAACTTGATTCCTTCCCTCGTAGGATACGTAGTGATGCCATAATTCCACACCCTTTCCTAGACACCCCAAATGAAGCTAAAAATACCCCCTTTCCCCCATGTATGGACCACACCTTCATGGGGTGTATTCCCTAAAAGAACTACGCGAGGCTTGATTCCTGCCCTCGTAGGATACATAGCGACGTCGGGGTCTTACCTCCTAGCCCAATCACCGATAAAAGAAAACACATGTATATATACCCCTTTTCCTTACTGCATGACTTTAAAATGCACATAATCCCTTCTTCACATCAGTTCAACTTTTTCCTCACCATACGATGTTAAAATTGCATGGACTTCGTCCTCAGTTCACGACGTTAAAACTGCACGGACTATGTCCTCATCCCATGATGTTAAAACTGCACGGACATCATCCTCACCGCACAATGTTAAACTGCAGGGACTTCTTTGCCACCCACCCAATATATACAGCAAAACAAGATGGGAATACTCCTTGCACATTTGGATACATCCTCTCCATACATTAGACTCCACGACCCGGATAATTGCGGATCTTCATAATCATTCATGGCCATCAGAAGTAGAAAGTTATCGACCCGTGGAAACCTTTGCATGACTATGAATACCATGCCCTCAGCGGCTCTGCATATTGATAGCCCTTGGCCTGTCTACCAATGGCATGATTTCCTCAGGCAATACTTTCCCTATATCTGTATGCTTACTGGCCTCAGAGCCCCCATATCATATCTCCCGATCCAAAAATTTATGGAGCAGTGGTTTACAAGTTCATTCCCCTCTCACATCCAAACGTTTCCAGGGTATCCCTACCTAGTTAGCCTATGTATCTGTCGGTGGTTAGAATGAAGATATACATCTAAAACCATCAATACAGGGCTAAGCTGCTTTGACTCGACAGGCAATTGCGGTGAAGATGTTTCTTGTATGCCTGGACACCATTATCCCCATATGCCGAACTCTGTGCGATGAGAAATCTAAAATTTTCAAAATCATTCATGGACATCGGAAGTGGAAAGACATCAACCCATGGACTCCTTTGCATGACTATTCATACCATGCCCTCAGCGGCTCTTCCTATTGATAGCCCCTAGCCCGTCTACCAATGGCAAGATTTCCTCAAGAAATACTCTTCCTATATCTGTACGCTTACCGGACTTAGAGCCTCATACCATATCTCTTGATTCGGGAAACCCCAGAGTTACAGTTTACACCCTCATCTCCTCACACTTGTTCAGAGTATACCAGAGCATCCTAACTCAATTTCCCTCCAGGTGATTATCACAATAGACACCCAATGGTCCGAACTCTACGACTGTTAAAATAAAAGTACTTCATCCTCACCGCATGATGTTAAACTGCATGGTGTAAAGGTACCCCTCATGCACAAGATAAATCAGCACAGGGTACTCCTTGAGTTTTAGCAGCAACCGAGAACGAACATCCCCAACATGTCCAGTTATTTCCTTACCAATAACAGACTTTGTAGCCCGGATAATTGTGGATCTTCATAACCACCCATGGACATCGGAAGTGGAAATCCATTGACCTGTGGAAACCTTTGCATTACTATGCACACCATGCCCTCAGCGTCTCTGAATATTGATAGCCCATGGCCCGTCTACCAAAGGCAAGATTTCTTTAGGCGATACTCTTCCTATCTATGTACGCTTACCGGCCTCAGAGCCACCATACCATTTCTCCTGATCCAAGAAGCCTGGGGATGATGATTTATACCACCAATCCCTCTCCCTGTCTTGGACATGTTGAGATATTTGAGCCCAGTTACATTCTGATCAAGAGGGACCTTTGCAACTACGTCCTTACAGCATGATGATTTAAACTGTATAGAACATTTTTCTGTCGCCTAGTGTGAAGATGAAAAGACCAAGAATTAAACATCCAGGGAAATGTTTCCAACTACACACATTTTCATGGATTTAAAAATGCTACCCGTCCTCGTTGCACGATGTTAAACTACACAATATTTTTAATTATGGTCCCCCTCTTTAGTGTGTGATGTTAAACTGCACGGAATCCATCCTTATCACATAAAATTAAACTGCACTGATTTATTAATAATAAAAATACCCTTCATCCTTTCCACATGATGTTAAAATGCGTGGTCTAACTCTTCACGGGTTCAATTAGGAATAGAGGTTTTTCTCTTTCCCTTAGTGCACGAGCTTGACCTACACAAACTACCGTCTCACACCAGTGTGAGAAGGGATGAATTCACCCATTCCCGATAAATTTAGCCTATATGATTCCCCCATATCGAGGAACCCTCTTCTCATGAACCATACTCTGTACTCTGAAAAGGCTGAACTCTCGTATGTCACCCCTGGTGGTCCCGAATCTCAACTTCCCTGAAGTTTCTCAGCTATCGGGAGAATACAATCATTGACCCAAAGACACCTTTTCATGACTATGCACACCATGCCCTGAGTGGCTCTGCATATTGATAGCCCATGGCCCATCTACCAAAGGCAAGATATCGTTATGCAATGCTACTCTCCGTATGCCTCTTGGCGCCTGAGCCCCCATGTTCATCCCGGGATTCGGGAACCCTCTGAGATGCAGTTTACCCATACCTCTCACAACCCTTCCTGAATATGGTGGAACATCTCTGACAAGATTACCGAGAACCAGGAGAAGCCATTCCATTTTTAAGAATGTCCCAGCTGCATGAGTTTAAACTACGCCAAGCTCCAACCATCCTTTACGCTAATTAAATGCGTAGGAAAGGGACACTGCATCCACACTCCTTATTAATACAGATGTTCCCAAACCCTTTCAGAAGTCACAAACCCTTTCTGAGCCACCCCTGGTGGTTCTCATAATTCTCTAAGCCACCCATGGTGGTTTCCATAAGCCGAACTTCCATGAAATCTTCAGGCCGTCAAGAATGGACAATCATTGACTTAAGGAAACCTTTTCATGACTATGCATACCATGCCCTCAGTGGCTATGCATATTTATTTCCCCTGGCCCGTCTAACAAAGGCAAGCCTTCCTTAGGTGATTCTTTTCATACCTCCGCATGCCGATACGACTCCCATGCCTTGAGACATGCCCTGCATGTCGTTCAAATCTAAACATGTTCCCCTCACATGCGTCTGAAATGTATCAAGACATCTTTTAATCAACCAAACCTTGTATGGATCCTCACCCCAAACATATCTGGTCAAAGATGTTCGACCTAAAACATCAATAATGAGAGTTGTGTCAGTGGTATTTAAACCACTCACAAAAAGAGGTGCAAATCCTGTTAGGCCGAAAACCCGAAAAGGGATACCTAAGAAAAAGTTAAGCCATACCCACTGGGTCCACACCAAATGGACCCAGGAAAAATTAGGGTATTAACGGAAAAGACAAAAGGTTTGTGGGGTTTCTCAACAAAACCCTAGAAATAGTCAAACTATGCTCGGTGGAACCCATGGTCCAGGAAAAAATTAGAACTCATTTCTATTTTTCTGAACTATGATTAATTCTAATTCAGTGAGTTGTTATTTATACAACTGTCATTATAGTAACAATAAAATTTTATAGTAAGGAAAGATCAACAACAAATTTTATTCCATTTGGAAAAAACGGGAGGACGTCCACAAGATAGAGTCTCTCCTTCACAACAACAAAGAGGTAAAACAGAGTGAACAAGAATATCTTTGGCAATCACAAAGGATCCTGGCTTGCTCTTTCTATTAGATCGGCAACCGTGTGCCGAAGGTTATTGCAAGTTTTCTCCAGCATGACCTTCTCCCTGGCCTCAACTTCGGCCACCGAATGAGTATGTTTCACCATCGTTTGGAGATCATTGATCCCTTTACTTGTAAGTTCAAGGTCACCAGTCAAGGATGACAAAGGATCCCTCATCATTACTGCTCGAGCTTCTCATTCATACAGCTTGGCAGATATTGCAGTCGTCTGATCTTGAGAGCTTACCTCTAGTGCTATCAACTAATGGAGCTTCATCATATCTTCCTCAAAAGCTCAGGTCCCACAATGAGAGGCAGTGAGTTGAGAAAGTTTGTGTTCACAAGCAGAAGCCTCCCCACGGGAAATGACGACATGACAGGAGAGAAAATGAAGTTGTCGATAGTCGAATCCACCTGACCTTTCATGTACCATCCCAGTGGGGCCCGAGCCGCAACTCCCCAATCCCGCCTCCAATAGGCCAGGGTCTGGTGACTAGCACCGAGTAGGCATACTACTAACATGGGAGGAATTGCCTATAAACCTGTACACATGCACACACATCTCTATGCTCACAAAGGTGAAAAGTAAAAACTACTAAAAATGGAAAAGATGCATACATATGCTAAAACCCAACCACAGAGTACGATAGGAAAGTAAAGTGAAAGAAAGTAAACCCTAGGCCAAAAGTACAAGCCCACCAGAAAGAAAGTCTGTGAAAAAGTCCAACCTATAAATAAAGGTGTTGGGACTGCAGTCTGTAGCCGTAGGAACACACCTCGTCCATTCTAGTCTCACTGTGTACCGTCCGGTCCTGGTCCGCCTAGAATCCTATCAAAGGCTCACCCGTCTGCACAAGACACGACACGTGCGGGCAAAGCCCGTGCATGGGTGAGTATAACCATACCCATTAGGACACCCCGAAAACACAAAGGAATTAAACAGAGGAAAATTCCACAACAGAATGGTAAATTCATCTCTACACAGTATATGTCTACCAAAAATATAACAATAATATCCATATATACTCCTACACAAACGACCATCGTGATACCGCCACTAGGATCCAGCTCGAAGATTCCACTTGGCATACCATAGGGAGAACATACTCCTTGGTCTGAAGAGATAAATACGAAGTACTCATTTCAGGAGAACACACTCCACAAGTACCTTGGGAACATGATTCTCAGATGAAGATCATAGCCAAGTCATGGGTTGATTTCGACAACTCAGTCTGAGCTAATCTGCTAAGCAGAGGATCGGAGCCCGGGTAAAGTTGGTCACATTGATACCAAGAAATCTACCTAGGGTTCTAGTAATGAATAGAGGATCTGGCTCTAGGTCTCATAGAGGGGATTCCAACAACTCTATTCAGGGAGTTTTTCTGAAGGGATCGTACTCTTGTGTAAAGGAAATGATACCAGAACCTCTAGAGGAAAGACCAAGGGTACGAACCCTAAAATAACTAGTCCATGTCACAGAATACAAGTGGCTCAAGCCATGAATAAGAGGTTACACGGTGTGTAGTTTGGTTACACACCATGTTCCTTGACCCCGGGTACTGCCTGTGTAAACGGCATGTGTCATTCATTCAAACCGAGTAAAACCAAACTACACGGCGTGTAGAAAAAGTACATGTCGTGTTCCTCAACCCCGGGTGCTGCCCTTGTAAACGGCCTGTGTCATTTGACTTGTTGGGTAGAAAGAAACTACACGGCGTTTAGAAGAGGTACACGCCATGTCCGACCACCTGGGCTTGCTCTATGTACGCTGGCCATGTGTCCGTACACGGTCTCTACTCCTGTCCGTGTCGCCTGCCCGTGTTCCAGTACATGGGGTATTCTGTGTATCTGGTTGGGTCTGGCCGGGGAGGGGTATACACGGCGTGTCCCTGGCCGTGTACCCTGCCCGTGTCTGTGTACTCTCGGAGTATACGTTATGTAATCTCTCCGAATATCACATGCCGTGTAGCCCATACTACACGCCATGTAGTTGGGAAATTTATAGAAGTGTCGCCTTCCTCCGCGCGCCTCGGCTATTGCTCTGAATCATGATCCAACCGTCTGATCATCACAAAACTCCGAATTTGGGGTCATCCTTCCCCTACGAAATTGATTCCATCAGTTTTGGGATTCCGATCGGTCTTGAAAATGAACCCCAATCCATCCGCACGAAATGCTTGAAGAACGAGAACATCTGAACCGCATCGATTCATCTGCCACTGTCGCCGTCGCACCTCCACTAGTTCGCCTAGAAGTTGGATCTTTGATTTCGGATCGTTGTGTCAATAAACTAATGCACAATGACCTATTCCCTCCAAGAAAGCGTAGAATGTAATGAAGAACATGAGGGGGGGGGGGGGGTGGGGAAACAAGAATCAACAAGAGGGGCGAACCTCGATCGTTGTTCATGACAATCCGGGTTTTCCGCCGTTAGATTGAAAACCAAAATAATCTCAATAATCAAAGCCTCAAATCCCCAAATGAACCCGTCCCGCAAGAAAGATCGACTCGCGGGAAAATCTGTTCATGGATTAGTCCGTGTTCATCGTGGAAATCAAAAAAAGGGAAGGAAAATCAAGACAAAAATCCTACCTGGATCCGCGACATTCGTTGGAGATGATCTGGTCGCTGCATCATTGTTTCCGGTGAAATCCGTCAAGAACATCGTCGCCGCATTGGGGTTTTCCTCCAGAACTTTCCCAGAACCTCCACGGAAAATTAGGGTTATGGGGATTGTAACCCCGATCCCCTGTGAAAACTCTATTTAAAAGATATTTTATGTAACAAGATTTAATAAAATCTCACTGTAGAATAAAATATCTCTATTAAATATATTTTTACTCTTACGTCCAAAAACTAGACATCACCACCGACTTGTGTCGGCCGACATTAGGCCTTTCCTAAGGTAAAATCGTTGTTCTGAACGCAACGAAACCCTCAGATTTCTGATCCAAGAAACCTTTCAGAATTCATTCCACTTTTTCAGGAAAACCACACGTGTGTGTTATTTAATTATTAAATTAAATTCAAAAATTTGTTCCGGGCTCACCAGGCCTCAGAACCGCGTGTTATCTCAGAGCCTGGTCTCGAAATAGATCCCCATATAATATTAAAATAATACATGGAAAAATCCGGGACATTACATCACACCCACCTTAGGGATTTTACGTCCCCAAAAAGCCAAAACAAAGGCTACTCAAAAAGATGTGGGTACTGCACGTGAATATGAGCCTCCTGCTCCCACGTGCTCTCCTGGAGATTCTCGTGCTACCAGCTGACACACACCAAGGTAATAGCTCATCCATGAAGGATCTTATCCTACCAATCCTCAATCTCCAGTAGATATTCGGCAATGGTCGCCGCATCATCGATGCCGAGCTCGCCCCATTCGATAACGTGCGATGGATAGTGCACATACCTCCACAGCTGCGACACATGGAAGACGTTGTGTACCCTATTAATCTGAGGAGGTAGAACTAAGCAATATGCCACTCAGAATATGAAAAGGGCCAACGAACCTCAGAGATAGCTTGTCGCCTCGGCCAAATCTTTGCAACCCCCATTGAGGTGAGACCTGAAGGAACACATGGTCTCCCTCCTCGAACCCTAAGGGCCTCCACCTCCTGTCGGCATATGAATTCTTCCGACTCTATGCAGTCTTCATCTTCTCCTGGATGACATGCACCTTCTCTGTTGTAGCTCTCACCATCTCTGGGCCCATGAGTGCTGACTCTCTCGGGTCAGTCCAACAAAGTGGGGACCTGCAATTTCCCCTATATAGAGCCTTGAATGGTGCCATACCAATAGTGGAATGATAACTGTTTTTATAAGAAAATTCCACCCATGGTAGGTGATCCTCCCAGCTTTGACCGAATTCAAGATTGAAATCTTGAGGAATATCCTCCAGGACCTGGATGGTCTGCTCTGTCTGGCCATCAGTCTGGGGATGAAACACTGTGCTCAAGCGTAAAGGAGTCCCAAAAGATTCCTGCGATCCCTTCCACAACCGGGATGTGAAACGAGCATCACGATCTGAGACGATCATGGATGGAACTCCATGAAGTCGAATAATCTACTGCACGTAGAGGCTTCCCAAGCTCTCTACTGAACTCTACTTTCGTATGGCTAGTAAGTGGTCCGACTTGGTGAGTCGATCGACGATCACCCAGATGAAATCGTGTCCCCTATACGTACCTGGTAAACCCATCACGAAGTCCATGGATATCCCGTCCCACTTCCACTCTGGCACCTCAAGGTGCTGAGTCAAACCTGCTGGCACCTGGTGCTCAGCCTTTAATTGCTGAAAAGTACAGCACTGAGAGAAAATATCTGCCATGCACTTCTTCATTCCTAGCCACCAGAACTGACGTCGGAGGTCCTGATACATCTTGGCTAATCCGGGATGTACCGCCAAAGGGGATGTATGGAACTCCCTCAGAACCTCCTCCTATAATGTCACTGGTACTACCGTGCACCCTCTAAAAAGAACAACGTGCTCCCCGCCTACTGAACATCCATCAACAGCATTACCTGTGGATATCTGAGTATGTAGAGTCTCACAGCTAGCATCCTCGCGATGTGCGTCCCTGACTCATGGTACGAGTGGAGGGGTAACAACCATTGACTGAAGGTAATATCCCTCATCTCCATCCACAAAGGATAACTGTAAGGAGGCCAACTGCCTCGTCTCCTCATCCAGCAACATCAAAATGGATTTCCTACTAAGAGCATCTACCACCACGTTCCCCTTCCTAGGAGTATAAACTATCTCAAAGTCGTAATCCTAGAGGAACTCAATACATTCCCTCTGTCTTAGATTCATATCCTTTTGAGAAAAGATATATATGAGACTCTTGTGATCAGAGTTGATGGTAAACCGCTCGGCCATGAGGTAGTGCCGCCAAATAATCAATGCGAAGACTACCGCTGCTGACTCAAGATCATGGGTCGCGTAGTTCTGCTCATGTGGCCTCAACTGACATGAGACATAGGCAATAACCGCTTGCCTCTGCATTAGGACATAACCAAGCCTGGTTCATGATGCATCGCAAAATAGTACGTACTCGACACCCTCCTCTGTTAATCTCATGATCGGGGCACTCGTCAAACTCTGTCTCAACTTCTGGAAAGCCTGCTGGCATCTCTCGGTCCACATGAAAGGCTTCCCCTTTTGGGTCAAAGCTATCATGGGTGCTAAAATCCTGGAGAAATCAAGGATGAATCTCCGATAGTAGCCTGCCAACCCAAAGAAACTCCGTACCTCAGTCACACTCCAGGGTGGTTCCTATGCTAGCAATGCCTCCACCTTGGTTGGGTCCACTGCTACACCATCTTCTGAGATAACATGTCCCAGAAAGTGGACCTCCTGTAATCAGAACTGACACTTCAAGAGTTCCCCATACAACTGGTGCTCTCAGAGTGTGTCCAGAACCATCCTTAGGTTTCCCGCGTGCTCCTCCTTTCACGCAGAGTACACAAGGATATCATCGATGAAGACTATTACAAACCGGTCTAGATAAGGCTGAAAGATCCGGTTCATGGGTCCCATGAACACTTTCGGGGCGTTCTTCACACTGAAGGGCATCACAAAGTACTCATAGTGACCGTAGCAACATCAGAAAGCCGTCTTCGGTATATCCTCATCCCGTACTCGAAACTGTTGATAGCCTGATCGTAGATCAACCTTCGAGAACCATCGTGCCCCTCTCAACTAGTCGAAGAGGTCATTGATCCCCGGTAGTGGATATCGGTTCTTTAATGTCACCTAATTCAAGCGCCGGTAATCCACACATTGCCTCAAGCTCCCATCTGCCTTCTTGGAAAACATCACTGGGCCCACCCCGAGTGAAACGCTGGGTCTCACAAAGCCATTCTTCTGCAAGTCGTCCAACTGTACCCTCAGCTCACGAAGCTCTGCATGAGCCATCCGATTTGCCGATGCTGATATCGGTGTCGTCCCGGGTTGCAAATCAATGCAGAAATCTATCTCCTGATAGGGAGGTAGTTCGTGGAAATCATCCGAAAAGACGTCCTTGTACTCATCCACTACTGCTGGAAACTAGAAACTCATAACATCTATTGCGCCAAGGGCTTGGCTAGCCAACTGATGTGAAATCCGTTGTCCCCTCCTACGAATGAGTCCATCCTATGCTTCCTGGGTCTCTCTTTCACCGACAAAAGAGAACCTCGTTCCATCACTGTAGACACACCACACCCTTCACCTAAAACAGTTGATCTGGGCATGAACTGTAGATAGCCAATCCATATGAAGAATGACATCGTAAGGCCTCAACGCTACCACCAAGAGGTTCCAACCAAAACTCTCACCTCCAAGGGTCATGTCACACACTCTACAGAGGTGTGTGATCTCTGAATATTCTCCATTCGGTGTTTCTAAGCTTATGGGTTGAGTCAAAGGCTCAACTGGAATCTCAAGGTCTCGAACAAGATAAGAATCAAGAAAGGAAATGACTAGCACCTGTTTCTATAAATATGGAATCCAAAGTAGAAAAGACAGAGATAATACCTCTAATCATTCCGGGAGTACCTGGGTCATAAGCCTCTGCCACCTACAGTTATCCCTACCTTCGTCCACCAGCTCCCTGAGCCTAGGGTGGACCTCCTGGGGGTGGTGGTGGTAAGAGGTCGATGTGCCGACCACCTCCATCTACTATCCCAGCTCCCCTACCACGTCTGCCGCCTGCGGACCTGTCTGCTCCACACGTTGCCTTTTCCTCGATGGTCCATCCACTGTTCTCGTGTCAGCAGTACGGCGGGTCAGAAAATCTCGAGCGAGATGTCCACTGCCCTCACATGAGTAGCACCGTGTCTCTTAAGGCTGACTGGATGAACCCTGCAAACCCTGTATGACAGATCCCCTGTCCTGGGACCTCCTCTAAAAACTTCTCCCATGCCTGGGTCCCTGACGTCAGCTCCCTTCTGCCGAGGTCTCTGCTCCAGCTCACCCACTACTAACATCTTTCGGCTGTCTCTACTCTACCAAGAAACTCTCGACCACCAGAGCCCACTTGAGCACCCCAGCATAAGTAGGAATTCTCATAGGGATAATTCTAGCTAGTATATCCCTGCTCAAGCCTCTCTCAAAAGTCCGAGCTCTGAAGTAACGATCTCTAACCATATCCATTGAGTACTGTGAGAGGTCGGTAAACCTCGACGAATAATCAGCCACCGTCATGGTTCCCTGCTAAAGCTGAAGAATCTCCTGTATGCATACTGATCTCAGGGTAACCGATGAAAACTCCTCCTTGAAGAGACGCTCAAACTCAGACCAAGTGAGTGTCACCTCATCGTGAGTCTAGATAAACAAAATCCACCATCGTCCTGTCGAGCCCTGCAGAAGGCTCGCTGCCAGGATCACCATCTAGTCTGCTAGTGTCCTGACCAAATGGAAGACTCTGGCCACTGCCTCAAGCCAGTCCTCTGCTACCTGAGGGTCAGGCTCACCTCAAAACCTGAGGGGTCTCTGTTTCTGAAACACTTGGTGTGCTCTCAGCCTGTGCCCCTTCTCCACTGGTATAGCAGGCAGTAAACACTACTCCACAGGTGGCGGGATGACTGGGACACCACCTAATGGTAAAATTAGTGGATCCAGTCCCTGTATCGAGGCTTCATCACCGAGGGGATTATCCTCGTGATAGAGATTCTAGATCCTAGCGGGTGTGTGTCGCGGAGGCATCCTATAAAGAAACAAGATGTATATTAGTCAGTGAGTATATCTGGAGAGCTGACTCAAGAATGACATGGAAACCACAACCCCTTCCTATATGATGCATGTACCATTATTTTTCCCCTGCAACCAGTGTTCTCATGTTCCAAGTTGAAAAGAAAGTCATCAGAGTTCTGGTGTATGGATAAGTCGGCCGCTCGTACCAACACCGGGGTCCTTGGCCTAAAATCGGAACTCAAAACACATAAAATTGTTGCCCCAAACCAACTCACAGACTCTCGGTCCCAAGGTAGAACTGACCACCTCTGATACCACTCTGTCACGACCCATCCCAGTGGGGCCCAAGCCACAACTTCCCAAGCCTACCTCCAATAGGCCAGGGGCTGGTGACTAGAACCGAGTAGGCATACTACTAACATGGGAGGCATTGCCTATAAACCTGTACACACGCTCACACATCTCCAAGATCACAAAACTGAAAATTAAAAACTACTAAAAATGGAAAAGATGCATGCATACGCTAAAACCCAAACACTGAGTACGAAAGGAAAGTAATGTGAATGAAAGTAAACCCTGGGCCAAATGTACAATCCCACAAGAAAGAAAGTATGTGAAAAAGTCCAACCAGTAAAGAAAGGTGCTGGAACTGCAGTCTGTAGCCATAGGAACACACCTCGGCCTATCTGATCTCACTATATACCGTCTGGTCCTGGTCCGCCTAGAATCCTGTCAAAGGCTCGCTCGTCTTCACAAGACACGACATGTGCGGGAAAAGCCCGTACAGGGGTGAGTATAACCATACCCAGCAGGACACCCCGAAAACACAAAGGAATACAATAGAGGAAAACGCCACAACAGAAAGGTACATCAAGCTCTATACAGTATATTTCTACCAAACATATAACAAGAATATCCAGAGATACTCCTACAAAAACGACCATCGTGATACAGCCAATGGGATTCAACTCGAAGATTCCACTTAGCATACCATCAGGAGAACATACTCTTAGGTTTGAAGAGAGAAATACAAAGTACTCGTTCTGGAAGAGCGCACTCCACAAGTACCTTAGGAACATGATGCTCAGATGAGGATCACGACCAAGTCATGGGGTGATTCAGACAACTCAGTCTGAGCTAATACTCTAAGCAGAGGATCAGCGCTCGGGTAAAGTTTGCCACGTTGATACCAAGAACTCTACCTAGGGTTCCAGGAATGAATAGAGGATCCAGCTCTAAGTCTCATAGAGGGGATTCCAACAAATCTATTCAGGGAGTTTTGCTGAAGGGATCATAATTCTGTGTAAAGGAAATGATACCAGAACCTTTAGAGAAAAGACCAAGGGTATGAACCCTAAGAGAACTAGTCCATGTCATAGAAGACAAGTGGCTCAAGTCATGAAGAAAAGGTTACACGGTGTATAGTTTGGTTACACACCGTGTTCCTTGACCCCGGTCACTTCCCGTGTAAATTTCACATGTCATTCGTTCAAACCGAGTAAGACCAAACTACACAGTGTGTAGAAAATGTACATCTCGTGTTCCTCGACCCCGGGTGCTACCCATGTAAACGGCCTGTGTCATTTGAATTGTGGGTAGAAAGAAACTACACGGCTTGTAGAAGATGTACACTCCGTGTCCGAGCACCTGGGCTCGCTCCATGTACGCTGGCCATGTGGCTGTACACGGTCTCTGCCCGTGTCCGTGTCGCCTGCCCGTGTTCCAGTACACGGGGAATTCTGTGTATCTAGCTCGGTATGGCCGGGGAGGGGTATACACGGCATTTCCCTAGCCGTGTACCCTTCCCGTGTCCATGTACTCCCAGAGTACACATTATGTAATCCCACCGACGAACACACGTCGTGTAGCCCATACTACACGTCGTGTAGTCGGGAAATTTACAGAAGCGTCTTCTTCCTCCGCACACCTCGGCTATTGATCCAATCTTGATCCAACTATCTGATCATCAGGACAATCCGGATTTGGGGTCGTCCTACCCCTGCGAAACCGATTCCGTCAGTTTTGGGCTTCCGATCAGTCTTGAAAACACACCCCGATCCGTCCGCACGAAATGCTCGAAGAACTGGAACTTCCGAACCGCATCGATTCATCCGCTGTCGTTGCCGTCACACCTTCGCTAGATCGCCTTGGCGTTGGATATTTGATTTTGAATTGTTGCATCAACAAATAAATGTGCAACGATCGATTTCCTCCAAGAAAGCGTAGAACGCAACGAAGAACGCAAGGGGGGGGGGGGGGGAAGAACAAGAATCAACAAGAGGGTCGAACCTCGATCGTTGTTCGTGATGATCTGGGATTGCTGCCGTTAGATTGAAAACCAAAACAATCTCAAGAATCAAATCCTCAAATCCCCGCATGAACCCGTCCCGTAAGAACAATCGACCCATGGGATAATTTGTTCATGGATTAGTATGCGTTCATCATGGAAATCAAAAACGGGGAAGGAAAATCAAGACAAACATCCTACATGGATCCACGACATTCGTTGGCGATGATCCGGTCGTCGCGTCGTCGTCGCCGGCGAAATCCATCAAGAACATCGCCACTGCGTTGGGGTTTTCCTCCATAACATTCCTAGAGCCTCCAAGGAAAATCAGGGTTAACGAGATTGTAACCTCGATCCCCTACGAAAACTATATTTAAATGATATTTGACGTAACAAGATTTAATAAAATATCACTGCAGAATAAAATATCTCTATTAAATATTTTATTACTCCTACGTCCAAAAACTAGACTTCACCACTGACTTGTGCCGGCCGATGTTAGGCCTTGCCTAAGGTAAAATCATGGTTCCGAATGCAACGGCGCCCTCAGATTTCTAATACGAGCAACCATTTGGAAGTCATTACAGTTTTTCATGAAAACCGCACACGCACGTTATTTAATTATTAAATTAAATTCAAACATTTGTTCCAGGCTCACCGTGCCTTGGAACCGCGCGCCGTCTCAGTGCCTGGTCTTGAAATAAATTCCCATATAATATTAAAATAATACATTAAAAAATCTGGGACATTACATGACCCCAAACGTAGGAAGTGTTGCTGAAGGGATTTAGTTTTAGTCTCCATACCAGCCAGAGGAGTTTTGGAAACTATCTAACCGATCTTGGGTTAGGACCACCTTCGCATTGCTCAGTGGTCTTCCATGACATGAGGGTCATTGGTATCCTTGCTGGATAACACAAAAATGAAGTTTGGTATTCCGATCAGTGCAGAAATGTTCACATTAGAAGATGGTCCCAAGACTAGAGGGTCAGAAACTTCTAGCCCTGGTTATGGATTGGGAGTTGAGCTAGTGGGTCTAGTATCGACTGGCGGAGCTTCGGGAATTACATAATGGGGGCCCGACATCATGGGATCATCCTCAATTACATCCAAAAGTATTGGATTTGTATGAAATTTGGCCATAGATGGGTTGGAAGAGGCAGATCTCCTAAGACGCTTCGATCTTTGAGCCACCAATCGGTCCTCCCTCAAAGCCGATGAGGAAGGTGTGGTAGGCACGGTAGCCGTAGTGACCTCCGATTTGAGAAATTCCCAGACAACCTTCCCCAAGATCCCGTCTGGATAATGCTTTATCCACATTCTCACATACTCCCAGGACGAGCTGGAAACCGCTCCTATGTCAGGAAGGGGAATGCTTGTACAGATCCCTCCCGCATCCACATCAACCACCATTGACGGAGAGTGGCCGGATGCAGTCCTCGGGCCCAAGGATGGGGAAGGGAAACCTGGATTTGTATGCATCTAAACTGTCAAGAAAAATTGTATGGGGCGTACAACTCACACAGAGAAAGCCCATAAATCTGTGTGGATAAAAACCCATCTTGTAGTGAAATCATGTAAGAACGCTCTTATACTCTCCCTCTGTGATCATCAACTGTGACACCGGAAGGAGTGGGGTAGGGAGTGAAAGCGAACTGGGTGAAATCACTCATAAGCTTGACGACTTCATCTGAGCTGAGGGGATATAGACAAACTCCAGTTATATCAAGTAGGGTAGGCCGGAGAGTAGGAATAGGAATGACTATGTTATGATAATACTCATAACAGCGACAACGATCTGATACCTAGCCATATAAGAATTGAAATGGACCGCTCAGATGATAAGGTGACCTTCCCTTCGGCACGTGGTTTAATAATTTGTAAGTACGAGCCAATGAGGGCATTGCCAGATTCACCGGGCGACCTCCCTCCTACTCAGCTTCCATCATCAGGGTGCAAACCCTGACACCTGGGATGATATCCCGAGATGGGAATAGCCACCCGCACAAAAACATGGCAAAAAGACCTTACAGCCTGAGCATAGGCAGCACACTAGGGAGTACCTCATAACCCCATGAGAGATAGCCTCCCGCCACTAGAACCGCCCAGTAGGAACATGGGATAGTTCGTGATTGTTGAGAAGGTTGAGTTCTAGGGCACTAGATCTTCAGCAATGGACCAGTGGTCTTCAGAAATAACATTATATAGGAGCTATAGAGAATAAGGGAGCGGGCTCCAAGGGCTGGGCCAGTGACCACTCCACCATAACCAGCAGATCCCTCGCCAATGAAGGCACCCATTTGACATCGTCCCATCAATCAGGGGTGGGAAAAAACTCTTCATACATCCCACCAATGATCGGAAGTCCTCCCAGTTGGTAGATGTCCCATAAACTAATACTAACTTCACCATGGGTGAGGTGGAAAGTGTTAGTTCTCAAACACCAGTGACTGAGCATGTCAGTCATGATCGAAGATGGTGAGTAAATAGAAAACATGGAAGCCCACACTGCGGAGTATAGATTTACCGCTTCCAGTGACTCGGGAAATTCCCAGCAATGATAATGGACCCAGAAGGCCCATGCCCAGTCATATAAGAAGATCACACTAGACCGAAGATCCCACCTGGGGATCCAAACCACGTCAGGATCCACTCGAGCAAGGTTGATCAAGGAGGGGTAACTCTTTAGGATGACATCATGGGAGAAGTCCTGAGTGTACCAATCACTTTTGAGTCCAAACAGAGCCTCTCAAAATAAAAGTGTCTTTCGGATCAGAATCATAGATCATCTCTCCTAACTGGGCGAGGGTCACCTGAGTGCACTTCATCGATGCTTCCAAACAATGGGACGGAAGACCTGAGAAGATAGGGGGAATAGGGATGTAATCTTGAAGGCCAAACCCATAAATCGGAAGACGATTCAATGACAGATATCCCAGAAGTTCAGGAGAGAGCAAGTCCTTCAAAACACCATCGTCAAGAATGAGGGGTCTGCTAGGGTCTTCTTTAATGTTCTCAGCCCTATGGATCATAGCTAGACGTCTCCATAGACCAATCAGAAGAGGATCGGCAGCAGGCCTAGTTTCAGGTCGAGGAGGAACCATATTTTCTCCCTACATCCTGGAAACTATACAAATGGTTAGTCCAAAATAATAAAATTTAGACAAAACACCAAGAATCTGAGAAAGGACTCCATCTAGGAACCATCATGATGAAATCCATGAGCTGGCCTCATAGGCTAGTTCTCGATAACGACATCCTATAAACTAGCCCTACGTGAAGGCAGTCCACGATACTCTGGCCCGCGGAGCATTGGCCAGAAAGCCGCGAACCAGGCTACTCCACAGAATCTCAACCCCGGATTTAAATGTTTATGTTCATAAGACTTCCGAAGTATTCTAAGTCTAGATTATTTCAATTCGCAGACCATTTGAAACTGCTTATAGATTTCCTACACAGCCTATCGTGACTTACTTTTTAGTTGATTAAATGTTTTGGTTCGCAGCTGGGAGATTGGTCTGTAGGTGAAGGCAAGCACGAACGAGGAACGGTTCACAGAAACGGAGGCTGGTTCACCGATGAGAAGTTTCACAAAGGAGGAAGGCGTGCAGTGATTAAAAGAGAGCTCTGTTTTCACAAAGAATATGGCAAAAGACAAGGAATGGGGACCCCCATATTCATAGGTGTGGTCCCCTACCAGGTCCACTCCTCTACCATGAACTATCCACATTTCAGGACCACTCTACATCAGAATAGACTCCTCTTAGTTCTGATCAGACCCCATTCCGATTGGGGGAATTTGTAGGGTCCAAAAAAATCTGCAAAGAAGAATGGGAACCTCCTTAATTTGGGAAATTATTATACCAAATTTCCTACAAAGAACATGGAAAAAATATGGAGGACACTGAAGAATTTGGAAAAGGATTGGCCGGTCTGCGTACCGGTCCATCATTGATGGTATGCGGCTGGTTCAGCAAGCAGCCCCCTCCGCAGACCAGCGTCGTATGCGAAATGGAGGGGGGAACACTCTGCGGGCACGAAGCAGAATGGGCCCTAGGCTGGTCCATCGTTACGAACCACATCAACCGGCTCAGACTGCGTGTGTTGTCGTTCGCATAACGGAGGCGTAGCCTTACACAACCGCGAAGCATCCCCCCCCCCCCCCCCCGAACCAATTTGGTTCACAGGTAAGCTGCATCCAATGCCCCCTGTGAGTTGTGGATTGACCAAGTCATCCATAAACCAGGTTTCTAGTCATGGGCCTCTGAAAATGGTGCCACATGACCAGTGATACATCTCTTTCCCCCCCTCTATAAAAGGATATCCAGGGGGAGAAGAAAGGGATCGATCAGATTCAGGTGGATGGATTTTCAGAGGAAGTAGCTTAGGATTTCGCAAACAGCGAAGTTGCAATTCGTGAACCAGAATAGGTATGAAACTGGAAACAAATTAATAAGGAACTGAAAACGCATAACAAATTGGTGAACCACAAACATAAAAGAAAAATAAAAAGAAGAAAGTGAGCCATGGCCCCTCCGTGGATGTACTACCCGCAGACCAGGGAGTCTATGCCCCTTTTTCGATCTGACGCACCGCGTAGCACCCTCCTACATGGGCGAAGCCCTGACCGATGAACACCCGATCGATGTCGCCTCGGGCCTTCATTACTCACGCGGACTCCGCCACGTACCAACATGGTACACAGGATGAACTCGAAGCCGCATACCACCCTGGTACGTGGGATGCCTATCAGTCTGCACACCACCCTGGTACGCGGACGACCTCTCCAGCCACATAGCACCCCACTACACGAAGAGCGCCACTCCTCATACTCCCATGTGGCCCGTCAACTCCTTCGGTATTAACATTCCCCAGGTCAGATAAAATCCTTCTAATCTGGCCTGATCCTTCGCAATCCCTTCATTGGTCTATTCATCGGCCCCGAGCCAAGGCCTCTACCAAAGCCACCAGACCCGTATGATGCAATCTCCAGGTGCATTAGTGCACCACTTTGAGTTCACATACCCATGGTAGGCGAGGGAAAGGGGTTGCTCCGGCCCTTGAGTGGGTTACCAAAACATTCATGGTTTCACATTCCCACGGTAGTGCAGGGTCCGAGCCTGAGAGTCCCCTTTCTGCCTCTCCACATGTCAGGAATGAGGGACCCTGCTCACGTTTGATTTTGACGAGCGCAAATGGTTAGCACTTATCCCCTCTCTAGGGAGTGGCTGGGCATCCCTCCTAGAGTAAGCCCCGCACCATCCTCACAGGAAGCCGATAGCCCTTCCCCCTCTCATCACGGAAGGTTCATTACTCCACTGATCATCTCTTACCTTCCTCCAACATCCGGGAGAAGGAGAGTCCAGTGGTCTCGGCCTTCTCCGCTGCTCATCGTCTTTCTCCCCTTCCCTCTGTAGGGAGATTGTGCGAGGCTTTCCAATTCTGTTGCATTCTCTTATTTCTCACACCGAGCATGACTCACATAGGCTTAGAGATTTGTGATGGTCACGACATCCGCACAATGACGCCCCTTAGAACCAACTACGTGGGTTTTGATCCCTGTCTCCTAAGCAGGGTACGTAGGAAGCCTTGCCGAGGTTCAATCTCAATTCGGGCCACTAACCATGTATAAGTCCCAATCATGCCCCTCAAAATAAACTATTTGGTTTTTGATCCCTGTATCCAAATCAGGGTACGTAGGAAGTCTCCCCGAGGTTCAATCCCAATTCAGTCCGTTTCGGCATAAGTCCCACACCGACATTGACCGGGCATCTCTTGCACGGGTGTCTTTGCCACAAGACGTTAAACTGTATGGTTGGGTCCTCATTGCATGACCTTAAAAGGTGATGTGTCCCATTAAGTGGCACCAAACTATGTGGTTTCTGATTCCTCTCAAGAGGATACGTAGGAAGCCCGCATCGCGTGTTTGATCCAAACACTCAATTCGTTATCTTTCCCCCTTAATGACGATAAAATAAAGAGCGCCCAGTTATAATACTTCAAGTCAGTGTCGTCTCAATGAGCCCAAACTCCTCGGAGTCATTAATCCAATGAGTGATGGTAAACCTTGGGCCTAAATGATTCTGAATCCCTGCGTTCAGCTGACCATTTCCAACCAGGAGTAATCCATGGATACTATTCTTGGGTATAAACCAAAGACTCACGAACATATGAATACGTACTAAATCTATAAGATAGTGCCGGAACATGCAATAATGTCCCCCCAAAAGGGTGCGATGAGCCCGAATTCCCATCCTATAGACCAATGTGAGTTCTTAAGCATCGCTGGCTGAATTTCCCAGCGAACACCTGCCTTTTGAAAGCAGTTCCATGGATCGTTGGACAAAGAACTGTTAGGCGTTTCGAAATGAAGACTGATATACATGATCTGAGCGATCTAGTGGAACTTAGCTCTCCACAAGATCGACCGTTAGGAATGTAGTTCCTCCCAACCTCCTCGTTGAGAAACAATCATATCCTGATTGAGTTTTTGATAATCAACATAAAGACACAGTGAACCATCATCCATCATAGAAAAAAAGAACTGACACCACCCAATGTGACACACTCAGGCATATAAAGCCTTTCTCTAAAAGATCATCTAACTGAGTCTTCAACTCCTTCATTTTAGTTGGCGCCATGTGGAAAGAAATAATATACACTAGTTGAGTACCTGGAACTAAGTCAATAGAATATCATACATCCATTAATAGTAGAAAACCATATTATTTAGAAGGGAATTATAAAGACCAATAAATTCCTTATAATTTTATTAATAAAATGTAATTATTATGAGACAGTAAAAATTGATGGCACGTAATTCCAAGGCACGGAGAGCCCAGAACGGAATTTTCAAATTTCATTAAGGTATGTTTAGTAAACGTACGAGTGAGGATTTCTATATTTTGAAGTGGTGTTCAGATTGAAAATCTGAGGGCATGGTTGAATTCGGAAAACCAATATTCTCTTAAGGGAAGCTTAACATTTAATGGTAAGGGTCAGACAAAATAGTTAAATTTCAGATCTTTCAAAAAATAATAAAAAAATAACTAAAGGTTATTTTATATCTTTTTTAGACCATTGGGAGAAGGTGGTAGGACTACAAGGTTACTGGACATTAAATAGAATTATTTAATAACTTATTACACTTGGTTGTGTAACCACACTTTCGGGTAATTAATGGGTTAATTAATTAATTCATTAATGAACCATACAAATTAAACAAAACGTGGGGAGTTTTAATTTTTTTAAACAAACTATTAGAAAGGGAATTCAGACCCCACAGGAGAACTCTTGATAAAGCATCAGTGGAAACCCTCTCCAATGAAGAACAAGGAAAGAACGATGTCATTGAAGATTCGTTCCGAAGATCGACAAACACAGATGAACATATTCGGACAATGGATTATCCTCCATCATCATCAGTGAATCCAACGTGTTCAAGGTAGGGGGTTTATTTGTTTACACATTTTAAATGATTTTTTCTTCCCCGTTCTTGAATATTATGAAGAACACGGATCAACCAAATAATGGGTTGATCCATGATTCATTTTTTAGGGAGGTTATTATGGGGTTTCTTTGTGGGTTTTTTATTTAATCCTATAATTAATTTTATTTCACCCCCATGTTATAAGTCTAACGCGGATGGTGTGGGCTAAACCAAACAAGTCCCGGACCCTCCACCAAACTTGTTCATGGTGCGTTCTTCGAGGCGGACCAATGAACATGGCAGAAATGAATTTTAGAGGTCCACT
Source organism: Viscum album (assembly GCA_963277665.1). Classification (NCBI taxonomy): domain Eukaryota; kingdom Viridiplantae; phylum Streptophyta; class Magnoliopsida; order Santalales; family Viscaceae; genus Viscum; species Viscum album. The sequence goes on along the minus strand of OY728156.1, from coordinate 683,614,944 downwards.
TAGTGAGGTAGGTGTCCCGGGAGGCCCGTAGGTTCATAAAGGATGAATAACGGACCACTAGAGTGAATCCGGTGGTCTGGAGAACATTCTGCCCGGCCGACGGTGCCAGCAGCGACAACAGTGGCACACAGCAACGCAGCCACGTGCCGATCAGAGGGAAGCATTCCATAGAGGAGGCGGTGATAGCCATCAGGATATTGCGTAGGAGGTGCCACGGCTCTGTCCACGGTGGTAGGTGGACACACGCATGTGGGTCCCACCATTGATCGGGTTGATGCAGACCGATAAGTTGAAGCGGATCCAGGATGGGGCCACTGTTAGAGGCACCAAACAGACTTCATTCGTTCAGGGGAGCACGGTCCGTTCCTAGCCAGCCGGATAGGTTTCTAGTCGGGTCAGACTCGTGAGCCGAGCTAGACCCACTGGCTGGCCCAGACCCCTACCAGACCCGACCCACCCTGTTTCACTAAAACAAGAGTATCTTCTAATCTGGACTTCTTTTTGATGAACTGTCTGCAGTGATGGAACCCTTAGGACAAGGAGGTCCTTTTTAGATACTCCAAATTGGTGTTGGAGAAATTTTGAGAATGGATGGGTTGGATCATACTCGAATCCAACCGGTCCCTCAGTACTAAAATGCTAATAACTTACAGACTGAGCATCTGATTGATGCACTTTCTATTGCGTTTGAACCCTTATGACATGGTGGCCATTTGGGTTACATCTCCCCGGGACTTCGTGTAAGTTGATGTATGATAAATGTCTTGAGGGGGAGAATATAGGAAACTCAAGCGCACTACGTACGGGAATCCTATAGCTGGATGTCAAGTGAAGAGCGGCCCTTTATGGAACAACATCAGAGAAACTTTGTGTGGATTGATGACTTACAACCCAGTGTGGATCAGTAGTAGCACGACCCAATGAGGAAAATACTTAGAGCGTCCTGTCATGGATTAGCAACTTACAACCCTGTGTGGATTGATGACTTACAACCCTATGTGGATAGACGACTTACAACCCTGTGTGGATCAGTAGTAGTGTGACCTGACAAGGACTAGCCTTAGAGAGGCCTATTGTGGATCAGTGACTTATGAACCTGTGTGGATCGATGACTTATGACCCTATGTGGATCGGTGACTTATGACCCTGTTTGAATCAGCTATAGAATAACTAATTCATGGTTCACTAGTGGAATTTCTCAATGGAATAAGATGATTTATCTTTATGAAAAATCATCATTATTCTTATTCTTTATGTCATATACTCTGTGTGAGCTGTATTTAACTTTTAGATTTGTTATTGAGATCATGGTTTATGGTTTTTACTTTGTGGAGTTCTGGGAGACCATCGGGGGTCTCAGGGTCCCTTCTGGGTATTGTTATACACCCTTACACGGGCTTCACCTGCACCTTATTATGTCTTGTGTAGACAACAGGTAGCTTTGACTGAGATTTGAGAGCCAGGACTAGATGGTGTATGGAGGTGACCAGTTGACGTGGAGATCCACAATGATGAGTTGTACCTACCCTTCAGGTAGGATCCTTAGCAGATGACCTCATGAGCTATTTTTACATTTTTTTGTACTTTATTTTAGTTGGGTATGTATACTGGCCCATTCTGCTTTAGTTCTCACTTTTTTACCTTCGGTAGTTATACATTGTGGTTTCTCTTATTGTGTACTTGGTCTGTGTATTTATAGGTTTAAAGGAAATGCCTTCCCATTTTAGGGATACGCCTTTCTGGTGCTAGTCTCCAACCACTAGCCTATAGAAGGTGGGCTTGGGGTAGTCATGGCATGGGCCCCGGGGTATGGGTTGTGACATAGTGGTATCGAAGTAGTGGGTTCTACTGAAGAACTAAGACTCTGATCCTTTCAGTGTATCAATAGTATTATGTGATTTGAGTATGGTTTTTAGTATAGGGAGTCTAGTGTTGGTTCGGTGGCAGATTTATCAATACACCAAGACCCTGAGTTCTAATTTCCAACTCGATACACAAAAACACTGATTGCATGTGTTTTGGAATTTTTTTGATATCTTTTTGAGTTAGATCACCATGTATAACTTATTGATCGTGGAACAAATGTTTCTTTTAAAAATGTCACCCCATAGACAGCCATCTAGGATTCTAGTGAGAGATCAGGACAGCCCACCGAGCGATGTCGCTTCATTGTAGGGACCACTTAAAGTGATAGCACATTCAAGTGGTCTACCAGTAGCACCACTACACGTAGGGCAACAGTTTCCACCGACCCCTCCAGCAGATAATGCATGTCGACTTAGCGTTTTGCACGTGTTCTAGTGGAAGAGGCCTCTGTGGTTTTGAGGTGAGGTGGATCCGCAGGCAATTGAGTTCTAGTTGTAGGTTGTGGATAATGTTTTCCGCCTAGTTGGGACACCAACAGACCAGATGGTGATCCTAGCTGCTAGCCTCCTTCAGGGAACATCAGGAAGATGGTTAAGCATGATGCTCTAGTTTGAAGATGAGGTGACCCTTACCTGGTTGGATTTCGAGAGCCTCTTCAAGGTGGAGTTCATACCAATGACACTACAATATGTGCGTATTCATGCACTCATTCACTTACAGTAGGGTAGCCTGACTGTAGACCAGTACTCGACAATATTCACTAACCTTTTCCGCTACTCCACCAACATGGTACGAGGACCCTTTCTTCAGGGCTCAGACCTTTGAGCAGGGTATTTGATGGGATATTAGAGGGTCGATGATATCTCTCAGCATACCAACACAGGTTGGAGTGTTAGAGCGAGCACTTCTGCTGGATAGCTTCCTAGCTGATCAAACATCAACAGTGAGAGCCACCACCAGATGACAGGTAGCTGAGTCATCTACAGCAGGTAGTAGGCAGATGAAACAGAGGCCCAAGATGTCAATATCATCTCATGGATGAACCCAGGATGTATGGTCGGAGGTACAGAGCTCACGGGATAGAGGAGGTTAGGAGAAGAGCATATTGTGATACTCATGCACCGGGCATGGTCAAATGGCTCGTGACTACCTGACCCATCACACTGATGATTAGCAGACGGTCAAGGGACCACTGATGTAGTGGAAACAGTCCGAATAAGGAGGTCCACAGGGTGGAAGACGTGGCAGGGGAGATGGCCAAGTGGCTGGTGGTGGGTGATGGTTTGAGGTTTTACTACCACCACCTCTGGGTGGTCCACCCCAAACTCATGGAGCAGGTGGAAAAGGACAATCTCCACTTCAAGCAGTTAAGGCCTTTGACCACGGTGCTCTATAGATGATATGAGGTACAATCCATGTCTAATCCACCCTAGTTGTAGTTCTTGTATTCATAGGTTCCAGTCACTCTATTATTTCCCCGACTCTCGTTCGAAACACATAGATTCTGATCAAGATGTTGGCTCAATCATAATTTTTAGAGACTCTTGTGGGAGGGTATTTGATGATTAAAAACTGGTGAAGATAGCTTGATCTTACTCTAAGAGGTGAGAGCTTGGTCTGGGATCTCTTAGTATCTGTTTCTAGGCCTTACGACATCATCTTGGGTATGGACTGGTTATCCACGGTCCATGCTCATATTGACTATTTTAGGAGGAATGTGTGGTGTGTCCATGAGGATGGGACTAGGTTTTCCTTCATCAGAGAGAAGGGATTATTTGAAACTCAGGATAGACATTCTCAGAGGATGGTGAAACTAATCACTCATCGGTTGGCTAGCCTTACCCACAGAGCAGTTGACAAGAGGATTCTGAGCTATCATGTAGTGGTGGACTAGTATACCGATGTCTTTCCTGAGTGTGTTCTAAGATTACCACCACGTCGATAGGTAGACTTCTTCATCCACTTGTACCCCAAGATGACACCGATATCTACACTATCATATTGGATGGCTCCCATGGAGCTTCGTGAGTTGAGGGTACAGCTGGAGGACTTTCTGGGGAAGGGGTTCATAAGGCCCAGTGTTTCTCCATGGGCAGCCCTAATTTTGTTCTCTAGGAAGGAAGATGGGAGTTTGAGGCTCTGCATGGACTATCATCACCTGAAATAGGTGACCATGATGAACAAGTATCCAATCCCGAGGATTGATGATCTCTTTGACCAAATGAAGGGAGCTCCGTGGTTTTCGAAGACAGACCTCAGATCAGGATATCATCAGCTCTGGGTATGAGATGAGGATGTATCGAAGAAGGCCTTCAGATGCCAGTATGGACACTATGAGTTCTTGGTGATTCCTTTCAGTGTGACCAAAACCCCAGCAATGTTCATAGTACTCAGTAATAGGATATTCTAGCTTTACCTCGATCACTTCATGTTGGTCTTTATTGAAGACATCTTGGTGTACTCAACATCAAAGGAGGAGTATGAAACTCATTTGGAGATATTTATATATACACATCGAGGTTACCAGATTTATGGTAATCTCTCAAAGTGCTAGTTCTGGATACAGGAGGTCCAGTTTCTGGGACACATTATCCCATTATCTAGAGTTGCATTGGACCCGAAAAAGATAGATGCAGTGAATGCTTGGGATCCACCCATGATCATTACTGAGGTGTGGAGGTTCCTAGGGTTGGCTAGGTACTATCATAGATTCATAACTGACTTTTCCATAGTAGAAGCACCCCTTTCATCTTTGAAAAATAAGGGAAATCCTTTCTTGTGGAAAGAGGAATGTTAGATAAGTTTCTATGAGCTAAAATGGAGACTGAAGAGTGCCCCCATATTGAGGGTACAAGAATAGGGTTTTGGGTATGTAGTCTACTATGGTCCATCAGGGACCATACTAGGATGTGTCCTGATATAATAGAGAGTTTTTAAAGCCTACGAATCATGATATTTGAGACAACATGAGTAGAACTATGCTACCCATGACCTAGGGTTAGCAGTAGTGGACTTTGCCTTGAAGATGTGGTAGCACCAATTGATGGGTAAACAATTAACTATATACTCTGATCACAAGAGTATCAGGTATATATTCTCACAAATGGACCTGAACCTGAGATAGCGGTGATGGATGGAGTTCATCTAGGATGATGACATTGGGATAGTCTGCACTCTTGGGAAGGGGAACGTGGTGGCAGACACACTCAGTAAGAGGTATGGTTTACAGTTTATGAGTGAGGTAAAAGAGCAGCTAGCTGCGTTGTGGTTATCCTTCATGGATAGTGATGGAGAATATTACCTCCAATCTATGATATTCACTCCCCCACTCCTTTAGCGAGTCAGGGAGGCTTAGCTTGTGGACATTGATTGTGAGACCTGACATGCTCATATATCCTTAGGACGGGCTCCTGAAGTATTTTCTGATGGTGGGGAGAACGTCATCCTTTTCAAAGGTTGCACCATGGTGCTAGAGACACTACAAGAGTAGGTGTTGAGGGAGTTCCACACATCCCCTTTTTCAGTATATCCGGGTGTGGAGAAGATGTACCAAGACCTCCGGCATCAGAACTGGTTTCCAGGGATGAAGAAAGAAGTGGAAGAGTTCGTTTCATGATTCCTCACATGTTTGTAAGTGAAGGCTGAGCACCAACATTCTATAGTCTTGAATCATTCACTTGAGGTCCCATAATGGAAGTGGGATGGAATCTCCATAGACTTCGTGAAATGGATACCATGTACTTCTAGGGGCCACGATTCCATCTGGGTGATTGCTGACTAACTCACCAAGTTAGACCACTTCCTAACCATCTAAGAGTAGGGATAAGTAGAGGGATTTTAATTCCTCTATGTATAAAAGATAGTATGGCCTCACGAGGTTCCATCAACAATCATATTAGATCATGATGCTCGTTTTACATCCCATTTGTGGAAGGGATTACCATAGGCGTTCAGGACTCAACTATGCTTAAGCACCGCCTTTCACCCTCAAACATATGGTTAGAAGAAGAATACCATATATACACATGAGGGAATGGTCCGTTCTTACATCCTAGATTTTTTTCGTGTTTGGGAGGATCAATTTCCCTTGGTGGAGATTTTTTACAACAACAGATATCACTCCACCATCAGAATGGTACCATTTGAGGCCTTGTACGAGAGACCATGCAGATCACCTCTATGCTAGATAGACCTAGTGGAGTCAACACTTATGGGTCTAGAGTTGGTACGAGAAACCACTGAGAAGGTTCAGATCATCCCAGAGTAGATGAAGACTACACAGAGAAGACAGAAGTTTTATGCTGATAGAAGACGGAGACCCTTAGAGTTCAAGGAGGGAGACCATGTCTTCATATATGTCTCAAATTGATGGGGTTTGTAGATATTTGGTTGGGGTGATAAGCTATCTATGTGGTTCATCAGACCTTTCCAGAATCTCAAAAGAGTTGGAGAGGTGGTGTACCACCTAACTCTTCCCCCATAGATGCACCAGATGCATAATGTTTTCTATATGTCACAGATGAGGAGATACGTGCATGATTTATCGCACATCATCGACTGGGGAGAGATAGACATTGACGATGGGGAGAAATTTGTGGAGTTCCCATTGGAGATCGAGGATCGATAGGACCAGGTCCTTCATGGATGGTCGATTCCTCTAGTGTGCATTCGGTGGAAGTACAAGAGCCTTCAGAAGAGCATATGGGAGCGTGAGGCTCAGATTCATGCTTAGTACCCTAATTTATTTTCTTAGAATTTGTTTTGGATTTCAGGGAGGAAAATACCTAAGGTGGGGAGAATGTAAAGACCCAAAAATTACATATAATTTTTTTAATTAAATAAATTATTATGAGACTGAAAAATTGATGGCATGTGATTCCGAGGCCTAGAGAGCCCAGAACGTAATTTTGAACATTTTTTAAGGTACATTCAGTAAATGTATGAGCGGAGATTTCTAACGTTTGAACCGGTTCTCGGATTGAAAATATGAAGGTACCATTGAATTCATAGAACTTGGATTCACTTAAGGGAAGCTTAACGTTGACCGGCAAGGGCGGTAGGAATAGTTAAATTTCCGATCTTTCGAACAAAAAAATAACTAAAGGTTATTTTTTTTAAAATCGTCGAGCGAAGGTGGTGGGACCGTAAGGTAACTGTACATTATATGAAATCATTTAATAAACTATTACACTTGGTTGTGTAATCACTCTTTTTGGGTAATTAATGGGTTCATTAATTAATTCATTAATGAACCATAATAATTAAACACAATGTGGGGAGATTTAATTTTATTAAACAAAACATTATTAAGGGAATTCAGACCCCACGGGAGAAATCTTGACGAAGCGCCAGTGGAAACCCTCTCCAAAAAAGAACAAGGAACAAACGACACTGTTGAAGTTTCAATCTGGAGATCAACGAACGCCGAAGAACATCATTAAAAAATGGATTCCCATCCTTCTTCATTAGTAAATACAATGTGTTTAAGGTTGGGGGTTTATATTTTATGCGTTTTAAAAGATTTCCTTTTCCCTATTCCTGAATAATACAAAGAACGCAGATCAAATGACTAACGGGTTGATCTGCGATTCATTCATTTTTGTGGGAGGCTGTTGCAGGGGGTCTTTGTGGGGTTTTAATTTAATCTTATAATGATTATTATTTGTCCCCTATGTTATAAGTATAAAACAGAGGGAGCATGCCGAACCGAACAAGGCTCAGAACCTCCGCCAAACTTGTCTACGGTGTGTTATTTGTGGAGGGCCAATGAACATGGAGGAAATGCATTTTTTAGGGTCACACAGTGAAGGCAGAATCCCAGGAGGCCCATAGGCATAGACAGGATGAAGAATAGACCACCAAAGCATGTACGAGGGTCCAAAAAACATTTTGACAGGCCGCTGGAAGTGGTCTCGGTGGCACCAGTCATGTGCCAATTAGAGGGAGGCACGCCATGGAGGAGGAGGTGGCGTGCACCAGAGGAAGGAGCGGTAGCCATCGAGCTACACTAGAAGAGGTGTCGCGGCTTCGGCCGCGATGGTAGGCAAACCCGCGCCTGCAGGTCCTTCCATTGATCTATCCACAAGGATCGGTCAGGTGAAGTGACTCTACGATAGAACCACTATTGGAGGAAATGAATGGACTTCATCCATTTAGGAGAGCATAGGCCTCACCCGGCTAGCCGACTGGGTTTCCAGGCCGTTCGAACCCACGAGCTGGGCCAAGCTCGGAAGTCGGGCCAGACCCACAAGCCAGGCTGGACCCGCTGGATGGGACAGATCTACTGGCTGTGCCTAATTCACAAATTTGGTCGGACCCATGAGCCTGGCCGGACCCACAGGCCCAATGGGCCGGCCGAGCTGGACCTGAACAACCCCGTTTCACTAAAACTTCAATATCTTCTGAACTGGATGTTCGTTTGACGAACCACATACAGTGATGGAACCCTTAAGACAAGTTGGTCCTTTTTAGATACTCTAATAGGGGTTTGGAAAAATATAGAGTATGGCCGGGATAGATCAGACCTGAATCCACCCTGGCCCTCGATACTAAAATTGCTATAACTTACAGATCATGCATCTGATTGACGTGTCATCTACTGCGTTGGAACACTTATGACATAGAATTTCTTCAGGTTACTTTGTCATGGTACTTTGTGGTAGTTGATGTATGACTGATGGCTTGAGGAGTAGAATCTACAGAACTCAAGTGCACCAAGTGCGGGAATCCTGTGGGTGGGTGTCAAGTGAAGAGCGACCCTTTGTGGAACGACATCCGAGTGATCATGTGTGGATCGATGACTTATGAACCTGTGTGGATTAGAAGTAGAGTGACTCAATGAAGACCAGACTTAGAGGAGCCCATTGTGGATCAAATACTTACGATCCTATGTGGATCTACGACTTATGACCCTGTGTGGTTCGACGACTTACGACCCTGTGTGGATCAGCAGTAGTGAGACCCAATGAGGAACAGCCTTAAAGAATCCCATCATGGATCAACGACTTATGAGCCAATGTGGATCAAAAACTAATGACCCCATGTGGATCGGTGACTTAAAACCATATGTGGATCAGCTATAGAATGACTTCTTCGTGGTGCAGTAGTGGAATTTCTCAATAGAATAAGATGATTTATCATTACGACTAATCATCATTATTCATGTTCATTAAGTCATATACCTGGTGTGATCCGTCTTTTACATTGATCATTGTGATTGAGATCATGCCTTGTGGTTTTTCCTTTGTGGATTTCTGGGAGACCAAATGGGGTCTCGGGGTCCCTAATGGGTATTGTTATACTCACCCCGGCACGGTCATTGCCCGCACCTTGTTGTGTATTGTGATGACGAAGAAGAGATTTGACCAAGATTTGGGAGCCAGGACTAGACGGTTTACAGAGGAGACAAGTTGATGTGGAGTACCTAGTGATGAGATGTACCTACCCTTTAGGTAAGATCCTTGGCAGACAACCTCTAGAGTTGTTTTTCCATTTTTGTTGTACTTTCTTTTAGTTGGGTTTGTGTACTGGACCATTCTACTTCAGTTCACACTTTTTTACTTTTAGATGTTATACTTTATAGTTTTCTTTATTGTGCACCATGTTTACATGTTTTTAGGTTTAAAGGCAATGCCTTCCCATTTTGGGGATATGCCATTCTGGTTTTAGTTTCCAACCCCCAGCTTATGGGTGGCAAGCTTGGGGTAGTCACGGTACGGGCCCCAGGGGATGGGTCATGACGGGAATATATTTGGAATCTCAATGATTATTGGATGTAGATCACCAATAAAATATTCTCAATATAGATCGAAATAAAACATATATATTACTTTCCAAACTAAAGAGAATAAGGTCTAGATCTACTCAACCTCGGGTTCTATTCTCCTTGAATGATTTGGAAAACCCATCAGGTGCAGTATAGGAGACCCTTTGAAGGAAACAATCATTTAGGAAATTATTGGAAATGATCCAATCCATAAATAATATTAAATCAAGTGATTCCATGTCGAGAACCATAAAAATCCAAGAAAGCTCGACATCTGAAAGAGAGAAAACACAAGTGGGACTATGGAGACTCTTTTCTTTCTTTATACCAAATGGTGTAGTAATATCCATCACATAAGAAAAAACATACATAGAATGGTTTTAGATATTAATATCACATGTTGAAATAAATGAATGAGATTCACCACTATGAAATAAAGTTGGCACTAATGATGAGGCTATAGTAATGGCACCTCTCATAGTTGCTGGACCTGTATCCACTTCTTCAGGAGAATCTACCACTACATAAATAAATTTTTTCCCAGATAGCTATAGATGAAACCTATTTATACATGAAGAATATTATTATTCCATAGTTTTAGAAGTTGTTTATGATCATGGTCTACTATGCGGAGTGGAATAAGCAAGAAGGACTTTTGTTGGTGACCCTAGTATCCGCCAGAGCTATGTATATTGGGAGGCTCAGTGAAAACCATCATAAAATTCCAAAAATTGGCATACTGGTAGATTATAAATGGGCCTCTTCTAGGAACTATAATAGGTTTAGAAACATTCTACTATTGAGATCCACCACGAGAATCATTACGCTTCTTATTTCTTTTTAAGGAGCCTACACCTCCACTAGGAGAGAAAGAAACTTTCAACAACCCTGACATTCTAACCAAGTACATTTCAACCATAAATGCTCTATCTAGAAAATTATTATAAGAAGGATTTCCAGTGAAAACCTAAGAAAGAGTATGTAGTTGAATTACCAACTCAAACTGTCGAGCCATAATAATCTTATTTGAAGCTATCTCAGCTGAAAACAACACGAGCTCAATAAAATATTTTTCTTATTCTATCATAGCTCTATCAGCCTGATCTATATTGAAATAATTCATATCCTTGAATAAAATATCATCTATGGATTGAAATATATAATGTAAATAACCTTGAATTATTTCCACTCTAAGCCCCCAGGCTTCTTAATTTTTACCATCATATCCCACCATCTTATACTCATTTCTTCGACAACAAAGGTGCAACACTTAACCTTTTTTCCCTTATGTGTATCCAATAAATCGAAAAAATTATCAATCCTACACAACCATTCCTCATAACCTTGAGGATAATTATATCCTTTTAATTCTCGAGTATTCTTAAGATGGAACTCTTGAGAATTATTATTGATATCATCCCTTTGAGGTTCCAAAGAAGGATCCCGAATTGGATCTGGTGTCGGTTCCTATCCCAGATCCTAGAAAGTACTCATAATCACCTCAACCAGATTTGGGTTCACAAGTGGATTTTCTCTCTAAGGATCAATAATATCTTTTTCCTAAATCTGATTCTCATTTCTTCTCAGAGGCATGATGTGACACTATATCAGCAGATAATAAGTAATACATCAAATTAACACTCAATTAGAGTAATGAGGTAAATTAATCCCAATAGATAAACATAAAATATTTGGATTTCAATATATCCAAATAAAAATTAGGAGAAATACTAGAACTAAACCTGAAGATGACTTTTACAAACCACCTATAGTGACTTAAGGTTCATTGTAGTGAGAGATGTCTAGGAACAGAACCGTAAAAACCACTCATGTCATGAAAAGACACACAACACTATAAAATAACATCAAGTAAATATACAAAACCTCCCTATGATACAAATTTATCATGAACCAATCCAGTTACCCTAGTAACATGATAACCGATCCAGTCTTGACATGTCCTAAAGCATGTTCCTGATCCCCATAGGTTGGTGACTTGCACCTAACATCATATAAAATAATAGTGGGAATGAGTTTTCCATAATCATCATAGAAGAACATAAACAATTTAGTATGTATAAAAAATAAAATATATAGGGATAACTATAGCGGAAGACAAATGGTAATAAACAACCCAAAGTACAATAAAAAAGTACCAGAAAACTGAAAGAAGAATCTAAGTCCCAGCAGACTCAACTCTCCAAGCCCAAGATCAATAGCTAGATCCTCCACCAAGTGTTGATTTTTCCCTCCTCGTTTCTAGAAGGATATAATATAAAAACACCTAAAGGCATGGGTAGGGTGTGAGATAATTTTTTAGTAGGCTCTCACCAAGGATTCCATAATAAATTCCAACATTCAACTAACCATATAAATAGTTTTCAATTATAAATAAAAATGATTTTCATTTAAAAACATATTTAAAAAAATCATACATTACATTTTAAATGATGGAAATCTAATAAAGAAATTTCTTCACAAGAATATTATATAAAATTGTCTATATAAATTCATAATTCATGTGAAACAGGTTTCAATAATGGAATATATTCATATCAATTAAAAATAAGAGAGAAAAACAGTCATGTGCTTAATAGGTATGATAAATCTAGGCTATAGGATTCCACACATTCAAGGTTACACGAGAACATGTATATAAATTTATCCCTTTGGTACGACAAAAGAAAACTTCATCACCATCCTATCTAGGATGTGATACACTGTATTCATTTTTTGGATCATTGCAAATTGTAGAGCGCTTTCCAAATAACTCACTAACTACCAAAGGCTTGTATGTTATCTAATAAAAAGTTAATTATGAAAAAATTATATTAATAATTCTTAAAATACAATTAATCCCATTCTCCATTTTAGATATGCCAAATTTCCATTTTAAAACCAAAATGGTTTTTAATAAAAACGTGAATTTTCCTAGATAAAACCCAATGTTTTCTATGAAAACCATTTTATGGGATTTTTCAAAAATATAAATTTTAAATAAATTTCACCAAATGAATTCCAAAATTCAAATTCAATAATTAAATTCAACAATTAAATTTTTAAACAATTTCCATCAATTTCAAAATATTAAATTCAATAATTTATATTTCACCAATTTACATAAATTCCACAAACACACCCCAATTAAATTGAATGGGGGGGGGATTTCCCAATTTCATTCCAAAAAACGAATTTCACAATCAAAGCCCCCAAATTAGTGGAATTGGGTTTTTAATTAAATAATTTAAATCAATTTCATGAAAATATATTCAAATAAGAAAATTGAAATTAAATATTACAATTTACGGTTAATTAAATTGTCGAATCGAAATGGAACCACCTACCTTAGGATAATGGGATCTCAAAACACAAATCCCTAATCAGGATTCGCTAATCAAGAATGATGTTAATGAGGATCCAAGAATTATAGTTAGGTTTAAGATATAAAACAATGTTTATTATATATTTCAAAAACATAATGACCTAAAAACCCTAGGTAAGAGAAGATAGAGAGTGGGGGAATGAGAATAAGAAGAGGAAACTAACTGACTAGAGATTTAATTCCATTCACCAAGATTTCTTCCAATTTTTTGAGGGTTCTGGGGGGAAAAACTGGTCTAATGAGATCTATTAGAAGGAGAAATAAAATATGGGTTGTATAGGTTTTTCCGGGGTCTCAAAATAGAGTCTAATTTTTTTTAAATTTAAAATCTAGATTAAATGATATTGTACACACGATTAGTCAGGATGGTCTTCACGGGTTAGAATACCCATGCACCCTTTCTGCGAACCCTTTTTATCTTTATGTTAATGATTACTAGTAAGTGGGAACATGGTTTGTGAAACCCTACACCAAATATGAAAAATCACATTGCCTTGGGTTTCATATTTTTCTTTATAAAGGCACACAGTTTGGTTGAATCATTCGCCAAATTGAGCACAACCCCATAATTTTCAAAATTAACCATGTTTTCCACACACAAAACCCCAAATGAAACCCAACCAAGGGATAATCAAATAAGTTGTTTAATAATACATGAAAATATTAATAGTATGTTATATAACAACTCAAATGGTATGTATAAAAACTTGGAAAAATAATATAGGTGAAAAACATTAAAAAAATACCTCAATGAATGGAAAATGTGATTAATTCCATTACCTTGAGTATGATTCATCATTTATGACATTATATTGATAAATAATAAATTTATGTTAATTATTTACATTAATGAGAAAAATTTTAATGTTTATTATTACTTTTATTTCATATATTATAATTTTTTATATATTTAATTAATCAGTTAATATTACATTGGATGTTTTGACCATATTTGGTTGATGTGTCAAAATCTACTTTGGTAGGTTGACTATAGTCAAAGTGGTCATTATTTAAAATATATATAATAATAATAAAGAAATTATTATCATATTTATACATAAATTATAATTTTAAAACCATTCATTAATGATGGTTATTAATAATGAACTATGTTATAACCATGTAAACAGTAGGTCGTACGCATGCATGAGTAATGTTTCCATTTTCTAACGATCATTATAGAAAGATGTTAAGAAATATATTTCCTTTACATGATGATAATAAAATAATATATTCCATAATATATACATATATTTATCTTCCATGTGGTTTGGGGATGAAAAGTGTGTCACGTCACTTTGTGAAAGTGGTAGTCCACACATATATGAATGATGTTATTATTTTAAAGTGAGTGAAAAGGTAAGGAAGAAAGTCATATATATAATCCTTAATGAATTATAAATATTTAATTAATATCAAAATTATTTCATTTTTATAACATATAATAATTATATTTATCCTTATCACCTTTCATGTGAAGCATTACTGGATGAAAAATCACATCACTTTATAAGTCGGTGGTCTGCCTTACACATGAGTGACATTATCATATCAACTACACAATGGAATTTAAATTGAAATTTATGATATAATTAATAAATTATTATAAATATTTTATACATATCATATATATAATTTATATCCATTATCATACCCAACAATTAAAGGTGGTAATTGAAGAATGAATGACATCAGTTCGAGAGGTGGCGGTCTACTGTTCATAGGAATGATGATTTCATAACCCATTTGATAGATGTTGACAAGGATTAAGTAATTAACTAATGGTGAAAACAAACTAGTATATATAAGACCATAATTTTATTATCTTCATATGGTTTAATAATTATTTAATGTCATGAAGAAAGAAATAAAATAAAAATTCCTGTTGAAGAACGTTAACTCTTCATTGAGCATTCTCATTCTGTTTAGAAAAAGACTTCCTAGTTTGGATTTTTACCAAAAATAAGGATTATAGTATGATAATAGGTAATTTTGGAAGTGATTTTGGAAGGTATTGGTCGACCCAAATTGGTTTTAAGGTGCAAAAAAAGGAGGATAGTGGGTGTGATTTTATATGTGGGGGAGTGGACACAATTGGTATTTTTGAAAACAATTCAGTTCTCCAACTATGATAATATGTAAAAAGGGAATAAAATGGATAATTATAGATCCCTTGATGTGGAATTATTTAAATTATTTTATAATATATTCTTTAGACAATTTTATATGTAATTTTACCCTTATTTTTGAGTTTAACCCATGGTAAACTATTTTCTACCTTCGCCACGATAATTAATTTTTACTAAATTTACTATCCATTATGGTAAAAAAATAAGTCTAAATTATTAATCATTATAATTTTTTATGATTCTAAAGATTGAATCAATTTTTTTAAATTCAATTCATGTAAGTTGAATAATTTAATTTAAAATTAATCTCACAAACATGATAAGAAAGAGATGTTTTAAAGTGAAAATGTTCAATAGTTTACAATGTTTTTATATCAAATGTAAAAATGAAAATTATTAAAATAATCTAAATTGGATTAATATATATATATATATATATAACTATTATTAGTTTAAAACCTATTAAAAATATAATTTATCATCATAAATTATTTGAATTTATAATAAATTATTAATTAAAATTCATTGTTATTCACTATTAATAAAAAATGATAGTTTTCAGAAAAATCCAAAAAAATCACCCTAAGATAATTTTCGTACTCTAATTTAAAAATATAATTTTATTTTTTTAAAATTAATTTTATGAAATATTTAATTTTTTTAAAATTATTTGCGCAAAGTGTGACTAATGTGTATTTTAGAACAAATACAGTTTTTCAGAAATAATTTCTTTGTCTTATAAATGATTCCTATTTTATTAATAATAAAAAGATAACCATGTTTTTAATAATTAAGATCATAATATTTGTACCCTCAAATTTAATGTTTGAGTTATAACTATAATATAAAATAATAAGATTTTTATAATATTTCACATTTCGTTTAAACTCGGTGTTGCATGTAACACAAGATAAACTAAGTGTTGTGTGTAACACAAGGTAAACATAGTTTTATATGTAATGAAAGATAAAATAATTGTTTCATGTAATTAAATATATTTAATAGAGTGAATTTATTCAAAAATAAATATATCTCAATGTATCAAGGTATTATATTTTTCTCTAATCTTGGTGTTGTATGTTGCATATGCTATCTAACATAATTTTATTCTTCTAAAATCTTTGGGTGTTACACTAAGCATGATGTCATTTCACTTGAACCATAAAAATAACTATTATAAATAGTATTTTTTACTTTTGTTGAAAATACATATTGAATTATTTATATAGGGAACATTTTCCTCAAACTCAACGTCATGAAACCAAATCATATGTGAAGGGTATGGAATGTACTTCCTCATTTTGGATATATCAAATTGATATACATAGATCTAATCTTATAAGTAGAGAAAGTATATAAAAAACCACCCAGACTAAGTTCAATATCTCAAAAGATCCATCATACAAGGGAGTTATATTTTCTTTTTTTCTATATATCACTGAACTGGTCTCTTAGATACTTGAAGAAACATATGGCCATCCACATTGAATCCTAACTGACATGTCCAGTGATTGAAAAAATATTTTTACTAGGATGGAGTGTTTATAAGTAGTTTCTAAATTAGTTCCACTTATTTAATTGTATCTTTAAAAATATATATCCTAATAAAAGATGGATCACCTATTTTCATCTAATACATATGATAATGACGTGTACTTACATATAAGGATTCATAAATATCCCATTAAATTTATATATAATAATCCTCTCATTAGCCACCAAATTCATGAATGTAGGCCCAAATCATATTCTATAAAATATTAATAGTCTAATGAAACTGGGCATTTATTTGAAGGTAAAAAAGTAATGCTCAATATCACATAAGAAAAACACTTTTTATCAATACCTCTAGAATACTAGGTCATAAATATTTGATCCCAATTAAATATGACACTTTTTGGAATCCCATAAATCATTATGACCTCCTTGTAAAATAACTTCTCCAATTCCTCCATTGATATAGCTTATTTGATTTCTATGAATTCATCTATCATAGATTAGTCACAAAGTCTATAATGACCTGATATATTTTTTATACTAGTAAAGGTAGTGTCAAAAAAGTACCCATATGCTTATGATTTTCTTATTTAACTTTATAATAGTTCATACATCTAAAAATAAATCCCATGATGTCCTTTGTTAAACTAGGCCACTCAAATTGGAAACAAATTCACTAATCCACTTTTATAATCACACGGTTTGTTACCAACCTTTAATCATGATATTTATACATGAAAACTTCTATTAAGTTAGTCTTCACTACAAGCCTCCCATAATCATATATGAAATGGGGAATAATATTGAAACCAACCATCCAGGATCTCCCCACTATCTATTTTTTCATGAATAAAAATTCAGTCTACATTAGACACATGATATTCCATGAATCAATTCACAATGGATGATTTGAGATTTATGTTATATTGGTGTTTTATCCCATGACTTTCAACTACATTTAGGTGGAGTAAATTTATAAGGGATATAAACATCTGATCCATTTTTTCTCTAACACTCACTGAGGGTGATTCTTCTAACTAAGATCATCAATAAATATATTTCCATTACCAATAATATATTGTATATCAATGTTAGAGGACTGATGGTATTAAACCTAGAATTATGAACGTAGATATAGATATCACTATGGAAAAATGTACCTAATGCTCTTGTGGTTGGTAAAAATCATAAACAACCCACTAAAAATATAGTTCTTCTTTCGATATAGTTAATAAATCATTACAAACAATATATATCCTCAGTAGGGTACTTTAATTTATAAGGGATAAATTTACTAGAACCATATGCTACTAACCAATGATCCTATATAAGAACATAACTAAAAAAAATCATCATAGTATACCTCAAGAACCTCATCTACATGTGGTAGTATCAATAATGGAGCTTTTGATATCCACTTTTTAGACACTATGAATGCTTCCATGCACCATTAAGACTATGAAAATATGACTCCTTTCTTAGTTAATGTTTTCATAGGGGTAATAATCTTAGATACTTTCTAAATAAAGAATCGATAATATCCGAAAGAAAGATTCATAACTCAAGTACATTAGAGGTAACCTTCCAAGACATAATAGATTCTACCTTTTATGGATTCATCGAAATTCCATCTTCTGATATCAAATGACCAAGAAATTTGACTTCATGAATCTAAAATGAACATTTTTATTTATTTTCACAAATGTGATATTTCAATAGGATATCTATGATAATACTTAGATTTCACACATTATATTCCTTATACATTGAAAATACTAGGATTCCTTCTGAATATCTAACAATAAATAAGTATAGAAAAGGATATAGGATTTTTTTTTTAATTTATTAATAGGGATGGGAATTAGTCAAACAAAAATCTTGAAAATATACTCCAAATGGCCACACCTTATTTTGAAATCCCCCATTTGAATACCCTTAGGACTTAATCAAAGCTGATGATAGCTTTTAGTGAGGTAGGTCTAGAAAACCAACTTTTCGCCCATTAATTAGCTGAAAATATCATTGATTCGGAGAAATGGGTATTGATTCTTCAATATCATCTAATATAAATTTAGAAATTATATGCATAGGAACAAAATTCTATTGTATTTTTTTAAAAAGAAAGATCTTGGGAATCCAATAAAGATCTTCCTGTACAGATGGACCCTTTTTCTTTGAGTTGTTATAATTAAATTTCTAGCTCACACAACATAGGTTGATCCATATTATATGGAGGAATAAATATTAACTAAATTATAGGTAGGATATCAACAAGGAATTATACTTTTCTTTTTATAGGTAATCCTGAAAAATCATCATGAAAAATTTTAGGATAGTGATCCAAAATATGATGTTATACCTAAAATTTCTTTGATGTCACTACTCTGAGAAATATTCAAGACATATTCATTATTATAAAACTAATATTTTTCTAGTTAGTTCCCACTCATCTAAAATTAAATTTCCACTCATCTTGGTGAACATATTGAACACCTAATGGAGATGAGAATGACACCCTTCTATGATTCTAGTTTGTGGAGGCTCAAGACTAGGTTAACCAATCCATTAATAGAATAATCCCAAAATTTCTCAAATATATCATAATAATATTCTAGAAATCCATATATAATTCTACCAAAAAAGAACAGGATAAACAACTCTTGGTTTGATTGATTCTATTTCCCAATAGGGTGTTACGACTCATGTAGGAATTTGGTATATCTATATTAATCATATGAAAATACCTCAACATATCTGATATAAAATAATATTATTCCCATTTATCAATTAAAATAGAATATAAAGTATATGTTACTAAAATAGTTCCTCCCAATGTATATGTCATGATGCTCGCATCAGTAGATGTAGGCTCTATTCGTGGTGTCCCACTAAAACTCTCAAACTAAACCTAAAGAAAAAGACTCTATTAATAATTGTGTGTATCTATCTAATGTCCTTGAAAACCATGATGACCTCCTCTATTTGACCTCTTGATAACAATTTACTAATCATAGAATAATGCATTTCCAATAAAACCTATGAGGTCAAGATCAAATTAGGTTTCTATTTGAAATTCATTGGAGTACTACATAAGAAAAACCTCAAAAGTTGATCATGATGTTCACATTAATTAAATTTATTCCCCTTGAAGTTAAAGTATATATTTATATGACCCCTCTACCCACACTGCTGACATAAGAAAGAAGTTATATTTAACTATTAGGTGATTTCATATTTCCCTAATGATCTTGAAGTGTTCTACGCCTAATAACCACCTATAATCATATTTTATTTACCACTTTAAGAGTCATAATAAGTGGAATATCTTGTAACAAGAACACTATACCTAAATCCTTATATGGATACTCTCTAATATGTAAACAAATCCTTCAAAATGTTAGAGTAATAGGTTGATTAAGTAGTTTTCCCTGAGTCTGTAGTGGATCTTTCAATCCCATCTTAAAAAACATAACATGGATTCGTCATCCTTACTCATATAAATAATGAAGTAGATATGGTCTATAAAGGTTGAAAAAGTATCTATTACTAGATTTTAACATCATTAGAGCTTTATAAACTCCTTTAATTTCACTAACACTGGGTATCAAGACATAATATATTGATAAAAGCATTTGAAATTAAACCAAGTTAAGGATTTGGTTTCTCTTAGACTCATACATTATTTCCCACCATCAAAATTTCACCCCTTCCAGTATGAAGGTCTCTAGTATTACAAAATAATGCTATGGTGTTTTGATACTTTTTATATTGAGGTAAGGATAATTTATCCACTCCCCAACATCTTATGGTGATAGATAACCCTAAACCATCTATGGGTGGTGGAAGTAGAGGTACCTCATGATTTTGGAGGCCAAGGGATCTATCTATGGGGATATTTCACCAACGACATACGGATTCTTAGAAATCCTATTTTGGACATGTGTGTAAAAAATGGGTCAAGTTTGTGGCACCTGATCACCTACTTATGATACTTTCTCATCCTCCCCTTACTAGTCATCAAGAGGTATTCTTATAGGTTGAATCCTCTACAAATATTTAAGGAATAATATCAATATTTTCTTTCCATAAGAAATAACTCAGATTAATTAATGTATTATATAGTCCAAGTGTTACCAAGCGCTCTATCCCTCGCATTCATTTTCTAAAACATGTGTTCATCAGTAAAAACAAAAAAAATTAAAATAACCGTAATTTTATAAAATAGTTTCCCATGGTCAATAATAATTTAAATAAATTAAAATAATTTATATGGTATAACATAAAATGTATAGATTCCATTATCATATCAAGATGTTATCAATTAGGGAAATCTATTTTTAACCCATATTAACTTACTCATTATTAATAAACAAGAAAGAAAAACCATTTATTTATTTTTAATATTCTTCTAGATATTAGTTATCATCTTGTTCCAATAATAATATAATAATCAATGATAGTAAATAACATAAAATATCCTAATGACTAAATCATGCATAACTATCAACTTCTAGTATGATTCATGAGACATAAGGATATAGGACAACATAAAAGATAATGTAAGGAATAGATACTTGATTACCACTATTAAGTTATGGTTTTGTAAAACTTATTCTGAATAGGTATATTTATGGGTTACTTATCAAGTATTGTTGATCCTATCCCTTAGATACATTCAATTTCAATACTGGAGAACCCTTGAAGTGGCTTTGAAACCATTCGGTAATGAACATGGCTTGATAACATAAAATGTATTTGTTTATATCTTCAAAACACCTCAGGTTGACATCCAAATTTCCATAGGTTTTCATAAATTCACGGGGATTAAGAACATGCATGTGAGTTTTTTTTCCCCTAATAATATTTTTGTTTAATCTCATTTATTCCACTCCAAAATTGGAATAAAAAATAGTGCCTAGGGTCTCTAAAATTATAGGAAGGTGATATGGTAGAGATTGGGGAAGAGTGCACCACACATAATGTTTTAAGTGACATGTACGTACATGTGAATATAAAAAACATGTTTAATAATCCAAAAGTTACCCCATGATATTTTCTATGGAATTAAAACTATATAAAATAAATTATGGTATGTTAAATAAGGTTTAATGACCCAAAAACTGTATTTGAACATTGTGTTCCCTCTAAGATAACCCTATGGGTAACATCATCATAATTTCATTGAACACCCTCTAAAATGATCCAAAATATGCCTCTATATCCCTAAGAATCAATACCATACTATCTCTCATAAGTGAATGATTCACCTTTTCTTATACCCTTATCCAAAAATTTTGCATGTATCCAAACAACTCATGTGAATGGTGGGGGTAAAATATACCTAGTTGGTAGTCCCCACCCCACCTCTAGTGTACTATCATAAGAAAGAGTTTATTCAGAAATAATTAAAAGCTAATGAATGTAATAAATAAAAAATCAGTGCACAATTTAGAGGAATTAATAAAAAGTAACTCCCTATGCTAGGAGGCTCTATACATTCCACACCTGTTACAAGCCTTTGATCCATCTATGAGATAATAATGACTAAAAAATCATGTATCCATTCTTAATTGAATAGAATAAAGTAGTTATGATTCAATACCCATTCCATATATGGGATAATGATTTTTTGATACTTGAGTTAGTGAAATATTATATTTTTTCCATTCAGTATTTCAGAAATAGGTTTGAAAGAGTTACGATGCAACGAGCCCATCCCATATAATCAAATTGATTGTAAAAAAAGGTATACCTATGAATAATTTATTATAAACCACATAACCCCTTTATTTAATTAATTCCCAGCAAATGGTAACAGTTACATGTAATCCAGTGATTACACCTTGTTCTATGCTCATAACATTTCTAACAAGCTATATAAATTATTAAAAAAAACAAAAATTGATGATATAAGTCAAAGATATAAAGAAAACCCCATTATAATTATAGTTAATAGAGAAAACATGCTCATTAAGAAATTATCAAGGGCTTGCAATGAAAATAATGTTCCAAAATCCACAACAAATTTTGAATTAAATTATAACAGTCAACATTGTACTCCCATTTCATTTGTTAAACAATTTCCATTCAATTAACATGCTATCCAGGTATCCAAACATTTAGAAAACTATTAATTTATCACATGAATATGTTAATCATGAAATATCTTAACAAAAAACCATAAATTAACTCATAGTTTTTATAAGCTATACTGTAAAATACTTAATTAATTCCAGTCACCATGTTTATTATTTTTTCTCTTGGACCTAAAATTTTTATCACCCACTCTATAAGAATATTATACGGAGATGTGGTTCACCTGCTAATTAATTTTTAGAATAGATCATTGGGTTTATGGGAAGGTGATTATTTTCCAACTCTAATTTTTGACATATCTAGAAACCACAATAAATTAGTGTCTAGACCAATATTGATAGGAAACCTGAATACATGGATGAAAAATAGAGAAATATCTTCTATTATTCCATGATATCCTTCCATAACTTCGATAGTAGAAATTGATCAAATAACTAATGTGATCCTAGAATACTTATTGTTATAGGTGGAGATTAATATATTACATGAAATATAAAGATAAAAGAAGGACTTTAGAGGATATTTGGTACCTCACCTCATGAATGTGTTTCTTTTGAGACAAAATAGAGGGCCCTATGCTAATCTTTGAGAAGGAAATCAATGTAGATGTGGTGTTGAATGAGTAGAGAACCCATGAATGATTTTATTACTATAACAAAAGGGGAAAACATAAATTTGAATATTAATGGATTAAAAATAGGAAGTGAAATGAATAAACTACCCCTATTAAAGGGTATTCACCCAAGAGGCTATCATGTATCCAATATTAATCCACCAGGTAACCAATGATTCTCATAGGACCATATGAAACCTGAATGATCTCACCAAGTACCCATCACTATGAAAATGGGTACTCATTCCATAAAACACCCACCCCATACCTTTTAATCCTCTTACTCCACCCAAAAGATTTTATAACCTCCCTAACCAATCTTAAACTATGAATATAACATAAATACAGTATAATGGAAAGATTTGAGGGAATATTAAATGATAATATAGGTTGAGCCCTGTAAAAATACTTATAAGATACCATTTTTTATAGTATAAGGGGTTATTACCAACTATAGGGAATAAGATAACAACATTGTATAGAAACACCAAATGTGAAGTACACAATAAAGAAACAAAAAATACAAAAGATTCCATAAAATAGAAAAATATATATATAATTTTGAAAAAATAATGAATAAAAGATAAAATTAGAGGAAAAATACTAGATCCTAAATAGATTTAATTATTATTAACATACACTAAAATTAAATAACCTCCTAAAGATTACTGTTTCCATGAACATCACATCAAATATATAGATACTAGTTTTTCAAGAAAATTCAAGGAAAATAAATGTATGAAAAGAAAACATTGGGAAGGAAGAACCACTATTAGTACCAAGAAAGATCATTGAATAAGGGTCGTATGATGATCTAGGAACAAAAAAAATACTTTGGGTTCAGATCTTCTCAATCCCAAACACTAAGGAAGAAAAACATAATGGGTTCAAAAACTTAACATAAATACAAGGATGAAAACGATTAAAATAAAATATTTTGAAATATCACCAACGTAGGGTATCAGTAGTGATGAAATACTGTGATATAGAAAGAAGAAATAATGAGTAAACATAATCAAGTGAAAATCTAGGAAAACCCCCAACTGAGGTACAATGGGATTCAGAAGATATAGAAGAGGAAAATGAGATACCATGAAATATTAAGAGATAATGCATCAGACTAATGTCTATAGAATATATGATTATAATATATTAAAATAACCCTGATAAACCATTGGATATACCAAAAATACAATACCACCATCCAAAGGAGAAAAAGCCATAATATGAGTAAATTCACTCTCCTATTTTACCATTTAAATTAAGAATACATCATAGTGTGTTACCTCTCAAACATGACATGTTTTTTGTGTTAGAATGAATTTATCTGAAAAAATACCTGTTATACCCTCCATTATACTCAAAAATACATAAAACATATAAAATAAATAATATTATTCCTAAAACAATGTATTATATATCTATCAAAAAAAATTCTTCCCTAAATATTAAAAACAAATAACCTTGAAATAGCTAAAGTAATTTCTCAAAAACCCAATACATCACAAAATAAAACTCATTTAACATCATTATATAAAAAATATAAATTGATGATTATACCTTAAATAAAAGAAATATTTTTTTACCATCTCATATTGTATTAACACCTTTACACAAAACCATAATATAGTAACCATTACTGTGACATGGGTTTTTCATCACAAACAACATCCTGGTGACATTATTCATGACATGGGTTTACTTTAATGAATACTTATGATAATTTCTCACTTATAATATATCGTTATATAATTTTTACACATTCTCATTATGTCAAGACATATATAAAAACTTGTGAAAACATATGAAAAACTCATTTTAAATATCCTTAAAAACCCATTATTGTGAAGAAACCACTATGCTCTTGAAGTTTAATAAAATAACATTTTAACAAAACATATTCCCATCCACAAAAACTATATATGAAACCTTTAGGGATTTTTTAGTTTGGGAAAGAATTATCCACCCTATAATATATAATTATAATAAAGTAGTGGTCTCTAGGATAGATGTAGGGATACTCATCGATAATAAGTTTCATATTTTTATATCCATTTATCAAGACATGAACCAATTTACATAGCTACCAATGATACTCCTAATATATGAAAATATTTCCCAGACAATCATCCATAAATTTTTGACAATGCTATAACCCCATATAATGTATTGTTGAACTTTCCTTTAATTGTTGATCATTTAAAAAATTAATATCAATATTTGAAATTACTTCGGAATAATTCAAGGATATTATAACCGATATTTGATATAATACATTAATGTAATGAATGAATTACTAATTATCACATAATACATGTAATTACATATAATAAACCATGATGTAAGGAAGATCAGTATGGAATTGTTTACTTCAACACAAACTATGACGTGTTTAATACATCCATGTTATGGTTTTGATTTATTACATATTTAATTAAATATCTCATTGGAACAAAAGATCCATGACATGATACACCTTAACATATTTTTCATGGTTTATTTAACAACTTATGAAATAATATCCAAAACTTATTTTAGAAAATATATGAATATAAAATAAATTCATTATAAAATTACGTCATAAAAAACCACATACTCATTAAAAAACAACTAATTATGACATCATCATCCTTTTTAACACTGAAAACAAATGATAATAATATAGTCTATACTTTAATCAAGGAGAAACCTTATTATTATAATTAATTATACTCAATATAAAATGATATATAGTGTGATATCAACCATACAAATATATCAACATACCAGATTCCTCTATAATTATTTCATATATCATTCATAATTATGCAACACCTTTTTCTAAAACATCAAGTGGCCAGAAGATATGAAAAATGTTAGTCTTATATATCCTTTCACACATTCTCAATTTTCTATGTATTAACTAAATATGATGGATAAACACATCTCATGTTATTTTTGTAATTAGATTATTACATTACATTCCACTCACTTAAATATATAATCACATAAAATATCACCTATATAAATATGACTATACACTTTATCATTTTTCTCAATCGATGGACCTTATGTCGTACCTGACCTATACAATCAAAAATCCCACGGTGATTTATAAAAGTTCACCACATGATCATCATAATACCCAAACATCCATTGATTAGATTATTCAAAATGATGAAATAACTATAGTGTGAAGTTTTAAAGCATTAAATTATTAATCTTTAATAATAAATATTAATATAAAACATGAAACCCAATAATAATAATGAAACTGTGTCTGACACTCCAAGTGGTACACTCATGTTAGCTATCCAAAACAAAAAAAAATTATTTTTTACTCATAAGTGAAAATCAATATCTTTATAGGATCCTAAACATATGTTATTCTTTTCATGTCATCAAAACCAATAAATCTACATTTTGACCATCAATTAAGGATAACTTAAAGACATAATTTGAGTGGTTTATTATTATTTAATTCCATGATACATATATATATATATATATAACATGAATGAATGGTAAAATGGTTATATATTTGGTACAACATGATTCATTTTTCACATTCTTATAAAACATTAATAATACTACAACAATCATGTATAATTTTTTATCATATTTAATAAGAATAGATTAAAAAACATTCTGTTTGATGAATTTTATTACCCATAGGAAACATCTTGTATCTTATATAACTTTTATCCCATATCCATGTGATCGTCTAATTAATCATCCCACTAATTATTTTAGTAAAATTACATCTATATATGATTTTTATTAATAATATTGATATATAGGATTTATAATCATTATATTCAATATTTAAATAGAATATTTAATCTTATTTTCATCACAACATCTAATGTTAATATTTTTAAAACTTATGTTGTTTTTAAATATCTATAAATCTTCTTTCTGACTATTTAGAAATAAATTTAAATTAAACTATTTACATTAACTTCCTTCTTAATAAATATAATAATAATTATCTTTTGAAATGATGTACAAATTTAAATTAAATTTGATTCATCATTAATATATTATATTTATAAATTTTCAATGTTCAAATATAATCCCAACATACTCATAAAATTTATATTTTATATATATATATTTCTAAAACACAAAAAAATTTATATAATGATAATAGAAAAACCCAAATTTTATGGGATTATATATCAAATAATTATTAATTCCCAAATCACATATGTAATTTTATGTGTTCAGAGAAATATTCTTGAATTTTTTATTTACCAAAATATAACACAAGTCAGTTGTGGAAGAGTCGCTTTCATATTTAAATAAATAAATCAGATTTTTTTATCTTGGATATAATTACTTTTACAATATCATTATAACACTTGTTATAAAATGGGTAAAACCATAAACCATGCATATAAAAAAATATCATTTCATTGATAACAAGGATTATTTTACACAAAAAACATCTTATCTCATAATAGAATAATTAGTTCATAATTTAAGAAATTATATATAATTCATAAATCCATAAATCCTAATGTAATTATTTTAATTTAAATTATACAACATAAAAAATCTTTATAATTTATCTTAATAGAAATAAAATGATTAATCCATAAATTATTCTTTAATTTTAAAATGTTTTATATATTTTTAATTATTATTTAATGAATAATTGGTATCATATTCCCCACTAAATTAAGGAATTTGTTTATATATATAATTAATAACTAAAATATACTCACCAATGAGTTTCTATGATCCCCTCGTACATTCTCATAAATTACATCTCCAATTTAGAAGCTTTTCATTAGGGAAACATTTATCATCATATCTGACACCACATTTAGTTTTTAATAACGTAGTATGACTATAAAACCACATTATAATTTTTTTGATTTTATATTATGCTATTAAGATACTATAATTTCTCATAACTCTAGATCTTGGATGTTTGATTTCCTCCTCATCTATTATTAGTGAGATACCTATCACAAGGCCACTATAAAATTAAATTTTGAACATGAACTATTGTAGTAGTAGTGGGATTCATGTTTTTTGTAGAGAGGGGATTTTTATGTGTGATTTTATCATCTTTAATGGGGTTGGTTTGTGAAATAATTAGTTGAATTAGATTGTGTAAAATTCAATTTTAAAGAATGTGTCCTAAACCTGGATATCCCCTAAAACTTCCTATTAAATCATTATTCTATTTAAAATCTAATGTTCTCTCTCCAACCAAGTGAAATGTCACTTGATTATCCTCACCTAGAAGTTTCAGCATGATTATAGAGATGACCAAAAATCTCTAATCAATATTTCATCTTCCCACAACTTACTACAGAATGTAGTGTAAAGAACCTAGGTGGCATGTGTGTGAAATATATAGAAAAGGGAAGATAAATTCAAACTATATAATAATATGAAAATCCCCAAATTATATAAACAAATCAAATATATAAAAAAATGAATATAATATATTTACCAATTAATCGTAGAATTAATCAGTGAGTGGATGGGGGTGAATGGAATCTCTTTGGATTTACCAATAAGGGTCATAGTGTTCCATTATCAGACAATTATTGTAAAAAGTAATGAAAATAAAGTGATAAAACATAAGAGAGACAGTTCTTCATCGAGTAATCATGATAGACCAAATCCTCCTTGAATAATTCTCTACTTATTTCGGAATTATTTAACGTTCCTCCTACTCTTACAAGATTCATTCACATGAGAATCACATATCTCCTTTTATTATATCCTAACTTAAATCTTGAGGGTGTGGATTATTGATGTGGATCATTTTTAATGCAAATTTCCACATCCATTTTTGGAATTTTTAATATCAAAATCTTTTATTTTAATTAATATTTAATAATTGTTTTGTTTTTTGTACATTGATTTTAAAATAATCATTTTTTGTGTGTGAATCATGTATGTTGCCAATTATTTTTTTCATTTTTAATAATTTTTAATTTAATTAATTAATTTTGTTTCAAAAGTCACATTTTTTATTCTTTTATTTTTATTCATCATTCCTTTTATTCATTCATTTTTTATTTCTTTTATTTTTTAAATAATTATTTTAAATAATTATTTAATTAACTAATATCTAAATAAATATGTTGTTTCTTTTTTGTTTTGTTCAACTGTTTTTATTCTTTTCTTTAATATTTTTAAATTTTTGTTTATTTCTCTATTAATTAAATTCTTTGATTTAATTAATTAATTTAATTAATTAATTGGATAATTAATATTAAAAATCAAATTTAAAGATTTGAAATCAATTAATAACAAATTTAATTATTTCATTAATATATTTTAATACTTAGTCATAAGTAATTATGATTTAATTTATTTATTTCATTAACACTTTAATTAATTAATTAATTTGTTAATTTAATTAACAAACCTTGATTTTTTATTTCTAATTTTGTGTTTTAAATTAATTATGAATAAATTGTATTATATAATTGGATAAATGGTAATTAATTTTTGTTGTTTACTATCCTAAATGTTTTTGTTCAATTTGTTAACATAGTAAATTTATTTTAGTTTTAGTTTTCTAAATTATTTATATATTTTGATTAATTTAATTTAATTTTTTTTATTGTTACAGGTACAATCACCGTTGCATTAACGGTGACTCGTTTCACTATTTCCACACCCCAGTCACATAGTTCCATCAACGGTGACACCGCCACAGTTCCCTTCACTCCTCAACGCTGCCATAATTTCTGGACCAAAATCATCTCCAATTACTCCGGAGTACAGGACGGTCTAGTCCACTAGAACTATGCAAAAATATGACTAGAACATTCACTGTTCACCACAATAGTAAAAAAGTTCCAGTGGAACTTTCAGTGTTCTGGTGAACAGTGAAAGTTCCAGTCCAATTTTTCGTGGTTCCAGTGGACTGGACCGTCCAGTTCAACGGAGTAATTAGAGATGATAATTTGGGATAATTTCCTCCCTCTCCTGTCTTACAGATTCATGAATGGTGACACATCTCACTATTAAATCACCCATCTTCTACCAACATTCTCAGCCCCTTCATAACTTTACTTGCACTCACCGCTCCAATTATCGTCTCATCGTCCATCCACCATCAATACAAAATCAAGAGTATAAGAAACACAACACAGATCCAGAGAAACACAGACACTCGCAGTAGAAAAAAATTTCAAGCAGCATAAACCAATAACAGAAATAATTTCAAAACAACCAACATAGAACATTTGAACCAAATTCACAACAAGAAAATTTAAACTACAACAGCATAAACAGATTTTAAGCATAATAACAACTTAAGATTCCCAAAATCAAACCAAAGATCAAAATTTTTCAAATATAAACCACTTGAGGTGTCGCTGCTCAAATCCAGATCCAACAACATTGAAGATCACACCGCACCACCCTAATCATCCTCTACTTCTTGCGCACGAATCCACTCCTCAATGGTCACCGGCCGAACTCAACCTCCTCGCATCCACTTCTAGTCGCCGCTAAAACCCTAGGTAGTGCCCCATCCGAGCTGCATCTCAACACCACTCCACTACCCTCCACACACCCTTATCTTTATTTACTGAGCCAGACCACCCAAATCCCCCTTCCACTTCCTTCATATATTATTAATAATAAATATACTTATATATATATATATATTAATAAGTGTAATAATATGTATATGTAAATATTTATGTTTTTTTTTTATTTTTTATTAATATTTTTATATTTTAAATCTTATAATATAACAGTAAGTTTATTTTTCTCTGACACATGAATTTTTGTGTATTCCATTGTGCAGGTGATGTGGGAGGTGATTAGGTAGTTACTAGTATGTTCATGGGAACATTGAGTTGAGGGGGAAGCAGGATATTCTAGAATGATCTACAACATTCCACTTTGAGAAAGGGGTAGCAAGGGAAATTCATTCAACATTTTTCTACTGGGAAAAATATTTTTTTAAACGTGTCAAATCATTCCTCTTTGACATCACCATTGACAATACTTGATACAACAACCACTGGACCATCCAACATCCCTCACCCAATCCTCCATCAGCACTCACCGATCTCCTCCCAGTCGTCCATTCCATCCTTCCATATCTAGATCCATCAATCCATTCCACATATATCAATTCTCCCAATCAACCACCATCAACTCCATTCACCTGAGCATAAGAATAGAGGTAGGAGAAAAGCATTGAGCAGGATCAAAACATTGGATTTGAAGTTTGATAGAGGAACAATCTCGCAAGATATGTTTATTCACTCACATTAATTTTTTTAATACTTTAATGTGTAGTTAAATAGATTTGGTTACTGGGGTAGTGATGAACTGACTTTATCTTTATCCATTTATCTTAGTTGATTTGATTGTTTAGTTAAAATTTCATGTTTGGTTTTATTTTCTTTTCTTTTGTGAGTATTAATTTACACTACCTAATAACTGATGAGTGAGGTAGTGAACTAATTCACTTTGGATAATTGACTGAAGTACTAAAAATTAGAAGAGGCCAATGTATCTATTCTCTATATTGAGAAGATTAATTCAATGGTTAAGATCAAAAGATCGAGGCTCAAGGAAGTTAACCGAGGTGTGTTGATCTACTGAAGTGGCGACTTAGTATATTTTCACCACATTAAGAATCACTAAATAGTTGAATTAATTTAATAAAGATTAGATAATACATTTTTAATCAATTCAAGAATCTTGAGGGCCTTAAATTTACCATTGGTGTGTGTTCTCTATTCAATCCATATAGTTCACCATTTCACCTTCACTTTCATACCCACTTCCATTGTTCACTTCAAAGTTTTCAATTTTTTTTAGTTATTGTATTTTTTTTGTTTCATTATTTTCTTTTCTCTATCACAACAGAAGTCCTTCTCTGTGCTTCAACACCTAACATTCCACAGTACTAGTAGTAAGTAGGTTCTATAGATTTTAATTTTTCACATAGTTAATGATGTGGGTTTTCAAATCATGGCACCGTTTCCAGGGAAGACACCTTCGGAAATGTTAAAAAAATTAAATATAATAAAGTCTAAAAAACAAAAAAAGATAAAATAAAAATAATATAAAACTCAAAAAATGTAAAAAACAATTTCCCAAAACTCTTGAAGAAATTGGATACTTATTATGTTATCTACGTCAGAACTCAAAACTCCAATTTTATAAATTAATCATCATTGTTCTTCATTTAGAAATTAAAAGAAAACAAAGAATGGAAATCCTGTAAAACATTGTTAAAAATCAAAATGTTAATATTACACAGCCCATGGAACATTCCCATAAGGAATCTAGGCTTATGGAATTCAAAATCCCTTCAGGTTCAAGCAACACATCTTGCATCTTGTTTTCCCATAGTTCAAGGAACTATTAGATTAAGTAGTCTCATCACTCTCAACTCTCATATTTCAATGGTTTTTCAGAAGCGGACTCACTTGAATTCATTAGATATTTTTATGGTTTTGTCTAGAAACTCCCTCTGTGAGATCTGAGTGAGGAGGAGTTGAGGTTGAGGTTGTTTCAATTTTTTCTTAAGGGGAGGGATAGGACTTGGTTCCAATCATTGGATAAAAAAATCTTTGAAACCTGGGATGCGGTGGTCACTGCCTTTGTATCATAATTCAACCCCATTATCACCACCATTGAAGTTAGGAACACAATCACTCAATTTGTTCATGATGAGGGTGAGTTATTTCATAAAGCATGGGATAGGTTTAGAGGACTTATTAGGAAGAGTCCCAACCATCAGTTAACTCCCCATATGGTCATGGAGACTTTCTACAACGCCCTCACCCCTACAATCAGAACATTGTTGTCCAATCTTGTGGGGGTGACTTCTATGATTCCACTACTGATGAAATAAACCAATTGTTTGATAAGTTGGATCAAAAGTATTAATATAAGTATAATAGTAAGAGTCATCCATAGGGAAAAAATCAATACCCAAGTTTCTACTATAAATGATCAAGTCCTTAGGGAGTAGTGCTATCAATATGGGATGTTCAGTCAGAGTAAAAAATATTTTCCAAACATTGATCTCCCTATTTCATGTGATTAAAGTGACCAGGTTGTCGACTATAGGGATATGAATTTAGGTTTCCATGATAAATTCTTAAATACATACAATTATAGAAATAAAATTCATCCCAATTTATCAATGGGAGAGCAAGGAGAAACAAAAAAGTCCATTCCCCAAACAACCTGCCCACTGCCCCAAACATCCACCCACATCACAAACAATTATTCCCCAATTAGTATGAGGATGAGTATTCTAATTCTCAATGGGAGTAAAAGGGGATGTTGCATAATGTTTTGGGAGAGATAAGTTCACTAAGTAATAACATAGATAATAATATTCATAACATAGAACTTCAAATGGATAAAATGGATAGAGATAAAGGTGATAGAGAGAAGGGAAAGCTTCCTAACACTTAAATTCCTAATCCAAGAGAAAATGTGATAGTAGTAACAACTAGGTCAAGCCTTAAACTTCAACAACCAGTTAGAGAACATCCTAGTCAAGAGGAAAAAATGTTAAAGATGAAACAAAAAATGAAAATCAAGAAAATCCAAAATCTAGAAATATGGAAAGAAAGGTCCCAACTGAATAGAATATGCAACCCACACCTAAAAAATATATGGAACCAAGAAAAATGATGTGGTAATTGATTAAGGAAGAAAAGAAGAATGTTAGGTTTGAGGATAAGGTAAACAATCAACCTATTCTGAAAACTTATGCCCCACTCATTCACTTCCCTAAAAAAGTGAAACCAGGTCATGAACCTGATTACCTGAGGTTTTTGAAACCAATTCGAAGCTACACCATCAACATTACTTTCTTGGAAGCCTAAGATAAATCCCTTCATATGTTTCATTCGGAAAAAGGTATTTAAAAAACAACAATTTTTGGAAGAATTTAGAAAAAAATTCTATCAATGTAGAGTGTAGTGAAATTATCCAAAAAAAAATATTGCTCTGAAAATAATGGACCCTGGTGGCTTTATCATTTAGGTATGAATATGATAATGTGGGAAACGAAATTGCCTTTTGGACTTAGAAGAAAGTATCAATCTTATACTTTACTACTTGTTTAAAAGTATAGGTCTTGGGGATATTCAACCAACATATTTTTCTCTTCAACTTACTAATAGGTCACTCACACACCCTTATGAGAGGGTGGATAACATATTAGTGAGTGTAAGAAAACTCACATTTCCCATATAAATTCTGATCCTTAATATGGAATGTAATGAAAAGGCCCTAGTCATGTAAGGAATACCTTTCCTAGTTATTGGTGGTGACATCATTGAAGTATCAAAAGGGAAACTCAACCTCAAATCTATTGATGATATGGTGTAGATTTTGGTGTTTGAAAATCCATGGAAAGAGTTTAGTTGTGATTTGATGGATATTTATTCTAACCAATGTTACAAAATAGAGGTTATATATGAGTAAAGGTATTTCCCACTTGAGGTCACAATGATAAGTATTCCCCATCCCATTGAAATTCTTTCCCTAGATGATATTATTTCCCTACAACTTCTCGTTGTTGAAGAAATTATTTCCTTAGAACCCATTCTTGAGAGTGAGTAACAAATTTTTCCGAAACATTATCAACCTATTTATTAATTTTTCCCATGTGAAGCTGAATTTCTGAAATTCTTAAAGATGGATAATGTTTAGGGTTGTGTCCTACTGAAAAACCTAATGATTTCCATTATGAACTAGCGTATTTCCTTGAAAATATTTTTTTTCTCAGTCTATTGTTGTGTGTGATGATTTCCAACCTGAACTCAAAAGGTTCACATCATTTGAGTCCTCTATTAACATTGAGAAGAATATTTTGGTAGATGAATTTGATATCTTCTTATGGGAGTTCTTTGAGTTGTCTATGTTTTAGGATGTTTTGGGACTTGATGAGGTTTTTGTCAATGTTTCCTCTTCTATTTATGGGCTTGAGTATGAATCTAAATGTGTTGGAGGTTGTGAAATAATTTTTTAGAAGATGAGTGATTTTTATGGGCTTTTTTTGAACCTATTAAGAGCTAATGAAGTGGGTTTTATAGGTCCAAGTGACCCGGAAAACATATTTTCTATTATTGAACTGGATATGTTTTGGAAAAAAATTCTTGGTGTTAATGATGAAAATGTGTTGAGTGATACTATTTTTTATTCTTTAGAAAATAGTGAAGTCCACACCACTACTGAATCTTACCCGTGAATGATCATGACTAGAAATATTTAGGGAAATAAATTTTGGATGGGGACTTTTGACCTAGTTCTTCTTGGAAGGAAACCCATGGGTTTCATATTTTCTATTTTCATTATTGTTAGTTTGAATAAATGCCCCTTCCTTAGTTGTTTTTCTCTTTACTTTGGTGAAAAATACTTTCTGAATTTCATTCTCATATTTTTTTATCTTATTTGATGGGGTTTGGTTTCTTGTTATTGGTTTTCATGCCGTACAGATGGTCTGGCGGCCCCAGATGGCTGTTTAAACTTCTACGAGTGGAATCCACTATAACAACCATGCTCTTTATTATACACTTAAACATGATTTATTACATAAACATGAAATGAAGACAACTCTTAGGATCTATAGGTCTAGTGTATTGAAAAATTAGGGACATTACATGACAACTTAAGACATAAAAATACATCATTTTTATTTAATACTTCCTTTACATGACCTCAACAATCCCTCATAATTAGCATTGCATTATATAACCTGAGGACATACATGTGAAAAGGGTGAGCTATAAATCCCAGTAAGGGAGTAAACAATGCATAAAATTAATATTACAATAAATGTTTGAAAATAGTCATATCAATGGATATTAAGGTAAACAATAACATAAAGGCATGATATAGCATGATTATCACAACATGGAAATGTGGCAATAACATTTAACATGATATTAGCATGAGCCAAGTCTCATTGCACATGAAGCATGAGAAACCCTCATTACACTTTAATTAGAATGAGTAAACCCTAATTAAATTTGTATTAGCATTATTATACCCTCATTACACATGGAATATCATAATACAATTATTTACCCAATGCATTGGAACACTATTAGGGAACACCCTTTAAAAACATTTCATTTCATGAATAAGTGTTCCACAATGTTCATACAACATGGATTCATTAAACATAATAATTTATTCCAAAAATATGAGATATATAATACATAAATGTATGTCCTAAATAAAAAAGTACATGTGCATAATGGGTAATAACCTTTATAGATATATACATATGGTATTGACTTACACGATGATTTTGGCATGGGAAATTTTGGTGTAACTTCGACCACATAACGACGAAAACTAGAAATCGTAAAAATGGGTTAATGAGAGATAAAGGGGTATATGATCATTTATAAATTAAATATACAATAAGGGGGTATGTAACATAATACCCCGACATATGTAATGGAATTTTGATGCATAATATAAAATAATTTCTTGAATGTAAATGAGAAGAGAGAAATTTCTTACAGAATGTTGGCATGGTAATGGGTGTACACGTGAGAAATTAATGAGAGATAAAGGGGTATCTAATCATTAAAACAAAAGGATGGATGTATAGTGGAGGTGAAATATCATACGCCATTATTTTTAATTGAAAATACAAGGTTATAGCAACATAAAGAAACTTAGATAAGAATAAAAGAGGAAGAAATCCCTTAATTGGAAGTGTGTTCCCAGAGGATTGGGAGAAGACTGAGAGAGGATTCTTGGAAGATTGGGGCACCATGGGAGGATTGTAGAGAGATAAGGGAGATTTTGGTCGATCTCCAAAGGTTTTGAGTGAAGTGGAATGAAATATTGAGTGGGTTTATATAGGAAAAGAGAGGAAATTATTTATTATTTGGGTTTTGGACACTATACATTAAACTAATCAAAACCACAAACCATGCCACGGTTTTTTCCCAAGGTTTTTGTCAAATGGGAGTGAAAAATATTATTTTATAAGTACAATGGCCTAAATTATTAAAATATTTGGATTTATTATGTGGAGTTGAGTCACACTCTCAAGGAAATCATTTTAAAATATTAAGATGTTTTATTAGTCTTTAAGGGTCTACTAAGGCTTTGTAAAATAAATCAAACAAACCTAAAATCACATTATTTTAAAGGTAAAACATATGTTGGCCAAAAATAATATTTATAGTATTTTATTACATTACTATTGGGTCATTATGATGTTACAAAACATATTATATAATTAAATGATATTTAATTTTTACCCAAAAATTGATTGTCTCCGAAAATTGTGAAAAATTCACCATTAGATAATTTTTGACATCCTGAATCCAAATATGATATTAATTTTATATAAATAATTTTCAAAATATGTGACTTTTTTACTTTCAATATAAAAACCAACATTTATATAAAATTCATGGGTTTTTTCAAAAGTAGTATTCAAACCATAATAAGAATTTCAATTATATTCCTAAAAATTATATGATAATTTATATTTAATAAAACTTAATTTAGTAATAATATTTTATTAAAATAATATTTAATTAAAAAATCCATTAATTCATCAAAATAGATTTCTTAATTGAATATTAACTAAAAATACTATTTATGCTTTAAAAACTATTTACAATGTAACAATAATAATATGAATGTATATTCTTTATTATATACAAAAATATTACACATAATCATAGTGTTAGGGTCTTGTTACATGACTCCTTATAACACCTGCATGAGACCTAAGGGTAAGGTGTGCGATGTAGTTAGACTCTTGGGGTGGCTCAGATAACATCGCTCAGGTGGTAATCTTTATTAACCCCCACTTCTGCCATATGCGAATTTGATCAAGCTTAACATATTGAACCTCAACTTGGTCTTGGTCAAGAGCGAATCCTAGTGACACTACCTCTTTTCGAAGCCCTGAAAGATAAGCTTCGTATAGGGAAATTCTATTGGATGAGGCCATCGCTTCCTTTTTCTGAGCAAATTGGATTTTTTAAAGCCCTATATGTATACCAATCATGTGATCACTATTCAACGACTATATTAGAAATGATAACAAATTGTAATGGTATTTTAAAATCCAAAAACATAAAACCAATTAAGTTCATATGTTTTATATAACCATTTTACATAATAATACATTTAATTATATCATGAGGAATTTTTATTAACAAAATTTTTGGTTGTTACATCAACTTTTAGAACATCCTAACCAGAAGGAAGTTGTTACTTAATGAACTCAGGATAAAACTCCCTATCTCATAGCATGGTTTCAATTATTTTGATCTTAAAATTATGAGGACTAATGATAATAAATTTACATCTTGCAGGTAGTTAAATGGAGTAGCCTGGGGTCCTACAGAAAACAATCCAAGGGAGGATGCATTTGGTTGAATTTAAACTTGAGAAGATACACTTTCAGTGGAGTACTATTTTATGCTTTTTTTTTCTGCACATTTTTAATTGCATGCTATTTTGAATTAAGTGTGGGGGAGTCCCACTGATTATTTTTGGAAAACTATGAATTTTTTCCTAGTAGGTGCTAGTATGCTGAAATCTAGAGAATTAAAAATTTAATTGAAGTACATGGTAAAACCTATTTAAACCCTTTGTTTTCACTTGGATTATGATGTTAGTGTGCATTATTTCTTAACATTCTACTATTTTAAATTCATTGAAAAATAATCTCTCTTTTTATAAAAATTCAATACATTGACCATTCAAAATAAATATTCTTGTTGACTATCAGTGGTGGCTAGTGGGATTATTTTTTATATTTTTATTGTGTCTTTATTTTTCATTTTATTTTTGTTTGTGGCAAAGTATCTTTCTAAACATCACCAATACCCCTCATCAATGTTTTTCATACTGAATTTCCTAATCTTTTTTAAACTAATCTATCTTCCACCTTTAGAGTCAATATTGGGGAAAATGTTGAGTTTTATGTGTAGGAGAGAGGGGTTATTTTCCCACATCAAATTTTCCCCCTAATAATATTTTTAAAAAAATGCTTACTTTTTTAAAAAAATATCTTAAATGTTTTTTAAAATTTATTTCAAAACCTAAGGGTCTGCTGGATTTACATTGCACATAATCTCAATTATGCCTAGAGGATACTAACTTGTTTCATGTTAGGGGTAGCAATGAATCTGAAGCTGTTAGGGATGAATGATTACTGAGTGGAATTACTCACTGAATTTAAGGAAATTATTTTTAGGAACTGAGGAATGGAGTGTGACATGATAGATTTATGTGGAACTAAGATCACAAATTTAAAAAACTGTAAATTTTAACTAGATCCTAGAGGACTCACTTTTAATTTTAATAAAATATCACCCAATTGATCATACTCAAATGATAATTAGTTAATTCCTTTTTAACTGGAGTTATATGGGGAAATGAGATCCAATATTGAGTCTCAGAGATATGGGCACTAGGTGACTTTATGTAAATAAATAAAATCCAATTTCACCTTCAAAAAGTGCTATGCATAGTGCTATGCACATGGAATATGGTTTAGTGAAATTAAATTAAAGTACCCTGTCAAAAATGTGTTGATTTAGGTGAGGTGAATTCTGAACCCAAATAAAGAAGGGAGAAATTTACATAATTAAATATCATTTGAGTAGTATCAGGGAAGTGATTCAAAAAAATATATATATTTTGGAACCTAGGAGAAATTGAAAATTGAATGGGCCTTTGGTTAAGGTTTTGATTCCACTTTTATCTAACATGTCATCACTTTTTGAATTGGAACTTGAACTAGAATTTATGTAGGAAAGTTAGTGAAGTTTTTGTAGGAGGTATGACATCTTTAACAGTGGACACATTTTTTTATCCTTTCATTTCATACATGTAATTAAAACTAGGAAGTACAATTATTTTGAGAACTCTTAAAAACCCATCCTAGGTTCTGTACCTCAATTTGGTAAATTATAGATGTGCTCTTTTTCAACTAAATGTGACACTACATTATTTTTGTTTTAAAGTCAAAAGGCCTGCTATTATTTGACAAGAAACAAAGATTTAAGTGTGGGGGATTTTGATGTGGCATATTTTTAATGCAATTGGCCACATCCCTTTTTTATATTTTAATATCAAAATGTTGTATTTTAATTAAAATTTAATAATTTCTGTGATCTTTGTACATTTATTTTAAAATAATCAATTTTTGTATTAATTAATTTTTCCATTTTGAATATATTTTAATTTAATTAACTAATTTTGTTTCAACTGTCAATTTTTTTTTTATAATTTCCTTTTTATTATTTATTCTTTTATTCTTTTACTCTTTTATTTCATTCTTTTAAATAAGTAGTTTCATTAATTCTTTAATTAACTCATTTTTAAATAAATAATTTGTCACTTCTTGTTTTGTTAAATAATTTTTATTATATTCCTTAAAACTTTTAATTGTTAGTTTAGTTTTATTTTAAAGAAATTCTTTGATTTTATTATTTCAATTAATTGGTTAATTAATTTTAATAATCATCTTTAAACATTGGGAATTAATAACTGAAAAATTTAATTCTTTTCATAATATATTTTAATTTTTAGGGATAAGTAATTCTTATTTAATTTGTTTTTTTAATTAACTCATTAATTAATTATTTTATTGGAAAATTTAATTAACCATACTTGATTGTTGATTTATATTTTTGTGTGTTAAATTAATTGAGAATAAATTTTACTATACAGTTGAATAAATGGTAATTATTTTTTGTTGTTACCTGTCCTAAATGTGTGTTTAATTTATTAACATTGTTAAATTATTTTAGTTTTATTTTTATTAAAAAATTAATTTATTTAGATTAATTTAATTGTTTAATTTATTTTGTTTGTTGTTGTAGG
Organism: Viscum album; assembly: GCA_963277665.1. Taxonomy (NCBI): domain Eukaryota; kingdom Viridiplantae; phylum Streptophyta; class Magnoliopsida; order Santalales; family Viscaceae; genus Viscum; species Viscum album. Next base: position 683,573,770 of record OY728156.1, on the reverse strand, counting down.
TAGTGTTAAGCTGACTCATGTCACCATTTCCATACACCAGTCACATTGTTCCATTAATGGTGTCACCACCACCATTCCCTCCACTCCTCAATGGTTCCACTGTTTCATGCCTCTCCTATCTCACTGTTTCATGTACAGAGACACATCTCACCATTCCATCACACATATGATACCACCATTATCACCCCCTTTATACCGTCACTTTTACTCATCACCATCCTTCCCATCTAACTTTTCATCCACCATCATCACAAAATTACAAGTACGAGCAACACAACACTGATCCAAAGCAACACAGATAGTCCCAATAACAACTAATTTCTAGCAGCATAAACCAATAGCAGAAAGAAATTCAACCAAACCAACACATCACATTTGAACCAAAATCATCATAATAAAATTTAAAATATAACTGCAACAATATATTCAAAGCCCAACAAAACTAAAGATTCCAAAAATCAATCAAAGATCAAAAAACACCTAATCAAAAATGGCCAAGGTGCCAATGTGTTGTGCTTTTCTGACCACGAATATAGAATAATGGAGGGAGAAACTAGCATTTATTTCAACATGAACAAATTTACAAGAGACTCCCTCTCTACAACTCTCTCTCTCTCTCAAACGTGGATCTCTCCTGTCTCTCTTTGGATACAATGAGATCTTCTTGACTCAGATTGATGATGTAATGAAACCCAAGGCCTCCTTATATATCCATGGTGGGAGGTGTCAATTTTGACACAACTCTACCACCAATCACCCCACCAACCTTGGGCTTCAAACATGGCTTCCACCTGCCATGCTATTTAGTGGAGTTGGTGCAGTAACTATGTTTGACACTGATGGTGGGTAGCAGCTAGAAGTTTCCATCAATTATCCCCCTCCAGATGAAATCCGCTGAAGCATCTACAAAGTTCTAGCTTCTCTTGAGCAACCACCTTTGTCAACATATCTACTGGGTTCTCCTTTGTGTGGATCTTCACAAGTCGTAGTAGATATTGATCCATCACTTCATGTATCCAATGATAGATAATGTCGATGTTCTTTGTCCAGGAATGGTACATGGTGTTCTTGCTCAAGTCCAATGAACTTTGACAATTTCAATGAACCTTTTACTCCTTCTAGCTGAATTTGAGCTCCTAACGAAAATGCTTTAGCCCCAACACCTCCTTGCCTACTTCTGAAGCGGTAATCTACTCGGCTTCTATTATGGATAAAGTGATGCATTTCTGCAACCTTGGCTGCCATGATACAACTCCTCCTACAAAAGTATAGTTGTATCCTAATGTAGACATCCTACTATTAGGATCTCTGGCCATATCTGCATCTGTATATCCCTCAAATATACGTTCATCATTCCCATAGCACAAACATAACTTTAAAGTACCTTTAATATATCTCATAATCCACTTGACTACATCCATGTGATGTTTCCCAGTATTGGAGAGAAATCGGCTCATGATTGCCACTACATAGGCAATATCAGATCTCGTACTCACCATAGCGTATATAAAGCTTCCAACTGCTGAGGATTATGGTATCATCTCCATTGCCACAATTTATTCCTTGGTCGATGGGCATTCAATATTTCTCAACTTCAAATGAATGTGTAGAGGAAGGCTCACTGGTTTGGATTTGTCCATGTTGAAACATTTCAGAACCTACTCAACATACTTCTCCGAAGATAGCCATAACTGTTTCCTCTCTCTATCACGAATGATCTGCATCCCCAAAATTTGTTGAGTTGCTCCCAAGTCAATCATATCAAAATACTTGGATAAGTCCTTCTTCAACTTGCTAATCTTCACTGAATTCTTCCCAATGATCAAAATGTCATCAATATAAAGTAGAAGGGAAAAAAGTTACCATCCTGAAATCTCTAGATGAAGACACAATAGACCTCCTCTGTCCTCTTATAGCCATGAATCACCATGAATGAGTCAAACTTTGTGTACCACTGCCTGAGAGCCTGTTTCAGTCCATACAACCTCTTATTCAATTTGCAGATGATGTTTTCTTGTCCAGATACCTCAAATCCTTTAGGCTGCTTCTTGTAGATCTCCTCGGAGAGGTCACCATGAAGAAAAGTTGTCTTCACGTCTATCTGTTCAAGCTCCAAGTCCAATCTGGCCACTAATCTGAAAATGACTCGGATTGAAGCCATATTTACCACGGGTGAAAGAATCTCATCAAAGTCGACTCCTTTCTTCTAAAAGAATCCCTTGACAACTAATCGAGATTTGTGCTTGACCTCCCTTTTTCTACCACCCTTATTCATCCTGAACACCCATTTGTTCGTTAGTTCCTTCTTACCTTTGGATAATTCCACAAAATCTTATGTTTGGTTCTTCATCAAAGACTCCATCTCATCCTCCATTGCATGTAGACACTTGAGTATTTTGGGATGAGACACTCCTTCTTGGTATCCTTCTGGCTCTCCCTCATCAGTTAGTAGTAGGTAATCTGACTCTGAATATTTTTTTGACAGAATCCTTCCTCGAGAAGATCTTTGAAACTCTGAAATGTTATTTTCAGGAGGCATCACATCACCTAGCTCTTGTGGTGGTTATGAAACTTCTTGTCGAGAGGATTGAGTCTCCCCATGCTCAATATCCTCCTCCACTACCTCCTGGTCTGCTGCTGATGAGTCTTCTTACACCTCCTCCTCTTCAATGATAGGTGGTGATGGTACAGGTGTTGGATCATGAATTGAGTCCTCGACACATTCCCTTTGAGTCATTCTAGGATTTTGAATGTCCTCAATTGTCTAGTTCTCACGGAACACGACATCGCTACTTCTGATCACCTTCTTCTCCTTCAGGTCCCAAAGCTTGTATCTGAACTCCTCGTCTTTATAGCCAATGAAGATGCATGGAGTAGATCTCCCGTCTAGATTCTGCCTGAGCTCCTTGGATACATGTGCAAATTCCAAACATCCAAATACTCGTAAATGAGATTAAGATAGATGTTTACCAGACCATCTCTTCTATGGAATCTCAAAAATCAGCGGGACTGACGGTGATTGGTTGATGAGGTAGCAAGAAACCTGAACAACTTCTTCCCAAAATGGCATAGGGAGATTTTCTAAACTCATCATTCTTCTGACCTTCTCCATGATGGTTATGTCCATCCTTTCATCGAATCTTTTCTGTTGTGGGGTGAGAGGGACCATACTCTCATGTCAGATTCCATGACTCCAACAATAGGCATCAAATTCCATGGATGTGTACTCTCCTCCATTGTCTGAATGAAGATCGTTCAGCTTCCTTCCAGTCTCATGCTCCACCATGGTGTGGAACATTTTAATGTATTCCAGTACTTGGTCCTTTATTCGTAAGAAGAACATCCACAACCTTTGAGATTCATCATCAATAAAGGATATTAAATACTTATTACCTCAGAGTATATCCACCTCCATGGGTCCACATACATCAGAGTGCACCAGATCCAATAACTTTGATCTCTGTGATGAAGCAGTATTGAATGAAACACTATGCTGGTTCCCATACAAGTAGTATTTACAAGGATCAATTGATGAATCCTTGTCAATATTGATGTACTTATTCTTCGTTAGGGTATATACACCTTTTTTACTCATGTGGTCGAGCCTTCTATGCCACATATTGGATGACATCTCTCTTTCCACCGTGTTGAGGTTGTCTGCACATATCTTCACATGAGTTTTGTACAATATACCACATATGTGTCCTCGAGCGATGATGATGGATCCTTTTTTCATCTTCTCTGCTCCGTTGTTGAAGATGTTGTCATACCCTGGTCGATCAAAGACCATACCTAGGTGGAGCCGAAGGACTGGAACATGTTGAATATCCTTCAGGGTGATTGTGTATCCAATATTCTTCTTGACTTGGATATGACCCATTCCAACAATCTCCACCGAACTGGTATTCCCTATCATGACTGTACCAATGTCACCAGTTTGATAAGTCAAGAAATACCCATGATGTGGCGTGACATGGTATGATGCTACAGTATCAACAACCCATTTTTTGTCTTGTCCTGATATATGAAAGCATCTTTCTTCTTCATCATTGGATCAAAGAATAACTTCTTCAGTGATTCTCGCATGCACGTCTTCATTTCTTCTTTGGTGGTCGCTACTTTGACCCTTTTGTTGTAATAACTTTCGGCAGTTCTTCTTCATGCGTCTCTCCATGACACAATGGTAGCATTTTTATGTTGGCCTCCTACCATTTGTGGACCTTCCTCTATTTTTTCTTTGACCTCAGGTTCCTGCCCCATGACCTCCTCTTTGTTGTCTCCCTTACTTCTCCAAAATGAGAGCTTGCATCTGGTTGAAACTCGCATCCTTCCTTCAGGATTCCTTATTGAATAGTGCATCCTCTACCGTCGCCATAGTAAGTTTGCCTCCAGGCGTCGAGTTGCTGAGTGAGATGGCAAGTGTATCCCGGATATCGGGTAGTGTGCAGAGTAATTGGTTCACCTAATATTCATCATTTAGAGTCTTACCAGCATCCATCAACTGGTTCACCAGGCTTTGGAACTCGCTAGTGTGTTCGGCTATTGAGTTTCCACATTGTAGTCAAATATTCATCAACCTTCAATAAGAGTATCTTGTTTTGAGTAGTCTTTGACCGGTACATATTTTTCATCTTTTTCCAAATTTCATACGCACCAGTCTCTTGAAAAACATGGTGGTAAACACTGTGATTGATCCATTGGCGAATTTGGCCGATCTTCTTCTTGTTCGGCTTCTTCCACTCTGCTTCCTTTGTTGCATCGAGGTTGACTCCCTCATTCTCAATGGGGTCAAAAAGATCCTTAACATTGAGTAGATCTTCCATTAAAGACTTCCAAATGGGGTAGTTCGAAGAAGTCCACATGATCATCCCACCTGTAGATGATCCCTCCATTGGATTTCAATTCAGTTTAAAATTAGTGGAGAATCTGAAAAAATGGAGCTCATTGTTACGTCTAGAATGGTCGAAAATGGTGAAATCGACTCTTGGATCGTCGAAATTGGATACAGATTGATCAAGTTATGATCAAAACCATATCAATGGCCATGTTCGTCCGACGACGTGGCGATGACATAACGATGACGTTGCATGCCAGAGCAGCTGCTGGACACCCACTGGAAAAATTCACTAACACTAGAAAAATACCTTCTTCTCTGACATGGGGTACTGTAGCACTCGAAGATTGACCAAACTTTGACCGGTCCTAGGAAGCTCGTTTTAGCTCCGTTTTCGATGCCATGTGAACCATTGGAATCATCTTGACACAGGCTTTCAGAATATTCCTTTACAACATGATTCTAGGAAACATGAATTTTCCGGTCACTGGAAAAATTCCACTTCCCACCGCCTTTTCACCGGAACCGCCTCTGATACCACTTATTGTGGTTCGCTAACCACAAATAGAGAATAATTGAGGGATAAACCAGCCTTTATTTAAACATGAACAAAGATACAAGAGACTCCCTCTCAACAACTATCTCTCTCTCAAATGTGGAGCTCTCCCAGCTCTCTTTGGAGACAATGAGATCTTCTTGACTCAAATTTATGAAGGAAGGCACCCCAAGGCCTCCTTATATTTCCATGGTGGGTGGTGTTAAATTTGACACAACTCTTCTACAAATTCCCCCACCAACCTTGTGCTTCAAACATGGGTGCCACCTACCATGCTATTAGGTGGAGTTGGTGCACCAACCATGTTTGACACCAATGGTGGGAAGCAGTTAGATGTTTCTATCACACTTCTCAAATCTGTTCCCACTGACATTGAAGATCACCCTGCGCCGCCCCAGATATCCTCCACTGTCTTCACACAAAACAACTTCTCACCGGTCGCTAGTCGAACTCCACCTCACCCCATCCACTTCCGGCCCCTGCTGAAACCCTAGGTCATGCACCATCTAATCCACTTCTCACTACTATTCCACTACCCTCTATACAACCTACTACCATTTTATTGAGACATAACACCTGAATCCCACTTCCTCATCCATCCCTAGCTGCCGAACCTCCGATCTGGGACCCCCTATTTTGTCCACGATTCCCCCCTTCTTCATTGTTTTTTCTTTTTCTTTCTTTTTTAGTTTTATTTTTTTAATACAATATAATATATAATATATATTTTTTTAACATATATCATATACTATATAATAATAATACATATATTTTTAATAATAAATATACTCATATATATTAATAAGTTTAATAATAGGTATTTGTAAATATTTAATTTTCTATTTTTTTTAATTTATATTTCCCTATTTTAACTCTTATGATATTGTAGTAAGTTTCCTTTTCTATGACACATGTGTTTTTTTGTTTGCCATTGTGCTGGTGATGTGGGAGGTGATCAGGAAATTACAAGTACGTGGAGGGGAACAATCAGTTGAGGGGAAAGTTGGATATTCTCGAATTATCTACATCATTCCACTTCAAGCAAGGGGTAGCAGGGAGAATTCATTCATCATTTCTCTAGAAGGTGGGAGATTTTTCACACACACATCATTTTATTCCTCTCTAACTTCACCATTGACCCCACTTGATACACCATCCACTTGACCATCCAGTATTTCTCACCCACTCCTCTATCACCACTCATCTATATCCTCCCAATAATCCATTCCATCCTTACATTTAAAGATCCTTCATTCCATTCCACATCCATAAATTCCCCCAATCAACCAACATCACATATATTCACCTGAGCTGCAGAACAGAGGTAGGAGACATGCATCGAGATGGAGCAGAACTTAGGAGTTGAAGTTAAATGGAGGAACAATATCACGAGAGATGTTTTTGTATTCAGTTTTATTTTCATTGTTTTTTTCTGATTTAATGTGAAGTTAAATAAATTAGGGGACTCATGCAGGGATGAACTGACTTTCTCTTTGACCATTCTATTTAGTTTATTTGATTTTCCAGTGAAATTTTTAGGTTTTGTTTTTATTATTTTATGAGTATCAATTTACACTACCTTATAACCGATGGGTGGGGTAGTGAACCAGTTCACCTTGGATCATTGACCAAAGTACTAAAAATGGGAAAAGGTCAATGTATCACTTCTGTATATTGAGAAGATTAATTCAATGGTTAAGATCGAACAGTCGAGCCTCAAATATGTTAACCGATATTTTTTGATCTATTATACTGGAAACTCAGTATATTGTCACCACTTTACTAAGAACAAAATAATTAAATTAATTTATGTAGGATCTTATAATGTATTTTTAATCACATCATGTAGCCTGAGGACTCTAAATTTATCATTGATGTATGTTCTCTATTCAAGCCCTAAATTTCACCATTTCACCTTCATGTTCACACCCTCTACAACTGTTCACTTCACTATTTGCAATTAGTTTTTTTACTATTTTGTATTTGTTGTTTTTTATTTTATTTGGTATAGCACAACATAAGTCCTTATCTGTGGTTCGACACCTAACATTCCATAGTACTAGAATTAAGTAGGTTTTATAAATATTAAATTTTCGCATACTCAATTACATGTGCAAAAAATTATTATAGGTTATTATCTTATCAATTATTTTTATTGAAACATTCACTCACCATGATCAAGATTCATAGTTGATCTAAAATAATTAGGGGTTAAATGATATGATTCCACATTTCTCCAGTGGAAATATATTATACTCTAGGGTTTTTATAAGGCTAAATTGAGATCTAGTTTGGGTTAGTCTTGATAGTGGCCTTTTATCTTCACATAATAATTTCCTCATGAAATGCACCCAATTATTTTCTTATATTCTTGATTGAAACAAAATGAAATCTTTTGATACATATGAAATCCTTTTAATTGTTTCTTGGGAGACAACATGTTTGTCCAGATCATAGTTTTAAATCTCAAGTGAATCCATAAAGCCTGTCTTAGATCTTAAAAATTATTTTTTTAACAAATTTATGATTTCTTATGATTTATTAAATATTTTTAATCTACTATAAAGTCATAAAATTATCCTAAAAAACAATTATTCTAGAGGCTTAATTTTTAAACTAACTTCCCTATCCCCTAGATTCACCCCTAAGAAGTCCTTATGCTCAAGTGTGAATTCTTACACTTAATGTTCAAGGTTTATGATCTTACTCCTAACAATTCATACACTCAAGATTGATATCTTACAATCCCTTCATTTTTTATTTTCCTTACCCATGATATTAAAAATAGAAACTCAGTGTAGTATTATTTATGGTTAAAACTAAATTGAATAAAAAACTTTAATGTCATATTAAAGTACTTTTAGTAATGAAACTAAAAATTTCCAAAAAAAAATTATGAATTCCAATTAATTCATAATGAATAAAATAATTAAAAATGCATATTTTTCACATTATAAAAATTTAATTTCAAAAATAATTTAATCAATAAAAGATAAAATTAAAATACCTATTATAAGTTTAATTTATAAATTATTGATTGTTAAATTAACCCCTAAATTGAGTAAATAAAAGAAAATCGGAAGATAAAACCATTTATCTAAATAATTCTTAAATTATATAATGTATAATAAAATTATAATTTATGTATGATTTAAATTAATTTTTTAGTTAAGTTCTATGAATATCAGAAAAATTAGTTTGGTGATTCAAATGACATCAATCCTCAACATATTATGGATATCAAATAAATTTTTATTGAAAATACTCATGTTATTATTTATCATAAATTATACTAACTTTTTAAAAATTATGGAAGAGTGAATTCTATAGAAATGTATATATATTAATAAAACATCACCAACTATGTGTTACTAATATACCCAATAATATTAATTACAAGAGAGGAGGCTTAATTTCCTTTGATCATTTTCTATCTACATAGTGCTCTTGAAACTTCATATCACTCATGTATTTCTTATTCTTCATAGATCCTCGTTAGGTCTTCTTGATCTCGAACACACACACATTCTCATGTTTCTTATATAAATTTGGTTTTTTGGGTACAATAATTAGAGTTGATATATAAATAAATCTATTTTATACTTCAAATTAAAATCCTTATCTTCTTATTAATAGCTTACCTGATGTTTTGATTATAATGTGATTTCAAAAATAAATATCATATTTTTACTTCTTATGTGAGAAAAAATTTCATTATTTTGTTACATTAAAAGAATTTTATTATATTAATATTCTCTTTTTATATGTTTTTTCTAAAATAAGATTTTAATTTTTATTTCATTTATATATAACATTCAATAGTAACAGATGAGTATTCTGTTATATATATATTTGATAATGTTTTTAATTAAATACACACTCATTAAATTGATGACATGTTTTAATATATATCATAACTATTTGTGGTCTAGGATAAATATTTCCTATTCTTTGGTTTTACTTTAATGTTTATATATTTATACATATATATTAAGGTAGGAAATTATGTCAATCATATCATATGTAACAATTGAATAATTGAATGGTCAAATCCATTACCAAATCCATCCTATGGATTTTCCTAAACCTATTTTTTACTTCAGTACTTTTAGTGTTTCCCATCTAAGTATAACCCAAATCCCATAATGGGATATAGATACCTAACTATTAATATTACACACATCCTCCATGCCTTACACTAGATAATAAGAGGACACCTACCTTTTAGGGTTACCCTTATTAATATTTTGAGGACTTAACAAGTGTTTTCATTAGAGGGAAACTACATGTCCTAACCTGGGATACATAGAGAAATATACAGTACTGTATAGACTTATTCACATCTCCCTATATATAAATGGTTGTTTACTTGTGAAAAGGGACATATTCATACATTGGGGAGACTTTAACCTCATTATCATTCCCAACAGGAAATAGATAATCAAAATATAATAATTGAGATAATATAATATGCAATTATAGTTTTAGGCTAAACATAAAAAACAATACATGTATTAAATAATTTAACCAATGATAAACTTACATCCTGATTCAAAAGAGTAATCCACATAAGTGGTTTTCCAGATACATATAGATAAAAAATGTATGAAACAAAATACCAGAGGATATATATAAAAGGTTCCAGAATTTCATGCTACTACCTCTTTCTACATGCTACGATTTTAATTCCCACTCACCTCAAAAAAGTTGATTTCCCCTTCCATAGATCCCTGATTAAGAAATAGGTATACTTATAAAGGTATACTTAAAGGGTATGAGATTAAAAATAAATATAAATACACCGACGAACTTCTAAAAAATACTGTAATATACATATATTAATATATATATATGTGTGTGTATATATGTATGCATGTATGTATTGAATAATAAATAAACATGCACAAGTTATTCACATTTTGGATCATTTTTTTCTAACTATGCTTCAATAAGTCCCAATCATACCTACTTCAACCATTAATGACGGAAGCATTCATCCCTTAATGAAGGAGTAATAACATACAACACATATAAGGGTAACATTAAATATTCATATGAAAAAATGTTGTAATATGATTAATGATAATGTCTAAAATCCTTCTCATCTATTGATTAAAATGACACACACAGCAGAAAAAAAGCTCCATTCAAACACATATATCCAAATGACAAGGAATATGTATACAAATAGTGAGAAAAAATTTCAAGTTCATATTTTTCATATTTTTTTTGAATATTAATTACGTAATTACTATAAAAATTTATCAATTTATATTAATTAATAAAATTTTACCTTTTTTATTAATAAAGGTATATAAATATTAAATGGATTAATGTTTTTTATTTTAATATACATTTGAAATTAATTGTTCAAACTAAAAGTACATGTGTATATATTATTTGATATTTTTAATGTAAAATGGAAATTCAGGATTGATTGAAATTTGTGTTAAATAGATTAAATATTTGAATTTATATTTTTCTAAAAATATAAGTGTTATTATTTCACAACATTATACTGAAAAATTATTAAAAAATTAATTTTCAATCAAATTATTGCATACCTAATTGAGTTGTTGTGATATATTTCAGTAAATATATAATTATATGACTTTTTAGACCTAGATATAAACATAACAAGCTAGTTATAATTTTTCCATGCTAGAAAAAATAATATTGGGCAATAAATGTTACCTTGGGTTAGTTTAGATAGTTTTGGAACCTAGAACAAGACATGCCCTAGATGTCCAACCTCCTCAAAACATAGACTGGTTCATTGTTCTCCACCTATATGAAACAACCACATGACCTATACTTGGGACATTTTCTATTTCAATCTTCACTATGCATGTAACACCCCAATATTTCATAGTACATTAGTTCTTCAAAGTAATTCAATAACTTACACTACACGCAACATCAAGTTCAAGCGCCCCATGACTTACCAAACTAGCCGTTCAAAAAGGGTTATGAATAGTATTAATAGATTTTTGAACATTATATAAACCTTATAATTTTAGAATACATATTATGATTTTCTTAGACATTATTTAAGGAAAACATCATTTTTTTCAGATAAAAGAAGTATTTTTTAAAAAAAATTCAATTTTACCGCCTTTTAATGGCGAACACTTTTTAAATCCAATATTTAAAACTTTTATATATTCAATTTGAAAAAACAAACTTTTTCTTTGTGATCGGGAAATAAGAATTTAGTTTCAATAATTTTTTGTTGTTTTTATGATAACTTTCATATTTGGGTGAATAGTGAAAATACTATATTTTAACTGAAAACAAATTTTTTAATCAAAATAATATACAGTGTTAAATTATAAATTTTATTGGTTTGTAAGTATAAATATATTATATTTTTACCATTTAATCCAATTCTGGTCATTATAAGTAATTTCACTTTGAAATTAGACATAAACAAGTTTCAATATTTTGATAGTTATTATTTCTTAAAAACACGCTTTTTGTTTTGACAACAAGAATTAATTTTAAATTAATTTTTGAAACTCATGTGTTTTGAATTTAGAAAAATGGATTCCATATTTTGAATCTGGAGGTCCAAATTGTGTAAATATGTAACTTTTAATTTTAAAAATTAGGAATATTTACTTCAGTAAATATTTTATTTACCATGGTTAAAAGGGTAAATCCAGTAAATAAGGTTAAAAAATAATATAATGATAATAAAAAATTACCTTAATAGTTATCCTAACATTATTTTATGAGTCATGTCCGACCATGAGAATCCTTGGGTCGATTTTGGGACCCCATAGAGCCACATGGAAGTGATAATGACATTATATTTTAAATAATTTAAAGTAGAGAAAAAAATAACAAAAGAAAATATCTTTTAGTAAAACAATTTTTATATGAGGTAATATAATTGATATATTCGACTATAAATAGTAATTAAAAATAAAAAACAACTTCCTACATAATGTAATTTTATTTATAATTTTTTGACATTTAATAATTAAATTTATTTATGACACAATGATGATGCAGTATTTTCTTTATTAATAAAAGAATCAAATAATTGGTGTTATAAATGATAAAATAAAACTAATTTGAATGTTTTGATGAAATAAACGAATTTTATATGTTAATATGACATGTAAGGATTTATTAAATGAATTTATTTTTAATTAATAAAGTTTTTAGGACTTTAACAAAAATCAATTATTAAATAGTGTCATAATTGACATAAAAGACCTTTTAAAACAAATATTATATTATTAATTGACATTATATTCCTAAAAATATAAGGTTCGGCCAAAAGAATTATATAATGATATTTGTATCATTAATGAACCACTTGGGGTTCTCTTTTATGTATATAGTAAGTTCATTAACCATATAATATTAAAAAACCAAGAGACATGGTAAATGTCAAACTATTTAACTAAGAGTTAAATCTAAAAGATACAGTTAGTATAGTGACCCTAACAAATATAAAACATATTGGTTGAGTGTTGTTAGACCCATACCCACCTTATAATTTAAATAATCCATATTTGAGCCATTATAAAAGAAAATTATTTTATTATAAGATAATATTTCTAGCTTTTCCTAAGGTGCCCTCACCCTTCTTATAAAAGGGCACTCCCCCTTCTCTAAAATTCACACATTCAAAGCCAATTGGATTGTCCATAATCTACTCAAATACCCTATCAACTGTCTTACCTTAATCCTAGAGGCCCTCATTTAGTCAGAAAGTCAACCTAAAAAGCCCTTTTGAACAAATCAATAGGAAGAACCCGAAGAAGAGGTAAATATCTCATCACCACTTTCAAGTTCATTTCTTTTTCCACTTCCTCTTTCTTTGTTGTTTCTACTATAAAATAATAAAACTATTATCTTCTATTTAATGTGATGTGATTATGAATATGGTAAAACCATATTCATTATTCTATCCATCCTTTGAATGACATGTCACCATACGTGCGTACGTACGGCTTACCATCTCCACGTCGTGGTGTAATTGTTATTTAATACATTATTATTTGGATGGATATAATAACGATGTGTAATTGATGTAAATAATAAATATAACATGATAATTATTCTTCATATATTATATACCATCCAATTATATATTATTTTAATATCAAAAGAATGATATTGTCGATCGTGCGCACGTACGGATTACCGTCTCCACGAACATGATTATATTCGTTCCCCATCGTATCCATTCAAGACTTAATTTCATTTGATGTTTAAAAATAATTTTTAGAGACATGATATAATTCTGGATATGAATAAGATACATCTAATCCATAACACATATGACTAACGTTACAAGGAATATAAAGGAAAATGAATCCGTTAACATCTGAAACGACGATAATACTAAGATATTAATAACAAAGAAATGTTAAAAGATCATATATGATATCATATTATGGTATATTATTCTTGTACAATTTAATAACAATTATTTCACCATTATAGAGGAGTTTAACCTACCCTTGAATAAGTAAAAAGTACAAAGTAAGGGGTTTCTTATCTCAATTTTAATTCCGTGAGATTTCCATTGTTCACCACTTATTTATTGCATGTGGTGTGAGTAAAACCCATGATTGTATTCATTGTGTAATATTATTTAATTTATGGATATTTAAATCATCATTTTATGATCCTTCTTTCATGGTATTATGTTTCATATGTTACAAAATCGATAAGGGAATTTGAAATTTCAATTTCCACTCATTCGGCTTTATGCATACTTTATTGATTATTTTACTCCAAGATTATGTGTGGAATCAATATTCATTTCTTATGTCATAATTTACACTCCCCTTTCTGTAGATATTTTTTCGATACACATAATCACTCTATTGATAAATTCTCAAGTAATCGATATGAAGTTGATAAGAGTAATTTAAACTCAATCTCCATTTGTTGAGTTAACCATCCAATTCGTTGGTGTTGTTTTTACAAGAATATTTGAGAATGTCCTCTGATTTAATTACACTGAGTATCCAATCATATTGAGTGTATTTATATTTTCCACACGTAATTATGTCGTTCATTCATCCTTAACCTATGGATATTGTCTTTATAAGGGATTTCATCTCAATTTATATTTCATTGAGACTTATTTCTTGTTATACACCAAACAACTTTTATACGGTGTATTTAATTTACTTTGAAATATTATAACATGAATCCCTTTATTCGCATGATATTTTAATGTTCTGATTACCTAAATTATTTGTATTCAAGTGTCTCTCTTTTGTTTAGTAACTCTAACTAAAATATCATTTTAAATGTTTTAAAGATTTATTATTCTAAATCTCTCTCATTAATGTACACGTTTTAAAAATGGTTTTAAGGATTTATTTATATGGACATTACAGTTTTAAAATTAAAACTCCTTTTGAATGTTCCAAAGTGGCATGGGACACTTTGATTCAAAAATCTAATTTTAAATGGATTATTGACAAATAGTGTGACTTTAAAATGTTTTCATGAAAAAGGGGATATTTCTCTCAAATAGTTTTGATGATTATTTTCATCAATGTAAATATCCTTCATTATTTTTGATTGAGGTTAATCTATTACAATACAATCTTCCATATTGTATTGAATGAGTTATGTTTATCTGTGGATATGTTATTTTGATACAATTCATGATCCGTGGATAATGTAATGATATTTTGTATGCTTGTTTCAATATGAATGTCTATGTTATGTTTCAAAATTTTCATATGAGGAATGCATTGGACTTAGTTAGTGACGGGTGGATCCCGCTATAGCTCCCCGATGCATCGGTAGGTCTCATAAGACAAACTAGTGTCTTGGAACAAGGCCTTGACAAAAATCTTATTTGTAGTCTTGGTACAAGGCCTTGACTATGTGGATATGATTGTGTGGAATTATGTGTTCCATTATTATGAAAGTGGTTATTGATATTTCATGGGATTATTCATCTAATAGAATGTCCATGTAAATAAGTAAATGGCATTATTTCTTTTTAATTTTTCCATATTATGCTGAATTTCAAGTTTAAGAGGATTTTTTTAGTAATACATTGCCTTAAATGTTTATGCTTATTTATAAAAGTTTCCGCTATATTGTTATCCTTACTGAGAATCTGAGCTCACCCCTTTCTATGTTTAATTTTTCCCAGGATGTGAAGTAGTATATTATGACTGACCTATTGGGATAGTCTGAGGGGATATGAGTGTGGAATATGGATACTATGTTGTTGTTGTTGTTTTCACTTTATCATGTAATATAAGACTTATGAATGTATCTAGTGTTTCCAAGGATACTAAACTAATCGGTCTTTTGAGACTTGATCTTTTGTGATCATGCCAATGATACGTAATAATGCACCGACTCTGGGTAACTAGGGTCAGAGCGTTACTGTTGGTATCAGAGTAAGTTTAGTACAATCTTTCGAAACTATATTTAGATAAACTCTGATTAGAGAACATATCCCTAAGATAGAAATTGAGGATTAGTATAGAAGAACTTCTTAAAATTTTGGTATTGTAGATATTTTGTGAGTTTTCCAAGAAATACATCCCTGTCTGGATACGAGCAAGTAGATGCATCTTTGGCATAGATGTACCTAGGGGTAAAACCTGAAAACAACACTTTGAGCTAGACTCAAATGAGAACTAGTGCATGACAACGGCCCTTGTTTCACTCTTGGTTATGAAACTCCTGGGTGGTATGCTTAGGATAATTTACATTTTCTTTACAAACCGATTTCAAGTATTTTAATATAAGATGAGAATAAATGACCTTGGTTAATCCTAAGGTGTTTCAAATAGAAAATATGGTGTCATGATATTCTATATATGATTTTATGACTACTATTACTCACACAATGCTTTTTGTTTTTAGTCAATGGTTTGATTCCAAGGAAGTCATAGTATCTTTGAGAATGATGTACAAGGTGGGAACATTTTTGGAAATGAGCAGAAAAATGGAATGCTGATAGGCGTAAAAGATATCATGTTCATGCCAAATTAGTTTTCCGAAAATATGATCAACAACAAATATATTAACCAACTCCCAGACTCAACAAAGAAGATGAAAGGTAATGAATGATAAGAGCTCCAGTAGTGGAGAACATGGAGAAAAGAATCCTCGATTTCTATCATGTAGGAAATGTGGAAGGATACACCCAAGAAAGTGTCTCAATGGAATAAAGAAATGATTTACGTGTGAGAAAGAAAGACATAAAGTGAATAATTGCCGAGGAAAAATGAAGAGTACCATGGAAGAAAATAAAAATGGTCCCAAGAATCTATTTACAGTCATTTGTCAAAAATATAGGGGACTTGGCCATTACCCGAGTGAATTACCTATTCAATAGTATATTTTCTTGGTCAAAGAAGAAGCTACGTGGAAATAAATGGTTGGAGAAATGTTTGAAAGTATTAACGCTCCTTGTTGATGGTATTACTTTGGAATAATTTTCTCTTGTCTTTTTTACCATGCAGTTTGTCATTTGAAAAGGATATTTGAGGAAGAATTATCTTTTCTCTTGTGGATATAGTTATAAAAAACCGTTTGGTTTTATATGATCACTGGGTTTGAGGAAATTACAAGTTATTATATTTTGGGATAAAAATTCACGTTATGTGGTAAAATTATGTTATGGTTATTTTGAGAAATTTATCTCATTTTGGTAATGTTATAAAATAATGTTTATGAAAAAGGAAAACACGTAGATCGTGTGACAACCCATCACGTCGGAAAAAGCTGTGGGGATCAAAACCATAACCAGAGTGTGATAGGGATTTATCTCCTACCACTGGACTACGTTAATTTCCTGGTTAGTGTGGCTAAATATTTTTAGTTAAGTGATATTATTAATCAATAATAAGTTGATTTGGGATCTTATATCTTATCAAATGAATTCCCTTTGTATAGGAAAATGATTTGGTAATTAAGTGATTTATGTTATTTTGGAAGATGTTCACTTTGTTGGGAACACTATATTCCCAAGGAAAATAAAATACTATGGTATTTCATTTGAGGGGTAATGGTGTGTTTTTATCTATGTTTTTATTTCGGATTTATAGTTATTATGGTTATTTATGAAAATGATTAACATATAATAGAGAATAAGTGACAAGGTTAATTACTTTTAAGTATGTGACTTTAGGAGTAGTAGATGTCATTTGGAGATACAATTTAACATGGAAGACTACATAACCAAATTCTTCAGAGTTTTGGGTTTCAATATTAGTTTGGATTATATTCAAGGATTTTAAGGAAAACTATTTATTGAATGGTATTTATTTAACCTTGGGGTATTGTTGGATTAATTTTAGAAATTAATATTACTCTTTATTTATCTAAAATAATATCCTTTTGGGAGATCATCATATCTGGTACTAACCATTTTTGGTTTTTATTAATCTCTAAATACAAGGTCAATATATAGTTTATCCTTTGTGGATCATGTGATTCTCTAAAAGTTTATTCTAGCTCTTCCGGTGTGACAAAGTCTTCTTGAATACTCATCATTTAAAAAAATTGATTTAGTGGTAGAAATTTATTAAAGAATGAAACCCTACTTAAAAAGTAAGTATATCTCTTTATGTTCATAGTCAATCTCATAAAGAAATTAATTATCTTTATTAAATGTAACTTAAAACAAACAAATGTTGTCTGTTTACTTTTCCTACTGGGAAACTAATGATCGTTTGTCCCATCACAAGTTTGTCATTTTCTTATTGTTAACTTTATCCTGATCATGTTTTCTATCCCTCTCCATTAGAACTTGTCACTTAGTGTATCTTCAATATCCATGTATTCCTACGTGGAATCCTAGTATGGGTTATCTTAGGTGACCTTTGTACTTCTCTTTCTTTATTTTGATGTAATAGTTATATTGACTCTTTTTCCAATGTGGGGATTTCCATTATATTACCAATCCCAATTTTAAAAATTGTGAGGACCCAATTTATTTAAGTTGAGTAGAATGTAACACCCCAATATTTCATAGTACGTAAGTTCTTCAAAGTCATTCAATAACTTACACTACAAGAAACTTCGGGTTCAAGTGCACCACGACTTACAAAACTAGTCTTTAAAATGCGGTTATAAATAGTATTAACATAATTTTGAACATTATGTAACCCTTATAATTTTAGAATCCATATTATGAGTTTCTTAGAGATAATGTAAGGACAAGTTCAACTTTTTCATATAAAAGATGTATTTTTCAAAAAATGAAATTTTTCCGCCTTTTAATGGTGAACCCTTCTTAAATCCAATATTTGGAAATTTTATATATTAAATTTGAAAAAATAAACTTTTTATTTGGGAATGGGACATAGTAATTTAGTTTTAATAAATTTTTGATGTTTTTCTGATAACTTTTATATTTGGGTAGATATTGAAAGTACTATATTTTAACTGAAAACAAATTTTTTACTCAAAATAATTTATAGTGTTAAATTAATAATTTTATTGGTTTGGAATTATAAATAGATTATATTTTTACCATTTAATATAAATCTGGTCATTGTAAGTAATTTCACTTTGGAATTGGACATAAGAAAGTGGCAATCCTTTGATAGTTATTATTTCATAAAAACACGCTTTTTTGTTTTGACAACAGGAATTAATTTTAAATTAATTTCTTCCACTTCTGGGTTTTGAATTTAGAAAAATTGATTCCATATCTAGAATTAGGAGTTCAAAATTTTGTAAATAGGTAACTTTTATTTTTAGACATTAGGAATATTTTCTTCAGTAAATATTTTATTTATCGTGGTTAAAAGGGTAAATCCAGTAAATAAGGTTAAAAATAATATTATAATAATACAAAACTACCTTATCACGTGTCCTAACCTTGTTGGATGAGTCATGGACGACCATTGGAATCCTTGGGTTGATTTTTGAACCCCATGGAGCCACATGAAAGTGATAATGACATTATATATTAAATAATTTAAAGTAGAGACAAAAATAATAGAAGAAATTAACATTTAGTAAATCAATTTTTATATGAGGTTATATAATTGAAATATTTGACTATAAATATTCATTAGAAATATAAAAATATTTCCTACATAATGGTGTTTTACTTATAATTTTTAGACATTGAATAATTAAATTTATTTATGACACAATGATGATGCAATATTTTTTTTATTAATGAAAGAATCAAATAAATGGTACTATAAATGTTAAAATATATATAATTTGAAAGTTTTTATGAAATAAAATAATTTTATAGTTTAATATGACATGATATTATTTATTAAATTAATTTATTTCGAATTAATAAAGTTGTTAGTACTTTAAAAAATCAGTTATTAAATAGTTTCAAAATCGACTTAAAAGAGTTTCTAAAAAAATATAATATTATTAATTGATATTCTATTCATAAAAATTGAAGTATTGGAAAAAAGACTTATATAATGATAGGTGTATCATTAATTAACCCCTTGGGGTTTTATTGTATGCCTATAGTATGTTTATTAACAATATAATATAAAAATACAGAGACATGGTAAATGTCAAACTATTTAACTAAGAGTTAAATCTAAAAGATAAAGTTAATATAGAGACCCTAACCTATCTAAAACATATTGGTTGAGTTTTTTTAGACCCATACCCACCTTATCCTGTAAATAATCTATTTTTGAGCCATTAGAAACTGAAAATGATTTTATTATAAAATAATATTTCTAGCTCTTCCTAAGGTGCTCCTCACGCCTCTTATAAAAGGGTACTCTTCCCTCTCTCTAATTCACACCATCAAATCCAATTGGATAGAAAAAACTCTGCTCAAATACCCTCTCAATTGTCCTACCTTCATCCTAGAGGCCCTCATTTAGTCATAAAGCCATCCTAAGGATCCCTTTTGAACAAATCAAAAGGAAGAACCTGAAGAATATGTAAATATCTCATCACCTATTTCAAGTTCCTTTCTTCTTCCACTTCCTCTTACTTTGTTGTTTTCATTCTAAAATAATAACTCCAGTATCTCATATATAATGTGATGTTATTATTAATATGTTATAACCATATAAATTATTCTATCCATCCTTTGAATGACATGTCATCATACGTGCGTAAGTACGGCTTACCATCTCTACGTGGTGGTGTAATTGTTATTCAATACATTATTATTTGGATGGGTATAATAATGATTTGTAATTGATGTAAATAATAAATATAACATGACAATGATTCTGCATATATTATATAACATCCAATTATATATTATTTTAATATCAAAATAATCATATTGTCGCTCGTGCGCACGTACGGATTACTGTCTCCACAAACGCGATGATATTCATTCCCCATCATATCCATTCAAGACTAAATTTCATTTGATGATTAAAAATAATTTTTAGGGTCATGATATCATTCTGGAGATGAATAATATACATCCCATCCATAAAAAATATGACTCAAATAACAATGAATATAAAGGAAAACGAATCTGTTAACACACAAAATGACGATAATACTAAGATATTATTAACAAAGCAATGTTAAAGGATCATATATGATATAATATTAATGTATATGATTCTTGTATAATTTAATAAAAATTATTTCACCATTACATAGGATTTTAACCTACCCTCTACTACGTAAAAGTACAAAGTAAGGGGTTTCTTATATCACTTTTAATTTCATGAGATTTCCATGTTCAGCGCTTATGTATTGCATGTGGTGTATTTACTACCCATGATTGTATTCATTGTGAAATATACTTCAATTTATGGATATTTACATCATCATTGTATGATCCTTCTTTCATGGGTGTATGTTTTGCAAGTTACCAAATCAATAAGGGAATTTGAAATTTCAATTTCAACTCATTCGGGTTTCTGTATACTTCATTGATTATTCTACTTCAAGATTATGTGTGGAATAAATATTAATTTTATTATTTCATAATTTCCACTCCCCTTTCTATGGATATACTTTTGATACACATAATCACTCTGTTGATAGATTCTGAAGTCATCGATATGAACTTGATAAGAGTAATTTTAACTCAATCTCCATTTGTTGAGTTAAGAATCCAATTCGATGGTGTTGTTTTTACAAGAATTTGTGTGAATGTTCTATGATTTAATTACACTTAATATCCAATAATTTTTAGGGTATTTATATATTTCACACATAATTATGTCGTTCATTTTTACTTAACTTAAGTATATGGTCTTTATAAGATATTTTATCTCAATTTACATTCCATTGAGACTTCTTTGTTGTTATACACCAAATCACTTTTATATGGTGTATATAATGTACTTTGACATAGTATATCATGAATCCCTTTATTCTCATGATATTATAAAGTTTTTGTTACCTCAATTATTTATATTCAAGTGTCTCTCTTTTGGTTAGGAACTCTAACTAAAATATCATTTTAAATGTTTTAAAGATTTATTATTCTAAATCTATCTCATTAATGTCCACGTTTTAAAAATGGTTTTAAAGATTTATTTATATGGAAATTAAAGTTTTAAAATTAAAACTCCTTTTAAATGTTTCAAAGTGGTATTGGACACTTTGATTCAAAAATCTATTCTTAAAAGGCTTCTTGAAAAATAGTTTGACATTTAAATGTTTTCAAGAAACAGGGGATATTTCTCTCAAATAGTTTTGATGATTATTTTCATCTATGTCAATATCCTTCATTATTATCAATTTAGGTTAATTTGTTACAATAAAATCATTCATATTGTGTTGAATGAGTTATGTTTGACAGTGGATGTGTTATTTCTATACCATTCTTGGTTTGTGGATAAAGTATAGACATTTCATATATTAGTTTCAATACGAATTTTTATGTTATCTTTCACCATTTTCATGTGAGGAATGCATTGGACTTAGTAAGTGACAGGTGGAGCCCGCTATATCTCCTCGATGCATCGGTTGGTCTCATGAGACAAACTAGTGTCTTGGCACAAGGCCTTGACAAAAATTTTATTTGTAGTCTTTGCACAAGGCCTTCACTATGTGGTTATGATAGTCCGGAATTAAGTATTCCATCATTATGAAAGTGGTTATTGATATTTCATTTTATTATTCGTCTAGTATATTGTTCATGTGAATAAGTAAATGGAATTATTTCATTTTTTTCCATATTATGCTGAAGTTCAAGGTTAAAAGGCTTTTGTTTTATTATTACATTGCCTTAAATGTTTATGCTTATTTATGAAAGTTTCTGCTACATTTTTATCCTTACTGAGCATCTGAGCTCACGCCTTTCTATGTTTTATTTTTCCCAGGATGTGAAGAAGTATTTTATGACTGACCTGAAGGGATAGTCTGAGGGGATTTGAGTGTGGACTATGTATACTATGTTGTTTTAGTTTTTCACTTTATCATGTAATGTAAGACTTATGAATGTATCTAGTGTTTCCAAGGATACTAAACTAATCAGTCTTTCCAGACTTGATCTTTTGTGATCATGATAATGATACATAATAATTCACTGACTCTGGGTAACTGGGGTCGGGGCATTACAGTGCACACCCACAACCCCGCAGTCTTTCACAATATCACCATTAGAAAAAACAATTTAAACCCAATCCAAGAACCATCAGCCAAATTCATTTTCTATAAAAACAAATCATACATGATGTATCTACCATAGCTTTATTTAGACGCTCATAACTAGTCCAATTATATAATAGAATAAATCCTTCAATATAATATAAGCACTGATAACTTTATTAATATGGTTCAATCTATTCGAGATTCCATAAAAACAACATGAACATTCCATCTTTATTTTTAATGAAATTTATATATGATTGAGGTGGTGTATTGGCTAGGTCTAACCTACAATGAACCAATACAATTTCATAGGTCAATATTTATAATGATCCAACACAATACATATAAAGTCATCCTATATTCAAATACACCCACATCTATTTTAATTCATGAAATAATGAATATGATTTCAATTATTATATTGTATTTATGAGTATTAACGACCCTTGAACTATGAATTAGTGAATCTGAGCGATCATTTCCTCTAAATGAAATATAGGTTCCAATTATATTAGATTTTGTTGAAGATAGATGTAAGTAGACTAGCTAGCTATATTCTTATAGATTCCACTAAAGGTCTCCAATATAAACAATGATATTGATTTTCTATAATTTATTTTTTTAATAGAATTTTATACTTACATAATGGGTTAGAAGGTGAGGGGGGTACACTGTGGAATCCAAATCCTATAGTTTGTGAAGGTGTATTTATTTTGGATTATATTATATTAATTATAATTATATTTAACTATGTTTATATTTTTCTATTTTGTAATTTCACCATCTTATTTCTTATTAAGATATACCTATATTATCTTATCATCATTATAATGGAGATCTAATTGGTTTATCTCTAAGGGAGTAAATGGATATCATAATTCCCAAATAATTATTTATTTTATTCTTTTATTTTTATTCAAGGTAAAGTACTAAGTTTGTTGAGTATGGGTTCTGATATTTTCAATATTCACCCCATTATTTTAACCTTATTTAATCATCCAATTTATTATATGTCCCTCCCTTTTATTTATTCTCCCATCATATAATAGATTTGGTGAGTAAGGGGTTAAATGATATATATTTGAATTGGTTGTAGTGGTAGTGAAATTATTGTGTTCATTGAATGTTGATCATCATAGAACAATATATGAGTTCTTATTGATGTGTTATAGAGATCAATAAAGCACAATGGGTTATGAAACCTATATGGAGAAATATAATTCATTAAATGGTATTGGATTAGAAAATGAATTGATTTTGAAAATCATAAAATGGTTAGTAATTATATTTATTATGAAATTTGAGGGTTTGTCACATTTAACCTCTATAATTTTCAATTATTTTGTTTTTTTATTTTCTTTTAAGAATCAATTTCATGATTTTTAAATAAAAATAAAAAATAAAAAATAAAATGTGAAATGAATAGAAACTAACAAGGTTAACTCCTTGTGAGACAACCCATGGGATACTTTGTTTCCATACCATTATGATTATAAATTAAACTAATAACGTCTCAGTGAATATAATTCGCTAATATAGATTAATCATTATATAGATTTAATGTTTTATCTTCTTATTATACAATTTTTAAATAAATTATTTTATTTTATTTATTTTTATTTTATTTATTTTATTTCTTATTTCATAATATCGTATTTTTAACTAGGTTAACCATATATCATGATCCATTAATCACAAATTCATTATAGTTTCTATATAGAGATAAGTAGTATTTGAAATAACTATCAAATTTAGAAGATTGGTCTAGTTCCAAAATTAAACTTCTGAACACATTATCTTTTGACAGGTTCTTGAAAAATATGAATTCCAATTACACATTAAAATGCATCAATATTCACTCCTGGTGAAGAAAAATGGTTGGGAAGACACATTCTACTTTAATAAAGAGTTTGAATCCCATCAACTTCTCTTAAACTATACAATCAAGATGAAATATAATGTCCTAAACTATTATGTTTCTATTATTCTCAAATAATTACAATGAAGAGAAAATGAAAATTGAGAAGTTGAAGGAGTATATTCCTTTCATGACTTCTAGCCTCGACACATCCATGGAATTGGTACCTTAACTTCAATATAGTGATGAAAGACTTATAGTTGTATTCTATGAATAGAATATATAAATTTTTGAGTAAAAACATAAAAATAAATTTATTCCCACCCTATATTACATTATTATATTAGAAAATATATAATAGAAACCACATTGAGTTAAAAAAATAAGCGAGTAAAATTTACTTTAGAAACATTTCAGTTTGATAATTTTTTTATCATAATTTTTTTTATTCAAAATTCATTGATTTTATTGATTCAAAACAATTATTTTAAAATTATGAATATGGATAATAGGAGATTATAACCCTCATGGAGGTGTATATTTTATAGAAAAACATCTTTATGGTGCATTATAAAGAGGATGAACTCCCGACCCAACCATTAAAGGGAGTACAACTTCACTTAGATCTTATTTCATTTCATATTTTATTACATGAATATCCATATAGTTCCATTTTTTAGAGAAATGTTTACCAAGTAATTATTATCCCTAATTTATTATTTTAATGAAGAAGTGACCACCATGAATGATGTGGTGGAATTTTATGAATATCCGGTACTTATGGGATTTCCCCCACATATTGAACAACACAATATTTAACTGAAGGACGTCACAATAATATTCAAATATTATTCTTTCATTTTATTTCTCCCTCATTATGAATTTATTTATTTACTCATTAAGGTATTGGGTTATATTTTCTTTTATTTTAGGTTAATATTAGTCTCTTGTCCATTTATGGACATTAGGAAAACCCATTTTGTGGTTCCTATTAAAGAAACCCCACCCAATATTAGTGCTTGTATAAATTAGTGGAACATCCAATATATTGGAAGAATATGTTGATCACTTTTAGGATGGAAAAATATATTTTTATTTTTATTTATATATTTTATTTTATAATCTCACAAAATAAATTATCACCATAGGGTTTCATTTTGGAGTTTTGGAGCACGAGGATGAATTTATCTTCAACCAAACCAAATAACATCAATTTATATATATATATCTTTATTGATTTTTCATTTTCATTTTTATATTATTTTTATTCATTTGATGTATATAAAAACATTTGAATTTAATTAGTGACAATGTGGAAACTATGTGTCATATTGAGTCAATGTTATTTTTTATATTGTAATGTATTTTTGCATCATTTCATTTTTTTTCTATATATATATTTTTTCAAATTTATAAACTTATTTGATTAAATGATATATTTTAATTATATTTTACTCTTTTGTAAATTTTTTTCAATGACATAATTTATTTTTGAAAAATATATTCATAATATTTTTTTATTTTTGAGTTTTTTCCAAATACTTTTGTTTTCAATCATTAATGTTATTTTAAAATATTTTGAAATTAATTGCCATTAGTAAAATAAAAATATCATTTTTACAATTTTGAGAGATAATTTACAACACTATGATATATTCAACCTATTACCCTCCTTTTATGGAGTGGTTTGGAGTCATGTATTGTTTTCCAGAACGTAATGATTTACTTTTACAAAGGATTTTGGGAATAAATAATAATGTTAATTGGATTTAGATACATTTTTGTATTTTTTTTAAAATTTAAAATCACCAATATATCTACCATTTTTACCCCTTAGATTATAATTAATGGATGTATAGTTAATCTACACCATGATACCACAATATCTATATCTACATTTAATTTAATATATTTTCATAATAATTTTTTATATAAGTGTTTGTGTGTGTGTGGGGGGGGGTGTTATTTATATCATATTTGTGTTCATATCATTATCATTAGAGTTATTTAGTGGAAACCATATTTTAATTTCTAATCTAAAAAGGGGGAATTCAAAATTTTATTCCATTATATTTCATTTATAATTATATCCAAAATTTTAATAAGTGAAAAAAATAAAAATGTATGAAAAGAAAAATTTCATATATTTTAAAATGAGAAAATAATTAATGAAAATGGATAATAGGTATTAAATATTACATTATTCTTATTTGTTTAACTCATGGACCTAATTAAAAATAAAATGGATTTTGATGGGTATACTTGTTATATGGGAAATATGTGAGGAACGTTTTCATTATATTTTTCTTGAAATAATTATGCATTATATATAAGATTTTTCACACTCCATAATTTGAGAAATATTTTCATATTCATTTATATGGAACCCTTAACTTAAAAATTGAATTTAAAAAATCAATATGATTCATACATTTGTTATTTTCAATTTTTTTGAGAATTCAAAATTTTATCAAGCATGTTGTGATACATTTGACCCACAATCTTGGATCTGGTTCTATACACATATACATTACACATTGGATTTAATAAAAACTATATATTCTTTTTATATAACTATCAAAAAATTAGATGAATTAAAGATAATATTACATTCCATACCAACCAACATTAAGAAATTTAATTTAAAAAGGAGGGATAATACCAAAATAGGTGAAGGGGGTCTAAAATAATGGATCCATAGGGCATCAGCTCTGACAAGACTAAAAAATATATGGTGAAGGGATACCATCCTGGTAAAGATGATAAATGTATTATATATAATATCATAAGATTCCAATAAATTAGAATCCATGTTTTCCTCTCACCATGTGTGTTTAAGATTAAAGTGACTATTGAAAATACTTTTTCATCTACAAACATAATAGGTGATAGCCTAGGGGTGGTGATATTATCTTGGATAGACCTGTGGATAATAGAGGAGTTAGTTTTAACCCATTCTAGTGTCATACCATAAGATTATATCAACCCTAACCACTTGATAATGGATTAAGATTATGCCATAACAGAGTCCCCTTATCTTAGTAAAAATTAAAAGAAAAAAAAAATAAAACCATCTTGATAAACAAATATCTCCTCCTACAAACATTTATCCATTAATACAAGAAAAATAAACATTTATTTTTCATCCACTTCCAGGAGGGATCCATAATAACCATTTACCTTGTTGAGATGATATTTGATACATGGGAATGGAATTCTTACAAGCCATGAGAAACCATAAGGGGAGAGATCCCTCTATTTTGGGAAAGGGACCATCTCAACTGCAATGGATCTGGCCCTGACCATCATTTCTAGTCATGAAATAGGTAACCCTTCATACTGGTCCTTGTTACATTCATTCAAAATGCTCCAACATCTACCCTCTATATCTTTGTGGCCACGAAACCAGTTGTGGAGAAAGTAATTATTAGTATTCCCTTATTCATCCAACCCATTGAAAGCACTAAATCCATGACAAACCAAAGAATCCCACTCCCCATCAAAGAAATAGTGAGAGGATGATTCTTCCATGGGAATACAATAATAGTTACACTTATAAATAAAAAGATTCACATTTTGTCACATTACCTAATCAGTATGGATAGCATGGTTTTGAATGTGCGAGATAAGAAAATTCAACTTTTCTAGAATATCAGTACACTATAGGGAACTCACTCATGTATCAGGATCAGATCTTTCATGAATAAAATTGAGATACACATTTATCATGATAACCCCAAATGAGGAACTTGTAAAGACTTGTATATATTGTATGGAGTTGGTTGAAAAACTTATGAAGACCTATTACTATTTATGGTCTATAATAGAAACTGTTAAAGAGGAAGGTCTACTAGAATGAGAGAAGGAAAGGGTATGTGCTAGGTATCCTGAGATACAAAACGTACTCCCCACCTAATTAACATTCTAAAAACTAATCATGATAAATCCCACTATCCATCGAGAGTGTTGGTGAATAATAATGTTGTATCAATAGATAGAATCCCATAGATTGGTGATTATTACCACCTGATCTGTCTAGACATTTTTTTGTATTTTTTTGCATTGAACCTTTCCAAAAAATGAATACACTTACATTAAATCCCAATCCATATTAGCCTAGAGGTAGTTCATGATTTCCATAATACATATAATCTTAATGCTTCAATCCTCAAAATCTCTGGAAATCCAATCCCATGACCCACAACGATACCTAAATTCCTCTTGAACATCCCCAAGTATGGTTGATTGGATGTTCTTGATATTCTATAGAATTTCCTTAGAAATATTGATAACTGAAAAAACATGAAAGGATATATAGATAGGAACACTATTGAGAAGGTCGATACATATACCAAAAGAGAGTAAATGGTTTTCTTGGTTGTGAATATGAATCAAGATTTTATCCAATAGACCATTGAAAAAGTGAATGAGAATTTAGTTGGGGGAGAGATCAGAGCCTCAATATTACATGGGTTAATTTATTCTTTTGAATCCTAGTTTCACTTTAATTTTATTACCGCTTCAATATGAGAATTACCTTGAGATGTAAACATTATTCTTACCATGGTTTAGAATTTGACCATTCTTCTTTCTATACATGTACATAATACAGTTGAGTTATGGTATTTAACTACTATATCGATTGGTGAAAAGATGCATATCATCCATAAAGAAGATGCGTGTGACTATGGTGAAGTATTACTTACACTATAATGGATGAAAGTGGCCACCATTAATGCTTATATTAATATAACTACTAAAAGAGTCTTGGACCAGAATTATGACACTAGGGGATAAGTGGTCCCCATATCTTTTTTCGATTGATGTAATTGAAGAAACCACAGATTTTCACTATGAAGATGATTACAAACCGATGAGAACAAATGTATTTGAAAAAGATATTGATCAACGTATTAAAGAAGCCCATACAACCCATAATTCTAATGATGAAACTAAAATCCAACCTATAATATGATTTTTCTATATTGAGTTTAAAAAAACATTACATCCCATTTTCTTATTAATTATATCAATAACCATTGATTGTTCCATGGAAATGGTGGTTTGGGTAGACATGCCCCGGACGAAACATTATGGCCCTCCAGGAAATCCATTTTTGAACATGAATTGAAATTCTTATGATGAGAATGCTAGTGATAATTTTATGGGAGAAATTAAACATACTTATTGGCCTATATTGTTTAAGAAAGGACTTGTATTTTAATTCAGGTATGGGGAACAACGTGGTGTCACAATCCACTCTAGGTAAAATACCTCCCTGAAAATAATCCCTGATGATTTCCACAAGATTATTTTTGATGATATCTTGTGATGGTGAATGTAATGAACATGAAACTATTGGATATAGGGGAACTTCAATTATTGAGGGTGTAATTATATCCCATATATCTTCCTATATCGGGATGGTCTTGAGAAAATTTATATTATTAGGAGAAATCACCTAGGTGACAGAGTAAAATATTTCATTATTTTCTCTTGAGTATCTACCTCCATGAAAGGTTTAATTTCCACATGTAAGAATATATATATAAAATCGGGCATAGATGATACCATATTTGGGTCATTGGTGAAGTATCCTTCCTCAATAATATTGATCGGTGCACTAGAAGTGATTCCTCTCTTAATATATGCCCAAAATAAGGTAGTATTTTTATCACCCTCCCAAATCCATGTCACTCTAGACCTCTCCCTATGTGTTTTTTATTTCTTCAAATGTAATTTTTTTCTAAGTGATTCTTCATGATAATAACGATTGTAAAAATAGCAACATGCCATCGAGCTTCAATGTAAAACTTAGTTTATTTGATGTCTTCCTTAATTCCATCCAAATCCAAAAGTGAGAAGGATTGATGTTATCCCAATCTCAAAGGTAATCTTTTACGTGAATAATTTTTTTTTTCTAAGTTAACCCAAGAGTATTAATTAATGTGTTTATCACAAGAAAAATGTTCGAAAATATGGTATTCAGTATCTTCTAGCCATCAGATTTACTAAATGAAATACCCACTGCCCACAGTATTATTGGCAAGTCATATGAGAAGTGAGGAGTGATATGAAACCTCCTAAACCTGGTTCTAAAATTTAACATTAGAAAAGTAATTTATTTCTCATAGATTAGAAAAAAAAGATCCAGAATACACCACACACATCAGCCCTATTTCTGATTAGTACACCAAGTATACTTACCTCCTGAGTAACCCATGTCCAAGATCACATTTTAAGGCGAAATGTTGGAAACTCTTTCCCGTATATCCTCAGGTATACATCTCCACCTTTTTTCACTAACACTTCCAATATTGAATTAAAATATCCACTTATGATCCATGACACATAAAATAGTAAAATGGAATAATGAATCTAACTTATATGAATTAAATTTAAGAGGATGATCATAATACAATGAATTAAAGTTGAGTTATGAAAATCATTACAAAAAGGGAAACAAATGAATCAATGTCCAGGTAAATAAGGGAACATGATTTGGAAATTAAATACCATAAGTTTCAAAAATAATGATAAAAATTAATCCATTGGTAGAATATACATTTTAAATATGAATCTTGGTGTATTGAATGTATTATGTGTTAAATACTTTGAATTGAGACTAAGAAAACACATATGAAATTATAAACATTTTAATTAAAAGGAATTGATGTATATGAGTTAAATCGAAACAAAAATTAAAATTAATAAAGATAAGATCATAATAAAAAACACTAAATTGTTATTAGATACATAATTACTTGTAAAACATGGTGTAATATGTGAAATATGTCTCAAGGGGTAAAAATTAAGACAATAAACCCTTACGACTTGAGTAATATTTTAATAGAAAACACTTATAATAAGGATATTGAAATTGAACAAAAAATACCTTCAATAAAATATAAATAATTTTATATTATATAATATAGGAATAATATACACCATTTAAAATGAATCTAGGTGCATTAACACAATGTGTCTCAAAGAAAAGAGTTTTCATTGAAAACCCTTTAACTTGTACTCATGCTTACACGATCGTGGACTAATATCCTATATAATGAACCTAAATATCTGAATAAATTATCCTAGAACCATAATAAAAAAATAATAGCCTTTTTATAATTACCTATAATCATATATTACAAATATATTAACTAATTATAGTTTATTTTATAATCAATGTTATAACTTTTAGCTATTGTTTCATAAGAACATCATAATGACAGGATTTATTGTCACTAGGATATTTTAAGTTATTCACTTCCAAATAATTAAATATATAATATCCATTATTTCAAATGATTATTTAATCCCAATTTTTATTAGGTAATATACGTGAATATGAATTGTGAAAATAGAAATCATGATGAACTAGTTTTAGAATTTTTTAATGATCGAAATGTTATATATTAATATATTTTTTAAATATATATAGAATATTTCCAGATTTATTAGAAAATAATAAAAATGTCATTATTAAATTATTTTAACATTATTTGATATCCCATAATCATTTATGAGATAATCATTATAACACCATCAACATAGGTGATTAAATTGGCCCAAATGGTAATATTTTATAATGATTTAATGTGTTATTTGATGAACCTAGATAATGAAAATTCAAATTATAAGAATTTTTATGGAAATAAATGAAATATTTTATCCACATTAAATTAATTTTAATAACTACCAATGATTTATGGTGATGAAAAATCAAATTTTTCATTCCAAGAGGTGGTAGTCCGCATGTACGCAATATTAACTATCCTATGTCTCAATTATTCGATGGAATGATGGTATATAAGAAATGATCATATATAAATTTTATTGTTGACATATAAAAATAAATTATTATGTAAATCTATCCTTGATACCTTCCTTGAGAGGTGGTGATGAAAAATGAACCACATCACATTCTGGAGGTGGTAGTTCACAAATACACACAATCAATGTTTTGGTATCTCTTAGTGCATGGAAAGTAATGAAACATCTGATAATAAATTAATATGTAGATATTTATTTTTCATAATTATACTATTTAAATTATATTAATATGGTTATATATTACTTAATAAGGTTTATAAAAAAATAAAATGTAGGTGAAGGTAATACTCATTTTGGCAGCATGTGTTTTCTCTGATAAAATTCCTTAGAAATGATGTATTTAAGAAAACTAAATGTGACCAGATTATTATAGAAGTAGGATAATATTATAAGAGGAGAAAATTTTCATAGTTTCAACATTAAATATGATTAATAGGATATTCTTTATGTGCTCAAATTGTTAGATTTTTATAAGTGAATAGAAGGGTAGTTTTAGAAGTAACCATTATATTTTTAGTAATTTAAAGTTCCTAATCCAATTTCAATGGAAAAAATAGAAAAAAATAGTGTAATTTCAGTGTGAATCAAAATACCCCTTAAATACTCATTTTAGATAGAAAATTGAGTGTTTTGGGCCTTTTTTCTGTTATGTTTTTAACTATGATCCTAATTTACATTTACCTTGGTAATAACTCTTTAACATTTGCAACTAATTTTAGTGAGAGAAATTAATATTCACCATTTAACCTATTTTTAAACATCCAAATTAATATTTAGAAATCATTTTATCAAATAAAAGTTCTGTGGTTTTGAAATGTTATTTTGACATTAGTGCACATTTCGTGTAAAAAATAGTTTTTTAAAAAGTGTGTTTTAAATAATAAAATTTATATTCAAACCATATTTATTAAAATTATAAATTCCAATGATATAATTTGGTTTATTATAAAAATAATAAAATTTATGAGGATTTAATGTAATTCTATAAAAAAATTTCATCTTTAAATTTATTGATTTAATGAAAAGAATAAATCCATTTTTTGTTAATGTAACATTTTAATTCAATTTTAAAAATATTATAAATATAACTTATAAGATCAATGAATATATTAAAAAGAATAATTTTATTATCTAAATAAATATTCCATTAAATTATAGTTTTTTTAAATTATAACATTTTATTAAATAATGATAAAATCATAAGAATTAATATTTTCTGAGAAAATATATTTTCCGGATTTAAATCAATAATCTGAAAATTTAAAAACTAAGTAAGTATTAAAGCATAAATTAAAAAGAAATTAATTTGTGAAATTAAGATTCTATTTTTTTGGAATTTTTTATTTTAAATTAAAACACAAAATAAAAAGAAATCAATATTTATTGAAAATGGGCCATTTAAATATTAACCCAAATTAACCATTTATCTTATAAATCTAAGAATTATTAGTTGATTACAATCATATAAGTTTTATCATAGTTTTATTAATTATGGTCACCAAATATGTTGTAGTATGTTTACACTGGGTGTTGTGTGTAACAGTAATTATAATTAATTGAATATGTTTGGAAGGATCTAAAATATCAAGTCGTTAGATTTTACACCTCATCCCCTCAATTTTAGTTATTACTGAGAAAATAATTTAGGTCAGGGTATTTTTATCATACTCATTGTTCAAGATATAACTTATATCGACACATCTACATTACTATCTTAATCTTAATGAACATACAAATACATACTCAAATAACACTGATTATTCATACCCTATTCATATATTCTATATATTAGACCTTTCCCAAAACTAAAAACCCTCCATGCCATAAATCCATGTGAAATCTCAAATTCTTAAAAAATTTAGTTATGTCTTTAATCCTAAAATAGTATTATCCACTAGTTTATCAAATAAAATAGTGAAAATCTATACCATAAACCAAAAAATGTTATAATATTCAAAAAAAATATGTTTAATTATCAATCCCAAGGATATTAATACTATATAAAATGTATTTTAAAATTCACTAAATCCTTTATTATCTTGACATTAAACAAAAACAAAATCTAAAACATATCCCACCCTCAAAAAAGTTTTCTTCAAAAGTTATCTCGAAAAATAAAACTTTTCAATTAAAACATTTATCATATTTAATGACACCATATAATATATGATTAAAACCATTAATGAAAAACTAAAGAAGATTAGTCCTTAGGTGCTTCACATAATCCTCAATAATTCCTAGAATATAAAAAAAATTATCGATATATACAACTTCAGTAATTAATATAACTAAGAGTAACAAGAATTAATTTCTATTTTTATATCAACCTCACTATCTTAGGTAATACTAGGAAACTCACCTTTGGAATAATAATTAGAATATACAAATATTTTAAACCCATTAAGTATGCTCGATTGCTCTGTGATAAATCATAGTAGTTTCTAGATATATTACTTTCTCAGCTTCATTTATATGATTATATTACAACAAAATACAAAAACCATAAATGGATGTCAATAAAATAAATGCAAATGATCATATGAATATAAAAGATCAATCATAATATGTCTAATTACCTTGATTTCATCCTTTGACACATTCAGTTCAAACTATTTTTCTTCAAGTTGTGTTCTCTTTTACCTATTAACCTAATCACTTAAATAAAATAGGAAATCAATCCTTTATAGTGGTTTATAAGGAGAAAATTATCAACCAATTCATATACCCTGGGATTGTGTAGCCCTGTGTATAGTCTTAGGACCACTTATCTTGTATCAAATAGATGATTGAGTTCATTCTCAACAAACAATTTTTAAGGTGATTACCCCAACATGAATGTGTGCCATTGTCGCATCTATATTTTAATATCTTTATAGGGATGAATTTCTAGGATATACCACATAA
The DNA here is from genome assembly GCA_963277665.1 of Viscum album. Classification (NCBI taxonomy): domain Eukaryota; kingdom Viridiplantae; phylum Streptophyta; class Magnoliopsida; order Santalales; family Viscaceae; genus Viscum; species Viscum album. The sequence goes on along the minus strand of OY728156.1, from coordinate 683,538,265 downwards.
CCCATACTTTACCAAAACATCAGAATGATATCCAATACATATACTTATTCCTAGGGTTTTTGTTAAAGTTCTCTCATCTTTATCCCTAAACAAAATTTTCATTATCACCTTATCATTAAATCATATACTACCACAAAGGGTTATTCATACCTTTTAAATTATGATTAAATATATATTATAAAACCTTAAATTATCCTCATTAAACTTAAAAATATTCAATGTTATCAAGAACCCTCTTTGATACCAACTATGGTTCCCATGATATACAATCTTAGGTCTAGTTCCATAATCACATACATTAAATATCGTCTTTGATACTAACTATTGAATCCAGACATAAAAATCCTATAATTTCATAACATAAATAATATATTGTATTATATACATTCCCATGAACTTTTTATTTTATGGATTTATATAATTAAGACTAAACATAAACTAATAAATAATATTTCTTTCTCAACTAAATAATTTTCGTCATTATAAGAAACTACATAATCCATAATAATTCTTCAAGATCTCTTATAAGATATATTTTCATAAATATTATGTGTTAAAATTTACTTTATGACTTGTGGAAATGGAAATATAAAAAGGGGTGAGATTAAATTCTTATTAAGGGAAAAAACTAATTAAATCATGGAAAAACACGACATAAATATTTTTTCAAGAATAAGAAATCATCATAATGCTATAATCAACTAAAACTATGAGAAAAATATATTCATGGATAGAAATGAAAATAAATAAATCATATGGATATCAATTAATTTTTCTTTAAATATGATGTCCCAAATCTGGACCACCAATTACATACCATAAGACAAGACACCATGATCTTCGATATGATGATATTATTGTAAATTAAATATCATTTTCTTGGTAGGAATAACCAAAATAGACAATCATATTTGTCTCATGAGACCCATCAATGCATAGAGGGGATATATATTACTAAAATCCACTCATCACATGTTTAATTCCAATGTATTTATTATATGTGATAATGTGTAAACAATAAAAAATTAACTTTTCTAATAATCATCTATTTTGGAATAACAATATACAAAACACCAACACTTTTCCCCATATCAATAAAATGGATAACATGATCATAACCCATTATAATAAATAAGGTGGATGGTTAACCAAATTATTGTAAACTTAAAAATAATCATCTATATTGGAAAAACAATATAAAAAATGCCAATAAGTTTCCCTATTTAAAGAAGTGATAACATGATAATAACCTGTTGGGCGGAGAGTGATGGCAAGAGGGGGGTGAATTGCCTTTTAAAAAATAATTAACAATTTAAAATCAAAGTTAAAAGTGCAGCGGAAATAAAGGAGGCAAGACACAAAACTTGATAACGGAGTTCGGCTTAAACCAAAGCCTACGTCTCCGCTCCCAACTCAACCGTTGAGAGATTTACTACCGCTTGATTTTTAATGGTTTTAGCAAGAAACCCACTAGACTTTAAGGTAGTCTAGAACCTATTACATCTTGCTTTTAATGGTTGAGCAAGAACCCAATTACTTTTAATGGTTGAGAAAGAACCCACTAGCCTTCTTACAGGTGAAGGCTAGCTCACCTATGACTCAATCCTTTTAAAGGGAAGGCTTGACTAACCTCTTCACACCTTGAAGGTGGTGTGAAAACCCAAATGAAAGGGAGATGAGAGAAAGAGGGGTTTGTAGGCACAAACCCAAATTAAAGCTCAAAATGATAAAACGATAAAAACCGTAAAGAGGAGATGCCTTGGGCGCCAAAGGATTGATGGAGTTGATGAAGAGCTCTCCCAAGCTTCTTTGATGGTGCTCCTTGGATGTGGAAATGAGTTGGAGGAATTGGGGGTTCCTTGGAGGAATGCGCCGGAGGTTTGCCAAATGATGAAAAATGTTCCCGTGGGCTTCCGTACGTTTCCGGGGCTTCCTAGTCCTTTATTTATAGAGGGGTAACCCTCAAATGGCCTTAGGGGGTCTTCGGAGCCGTTGGAGAGGCCTTCGGAGCCGTTGGGAGTCAAGTGGACAAGTCTGGTCAAAGCCCAACGGCTAGTTTGACTGGCTCCACCGGCTGACCGGTGCTTGGCCACCGGTTGGCCGGTGCTTTGAAAAATGGAGAGGCCACGGGCTCAGGCACCACCGGCTGGCCGGTGAGGAGACAGTAGGTGTCACTATTTGTCTGGTTTCCATCAGCTGGCCGGTGATGGGACACCGGTTGGCCGGTGGTCTGGACAGAAAGGATGCCTTCTACCCAGGCTCCAGCGGCTAGCCGGTGGTCATCCACCGGTTGGCCGGTGGACTGAAAATCAGTCCACTTTCAGTCCTTCTTGCTTTCTTGGCCCAATTCCTTGGCAACCTATCATCCAAAAACACTTAAAACAATATTAGATAAATAAGAGAGTGGTTGTGATCATGAAAATTAAACCACGAGGGGTACGAGAGGTACAACAATCTCCCCCTATTTTGATGATCACAATCACCAAAAAACAAGCAATGTAAAAGATTGAAATGAGCAAAGCATGAGAGAAATATTTCTCCCAATCAACCAAGAATTTCTCCCCCTTTGTGATTATCAAAATAGCACGGGGCATAAAACTTGATTGAGGGAAAGGTTGAAAAACGAGATAGAGATTTTAAACCAATTGAAATTTTTGAGATTTGAATTGAAAGTTTTGAATTGAAAGTTTTGAATTGAAAGTTTTTTAAAATTGAAAGTTTTGAAATTGAAAGTTTTGAATTGAAAGTTTTGAATTGAAAAATGCAAAAAGGCTTAAACAATCCTAACTCCCCCTAAATAAAAACAGCAAATCACTGGGGAGAGGTTTTTGAAACCGAGACAAATTTTGGTCCGGTGAGACTCGCTAAAAGGGATTTTTCAATCCATACTTGTCTAGTGGCGGGTCATCTCCTATGAAATTCATCATTAAAGAAAATAGTTTTGGGCCTTCCATACCGGGCATTTTTGCAATTGCACTCATAAATTAAGTGCCCGGGTTTTTTACAATAATTGAAAAATTTATATTGGGAGCTCCCCCTTACAAAAATAGTTGGAGCATGGGAAGAGGAAGCTTGCTTGGAATAGCCAAGCCCTTGGGTGGTTCTAGATATGCATTGGGAACCAAGCAATTTGGTCAAATTTTGTTCACCTTGGGTGAACTTGTCAAGAGATTCCCTTAAATCCTTGATTTTTGATTCCATAGACTCAACATCGGGAAGGTTTTGGATCTTGAGGGACAAGTCTTCCTTCTCTTTGAGAAGTTGTTCCTTTTCGGAAGAAAGTTTTTTGAAATTCTTTTTTAAAGCAACAAATTTGGAAGAGAGTTCGCGAAAACCTTCCTCCAATTGATCTCTAGCATGTTGGAGATCCTCATAAGAAATATGATTGAAAGAATTTGAAGAACTAGAGGATGAGGAGTCGGAAGAGGTTACCTCATGAAATGCCATTAGGCATTTTTTACCATTGTCACTTGAGGAGGAGGATGTGGAGCTATCACTCCATGTGGCCTTGAATGCCTTCTTCTTTTCCTTTTGCTTGGTCCCTTCATGGGTAACCTCCAAAAGCTTCTAAATTTCATGAGAAGTGGTGCAAGTAGAAATACAATTAAATTCATTATAGTCTAACCCACAATGAAGAGCATTCATGGCTTTGGCATCAAGCTCAAAATTAGCAATGTCTTCGGGGGTCCATTTGGATTCATTGGGAGAAGAAAGAGAATAACCATGCATGAAAATTTTATAAATAGGATAACCTATACTTCTAAGAAAAGTGGTCATGCGGGTTTTCCAATAGGTATAGTCGGTTCCATCAAAGAATGGAGCACGACCCAAAGAATAGCCTTCGGGGGCGAAAGAAATTGAAGCCATCACAAAGGATCTTGAATTCGAAACCGGTTAGGGTATTACTCAAATTTTGCCTTTGATACCAATTGTTGGGTGGAGAGTGATGGCAAGAGGGGGGTGAATTTCCTTTTAAAAAATAATTAACAATTTAAAATAAAAGTTAAAAGTGCAGCGGAAATAAAGGAGGCAAGACACAAAACTTGATAACGGAGTTCGGCTTAAACCAAAGCCAACGTCTCCGCTCCCAACTCAACCGTTGAGATATTTACTACCGCTTGCTTTTTAATGGTTTTAGCAAGAAACCCACTAGACTTTAAGGTAGTCTAGAACCTATTACAGCTTGCTTTTAATGGTTGAGCAAGAACCCACTTACTTTTAATGGTTGAGCAAGAACCCACTAGCCTTCTTACAGGTGAAGGCTAGCTCACCTATGACTCAAGCCTTTTAAAGGGAAGGCTTGACTAACCTCTTCACACCTTGAAGGTGGTGTGAAAACCCAAATGAAAGGGAGATGAGAGAAAGAGGGGTTTGTAGGCACAAACCCAAATTAAAGCTCAAAATGATAAAACGACAAAAACTGTAAAGAGGAGAAGCCTTGGGTGCAAAGGAATGATGGAGTTGATGAAGAGCTCTCCCAAGCTTCTTTGATGGTGCTCCTTGGATGTGGAAATGAGTCGGAGCAATTGGGGGTTCCTTGGAGGAATGCGCCGGAGGTTCGCCAAATGATGAAAAATGTTCATGTGGGCTTCCGTACGTTTTCGGGGCTTCCTAGTCCTTTATTTATAGAGGGGGAACCCTCAAATGGCCTTAGGGGGTCTTCGGAGCCGTTGGAGAGGCCTTCGGAGCCGTTGGGAGTCAAGTGGACAAGTCTGGTCAAAGCCCAACGGCTAGTTTGACTGGCTCCACCGGCTGACCGGTGCATGGCCACCGGTTGGCCGGTGCTTTGAAAAATGGAGAGGCCACGGGCTCAAGCACCACCGGCTGGCCGGTGAGGAGGCCACCGGTTGGCCGGTGAGGAGGCAGTAGGTGTCACTATTTTTCTGGGTTCCACCGGCTGGCCGGTGATGGGACACCGGTTGGCCGGTGGTCTGGACAGAAAGGATGCCTTCTGCCCAGGCTCCATCGGCTGGTCGGTGGTCATCCACCTGTTGGCCGGTGGACTGAAAATCAGTCCACTTTCAGTCCTTCTTTATTTCTTGGCCCAATTCCTTGGCAACCTATCATCCAAAAACACTTAAAACAATATTAGATAAATAAGAGAGTGATTGTGATCATGAAAATTAAACCACGATGGGTACAAGAGGTACAACATAACCCATCTAGAGAAATTAGATGAATTATCAAAAAAATTATAGTAAACATTATAAAAATAATTCATATTGTAATAACAACATATGAAAAAAATATTTTAACCCATGTTAATAAAAGGGATAACCTGATCATAATCCATCTTGATGAAGAATGTGGATGGTTAGAAAAAGATATAACCCTAGTGTAGCAGTGAAAACCTCAAAGGATGTTCACATAGATAAGACACACCGTTGTAAAAAATAATTGAATGATACCACCATATAAGGGATCAAGAATATGATTTTTTGTACCATTAGATTATTACCCCAAAAGATAATATATAAATATATTAGAGGATAAATCAAAAAAATGAACCTTATAATGGAAAATTCTTTTCAATATAAATAGGGTAACAAAATTGAAAAAATAAAAGAGAATTGACAAAACCATTTAAAGATTTTCCAATGAGAAAATGTTAGGGGTCATTTTGGAATGAAATTTACAAAAGGGTGTAGTGAAATGTTATGAAAAAAATTACTTATGAAAAAAATTTCCAATAATTTATCCTTGAAAATAATTTAATTTTTTCCCAATAATAAATATGGGGGAGAATATAGAAAACATGTTTTTTAAATGGAAATCATTTTAAATCATCTGAATATAACCTTTTTTAAAACCCACTATATAAAAAGATATATAAATTTTTATTCTTGGTAATATATTGTCTCAATAATACTCTATAATATATATTGAAACTGATGCTAAAAAATACCCTCTTTTTTCTAATGATGTTTTGATAAGTATGTTTCAGGAATATATATCACAGCTTTATTTATATGCTTGATGAAGTGAAAATCTATGGGTTGTGTTATGAAAACACTTTCCAAACACTATGTTCAAAAAATGAATATATAGATCATCATACCTATGATACAATAATTAGTTTTCATATTGATCGGAAACCCTACATTCAAGAAATGTAAAATGTATGGAATGTCAACCCTATTTAGGAATCTGAAATAACTATTCATACTATACATTCTGGAGTTTGAAAATATGGTCAATCAATGCTACATTTGGAATTTTATGATTAAAGGATGAATGTATAAACCATCATCCCTGTGTTACTATTGTTCCTTATGTTACGTGAAGAAGAAAGTATAGTTTTGGAACCATACATCGTTAGGAACCCTATACTATGAAAAAAAACCCTACACTTTTAAAATGAACCCTACCTTATGAAAAGGAACCCTGGGCTACACAAAGGAACCCTACACTATGCAGTTCAACCCTATGTTTGACTATTCAATATAAGAGTTTAAAAAACTTGATTTTTATCCCAGATTCATGCAATGTCCTTTGACTGTGTTATAGGCTGATTCAAATCTTGTCATGATTTATTCAAAGAACAATATTCAATGGATAAAATCACTCTGATTCTTCATGGAAGTTATGACTCACCTGGTCAAATCCAATTGGAATATCTACATTTTATCATGCATTTGTATTGGATCTAAGATATCGTATCAATCTATCTACTCAATAAAATCTACCATTGTATATTTTATAATTACCTATGATATAAAATTCACACATAATACTATATTCTTGATAATATATTTTAATGTGCTTCTACAACAAATGATCAACACGATTATTTGTATAAGTGGCGACAGTTTGGATAAATACATATTTTAACCTCATTATATTATAAGATTAATGCTGATGTTAGTTGATATTCATATTAACGATCATTTTCAACTATGATAATTTTAGAGTTATTTCTTATTGAATACATTTGTTTCTGAAGAAAAAGATCCATCTACTATCAGTTAATGCTGCTGCAACTATGAAGATCATCATGAACCATCAAAAAATAAAAATAATTTAATTTATTTGAGTATAAACCTATCGTACTCAGTTGTGGTAAATTTTAATCTTATTTTATTAATATGTGGATGATTGGTTCCCTATTAAAGAACCATAAGGATTTTTTTAGTGCTTGTTGTAAGGGTGTCAACTTCCTGCACTCAGTTATGTATTTGAAGGGTTTGTCCTAAAAGGACCCTACTAGTGAAATTCACCAAGATTATAGAAAGGACAATGGTGGAGTGGACTAGGGGGTATTTGGGCCCCAAACCACTATAAAATTACTGTGTTCATTATTTCTATTTATCTTCTGCTCATATTCATTATATAATTGGACATTGAATATATTCATAAATAACTAAGAGTTTTACAAACTAGAATATAATGAGAGTTTAAAAAAGACACAATTCACCCCTCTTGTGTTACTTTGAATTATTCTGATCTAAATAATTGTATAAATGGTGAGATTTTGGGATAAACCTATAGAAAAATGAAAAGGAATAAGGTATATACAAAGAATATGACAATGGAAAATCTGAATGAAGTAATGAATATTGTTCATGATCCATACATTAATGGTGAAAATAATCGATATTGGAAATCAGGAATGATTATCTATATAAATAATCTTGGATTCAATGTTTTTTCAAATATCATTATTCCTTATGCAATTCCTGAGAAACCATAAACATGGACTACTGAAACAGAAGATGAATATGACATCAATTCAAAAGAAATGAATTAAATTGTAAGTATAAATGGACCAGATGATTTTAATCATGTATCACAATGTCATACTACATATTAGATGTGGGAAAAAAATTAGTTTCTTATGAAGGAACATACAATATTAGAAAAATGAGATACGATACTAATAATATAAAGTTTTCACATTTTTAATTTTTGATAGTGACAGGATCACACAGTTGAATAGAAGGTTAATAGAGGTTATCAATAGTATTACTGCTTTGGGAGATCCTATCAGTCAATATGATTATGTACTGAAAGTACTTAGAGTACTTCCTTCCAAATGGAATGGTGTATCTGTGACTATTCATCAACCATCACCTATTATGAATTTGACAATAAAATATTTGATTGGAACTTTGATGATATACGAAGAAGAAATAAAGATGAATATAAAGATCACAATATTATAGTAAAAATGGAAAATACGGCTCTCAATGTGACATCATAGAAGCATATTCAAAAACTGAAACAAGAAGTCATAATAAACAAAAATTTAGATTCCTCAGACGTTGAAATAAAACTATCTCAAATAGCCAAACAAATTCAACATATTTTACAAAAAAGAAAATTGGATTTAGAAAACACATTAATAAGGATGAAAAAGAACCTAGAGAAGTATGATACTATGAATGATTAAAATTAGGTCACATCAGACCTAATTTCCCCCAACTAAAATATTAAAGAAGGAGGGCACAATAGAAGTATCTGAATAATGCTAGTTATGAGTATATAGGAGAAAACACCATGTAGGATAACATAGAGTGTATCTAATGACTCCATAAGCTCTGAAAATCTAATGGAGAGAAAGAGCCAAAAAAACTGGAAGCTAACATGTGCTTTATGGAGAAGGAAGAAGAAGATGTACTATCCTATTAATCTACTAATTCTGAAACTAGCAGTTTCTCAAATGGTAAATTAGATTAATACTATTAAATGTTAGAGGAGAAAAAGAATTATTTATTAAATAATCATTAATAATTGAAAAATATTCACAATATTTTTTAGGGTAAAGAGATGCCATTCTAAAACAACATCAATAACTGGTTGAAAAATTCAATTAATCTATAACAAAATGTATTGATCATGAGAAAATGATAAAGAATTTCAGGATGGAGTAGAATATTATAATATTATTTTAACTACTTTTACTAAATGGGAAAAGGTTTTAAATGAGATTCATAGAAATAATGTTATTAAAAGATAAATATTTGGAATAGTAAGTAAGAATGATAAATCTAAATTATACAGGAATTATTTTTTTCAAATTCAAAAAATATTACATAATGTTATTGTGTAATAAAAGTTCATTTCACTAACAAATATTATATAAGAAATCATCAAATCAGCTGTTTTAAAAATGATTTTTTTTCTAAAATTATGTCTGATGAAATTGATATACAATAGAGAAAGATAAGATAGATCTGGATTCCCAGATCTTTGCTCACTGACAGTACTGGACCCAAAAAGATATGGGTACCAAAACTAACATGGCTTGAAATTAATTTGCAGAAAAAAGGCCACAGGAACAAAAATAATATATAATCTATTGGTAGTGGATTCATTTGACACATGAGTGAATACTCATAAAAATTCTATATGCTGACTTAGATAGATAGAGTTTCTAGCCACATTTGGTGATAATACAAAAGGAAAAATTGTTGGAGTTGGAACTGTTGGACATCCAAAGACTATCTCAATCAACAAAGTACTGTATGTTCAAGGGATAAAGTAGAATTTGATATGTATATCTCAAAATTGTGATGATGGAAGTTATGTTTATTTTTATAATAATTCCTACTACGTGTTCAAAGATAAATTGGTTAAATATAGAGAACAAACAACCAACAATGTTTATACTTTCGATTTAAATTTCCAATGTAAATAGAAAATGAATTGTATAGATTCTAGGGAAAATTTTTCATTAATTTGTAATAGAATATTTAGAAATTGAAATTTATTTATTTTACATGAATTATATATGAAATAATTAGTTTTTTATATTTACAGTATTAAATTTTATAGTGATAGATTCCATGATGTAAGAAAAATAGAAATACAACAGAAATATTCATTAAAATCTAATAACAAAATTGCAATATATAGACCTTTATAATTTATCCAAATTTTTTTTGGACCATCTAGAGAATCAAGATTTGTAGGTAAATTATATTTCTATGTTTTAGTTGAATATTATTCTTGATTAACTTGGCTATATTTTATAAAACTGAAAATTGAATTTTCGTCTATTTTTTAAAGATTTTGCAAAATTGTTCAAAAAAAATGTTAGAAAATAATTTCATTGAGAAGTGATCATGGGGGAGAAGTTGAGAATCAATAATTTATATCTTTTAGCTCAAACCTGGGTATTAAACACACCATATCTTCACCAATAATACCTCATTAAATTGGAATTGTTGAAAGAAGAAATATAACTATTCACGAAATGGCAATGACTATACTGAATGAATATAATCTTCCTACCTATTTTTGGTAATAAGCTATAAAAAAAACTTTATAAATCATGAACCAAATTTTAATATGTCCAATTTTTAAAAGGGAACCCTATGAAATTTGGAATCCTAGAAAACCTAAAGCAAATAACTTTAATATATTTTGTTACAAGGAGTATATCATGAATACTAAGGAAAACCTTGGTATGTTTGTTCCAAAATCTAATGAAGGAGTATTATTATGAAATTATAAAACCTTTAAATCCTTTAGAGTTTTTATTAAAAATTAAATTTTTGTTGAATAATAAATTCATATGAATTATTATGAAATTGAACCTTTTATTATAATGAAAGATCAAACCAATTAAATTTCTATTTTTTTAAACATGGGACTTTAAATACCTAAAACATATTTTGAAAATCATATTAATATAATTGATTCCAATTTGGAAGAACATGAAATTGAATAACCAGAATGTATCATTCCAAGACAGTCTAAAACCTTAAATAAACATCCTTTAGAAACTATCAAAGGAGACCTAGATACCGGAATTAGAACTAAAAGAAATGTAGTAAAACTTGATGAATTTTATACCCATCAATTTCAAATGGAATATAAATCTATTTATGAATCCTTAGAAGATGAGTGTTGTATGTTTTCAATTCAAGAAGAACTAAAACAATTCAGAAGAAATGAAGTTTGGGAATTAGTATAAATACCGTCAAATTATTGAGTAATAGGAACAATGTAAGTATTTAGAAATAAACATGATAATAAAGGGATCATAACTATAAATAAATATATATTTTTATCTAAAGGATATAATCAAGAAGAAGGAATAGATTATGATGAAACCTTTTCCCTATAGCGAGATTAGAAGCCATTAGAATCCTTTTATCTTATGTACCTAATACGAATTTTAAATTATATCATATGGATGTTAAATATTCCTTTTTAAAATGGATATTTAAAGGAGGAAGTTCATTTTGAATAACATATTAGTTCTGTAAACCCTCATTAACCATATTATATTTTTAAACTTACTAAATCTCTCTATACACTTAAATAAGAATATAAATCTTGGTATAGAAGATTATGTTTTTTTCTTTTGAAAATGGATTTACTATTGGATTAGAAGATGAACCACTTTTTAGGAAAAATGTAATTTATAATATTTTATTAGTATTAATTTATGCTGATGATGAAATTTTAAGTTAAATAAATAAAGATCATTGTAATGATTTACCAAAACTAATGAAAAATTAATTTAAATGAGTATTATGGGAGAGGTAAATATTCTTGAGGATTTAAGTTTTTTCAAAAATAATATTTAAATGTTTGAAATCAAATTAAATATATTATTTATTTACTGAAAAAGTTTGGTTTTGAGAACAATAAAACTTAAACGGCTCATATGTTTACTAATATAAAAATTGATTTAGATGAAGATGGAAAGCTAGTTGACAACAAGTTATATAGAAGTATTATTGGTAGTTTATTATATCATTTTTTTATAAGATCATACATTATGTCTTTTGTATGTTTATGTGTAAGATTTCAGTCAAATCCAAAAGAATCCCATTTTACAGCTGCGAACAGATTTTTCAGATACATAAAAAGAAATATTTTCAATCCCTTTTTACCAAAAAAATTGATTTTAATTTAATTTCATATTCAGATGATGAATTTGGTGGTTGTAGATTAGATAAAAAAAGAACCTCAAGAACCAATAACTTTTTGGAAAAAAATTAGAGTCAAAGTCAAGTAAGAAACAAAACTTTTTTCCCTATCAATAGCTGAGGCATAATATATTTATGCTGGTAGTTGTTGTGCATAAGTATTTTGGATTAAAAACACACTACTGGACTTCAGAATGAATATTAACAATATCCCTCTTTTATGTGATAATACAAGTGTTGTTAATATTTCAAATAATCCTATAGGTCATTTTCGAACTACGAATGTGGATACATGAAATCTTTTTCTAAGAGATCATGTTCTTAAAAAGGATATATATTTTGAATATGTTAATACCGAATAGAAATTTGCTTATATTTTTACTAATCTAATTCCCAGAGCATGTTTTTATTTTATTAATGGGGTGGGTGGTTTGGAGTATTTAATTTCAAATAAATTTTTATTTATTTTTTCTTAATATCTCTATTTTTTATTTTAAGTAAAATTTATATGTTTTATTTTATTAGTTATTAATATTTATTTTTATTCGATTATGTATTTATTGTTTTGAAAGAAAATTTAATTTCAATATATTTTTAGTTTTATTTTCAAATTTAATTGTAAGGAAAACATTTACAATCATCTTAAGAAAGTTATATACCTTCTACCGCTATTCTCCATCACATACCTTCACTTTTTAGAGAATCTCTCATTCTAGTTTACAAAAAACCTAATCCTTCTAATCATCAATCGTGAAACCTTCAAAAATGGAAACATAAAAGAATAGTTGAAGATGTTGGCCCAAGCGAACCTATTCATCAATTGAATTATCAGAATCATTTTTCGGAAAAGGTAATCGATTTCGAATGGCTAAATCAAAAGAATATCTCGTCAAAGAATGCTATAAGGTTTCAAGGTTTATAATATCTTTTTGTTGAATTTAATATGCCTTTTTTTATACATAAGTGAAATATTTATGTTGAAATGATTCTTTTAGTTTTGGACTTGATGAAGATGTAGTTTTTTCTAAGATCCATCTGGATGAGTTTTCTATCTCTTTGGTTTAGATTGTTATGATTTCAGACTCTCCCTATACGGTATAATTTCATTTTTATTTAATAAATATAATAGACGATAAATATATATAATAGGATATCATGTTTTCTCTTTTTGGAATAAGAACTGTTAAGAAAATGATGATAAGAGATCTTATTATTGATCAATGATTCATGAAAAAATTCATTTAGTTTGGAATTTTTCCGACGATGGTTGTGCTTGAGAATGTTATTTATCAAGATATGTATACTATTTTTTTGTTCTTAAACAAAATTATGTTAAAATTCAGTAGATACATGCTAACGTAACTGATTCATTACTGTCAGAAAGATGCAAATATGGGTTTTACCCCAAATTGAAGGATTCTATCTCTATTGATTGTAAAGATATGGAAGATAAGAGACATATCCTTTATTCATAGATTTCACAATATATATATTTTAAATACTGGAAATGTCAAAAAACTAGGATTTATATAGGGTAAATATTGTAATAATATACTTCCAGTTGGCATTGAAGAACAAGAAATGTTGATTGCTAGAGCTTAGTGGGTGTATTTACCTGTTTTTGTTTATGTGATACCAATCCTTCTTGAATAAGAAAAATCTAGAATTGATGAGTAATGCATTCATCAGAGAAGAATAATTTCAATAAATATTATTGAGCTAGTGGCAGTTTTCCATGTTAGAGAAGAATAATTTTCTAATCCTGAGGCTCGTGTAACAATAAATTACAGAGAAGTTTCTAAAAAGGATGATTAATCTAGAGAAATTTATCATAATGCTAATTAGGTTGGACCAAGAAATTTTTCTTCAGTTATTTCTGATTTGGTCGAAGTAAGAGTATCTCGATTAAGAGTGGAGAAATATTCAAGTTTTGCTTTCATTAAAATTGGACAAACCAGAGCTCAATCCACTGAGTCTTCTGAATCATTGGAGAGAGGTACTGAAGAGCTGGTTCAATTTTTTTATTAGGAAAATGAAAATAATCTAACTCTAAGAAAATAATTGTAAATTGAATGGAAAACTATTAAATATCTCATAAGTTTATGGTTCCTAGAGATTATTTTGAGGAACTTCAAGGTAAGTTAAGATAAGGTCAAGATAACTTTGTTTCTATAGGAGATATTAAAGGGTTAATCATTTCTTTAGGTAGATAATTCAGATCGTTGAAATATGAATCTTTGAAAAAATATTATTCTCATGAGTTAATGATTATGATGGGAAGAGAATTTCAGTCTTTCAAGGAGAGTCGTCAAACTTCAACCTCTACACCTCAACCCACTTCTCTAGACATGATAAGGACATTTAAATCAATAACGGTTATGACAAATGAATTCAATAATAGGATAGACACTCTCCAGTGTGACAATACACCTTTGAATGTTCTTCTGGATAATCAGATTGATTTAATTAGTCAGTTGACCTCTAATAAATCCAAGTTGTGTCAAATCATTAATCATGTCTGAGATAGATTGACTGCCTTTATTGAATTTGAAAGACCAATGAATGAGTTAGTTAAGGTTAATTTGGTGGAAAGCTTGATGATTGGGAGTGATTCAATGAATCTGCTTCATCAATGGATGGATGTCTTCAACAATCATTTTTGTATCCTTCTAGTGAAGTTTCCAAAGATACATGGTATTTTTAATACCATTCCTCATCCGACTAAACCTTCTTCCCATAGATATTATAATGTAGAAAACCCATCTTATTGAATCCCCTCATTTTTAAGGCTACTTTCATATATTGTGGGATGTATTCATTTTTTTAAAAAACATTTTATTTTTATTTAATGTTTAATTAAAATTTATATTTTTTCGATTTTATATTATTTTATACTTTTATTATAAGTGTTCAAACTCACACTGCCATATTACATATATAATTGTTCTTCCCAGTAGACTGTGACATTAATTTACAGTTCAGTTCTATATTAACTATGATTTATATCATTTAATAATTTAATATTTATTTTTGATATCACCAAAAGTGGGACAATATTTTTAAAATACATATTTTTTGGGAGAAAAGTTTTAAATAAAAGTAGCTCTATGAAATCAAAATATTTTATTAGGGTTGGTGAAAATCCTATATTTCCTATTCATTATTTTATGGGATTTGTGATCATCAAAAAGGCAGATATTGGTGGGATGGTACTGTCTAAAATATAATATATATTATATATTGATTCCAATGAAAAAAAATAACCTTGTTTTTTTAATGATATTATGATATGTTTGTTTTAAGAATATATATCATTTTTTATTTATATCATTGACGAAGTGTAGTCTACATGATGTGTTATGAAAACACTATTCAAACCCTATGTTCAATAAATGAACATATGGATCATCCCCCCAAAATTTTGTTGAACTGTTTGCATATGGATCGACAAACCTATGTTCTCTGAATGGAAAACATATAGAAATATCAACCATAAATTGGAATCTGCAATCACTATTCATACCTTATATTTTTGAGTTTGAACGTATGGCCAATCAATGATACCATTGGAATTTTAAGATGAAAGAATGAACATAAGTATCATTATCCCTAAGTTACTTTTGTTCCCTAAATTACACAAATAAAAATGTATGGTTAAGGAATCATATATTTTTTGGAACCCTATGCTATGCAAATTAATCCTATGCTACACAAAGAAACCATACGCTACATAAAGGAACCATATGCTCTACAGTTCAACCCTATGTTTGACCATTCAATAGTGGAGTTTAAAAACCAATATTTTTATTTAAGATTCATCAAATTGTATTTAACTGTGTTACATGATTATTTAAATTTTATCATTATTGATTCATAGAACCATATTCAATGAATAAAATCACTCCTACTTTTAAGTGAAGTTACGCCTCCACTAGTCAAATCAAATTTGAATATCTACATTCTATCTGGCATTTATCTTGGATCCAAGATACTATATCATGCTATATGCTCAATATATTCTACAAGAGTATCTTTTGAAATTATGTGTGATGTAATATTCACACATATTACTGTATTCTTGTTGAAATATTTTAATGTGTTACTGCAACAAATGATCGACTCTATTATTTGTAGAATAAGCTACACTTTGGAAACATACATATTTTAACCTAATGCTACTGTAAGATTATTATTTATATTTTTTGAAATTAATATTAAATATCATTTGTAACCTGGATATCTCCATAATTATTCTTTCTTGAATACTTTCATTTATGAAGAATAATATCCATCTACTATCACTTGCTGCTACTAAAAATGTGAAGATCAACCTGAATCATCAACAAATCAATCCCTTTTGATTTATTGGTGTATCAACTACTTGTACTTAGTTTTGGTGAAGTTTCAACTTCTTGTATTAAGATGTAGATAATTGGTTCCCTATTAATGAAATTGAAGGATTTTTTAGCCTTGTTGAAAACGTTTCAACTTCCTAAACTCAGTTGTAGATTTGAAGGTCTTGTGATAAGAGGTCCTAGAAAGTGAAATTATCCAACACCACAAAGACAGAATTTGTGGAGTGAACTAAGGGATCTTTGTGGCCCAAAAAACTATAAAATTATTTTTTTTAATATTACTATTTATACACTACTCGTATTCATTACAGAAGATAACTCTTTATATCTGAATAAATCTCTAAGAGGTTTAAAAACTGGAATATGTTAAGAGTTTTGAAAAGACACTATGCACCCCCTCTTATGTTACTTTGTATTATTCGGACCTAATAATTATTTATATAAAAATTTAATTTTTCCAATTAGGATTATGTAATAATGTATAATAATATATTATGAGGGAAGAACTGATGCATGGATGAAAAACTTTAATGATAAAACTATATTACTCAAAGATGAAGATTCAATTTTCCAATAACCTTTATGCAAAACACATCCCACGACGTGAGAAATATAGTTCATTTGGTTTATGTATTATAAATGCATATAGGAAAAAAAATTGAACATATATCAACAAAATGGAATTATGTAACTAACTTACCTAAAATATGTTCCATAGAATGATCATAACCCAATGAACGAAAGTTGAGTTACCAAAAATCCTTACTACTAGGGGAAAAGATGAATCAAAAGAAACTTGAATAAGGGATCCTAGTATTGTTATTGAAGTGCCCAGATCAGTGTGAATCACTGAGAGGGGGAGGGGGTGAATCAGTGATCCTTTAAAACTTTTTACTAATTGATTCTTAATCAATTAAACCTCTATGGCTTGTTAAGGCCTCGATCCACTCTTCTTATGTCTCTCAACCTTTCCCGGATAATGCAGTAATGAAAAGGCACAGGACACAAGGATTTACAAGGTTCGGCACCAAAGGCCTACATCCTTGCCATGCTCTCCCAGCATGGATTCTCCCATTATAACTTGTTATAATTACAATGGTCGATACAGATTCCCACTGTATCTCTCCTGAGTCCCACAGAAGGGTCTTTATACTGCGTCCCACAGTGTTACCAGAGTCCCACTGGCCTGCTCCAGAATCCCACTAGAGACTTCCTCCACCCTGAGTCTCACATGGGTCTTCTCCTGGCTGCTCGAGTCACACGAGTAGCTCTTCTTCTTGTTCAGCTCTTCAAGTATCTTCAGCAGTCTGGGATAAAGACTGCTGGCCTTTCTCTGTACCTCTGATCACTTGTGATGATCAGGTCTTCTCGTCTTGCTCAGGATTTATCTCCTTCTTCTCAGGATGACCTGGCCTCTCTCTTCAAGAATCTTCAACAGCCTCTGAAAAGGTCTGTTGGTCTTGCTCAGCAATCTTCTGATCACTTCACTTGATCAGGCTCTTCTCAATTACTGAATACTCAGACAACTGATGTCTTTAACTTCAGTCTGGTCCAGTCTCACTCACTTCAACTTCATGCACTGAGTGCATGGCAGCTCTTCATCCTCATGCACTGATAGCATGGCCTTCTCAATTCTTCAAGAACCTCCTGGTCTTGGACAACTCAAATGCACACCACTGATTTGGCTCTATTCACGTGTGCACGTGCATGCATGCATGCATGCACTCTCCTCTTTCTCCTCTTGGTGCAATAAACCCTCAAAGGGTGTAGTCACTTTAAGCACACACCTTCTCACTAAACTTCACACACTTTATTCTCTTTTGATTACACACATAAATGTGTGTTATACACTAGTGTGGATATCTTCTCTTCTTCTTAGTGTGTACACACTTTGGTTTGCACACACACTAAGGTTCGGCCACTTATTTTAATTTGCACACACACACAACATAGGTTGAGTTGTGGTCTTCACTTGTTGCACACACATGACTTAGCCTTCACTTCTTCTTGCACATACCAAAGGCTACGGCCTCCACTTTGTTTAGCACACACTTGGGTTCGGGTTCTTCAATTTCACACACACACAAGATGTGGTGGCCTTCACTGCCTTCAAAAACTTAACTCGTAGGTGTAGTTATACTCCTCCCGAACTCAAAGGAGGTGCGCAAGGGTGCAGCTTCTCTTCTTCAGAACTGCATTCTTCTGTTTTTGCACACACAGCCCGAACTCCTTGGGTGCAAGGAAGGCGCGCAAGAGCAATGGTGCAAGGGCACTTCTTGTCGCGCAAGCACCTCCTGCCGCATATGTTTGTGGGAAGCGAGGGCAAGAGTCTCGAGCGAGCAAATATGTGGCTCGGCTCCTTCCTGTCGCGCAAGAGGTGCGCACAGGGATCTCCTCCTCCTTCTTCTTCTTGTCGCGCAAAGAAGTAGCGCGCAAGGAACTCAAGCCGCGCAAGTTTACTTGTGCGGGGCTTCAACTTCGCGAGGCAGAGTTCTCACGGGATTCGGATTTTCAACAGAGTTTCAGCAAGAAACAATGAGGTCTCGGCCTCTCCTTTTATAGGAAGAGATGCCTCATATCTTCCACGTGAGATAAATCTCGAATCACCGAAGATTTCGGATCTTCAAGATTTTCTCCAAATCTTGTTTTCCTTCGCTGTTTCATCGCGGGTTTCTTCCTTTATTTTTTCCTCTACGTGCATGCGACTTTCAAACGCATGCATGGCTTCTTTCGGTCCAAACCATATAGAACATAGACGCTCAAGGCCTCGGCACTTCGTTTGCCTTCGACCTCACTCGAATTCTCCCACTAGTTGCATGCAAGCTCATTTTAAAGCATGGTTGTGTTCATACGGCTCAGACGAACTCAATGGAGACTTCGTCTTTGAAAATGGTGGCCGGGAGCTCGAAATCATCGTTCGGGAGGCTCCTGGTTCGAACGGAGCTCGCGGGTGGCTTCGGGGTGGCTCGACGAAGGAGACGAGCCGGGAGCCGTCAGATCAAGCGTTTGAGATACATCGGACGGCCGGATTAAATCGCGGCGCGCGGCAGATGAGATGAGCGGCTGCGATCTAGCGCGCGATGAGACGGTCAGCTCAGATCTGTCCCGGGTGAAATTTCCGCGTCCCACATCGAATCGGCGCACTGTTTTTCCGCACTTTATCACCCTAGTGCCGCCTCAATCCCTCAGTTGAACTTCTCCCTCCACGGTGCCGCCCCGCACCGTGTTCTCCCTGCGGGCGCGCTCTGCGCCCACTCTCTACTCCCTGCGGGCATGCTACTGGCGCCCACTATGCTTCCTCGGGTGCGCGGGATTCACCACCACGTGCCCTCAGGGGCTTATACACGGCCCCTGCCGCGCTCCTCCGGGCGTGCCCCAGGCGCCCATGCGGTGTCCTACAGGTGTGCCCCTGCCTCAAGGATGCTGACCTGGCCTTTGAGGGTTCCCCATGGGCGTGGTGACCTTGAGTCCCACAAGTGCCTTGGGTGATGACCCTCGGCTGGCCTCCTTGGTGGCCTTATTTTTTGCTAAGTATAGGAATAAAGACTTTGTATAAAAACAAAGTATCCCCATATTCCAAATGCCACTTGAAGCCTTCTTCCTCATTTTTTCTCATCTTCTTCTTCATTTTAATTCCTCACTCCTTCTCAACAAATATTCATTACTTATGAGGGAAATTCTTGAAGGTTCTTTCTTCATCAATTGAGCTCTTAATCACATAAATTCTTCAATGAACTTCATTGATCTAATCAGAGATCAAGTTGGATCATCTTCATGTTCACATGCACTTAGTGATAGTGCATGGACTTTATTAATCCACTTCATCCACTCAGTGATTGTGGATGGATCTCCTTTCATCTCCTCATGCATTTTCAATACAATGCATGGTCTTCTATCATTTTTGTGACTTTGTATCATCATGATACAAGTTCTATGAACTTAAAGATCAGCTCAACAATCGTCAGATGTTACTAGAGAATGTTTCAACCACATCTCCTATGCCACTTAGTGAATCTCCTAAGTGACATGCCTCTTAGTACCATGGCCATTCTCCGTTCCTCACCATCACCATCACAAACTTTGTCATTCACATCTTGACATTCCTTGACATCCATTCATTCCATGACAACTCCATGCCTCATTGAGAACAAATGCAACACAATGCACTTCAATCTCCCCCTTTGTATTTGGTTTCAATACACTCCTTCAGCACATATGAATGGGTCAATATGTGTGCCAATATTTTCTCCCCCTTATTGGCAATCAAATGCAAAGGTGTGGTGTGGTTCACTTTCAAAAATATCTTCCTCCCTTTGAATAGCATCTTCTTGAAAATCACTAAGAGAGGGATGATGCCACATGTTCTTCTTTAGCAAAGAACCTTTAGTAAATCAACTCTAAGTCTACTTGGGCTAACCCGGTGTAGAAAACAAGAGTGATGTAACCAAGATACTCAATGCTGTCCACAATTCTCTACACATGTGAGATCATGCTTAGGGGTTGAATTTATTCAGATATTCAATGAATTGCTGAATCCTGCACATACTTCACAAAACACATTAGAATGTTCAGGTGCAAAGATAAAGCTCCCCCATTCATCCATTTTCTTAAGATGATATTAATCTCAGAACATCATCTTCTTCAGATTTGCTCCCCCTCAAGGGGTGCACTCCGTTCTATCCAAACCATCCTCCAGATGAGAATGATCATCATCTTCAATTCCCTGCAATGTTAGCACATGTATATACCAGAAGTATAAGGGAATAAGATGGAACCTCCTTGGTTCATCAATGTGAACAACAAGGTTGAGAAGATTCTCTCAACCGAGATGTCCAATTTTCACCAGTCTTCACACTTGCACATTTGATCTTCATTGATGATTGTGCTGGTGTGGTTCTCAAAACATCTTCATGTGAAATCTTCTTCTTCCCTTTTGCCTTAGCAATTGCCAGAACTTTATCTTCAGCTTTTTGCAGATCTTTGGCAAGTTGCAACTGATTTGGCCATATGACTAGTAAATCATTTGGAAGAGTGGCCTCAGTTTTGGAAGTTCCACATGGTTATTTGGATGCTGCTAAGCTACCTCTCTTAGGCAACTTATTTTCAATCAATCCCTTCTTCTTCTGGATTGATTGTCTTTTGGAGTTCAGTCTGCTTCTATTTAGTTTCATGGCTTCTTTACAAAGGTCCATGATGTGTCCTTTCTTTCCACAGTAGAAGCATGTTTTCTTGGTGGTCCTTCTGGATGAATCACCCTTCTTGGATTTCAATTCCAAGGACTTATCTTCATTCTTCAAACTCTTCTTGGGAGCATCTTCCACTTTCTTCTGCTTGCTTCCCAAGGAATCTCTCTTAGCCAGGTTCAGTGATCTTTTCTTCATTCCAGCTTCGGATACATTCGGAGATTGATATGTATCAACTCTTTGACCACTTTTTCAACCATCCCAGATGTTGTCAAGTAATCCAAATCTATTTGCAGTAAACAGATGTCTTTGGACCTGTGAATGTTGCTTCCTTCCTTCTGGCTTGCTCCCCCTTGGCATGGGCTTCCTCTGTGTTTTGGCATTCAGTGGATTGTACCAACAATCCTTTGCACAATGCCCATACTTGTTACAACACCAGCATTGTCCCACGAATCTTGACCTCTTCAGTCCTTCTGATTGTAGGGTACTTTTCTTGACCTGTTGTGCTGTTTCAGGAGAGCTCTGCTTCTTTACTGTCTTCATCCATATTTGTTTGGAATTATTCTTCCATCCTGCACTTTTTGTGGAAACACAATTAGAAGCATCAGTACAAGATGGTATGGATGGTACCTTCTTTCTAGAAGATGTTGCCCTTTTATTAGAGGATGTATTTCTTTTAGAATCATCCTTCTCAAAGCTCACTTGAGTGGCAACATTTCTTCTTTTAGCTGACTGGGAGGATTCAGCTTTGGGTGATTGCAGATTTTTCAATATCACCTCTAGTTCTAAGTATTTCATGTTGAGGGAGTTCTTCTCATCCTCAACAGTTCTTAGCTTTCCTTCCCAATTCTCCACCAGTTGTTTCATCTGGTCTTCATGCACCTTCTTTAATTCTTGCAATGAATTGTCCAGCTCCTTCACCAATTTGACTTTTTCTTCGAGTTGAGCATCTCTGACATTCATTGACACTTTGTGCCTCTTTTCCAGTGCATGGAAAACATCTCTGACCATTATTTTAAAGAAATATTTCTCAGAAAGGCTTCTTTGCAATTCTTCAGCAGTGTCTTCATATCTTTCATTGCAAAGTGAAACGGTTTCATCTTTAGCCTTCACCAGCTTTCTGAGAGTGTTAGTTATGCCAACCCTTTTTGCCAATTGATCTTCCATTGCATTGGCTTCTTCTTCTAACTGTGATTTTTCTTCATGAAGATCATGGATGCCTGTAGCTATACACTTTTCCACTTCCATGGGAACTGTCTTCTGAAGATATTTGAGTGCACTCTGAAGATCATTCATTGTTTCAACTTCATCACAGCTAGGACAGGCTTTCTTCATCTTCTTGGCCTGTTTCTTCTTTCTATTTTTTTGAGTCTTGGCAGATATCTCCATTTGAGGCTGGTCGCTCATTTCCTCAAATCTGCACTTCATAAAGACTCCCTTGGATCTTTTAGAGG
Source organism: Viscum album (assembly GCA_963277665.1). Taxonomy (NCBI): domain Eukaryota; kingdom Viridiplantae; phylum Streptophyta; class Magnoliopsida; order Santalales; family Viscaceae; genus Viscum; species Viscum album. Next base: position 683,515,391 of record OY728156.1, on the reverse strand, counting down.
TAACCTTCGCTCTGATACCAATTGAAGTGCCCAGATCAGTGTGAATCACTGAGAAGGGGAGGGGGTGAATCAGTGATCCTTTAAAACTTTTTACTAATTGATTCTTAATCAATTAAACCTATATGGCTTGTTAAGGCCTCGATCCACTCTTCTTATGTCTCTCAACCTTTCCCGGATAATGCAGTAATGAAAAGGCACAGGACACAAGGATTTAAAAGGTTCGGCACCAAAGGCCTACATCCTTGTCATGCTCTCCCAGCATGGATTCTCCCATTATAACTTGTTAGAATTACAATGGTCGATACAGCTTCCCACTGTATCTCTCCTGAGTCCCACAGGAGGGTCTTTATACTGCGTCCCACAGTGTTACCAGAGTCCCACTGGCCTGCTCCAGAATCCCACTGGAGACTTCCTCCACCCTGAGTCTCACAGGGGTCTTCTCCTGGCTGCTCGAGTCACACGAGTAGCTCTTCTTCTTGTTCACCACTTCAAGTATCTTCAGCAGTCTGGGATAAAGACTGCTGGCCTTTCTCTGTACCTCTGATCACTTGTGATGATCAGGTCTTCTCGTCTTGCTCAGGATTTATCTCCTTCTTCTCAGGATGACCTGGCCTCTCTCTTCAAGAATCTTCAACAGCCTCTGAAAAGGTATGTTGGTCTTGCTCAGCAATCTTCTGATCACTTCACTTGATCAGGCTCTTCTCAATTACTGAATACTCAGACAACTGATGTCTTTAACTTCAGTCTGGTCCAGTCTCACTCACTTCAACTTCATGCACTGAGTGCATGGTAGCTCTTCATCCTCATGCACTGATAGCATGGCCTTCTCAATTCTTCAAGAACCTCCTGGTCTTGGACAACTCAAATGCACACCACTGATTTGGCTCTGTTCACGTGTGCACGTGCATGCATGCATGCATGAACTCTCCTCTTTCTCCTCTTGGTGCAATAAACCCTCAAAGGGTGTAGTCACTTTAAGCACACACCTTCTCACTAAACATCACACACTTTATTCTCTTTTGATTACACACATAAATGTTTGTTATACACTAGTGTGGATATCTTCTCTTCTTCTTAGTGTGTACACACTTTGGTTTGCACACACACTAAGGTTCGGCCACTTATTTTAATTTCCACACACACACAACATAGGTTGAGTTGTGGTCTTCACTTGTTGCACACACATGACTTGGCCTTCACTTCTTCTTGCACATACCAAAGGCTACGGCCTCCACTTTGTTTAGCACACACTTGGGTTCGGGTTCTTCAATTGCACACACACACAAGATGTGGTGGCCTTCACTGCCTTCAAACACTTAACCCGTAGGTGTAGTTATACTCCTCCCGAACTCAATGGAGGTGCGCAAGGGTGCAGCTTCTCTTCTTCAACACTGCCTTATTCTGTTTTTGCACACACAGCCCGAACTCCTTGGGTGCAAGTAAGGCGCACAAGAGCAAGGGTGCAAGAGCACTTCTTGTCGCGCAAGCACCTCCTGCCGCATAAGTTTGCGGGCAGCGAGGGCAAGAGTCTCGAGCGCGCAAATATGCGGCTCGGCTCCTTCCTGTCGCGCAAGAGGTGCGCACAGGGATCTCCTACTCCTCCTTCTTCTTGTCGCGCAAAGAAGTAGCGCGCAAGGAACTCAAGCCGCGCAAGTTTACTTGCGCGGGGCTTCAACTTCGCGAGGCAGAGCTCTCACGGGACTCGGATTTTCAACAGAGTTTCAGCAAGCAACAATGAGGTCTCGGCCTCTCCTTTTATAGGCAGAGATGCCTCATATCTTCCGCGTGAGATAAATCTCGAATCACCGAAGATTTCGGATCTTCAAAATTTTCTCCAAATCTTGTTTTCCTTCGCTGTTTCATCGCGGGTTTCTTCCTTTATTTTTTCCTCTACGTGCATGCGTCTTTCAAACGCATGCATGGCTTCTTTTGGTCCAAACCATGCAGAACATAGACGCTCAAGGCCTCGGCACTTCGTTTTCCTTCGGCCTCACTCGAATTCTCCAACTAGTTGCATGCAAGCTCATTTTAAAGCATGGTTGTGTTCATATGGCTCAGACGAACTCAATGGAGCCTTCTTCTTCAAAAATGGTGGCCGGGAGCTCGAAATCATCGTTCGGGAGGCTCCTGGTTCGAACGGAGCTCGCGGGTGGCTTCGGGGTGGCTCGACGAAGGAGACGAGCCGGGAGCCGTCGGATCAAGCGTTTGAGATACATCGGACGGCCGGATTAAATCGCGGCGCGCGACAGATGAGATGAGCGGCTGCGATCCAGCGCGCGATGAGACGGACGGCTCAGATCTGTCCCGGGTGAAATTTCCGCGTCCCACATCGAATCGGCGCGCTGTTTTTCCGCGCTTTATCACCCTAGCGCCGCCTCAACCCCTCAGTTGAACTTCTCCCTCCACGGTGTCGCCCCGCACCGTGTTCTCCCTGCGGGCGCGCTCTGCGCCCACTCTCTGCTCCCTGCGGGTGTGCTACTGGCGCCCACTATGCTTCCTCGGGTGCGCGGGCTTCACCACCGCGTGCCCTCGGGGGCTTATACACGGCCCCTGCCGCGCTCCTCCGGGCGTGCCCCAGGCGCCCATGCGGTGTCCTACGGGTGCGCCCCTGCCTCAAGGATGCTGCCCTGGCCTTTGAGGGTTCCCCATGGGCGTGGTGACCTTGAGTCCCACAAGTGCCTTGGGTGATGACCCTCAGCTGGCCTCCTTGGTGGCCTTATTTTTTGCTAAGTATAGGAATAAAGACTTTGTATAAAAACAAATTATCCCCATATGCCAAATGCCACTTGAAGCCTTCTTCCTCATTTTTTCTCATCTTCTTCTTCATTTGAATTCCTCACTCCTTCTCAACAAATATTCATTACTTATGAGGGAAATTCTTGAAGGTTCTTTCTTCATCAACCGAGCTCTTAATCACATAAATTCTTCAATGAACTTCTTTGATCTAATCAGAGATCAAGTTGGATCATCTTCATGTTCACATGCACTTAGTGATAGTGCATGGACTTCATTAATCCACTTCATCCACTCAGTGATTGTGGATGGATCTCCTTTCATCTCCTCATGCATTGTCAATACAATGCATGGTCTTCTATCATTGTTGTGACTTTATATCATCAGGATACAAGTTCTATGAACTTAAAGATCATCTCAACAATCGTCAGATGTTACTAGAGAATGTTTCAACCACATCTCCTATGCCACTTAGTGAATCTCCTAAGTGACATGCCTCTTAGTACCATGGCCATTCTCCGTTCCTCACCATCACCATCACAACCTTTGTCATTCACATCTTGACATTCCTTGACATCCATTCATTCCATGACATCTTCATGCCTCATTGACAACAAATGCAACACAATGCACTTCATTTATTAAATCACATTAATTTAAAAAATGATGATAAAAATAAAACCAGGGAAAACATATACATGGTACAAAAAAAATGATTCTAAAATATTTTATTCCTCAAAATATTATAATTTGGACTATAAAAATCATTAGAACATTAGAAAAGTTTGAATCAAAACATATTAAAGGATATGATATCAAGAGAAAAATAAAATTCAATAAATAAATATGGGATCATTAAAAAATATATTCAAGGGGATGTAGGTACATCGATTTTATAAAATCATGGTGTAAAACAAGAAATATGTCTCAAGTGGTAACAATTGGGTTAAAAACTCTTATGACTTGAGTAATATTTTAATTAAAAAACCATAAAGAATGGAGATTTATATTGAACATAAAGTACCTTGAGTAAAATAAAAATAATTTTATAATATTTAAAATAGTATTAATATAATCCATTTAGAATGAAATTAGGTTCATAAACATAATGTGTCTCAAAGAACTGGTTTCTGAGACACAAAACCCTTTCCCTGTTTTCCTTCTTACTTCATCATGATCTAGTCTCCTATATAATGAGCATAACATTCTCAATTATTTATATGACAAAAATATTATAAACATAATATGCTTTTTATAATTATTTTATAACCATATATGAAAAATATGTTAATTTCTTATAGTTTATATTCATTATCGTGTGTTAAGAAATTTGATTGTTTGTTTCATAAAATCTTTACGAGGATAGGATTAAATTTTAACTATGTTTTTAAAATTTAATAATTCATATATAATTCAAGATATAAAAATTATTATTTTTCAATGATTAATTATTTTCCATTTTTATATGTGAATGACATGAATGAGAATTATGAAAATGAATATCATAATAAACTTGTTTTGGATATGTTTAAATATTGAAAGGTGATGTATAAATAATCATTTTGAAATATTAACATAAAAATTATATAATATTTAAAAAATATTAAATATATCATTTTTATATTATGATAAATTATATTCAATCCCATATTAATTTATGACACAATCATTATAACATCATTTACAAAGGTATTTAAATTGACACAAATGTTAATGTGTTACTATTATTTAATGAGTTAGGGGATGTATTTATATAATGATATTTTCATAAATACATAGGTTTAAACATTTTTAAAAAATAATATATCATCATTAAATCTATTCTAGGAACCTTAAATTATGGGTGGTGATGAAAAATGAAATACATCATTTTTTGTGGTGGTAGCCTACATGATTAAAGATCGCATTTCTCAACGAATAGAAAAATGATGGTATATAAAAAATTATCAGTTTATAATTCTATTTGTTACATAGAAATTATATTTATTTATAAACCACATAAATTATACCATTATATAGAGGTGGTGATAAACAATGAGCCACATTACGGCGTGGAGGCGGTAGTCCACATGTACACATGATTGATGTCTTTCTCTCTCTTAGTGGATGTAAAATAATAAAATATTAGTAGTTAAATTTTTATAATGAAATATTAGTATACTAATAGTACCAATTAAATTATATTAATAATTTTATAGTCAATTTTTGGAATAGTAGAGTATAAGATAAGTGTAAGTTAAAGTATTACTCACATTGGAAGCTTGAGTTTTCTCAGAGATAACTCCCTGAAAATGATGATATTAAGAAAATTAAAGTTAATGAAAAGATAATGGACATGCGATACGGTTAAATGAGGATGAAATTGTGAAATTATCAATAATAAAATAAATGGATAGGTTAGTCATTACATGGGGGAAATGTTTCATTTTTATAATTGAATAGGAGGGTTGTTTGGGAAGAAACCATTACATTTTATATAATGTAATGTAACTATCCAGTATTCAATATAAAAATAGAAAAAATATGAGGATAAAGTTAGTTTGAGTTGAAAATCACATAAAATACTCATTTTGGAGATATCTTTGAGTGTTTTGTAGCTTTTTATTTTATATTTTTAACATTTACCCAAATTTACTTCTACCTTGGTAATTAATTGTTAACCATAGTAACAAATTTTATTTGAAAAAATTAATATTCTCAATTTTACTTGATTTGAAACTTATGGATTAAAATTTTAAAAACATTATATAAAATAGAATTTCAATATTTTCAAAAAGTTAATTTTATGATTAATGCACATAACGTGTAAAAAATAGTTTTTAGAATAAGTTTATTTTTACGATTGAAATTTATATGTAGGCCATACATTATAAAATTAACAATTACATTGAAATAAATTGTTTTATTATTAAAAACATAAAGGTATGAGTCTTCCATGTAAATACAAAATTGAATACCCACTTGAAAATATTTAATTTAATGAAAATATTGAAAATAGTTATGATTAAAATAACATTTCAAATTAGTTCTAAAAATCATGGAAATTTGATTTATAAGCTCAAATAATATGTTAAAATGAATATTTTAATTCTTTAAGTACTTTTATTTATTAAATTAAATGTTTTTTAAACTTATAGTATAATCATACATAATAATAAAATCATAAAAATTACAATTTCCACAATTTTTTTTTGACTAAATAACATTTCATTTGGAAAATCTAAAAAAATCATAATTGTTAAATATTGATTTAAGGATTTCAAAAATTAATTTCATTTTATAAAATTTATTTTATTATTTTTTTATGTTTTGGATTTTAAATTAAAAAACAAAATATAAATAGAACAACATTTATTGAAAACAACCCTTTTCAATATTAAATCATATTAATCATTTATCCTCTATTGGTATTTTTTAATTGATTTATATCATAGATGTTTTATCATAGTATTATTAATAATAAACATCCAATATTTTTTGTAACATTTACATCAAGTTTTGTATGTTAAACAAGTTTCAGAACATTGAATATATTTTATAGGATATAAAATCACATGTACTTACAATTATGGAATGACATGATTGTTCTTGAGATGATTGTTACTTTGAATATCTATAACACTTGCAAGAATATTGAATTTGTTTCGATGAATCGGTGGATTTTAAATGGAACATGTATTCATAATTATGGTTGAAAAAATTTTCTTGTGAGAGAATAATTGAAAAGGGAAAATGATTTCATAAGAGAAACATGTTGTATTTATGTTTTAAAAATTATTTGAAATTTCATCATCTTTGATATATGTGTGTAATTTTATTTGGGAAATATATTTTTCCTTATGTATGATAATGTAAGTGTTGGGTATAATAAAGATCATATTTTCTATTTTTTTAATATTTATTTCATACTTACCCCATAATATTATTTGTGGGATCCCGACTTTTTAATATATAACTTTACATAAAATTTTACAAACCAATGATCTTTTAACATTAAGTGTCTTGGAAAAAGGGTAAATAAAATTTGAGAGCATAAGAAAATATTCTATTCCAAGAGAAAGGATTATTCATGGTTCAACTTATGTAAATTTATTGCATCTCATAAACTGGGGATATACATCAAAGGAAAGGCTGAGCTTAAGGCCCAACAAGGGATAACAAGGGAAACTATTTAATTATAATCATGAAGAATATCAATAAAAACATGAGTAATATTATAAGAAAATGATAAAAATGAAAATGATAAATAAAATAACATTAATAATAACTTGTAAATGTAGATAAAAATTTTAATTTAGACATTTATAAGCATATCACCAAGGTCTTTCCCCGAGGTGTCATAAAAATTACCAAGGTTATTATCTGAGGTATCATAAAACTGGTCATATCTAGAGATTAAATTCTTTTCCCAAAGTATTGGAGCACTATCAGGTAACACCATTAATATTTATTTATTTTAATGTGATCCACATATATTATCATAAAAAGTTTCCTAAATAACCCATGATGAAAAAAAAGATATAGGTTTTATATAGAAATCATGGGATTTCAGAAAAGTGTTTTAAAAAAAAGAACATATTCATGTAATTTTAATCTCACAGAAACAGAAAATGGGTTTAATTTATTTTATTCCTAGAATAAAATAGATAATTTTTAAATATATGTTAATACCCTAAAAAATAAAGATTTTTTGGTATTCATAAATAAAATAAATAAATTTCTTGATAAAAAGATACAGATTTTGTGAAGAATTTTCTACAGAATAATGGGTATAAAATATGCTTTTAGAAAAAATTAAAAATAGAAGGGAAAAGGTTCACCCATTCATGAAAATAATCATAATACATTATAGGGATATAATAAAATGGATATAATAACCTAGTATGGAAATTTAGAAGACATACCACAGAAAATAAAATCTGAATGGAAAAGAGAAGTTGAGATTTTTCTTACAAAATTTGACATCCTAACAGTGTCACTTTAAATTCATAAAATCTGTTGATGAGAAAAAAATGGGTCTCCAATAATTAATAAATAATTTTTAATTTAAGAGGGATATTTAATTACATATCACAATAGAATAAAATATAAATAAAAAAGGTATAACATTAAAGGAGTTCTTGAAAAAGAGAAGGGTAGTTGATTCCCTTACATTGAAGAGTGACATCTAAAACACAATGATTGGGACCTTAGAGGATTGAGGAAACCTTTGGAGGACTCTTTGAAAGGTAATAATATCATATATTTTAGGATAATTAATTGGTAATGAAATATAATGGAGTAATGGGTGGGTATTTATTGAACAAGTGAGGGTGATTTTTATTATTTTCCGAGGACACCTCAGAAGTGGTATTTGATAAACCATGGGCTTGCACATGGTATATTCCAATAATATTTTCCAAATGGGACACATAAAATCATATGTTAATCCTTAAAAGTCATCCATAAATATTATAATATTATTAAATCATTAAATATTTCATTAAACATACTGAAAAATTAAAACTGTATTTTTACAATTCATCAAAACTTCCACTATTTCAGAAAAAATCTAAAAAAATCACCCTAAAATTTTTTGATGTGTTGAATTCAAAAATGAACATCATTTTATGAAAATAATTTTCTAAATATGATAAATTTAGTATTTAAATAAAATCATTTTTTAATCAAAAGATACTAATACTTAACTAATAATTTATAAAACACTAATTTTCTTTTGATATAATGATATCAAATTAAAATTTAAGATTCCTAAACTATATCGATAATTCATTAGTTGAGTTTAATATTACATTGTTAAAATTACTATTCATATGGATACCATTTTTATCCTAAAGGGTCAAGTTATTACCCAACAAAAATTAAGTTGATCTTATTATACTCTAAATATCTTAATGATCACAACCGTGTATGTCCATTTTTTGAAAATCATTTCATAGAATAAATTATATAATAGTTATTTAAATGAAAAATATAGTATTTTCACTATTCATAAAAAATATAAAACTTCTTAGAAACATACATAAATTCAGAATAAATAAATTTTGACATTTTAATTTCAAAAATAATATTATGTTAACCATAATAATTCTGTAAGTATGAGAAACCTTTAAAAAGTACAATTTCTACCTATAAAATCATTTTATGATATTTTTCTCATTTAAACATATATTTTATTAAGAAAAAATTTTATTAACATGGAAATAGTGAAATAAACATTTTATTAAAACAAATGGATTTTATTGATTATATTTTAAGAATATAAGGCCTCGACACATAACCCCATGTAACATTGGCACACAACATAAGGGTAAGGTGTGCAATGGTGATAGACTCTTAGGGTGGTTCAAATAACATTTCTCGAGTTCCAATCTCTTATAACATGAAGTTATCTCATAATAGATTTCGTTTAAGCTTAACATGTTGAATCTCAGCTTGGTATTTTTCAAGATCAAAACCCAAATATTCCAACTCTCACTCAAGATCTGACAAATGGGCTTCGTATGGCACAACAATACTGGATGAGGCAATCAAATCTTATTTCTTTTTTTTTTCCCCTTGACATTTATGTTTGTAAATAATAATCATAAAGTTATGTGTATAGTTTTCAGTGTTCATATTGACCAGTGGTCAGATAACGGTCAAAACCCAATGGTCACACTAAAATATATTAACTTAATTTTTTATTAGATATAGTTTTGTTGTTTAAAATAATACAACACACATTTTTCAACCAAAAAATTATTAAAAAATATAGGGTTTTTAAATTTTTTCACCCTTATAAAATTTCATCCCTGAAATTTCAACTCGTTCCCTCAGTTGAGAATCGGTGTGGGTACTTTTTCCTCATTGTTTCTTCCAGTTCTCACATGTATTCTTCATTTTTATGGTTCATCCACAATAATTTAACGAGGTGGGTAGTCTTCTTGTGTATAATGTTGTCTCTATAGTCCAAGATCTCCACAAACATCTCCTCCTAATAGAGGTCATGTTCCATTTGTACCACATCAAGAATCATTACATGTGAAGGGCCAATTATGTACTTCCACAAGGGGGATACATGGAAAACATCAAGAAAATGTGCTAGATTTAGAGAAATTTCAAGACAATATGTCACTCCTCCTATGAGATCAAGGATTTTATAGGGGCCAATATACCTAGGGATGAGCTTCCCTTTCTTCCCAAACTTCATGACTCTATTCCAAGGTGATATTAAAAGGAATAATTTATCACCAACATGAAACACCAAGTCCCTTAGATGGTTGTTAGCATATCTCTTTTGCTAACTCAGACCATCCATAATGTTTTTTTGAATTAAATGATCCTTTTCTATCGTCTCTTGAACAACATTAGACCAAAGAATATTTCTCTCACCAGCTTTATCCCAATAAGTAGGTTTTCTACATCACTTCTCATAGATAGAATTATAGGGATCCATTTGAATACTTGAATGGAAGTTATTGTATTATTATAACTCAACTTATGGATGATGTTGATACCATCCACCTTTAAATTCTATTTTTCATGTTCTCATCATGTAGTCAAGTGTTTGAATAGTCCTTTCAGATTGATCATCAGTTTAAGGATGATAAGCCATACTGAAATTCATTTTGGTACTCAGAGTAAGTTGAAGAAGTCCCTAGAATTTTTATGTGAGCCTTGGATCATGATCAGATATGTAGGAAAGTGGAACTCCATTCATCCTTACCACTTCCTTCACATATATATTGGCAAGTTGGTCAAGAGAGTAATCTTTTGGAATTGAGATAAAATGGATAGTCTTGGTGTGATGATCCACTATAACACATATCACATTATTTACTTTGGATGCTATCAAGAGACCAATGACAATGTTCATAGTGATATTGTCCCACTTCCATGCTGGTATGGGAAGTGGTCATAATACCCCATTAAGAATATTTCTCTCTTCCTTAAGTTGTTGACACGCCATACACCTTGCATTATAGTCGACTATCTCCATTTTCATTTTATCCCACCAGTAATGATCACAAAGGGGCCTATAAATTTTAGTGCCTCCAAGATGTATACAGAATGTAGAGCTATGAGATTCATCAATCATCTCTTTATTTATTTCAAGAATATATGGAACACATAGTCTTGTAAAAAATTTCATTACACCTTATTTATCAATATCGAACTCAGGAAACTTCACATCCATCATAGCCTTAAACTTATTCTTCAAAAAAGGATCATCTCTTTGAGATTTCATGACCTTCTCTAGTAATGATGGTTGATAAATCATTTGGGATAGGGTTGATGATTTACCTTCCCATAAATACCCATTTCCAGTTTTTCTAGGTTTTTATTAAAGGATATCCTTAAATCATCATCGTTGACAAAACAATAGGGTCCTTCATACATAATGCATTAACAAATTTATTTTTTATTCCTGGGTTATAATGAAGTGAACAATCATAGTCTTTAAGAAGTTGCAATAATCTGCTCTCTCTCATGTTCAATTATTTTTAGGTGAAAATATACTTCAAACTTTGGTGGTCTGTGTATATATCAATTTTATCGCTATAATGATATTTACTTCATATATTTAGTGAAAACCCCACTACAGCCTGCTCCAAATCATGTGTAGGATAATTTTTCTCAAGATCCATTAACTGTCAAGATTCATAATAAATCAAATTTTCATTTTTTATGAAGACACACCAACCCCTTTTAGAGATTCATAGATAAAAATAAATAATCCATCTCCAAAAGAGGGTAGAGTTAATATAGGTTCTGTATCCAATATCTTCTTTAGATCATAGAAACATTCCTCACACTCCTTTGTCCAGATAAACTTGAACCCTTTTCAAGTTATCTTGGTTAATATATCAGAATGTTGTGAATTTTTTTCACAAACATCTTATAATATCCAGATAAACCAAAGAATCTATAAATATAAGTTATTTTTTTTAGGTTGAGGCCACTCTTCTACAGCCCTTGTCTTGGTATGGTGAACTGAGATTCCATCACTGGTTATAATGTTCCCCGTGAAAGAAACTTTTTGTAACCAATATTTAATTTTTCAGAACATTCCAAATAATCTCTCCTTCCCTAGAGTTGGAAATATAACCCTTACACGATCCTCATGTTCCTCAAAAAAATTTTAATATATCTGAATATCATCAAAAAAAAACTATCTCAAAGTTATCATAGTGGTCCTTAAATACATTATTCATAAAATCCTTAAAAATAACAGGAGCATTAGTAAAGACTTAGAGTGTTAAAACAAACTCATAGAGCCCGTATATTTATCCGAAGGTGGTGGTTGGAACATATTCTTTCTTCACCCTCATTTTATGATAACCATATCAAAGATCGATCTTTGAGATGAATTGATCCCCACAAAGCTGGTCAAATAAAGCACAAGTTCTTGGAAGAGTGTACCTTATCTTTATTTTGATCTCATTATGTTCTCTTTAATCAATGTATAACCTCATTGATACACCCTTATTCTTCACAAAGAGAACAAGTTCTACCCAAGGAGACACAGTTGGTTGGATAAACCCCTTCTCCAAAAGATCTCAGATTTTCTTCTTTAATTTATCCAGCTCCATAGTTTCAATTATATATGGGGTTTTTTATATCGTCTTGGAACCATGCATGATTTAAATGCACAACTCTACATCTCTTTTTTGGGGTGGTACATGTATCTCCTCATAAAATAAATCAATGTATTCATAAAATATGGTGACATTCAATGTTCTTATACTTTCATTCCCTTCTTCATATTCACTGATCAAATACATAAAGAAGGCTAGGAGTGGTGCTTCTAGAAGAAGTTCAGGTTGAGATATCTATCCTTTATAGTTGGATGTAGGTTTTCCATTCATGAATACTAATATTTCCCTTCTTATTCATTTGATATTAGAATTATTAATTGAGAGCCCATACAACCCTAGTATAATGTTGAATTCTAGCATTGGAATGACTACAAGATTTAGATAAGATTGTTTGAACTAAATTAAATACTAGAGTTTTTAAATACTTTAGATTATTAGATATTACCGCCATAAATCTTGACTAAAAACTATAATTTTAGAAATTTAGGGGATGATTCTAAATTATTTGGAAACTTGGATGAAATAAAGAAATACATAGAACAAGAATCAAACTAAGTACTTTCTAGATTTGAGAGAACAATAATAGTACTTTCCACCACATCATTTGGAGCTTCAACGTTAGCTATCGTGATAGAAAAAGCACAACTATGCTCCCTTGGTCAATGTTGAGGTTGAAGGTGATTACCCTCCACTACCCTCTTGTTTGAAAGGTGATCATTAAATTGCCCTAGATGTCTATACTTGATGTAATGGACTTTAGGAATGGAATTCACCATGTTCCCTTTATCATTAGTGTTGAGAAGTAGAAGCTTCACCTCACTATGATAGTTCTGAGCGATATGGACATCTCTTCCACACATTTATCATTTACCGCTCCTGATCAACCAGTTACCTAAATGATTATTCCCACATTTATTATACATGGAATGATTCACTTTCTTTCCTCATCTTCCTTGGTCGAAGTTCCTCCATAGTTTTGGCTATAGAGATCTCTTCTTCTCATTCGATTTGTGAGACCACTATGTCCGAACTAAATCCAGTTTGACCTTCATTGCATTCCATACAATTTCTCATATTTGTTATATAATCAGTTGGATAAATTATTCAGGAGAACAGGTCTTAGTGCATCGAATACTCTATAAACCTTCCAATTAGGATCCATGAAAAAACTAGAGATGTATTGAGAATGTCTTTTGAATTTAATCTCATAGCCTCCAACCAATTCATTCTCATTCTACTTCAGCTTGAGGAATTCCTTGACCATTTTTGTTCTCATCAAAAGAATAAATTACTTATTATATAAGATTCCCCTGAACACTTCCCACCCTATAACTTCAATCTCCTCTCGTCCTTATATTTTTAATCAGCGACCACCACGAATCAGCTTCTCCTTCTATGCAGTAAATAACCAGTGTGAATTTCTCTTATTCAGAACAACAATGTACAAAAAATATCTTTTCTATAGATATTATAATCTAATCCAAAATCAATGGGTATGTAGATCCATTGAACATTGGTGGTCATTGGAACATAAAGGAATCGATGGAAATTTTTCCCCTTCATGGTGAAATAAGTCTCACAACATGATTCAAGTTATTTCCCATAACTTGAGACATTTGATTCATCATTCTCATTGAGGTTTCCATTTCAGCTTCCATCGGAGGGCCATCATCGCATGGTCCATTGCACTCACCATTTACATGGTTCCTCCTATTTCTCATCATTTTAATAAAATAAGAAAACCATTGTGAGAAACATGTTTCATAATCGTATAATTAAAAATGAAAATTTATATCATATAACAACATTTGTAAACATGTTATTCACTAAAAATAATTAAATTTTCTATAAATCCTTCATAATGATTCATAAAAAGATTGTTATTAAACAAGAATATCTCCCAGGAGTATAGTAAGGCTCATTGTTGTGAACCAGTTTCTATTAGAGCCTATCTCAAAGTGATGTTTTAGGGTTTCACCCCTAGATAAATCTATGCTAGAGCCATATCCAATTGTCCATATCCATATTGGGATTTAATTTTTTGGAAACCACTCACATAATATTTCACCAAAATACCAGGAAGATTTACTATATTTAAAATTTACTATAGGGTTATTACTAAAATTTTCAAATCATAATTTCCAAATCTAACTAAACTACCCTTTTATAAAAACTATGGTATCTTTCCTTTTTATTACATAACTTTATCTATCATTTTACAAAGAGATGATATTTTAAAGATTAGTGTCTTGGAAAAAAGGGTATATAATACATGAAAATATAATAAATTATTCAATTCCATGAGAAAGGATTATTCATGGTTCATCCTAAGTACATTTTTGGAATTTAATAACCTAGGAAAATACATCAATGTAAAGGGTGAGCTTAAGGCCCAATAAGGGATAAGAAGGGAAATAATTTACTTGTGATCTTGAGGAATATGAATAAGGACAAGAGAAATATCACAAGAAAATGATAAATAGGAATATCATAAATTAAATAAAATGAATCATAAATTGTTAATGTGGCTAAAAAACTAATTTATACATTCATAAGTATATCACAAAAGTCCATACACAAGGTTTCATATACATTACCAGGGTTATTCTCCATAGTATCATAAAACTTTTCATTTTTAAAGATTAAATTTATTACCCAATGGATAGGAGTGATATCAGGGTGAACCCTTAATATGTATTTATTTTCTTATGATCCATGTATATCATCCTCAAAAATTTCATAAATAACCCATTTAGAATAAAAGAAATGGGTTTCATATCAAAATCACAGTGATTAAAAAGTTCTTTAAAGACAAGATCATTATGTAATTTTAAACCCACAAAAAGAAAGGTGGGATTCATGTATATTAATACTTGAATAATAAAGATCATTTTGACATCTATGTTAATACCCTTTAAGAAGAAAAAGGGTTGGGTATTCAAAAATAATATAAAATAATTTCTTGAGAAAAAGAGATAAATTTTGAGAAGACAATTCTACAACATAACGGGTATGAAACATGGTTTTAGAAAATATTAAAAAGTGAGGGAAAAAGGGTAAAACATTAATAAAGAACTAATAATAATTTTTAGGGATAGAATAAAATGAATAGAATAACATAGTATGGGAATTTAGAATACATACCACATAAAACAATTTGAAAGGAAAAGAGAAGATGAGATTTCCCTTACGAAATTTTGACACCCAAATGACATCAATTAAAATTTAAAAAAGGTGTTGATGAGGGAAAATGGGGTCTCTAATCATGTTTAAATAATATTTAATGTAAGGGGGATATGTAATTACATATCATAACATTGTAAAATAGAAATTTAAAAGGAATAACATTAAAGGAGTGCTTGAAAAAGAGAAGGGTGGTAGATTCCCTTACCCTGAAGAGTGACTTATAATACTCAATGATCGGGACCTATGGGGATTGATGAAACCTTGTGAGGACTCCTTGGGAGGTCATAATATTAGGGTATAGGGTATAGGGATTTGTTAATGAAATATATTGTAGGAATGGGTTGGTATTTAGAGAAAATGTGAGGTAGTTTTTTATTAAATTTGTAGGACACCTCAACTGTGGTATATAGAAAACCATGGTCTTGACCATGGTATTTTCCAATGGTATTGGCCATTTGGGACACCTCATATCATATTTTAATGTTCAATATTTGAACATAATTATTAAAACGTCATTACATCAATTATTATGTCATTAAACATACTTAAAACTTAATACTGTATTTTAACTATTTCCCAAAAATTCAACTATTTCAAAAAAATCCCAAAATTTCACCCTATCCATTTATTGAAGTGTATAATTAAAAACCTAACTCCATTTTATGAAAAATAATTTTCTGTATATGATAAATTTAATTTTTTAAATAAAATCCTTATTTACTCTAAAAACACTAATACTTAACTAATAATTTCTAAAAAACTTATTTACTTATGATATAATAACATCACATTACCATTAAAGATTACTAAACTATATCTATAATTCCTTAGGTTAGGGTAATATTCCATTATTCAAATTACTATTCATAAGGGAAAAATTACTATTCCATAGTGTCATGTTACTATTCACCAAAAATTAATTTGTTCTTATTAGACTGTAAATCTCTTACTGATTGCAACCATATATGTCTATTATTTTAAAAAAATTTAATAGAATCAATTGCTTAGTAATTATTTAATTGAAAAAATACAATATCTTTCACTATTCATCAAAAAATACTATTCAACAATAATATAAAACTTCATAGAAAAATTCTAAAATTCACCCTATATTAATTTTAAAATTTCAAATTCAAAAATAATTTTTATTTAACTATAATAATTCTCTAAATATGAGAAAACACTAAAAAGTACATTTTTTACCTATAAAATTGATTTATTAATTTTTTCTCAATTATAAATAAATTTTATTAAGAAAAAAAATTTATAACACATAAATGATGAAATAAAAATTTTAATAAAACAAAGGGATTACATGGATTAAATTTTAACTATGTAGGGCCTCTACACATAAACCCTTATAACACCCACATACGACCTAAGGATAAGGTGTGTGATGGTGAGAGACTCTTGGGGTGGCTTGGATAACATCTCCTGAGTGGTAATCTCTACTAACTTGAACATCTCTCATAGGAGATTTCATTCAAGCTTAACATATTGAAGCTCGACTTGGGCTTGGCCAAGAGAGAAGCCCAAATATGCTACCACTCGTCTAAGCTACGACAAATGGGCTTTATATAGAACAACTCTACAGGATGAGGCCATTAACTCATCTTTCGGAATTAATGTTCCCTTACCATTTCTATTTGTAAACAATAATCATTATGTTAAGAATATAGTTTCCAATGGTCATATTGACCAACAGTTAGATAATGGTCAAAACCCGATGGTCACACAAAAATATACTTATATCATTATTTATGATATGTTGTTTTTTTGTAAAATAATATAACATACATTTTTAGGAAACAATTTTATTCAAAAATTTCAGGTCGTTACATTATTTTATTATGGGAATTAATCATATATTGTTGTTTCTTATGGAATAAATAGGCTTAATTATTAACTGTATTAAAAATTATATTTTAATATACACTAAGAATTAGTTTTTATTTTTGAAAATGAATTTGAAAATATATTTTGATGTTTGATATTTAAATTGGTAATTCATGATTGATTCAAATTTTTATGGGATTGACTAAATATGTGAATTTATATTTTCTAAAAAAAAAATTTAAGTTTTTTCACATATTATATTAGTAAATCATTACAAAATATAAATTTATAGTTGAATATTTTTTAGATAATTTTGTTTTTTTAATATTTTTAGATCAATATATCATACATGGACTTTCTATACTTGGATATACAAATTTCTAGATATACACTATCTGTTTACTTGGATGGATAAATGATATTCATCTAGGAGAAGGAAACAGGGTTGGTTCAGTGAAACACTGAACCTAGTCTAATCTATTCCCCAACTATTTAAATTATTCCACACATAAACCAACATGTAGTTCATCAACAAATCTACAAAAAGCATAATGTATGTTCCTTATATCCTATAAACTTCAATGATCACCAAACACACTCAGAGCCCAATATCCCTACACATTAACACAATTTTAGTAGATTCTATGAATTTTATCCAAGAATAATCAATCCACCACATTTTTTATTAGGACCTAATCCAACAAAATATATCTCTTCCTTCTTTGTTTAGTCATAGATGGTTATCAAGGTACATAGTGGACATGATTTTTTCAAATAAGAACATTATTGAGGGCTTAGTCATGATTCCTCACTATATTAAAGATTCCAAAACAACCATATGAAACTTTCCACCAACTATTTAATATATTTATTACTTTAACTATGAAACATATATGTTGGAACCTAGCTATATTAAAGAATTTCCATTTCATAGCCCAATTGTTTTTCAATTCCAGAAAAATATCTATATTGTCAGGCTAGATTGATATACAACACAATGTCATTTTGTTTAATGTCATAAAAGATAATATTAACATTACTATGTAGTATCTACAAGAATTAAATTCCCTAGACTTTAAAAGTAGTGAATCTAAAATACCAATTCTTCTCAAATCCTAAGAGAATATGATCATATTAGGGTTTGATGAAAATTAATATAGAGGCTCAATATACCCACCCACATAAATATATTGATGAATTTAGTCAACCGTATCTTAGTATAATATTTATATAATTTATTCATCTTATTTTAAGGGGACATGGATGCATATTTAATGCTTATGAGATGGTATACTATTAAATATGATTCCCAAATTCAGGGACCATGTACTATTTTCTTCTTTACATTAACTTTTTTGCTTATATTGTTGTTGTTATTATTTTTTTGTAATTTTCTTATATATATTTACATTTAATTATTTTATCTCATATTCTTTTTATTATCACTTATCTCCTTGATAATTAGTAACTAACCAGAGTTGATTATCCATGGAGGAATTAGTCGGTATCTTGATTCCCCACTTTTCATTTTTATTATATTTTCTTTTTATTCAAGTTGAGGCACCATGTGTTTGGAATATGTGTTTATAGGTTTTTAATAATCACTCCACTCTTTTATACTAATTTTTCATTTTTCATTATCAATTTTACACCATTAATTTCACTCATCCTTTATACAATGGAGTTGGGTGAGTGTGCTAATTACCAATATATATTTGAATTATGGGTATGGGTTGGGTCATGCTTACGACTACAGAATTATAAACATCTTATCACTATAGAGAGTCTGGGTATGATGTATTTACAATGTATCTAAGGAACATTGGGTTACAAAAACTAAATGAAGGAAATTATTTATGAAATGGTATATCATGTGTTGTTGGATGGATTAAAAAACATAAAATGGAAAATTAAGGTATTCACTATCAAAATCAAGGGTGTATCACCTTTCAACCTAATGATTTTCAATTATTATTTTAGTTTTCTTTAAAAAATAAATTTCATGTATCAATTTTGTAAATCTAAAAAATAAGAAAAATTGAAATGAATAACAAATAATATGTACAAATCATCGAGTGATAACCCTTGCTTGAACACTAATCTATACCATTGGGATTAATCTTTATTAAAAAAGAACCAATGGAAGGACTTTTTTAGAGTACATGGACCTATATTACCTATTAGGGAAATTTTTTACCATTGAATGATATGAGTGACATTCCCATTTCCCTAAACATGTAATTAATGGAGTGAATTCAAATATAAAAGAATTCCTAAACATATCCAACGTCACAATAAAATATTACACACAAGAAAATCAATAACCAATCAATTAAAAAACCATGGAACTCAAGGATAAATCATATCCAAAATTGGGATACATTACATCTTGTACAATATTGGCTCTCATGAGACCCAAAAGAATTATCTTACATAATATCCAACCGCCCTTTCAATTAGACATTTCATAACAAATTTTTATCTTAAAACGAGTTGATCACATTTTCAATCTAGAATAAAATATCTTATTTCAATATAAGTCAAATAAGTAGTCTGTTAAGATCATTGTTCTTAAGGATTAATTAAATATAATACTAAATCCTATACTCAATAATAAGAACACTACATTCGAAATTTAGTAACACAACATCAAATTATGACCCCAATCGGTAAGTGGAAAAACACCTTAACTAATATGTAATTTTTAGAATCCCCAACTCATTTCACCTCCACCTTGATCATACTATAGTCCTACATACCTCAAGAATTCCTCTTTGTATTCATAAGGATACTAACCATAATCAACGGTAAATATTTATCCCATTAGGAGACTAAACACTCTAGTATATTGAACCGTAAACATAACCAAATTAATTAGACAAATCATAAATCGTAATAATTATTAGTAAAAAATAGATATTTCTGCTAGATTCCAACCAATAGAAAATATTAATAATATTATAAATAAATATTAATAGTTACACATTCCATATGAGTCATATGAGAATAATATTATCCATAATTGTATGATCTTATATAAGTAGTGAAAGAATAAATAAAAGTGAATAGATACATCCCAATATTTTCTCATTTTTTTACATGGACTTGTCCCATAACATCCAAAAATATCTATGATATTATCATTTAAAAATACAGGGCCCTTTAACTTACTTAGGAAATGAAACATGAGAACTTCTTAGTTATTAGGATTCGTGTGAAGGGTATGTGTATAGCTTAATAGGACACTACCGATTATTTTCCTAGAAAAACAAATAAATATAGGTGCAAGATTGATATGAAAATCTAGTAATGCTAAAAATAATAGATAAAATTCTATAACCTAAAGGAGTGATCATGTTGGAAACTTGGTGACTATATGTACTTTATTTAGTGTTTTAAATTTATGATATTCCAATGTTTTGAACACACACATTGAGGATTAACGGTACATCACTCTTCATATGACAACCAAGGAAAAGGAACCATCACCAATATATATATACTAAGTGAATTGGAATCTCTATCCAATATCATATAAGTGAATGATCCATAAAAAATCCTCTATCACTGGTGAATTACTCATCACATAATGAACAAGGATTTTCTGGTCATATGTAAAAGATATAATCCCATTTCAATTCATAGGTTAATGAACAACGATTAAAACATCCCATAATTGTAGGTGATATATTATAGATATCAATCTAAAGGTGGATGATATAACACCATCTTAAGTCCCCATCTTGATCAGACACCATTGGGATAATAAATATGATTTATATTTAGTTACCAACACTATCCTTTAGGTATGGTATTTACCACAGTTGTCACAACTAAAGTGGTCCTTATGCAATCAACATAAAACCCATTATATAGGGTATACCATTAAAATGGGTCCCCATATAGATAACATGCCATTGAGACAACTCTCATATGTGGATGATGCTTTACATGAAATTTATCTCTATTGAATGATAAAAACTAGTGTCCCAAAGTGGAAAAGGTTTCACTTTCGTTGACCTATTTAGGGATGATTAATCACCAGATTTATTTAGTTAAATTAAATACCACAAACCTACTTAGTGTTTCTGATATACCACTAATGAACCAGGATTGGATGAGATACCACCATTGATTGGAATTTGGTGGATGATCCACCACCATAAACTATGATACAAACTATATGATGAAGATAAAATTTAACATCAATCTAAAGAATTTAGAATCATTTAACACATCAAATTTTACACTCTTATGACATTAACCCATGTAAAATTCAAATTTATAGTCTATCATACCTCTGGCACAACATAGGCCTAAGACATTTATCCCTATAAAGAACACTAATACAATACAATTATCTCCAAGGGTTGGTTCTAATTCATTTATAGCCATCCTAAATTCAATTTCAAGATTAAATAACACATACGGAAAAGAAATAGGTTATAAAAGACCAAAGGTATCAACACACCCCTAAAATTGGTCACTCATAGACTATTATGTTCAAATAATACCATGTAAAATGAAAAAATGTTATTAAATTAAATTTTAAGGAATATGAAACATGAATAATTTCCTACATTTTATACCATGCATTAATGATAGTAAAATACCACCAGTAATGTTAGGGACCATCTATATAGTACTAGTAGGGTCCTGCTTATAAAAACAACTAGTTGATTTGGCCTCAATTGATAAAAATTAAAAAATACAAAAAAAACCCCCAAATCATTTGAAAAATGATGATACACAGTAATAAAACCAAAAAAAAGAGAAATTATGGAAGAGTAGTTATATCCTTACCTTTGGAAATTGCATTTGTTACATGGCCCATGATTTAGAGCCCATATGAAGGAGATGTAATTTTAATGGTTGAAGAACCCAAAGGTAAAATATATGGGAATTGATTCTATAAAAAATGTGAAAAACTAATCATTTAAAATGTTTTTAAATTTTAAATATTTCAATTTAATTAATTGATATATTTAAAAAACATCATGAAACATTTGTTTCTATGTGAAATGTTCAATCATGGTGCAACACCTTTCTCTAGTGTATACACAAGGAAATTTTGAACCAGGACTCCAGGTCGTAGTGCTCCAACATAGTACACCCTCTCATGCTACAACACAACAAAATCCTTCATTTTTAGAGATTATTGACACAGTAAATTATATATTATATGAATAATAACATCTGGGATGATTTATGATTATGAAACATAAAAATAATTCATACTCTACCACATCGGGGAACATCCCTCCTTCACTGTGGTGTAAATTTGGACTCACTATAATATTCTAACCTTACACACCCCAAAATTACGGTTATGTAACCAAATTCACACTATAACACATTGGGATACATTGCATCCCTTTTCATAGTATAAATTTATATCTATTATAACTCCCCATCATAGTGAAACCCTTATGTTTTGTGTAATGATGAGCCACTTTTAGCATGATTTCCTCCCAAACCTAGAGAATACTCCCTAAAATCCACCCACAAACCCCTAAAATCCCTCAAATAGTCTAAAATGAATCTAAACACGTTTGATTAATGATTAAAATTAATTCAAACCATTTATAGATACTGGGTGTTATAACCACCACAATAAATAACATCTCTCCCGAAGATAAACTTTTAAGTATCATTAAGTGTATTTTGTGAAAATATTTGGACATTGAACCCACATATAAAATTCCTGGTCCAATGTTACCCCTAAAATATTCCAATGAATGAACTAAACCCATAAAAAATTTGTCTCTTCATGTATATAGTCTTCTCACTTTGATCCAAAATGTGTTCAGGTCCAAATCAAACTTATTGATATTTATAAAATGATAAGTTTGATAATGGTATCGCAAAATATATGAAACTTAAACTAAAATATTCATAACACTATACCTCTGAGGAAAAACTATCTGATATACCAAAATATAAATCCCTAGATAATATAAAGCAACCTCTAGAACCAAGGATCTATTTTCCCCTTCCAATGGATATATAGATTACCCAATTATTGAGATACATATAAAATTACCCAGTTCAATATGTCAAAATCCAGAGGATGGTGTCATGAGTCTGTATGGAATCTATTCCTACTTTGGGAAGTCTCGAACTACCTCCTAACTTACTATATATCCTTAAAAATCTCTTAAGAAAGACTCAATTAGATAACCACCAACTCCTGAACCTCAATCCAACACAGAGGTGACCAATGGTGTTAATGGTATAATGCATCAAAATTCACCATTTTAATTTTGTATGATAAATATTATTATAAGAAAACACTATATAAAATAGTTTATTTTAACATGAAGTACCAAAATCATAAAAATATTCCTATAGTATTCCCTCCAATACTCGAATGGTATGATAAACTATCGTATTGTCTAAGGATGGTTGGAAACTCTCAAATTGTAATTCCCCACCATTATTCACTCTATATTAACCATATTGGTTATCCAAGTGACCTTAGGCATGCCTAAATATAATTGAGAGGCTACTAAAGAACATTTAGTGTCTTGGATAGTACCATGGTCATGCTATAAACCCCTATCATAGTGTGTAATTACTAAAAAATAGCCCATACATAACCCATGAAAAATAACAATTAAAGTACATTGTATCAAATAAATTAATCAATGAAAAATAAAATATTGAACACATAGTAATACAAAAAGACTAATAATTCACCTATAAAATCATATATTAAATATAAACAAAATAATAAAAATACATTGAGTCCATACTACTACCCCCGAGCCCCATATAATCCAAATTTCCAATCCTTTATATGTTATACCTAGGAAAGATAAATATTAGGTCTCTACCCAACCAGAAAAAATGATTTGTGAAAACTGCTTGGGAACCTAATTTCCATCGATGATCAAGAAGGGTTTGAGTACAACTCAGTATGGCACCACCATCACGATGCCATAAAAAACCAGTAATCACAATGTTTACAGATGTGATATACTTAGCCTAAAAATAATTAATTTGTAGAAACATAAAGAAAAATAAACATCACTGATCCTCATGTTTATCATGATGTATGGGACCAACCATACTGACTTAGACTAGTGTAAGAGTGTCTCAAATATTTTTATAAAACTTACAGGGGATAAAAATCATCCCTATAATCTCATGATCAAACCTCCACTAGAGAAAATATAAAATCCTATGGTATACCCTATGCAACCCAAATATTTGGGGAATCATTGTTGGTCAAAGGGAGTATCTTGGGAATACCGTTATAGTAAGATCACATTCTTGATCCGAGCCATCCTAGAAATATTTTTTATAAATTGAAACACTTCCAAATTCTTATCATCCTTAGAATATTTTTTCATAGAAGTTACAACCACAATATCTTAGCTTCATGGATTTTCAAGAATTATTAAACATCTCTTCCAGATCTTAAGAATCCTAATAATCCTATTTATTACATAGAATACAAGATATATCCTAGGTGTCATAAAAATCTCATAATTATCACCAGGCTCAACAGATAGATCCTAGGCATTACTATATATATCAAAAATTATATCAAGGAACACTATTATACCTAGGAATCAAAAGAAATATCTTCTAACATCATAAGGTACGACCAACATATCCTATGGTGGTGATCCATGAAATCATCCAAATCACATGTTTCATTGGATCTTAGGTAGGTAATTCCTAGAATCCCACATTTATTATTAAGTTCTATTAGGTCCTAATTATGTAATCCCTCTCTTTTGTAATCATATACATGGGGCCTGAATCCACCTAATAATGTTTCAGGACAGTAATAAAAATTACAATAACTGGGCATGTTCATCATCCCAACACATTTTTTATAACTAAGGCCCATATCCATTGTGCATGACCTATCTTATCTACAATATCTATATTGGTCTCACACCATAGATTCTATTTCTAAGGTGACATGCTTAATCATCACTTCCCATTCTCACACTAATCCTCACAGTGGTAAGTATAAGATTGTGGAATCATGTAGGGTCCTATAGGTCACATAATAACATGGAAATAATGGGAACCTCAATCAAATTATTCTCCCAAAAAAATACCACCACTTAAAGGGTGTAACATTCTTAAACATCATCATTTTCACTATCCACCCTCATTGGAATCATAATAAATGTCACAATAGATTCACTATTGAATGAATTCATAATGCCAATACACTTCATAAGGTCACCCAAGGTTAGTATCCTAATGTAAAACCTAATTAAATCATGGAAGGGAATACACTAATGGGGTTTCACACATTGGTAGGGGAAGGAACACTCATTACACTCTCTAAATAGACATCCCATTGGCTCTATGGAACCTTATAGTCATATATAGGTATACATGCCTGTTTAAGGTGTTTAAGAGAAACTATCTAGGTTCTCTACTTTAAAATAATTTATTTAATTTTTAGATTTTATGGTTGCATGTATGTTAGAACATATGTTCATAATTGATCTCTCTTCCATCAATGACCATGTCATCATGGCAGCACACAAGGGTCTTTCATGGCCATTGGAACTTTATTCTATCCATTCATATATATTTTTGTTTTAATAAAACAATTTAATTATTTTGAATAGGTAAATCACCATGGGTGAGACACCGCATATGAAATTCTATATAGATAAGGAAGTCATTTACAGTATTGGTGTGTTTAAGGACACCCTTAATCTTAGGTAGATTTATCCCCTTTGTAAGCAATGCCTAATGATCCTTATTGAAGCCCATCCCTATGAGAATGGATGTTGTCTTACAGTACATGAACCTAACCCATTTTTTATAAATCAAAATTAATTATAAACCATTTATAATTAATTCAAACATTTTTAATTATCATAATTTTATATATAAATAATTTTAAAATTTATTCATTATTTAACTCTATAAATAAATTCATTACACTCAACTATAATTAATTTAATTCCTTAAATTTGAATGAATCTATAAATAAATTCAAGGATATTTTATGAGCATACTTACACATTCTATATTCTATAACACCAATTCTTAATAACATAATTAACTAAAAAATAATTAACGATTGATTTTAATTTAAATTTGATAATTCATTCATATAAAATAACTAATAATTAAATATTTTAAAAAATCATCGTTCATACCTTAAATAACCATATATGATAACCATTTAAAAATAAAAACATATTTTTTTAACACTACATAGCCTTACATGGGGGTGGGGTGGGGGTGGGGGGTTCTGGGGTAGTCATGTTATATTTAGTAGTGTATCTTTATGTACCTACTACTATTTAAGGGTAAGAAACAACCAACCCTTACACGACTACAACAATATAATGGTATAAGAAACACTACCCTTATGTAGATACTATTGTATAAGGGTATCTAGATCCCAACCCTTATGAAACTATAGTTTCATAATGGTAGCAAACATCTTACCCATAATAATATGTCATTATATAATGGTAAGAGAGGACATACCCTTTTTTAGATACTACAATGTAAACGTACGCTTCCCCTAACATCACACAACCATTTCATTAGGGTATATAAAATATTATCCAAATTTAATGTAAAAAAATTCCTATTTTTATACATATTTATATATTATTTATTCTATCTCAATTTCTTCTTCCTCACTAAACACACCAAGTAATCCCCCTTCTAAAATTCATGTTGTATCATTCAAAAAAAAGTCAACCAAATGATTCAATACCAATTTCAACAATAAATAAACTCTAAAAGGACCATAAAAACAACAACAATTCAAAACCAACACCAAAAATCAAAATGAAAATATTTTGAAATAACTTCATACCCCATAGTAAAATAGCCGAATTTTCATGCCTGGGTGTGTATCCTTGATACTTTTCACTCAATTTGGCTCTGATTGAACCTCCCAATGAAGATCAAAATATCCCTCCCCTTTACTAATTGGGATGAATGTATTCCTACGGAAAATATTTATTTTTTCATTTTTAAAAATTACCATAATAATTATGGGTGAAGGTGGGGGAAATTTTTTCTTAATTTATTTAATTAATATTAACTTTTTTATGTCAAATTTATGTTTAAATATTTAGACACCTATTCGGGATCCTGGGTTGAGTTCATACAGAACATAGGAAAAACTCCCCATTCAAGACCGAACCATAAAGCTATAGTTTAAATATAAGACTCTATTTAGATGTTTTCAACATTTACATGAAGGGAATATTTAATATTTATTTATTAAATATAAGAATATTACAAAAAAACAGTTATGAACCTAAATCTTACAAGATTCTCATCATTAGGTAATCACCCCATTCAATGTTCAATTTAATAGTAGTAAATATTATACACGGATTCTGGATAGTGTAAATTACTATTTTACTACTCAATAACACTTGAAAATTAGAAAAAATCATTAAATTTCACCACCGATGTGGAAACAATATATTATAATCTCCCTACTATAACACTTTTCATTATCAATATGTTTCTTCAACCTTTGAATCATAAAACATAAAGTATCCCAATTAACAATTCTTCACTAGCTCGTTTCCCAGTAATCTAAAATTTCAAATGGTATCCCACTATGAAAGTCCAAAAATGTGGCTCATAGTTTATAAATAACTAAACAGCCACTCATCCACATCACTAAAAAACAAGTATGAAATAATTCATTCCTGTCTATCCTAATAGACCAAGGTGTCATTAACCAATTCATCATATAGATTATGGTGCCTCCCATCATCTTCCTTTCATTACCAAGTAAAATTTTGAGGCATGATACTCCAAACCATTGATTTCACTTACTATAACACATTCTAAATGGTCATACAACCAAAATTGTGTGGTATCTACATGACCACATCCAATTTCATTAAAAAATTAGGTAGAACCCAATACTCTCCTCAACTCCAATTCCCAAATTGAGTTAGTAAAGCCTCCATCGCCTAAATTTTTCTTTGAATACACTCTATGTTCCTCAAAAAGGCTTGAATCCTCCTCAAAACTCAATGTTCATATCTAAATTGATGTGATTGATGTAGTTTTGAAAAAACATATCCAATTACATGTGAAACCATCAGTTAAACCTCCTATGGATGAACTCTTCCAAAAAATTCATGGTCATACCAGCTAATGAGCTATAAAACAACAAGATCATGATGAATTAGCTCTAGAAGTTATTCAGATATCATCCAAGAATTCTCACAAAATTCTGAACCCAACTTCTTATATCGTGACTATGTTTGATCCTTGACCAACTAAAATTGATTATGATATCTCACCTCAAGTACCAAAAATTCATCAAATTGAAAAACCCTCAAATCACTTCAATTTCATCCTTATCCCATTAATAATTCATGGACTCTTTACAACATTAAATATGAAAATAAAATCTAATATTAAACATGATAAAATATACAATCATATTTATCTACTCACTATAATATAAAATCCACATCTATCCAAAAACCAAACTCATTTCATCCATAACCATATGAACTCGCGCGTAATTCTCCATGGGATAATATTTTTCTATTACCATAATAATGGATATACATGAACATCTCACTCATAATTGATCATTGATAAAAACATCAATCGTTAACCCTTACAAAATTACAAATAATTTCATCCTATACATTGCCATATTTTCATCTATAATGATGGTCCCACCCTTCAAAAACATATAGTGTGTTCCCCACCATAAGTATTACTTCATACAACTACACGAGTAATATTTTAAGTGGTTCCATCATCACACACATGTCACTTCTCATGATTTTCACTCACCCATCCTACTAAATCCTGACACTGTTGTATCCACTATGTCATCATCATCTTTTAGTTACACACATAATTATAATCATAACACTAGGATTCCAAGACCACACATATTTCATAAAAACACTATTACTCATCCTATAAATTTATGTTCTCCAATTAAATATTGGAAAGAACTATACATAACCAACATATACTACCTCAGTCTCATCCAATACCAACAATTATATGATAATATACCACCTGGTCACATGACCTATGATTCAAGATTTCATTCTATATCCATTCATGATTTGACCATATAGGATCCCGATACTATATTTAATTAGGATAACACCTGAAATTTATAGGTATATGTATCATATTGATCACAACCTTCAAAATAAGCAAACAATACCAGGAACACTATCTTAAAACATGATCATTATCTCAAAAATATATCAGGCATCAGTAATATATCGAGTAGTATATCAAAAGAGCTAGGTCCTACTCTATAGTCCATAGTTCATATCTCGCATAGGTCATAATTCAAGAGAAAATGCACTCTTCTCCAATCTCTATTATCACACAAAAACTTCTGTTCCAAACTATCCACTCTATGGTCTAACAAATATCAAGAATTAAATGCCAAGGAATCTATACTAGGGTTCCAATTATTAGAATGTATTCATATATATGACTACACCTTGAGAATCATAATATCATCTCCATATATAATCTTGAATACAATTATGATGTTCCAAATACTCAATTTTCACATGACACTAATTCTTACTGAGTACCCAAATATGAGATAACTCCTTGAGAATAACATTCCCACCTGTTCGGGCATATGCATATAAGTACATTTTCCTAGATGTATGTATCCAGAAAACTATAGATAACTGGTTTAGTTTATTAGAGTTCAAAAAATAATATATTTATGAAAACACCATATAAAACATTTTATAAACATTATGAAACCAAATATATTTCCTCATTCAATTTTAATGGATTGATTACTATGTCATTCAATCCCTATATCAACATACTAGGGACACAATAACTACCTTGAACTGAGGGACTATTTCATCATGAACAAGGGGAATCTCACCATAAAATCCACATGATCTATCATTAGAGTATGTATAATGTGGTTCATCTGAGTATCATTCCCTCACAATTTTATATCGGAAAACACTGTATAATATTTCCTTAAAAAATTAAACCTGACCCTATCTTTTGTGAAAAAAATAACACAATCACATGTATTTCATGTGAATCCTACATTTTGAATATAATTCATCAAAACCAATCACTTTTTAATCAAAAAATTGATAAAACATAATAAATCGTTAGGTTACAATAATACAAGTTAATTATACCAAGTGAAATTAAGAAACTATAATATTTAAATCCAAGAAAAAAATCATTTACCCCTAGAAACTAAAAACACTAATATGAAATGGTATTTTTGATGGAAGTGTCTGATATCCATCACAATATTAGACACATAAAAATGTAATTTATATACCATATCTCAAATTATTATGATAAAAAGTGTGACAAATATTATGATATTATTGACCTAAAAGCTCGAATATGACTTTTTAATTCCTCTACCCCATTTCACTATTCAGTTACCTAACCGGGCCACCATATGAACTTTGGAATGTCTCCGCATATGTCATATATAACAACCAAGGATTTTCATAAATAGATATTACATCATTTTCAATGAATATTCATTATATTACACAAACACACTCAAGGGGATCATAATAGTTTAGTGGATTTAGAAACAGGGAAATAGAAACAATTGTCCCATATTAAAACTATATCATCTCCCTATATGATCCTAATAACTTGAAATCTTCTAGTACTTATCATAGTTCATAAATTTCATTATATCCAGTGGAAGGGAAACATAAGAAAGGGTGGTCATAAATTCTCATAAAGGGTAAAAAAGGGAGATACATAAAGATAAAATGAATATATGGGTATTAGAATATAAGAATAACATTTGAAAACCATACCCAACATATCAGTGATCATAATCATGAGTCATGGAATAAATATTGGAAGTTCTTAATACATGAATCATTAGGGAATAAATGAACATTAGCTATAAGAGAATAAGAATAACCTAAGACAAATATTTGTGTCTTACATATAAGTGTAGAAAATATTTTGTCAAGGATACCAATCAAGATAGTCATGACACGTTACAATTGGGCTAACCACCCATGTACCTTCTTTTCGATTTTGATAACAACCCATGTACCCTATTTTTGGGTCCTTGGATAACCACTCATGTACCCTTTGATCTCATAAAACATTGATAATTACCCAATTCATTGGAGGGAGAAATAGGTCCCACCCACCTGATAATTAAAATCATATATACATATTCCATAAGATCACAAAACATTCATAATATAATAACTTATAAAATGAAATTAGCTTCTTAAAAATTTCATCCTATCATGAACTGTAGAAATGATATAGGTTTCATAATAATTTAATCATTTCATCATAGCATAGCCCTTGAAAGAGAACTGGGTTTCCTAAAAATTTTATCATGGTATAACTCATGGAAGAGAAATGGGTTATATAAAAATCATTACATTTTAAATATAAAAAATTTAGAGAATGAATAAAAATTGTATCCTTGGATAATATCACAAGTAAGTCATATGTAATATCAATGGATGTAATCTTAGATGGAAAACAATATTGATTGATCATCTAAAGAAATTCTTGTTGAAAATATCCTTTCCACATTAATAAAAATGTTTTAAAATATAAAAGTTTTTGAAATTAATTTTCATTGAAATAAAACACTAAAAAAAGAAATGAATCTTCAATGAAAATAATTTTCATGATGAAAGTAATTTTAATTCATTCCATACATGTTAAAATAAAGATTAATTTGACATTTTCGATGAACACTAAATGAGATTTTTTTAAAAGAATGCATGATGATTCTTTTCAAAACATTTTTGTAAGAAGACAATCATGGTTAAAAATATATTTTTTTAAAATCATATGATAGTCATAAAATAGCTCTTAAATCATTGTTAGAAAACATTCCTTTGTAATAAAACAGATTTTTAACTAAAGAGAGAAAAATGTCATATTTTTTAAAAAAACACTCAATTATTTTAAGTAAAAATGAGTGTAAAATAGTAAAACTAATTTAAAATACAGTCAAAAAATATAAGATAATTAAATTAATGATTTTATGGTGTTATGGATAATATGATTTTATCCTCAGAAACAAAATCATAAAAAATCTTGATAAATGAAGAGATTGTAACAAAAAATCATTACCACTTTGGTAACTTTGAATCATAATAACCATGAATTAATACCATAAAATGGAACATAAAATATCATTAATATAAATAAATTCATGAAAATCATGTCTAAGGGGATCTATATACACCTCATGAATGAATATAGGTGTATAACACAATGTATGATGCAAAGAATAAAATTTTAGATATAAATACCTTACCTTATGTATTGAATTCCATATTACATAATAAAAACTCTTATATAATAAATATAATTTTATTTTAAATATATTAAAGAACAATACATAAATATATAATACCATATATTATTTTCTTATGTCCTTTCATTACAGATTTATTTAAAATTATATGTTAAAGTTACATTTTAGGTAATAACGACTTAATTTTTCGTATAAATTTTGATTTATTATTTCTTGGAATCTTACAATTATCGTGAGTTAATAATATATAAAATTTTATCCATTATATATATATAATATATATTCAATATATATTTATTTATAGTAACCTATGATATTTAGGGATAGAAAATGAAATACACCATTCTTGGAGATGGTTGGCCATACGTACACATGAATATTGTTTCCGTTTTCTTTTTGAATTAAAATAAAGAAATTTAAATTATATATTATCTTTCCAAAATTATTTTAATTTGATATATATCACATATAATCAGTAAATCCATCTTTATTACCATCCTTTTAAACCATGAAAAAATAACAACACTTCATGATGAAGTAGAACATCATACACACAAGAAAAGTCATCATATTTCGAAAAATGAAAATTATAATGGTGTTTGTGATATAAAAATTCAATATTTATAATAATATCACAAATATAATTTATAAATAATAAAGTAATAAATATGAACATGCATTAGAGGTGTTAATTGAAAAAAAATGACACCAGTTCTTGAGGTGGAAGTCCTTTGTACATAGAAACAATGATTTCATGTCCCATTTTATGGAAGGGTAGATGGTTGTAGGTCATTTAATAAACATAAAAACATATTAGTATATTTTAGATAATAAAGATATTATACTATCATGGTATAATACGAATTTAAGGATTTGGAAGAAGAAATAAAAAATGCTTGTTGATGAATGTTACCTCTTCTTCAGGTATCCCCCATAAGATTTCACCAAAAGGAATAATAGGTTGCCTTTATATAAAAATAATTTTCTTGGATGATAGAATTAATGTTCGGAATAGATTTTTGAAGAGATAGTGTGAACCATAAGGTTGTATGGTTTTAATAGGAGAGGATATGGGGTGGCCTTTTATAAGTGAGGTGAGTGACACACATAATTTTCTAAAAGAAAGAATTTCATGATTTGTTTCAGGTCACAAGGATCTAATAATGAAAAATTATTGATAATATAATGTATTTGGTAGGAATAAATCCAAAAAATTTATTTTGAAATTATTTTAGATTATTTTTAACCCTTATGAATTTTAGTTTAACCCCCGATAAACTACTTTTTTCCTTAACTAATGTAAAAATTTTCTTATTTTTTCACTATATATTTTAATCAAAAATTAAGTCCTTATAATCAAATAATATAAATTATACTGATTAAAAATATAGAATACCTTTTTTCCAAATTACTTTAACATAAATGTCAAAATTTCATTTAAAATTTATCTCATAAATATGATGAACAAACATGTTTTTTAAAAGAAATTGTTCAAAAGTTCATACTTTTTTATATAAAAATTATATATGAAATCGATTCAAATAAACTAATTTGGATTAATGGATGTATAAATTATGTAATTTTTATTTTAGAAAAATTAAAATATAAATTATTTTTATAAAAAAATCAAATGAAAAGGTAGTTGTCAATTAAAATTCATTATTTTTCACTATCCATCAAAAAATAAATCTTTTTAAACAAATTTCAAAAATTCACCACAATATAATTTTGATTCAATTACTGGAAAAGTGATTTTTATATTATCAAATTAATTTTTCAAACGTTTCAAAATTGAATTTGATTAATTTTAAAAATAAAAAAGTACAAAAATATTTTTTTAGAAAATAGTATTTTAGAAACATATAATGATTTGAGTAAAAATTAACTAATTTTAATAAATATGATTTATCCATATAGTACCACTATAAATAATATTTTACAAATTCAATTAATATTCATATCCCTAATTTTAATGGCCAGGCTATAACTGGTACATTTCAATACATATATGAATAATGTATCATGGTTTTGTTAAAACTTAGTGGCATGTGTAATGTAAGTTAACCTAGTGTTGTGTGTCTTGGAAGCTTAAAATGGAGTTTCATGTAACATATTATATCAAAGAAATTTAGATTATTTGAAATCAATAATACATAAAAATCATGGTGTTACATTTTACCACCCTAAAAATAAATTTCTCTCTCCAAATTTCTCACTTCGATACAAAAAAATGAGCATAGTTTTGTATCATTATTTCCTCAGGATTCCTTGTAGCTTACTCAAATTGGTGGTTTCAAAAAAATTTGAATTGGTGTGTTGTATTATTTTATTTAACATTATATATATGGTCAAGAATATCCACCTGTTGTTTTTATAATAAATATCCTTCTCCAGTATTATAACCTATGAGTTTTTTACATATAAAGGGACATATTTATACTTCCTCATAAGATATATAGGAAACACAACATGGAAGTTAGAGACATTTGGTGGAAGTTCCAACTAATAGGCTACCCACTAGATTAGATCAACAATTACAAAGGGGAAGAAACATCTAGGTCATAGTTTACCTTTCTTCTTAAATGTCATAACAATATTACAGGGAGAAATTATTAGAAACATCTTGTCACCAACATCAAATTATATATTACACCAGAAATTATCTGCCTAAATTTTCTATTGACACTGCGTTTCCTTGATGTTTTGATGAATTGACGTAACTATCTCTTACATTTATTTAGCTATCTCATGTCCCAAAAACATTTTTTCTATAACTTCATTCACCCATGTTGTATATCTAAATTTATTTCCATATAATTCTTTATAAGTTCCCATATTATTGATTGAGTAAAATATATTATTATAAGAAAACTAAACTAGAGTGAGGTGTTTATCCTAACCACATTTAAAATCAAAAGAATAAGATATGAACATATCCTCTATGTTTATAATTGTTCCCATATATTGACCATATAACTGGGGATTACAAGAAATGATAAAACTCAACTCTGTTTCAATAACATACATAAGACTTCACCAAAATATAGAGATAATCCTCGGATCCCAATAAGACATAATGGAATATAGTACTCTATGCATGCTTACCACTTCATTAATGTATATCATGGAAACCTAATCTAGATATCAGTTTAATCAGATAGAGATTATGTATGATGGCTTATTAAGGTGATTAAATACAACATATGTAGAATTATTCCCTTTATATGTTTTGGGGAGTCTAATAATTGAATCCATGGTGATGTTTTTTCATTTCCAATATGGTATTGCTGACACATATAACATCCCCTTATACTTTTTGTCTTTCAGCCTTAACTTAATGACATACCAAGCATCAAGATAAAAACTCTATGATATCTTTCTTGATGACATCTTAACCAAAATACTCTTTCATATCACTATACATCTTCATACTTCTCAAAAGAATAGCGAATGAATAATTTTGAGCTACCACTAAGAAATCCTTCTTAAAATAGGATGTGGATGAAAGACATACACAATACATAAATTTTATCTGTCCATAATGTTTAATGTTAAATTTAGAATCATTTTTAATCTTCTTTTTTATCTCTACATGTCACAACCCATCCCCCGGGGCCCGTTCTGTGACTACCCCAAACTCACCTTCCACAGGCCGAGGGCTGGAGACTAGCACAGAAAGGCATATTCCCTAAAACAGGAATGAATTTCCTATAACCTGTACAAACAGACGGTCCGAGAACACAACAAGAATAAAATGTGAAGTAAACTATTTTAGTATAAGAGTTCTCAAAGTAAAAGGGGCCGGAATACAAGCCCAACTTTAAGACTACGAGTACAACTGAAAGAACAGTACAACTGAAAAAGGGAAAACAGCTATTGGGTCATCCATCAAGGCTCCTACCTAAAGGGTAGGTACAGATAACCTCATCATCACACCTTGATCATCTATCTCCTCCACTTCACATCATGCCAAATGATCCACCTCCGAGCACCATCCAGTCCTTGCTCCCTCAACCTCGATCAATGTTGTCTGTCGTCTGCACAAGACACAACAAGGTGCGGGAAAAGCCTGTGAAGGGGTGAGTATAAAAATAGTCAATAGGGACCCCGAGACCCCCATAGGTCTCCTAGAGTTCCAAAAAGGAAAATACCAGAAATAAAGACCTCAATCTCACAGCACAAAACAATATACATCAACTATACTTTGGTATATGCCCATACATATACCAAAGTTATCAAGACATAATCATCTCATACATGAGGAAATAATACCACAATGGTAACACCACGAAGGTAAAGGTACCACACAAGTAACACCACAGAGAAAACACCGTGAAGGTAGAAGTACCACACAGGTAATACAACAAATATAGAAGTACCACACAGGTAACACCACGAATATGGAAGTACCACACATGTAACACCACGAAGATAACAGTACCACACAAGTGAAACCAGGAAGATAGAAGTACCACACAGGTGACACCACGAAGACAGAAGTACCACACAGGTAACACCACGAAGGTATAAGTACCACAAAGGTAACACCATGAAACTAGAAGTACCACACATGTAACTCCACAAAGATAGAAGTACAACAGAGGTAACACTATAAAGATAGGAGTACCACACAGGTAACACCACGAGGATAGAAGTGACTCAGCTCAAAATCAGGGATAACATAAGCACAGAAGTACAGATGATTAGTCATAAGATAGATCATCTTGTTCTATTAAGAAGCATCACTTCTGACCCACACATGATCGATAGGTAATAACCCTCGCTGACCCACACTCGATCAGACCCACAAAGGGTCGGTGTGTGTTGACTCACACAGGATCGCTGAGCATTGACCCACATAGGATCGGTTTGTACTGACCCACAAAAGATCACTGAGCTCTAAACAACACAAGATCAGATAGATGCTGACCCAAAAAGGATCGATAGATGCTGACCCACATAGGATCGATGTACATTCCTCACGTTACAGCCAGCCACATGATTCCTCACACCTAGTGGGCTCGAGTTCTGTAGAATCTTCCCCTCAAGATATCAGTTGTACCTTGACTACCACTACGCTCCAAAAAGGATTATCCCAAAGGACCTCCATGTCGTAAGGGTTCCTACACGACATACAGAGTGTCAATCAGACGCTCGTTCTGCAAGTTACCAGCGTTTTTCTTCCGAGGGCCCGGTTGGATTCGGGTTCGATCCAACCTGACTGTACTCTAACACTATCCAAAACTCAAGTGGATTATACCAAAAGGACCATATTAATTCAAGGATTCCAGTTCTAT
Organism: Viscum album; assembly: GCA_963277665.1. Lineage (NCBI taxonomy): Eukaryota > Viridiplantae > Streptophyta > Magnoliopsida > Santalales > Viscaceae > Viscum > Viscum album. Next base: position 683,477,484 of record OY728156.1, on the reverse strand, counting down.
AGACATTTTTTCAAACGGAGGCCCGGTTCTCAAGATAAGATCCCTTGAGTGTTTCTCGGCCCAGTTGGGCCTTGGTCTGCTCCGACCCGGCCCGACCCGGTCTGGGCTGGGCCGATGTACGGTCCAGACCGTAAGATGGGAGACCCATAAGGGAGGCCTACAAAGGGGCGGATTGACCCATGTAGGGTGGTGGCATGCTAGGGAAGCTTCCCGGTTCAGGGGCAGCGGCCCGTTTCGAGGGTCGTGGCCCGCTCCGAGGGTGGCGGCTCGGTCCGTGGGTGGAGGCCCGATCCATGGGAGGCGGCTCAGCCCAAGGGCAGAAGCCTACACTGAGGGAGGTAGCTCGGCTCGAAGGAGGCAACCTGGGTGAGGGTGGAAGCCTGCTAGGGTGGTGACCCGGTGTAGGGGTGGTGGCCCACTGGGGAGGCGACCCTGTTTGAGGGCGGGGGCCCAGACTTAGGGTGTCGGCCCGGTCCGAGGGTGGTGACCTGCTCTAAGGGGGGCGGCCCGGTCTGAGGGTGGTGACCCGCTTCGAGGGCAACAACCTGTTTGAGGGCAGCAGCCCAGCTCTGAGGGTGACAGCCTGCCTCGGTCTGATGCACGCGGTGTAACCCCCCGGTCTCCTGGATTCCCAAATGACCCGAAGGGCGTTCAGTTTGTGAGGCGGCGGCGCCACATGGGCATCGTGGAACCTGAAAGAGGTAGAAGATAGAAGTACCACACAGGTTACACCACGAAGGTAGAAGTACCACACATGTAACACCAAGAAGGTAGAAGTACCTCACAGTTAACACCATGAAGATAGAAGTAATACATATGTAACACCACGAAGATAGGAGTACCAAACAGGTTACACCACAAAGATAGAAGTGACTCAGCTCACAATTAGGTATAACTAAGTTACATAATTTCAGATTATTATTCATAATCTAGATCATCTTATTTTTTTAAAAAATCACTACTTCTAACCAACACAGGATCAATAGGTAATATCCCTCGCTAACCCACACAGGATCTGACCCACACAGTATCGGTGTGCACTGAACCACACAGGATCACTGAGCACTTAACCACACATGATCTGATAGATTTTGACCCACACAGGATAGATTGATGCTGACCCACTTAGGATCGATGTACTTTTTTCACGTCATATCCAGCCATAGGATTCCTCGCACCCTGTGTGATCGTGTTCCATAGAATCTGACACTCAAGATATTGGTCATACCTCAACTGCCACTAATCTCCACAATGTAGTAACCTAGAGGACCTAAATGTTTTAAGGGTTCCAATGCGACAAACGGTGCATCAATCGGACGCCCGGTATTAAATTTATCTTTGTTTTTGTTCTGAGGGCCCGGTTGGATTTAGGTTCTATCCGACCCTACCATACTCCATCTCTATCCAAAACTCAAGTGAGTTATACCAAAATGACCATCTCGATTCAAATATTTTGGAATCGTAGAGGGTTCTTCAAACGGAGGTCCAGTTCTCAAGATTAGTTCCTTTGAGTGTTTCTAGGCCCATTGGGCCCTGGTCTAGTCCGACTCTGTCAGGCCGACCTGGCCCGACCCGGTATGGGCTGGGCCAAGGTGGACTCGGCCTGCTGGGTCGACGTCTGTTCCAGTCCATAAGAGGGGTGGCCCGAAAGGGTGGCCCGACCAAAACTGGGTGGCCCGCAAAGGGGCGGCCCAACCCGCATGGGCCGGTGGCCTGCTAGGGTGGCGGCCCTGTCCGAGGGCAGCGGCCCGCTGAGGCGGCGGCCCGGTCTGAGCGCAGAAGCCCGATCTATGGGCGGCGAACCACTCCGAGGGCGGCGACACGCTCCAAGGGCGGTGTCCAAGTCCGAGGGTGGCGTCCCGATCTGAGGAAGCTGACCCACTCCGAGGGCGGTGGCCCGGCTCGGCGGCGACTGCCTTCTTGAGGGAAGCGACCCGATCCGAGGGTGACGGCCTGATTCGATGGCGGTGGCCCACTCTGAGGGCGACGTCCCACTCCAAGGGTGGAAACCCGCTCCAAGGGCGGCGGCCTGCTCTGAGGGTGGCATCCCGGTATGAGGGCGGCGGCCCGCTCCGACGGCGGCAACCTACGTGAGGGCAGCAGCCCAACTCCGAGGGCAGCGGCCCGACTCAATCTGACGTGGGGGGTGTAACCTCCTATTCTCCCGGATTCCCAAACGGCCCAAAGGGCATTCGGTTGGCGAGGTGGCGCCGCCGCGTGTGCACCACAGAACCTTCCAGAGCCAGGTTCGGCCTCCGTCGCAGTTTCGGCCATGGCTTCCATTCACCAGCGACGTGACGGTCGCATCGCCTTCCTTCCCGCAGCCATCCATCGTGACGTCTTCCTCCTCCATTCACCGCGTCTAACGAGCCACGACCTTCCTCTTGCGGTGTGTGTCTGCATGCTCATGGTCTTCCTTGGTGGTGCATGGAAGTAAAGCTATCCGAGGGTTCAATCCGTGTTCGTTAGTCTCTCGCCCTCCGTGTTAGCTCATATAATGGAGGATTTTACGCGGTTGAATAAACAATTGTGTTAAACAAAAAATTAACCCCACAAGATTCCCCGTAATAACCTCCTACAAGGATGAACGAATCGCAGGTCGACCCATTAGTCAGTTGACCCACATTATTCATGTAATATCAAGAACGAGAATAGATAATAAAAAATCACGAACAAAAAAGAAATAACCCCCTACTTGGAAGAGACATTCGATGGTGACGGTCGACAAAACCTCCTTCATTGTTGTCGTCGGTTCATGACTCGGTGGCGCTCATCACTACATGCTGGAACCAATCTCATCCTCTTAGTGGTTGGCATCACGATACTTTTTCAGGGCTTTATCGCTTGGTGAAGTCATGCCAACACCCCTCCCTGAGCTCCATATAAATAGGAGAGGAGAAGGAGTGTGCAGAGCTTGGGGAATTAATTAGCTTCATTTAATTAATGAACCTAGAAAATTCTCAATGGTGCAGTTACAGGAAAAGAAGAGTAAATCCACTTATTGTCTTGAAACATCGTCGGTCCCGCAAGCATCATTCGTCCATTGGAGGAAAGAAAGAAAATAAAATAACAAAACATGTTATTTTATTAATCTTTAAAAAGTCTGAAAAAATAACATTTTCACCTAACCTACTGCAGTCAAAGTAAATCATCCTTTGAATGAATCCCAGTGATGTGGATTCAATGGTGCCCTCAGATTTTTAATTTGAGCACCAGTTCAAATGTTAGAAAACACCGCTAGCGCATTTACTAAATGTACCCGAAAAAAAGTTCAAGAAAATTATAAACAGTCACCCTCAAAACACACTACTCGAGGTTAAATATTCCCCAATGAACCCAATGATACTCTTGGATTTCTAATCCAAGTTACCATTTAGAATTTATGGATTTTACAATAAAATAATTGTCAGTTATTTATTTTATTTACGACCAAAAACTATCTTTCACTGGTGGCCCGTGCCGAAAAATGTTAGTATCAGCCTAAAGAAAGCATACCCTCATGAGTTCAATGGTGGTCGCAAATTTTTAATCTGATATACCATTTGTGAGTTATAAGAATTTTAAAAATAAAATAACTTTATTTAATTATTTTATTTATGGTTATTCCATTTTCGGGTTCTCTCATTGAAGGTCAGCACCGACTAAACATAATCCGCGCATGTGGTAAACCCACCATCCTGAACGCAACGATGCCCTCAGATTACTGATCTAGGAAACCATTTAATAGTTATTCCACTTTTTTAGGAAAACTGCTTATGTGCGCTAATTAAAGTTTAACAAAACTTCGATGGATAATTCCGGGCACTCCGGGCCTCGGAATAGTGCGTCGTCAAATTATGCGGTCACAAAACAATTCCATATTATTAAAAAACTTATACAGAAATTTTGGGACATTACATTATCCCCACCTAGGGTTTTATGTCCCTGAAATATAGGACAAAGGAAAATCAAACAAAAGTGGGTATTGAGCACGAATCTGAGCATCCTGCTCCCATGTGTTCTCCTAGAGGTTCTCGTTCTGCCACCAAACTCACACAATAGGGATTGACCATCCATGAAGGACTCGCTCCTGTCAATACTCTACCTCAACCAAAAACTCCATAAAATTCACCTCATCATCAAAGTATATCTCTCCATGGTCGATGATGAACAATGGATCACACACGCATCTCCTCAATTGTGACACATGGAAAACATTATGCACCTATTGCATCTATGGGGAAAGAGATAGACAGTACGCCACCTCATCCACTCTGTTGAGAATCTAGAAAGGTCTGATGATCCTTGGAGATAACTTTACACCTCCACCAAATCTCCACAAACCTTGTCGATGTGATACTCATTGGAAGTCATGGTCTCCCTCATCATGTCGGTATCAGACTTCTGCCGGATCGGAGCAGTTTTCACACGATAATAACTGAGGCACCGTGATACAAACTCTTCCACTGCTTCCTTTATCTTTGGCCATCAGTACTGACGTCGGAGGTCCTAGTACATCTTCTCCACTCATGGATGTACCGTTAAAGGGGATGTATAGATCCCCCTCAACACCACCTCCCAATTCATCACTGGTACCATGGTGCATCCTCTAAAACGATTGACGTACTCCCCACCTTTAGGAAATTCCTTCAAGAGACCGTCCTGAGGATATCTGAGAACATCAATCCTCACAGTCAATGTCTCAAGCTATGCCTCGAGAATTTGTTGATGAATTGGGGGAGTGACATTCAATGACTGGAGGTAAGATTCTCCATCTCTATCCATGAATGATATCTGCAATGCGACTAGCTTCTCTAATGCCTCACTCAGCAGGTGCTGACCAAACCTCCTACTGAGTGTGTCTACTATCACGTTCTCCTTCCAAAGAGTAAAGACTATCTAATGGTCATAGTCCTAGATGAACTCTATCCATTGTAATTGTCTCATCTCTTGAATGCTATTCTGACACTTCCTCATCCACAAGAAAGGCTCCTCCTTCTTCGTCAAAGATAAAAAGGGTGTCGCTACCCTGGAGAAGTCAGGTACAAGTCTCAGGTAGTACCCAGCCAAAGCAGAATTCACTCACCCTTTGGTCAGGTAATCCTGGAAACATCCTTTGAAAATATGTCCCCAAACTCTGCCACTCCTGTTGGAAACTGAAAACTCAAAAGTCCTGCTTCCACGAGGGTAAGGCTGGCCAACTCAAGAGTGATCAGCTGCACCCTCCTAAGCATTAGTTTATCTTGTGCTGCCTGAGATTCCTTTTTCACCGACCAAGAAAAAACCTATTCCAATGTCGTAGATAAACCACAACCTTTCTATCTAATACAGTCAATCTGAGTATGAACTGTGGATTTCTAGTCCATACCCAAACTGAATTCATAAGGCATCTACGCTGCCACCAAGAGGTTCGAACTGAAACACTCGCCTCAAGGGTCATATCACACTATCGGCATTAGAGTGATTATAAAGCCTCCTACCAAAGGTATCTCCGGACATTAGGGTTAATTCAACGGCATAACCAGAAACTCTAGGTCTTAAACAAGATTTGTGGAAAGAATGAATGATTGCTACCTATGATTATTAATATGACAGCTAGTAGTAGACACAGACCGTACCTCGAATCATTCTTGAAGCCCTTGGGTCACACTCCATGACCGCATGCAACTACTCCCTTCCCCTTTCCTCCATCTCCCTAATCCTGGTGGGGACCAAAATGGGGGGTGGTTGTAACATGTCAAAATATACACCACCTCATAATACTTTCCTATCTCTGCTTCCAGTTCTGCTTCCCTGCAGATTCATATGTCCTTATTACTTTCTCTTCCTAAGAAATTTTACATTCCCAAGTCTCTGAGAATCATGTGAGTTTCCTCGTTCCCCATTGTTAAAATTCACTGGTCTCATCTTCTCATCCAAAGAACATTCAACCACAAAGGTTCTCTCTAGTACCCTAATATAAGTAGGAATGCAGAATGGAAATGTGCAAGCTCAAATTTCCCTAAACAAACCTGGCTCGAGAGTTTGATCCCAAAAGCACTGTCCGTACTGTATTCATCGAGTACTTGGGGTGGTCAGTATGCCTCGATTAATATTCATCTACCGATATGTCATCCTACCAAAGCTATAGAATCTCTAGGTAACTCTCAACCCTTAGCTCTTTATGGCATGAGAACCCCTTCTCTGAGGAAGGTTCTCAAACCCGTCCACATAAAAGTCACCTCTTCGCAAGATTAGGGTAACATATACCTTGTCATCGTCCTATTGAGCCACGTAGAAGGATCTCTACTAGGACTTCCATCTGATTGAATGGTGCCCTGGCTAAGTGGAAACCTGACCACCTACTCGAGCCAGTCCTTAACTGCCTGTGAGTTAGGCTCGCCTAGGAACCTGAGGGGTATTTGATGCTAAAACACATGTAAGTAACTAAGAATATAAGTGTCCTCTATGGGTATTGTCGGTCATAACTACTGACCAACCGGTAGTGATGTAGCTTGCACACTACCTGAAGGAACTGTCTCGAGCAACGGTCCAAGTAACGAAGCCTCATCACTATGTATGAAATCCTTATGGTAACTCACTGGATAAATACTAGCAGCTAAGATCACCATCTTCCCTACTGGTTTCTCAACTAGGAAGAAAACTCTAGCCATTGCCTCCATCCAGTCCTCAGTAGCCTAGAAATTTGTCTCACCTCGAAACCATGAAGGCCTTTTCCGTTGGAACTCATGCAACACACTTAGTCAGTTTGCACTGTCTGTCTGTGCGGCTGGTGGTAACTGTTGTCCAATGGGTGGGGGTGCTTTCGGTACACCACCTGAAGGTTCAAACATAGTAAGAGGGACCTGCACCAAAACCTCATCACTTGGTGGGCCTTCATCATGTACTCTCTCAGGAATCCTAGCTGGTTTTCTACATGGAAACATCTTGATAAGGAACGGGTGCAACATTGTGATTATGTTATACCTAGGGATATGACTCCAAAGAAATCAATAGAAAAACTTTTCAAAAACACAGGCAATCAGTGTTTTTGTGCACTGAGTTGGAAATCAGAATTAGGGGTCCTGGTGTATGGATACATCAGTCGCCACTCCAACACAGGATTCCCTAAACTAAAAACTACACTCCTAACACTTAACAATATTTCCACATTGAAAAGATTATATTCCTAGTTCTTTGGTAGAACCGAACTCCTCTGATACCACTTTGTCATGAACCATCCCTTGGGGACTGTTTCGTCACTACCCCAATCCAGCCTTCCATAGGACAGGGATTGGCAACTAGAACTGAAAGGCATATTCCCTAAAACGGGAAGGCATTTTGTTTAACATATACAAACACATTGTCCGAGAACATAATCAGAAGAAACTGTGAAGTAAATTGTTGTAGTAAAAGAGTGTTGAAAGTAAAAGGGTCCATAATATAAGCCCGACTATAAGAGTACGAGTACAAATGAATAAAAAATACAACTGAAAAAGGGGAAACAACTAATGGGTCATCCTTTGAGGATCTTACCTAAAGTTTAGGTACAGATCGCCTCCTCGGCAATCCTCGACCATTCATATCCTCTGTGTCACGTCACACCAAATGGTCCACCTCTGAGAACCATTCAGTCCTAGCTCCCTCAGCCTTGATCAATGTTGTTCATCATCTGTACAAGACACAACAATGTGCGTGAAAATCCCATCAGGGGTGAGTATAAAAATACTCAGTAGGGACCCTGAGACCCCCATAGGTCTCCTAGAGTTCCACAAAGGAAAATACCAAAAAGCAAGAAATCAAAATCAAAGCACGAAGCAATAGACATTAAATCTACTTAGGTATATTCCCATAAATATACCAATGTTATTTGGACATAATCATCTCATACATGAGGAAATAATACAAAAAAGGTAGCACCATGAAGGTAGAAGTTCCACATATGTAACACCACATAGACAACACCAAGAATGTAGATATACCACACAGGTAAAACCACAAAGATAGAAGTACCACACAAGTAACACCACGAAGGTAGAAGTACCACACAGATAACACCACGAAGATAGGAGTACCACACATGCGGCACCACGAAGGTAAAAGTACCACACAGGTAAAACCATGGAGTTATAAATACCACATTGGTAACACCACAAAGGTATAAGTACCACAAAGATAACACCATGAAGCTTGAAGTACCACACAGGTAATACCACGAAGATATAAGTACCACATTGGAAACACTAGGAAGATACGAGTACCACACAGATAACACCACGAAGATAGAAGTGAATCAACACAAAATCAGGTATAACTTATGTACAGAAGTACAGATTATTAGTCATACACTAGATAATCTTATTCTGTTAAGAAGCACTGCTTCTGACCCACACTTGATTGATAGGTAATAACCCCTACTGACCAACATAGGATTGGTGTGCGCTGAACCACAAAGAATTGCTGAGCGCTGACCCAAATAGGATATAATAGATGCTGACACACACATGATTGATAGATTCTGAACCACTTAGGATCGATGTACTTTCTTCACATTACAACTAGTCATGGGATTCCTCGCACCCAGTACGCTTGAGTTCCATAGAATCTTCACCTTAAGATATCGGTCATACCAAGACCACCACTATGCTCCCCAAAAGAGTAACCCAAAGGACCTCCATGTCATAAGGGTTCTAATGTGATAGATGGTGCGTCAATCAGATGCCCAGTCTGCAAGTTATCATCATTTTTGTTTCAATTTCCTGGTTGGATTCGAGTTAGATTCAACCCGGACATACTCCAACTCTATCTAAAACTCATTTGGAGTATACCAAAAGGACCTTCTCGATTCATGGATTATGGTGCCGTAGACAGTTCATCAAACAGAGGACTAGTTCTCAAGATAAAGAACTTTGAGTGTTTCTAGGCCCGGTGGGGCCCGGGTCCGGTCCGACCCAGTATGGGCGGGGCTGAGGTGGACTTAGCCCGCTAAGCTTATGTCCAGTATGGCATGTAAGATGGGAATCCTACAAGAATGGACCGACCAGAAAATGGTGGACCACAAAGGGGTGGCCCGACCCGCGTGGGGAATCGACATGCTTGGGGGGCGGCCCGGTCCGGGGGCGGCGACCTGCTGGAGCGGTGACTCGGTCCTAGGGTGGTGGCCCGGTCTAAGGGAGTTTGGCTACTCCGAGGGTGGCGGGCTGGTCTGAGGGTGGTGTCCCACTCCGAGGGAAGTGGCTCGCTCTGAGGGCAGCGACCCGGCTCATGGGCGACGACCTGCGTGAGGGCGGCGACGTGCTAGGGTGGTGGCCCAGTCTAAGGGCGGCGACCCGGTCTATGAGCAGAGGCGTCCTCTAAGGGAGACGACCCGCTTTGAGGGTGGCGGGCCGCTCCAAGGGTGGCGGCCTATGTGAGGGCGGCGGCCTGTCTCCAAGGGCGGTGGCCCAACATGGTCCGACACGGGGGGGTATAACCCCCCCCCCCCCCCCCCGGGTTTCCCGGATTCCCAAACGTCCCGAAGTCCATTCGGTTGATGAGGCGGCATCACCATGTGGGCACCACTTCGTCTCCGTGGAACCTGCCAGAGGCAAGTTCGGCCTCCATTGCAGATTTTTCCATGGATTCCATTCACCGGTGGCGTGACTTTTACGCCGCCTTCCTTCCCATGACTGGTCGTCATTCTGGTCGCCTTCTCCGTTCGTCGTGGCTAATGAGCCACGATATTCCAGTTGCGTGCGTCAAGATGTTCTCGATCTTCCAAGCCAGCTCAAGGAAGGCAAGGTAGAGTAGGGTTCAATCCAGGTTCATTAGGCCTGCGCCATCTGCGTTAGCTCGCATAATGGAGGATGTTAAGGTCTTGAATAAACTATTGTGTTAAATACAAAATTAACCCCACAAGATTCCCTACAATAACCCCCCACAAGGATGAATGAATCACCGGTCGACCTGTTAGTCAGTTGACCTGTGTTCTTTGTGTAATTTGAAGAATGGGAAGATAGAATAAAAAATGAACGAATGAAAAAGAAATAACCCCTCTACCTGGAAGAGATATTCACTGAATATGGTCAATGGAACCTACATCGTCATTGTCGTCGGTTCATGACTCGGTGGTGCTCGTAACTACTTGCTGAAACTAGTCTCACCTTCTTGGTGGTTGGCATCATAATACTTTTCCAGGGCTTCGTTGGTTGGTGAAGTTGTTCCAACACCCCTCCCTGAGCTCCTTATAAATAAAAGAAGAGAAGCAGTGTGCAATGATTGGGGAATTAAGGAGGTTCATTTAATTGATGAACCTACAAAATTCCTAATGGTGTGGTTACATGAAAATAATAGTCAATCCACTTATTGTCATGACACGTCTCCCATCCCTCCAGCGTCGTTCGTCCGTTGGAGGAAAGAAAGAAAATAAAATCAGAAAACTGTTTATTTTATTAATCTTTAAAAAGTCCGTAAAAATAACTTTTTCACCCAACCTACTATGGTCAAAGTAAAGCCTACCTTAAGAAAATCATGGTATTGCAGATTCAAAAATGCCCCCAAATTTTTAATCCAAGCACTGGTTAAAAATTTAGAAAACACCGCTCACGTGTTTACTGAACGTACCCAAAAAAAGTTTAGAAAATTATTAACATTCACCCTCGACCCACCCCATTTGAGGTTAGGCTCTTCCTAAGTGAAACACCCCCCAAAAACCCAATACTACTCTCAAATTTCTAATCCGAGTTAGCATTTATAATTTATTAATTTTATAATAAAATAATTGTCACCTAATTATTTTATTTACAGCCACAAACTAACTTTCACTGGTTTCCCGCGCCGGTTAATGTTAGTATCTTCATAAAGACAGAATACCCTCAAGAGTTCAGCGGTGGTCTCAGATTTCTAATTTGAGTTACTATTTGTGAGTTATAAGCATTTGAAAAATAAAATAACTTTATTTAATTATCTTATTTACAGTTATGCCATTTTTGGGTTTTCTCACTAGAGGCATGTGCCGACTAAACATAAGTCGCATCTGGGGTAAAATCTCCATCTTAAAAGCAACGGTGCCCTCAGATTTATGATTTGGAAAACCATTTAAGAGTTATTCCTCTTTTTCAGGAAAACTGCTTAAGCATGCTAATTAAAGCTTAACAAAACTTCAATAGATCATTCTAGGCACTCCGGGCCTCGGAATCATGAACTGTCAGATTTCATGGTCTCAAAATAATTCCATATAATTAAAAAACATTATATATAAATTCTAGGACATTACACCACACCTTCCATCTATTCCTCTATAATCATCAGTTGGATAGATTTTTGAAAACTCAATTGAGGAAGATAATATTTTTCCCTTCCTTCAAAATTTCCAGATCAATCCTTTTCAAATCTAGAATTATTGGATCTCGTTTAATTCACATCATGGATTGGATAGAATGATCCTTTTCACTCCAAGAATTTACCACCTAATTCTTGATCGTGGGGTAGTAATTTATTGAGTAGTCATAATATTTAATTAGCTGTTATCATCTTCTTTTGTTCATATTCAACTCCTTATGTGTGAATATATTCTTTAATATATTATGATATGTATATATATAACTCATTATCAATAATTATAATGTTTCCATATATTTAACGAAAAATACCAAAGATAACTTCAAATCATGAGTTGGGTAATTTTTCTCATGAATCTTGAATTGTAGTACGAAATAAGATATAACTATGTCATTATTCTGAAGAACACATCCCAATACATTCATGGATAAATCAAAATAGATTCCAAAGCCTTATCCATTAAAGGGTAATTTAATTGTAAGTGTGATGACTAATATTTTACATTCCTTTAGGTTTTACACACATTCATCTATTCATAGTATCATGGATCTCTTCCAAGATAACTTGGTAAGAGTATTATATAGTCATATTAAATTCTCCGCAAACTATCGATAATACCCACATAAACCAGTAGAACTAAATATCTCAATCAACACAGTTGTTTTGGGCTGACATTTAATATCCTGTATTTTTTTTAGATTTACCAACATACCCACTCTTGATATTATATGACCCAAAAATGAAATCATTTTCTACAAAAAATAACACTTTGTAAACATTTCATATATTTTATCCTTACATAGGGACAACAGAACAATCCTCATGATCATTTCATGATCTTACATTCAAATTTAAGGGATAATAATATTGTCTATAAGTAATACCACAAACTGGTCAAGGTAATCTTTAAACATTTTATTCATTGAACCCATAAATATAGCAGGAGGGTCAGTAGGACTGAATGGAATTACTATATATTCATCATGTCCACACCCTGTACATAATTCTATATTATGTATATCCCCCATGAACCTCAATTGATGATACATATAATGAATTTCAATCTTTAAAAAGTATTGATCAATACATAGTTGTTCAAACATGTAATCAAAATAGTCAATAATATACTTTTCCTTAATTGTGATATTTTTTAGCTATTGATAATCAATTCATAGTTTCATTTATCAATATTTCATTCTAAAAAATATAGGTTCACCTCAAGGAGACAAACCTATCTTAATGAATCCCTTTCCATGGATTTTTTTAAGTTTCTTATTCAATTGTTGCAACTCAAACAGGGTCATTCTATTGAGATTCTTTTAAATTTTCTTAGAACAATGAATATGTTATATTGAATTTTTCATGGAAACATGTATTATTTCTATTAGAAGTTCATAATTATCATCACTTGGATACAAGATCATAGGTTGGGTTGGAATAGGTGAAGTGAATATCCTTCCTTGAAAATTTATGTGTGATTTGTTTTAATAAATCCAATACATTCCGAGGATATCATCAAATTCTACTAGAGGAAGAATAAAAAGTTTTTAAGGAATCATATCCTTGGGAACATCAACCGAATATGAATCATATAATTGAGTTTTTATTATCATTCCATTAGGGTATTCCACTACTAATTCTACATATTATCATTTTTCTAGCATCTTGATACCTTTATTAATTTATTTAGATAGTAAATAATTTTTAAATCTAGAGTTTAACAACACATTAACAACCTTATAACTGGGTATAAGTATACCTTTCACCACACCATTATCCCACCCCTAATTGGAAATATTGATCGCATGAGATTTACCCTTATTCCATATCTTAAGAGGCTAATGGAGTTGATCAATGTCATTAACCCATGGATTTCAGAACTTATTAGAATAATGGTCAAACTCCATGCATTTAAAAAAAATGTCATGTGGGTGGTGCATTCTATGGAGTTTTCTTATTATTATTATCATTAAATAACTTATTCACATCACATTGGAATTTATCCACTTGATCAACTTCCCTTCCACACTTCAAAAAATTTATTATTCACCAAAGAATATTTCCTCTGTGATTCTTTCCACACATTGATCATAACGAGTAGTTTTTCTTCTTCTCTCCATGGTTCCCATATTTTCCATTAAATTCCATATTCCTCTTCTTATCCAAACCCAGCTATTGATACGCCACTCAAAACACTAGTTCCACCTTGATAGAGCATCAAAAATCTACTAATAGCTATTGATTTATCTTATTGATAATTTCCATATGAAACTTGGTTTTATGAAACCAGAGAAAATATCAACCATAATTTCTGGTTGGATTAAAAAACCAAATGTGTTTCCTATTTGTCTTAAAAAATTTACTACATAGGTACCAATAGATTCATCAACCATTTTCATTAGCTCCATGAACTCATTTACCATGTCCACATGAATGATAAGATGAAAGTAATTTTTAAAAAATAATTTCATGAACACATCTAAATATATGGGGTAAATTTAGTCCCTTTGATCTGTATTCTTCATAAAATTCCACCATTTATCCCCATCTCCTACAAAATAGTAGAATCCAAAATGACTTTATAATGTCACAAAATATACAGAAAAGAATATATTTTTTCTGTGGTACTGACCCATTTCATAGTAACTATCAGACCATCAGTTTCACTGATGGAAGGTGTATGTTTTCTCATGAAGGAAACAATAATATTTCATCCCCCCTTTGATCATTTGGATGTTTACCATGATACATAGATTAATAAAGTTATGTGATCCCAATGAAGATATTTTTCATGACAGATCCCATTAAATTTTTATTCTCATTGGGAAAATCATTTCATTTTCCATCCACTAATCACTAATAGAGTTACTTAGGATTTCATCCACTGAATAAAACCAAAAAACATAGTGTAAGAAAAAAAAATCATGATGGGGAAAACAGAATCTTGAAAAAATCACTTATAAGTTTTTTAAAAATTTGATTCCTTCTTTAATTTATAAATCATTAGGTCTATCCAAGGTATTATATTTTCATAATTTATTTAAAAACTTCATGATGGTTCATTATGAAAATTTTAATTTCCAAAGGATATATTCTAGGAGTGTCACACCATGTGTGTAACACATCTCATTTTAATGAATTTTCTGATAATCATGTCTTGCTCAATGTTTCCTTTTGGGGTTTATTACTAGTAGGAACCTCTTTTCAAGATACACAAAAAATTTCTATATATATAAGGGGATGTAATTTTATGGAAACCACTCATTCAATCCTTTACCAAAATTCTATGACATTTTCCTATACCTTAACTCATCCTTAAACTTATCCTTAGACATGTCCATAGGGATTTCAAGAAAGTTTTCAAATTATAGTTTCTAACGGTAAACTAAACCTATCCTATGATACCAATTATAGTATAATAAGACTAATATACCAATATATGACATCATTTTAGCCCAATATCCATTACAATACAGAAAATAAATCTTGAGGACAGTAAAAGTTTAGTGTCTTTGGAAACATGGAAACACAAAAAATTGGTCCATAGATAAACTACATCATCTACCACTATTATCCTCACAATGAGTACCCTTCGTAGAAATATCATATGTAATACATCTCTTAAAAACCTGGGGAATGAAAACATAAGAAAGGGTGAGATCATATGCTCAGTATGGGAAAAAAAGTAGATACATAAGTATAACATGAATATAAGGGTATGAGAACATGAAAATTAAATCTAAATCCATACCCTATATATAATAGATCATTATATTGAGTCATTGACTAAATATTGGTAGTTTATATGACATGAATCATAAGGGAATCAATGAACATGATCCATAAGAGCATAACATTGTCACACGACATTAAATTGTGTCAAACACATAAGCAAAGAAATTATTATGTTAATGATACCCACCAAGAAATTCATAACCTATTAGGCTTGGGATAGGAAATTGTGTACCTGCGTCAGGCATGGAATAACCACCAGTGTACCCTATTTTTTGTCTTGGCCTAACCACTTATATACCCAATATGTTTTTAGAACATTTATCATTACAAAATTCATTGGATGGAGATATAGGTCCCACCTGTCACATAATTAAATCCATATGTATGTGTTCCAGAAGATCAAAAAACATTTATCATATAGTAACCCATGAAATGAAATGATTTTAATAAACATGTCATCATATAATAACATGTGTAAATTAGATAGGTTTCATAATCATTTCATCTTTTCATCATATCATAACTCGTGAAAAATAAGTGGGTTTTGTAAGAAACATTTCATGATATAACCCATGTATGCGAAATGGGTTTCATAAACAGCTAGAAATAAAAAATATAAAACATTAAGACAAATAATAAGAATGATATCCCCGGATAATATCCCAAAAAAGGAACTAATAACTTAAACATATTTCATATTAAATGGAAAATAAATTTGATCAATCATTTAAAACATTTCTTAAAGAAAATAACATTTCCAATTTTAAAAACCATTTTCAATACATTAATAATTTTGAAAATATCTTTATTCAAAATTAAAATTTAAAAAATATTTTATAATCTTAAAATAAAATAATGGTCATGATTATGATATGTTTCATAAATGTCATATGTTAGAAGAAAGACTCTATTCAAATTTATAGTAAAATAAAAACGATTATTGTTGAAAAAATGACATGAATATTCATTTTAGAAATTTTTTGTGAAAAGAAAATAATTAGTAAAAATATATCTTAAAAATAATAGAATAATTATAAAACATTTTTTAGGAAATTTTTATAAGACATGGATTTGAATGAAAATTGATTTTCGATGAAAGAGTGGAACAAACTTAGATTTTATTATAATATTTATCTCAATTATTTTAAGTTCCAAAGAGATAAAAATGGTACAATTACTAGAAAATATCACTAATAAACCATGTATAATTAATGTAATGTGTTTCTTGATAGATTAATCATACAATTTTATCATCAGAAATGTAATCATAAACAATCGTGAAAAACGGTGAGATTGTTACAAAAAAACATTACCAAATTGGTAACTTTGAATCCTAAGTAACATAAAATAATAACATAAATATAAACATAAAATATTAGGAGGATAATTAAATTCATGATATTACATGTCAAAGGTGCTTTATATACACCTCATGAAAAAATATTGGGGCATAATATAACATATGTCTCATGGTAAGTGAATTGAAGAAAAAATACCTTATTCCATTATACGCATTCAAACCTCCATCATAATAAATATATGATTATAATACATGTATTAAAAATTAATAAATAAATTTATATATATATATCACATCATATATTATTTTATTATAACCTTTTATTTCTCATTTATAAATAATTATATTTTTGAAGTTATGTTTTGGGTAATAACCCATTTGATTTTTATATAGGTTTTGATTTTTTTTAGACCTCTTAATTTTATAATGATTTCATAAAATCCATAATTTTAACTCTAATTTAAATATAAAATATATTTAGAATATATTTATTTTTAGTAACCCATGAAATTTAGTGATAGAAAATGAAATACACCATTCATGGACATGGTTGAGCAGACAAATGCATGAACACAATTTCCATTTTCGGTTTAGATTTTAATAATGAGAGTTAAATTATATATTATCATTCCATAAAAATTTTAGGTTAAATATATCACATTTCACATTAAACCAATCCTTATTACCAACAATTTAAAATGTGAATGAGGCATGTCCCTTTGCAAGGTAGTAGTATGTCGTACACAAGAGCGATGCTATCATATTCCCAAAAAATGGATACTATAATAGTATGTGTGATATAAAAAATCAATAAGTTTAATAATATCATAAATATATTATATAAAATATAAATAAATAATTATTTACATTTTTTATTGGTGGTATGGAAAAACAAATGATAACAACCTGTGAGACTATATTCCACAATGCACATGAACAATGATTTGATAACCCATTTGATGGAAGTTGAGGTGGTTGTAGGTCATGAACCAAGAATAAAAACATATAATCATATGGAATATAATGATGATATCATATAATAAGTGTAAAATAATATTTGAATACATTGGATGTAGAAATAAAAGAAATACTATTTGATGAACATTACATCTTTTTCATGTATCATATTTAGGGTTTCACTAAAATCCATCATAGGTTGAATTTATGCCCAAAATAATTATTTTAGGATTAGATAAGGGATGTTGGGATGTGATTTTGGTTGGTATTTACTGAAATATAAGGTCATTAATGTGTTACGTAGAGAGGATAAGTGGTGGCCTTGTATAAGTGAAAAGACTGGCACACTTGTAATTTTATGAAAGAAATATTTCCTCCATTATTTTTAATGCTACATGGCTCAAATAATGGAACATTCACAATGATAGAGGAGATAAGATTTATATATAAAGATATGATGGTTTTTGGATATGTTTTGGGTTATTTTAACCCATATCATTACACTTTAACCCCTAGTAAACCCATGTTTTCCTTAATCACGATAAATATTTTTTACTATTTTTATTATTCATTTTTCACAAATATTAATACGAAATTATCATATAATATAAATAATTATTATTCCAAATATGGAATCAATTTTTTATTAATTAGAATCACAGAATTTTAAAATTTTAATTGAAAATTAATCCCACAAACTTGATGAGAAAGTATGTTTTAAAGGGAGAATGTTGAAAAACTTACAAATTTTTTTATCTCAAAAATAAATTGTAAATTGATTAAAATTTCCTAAATTAGATTAATGGATTTATAAATGAACTAATTAAACATAAAAATGTAAAATATATTTATAAATAAATTTATCTAAAAGGTAGTTTTCTATTAAGATTTAATATTTTTTACTATTCATTAGAAAATGAAAATTTTCATAAAAATACCAAAGATTAACCATAAATTAATTTCTATATGATTATTGAATAAAATAAATGTTATCTTATAAAATAAATTTTATAAATGTTTCAAATATTTATATTTTTATTTTATACAAAAATATAATAATAAGAAAACATTTCATGATAAGATATTATTTTTGTAACATATAAGGATTTTAATGAAAAGTTAGTACATAATATTAATATGTTTTCTTTATATAAAACCATTATATAATAATATTTAAAAATTATTTATCAATATTCATATTTCTATCATCTAGGTTATAACAACAACATTTAAATAACTATAATAAAAATATATCAAATTTTTGTTAAAACTCACTATCGTTTCTAATGAAAGCTAACATAGTGTCATGTATAGTGTAAGATTAAGTTGGTGCTTCATATAATGAAATATATATATATAATTTAATTTATTCAAATATATCAAATTTCTAAACATCTCAAGGTGTAATATAATATTCCTCAATTTAATATTATGGGTCAAAGGTAGTTCCTTAGGGAGGTTATACCCCCATATCACAATGTGTAATAACAAACAATAATAACCCAAAAAACCAAAAAACCACCCCTGAACAATAAAAATTATAGTTTTTAGAATAAAAAAATCAGGTCAATAATAAATTAAATACATAATATGAAGTCATACATCAAGACTAATCACCCATCGAGTTGATCACATGTGAAAAAAAGATATGAAAATTGAACTGGAGCCCTACTTTCATCCCAGATTCTCTTCTGAAACCAATATACAATATTATATAATCTGTATAGTTTAATGAACAATCTTGAGCCTTTATCAAACTTGAAACTCTAAGTAGTTATTACTTCTGAGGTACCCATGTTCCATGACTGACTGATCATATTTTGAGTACAACTAAGTAGGTAACAACTAACATGGTCTCTTATATAACCAATAATCATAGTGTTAACACATGTTATATGATCAACAACAAAAAAATAGAATAAAACTAAAGAAAAAATGACCCGTATTGATCCTTCAGTTTTAAAATCACACATGGTATCAATGAACCCTTTCTATCCAAATCTATAGTGTCTCTAGGAATGTCACATATCCTTGTGAGTATAAAAGTCCAATCATAGGATCTTATGGTCACAAATAAACTAGATACAACATCAGATCCTAGTGTATATCATATGTATCCAAAATATTCATAGACTCTTGTGAGGTTCAAGGTAGTATCCTAGGCATCCCATTATACATGTCAATAACCCATTCCCAAGAACCCCGTGCATATTTATAATCAACAGAAAAACCTAAATCTTATTGTAATCCTAGGAATATTCTACTATATTGTAAAACCACAATATTCTAACATTTATATATCTCATGTATTGTCAAACATCACCACCATATCATTAGAATACTAGGAATCCAATTAATTACTAGTCATATAATACATATCCTTTTCATTAAAGTAATGTTTCAATTATCACATAGCATAAAAAATAGCATAATAATCACGAAGAAACCCATAAATTATCATCGAGAATCCAAAAGGATCATATATATCACAATGCATATCTTCAAATATCATAGGGTATAACCAGTGGATCCAATGAAATATTTCCATGCCATCCACAAAATCACTAAGTATCATTGGATCCTAAGGGGGAAATCTATTACATCCCAAATTAATCAATATTCACTTTCATATCATAGGGAGTTAATCCTTGATATTTTTCATTATATGCCTATGGCCTTCATCAACCCAACAACAATCACCATAATAAGAAAAATTAAAATAATAAGGGTTGGCCATCTTCCAAACCCATATCATCTTTATAAGGTCAACCACTTATGTGCATAACCTATCCTACATACTAAGTACCTATTGGGATCACACCATCTATTTTGGGTTAAAGGTTTATGGCTTTAATCATCAATACATATTCCCACACTAACCCCAAAAGGGGTAAACATAACACGGGGGCACCCATTATGATCCCCCAAGCAAAAAAATATTACCAAAACCACTTATGGGATACTCAATTTAAATATTTTCTCTTAGGCTAAGTTCATCTCTCAAAAAACGTATAATCCCTTAACAATAACATTTTTATCAGACAAAATCATTTTCCTCATAAGAAAATACCAATTGGATTGACCCTTGAAATAATTCATAATGACAATCACACTAAAAAAGGTCATCCTAGTTTATTCCTCAAATGCCTAGATGAATAAAATTTAATAAGGTCCTACACATCTAGGTGCTCACATAGTAGAGGAGAAGGAGAAATCACCCAATTTTCTAAAAACCTAGTTCAACATCACTAAAGAACCTCATTGTTATATCTTGGACTAAATGAATGTTCAAATTGTTTATGGGATCCTATCTAGGTTATCTATATTCACATTATTCATTTAATTTATACCATTCAGGTGTCCATGTATGTTATAGAATATGATAAAAAAATTCCCTCAACCTAGGTGTCTATGTCATCAGGCCAGTGAACATGGTTTCTATATATCCCTTGAATCTTTTTCCCATATGTTAATAAGAATTTTATTTATAATAGAATCATTTAGTTCATTTAAATAGATCAATATACAACGTAGTAAAACACATATCACATTCTATATCGATTAATAATTATTTTATAATATGGTTGTTCTCAAGGGCCACCTACCTCAAACATAGAGTTATTCAGTTTGTAAGTAATGTCTGTTGATCCTCACTGAATATCATACATGTCTGAATGGCCATTATCCAATAATATAGGGCTCAAAACCCATTTTTATTATCTCAAATTAATTATAAATAATTTAAAATTAGTACATGCAATTTAATTAATAACAATTAGATAAATAAATAATTTTTAATGTTATTTCATTTTTACCACCACAAATAAAATAATTACCCTAACTCATAATTTATTAATTTCCATTATCCAAAGAACTCTATAAATAAATTGAAATCGAATTGAAGTGGATTCTTCCCTCTTTCCCCTTCTAAAACTCCCTTTTATAATACATTAGATAATATTCAAATAATTAACAATTAATTTTACATTAAATTCCATGATTAATTCATATAAACTAATTAATATCTAATTCCCAAAACATTTCATTTCATACCATAAAATTATTATATAAGAAAAGGGGTTAAAATAAAAAATTCCAAATTATTTTTGAAAATGCTTACCTTCATGGGGTGGGGTGATAAGTATTATAAAAATCCATACCCTTAAACACATCCCACTATGTATGGGTAAGTAGTTCTCTACACTTATATGAAGGGTTTAGGGTATAGGTGTAATGGTAATATCCATACCCTTATGTATAGCCTGCTGCATGATGGTATGTGGTTCAATACCATTACACATATTCCACTAGGTATGGTTAATTTATGCCCTACACGTATAGAGTCATTATGGCGTAAGCATAAATAGTTCTTGTAACATCCTTCCCTTCCTCATTGGTTTGAGTAAATGTGGAATTGAAGAATTGCGTAAAGAGACACCCCCCAAGATGACAATGGATTTAAATAATAATGTAATCCAAAAAGTAAAAAAGAAAAAACTATACTATAACCCATATCAAATTAAAATGTAGAAACGAAAAACCTATATCAGAGTGTAATGAGGAAGAAAAAAACAACAAAACTCAAAGACTCTAAGGACACTAACTCCACATCACTCAACATGATTCAAGATCTAACTCCCCATGCCACATTCAAAGTATCAATATGTATCATAGTTGAAATGAGATGATTTTCCATTACCTATTTATTGATAAAAAATATCTGAAAATAAAAAAAGTTTCAAAGATGGGGGTGAGTAATTAAACAGAGTAGGTTTTCCCAAAATCACTTCCATAGTCATGCCAGTAGGATAGAACATGTATGAATGTTTATGTATATCAATTTATATAAAAATTTTAAATTATTTTATATCATAATATAATTGGATTTCAATAACAAATTATTTTTCCCAAACCAAATCCATTTTCAAGGGAAGAAACCAAACCATACTTTAAAACAATATCAAAACTTCCATTTTGGCATTACCCCTTCCATTACACTAATCCACACATCTAACCATACATTAAACGATGGGCATCACTACACTCTCCATTTTTGAGTCATCTTTTCACCAAGATAATAGTTGTTGAACCATTTTGATGGGTGAAATTTCATATTCTTATCCATCCCAATTTTGAGGGGGGAAACTTAGAACACATAACTTTCTCAAATGCACTTGAATAAACACCAATCATTATAAAAAAACCATACAAACCAAATATTCCAAATAATTTAAATAAAACAAAATTTTATTGAAAAACATTCCACAAAACCATTTTTCAATAATCAGACTATGATTTTTTTTAAAATAATTATTTTGAAATCATTCAATAACACACTTTTCACAACAATTACCCAATTCCAAAAACCATCACAAATTATGTTTTGAATTTAACAAAATTTTTGGAAATCATTGTTTTGATATGTGTGATATGGTATAATTTGAAATTTCAAATCCTTCAATTTGTAAAGAGTGATACTTGTGGTGTTTGTCATGTTTATAGAAAATGTAACTTGGAAGGTGTCATGAAAACTAAACAGAATAAGCTACTAATAATTTGGTTGCACCTGAGCCATAGGTGAACCAATAGTTTCTTCAAGGGATTGTCCATGTTTATCAGTTTATGGATAGAGGGAACATAAGGTATGAATAAAGAAAAGTGGATAACCGTGTTTAGTTCTAGAGGTAGATTCCACAAATTTTTTATGGTGATTCAGTACCAGAGAAGTTGGATGTGTGGTTGAATATGATGAATTGATCCTTTAATTTCCTTAGCACACCTGCAGAGTTGAAATTCAAGTTGGAAATCTTTTTTTGGAGGATCTTGCACACTAGTTGTTGGATTTAGTAGTTTTGGATAAATTTGACCAAGTAATTGAACAATAAATAATTATATCTTAAAACATTGAGAATATATATAATTACATGAATTTTTATCTTGAAGTAGGAGATAATGTCAGTGAAATATTACATGCCAAAATTATTGAATTTTTTCTTTTTTACACTAAAATTTTCTGCTCGTGCATCCTTAAAAGGCACCCATTTGTTAAAATGTGGATGATGAATGATATTTTCTCAATGATTATCATTCTCTATATAATGGATTATATAGAGATGATAAATAGGTAAATGGTGGAATAAAGGGTTATCTCAAGGGATATGGGTTGATGGATCTTTTTTATACCTTTTGGAAACAATGGGATCTCTAATTCAGAAAATAAGTGGAAGAGGGACAACTATTTCCAAGGTGGGAGTATGACTTAGAACCAGATAGCTAAATCGGTGAATCTTCCTCCAAAGAAAATGTATAATGTTGGATTTTCCCATTTGTGTATTTTGATTAAATCAAGTGAGATTGTATGAAACCACCTAGAGAATGATATAATTGAAATCGGATTGGTCATCTTTAGTGTTATTACCACAGTTCTCCAAGGTTTGGTGTTTGTGAGCCATCTCATGTTTCACAGACATTGTATGTTTCAACAAGATGAGGGAATTAGAATACATTTCATCAGATTAACCAAGCATGAAACTGTAATTCCAGGAATAACATGACACCTTAGTAAGGGAAATATAAATAGGGTAATAAGGAAAAAATTGCAGCGAGCAAGTATTTATATGGAGTATAGAAAGTTATCATGAATGATCAATTAGAACCATCAATGATGAGATGTATGATTTTTTTATTTACACCATAATTCATGTTTTTTCATTAGGGTTCATACCATTTGTTTTTTTCTTATTGTGTTGTTGATTTTCTAGGTTTACATGTTGAGATGACACCTTCCATTTTGAGACTTCAAACTACTCTTGGTCAAAGAGAATGTAGAGACTTTATGTGTAAATCATGTTCTAGAAATATTGATGGAGATGAGTTAATATGTTCTTTCTCTATTATTTAGATAGATGTATATTATATAATCTAGGGTTTGGATTGTTTGACAATGTTTTGAGATCACATAGACTGTTATTCCCGAAGGGTATGTTTTACGACTCATGCTGGCATCGAGCAACATTTTGGAGAAGACCATAATGTAATTCCTGGTGAAACGATCTTTTTTACAGTTGAATTTGGAATTCTCTCATACTAATTTAAATATTTGACATTTTAATCAATGGATGAGATTGATATTAGTTGGTTTTCAACATTTTTTGATCAGTTTCTAGATCTTTTTCTTGAGAATTTCTCACGGTTTCTAGGCAGAAGAGAAGCAGATTTTATGACTGATCTATTGGAAGGTACTCACACTATTTCTATACAATATTATTATATGGAACCAATATAATTAATAAAATTTCATGTTCAATTGGAAGATTTGTAAGAAAAGGGTTCTTGTGGCTGAGTACATCTATGTGGGTAGTACCGGTCTTATTTAACAAAAAGGAAATAGATATCTTCATGTGTGTACGGATTATCATAATGTTAACCAAGTTATTATAAGGAGTAAAGATCAAATTATACACATTAATGATGTATAGGTCAATTTATACACATTAATGATGTATTAGGTCAATTTAGGGGAGCTAGGTGTTCCTCTAAGATTGACTTGTGCTCAGTATATCAATAATTCGAGGTTTATAAAGAGGATATTCAAAATAAATTTCTTAGAAGTAGATATGGCTATTATGAGTATGCTTTTATTCCGTTGGGTGATA
This sequence comes from Viscum album, assembly GCA_963277665.1. Lineage (NCBI taxonomy): Eukaryota > Viridiplantae > Streptophyta > Magnoliopsida > Santalales > Viscaceae > Viscum > Viscum album. The sequence goes on along the minus strand of OY728156.1, from coordinate 683,452,560 downwards.
CTAATTCAATATAATATTTTATTTTTGATCAATATATTTTTGAGGTATTTAGATTCTTTCATGGTCATGTATGTGGATAGAATATTGGCGTATATAAGGAAAAGGGTTGAACATTTGCAATATTTGGCGACAATGTTGGGAATATTGAGGGATCATTGGTTATATGAAAATTATCAAAGTGTAATTTTTTGACACATTAAATAAATTTACTTTTCCATGTTTTCAATGAAAATATATTTTTATATGGATCCATAAATTTTAGAGGCTATAATTTCTTGGGAACCTCTAAAGAATGTCTTTGAGATACACAATTCCCTTGGTATTGCAGGTTATTACCAATGTATTGTTCATGATTTTTCCTAACTAGATTCATCTATGAAATATTTTACAAGGAAAAAATTACAATTATAATATAATGATGAATGTTATAAGTCTTTTTAATATAATAATTTTCACCATAAATCAGCACCGATCATGATATTCCTAGAATTAGGAAAAGGGTACGTGGTGTATTGTAATGCTTTAGGATCTGAGTTGGGATGTGTTCTCTTGCATGAAGATAAAATGGTTGTCTATGGATCATTAATTTTTTATCTTCATGAAAATTACTACCCAACACAATATTTTTAGTTAGCTATAGTGGTCCATGCTGTAAAGACATGACAACATTACCTCTTTGCTGAGAAATTTATGGTGTTTTCGGATTATAAGAGATTGAATTTTTTTTCTCAAAGATATATTTGATCTTGAGATAATTAAGATGTATGTATTATCTCAAAATTTATGACATTTAATTGATTTATACAATAGTTAATGAAAATTTGATGGGATAATAATTAAGAAAAAAATCATATGCTCAGTTTGGAAATGAGGCTTCAGATCAGTGGTAGTTGAGGAATGTGATATATGACAAGAACATTGAATATGAAGATTGAGGTATTCTTGTGGATTTCATCCCAATTTAATTGGTTCTTGATTCAGTGAATATAGTTAGTGTGGAATATACATCTAATTCATAATTTTTTCTATGAGTTCAAAACACACTAGTGGAGTTGCCATTGTGGGATGGAAGTTGTGTGGGAGTTCAATATTTTGGTTTCATGATTGGATGGACGTACCTATGGATTTTTAAGAAAATAATCTTCATTATTACCTCTATTCTAGATGTTCTATTCATCTTGGAATATATAATACATACAAGGAGTTACAAGAACATTTTTGGTGGGTCTTCATGAAAAGGAAGGTGGATGAGTTCATTTCGAGATGCCTCACTTGTCATTAGGTTAAGGTAGAGCACTAGTGACCAGAGGGTATTTTGAAATCTTTACTTAGTACTACTTAGAAAAGTGATTATATAGTAATGTATTTTGTGATAGTTCTATCAAGGATGGTTCACAAACAAGATTCCAAATGGGTTATAGTGGATCGAATCAAAAATTTGTCCTATTTTATTCATATTCTTCAATCTCATATGTTAGAGATCATGTTGAAAATGTATATCTGAGAAGTGGTATAGAGGTATGAGGTACTAGTTTTGATATTGTTTGACTGAGATCCGAGGATCATGTTTCATTCATAGAATCCCTACAATAATCCCTTTGGAATCCTTTGACCATGATTATGGTGTTTGATCGTCAGATGAATGTACAATCCCAAAGGATGATGCAAATGTTTGAAGACATACATCGAGCCTATGTAAGGAATTTAGGTGGCTCATGGGAAGATCACATTTAATTAGTGGAGTTATCAAATAAAAATAGTAATTAGGACTCAATAAATATGGATCCTTTTAAATAATTATATTGTGTTAATTATCGTTCTTCATTTTGTTGGGTGGAAATAGGTAAAGAGAACACTTGTTGGATGAAGCCATTTTCAAGACACAATGAAGATGATTTAGTAAATCAGTAATAGAATGGACATGCCTTATAGTCATGTGAAATCATATATAGATAACTATTGATGGCCCCTATTGGTCGGTCTTAGTGATCGTGTGTTTTTTATAATCTCTCCATGTATTTGACATAATTGTTTTGATAAGTAGGGCTTGTTATCCCCTCATTAAAAATTTCATCTGGTGATACTAGAATGGTTTGGTGAGGTGGAATAGTGATGGGTATTTCCACCATGGTTCAATTTAGTGTGAAATGTGTTTATTGTATGTTATCTGAAAAGGTATTAGCAGGATCCTAACCATGTGATTCAATAAGATCTTGTTGACCTGAGCAGGATGATTTGTTGGTTCATATGATGGTTAAAATTTTGGATATGCCAGAGAATACATTATGTCGGAAAATAATTCAACGATTTTGGGTATTGTGGAAACATGGCTAGATTCTTGAAGAAACATAGTAATAGGAGAAGGAAACTATTGAAAAATGTCAGGAACTCTTTTAGGATAGTGGTGGTTTTTAATTTTATGGGGACCAAAAGGTCAATGTGGGGAGAATATAGCACCCACTATCTTAAGTAACTACCCATTTCTTTGTGTATTTTTATGTATTTAATGTGTATTGGTGAATTTATTTTGGTTTGAAAGAATTTTGGAATATATATTGGGGATTTTCTATAGGTGTACATTTTTATAATATTTAGTATAAAATGTGAATCTCCTATAGAAAATCGTGCAAAGTGGGGCATTCGGTCTATATGGGCACAAGGTTAGGCACATTGTTTTCCTAAACCATGAGTCCACCTAAGAGGAACTGCATGAAGTTGGATAAATGGCTTATGTATAGTTTCTAAATATTTTTTCTACTCAAGTCATCCAACCTTGTGAGGTAATTCTTTATGTTAAGGCCTATGCACGATTATCGCACAATTATCCTAACAATGTTAGTTAATCATGCACAGAAAAAGTGAGATCCAGATTTTTTGGATATCCCTCATTTTACCCCTTATCACCTTGCATTTCCTCTACTATGACCCTAAATTAGGGTTCTCTCCTCCTAAAAACTATAGAGACTCTTTCCATCAATCCAAGAGCATTCTGTTTGAAAATCTTGGTGTGTTGAAGGTTGTACATCTTGGTTAGTCTCCGTTCATGGTGGTTTTTTATTAGATATCCTCTTCTACCCTCTCCTAGATTAATATATCTAGAACATTAGGGATAGATATATTATTTTTTATTCCCATACTAATGAGATTAATCTATGTTTTTTATAAGGAAAGAGATATAAGGTGTTTTTTTGATGTTTCTTCCTAGTTTTTTTATTAGATATATTATATTACCCTCTCTTGAAAGGTGAATTATTGAATGATTTTGAAATGATGATTTTAAAATAGTTTCTTAGTTTGACTAATGAAAACAGTTTTCATGGATCATTTTTCAATAAAAATATTGTTTTGTTGAAATTTTTTGAAACAACCATTTCGTATTGGTTTTTTGGTGTAATGGTTGGTTTGTTTTGATGTGAATTTGGGATCGATAAGGGTATGATGCTTCCCCCCATAAAATGTTTGATAGATAAGGGTATTAACTTTCCACCATAAAAAATAGTTCTTTATGTGATTACTTGGTGAAAGGATGAACCACCACTCGTTAGTATTTGGAGGTACACATTTTCATGCATGGTTGGATGTGTGGATATGTGGAATGGAAGGTGTTATTCTAAAATGGATTTTTTGAAATTGTTTTAACATGTTTTTTTCTTGATTTACAAGTAAATGGATTTGGTTTGGGAAAACAAATTAAGTTTTTAAATTGTTTTATATTATAATATAATATATTTTAAATTGTTTTATATAAATTTTTCTATATAAACATGCTAACATGTTCTCACATAGTGGAATGAGTTAGAAATTAATTTGGAGAAAACCTATCGAGTTTCATTACTCACCCCTTATTTTACACTTTGTCACTTTGGTAGACATTGTTTTTTGAGACACACGTAAAGAAAAAGTAGTACATTTTATTAGTGATGAATCATAATACTTTGATAATGGCTAGGGGGTTGTAGTTAAGAGCTTGTTTGGAGCTGGGGAGTTAGTGTCTTTGGAATATTGGAGTTTTGTTCATTTTTTGTTCCTCTTAACACTATGATATGGGTTTTTCGTTTCCATTTTATGATATGTTTTGGGTTATAGTATAATTTGTGTTTTTTTCATTTTGGATTCTATTATCATCCTGGATTGTGTAGTGGAATATAGTTATAGTTATCATAGTGTGGTCATTTTACATTGAAAGGTAAAATATTCACCCAATAGTATTGAAGTCCTTGGTATTTATTAACATCATTTGGTGTCTTGGGGATGTCACATAAGGCCAAGTTTTAATTCTTCATCGACTCAAGAAAATGAGGAGGGGAAGGATGTTATAGTTTCCAACCCTAACATGGGAACTACTACATAATGGTTTTTATAAACTAACCGATACAGAATTTTAACTCTATAATAGTAAGTAACCCCTACCCTAATACGCCCAATATGTTTGGTTAAATTAAAATTTACCTTTATACAATGAAAAAAGGACCTATTTTATACCTAATTATATTTTATTACTTATCCTCCTTCTTCATCCTCACTTCATAAACTCAACAATACCCCTTCCAAAATTCATACAAGCTCAATCAAAAGAAAATAATACATGATTTAAATCCTATTTTTCAGAAAAACCAACAAGAAAATGTCACCAACAAAACCAAAAATAATAATAAAACAACACGAAATTTGAAATGATAAAATTTTAAATAGACTCTCACCCCACATTAAAATAACTGCTGATTTAATATTTTGTGTGAATTACATGGCTTCTATACTCGATTCAACTCTAATAAAAACACTTAACAGTGTTCCCTCTCTCCCGCTCCCCCTTTTCTATTAGTATCAAATGAATTCCTAGGGATGGATTTTTTTATCATGAAACAAATTGAGGTAAATAATAAAGGGGGTATATAAAAAACAATAATTTATTAAATTATAATAATTTTATCAAGCTCAAATTCTTATATAAATAGATGGACCTCAGCCCCATAACCTTAGTTAAGTTTATATCACTCCTAGGCATAAATCCCAATTTTGGACCCATTGAAAAAAATCATATTTTTAATTATAAAATATATTTACAAGTTAATCACCTTTACATAAAAGTAATATTTAATATTTATTTAACAAATATTATAAATTTTTTAAAAACCCACATGGTTTAGAAACTGGAAAAATTATATTACTACACAAATCCACCTTTTGGATCAATAATACAGTGAGAAAAAAAATTTCATGGTATTTTAATTTCAAAAAAAATTATTCAACCCATATAGAACACTTTTAAAAAATCAAATTTATATTGATTTTCACAACTTGTATAGAAATGGGGTATTTCATTGATTCACATTCCAATCAGGTTCCTTATATAGACATTGTGAGAAGTTTAACATGAAGCCTAAATATCAATAATAAATTTTATCCTAGTGACCCATACAACCATATTACATACCAAAAATTCATTCATCCCATTTAATTGATGGAATAGGTCTCCCAAATCATTATGAAATATATAAAATTAATCAACTAGTCCTTGATAATCCATACCACATGACTATATTGAGATGAACACAACAACCACATCATGAAATAAATGTCCACATTATACCACTTCAACTTAGGAATTATTAATGAAAAAAAAGAGGATTATGAGACACTAATTCTCAACCTTCACATACTTCAAGGTAAAACATTACAAAAAAATCTGTCTATATCCTTGTTTATCTTGGGACACTAGGTGTACTTCTAAATATCATGAATGAAATTGGTATAACCTAGTGAAGTTCCTATCTCAATTCATGTGAATCCTATATTATCTCTTCACCTATTCTTATTGGAACTACCACATGACGATATACATAACGATATTCATCAGAGTCTAGGGTATAATCTATTGGTGGATCCCTCGTAAATATTTCATTTCTCATCACAAAGAAGACGCAGTTTGATAATTGGTTCTCCTTCACATACTGAAGGAGTGATGAGATAATAATTACAAATGAAATGATCAATCATGCCTGGTACTCTTAAATATATTAACATATCATTGTAAATTAGTTCATCATGTTCCACTCGCTAAGATTTTCCAACACTAACTTTGACTTGTTCTATCTTCTCAATTTATCATTAAAAATATTCCCAATCTAATGGGTAAACCCCATCATAATTTTGTAACACTCTAGGTGCACAACCCACTTCTTATATTGAATATTCAAGTACCTATGAGAGAATATATATCTGATTCTATTATGGTTAGTATACACCATTATAATCTCATCAAAAAGGTATTGACAACCAAAACTCAGTGTGTACACCACTATATCAAGATTTGGATCATGTTTTGGGTAGTTCTACTCATGAGGCATCAGGTAACTAGACCCATAAGTTACCAATCATATTCCCTGTATCATGAATTCTGTAATCTCGAATCATAAAGAATCACATTTTAATATATACTTCTAACCTAGATCATGTAAGGTCATGATATACAAAAATTTCAATCTCCCATTAAGCTTCTAAAAGCCCCCATCACAAGTGTAAAACTATATAAATTTTACCCCCATCTTGTATAGACCCAATATTGACACTTCCAACTATCAAGAAGTCCTAGATAAAACTACGGAAGTACCCAGCCATTCCCAGGAATCTATATATCATAAATAAAATATTAGGATATTCTAAATAAGAAATTGCCTCATCCTTCTCAAGGTGTATTTATATACCTGCCTCAAATATCATGTTACATAATAATTGTACTTCATTGAGCTTGAATTTAAACTAAGAGAGATTTATATATTTTCTCATTCTCCATCAATTTAGTCCAAATGGTCTTTAAAAAAACATGGTACCCCTTTAACAGAGAGTACACCAAAATATCATCTACCAAAACTACAACACAATAATCAAAAAATAGATAAGGAAATTATTCACCAAGACCATGCACTCTAATATTTCATTAATAAAAGTGAACAATGTCAAATTTTATTTACAGGATTTACCACCTCCTAAATTTAACACATAGAATATTGGAAGGCCTCACCCTCAAATGATTATAGCCATACCTAAAATAGATCTTATAAAACCACCTAGATCCTCTAATATGATCGAAAAGAACATTGGTATGAGGAATAATATATTGATTATTAAATTTCACAAATAATATCCTCTAGTAATCAAAGCATTAATGGATTCATCCACCCACCTTATTGTTGAATAATATAATAGAACCACAAGAGAATTTTCTTGGGTGAATAATACCCTTCACCTCAAATCCTCCAGATTATATTTCAACACTATAATCTCTATAGGACACATCATATAGGGAATAATTTATATAAGCTCAATACTAAGTATAATATCTATCATATAACTGATCCATTACTCAATGGAAACATTGAGAAATCATATGGAAACACTATTTGTTACTGATCATTAGTAGAATGGGAGACCTACTAGTTCATCTAGCTATATATCAAAGAAAAACTATCCAAATAGGCTCTAAACTACTACAAATACGGCCTTTATCAGCGCTAAAAATGGCCTTTATTAGTGCTAGAAAAAGCGCTGATAAAGCCGGTGTAGATAAGGGGGGGGGGGGAGTCCCCTTTATCAGCGCTAAAAAAAGCGCTGATAAAAGTACCCCTTTATCAGCGCTTTTGTTTTAGCACTGATAAAGGACCCTTTTATCAGTGCTTTTAAAAAAGCGCTGATAAAAGTTAAAAAATTTAAAAAAATTTAAAAAAAATTAAAAAATACTGCCAATCAGGGGGGGCTTTTATAGCGCTTAAACCCCCCCCCCCCCCCTTTACAGCGCTTTCCGGCCCCTATACAGCACCCCACGCACCCCCTCCACCCTTTAACAACGCTGGCTCCAATATTCCCCATGCGCGCGCACCCCTGCCTCCACCAGGATTTGAACTCAAGACCTCCCCCCTGCGCGCCTAAGCCCTTACCACTACTCTATTTTGATTTTCTTTCCAATTCATGATATCTCTATATATATATTTATATATTTAGTTATATTTATTCGTATAGTAATATATATTTATATTAATATATATATAGATTTATATTATAATATATATATATATAGTTATATTATAATATATATAGTAATATTAATATATATATATAGTGGTATTAATAAATATCTATATCTATATATATATATATAGTTATATTTATTCGTATAGTAATATATATTTATATTAATATATATATATATAGTTATATTAACAGATATATAGTTATATTAACATATATATAGTTATGTGAATATATATTTATATAGTTATATTAATATATATATAGTGATATTAATATATATATTTATGGTGATATTAATATATATATTTATAGTAATACTAATTTATATATATGTAGTTATATTAATATATATATAGTTATTAGATTAATATATATATATAGTTAGATTAATATATATATATATAGTTAGATTAATATATATATATATAGTTAGATTTATATATAGGTATATAAATATTCATTGTATTTTAAATAAAATGGATGTTAGTTATTATTTAGATAAAGCTAATATATTTTATATGTAAATATATTTTATTATTTATATTTATAATTAAATTTTTAGGTGTGAATATTTAAAAAATATGAATATATTGTTACATATTTGATTATAAATAGTAGTGCATTATAAAAAATGATGAAATTTCAAAGAAATAATATCAATATGAATGTAATACCTTGGAAAAAATTCATACCCCACCAAAAAAATCCAATAATACCCCCTTAAACGAGGGTGAAAATCCACAAAATGTTATAAAATCAAGGTACCCCGACTAAAAACTCAGTTTTGGAGGCCTTCTAGGCCTCTTTTGGCCTCGTAAATCCCTTGACCGAGGTCAACACAAATTATAGCGACGTAGATCTTGTCCCAGGCTTCGATTTGATATGTGGTAGAGCTCAAACAGACACCCGGGTCAAAAGTTATGGCTGTTTGAAGTTTGAGTTGTGTTATCAACATATTTTGGATCTTTTTTTAATTTTTTTAACTTTTTTAGTCTTCAAAGTTTTATTAAATGACTATTACTCCATAATTATTAGCAAATTATTAATTAAAAATATTTTTTTAATTTTTTAGGAAGCCATTTTCACTAAATATCTTATATATTATGTATAATAAGTGTAAATGTACATTTATAGTTATCTAAAATATATTTAAATTTTATATATTATATTTAGATATCAATGTAACTATATTTATATATTAATATATTAATATATTTTTTTTAAAAAAAATTTGAAGACGACCCTTTATGAGCACTTTTTTGAGCGCTGATAAAGGCACCCCCCTTTATCAGCGCTTTTTCGTTAGCGCTGATAAAGGGGGGCGCTGCGAAAAACTATTTTTTTGGTAGTTCTAATTGCAATCACCCTCTGATGTTTAGGTCCTAAAGGTCCTAGATGGATATTCTAATAAAACATATCTGTAAAATAACCCCTATGTTGATCTGAATGATACCCATAAGTGATAGTAGTCAATGTGTGATCAATATCAAGTCCATTAATCCATTACTGAGGTCACATATAAACTTTATATATCGATCATGAAGATGTCCTGTATAATCTACTACTAAATGATCACTATAATTAACTATATAAAACTCTATATACTATTTTATCACAACACTAAGGGTGTATTAATAGACAATTCCCATAAATATATTCTACAATAATCCTTAACTGAAAAAATAATTGAAAAAATATGAATGATTGAGACCTATGCACATCAAATAGAATGGATGCTAAGGTCTATTTCATAATAATTGTACCTCAACTACTTATGTCTCACCACCATACAAAAAATAGAGTCTACACAATGGTGTATAGCTAGCTAGAACCCATGATCATAGATCACACTTTTTAACTACCATGGGGTATCTCACATAGCATGCATTGTTGTCCAAGACTCTATGTATCTTGACCTACTACATTAACTGAATGGTTTGGAGATCCATAACTTCCTAAAAAATAAATTGATCGAAAACATTCATCGAAAACTAGGGTCAAACCATATCCATTATCACTAGCCAACAATGATGGGATTCCTTAGTACGAGCGAAAATGTTTCAACTCCCCATGAGAGACACCCTCCATTGATGACCTATCAAAATGTAGTTGAGTATGACCCTATTAGATGCTATGATAACACTAAAATGAGGGTCACTATCTTGGTGTAAGTGATGAAAACCTATATTGGAGGATATAACTCTCTCCCCCTAGAGATATTTCTCAAATATTTTCTTCATACTACTTGATGACCCACTCCAAGCCTCGATAAATGAATCCTGCTACCTAGATGATTTTCCATTCATCTGGTTTTTATTATTAATTAAATCATAAATCAAGAACACTAATAAGGATTTCAATTGAAATATATTCACCAATGATCATATGTAATGAATCATACATCCTCCAAATTCCTAAACCTATATTCTTACCATTAACTTGTAATGTTGAGAATCATAATTGGTTAGTAATGTGGAAAACACAATCAATCACTGATACAACCCTTGGTACTAAATTCATGAAATTCATGGATTTTTTATCTATTATAGTCTCTATAAATAATTTCATATATAAATAAAACTGAATTCTCTTCCAGGTCAACCACATATGACAGTTTGTGTGGACTAAAATGTCTGAATAGTGATATTTCAGATCCTAAATCATACATATTACCAGCTTCACAAAACTCTAAAGGGGCATGTCAAGGTGGTAAAGTATAGTATATTTGGACTTTATAGACAGGTCCACATCCTACGGTCCACCCTCACACAAAATGAGTGGTGGATACTATAGTTAAAACTCATATGTCATTTCTAAGTAGATTGATCTATCCTCTGGTTCCACATGACCCCTAGACTGTAAAACAAGAAGAATTATCTATCTTAGATTCTAATATATTCATGTAAAAGGTGAAACATACATCTTCGAATCCACTACCGGTGGTTTATACTCATCTTCACCCTCCTAGAACTCAATAATATGTTTTCACAATGTAATATTACTATAATTCCAATAAAATATACTAGAAAAAATTACATTATAGGTATAATATCATATTATAATGTAACAAAAATAGTTATATTCTACACAAACATATACACTCACTCTTCAAGACAATCAAATCACAAATCATGGATCAATCCTAGCTTAACCTACCGACTATTATTCCATGAAAAATCTCGATATTGTGTAACATAAAATTCATATTATATCACAATAGAAGATAATATCCATGGTTTGGTTAATTAGTGTTCCACTAAGAAGTTATAAAGGAATAACTCTATATTTGTTTTTATTAAAACATCACATGAGAAAACACAGTATCATCACCTAATATAAATCATAGAAAAGAATATAAATGATATTTTCTCCACACTTGTAAATTCATTAAAGAAGACCTCTTTCCACCCTAGGAGAAGAAAAAAAACTATAAATCCAAAATTAATATCTATGTCCTTTTATTTGGTAATGTAACCCAACTATAAAATAAAAAACCATGGAAAACAAATATTATACCTTTTAAAATTAAATAATCATTTATGTTGGTTAGATACTCTATGGATGAAGATCCCCATGAAGTGCTAATACAATATTATGTCTTATCTACCATATCAAAATATTTTCTAAGAAAGAAAAATAATGTTGTGATTCCATTATATAGAATCGTTGTCCAAGTTCACCTCTATAGTTATCAAACCATTGCACTACAAACCTCATTTGTTCCTCCACATATTACCAAGAATGATAACCATTGATAAAGGTTGATATATGTCATGTGGGTAGACTATCTCATTATATACAAATAACCATGAACAAAACAAAAGTAATAACATAAATAAGCCATCATAGTGAGAAGTATTAAAAAAAAGATAACATAGTAATTTGTATTTCAATAATGAATATCATTATTATATATAAAATTTCATAGATACACATGAATCATGATTCATATAAGTGTATAATGATAGAATGTGGGTAGATCATACACCAACTAGTATAAAAATAGATCAATTTAAAAGGATAAATCCATATGTCATCCTGATCCATGAACTATAATTGTCTCATAACTCTCACCAATGTCTTGTAGTTCACCTATCCAATGTTGTAATACTATTTACATTACATGTGTCATGAAACAAGATATTTACTTGGGTACTTGGTCTCATGAGAACGGTGTTCAGTCAATATAGTAAGCCACCACTTACTATGTCCCTAGAAAAACATAAATATATGTGAAAGTTTGATATGATATATTTTTAGATTAAATGATAATAAATAAAATCATTTCACCCCATGGAGGGATCCTAAAACCCCCCAAGTAACACACCTAGTTCACCCAATCCCATAATTGAATGATATACCCACCGTATGTACATACTACTCTAGGATGAATGATACATCACTCCTTTATAATGATCAATATTAACAATATATCACTATCATATATAGTAGGTGAATGATTCATCACCATACCATCTCATACAAGTGATTGATCCATCTCTAATCTAGTAGAAATATGAATGAGTTATTTCCAATTTAACATGTCATCACCAATAATTGATAGATGATATATTACCATTTTGAGGCTCAGGTGGATGAGGAAACATTTTTCCATAGAGTAGGTGGATGGGGAATTATAAAAATATTAAATATAGGTGGTCGATATACCACTAATATTACTCTCATAGTGGATAAAACACCCTTATCCTAAGTCCCCATGTAAGATGATACAGTACCTAGAAAAATACATTGTTTTATGATGCATAACCAACACTATCCAATAGATTAAATATGTACTTCTAGTATCACATATTATGTGGTTAATAAAACCGTTATATAAAATCATAGGTGGATTATATAAACATTAATGGGTCAACAAGTGGATGAATAGGACTAGGAAATCCCTCACAAGTGGATGATTATATAAAAACGTGATATTTTAGGTGGAAGATATATAATTAATATGACATTAAAAAGTGTGTTATGTTTAACTTCTTGATCGACCTATTAGTGAATGATGGATCCCCAGCTCAATTTAGGTAGATGGGATACAAGTAACTAACTAAATGTTGTTAGTATACCACTGATACACCATGGGTGGCCGAGATACCATCATTGATTAGCTTTTTGTGGATCAAAAACCATTATATACCTAGTTACTAACTATATGAACAATATATCATTTATTCTCAGTGAAAAATTTTTATAAACATTTTACATATCATAGGTTATGATAATATGTCATTAACTCAGTTAAAGCACCACGCCTAGGTCATCTTACCTCTAGATTGACATATACCCAAGCTATTTATCACTAAGGAGTACACTAGAGTTGTACAATTAGCTCTTAGGTTTGGGATTTACACTGAGGAAACATTCAATGATTGACTTAACATGATTTTGAGAATGTATAATAGAGATCAAAATTTGAAGGAGGAAGAACCCAAGGGTTAAAGATATGGGCTTGGTTGTAATGAAAATGAGATAAAAAATACCCATTTCATTTTATTTAAAGTTTGAAAATTTCCATTTAATTAATTAATTAATTAAAAGTTATCATCAAAGATGAATTATAACATCACCCTTTTAGTCATTGAACAACTCTCTCCTACATTCTTGAATAAATATAAATAAGTCTGAGTTCTCCATGCTATAACTTCCTCTTTCAATGAAAAAATGCATTCCCACTTACCATGCCACACTAAGAAGCTTTTATGTTATGTGGAAAGACACATCCTCCTTAAATAGTTCATTATGGACAAAATAATTTGTTATTGAATCCCACTATTCCTCTAGAATTATGTAATCTTATATATATATACATATATATATCAAGAGGTGCACTTATGCACCATAATCATAGTGAAACCCTCATTTACTATAGAGTGATCATTGACTCACTATAACAATCAAATCTAATATATTAAAAATGTACCCTTAAATATCCCCATTCATTCAATAGTCAACTAGGTTGTTGAAAAATCATCATCCTACTATAAAATTACATCTCATGAAACACATTATTATGAAAAAACCTTTATATTATTTGAAATATAGAGAAAAATAATGTTTAATTTATCCCTAAACCTGTGTAATACCCCCTAAAATCAACCTGACACACCCACCAACACCCCTAAGTGTCAAATGTTTTTTTATCACTAGAGGTTGGGTTGAAATTAAAAAAATTATTCCTTCTACAGCTATGAAGTGTTATAAAATAACCATAAAATTATGTTCTAACCTATTGGAACTATTTCAAAAAAAATCCTTAGGATAACTATAATCTTTCCCAAGACTATTAAAATATATTAACATGGAATATAGAGTAAAAATCAAGAATACTAAACCTACTAAGAGGAATTTTTTATACCTCTATATAAATGTCAGATAATATTAAGGACAATCAACTTAATACTTGAAGAGTTGAATCATGAATGTGAATCTCTTAATTTGAGATCATTATCCTAAAATCCATGTATTTGACTAAAACTCTCCAAAATAGTGTTTTGAGATGGATTATGAATAAATAATTGAAGAAACCATTGATTTTATCTTTAAGAGTATTAGAGTTATCCAAAGAGAAATATCAAATTTTGAAGAACATGAGTCCTACATTTATCTTTTTTTTGGAGTTAATAAAAGTAATGATAAATCCTAAAGGGAGTCATATAATGACTAGAATAAAGGAAGGATGAATATAAGTTTTGAAAAGGTTTCTAGGAGGATTTTCTTAAATTATCTTTATATATTCAACACACTAACCACCATATATCGAATAAACTTTTACCAAGTACTCGATTTCATTCCAACCACCAAGTATAGGGTCTATCGACTAGCTTGTGGGGATCCATGGGTTACAAGTCCCCTAGAATTTTCATTGGGTACCTTGTTCCCCTAGAGTGGGTTCCATATGTATTTTACTACTAAAATTAAGTATTGATGACCCTATAACCGACATTCATTCTTCTACCATCATTCATAATTTCCCACACCCATGTAGATTCAATTATAACTAATTAAATAATGTCTTATAATATAATCTGAATAATACATTAAAATGTGATTTTCATAAAAAAAAATATTAGCTATTATAATATACGATACGAGTATCTATTTATCAGTATTGAATAATAATATATAGTAGTATCACATATCATATTATATCTCCAATTTATCATTCTATATGATTTTATTTTAAAAATGTATGCATAAAATAAAAAATTTCTCCAGTTATGTACTCTTTCACTTTATTATATGATTTTCACTAGATGTTTCATAAAAGAGATATCAACTTATAAATCAAAAATATTAATTTATAGAACATCTGTGAGGTTTATATCATGCCTTAAAATCTATGACACATGAAGCACATCATTCATATCCAGATGCATTTAAAAAACATCTAGAAAATAATACACAATTATGATATGTTAAAAACTAATTAATGGTGTCATAGACCATGTAAATAACTTTATATTACTCCTCCATCAATTAAGATATATATTATAAGATGCTAATTATAAAACCTATTCACCCATGATTATATCTAGGGGTTATTAACTGTATTCAACATATGTTCATTTTTTACTCGAAGTTGTAACTAGAAATACTCAAGCAAAATATTAATTCCATAAGGTCTCCTAAACTATTATCAATTAAATGATTTTTAACTCACCCACCATTGAAACATATGAAGATGAGTTACATGACTAACCATAAAGGCCTAATAGGGAGAAAATTATATCAAATAACATTTTTTGGAAAAAAACTATATGAAAGACAAATGGTCATCCTATGATCCACCAAAATCTAATAGAAAATCTTAGAGAATATACACTAATATTTTTATTTCACTCTATGACTATCCATCATTCTGTAGTTGATAAGATATACTTAACTTTAACATAGCTCCCATGGTCTTCTTAAAAACCATGGATAAGTAGGACATAAAATATACATCTATATCCAATATAATTCCCATTTATATACCATGTATATGAAAAGAATTCTATATATAAATAGATTTTATATACCATTTACTTAGTAGGAATATAGAATATGAAAGAAGTAAAATTCCCTTCTCAAGTGATATTCTACTACCCATACTATATGATAACACTTTTGTGATCTTTTAATCCCATAGATAATGTCCATTTCATATTTTTTCAACATTTATGTGGGTACGGGAATTTAAAAAATCTATCCCACCAATCTCGGGTGCCATAAAATTTTAATATTTAAGGCAATGATAAAATAAGCTATAATGTCCATATTTATGCTTTCTACTTGATCTGGAAACAGATATCATGGTAAATCATCTTCAAACTTTTTTATACACCTATTAAGAGATGTGTGATTCCACCATCAACACCTTTTTTATAGAAGCTGGGTCTACTACTAGACTGTACCTGTAGAGTAGTTAAATCACATCCTAAGACTATATTTGAGTAGTATTTCTATCAAAGAGCGAATCCCGTTTCATGAATAAAAAATATAAATGTAACACTTAGATAAATCTTACACTTTCTACCTGTATGCAACTTAATAGGTTCAAATAATCCCCAAATCCTCAATTATATCCATGTGAAACTCTATGAAATAGCACATCAATCACCATTCCTCACTAGATTCCAACACCATTTACTCCTAATTTTTTCTAATTTTATAATTCTCTTTGATTTTCTCCTTACGTTTTTTATAATAATTATATAAATTGATTTTCTATTGATAATTCACCTTGATTCTCTATCATATGGTCAATTCTCATGATGATATGATTTTTCACATGTTATTATAGACTGTTTGGGCTAAAAATATCTCTATAAAGTGTTAGTGACTCCAATAATTTTTAGTACTGACCATTGTACATAGATTTATATTATTTTCATGATAGTTTTTTACATGGGGTCTCAGATCATGATAATTACAAGTAAGTACCTTTTCCTCTTGCATAGTAGAAAATAATTCCCATTACAAGGTCAAGTGGAATGAAACTCAAAGAATATATAAGATTATTTTTTTACTTAAAAAATATTAAGTTCCATTAATAGGTCTACATAATTTTTATATCTTTGGTTAGGCTAACTATAGGAACTACTGAGTAGGATAAATCGTGAACAAACCGTAAAAAATAACCACTTAGGACAATAAAAATCATCTTCTCTAAGGTATTATAGGATATTTCCAATTGATGTCAATGTTTCAATCTTATTTATAGTAATGTAAATTTTGTACTTTCATATGGAATTCCTGGTAATGTTCACTAATAGAATCTATAATTGGAAGTTTGAGAGATTTTTATAGAGATGGTGCTCTTGAAGCATCCTTAATAAATTATCCTAATACTCCTTATAAAACTCCATAGTTTTAGAATATACCAGGATTAATTGATGAAATCCATGGTAAAGGAGTAAAGGTAGTGCTAAAATGTCTAGTTTATGAGTTCCATGAATACCATTATTGTATTTTCCAAGCCCGATGAAATGAAAAAAAACCATGTTTTTTGTACCTACTCTAAAATGAGTTTCATGGTATAGCCTCTACCATAAATTAAAGCATATTATATACATATGAAACTAAATACATTAAAACCATATATATCCCCTAATTAGATAAAAAAAATAACCCATACCTATAAATTAATACTTTTTCTTAATGGTTATTAAATTTAGTTCCTTATATCATGCACACAACATAAATCAATCATCACCTTTCTAGGAGAAAAATATTGGATCACCCAAAGGAGGGGTACATCGATGTATAAAACAATTACTCTCAAGGTCTTTGAGCATTATATTCATCTACCTTATCTTTTTATGTGAAATATTATATTATGGTATCAATATGAGTCCATAACTCGATAAGAGATCAATAGTAAACTCAATATCCCACTCATAAGGTTAACATGAGATGTTATAATGGAATACGTTTGGGAAAAGATTTGCTATAAAATAAAATGTTGTTAGATGCATCACCTGATTAGATATATAGAACACACAAACTATCTATTTTTGATCACACTAGGTTATATATGGTCATTTATAGATCAACATACCTCAAAATTCCATTCCAATATGATGGTATGCTTACCACTAGTAAAATATTTCAGTAACCCTCGCCTTTTATAGAGACCAATAGGGGATCAAAATCAATTCATATAATCCCCATTGATTAAGAGGTTAAATGTAATAATATATAACTCAAATAATTTTTATAATTGACCATAACTACCCAAATCTATGGCACACCTGATTAATCTTCCAGCCTAATTAAAAATATTTCCAAAAGTATTTTAAAATATTAACAGCCTCTATGAGTACTCTAATATGACCCCAAAACCAACTACCAAACATGTTAAGATGAATGAATGGGATACCCCCAAATCAAATATGGAATAAAAATATATATATGTTACCAGAACTGTACCTATAACTAGATTGGGTCCCTATCCTAAATCGTATATAAATTCATCCAACAAAAAAATTCTACCTATGTTAGATCCAATGCCTTGCCTCTAGGATCTAAGACTTCCCTGATGTACCTACGACTACTTCCCTAAAGGTCCACATACACTATTATATCATGAACTACTAGATAATTATCCACTATATATCTATGATAATCCTATAGAATAGGATCTGGAAGTGTGATTATAGCTTGATTTACACTCTGTACCTTATTGTAACATGCTTATTTAATAGTGTAATAAATATTTCATCCTTAAAAAGTAATATAACTCGCTTAGTGGAGTATTATACACTGAATACACATGGAAAACCATCATATATTAGAAGGATATGGGAAGATATCCCTCAAAAGGATGAAGCAATGATTCTAAACCTTGAGAACTTGTCTCTCACCACCCTTACACATGTCATAAAACATAGTCTTCATGGAATCAGAAGATCCACCACTCAATGCAGTGATGTGATGGGAAACAATTAGTGAATCGACTATGAATATTTTCTTATTAGTTATAATTTTCTTTGAAACATCATTTTAATATTACATTAATCTAAATTTAATAAACTTATATGTTTATTCTATTCATAGTCGTATCTCATTCCCATCAATCTTTTGGTCCTCATTATAAAATATAAATGGTCTACACTAAAGATACTTTGAGATCAAAATACAATAATATATAAAAAAACATATTTACCAGTATAACAATATAAATAAAATTATGTATTATATATAAAGTTTATGGGGGAATACTCCTCAAATAATAATTCCAAGAAGGGATCCCATGACGGGAACTCATAACTCATAACCGCAATCATCATATGCTTAAACCACCTAACGGGTAACCAAATCATGAATGGGAAAAGATTAACCCACTTATACTAAGGTGAATAATAGAAATTGAATATTTTATAGAAAACATAAATCAATTCCTACTTGTTATTGGGTCCTCACTTTCCTTAGAAAAAATTAATATGTTATATTTGGAAATATGATGGGAAGTACACTATAGTATACTCATCCCAATGTATACACATACCTATCACACAAGTAATATAAATAACCTTTTTTGAAATGCCTCACTTACTCAAGGGACTAGGAATATGCCTTAGAGCCTAAAATTATCCTTCATCCCAAACATATATAGGTATATAAATAGATTACAGGATCTTGGTCCTATGCTTTTCTAAAAGTCATTGTTAAGAAACAATATTTCAAAATATAAAAACCTTGGTTCAAAATATTATGAAAAAAAGTATCGAGTATATTATATTTAAATATAAATGGGAATATCTTGATTACATAAATAATACCATCCAATAACTTCGCATACAATACATTTAACTACACCCACTACGCATTTCAATGATACCCAAGGAACGAGCCAATAATGGATCCTTTTAAGGAAAAAATGAACCCACATCCTCACCTCTCACCCAATATTTGATTCCAAATCACAAGTACATGAATATTTCATAGTTATATAAGGGTAGTAATCATAGATATAATCTATTACAAAGGTTTCAATTAATTAGTATGGAAATAATTAACTAGTTTGGAAAACATCAAATAAATCATTTGTTCAATTAATTTGTTGATTTCCCCTTTAAAACTAATTGATCCAATAACATAAGAAGAAAATATATTAATTTTGAAGCTACATAATATATATCATACCTTAACTCATTCCTTCTCACCACGTAAGATGAAGAGGAAAAGATTCAACCCCAATTCAAAAAATGACATGATGAAAATATAGAAAATCATAACTCGTGAAACCAATACCACTAATCCCACAACCATGGATACTTTTGTGTGAAATATAACAATTATGTATAAAAAATTATTTATTCCATATTATTTTCAGACCATCCTATCTTTAATCTACCAATACTTAAAATCATATGTTCAGAAACAATGGGATCTTATTCCGTTTCATTACATCATGACCCAGGTTACCTTGTTAGAGCCGTATAGCCTCATGTGTACCAACCAATATGTGAATGGTTTCTGACTAGATGTGGGGGTTATGACATTAGATTAATGAGACTATAACCTCAATATCATTCCTAATTAAAATAATAATAATTCACAAAAAAATAGAAGATATCATAAATGGAAATTATTGTTATATGATAACCACATTAATTTTGACGTATGTAATATTAAAATTAACCCATGATAACCATAAATTATTAATCCAATGGGTGAACTCCAAAAATAAATTATATGATATATATGGATAATTAAATGAATACTAAAACTATAGTAGGATGTTTTATATAAGGTTTCATACATATCCTGATATCAACTCCATCTCCATGACATGTTTTCCATGGTCATCCATCTATCAATGAGGTTTTCCCCTTCAATAGATATCTGAAACTAAAACCTGCATACCCACTATGGTTCATATGTATTTCATGAGTATGAAATTACAGATTAATCAAATAAACGGTACATAAAACAAATATAATAATATAAATTTTTATTCTTATATAAATTAATAAATTAAAATATATAATATACATATGTTTTTGGTTGTCATGATATTACCATGGTTCCACAAATGTCGACATTACTGAATTCATCTAATGCTAGTGGAAGGAGTAATACCCTACCTATGGAATAATAATATATATAATAAAATAGTATAACAGAAAATGTATATTTTAATAAATGAAATTTAGTAGCCATGTTATGAGAAAGGATTTAACCTATCCGATCTCTTAGGAAAAATAATACACATATCATGAATTTTCCCTTTGGTTGAGCTATTCCATCCAAATGATACTGAATGTGTATCCAAATATCGAGTAAGTCTTGGGATTATCCAAATTCATGGTGAAAGTAATCACCATTTTAGGTGACCTAAACATCACATATATAACTACTACATCATTTTATATAAATATTTGTTACATGTTATTTCAATCCACACTGGAACTGTAAAGGTTTAGTGTCTTATAAAACCTAGATACATAAACTAATGGTACATAAGATATCACATAAACACCCAATATTTTATTGAAAACTAGCTACCTTCATAGACATATCATACATTAAAATTTTCTATATCATTGGTAAAATAAAATATAATAAATTATGAACTAAAATGATTAATAAAATTAAAAATGGTGATGTTTTTCAATGATCAGTTTAATTATAACATAATCATAAGGGTTTGGGAAAATAGTATAAACATTTTAAAATCATACCCAATAATTCCTAAGATCATAAAAATGAGTCACTTTATAATTCATGGTTGTTTGTAAGACATGAATCATATAGGAATCAATGAACATCATACATGAAGTCATATCATTGGAATAATATCTTTTCATAAAAGAGTAAAATAAATTTTTTGAATAATCATAATCATATAAATATTATATCAATGATACCCCTAATAAATTCATCATATGTTAGGCATGGTATGACCACCCATTTTATATTCTTTCTCTTTGGATAACCTCCCTTATATCCTTATTGGTGTTGGGTTAATCACTAGTGTAACCCTCTTTTCATCTTGGGAAAACCTCATGTGTACCCTTTGAGCTCACAAAAACATAATATTTACCCAAGAATTAGTGGTATTTTACCAAACCACACATCACATAATCATATTCCATTGATATGTATTCCATAATATTCTATAATATTAAAAAACAATTTCTTATTTCTTTATAGCCTTACCCATAGAAGAGAAAATAGGTTTCATCATCATAATCCTTAACTATATAGAAAAATAATAAAGTTATTATTATTAGATCATATCCCTAGTGAAGTATATTTGGCATCAATGAATGTTTTTCGTATATTAAAATACAATTAATATATCACTAGAAATTTCTTTAGGAAGATACCGTTTTTATTTTGAAATATCATTTTTAAAATCTAATATTTTGATAATATTATGGAAAAAAATTCTTTGAAAATAAACATGGATATTTGAAAGTATACTACAATGAAATAAATATTTATTATTTTGGTAAAACCATTCATCTAGTAAATATTAAAACAATGAATCTGTTATCAGCTTTGGTAAAATGTACATCATTCGTAAAATGACAAGAATATTCTTATTAAACACTTTTATATAAATTCAATAAAAAATAATAATTAATTTAATAAATCATTTTTTAAAGTTCAAACATTATTGAATTTTTTTTAAAAAATATAGATGTTGAATAAAATTATTCTAGACCAAATAAAAAAACAAAGACGGTTTTCCTAAAAGAATTTTTTTTAGAATATTGTGTACTTAAAGAGAAAAAAATTAAAGGAAAACATGTAACATGCAGAAGTAAAAAATAGGTTATGTAAAAGAATAAAAGTTATTAAATATAGATTATATAACTTCAAAATCCAAAATTAAATATTAAAAATTCCCATGAAATAGTGAGATTGTAATATAGAACATTTACCCCAAGTTTGTATTGATTCAAAATATCTATAACCTCACACATAATAAATTTAAATTTATTATTATTCTATTCCACGACCATATTAATAAGTATAATACCATATATAGTTTATTTATAACATCATATCACCCTTTCACTAAAAATTGTTTCTTAAAATCACTATTTTGGGTGATAATAGTATCATTTTTCATGTATGGTTCAATTGGATATTATGGTCCTTGCATACTGAAAATTGAAAAATAATATAAATTTTATTAATAATGAAATTAATATCATATATATATATATTCATTGTATAAATATTTATTGTTTTCCATAAAAATTAAATACAAAAAAAATAACGCCGTTTTTGGAGATGGTAGTTCGTACATACACATGAAAACTATTTTCATTTTCTAAAGGAAAGAAATAAAGGATGACAAATAATATTGCTTTATCTGAGATTTATAATTATACCATAAATATCATATATATATATATATATGAATTACATCACTTTAACCATAAATCTGAGGTGGTGGTGAGAGATAAATCATATTGCTATGTGGAAGTGGTTGTCCACATGTACGCACAATGGATAATTCCAAATCTCATTTAATGGAATGGAGTTGGAAAATAATAGTCCCATAGTTATAATAAATTATCATTATATTGATTATATTTGGGTAGTTATTTTATGATTTTTACAATATATTTATAGTAATACCAAATTCAAATAAATAGAAATGAGCTGAGTATGTCAATTACCTATTCTTTGAGTGGCATCCTTTGGCTACTCCTTAATACTTGATTTTTTTGGAGAAGAACAAGAGATATAGTATTAAATAAAGTATTATAATAAGTTATTAGGGAAGTTATTTTCTGAGATAAATGGCCCAAAATTCTTGAATATGGTAGGAGAGGAGGTTCCCATTTATAATTGAGGGAGTGGATACACATGGAATTTAAAATATATTTAAATAATATAAAGTCACTTTCTGGTGAAAGTGGAACCAAATGGACATGATTTATAATTTATTATAATATATGATCTAAATATATATACATTATAATATATAGATATATTTCATGAAATTTTTTCCCTTATCTCATATTTTAACCCTTGGTAAAAAAAATTTAACCATAACCATATTGATAATTTTTTAATGTTTTTACTATTCATTGTGAACATAAATGAATGTTGAATAATTATAAAAATTTAAAATGATGATTAACATTATGGAATTGATTTCCCAAATTCAATTTCTATGATTTTTTAAAATTAAATTTAATATAATTTTACAAAACACAATGAAAACCATTTTTTAGAAAAATGAATTTTTAAGCCCAAAACTGAATTTATATCCATTCTATTCCATGTAAAAATTATTTTATAAATATTAAAATAATTGATTGAATATATATTTATAAAATTAATTAGTATAATTAATTAGTTGTCATTAATTTAATTTTTTTATATAAAAACACATTATCCACATAAAATCATTTTTATGAAAAATAACTATTTATTCTTTTAAATGATATTATTTTCATTATAATCCTATATATAACTAATTTATTAATTATAATTCATTTATTAATATTAAATTTTAATATATTTAATTCAATAAGTTTTTTATAGTGATAAATACCTTTTTTATAAAAATTCATAACACTGATATGAAATACATTTCATTAGAAAAAAAGGGCTTTTAAATATAAAATTTTTTATAAAAATTTAATGATTATATCATTATAATTAATCAATAAATCTGAATTAATTTAAATATTTCTATATAAAGTTTATAAAATTTTATATCCAATTCATACCCCCTAATACAACAACTAGATTTTAAATATTATAATATATCATTGTTCATTTATACTCAGAGATATAGGTAAATCAAACAATCAAATTCATCATATTTATTTAGAAAAAATACATATAAAATATTGGGGTGTTAAATTATATCCCCCTTAAAATTAATTTATCCCTCAAAATTAATTCACTTTAGTGTAAAAAATATGGATACTTCTACTTCAACACATTTTGGGTTACTATGTAGCTTCTTCGGATTTTGGATTCTTCCAAATAAAGTTTTTATAGTGTATAGTCTTTATCCATAGAACATTATCCCCAGAAACCAATAATTATAATAGTTTTTCATTATAGTAATGATCATGATTTAGTGGTATAACCATTGAGTTGAGTAAATGTGAAGTACCTTTCATGTTGTCCCTCAAACGAGATACATGGAACACATCATGAAATTGTAAAGAGTGTTACCACTATTTCCCAAAGTTAGCGACATATTTTATCACATCGACATTTAAACAAGGATTTAATATCCCAAAAGAGTGAATAGTTTAGTATCATTGGAAAATGAGATGCAAACGTAAACATTTCCTTACAACATGAAATTAAGTATAACATAATAAATATATTTGAAACACCAATAAACGTATAGATTGTCATCTAAAGTCATTTATAATAAAAAATATTCTCTTCCTAGTGAAAAATAAAACCATAGAAATGGGTGATCTTAGAAGCTTAGTAAGGGTATGTAAGACAACAAAAGCATAAATATGAAGCATGGTGAATAATTAAAAGTACACATTCCATTAAAACATAATATTGAGCATAAAATGGAATAAATTAAAAATTGATCATTCCTTAATAAAACATAAACATGAATATTATAATAGTATTATAATCAACTAGAAAATCAATTAATCACTTTATAATGATGGAATTCATAATGTCGGTCATCATAATCATATCATCAAGGCCTCAGCCACAACACCATACATAATGGGTAAAACCCCAAAATAGTTTGTCTCATGAGACCTACCGTTGCATCGAGGGGATATATAAGGCCCCACCCATCACTTACTAAGTCCCATGAATTCATCATATGAAATGGGAGAAACATAATCAACAAACACATTCATATTGAATCTAAAATATTAAATTTGAATAACTTTCCCCAATTAGTAAACACAAACACTTACCATTCTAAGTAATATGGGAATTGGTATCAAGATAACACATCCATAGTCCAACTAATCATAAACCATTCAATAAAATATGGTATATTATATCATAAAATTTTAATACTAATCAAACATAATAATCACTAAGAGTGTTAAAATGGAAATACACTTATAAAATCATTTAGTAATACTTGAGAGAAATATTATTTTACTTTGCAAAGAAGAGTTCTTTTGGAATGATATTTGTATAAAACTAGAAGTAAACTAATATAGTTTTTTAATATTAAAATGAGTTATTTTAGAAAAATAATGATGGATTAAAATAGATTATATAGTGCACTTGAAAGTAGTTAAGAGTTTAAGATGTTCCCATGAATTGAGATTGTTTATTGGGAATAATTTTAGAAATATCCTTTTAAAAATTGTAACTTCACATAAAATAAAGAATTGTTATGATTGGTATATATATATAACATTAAAACATTATTTATTAAGAGTAAATATGAATAATTAACAATTTCAATGGGTTAAATAGAGAAAACTATTAATGCAAATGAAATTGTAGGTTCTGGTAGAAAACCCTTAACTTATGTAAAAATGGTTTCTAAACTTGACCATGAAATCCTTTATAATTAAATTAAATACTTTATTTAATTAAATAAAAACATACTATAAATGTATTTAATTTATTATAATTTTTTTATGTTTATTTATGGCCTTTTTGAATTGTCATAAGATACAATTTTATTGCTTAGGAGTGTTCGTTTCCATGGTTTTTATTCTTGGTATACTTGTTAATGAGTAATGAAGTTCATGTAAAATGGGTATAATTTTCCAAAATTTGAATTAAAAGTTATTAATGAACAAATAGAAGTGTAATTAGTATTATTTATTATTATTTCCATATATTGTAATGAATCATTACATAACATGTTAATGATAATCGTTTAGCTTAATTTTAGCAGTTTTTCGATCAAAATGAACTAGTCTTGTTCTATTATTTTATATTATGTATATAAAATTGTTCCAAAACATTAAATATTATACAATAAATATTTTATAATCTGGTTCAACTATTAAAATTAATTCATGACCAGATTTTATGGATAACTTATAGAACGAAAGAACTTCGTCCATGATGGTTGTAAATTAGAGCCTTCTGAATGATGATTTCATTTTTAAAATAAAGAAAGAGAGAAATGAGTTTAATGAAATATATTCCATTATAATGATATAATTATATAATATATATTATAATGGATTTATTATGATAATTTTTATAGAGTTGGTGAGGAGTTAATAACAAAATAATAATAATTAATATGTAATTAAAAGAAAAAGGAAGAGGATTTACCTCTTCAATTTTCCTCCTTGATGACCACCTTATAGAAAATAGATTTAGTCTTCTGGATTGACCAAGAGATGATATATGTAGGTATAATCTAGGGGATAGAA
This sequence comes from Viscum album, assembly GCA_963277665.1. NCBI lineage: Eukaryota > Viridiplantae > Streptophyta > Magnoliopsida > Santalales > Viscaceae > Viscum > Viscum album. The sequence continues at coordinate 683,425,213 of OY728156.1, read as the reverse complement.
TTTGGTCATAACTTTTACAAGCTTCAAGAGTTAGAGGAGTTTGGAGAAGGGGGTGAGGGTTGTTTTTATAGTGGAGGAGAGGGGTGATCTCTCAATATTTTATTTATTATTTTATTATTTTCCTCATGAAAATAAATAGTGCTTATTATTATTACTAAATATAGTGACAATATCATTTGAGTTATAACCAAGGGTTAATACATCAGCAATGACTCAATGAATAGTGAATTTAGCTTATAATGTATTTATACTATAAATTTCAATATTTTACAATTCACTAAAAAAATCAAGTTTTTCAAAAAAATTCCAAAAAACCAGCCTAACCATTTTTATATGTTTATAATTAAAAAATTAAATCCATTTTATGACAATAATTTGATTCATATGAGAGATTAAATTTTTAATTAAATTCATTATTTACTCAAAATATTCAGTTTTAAATTTATAACTGATTTTATAACACGTTCATATATTATATAAGGTCTCATAAAATTATCCTAAAATCATAAGACATAAATTTTTTGATATTTGAATACATTTTATGAATATTAATTTTCTTTTAAATAGATTTATTAATTTTAAAATTTTAATTAAATAATTATTATTCATACAAATATGAACACGTAATTATTAATTTTTAAAATATTAACATTATATCATACTTTAATTTATATGGATCCTTAATTTTATTTATAATTTATTAGGGGAGGTTACTAAACATAAGGGTCATGTTATTATTCATAATGGTCATGTTATTATTCACCAAAAAAATTATTTTATATTATCATACTCTAAATATCTTACTGATCGCAATTGTGTTTGATTGTTTATTGAAATTGAAATCACAGAAGAAGAAAAATTATGTTTAATGGATAAGTTATAACTATCTTGGTTAAATAAATATAATAAAAAGGTGTCATTTATTAGACTCTTCATTGTGTGCATTATATTTTATATTAAATTTATTTATAAATCCTGGGGGTGTTTTATTCTCTCCTCCTACAAAAAAAATTTGTCTTTGAAATTACAAAAATATTACATCATAAAAAGATTTTGGAAGGCCTTTATCATAAGATCCATAGTCTATGACATTTCCTCCTTCATTTTATGATTTTTTTGAATTACCTTTACACTCTGAGTCATCAAGTTCCTCATCATCTGTTCTTTAGTGTCCAGAATATGGATAGGCTATTAACAGTATAATAAGACCGATTCCAATTATATTCCTTCAGAAGTTATTATATATGTTCGGTCATGAAGGTACTTCCATAATAAAGATATGTGGAAGACATTATATACTCTTTAATGGATTGGTGGAATCACCAAATGAAAATCTACATCTTCAACAATCTCTATAATTTCAAAAGGACAACTTACATGGGGCTCATTTTCCCTTTCTTCCCAAATTTTATAACACCCTTCCATGGATATACATTCAAGAAAATGTGATATCCCAATTGAAATTCATGATACTTTGATTATTTTCATAACACTTTTTCCTACTTTTAGATGATTTGTTAGGTGTCTAAATAGTATTTACCATTGATGTTACTTCCTACACAAAATCTTGTCCAATAAGCTTCCTTTCACTTACTTCATCCCAACAGGTTGGGGTAAGACGTCTGTTTCAATATAGTGCTTCATATGGTTCCATTTGAATATTTTAATGGAAACTATTATTTTAAGAAGACTCCATGAAAGGTAAATACTGATCCTAAATACCTTTAAAATCAAGGGATCATGATCTCAAGATGTCATCTAAGGTTTGAATCTTCATTTCTGACTGCCCATCGGTTTGAGGATGATAATGAATAATAAAATAAATCTCAGTATCCAATATTTTTTGGATATTTTTCCATATTTGTTTTTTATATCATGGGTCGTGATCAGAATAAATTGAGAGGGGTTCTCCATGAAGTCTTACAACATCATTAATATGGATCCGGGAAAGGTGCTCTAGTGGAAAATCCTCCCATTATAGTGAGGAAATGTATATATTTGGTAAGTCGATCAAAAATCAACAATATCAAATCATTATTTATTGGGGGTGTTGCTAACATAGTGAAAAAATCTATAGTTATTTCATACCATTTCCATATATGAATAGGTAGGGGTTGCAAGACACCTCTAAGATGTTGTCTTTTAGCCTTCATCTGTTGATAGGCTAAACTTCTGGATATATAATTAGCAATTTCCCACATAATATTATCCCACTATAAATTCTAATTCAGATATATATACATCTTAGTGATACTATGGTATATATAGAAATTTTCACTATTATCATCATCCAATAACTCCCTTCTTAGATTGGGTATAGAGGGAACACATAGCCTCCTCTCAAATTTCATAATCCCATCTTCACACATAAATTCTGCTAACTTCCCATCATTCATATATTTAGTTTTCTTTTGGAGATTCTCATCATCACACAATGAACTTTTAATTCATTATAATATATATGGTTGGGAAACAAGTTTAAAAAGTAATGATGTTTGACCTTCCTTGATATTTCCCATATCCATATTTACAAGATCCATGTACACAGGGTCCTTATCAGTCCCCATTTTTAAAAAAACTCCATGATCCTTATAACTCAATGAATTTTTTAAATTATTCCCCTTCTATATGTGGTAGTGTGTTGAAAAATTATTATCCTTGAGTATCATGAGCCATCACCTTAACCTCATGTTGAGTTATTTCTATGAGAAGATATATTTCAAGCTTTTGTGATCTGTATATATGTCACATCATCAATCGTAGAGATAGTGTCTGTATATCTTCAATGAAAAGATTAAAAATACAAACTCAAGATCATGAGTTGGAAAATTATTTTCATTAGATTTTAACTTTATAGAGTCATGTGTAATAACTCTATCATTATTCATAAGGACACCACCTATTACGTTCTTTGATTTATCGCTATAAATCACAAATCCACCATTTCCCAATGATAAAGTCAATATTGGAGTATTCTATAACCTCTTATTCAATTCTTCAAAACATTATTCAAATTATTTTCTCAATATGAACTTAACCCCTTTACGAGTAAGCTTGGTTAATGGGATATCTATTAGAGAAATGTTTTGAATGAAATGGTGATAATAATCTACTGAACCAATAAAACTACGTACCTCAGTTATGTTCTTTGGTGTAAAATATTCCTAAATTAACTTTGTCTTCAATTAATCAATTAAGATTCCATCCTTAGAGACAATATGGACCATAAAAGAAACTATTTGAATCCAAAATTCACATTTTTCTAATCCTCCCATATAACTCATTTATTATAAAATTTTTCAGAACAATGCTCAGGTGATTATTATCATCTTAATAGCTTTTGGAGTATTCTGAGATATCATCAATAAATACCACCAAAAATTCATCAACATACTACTTGAAAATTTTATTCATTAGATGCATGAAATCAAAGGTTTCATTAGTCAGTCCAAAAAGCAATACTATAAACTCTTAATGCTCATAACTAGTTCAAAATGTTGTCTTGGGAATATATTCCTTCCTCACATGCAACTGATGATATCTAGATCAAATGTCAATTTTAGAAAAATATTAGGCTCTGTGATGTTAATAAAATAAATTATCATGGCAAGGAAGAGGATACTTGTTCTATATCATAATAGAATTTATATACCTACTGCTAATACACAACTTCATGGACCCATCATTCTTCTTAAAAAAGGGAACATGGACTCCCCATGGAGAAACAGTATGGAGAATAAATCTTTTATAACTTGATTCTTATAGTTTTTTCTTTAGCTCCACTAATTCCACTATGTCCATTTTAGATGCTGTCATTAATATAGGCCTTTCACCATAAATTAAATCAATATAATACTCAATTTCCCACTCTAGAGGATGTATAGGTAAATCATCTAGAAAAACACCAATGTACTTCTACACAATAAGTACATACTCTAGATGAAGATTTCTTTCCTCACCCATAGATATTTTTCTCTTCCTTTCCAATAATTTCATTTAGATGTGATATTGGGGGGTGGATCTAGATAAGAACTACAAAGTGAGGTTTCTATTCTAAGGATATGAGATTCTAAATAGTTGTTAAAAAATGTAACTTCATTCTTATTGCAATATATTTTCACATCATAGGTTGAAATCCAATCCATACCAAATATTATATCAAAAACAATCATGGGTATGATGATAAGTTTAGAAACTAAAACACGCTTATGTGTCTTAAAGGGGGTAGATCAACACATCTTTGTTGCAAGGATACATACTTTAAGAGTTTTGACAGACAACTCCTTTATAAAATCAAAAGGTAAATGTCTAATTTTCATAGAAATATAGTAAGATATAAAATAATGTGATGATCCAGAATCAAATAAGCATTGGAAAAGCTTTAGAGAACTATTAAATTTCCTACCACCACATCATTAGAAACTTTAACCTTAGCTGTTTTTACCACATAAGATTGGCATTGCTCCCTTGTCCTTCATTGGAGAATGTTTCCTTGACACTAAGGATAGTAATTTTCATAATTTCACATATCTTTTCCATTATAGCATTGAAAATTGGTAGCATATTTTGTTCCCATAAAATAACAATCTTGGTGGAATATTCCTCCACACCTATAATAGATAGACATACCTTTCGGGAAGGTACTAGGGTGTTTCTTACCACAATTATCACATGATGGAAAACAAATTCTTACCTTCTCCCCATTTTCATTATTTTCTTTTCTAGAGTTTATAGCAGTCATATTCTTATCTTTCATTCAATTAAATCCATTAGACTTATATAATTCTTTAACTCTCTTAATTTCACATGAGAATATATCTTAATATGATGAGAAATTTTGGGGGACTAATGCACTTTGGAGGAATGGTTTAAGCCATCAATGAATTGATCAACCTTTATCCTTAGAAAATGTATTTAGTCTGCAACATTCCTCACTAATCTTGTAAATTCATCTTCTTACAAGGAATCATTTTTATCCTCCTTCTATCTTAGACTCCGGAATTGCCTCTCCATATCCACTCACTGTTCATGAGGAAAATATATTTCCATGAAAATTTCCACAAAATCATTCCAATCCATATTTTAAATTTCATCATCCTCCTTTTTGTTTGGAATTAATGACCACCACCAATCTTCTTCTCCTGAGAGATGATAAAATTTCATTATAACCTTATACATTTCATTACTTCCCAAAGATATAAATATCTTCTCCAAGGAACTGGTCCACTAATCCGCTATAAATGGGTTTGTAGTGCCATTAAATGATGTAAGTTGTTGTCACATAATGTGGTCTAACATATCTCCTCAATGTTACAGGTAAGGTTATTATTCATAACCTAATTCTATTTTCCCTATATAGTTATAGGTTACCCTGTAACAGTTATAGCTTCAATACTGATATCATTATCTTCTATAGGAGGAAAATTCCTACATGGGATACATACATTCATGTAGTTTCCATTCCTTCCACTAGGCACCATTTCTAAATAATTTCCTATCCTAAATTTGGTATGAATCATAATGTATAATGTTGAACTAGTAAAATTCTTAACATAAATTGAAATTTTATGCATGCCAAATCTCATCATCCCAAGTACTATTTAATTTGGTAGATATTTAAATTTAAATCCTTTATAACTTTCTATTAAGAAAATGTGACTTATCCTAAGAATATCCCTTGGGAGTATAAAACAAGGTTCATAGTAAGGCCCACTTTCATATACTAGGTTACCCCGAGTCAGGACCGGGATGCCTTGTTAGAGATGTAACACTTAGGTACATCAGTGCTAGAACCATTTCCGCTTTTTGTATCTAGATAGAGATGTATTTCTAGGAAGACCCACATAATATATTCCTTACCAAAATTCTAAAATGTTCTTCTATTTTTATCCTCAAAGTCTATCTTAGGTCTATGATCCATAATATATGTTTTCTAAATCTAGTTTCTAATGTATCTAATAAACATTCTATGATACAAACTATAAAGACCTCAATCCCAGTTTCCTAGAGCCAGTCCTTATTTTATTACATTGGCTTAAAAACAAGGAAGTCATATCCAAACAGAATGAATAGTTAAGTATCATTTGAAAACCAGAAACATACATAAAATTTTCCTTACAATAAGAAATGAATTACAATATATTAACTATATTTGAAAAAATTATAAAATTATATATTATCCTATCAATTCATTCATAATATAAATCTTTACACAATAGGGAAAATTAAAACATAATAAAGGGGTGATATTTGATACATAGTAAGGGTAAGTAATACAATATATGCATAAATATAAATTTGGGTGAATAACTAAAAGTACACATGCCATTAAAACATAATCATGATCATAAAATGATATGAATTAAAAACTAATAATGCCATAATAAAACATAACCATGAATATTATACTAGTAAAATAATCACATATATAATCAATTACTAGATTCATAATGTGAAAATTTATAATACCATACGTCATAATCATACCATCAAGGCCTTATCCAAGGCACTATACATAATGGGTAAAAAAACCAAGCCAGTTTTTCCCATGAGACCTACCGATCCATCGAGGGGATATAGATGGCCCCACCCATCACTTACTAAGACCAATGAATTTCTCATATAAAAGGGTATAATTATAATCAACATATACTTTCATATTGAATCTAATATAAGAAATGTAAATAAATTTCCCCAATCAGTAAACATAAACATTATCCATTCAGAGTAATATGGTGAATGATATCAAAACAACATACCCATAGTCAAACTAATCATAAAACATTAAATAAAATATCTTTGATGATATCATAAAATATTAATCCCAATTAATCATAATAATCAACAAGAGTGTTGAAATGGAAATACTCTAATAAAATTATCAAGTAATACTTGATAGAAATACTCATTTACTTTGCAAAAAAGAGTTCATTTGGAAATATATTTTTCTAAAACTAGAAGTGAACTAGTATATTATTTTAATAAAAAATGACTGATTTTATAAAAATAATTTTGTATTAAAATAGATTATATAGTTCACTTTAATGTAGGAAAGAATTCAATAAGATCCCTTGAATCAGGCATGTTTATAGGGATGAATTTGAGAAATATCCTTTCAAAACATGTGACTCTCCATAAAAGAAATAAGTATTATTATTGGTACATGTATATATAGAACATTTAAATATAATTATTGTCGATTAAATGAGAATATTTAATATTTTCAATAGGGAAAATATAGAAAAAGTGTAACCTAAACAAAATTGGTGGTTTGGGTAGAAAACACTCAACTTATGTATGGATATGTTCTGTAATTGACATTAATGTCAAGGATAATCAAAATAAATCCATTAATTAATTAATTAAGAACCTCTTATACATGTATTTAATTTATTATGATTTTATTAATTTCATTTATGTCCTTTTATGGGTTATAAGATACAATTTTACTGCTCGGGGGCATTCATTTTCTTGGTTTTCACACTTTGTATACTTGTATATTAGTAATGAAGTTCATGTGAAATGGGTTCAATTATCCAGAATTGTAATTACATGATATTAATGAAACAAATAAGTGTAATAGGTGTTATTTTTTTCCATATATAATAATTAATTATTATATAACATGTAAATGATAATGATTTAGCGTAATTTTAGCATATTTTTATCACAAAAAACTAGTTTTGTTCTATTATTTACTATTATGTATATACAACAGCTCAAAAACCTTCAATAACATAAAATATATATTTTATAATATGGTTAAACTGTAAAAATGGCTTCATGACCTGAATTTAATAATAAATAAAAGAATAAATGAATTTCATCCACGAAGTTTATAAATCGGCACCTCCAGAACGATGATTTCATTTTTAAAATATAGAGATAGTGAAAGGATTTTGATGAAATATATTCAATTAACATGATGTAATTAAATTATATATATTATATATGATTCATCATGATCATTTTTATAGAGTATTGGTGGATATAATAACAAAATAAAATGAATTTAAATGAAATTAAAAGAAATAGGAAGAGGATTTACCTCTTGAATTATCCTCTGTGATAACCTTCTCAAGGAAAGGGGATGTGGTATTTTGGTAAGAAAAAGAGTTCCTATACATGGGAAGAGACTAGGGGAGAGTATTTTGGTATAACTTTTACATGATTAAGTTTTATAGGAGCAGGGAGAAGAGAGGGGTGAGGGTGGTTTTTATAGTGGTGGAGAGGGAGATGATTACTCATTATTTTACTCATTATTTTATTTTATTTCAGAAGATAATAAATAAAATTGATTAGTGTGAATAAATATTGTGATAAGTGCATGTGAGTTTTAAAAAAGGGTTATTACATTATCCATGAATCTATAAATGTTTTATTTTTCTTATAATGTAATTATACTATAAATTTCCATATTTTACTATTCACTAAAAAAATTAAGTATTTCAGAAAAATACCAAAAATTCCCCCATACCACTTTTTGAAATGTATAACTCAAAAAATATATCCATTTTATTATGATAATTTTCCAAATATGAAAATTTTAATTTTCAATTAAAATCCTTATTTACTCAAAAAACATAGTTTTAAATTTATAACTAATTTTATAACACATAAAATAATTAATTAAGGTCTCATAAAATATCCTAAAATCATAAGACAAAACAAAATTCATTTATGAATACATTTTATGAAGATTAATTTTCATTTAAATCAATTTATTAATTATAAAATTTTAATTTAATATTTATTACATAAAAAAATACAAACACTTAATTATTAACTATAAAAATATTCACATTAAATCATTATTTTGTTTATAAGGTTCCTAAATTTTATTTATAATTTAATGGGTGAGGTTACAAATAATATGGTTTATATTACTATTCATAAGTTTCATGTTATTATTTACAAAAAAATTAAGTTGATCTTTTCAAACTCTGAATATCTTATTGATTACAACCGTGAAGGACTGTTTTTCAAAATTCAAATCACAAAAGAGGAAAAATTAAGTTTAATGGTCAGGTTATAACTATATTGTTTAAATAATTATAATAAAAAAGTGTTTTTTCATAGATACATAGTGTTACCTGCATTACATTATTTATTAAATTTATTTGAAAATCCTTGGGGTGTTACAGAACATGTGGGAGATTTGATGGAAGTACAAGTGATATGTTACCATCCCAAATAAATACCAAATATCAAAGGGTCCATCACACATTGAGATCAAATTACCCATATTTTATAATTTCATAACGTTATTCCTGGAGAATTTTAGAGGAATCTCTTGTCAATAACTTCGAATTATTTATCTCATTGACAATTTCTAGTATAAATCTTCTATCAAATCTAAGCTTCCACTGATTATATCAAACCATACCCATCATATACTTTGATAAATTAGGATCTATTAGATTTACCCCAACTCCATACATATACATTGGATTTCTACACTTCTATCCATATATGGATTCATAAGGAGTTATTTTAATTCTAGAGGGAAATCTTTTATTGTAATAAATCATGACTAGATGAAAGTGTTGATCTCTAAAATAGTTTAAATCTATAGAAAAAGATATTATAATATCCTTTAGGTTTTATATTTTTTCCTCACAATAAAAAGCATTCTAAGGATCATAGATATTATTAAAAAAACTATATATCAGTATCATGATAAATACTTTACTAGAAATTTGTGTTAAACTATGGACCTCAATAAAATTAAATAGAATGTGGCCATTTATAAAACCTTAATATATTCTTACTATATATCCAGGAAAGATAATCAAGAGATAAATCTTATCTTATATCAATAAAATGTGATGACTTTATTATGAAATCCACCACATTTGATATAATATTTTTCTATTTAGTTGGTTTGGGGAGACCAAGTATAAAATCACTTGGGACATTATGAGTAATGGTGGTAAAGGAAAAATAGTATTCTATCTCTCATCCTTTACTTGCGGATATAACATGCTCTGAAATACATAATCTAAATTATCTATCTTTATTTTATCACACTATATGTACTATTTTAGATCACCATACATCTTCATACATCCCGAATGAATAGATAATGATGGGATATTAGCTTATTCCAATAGATCCATCTTTTCTTTTAGTATTGATAATACATATACACTCTTTAAAACCTTTATAATTCCATTACAATCCATGTTGGACTCAATAACATTTACTACCTTCTTTTTTAGATATACATCTTCATTTTCTCCTCTTTAATCATCACATTGATAGAGAGTTGGACACTCACATAATGAAGACAATATTTACCCAATTCCATTAATATTACAACGTACAAAATTTTTAAATCATGACATATTGTATCTTATATGATCCTCATCATATAAAATGTAGCATAATATTTTCAACCCAAATTATAATCCAGATTATTCACCTTCCTAGGGTGATATTGTATTGAGTATTCAAAATATTTAATCAACTGAAACCATATCATTTGGTTCATATTTAACTATTTTGGGTGAATATATACATTAAAATTTTATGGTCAATATATATCACACCATTCTCTATAATGAAAATACCTTCAAATCTTTAAGGAAATGACTTCCTTGTCGTGGGCTGGAATGTTTTTCTCTTGAACCTTTAATTGGGGTGAGGAATAATCAATAGAAATATAAATTAAAATAAGAACATGTCCCAGTATATTATTTAATGCATCACTAACACTCCCAAACCCTTATACACTAAATGGTGATGTGGTGTAGGTTTACTAAACAACATTCTGTCCATTTCATTGAAATATTTTTCACATCTATCACTCTAAATGAACTTGAATCCCTTCTAAGTTAATATGGTGATTGAATGAAAAATCAATGACATGTTATTCACTAATAATAGATAATATATACAGAATTTAAGAAAACTATTGATATCTTCCAATGTTTTTGGTACGAGACAGTTTTCATCAACCTTTCTCATTAATGGATCCACCGATATGCCCTCCCAAGAGATTATATTACCAAAAAAATGAAATATTATGTAACTATAATTAAAAATTTCATAATTCTTAATATAGTCTATCCTTACCTAAGGATTAAACACAATTATATAGTGATATTCATGCTCTTCCTTTCTCTTGAAATATATAAGAATGTATTCCATAAAGACCACCACAACCTAGTTAATTTAATCTCTAAAGAATCTATTAACTAAATCCAATAAGATAGTATGGGAATTAGAAGGACTAAATGAAATCACTATAAATTCATAGTGTCTATACCTCATATATAAGGTGGTATTTGGTATTTTTTTAACTTCATTCTATCACATAACAGAATCCAAATTGATTGTTTATCATTGAGAAGTATTTAGATCCTCAATGTTGATCAAAAAATAATCAATATGGGCAATATAATAAATATTATTTATTCTGATCATGTTAAATTCTCAATAATAAATATCAAGTCTTATGGATCAATATTTATTATTAAAAAAATAATTGTTACACCATACGGTGAAGTGCTTGTGTAAATGAAACCCATATCAAGATTCTTAGGGAGTTTCTTCTTCAATACTCATAACTCAATCAAGCCCATTCTTGATGGAGTCATTGAAATAGGTATAGCACTTGGTTTGGGTAAAATTAAAAATCAGCATAAAAAATCAGTAGATAATGGTAAAATATTCTAAAAATTAATCAACTAACTCCCTTACAATAGATATATATTTTATGTTGTGTTTCTCTAAAACCATCTTAGATAAAAATCCATTTTAAATAAGAATCATGAACCATAAAATGGAAGTAATTACCATTATAATATCTTATTCATCCTCACACCAACAAATGATCATATTTTTATTTTTAATATCAACTATGACTTTTATTCCTTGGAAATTGATATGGGATCAATATAGAGAGTGATAATAGATTCCCAAAATCATAACAAATTCAACTAGATGGAGAATAAAAATATATTCAGGGAGAACATTCTAATAAAAGTCAATTAGTGAATAATTATAGAGTTTTTATGAGATCATTGTGAAATTAGGATTTTTCAATTATAATTAATCATATAATCATTTAAGGGGTAATGAGATATGATTAGAAAATTATTCTAATATAAAGGAGCTATTAGATACATAGTCAAATAAGTCATTATTAGTTCTACAGGGGATGGTAATTGTACCTTTCACAACTTCATTATAATAAAACATATCAAAAACAATGATCACATGATATTTACCTTCGTTTCTAGATTTAAGAGGTTATTTATATTTATCATCATCCCTAACCCTCAAATTTGAGAACTGGTTAGCATAATTCTCACACTCCCTTCATTTGAATCATGGGGGGTGGATCATTTTGTGTCGCATCATCTGCATTAAAAACATTAAATAACTTTTTCCCATTACATTATCATTATATTTCATTATAACCAACCATTATGGGGATGAAATATTTTATAGTCCCCTTAAGATAATTTCCCATATTTCTTTCCACACTTCAATCATAATGGATGACTCATATTATATCCTCCATGGTTTTTATTAATATATTTTCTTATGAATTACATATTTATCATATTATAGAAGCTTTTATATTTAATAATGACTAAAATATCTTTCTCTACCTAGGGAGAATATCAAATGATCTATTCATTTCTACTGATGTATCTTATGGATAATTATATTAGTATACTTAGTTTTAAGTCATCAAAGAACTGATAAATATTTCATTTAGGTTGGATGATAACACCATAAGATTACCTCGTACTTCTTGTAAAATTTACAAAATATGTAGTAATCAATTCAACCAACTTATACTTTATCTCAAGGAATCCCTTTTCTATTTATAGGAATAAGATATCGAAATTACTTATTAAAAAATATCCTTGTAAACTCACCCCACTCCATAGAGTAAATTTTTTATGTTTCTTTATATTCTTGATAATATTCTACCTTCGATATTCTTCACCTTCTAATTTATAAATGTCTAAAATAACATTTTCATGTTCTAAGAATCGAAGAATAGGAAATATCAATTCAACGGTATTAATAAATTTTTCAATAAAATAAGGTGGATATTTCCATACGAATGTCTCAATATTATATTGTTCCCTCCTTTTCTCATTTTCATGATCAACTTGGTTCAAAGCTTGATAAAGTTGAATAACACAAAAACAACATTTTCATATCCATCTCCCATTACATTCAGTAGAATAAGAGTTCAATCCTTTGATTTTTTTTCCACAATTAGCATTTACATAATCAGGATGGATTATAACCATTGACTAAAAACAAAATATGTAGTTAGAAGAATAATAATATGATAAATCATATAATAAAGAAAAATAAAAAATGAATTTATAAATCATCACATAATATTATTCATTTGTGACACCATAGGTTTATCCTGGGAAATCCTTGGTCATTATATATTTAAATCCTTCATAATGATTCATAAAAAATGATAATTTACCCATGAATATCCCCTGAGAGTGTCTAGAAATATGTGAAGTAATAGGCCCACTCAACGTGAAATAGTGATTATTGAGTTAATACCAAATATTCCCCAAGTAATATCATGAATTTTTTATAAATGATGACTATATTTGATAACGTATAAGATAGGCACCACCATTCCCCAATGAATAACAAATTATTTTTATTTAAATGTGACTATTATATCAAAATAGTTAAATTGGTGGGACTAAATAATACCAACCATATTATAAAATCTATAATAGACCCACAAATTGATAATGAATTAATTAATGCTTTCTAAATAAAAACAATATTTTTAATAAATTCATTTTATCCTTTTAAAAATATGATATCTATAGAAATGGGGTTTATTTCTTTTTATGATTTAATTATATAATTAATTTTTGGAAAATATATAGAATTTATTTTAAAAAATAAATTTTATTTTTTTAATTCAACACATCAAAATTATCATAGGATTAATTTTTGGGAGGTTTTTTTTAAAATGGTTACCTTTCAATTAATAGTGAATAATACCATTTTTTATTAAAAACTATATTCACTTGTTAAGTATTTTCATTGTAAAAAATATATTTTTGGATTATTTTTAAAATTCTTTTAGTTCCCTTTATATTAAAACTTTCCAATTTTTGGGTTTTAAGTGAATTTTATTATTGAATTTAATGTGAAAATAATTTATATTTAAAATTTTATTTTTTCTAAAAACACGAATTCCACTGTGTTTTACTGGGTTATTTTTAATTAAATTATGCCATTAATGTGTTTTGAAATTTTCAAAATGGATTCAATATTTTAAATTAGTGGGTCATATTTTGTTAAATTGTTCCCCTTTTTTAATATTAATACTGAAATTTGAAATTTTTGTTACCAAGATAAAGGGAAAATCACGTAATAAAGGGTTAAAAATTAAGTGATAAGTATTATAAAATGACCATAACACTTCCATTAATTCTATTTTATGTGTCAATTTAGTCTATACTCATCCATGATTTTGTTATATGGCCTCTTTTACCATTTGGGTTTTATTATAACCTTTATAATATTTTATTTGAACATTCAACATTCTTGTTTTTAATAGTTATAATATTTTTAATATGGAGTTAACCATATGATATGTTCAGTTATAAATAGTAATTTTAACTATAAAAACTTTATCTTCATCATGGTTTTTTATTTTTAACTTTTTATAAAGAAATAACTATCCAAAATGATTCAAAATGCAGACGTAGTAATTATTCAAATATTGGAAAAATGAAATAAATGAAATTAAAAATACTAAAAGTATTATAATTTATGATAATTAGTGTGATTAATAGATATTTGAGCTAAAATTAAGTTTTAGTTACATATTGAAATATATTTTCAAAAAATTGTATTTTTTATTGATGTTAATAAAGGTGAAGTAATGAATAGTTTTAAAAATTAAAATTATTTATATTCTTAAATAAATAACATTTTTTAAAATGACAAAAAAACATGATAAACATATATTCATCCAAGTTATTAGTATATTTTTTATAATATCATCCACTTTCCTTTTATAGACTATTTTTTTATTTATTGTAAATATATTTACCATAAAAGATTAAATAATCCTTGTTGTCACGTTAAGTGTGAAAGTGGTTAACGAGGGGATAAAACAGAATGATATGGGAAATTTTTTTATAAAAATCATATATTTTTTATTTTATGTTACTATTTAGAAACATAATCATCCTATATACTAAACAATTCTATTTGGATCCCTTCAGAATGAAAAAATATTTAACATTAGATTAATATTTTAAGAAATTCCAAGAGTTACTCTCCCCTACCTTACAAAATAGAGTATAATATTACATTTACATAACACTTGAAAACCCATTTATATCATAAATAAAAATACAAATACCTTCCAAGAATCCCACACCTCAAAATATATGCACTTGTCTTAGAATAATACCAACCATATAGGGCAGAACGTGATAATCAAAGGAGACTTTCCAAATAAGAGGTGAAGTTTTAAAAGCATGTTTTAGTTTTATTTCCTCTACCACCTCCATAAAATATTCCCTAACTATAATTATATAATAGAAAAAATATTTTATATACTAATTTTTTTTATGTTAATGAAACAACCTGTATCCATATACTCTTTCATTAAATGGGAAACTAAACCATATTTTTGTTGCACAACAGACTAATACATCCTAAATAGATGTAATTTATTTTCCATCAACACCTCTCATGATTAGTAATAATGATCTATTTAAATTTTATATATGACATTCATGTTATAATTTTCATTATAATTTGTATTTATCCTCTATAACAGTCTAAATTTCAAAACCCATACTCTCTATATGCATTTTCATCTTGGTTTTCCCCTAAGAATAATAATTTCTGTTAAAGAATAGTGGTTTTATTCTAGTAATAACTTCTTGTATATTCTTCATTCAAATAATTAAATATATATATATAACAAAATTTTATTATTTTTAAAACAAATAAAAATTACAGTTGAAAATATTTGAATTATCCTTTGATACCAAATGTTGGTTAGAGTAATTATCTTAAGGGGGTGAATTGAGTACCCAATAAAAATTTCTTTTAAAATGGATTTAAATAAAATCCACCAGTTAGTGTAAAATAGACCAACTATGAAAAATACCATAACCATATATGTTTTAATATTTTAAAATATTTCTGAATGATTGATTGGGTCCCAGTTAAAACAATATAAAATATTACAATAACTTTTGAAATCAATTTACTAAATTAGAACCTCATATAAACAATAATTAAAACTAACTATAAAATTTTGAATTTTGTATATATTTTTAAATAGATTCATTTTAAGGCTCAGAAATAAAAGTATAAAAATACCCAATAGAAAAAAAAATATGTTAAGTCTTAAAAGGATATATAATCCTCTCCACTTAGAATCACCCAATACCAAGAAGACTATAAAAAATAATCTTAGATCCAAATACTCAATTGGGTGTACAATAGAAAAGTTATCCAAGAAATGCATGAACCTATTCCTCAAAAACTGTGGGAAAAAACATTAGACGTGTCACAACTGGACCTCTACCACAAAACATGGGAAAACATTCAAATAGAGTGCTTAGAAGATATCTAGTATCTTCTAGTTTGAGTCTGTGAAACATTTTGTATGTTTGTTCATAAATATATAGTACAAGCACTACACAAAATGTAATTAAAGTAACTAGGAATATTACATGAAAATAAGTAAAAAAATAGATTTCTCTATCTGATATTCTTTGAATCATTGGATTCCTTGAATGTAGCTTGAGTTTTATCTCAATTCTAGATTCTAAAATTATAAGTAGAAAAAATTTCCATAAACACTTTTGTTCTAACTATAGGGAAGAATTGAATGTTTTTAGCTCCACTCTTACTCTATCATGTGTATGCAATATGTAGCATGTAATCTCTTAGTAAGAAACACTCTTTTCATGTATGTTATCTTTATGAGTATATCCATATGTCTCTACACATGAGGGTGTATGATAATTTTTTTAATAGTATCATGTAAGAGTTTCTATGTGGAGAACAATCATATGAATATCATGTATCCTTGTACTTGGGGATGATACATTATTTAATGAATATATGCAATAAAATTAATAACAATCATTAAAATAAGTTAAAGAATTATATTGTAAAAGATATACCTTAGAGACATTTAAATCAAAATAAATAAAATAGTGACAGTGACTCCTTTGAACAATGACACAACACTAGTAGTGAGACAATATCTGGCAATGACTGAAGCTAATAGTGAGTCTAGCTAGTGGTGAGTCAGGACAACGGTGACTCATCCTGGTGGTATTCCATTCAAAATATTTGTCAAAATTATATTCTTCAAGAAGATCATATTCAATTATGACACATAGATGATGGTAGGTTATCTCTATACTTAACTAGTTTTTCATCCGATCGATGGCTCATTTATCATTGTAGGGGTTTCCAACACATAACCAAATTTATATACTGGTGGGTAGATGTCAATAATTATGAGTTAACCATGGTGGTTAATCATCCTCAACAATGAATCTTTCTCAAACATAGTCAAATTTCATTCCAACCCAACTTAAATTATAAAATTCTCATGTAACAAAAAATCTCATGAATAATATAATAACCATGATTTGATGATCATTAAAACAAGGGTGGAAAAAAATCCCCATTTTTTATGACCACAAATTATGGAATTTTATACACATGGTATCAAAGGTAAATCATTACATTTTATATACCATGGAATCAAAATAAATTTTCAAAGGAAATTAGTTAGCAAACAGTATCAAAGAAAATAATATATATTAGTATCAAAGGAATACTAATATGTAAGTAAAAATTCCATATTGTTATCCCCATTTTCTGGATTATAAAAAATTTATGGAAACAAAATTATAGAAGAATAAAATAAAAAAGAGAATAAGAATAACTATGGAATTTACATTTAAAAAATTCACTGAATGTATAGAAAAAATTATTCCAAAAAATGTTATAGAAAAAACATAACTATCAAATACAAATAGTCTAGGCATTAACACTTCTTTGGATAAGATGAGTAATCAAGATAATATTTTACCTTCTCATTTTTTGAATTAGATGGTGCATCAACAAAACCTGAATGATAGGAATGGCTATAGGAGCACCAGTCAGAGCAGAAGTCTCCCGGATGAATATTGGCCTGAGGTGTTGAACTGATTCTTTGAGAGAGAAAGAAAAAGGAATAAAATGAGTTGTAGAGGCTAAAAGTGGATCTCTAGTAACACTATAATGAAATTACTCTAGAGTGGTAGTTGTATGTGTTAGATGATCAATAAATGGTATGGCCTCATGAGACAAATAATAGTTCCATGAAAAAGAAGAAATTTTTTCTTAAGAGTTACAAAATACCTGATGATGTTTTCACCTCTCTCCATTGAATTGAAAAAATATTTCTTCTCTTACATAATAAATTAAAGTAGTAGAGTCAATACATTCAACTAGTTTATATTCTCTTTAAATGATTGAGTCATAGGTAGCTTCCTCATATTTTCATCAACATAAACAAAATGAGTATTCAACTCATGATTAGTGAAAATCCAAGAAAGATATTACTTGATGTATTTGGTGATTTTTTCTCTTTCAAACTTAAGGTATTTGTCATATTATTTAACCAGCATGAGTACAAGACCACTGTTAAATATTCTTTTACATAAAGTCTCTAGAGGTTGTCCAAGAACATCACATGAATAATCTTGAAGATCTTCTCTTAGAAAATTTCTTTTCCTCACAACATAAATAGGAGTAAGAGAACTAAAATTAGAATTTGTGTAAGTTATATTCTCCATCCTCTCAAGTAAAGCATCCATAGAAGCATCATAGGCTATCTGTATCGCTATAAATATAGATTTCATAGAATCCATATCATGGGAAAGTCTACTATTCTCAATATCTTATTCTTGAAAGTGATGCATTATTTGTTGCTAAATATGTTGTATCATGAGATCAAATAAATACCTTTATTCCTTTCCTCTTAACATAGTGACCTAAGGAACTTGATTTCTTAACAACAGATTGAAGTTAAAAAGAATCCATTCTATAGAAAATTTAAATTCACCTCTAGTGAAAACAACCACTGGAGCAGAAGGAAAGATATATGTAGGAATAGATATAGAGTCTATAGTTGGTGCAACCACTTTCCCAAAATAAAATATTTCCAACTCACCAGCAACATCAATCTCATCAACTAAAGATCCCTCAGGATCCCTTTCATTTCAAAGATCAAGATAACAAATATTTAGTGTACACCGAGAAAACTTATCCCATTCACAAAGTAATAGGTCAATCAAACCTTTAAAATACGTACTAATAGTCCCAAAAACTGTAAGCTCTATAGACATAGATATAAGAAAAACATGTAAAGAATCATGGATCTCAAAAGATCTTTTTACTTCACCTGGTATCTCAGAAATATCAGAGTAAACTCCAATATGCTCATCAACTAGCATGTCAATAATAAAAGAAACCTTAATATGTTAATTCACTGATAGTTAAAAAGTAGTCCACTCAAAAACATCTCTAATAATATTAAGATCACCACTAGCAGTAGGATCAACTAGTTGACTTTCATGACTTGGGGATTCGTCCTCATCAACTAATTAATCTCTCTATTCTCTAGTATCCAGATAAATGTCTTCAATAAGGATGGTCCTTTTGTATGATATAGAAATTGATCCTATTGAATAAGGGACAAGTTCTTGATTCATATCATCATCCTCAACTCTTATAACATCCCAGATCTAGATGCCACCTGAAACGGTACCCCGATCTCAGTTGGCCACATGGCCTCAAGTGCATCTCCCCAAATGCCATAGGCTGTCGACTAGTAGTGAGGGAATATGTGAGTCATTGGGGGATACTATTCCCTCATTACTAGTATATCAAAACAGAATTCAAAACATATAGTAAATAGAAGAAATGAAAAAAACAGCAACCAACTAAAAGTAAGATAATAGAGAAATACATATCAATAACAAAAAGTTCCTCGTATAAAAAATGATAAAGATGGTACAAGTATCTTTAATGAATACAGAGAAACACATGGAAATTTAATACAATCCAATTCCCAAAAAGAAAAAAAAGAAAAAAGTTATCCTATCATCACAAGCCTCATCTTGGTCTTATGCTCCCCTTTTACAAATCCACATTCAACAACCTATACTATGGATCCTTCCCCTATCATCACCTGCAACCATATAATCTGTTTGGGTCCCCATGGAGGCCCAAATAGGATGCGAGATAAACATCCCAGTAGGAACCCACCCAGGTCTATACAATTCTAACAAAAATTCTAAAAAAGTTCTAGAAAGTGTAGACAACTAGAAAATTAAGGTGCATCTGCCCATGGAATAAGTCTATAGAAATAAGTAAAACCAACCAGTCCTCAAGGATACCTACAAAAGAGAGTCAGATACTAAAAGGGAAGCCTAAATCAATGTAAACAATCAATTCATAACGACACACCATATATAAATCTATATCTTGTAACTCGCATACATTTTGTATAGAGAAGTCATGTATTCCATGACCACATCGTATAATGAAGATAAGAATCCCACGACCGTGTCGTATAGTGCTGATCATACCTTAAGGGCTAGATCCAAGGTGTTAGTAGACTAAGGAATCCAATGTAATAAATCTAGACCACAGAGGGTAAGATCCATGGAGCTTGTCCAAGGCATCCCATCGAGTATAATGGGAATCCGTGCTGGAAACTCAGTTAGGCATTGGTTCGGGTTCTAGGATCGTGGAAATAGCAGGTCTTATGTGAGCCCAAGCAAGTCGGATCCATGGGGTACCAAGGCATGAGGCAACCCACAGAATCAAGACCCAAGGGGAGAGTCAACCAAAGGAATCCAACTACCACTTTATAGATCCATGGAGAGTAGTCCAGGGCATCTATCAAACCATTCATTCAATCATTCAATCATTCGAATTAAACAAACATTCCATGTGAGTATACCCACCCACACCAACCTGCAAAAACCATGAGTTTACTCACTCATTTAAACCATTTATTAGAACAATCATATGGGACTACCCTCCCATATAAACCATTTAATAAGATATTATCCATTTAATAAAGGTATACCCACCCATATTATCCATTTAACATTCCAGTATATCAAAATATGCAAGGAATAACATGATATTCATTAAGAAAAGAGACAATACATCTTTTAAAAAGGATATTCTAGCTATCAAGGCATTAATAGGCTTCGTCTAACTAGGAAATCACAAGAACATGCCCCTTGGGTGGTTTAAATGTTGTTAAATAGGTTATTTACTTAAGAAGAACCCCTTGTGTGACCTTGAAATGAGAAAAAGGTGCCAAAACCCCGAAACAAAACCTATTGTCAACCTCACTAGGTCCAACTACATCTACTAAATGAAACTCACTAGAAAATGAGACCTCGTCCAAAATTCTGATGGATGGGGTAATGGATGAATTCTTAAAAAACACCAATGAAAAGCTGAAAGAAAGTATAGACCACCTACCTCACCTATGTAGTAGACAAATCATCCAGTATCAACTCCTAATTTGTCTTGGTTTTGGAGAAATATGAATAATGGATGAATAATGATATATTAGGGAATATGATCCTAAATCCAAGTAGCTTAAATAATTTCTAGAATAATCAAAAATTGATAAAATGGAACATATAGGCCTTACCGATGTGAATTCGATGGGACAATCAGTGATTGAAATGGAGGTCGAATGGAGTCTTAGGCTCAAAGCCTATGTTAGGAACTAAAGGGGAGAGCCACTTGGAGAGCTGTTGTGAATAGTAAGAGAGACCCACTTGGGTTTAAAAAAGAAAATTAGGTTTTTAATTTATCTTTTTTTAAAAACATACACAGTAGGGTCGCATTGTTTACCTGCACAGTTTCCCAAACAATAGAGAAACAGTGCACACCTCACTTCCTAGTAGGGGCGCTTTGTATGGTTACCCCACATGGTTTGACTAACTATGAGGTAATTGTGTAGAAATTCTCTACTAAATACCTAAAGATTTTCATACCACTCACACAGTTAGACTAACCATGTGCAAATTGTGTGCTATGTCATTTTCAGCCCAAAACATGGTTATGGACTCTAAACAAGCCTCAGACACCTCCAAAACAGCCGTGATCAAGTTAAGAATTCACATAAGGCCATAAAAATCATTTAAACAGAAAAGAAAATTAAAAGTACCTTTTACAAAAACACGAATTATTACAATATTCCACCTTATAGCAATTCGTCCCTAAATTTCTCTCTGAAGAGTGTTCATGATTCGTCTAAGAACAAATTCTTCCACTGACCTCGTACATTAGTCTTCCTCTCCCAAGTCTCATCCTTTATACATTCATATTTACAGAACACCCAAACTAGAGGAACTGACCGGCCTCAGAAAACATTCATGCTCCTATCAACTATAATAACTGAATGCTTCTCAAAGGACTCATCAACCAATAACTCAACCTCCTTGAGATGAAAAATGTGATATGGGTCTGACTAATAGCGGCATAGATAAGATACATAGAAAATGTTATGCATGTCTTGGTACCTTTGAGGTAACTCTATCAATTAGGCAACCAACATGATTCTCTCTAGAATATCAAATGGAATGACATATCTCGCTGAAAGCTTACCATGTCTCCTAGCCATCCTATGTCCCAACCTCAGTGAAACACATAAGAAAACAGAACCCTGGACCTTGAACTCTAGAGGTCATCTTTGGCGATCGGCATATGATTTATGATGACACTGTGTTGTAGCCATTCACTTCTGAATCATCTGAACATGCTTAGAAGTATCTTGCATGAGACTTTGTCCTAGTAAAGCTACATCACCGACCTTTAACTGACACATGGGAGAATGACATGACCTACCATATAAAGCCTCATAAGGTTTCATCTGTATCATCTTTTGGTGACTTTTATTATAGGAAAAATCAACCAGGGGAATGTGCCTCTCCCAATATCCCCCAAAATATAGGATGCATGCTCGCCGCATATCCTCTAGCACATGTATCGTCTGCTCTGACAATCCATTATTCTGAGGGTGGTATTCTATGCTTAGAAGCACCTGTATACCCAGCACCCTTTAGAAACTCTACCAGACCAGAGATTTAATGTAAAGAACAAGAATTTCCATGTAATTGTTTTTAATATATGGGAATTTTATGAGTCTGTGAAAATTCACGGCGCATGATTCTGAGGCCCAGTGTGCCCGGAATGAATTTTTGAACTTTCTTTAGGGTATGTTCAGTAAACGAACAAGCGGGTTTTTCTAAATTTTGAACTGGTTCTCAGAATTGAAATCTGAGCGCAGTTTTGAACTCCAAGTACCAGTATTCACTTAAAGAGACCTTCACCTCAACCGTAGTGGGTCAAGAGTGAAAGATAATTTATGTGCTTTTCATGAAAGAATTAAATAAAATAAAAATGTCTAAAATTTTTATTTTAGAAACCTCCCACATGGGTTATGGTGGTAGGGGCCACCCGATCCTAAACCTCTCATGTGGATGTTTCAAAGCTAGGGACCACCTGAACTAAAGCCACCCACATGTGTTATGGTGGTGGGGACCACATGAGACTAAAACCTCGTTGAAATCCCCTCTTAATGGGGAGAAACCTATTGAACTCCCTCTTTAATAAGGGAGGTGACCTTTAGGTTTCCCCAACATTTATTTTTCCAACCTCAATGTAATTATGATGCCAATTTAATTTGTTCCAACAATTAAATTGGGGAAACACAACATATTGGCTACTTTTCATTTTTGGTGGAATTGGGGAGAGAATAACTATTGGAGGATTATTATCCCCAATGAAGAATGTGTTCTCCAATGAAGAGTGTGATCCCCAATGAAGAACGACCACCAGATATCAAAGGACAAGGAAATTGACCTTGAGCCAGATCAGAAGCACCTTGCGAAGGCAACCAACGTAGGACGACTTCAATTGATGACCGTCCTTCCATCCTCATTGACGTCAACAAACGAAAGAGGTAGGGGTGTGTTTATAATTGATCAATGTTAATTCCCTCTCGTGTTGAATCTTTTTCCTTTGGTCGTATGCTACCACTATAACGCCAAGGGTTCGGGCCAAACAAACATGGCCCGCCCCCTCCGTCATTCTTCATTATATGTGTGTTCCTCATGATGGGGACGGTGACTGATGCCGGTGGTTGGCACCAGTGGAACTCGAGAACCTTGGTCGACACCACAGACAGTCGCGACGAATGAAGGGTGGATGGTCAAAATGGCCGCCTGCGATGGCACGATGCCCCGCCACCCCATGGCTCCACCACCCACGGCCTCTGCACCCCGTGGAGCTCCGCCACCCCACAACCTCCACCGTCCGCGAATCAACTACCCTACTATGCTCCACTGCCCCATGGACCTCCATGCCACCCTTTAGCTCACCACCCTACGGCCCTCCATACCACCCTGCAGCCTCACCACCCCACTGTATCACCACCCCGTGGCCTTCCATGGCCTCACGACCTCTGTGGCCTCTGCAGCCTCACAGCCTCTGTGGCCTCCGCGTCCCTCGTGGCCTCTACGTCGCTGCCTAATGGGTCGAGTAAGACCTAGTGGGTTGGTCAGGGTCAATCTGAACGGGGTTGAACCATGCCGGTTCGGGCCGGTTCGGTCCGACCGGGTCCGATAGGACCCAGACCAGTTTCGAACCTATACTCTCTTTTGGCCATAACTTTGGCACCGAGCATCCGTTTGAAGAACTGTCAGCGTCCTTGGAAACCATGGAGAGAGACTTTACTTTTGGTATACCCCACAAGAGATTTGGATAAATATGGGTATAGTCAGGTTGTATCAAGCATGAATCCAACTGGGCCCTCAGGGAAAAAGGCTAACAACTTATAGACCGGGCGTCCGATGGACGCACCATCTATTGTGTTGATATCCCTATGACAAGGTGGTCCTTTTAGATACTTTTTCTCGGGAATTCGTGTAAGATGGAGTATCAACCAGTGGCTTCTGGAGAGGACCCTCTTAGAGACAATTTTTCATAGTGCGGGAACCCAGTAGCTGGCTATGACGTGAAGAATGAATAGAGATATTATGTGGGTCAGCAACGAGAGATCTTGGGTGGGATAGCACCTAGTGATCCTATGTGGGTCACTGTCAAGTGATCCTATGCAGGTCAGCACCGAGCGATACTGTGTGGGTCAGCACCGAACAATCCTATGTGGCTTAACACCTAGAGATCCTGTATGGGTCTGATAATGATTTAGGATGCTTCGTGGGTCCTCCTCTTAAAAGAGTAAGATGATTCAGTAGTTAAATCTAATCATCTCATCTACTATACCTAAGTTATACCTTGTGTGATCTGATTCCGTACCTATGTGGTACTTCTTTCATGGTAATACCTTGGTGGTATTCTTCTGTGTGGTGTACCTATGTGGTACTTACCTTTGTGGTATTCCACCATTTGTGGAACAGTTGAACTTTGGGATAATGAGTTTTGCTTTGTGTTTCCTCATGATTGAGATGGGTTTACTTGATAACTTAGGTATATGTATGGGAATATACCTAAGTATGGTTGACAGTGGTTTTCATACTTTATGGTTTATCCTTTATGGATTTTGTGAGACCTTGAGGGTCTCGGGGTCCCTACTGAGAATAGTTATACTCACCCCTGCACGGGGTATTCCCGCACCTCATTGTGTTTGGTGTAGACAACGGACAACGCTAACTATGGATGAGAGTACCAGGACTGGAGGTATCTCAGAGGTGTACCTAGATGAGGATTACCACAGATACGACCATTTGAGAGATGTACCTACCCTTCAGGTAGGATCCTTGGTGGGTGTTCAAAGGAGTTATTCCAGTTTACCTGTACTTTCCATTTTTCTTGTACTTTCTAGTTGGGCTTGTATTCTGGCCCCTTTTACTTAATGTACTCACTCTATTTACTATTCAATTTACTTTTGTTTGTATCTTTTTGTGTTCTTGGTTATGTGAGTTTACAGGTTATAAAGGAAATGTTTTCCCAGTTTTAGGTGATACGCCTTCAGTGATAGTTGTCAACCCATGGCCTGTGGATGGTGGGCTTGTGGTAGTCACGGCACAGGCCCCAGGGGACGGGTCATGAAAAATTGGTATTAGAGGGGTCAGTTCTACCATATAACATATGACTCTGATCTTTTAACAGCAATTGTGTTAAGCGTAGTAAGTGTGGTTATCAGTTTAGGGAGTCTAATGTTGGTGCATCAGCTGAAGTATCCATACACCAGGACCCTGACTTATGATTTCTGACTCATTTCACAAAAACACAGATTGTGTGTTTTTTTTCAAGAGTTTTCTTTGTGATCTCTTTGTGTAAGCTCACCAGGTATAACTTATTGACTATGGAACACCTGTTTCTTTTTAGGATGCCTCTAAGAAAATATCTAGGTCGGGTTCCGAGGGTAGTACGCACTGATATCCCACCGAGCGATGAGGCCTCAGTGTAGGGACCTCTTCTAGTAGAGGCACTAGTGGAGGCACCAGCAGTATCATTACCCATTGGGCCACCGATGCCACCAGCCCCAGCAGCAGAGGGTGCACACCGCTTGAGTGCATTGCACGAGTTCTAGTGCTAGAGGCCTCCTAGGTTCAGGGGAGAGATGGACCCACAAGCCATTGAGGATTCGCTGGAGGCTATAGTGAGAGTCTTCTGATAGGTAGAGACACCAACTGATCTTATGGTGATCCTTGTCACTGGTCATCTTCAGGCGGCAGTAGGCAGATGGTGGAGCATGATGCTCTAGTTTCATGACAAGGTGACACTTATCAGGGCAGACTTTGTGAGCCTGTTTCAGATAGAGTTTTTCTTAGCGACTCTTCACACAGTGTGCATACATGAGCTTCTTCATCTATAACAGGGTAGCATGACTGTGGCTCAGTACTCACCGAGGTTCACTGACATCTCATGCTACTCCACTGATATGGTATGGGACCCATTCTTCAGGGCTCAGACCTTTGATCAAGGACTCAACAAGGAGATCATGGCTTCGATGATTTCTCTCAGTATCCCGACATAGGTGGGGGTGTTAGAGAAAGCCATATTAGTGGAGAGTTTTCTTGTTAAGTAGTCACCAGCAGCGAGACCCACCACCAAATTTCACGTAGCAGTTTCCTCTACATATGGCAGTAGATAGATGTCACAGGGGTCCAAGAGGACCAGACCTACAGGTGGATGACTACGTGATTCTGGGTCAGTTGTGCGGGGCACCCGAGGCAGTGCCAGTCATGCCAGGAGTGGGAAATGTTATGCATGCAGCGTGGAGGGTCACATGTCTCGTGACTGTCTGACCCACCATACAGATGATCAGCAGACGGTTGAAGGATTCCCTAGGAAGAGACATCTATTCGATCGAGGTGGTCCGCAGGGAGAAGACAGATGTGGCAGAGGAGTCGGCCATGCAGCTGGTAGTGGGAGAAGATTCGAGATGTTATCTCCACCACCACCAGGTGGTCCACCCCGACCACAGGGAGTAGGTGGATAGGGGAGAGCTCAGATCCAAGTAGTTTAGGCCTACAAACATGGTGCTCTGGAGATGATATGAGGGACAACCTATGTCTTTTCCACCTTACCTGTAGTTCTTATAGACACATGTGTCGGTCATTATTTTATTTCCACAGCCCCTGCTGAGAGTTCGGATATTCTGATGGATCCATTGGATCGATATTTATGGCTAGAGACTCCTACGTGAGCGTATTTGATGATCACGCACTGGTGCCGGCAGTGTGACATTAATCTAAGAGGCGAGAGCTTCGGTTGGGATCACCTAGTAGTGGTGTCGTGGCCTTACGAAGTCATCTTGGGTATGGACTAGTTATCAACATTCCATGCTCAGATAGACTGTATTAGGTCCAAAGTGTGGTGTGTCTACATGGATGGAACCGGTTTTACCTTCACCGGAGAGAAGGGATCATTTGCAGCACAGGATGGACTTACCCGAAGGAGAGTAAAACCGATCACTAATCAGTTGGCTAGCCTTACCCTTGGAGTGGTTGATGTGGAGAGTCTGAGTTATCCTGTAGTGGTTGAACAGTACATGGATGTCTTCCCAGATGATGTTCCGAGTCAACCTCCTCGCAGATAGGTGGACTTTTACATTGAATTGTACCCCGTGACGACACCGATATCTACACCATCATATCGTATGGATCTTGCGGAGCTTCGTGAGCTACAGGTACAGCTAGGGGACTTACAAGAGAAAGGGTTCATTCGGCCTAGTGTTTCTCCTCAGGCAGCCCCAATTTTGTCCACCAAGAAGTCAAATGGGAGTTTGAGACTTTTTGTTGATAATCGGTTCCTGAACCAGGTGACCGTGAAGAACAAGTACCCACTCTTGAGGATTGAAGATGTCTTTGATTAGCTGAATGGAGCACAATGGTTCTCAAAGTTAGACCTTATATCAGGCTATCACTATTTCAGATTATGATATGAAGATGTGCAAAAGATGACTTTTAGATGTCGGTATGGACACTAAGAGTTCTTGGTTTTTCCATTCGGCATGACCAACACTCCATCATTGTTTATGGGGCTCATGAACATGATTTTTCATCCATACCTTGATTGGTTTTTAGTAGTCTTCATCGATGACATTCTGATCTACTCGACTACTGAGGAGGAGAATTCATATCATTTGTAGATTGTTCTGGACACACTCTGAGAGAACCAGCTTTATGGTAAGCTATCAAAGTGCAAGTTTTGGATCCAAGAGGTGCATTTTCTGGGACATTTCATATCGAAGGTTGGAGTTATAGTGGATCCAGTGAATATTGAGGAGGAACTTTCTTGGGAGCCACCCAGGAGTGTGACAGAGATATGGAGTTTCCTGGGTTTGGCTAGATACTACCAGAGGTTTGTGCTAGATTTCTCCAGAGTTGCAGCACCACTATCAGCATTGTAGAAGAAGGGGCAACCCTTAGTGTGGTCGGAGAGATGCCAACATAGTTTTCAGGAGCTTAGGCAAAGGCTGACTAGTGCCCCCATCTTGAGACTTCCAGAGGACGGTGTAGGGATACGTTGTCTACTACGACGCATCAGGGACTAGGCTCGGATGTTTCTAATGCAAGAGCGAGCAGTGATTTCATATGGTTCTCGACATCTGATACAACATGAGAATAACTACGCTACCCAGGACCTGGATTTAGCAGCAGTGGTCTTTGCCTTGAATATGTGGACACACTATCTGATGGGAGAACGTTTTATAGTCTACTTGGATCAAAAGAGTCTCAGGTATATCTTATCTCACAAAGACCTAAACCTGAGACAACTATGTTTTCTTGAGTTCCTCCAATAATTTGAATTTGAGATAGTCTATACTCTTTGGAAGGGGAACATTGTCACAGATGCACTTAGCAGGGAGTCTGGTATACAGCTTCTAGGCGAGGTGATAGAGCAGTTGGCTGCTTTGTAGGTATCCTTTTTGGATCGTTATGGAGAATCTTTTCTACAGTCTCTTATAGTCACTCCCCCTCTTCTTTAGTGAGTCAGGGAGGCGCAACATGGGGATTTTGACTACGAGACTCGACATCCCCATATATCCACAGGATAGACATCTGATGGATTTTCTGAAAGTGGGGAGCATATCATCCTCTTCAGAGGACGTACCATGGTACCAGTGTCGCTTCAGGAGGAAGTGTTGAAGGGGTTCCACACATCCCCTTTAGCACTATATACTGGAGTGGCGAAGATGTACCAGGATCTCTGAAGATAGTAATGGTGGCCGGGAATGAAGAAAGAAGTTGCAAAGTTTGTCTCTCGGTACCTCACTTGTCAGCAATTCATGGTGCAGAATCAGGTACCAGCAGGCTTGGTTCAGCATTTGGAGGTCCCAGAGTGGAAGTGGGATGGGATATCCATGGACTTCGTGAGAGGACTTCCATGTACACCCAGGGTGCATGACTCGATTTGGGTGATCGTCGACCGAATCACCAATTTGGACCACTTCATACTGAGCAGAGAGCAGGGTTCACTAGAGATCATTGGACACCTCTATGTGCAGAAGATTGTGCGGCTACATGGAGTACCCTCGACGATTGTCTCCCATCGTGGTGCATGTTTTACTTCCCGGCTATGGAAGGGGTTGTAGGAGGCTTTAGGAACGCAAATTCGTTTGGGCACCACCTTCCATCCTCAGATGGATGGCCAGACTGAGCGGACCATTTAAACCCTCATGTACATTTTGCATGCTTGCATCCTCTACTTCGGTCACAGCTGGTAGGATCACTTTCCTTTGGTGAAGTTTTCATAGAAAAATAGTTATCCCTCCACCATTGGGATGACACCTTTTGAGGCATTGTATGGGGGACCTTGCAGATCACCTTTGTGTTGGACTGAACTAGGGGAGTCAGCACTCATGGGACCGGAGAAGGTTCAGGCTACCACATAGAAGGTGAAAATCATCCAGGAGTGGATGAAGACTGCACAATGCAGGTAGAAGTCATATGCCAACAAGAGACAGTGACCTCTGGAGTTCGAGGATGGAAACCACGTCTTTCTACGGGTCTCACCTCGATGAGGTTTGTGGATATTTGGTCGTGGTATAAATTTATCTCTGAGATTAATTAGACCCTTCCAGGTCCTCAGTAGAATTTGTGAAGTGGCTTACCGCTTAGCTCTTCCACCTCAGTTGCACTGGGTGCATGACGTCTTCCATGTATCCCACCTGAGGAGATACGTGCATGACCCTTCTCATGTCATCAACAACGGCGAGTTGGACATCAATGATGTGGCGACTTTTATGTAGGTTTTAGTGGATATTGAGGATCGATAGGAGCAGGTCCTTCATGGGCGGTCAATACCTCTGATGTGCGTTCCCTGGTAGCACGAGAACCACTAGGAGAGCACATGGGAGTGGGAGGCTCGTATGAGTGCCCAGTACCCCCACTTGTTCTCTTAGTTTGATTTGTGGTTTATGAGGATGAAAATCCTTGAGGTGGGGAGAATATAAAGACATAGAATTTCCATGTATTTTTTTTAATATATAGAAAATTTACTAGTCTGCAAAAATTCACGGCGTGTGATTATGAGGCCTGGTGTGCCCTGAATGAGTTTCTGAACTTTTTGTCAGTTATGTTCAGCAAATGTACGAGTGGGTTTTTATAAATTTTGTATCGATACTCAAAATTGAAATTCGAGGGCACTGTTGAACTCACAGTGCTGGTATTCTCTTATAGAGATTTTCACCTCGACCGTAGTGGGTTAAGAGTGAATGATAATTTTTTTGCTTTTCATGAAAGAATTAAATAAAATAAAAAATGTCTAACATTTTTATTTTAGAAACCACCCTCATGGATTATGGTTGTAGGGACCACCTGAGCCTAAACCTCCCATGTGGATTTTTCAAAGGTGGGGAGCACCTAAACTAAATCCACCCACATGGGTCATGGTGGTGGGGACAACCCAAGACTAAAACCCCCTTGAACTCCCCTCTTAATGGGTAGAAACATCTTGAACTCTCTCTTTAATGAAGGAGGTGACCTTTAGGTTTACCCAAAATTTATTTTACCAACCTCAATGTAATTATGATGCCAATTTAATTTTTTCCAACAATTAAATTGGGGAAACACGGCATATTGGGTACTTTTCATTTTTGGTGGAATTGGGGAGAGAAGAACTATTGGAGGATCATTATCTCAAATGAAGAACATGTTCTCCAATGAAGAACATGCTCCCCAATGAAGAACGTCCAATGAATATTGATGTACAAGGAAACCAACCCTGAGTCGGATCAAAAGCACCTTGCGGAGGCAACCAACATAGGACATCTTCAATCGACGACCGTCCTTCCCTCCTCATCAACGTCAACAAACAAATGAGGTAGGGGTGTGTTTAAAATTGATAAATGTTAATTACCTCTCGCATTGAATCATTTTTCCTTGAGTAGTATGCTACCGCTCTAATGAAGAGGGTACATGCCAAACAAACAAGGCCCTACCCCTCTGTCATTCTTCATTATTTGTGTGTTCCACATGATGGTGACGGCGACCAGTGCTGGTGGTCAGCACTGGTGGAACTCGAGAACTGCGGCTGACACCATGCCCGGCTATGTTGAAGGTGACGAACAAAGGGTGGTCGGTCAATCCTGTCGCCTACAAAGGCATAGTGACCCGCTGCCCCACGTCTCTGCCGCCTGCAGCCTCCGAGCCCCGTGCCCCCCCCCCCCCCTGTGGCCCTCCGCGCCACCCCACGGCCTCACCGCCTCGCAAATCACTGCCCTGCGACACTCCGCGCCACCCCACAGTCTCGCCGCCCCACGAACCTCTGCGCTACCTTGCGGTCTCACTGCCCCATGGCCCTTTGCGGCCTCATGGCCTCCACGGCCACCACAGCCTCACAGCCTCTGCAGCCTTGCGGCCTCGCGGCCTCCGCAGCCTCATGGCCTCCGCCACATCACGCCCCCCGCAGCCTCTGTGGCCCCCATGGCCCACAAGGCCCCCACAGACCCCACGGCCTCCGCGCTGCATCCCAGAGGGTCAGGCTCGACCCAGTGGGTTGGGCTGGGATGGCCAGACCAGGTCGGACCGGACCCGAACCAGTTTCGACCATATACTATCTTTTGCCCATAACTTTTGTATCTCGCATCCGTTTGATGAACTGTCAGCAGCACTATAAAACTTGGAGAGAGACGGTCCTTTTTTTATCCCCACTAGAGACTTGAATAAATATGGGCTATGGTCAGGTTGGATTGAGCATGAATCCAACCGGGCGCTCGGGACAAAAAGTCTAATAACATACAGTTCGGGCGTCCGATTGACGCACCGTCTGTTGTGTTGATATACCTATGATGTGATGGTCCTTTGAGATACTTATTCACGAGACTTCATGGTAGTTTAATTATTGACCAGTGTCTTGAGGAGCGGACCCTCTTTGAGACAAGTGATCTTAGTGCGGAAACCGAGTAGTTGGCTGTGATGTGAAGAATGAATAGTGATCCTGTGTGGGTCAGCAACAAGTGATCCTATGTGGGTTACCACTTAGAGATCATGTGTGGGTGAGCACCGAGAGATCCTGTGTGGGTCATCACCGAGAGATCCTATGTGGGTCATCACCTAGCGATCATGAGTGGGTCAGCACCTTGAGATCATGTGTGGGTCTGATGATGATTTAGGATCCTCTGTGGTTCCGTCTCTTAACCGAGTAAGATGATTCAGTAGTTACATCTAATCATCTCTACTATTGTACCTATGTTATAACTGGTGTGAGATAAGTATGTACATGAGTGGTACTTCCCTCTTGGTAATACCTTGATGGTATTCTTCTGTGTGGCGTACCTGTGGGGTACTTACCTTTGTTGTATTCCTTCCTTTCTAGAACTGTTGAGATTTGGGCATATGATTTGGGCCATGTGTTTCATCATGTTTGATATGGGTTTACATAATAACTTAGGTATATGTATGGGGATATATCTGAGTAGGGTTGATAGTGGTTTTCGTACTTTCGGTTTTATCCTTTGTGGATTTTGTGAGACCTTGACAGTCTCGGGGTCCCTACTAAGTATCGTTATGCTCACCCCTGCATAGGCTATTCCTGCACCTCATTATGTTTGGTGCCGACTATGGACAACGCTGACTATGGACGAGAGTACCGGGACTGGATGTAGCTCGGAGGTAGACCTAGACAAGGCTTACCACAGAGATTACCATTCGAGAGCTATACCTACCCTTCAGGTAGGATCTATGGAGGGTGTTCATAGGAACTATTCTAGTTTCCTTGTACATTCCAGTTTTCTTGTACTTTCTAGTTGGGCTTGTATTCTGGCCCCTTTTACTTACAGTAATCACTCTATTTACTATTCAATTTACTTGTGTTCATATCTTGTTGTGTTCTTGGTTATGTGAGTTTAATGGTAATAAAGGCAATGCCTTCCTAGTTTTAGGGAATACTTTTTCAGTGCTAGTCGCCAGCCCCTAGCCTATAGAAGGCGGGCATGGGGTACTCACGGCATGGGCCTCGATGGACGGGTCATGACATGTAAAGTGGGTGTACCTATATTCAATGATAGTTCTTGGGACCCCATAAAGTCATACCACCTATTTGATGTACAACATTCCAGATCGTTAACATTGAAGTTCTCCTTGATTGGAAATTAATGAGAGACCTTCATAAGCCTGTTAACAACAACCCACAATGCATCATTACCTTGAGTCAATCTCAACAAACCAGTCATGAAATCCATCACAACACCATTCCATTTCCACTCATGGATAAGTAACTATGGTAAAATCCCATCTGGTCGTTGATATTACACCTTCACCTATTGAAAGGTGAAACACATCATAACAAAACTTGCTACCTCTCTCTTCATTCCCGACCACCAATACTGTCGTCACAAGTCACAGTACATCTTGGTCACCCTGGGATTAACTGACCATGCTGATGCATGAAACTCCCACATCAACTACTCACATATAACCACTAAAACCAAAACACATCCATGGATAAACAAAATTTCATCCTCATCTGCCATCCAACCAGGAGGAGGGTCCTTGCCTGGTATGATCATGGAGTGGTGGGTCATGCATACACATGAGTGACAATTAAATTTTTCAATGATCATTATGGAATGTAGTTAAGTAGTATTTTTAATATATACACTTTTAATAATAACATATACACCATTTTATATATTTATATATATCATCAATGTGTTTTGGTGATGATAATAGAGTAGCATCGCTTCATGAAGGCGGTAGTCCACAAATACAAAAACAATGTTATCACCTCTTTTTGAGTGAAAAGGAAAGAATGAAAATGAAATATATTATGTTTAAATAATGGGAAAATTCTCATTAATATCATAATTATGTAATTTATATCACATATAATCATTAAATTTATCTTTATCACCATTCATGTGATGTGTTAATGAATGAAGAATCACATCGCTTTGCAAGGCATTACTCCACCGTAAACAAGACCAATATTATCATATCTCCAACAGAATGGATAGTAAATATATATATATATATATATATGATAAAATGTATCCTAAAGTATAAATATATTATAAA
The DNA here is from genome assembly GCA_963277665.1 of Viscum album. NCBI lineage: Eukaryota > Viridiplantae > Streptophyta > Magnoliopsida > Santalales > Viscaceae > Viscum > Viscum album. Next base: position 683,390,141 of record OY728156.1, on the reverse strand, counting down.
TATAATATATATACTTTATATTGGTTATAATACCCAACAATGAGAGGTGTAAATATATAAATGAAAGACTTAATTTCATGATGTAGTCGTCTTCCGTACACATGAATGGTGATTTATGTAGCATCCCACCCTAAGTGCCTCTGAAAACAATCCTTGAGACGATTTCCATAATACCACAAGTACATCTCCCCAAATTCTAGATAAAGTCGACTAGCAGCAGGGTCCTTGGTTAAGTATTTGGGGAGACTAAGCCCTCATAGGAAACGGTATAGCACAGAGGAAGGAAATGATATAACAAAGAAAGTTGCAAAGTCAATAATAAAAACAACAGACATCAGAAGGAGAAGATAATTGAACCAACATAAAAATGTTAAATAAATGTAGAAGCTAAAATTTCATAATTGTTACCATGATGATGTCAATGTTTGATACCAAATATAGATAAATAAAAGTGCTGGGGTATGGGGTAAAACTGTAGACTGTGTGCTAATAAAGATTAAAAATACCAAATAGAAACTGCCACATGGAATCTCGAGTGTGTCTTGGTACACTTTCCCCAATGATCCATCCAATATAGAAAAAACAATCAAGAATCAAAAGAAGCATTCTTCCCTTTATCCATGCCTATAAACATAAAGTTTACTCAAGTACCAAATAGTTCCCAAGTAGGGTGTGAGATATAATCTCCGTAGGTTGACACCCAAGGTATCTTGACCTTTCCATTTTGTCCATTAATCAAATAGCAGTGTTCTGAAGTATAATGATTTTGCGTATTTTAATTAAACAAAATATTTGTAATGTGGTGTGGGTTCCCAAATAGACACCCTTCCCATACCACCTGCGATGGCCTAAGTCGGAAGTCTGAACAAGACACCTAGTAAAAAGAATACATATTGCAAGGCCTAGGTATCATAACATCCATAGAAAAAGTGCTCACCCCAATTTTGTGTTTTTTCTTGGGGTTTAATCCATAAGTCAACAATAGGAACATAGAGGCATGAGAAAACATCACAAGGAATAAAGAAATCTATGCTTCACAATAAAAGCAACACAAGAATATATAATAAAATTGACAAGTATAGAGGTGGATTCCGAGCCCATCCTAAATGTGTCACTATGGTACATCCAATCAATTATCCAATACCACCAAGCCCATACAAGGCAATCCATTTTGGAATACTATTTATTTCTTGTGGTGTGTTAACCATGAGTTTTTACAAAGTATCTCACAAAGGGACCGAGTCTCAACCAAGGCTTGGCGTATATATCATTCCATTGATTCCATCCTAGGTTTCCCCTTACGGAACCAGTTTCACTCAATAGTATATGAAAAGCTTAAGGGAGACCATGCCCGAACAGCCTAAAATGTTGCTTCCCCGGTGCATCGTGATGTAACATATTTTCCAAGTTGAGTCCATTGTGGCTTCTTCATACCGAAAATACATTCTATCACCAACACGATTACCAAAAAATGACAAAAGAGGCACAAACACACACACACACATATATATATATCCCAGAGTAAGAATACATAATTTCATCCATTTAGGTAACTATTCAATTCCATAATCATAAATCTAATTAAATAAAACATGTCCATTATTAGTATAAGTAGAGGAAATTACATTTAAATAAAAAAAAGACACATAAAATATTATAACCAAACAACTTAGGCAAACAATTCACCATAAATAATTTGATTCAATTTAAACTTCAACAAAAGGTATCACAAAAACACATATAGTAGATAATTTAATGAATCAAGGATAATGGTAAAAATAGTCCGATTATGTCAGCACACCCAAATGGGTGTCCAACGGAATGGAAAAAACCAAGGAAAAGTTATCATTAACCAATGTTTTAAAATATCAAGGCTAAGCAGTTTAATTAAATTAATAGGCTTTAATTGAGATTCAATGGTACACACCAACGAGTGGCACAATGTTGAGAATTAAATAACATAACTAAATGAAGTAAAATATCATATATTCACTACCTCATAGTCATAGTATCTCTCACATACTGTGACAACCTTCTATTTTACCTAAAATAGAAGAAATCATATGATTTTAGAAAAAACCCCAATTTTAGGTAAAAATATTCAATGGAAGAATAAACAATAGAGAGTGGATGAAATCAAATGACTCTTAGTGAGAATGATTGTCCCTGTAGTGAGTTTCACTATGCTTCTAATGGTGTTGAAAATAGTAGAGAATTGGAGTTGCAGCAGGCTGTTGAAGGAGGAGGATACAGGTGTGCACCACTTGGGAAAAGGGGGACGCACCAAGTGGGAGAGAGAGAACAGAGGAAAGAAAAAAGAAAAAAATGATAAAAAATGAAAAATAAAGAATAAAACAATAAGTAAATAAAATAAAATAAAATAAAACAATAGAAATAAACGTGAGGGAGAAAGGAAAATAATTATAAAAATGAATTAAACCCATTTAATTATTTTTATTCTTCTCCAACCGCTTATATTTTATTATTTATTTTTTATCCATATCTTCAATTCCTTTTATTTACATCAAATTATTTTTAATTCTTTTAACCCCTTGTAATTATTTTTACCCTAAACATTGTGCCTGGGAATGGTGTATTATTTTATATAAATCCCATGTCACTATTTAATTAATTTAATTGCTTCTTGGGATCTAAAATAGGATATACAGCCCTGAATCCTAGGTCTATTTAAGGATTTGGACTAGAAATTTAAAACTTTTGTACCTTGAGTAAATTTGGGATGATACAACCCCCCCCCCCACAACATTGAGACAACTCTTCCCTAAGTTTCCCTCTTGAGGGTAATGGAATGTCGTCTGAGAAATTCTTTGGACACTACACGCATACATTAGTCTCCCACTCCTAGGTCTTTTCTTGAACAAGTTAGTATTCCCATAACTCATGGACCGAAGGAACTGACCTACCTCGGAGAACCTTCGTGCTACAGTCAATGATACGGATTGGACGCTTCTAAAGGGGTGAAAATTCCTCAAGCTCGATTTCATCTGGATCAAATGAATGAGATAGGTCTAGATGATAATGCCAAAGGTGAGATACATGGAATACAATGTGCACGGAATGATACCTCTAAGGAAACATCGATCGAGAGGCTACCAAAGAAACAATCTCCACTCTCTCGAATGTCCCAAAATATCTCAGTGATAACATTCCATGTATCATGATTCACCTATGATCGATCCTCAGCGAAGCACACATAAAGACCCGATGTCTAACCCCAAACTCCAAAGTTCTATGAAGATCATTGATATAAGACTTCTATCTGGTCTAAGATGTCTCCATACACTTCTGAATTATTTGTACATTCTTATAAGTATCCTAAATGAGATAAGGAACCAGAAGGGATTTCTATCATACTTTGATTCAATATAGAGGTGAATGACATAGTCTTCCATAGAGGGCATCATATGGATCCATTTTAATTTTTTACTAGAAACATTTATTATAGAAAAAATTAACTAGAGTAATATGTTTCTCCCAAGAACCTCTAAAGTAAATGATGCATGCCTGCAACATATCCTCTACCACCCAAATGGTCCACTCGAACTACCAATTATTCTGGGGGTGATAAGAAGAACTCAAAAACACATGTGGTCCCAGTTACTTCTACAACCCTTTCTAGAATCATGATGTCAAAAAAATCATGGTGCAAAATGATTGAATGGGGAACACCATGAATTAGAACTATCCCCTAAATATAAAGCCTCCTTGAATCATTAATAGAGAAGGTGTCCCAGATAGGTAAGAAGTGCAAGAATTTGGTCAAACTATTGATGGTCACCCATAATACATCACCCCCTTGATGAGATCTTGGAAGGACTGTAATGAAATCTATGGGGATGACCTTCCATTCCTACTCAAGAATGAACAATGGCTGTAGAATCAGAGTAGGTCACCCATCCTCTGGATTCAACTACTGAGAGGTGAAGAATCTGGAAATAAAACCTCTAATTTTTATTTTCTTACCTAGCCACCAATACTGATGATGCATATCCTTGAATATATTTTTATTTCTAGGATGAACAACCCAAATATAGGTAAAATATTCCCTCACCGTCTCTTCCTGAATATCATAAGGTACCCATACTCATCCATGGTAGTGAAGAGTTTCACTATAATAAACAACCCATCCTAGAGGAGGGTTCTCTCCTGTGTCCATTTCCCTCAAAATGATCCTCTACGGATCAAATAACTATCGCATGTGGAATCTCTCCAGAAGTGATAATGTCACTGCAAGAGTTTCATGAACTAGTTTTCCATGTTGTTCTTTCATATACAGATGCATCTTAGAATACAAATCCATCATTTTCCACTCACTATTGGCTTCCTAGATGGATTTTGTCTACATCTTATGGCTTAATGCATCAACCATAACATTACTCTTTATAGGTGTATAAGAAATCTCAAAGTCAAATGACTGTAGGTATTTGGCCCACCTATGATTCCTCAAATTCAAGTCTCATTGTGTAGACATATATTACAGTATTTTATGATCTGTGTAAACAATGAAACTTTCTCCCAAAAAGTATTGTCCCCTACTACAAATAGCATGATTCACAACTGATAATTCAAGATCATGTGTAGAATTGTTCCATTCAGGAGACCTCAGCTAGTAGGATCCATAATCCATTACTCAATCAACTTGAATTAAGTCTACACCAAATATGATTCTAGAAGAATCACAATAAACAATACAACTTATACCTGGATTTGGTATAATCATGAATAGAGTTGTCATGAGTCTCCCTTTTAACTTCTGGAAAGATTTTTCACAAGCTTCAGACCATATATATTACACACCCTTCTTAGTAAAGGATGTAAGATGTGCTTCTAAGTGGGAGAAATCTTGGATGAAATTTCATTAATAGCCAAAAATCCCTATGAAACTGCATATGTCAAAAACATTATTGGGCTTCTCCCAGGAAAATACTATGCTCACATTTTTTGGGTTAACTAATACTTCGGCCTTAGATATGATGTTTCCCAATAAGTAAACCTTATTGATCCAAAAGTGGTAATTACTTAGCTTTGTGTATTGATGGTTCTCTCTCAGTGTACTCATCATGATATCAACATGGGTTTCAAGGTCATTTTTGGAGCATGAATACACCAAGATATTGTTTACTAAGACTACCACAAAGGAATAAAGGTACGAGTGGAAAGCCTAATTCATGATAGCCATGAAAACTACTGGCGCATTCATCAGATCAAATGAAATAACCAAAAACTCATACAAGTTGTACCAGATATGGAAAGTGGTATGTGGTATATTTGATATTCTCAAAATCCCTTGATGATAGCCCGACCTCAGATCAATCATGGAGAAAATAATTTATCCTCATAGCTCGTGGAAGAGGTCGTCTATATCTGGAAATGAATATCAATTCTTTACTATAATATGGTTGATATGACGGTAATACACGCACAATATATAGGTATCATCTACCTTTTGGAGTAACGGAATGGTGAAACCCATGGCGATGTACTAGGCCTAATGACACCCTTCTCCTCAAGTTCTTGATGCTACTTATTGAGTTCATGTAGCTCTACAGGTGAAATCCTATAAGGAGGAATGAACACTAGTGCCACACCTGGAACTAGCTTGATAGTGAACTTAACTTCCCTCATAGGAGGTGCAGTGGAGAAATATTTTGTGAATACATCAATGAAAGGATCGAAAACAGGAGGAAACTCCAATGACAATAGTTCATGATCACTTATAAAGGGACTTTCTAGCTAAACGGTCACCCTATTTAGCATAGAACACCTGGTTCTAGCTCAATCTTCCTAGATATCCCATTCTCAATTATGTATAAAAGTGCTACCCGTGGGTGTTATGAAGGACACTTAGTAACGATTGAAATCCAATTTATCCTAATAAAGAATGAGCCAGTCCATACCATGAATGAAATAAATTTCAATCATCTCAAGGACATAGAAATTCCAGAGGAAATGGTTCCCACCTATCTCAAGGAGGAACTCTAGGCACTGGTGTATTCCCTCTATTTTGACCCCCAGAGGAGTGTCGAGAAAAATAACCTCGCAGATGTAATTTATGGAAAGACCCTAACTCTCAACAGTTGCAGCAAATAAGAAAGAGTGTGAAACACATCTATCAAAGAGGTCAGAAACTAAAGTAAATGATACAAGGGTAGTGCCTCTAATGGAATATGGAAATGGACTCTGTTAAACTCATGTTGGAAGTACTACATACATATGGCATGATCCTTGACCTTAAGATGCCACCTGACTAGCTAGAGAAGGTCCACTCTACTGACATTGATGTTCTGGAACTTGACAGCATCAGACTTATTGACCAGTAGAAAAGGAACTCTGAGCATGACTTGGAGCAGTAGATCCTATGCCTGATGGAGGTGATGGCATGAATCCTCTTTCACAAGATACTGAAGGAAAATAACGAAAGAAATGATTAAGGTGAGCCATCATTCCATAATCTCGACATTCCAATGGGTTTCTCGGGCCTTGAGACTTCTTATGTCCATTCCCACCACAATAATTACATAAGATAGTTTTGTCGATATGTGTCATATGGATATAATTTCCACATATTCACCCTCAAATTGGAACTTATTACTACTTGAAAAATCATCACCCAACTTTAGAACTGAACCTCCACGGCTCAGAAAATTAGCTTCCCTGAGAATTTGATCAACAATTAGGGCCTGATTTGCAATCTCTATAATAGTTCTCAAATTAATGATGTTTACCTGGAAGAAGGTAGCATATTCAAGTAAATCCTTGAAGTGTCTTGCAGTCATATGTGTGTCACCAATCAGAGATGGAGAAAAATATTTGATCTTAGTGAAATGATTAGAATACTCTAACACTATCATAGATCCCTCTTTAATATTCAAGAACTCCCTGTCATGATCAGATCTTAGAGTCTACTAGAAGTAGTGATCATATAATGTTGTCTAGAAGTCTTCTAAAAACATATCTCTGGGTTTCTCAGACTGAGAAATGTCATCCCACCAATACCTAGTGGAGTTATGAAGCATAAAGACATCATTTTTGACCCTGTACTATGGGATAATCTCAATATGGTCGAAGATGGATTTTATAGCTTCAATCCATGACTCTAAATCATTAGGAAAACAATCCCTTGAGTGGGAGGGAGGATTATACTATAAAAAATCCGATGTAAGATCTATCATAGTTGGGGTGGTCCTAAGAACATTCTGAACATACTGCATGATCCTAATAATTCTATCCTTGAACTAAGAGTCAGTGTCGGGTCAAATATGGGGAGGAGGTCCCACAATAGGCACTATAAGAGGCATTGTAGGAAATAATATATGAATCACTATAAGGGGAACTACAGGTGGTTCTATACCCACCAACTTTGAAATTTTTTCTATGCTACTCTCCTAGCATATAACAAAAAGATTTCATGGAGGCATTTCTCTACCATTGGAAATCACACACCTTAGACAAGATTCTATTGAAGATGAGGTAAACATGTAAAGGAGTATTAAGAAAAGGGATGGTGCAAGGCATCCTAGGTAAAGTCAAGTCAATGTCTAAAATTTCCACTTATGGTGTCCATTTCTTTAAATATATGGAAATAACATTATATTTATAACTATCAAGTACTCTAAAATATTAAAATTAACCTCAAAAGTACTCACTCTCAATATATAGATGCACACTAAAAGTGGATATGGAATAGAAATATGCATGTCCTTTCAATCCCTATGGTGCCTAATATGATGCATGTAAATGCATTTCCCTCATGTCATTGGATTGTAATAGTAAAAATCATTATTTCAATAATACCAATACAAGTAACTTCATAAAATAAGTGTTTCACCAAAAATTGAATTCATGTCAACAATAAATTGTATAATCAATAACTAATATCCCAACCCCGGAAATTTGGGTTTCTAATATACTTAGGTTAGCTACATCCAGCCACATGGTAAGTCCCAAATCACTATATCATTGTCTCATGTTTAACCCAAATATTAATACAAAATGAAAAAGTCCCCTATGATACAACCTTGTAGCATCCCACCCCAAGAGCCGATGAAAAACAGGCCCTAATATGGTGGTCCATGAGACCTCAAGAGCATCTCCCCATATGAAATAGGCTTCCGACTAGCAGTGAAGGCCTTGGGTAAGTCCATGGGGATACTCTCTCCTCATAGGAAAAGGTATAGCTTAGAGAGAAAAAAATATAATCGAAAACGTACAAAAAGAAATAATAAAAACAATAGAGAGAAACAGAAGTAGATAATTGAACCAATTTAATTTTTTTTCTAAATGTAGAAGCTGAAATGAAATAACTGATACCTTGATGATGAAAATGTTTGATTCCAAATGTAAATAAATAAAAGTGATGGAGTATACGGTACAACCATAGACTATATTCTAAAAAAGAATCAAAAGAACAAACAAAAACTACCGCATGGCATCACGAGCATGGCTCGGTCCTCTACCACAAATCTTCATCCCCAATAGCAAAGAAATCAAGCATCGGAAGCCACATGATGCCTTGTATCCATACCTGGAAACATAAATTCTACTCGGTTACCAAATGGAACCCAAGTAAGGTGTGAGATATAATATCAGTAGTCCAGCACACAAGGTACCTAGAACTTTCCATTTCATATAGTAAACAAATAGTAGTGTTCTGAAGTATAATGTTTGCAATTAGTTTAATTAAATAATATAACTATAATGTGGTCTGAGTTCCCAATAGTACAACCATACCATACCACCTACTTTCGCCTGAGTTAGAATTCTGAACAAGATACCTGGTAAACATAATATATATAGCATGTCTTCTGTATCATAACAACCATAGAAAAAGTGCACATCCCAAGCTTATTATTTGGCTTGGGTTCTAATCCATAAGTCAATATAAAGCACACTAAATTCATGAGAAAACATCACAAGGAATAAAGAAATATATGTTTCACAATAAAATCATCTCAAGAATTTGTAATAAAATTGACAAGTATTGAGGTGCAACCTGAGAACATCGTGAACGTATCACTACGGTACATCCAACCAATTATCCAATTAGAGAAAGCCCACCAAGAATATCCATTTCAGAATCCCAATTATTGGTTGTGGTGTGGTAACCAGGACTTCATAACAAGAATTAAAAAACACACCAATTCTCACCCAAAGATCAGTGTATCCATCTTGTCAATGGGTATGTCCTCGGTTTCCCCTTAGGGAACCTATGTCACTGAATAGTATATGAAAATTACAGGGATCACATGCCTAGAAATCCTAAAACTTCACTTCCTTAATCCATCGTTTTGTAACATATCGAGCACAATGAGTTCATTGTGGGTTCTTAATACAGAACCCACATTCTCTCACCAACCTGATTACCAACAAATGAAGAAAGAGGCACACACATATATTTCCTAGATCAACCATTTATAATTACATCCATTTAGGTAACAAATCAATTCTAATATCATTACTCTGGTTAAACATAACATGGCCTTTGTCAGCGTATGTAAAGGCAACAATATTTAAATAAAACAAAGGTACCACAATCCTTATAAACAAATTATTTAGGAAAATAATTCACCCTAAATAATTTTATTCAATTTAAACTTCAACCTAAGGCATCAAAAGAACACACATAGAACATAAAATAAAGAGTCATGGATAATGGTGAAAATAGGCCGATTATGTCAGTACACCAGAATGGATGTCCAATGGTATGAACACAACTTATGAAGGGTTAGTATTAGGAAAGCTTCAAAATGATCAAGGATAAGTAGTTTAATTAAATTAATAAGCTTTAATTGAGATTTATTAATAGCTACTAACGAGAGGCATAATGGTGTTAATTGAATAACACAATGAAATAATGAGAAATATCATATATTCCCAACCTCATAGTCGTAGTATCTCCCAAGTCCTGCGAATATCATCGATTTAACCTAAAATGGACTAAATCATATTATTTTTCAAAACCCCAATTTTTTGTAAAAACCTTATGTAGATGATTGTAAAATAGAGAGTTAAGAAAATCCAATGATTCTTAGGGTGGAAGACTAACCTTACCATGAGCTTCAATACACATTTGATGACATTGAAAATGGAAGAGAATCAGAGTTGTAGAGGTCTTATGAAGGAGGAGGAGGGAGGTTCACATCAACTAGGTAAGGGGGGATGCACCAAGAGGGATAGGGAAAGAAGAGAGGAGAGAAAAACTAAAAATAAAATGGCGATAAAAAGGAAAAAGGAAAAAATTAAGACATAAAATAAAATAAAATAAAATAATAAAAATAAAAAGTGATGGAGAAAATAAAATAATTATAAAAATGGCTTAAACACATTTTAATTTTTTTTACTCTTATCCAACCGATTTTAATTTATTATTTTTTTATCCCTTTTTTCATTTCTTTTTATTTACTTAAAATCATTTTTATTCCATTGAATACAGTTTAATTATTTTTAAATCGAACAATGTGCCTGGGAATGATGTATTATTTTACTAAAATCATGTATGAATATTTAAATTATTTATTATCTGCTCAGGATTCACAACAGGCTATTTAGGGATGCTCCATGAGTCACTTTAAGGGTTTGGAATAAAAAATTCAATTGTATGTACCTAGACTATAGTAAGGATGTTACAATGGCACGACCCATTTATTGGATGTGGTGAATGTTTTATTCTATTCCATTATAATAAAAAATACTAGTGTATAGAATATATTTAGGATATTATATAATAATTTTTTAACAAAAAAATAAATGCGGTGGAGAAATAAGTAAAATAAATATATCTATTGAAGAACATTTCCACTTATTCGGTTATCCTCATTAAGATTACACTAAATGTTTCCTAGGATGGATTTCATAAACAACAAAGTCATATAGGATTAGGGGGGGTAATTTTGGAAGTTATTTTTTCATGTTTTGGACTAGAAAATGGATTTGTAGGTGTAGATAAGTGAGTGGAGTGAGTTCCCTTTTATAGTTGAGGAAAAGGGTTATTTTGTAAATACCTAAAAGTATTCATTATTGGGAGGTAATTATTAACAAAATTTGACCCATGATTGATAATTAATTATTTATAATGATGTTATGGTCAATACACACATCCACCACCCAATAAAACACAAGTCTTAAACATTTTTCTTAACTTCAAAGTTATCTTATTTTTTGCATTTTTGTTTTTCACTAGGGTAATATATTTTCTAACATAAGTATTTTATCCATCTATAACAATTTAAAGTGAGAGTTATTAGATAATATTTACCCACTAATTATATATATTAAATACAATTTATCAATTAAAAATACTTTGTGTGTTGAATATTTATTTTAACATAAGTTCATGTACCTGAAAAAACATAGTTTTAACCATAATTGAACAAACCAAGATTTTTAGTGTTAAGGGGTGAATATAGTCACTATAAAAGAAAATTGGTCCATTATTGGATCATATTTGATATTTATTTTCATATAAAAACACTTGTAATAATAGATTATTTATAATAATTTTAAATAGTTAAATAGTATATAATTTTTCATAAAATAACATTAATGTCAATTTTAAAATTATTCATTTAAATTGAATTTAAAAATATCAATAAAATTATAGAATTATAATATATTATATTAACACATGTGTAACATGAGTTATTTTTAATAAAAAAATAATTGGAAATAATCATTCATTCAATTTACTTTAATTTTAATATTTTTAATATCATTTATTTTATTAATAATTAACTAAATAAATACTTTTTTGGAGTTTTATAAGCATTTAAAGTAATTATATCATCTGAAAAAATTAATGATAAAAAACCCATGTATCTTTCAAAATATTATTTATAACTAAACACATTTTTTGTTTTCCCCATCAAAAGCATTATAGATAATAATAGTAAAAAAGTATATTTTTGTATTTTTCTTTACTTAACTTATGATATGGGTAATATTCAAATCAATATGGCAAGTAATATCCATATTTAATATAATTTTATTTATTTTTTTATAAAAAATAAGTTAATAACATGAAGTTACTAATTTAGGTCATTTAAAATCTTATATTTCTAGTTTAGCCCCGAGTAAATCCAATTTTACCTTAATTGTGGTAATTAATTTTTACTGTAATCACTATTCATTTTTGTCAAAACATTAAGTTGAACAGATTAGAAATTAAAAACTATTCATATTCTATATATTAAATCCATTTTTAAAAAATCAATCCACATAAGTGGAACATTTTATTTTAAAATTAATATCATAGACATGATGAGAAAGTATGTTTTTAAATTAAAAATGGTCAAAATTTTACAATGTTTTTATAACTAAATTCAATATTGAATTGATTAAAATGACCTAAATTAGATTAATTGTTTTAAAATTTAACTAATTTTTATTTAAATACAATCATAAATATTATTTAACCATATAAATAATTTAAATGAAAAGGGAGTTTTCTATTAAAATTCATAATTTTCCACAATTAATCTGAAAATGATATATTTCTAAAAAACCAAAAAATTAACCCAAATATAATTTTTTTATTTGGAATTCAAAAATTAATTTTATTTTATAAAATAAATTTTATAAATGCGTAAAATTTTAATTTTATATTTCGTGAGAAAAACGTGACAAAATTGAGTTTTGTTTAAAATCGGTGTTGTGTGAATCACAAGCTATCGATGAAATTAAAATTTTTATTAATATAATATATTGTAATTTCCTGGAGTGTTACATTATCCCCACATTAAATAATTTTTTCCCTCACAATTTAAACTTGATCTCAGTAATCAAGGGTTTAAAATTTGAAAATACCATTACTAAAAACCCACATTACAGAAGGGTTAATAAAAGTCCCCTCATATGTAAGATATTGAAGAACAAAGGTCATCTGGATTAAAACATAACAATTTTTCCAAGTTGAAGAACATAAGTGGGAAATGAAAACATGTACATTTAAAAAATATGTAAATTATTTAATATATTGATTCAGTAAATTGATAAGAAGTGAGTCAATGATTAATATGAAGTTTAGGGGATCATAACCATAAATATTTGGTGATTCAAAAAACTATATGATTCATATGGGATGCATGTAATATTATGATGATTTTGTTTCAATATATTTTTTATAAAGTTATGTTATTAGATTACTAACTTTTAATATAAAAAAATTTACTTACTTGATATTTTTAAATTCATAAGCACAATTTCATCCTTCGGTTGTTCTTCGATAAATTTTCAATTCATCCCTTAAATCAAGAAATTAATATCCAAAAATGTATTTTTTTATACCTAAAGCACTAAAATACACTTTTTATGGATCTTAAGACCCATAAAATAGTTAAAACTCATTTCTTTATATCTCAAACTATTTTCCAAAACAAATACGATTATCACAAGTTATCCAATATCCACAAATCATTATATGGTGAAGTAATATTTTATTCAATAAAACATTTTCCAATGTTCTACATAGACCATTTCATAAATGGTTAACCATATATTTATTTACAAATTATTTTTATACAAAACTTCAAATATAAGGTCACTAAATTTCAAAAATAGCATTAATCATTCAAATAGCATAGAGTTTCTCTTAATCTTCTCATACAAAACATGTGGATCCATTCATCACGTTTTCTCTTCTAACATGGTCATAACATGAATTTAAATAAAACCTAAATGAAAACATACATTCTTCTTTAATACTTAATGGAAACAAATTTTGTTAGATATATTCCTTTAATACAAAAATGATGTCATATCAATCAGTGATAGAATAAATAACTTCATCAACAAATCATTAATCAGTTCCAAGGTAGTAATACTATCCAATTTACTTTATCCATACCAATCATAAATTTATCCCAAAATTATTATCATAATATTAATAACATATTAATGGTTATATTTTCCTTAATAACATGCTTTCAAATAATTTTATCTTTCCACTGAATCACTTTTCATGGTACTATTTAATACATGCTTTCAAATCCTTTAGGAAATAGTACTAATGTACAATACATATACATATCATAATTCTTATAACTATTATATCATTAATAAAATATTTTTACAACATATTCCAATATCCAAATACATAAGAGCATTAATAATTCCACTTTATCCATATCAATTTCATAATATTAAACTTTATCCCTTAATTTCTTCTATGTTATATTCTATTAATGCATTCAGAATTAACTTTCTTAGTTCCCCATCTCCTTATAGTTGAAACACATAATATGAGTTTTTTTATCTTTTCTTTACATTATTTTTCCTGGTGACCCTTTTTTATACACTTATAAAACACTCCCAATTCCTTTAATATTTTCTCATTGTGATTCCTTCCAAAGTTATCACATCTGGGAGTGTCATTCTTTACCTTCTTCCCTTTATCAAGTTATTATTCATTCTTCCTCAAATTCTCTTGGGTCCCATTGAATCCATAATAATTTGGTAATACTTTCTATATATTGATAGCACATAGAAATATTTCATTATATGAAGAAAATTTTTGAGAGACTATCATCCTTCAGAGACATGGCTTATTCCCTTAAAAGAAATATTCAATCATGAACTCTATTATGTGTATAAAATCTATTCATACCTTTCTAACCTTATTAAGGTAGCTTCAAAATCTACAACACATTAGTTTTCCTCTTTCTTTAAGCTTATGAAATTTTACTTTATCTTTTTTTACTGTTCATGGGATAAATATTGGTAAATTTTTTTTATTTAAATGATTTTGGTTCCATGATTTATATTTCGTTTTCCTACCTAATATTCTAGATCATATACCACCATTTATCATCATAAAATTTGAGACAATACAATGAAATTATAACATTTTCATTTTCACCTCATCTCAATTCCATAAATAAAATTTCTAGAGACGTAATACATTACATAACTACCATTAAATCAATAGTCCTACTAAATTATCAGGGCCTATATTGAACAAAGACATCCAACATAGGGGAATCTAAATTTTTAATAGGTTCCTCCTTTTGAGAGAGTTTAATTTTCATAACATGATTAAACTACCCTAATATATCAATAACATTATGAGTTCCAATTCCAGTCTTATTGGATTACTCAGTAGGTAAATATATAAATTCTCTATGAGTTATAATATTCTTCATTATTCCATGTTCCATTTCTATATAATGGAATATAATTAATTACCTCGTTATTTTATGAATTTTAAGTCATAATGTATAATTCCAAATTTGGAGTAACACATAGCCTAAATTAAAATTTATGCGTTGTTAATCTCATAATCCTATACATGGTTTCTTTGGAGATATCTTTCTTATAAAATACACCATTAACATATGTTGAGGAAATGTGGATTATCCTTTATATATCCAAAGAGAGTGACAAACCATGTGCATATTAAGGATTTCTTCTGGATAGAATGCAATGATGGAGTAAATCCTAGAACACATATTTCAATGTTATAACAGTTAGGTACCTCTATACTGGAACCATGATTTCTTGTAGTATCTAGGAAGAGATGTTTTCTATTAATTCCCATATAACATCTTCCTTACCAAAACATTTCGATGTTCCTCCATGTTAATAATAAAATTATATCATAGTTTTATGTTTGTTAAACTATCTTTCTCTAAATCTAGTTCCCAAGGATCCTACCAAACCACCAATGATATAAATAGTAATTACCATGATACCAGTATCCCTGATCTAGTTTCTTATTTTATTAAATTAGCATAGATACAATTGGTTGAATCAAAAAGGACCGATCAGGTTTTTAGTTTTTGAAAAACTAGATATATATATATATATACATGATACCCATTTTACATTTGAAAAATAAATTAAATCTTACAAAAATTAAAATATAAGAAACCATAAATCACGTTCTATGAATTCATATTCATATCATAGGGAAATGAAACAAAATAAGAGTGAGCTAAAATGCTTCCTAAGGGTTATTTATAGTGAAATATATCATGAAAAATTAATAATAATCAATATGGAATGGGAGATAACTGATCATTCCATGCATTTAAATAGCATGACTATCATGATGAGATAAGTCAGAATCAATATATTAAGGTAAATAACTGAAATACATGACATTTAATAAATAAAATGATAATAAAATGATTACATAGATAATTTCATGGATAAAATATCCTGGATAATAATTATATCATAATTATTAATGAAGTAAATCCTTAATTTTTGGACATCATTTTTTGTATTTACATGATACATTTACCATAAACACCATTTGGAAGACAATTTAAAACATAATGGGTAAAGACCTATTGAATTTGGACAATTGATTCGTCTCATGAGACTATTGATGCATGTTGGGGATTTATATAAATGGCCCCAAATCCGTGTCAAATCTATCCAAATAATTCTTCATATATCAAAAAATATATTTAATTTATAAGAAATGTTTCTTATCATCATGTAATTGTATTATGTAAAATTTATAGATTTATCAGTTTTTCCCTAGTTAATCAAATAACATCCAAAGTGAAAAATGTATATAAAAATGGTATAAATTTTAGGAAATATTTATATCAATAATAAAATAATATTGATATCTAATTTAAATGTAATTTACAATGAAAAATATTACACTAAAGTCATTTTTCTAAGATAAAATCAACAATCATAACAAAAGTGAAATTTCACAAAACTTTTACAACTTGGTAGTTTTAATGTCAAAACCACATGGTTGAAATAATTCAAATTTGAAGATAACATATGAGTAAGTATAAATGAACTAAATTTCAAAGGTGAATTATATGAACTTTATAAAATTGAATTGGTTCATAATTATAAATAAGTCTCAATGCAATGTAAATTGAGATGAAATACCTTACCTCATGTTTCCTTTTTTTTAACATGATTTAAAATCATGTATAGTGTTTAAAAAAATTATCAACATATAAAATAACAATATTATTATTTATGATGTCATATATTATCCTTTTATAACATCTCATCACACATTCATTAATAATATTTCTTTATTTTCATTATTACATATGTTAATTTCCCTATTTTTTCATTGATGCATTGTTATGAATATTCTAGTTCTTATGAAAATTATATTGTTTTATCAGTTAAAAAATGATAATAAAGACATAATTATCCTATTTTTACATCAATTTTAATTTCAAAACCAATAATAAAGTATGGCTATGAAAATTGAATTACGTTATGATTATGAAGACGATACGTCATATATATGCAGGAGTAACCATTCAAATTTTATATGATCATTATAGAATGGTAGTAAGTAATATATTAGATTTAAATAATGGTTATAATATCATATAATCAATATTATAAACTTATATATATAATAGAAGAGTTTTGGTGATGAAAAGAGAGTCAAATTTCATCGTGAAGGCAGAAGTTCACACGTACACGAATGATAGTATCATCATTACATGAGTAAAAAGGAAAGATAAGAAATGATAAATATTATCATTATAGAATGGTAAATATTTCATGAATATCATAAATATTTCATTCATATAACTTATAATTGTTATATTTATCTTTATTATCCTCCATTTGAAGAATAAGTGAAAGACGATCACATCACTTCTCGAGGCGGTATTCCACTGTACACCCAACCACCATAATTATATCTCCTACGTAATGAAAGGTAAAAATATATATGTGATATATTGAATCTAGAGTTATAAATATGTTATAAATATCATATATAATTTATTTTGAAGCATCATACCCAACAATGAGATGTGTAAATGAAAAAACCGACAACATAAGTTCTTGTTTTTGTAGTCCTTCGAACACACAAATGATGATTTTATAACCCATTTAATAGAAGTGGAGAAGGTTTTAGGTCAATCTCATATTATAAAACATACTATTATATTGAACATATTGAGTATATTATATAAAAATGTTTAAATAAAAATTAAATAAGGTGGAGAAATATGTAAAATGAATATGCTTGTTGAAGAACATAAACTATTCATCATGTATCCTGCTTAAAATAGCACTAAATCCTCACTTGGTTGGATTTATACCCAATATAAGGCATATAAGATTAGGATATAGAAGTTTGGATGTGATTTGGAAAGGTTTTTTATGATCCAAATGGCTTGAGAGGTGTGGAGAAGTAAGGGGAGTGAGCAACCTTTTATTGTTGAGGAGGAGTCATACTTTTGTAAATACCAAAAAGTATTCACTATTGGGAAGTAAATATTACCTATAGTAGATAATATATTTTTAATTAATCACATTAAAAGATAATATTTTCTAGAAACACCTCTAAAACTCTATAAAACACATGTTTTTATCATTTTTTTCCTTAAATTATAAGTATCCTTATTTTTACCATTGTTGGTTTTTCACTACAATAACTAGTTTTTTAATGTACGTAATTTATCCATTAAGAGTAAATTAATGTGATAAATATTAGATAATTTAGACACACTTATTATATGGATTATATAAAATTTATCAATTAAAAATATGATATTTTAAAAAAAATTAACTCAAAAACATGTACATGTAGAAACACCGTTTTAACAATAATTTTGCAAACACATTTTTCTACTATTTAGAGATCAATATGTTGATTATAAAATAAATTTTTTCACATTAGTGGAAATACGTTTATATTTATTTTCATCTAAAAATCACTTGTAATTATAAATAATTTTTAAAAATTTAATTCAGTTAATAATATAAAATTTATCATAAAATAACATTAATATCAATTGTCACATTATTCATTTAAATTGAATTTTAAAATATTAATAAAATTATGGAATTTGAATATATTATGTTAAATCCTTTTTCACAGGGAATTTTTTTACAAAAAAATTATGAAATATAATAATTCATTCAATTCACTTCCCCTTAAATATTTTTTTATAATTTATTATATTTAATTATTAACTAAAGAAGTACTATATTGGAGTTACTTAATAATATAAATTATATCATCTAAAATAAATATATTATCATGATTATAAAAATCATTTATATTTAAATATAATATTTATAAAAGAACTTATGTTGTTTTTTCCCTATCCCAAATCATTTTAGATATAAAGAGTGAGAAAAGTATCTTTTTTGTGTTTTTATTTACTAAGCTTGTTATATGTGTCATATTCAAAGTAAATTGGATTAAAATGATCATATTTATAATAAATTTATTCAAAAGGTATAAATAAAAATATTAATTAATATTTTGATACTATTTTAGGTCATTTCACTCTTATTATTCTTGTCAAACCCCCTGGTAAATCCTTTTTTACCTAAACTTTGGTCAGTAATTTTTACTGTATTAACTATTCATGTTGGTAAGGAAATTAAGTTGAGATTATTAAAAATGATAAATTATGGTGTTTGAAAATATGGAATCCATTATTCCATATTCAATTATCATAATTGGAAAAATATTGTTTGAAATTAATCTCATAGATGTGAAGAGAAAGAGGGTTTTTAGGTGAAAATGTTTAAAAGTTTTCAATGATTTTATATCTAAATACAATATAAATTGATTACCATGAACTAAATTAGAATAATTAATATATTATTGAAAAACTTTTACTTTATAACCAATTATAAAAAATAATTTAAAATTTTAAATAATTTAAATGAAAAAAAAATCAATTAAATTTCATTTTTTCACTATTCATCAAAAAATGAAATATTTCTGAGAAAACAAAACAAAATAATCCTAATAAATTTTTTTTTATTCTAATATCACAAATTATGTTTATTTTTTCAAATAAATTATGTAAAAGTTCTAAAATAAAATTTTAAACAATGTTTTCAAAGCATTACAAAATGGTCTTTTGTTTAAAAATAGAGTTATGTGAATTAAACGATATCAACATAATTAAATTTATTCTTAGAAAAATATATTATAATGTATTTGGGTTTTAAAATAACATTATTGTAAATAGAAATATATTACTTTTATGTAATAAACACCACATTTTAAGTGATTTACCAAAGTAGAGTCAGGGGATATAAATTGGAATGTGTAATTATAAAAACCTATGTAAGTCCTGACCCTTTCTATCCCTTTAATTTTGTAAGATTGAATTTATAGGATGATGATATACGAGAATGGGGGGAAATAATTAATGGTAAAAAATATATGTAATCAGTTAGTAATTAGAACACCTTATTTGTTTACACGTGATAACATACTATGGTTAAAATAATATATTGAAATTTCAACACTAAAATAGCTATAGGAAAGAATTAGACAACATAATTGAAGAAGGAAAATGATTTATTTAATAATATAGGAATTCATATGATTAGAACTTTATAACTCTATAACCTATCTTATAACTTCATAATTTATCCCCCTTTCTTAATAATAGTATTTTATGTTTAAACTATAAGAAGATAAATTTTATAGAAGTACAATATCTATAAGTTCGTATATAAGTTACATACTAGTAATAGAACAAAAAGATTATATTTTTTATATAATGTATAAAGAATAAAATAAAAAATGTAAATGAAATTTTTTATTTTTTTCAGATTCTAAATATCTTTAAGCTTAGACACAGTTATTTATATGAATTAAATTTCTTATTTACCAATAATGAATAATAGAGATAGGTATTATTGATAACTAAAAATTTTAATCTGTATATAAAGAAATACAAAAACATTTCATCAATTTAAAATGAAAATTTTATTCAATTTTTTTTTACTTTCTATATGTAAATCTGTAAAAATTATAAAAGGAATATCTTCTAATGGATGATGATAGAGATAAAATAAATGTTTTATTCCAAATTTTTTCATTTGAACAATAAATCTTATTCCTTTCGGAAAAACTTCATTCATATAAATAGTTTTAATTACATTGATTTTTATTCATAGTTTCCATAGGGTTCACTTTATAACCTATAATGAAAATGGATTTTAATATTTATATATTCCCATGGGATTATTTGGAATCATTAAATATTATTTTAAAATATGAATACAGATTTATATTCATAATTTTTCTCCATAAAATAAATATTTCAGATGAAAGCTTCTTCAAATGAAATTAAACACAGGTATTCCAAAAGAGTTATAATTTACTATAGCTTCGAGGCTTATATGTTGTCTTCAATATAAAGGGTGTGAGCTCAAACTAATCATAAGATATATGATTATATCAATCAATAAATAGTTTACACTAAATTTAATAGATGAATTTAAGATAAACAAAATTTTAGGAATGAGTTAATAAATTTCAGATGATCATAAATAATGAAAAAATATTCATAAAATGTTTTAATAGTTAGAAGATACTAGCAAAAAATCTTGATTCACTATATAAAACTACATATGTTCATAGATATTGAGTAATATTTGAATATGTGAATAATGAAATATATATAAATATATAAATATATATTCTTAAAGAATCTAGTTTATTTTCAAAAAAACCCTCATCCTTAGTATTTGACCAGTGCAATTCATTGTATAATTATTTCATTTAACAGTAATTTTAATTATAATCAATTATATTATAAGAGTAATATATAATATAAAATTAAAATATAATTTATATAATTATAATTATGTCAAAAAATGGAACAAATTAGAAATCAAAAAAAATATATATGGGAAAGTGATGAAATAACAAAATTATATAAGAAG
This sequence comes from Viscum album, assembly GCA_963277665.1. Taxonomy (NCBI): domain Eukaryota; kingdom Viridiplantae; phylum Streptophyta; class Magnoliopsida; order Santalales; family Viscaceae; genus Viscum; species Viscum album. The sequence goes on along the minus strand of OY728156.1, from coordinate 683,368,478 downwards.
AAATAGGTGAAAATTTTATCAATTTTGAAAATAATTTATACAGATTATCCATATAGAAAATTTAAATAATAATTAAATATATTAAATTATTTTTATAATAGGAGAATAAAAAATATCAATAAGTTTTATAAAAAGTTCCTCCATTTTATATTTTTTTCAAAGATTTTAAATGATTGTTATTGTGTCTAGAATTTGTTCTATAATCTAAATGTAAATATTAAACTTTTGATTTATTAGAATTCTTTTAAATAGTTTTTCTAGATTATGGAATTGAAAAAAAAATTACTTTTGATTTTTATAATATATACTATGAAAACTATAGCTCACTACCTCACTAATGAAGTTCTTGAAAATATGAAATTGAATACCTAGTGTTGGATTATCCACCTAGAAAAAAATATAATGTAATCTAAAGTTATATTAAACTTCTTCCCATGAACTATATAATTTCATGTCTAACTAATTTCATTACTAAAAAATTTAATGGATATCTAATAATTTATACTCTCTAAATTTAATTCTGGGAACTATATAAATTGCATGAAAGAAAATATTTCTAGAAAATAAAGAATGAATAAAAACTATGAAAGAAAAAAATTAATTTAATATGATTAGGATTATCTATAAAGGGATAATTATTTTTACATAAAAATATAAAAATAAATATTTTCTAATGTTCATTGTAGTATTTGAAAAATGAAAAATGTATAGAATTCAAATAATAACAATATTTTAATATAACAATGTAAGTTTGGTATAGGATTAAATAATAAATTTAAAAAATCAAAAATTTTGAATTTGTCTATAAAATCATGAATTTCATCAAATTATGATAGTCTATAATATCATATAAATTGAAATAAAAAATTTGAAAATACTATATAACAATTTTAATAAAACCTTTTTTAGAAAAAAAATTACATATATAATTATTTGACTCACACACTTAATAGAAATATCTAATTTCCTCAATAGCATTATGATAATTACATTATATTATAAATAATAGAATAGAATCATTATGTATTTAATCAAAACGTAGTCTGAATGAACCACAAATTATTTATAGTAGAAATTAACGATTAACACTACCATATAAAATTGAGGATGCTCTTAGGTATATAATACATGAATTTAGTCTAAGAATGAAAACTGAGTTCCCACTTTTACATCTTGAAGTCAGGAAATATATCCTAACATCAAACCTAACATTCCACAATTTTAAATAATAATGGTATAATTTAAAAAAATCACAAATTTGTTGTCAAAGAAAACATTTCATAATAAGGAATCAAAGCATAAAAATTCTTCAATTCAAAAACAATTGTAAAAAATAAAACTAAACAGACCATTTTGGAAATATAGTGTCCATTATAATCTAAAAAAGTAGGACATTGGGATTTAAAAATAGTTAAAGTAGAGTTTGCGATGAATAAATTGATGTCCATTCCCACTTTCTCTAGTTTAGTGCAACAATTATATAAAAACTAATTAAAATGAAATGGTCTTAAAAATTAATTCATGCATAAATTTATCATGGATTGATATAATTAATTGGAGAGACTCTAGATAAACATTCAATTGTTAATCTAGAATCAGTAGATAATAATACAAGAAAATCATAAAATAATTTTTATCTGAATTTCACTGAAACACAAATTGAAAATCAATTCCAACATTGGATACCCATGATTTAAAATAATTATAAAATAATGTGAAAACATGTATACAAGGTAAGTGTATTAATAATATACTAATTGAATAAGAAATGGGTTTATGTCAATTCTCCTCCTGATACCTCATATTTTTGGTTAAATCTGTAAAATGAAAATTTAGAATTGGTAGATGGGAGGTGAATAAGATGTTAGAGAATATAGGTGGTGGGGTTGTCGGTGTGGGTGATAGAGATGAACCATGTCTATGAGTACAAGTAGAAATTACTATTGTGGTGGTGGCACGTTATGTAGATATGGCGAGAGTTGAGGCATAAATAATACCGGAGGATGAAGGATATTTCTTCATTATTTTAATTAATCAAATGAATCAAAAGATAATTTTATATTTTACAATTTTTTATAATTTTTAATAATAAAATATTAATTTATTTGTAAAAAAATGTCAGTATTAATATGAAAAATTAACAATTATAATTTTTGGTAAAATATTTCTTGGTATTAAAAATTAATAACAATAGATATTTATACTGGTAAAAATAAATAGTGTTACTTAATATAAAAATAAAAAATACTTAATATATATTTGAATTTTTTATTTTTAAAAATATATATATATTATCTATCACCAAATTTCTATTTTAGATATCCACATTTATTATAGTGATTGTAAAATTATAAATAAAAAGTAACTTTATAAAGAAATAATTTGGGAAAGTTGTGTAAAACAAATTTCATATCACATGAAGATGAAAATTCATACATTATAAAAACTAAGTAATGGTTGATTTTTATGGTTTTAAAAATATTTTTAAAAAGAGTTATCATTATTTAAATGTGAACAATTTTTAAATTCCACATTAGAGAGTGTATTAGAGTGGATTATTATATGTAAATATGAAAAAATTTATCCTAATAATAAATGATATTTTTGGAGGAAATATACTATTGTGGATTATGAAATTTCTACAAGTATAAACTCAAAATGTGGTTATTTAGTGGAGGATATTGTATTTTAGTGAGTGGTTCTTGGATTTTCCTTTATTTATCTTATGAATTTGTTGGTCTCAGCGATTCAGGCCTAGTCCATAATAGGTACATCTAGTGGGTCAACTTTTCTCACAAAAAATGATCAATCTTGACTATCAATTAGAGCAGTGATGATCTAAAAGACACATCCATTCTCTATAAAGTGTAATTTGGCCTACTTAATTCATTTAGGGTAATCTGATGATCATGAATAATAAGGATATGATATACCTCTCTAGAATAGGTGTCTTCCAATATCAAAGGGGTGGGATGTCTTATTTGTAGGGTTTTCCATTTAATATAAATGAATAATCCATGTAAATGAAACTTTATTAAACTCCATCAATTCCCAAATATTCCAATTCCAATTAAAAATAGTATTTCCTCTAAAATATTCAATAAGAGTCAAATAATTTTAGTTATTGCACAATAGCAATGACGTTTCATTATTCACTTGATTACAAATCCCCTAAATAATTAATTATCACTAAGAATTTCTGTAGACTACTGATCAACCAGGGTATCCTAAATTGGATTTCATTGAAATCCATTTTACTATTGATCTGGTGGGGGAGAATATACTCTTAAAGAGATAATTTTTATAATATAAATCAATGGGATCCATATACTACCATCTCAGAATGACCATATCACTGCACACCAATATCTCAAAAAATCATTATATTATATTTTTTTCAATATGGATGTGGAAATGTTAAAAAATGTGATGAAGCTTAAGTAACTTGACAGTGAAATTTTCAGGAGGTGAAGAAGTGTATTAAATTTCTAATTGAGACACTCAATTATTATTTTTTCTATCAACTAAATAACCCCCAATATCTAAAATTGAGACACTATAAATCTCCCATATGATCCAAAAATTGGAAAATTATTCTTTCATGAATACAATAAAAATACTCAACACATTATTTAGTGATCACTTTGATAATTTTCAATACCTATCGATGATGAAGGATATTTGAAATGTTTTGGAAAAAATTAAATCACTATGGATAAGAAAGGAAATACATTCTAATATTGAGAGTTAAATTTGTAAAAAAAATTATATCATAGATATATCATAGAGAAAAATTATGAAATTCAATGTATAATAGAAAATTTAAAGACAAAAATATGATCATAGATAATGAAATTATGTTAACTTCATTATAAAAAATCTACCCACTTTAAAAAGGAATGTGAAATATTATATAAAATAAAAAAGGATTATATTTCCCTTAATGAGTTAATCAAATACCTATAAATTGAGGAGGAATATGAAAAAAATGAGTACTAAAAAGAAAACAATAAAGATAAATCCATGGTATTCATGTTGGATGGATTGTGTCTATCCTATTCATAAAAGGGGGAAAACATCCAATGAACTCTACGAAATAAATATTAATAATCAAGAAGAATAAAGTGGAATACCACTTTTGTTGGGAGCATGGACACTAAAAATATTAATGTGGTCTCCAAAATTTTATTTATATATATATATAATGATATAATAGAGAAATTTATAGCCATGATCATTGAAGAAAATTTCATTGATAATATCTTTTCTTGGTGGATTGATTTTAGAGCTACCTGAAACATGTGTTGCAAAAATTATCTCTTAAATGGGATGAAATCAATAATATATGGAATTTAACTCTACTTGGGGAAATCTTAGACAAATTTAATGGTATGCATCTATATGATATTTAGTTTACCTGTAGACTGATCCTCATATTAAATAATGTGTTTTATATGCCTAATGGTAATAAGAATTTAGTTTCTGAATACTTTCTAAATGGGTATGGTTTTAAACATCAATTCAAAGAAGATAAAATTGTATTTTTTTAAGGGTGGGATCATTATTAGAAAGGTTCACATATATGACTGATTATTAAAATTAAATATAAATATTGTTTCTTATTGTGTATTTATTTATTTTAACTAATTTCATTATCAGGTAGGCCACCAAAACTATAATTAAATGCATAAAATAATAAAATTTGGATTATTACTGAGACTGGATAGAAATAATATTAAATGTGTGAATTTTTTAAAATCTAAAATATTAATGAATTTATTAAAAAATAAAGAAAGGAAATGTAATTTTTTATAATTAATGTAATGATATTTAAGTGATCTTCCTAACACTTCCAAAATCATAAATAAGAAGAAGTTTACAAATTTTATTTATGATTATTCTATATTTTTTCATTTCAATCAATTCAATGGTAAATATATGGATTTTGATAAATGTAATATCTATACAAATATGGTTGAAATTCAATATGGATTATAATTAAATTACTTATAAACAATTATAGAGATAATATTTTAGTTCTTCGCTATTTAAATCCCAATGGGTTATACATGAAGTGAAAATTCCTTATAAATATTAAAAAATGGTGTCTCTTAGAGAACAATAAAAAATTAATTTTAATAATTAATTCCATGATGTCTATCTTAGGACTCTCAAGATAATTTTGTGGAGAGGAATTGTTAAACACTTGTTATATCCTAAATGGGGCCTAAAAAAGGGAAGAATGTTACTTAATATAAACTATTGAACTATAAAAAACCAAACTTCAATTATTTAAAGGTTTTAATTTTTCATGAAATTGATAGAATACCTAAATATAAAAGGAAAAGGTTTATCAAATGTGGTATTAATATAATATTTCTTGTATATGTGAATAATTCAATGATATAAAGATTCATGGATATATAATTAAATTATTTTGAAGCTATAAACATTGTTATTTAATAAAGATATGATATATTTAATAAATCTAGGTTTACCTCATAACATAAAAATATCCAAATATTGATATCATTTTGAAATAAATGTCTTTAAATTGAACATATATTCAAGGTGGTTTAGAAATGTAAAGTAATTAGACACAAAATATATATGAATTATATTTATATATTCACTTTTTAGAATTAACTAATAAAAATATATTTACACAAAATGTGGTTTTGATTAATATTTAGTTTGATCGAGAAATATCCAAATAAGCTAAGTCATATTTTGATGAATCTATTTTGGAGGAGTTATAAATGGTTAAATAGACTGTATAACCAAGAAATATACTTGTATATTCGTTGATACTTCTCCACGGTTACTACCTATATGTTTTAGTGGGTATTCAAAAAAACAAAATTTCAATGGGATAATTGAAAAATATAAATCCCAATTGTTGTTTAAGGGATTTATGAAGGGATTATTTTATTTTCATAACTATACTCGCATGTAAAATAATGATTAAATTAGAATACTTCCTACCTTATCATCCATATAAAATTTTTAAATTCACTAAATTGATGTAAAAATATAATTATTAAATAAGGAATTACATATAGAAATATATATGGAACAACTGGAAGGATTAATTTTCATAGAAATGAAAACATGTTTTAAAAATTAGGTTAGTACCTCTATGGTTAAAAAAATCACTAAACAAATTTAATGATTAATTTAATTAAGTAATCTAATAAAATGGTTTTATAATTAACTAAACTAATAAATGTGTCAATATAAGGTTCCATAATAACCAGGTTGTGGTTATTTGTTTATATATCTATAAAGTTATAATTTTTTAAACTAATATGGATCATGTAAATAAGGATAAGTATATTTTATCTAGAAACATATATATGAGATAGAAATGTGATCCTAATGTAATTTCGGGAGTAAAAATTATTTTGAATAATAATTTTATCACACTTTTCCAGTCAAATTATATTAAAAATGTTATAAAGTACATCTAATAATTTTATTGTACACTAGATTCTACTCCATAATCTTCTCGAGGTAGGATGATAAAAAATCATTATAGGAAAATTTATCAACTTCAATATGCATGGGTTATTGGGTTTCTCATGGACATCGTGACAAGAACTATACTAGATACTATATATTATTTTTAAAATATTGAGCATGTATATGAATAATCTTGGATATGCACAATTGGATGTTGGTAAAAGATTAATCATTTATTTTACAATTAATTTGAATTGGTGTATATTTTATATCGGAAAAAAGGGTGTTGGAAGGATTATCATATGAAAGATGGGTTAATAGTCTAGAACATAAATATTCCATGTGTAGAGGGGGTTTTCACTTGGATTTGGAGTTATATTTTAAGGACCAAAAGAAAAAATATATATAACTATGTTTATAATTGATTATGAGCCTTTTGCATTAAGAGATTCTAGAAAATAAGAATAGTGGACTAGAAAACATTTACCATATATTCCATTATTTTATATACAAATTTCCTTGGATTCTATACATTTTTATATTTACTAAATATATTCTAGGGAATAAAAAATACTTATGTTGGAAAATTGAGACACATGGGTCTCAAACATAACTATTTGATATTGGTGACGCAAGACTATATCTTAAATTTTGAAATTGTTAGATTGACAAATAATTTGGAGGATCCACTAAATAAGGGAAATTAAATATATTTTTGTGTAAAATACTTTCTTAAGGACATGTTTAATTTAGTTTTCATAAATTCACCAATTAAGGTACCATATCTTACCATGTGATAAATTTAAAAATATAATTTAAAATTTTAAAATTTTATCATATGTGAGAGGTAGAAACTAATGGAATATTACATCTTAATAAAATGGTGTTTCATTCTTATGATAAAAGGAGGGTGAGTTTAAACATTATAATGAACCAAGGTAATAAACCAAGTGTTGAAACAAGGGAACACTTTCTGGTTCACCTATCTAAATATAGGAGTGGGGCTAATCCAAAAAATTTATAACATTGGATCTTAAACATTCATGAAATGATAAGAGATAATGGGATAATGATATCAGATATTATATAAAAATCTGATGTATTAGAACACATTTCCAAAGGAAAAATCTAGTTGATAATAATATATGTCCTTTCAAGGAATTTTACAACCATTTTAAAAACATGCTTTTAATTTTCTCTAATATATAGTGGTTTAAATTTTGAGATGCATTTTTTAATCCATGTTCATTATAAGAGAGTATATTTTATACTTTTTAAATTCTATTTCAAAATATTTTAATACGGTGGGTTTTTTTGAAATCTTAATAATTTAAAATTTTTATGTATTTGTTTATCATTATTTTTTAAATAGGAAGGATTTTAGAATTCCACATGAGAATGTGGATAAAAGTGGGGTTTTATATATAAGGTGGGAAACATTTATCATGATTTGAAACATAAAGGGTGGAAAAAATACTTATCGGTAAGGTTCAATACACCGTAAAAACATATAAAAATGATATCATGTAATTTGGTTCTTTAATGGAGTAATTTTCGCACCACAAGTTATGTCGGTGTGAGGTGCTTGGTGGTGCCATTGTTTTTTCAACTTATTGTATAGTCGTACCTGTGTGGTGAACATACCCAGTTCATTGAATAGGTACAATGAATATTATTGATCATATTATCTATCATATAATGAAAATGTTTGTTTACTAATGGGTAAGATCAAGGAAACATATTTTAATGGGGGAGATCTAATGGATATGATTATTCCACATATGATATTATTTACTAGAAAAGTGTATGCCCTTTTCTAAGTGTTATGATATGTTATCTAAAGTGGTACTCCAATGTCTCTAAGAGGAGGACCCATGGAATAGAAAATTTATTCAATATCATCAATTCATAATCCCTCAAATATATCTCAAAGATTCAAATTCCTCTCAAGTATCTAATAAGAATCAAAGTCTTATTTTTTGTTTTACAAAAATACCTTTCATTAGACTCTATATTATAAAGATTAATCAAGTTTATTTTTTATTATGTACAAGTGTAAAGTAATGACTTACCATTATATACAAAATTTGTTTATCTTTCAACACACTTTCTTACTAATATGGTAAATTATAATCTAATCTTAAGTATTTTGACATCATAATATGCCTTTTTTATGATCCATCTAACACAATCCATGGAAGTCCATATCATTACCCACCAATATCTCTAACAATATTAAGAGTATATTTTTAATACCATGGATATAGAAATACTCAAAAATTTGATGATGGTGGAGAAATTAAATAATTCAATATTAAGTGGTGTTAAATGAGGGTGAACTTGATTCTTGTAACCATCATGTTGGGGTATTTTCTCTCAACCCCAAAGCTTCTAACATAAGAAGATGATACACTCATGGTTTCCAACTAGACAAATTTTTTTTTAAAAATGATCTCATCAGTCCATGAAATATTGTCGGTTCATTATTGTGTGACATCATCAAAACATACTAACACCTCCATATAAAAATATTTATTTTAGATATTTTTTTAAAAAAAAAATTAAACACTAAGGAAGTGATGATAAAATTATTCCGAGGTTTAATGTTTATTTCATGAAAAATGGTATATAGTCGATCAGTCATAAAGAAGTTATAGAAAATGTTACATATCTTGAAACATCTAATGTGGAACTAGATCAATATGAATGATCCTGTAATTTTCAAATTCATCATTTGTTAGCACCACTTTTTGGAATAAGGTTAAAAATTTTCCAAAAAGAGGAATGATATCTCCCTCAATGAGTTACTCAAATACTGGAAACCTAAGGTAGAATATAAAAATAATATGTTGGTAATATAACTAATGGATGATAAATTCTAGGTCCATTACATGGAGGGAGTGATCACAACTATATCATAAAAAATAGAAAATATATAAACCATTAATCAAAAGGAAATGTGTTACTCAAGAAGAAAAAATGTGGGATGATACCTCTTTGTAAATCAAAGACACTTCAAAAGAAACCTTAATCAACTTAATAATAGAGTAAAAATGCAACACATGAGTACTTTGAATCCATGATATATAAATCCAATTTTCATGGAGATATATCTTTATAGTTAATTGATTCTATAGATACATGATATGTTTACAACAAAAATTATCTCAAAAATAGGATATAAATATTCAAATTTGAGACATCACTATACATGGGGAAGTCTGTAAGTATATATGTTAATGGAAATGGTGTTGTAAAAGTTATTTTTACATCAATAATTATTATCTCATTAAATTATGTATTGAATTTTCTTTATGTTCATAATAACTTATTTTTGGGGATCTTGTTAAATAATAATCGGTTCATGCTTGTTTTTTGGTATATAGATTTTTCCTTCTCAAGGATGTGATCTTTATTATGAATGGTCACTTTTATAGTTGAATATTCATTTAAAATATAAATTGAATTCATGTTTACATGATAAAGCCTTTTGAATTATACTACAATATTTTAATTTTTATATACTATAAAAAAATGAACCCCATTTCAATAATGTAATTATTATCTAGAATTAATATAAATGATCACAAATGTTTCGCTTTCATGAATACTATAATAGTTAAGAAACCATTTAAAAATATATAAATGAAAAGTAATTTATTATAATTAATTCATAGTGATATGCCTAATTTTCAAGCTATAACGACCATAATAAATAAAAATTACTTTTTATATTTTATTGTTTTATATTATAAAATTTTTCTTGATTATATGTTACTTGATAAAGATGATATTATGGAAAAATATTCTATGTATGTAAATGTAGTCGAAAACAAATGTGGTATTGTATTTTAATTATTTTTATTTGGTAGGGGGATAATATTATATTCCTTCATTATATTAATAGATATATATAATCAATGAAATGGAAATTTTATATAAACTTTAGAAAAATCATTTCACTAAGTGAAGTAACAGAATATTAATAGAGGTAATTAATTTCAGGATGTCTGCCTCTGGTCTCTCAATAGGATTTTGAGGATGTTCGTTTTTAATTGTGATTATAATCCAAAATAGGCTTTCATGATTATGGAAGGATATAAATACATTTTAATTATAGAATAGTGAGAATCCAAACATCAATTATAAAAAGGATTTTGGTTTTCATTAAATTGTAAGAGTATCTAAAACTAAAATGGAAATATTGGATAAAACAAATTTATGGAATATTTATTTAATATGTGGAGCATTAAAAATATTATATATTTTTTATTATAGAATAAAATTATTTAGTAGGTTTCAAAATAGATATTGAATCTATAGATACTATATTTTATGAACCTAGGTTTACATATTTACCAAGGAAAGTCATGAATAAGTAAATATGAATAAAATAAAATATTGTGTAAATAATGTTGATAAAAGTAAATTTCCTTGTATAATTGAGATATATGGATCATATTTATATATGTACTTGATTTATGTAACTAATTTCAGTATTTTTATGAAAACCCTAGTTTACTTAATCTATATTCTGATCGAAATACAATCATGGAAGCTCTGTCGTCTTCTGACGCATCAAAATGAATGAAAGGTATGAAATAAATAATGGAATATATAACTATTTAAAATAGTAATTTATTAGATTATAATCCTCAAGGATTATAGATAATATATTTTAAGTTATTATTTTGAAGGAAAATAAAATTTGTTGGTATTATTCAATAATATACAACCAGATTGGTAGATAAGGGATTTACACTAAAATAAAGATTCAATAATTTTGATACCTATTCTCTATTGGATATGAATACATAAAATTTAATCCTTGAATAATTAAATTATATATATTATTTATAAATTCAAAAAATTAATCTCAGAATAAAATTCTTAAAATGTCTATTATATGAATAAATTTAAATTGATCAATATGAAGGATTCATAGTTCTTGAAAAAAGAAAAGAATGTTTAATAATTAATATGTTACCTATTTGGTTTAAAAAAGTCCATAAAAAACTTATAGTAAATTTAATGATGTAATTTTATTAAATGGATTCATTGATAACCATGATGATAAATGTTTTTATATTAGCCTCCATAAAAACCATGGCATATTTATTGGTTTATATTTTGATGAAATGATTATTTTTGGAACTGATAAGAATCATGTGAACCAGGATAAGTCTATTTTTTTCTTTAAACTATGATATAAAAGAATTTATAAGGTTAATTTCATCTCAGGAATCAATATTTTTAGGAATAAGAATATTATTTATATTTCTCAATCTCATTATATATAAATGGTCTTAAAGATGATCAATAAACTTGATTGTTCCCTAGATTATAATTTATATGCTTCTAAGAGTTGGATAATAAAAAATCCATGTAGTAAAGTTGATCAAATATAATATTAATATTTTATCATGTTTTTCATAAATTCCATGAAAATAACATAACACAATATTTCATATAATATTAGAAGCGGGTTAAACTATACAATAAAACTAGTTTATGAATAATGGGATCTGGTTAAAAGGATACTTATGTATCTAAATGGAATAATAGATTAACATATAGGATATAGTGGAATCCCAAGGATTTTGTAAGGATTATCAAATATAATATAGATTTAAAATATATAGGTTAACACTTCTATTAGTGGTTGGATTCTTGCACTTGGCGGTGTAGTATTCAATCAGGGATCAAAAAAAAGACCTATAAAATGAACTCCATGATAGATTTTGTGATTTTTTCATTAGAATCTATTATAAAAGAAAAAAATTGAATATATATATTTTATAAAGTTTACTATTTTTCCTATAAAAATTTCTCTATTTTATATGTATTATGAAAGTCAATAAATAATGGATAGGTATCCAACAATAAATATAATGGAAAATAAAGAAAGAAGGGTCTTGGAAAGAGCTATAAAAAAAATTTGATACAATATGGTATCATAAATATATGAATTATTACATCATAACATAATTTTTAGGATCTTATAACTAAAACATTTATTATCTAGCAGGTGTGATCTAAGAAAATTATTTGATTGAGTGTGATGTAATGGATATGATTTAATGTAATAATATTTTTATTCTTAGAAATGGTTTCTACCCACTTCCATGGGGTGGGATATATTTTCAAAATGGGTACTCCACTGCCTATAAATGTAGGATACATTGGATAGAAAATTTATTTAATTTCAAAAATTCTCAAGAACTGTAGTCCCTTTAAAAGATTGAAATTTTTCTAAAGTATTAGAAAATACTCAAAGGAAATTTTTGGCGTGAATCCATAATGTACTTTAATTACTCTTATGATTCATAATCATTTTCAATAGTTTCCCTCAACTAATTACAAGTTTAGAGTAATGAGGCACGATTGTATGCTAAAGATTAATCACATGAAACCCATTTTACTACTGATTTTGTGGAGGATAATATACTCACAAGGGGAGTGACATCATCAAATTCCTTTTAGGTATCCATATACCATCATTGATGAAGGTCCATATCATTACAAACTAATATATCTCACAATATTAATGGTAGATTTCCATCACCATGGATATTAAAATTATTACAAATTTATATAGGTGGTGAAATTTAATGGAAATGATTTCAAGAGGGTGAAATTGGTGATGAAATTTCATTTTTAACTCTCTAAGTGGTGCATGATCGCTCAACACCAATTCCCCCCACATCCCATGATGAGACACCCCAAGTTCCTCACAGGTGGTGAAAATAATAAAATGATTACCTCATTTGATGAGGACACATACTTAGTGCATTATCCAATGATTTCTTTAAAAATTACCAACACCACTATATAATAATAAAGATTTTGGATCTTTTGAAAAGAATATATGCCACTAATGATATGACATTAATGAAATTTCCAATATGAAAGTTTATCTCATAAAACATGGTAGAAAATAGGTATATAGAATATTAGTTGTATAGAATTCAGCATTTTTGAAAATATCTAAAATAAAAAAGTTCAACATGAATGATGCAATAATTTTAACAATCCTAATTAATAAAATCTCCCTTATTGGAATAATTTTAAATATTATTTAATAAAAAATAAATAATATATTTCTATTAATGAGTTACTCAACATGCAACAAAATAAGGATTAATATAAAATGAATATAGTGGAAAATGAATTTGGGGATGATAAATACAAGGTCCTCCTGGAAGAGGGAGTAGATCCATATACAACCTAAAAACGAAAATGTTTCCAAACCATCCATCAAAATCAAAGGTACTATTGAAAATGAAGAAATGGGAATGATACTTATCTGTAAAATTGAAACACTTTAAATAGTAATATAGTTTCCATAAGAAGACTCTTAAAAATAATGCTTCAAAAAAGTACTATATAGTAATAATAAATGAAGATAATGTAATCAAGAATTGATCTTCTTGATGGATAAATTATACACTAGAGGAAATGTTTGAAACAAAAAATAACCCTACAAGAGGATAAAATCAATCAAATATTGGTTGCTTTACTACATTTGGAACTGTGCAAGCAAAAACCTACAAGGAAAGGGTGTAGATGAACTTGAGATTTCCTTGATAACAATCCACACTGTAAAAGATATCTTGTATGTTCCAGAAGTTCATATGAAAATAGATTTCGAGATATTATTAAACAATCAAGGTTTTAAGTCTATGCTCAATATAGATATCTTTTTTTCTATTGAGTGGAATGATCATTATTGGAAATGGTCCCTTATACAATGAATTATTTACGTAAAATATAAATTATTTTTCTACTGACTATCGAGAGTCTTTTAATTTATTACCTAATTGTTATGTTCATATAAATTATAAGAAAATTTATGGAATGTAATAAATGTAATTATTAACTTTTATGGATAGAAATGATCATAAATTTATTACTTGCATATAATATAAAAAGAATTGGGAAATATTTCAAACAATTTAAAGGTAAATCAATCTATTATAATTAATACTGATTTATGTATGTGATTACATGCTACCCCCAAAATATTAAATAAAAATACACTATAAAATTTATTGACTAATACTCTATATATTTATATGAAAATCATTTACATTCGAAAGTTTAAGTTATAACTTATTTTAGTATCTATAAAACAATTATTAAAATACACAATGCGAATCTAATTAAATTCCTTATATCTAGAATTGGGGGAGAATAGTATAGTACTTAATTTTTATAATCCCTTTGTATTATATAAATTTGTATATATCCATATACACCATAATAAAATTTTGTATCTAACAGAAAGAATATAACATTAATGTAAATGCTCAATTATATATTTCTTATCACATGTATCTTGAGATGATGTTCGGGAGATACATCATTGAATTTGTAAAATATCTTAAATATGGTTCAAAAAAATCATAATTATTTGACTCCATGTGAATTATGTAATATAAAGAAACTAAACATAAATAATTTAAAGGTTTGTGATATCCATCCAACTATATGATTACTTGAACCTAAAATGGATAAGTTAGTCAAATGAGGTGTTGATATAATATTAATTGGATATCTTGAAAATTATGTATCGTATAGATTCATGGTTATAAAATAAAATGATTTAGTATAATTAAACATGGTTATATAGCTAAGATATGTTATCATTGATGATTATTGGTTAAAAACATCACCAAATAAACTCTAAATAATGAAATAATGTTAATATAAAATATTATCTCAAAAAGGCATGGTTGAGGATGTTCGTAAAAATACATAAAAATGGATTCCCAATGAATATGGATCTTATTTTTATTTTTACTAGTTGGAAAGAAAAATCTATAGTTTTATTGCACCAACTCTATTTTCTGTTAATAGATAATCTGATCCAGAAAAATTCAAATAATCTATGTCATCTTAATGTGAATATTTTTTGGAAGAAAACTATAACTGAGGAAATAAAATTAGTTATATGTAATAAAAAATTATTATTATTAAATCATCTTTATGTTTCACAACCGATAGTTTGAAAGTTACTATTTAGAAGAAAATGAAAATTCAATTGTGTATTTCAAAAAAAATTATCCAGATTGGTAGTCAAGAGATTTATTTAAAATGATGGGATTAATCACTTTAATTATAACATCTTAAACTCTAGAAAACCAATGTTTATTGTTATATTAGATTATTGTTATAGAATATAGGATTTACTAAATGATTCAATAGTTTTGTAGTCTTTGAAAAAAAGATACATACATAAATTACATTTGAATAGAAGAAATAAAAAATGAATATATTATGGGAACATTATTATCCCTTTAATCATGTCCCTAATAGTATATAAGGATCTCCTATAGTATTTATAATGAATGGAAAACAAATACGTCTAGGCTCAAAGGCTCAACAAAAAGTGCTATATTGTGGAATCTATCAATACATAAACATTTTATTAGTGATACAATATGAATAAATTATCAACATAAAACCATAATAAACTAAAACTGATGAAATTTTATAATTGTAACAATAAAAACATAGATAAAAATAATAATTGAACTAATATTTATAGAATGCATAATTTTAGACATCAAAACATGTTTTCAAGGCCTTGTTCCAAGAAACCATCCTATTATGGGAATATGTATACATGAAAAAACCAAAATGTTTTGTCTCATGGGGCCAATTCATATATTGAGGTGATATAAATTATCGGTCCCACACATCACCTAATTATGTCCAATGAATTCATTATAATAGTCAATAATACCTTTAAAATCATTCCCTAAGAAAACATTGGCTGAATAAAAATATATATATATTTATAATGAACAATAAATAATTTTAATATATAATGAACTTGTGTTGGTTGTCAATAATAATCATTAATTTCAATACTTTTCCCATATTAATAAATGGGATAATGTGATCATAATCCCGCAAGAAAAATAAAGTGGATGATTAACAATACATAATTAAATTTCTAATAATCGTCCATATTGGAATAAAAAAATATGAGACACCAAAAGGTTTCCCTATGTTAGAATAAGTATAATGTGATCATAAATCATCTAGAAAAAAAGGTGGAAGGTCAAACAATACATATTAAACTATCGATTGACCATCTATATTGGGAAACCAATATACAGTTTGCCAATGCTTTTCCTCATGATAATAAAAAGGATGAAATGATCATAATATATATTAAAAAATAAAGTGTATAGTTTTAAATATGATAAACCCATTGTAAAAAAGGAATCATAAAAGGATACTATAATATTTAAAAAAAATATTCAAATAGAATTATTGAATGATGACACCCAAGAAGGGATTAGGAATGGATTAACCAGTACATTCAGTTCATTCCCCCAAAAGATAAATATATATTTGAGAATAAATATTGAAACCTAAACCCTATTTGGATAAATCATTTTGAAGATTAAAAGGTAAATGGAAATGAAAACATAAAATATAATTTAGAAAACATTTTTATCATTGATGTAAATGATGATGTTATGGGTCACATAAAAAAGTATTTCAAATGGTGAAGTGAAAACTCATTCAAACCCATTAATGTTTAAAAATAATAATCAATAACCAATCAATTATAATAAATAATGTTTATCTTAGAGAAATTTGAGATGAAGATAAATAAAATGAAATTAATAGGTAAGCACACTTTAATTCTTTTCAAAATAACATTCTTTAAAAATTGAATTGTGTGATGTGTAATAAAGAATTAATTTGTAATAAAAATAATTTTAAAAAGTTGTATTACAAAATACCATATTATAAAATATAAGTGTTGGATAAACATATCATGGGGAATCAACGTTCAAGATAATACATTTTAACTCAAAGAAATATTTTCTGAGTTATAAATATCTCTTATGGGACACATACTACATGAAGTTTGTATCATTTTAAAAGGTTTTTTATGTAGAATAAATGTAAATAATGACAGAATAACATATAATAGTTTCAATAGGTATAATTTTCCTAAAATATATATATATAATAATTTCATTTAAATTATCATAACTTAATGAATTAAAATTGATTTACCAAAAAATATCTTCAGACTATTGTAACACTTAATTCAAAAGAAATATAAATTAAAGAAATTCATTTATATAAGTTGATCTAATCAATTATCTATAAATAAATTATATAACCTTAATGACATAGTAATAAATAAAACACCATATAAAGGAAACATGGTTAATATTATGTAGCATGTCTCAAACAATCAAAATGGGGCCCCGATAAACACTTTTGGCTAGTTAAAATTTTAGTAAAACCCCCATGAATGATTAATAGTGTAATTTAACATAAAATAAAATTATTAAAATATAAAAAATGATATGATATATCATCTTAGTAGTATATAAAAAACTTAAATTAAATTAGGTTCATAATACTATACATTTCTCAGAGAGGGGAATTTGATATGAAAACCCTTACATATTATCATGATATCCATGAAAGTACATTAATTATAACACCCCAAGGTTTTACAAATAAATGTAATGAAATGCCTGAAACAATGAGACTCTTCATAATGGCACATTTTTATAAGTATATAGTTATTAACTAGTCATTAAACAAAATTTTTCACTTTTATGATTTGAATTTCAAAAAACAGACATCTACGGTTTTGATCAGTAAGTTATTTGGAGTCTGATAAAACCATTTTTTTCCTGGAGAATAATAACAAACCCTTAGGATTTGTAATATAAATAATAATATGAAACTAATGAATATTTAATATTATTTTTTTCTTAAGGATATAAGATAATGAAATATTGATTAATTTTTCAAGTTGATATAAAATCATTTATCATTTTAAAATTGATATTTTTCAAATAAATTTTGATTTTATTTAAAAATTAAAATATACATAAATAGAAAATTATTTTCGAAAAATGGAGTTCATTTTTTAAGTATACACATCAAAAAAATGGATAGGGTTAATTTTTTGGATTGTTCTGCAATACTTGAATTTTTGGTAAATAGTGAAATATGGTAATTTACAAAATATGCTAAATAAATAAATTTCTACAACATTATTGGGTCATGGATGATGTGAATAGCCATTTATTAGAACTCACATTAACTTATTACTATTTGGGGTCACATTAATCATATTTGTTAATTGTCTTTAGAAAAAATATTAAACTAATGATCAAAATAATGTAAAACCCCTCCTATCCTCCACTATAAATACCACAATCACCCCCTCTTCCTCTAAAATATCACAAGATTTGATCATTATCTAAATTCTAACAAATACACTTCCCAAGGCCCTTACCCATGTTTAATACCTTCTGGTATAACCAAAAGTCCAAAACAAAAGGCATTAAAGAGGATCTCAAGGAGAAGATATAAAGAGGTAAGAACCCTCTTTCATTTTCTTATGTTTTATTTTCAATACCTTTTATTTTCATATACTCCCATTCCCTACCATTATCCAAGTGGAATGAAATATCTATAATCTTATATGTTCTTTATTTTATCATTTTTATGAAAAAAAAATTCATCATAATTCTTCCTCTCCTCTTCCTCTTAATCTAAAAATAAAAACACCATCCGTGATGTTCCGATTTACCAAAATCAAGAACAAAGTGATTTAAATTTACATTAAATCCTTAAAAACAATTTATAAATAAATTTTAATGGTTGAAAATGATTTTAATGTTTATTATATATCCTCCTTCATGTTCTGGAGTAATCATATATACAAAATATTAAATTTTATAATGAAACAAGTTCGTGATTATCAAAGAACCGCTTAAATGATCTGAAACAAATATCACTACGGATTTATCAAATGATCCATCCTAATATCATATAACAAAAATTAAATATGGAATAATTTAATAGTATGGAAACATATGGATACCATTTCATTCCACTTTTGTAATTTCATTTCCGTACGACAAGAAAATCAAATACAAACTGGCTCTGGAAATCATGTAAAGAATGCACTTGAAACAATGGATGGATCAAAATACTAACAATTAAAGGGTGAAATGATGTTATTTAATGATCATATATGGTGTATTAAACATTAATATGTTTCATTAAGATATTAATAACACTATTTTAACCATTATACATGAGTTTTAAACATGTTTTAAGTAACACGAACCTGAGGTAAAGGAATTCTTAACCCAATTTCCATTATTTGGGATAACCTTCCATATTATTTATTGTGTGGTAATAAGATTATTTGTGTGATTAATTTAAGCTTATATTATTTTTTATTATTTTTATTTATAGTTTATACAAAAAATAATTTCATTATATTAAGTCTCACTTCAATTATATGTTACTTCTATGGGGCTTTTCTTTTAAAATCCTTTTTTAAAATTCTGTTTTATAAAATTCAAAAGCAATGATTTTCTAAAATTATTCCTATTTTATGATTTTGTTCTGGTTATTGGGTATATTTTATGATTTGGGGTAGGACCTATATATCCCTCCAATGCAATGGGTATCTGTATGTTGTAGGTTGGTTGTATGGTTACTCCAAGTGTAACTGCGATGGTTACACAATAAGGTAGTTATGAGGGTTACATAGTAAGGCATCGATGAGTGTTACATATCATAAGGTATCCAAGAGGGTTTCAATATTTTTTAAGTAATTCCCCAAGATACATTTATGACACTATTTATGTTCTTTATGTTTTTTTAAATCTTTTGGAAATCTCAAGTTTCACAAAGTAAGTATATAGGAGTGACTAGTATGTCTTTTGGAAAATGATTTCATACATTTACAAGAATTCTGGGAATAATTTTTTGTTTTCTTCTTTTTATATCTCTTACTGAGATTTGGGTGCTCATCCCAATGCTTCTAAATTATTTTCATATGTTAAAAGGATGTGTAAGAAAAATAATGTAGCCAATTTAAATGTTATGAATATTTGTTAAAGAAAACATGTTTTATTTTAAAAAGTTTTATATTTTGGAAGAAATGGATACTATTTTGTGGTATACACTCTATATAAATGTGGAATGATATGTATGATTATATCCCAATACTCTTAATATGTAAAATTTTAAATATCATCAATGTGAATGGAATTGAGTTCTTGACTAAAATTCAAAAATATGTAATGTAATAAGGTTGAGTCCTTATAGTCGGTATTAGTGGATGGTTTAGATAACTTTAGGGGTTAGGATGATGTGAAAATAGTGACATAAATGATTTTTTAATATATGTTTAATTTGAAATTTTATAGAATTTAAATATTACCATGTTTCTTTTTCTAATATATGTTTGTTCAGAATGGTTTTCCGCAGAAGAAATAGGGAAGCTGAATTGGAAAGGCATAGATAGACAATAACCTTTCAAATATGTAGTCTGGAATGGTAGGTATTGGAACTAAGACTATTATGACAGTAATTGATCAACTGACATAGGCAATAAATGGTGGATACATCTATGAAAGAGAACAACCAGAGAAACTATAAAGGAACATGATGATAGTGGAACATTTTATGAGGCAACATCCTCCTGATTTCAGAAGATGTTTTGACCCAGTAGTTGTTGAAGGATGGATTAAAGGCATTTAAAAGATATTTGATGTTATGGTATGTTTAGATAATCAAAAGGCATGCCTTTCCATTAATCCCTTTTAATGTGAATCTAATTAGTGGTGTTCAATGGTCAATAATAGCATTGATACAAAGGGAATTGAATACTTATAGTAGGAAGAATTTAAAAGTATTTTCCTTGAAAAATACTTTCCTAAGGTGGTTCGACATAGGATGGAGAAGAAATTCATTGAATTAATGAAAAAATAGGATGATTTAGTGACTGTTTATGAGGAAAACGGCACCCCATTATTGAGGTATTCCCCAAATCTTATTCTGGATCTTGATGGAAACATCAACCATTTTTACTCAGGATTAACGCTAATATATCGATGGGAATTGGATTATTATGAGTTCAAAATTTATGAGAAACTTTTTTGATGTTCAAAGAGGGTAGAAATGGAGTTTGAAGATGATCATGTGCACTTTGAAAACAAGGGGAAGAAGAGGTCCAAATGTAAAGTGATGGGTAAGAAACAATCAATGAAATTTGATGGTAATAAATTCAAGCTTCCACTTTGTGAAAAGTGTGGAAAAAAGCACCTTAGGGAATGCCTTACGAAAACTAAAAGGTGTTTTTGATATGATAATATTGGATATATATCCAAATATTTTAATGAAAATAATCATAAGACTAATCCTGATAAGATAATTATAATGTGTTTTAAATGTGGTTTGATTGGTCATTATGTAAATGCCTACCCAAAGGAAGATCTCAATGATTCAAAGAAGGAAGACTATAATTAGAAAGGTGTAGTAAGATTATTTACGACTACATCATTAGACATAGTTCCATCTAATGATGTTGTATCATGCACCTTGTTTGTTTACTTATATTTTTCTAGTGTTTTTTTCATACAGGGTCTACACATTTCTTTATTTATGAGAAATTATCTAGTAATTTAGAAATATCACTTTATCAAATGAGATTGGAAATTATTGTTAAAACACTTGGGGGAAATATTACAACAAAGAGAAATTTTACGAATCATTATATTGTGGTCTGTGGAATGACTTTACCTACAAACCCTGTTGTTTTCCATTAGTAGAGTTTTATGTCATTCTTGGTATGGATTGGATTTTGTCTTATCATGCTAAGATTAATTGTAAACCTAAAGAAGTTAATTTTTAAAAAGGGTTTCAGTTTGTATACAAGATTGAACCCATGTAGTTGAAAAAATATCAGGAATCTAAAAAACTATTGAAATATGGGAATGGAAGTTATCTTGATCAAATTTTTTAAAGAAAGTGACATGTTCAAATTAATGATGTTCCTGTGGTAAATGAATATCTTAATTTGTTTCTTGATGAGTTACCAAGTGTTATACCTGATCGGGAAGTGGAATTCATGATCAAATTATTTCATGATTCTAATCTAATTTCAAAACCACCTTATCGAAGGGCTCAAATAAAACATATTGATTTGAAAAAATAGTTTCAGGAGTTTCTTGGTGAAGGCTTCGTTAGTCCCAGAACTTCACCATGGTGTGCTCCTATTATGTTCATTAAAAAGAAAGTTGGTTCCACGAGACTTTTAATTGATTATAGATCCTCTAATAACATCACTAATAAAAAAAGTATCATTTTCCCCATATTAATGACTTGTTTTATTAGATCTTGGGAGAACAGTATATTTCAAGGGTTGACCTGAGTTCAGGGTACTATCATTTAAATGTAAAGGAAGAAGACATCCTGAAGACTACATCCCATACTAGATATAGGAATTATGAATTTTTTATGCCGTTTGGGTTAACTAATGCACCTCCTATATTTATGGATCTTATGTATATAATATTTAATGAGTTCTTGGATAATTTTGTAGTACAATTTATTAATGACATTATGGTATTTTCTATAAGTAAATAAGAGTATTAAAAACATATAAGGGTTTTTCTGAAAACCTTAATGGAAAATAAAATGTATGTAAAATTCCGGAAGTGTGATTTTTGGTTGCAAAAGATTTATTTTCTCAGGAAAATTAAAAATAAGGATGCAATAACAATTGATCTTTCCAAACCAAAAGTATTTAATTAATAGGCAATACCTACAAATGTTATATAAATTCATATTTTTCATGGATTGGTAGGTTATTATAGACGGTTTTCTAAAACTCTTTCATGGTTATCTTGCCTTCAAACAATGTTAACAAAAAAGGGGTTATATTTATTTGGAAAGAATAATGTGATGTTTGTTTTCAGGAACAAAAGAATAGATTGGTGAATGATATAGTTTTAGCTATGCCTTCTATAAATGGTGAATTTTTCATCAACAGTGATTATACATTGAAGGTACTTGGTTGTGTTCTAATCTAGAATGATCATGTAATTGCTTATTATTCAAGAATACTAAAAACTTAAGAGTTACATTGTCCCAAACATGATTTTGAATTAGCAGTTGTCGTTTTTAATTTGAAAATTTGGAGGCATCATTTATACAGATCCAAATTTCAAATATATACTGACCATAAAAATCTGAAGTATATATTTAATAAGAAGGAATTAAACATGAGGTAGAGAATATGGATTGAACTGATAAAGGATTATTATTGAATGATTGATAACCATCACATAAAAGAAAAAAAGTGTTGGATTCTTTGAGTCAAAAACCTCATTCATCATTAACCATGTTATATTTAGAACATGATCCCTTGATTAATGATTTGATGAATCATTCATTTAAAGGTAGTGGTTGAAAAAATAACTCCATTTTGTTTCAAATTTCAGTGTAGTCATCATTATGAGAAAGAATTAAGCAAGTGAAAAAGGAAGACCGTGAGCTACAAAAAAATGTAAAATTGGTTAAAATGGGTATGTTTCCAGAATTTAACCATGATAATGATTGTGTTTTAAGATTCTAAAAAAGATTGTGTGTGACTTGTGATTCCTAGTTGAAGAAATAATTATTTTTTGAAGCTCATAGTTATCAATTTTCAGTTCATCCTTGAAGTTCTAATATGTACAAACACTATCAGGAGTATTACTGGTGGGATGGAATGAAAATAGATATTTTAGATTTTACCGTTAAATATTTGACATGTCAAAAGGTTAAAGTAGTGTGGTATTTATCAAAGGTAATGCTTCATTCTTTACCAATTACAAAGTTGTAATGATAAAATATATCCATGGACATAAATGTGGGACCAAAAAATTCTTCTCATGGTAAAAATGCAATCTGGGTTATTTTTGATTAACAGACTAAATATTCTCAATTCTTTCTTATTCGAGATACTATGCATTTGGATCAGATTTCTCGGCTATAAATTAAAGAGATTGTAATGTTACATAGAGTTCATCTTCCCATTGTATATGACTATGATACAGTTTCACTTCTACTTTTTGTAATAGTCTTTATAATTACTTGGGCACAAAATTTAGTTTCAGTATATATTTTCATCCTCAATTAGATGGGTAGTAAAAACGAACAATTTAGACTTTGAAGGATATAATTTGAACTAGTTCAGTGGACTACCAGGTAATTTGGGATCAAAATCATTCTGTATATGAGTTTCTTTATAATGACAATTTTCATTCTAGTATACAGATGGAACATTTTGAGTAATTTTATGAGAAGTGGTGTTGAACTCCAGCTTATTTGGATGAAGTCAGGGGAAAAAATTTTATGGGGCCATAATTATTAGAGGATGTGGATATGAAAGGGAAGATGATATAGCAACACATGAGATCATCATAGAGTAAGCAGAAAATTTATGCAGATAATAGGATGGAAGACTGTTCTTTTAAGGTAGGTGATCACGTTTTTCTTAGAATCTCACTATGGTAAATTGTATTACGTTTGGTAATAAAGAAATGATAAATCCATGGTTCATTGAAACATATGAAATCTATGAGAAATTGGGACTAGTCACCTACTAATTAGATTTTAATACAATTTTTTCTTAGGAACACAATGTTATTCATGTTTCGATGTTGAGAAAGTATGTTCTAGATTCATCTCATGTCTTGATCACAGAAGCAGTTTTGCAGAAAGAGAACATTTGTTATTGAGAGAAACCTATTTAGATTATTGATCATAGAGAGAAAGTATTTCAGAATAAGGTAAGCCACCAGGTAATGTTTTTTTGAAGAAACCACATGGTTGAAGAAGATACATGAGAATCTAAAAATGCTATGAGGGAGAGGTACCATAATTTTTTTAATAAGTATATAAAAAATTGTGAGGATGAAATTTCTAGAAGGTGTGGAGAATGTAATACCCCAATTTTTTAAAAATAAATTTTATGAAATGCATAAAACACTGAGTCACTTCATAATTACTCTTTCTTTTAAGTAAGTATTTATAATCTAGCTATTACATATAATTTCTCTTCTTCGATGATTTTAGTTTTGAAAAATAGACAACTATGATTAAGAGAAGTTAGTTATTTGGTGTTTGATAGAAACAATATTTTTTGAATTATAGCATACCCTTATGAATAGTAATATTAAGAGTAATATGATCCTTATGAATAGGGAATCTTATTATTATTATTTTTTTCTAAAGGTTATCAGATAAAGAGATCTCGATTAACTTTTCATGGTGATATAAGATCAGTTATAGTTTTGAAATTTTTATTTTTTAAAAAAATTATTAAGTTATCTAAAAATTTAATTAATAATACATAGAAAATTATTTTCAAAAAATGGTGCTAAATTTTTTAATTCTACACATTGAAAATTCGATAGGGTGAATTTTTGGAATTTTTCTGAAATACTTGAATTTTGTGAATAGTGAAATATGATAGTTTACAAAATATGCTAAATAAATGAATTTATGCATCATTATTAAGTTATGGATGATGTAAATGGACATTTTTTATAAATCAAGTCAATTTATTACTATTTTGAGTCACATTAATCATGAATATTCATAGTCATGAGCAAAAATATTAAATTAATGATTAAAATATTGTAAAACCCCTCCTCTCCTCCTGTATAAATACCACATCACCCCTTCTTCCTCTCACACCTCTAAAGATTTAACAATTGACTCAGTTATTCTAAATAACTATATAGAGGCTCTTACCCACCTCTAAGACTTACCGGTCTTACCAAAAGGCCAATACCAAAGGCCTTAAAGATGATCTCAACAAAAATATATCAAGAGGTAAGAATCGTATTTCATTTTCTTATGTTTTTTTCAATTATTTTTCTTTCATATAATACATTCCCCTCCCCTTATCGAAGAGGATTAAAAACTATAGAATCTTACATATTCAGTATTTTATCATGTTTATGGAATGAAAATTCATCATCATTCTTCATGTCCTCTTCCTCTTATTCTAAAAATAAATACACCTTCCGTGATGTGCAGATTTCCCAAAATCATGGAAGATGTTTTTTCAATTTCAATTATTTCCTTCAAAACAGGTTATAAACTCATTTTAATGGTTGAAATAGATTTTAAAGTTTATTATATATCATCTTTAATGTTTTTTAGTTAATATATATATGTAATATTATGTTATATAATTAAACTAGTTCGTGATTGTGAAAGAACAGATAAAATGATCTAAACAGATATCACTAAAGATTTATCTAACGATCCATTATAATAAAATATTGAAAATTATTTATGGAATTGTTTAATATTCTAGAAACATAAGAATACCATTTCATTGTACTTCTGTAATTTCATTTACAGACGACTAGAAAATCAAATACAAACCGACCATGAAATTCGTGTAAAGAACGCACCTGAAACAATTGAAGGAACAAAATAAATATAATTAAAAGGATAAATGATGTTATTAAATAATAATATAAAATGTTATAAACATGAATATATTTCTTTAAGATATTAATAACACTATTTTAACCATTATACAAGAGGTTTAAACACATTTGAAGTAAGACGAACCCGGGGTAAGGGAATTCTAAACCCAGTTTCCATTCTTTGGGTTAACCTTCTACTTTATTCATTATTTTGTAATAATATTATTTTTTTGATGAATTTATATATATATTATTTTTTATTATGTGTATATATATTTTATACACAAATTATTTTCATTCTATTAAGTCTCATTCAATTATATGATATTTATAAAGGGGATTTTCTTTTAAAATCCTATTTTAAAATTGTGTTTAAAAAAATTCAAAAGCAATGTTTTTATGAAATTATAAATTTTGTATTATTATGTTATGGTTATTGGGAATTGTTTTTAATGAATGTTGGGACCTATATCTCTCTACAATTAATTGGGTATGTGTATGTTATAGGTTAGTTGTATAGTTACTCGAAGTGTAATTGCGATTGTTACACAATAAGGTAACTTTGAGGGTTACATTGTATGGTCTAAATGATGGTTACAAATAATAATTTAGATAAGAGGTTTAAAATATTATGTTAGTAAATCCCTAATACAATTTAATGGTTTTATTTATATTCCTTATTCTTTTTCAAAATCTTATAGAAATCTCATGTTTCACAAAGAATATATGGGCAGGAAACATGTCTTTTTGGAAATGATTTCATACGTTTACAAGTATTTATAGACTAATGTTTTGTTTCCTTATTATTATATATCTAACTAATATTTTTTTTCTCATCATAATGCTTTTAAATTATTTTTATTGGTTACAATTATGTTTAATAAAAATAAGGAAGACAGGTTAAATATAGTGAATATTTTACAAAGAAAATATGCTTTATTTGAAAACATTTATATTTTAGAAGATATGGATACTTTTTTGTGCAATCTGATCTATATAAATGTAGAATGTTATGTATTTATTATATCCAAATTATTTTAATAAATAATCTTGAAAAGATCATTAATGTAGAAGGAATTTATTTCTTGACTAAAATTTAAGATTATGTAATATAATAAGACAGAGTCATTATATTAACCTCTAGTATCATAAAAATAAATATCATAATCACATAATTTTGAATATTAATTGTATAAATTTAATTTATATCCTTAATAAACAATAATCCTCAAAATTAATTCTCTCTATTTTTACATTAGGTGTTTAGAATTTTTATTATTTTTTCCATAATACTAATAGCTTTCCAAATTTATCATAGAATAAAACTAATTTTATCATGATCATAAAATTTATTATTTAATCCAATCCTTCTATCTATCCTTCTATTATAGTGTAGTAAATTGAAACATGTTTTTTCATGGAGGTGGTAGTCAACACAACACCTGAATGATAGTTTTTTTATTTTATTAGCAAAAGGGAAAGGGTTGTTAGTATTTATTTTTTTAATATAAAAAACAGTAATTAAACCCAAAAATATAGAATTATTCATGTAATATTTGGGAAATAATATCTAATTGAAATATAAAATAAGAATATTTATGCGAAAAAAAGAATCTTACTTTGAGAGCATTGGGTTTATCTTAGAGGTTCCCATTTAAAGTATGAGCATAAGATAATCTCTTCCAGCCAAAAAACTAATTATAGTAAATTTTTAATATAGGTAAATAAATGATTTACTATATTCATATAGAAACCAAATTTTAGAGTGGTATTTATAAGGTTTTGAGAGGCCCATTTTATAAGTGGCAACAATGAAATTTTAGTATATATTTCAGCTTAATTTAGTGGCATCAAATGAAAAAATTTCATGTGGCTTAAAATATTGGTAATAATTTATTAGAGGGTTAGATAATATGGATAATATCTCAACCACTCAATTTTAGACAATTTTCTATCCTTTTTTAACCCCTTATCTCTTTTATTATTACTCTTATCATTTTAGATTTTACCGTAGTAACTAGATTTTACCTAATGTTACATAATTTTTATCCATAAAAAATGTGGTCATTATTAGAAAATTTATAACTATTAATTCGAAATTTGAACTCCATTATATATACTATTTGAATAATTTTTTTAGATTAATTATAATAGAATAAATTCTTAATTCATTAAAATAATTTCTGAGAAAAATATTAATTGATTTTTAAAATATCAATCATAGGTTTTTAAACTATAATAATATTTTAAAATATATAATTTAAATGGTAAAACTCATATTTATTCATTAAAATGGTTTCATAGATATCTAATTTGTACTTATATTCTAGAAGTCATAGTATTAGTAAAAATAGAATATTACACCATTCACTTAAAAAGAAAATTTTTAGAAATATCCAAAATACTAATATTTAGCTAACATCATTATGAGTAATTATAAATATATATATTTTTTAAAAAATAATTTCTAACATTTATATATTATATTATTAAATAATCACCATAATAAAGGATCCTTAGAGTGTTCACTGTGAGATTCTTCAGGATATGGTTCTAAACTCATTGAGTAAATCTTGAATATAACATTCTCCTCCGTTAAATAATTTCATCCTAGACATTGGGGTATATATCATTTATCAAACAAATGAGGATATTCCATCCTTACTAATACCTCTCCCTCTCTCTCTTTGTTTTCCTCTTTATGTTTGTGATTTATGAAAAATAATTTCAAAAATATAGTTGTTCGATTCTATAACACAAACTCATTGGTGTCAATAATATTGAATGGTATTCATTATAATACTATTTAGAATATAATTCTATCCCCACATATGTGAGCACACACTTTGGATCTTGCATGAATTTCCTCAGTAAATAATCAGAGAAGATGTCGCATACTCTTTCATGGTTGGGTGCAATAACCAATCTATAATATATAACATCAATTTTTTCTTGTATTTTAAAATTCCTAACACACCAAGGTCTTAAATTATGATTTTTACCAAATAAAATGACATAAATCTATAGTGAATCCATAAATAATACATCAACCCCAACTTGAAATTCCAAGTAATTAATCAATTTTCAGTATAACTATTTTTTATACTCCATGATTCTTTAATAATATCCCTTATAGTTTATAATTTAATATTAATATCCTCCAAAATATCATGGACACCAAAAAATTTTATCCAACATCACAAAATTAGGTTGGAGTATTACCCCTCTTCCTATACAATGCTTCATATAGTTCTACCCAAATGCATGAATAAAAGCCATTATTTCTTGTAAATCCTACCAAAGGTATATAATGATCCCAGAAAACATAGAAATAAATATAAAATGATCTCATCATGTCATAAAAAGTATAGATATTTCATTTAGACTTCCCATAAGTCTATGGATGATAGGCAGTGCTTACATGTATATCATCATTGAGATCCCTTTAGAGAATATTACAAAATTATGATGTGAATTCAGTGTCATGATGAGATATAATTAATAGAGGTCCCCATAAAACCATAAGATTTCATTAACATTGGGAAAATAAAATTTATAAAAGGTTATATATTATCTTATCACTGAAAAATTAATATACATAAAAAGACAATAAACAATGAACCATATAAAATTGTTGATCCTTGGAGTCTTTGGAAGTCCAGTGATAAATTTCCTTATAACATTGTCCCATTTTCCACATAGATATTGGAATAGGTTTCATAACTTCCAAAATATATTGTATTTAATACTTTAACTCATATAATATTAATAATCTTGACATATAGTCCACAATTTAACACATCATACCATCCTTCAAGAAGTATTCTCTTTAATACCAACACATCAATATGGTACCATGTTTTATAGAGAATTTGAGTTGTGTTCTTTATCTAAAAGATCCATTTTAAACATAAATAAGGATGGAAGATGAAAAAATACTACAAAAAATTACTATTATATAATTAGAGATAAATTATATATCCCATCACTGAATAATTAAATCTTACTTTAAAAATTCCCATCATCATTTTAAGGATTATCTATCATATTCTAGAAATGATGGTTTATAAATTTCTTAGAAAGTGAATGATAGACCCTCTTTTCTCAGAATAATCATAACCATTTTTATTATATCCTATTATAAATCAAAATTATAAATCATTATCTTGGTTAGAACTCTATGGTCCATCCTTGTTAATTCATCAACCATCTTTGTTTCCTTCCTAGGGTGTTAGTGTGTCGATTAATATTATTCCTTCAGTAGTTTTATTAAACTTTTTTTCCTCTTGTTGAGATATTTTTGTTATAGTGTATACATCATACATTCATAGTTGGAATATATATAACATATTTCTTTTTAGTGGAAGTTTTTCCATATTTTCAAATAAATTTTTTTCCTTCCCACTCAAGGTCATGAGTTGGATAGTGTTTTAGAGATTTTAAATTTACTTTATTGAAAGTAAATCACATTAAAATTATGAATAAGGAAAAAACCAAGTCCTTTATTTGATGCATAAACATATATAAGTCATCTTTACTTACATGATAATATTATTAATGTGGGTTAATTAATAAGGCTTATCCTTTTCTCTTTATAATGTTCCTCACATTCTCTTGACCATGTGAATTTAACCCCTTTACGTGTTAACTTGGTTAATAGGTTGTCTATATGGGTAAAATATTGATCAAACCACAAATAGTAAGATACTAATAATAGTAAAATTTAGATCTCGATTATGTTCTTCGATGAAGTTAATTTGTTGATTGCCTTTTTCTTTTAAGGTTCAATAGGTATTTCATCCATAGATAAAATATATTTAATAAATGAAAATCCATTGAGCCAAGATTCACATTTACTATATTTCCCATATAATTCATATTTCATGACGGTAACTATAATTATTTTTAGGCAACTATCTTAATATTCATAGAATATGAAATATATCAATATATTTTTAATGAATATCACCACAATGTTATCAACATTCCCCTTGGATGCTCTACCAATCTGATTCATAAGGATAAAAGTTACATTAGTTAATCTAAAAGGAATTAATATAAACTCATAATTTCCATAAAATGTTATAAATTTCAAATTAAATATTTCATCATTCTTCACCCTTACCTGATAATAACCTGAGTGAAGATAAATATTTGATAAATATCAATCCCTATTAGGTCGATATAATATGTCATAAATGAGTGGTAAAGGAAAATTATTATTTATAGTAATTGAATTTATCTCCCTATAATAGTTGAAAAATATGATAGAACCATCCTTATATTTTATGACTAAAATAGGGTCTCCCCATTATGAAACACTAGGGTATAAAAATCCATTATCATTTAACTCTTTTACAAATTAATTCAACTACACAAACACCACTTGTTAAATTCTATATGGATTAATACATATTATACATTAATTTATAATAAGTACAATGGATAAATCAACTTCACGCTATGATGTATGATATGGAAATTATTATAAAAAATAAATTAATTTATATACTATAGGTATATCCTCTATTAATAATATTTCAACTGAGAATCTTATTTTATAACTCCAATTCTAGGGGTTTAGGGAAATGTCTATTTTTTGGGAAAACATTGATTATATAAATGAATGTAAGGATATAGAATCAAATAAAATATTATCTTACTTTAATGAACCCAAAAAATAACCTTCCACTAGGTCATTAGTAACTTAAAAATCATTATTGGTAATCATATAAGCTTTCCCTTATGCCCTTGGATTCTTAGGAGGTATGTTCCCATGATATTTAGTTAATTGGTTTGTATATTGTCACATATCCATAAATTTTAAGCATTTAAAATCAATATATTATATATTTACTTAATTTTTTTTGAGTGTCCCAACCTTTTTCCCTCACTTTTGTAAAACTCATATTCCCATCTTTCAAGACCTAGGGTGATTCTTCCCATATTTATCACATCTAGGAAATCAAATCCTGCATTTTTTCCAATTTCCCTCATTTTTATTCATATTATTCCCTACTAAACTCTATTTCTTATAATTTACCTTGAATACATATGTCTTGGATGACTCCTTTTCTAATCTAAAGTTCCTTGAGACTATATCATCATATGATTAAAAGGATCGAGAGGGAAATGTCCTTTGAATGATTAAATTTAACCCATACCATGGACATTAACTCATATTAATCTTCAGTGCCTGAATTAGTGATCACCAAAATTCTATACCTCCCTTTATATTCTATAAAACAATAATTTATTTTTCCTCTACAATACTTCTCAAATAGAGGAAGATCTTTTCAAGGAAATTGATTCATTTTTAGCTACCAATAGATCTTTAGTTCCACTAATTATCAAGATTTTTTTCATATGATATAGCCCATCATAATTGAACCATGTTGTGGATATTAAATTCACTCCATGTTGGTGAGATTATTTTTCAAAACCTAGGAAATATTCCCTAATATGATTGTGATGTTTTTAGCATCAACTCTAGTTTCATTAACCTATTCTGGAAGAACATCCATACATTTTCTATGGGTTTTGATATAGTTATAATTAATCATGTTAGGATCCATATTTATATAATGTTATACACATTAATAATATCATGATTTTTAATTGTAAATTATTTTTTATATTAGTTTTTTAAAGTGTATCCTAGAAATATTTACGTTTTTTCATTGAACTTGTGTTATCTCAATTGGTTCTTCTGAATAATGTCTCCATGGTTCCTACTAAACATCCTCAAATTCCAATTTTAACATATCATACACTATAAACCTAGAGACAATAGTTATATTTCATTATTGGAAAAAATAAAAGGGTTATCGAAGGATCTAGTGGTTGAGTAGTCTTGGAGGAATAGATACACTTACACATTATATTTGAAAACTAAAGATACAATATAAATAAATTTTAGGAACATTATTATACCTTATATATTTCCCTTAAACAATACACATAGATATCCTATACATTTCCTATGGAATAAATTAATATAAGGGTGAGCTAAAATGATCATTAAGGATTATTACAGAGTTGATGCTTTTATAACATAACCACTCAATTGGTGATATGGTAGGAATAAATAAGAAACATGAAGCCAAAAGTAACTAAAATTGAGGGAATTAAATATCCATTAAAATAATAGAAAATATATATATAACAATTGTTGTTGATATAGTAACAATTTACTGGATAATTTGGGACATCAAAACATGATTTCAAGTTTGTTTACCAAGAAACTATCCTATAATTGGTAGAGGTATGAACCATAACCCATACTATTTTTTCTCATGAGACTAGTAAATGAATCGATGGGAAATATATATTTTTATGTAACTCATCACAATATTATGTCTAATGAATTCACCATATTAGTAGACAAGATCTTTATAATCATTCCCTAAAAAATTGGCCAAATAAAAACAAGAATTCATATATAATGAAGAATATGTA
The DNA here is from genome assembly GCA_963277665.1 of Viscum album. Taxonomy (NCBI): domain Eukaryota; kingdom Viridiplantae; phylum Streptophyta; class Magnoliopsida; order Santalales; family Viscaceae; genus Viscum; species Viscum album. Next base: position 683,334,270 of record OY728156.1, on the reverse strand, counting down.
ATATAAATACATAATAAACCTCTATTAGTAGTAGATAATCATGATGAATGTCAACAATTTTCCCCATAATAATAAAAGTAATAATATAATCATAACCCATCTATAGTGAGAAGTTGGATGGTCCAAAAATAAATAATGAACTTTCTATTAGTCATCTATATTGGAATGACATGATACGAAACCCCAAAACATTACAAAATATCAATTGGTAAAAACATGATCATAAGACATCCTGATAAAGAAGTTGTATGGAAAAACAAAATACATATTCATCTTTTCAATGACCCTTTTCATTATAATAACAATATAAGATATTATAATACCATTCTCCATATTAAATAAAACTGAAAACATGATCATAAACCTTCTGGTGAGATATGTGTAATGATTTAAAAAGAACATAACCCCTGTGTGAAAATTAAAACCTTAGGTAATGTTGAAATAGTAGAAAAAAAATCTTTTAAAATAATTTTTGAACACTACCACCCAATAAGGGATTAATGATTGAGTTTTTTTATTATTGGGATTTGATTCTCCCAAATGATGAAAATATATAATAATATAAATATTGAAATTATTTTAACATTTCTATAAAATTTGATTTTATGGGTAACTTCATAATTTATTTTATAAAAGGTATGGTCAAAACCTATTTGAAAAAAAAAATAGTATTAATAAATAATGTTCAAAAATAAATCCTTGAATAGATATAAGGTTTATATTAGAGAAACGTGTAGAAGAAAAAATATGAACTTTAAAAATAAACCCCATTTTATAATTTTGAAAATACTTTTATTTAAAACTCTCATTATATGAAGGGTTAAAAAACATTCATTTATATTAAAATGACATTTTCACAGTTATGAATATAAAATTACATATGATAAAATATCATGGTGGAATAATCAAATATTGGAAAAATAATACTCAATATGAAACATTATAACTCAATAAAAGAATATTTTATTTATCAATATACCTTACTATAAACATACTACATGATTCATGAATAAAAAATGGGTTTATATGGTAAAAGTTTAAATAATGAGAGAATTCATCATAATATAATGAAATAAATTAATATATCCAACTTATATGAAGTAAGTTCATGTGAATTATTATCACTAAAAGAATGAAAATTTAGTTACTAAAAAAACTATTATAACTGGGTTAACACATTAGTCAAAAGACTTATGAATGAAGAACATGATTTAGATTTCTTTATCCAATGAGTTAAAAGGAAATAAAGTATAATAAATTCATGGGATATATATCACTACAAAACCATAAAAATATTTTTTTAAAAAAAATCAAGTAACATGTATCAAAGAATCATAATTGATACCAATAAAAATATTTTTCTATTGTGAAATATTTTAATCAAGACCAATTGAAAGAGTGTGTTTTTAATTGAACTTCAAATTCCATTATTAAAAACACAAGGAATAAAATTTATTATGAATACCATTAACTCTTGTAATGACTTCCATGAACATACTTTAATTATTTTAATCATTAAAATGTGAATTTTAATTACTTGATTTAAAACCTTAATTGTATCAATTTAAGTTTATAAACATCAGGAATATTCATCCTTAATATGAATTATGCCTATTTTTTACATAAGTTGTTTAGAGTTTTGAGCATTATTTGATCATATAATTATTAGGTTCTCAAATTTTTCATACCAAAACCTTAATGAAATCATAAATATCTTATTTATCCATTAAAAACATCCGTAAATCTATCCTTGAATGGTAGTGAAATAAAATGAAACACGTTGTGTCATTGATGTGGAAATCAGAACATTGTGTTAATGACAGTTTCATTTGTACTTAACAAAAAGGGAAAAGGTAGTTATTTTTTATTTCCAAAATATAAGAACATTCAATGTACAATAAATATTGAAATCATAATATTATATTATGAATAAATTTTAAATGAAATGTTTAAATAAAAAAAATTTAGAGAAACTATTAAACTTATGTTCAGTACTTTGGGTTCCTCAGAGATTATTCCTTAAAGACAAATTTATTAAGATAAAAACATGTGACCAGAAGCGTATGATAATGAAATGGTATTTTAGAGTTTAAAATTGGGGATTTTATTCTATATTAAACTAATTTTTTATAGTGGTATTTAATATATTGGTAGAGGCTTCTTTTTATATGTGGTAAGAGTGTCAATTTTGTAAATATTTCTGCTTATAACAATGGGATTGCAATATATTGTTGTCACGTGGATATGAAAATTGGATATAATTTAGTGAATAATGTGGAAATGTTGACAATATCGACGACTTATTTGATTACCTCCTGGGATCACAGTATTTTTCAAAGATTCACATGAGGTCAAAATACTATCATTTGAAAGTAAAGGAAGAAGACACCCCAAAGACTACGTTTCATACTAGATATGGGAATTATGATTTTTTATGCCGTTTGGGTTAACTAATTCACTTCCTGTATTTATAGATCTTATGAATATAATATTTCATGATTTCTTGGATAGGTTTGTAGTATTTTTTATTAATGACATTATGGTATTTTCTATATGTAAAAAGGAGTATGAAAAAAATATAAGGTTCTTTTGAAAACCTTAAAGGAAAATAAAATTTAAGGAAAATTCAGGAAGTGTGCTTTTTGGTTGCAACAGATTTATTTTCTCAGAAACATTGTAAATAAGGATCTAATAACAATTGATCTTTCCAAAAAAGTAGTTAATTAATGGACAAGACCTATAAATGTTATAGAAATTCATAGTTTTCATGGATTAACATGTTTTTATCGACGGTTTATTAAAATAATTTCACAGTTATCTTTCCTTATAACTAAGTTAACACAAAAGGGGTTAAATTTATTTGGATAGAATAATGTGATGTCTGTTTTTAGGAACTAAAGAAGAGACTGGTGAATGATCTAGTTTTTTCTCTTCCTTCCGTAAATGGTGATTTTGTTATCTACATTGATGACTCATTGAAGGTAATTGGTTGCATTCTAATGTATAATGATCATGTAATTGCTGATGCATTAAGACAAATAAATACTCATGAATTACATTATCCCAAACATGATTTGGAATTTTAATCTATGATTTTTAATTTAAAAAATTGGAGGCATCATTTATAGAGAGAAAAATGTCAAATATATACTGATCATAAAAATATGAAGTATATATTTAATCCGAAGGAATTAAACATGAGGTAGACAAAATGGATTAAACTGATAAAGTATTATTATTCCACAATTAATAACCATCCTAGAAAAGAAAAAAAGTTGTTGTTGCCTTGATTCCACAACCACATTCATCATTAACCTTGTTATATTTAGAATATGATCCCTTGATTAATGATTAGATGAAATTTGAATTTGAAGGTGTTGGTGAAAAAAATAACTCTATTTTGTTTCAAATTTTAGTTTAGTCATGGTTATTAGAAATAATTAAGAAAGCGCAAAGGAAGACCATGGTCTAAAAAAAATTATATTGGTTAAAATGGGCATGTTTCTATAATTTGACCTTAATAATTACTGTTTTTTAAAATTCATAAAAATATTGTGTCTGTCTTTTTATTTCTAGTTGAAGAAAGATTTATTTTGGGAAGCTCATAGTTCTACCTTTTTAGTTCATCATGTTAGTTATAATATGTACAAAGACCTTCTGAAGTATTATTGGTGGGATGTAATGAAAAGAGATATTTCATATTTTATTGTGAAATGTTTGACATGTAGAAAGGTTAAAGTAGTGTGGTAGTTATCGAAGGGCATGATTCATCCTTTACCAATTCCAAAAATGTAATGATAAAATATATCCATAGGCTTCATTGTGGGACTACAAAATACTTCTCAAGTTAAAAATGCAATCTGGGTTATTGTTGATTGATAATATAAATATTCTTATTTTCTTCTTATTCGAGATAATATGTATTTGGATCAGCTTTCTCCACTATACCTTAAAGATATTGTCAAGTTACATAGAGTTCCTCTTCCCATTGTATCTGAATATGATCCATGTTCACTTTTAATTTTTTTAAGGGCCTTCATAATTAAATTGGCACAAAATTTAGTTTTAGTACATATTTTAATCCTCAATTATATGGGCTATAAGAACAAAAAATTTAGACTTTGAAGAATATGCTTTGAGCTAGTTCAATGGACTTCCAGGGAAGTTGGGATCAAAATCATTCTATAGATGAGTTTCCATATAATGATAGCTTTCATTCCAGTATACAGATGGCACATTTTGAGGAATTGTATGGGAAGAGGTGTCGAACTCTAGGTTTTTTGGATGAATTCAGGGAAAGGAATTTTATGGGACCGTAATTATTAGAGGAAGTGGATATGAAATGGAAGTTGATATACTAACACATGAGGACATCTCAGAGCAAGCAGAAACGTTATGTAGACAATAGGGGGAAGAATTTTCTTATAAGGTAGGTGATCATGTTTTTTTAGAATCTCACCATTGTAATGTGTAATTCATTTTTGTAATAAAGGAAAGCTAAATCCATGGTTTATTGGGCCTTATCAAATCCAAGAAAAAGTTGGGCTAGTCACTTAATAAGGAGATTTTCCTATGATTTTTTATTATGTACACAATTTTTTTCATATTTTGATGTTGAGAAAGTATGTGTCAGTTTCATCTCATGTTTTGAGCCTAGATGAAGTTCCATTGGAAGAGAACCTTTCTTATGAGGAGAAACCTATTAAAATTCTTGATATTAGAGAGAAAGTATTCCAGAATAAGGTAATCCACCAGGTAATGTTTTGGTGAAGAAACCACATGGTTGAAGAAGAAACATAAGAATCTGAATATTCTATGAGTGAAAGGTACCATCATTTGTTTAATAATTATATAAAAAATTGTGAGGAATAAATTTCTAGAAGGTGTGGAGAATATAATACCCCAATGTTTTAGAAATAAATTTTATGAAATGCTTGAAACACTGAGTCTCTTTATAATGAAACTTTCTTATAAGTAAGTAGTTATAATCTATCTATTACACATTATTTTGAAACATCTATGATTTGAATTTTGAAAAACATACATCTACGATTATGAGAAGTTAGTTATTTGGAGTTTGATAGGAAAATAATTAGTTAATAGTAGCATACCCTTATGAATAGTAACATGAATATTAATATGGTCCTTATGAATAGTAAATATTATTATTATTATTATTTTCTAAAGGTTAACAGATAATGATATCTTGATTAATTTTTCACAGTGATATAAAATCAGTTATAGTTTTAAAATTGTTATATTATGAAAAAATTTTGATGTTTTCTAAAAATTAAATTAATTATACATAGACAATTCATTTCAGAAAATGGAGCTATCTTTTTTAGTTCTACACATTGAAAAATGGTTAGGGTGAATTTTTGTAATTTTTTTGAAATACTTGAATTTTTGTGAATAGTGAAATGTGGTAGTTTACAAAATATGCTAAATAAATGAATTTATGCATCACGCTTGAGTCGTGGATAATATAACTAGCCATTGTTTTATAAATCATATGAATGTATTACTATTTTGAGTCACATTAATCAATAATATTCATAGTGATGAGAAAAAATATTAAACTAATGATTAAAATAATATAAAACCCCTCATCTCCTCCACTATAAATAACATCCTCACACCCTCATCCTATCACACCTCTCAAGATTTCATAATTTGCTAAGTTCTTCAAAATACCCTTTCCGAGGATCTTACCCAAGTCTATGGTAGATTCAATTGATTATTGGTTATTTTTTGTGTGTAGTGCCCCACATCCCTATAGTTGAAACACAGAATAGAAGTGTTTCCTTTTATCCCGACAAATTTTTAACCTGATGACCCTTATCTCCACATAAATAATAACCTCCTAACCCCATAAATCATTTTCAAGGATTACTCCTTCTATAGTACACACAAGTTGAAAGTTTTTTTATTCTCTTATTCTCCTTATATGCATTCCCTGTTTCTTATTTCTCATTAAACCTATTATTTAATTTAATTCCCTTGTATATGTAGGATCTAGAGAAATAATTATTCCTTTTAAATGGAATATAAAACTATTTCTTCATATGAAGAAAAAGTTTGAGAGAACATTTCCCTTTAGAATCTTGGCATAATACCTTCAATGAAATGGAAAATATTTCACTCTATGTTGCATATATAATCCAAATCATACATGTGTAACCATTAAAAGGTGGCCTCGTACTCAGTAACACTTTTTATTAAATTTTTTAAGATGATTAAATTTCTCATCATTTTAGTTTGTTTCTTATGAGGATAATATTTTCCAAATATTGTCTACTTAAAACAATCCCATTACATGTTTCTTATTTATTATTCAACGAGAGTATTCTAGATCAAAAAACACCATTGATCAATAACTCTTTTGATAGTATACACTAAAACTGTAACATTTTACTTTCCGTAACATCCAAAGTCCATAAACATATTCTCTAGAAACATAATCCATTGCTCAGATACCACTAGATTATTACTCCCACTAAATGATGGGGGATTAAATTTCATGAAGTGATCCAACATAGGATAATCATAATTTGGAATAGGTTTCCCCATCCAGGAAATTTTAATTTCCATTACAAAATTAATCTTCCCAAATATAGTCATGATCTTCTCAGTTCCAATACAAGTTGTATTTTCCTTTTAATCAAGGATATATCTATATTTTCCATGAGTATTTATACCCCTTTCTCTTCAAATATCCATTAAAAAATAATGGTATATACTGGATTAGCTAATAAAATTGTAAATCATAATTTTTAATTCTAAATAGGGTGTAACCTTTAACATAAATTAAAAAGTATTTCATTTGTATTTTGAAAATCATAAACTTTTTTTCTTGGGGGATATATTTATTTTTGAATGTTTCATAACTTTTTGTAAGGAAAATTTGAATCATACTAGGAATATCCAACAGGAGTTTTGGGTGAGAAGTAAGGCCCATTGTCATGCACTAGGTGATGATCAGGTCAATCCCAATTTTCCAATTTGAGATTTTTTACCCCTAGTAACATCTTTTCCATAACAAAATACACATGTATTATCTAGACAAGGATGTATTTCTAGGAAAAAACACATAATATATTCCTTGAAAAACATTAGGTTATTCTTCTATACTTATCCTGCCAGTATATCATAGGTTTATGTTCAATAATCTATGTTTTCTTTAATCTAGTTCCTAATGTTTCAACTAAGCCCCCTCTGATACAAACTATAAGAACCCAAACTCTAGTAACCCGAAGTAGGTGTCTAATTTATTACATTAGTAAATATTCAAGGGTTTAAATCCAATAGGGCCGATCAGTTTATATATTTTGGAGAACTATATACATACTTGATACCCATTTCATATAGGGAAATAAAAAATTCATAGTAATGTAAAAAATTTCAAATCCATGAACTCATCCAAATAATAATTCTTCATATAATGTGGAAATGAATCAAAATAATTGTGATTTAAAATGATAAGTAAGAATTACATATAATAAAATCAATCATGAATCAGTAAATCATAATCAATATGGAATGGTAAATAACTAAACACACATCCATTCAATAAATTACTTGAATATCATAATTTGATAAGGAATAATCTTAATGGAATGTTATATAACTAAAAAATAAGTGATTTAATCAATCAAAAATGAATGAAATGAATCTAGAGATAATATCATTGTGAAAATATCATGTATAGTAATAATAACTATAATATTAATATATTACATGATTATTTATCTGTTATCATGATATTAGTTATCATGGTTCCTATAATGTAAGGATCATTCTCAAGAATTTTTAAAATTATTTGGTAAAATACATATTATTTCATCAATTGATTTTCTTCATGAATCCTTTTGACGAAATTAGGAGATATTTATAACTGGGACACAACAGTATTTTCATATCTAAATCATTCCTCATATATCAAATAATAAATTTAATTCATGAATCAATATTCCTTATCATCAAAAATTCATATTTCATAAAGGATAAATATTCTTCAATATTTACCATGTATATGAAATAACATTAAAAGTAAACAACATATATAAAAAGAATATATGGTATAGTAAATAATTATATCCATAAAAAAATAATGTGGATACTTAATATATTTTTAGATTCCAATAGTTAAATGATCCCAAAAAAGGTAATGTTTCAAGATAATGTTTACAATTAAAAAATAATTTGAGATTGAACAATAGTTTTTTAACTCTTTGGTAACTTTTAAATTGTACACCCTTGAAGAATAAACATGAAAAAAAATTAATCATCATGAATAAAAAGTTATTCATGTTAGATAAATAAAATGGGATGTATATAAACCACATAAATTTGAATATGATTATATTAATAATTATGTCTTAATGAAAATGAAATTACGATTAAATCTTGTACCACATGGTAAAATTCATGTAAAATTAAATTAGATGAAATAGTTCAGATTAAAACATAAAAAATGGAACAAAAAATTAACATGACGATGAAGTGTGAGTTATTCATCATATTACATTAAAAAATGTAAGTATTTACACAATGAAAAATAAATAAGGTGAACAATAAAAAAATATTTCTCAATGTAGGGAAATTGAGATGAACTCTTTTACCTCACACTTAATTTTGGTAGAACATGCATTAACATAATGTATAATAGTTATATGGATGTTATTAACTTATATGAGAACCATATTAATAATTATAATGTCTTATATGATCCCATTATAACATTTTACCACGCACTTATTAATAATGGTTCATTATATTTAGTGTTTCAGGTGATAATTATCATGTTTTATCTAGCGTTTTTTTCCATGAAACAAACATTTATTTCAGATATTATATAAATAAATATTTTAAATAATTATACTAATTTCATAAATATGTTATTTACTAATTATTTAAATTTTCAGAATCATTCTTGATGTTTGGACATGTTAAATTAACTGTATCACTTCGTTGAGGTGGTACGTTGTATGTACGCATGAGCGACGATATCATTTCATTAATGAGTGAAATGGTATGGTATATTATGATATATTAATTTTATATAATTGATATAAGATCATAAATATCATATATATTCATTAAATTTATCCTTATTACCTTCCATGTAAATCACAAATGAAAAACGAATCACATCGGTACATGAGGCGGTAGTCCTCTGTGCACATGAGCAACGTTATCATATTTTAAATGGAATCTGAAGTAAGAAGAAATATATAAAATTATTATTAAGGAAGTATAATGATATCATAAATATTATATACATGTGTTAAATACTTAATTATATCCACTCTTGAAAGGTACTTATGGAAAACAAATTATATTTGTTTGCTCAATACTAGTCTGCAGTACACATGACTGACGATTTAGATTAGATTTTTTCAAGGAAGGGGATGGATATTGGTTATTAAATTATCATAATAACATATCAATTTTTGTTTTTTAATTTTTTTATTATAAAATAATTGTAAATTGAAATTTTAGGGAGGTGAAGAATAAATAAAATGAAAAAGATCATTTAAGAACGTTACCTCTTCTTCAAAAAAAACATCTTTTGGATATCACCAAAATCCTTAATATGATGTATTTATGGTCAAAAAATGTTTCTATGATTTTTATATGGGATTAAGGATGTGATTTTGGTTGTTATGTGGTGATCCAAATAGATTTTTAAGTGTGAAAGGGGATGAGAGAAGGTCGCCTTTTATAATTAGGGGAGAGGGAACGTATGATATTTTTGACAATAATAAATTGAAAACATGTTTTTATCAGGAAAAATCCTCAAAAATGATTAATTATAGACCATTATTGTTGATAAATTCTAAATATATCTACAAAAAGTGGTTTGAACAATTATTTTGGTCATTTTTTATCATTATCTTCTTATTTATACCCAGGTAAATTAGTTTTTAGCTTAATTGTGGTAATTAATTTTTACGTATATTAATATTATTATTTATAAAAAATTAAATTTATATATAGAATGAATTTTTCCATATTAAATTCATATAATTAAGAGAATAAAATTTAAAATTATACACGTAGTCGTGATGAAAAATTAGGTTTTCAAAAATAAAATTCACATATGTTTGAAAGGTTTTAGTATAAAAGTTAATATTAAATTTCTTCTATAATCCTAAATTTTATCTATGATGATATAATTGGACTAATTTTACTATTAAAATGAATTTAAAATATAATTTATCTTTGGAAATAATCTATATGCAAAGGCACTTTCAATAAAAAGAATTATTTTTCCCTGTCTATTCAAAAGATGAAACATTTCAGAAAATAAAAAAAATAATAACCATAATATAAATTTGAAATAAATATTTAAAAAACATATTTAATAAAAAAATTCCAAATGTACCATTAATTATTTTTTTAAAAATCTCTCAAGATGAAATGAAACTATTTTCTTTGAAAAAAAATAATTTTTTTGAAAACATTTCTTTTACTTTTAAAAAATAATCATTTTTCTTTATAATAAATAGATAAAAAAGGAAAATGTGTAATCTATATGTATTTGGTAATTTATTTAGTATTATTCCAACCATAATATTTAATAACTTAGTTATAATGATCATGATTAAATAATAGTTTAATAGATTATCTTGTTTCTCTTAATCCCGATGTTGTTTTCTTTTCGAGCTATTGAATATATTGAATTTATTTAAAGGGAAATAAATAGTAAGATATTAGGGTGTCATGTAAACATTTTATTTGATTTACACATTTCGAGCCACTTTTATTTATCCACAATGTATTCAATTTTTATTATTTTTGAATGTACTATTATTATTAATTTATTATATTTTTCATTATTATTGGTTTGATGTCATAATACTGATTATATAGTCACTCCACTGAAGTATAATAACCCTCACTTCTAGTTGGGAGCCTTCCACTAATAGAGAGGAATTTATGAGGTCATTTTACCCTTCATATCGGATCTGGTGGTAAAATTTGAGGTGTTACACATATACATGTGAATTTTAAGAAAATATAGGTTTTTTATAGACAATACTATAATGAATTGGGTAATGATTTCATTTTTTTAGATACCATTTGTGGTGCATGAGAGTTTATCCTAGGTACATTATGTTATGTTATCTTGGTAGTCAGCATCATGTATAGTTCACAAGTATTTATCGTAAGAACATTTTTTTATGTTGTATGGGTTACGGGCCTTATTATATTCTAATAATGTCATGTTATAAATTGTTTTCACATAATTATGATTCCATTAACATATTATATCATTCCCTTATTCAATATTTCCATTCTGATCTCACACACATATGTCATGGTACATGTTTTTTCATTTTATGTTAAATTTGATATTATAATGACCTATAAAAAATCATTTTGTTAGATACTTTTATTAATAATATTTTTCTCCTCTAATAATGTTTTACCTTATTTTTATGATCCAACCCTTGATGATCAGATTTTCCCTACAAAGATTTTAATCTCATCACTTTTTTATGTTTATATTACCCTGTTTATAAAAATGAGATTATCTTATGGGAAATATATAAAAGAGTCTAGTGTGACTCAATTATCACGAAATGTTCAAATTATTGTGAAATGTGTTAATCATATAGCTAGTACCCAATAACCATAATATATCAATTATTGGGATTATGATATTATTTTGAGATGTATGGTTTATGTTATGAAAACTATTTTAAATATATAGTTTTATCATATATAATCTCACATTACATTGAATCTATTTATTAAATAAATTTTTTTAGCACTGGACCCAGAAGTGGGTTACTGGGAGATTTTGTTGGTAATAGAGAAAACTATAGTTATTTTTTGGATTTATTATGAGATAAAATTAGTGAAACCCCATAAGTATTATTCTAATCATAGGAATAAATTCTGATTTTTCATAATGAATTGTTTCTTCATGAAATAGCATCCATGATTGGATATAAACAACATGATGCATACTATGGAGAAAATGTACCTATGGGTTGTAACCTAGAGAGGTTTTATTGGGTATTAAAGTAATCATAACCTAGTGCACAACAAAGATACCTAACTGCAAAATTGATTTGACAATCCTGAAGGATATTCTTTGGTGATTTACATATTCATTATAACCCATTATTAATGATTAAATACAAATTTAAGGATATGAATATAACCAGTTACCTTAGGAACCATAATACTAGGATGACCAAGGAAAACCATGAATTAACAGAAGGATATATATGATGAAATAATTATTTCATACCATAAATTAATTTATCAAAGGTGAAATTATTATTTCATTAGATAAGAAATCATATGATTGAGTTTTAATATTTAGAATATCATTTAATAAAGTTATAGTGGATATTACCCTAACCATTTTGGGTTTAGTATTCGTTTGGAAACAATACTATGAAAATAATGTTTTGAAAGGTATAAATATAGGAAATAATAAATATACTCGATTGTAAAAAATAATATTCATAAAAAAAGATCAGATAATTAAAATTGAGAGGAAAAAAATTATTTAATTTTGTGAGAACATAACAACTTTGTATTTTAAATTATATATTACCTTAAAACCAAATGTGTTCAATATTTTTCTTCACACACAATAGTTAACTAAAATAGTCTATAAAATATTATATGAGTATTATTAAATTTAATATAAATATAATAAAACCACTAGTAAATAAAAAAATTGTAATTAATTATAAATTCATTAAAAATTTATATTAAGAACACTTCACTTTTAAAAAGTTAGTTTTCAATAAAATTGTTTTTTATTTATATATTTTATTTTCATTTAAAAGATAAATTTATAAATTTTAAACTTTAATTTTTAGTGAAAATTATTTTTTTGAATTCGGAATATACACATTAGCTTATGTTTAATTTTTGGTATTTTTTAAAATAATTAAATTCAAGGATTTTAGTGAAAATATCATTTTTAAAAATACATTAATATTTATAACAATGTCATGAATTACGTGTTACTAAATAAAATTATAAATAAATTAATTATATAAAAAAATATTTAATCGGAAAAATTATTCATTGTAAAATTCAATATTGAAGTTATAAACCCCGTGATTAATGTTTTGAAAACATAATTAATATTTTAATCAACAAAATCTTTTTTTCATATATTAAAAATTAATTTTCATAATTTTTTAAAAAAAATTATAAAAAAAATTATCCCATTATTTGGAGAAAAAATATTCATATTATTTAATAAGTTAAATTTTATTTTAATGAATAAATGTATGATTACAAAGATTACAAATAATAACCATGATAATCGTGAAAGTTCCTGTTTTAATAAATTGTATTACTAATTTTGTGTAGATTTAATTTATATTAATGGAAATTGATTTATTTTATAAATTTAATTTTATATAGTTTTTTTTTAAAATATAAAAATATATTATCACTTATTTAATATAAAATTAATATTTAATAATTTTAGAACACTTAGTAATGTAAAAAATATTTTTCTACAAAATGGTTTTCCAATATATTATATTTTTTATTTTAAAATAAACCATTATATTTTTTATAAATTTAATTATAAAATATGGATATTAAATTTAGGATCATAAAATAAATAATTTGTAAGAATATTTACGTTATAATTTTTAATAAAATATAAATTATATGGTTTAAAACTATTTACGAAGGTAAAGAACACTAAAATGTAAAAATAGGGCTATAAAAGACATTAAAAATGTTTAAAACATGTATAAAAATGAATATTATAGGATTCATAAAACACAACATAACCAATAATTCATTTTTTACAACTTTTTATCCATTTAAATTAATGTATTTTGAGGCCATCGTTGAAAAGAAAATGTGTATTTACTTAAATTCAATATTGTTAAAATATAAAATGAGATCACTTCCACCACATTATCCATCCAATAAAATTATTTATCTACACAAAAAATCTACCCCAATATTTCCTCAACCCTCAACTAACATGTTATAAGCCTGTTTATTTCCAAATGACCAATATATAGAGTATTAAGGTGTTTCCGAATGGATAACATCAAAAGGTAAAAATAATACTCTCAATTAAGCACTCTTAATTATTTCTTTATTTTACCCTATTAAAAATTATCTATACATAAAAGTATTATATAATTTTTATTATTAATAGGATTCAATTTAATTATACTATTATAATATCAATCTCTTACCTCCCTCCAAAACTATTTGAAAAATGATGCATCATGCATATGTTCGAACTACTACTTCCATTAACGACATATTCTATTTTTCATAACCACCTTAACTAACTTGTCGAGAAGAGTTATTTCGTGAATAAAATATAATATTTAAAAATTATTAATGTTCTTGAATGATAATTATTTTATTTTCAAACCCCCTCCCATTCTATGAAAAATGATACTGTTGTAAGTGTGTACATATGGACTACTACCTCCATGAAGTGATGTATTTCATTAAACATTATCTCCTAACAAGGTTGACATAAAAAAATATTTTAGTAAAAAAAATTATTAAGATATTAATATTATATAAATATAATAATTTTCATTATATATGTGATATTAACAATTACTTTTCATAGTAAACTGGATCTCCATAAATGTCCATACTGAGGATCCTTTTTAAAATTATCCAATTTTGGGAAAACCTATAAAAAAGTATATATTTTTTATCATAGAAGATTAAAATTAGAAATAATATATAATTATATTGGTAATGAATTAATTGTACTACATGTTTTCTAATTTTAAATAAATGAAATATTTTTTAGAAAAATCAACCGAACCACCTCAAGTAACTATCATAGGTAGAAACTCTTTAAATAATAAATTTCATATCAAAATAAAAAAAACCTTATAAAATAAATTAAAGTTGATAAATTTTCTTAACAATGTTATTAATAAATTTAGTTTTTTTATTTATCAATTTAAGAAGATGTGTCAAACAAATCAAGACCCAAGTTATTGGTTTTTTTATCTCACCTTTATTTCAGTAAGATCTGATTTATATTCACGACTTGTTTCTGATTTTTTGGTTATATGTAGTGTACAAGGATTTATTAGTTACATAAATTCCATGAAATATAAGGTATTTTAAATTTTATTAAGTTTTTACATTCAAAAAATTGAAAATTTAAATTATTATGATGATGTAAGTGTTTTTATTAAATAAAACCCCATTTATTTTATATATAATATATCCTCCATAACTAATTACTTATATTCTTTGTTTCTTCAACCATAAGATTTTATATTTTATTTCTTCTTTAAATTTATAGGAATGAAAGTATTGATTGAAATATTCATCCTAAATTAATTTATTCCTAGTAAAGTATTATATTTTTATTAATAATTTTTATTCTCATTAACAATGAATTTTCTTCCATGTCTATTTTTTAAATTTCTTCTAATGTTATATTTAATATTTATAGACCTAATTTTTTTATCTAAGGTGACATTCATATATAAATAAACATATTTTCAAATAATTTTTTATTTCCCATTTTTATGATTTTGATTTTAATAATGATATTTTATAAAATAAAAAGGTATGTTTTATGAAACCTTGGTTACTTGTGTGTTACACATCTTATTTATATTTTTAACTTTACCTCTATATTTAACTATTGTATTTTATACATAATTTTTTTATATTTTTGTTACATAAATACATGTTTTACAGTATCATTCATCATTGGTAATAGTATTTTTTAAGATCCCTTCTCGATTATCTCTTTTAAATAATCTCGATTTAAGGGAACTTCCTAAATTCTTATTTCATATAGAATGAAACCCCCGTAAAGAAATTTTTACTAAAAAAAGTTTTTGTAAACACAAATTATTTTATTTAAAACCCTCTTAGTTAAATTTTGGTTTAAATTAAAATAATAGGATAATTCCTTCTTTGAAATATCCTATAACCATTTCCTCAATCATCACTGAAGTGGTTTTCTTTTTTTCTTATTTATCTAATCATTATCATGGGTTTTTTATAAATTTTAACTCAATGTTCAAGAAAATTTATTCATTATTTAAATATGAACATCCAAAATACTTTAATTCCTTCATCTCTTTGAAATACTTCTAATATAACCATTAGTTATTATTTGAAAATTTATTATGAAACCCACTTCTTTCTCATGGGTTTTTTCAGGATTATGATTTATGTATAGTTTTATTTTCTCTTTTAGAACACATATTCAAGTAAATTTTATGAATATAATGGTCTTTCTATGATATTACTCCAATTCATTGTGTAATGTTATCATATCATGATATACCTTGTATATGGTATAGTTGGTTAGCCTATGGACATAATGTTCAGTTCTCTTGGAGTTAATCCTCATGTATGGTGCACTAGAGGTCAGTATAAGCACACTATTTTATGTTTCTTTTTTGGTTAGAATTAAACTATTATTATGTTGTCATGGTTTAAGTTTATTTTAAATATTTTTGATTCCATAGACATATGATATCATTATATTATTCTATGATTCCATGTTGCTCTCACACTCTTATTCCTTGGTTCATGGTTGTTTAATTGATATTAAATGTTCTGTTATCTTGACATATAAAATACCCTTATTATACTATATTGTTTTTATTATGATATTTATCCTCGAATCGTGATTTATCATATTATTATAATATAACCCTTGAAAATATGATTTACCTTACGAATAATTTGAGAAAAACCCTTTATTAGACTTTTCATTCCACAAGTTATGAATATTAGTAAAACATATTGGAAGTAAATAAAAGATTCTAGTGTGAATCAATTATAAATAAAGTTTCTCAATAATTTCGAAAATAAGTTTCTCATGTTACTAATACTTCAAGACACTAAACCTTAAATTCTTTGGATTATGAGATTATTATGAGGACTAATTTTTATATGATGGAAATGGTGTCAGTTATATATTTGTTTACCTTGGATCATCTAACTTTGTATTAGAACTAGTTTTTAATAAAATTAGTTTTATCCCCGAGATTGTTAGTGGGGGTAAGGACACTACAGTTGAGGTAAAAAATTATAATGAATTTTTAAAACTATATTACAATATTTTTATAACGTAACTGAGTTTTTAAATTATTCACATATATAATAACATTATATTCCATTATTTTTATACCCTAATAAATTTAAAAAATAGTAAAATACATTTATAATCTAAAACCACAAGGTTAAAAACATTAAACCATTTTTATTATAATTAAACATCACAAGAATTGTATTGGACATCAATTTTGGAAATTAAAATCAATATACCAAAATAAACATAAATATCATTATAATATTTCTATATATAACTCCCAAGACCCGTAAACATGGTTTTAGTGCTGAAAAACTTTATTTAAGAAGTTGATTTGATACAATGTGAGATGAAAGTGTCTTAATTTTATAAAATTTCCTTATGATAAAATTTACAACACATAAATAATTTAATTAACCTAATAATGAAATTTTTAGTGTCTTTCAGAACCTGTTGCATATGAATGTTATTTTAAAACACATGTAAACATTTCTCCATATTGAAACCATACAAGACTTCCTTATAGACTTATTACAGTATATATCATCTTCATAACCTATAGAATTAAAACATAGGAAAGGGGTGAGATCTAACTCTTAGTAAGGAAAAAACTCATTAGCATTTTATCAAGGCCTATATCATAAGAATCTGATAAAACATGGTCATGTGTGTAATATTTCATTAAAATAATGTATAATTATAAGGTATGTCTATATAAGTTGGCATATAAGGAAATGTAATCTAAGATGAATAAACATGTACCATGAAATAAGAGTGTGACATAATAAAATTGATCCAGAAAGCATAATCATAGTAATATCACATGGGAATATGGAATAAGTATAGTGAACCATGAAATTTTGAACAAATAAAAATGATATCATGTCCCCAAAAAATATTCTGAACAAAGATTTTCACGATTATGTTCACATCCCATTATATGAAAAATGGAATATGTTATTCTATACATGCACAATCATGTGAACAATGATATATGTGATCATGTCCATATACCATCATGTGATAAAATATTTACGATATCATTTCAATGAATAATCATGTTAAAAAATCAATATGTGATCATGTTCATACTCAATTATATGGGAAAATCAAGACAAAATCATGTCCACGCACAATTATGTGGACAAAGAAAATATGATCATCCCTACGCATAGAATTATTTTCACATTCTATATAAAACACAACCAATTAATTATATGACTATATAGGTCCCCTACCATCATTAAACAATGAATTTGTGTCCACTTGGAAATAATCATTAATCACATAATAATTATCCAGTTGAAAGAAAATGGTTTTTATAACTTTTTAAGATGGTATCAACAAAATTTACCTCATTTATTTAAATGGTTGATTCCCAAAATTCAATCACCCAAAAAGAATATTTAATTGAAACATCCAAATAGTAATTCATGAATAATAACTTCCAAGGAAATATTTCCTTCAATGATAATGAGAAATAGTTTCAAAATCATAAAAGTGTTTTGTAGAATAGGATTCTATCATCGGTATAAGTGTTGAAGTTATGAATCATTATGAAAATTAATTTTGCACATGGTCTATATTGATCAATTTAAATGAATTCATTTCTAAAATCATTAGTTTTAAATAAATCTCAATAAAGATGCCATAAATTAGACATAAACATTCTAAAAAGTTGAAGATAAAGTATTATATAAAAATTAATTTTGATATAGAAACATCAATAATAGAACTTTTAATAGAATTAAATTTTAACAAAATAAATTTTAATTAGATGATGAAACATTTTATTTCTAAATAATAGAACAAGATTTATTATTTTTAATAAATTTAATGAAAACCCCTGTCATAAAAAGGGTTACAAAAAACCTTTTTAAAATAGGAGAAGGGATATATAGAGGTCACATGAGATAACATGTAATTGGTATTATTATTACATAAGATAAATTTTTTTGGGATATTATAATAAGGAAAAAATATATAACCCTTCATTAAAGATGATTGGAATTCTTCTAAACTTTCATGTACATTTTATGGTGGAGATATAAATTATGGGGATGATTTAAATCAAAAGTTCCATTTTTTCCAATGAAAAATAAATATTAATATGAAATAAATCTCAATGTTGAATGAGACAATATTTAAATAATTATTTTCAAGAAAAGAAATTATATAGTTGATTTAACAAACCCACATAAAAATTAGATATCTTTTGAATCAACTGTCATTTAAATAAAGAACATGATATGGTTCATCATACCACATGAATTTAATGAATATGGAAAAAGGATATTAAATAGTTATTAATACCACCATATAAAAAAATCATCATCATGAATAATGATAAAAACATCTCAATGAAATAAATTTTTAAAAAAATAATCCCTATGTTAATTATTGAATTCCACTAAAGTAGTTGAATCTTGTGGAGGACTTGGTAATTCCTTTAGAGGACTCCATGGAAATAGATAAATTAGAATAAATTATTGTGACCAGAATTGAATTTATGTTAAATTATATTTTTTTATTAAAATAGGGGTGGTTTTATGAGGAATCCAATGTTTGGGAGTGGTCTTGATTGGGTGGTGAGAGGCCTCATCTAAAAGTTGTGATAGTGGAATTATTTTTAAATATTTAGAAAAATGAAATTTTTATAGCTAAAATTTAATTATAGGATAATATTTAACAATGTTAGTAATTGAAAAGATATAAATTGATTCTATATAATTTTTTTTAAAATAAATCCAAAAGTTAATTTTACCATATAAACTTTTAATTAAAATAAAATATCAAAAAATTGTTTTTAATTTTGATTAAAATATACCCTAAGATATAAACATTAAGCATGGATTTCATAAAATTAAAATAATATTAAAATTTATATATTTGACTCATAAATACATATTTTATTAATTAATATGGTTTAATATATGGATTATTCTTTCTTATAATGTCATAAAAATTATTTTCTTGGTAAAAACACATATTTTTTTACTAGTTAGGTATAAATTAATTTTTTATAAAAGTATCAAAAATTAATCCTAAGTTCATTTTATAATTATGAATTCAAAAAAAATAAATTCCATTTTAAAATATTAATATTTAAATAATTATTAATTTTTCTGTTAAATGAAAACTCAATATATATAAATAATAATTTATTTATTGAAAATTACTTTTAAAATCATTTGGTGTTGTTAAAAAAATATGTGCATTTAATAATTTATTAAATTCATCTTTATGTAATAAATTTTTTTTTATTATAGTGTTTTATTAATAATAAATACATAGTGACACATTT
Organism: Viscum album; assembly: GCA_963277665.1. Taxonomy (NCBI): domain Eukaryota; kingdom Viridiplantae; phylum Streptophyta; class Magnoliopsida; order Santalales; family Viscaceae; genus Viscum; species Viscum album. The sequence goes on along the minus strand of OY728156.1, from coordinate 683,313,919 downwards.
TTTATGTTTTTTGTGCTTAGAAAGATGTCAAATATAATATTAATTTAGAATATATGTATATATTTTCCAAAATCTCAAGATGTTATATTATCCCCCTTTAAATAAATTATGTCCTTACAATTTTAATAATTATTCACTAAAGTAAGAAGACAATGGAACAAAAATAAAAATAGGATATGTCTTCTACTATGATATCTACTTCTTTATCCTTAGTAAGACTATATAACTATTTATCCCAAATATGATTCTTTGAGAGTTCTTTGGGATTTACCTTTCACGTCTTCATTTTCATTATACTATTTCCAACTAAATTATATAATGAAAATAGTTAGGATAGTATAAAATAAAATTATAGTAATTGATCATATGAATATGAAAACGCAATCTTAATATTCATTTTCCAACAAAACCATAATTAAAACCTATGATACTTTTAGTTCAACTATTATTCAATCAGACAAACCAATCACTCAATCAATTTAGCCAATATTTTCTATGGTTGTTTTATTATATAGTTTTCTAACCTAAATCATCATAAAATACCAACATATTTAAATCATTTATATTGGTTTGTAAATATAATGAGATTAACCAATTTATATCCCCTAGGAGTATCTAGTTACATATAGAAACATAGGACCACTCATCACGAACTAGAGTGAATATTGAGTTGTTACTAAGTTAACTTATTTCAGGGTGATTATCCATCGGTAAATCTTTTACACAATCACATCTACTTTCCAAAATCAATAAAAATATGTAATTTTAAGGGGATTTATATAATTTATACTTTACCAAAACAATGGTATGTTATCTTACAAATAAATTTATACCATAGACTTACCCCTAGATTTTTCACTAATATTCTATAATCATAATAACAAAAAAATTACTAAATTGTTCCCTAAAAATAAATAAACCATTCTTTGATATAAACTATAATTCCTTAGACCTGTACTCCTAGATGAAGTTCTAAAAAAATTCTTTAAATCTATTTTTTTATTTAATTTGAGATAAATATATATTTATTTTATAACATTACCATAATATAAAAATTGAAACTAAAAAATAATCTCACGATCCTACAAATGTAAGGGTTGGTGTCATTGAGGACAGGTAAAAAAAGTATACATATTTTACCTAATTGTTGAATATTTCCCCATAATGAAACCATACCATACTCACTTTAAGACTAATTAAAGGTTATTATCATATTCATAACATGGGGAATATAAAATTAAGAAATAGGTGAGAAAAAATTAATAGTAAGGTAAACACTAATAAAAATTTCATCAATATTTAGATCATAATCATACGATAATAAAAGAGGATGGGAGAAATATATTATTAACAGAACATTGCATAATAATAGTTTCTCATTATTCATGTTATGAGGAATTCCAATATCAAATTAATAAACATGTACCATTTCAGTTTGAGATTATAAACAAGAAACATGGATATTAATCATCGACATATGACATAAAAATGTTGTATAAGTATAAAAAACATTTACATTGTTAATAAAGAAAAAATTGAAAATTTCCACACAAAATCTTTTGGACAAAACTATACGTGATCATGTTTACACAAGATCATGTGAAAAAATCTTTCGATGATCATGTCCATGCACTATCATGTGAGAAAATCTATATGCTATCATGTATGTGAAACATCATATTAAAAAATACACAATTAGTATTTTACACAAACAATAATTTTAAAAAATTTATATGTGATCATATCCATGAAAAATCATGTACAAAATTATTTAAATGATCATTTTTTTGAACAAACATGTGATTGATGTACATTGGTTCTTGTCCAAGCACAAATTTTTTCTCTAATGAGAAATAAAAATTATAGAATTAATTTGAAGTCTTTATAGAACCCTTCCCATAAATAATCTATAGATATGTGTGCAGTATGAAAACAATTATCAACCATATCACTAATAACTTGTGGAACGAAAAATGGGTTTCACTATATTTCCATATGATGTCACCAAAAGTGACATAAGGAATTTAAATCATTGATAACAAAAATTAAATCTCCCCAATAACTTATTTCATAATAATATTCAAAATTTGGTTCCAAAAAAATTACTTCTAAGAAAATAATACTGATAGAGATAAATAATAAAATAGTAGTGAGATCTTAAATGTTTTTTGAATGGAAAAATTTTTAAAATTTGTTTAAGTTGTAAAGTTATGGTTTACATTGAAATGTAATTTCAAGAAATTTAAATTTAGAGAAATTTAAATGAATTAATTTTAAAATTAAATATTTTCAATGAAACTTCTATACTTATTTCTTGGAAAACACATATTGTTATCAAAAATTTGAAGTTAAATCTTTGAAAAAAATTAACTTTTGAAAAAGAAACATAAGTATTATATCATTAAAAAGACATAAAGGATATAAAAAAAATATATTGTGTTATATAAAATAATTCATTTTTAAAGGATATAATACTATTTTATTAATTTGAAATACCTTAGATAGAAACCCACATCATAAAAATTGTAAAAAAAATCTTTTTCAAAATATGATAAAGGAAATAGTATGTTTCATGAGATAACACATAATTGGGTTTCTAAATATAAAGGTTAAAATTAAGAGGAATTTAAAATATATATATGGTGGGGAAACCATCATTAAATATGATGAAAATTCTTTTCATCAATGATATACATTTTATGGGGAAGAAATTAACCAAGGAGGAATATTTGAATCAACAGTGTCATTTTTTCTAGAGAGAAAGAGAATGTACCATTAAGTAAATTCATAGGGTTAGAGGAAGAATTTTTGGAATAAATATGTTCCGTAAGATGCATTATAACTCAACTAAGGTAGTTTAGTTAAGAAAAACCAATACATATTTTGAATCATTTGAATTGAAATCCCTTATAGAAACCATATGATATTTCTCCTAAAACCCAATAAAAGTAATGAATATGGTGAAAAATCAATAGGAATAAAAAACCATATTAAATATTTTATGGTTTATAATAATAAATACTTCTCAATGGATTAAATTTGAGATAAAAATCCCCTTATATTTATTCCTAACTTTCACTAAAGCGCTCGAATCTTTTTGAGGTCTTAGGAATTACTTTGGATGTATCCCTGTAAATGGTGAAATTATGCTAAATTCATTTGAATAAAAGATAAATTTAGTGAAATAGTATTATAGGTGAGTAAAAATGGAACATTTTTAATATTAATGTGACATTAAGGACTAGACTTTCGTGGGTTTTGAGAGGCTCTTTTTATAAGATGTGAGAATCGTATTTTTATAAATATTTCATCTTAATATAAGGACATCACATGTTTCACATGTATAGAAGACATGAAAATGGAAAATAATGTAGGGTCATTATATAATATCTATGATCCCATAAAAAATAATTTTCACTCATGTTTTAAACATGATTTTAAGTCCATTACTCTTAGACTTTTCAGTTTTACATTTATGGTTATACAATGGTAAATAATTTTAACATAATTAATTAAATTTAATAATTAAAATTATAATTGAACATATTACATATTTTTTTCTTAAATATTCAAAATATTAAATCCATTTTATCATAATGGATATCAATTTTTATGAAAAATTAATTTTAGATTTAAATCATGTATGGTATGAAATTGACCATTTAGAAAAACTATATTTTTAAGATAAAAGTTTTGGTATAGGTTATAAATTATCAATATTAGTGATTTAAATGAGATAAATTTGATTATTATAAAAATTAGTTTTTTTATTCTTTCAAATAAATCCAAAAGAATATTTTATCATAAATCTATTTTATTAAAAGGAAATACCAAAAAATGTTTTTATATTGGGATAAAATGTTAATTAACTTCTAAAATTTAAACATTGGTTTTGTGCAATTAGAATAATATTTATAGTGTATAATATTAGGACTTAAGATAATAATTTTCATTTAAAATGTTTAATACATTTATATGTATTTATAATAAATGCATAAAATTTATAGTTTTGGTAAACCCCATATTTTTCACTATTCACAAAATAAATTGTTTTATAAAAGCCCAAAAAATCATATTAAATAATTTTTTCTTGATGCATTCAGAAATAAATTTAATTTTTTAAAAATAATCTTATTATATTTATAAATTTATACTTTAAATTAATATAAAATTTATATAAATAAAAACAACTTTTATTAAAACTTCCACTTTTAGAACAATAATTATTCATAAAAATAATATGTACACATTTTATAATTGATTATGGTAGTTTCTATTTTATAAAATATTTACTTTTCTTAAATATTGATAACAAAAAAATCATCGCTAATTTTAGTACTTTGTTTCATATGGAATAGACTATCAAACATAACAATAGTTTTTAGAAATATATATATCTCTTAAAATCTCAGGGTTTTTTCATGTCAGCCCTGAAAAAAGAAATGACACCATAATTTAATTAAACATTATAAATAACAATAGTTCAAAGTAATAATTTATTAAATAACTTAACATGTACTGTGAGTGTTTTTTTATACACCAAAAGGATTCATATCATCTATACATAACACAAGATAAATGTTTCACACCCTATTTCTAAATTTAGGATACATGTGAACATTTTTATTTAACTAACTTGTATTAGATGGATATTGAAGTTTCCCAACTAAAATTATTTTCACTTCATTCTATTTAAATTAACATATAGTCTCGACCATTAAAAATAGTTATCTAAAATTTGAGTTTATTGGAAAGTATCATACAATTTCTAAGCACATGATTTATTTATTTATTCAGCTTGAATCACACACACATATTTTTGAAGGTAAATTATAATCCTTTTGGGATAAAATTATATAATTAATATGGGAATGTATTTAATCATTGGTTATAACCATGGAATAAAACATATTATTAATTTCATATTTTCTTAAAGAAAACTTTTAGTATCGGGTAACATATCCTTCAAGAAGTAAATTAGTTCTGTAAACCATGTGTCACTACATCCATTTACTATTTTCAAATTAAATTTTTTAGTTTAGGTAATAGTTTCAGATATTTGGTATAAATATAAAATAGTGGAATCATTCCATAATTAAATAAATTTTTTAAAAAATTCATTGTCATGATGTTCATCATCGAACACCATTATCATTTATTAAATATGATATACTTCATCATATACATTGGTATTGGTATTAGATTATTTTACACTATATTGTTATTATAGACACTCTCAAAATATATTTTTTAATATATTTTGAATAAAATTTATAACTTTGATGAATTTCACAAGTGATAATGTATTCTTGGAACACATCTTGATTTAGTCCCCTTGAATAATTACAAAAACAACATAGAAAAAGATTTTAGAGTGGTCATTTAAATGCTCTTTTGTAATCTTAAATATATATTTGACCAAATCCTTATACTATTTATTTATATGATTTTTATCCATGAATAGTTTTTTTTATATTTATCCTATTTGGATCAATATAATTATTCTTTCACTAATTATAGATACGTGCGTAAATAATCCATAAAAAGTGTTCAAACAATATAATTTTAATATACATGAATTATATAATGAATAATTATTTAGACTATACCTATAAAATATTATAAATATATTTATATATATAAAGAGTATAAATTATAAAAATAAATTATTATAAAAATTATAAAAAAAATATAAAAATAAGGGGTATAATGTATCGATTTATAATGTTTATTATATATACATATATGATGTATATAGATTTATATATATAAATTGTATTCTATATAAAAATATCATTTATAAATATAATGTATAAAATTATTAACACATAATATAAACTATACGTATAAATTATACTTTATAAAGTGAAAATATTATACACATAAAATATTAAAATAATATATATATATATATATACCTAAATTTAAAAAATGTGTGTATATATATATTATAATATATAAAGATTACACAATAAGTATACATAATTTTACCAAATATAAATTCATTAAATATATATGTATATATATATATAATATTTATAAATGTGTGTGTGTTTGAAATATTCACTAAAGAATAAACAAGAATCTAGTGAGAGTCTTTGTTCCAAATTTTAAGATTAGTCATTGTTCTAGATACCATTTTGTTATTTTTATTATGAATAATACCTAATATTAAATAATGAAGAACCTAAAATTATTATAATTTTTAATTAATCTTATGATACATCATATGATGATTTTTTTATTTTTTATTTTTTTAAAGGATTTTTAGCTAGTAACATTGAGGATATCTATAGTAGTGGATTGTTTTTATCATAAATATATAATGTAAACATAGATGTTTTCAATTATAATGATTTATTGAGTGGTTTATTGATTATCTAACAACTATACGAATGGTTTGAGGTGATTCAGGTGAAACACGAATATAGAAGAAGGGAAGGTTTCCATTGAGAAATTTAAATGTGTGTTTTAGTTACTATAAATAGATATTGTAAAAGCATGATGATATGTGAGAGGACCCATAAATTTGATTAAGTATTTGAGAGTACTCATGTGAAATACATATACTGAAGATATAAGGACATAGCCTTAAACATTACTTAATCTTGAGTTATTTCAAGAATACACGTTGAGGATCTTTTCAGGTTTAGAGTTTTAGAGAATTAGATCATAAAAAATGCATTACATTCCACATTTAAACAAAGTGGTTACATAAAAGATAGTAATAATTTTTTCCATCAACATAATCATATTTAAAATAAAACATGGATTCTTTATTGACACTTCCTTGACACTATCATCACATCATGTACCTTTCCCTTGACCTGTGAAAAACATTTCAAAAACTTGGGATGAACATAAAAAGCTCAGTAAGGGATTTAAAAGTATGAAATGAAAACATTAGTCCATGTATGAAATCATAATTTACTCATAAAACATAATCACATTAACATACCCCATCAAATCATGAATAAATCATAGAAATCATAAGACATAAAAGTAACTTGAGGCATTCATAACATTCTTACATAGGGAGTAACCCTCATGGTTACGTTTGGAATACCCATCACAGTATATTCCCTAAATCACTTCGGGGAAACCTTAACGTTTAACTCCTTCACATTACCCAATGCATTGGAGAGCTATATCGGGTTCACCCTCCCTTAGTTTATCATAGAACCAGCCGTCTTCATAACAATGCCCAAGAACCACAACATAATCGTATCACATAAAACATGCATAAAGGAAACATAACATTTCCACTTTTCAATCACAAGATATCACTACAAGACATTGATATAAAAACTTTATGAAAACCATTTTCAATACCAAAATAAAAGAAAAGTAAAACATGGTATTTATTTTTCATTCAAAAAAAATTTATGGCTTGTAGAGGAAGTCGAAACTCAAATAATGGTCACGGTGGCGGAGAAGTTGTTGTCGCCGCATACGTATGACAAAAACATTCCCTTTTGTCATTTAGTAAAATGCTTTGTATAAAAAAGATTCATTTCGGATAAACGTAAAAGTCAAAGGGGTTTATACACCATATAAAAGACGGTTGTGTATAAAACAAAATATGCCTCAATGAAAGGAGATTGGGACGAAGTCCCATACCTCGGGTCTGACTTGACTCGATCGTTCTTTAATGTCCTGAATAATAGACTTTAGTTAATTTATACTTGATTAAGAACCTTTTTCATGTTCATTATTCCTTTTATATCACTTATTACCATGTTATGAACATTATGTATCATTTAAGTTAACAACGGTCGTTTTGTCGATATTTGGTACTTCAGTCAAAAGTGAGCTTCTTATATTTACAAGTTGTTTAGGTAGTCAATAATACATTATCTCAAGAATGATATTCATGATGTAGATGTTATATATATCATATATATCCAGTATATACATTCATTTATAATATTACATAATCATTTAGAGGTAAGAAATGAAATGCACCGTTCATGGAGACGGTAAGTCGTACGTACGCATGAACACTAATTTAATTTCTATTTCGTATTATATGGAATGGAATCATAATGATATAAATGTATATTATAATTCCAGTATAATTTCATATATAATATCATTAACTCCATCCTTTATACGTCCCATATATGGAATTAACGAATCAAATCACTTTGAGGGGGTGGTAGTCCACACTTACTAAAATGAAGATATCGAGTTTACCCATAATGGAAACCATAAAGGTATGACATAAATGAAAAATAAATAAGCTTATGTAAAACATAAACATATTATATATCATATATAAATATAGTGACATCTTAATGTCCACCTTTAAAGGTGTTATATGAGTGTTGAACAATCATCGTTTCGTGAGGCAGAAATTCGCCATCCACAGAAACAATATGTTCTTTAACCATTAGATGTAGGTGTGTGTAGTGTAGCTAGAATCCTACTTATAACAACATCCTAGTATATTTAATATATTTTTTTTTTACAAAAGAAAATAATTAAAAGAGTTTAGGGGGTTGGAGAAGCGAAACAAAACATAAGAACACAAGACAAAACACTACCTTTAAAACAAGTATCTCTTTTTGATTTAAGCTCAAAGGCATCCTTGGGAAGACTTCTACCCAAAGTGAGGCTTCTAGGAGTAATGAGAGGGATGTGGAGAGACAAAATGTTCAGGCTTTGGCCTAGACAAAGTCTTCATAGGTGTGGTTAGGGTGGTATAGGTGGGGGCCTTTTATAAGAGGAGAGGAGGGGCACTCTTGGAATGTTATAAAAGGTTACTTTATTATAAAATGATTTTCATATTTAAAAGGTCCCAAAATTATATATTTCGAGGTTAAGGTGATAATAGTTCTAAATACACCAATACAATAGGTTTTTGACATGTTTAGGTCTTAGATTTTACATTATCGTTTCATTTTATTTAAATCGTTAAACAATGAGGTAATCACTACATCATCATGGTGTCATAAATAATTTAATTTATTTAATGCCTAAAAATTATAAAAAAAATATAATGATGTAGGAAATCTTTTTATATTTCTAATGAATATTTACAGTCAAAAATATGACTTGTATTACCCCATTTAAAAAAAATTAGTAAAACAACTCATGTTTGTGACATTTTATTTTAACTTTAAATAAAAAGTTATTAATGCCATTTTCCAACCAAAGTGGCTCCATGGGGTCCCCAAGTAGACCCATGGATTGTCTTGGTCTGCCATGACACATAAAATAAGGTTAGGACATATGTCTAGGTCATTTCATATTATTAAAATATTATTTTTACCTTAAACTACACTAATTACCTCTAATCGCGATTAAAAACTAAAAAGTTACTATTCACCAAAAAATTATTTTAATCCCATTGAACCACATTTGACTTCTTAATGAAAACAATGTATGTAGGATTTTTGAAATTCAAAACACAGAAGTGGTAGAATTCCATTTTAACGAAAAATCGTTTTTTTAAGTACCACTTATTGGTTTCACTATTCATCAAAAATTGAAGTTTTTCCGAAAAATACCAAAATTTCACCCTAAGATATATTTGATATTCCGACAACAAAAATTATTTCTATTTTAAAAAATTAATAACATATAAGTTGCATTAATTAATTTAATATTTAATTCCCGTTGTCAAAACAAAAAGCGTGTTTTTATGAAACAATATGTATCAAAAGATTGACACTAGTTTAAGTCCAATTCCAAAGTGAAATTAATTCCAATGACCAAAATTGGATTAAATGGTATAAATATATTCTAATTTTACATTAAAACCAATTAAAATGATAATCTAATCATATAAATGAATTAGATTAAAAAGTGGTTTTGAATTAAAATACAACATTTTTTACTATTCATTAAAAAATGAACTTTATCGGAAAAATACCAAAAATTTACACAAAGTAAATTTTGATGTCCTGATTCTAAAGAAAATTTTTATTTGGTCCAATAGAATATATAAGAGTGACCAAAACTATATTTAATGACAGTTCTCCATCAAAAGGCGATAGTTCAACCTTTTAGTGAATATTAGAGTATCTATGCCTAAAATTGAATTCTTTTCGTATTTTAAGCCTTTATCCTTTATTAGATAAATGTAAAAACATTTAACAAACATATATAACCATATTTTATTTATTTCTATTCATTCTCACCAATACAACAGCTACGTGTTAACTACCATTTAAAATAATATTATTTTATTACTAGTGTGCAACGTAAGATTTCAAAGAAACTCTTTGTTGCGTATCGGGTACGCTATCAAAGATAGAAACCCCTTTAAAGTAAAATTAATATTTAATACGTAAATATTAATAAATATGAAAATGATTTATTCTTTATTTACCTGGGATGTTACATCCTTCCCCCATTTTGGGAATTGCATCCTCGCAATATTATTCACTTATCAAAATAATCCCTCATAGAATTTTCATATTCCCATGTTGCCTCTTCAACTATATGGTTTATCCACAAAACCTTTACCTGGTGAATTACCTTATTCTGCAACACTTTCTCTCTATGGTCAAGAATTTGGACTAGTTGTTCTTCATAAGAGAGATTCTCCTCCAACTGAACTACCTCTGGGCTCAAAACATGAGATGGATCTGGCATATACTTCCTTAACATCGAAACATGAAAAACATTGTGTACCTGAGATAAACTCAGAGGTAAATCCACTCGGTAAGCAACTGATCCAACTTTCCCCAGAATTTCATATGGTCCAATGAACCTTGGACTCAGCTTTCCTTTCTTACTGAATTTCATCACACTTTCCATGGTGAAACTTTGAGAAAAACATGATCACCTACCTCGAAAGATAGATCCATCATCCGGTTATCCGCATAACTCTTCTGCCTGCTCTGTGATGTTCACATGTCTTTCTGAATCAACTGAAATTTTTCTGCCAACTCTTCTACCAATTCCGGTCCCATCAACATCCTTTCACCCACTTCATCCCAGAAAGCTGGAGTTCGACACCGCTTCCCATATAATGCCTCAAATGGTTCCATTTGTATACTATAATGAAAAATGTTATTATAAGAAAACTCAACCAAAGAGAGATGTTGGTCCCAACTTCCCTGATAATCCATCGAACAAGCACATAGAATATCCTCCAAAGTCTGAATTGTTCGTTCTGACTGCCCATCTGATTGAGGATGAAAATATGTACTAAAATTTAATTCAGTACCCAATGACTTCTGAAGGCCCTTCCAAAAGTTATAAGTAAACCTGGGATCACGATCAGATACAATAGATAGAGGAACTCCATGTAACCTGACTATATCTTTAATATACAAATGGGAAAGTTGATCTTGGGAAAACGTATCTCGTATAGCAAGTAAATGAGCAGATTTAATCAAGCGATCAACAATAACCCATATTACATTATTACCTTGAGGTGTCTTCAGTAATCCCACAATGAAGTCCATGGATATATTCTCCCATTTCCACTCTGGTACTGGTAAAGGCTGAAGCATCCCTTTCAGTAACTGTCAATCTGCTTTTACCTGTTGACAAGTCAAACACTTCACAGTAAAATCAGCAATATCCCTTTTCATTTCATCCCACTAGTAATACTCCTGAAGATCTCTATACATCTTAGTACTGCCTGGATGAACTGAAAATGGAGAACTATGAGCTTCACATAACAACTATATCTTCAACTGTGAATCACAAGTCACACACAATCTCTTCCCAAATCCCAAAACAAAATCATTATCAATGTTGAATTCAGGCAACTTACCCTTCTGAACCAGCTCTACCTTTTTCTGCAACTCACTGTCTTGCTTGTATGCTTGATTAATTCTATCTGATAGAGAAAATTTCACTGATACCTAAAACAAAACATAAGGACATCCTGCACCAACAACTTTTATTCCAACGTTTACCAAATCCTTAACCAAAGGATCACGTTCCAAACGCAACACTGTTAATGAAGCATTACTTTTTTGAATCAAAGCATCAGCCACTTTATTTTCTTTTCCCGAATGGTAATGAATTGTACAATCATAATCCTTGATTAATTCTAGCCATCTCCGTTGTCTCATGTTCAGTTCTTTCTAAGTGAATATATACTTTAAACTTTTGTGATCGGTATATATTTCACACTTTACTCCATACAAATGATGCGTCCAAATTTTTAAAGCAAAAACAACAGCAGCTAATTCCAAATCATGTGTAGGTTAATTTACCTCATGAGTTTTCAACTATCATGAAGCATAAGCAATTACCTGATCATTCTGCATTAGGATGCAACCATGTCCTTTCAATGAAGCATCACTGTAGATAACAAACTCAACATTCCTGGAAGGTAGTGCCAAAACTGGAGCATTCACCTATCTTCTTTTGAGTTCCTAAAAACAATCGTCACATTCTTTTGTCCAGATAAACATAACACCCTTCCGAGTTAGCTTAGCCATTGGACTAGATAACTGTGAAAAATTTCTAACAAACCTTCGGTAATAGCCTGCCAAACCAAGGAAGCTACGAATCTTAGTTACATTTGTGGGTCTTGGCCATTCTTCGACAACCTTTGTTTTTGCAGGATCAACAATTATCCCATCTTTTGAAACAATGTGACCAAGGAAAGAAATTTGTTTCAACCAAAACTCCCACTTGCTGAATTTCCCATACAATTTATTTTCTTTTAGGGTTTGAAAAATAACCCTTAAATGTCTTTCATGCTCCTATTTACTTTTAGAAAGCACCAAAATATCATCAATGAAAACAACCACAAAATTATCCAAGAACTCATGGAAAATTCTATTCATAAGGTCCATGAATATAGCAGGTGCATTGGTTAGCCCAAAAGGCATTACTACAAATTCATAATGGCCATATCTTGTTCAAAATGCGGTCTTTGGAATATCTACTTTCTTTACCTTCAACTGATGGTACCCCAACCTCAAGTCAATCTTCGAAAAAAACTGAGCTCACTGGAGTTGATCAAAAAACTCATCGATATAAGGCAAATGATACTTGTTCTTAACAGTGATATTATTCAAGGCTCTATAATCAATGTAAAGTCTCATAGAACCATCTTTCTTTTTAACAAATAAAACAAAATCACCCCATGGTGATGTGCTAGGTCAAATGAAACCTTTCTCTAATAAATCTTGCAATTCCTCCTTCAACTCTAAAAGTTCAATTTCAGGCATTTGATAAGGGGGTTTTGAAATTGTCTTAGCATCAAGACCTTACTCAATAGTAAATTCAACATTCAGATCTGGTATTATTCCAGGAAACTCATTAGGAAAAACATTTCGATACTCATTTACCACTGGCACATCATTAATCTGAATAGTTCCCTTGTTTTCAACAATATGTGCAAGGTAACATTAATTTCCATATTTTACAAGTTTCTCAGCCTCTTCATATGATTTTAACAGTAAGGGTTAATTCTTGTACAAAACCTGAAAGTCTTTATGAAAAGATACTTCTTTAGCTCTATAGTCAATCTTAGCATGGTAAATAGAGAGCCAATCCATACCCAGGATAACATCAAACTCTACTAGAGGTAAAACAATAAGGTTTGCAAGTAGGTTCTTTCCACAGATAAGGAAAGGAAGATTCTTATAAATTCTTTTTGCCTCAACATTTCCCCCCAGGTGTTTTTACCACAAGTTCAGGAGGCATTTCTTAAGATGGTATTCCCATTTTACTAGAAATTTTTTCAGAGATGAAAGAATGTGTAAACCCCGAATCAAACAACACACTGGCATAATCTGAAAAAACAAACAAAGTACCTGATACAGCTTCATTTGATGGCCCGACATCTGCTGAAGTAGTTGAAAAGGATTTCACCACCCCATTCTGCTTGTATTCTAACTGCTTACATTCACTCAAGCTCTTTATCGGACACTCGTTTTCATAGTGACCCACCTCATTGCACTTAAAACATTTCACTAACTGTAAATAAAATTTGGACTTACCATCACCTTGATCTTTTTCAGTGCAATCACGAGCCTTATATCCCATCTTGCCACATCGGTAGCACTTTCTAGAATTCATAAGACATTCCCTAGCATGCCTTTTACCACATTTATCAAAAACTGAAAACTTAGTTTTCTTACCGTCAGACCTTTTTGAATAATTCTTTCTTTTCTCCTATCACCTCAGTCTCTTCTTCTACTAGTTGTTATAGAACACTTGATCATCGGGAAACTCCATTTCCACCTTCTCTGCACATCGAACAAGATTTTCATAACTCTTTAACTCACGAAAAGCTAAATCCCTTCGATATTTTGGATTTAATCCTAAGTAAAAATGATTGATTTTACTATCAAGGTCTCAGATAAAATTTGGAGCATACCTTTCCAATCGAGTGAACCTTTCTTCATAGGCAGCCATTGAGTCTTCCTCTTTCCTCAATTCCAGGAATTGTTTTTCCATCCTAAGTCGAACAGCCTTACGAAAATACTTCTCAAGAAACATACCTTTGAATTCATACCAGTCGAGAGCATCAATCTCATCAGCATCCCGGATATTTTTAACCATCGACCACCACTGATCTACCTCACCCTCCAAACGGTAAATAGCAAGACTAACCTTTTGATTGTCTGAACACCCCATGACATCAAAAATATTCTCCAGTGCTTTAATCCACCCTTCATCTATCACAGGGTCAGATGATCCTCTGAATGATGGGGGATGTTGCCTCATGAAATGTTCCACCACTGGCATGTTCCTCTGCGGTAGATCTGGCTGATCTCGTTCATGGATACCACCACCATTTATCGCTTGAGTCAACTGCAACATTACTGAAACAAACTGTTCAGTTCCAATTCCGACCATCTCAGGTTGCTGATTTGGAAGGTTGTCTTCCTCCTAATGTCGTCCCAACATAGCTGCCTTGTTTCCTCTGCGGAAAACCATTCTGAACACAGAAATATCTTAGGCGAAGCAACAAGGTAATCTTTAAATTCTATAACATTTCAATCATACCATAAATTAATTTATAATTTAATAATTTTCTAACTCCTAAAGTTGTCTAAACTGACCTCTGATACCAACTATAAGGCCCCATCCTTAAACATTTCTTAATCTTGAGTTATTTCAAGAATACACATTGAGGATCTTTTCAGGTTTAGAGTTTTAGATAATTAGATCATAAAACATGCATTACATTCCACATTTAAACAAAGTGGTTACATAAAAGATAGTACTAATTTTTCCCATGAACGGAATCATATATAAAATAAAACATGGATTCTTTATTGACACTTCCTTAACACTATCATCACATCATTTACCTTTCCCTTGACCTGTGAAAAACATTTCAAAAACTTGGGATGAGCATAAAAAGCTCAGTAAGGGATATAAAAGTATGAAATGAAAACATTAGTCCATGTATGAAATCATACATTACTCATAAAACATAACCACGTTAACAAACCCCATCAAATCATGAATAAATCATAGAAATCATAAGACATTAAGGTAACTTGAGGCATTCATAACATTCTTACGTAGGGAGTAACCCTCATTGTTACGTTTGGAATACCCGTAACAGTATATTCCCTAAATCTCTTCGGAGAAACCTTAACGTTTAACTCCTTTGCGTTACCCAATGCATTGGAGATCTATATCGGTCTCACCCGCCCTTAGTTTATCACGGAACCACCCATCATCATAACAATGCCCAAGAACCACAACATAATCGTATCACATAAAACATGCATAAAGGAAACATAACATTTCCACTTTTCAATCATAAGATATCACTACAACACATTGATATAAGAACTTTATGAAAACCATTTTCAATACCAAAATAAAAGAAAAGTAAAACATGGTATTTATTTTTCATTCAAAAAAATTTATGGCTTGTAGAGGAAGCCGAAACTCAAATAATGGTCACAGCGGCGGAGAAGTCGTTGTCGCCGCATACGTACGACAAAAACATTCACTTTTTTCATTTAGTAAAATGTGTTGTATTAAAATGATTCCTTTTGGATAAAAGTAAAATTCAAAGGGGTTTATACACCATATAAAAGAAGGTTGTGTATAAAACAAAATATGCCTCAATGAAAGGAGATTGTGACGAAGTCCCATACCTCATGTCTGACTTGACTCGATCGTTGTTTAATGTCCTGAATAATAAACTTGAGTTAATTTCTACTTGCATAATAACCTTTTTCAAGTTCATTATTCCTTTTATATCACCTATTACCATGTTTTGAACTTATGTAATCGTTTAAGTTAACAACGGTCGTTTTGTCGATATTTGGTACTTGAGTCAAAAGTGAACTTCTTATATTTACAAGTTGTTCACGTAGTCAAATATCCATTATCTCAAGAATGATATTCATGATGTATATGTCATATATATCATATATATCCAGTATATACATGAATTTATAATATTACATAATCATTTAGAGGTAAGAAATGAAATGCATTGTTAATGGAGACGGTAGGTTGTACGTACGCATGAACGCTACTTTCATTTCAATTTCGTATTATATGGAATGGAATCATAATGATATAAAGGTATATTATAATAGAATTATAATATCATATATAATATCATTAAATCCATCCTTTATACTTCCCATATATGGCATTGACGAATCAAATCACTTTGAGGGGGCGGTAGTCCGCACTTCCTAAAATGAAGATATCACGTTTATCCATAATCAAAACCATTGAGGTATACCATAAATGAAAAATACAGAAGCTTAAGTAAAACATAAACATATTATATATCATATATAAATATAGTTACATCTTAATGGCCACCTTTTAAGGTGTTATATGAGTGTTTAACAATCATCGTTTCGTGAGGCAGAAATTCTCCATCCACACGAAACAGTATGTTCTTTAACCATTAGATGTAGGTGTGTGTAGTGTAGCTTGAATCATTATTATAACAAAAACCTAGTATATTCAAGATATTGGTGTTGTTACAAAAGAAAATAATTAAAAGATTTTATGGGGTTGGAGATGTGAAATAAAACATAAGAACACAAGAGAAAACACTAGCTTTAAAACGGGTAACTCTTTTTGATTTGAGATCAAAGGCTTCCTTGGGAATACTTCTTCCTAAAGTGAGGATTCTAGGACTAAGGGAGGGATGTGGAGAGACAAAATGGGTAGGTTTTGGCCCAGAAAAAGGCTTGAGAGGTGTGGGTAAGGTGGTAGAGGTGGGGGCATTTTATAAGAGTAGAGGAGGGGAACTCTTGGAATGTTATAAAAGGTTACATTATTATAAAATACTATTCGGATTTAAAAGGTCCCAAAATTATATATTTAGAGGATAATGTGATAATAGTTCGAAATCCACCCATCCAATAGGTTTTTGACATGTGTAGGTCTTAGATTTTACATTATCTTTCAATTTTAGTTAAATCGTTAAATAATGAGGTAATCAATGCATCATCATGGTGTCATAAATAATTTAATTGATTTAATTTATAAAAATTATAAAAAAACTATCATGATGTAGGAAATCTTTTTATATTTATAATGAATATTTATAGTAAAAAATATGACTTGTATAACCCCATTTAAAAGTTGTTTTGGTAAAACAACTCATGTTTGTGACATTTTTATTTTAACATTAAATAAAAAGTTATTAATGTCATTTTCCTACCAAAGTGGCTCCATGGGGTCCCCAATTCGACCCATGGATTTTCTTGGTCGGCCATGACACATCCAATAAGGGTAGGACATGTTTCTAGGTCATTTAATATTATTAAAACATTATTTTTACCTTAAACTACACAAATTACCTCTAATCGCGATTAAAAACTTAAAAGTTACTATTCACCAAAAAATTATTTTAATCCCATTGAACCAAATTTTACTTCTTAATGACAACCATGTATATCGGATTTTTGAAATTCAAAACACAGAAGTAGTAAAATTCCATTTAAACGAAAAATCAGTTTTTTTAAGTACCACTTAATGGTTTCACTATTCATCAAAAATTGAAGTTATTCAGAAAAATACCAAAACTTCACCCAAAGATATATTTGATATTACTAATTAAAAAATTGTGTCTATTTTAAAAAATTCATAACATATAAGTTTCATTAATTAATTTAATAATTAATTCCCACTATCAAAACAAAAAGCGTGTTTTTATGAAATAATATGTATCAAAAGATTGACACTAGTTTAAGTCCAATTCCAAAGTGAAATTAATTCCAGTGACCACAATTGGATAAAATAGTGTAAATATATTCGAATTTTACATTAATACCAATTAAAAAGATAATCTAATCATGTAAATGAATTAGATTAAAAAGATATTTTGAATTAAAATACAACATTTTTCACTATTCATTAAAAAATGAACTTTATCGGAAAAATACCAAAAATTTACACAAAGTAAATTTTGATTTCCCAATTCAAAAGAAGAATTTTATTTGGTCCAATATAATGTATAAGAGTGACCAAAAATATATTTAATGACGGTTCTCCATCAAAAGGCGATAGTTCGACCTTTTAGTGAATATTTGAGTATCTATGACTAAAATTGATTTCTTTTCATATTTTAACCTTTTATACTTTATTGGATAAATGTAAAAACATTTAACAAACATATATAACCATATTTTAGTTATTTATATTCATTAATTCAAAAACAACGGCTACGTGTTAACTACCATTTAAAATAATATTATTTTATTACTAGTATGCAACGTAAGATTTCAAAGAAACTCTTTGTTGTGTATCGGGTACTCTATCGAACATAGAAACCCCTTTAAAGTAAAATAAATATTAATAAATATGAAAATGAATTATTCTTTACTTTCCTGGGATGCTACAAAAGAGGTGGGTTATTTTTACAATATTCTGAAGTGGAATGAAAATTTAACTGGATGAACAACATGAAGAAGTTGTTATTTATAAATTTAGAAACTAGATTAAATGGGGAGATGAAGTGTTATAGAATCCATACAAGTGTATTGTTGGTTTTTACAGATAACATAATTATTAAATAACATTTATACTTACTTTTGAAAATACTACAATGAACCTGGAGTTTATTGGTCACTGAAGTATATAAATAACTCAAACACGAGTTTTAAACATATTGTGAGTCCTTGGGAATGTGATGAAGTTTTCAATAAGAATTTATAAATTAAAAAATGTGTTTTTCATGTGTTTATGAGTGATTTATAATGGAAATATATGATTAAAACAGTATTTGTTTTAGAAGATGAAATCCGGCTTGGTATGATAGTTATGTATGTCTCAAATAAGGAAGTATATGTGTCACATAGACCTAAATAGGGGTCAATAAGGTCATGTGTTTGTGTCATCCAAGACCAATGTATGTTTCACTCTCTACACATTATATATATTTTTTCATCAGTGTATATGTGACACAAAACATTATGTGTATAAATAAAATCTATGTATGTTTCAATGGAAGTTTCATATATATTATTTATAAATACTTATATGTCACAAGTCTCAATATATTTTTCATTAGGAAATTGTATAAGAGTCCTAAAAATAATAGTGAAATTATATGATTCTATAGATTGAATAAATTGATTTTCCAAATTTTAGATTTAAGGAAATAGTTCAATTAAGAATATTCATGTAATTTTTTATAAGGTTTCATTCTTGAATAACACCAAATAAGTTTGGTTTGAGTTAAAATATTAGAGGAAGATGATCCATATTCTTGGATATGAGAATAAAAGGGAAAAAGTAATAATGTAAGGATTTAAATTATGATTTAGTGGTAAATCTAAAAATTTGGTTAAATCATTTGAGTTTACTCTTGAGCTATTATCAAAGGATCTAAAATATTTTAAAATTTTCAAAATTAAATGCAATTAAATTTAGGTTGATTGAAAAATGTAATATATATAAAGGATGAATTTTTGATATATATTTTGTTCCTAATGATGAAATTCATGATTAATCATATTTTGGAATTAAATTTGATGATATTAGTGATGATATTAGTTTATTTAAATATATCCATCTCTTTTTTCATTAATTTTTATAATTAATAGGGTATATATATAGTTTTCTATGATGATCATGCTATATTATATTTCACAAATTGAACAATCATAGACCCCACACCAGAAAAATATGAGTTCTATAATAACTAAAAATTCTAATTAATTCATTATATAACTAGGATAAATTTTAATTCCATGGATTTTTATAGAAGGTTTATCAGATTAAGATGAGAAGAATAAGACTAAAAAACAAAAGAATAATTGGAAGTAAATAAAATTGAGATGAAAAATCAAATGCAATGCTATCATTTAATGGGTGACATACATTTGGGATACATGAAGAATATTGAAATCACAGGAACACCCACTTATGAAAAGGTGATGTAAAAGTGAGAAAATATCAGAGAAACTAAATACTAAGGGATTTTTCTATATTCTAAAATATGAGAAATATTTTTCTAGTGACTGTTATATAAAAAGAAAAATTAATTAAAGATAAGTGTTTTTCATAAATTTGGGGGTTGTGTTGTGTGAAGATATTGAATGGATCTCAGTTAAGAAGAAGTTGAGTGATCCATCACTAAACTAAATGGAATGTCTTCTGAGTATCAAAACTAAAGAAAGAAAGATTGAACCATATATATATTCAGATCACCATAAAGATTTGGTGATGAAAATATGAAATAAAAACATAGGAAATAATGACTTTTTATATAGTTTCAGATCATTTTTCCGATCCTTTAAAAGTTTATGAGTTTTTGGATTTTTTTTATATCACAGGAAATCAAATTTAATTAATTAAAACTATTTAGATGATTATTTATTGATCTATGAAGTGAATTAAAATAATTAATTGTGTTATATATTTTTTCTAAATAGAACCTATGGAATTTGAAGATACTATATGAGAATTAGATGATTATTTTTGTTGATGCAGAAGAATACTATACAGAATAGGTTGTGTATAATTATAAAAGAGTTAAACAAAAAACCTGCATATAAATGGTGCTATTTTGTGAATCCTTTATGACATAGGGTGTGTGGGGATATCATAATGAAACTTTATTACTATAGTGTGAAGTTATTGATGGAATTATAGTGAAAATCTAGAAAGTTAAGAACTATGTAATTTAAGAAATTTTATGTATGGTGAGATATTATTGAGGTGCGTAAAGATAAAAACATTATATTCTATAGTTTTTTACTTTATAAATACTATGATTATGGAAAATAATGGGTTGTCTCAAGTAGTAGGCCTTTGAGAAAAACCTTTTAAAAAATTGTGATCATCTTTTACTTCTTTCTTACATTGAAAGTGATGTTGATTGATTTATTAAACATTAATATATCCAACTATATGAACAATAAATATAGATTCATAAACAAAGGGGGTTAAATATTCAAAGGGTAATTAAAAATTGGCTAAATTTTGACAACACTCAATTCACCGACAAGTGGCTACGATGATCCTTAGGGGTACCTAAACTGATATCAGAGCTTAGGTTCCAATTGGTTGTATCTGATTTTTTCTTATAATTTTAATTTTATCATAAGTTGAGTATGTCTAAATTTTATTTTATTAGTTATATTCACATATTCAATATTAAATTATTATTTATTTTTAAATAAAATCTAAAATATCTTGGATGAAATTACAAAACATGAAAAATAAATAGTTAAATAAGAAAAGAAAAAATCTCTAAGAGATATAGGGTCAATGATTAACTAAAGGTATTCAAAATGGTGATTGAATTTAGAAATATATTGAAACATATTCATCAAATGAATTAGGGTCAATATTTGGTGAATATGTATAATATTTGAATATATCATTTATTGGACTTTATAATCAAGTGAATAGTTATCTTAACATGATTCCCCCTAAATTAGATATATATTAAAAAACATATTAAGAAGATTCAAGATGAGACGTCACAACATGAATAGGAATCTGATACCATGTGAGATGCATTGGCTAAAGAGGTTGGAAAATCCAACATTATTGTAAGACTAATTAATAAAAACGGTGAATCAATTACACCATAGAATGAAATATTTTTCCATGAAAGATGATGAATTTTAATGAGTAGCTTGTGTGAAGATTTTTTTTGAATAATTTATCCATGTATTTGAGAATATATATATATATTCTATATGGATTCTAAATGATAATAACTATAAATTAAATCAAAATGAATAATAGATTTAATGATTTCATTACATTATAAAAATTAAGTGCATGATGATAAAATAGATAATCTGAAAGGTGATTTGGAATCCATGATTATATTATTTGAGTGTAATGATAACTCTCTCAATATGAGATGTATTAAAAAGAAATTTAATTGAAAATACTATAATAAACCAAAGATAGTACTTCATATTTTTTTTAGAACATGTGGGCTAACACTTAGGTTGATGAGATAAGTTTTCCATTGAAAGGGAATCAAATAATTGATAAATAGATCTTAATAACATCTGGAGAAGATTCCACTATATCCATATAGAAAAATATCACCATTATACGGATAGAGTAGTATAGACTGAATTTATTCCAAAAAATATTGCTAAAATAAATTTAAATTGTAAATATATGTGGGAGGATAAAAATGTTGATAAATAAAAAAATGTATATATGGTTGATTTGAGAAGAAGTACAAGAATCATTTCCCCAAAGGAGTTAAATCAATTGGTGTTATATCCCAAAAATAGAAAACAATGACATTGGGAAAACAAAAAAACAACAAAGAGAAAGGTTTTTATTTAGTAGTTTTGGTTCCACCAAATATTTGGACACAAATATTTTTATTTTTTCGTAACATTTCAATATATATTCATAAAAAATGGTAGTATGCATGGGTTCATTTTTTAATGAACATGAAAACCTACTGGTTTAAAGAATATTTCAAAGAACACAGTGTGTATGTATTTAAAGAATATACATGAATGTACTAAAAACGTTTGGGAGTCTTTTCATTAGAATTTATACAAATATAATGAATTTTGGTTTTATCAAACCTATCAAAATTCTTATTCTAAACAGAAGAGTGGGATAAAACAATAGATGATACAAAATGAAATTGAAAGAAAGTAAGCATTAGGATATACACTAGTTATAAAAATAGATGAAATGGAGAATCTCAAGAATAAAAAGAAAATATCCAAGTGCATTCATAATAAATGAATCTCACTAACTTTTGAAATAGTGTTTATAAGATTCAATCTATTTAGGTACACTCTAATTAAAAGAATGTCCATTCTACCTGGTTAAATGGTGTTAGAAAAGAACAAATCATTAATTCAATTAAGATGAAAATATATTCAAAAAAGAATATTTCCATATGACTAAAGAAGGAAGATCATTTAATTAATGGAGAATTTGTCATATGGATTGTTCATTTGGAATAGGATATAATGTTGGAGATATCACTAATGAGTGAATCTACTAATATAGCACCAATGAAAAAGGAGTTACCAACTAAGAAGAATCCTAAAAAATAAGTGGAAACCATACTATCTTAAGAAAAACACATTTGGAAAATCAAGAAGGAACCATGAATTTAGAATATAGTAAATATTACATTTTTAAGGAAAAGTGGTACTTGTTGAGAAGAAAATAATATACCAAAGGTTATAACTGAAGAGAGTTTGAAGACCCATCATATTACTATATTATATTTCATTCATAATATAAAAATTTCAATTAATTTATAAAAGTTATAAGGATATAATGAATGTTGTAATGAAGTTAAATAATGGAGAATCACCCACCAAGGATACAATTTCGGTTTGAGTATACTTTTTAATGGAATCTATAACAAACCAACCAAGTTGAACTAGAAAATACTCAAGAATGGAACATCATGTGATAAAGGTAAAATAATATAACATAATCTAGTCTTGAATGTAAGAAAAAGAATATATACAATTATATTGCAGAGTGGTAAAAACCAAGATACCAAAAACACATTCAATCCAATCCAAAATATGCTAAACTAAAAAATATATAAAATATCCATGGGACAAATAATCACCTCCAGACAACCCCAAAATTGAGATATTGGAATGCTATAATATGATTTTACCTTACATGAATCCTATAATGTAATGTCTATAAATTCCCAAATTCACAAGTTGGGTGTGATCTAAAACCTAGTATGATACCACCATAGTTTTCATACAATCTCTAATATAAATAATTATCAAGGAGATAAACAACTCGACACAGGTTGCATAGGAGATTCTGTCATTAGGTGAACAAAGGGGAATCCCTAACCATGGTGAGAATGAACATAAAGGTAACTCTAATTCCAGATCTTTCACAGATTTCATCGTGGGTAGAGTTCCACTGGTTGAATCGAAGGCCTTAGAGCATGTTGAAACAAATAAATATCGACATTGTGGTCTATTGGAGATTCCATTCTCAGATGAAGAGGTATATTTTCTTCCGTCAGATCTCTACTTTGTGCTTATTGGAAAATTCAACAAGTAGATAAACTCTATTGATTTTCTACTCAAAACCATAGAAAACATATGCTTTGAGAACATCCATGTGAGTTTGATGAATTCTTTACATGTATTGTTCTTTTTTTCCTCTAAAAATTACTATTATCCACTTTGGGTGAGAGGATCCTGGTCTTTTGGTGGCTGTTTAATGAAATTCATGAAATGGTCACCAGAGTTTTGATTTGATTCAGAACATCCTGTTGTCTATTTATGGTTGGTCTTATCAGGACTCCCACTACATTTTTTCTAGAATAAATCTATCTTATCCGTATCTAGTTTATTTTTTAATCTATTATCCTTGAATCTTATACTACCAACTTAAACCGACCTTATGTAGCATGTGTATGCCCTGAAATAGGCATTTCACAAGATCCTCCATGTCGATTCTGGCTTCAAAATGGTTCCAGTGGATTTATCTAGGAAGTTTTTTCTTTAGAATATGTTGGAATACTGTAAAAAATTCTCTCATATCGGATACCTTATTGGTTATTGTTGGGATCAAAGGTCAATTTCACACCCTCTTCTCCATTTTAAATCAGTTTAGGTTGAAAAGGAATCCTGAAAAAATATTCATGAAAAAAAACCATTGGGTAAAATTGACAATATTAATTCTTTTGGTTCTTTCACTTCTCAACTTCCCTCAGCTAGGGATAAGAAAAATGAATGGAAGTCTAAGAAAGTTAAATTATTGACTCCTAGAACTGAACCTCATACTTAGTCCAAAAATAGTGATCATATAGATAAAGAGGAAGTTCAATCAGACATAGAAGAGCCTAATCAAGATAATCTAGACAAAACATGTCAACTTAAGGAAGAATACTTGAAATCAAGGTCTATAAATGGAAAGAAACCAATGGTTGACTTGGATGGTTTTATTACTCTACCTGCTATAAAAACTTGTAAAATAAATAAGTAGTCGAAAATTTAGAGAACAATTGTCACAATATCCCTAGATACCAATAAGAATAAAGAAACCATTATACCACTACAACCCCTTCCTTCCAAAAATTTGTAAGAATCCTCTAATTTATATGACTCATCTGACTCAGAAAATTCATCCAGTGAGGATGATGAGAATGATCATTCATATATAGATACTTTCCAAATAGAAGAGAAATTGGACTTTTCAAAAGAGCATGATTCTTGGATGGAAGTGAATGACACAACTACTTTCCAACAGAATAAAAATGGTGTCGTGACTGATAATACTTATCCTGACCTATGAAAGATACTGTTTATCAAGGTTGTATATGAGTTTAAGAAAGATCCAAATATCAATTTTAATGAGATTCCTTGTAAATGAGATTTTTTTCTCATAACCTGACTGAAAAATGGAGCTTATTTCATTATGTGGACTCTACATCTTGGTTTCTCTAGTAGTTTGTTTATGGTATGTCAGTTTTAGTTCTTGCATGTGTTGGTGGAATTGTGAGAAACAACTTATTATCTCAAGTGTTTCATGTTTATTTGGGGATTTCTGGTTGTGTTATCCACATTGGCAGGCTAATCTCAAGGTTTGTATTTGGCTTCAAATGACCTTCTCATTCCAGTTTTGTCTCTCATTGTCTGGAAAGTTGGGTGTCTTCCTGGCTATGGGATGTTTTTTCAGATAGGTTTTTTTCTTTCAATGGTTTTTATGTCTCTCATGTTTTTATTTCCTTAAATTCCATAATGGTGTGATCTTGTTACACCATGCGTTTTTACTAGAACTTTTTATTTTTAATAAATTTCTTTAGACATGAATTGGGTAACCAATAATGTCTTAGTTTATTTAGAATTAGAAAATTCTATCTTTTAAAAACACTATTTTACATTGTGTTTTCAATAATTAAATCATATTTTAAATACTTTTCATTTTTATCCTTTGGTTATCATAAAATAATTTCATTTTATCAGACTTGAAATATAACAAGTAGAAGTGATAAAATATAAAACCCTATCCATGCATCAATAGGTACACATATTCTTGAAATAACCAATCATGTGAAGTTATGTGAAAAACCCTCATATAAAATCGATGAGAAACAATACAAGATATAAACAATCATATAATAAATAATCAAAAATTGAAAATGAAAAAGCAACCTCAATTGGTATCTAGCCTATGGGACAATGCATACTATACACTGACAAGATGAAATTTTAATACATTAGATTAAAAAAATATCAAGTCCTATCAGTTGATATCACAAAAGGTTACCTACTAGTGGTGCAACAATGATTAAGGATACCCATGTCTCTTTATCTACAAACTCATGGTTCCCAATGTGAACTTTTCCAAATAAATTTTCAAAACTATGAACACAATTTCATAAAAGACATTGTCTTTAGCCTCAATTATGATATTTTTATGGGTCTTGGATGTTTCAATAATAATTTCATTCAACAATTCCGGGAGGTCATCCACATAGATATTTGTAAACTTGTTAGATCCTTTTTTTCTAATGGTGTCCTACCTCATGGATGTAATGCTCAATTTCACACCTTAATTCATAAAGTGGCCAATGATTTTTAAATACAAATACTTCATCATATTTCTCTCATTAACTCTCTTTAAAAAATTATTACTAATCTTATCACCAATAGAACTTATTCTATATGTTCTAAAATTATCTCTTGGAATCAATTTGGGTTTATCAAAGGATGGTCTATTCAAGACTGCATTTTCCTTGCCTCAGAATGCACCAACTCATTAAATATTTTCAATAGAGGAGGAAATATTGTGATAAAACATGGTATTAAGAAATCCTTTTATACCATTGATTGGAGCTTCATTTTTAAAGTTCTCCAAGCTATTGGTTTTAATGGTACTTTCATCAATAAAATAAATTCCTTATTTACTTTGGCCACCATTTTCATTCTTGTTAATAGATCTCGTAAAAAATATTTTAAATGAACCAATTTTGTTAGGCAAGGTGATCCTATATCTTCCATTCTCTTTTCTATTGTAGAAGACTATCTTATCATATTTCTCACTCGTCGTGTGGCTCAAAAAAATCTTAAACTCATTTGGGCGTCCAGAAACCTAAATGTTCCTATACATATTTTTTACATCGATGATATTATCCTGTTCTTACATGGGGACAAAAAAACATTGAAACTCTGAAAAATGATTTATCCCATTATGAAGAGATATTTAGTCAATATATTAGCTGGAAAAAATCGTTTTTCTTCTTTCGAAAAATATTTTCTCCTATTAGGAAAATTAGTGTTATTAATAGTTTACGAATCAAATAAGGATCATTCTATTTAACTTACCAAAGAGTTTTTAATTTTTGGGGAAGGCCTAAATCCATGTACATCACCACGGTTGTTGACCAAGTTATAAATTAACTTTCCTCATGGAAAGGTAAATCCCTCTCTATGGCTGGAAGGATCTTTCTTCTGAAATATACCATTGTCTCTAAAATGTTCTACTCACTGATGGTCTATAAATGGCATGTTGGTTACCTTAAAAAATTAATTTTTACATCAAAATGTTTTTTTGGTTTGGCAACATTATTTAAAGGAAGCTTATTACCATCCCCTGGCCCACCTATTGTAATCCTCTTAAAAAGGGTGTCCTTGGCATCAAAAATCTCAAACTCATTAATGAGTCCCTTCAAGTCAAACTCACCTGAATAGGTTCCTTATGAAGTAAAAGATGGGAAATTTGAACTATATAAACTCATTGATCTGTCCATACATCAGACTTTCCTTCACTAACATGATGAACAATTATAGATAGATAGTTAGCGTAGATTCTTCCATGAATTTTTGGTTGGATAATTGCACTACCCCCCCCCCCCCATATCCATGTTATCTTCTAATTCCCCTCTTGATAACACCACCTTTACTATTAAGGATATGATTCAATATCCCAATTTCAATTTCCCAGATTATATCAGGCATCTGGTTGACAATTACCCTTATTGTAACTCTGATGATTTCCTTATCTTGGAGCCTTCCAATAATGGAGTTCTTGATTCCAAAAGTTTTTACAACCACTATTTCACAAATTCACACCCTAGATTTTGTTGGTTGAATTTCTTTGACAAACCTTGGATTAATCCATCGATGCTCAATCTTATTTAGCATATTGCTCACAACCGCATTCCAACTGAGAATTGTCTTCAGTCTATTGGTATCCATATTTTCTCTATGTATCACTTCTGTCACCAACATAGAGGGGAAACTAATCATATATTTTTTGTCTTGTGCTATGGCTTCAGCCCTTTGGAATTATATTACTAACATGTTTGACTGCATATAGTTATTCTTTGACTCTATTTGTTCACAAATAAAACATTGTGTCGAGCTGGACTTTTCATTGCAAATAAAGAATCTCCTCTTAACCACTGTGGCTGATCTCCTCCACATGATCTAATTTGGAAGAAATGTTATTATACACAACAAATACTCATTTAATTTTAATTCAGGTCAGATGTAGATTCTCATCGCCATTAGGGATGTGACCTCGATTTAGAAATCTTATTATGACAACACTACTAGAGACATTGCGATCCTTCGCCGACTTTGGATGGAAGGTCTCTTTAGACATTTGAGGCACACCTTTGAGGTGTTCTAGCAAGATATGATCCCATGTTGGATCAACGTTAATGTTGATGGAGCTTCCAAAGGAAACCTAGGACATGTGGGATGTGGTTCTATCTTCATATACTATTTTGGTCATTGTCATGGATGCTTCTTTGACAGTTACAGTTCGGCCTCCTCTTTGGAAGAAGAAATGTTGGTTGTGATTCATACGGTTGATTTTTAAAAAAAAATTCTAGAACAAAATATGGATTGAAAGTGACTCAACCACTATTGTTCATTCAATTTGGAATGGTGTGGAGAACCTTTCCTAGATGCTTACCACCCACTGGATGAACTTTCTTGCTTTTCTCCTGGAGATCAGATACATTGTCACTCATTCCTTTCGTGAAGCGAACATGGATGTCTATGGTCATTCCAATAAAGTAATTAACCAAGACGTTACTTGGATTGATAACCTTCATGTTGATATTCTCCCTCTATATGAAAAAGATTGTAATAATATCCCCTCCTTCAGAATCTTGTAGTTCCTTTCTTTCTTTTTAAAAAATGTATCTCTTACCTTTTAAAAAAACTAAAAATATTGAAACCCCAGTACCAAATAATGAAAATCTATTTTCAAGGAAAAACCCCATTTGAAAAAAAAATTTATTTCAAATAAATCATTTAAGATAGATTATAACATCAAACAAATGAAAACCCCAATAGAATTTATCAAGAATAACATTTATTTATCAAATTAACCCATTACAATAAAAACTAACCTCAACATGGTAGAAACCTAGATGACATCGACCAAGGTGATAAGAAAAAAAAAAGGAATGACCATAAAAGGACAAGGAATGCAAAGAAAATTAAAAAGTTCAATAGAAAACACAAACCAATCATAAATCTAAACACTACTATATCCAAAACCATATATGCAACAAAAATCAATGTAAACCAAAATTATTATATGATCAACTAGGAGAAATCCAACAATAGTGGTGACCAATCAGAGAACAAATCTTTCAAGAAGCGAAGGTGTCACCCATAATCACATAGGAAACACCTCTAGGTGGAGAGAAAGTAATTTTCAAAGAATAAAATATGAAAACACACATGCATCACACTAAAACCCAAATTCATGACTTATACATGGTGTGTAATCCCTTTACATTTAATTTTTCAATGAGGTTAATATACACCAAACAACCCATTTCCTTTTTATTAAAAATTTGAAATTTTATATTACACGTCGTGAACCCATTACATGTGTTTAAACCTATCATGCTATGTATCCTATTCACATATTCTACCCAGTTTCAATTATAAGGTGTGTACTCACATTATACGACGTTTAATTTCCTAATGAACGATAGAAACTATAGGTTAAATAATGAAAATTACAATAAATCCCTAACATTAATATTGCAGGTATCCTCCCAATTATTTTTTATAAATATATAACCAATGATAAAGGAAACTGAAAACAATGGAAAAATCATACCTCACTGAGAGGTTATGGGGCTTTACTATCTCCCCACCATAAATGCTTTCTTCCCTTAGAAATCCCTCCAGATCCTGGATACACACAAAGAGAGGGCCATTATTTCCACATCAATGACTCCCACTCCCGAGTCTCATGGATATCATTTATACACTTAAAATGTTCACAGAACATGGGGATTGTTTTATCAAATAGTACCTTATCCTGGAGATTCATAATCTAAATTGGATACTCAAAAAATTGGTATCCAAATTAATATCACCATCCTCTAATCTAATCAAATGAGAATTACATAGTATATACCTTCTAAACATGGAAATATGGACCACATCATGCATGGAAGTCAATCTATATTATATTTTCAACTAATAGGACACCCTCCTTAGTAGTCAAATGATCAGAAAGGGGCCCAGAATACAGGGTGAAAACTTACCATTTTTTCTAGCAGACGATGTCCCAAGAGAGGTGAAACTATGAGAAATACATGTTTACCAACCACAGACTCTGGTGGTCGATGAAAACTATACGGATAGTATTTATGAAAACTATGTTTCCGGATCAAGCACCTCTAGATAAACTACACCATCTTCATTGTTTCTCGAACAACAGTCGGCAAAACCAAGGACTTCTAAACCAACTCTTTCTATCACAAGGGAGATCTACATGGCTAGCTATAAAATATCTTATTGGGTTCCATCCTAATCATAAACTCAGTACTATGTTTATAAAATAATTCAACCAAAGGTAAATTCTTTTCCCAAGATCCTCTGAAATCAAGGACATAATCTGAAATCATACCCTCAAGTACCTTCATAACTCTCTCCATATTTACATCCATATGTAAATGATAATATGTGATCAATATAATCTAGGAACACATAACCTCTTACAAAAATTTACAAAACCTATATTTGAACCTCAGATCCCTATCAGATGAAACTATAAAGGGAAACCCAAGAAGTGTCACAATCTATTGGACACACATGTCCCCAAGATATTCCACATTTATTATCTCCCAAACAAGTAAAAAATGTGATAGTTTTTTGAGTTGATCAATGATCATCCAAATTTCTTACTTCCAACAAGGAGTCTATGTAAAACCACAAAAAACACATGGAAATATCATCTAATATCCTAACCAGAATATTTATGGAATGAAACAACAATGTATGTCTCTGGTCTTCCTCCTTAATTCTCTCAGAAGTATGGCATCACTATACAAAATCTACAATCGACCATCTCATCCCCTACCACCAATTCTTATGTACTATATCATGATGCACCTTTTTATAACCTGGTTGCACGAACCAACAAGAATAATGCCCACTATCCGAGAACACATTCCTTAGGGAAAACAGAACAACCAATTAACTATGGAAGAAAAAATATCCACTAGGAGACTGAGACAACTCACACAAGGTCTCCCCACTATAAATATTTTCAATAAAACATTGGCACTCAGTTTCTACCACCTTTTCATGTTGAACATACTCATAAAAATAAGATACATATTTCATCGAATCAAAAAACACATGACCCCAAAACTGCCCCACTTCCAATGTCATCTCAGAAAAAAACTCATCAGTGACCACAACTCTACTAATTCATTCATGAATTGTGTTAGTAATTTTATACTCAATGCATCAAAAAACACATTCCAATTACCATTGGTATAAGAAATATCAGAATCAAATGTATAAAGATACTATACCTATATTATATATTAAAAATTCATATCCCTTTATGTAAAAACTATATTTAATGGTCTTATAATCAGTTTCACGGCCCGTCCTAGTGGGGCTCGTGCCACGACTCCCCAATACTACCTCCAATAGGCCACGGTCTGGTGACTAGAACTGTGAAGGAATATCACTAACACGTGATGAATTTCTTATTACCAATACACACACATTCATCTCCAATCCCAAAAATGTGGAAATGTAAAAAACCACTAAGGAACAAAATGAATGCATACAACTAAACCCAACCAATAGAGTATAATGGAATATATAGTGAAAAAAATAAATTGGGGAAAAATACAAGACCACAAAAAGAATGAGTTGGAAACATATAAAGTCCAACCTGTAATCACAAAAAAGGTATCAGGATGTTTTCTCATAGATGTTGGAACACCACGTACTATAAGGAAGCTCACAAATATTGGTTTGGTCCTGGTCCACCCTGGACTCCATCAAAAGGTTTTTCATCTAAACATGACATGACACTTCCAAAAATGCGTGTGTAGGGGAGAGTATAAAAATACTCAGTAGAGGACCCCAAACCACAAATAAATACTCAAGGTAAATGTAAATTCATCTCTACATAGTATATGTATACAAAACATATAATAAGAGAAATATCTAGATATACTTGAAACCCAAACCCATATTCTAGATGTAAGTCACAACGACTACATACCCACACTAGGGATTCAGTTAGAAGATTCCACGAAGAACTAATCTAGGAGAACTAACTCCATAAGTTTAATAACTCTGATGATTTCCTTCTGATAGGTATATTTCTTGGGAAGCATCATGAGGGAGATAGGAGCACTAGTAGGTCTGAAGAGAGAACAGATGCACTCATTCTGGGAGAGCTCACTCCTGAGTGGGGAAAGATCGTGATACATGAATGAGGATCAGTTATAGGGACTTTTTCATACAAAAAAGAATTCAAATTCACCTACTATGTATATTTTTGGTGTCCTGTAGAATTTTTCATGATGATACCTGACTCTACTAAGGTCCAAGAATGGGTATAGGATCTCGCTACGGGCCTCTTGGAGGGATTTTGACTCTATCCAGAAAGTCATGTTGAAGGGATCATAATCCATTGGATGGATAAAATACTTGACCCTCATGGGAACACGAAAATGGGGAACTAACCAAAATTAAACTTCTCCAAGGAGTGGTTGATAAGGATATCAATACATGTAAAAGAGAGCACGATGCGTGTAGCTAGGTCACACGTTGTGTCCCTTGACTTTGGGTACTACCCGTGTGAAACGACCTAAGTTAGAATACATGTCATGTATAAATAATATACATGCCATGTAGTGACAGTCACATGCCATTTCCAATTATCTAGGGTCCTCTCTAGGTACGCTGTGTATGTGCCAGTAAATTGCTTCAACCTATGTGTGCCAACCCATGTACCGGTATGTGGGGTAACCCACGTAACTGGCATGGTATGGCCGTGTGGTGGAGTACACGCCATGTACTCCACCCTATGTCTATGTATCGTCTAATATACACCTAGATTCTCACATAAGTACCTAAATTTATTGTGATAGTTGTCACACATCATGTCATCACTTCCTGCATCTAGAAACACTAGTCACCGCAAATCCAGTTCCATACACTGTGTTCTTCATAGAACATGTCATGTTCTTCATGATTTTCAAAAAACATTTTTCCTCCTCCACATACCTCCAGTGATCTTGGATCTGTTGATTTATCCAATCAATATCCTTGAAAATTAGAATCTTGTGTCTTCCCATCATGGAAACACAGATTCGGTAAGTTTTGGGCATCCGATCAGCCCCAAAAATGTGTTTCAATCATCTGTGTGAAGAATGGTTGAAGAATGATTTCTTATGATCCATGTCGATTCATCATCTTCCATCATCGTCGTACCTCCATTGGGTTATCATGATTTTGAATCTCCAATGTGGTATCGTTGCATTGTAAAATAGATGTGCAATGATCTATTGTTCATAACCCTTCAAAGAACGTGAATAATGTTAGGTAAAAAGGGGGAAGAAAATACAAATAGAAAATTAGGGCACAAACCTCCACCATCATTTGTCACGGTGTTGACCTTCTCCCGTTAAAAGGATAAAATGGAGAAAATCAAGATATTAATCAAATAAAACATGGATAAATCCCCAAAAATAAACCCGATAAAATACCCTCCGTCAAAAATGACTGATCCACAATTCAATATGTTTGTGGGTTGATTCACATTCATTGTTTAGTTAAAGAATAGGGAAAAAGGATTCAAAACAAAAACCCTAACTCTATCATCATTGAAGATAGAGAGCGGTCTTTAGTTGGGATTCGATCTCACTGTGAAATGATCCACGTGTCGTTGTTCATCGATAATTTTATAGGGTGGATCCTCTCTAATGTTCTAGTGATTTCCAGTGATTCTTTCAGGGTTATGAGACTAACCATGGGCTCCTGGTTATTTAAAACCAAAAAACACATTGTTGTGTCATGGAAACACTAAAATGAAATAAATTAATAATTTATTTTATTTCCTTTAAAATATCCAAAAATTATATTTTTTAGCCCACCCACACCAGCTAATGTTAGGCATCACCTAGGGTAAAGTCACTACTCTGAATGAAAAAATGCCCTAGGATTTCTGATTTAGGCACCCATCTAAAATTTATGCCACTTTTTTCCGTAAAACCACTCGCACACACTATTTAAATGTTTAATTTATTTCAAATATTTATTCTAGGAAGCATGGGCCTTGGAATTGCATGTCATCACAAATCATGGTCTTGAAATAAATCCATATAATATTTAAAAATAATTCATGGAAAATCCAAAACATTACATTCTCCCCGCCTTATGGCTTTTAGGACCCTGAAAATGAAAAACAAAAGTCTACTCAAATAGATGTGGGTAATACACACAGATCTGAACCTCCAACTCCCATGTTCTCTCCGGAACATTCCTATGCAGCCATTGGACATGCACAAAGGGAATCGCTCACCCACGATGGATCTACTCCTGTAGATCCCCAATCTCCACTAGGCACTCTGCGAATGTCTCTCCATCCTTGATGTTTAGATCGCCCAATTTGATGACTTTTTATTGGTCATGCATGTACCTCCCCAACTGCGATATGTGGAAGGCATCATTTACCTAGTGCAACTATAGTGGTAGAGTTATCCATTATTTCACCTCACCCACATTGTGTAGTATCTAAAAAGGGTCGATGAACCTCATAGAAAACATGACACCCTGACCAAGACTCCACAACCCTCATCAAGGTGAGACCCAAAGGATGACATGGTCTCCCTCTTCGAACTACGGAGGTATTCACCATCTATCTGCATAAGAATTCTGTCAGCTCTATGCAGTATCCATCCACTCCTCGATGATCTAAACCTTCTCGGTGGTATCTTGTACCAACTATGGACCCATGAGTGATGACTCTCTAGGGTCAGTCCATCAATGTGGTGACTAAAAGGCTCACCTATATAAAGCCTCAAATGGTTTCATACCGATGGTGGAGTGGTAAATGTTATTGTATGTAAACTCCACTAGTGGTAGGTGGTCCTCCCAACTATGAGAAAACTCAAGATATAAGCCCACAAAATATCCTCTAGAACCTGAATGGTTCTCTTTGTCTAACCATTGTTATGGAGATGGAATGATGTGCAAAAACGTAGTTGAGTCCCAAATGCCTCCCTCAATCCCTTCCACAACCGCGATGTGAAACGAGCATCGCAATATGAGACTATCGTCAAAAGGATACCATGAATCCAAACTATCTTCTTCACGTAGAGGTGTCCCAAGATCTCTACGGAATTATACTCTGTAATATCTAGGAAGTGGGCTGACATGGTGATTTGGTCAATGATCACCCAGATAGAATCGTGTCCCCTAGAAATTTAGGGTAAGCCCATCATGAATTCCATTGATATTTCATCCCACTACAACTCTAAAACTTCTAGTGGTGAGATAACCCAACTGGAACCTGGTGCTCAGCCTTCACCTGCTAGAACTTAAGTCATCAAGAAACGAACTCTGCTACTTCCTTCTTCAAACTTGTCCACCAGAGCTAGTGTAGGATGTCCTTGTACATTTTTTCCACTCTAGGATGTACCTCCATGGGGGATGTATGAAACACCCTCAGAAACTTCTCCTACAACTCCACTAGCACAACTGTGCATCCTCTGAAGAGGGTGACGTTCTCCCCACTTTACGAATATCCACCCTGAGCATGTCATATGGATAAATGAGTAAGTAAAGTCTCATAGTCGATATCCCCAAGTTGTTCCCCCTAACTCACTATAATTGTAGAGGTGTAATAAACATTGACTGTAGATAAGTTGCATCCTCCCTAATTAAGAAGGATAACTGCATTGAGGCCAACTACTCTGACATCTTTCTTAGTAGCTATGAACTCAATATATGAAAAAGAGCATCAGCTACTACGTTCCCCTTCCCAGGAGTATAGAAAAAATCTAAAATTCATTATCTTATAGGAACTTCATCAATTGCCTCTACCTCAAACTCAGATCATATTGTGTGAAGATGTACTTGAGGCTCTTGTGGTCAGAGTAGATGATAAGTCATTCACCAATCAGGTAGTTTCTCCAAATATTTAACAGGAAGAATACCACTTACAACTTAAGATCAGGGGTCATGTAGTTATACTCATGTGGCCATAGCTGTTTTGAACCATAATCAATCATCACCCATATCTTCATCAGGACATAGCCAAGTCTAGTCCCTGATGTTTCTTAGAAAACTACATACATGACACCCTCTTCTTCCAATATCAAGATCAGTGCGCTTGTCAAAATCGACCTCAAATGCTAGAAATCAAACTGGAATTTCTTTTTCCATATGAAAGGCTTCCCCTTTCAGATCAAGTCTATCATCGGTGCTGATATTTAAGAGAAACCAAGGATAAATATTCAGTAGTATCCAACCAACCCAAGGAATCTTCGTACATCTATCACACTCCGGGGTGTCTCCCATGATAACAACTCCTCGACCTTGGATGGGTCCACTACTACTCCATATGTTGAGATAACATGTCCTAGAATGTTGACCTCATTTATCCATAATTAGAACTTCAATAGATTCCCATAAAGCTGGTACTCTCAGAGTTTGTCTCAAACCATCTGAAGGTTTCTCAAATGTTCCTCCTCTAAGGCCGATTACACAATGATGCCATCAATGAAGACCCCTACAAAATGGTCTAATTATGGATAGAATATCTGGTTCATAAGTTCCATGAACACTGTGGGTGTTTTAATCATGATAAAAAGCATCACCAAGTACTCGTAGTGACTGTAGCAGCAACTGAAAGCTCTCTTTGGTATATCCTCATCTCGTACTTGTAACTGGTGGTAACCCAATCGAAGGTCAACATTAAAGAAACATCGCTCCCCTCTTATTTAATCTAAGTGTTTGTTGACCCATGGTAGTGGATAATTTTTATTCAGTATTACCTTGTTCAAGTGATGTTAATCCACATGAAACCTTGAACTCCCATCTACCATCTTTGTAAACAAAACTAGGGCTTCCCAGGGTAAAACACTAAGTATTACGGATACCTTCATCTTTAAATCCTCGAGCTGCACCCTCAACTTGAAATGATATATGAGAGCTATCTGATACACTGCTGAGGATATCAGTTCCATATAGGGGTGTAAGTTTATGTAGAAGTTGATTTCCCAGTGGGGAGGTAATCCTGGAACTTCTCCTGGAAGGGTTTCCTTGTACTTCGCCACTGCTGTTAGGACCTGAATGCTCCCAACATCTGCTGCTATGAGGGTATGGCTATCCAACTCATGTGTGATTGGATTCACCCTCCTAATCATGGGCTCATTCTGTGTTTTCTGGGTTTCCTTTTCACCATTGAAGGAAAACCTTGTTCCATCACTGCTGACACCCCGCACTCTTCACCTAAAGTATCCAATCTGGGCATGGACCAAAGATAACTAATCCATAATGAGAATGATGTTGTAAGGCCTCAACGCTACCACTAAGAGGTTCCAAATGAAAATATCACCACCAAGTGTAATATCACACTTTCAGAAATGATTCATGACCATTGATTTTCCTACCGTAGTTATCTCCAAGAATAAGGGTCCGATCAACGGCTCCACCAGAATATCAAGGATTTTCACAGAACATGTGGGGAGGAAATAATGACTAGAACATGTTTCTATCAGTACGGAAGATAAGGTAAAAAATAAAGAGATTGTACCTCATATCATCCCTAGAGTCCCTGGGTCATATTCCTCAATAATCTATAGACTCCATTGCCCTTATCCCCCAGCTCCCTAAGCCTGGTGCAGACCACCTGGGGGTGGTGGTGGAAGTAGTTCAAAGTGTCTTCCACCTACTACAGATCTCCCTACTCTTCTACCACATCCATCACATGGTGGGTCTTACCTCTCCACTCTCTATATCATCCTTGGTGGTCTATTCACCACCTCCATTTTAGCAGTTCAATGGGTTGGGAAATCTCTAGCAGTATTTTCCCTACCATCGCATGAGTAGCATCGCCTCTCCTTAGGGTAACTTGATCCATCCTAAGAGCCATGCATCATATATCCCCTATATTGGGTCCTCTTGAGACGTCTCCCTAATCTCAATTCTTGTTTCATACGTCGGCTCCCAACTTATGTGGTCCCTAAACCTATCTTCCTTCTTGCTGACTACCACTAGTTGTCTCTACTCGGCCAAGAATCTCTCGACCACCAAATCTTTGTCAAGCACTCCAGAAAAAGTCAGAATGCATAGGGTCATGAAACTAGATCATATTTCCCATTGTAGACCTTGATCAATGTTATAATCTCTGAAGTACATATCCTTGCCCATATCCATCGAGTACATAGTGAGGTTGAAAAACCTTGATGAACAGTCAACCATAGTTAAACTGCCCTAATGGAGCTGAGGAAGCTCATGGATACACACTAATCTCAGTGTAACTAGATATAAATCATCCCTAAAGAGTCTCTAGAACTCTTTCCATGAATAAGGCTCTTCATCTTGAGTTTTCATGGTCAAACTCTGCCATCATCACACCAAACCTTGAAGAAGGATTGCTCCTAGGATCAACATCTGGTCTACTGGTGTCCTCACATGATGGAAAAATCTAGTCACCACCTCAATATAATCCTTATTCACCTGAGGGTCGGGCTTTCCATAGAACCAGAGGGGTCTCTGTTTCTTGAACTCATGGAGCATTCTCAGCCTACTCTCATTTTCAGATGGTACTGCATGTACCACATGCTCCTCCATTGGTGGAGGTATAGAAGGTGCACCACCTAGAGGTAACACCTAATGAACTGGTCCCTAAAT
The DNA here is from genome assembly GCA_963277665.1 of Viscum album. Classification (NCBI taxonomy): domain Eukaryota; kingdom Viridiplantae; phylum Streptophyta; class Magnoliopsida; order Santalales; family Viscaceae; genus Viscum; species Viscum album. The sequence goes on along the minus strand of OY728156.1, from coordinate 683,274,407 downwards.
AAAAGCCTCGTCACTAAGGGGGATCGCCCTCATGATCAAGTTTCTAAACCTGAGCATGGGTATGCGATCATTATGACTTACCTCTAGACTACAGGTCTAGGTTTCGAGTAAATCTGGATGTTTCTCGTTTTATATGTTCTATAGAAATAAACTATGTATATCTGACAGTACATTTTGCTTGAGTATTTCTTTTAGTTTTTTGGGATCCTCTACTATGTATTGTTATACTCACCCCTATATAGTCTTTGACGACATGTGTCCTGCCTTGGATAGATGACCAGCCTTTTGACGAAGTCAATGGAGGACCAGGACCAGACCGAGCTTTGGGAGCTTCCATACATGTCGAGGTGTTACTACAGCTACATGAAGCAATACCAATACCTATTTCATTCTTACAGATAGTACTTTTTAGGTTACAGCCTCTTTCTTTTGGTGGGATTATATTCTTTCCCAGTTTACTTTCCACACATTACTTTTTGTTGTACTCTATTGGTTGGGTTTAGTTGTATGCATCCATTTTGTTCCTTAGTAGTTTTTACATTATAGAGTGTATGGTCTTAGAGATATGTGAATGTGTACAGGTACTAGGGAATTCCTCCCAAGTTAGTGATATTACTACTCTATGCTAGTTACCATCACCTAGCCTATTGGAGGCAGGCTTGGGGAGTCGTGGCACAGCCCCCACTAGAATGGGTCGTGAAAATAATAATATTACATAAACATGTTTCCAATGAGATACTAATGCAATGTTTTGAGTGCATGCATAAAAAATGGAAACTCGATATCATGGGTAGGGTAATTCTTCAAAGGAGGGAATAAATTTTGAGATCCATAAGACACACCCTATTTCTCAGGAATCAGGAAACATGCCAAACCCCTACCAAAAACATTACATAAAACATCATAACTCAATCCTAGTTCTGAATGAATAAAAATTAGTGTTGAAGTAAACCTCACCTTAATCTTCTCAAATTATCTATGACATGTGTCATTCCTTTCAAAAATTACATACCTAGGGGTTAAATCTATAATAGATGATTCAATATTAAAGAAGTCCAGAACAAACCATCTATACTAACTAGCGAAACATAAATGCTATGGATATTAATAAAATTAATGTTCATCCCCCATGATGTAAATTATTATAACTTTTTAGGATATACTAATAATCCTTTCTCAAATATCACATGAACCAGAAATTTCACTTCCCCGATACAAAACTCACTTTTAGAAATCTTATCATACAGACGATGTTCTATCAAGATTTGAAGAATTATTTACAATTTTTTCAGATTATCCTCCAATAATTTAGAGTACCTAAAAATATCATCTATGAAAACAAAAACAGAAGTGTCCAAAACTAAAGAAATTTATCTTTCATCAAGGCCATAAACACTACAAGAGAATTAGTCAGACCATGTTTTATAACTAGAAACATGAAATTCCAATATTGACTCTTAAATGTTGTCTTAGGTATATCATCATGTCAGACTCTTAATTGGTGACACCCTACTGAAGGACAATCTTAGAAAAACAAATACCCCCTCTAATCAGATCAAATAGATCATAAATACTTTATGAAGGATATTTGTTCTTAATAGTCACTCGATTAAACTTTTAATGATCCAAATAAAGGTTGAGGCTCCTATATACCTTCTTAGAAAATAGGGAAGGTGAAACCCATGGTGAAATTCTAGGATTAATAAATCCTTTTGAATCGAGATCCTCAACCTGGACCTTATGTTCTATCAATATAGCAGGTTCCATACAATATGATGGAATAGAATGGCCATCATACCATGGAGTAGTTCTATAGTGAACTTGAAATCTATCTAGGTTGGTAAACAAAACTATCATCATGAAATGCCTTAGGGTACTCAAAAAACACTGTAGGAAGTTGACCACCCAAACAAGGGTCAACTGTATCAAGAAACATCTCTGAAAATTGGCATGATATTACCACAAAATAAGAAATGACATGTACTACCCTTCCCGATTTGGAGTCCCACTCACCCATGAAAACATGAGTGTCCCCATTAGTAGATAAAAACATAACCCAATGGAGATAATTTTATATCTAGGCCTTAACACTAATCATAAAATCCATGTTTATAATCATGTTTAAGATTTCAATATCAAGCACTAAAAGTCCAACTCCACTTCAAAGTGTATTATCATGACCTAACATGTGGGATAACTAAAACATTGTTTGGACCCCTTTCCCATAGGTGTGGAATGAACCAACATGAATTGAATTAGAACTAAACTAAAATACAACATGTCAATGGACATTAATTATATAAAATAATGAGTAGAATCATTATCAAAAAAATTAGTATCATATAAGAAAAGATAAAATTTTTACCTTTAATAGTAGTCGACCCTACTTGAGATACCTCTAATGAATACTCCTATACATAAATCCTTATAATCTAGGCTACATTAACATCTACCATGTACTTAGAATTAGACCAACCACCCTTGAATGAATATTCATGAACCCTAAAACCCTTGGTGGAATTAGATTCTACAATGCTTCCCTAAGATATAATTCCACAAATACCTTGTAGATGGCCAAATAATCTACAGAGATGACATGTACTAACAGCCTCTGTAAATTTTGTCCTTGTATGACCATGTCTCCCACATTGGTAGCAGACAACATATTGTTACCCTATTTATTCCCCAAAAAATTGTCCTGAAGACAACTGACCACTCTTATTCTTCATTTCCTGGCTAGAATATATACCCTAGATGACCACTAAAGAAACTAAAGCTCCAAAAAACTTACCTTCCCAACTATTTCAACCTCATCCAATGTTGTTAGGTCAAAAACCTCTATAATTTTCAAAAGGGGTACGAGTATCAACATCAATTGAATATCAATCCTCAATCCTAACTCAAAAATCTAATACTTCATATACTCATTATAGAAAATATTTGGTGATAGATGCAATGAAAAAATAAAACAAGAATGATATTCCAGAATGGTGTTCTCTCTTGACTCCAATGTCAAAAACTCTTGGGTATTTTCCACACATAGTATCTTAGGATAAAAATGATGATTAAATATTTTCTTAAAGGAATCCCAGATAATATCATTGTGAAACATAGCTTGCATAATAGAGTACCACCATCTCCTTCCCATCCCCTCAAGCATATAAGTGGGAAATACTCACCATAAAGTCTTTAAGATTATTTGAGAACTTAAAGATCCTCTCTATCTACTCAAGACACTCAAGGGTTTCCTAGGTACCTTTATAATAATGAAATATGGGTGGAATATGCTTAGTAAATTTAGATCCATGATCTACCAAGTGTCTTAGTTTCCTAATACTAACTTAAACTGTAGTATAAATAATATGGATAACAACTTCTACAAATGAAGGGTCTCCTATATGGTTTTAATCTAGCAACAGTCTCTTAGATTCCTATCTTGTTTTTCAAAAATCTCATCTAAGAGATATTTTCAAAACATGAAAAAACCCAATCAAATACAATAAAACTTCAAAATCATAGGAAAAACTATAGGTATTGATAAAAAATAATGAAAACATCAGGAATTTAAATTAACCATGAAAGTAATTACTTAAAAAGAAGTTGATTTTTTTAAATAAACATTACATACAATTCATTTTAATTACCTAAAACTCTAAGTCTCAAACTTGGTAAAATTATCAATCCACCCATGGTAACTTACTTTAAATCATGAAAGTGATCTAGTTAGGACTATTTTATGTACTTACTACTTAAATTATCATGTTCCAAACTCATGTCTACCAAAAACATAGAACCAATATCAAGAAATTTAAACACAATTCATGGTAGGAGTGTCTTTGATAACAAATTTTAATGAACCAACCCAGGTAAACTTGACAATCCACCTAAAAATATTGGTCACATGATAAAGGTAAAACTGGATAACATAAACTATTCTTGAATATAATAAAAAATGATATAAAACTAGGGTAAAGAGAAAAAAATAATTTAGATACCAATAATACAAAAAAATACAATCCAAAACAGGCTAAACTAGAATGTATATCAAATCTACACATGACCAACAGTCACCTCCAGACTAACCCATACCGAAGTCAAGACCAACAAGACAAGTTGGAATGCTAAAATATTTTATTCCCTTTACCTCAATCCTATATTACAACAAATTAAAATTTCTATTTTAACAAATAATAAGTGAATTGAATCCCAATAGGATACCAACATAGTTTGAATACAAGGTGTAATATCAATAATTCATTAATTACAGATTTTAAAAAAAGCAGTTTAATAATGAATTTTTAGAAATTAAATCTAGTTAGAAATAATTTCCATTTTTTCTCATTTTGTTCTCATAAAATACTTTCATATTATTAAACTAGAAAGATTACAAGTAGAAGTGATAAAATAGTAGATTGTATCCATCAAGAGGTGGAAATGTCCATGAAATAACCTAACATGTGAAACTATGTGAAAAAACATCATATAAATCTTGTGAGAATAAATCCATGATAAAAAAGTGTGATAAATAATAATTAATAAAAAAATTAAAAACAGCTCATATAGATATCTAGAATATGGGAAAACGGGTACTATACACTCACAATTCTAAACAATAATATGTTGGATCCAATAAATACAGAGTCACGTGAGTTGATATCATGAATGGTTTCCTCCTAATGGTGCAACACACACTAAGGACACCCATGTCTCTTTATCTATTCACCAAAGGTTCTAATGTGAAAATTTTCAAATACATTTTCAAAATAATTTTCGCATTTTTCTAAAACATTTTCAAATCCAATCCAATCCACTACAGAGTTATGAAACCCATATCTAAATCATTAAAATACATTTTAATAAAAAAAACCCTTTTTGAAAACATTAACCTTTCTATAAAATCAATTGAAACATCTTATCACTTCAAATAAATGAAAAAACCAAAAGAAATTATCAAGAAAAACATGAAATTCATTAAATTAACCAATTTTATAGAAACCCCTAACTCAAAATGATATAAATCAAGCTTATTTAAAAAATGGTGACCAAGAAATAAGGGAAGGAATATGAAAGATAAGTCATTACAAGAAACTAAAAAACATAGATAGAAAATACTATCAGATCACAAATGTGAAAAAAAAAATATCTAAAACCACAACCCCAACCAAAACTAAAGAAGAACCAAAAGGATTATATACTGGAAGAGTAGAAATCCAACCACAATGGTGATCAATCACTGAATGAACTGATCAAGAAGGGAAGGAGTCGCCCAAAATCACATTGGAAGAGCCTATAGGTTAAGAGAAAGGAAGTATTTAATCAATGAAATATGAAACAACTTGTGTTGCACCATAAATGATAAATTCTCATATAATACTTGGTGTGTAATCCATTTACACATCATGTTTTCCAAAAGGTTCATATATGCTGAAAAAACATCGTCTTTTTATTAAAAATTTGACATTTTATATTGAAATATGTGAACCTCTTACAAGGAATGTAAACCTCTCATATTGGGTATCCAATTCATGGATTATATCCGAAATCCATTACATGGAAGGTACTCACATTACACATCATGTAATTTACCAGCAAAAAGAAAAAACTACATATTAAAAGCTAAAAATTAAAACAAATATCTAAGTTCACCATTTCATTTATCCTCCCAATTCCATTTTGGAATTACAAAAACAACATAAAAGGAAAACAAAAAAAAAAGACAAAACATACCTTCTATAAGGGTAACATGGTGTTACAGAATCAGAAACAAACTGGTATAATAACTATTTATAAATTATCAAAAAGGGATTATTTTCATGGGGAATATATATGGATGTCTCCCCTATGTGAAACCAATCAAGGAAGTTAATGGTTTGAAGATATTTATGATTTTCAAAAATATATATAAATCTATTCAACCCCAATAGATGATGAATAATGATATATGACAGTCACACTCCTTGTATAATTTTAGTCAAATATGTATATATAATCAATGAGGTTTCTATTAAAAAAAATGGAGAAAAAACATTCCATTGAATCTTTTTATGTGTTTTTTTAAGTTTCATTCAGGTTCATACATATTCTTATAAATTGGTCCAAATAACCCATATGGTAAGAATTTCCAAGTTATTACCACTTTTAGGAATGTGAATAGTGATATTTGATTCATTGGTAAAATAAATTTTGTTTTTGATAATTGGAAATACTATGAATGAATAAATAACTTAAATAAGGATCATTGAAAAGAATTCAGTGTCATAATAATTCTCTTAAGAACATAAGAGAACATAAATTAAAGAATGTTTTAAAATATTAAGGAAGTTGGAAGTAAGAGATGAGTATCCCTTAGACATATGATATGTTTAATGAGGATATAAAATCCTTTTCCTCCCATCTATTTATTTTTATTATGGGAGAAATGTGAAGTGAACTTAGAAGTAGAATATTGACAAGAATATCTTGTATATGGATGTTGAATTTATTGAAAAAAATTATAGATTACATTGATGTTTCCTTCAGTTTTTCAATATCTTTTTTATTAATATAGAATTTAAATATAGTTATTGTCACTAATAATGAATCATAGGTAATGAATAAGAGTAGTCTTCCATTAGATAATTAAAATATTTTTTTATTTATTAGTAATGGATATTGGAAAATCTGGAATCTATATGAGTATCCAGATAAATAAGATGATTTTTGTGTTTGTTCTTGTGAAATAAATGTAAAAAATAGGTAAGTAATGTTTACAAAATTAATATGTAGACTTAAAAATATGGCACGGTGACCATATTCAAGAATTTATTATATACGAAATTAAAATTAGGCTAAATAGAGAGATGAAGTGTTTTAGAATATATACCAATGTTGTCATATTGTTTATTGATAAAATATGTGTTTAATAAAACTTGGATAAAGGATTGAGAATATTTTTAGGAACCTAGAATTTATAGGAAATAGTCATTCTTAAAGAAATCATACTTCAGTTTTTAATATGCTCCAAGTCCATAAGAATGTGTTTAAGTGTTCAAAAAATGTTTGTAAATTCTTAATTATGTTTGGATGTGTTTATGAGTGATTGATATTGATCAAATAATATTATAATAAGTCTTGATGTTTACAAATGAAATCAATATAACATTGGTATTTATGTTTGTTTCATTGAAGGAAACATGTGTGTGACATAGATCTACATATGTGTTAATTTGGACATGTATATGTGTCAACTGTTACCCATATACGTAACATCATATAAACTATATATGGGTGTTTTTTAACATTGTATATATTACATGGACCTTTTTATGTGTCAATGAAATATTTTTATATTTCAATAGAATCATTGTATGTTTTATGCAACACTATGTATGTGTCAATAGACCTCTGTGTATTTGTCCTTAGTAAGATATGTGTCTGTCATGCAACACATAGTGAAATTTGAGGGTGGTGTAGATTAGATAACATGGTTTCTCAGATTTAAGAACTAAATAATTAATTTAATTGAAATGATTTTCTACCATTATATATGGAATAAAACATCAAAAACACAAAGAATGGTGTGTTATATATATTATCAAATAAAGATAATCTAATCCTTAGGAATATATATGTAGATCAAATGAAGAATGCATTTTTTGAGGATTTAAAATTGATTTAGTGGATATCCTAATATTATATGAAAACCATTTTAGTTAATGATTAAAATGATGTCAAATTTTTTAAAATGTTTTATAAATCATTATATGAAAAATGATTCATGGTTGGTTTACTATGAAATTTAATATCTAATAAAGATATATTTCATATATGTCAATTGTTCCTCAGGATAAAATTCAAAATTAATGAATTCTAAGAATTAAATGTGAATATGATTATTATTATTTATTTTCATTAAATATCATAAACTATATTGTGATACATGATAAACATTGAGAAGTTTTGGTTACAGTGTTATCTAATGGTCATTTTATATGCAATAGCTTACAGAAAATTAAGTGACCTTATTCCATAACAAGATCATTCATGTCACAGTTTATAATGTTGTGTGATTCTTCATTCAAATTTGATAAAAAAATTTACTTTTGGATTTTGATAGAAGTTTTTTGAGAAGACTATGAGGAGAAAAATTATCTTGTATTAGAACCTATAATAAATTCTATCTAAGACAATTGGGAAGAAAAATAAAGGTCACTCTAGTCATTTATCTAGATATCATCTTTAGGAAGATGTGGATAATATAAATATCATGGGAACACTAACATGAAAAATGTTAATGAAATTTGAAAAGAGATAATGGGCCTCCAATACCAATGGTATTTTATATATTCCAAAGTATGTGAAATATTATTCTAGTGGCCAATAAATAAAATGAAATAAAAATTGAGAGAATAGAAGTTTATGAAACCAATAGTAGTGTTGTGTCTAATATTGAAGAACTCTCAAAGAAGAAGAAGTTAGGTGATCTGATGCCTAACAAATAAGAAGATATAGTGAGTATCAATGATCCTTAAATAATAAAGAGTTTTTTATATATCTATGTTCAAAATAGTGATATGTTGTAATGAAAATAAGAAAACAATAAGAACAGAGGCAAAGACTCGTTATAATGCATATCTGGATCATTAGGTCAAGACTTTTTGAGTCAATGAGTTGATGGATATGAGAAAATCATGGGGTCTTAAATTAAATATATTAATCCATCTAAAACAATACTTTAAAGATAAGTAATGTTGGTCTATAATCAAATACTGATTTTTATGTTTTATTTATAAGGAAAAATGGAATTATTATAATCTGTGTGAGAAAATTAATATTAGATTTATTGATATAGAATAAACCAATGTAAAATTGGAGATCGACTTCAATGAAAGATATGAAGAAAACACTTGAATTTACATGGTGATGTTTTTTGTACCACTATATCAATGGGAATGCAGGTACATGACATTGTGACTTTGTGACTAATCTATGAAGATATTGAAGGAATTATACTATGAATCTATTAAGGGAAGTACAATGAAAAGTAGGATATTTGATGAAAATGAAAATTTTTAAAGGTTTTGGTAGCACTGACGATCACAACCTATGATTTTTTATTATAAGGATACTATGATTGGGGTGAATAAACTAACATTATAAAGATTTTTGTAATGTTCTAAACTCCAATTACCTGGAACTAGAATCTACTTTATTACATTGGCAAAGACACCAGGGGTCAATTCTAAAAGGATGGGTCATATTAATAGTTTTTGGGAACTAGATATAGACATGATGCACATTTACAATGGGAATAAAAAATAGAACATAGTAATGGGAAGAAATTCAACAATTAACTCATTCCAAGAATTTCTCTTCTTATCCTAAGGGAAGAAAAAAAATAATGGTGAGATCAAATGCTCAATAAGTGATATGTAAATTAGAAACCATCATGAATTAATAAGGCATAATAAATATGAAAAGGTAAATAATAGAAAATAAGTAATTTAATAAATATCTTAACTATCTTGATTAGATAAAGAATATTCAAAATGGAAAGGTAAATAACTAAAAACACAATCTATTTAATCAATAAATGAATAATGAAATGCATCCAAAGTTGATATCAATGTGAAATTCTCATTGATTATAATACTAACTGAATTCTCAATAAAAGAACAGCCTAATTATTATATTTCATGATATTATCCATTAGTATACCATTTCATTCAATACCATTAACTATATATTTTGAAATTATAGGTAAAAATCCATTTAATTTTGTCAATTTATTTGTCTCATAAGACCTATCGATGCATTGAGGGGCTATCAATAAATGGGACCCACCATCACTACATTTACAAATAATTGCTTATATAATTAATTATGAATATAATTGATGAAAAATATATATTATCAATAATCATACATATTGATTTATGAATATGGATTGATCAAAATTTCACTACATTATCAAATAACTTTCAAAGTAAACACCAAATGCAAGAATGATATACGGTTTAAGAAATAAGAATATCCCTGGTAAAGAATGGATATTAATTAAGGATTCAATGTCAAATGATCAGAAGAATGTTAATGTTTAAATATAAATTAATTTTAACATAAAATGAAAAATATATGACATTAAATTAATCAAAATTATTTGTTTTTTGGTAATATAAAGTCTTTTGGAAAGTAGAAGAAAATATAATAGATCTAAAGAAAAATTATAATTGATTTTATATTAAACATTAATCTTGAATTAATAACATTAATTAAATGATAAATCATCATTAATAAGTATATATTAATGTTAAATATATCAAATGGGTAGTATATACACACCATAAGAATTAATTGGTGCATAATTTCAAGTAAGTCCCAATGGAGTCAAAATTCAAAAGAAAACCCTTGCATCTTGATTTACTTTAGATAGAAATGAATTAACATCATATATAGTGATTTTTAAAAAAAAGTTATTAATTTATTATATAACCATATTTACATTTAAAATATCATATATGATATTATTATAACATTTTAACACTCTTTTGTTAATAATATTTCATTATTTTCATTGTCTAAGGTTTTAGTTGCCTTATTTTCTCATGTTTTTTTATGAATGTTTCAGTTCCTATAAAAAGGATATATATATTAATAACCTTATAAATTATAATAAGGTCATAAATATTATATAAAATCATTATATATATTATTATAACCAATTATAAAATTCTTCACATGGTGTTGAGATGGTAGGTTGTACATACGCACGAGCGACGAAATAATTCCCCTAACGAGTAAAAGGGCAAGGAAGTGGATGGTATATTAACATTAAAAAATAAATATAATTTCATAAATATCACATATATCCATCAAATTTATCATTTATTTCCTTCTATGTAAAGCTTTAATGAAAAATGAATCACATCGCTTCGTGAGGTGTTAGCCCGTTGTACACACAGTCGATGTTAAAGTATCCCTTATGAAATGGAATGTAAGAAGGTATATACGATGATGTAATTAAAAAACTATAATAATTATACAAATATAAAATATATATATATATATATATATTAAATCCATCATTATATTCAACCGCAATAGGTGGTGATGGAAAATGAATTACATCAGTTCGCAATGTGGAAGTGTGTCGTAAACAGAATTAGTGGTTTCATTTCCAATTTTATGGAATTATAGATAGATATAGGTTAATCCAATAATATAATAAAATATTATCATATTGGATATACTATTTTTATTATATATTCATGATTTAATTAGATTTTATGGAGGTGGATGAAAATAATAATAAAAATGCTCGTTTAAAAATGTAACCTCTTCTTCGGATGACATGTATATGTTTGAAAAAAGGACTTCATAGGATGGATTTATGATAAATATAGGGAACCTATAATTTTTTAGGGGATTATGGAAGTTAATTTGGTATGTAATTACTAAAAAAATCTATTCTGGCCTAAATAGTGGAGGTGATTGGGTGGCCTTTTATAAGTGTGGGAGAGAGAACACTTTGATTTTTGGAAAAGAATGAATTAGACCATTGATTTTAACATGTCACAAGGGACCAAAATGTACCATTTTATAACCTTGTAAGTTTTAATGTCTCAAAATGGACATAAAATAATAATTTTATATGTTTTTGTCCTTTTTAACCATTTTCTTCTTAGTTAATCGCCTGGTAAACCCAGTTTAACCTTAACCATAGTAACTAATTTTTACTATATTTACTCTTCATTATTGTATAAAATTAAGTATAAAATATTATATAATATTAATTACTATGATTAAAAATATGGAATTCATTATATCAAATTAGAATCAAAATAGTGGCAATATTTAATTTAAAATTAAACCAACGAACAAGATGAAAAAACTATTTTCTGAAGGAAATGTTATCAAGATTATGAAAAGTTTATATATCATAATTGAATATATAATTGATTATAATTACCTAAATTTTATTAATTTTAATAAAATTTGGTTAATTATTTTTATAAAAAAATTTAAATAATATATAACATTAAAATTAATTTATTTTTTATATTATGTTTTAAAAAATGAATTTAATTTTATCAAGTAAAGGTTCAAAATGTTCCAAAAATTAATTTTAACATAAGTAGGAATGACACGATGAATCAATTTTTCATAATTTTTATTTATTTATTTAAAATGATTTTTTCCCTAATCAATAGATACCTAATGAACATGTATAAAACATATATTTTTCATAGTTTAGTTATTATTATTCATAATTTCCAACATAATTCTTAGGCTATAACTGTCACATTTAAATAATAATACTTCAATAGAGTCTCATGTTTCGTTTTTTTCTGATGATGTATGCCTCACAATCTATAAAAGATATTTAATTTTTTTAATATTAATAATATAATAAATTCTTTGGGTTTAAAATTCTTCCCTCCTTCAAAAAATCCATCTGTAAAATTTACATGATAATTACTATAAAAATGATGTTAGTTCTTCTTCATAACAACCCCTTCTACACAAGTTTCTTTCTCCATTTTATTATTTATCTAAATTAACTTTACCAGTTAACTAATCTGGTTTATCAATACTTGATATATAATGTAAAAAATAAAGACAATATATTTATAGTAAGATATATTAGTTTCCAATTCTGTTTCTTTATATGTGATAATATACATTGGAATTGGAATGTACTTTCTTAAAAATGAAATGCAGAACACATCATAGACATTTGAAATACTTGGTAGCATTTCCAAATGGTAATAAATAACAATTATTCATTCCAATATTTCAAAGTTTTTAATATACTTGGATATGATCTTTCCCTTCTTATTGAACCCTATAAAACCCTTCCTTGGAGGTAATTTTAGGAAAACGTGGTCTATGATTTTAAATTACAAATTCATTATCTAATATATAATAAAACCCTTTTTTGACATTGATCCACTTTAATATGTTATTAAATAGTCTTTACCTTCATTATTGTATCTTCAAAAACATCTAGTCCAAAAATTTTCCTTTCAACAACTTCATCCCAAAATTTTGGATTATAAAATATTTTTCCATATAATGCTTCATAATGAGCCATTTTAATACATGAATATAAACTATTATTATTGTAAAATATTGCAATGGTAAATATGGATCTGGTATAACATGGAAGTTAAGTTAGAATGACCTCAAAATTTAATTAATTATTTCAATAGTCCTTTTGGATTTTCCATCAATTTGAGGGTGGTAGGTGGTTTACAAATTAAGCTCAGTATTAGAAGCCCTCTGAAGACACTTCCAAAATTTTGATATAAAACATGGATAAAGATCAGATACAATATAATTTTTTGTTCCATGAAGTCTTACAACTTTATTAATATAGATAATTTTGAGGTCATTAAGAGGTATATCTTCTCTTATAGTGAGAAAATGTAAAAATTTGGTTAAAAAATCAACAATAACCATATTTCATCATTATTTCGAGGAATCTTTAGTAGTCCTATAAAAAAGTCAATAGTAATGTCATAACATTACCATAATGGTTTAAAAATAGGTTTTATGACTCCTCTAGCATGATTCCTCTTAGATTTCACTTCTTGACAGATCAAACATCTAGAAACATAATCAGAAAGTTCCTACTTCATGTTATCCCACCATAAATGTTCCTTCAAATACATATACATATTGGGGCTACTATGGTCTATAAAGAAATTATTTCTTTGAGAATCATCTACAAATTCTCTTTTTAGACTAGTTATAGATGGAAAAAATAATATGTTTCAAAATATCATAACACCGACTTCAAAAATGAAGTTTGCTAATTTCCCATCATTCATAGCTTTAATTTTCTTTTGAATGTTATTTTGATCAGATTGAGAACATTTTATATTTTCTGATAAATATGTTTTTGCAATAATTTGAAAAAGGAGTGATGTATTCCCTTCTATAATAATTTATATATACAAATTAATTTTATTCCTGAATATAGGATACCTGTAAATACTCAATTGGGTAATAACTCTATGATCAATCCTTCTCAATAAATTTTCTACCATATTTTCTTCCCTTGGGTTGTACTATGTAAATCAGTCATAACCCTTGAGTATCTTGATCCATCACCATTTCCTCATTCTGATCTCTTTTTGTGAAAAAAATGTATTTGAGGATCTTATGGTCTTTTTTATCTCACATATTTCACTATAGAGATAATATTTTGATATCTTCAAAGAAAATATTACAACATATGACTCAAGATAAGGGGTTGGATAGTTCTATTCACAATTATTTAATTTCCTTGATGTATATGAAATAATAAAAAAAATAAAAAGGATACAACCCAGTCCTTTCATTGAGGCATCACTATATAACATAAAACCTTTATTTCCAAAAAATATAATCAAAATTAGAGAATTAATTAATCTCATATTTATTTTATAAAAAAATTCTTCAGATTCCTATATCCAAATAAACATAACCCCATTACATGTAATCTTGGTTAATAGGCTATCAAATAGGTAAAAATTCTGAACAACTCACTGATAGTAGCATTTCAATACAATTAAACAATGCACCTAAGATATTTTATTGATTTAGTCTATAATCTCAAAGGATTTTTTACATATAAGATTACATGTGATTACTTCGTTGCAGAAAATATCTCCTTAAAAACAAACCTCTTGAAGCGAGACATCAAACATGCTAAATTTACCATATATATATTTTATTCTAAGATTATCAATATTGATTCACAAATGATTTTCTTGGTACTCATAAATCTTATAATACACCATGATATCATCACTAAATTCCATAAAAAATCATAAATATATCATTTTAATACTCTATTAATTATTTCTACAAAAATGGTGTATTAGTCAATCTGTATGGAATTATTGAAAACTTATAATATCTATACCATGATCAAAATAATTTAAGTTGAATGACATTATTCTTTACAAACAATTTATGAAACCAAAAATGAAGTTGAATCACTGAAAAATATTTTGATCTATGAAGTTTATAAAATATGCTATCTGTGTGAGGTAGGGGATAGTTGTTCTTTATCGTAATTACATAGATTTCACTATAACAAATTCAAAACCTCGTGGATCCATATATCCTCTTAAGAAAGTGAAAATGGGATCCCCATATAGAGACATTGTGGCATGTAAATCCATTATCACACAACTCCAATAGTTTTTTCTTCAACCCCATTAACCCCATAATGTCCTTTCTATAGGGAGCCTATAATATTGATCTTGAATCTATGATTAAATCAGTGGAAAAAATAATTTCTTACACATGGGGATATCCAATAATTCATTAATTGATACTTCAATTTATTCATTTATAATAGGTAGATTCTCAGTTTGAAGATTACCTTCTCCATTCATGTATTTTTATTACTCTTATTCTACAAGGATATCATTCTGAAGAGATACGAGGGGTAGATCTATAAATAAATATGATGATGTGGTCTCTACTCTAAAGATAATTAATTCTATATCTTCATCACAAATCATTATTTCGTACTCCTTTAAATAATGTTTTTCATAATATTCTATAATCTAGTCTATACCCAGGATTATATTCAATTTAATTATAGGTATGATAATGAAGTCCACAAATAATGAATTTTCAAGAGTCATAATGGGTATTTCCTAAAATAAATTCATTATAGATAGAACTTAACTATTATTTTTTACAAAAATCTATATTTTTAAAGTGATATCGAAATATATGATATTCATAATAAACATGAATGATGTAGAAGAGTGAAAATATCTATAATCAAAAAAATAATTGGTTAAATTTTAGGATATGACTAAAGTGACTACCACCACATAATTTTGTACTTCCACCTCAACTATATTGGTCACATAATCTTGGCCTTATCCCCTTGTCCACTTATTTACTAGATTCCCATTACACTTGGGACATTTGTTTGAATAATACCTTTTTATTTAGAATTAAAACACATGATAGAAGTTTTTTCCTCCTTCACTTTTCATTCATTAGCATAATGACCCTTAACTTGACACTTATAAAAAACACCCATTCCCCCCAATAATTTCCTTGAATGATTCTTCCATAGTTTTCACATGATGTAAATTAGTTCATTCGGTTCTTATTTGATGCATTACCTTTTTCTTGGTGCTCAATAAACTGTTTTTTTTTCTATGAATAGGTAGGAACTAGAAAATTACTTCTCTATTTTGATGGCACATAAAACTATATAATCATATAAATAAAATTTTTGAGATACCAAAACCTTTTGGATACATGAATTAATTGCTTCATATAAATGGTTAATTTTTTATTCTTTGTTACATATATAACATATGATAAACTAGAATAGCCTTATAAAGGTATCCTCATACACTACTACACTTTTTTCTTCCTTTTTCATTTAAGATAAGAAAATTTTCTTCATGTTAGATCATTTATCATGTGGGAAATAGTTTTTTGAATAATCTATCCTTAAAAGAATTATATATCACGGGTTCAATTTTTTCATCCTTCTTAGTATTTGGGATAAATGACCACCACTAATCAAAATTTCATTTGAGATACTTGACTAAAAGTTTATCTTATTCCTTTTTATCACATCCCAAGGTTATAAATATATTCTCAATAGATTATTACTCCCACTAAATTATGAGGGATCTATCACATGAAGTGATCCAACATAAGAGAATCACTATTTGTAGAAATAAGTTTCAGTATTCGAAAATTTTTATTTTTGATAACATGATTAGGCTTCCCTAATATATCGATGATCTACTCAGTTCCAATACCAACACTATTGTCTTACTCCGAAGGGAAATCTCTAAATTGGCCATGAATGTTGATACCCTTGTTTCTTTTAAGCACTATTTCTAAAAAATATCACATACTGGAATATATATAAAATTATTAATTTTATATCATAATATATAATTTTAAATATATTGTAATACATAAAATAAATTAAAAATTTATGCGTTGTTAGACTTGGGATGATAAACATGGTTTCTTTGAGTAAATCATTATTTTGAAATACTATAAAATGGATAGTAAATAAAATGTGAAATATCATAAGAATCTATATCGGGAGTGAAAAACTAGGCGTATATTAAGTCCCATTTCCATGTAGAAACTAATGATTGAGTTAAGGTCAAAATTCCTTTTTGGAGTTATTTCACCTAGGTACATCTATTCCAAAACCATGTCCACTTATAGTATCAAAACATGGAAGTATTTATTGAAAAAACCCACATAATATCTATGTTACTAAAACATTAGGATATAAATATATATTAATCCTCAATGTTTATAATAGGTTTATGTTCCCTAACATATCTTTTCCTTTATCGATTTCTTTATTTTTCTACTAAACATACTCTTCTACATACTATAATGTCCCCAATTCGAGTAACCCAGAGTTGGTATATACATTATTACATTAGAATAGATACAAGGGGTAAAATAAAAATGGACAGATATGTCTAGTAGTTTTTCGGAAGAAAATATATATTTGATACCCATTTCAGTTTGGTAATATAAAATAAATTATTTTAAGGGGAAAAAAGTTCCTCCTTGAAGTCATTCAAGAATTCCTCTTCATATCTTGAGATCATAACATCTCATAATTAATCATTTCCTTTATTGAGTGCTCAATTATTATTATTATTATCCATGATATTTTCAAATTTATATTATCTTTAGATGATTTTAACTGTCAATTTACTTATAAAATAGAATGTTTTTTATTTATTCATGTTTCCATATTGATTATTCATTATCTAGTCATGATAATTAATCTATTTATAAAAAAAATAACTTACAACATATTTAATAAATATATTAATTATGATGACTACATAATAAATAATCAATATGGAAAAATGAATAACTAAAAACATTCCATTTTATCAGTAAATTTATAATTAAATGCACCCAAAGATAATATAAATCTGAAAATTTCATGGATAATAATAATAATTGAACTCTCAATTAAGGAAATGATTAATTATTAGATGTCATGATATCAGGATTCTTTATTCCCCTACTGTAAAAACCTTTCACAAGAGAGATTAAAAGTAAGGGTAAAACTCATTTAATTCAGTTGAATGATTTGTATCATGAGAATAGTCAATTCATTGAGGGAATATCTATAACCATATCCCACTCATCATTGCATGTCCAAAGAATTCCTTATATATAAATTCATTAATTTAATTCATGATAAATATTAATTATCAAAAAATATCCATATTGAGTTAATGATATGGATTTATCAATATTTCCCCATTTAATCAAATAACTCTCAAAGTAAGCACCATTCCTAGGAATGATATACAGTTTAAGAAATAAGTATTACCATGATAATGAATAAATGTTTAAGGTGAATTAAATGTAAAATCATCAAAATAAAGTAAATTTTTTAATATAGAGTAAATTACCAAAAAAAATGATATATTCTATCAATTCATCAAATTTATAGGTTATGTGGTAAAATAATCTTTTTGGAATATGGGAGAAAATATAACTAATCGAAAGAGAAATAATATTGGATATTATTATAAACATTAATCTTGAAATAATAACATAAATTGAATCATAAATAATTATTAATAATTATATATTCATTTTAAATATCTCAAAGGTGATGTATGTACACCAGATAAAGGTTAGTAGGTGTATAATTACAAATTAGTCCCAATGGAGTGGAAATTGAGATGAAATCTCTTTTATCACTCTTTAATTTAGTTGAACATTATTTAACTACATATATAATTGTTTTAATAATGTTATTAATTTAATACCAAAACCTTATTCATTTTTATATTGTCATATATGAACCATTTCTTACATTTTACTATACTTTGTTTAATAATATTTCATTATTTTCATTTTTTGTGTTGTTAAATGCCTTGTTTTCTTATGGATGTTTTTTCATAAAAGTCCTCGTTAATTTACATAGGACAAAAATATTTCATCATAATAAAATTAATATTGTTATTAATATAATATTTATTCATTATATACATTATTAGAATTAATCATGAAGGTTGGGCAAGAAAATGAATTGCATCGCTTCATAGAGATGGAAGGTCGTACGTACACGTGAGCGATGATATCATTCCCTTAACAAATGAAAGGGTAAGAAAGTGTATGGTATATTAATTTTTCCAAAAGTAAATATCATGTCAACAATATAACATAAATTCATGAAAATTATTATTTTTTAAATTCCATTTAAAGAGTTAGTAAAAAAGAAATAACATCGCTTCGTGAGGCAATATTCTGTCGTACATATGATCAATGTTATCGTATCCCCCATGGAATATAAAGTAAGAAGGTATATGTGATACTATAATCACTGATTTTTAATAATGTAAAAAAATATCATAAATATATATATCTTAAATTTAACATTATATTCAACCGTAACTAGTAGTGATTGAAAATGAATTTCATCAGTCCTTGAGGTGATAATCCTCCATAAATAAGAATGATGATTTTTTTCATATTTGATAGAAGAGGAGAGGGATATAGGTTATGAAATTAACATAATAATATCTCATTATATGGGATATAATATTTTTATTATATCATCATGTTTGAATAATATTTTAAATATATGTAAGAATAAATAAAATCAAGACCCTTATGTAAGAATAATACCTCCTCTTTGGACATTTTCTTCTGGTCTGGAAAAAAATACCTCAAAGTTTAGATTTATGATCCAAAAAAATTCATCTGGGATATTGGAAGAGGAGTAAGTAAGCGATTTGTAAAGTTATTGTATAGACCAAATTGATTTGGAAGTGTTAATAGAGGAGGAGAGGGTGTCCATTTATTGGTGGGGGGGATAACTCACATGAAATTTTTGAAAATAATGAATTACACCCTTGTTGTTCGCATAAAAAATCCAAAATGAAACATTCATGAAAAATTTATGGTTTATGGTACAAATATTTAAATAAAATAATAATTAAACAATTTTTATTCCATTTTTATCCCTTATCTTCTTATTTTAATCCTCGATAAACTTATTTTAACCTTAACTGTGACAATTAATTTTCATTATTTTAAATATTAATTATGGTTAAAAAATAAATTTACCTAATTATATAATATTAACATTTATTATTCTATTAATTCAATTCATTTTATCAAATTCATCTCATATAATTGGCCAAATTTAAATTGGAAAAAAACCACTAACATGACAAAAAATGTTTTTCTAATGGAAATGTTTTCAAAAGTATAAAAAGTTTTTATATCCAAATTGAACATATAACTGCTTACAATATTCTAAATTAGATAAATAATAATTTAATCGAATTAAGTTTTATTTTATAACTATTTAAAAAAAATTAACTTGTAAATACTTTGAAACAAAAGGTAGTTTTTTAGAAAAAATCAATAATTTTCACTATTCATTAAAAATGAATCATTCATAAAAATCCCACAAAACCCCTAACATAATCTTGGTATGATGATTTAGAAAATTATTTTCATTTTATTAAACATATTTTATAAAATATTAAAAAAATTATTTTAACTTAAGTTCTCAATACACAATAAATTAGTTTTTCAGATAATATCATTTTTCTTCTAAATGATTATTATTTTTATTCAGAAAAAATAGATACCCATGGAACTTGTACAAACATATTTTTTCATAATTTATTTATTAATATTTATAACTTCCAACATAATTTATTAGTTATAATTTTCATGGTTTAATAATAATATTTTAATAGGTTTTCATGTTTCATTTAATCCTAGTGTTGTGTGCATCACAAACTAACAAAGCGATGAAATTTCTTTGAAACGAAATAAATAATGAAGACTTGGAGTGTTACAAGTTAAAATTTGTGTTAAACCTTATATAAACACTAAATTAATATTTTAATTACTTTTATATATTTCATTTTCCATTGATTTCTTGGTTAAACCTAAATATTTGTAATTTTCTTAATTAGAAATAGTGGTTTATAACTGAAGGGGTTTAAATGTTCAAAAAAATTGAAACTTTTAAAAATTAGATAACTCATGATTCACCCCTAGGTTTCTGTATTGATATTTAGGGGAACATCACACTTAATTAATGTGGTCGATGTTATAAGAATTTCAACATTGAAAGAAAGAGTTTCACTATTTCATAATGTATATAATTTCATTTCTCTAATGTCATACATTTACATATGAATAATATGAATAGATTTTATAGACCTCATTAGAATATACTTAGGTTTATTTTATGAAATCTAAAACTCTATATTGTTCTCCTATATTAATTTAACTTTATAGAACATGTGTTATCACACAATTGAATGAGAAGAGTTCATTCTAAATAATTCAATGATTATAGTGTTGGTTATATACTTTTAGAGTTAGGAACCAATTTTTTTATATTGAGGGGTTATAATAAAACTCATTATTGAAGATGATTCATCATAGATCATGAGTTTCTTTTCATTTAATATTATTTCATTTCATTTTATTGATCAATTTATCGATGTATCTATTATATGAGTTTTGTGACTTATTCCACTTCATATGAGAATAGATATATCCCAAAATTCCCATTAGTAGTATAAAATACTATACAGACTAACAAATGATATGATGAAAACCAAAGTATGAAAACAATTAACTATTTTTTTGTAAATACAACCATCATTATAAAACCACGTTATTGTTAAAAAAAATCATAAAAATATTTTTTTTTATAAAATTACATCATATTTTATAGAAACTATTATGAATAAAGACATGTTTTGGGAAAAACACCATGGTTTTCATATCATAAAATAGAGAATAACCTTACAACTTTTTTATGATATTATTTCCTGGAAAAATATTTATGTTTTTTAGAAATCATAATCTAAGAAGTGAAAAAAATTTACATGTGAGATTTTATTGTATGAAAATATTATAAAAAATAATTTTTCTAGAAAAAAATATCCTAGTTTAAGGTAATACCTTTGAGTAACTCACTTTCTAAAATAGTTAGGATAGAAAACCCATGTCATGGTATATAGATGTGGTATTCATAAAATTTTATGAATTTTTTTTTCTTATAAATATTCTTCATTATGGCCCCATTAGTCCCACAACAAATCAATGTGACATTTGAAATTATCAAAAGCTGGTTCTATAAAAATAATACTAGTCCATATTTTTTATATTTCATATAATATATTTGACTTGTTCATTTATTTATGGAACCCCTATTACATATTCATGTATCTAAATTTTTTATGATATAAATTATATTTTCTTTACATTTAATTATTTAAAATATTTTTATACTTTTTATAAAAAATTTATGATTATTTGTTTCTATGTGTGACCTAAAATAATTAAACTTCTTCAATAAACAAAATGATTTATTATTATAATTATGAATTTAATAATTAAATCTGGTTATGATATATACATAATAAGCGTAGGATACAGATTGAAATTCAGTTCCCCATTGTGTATTGATTCCTGAATAGTGGGATAGTGGGTACACTTCTCACTTATTTAGGGGGGGGTTGTATCTATAAGAATATAGAGATATCCTAATTCCTATTTCACCATTATTTCTCTTGTGGGGATTTTTTTATAAAACTAATCCATTAGTAGAAAGGGTTTCATGTACCTTATTCTTAAGATACATTTTTATATATATATAATTTTATTTTATTTTTATAAAAGTGACCTAAATATATTTCATTATAAGGTTTTATACATTATTATTTTTTGAATATTTTTTTGAATAAATAGGATTCAAATGTAAATAACCGGATTAATGCATACATATATGGATTACATGATATTCAAATATTTTATAGCATGAAATAATTATGTATTCATACATTTTAGATGGAAATGTTGTTCCTAAATAACACTGGTAATAATTATTTAGGCTTTTATTCTATAAAAAACACATTTCACAAATAAAATCATTAAAATAGGATGTTTCATGAAAAATTTGGGTGCCCATGGATTATAACATTATGGGTTTTGTGTTATAAAATGTTAGGAAAACTAAAGAATTAGGATATCAGTAGGCCAAATTTGAGTTTATTTAGATGATGGTTTTTGGAAAAGGTCATTACATTAAACTATCCAAGAGTCAAATTTGATATAAGTTTATATATATATACAACCTAAATATATATACGATGAGAGGACTGAAAATAAAGAGTCATTATACAGTAAAATATAGATCATGTCTTACTAAATCAGTATGATGTATTCAGTTATTATTTAAACTGAGATAACATTCCTTAAAAATCCTTATTCACATGATATAAAACAATATACCCATATAAATATAAGTCCATATTTTTCTAATGTAATCCATCAGGGAAACCACTTTCAGATTTCTTGTAGGTTATATTTATAGGTTAACAGATTGGAATCTAAGTTTCAGAACTAATATTATGTTCAATCACTTCATGTATATTAGATTAATGTCATAAATATAAATTCCTATATTTCTAAATATTTATATTTTTACACTAAGTATTCATCGCACATTTTTTATGATAAGAAAAGACTTAAAAATATGAAAAAATTTATTAAAGGAGAAGTTGAAAAAAAATGTTCAAAATGGTGAAAGCATTTTCACAATGGAAGTTGGAAATAATTATTTAATTATACCTAGTTGATTAGATCTAGAATTGAAAAAATATAATAGTGTTTTTACCAAAAATAAAAAATTAATTTCTATATCTTAGTTATGCATGATGTGATTTTTTATTCATTATTATGTGTAATATCTATTCCAGTATTTGATGGAAATATTTTATGAAATAAATGTTATTATTACTAGTTTTTAAATTCTTAGCATGGATAATTGATCTCTAATATTTAATATGATAAGTTCTAGGTATATTATTCTAACACCACTTATCATTGAAATTAATCTTTATGCACTCAAATAGGATCACATTCAGAGAATATATATAGAATGCTTTTATTAATCAATCGATTATGAAATATTTAATATATGTGAATCATTATTAATAGGAAAAATTACCAAATAACTTTTTAATAGGAAGGTGAGGTTGATATAGACTATTATATCTTAAAAATGTTAATGTATGTGTGAGAATTTTTACTCAAGAAGGTTATGGGTATTGATAATTCATAACATTTACTGTTTGATTCAATTATTATGTTCATCTATTCTTGATTGGTCATATGTTTGAATTCATTTATAATTTCAAGGGTTTCTAAATTGAATTACATGATCAAATGGTAAATATATAAATATTGTCAAATTTTATCATAGTTTTGAATTACTAATCCAAAAATTTACTAATAATATAAGTTATTCCATAATATTTACACATGTAAATCCTCATGGAAAACTATAAATTAAATATGTGTATTATTTGATTAATAATACATTGTTGAACATTGATCAATTGATAATGAGTCAGTGTGATTTTACTATAATAGTATTGATATATAATCTAGAAACTTTTACTTTCCAAACTAACCACATTCTATAAAATGTTTTAATTAATAAACTATATGAGATATAGACTTCAAGGCATCATAATTTTCTTTTTATTGCGATTTAGGGTAGACGAGAATTTATATGATGGTTTTATTTTTGAAAAATGTGTCCAAAATAAAATAAATATTTTTTTTATTATATAAAAAAAAATATGGTATATTTTGTATATGGACCTACTAATCACAATGTGTTTCTATCTTAGGATTGTGTTTTTATTGAAAATGATCACATGAAAAACATATTTTTTTAGCTTGAATATCGAAATTGGAGAAGTTCAAAATAAACAAATGAATTTTACCAGATATGGAAAGTGTGATGGTCCTATAAGAGGATATTGAAATAGAACAGAGTCATATTAAACAACAAACTCTAATATATAGTGGTATTATTAAGATCTTAATAGATTTGGATTTAATTTCGTAAAGGATTATGAATTAGTTATCATAGATGATGAACTTACTAATTTAAGAGATTCCAATGAACATTATTATTCTATGAAATAGATAGAGACAATGAAATTTAAAAAAGGATTCTTTGTATAATAACCATGTGTGGATCCTAGGGGATACACCAGAAGTTGTGTGATTCATAGGGTGAAGGTGTATTTTAAACAGGAAATATGATATATATATATATATAGTATATTTTCAACCTATAAATCTACCTTTGTGGTATAGTGGTATTAGAAAATTCATATTATTGAAAATGAATAGATATTTTCCCCATTCTTGGGGACAAAATCCATTTACATATTTCTTTTCATGACACTACATTAAAATTATTAAATATGTTAAATGAATATTAAAATTTTAATTCCTTAATGAGTATTTAGTTGTGAATATATTCATGATATAACGTGGAAGTTTTAAAGTTCCAAATAATGATCATGTATTTTGGACGATGAAATATACAATTTTTTATTTATGGAATCTTCTTGGAGATAAAAGATCTTGTTTGCTGGTGAAATAAAATATTTTAATTTCATCTAAAATTAGCATTACTATTTTTTATTCAATAGGTATAATGTTAGTGTTTTATTATTTCAATATTTGTACATAGATGACATAATACTCAACATAACTGATGTCAAAAATTTCATTTTTTAAAATTAATTATTTGGAATGTGCTTTTTGATGATACATATCTGAAAGATAACCAATATATTTAAAGTTATGATCTATATAGATAACAGAAGATGAATCTTGGAATTAGTTGGAACAAATATATTGATAAATTTTAGAAGAGGTTTAAAATGATGAACTACATGATGGGTTATTTACTAATGTTACATGGATTGAGTATTATAAAGATTTAATGTCTATATAATAAATTATAAAGGAGAAATATTGATAATATTTTATATTTCCCATTATTGGATCTACCATGTATGTTATTTTTTGGACATGACCCAATGAATTAAATTATTTGACCGTGATAAGTAGACACCAGTGCAATCCTTTTGATAGTTAATAGATTATTGTAATTAGGGTCCATAAGTAAATGATAATTAATGATATATTCTTGGCCATTAGCGATTTGGAATATCTCTTTATAAGTAGTTACACAGATAATAGTTTCCAAACCAATAAGTATGATATGAGATCACAATATGGTTTCTTATTTTCCCTCAATGGTGTAACTATTATTTGGAAGATATCAAAAAAACACACTATGTTAGTAAAAAAAAGTTTGTCTATATAGATACATCAAATTATGTAGAGGAATATATTTGGTTCAAGAATATCATCACTAAAATTTGGGTGGTTCATTGAATTTTAAGAAAAATTGATATTTATTGTGATAACAATGGAGATATTACTCTAGATAAGGAACCTCATTGCCACTAAATTACTGAATACATCATTTTAAAATACAATATATATTGAACAATTCTTGAGACATGTGATGTAAATATTTTTTGGGTGAATATAAATTCAAATTTAGTGAATCTATAGATAAAACCTTGAATGTAGTATAAGAATGAAGGCCATTAAAATTCATTGGGTATTAAATATACGATAGATAGGATATATATGTATTTTCTAGTGTAAATATATCATGGTTTAATAATAACAGAAATATATCTTAACCATTCATTTATATGGGATACATAAATTACATAAATAGTGAAATGATAAAAGCTAACTAAACTATGACTTTGATTTGTTCTTAATCAGTGATTATCATGCAAGATTATTGGTTATGATGATATGTTGGGATTATAATGACTACAATCCTATATATAATATAGAGTAGCTTATGAAATAAAAAAATAGAGAATTATTAAATATACTGACCCATCAAAGTCTATCACATGAAATTTGAAATAGCTATATTTATACATTGGGGTTTATTCTTCCTAATAATCATCACTTCTTATGTATTACATGATATATATAATTTTAAACTCTATACTTTGATACATTTATTATATCATCCTTTATGAAATCATAATCAAGGGGTGGTTCTGTACATTTATGTTCATGTTGTTAGTTAATTTTAACAAATATTTTAATTTTCCTCTTATATGAGAATTATGAAATATGGGGCCTTTAATTAAATTATATTAATTAAATTCATGTCCATTATTCATTGAGTGAATTTTTTTATGTTTTAGTACTTGGATTAATTAAATGTGACATATTTATTCTATCCAATCGGAAAAGTTTGGAAGATCATGAGCATGTGAGATTACATATACTATATTGAGATGTTATAATCCTAGTGGTATCTTAATATCTTGAAAAAAGATTATATAAGAATATATACATAGTTTAGTGAAATATATTTTTGGAAAAAATGTTAATATATAGATATTAATGTATTTGATCAAGATCATTCCATACCCATTTGTTGCATATATAGTAGTAACATTTTTCTATAGGAATCTATTTTCACAAAGTTATGTATTGTAGAGTTCATAATTGTTGTGAATTCTATAAAAACCCCTTATAGTCACCCATTTGATTCGATATTGAGGATCAATTTTGGTGAAATCTGTTAGTTAAAAATTTGATAAAATTTATATGAGAATCTTGTACAAATGAGGTTTTATAGATTCACAAATAGCTGTGATGTTTTTTAAAAACACTTTGATGTTTTAGTTTGTTTTGGAAATTTTTTTGAAATGTACACTAAAGAAAAAACCATGATGTTGTGATTGTAATCACATCATGATTTATATTGGGTCATGCTTCTTGATACCATGTTATAGTGTTTTTTTTGAATAATATATAAAACTTTTTAGTCAGTGATCTTACGAAAATTATCATGTTTTATTGATCTTTTTAGACATCAAATGATGAGGTATATTCTATGTGAATATTAATAGAATTTTTAAAAAGTCAAAAAAAATAGAGATTCCAATTTTACAAAAGATACAAACTTAAAATCCAATGGTAAGTTGTTTAATAAATCCCAAAACATCATGAATCAAATTATTTCCATAATTAAATTATAGAGGTCTATAAAAAGTGTTTTTTCCTACTTTAAATGATACCTATTTTATTTTTCAATTGAAATGATATCTATAATGATCATATATCCATTCACCTTTGTGGAGGGATGTTAGCACACCTATGAAGAATAAGAGTTCATACTGAAGAGTTTAGTGATTCCAGTGATTTTTGGATACCTTCGGAAGTATGAATCTTTTCACTATTTCTAAGGGATCATTACTAAACTTGTTATTATAGAGGATTCATCATGGAGAGTGTGGTATTCATTCTTTTATAGTTTTTTCATTTATATTTATTGATTCATGTCCTAGTAGAGTTTGTTTATGATATTGTTATGTTCCTTCACAACTCATAGGTATATATATATACAAAAAAATCCCCCCAATATTTTTTTCAGTGTCTTTAGTTATGACTATATATATTTATTTATTTATTTATGTCTATATATATATTCATGATATATATACATAGATATGTAAATAAATACATACATACATACATATATACACAAAATATATAATAATATTAAATATATATAAAACTTGAATATATTAATTAACATAATATATATATATATTTGTGTATGAATGTACATACATATGTATTATACATATTTCTGAATATATTAAATATACATACATATATACATAAATATAATTTTCATATATATATATATATATGAATAGAAATATATTCTAAGCATATATATTTATACATACATAAACAGATTATACTAACATATATATATGTAAGAATGCACACACAAAAATGTGAATATTTATAAATAGAAATATATTCAAATAATGTGTGTTTGTGTGTATGGTTATCATTATCAGGAAATAAATCGATAAAACTAATTTTATTTTAAAAATGATGACCTTTATCAAGGATCTATATAATTTTCTCAAAAACTCACCCTTTATTGATTATATTCTTTTTAGCACTAATGAAGGATGCCTTTATGAGTGATTATTTTTCATTGATAAAAGAAATCCAAAAAAAATAAACTAATCATGGGACACTATGGGTGTTTGAACCCCTTCTTTGTTATTTAATAAATCATTGGAAGTATCCTCAACACAAAAAACACTTCAAATTATTATAACTCATAAATATAAAATTATATAAATAATTTTATGATTGGAATTTCAATTTAATAAATTGAAAGTTATATATATTTATATGTGTAAAATATTATAACATAACATAAATTAATTTTATATATATATATATATTATTTTAAAACTAAATTGTAATTTTAACATTCATTTCTTATTAAATTATAATAAAAAACTATTTTAATAGTGATATATTGTTATCTATATATTATTTATAGGTATAATAGAAATTTATGTAGTTAATAAACTTATTTAAATTAAAGTATTATTATTATATTGAAATATATATATATATATAATTATAAAAATAAGTTGGATTCAAGCCCATTTAATAATGGAAGACAACAAAAGAAAATGAGAGGATGGGTTCAGGAAAAGAATCCAACAATCATTCAAAATACATTGGAAAGAAATACAAGAAACAGCCATAAAGGCATAATACAATAAATTGTATATCATAAACAATCTCATTTTGGGATTCAATTTCCAAAATTCATTAAAAACTCATCTTAAGAGAAAAGACTCATATAGTTCTAATCCCTTCTATTACCCTGACTATGGGGTTGAATACCTCATCTCTATGTTTTTTTTCATTTCCCTAGTTTCATCATGATCCTTAGATTGATAAGAATTTATGAGAGGAAGTGAAACATCCTCTATACTATATATAGTACCAACCTTCTCTTTAGTTTCGTCCTTCACTTAAAGAGTTCCATCCTTAAGGTTTTATAATCTAACATAAGTTTGATTATTTTATTTACTAAGAATTATAAAATAATTTCTTTAAAATAGTCCAGTTGCAAGGAGAATATCAATTTTTGAAAGAGATTTACCCAAGATATGTTTCTCCGTGGATTTAAATACAATTATACTACTATTAAAATGATTGAAAATAGGATTATCAATATTTTAGTCCTTATTTCAAATGAATTAACCACTGATAGAAAAAAAAATAATGCACTATTTTCAAGGGATCCTCAATATATAACTACTTATGTGAGATTTTAATGAATTATTTCCCTTCCACTTTTGAGGTAACTCTATCAGTATCCATCCAAGTTAAACTCCCATGAGAAATAACATCAAGTAAGTATGATCCTCCATCAAAACCTTATTATCTTATTCTTTATAATTATGGACTTTTAGGAATATATTGATCCCAATGTTTGGCCTAGATCCCTCTATGACCATGGTATTTTTGATAAAATTTTCCATATCATTTCATGGGGATGAAATTATACCACTACATCCTAAATAGGCACTATGTTTCTCCCTATAACTACCCCTTAACCCCTAAAATAAATATTTAGTGAATGTTATTGGAGTTCCATCCACTGGGGAAGACAAACTTTTAAATGATGGGAAAAATCGTAAAGCAATATCTTGACATAGACTCATCTGAGTAACCATTCCCCCAACTACTATTTCTTTTTTGGATTCTTTTCTAATGTACACTCAAAATATCATTAATAGAATGGATATGGTATATAATGGAGATATGTAGTCTCACCATAACCCTTTTAGGTTTTTTATTTTTTAAAAAGTGTAAGAGAGAGAGAGAGGGAACATATAATGATTCCATTCCTTTTCTTCCAATATATTACTGGAATAGAAGCCTTGAATGGCATCCATGAATACAGTGTATCCCTTAATTATGATCTTTTATAGTACCATTTTATATCTCTACTTGGGTTGGGTACACTAGGTTTTTGTTTCACTTTGATCATGTATTTCTTATTGGGCCACGTATTTAGGCTTAATGTGAGCCTTTCTTCAAGATCTCGCCCAATTCACCTAGTATAGTCATACTTTATACTCTATGAATCGATTAATATTCATTCAATTACCAAAATATACCCTAATTATGATACTACATGTTCTTCCAACCAATTTATTTTTGGAATTTCCAACAATATATTATTATTAATCTAACAATAAGATATACATGTGTTTCTTGATACCTTTATTCTCATTCCAGAACCTAGTTCAATAATTTTATAAATCAACTAAGTTTTTTTAATACTTCAGAGAATCATTATTTCTCATGATTAATGGTTCCATCATAAATTTTTCAACCCCCCCCCCCACCTTCCCTCACTCTCTCTATCTCACCCTCTATCCCACCCATTTGTCTCTCTATCCCTCCCTCCCACCCCCACACTCACTATATTCTATATCTATTTATCTCTCTCTATCTGTCTATATATCTCCCTAATTATCCATCAAATCCTCCCTCGAACCCTCCCTTTTTCTCTCAATCCCTCACTCCCTCTTTCCTTCTCCCTCCCTCCCTCGCCCATCTCTATATCCTTCCCTCCCTCAGAAAAACACACACTATAACACCAAAAAACATTAAAATATGTTCATTTTTGAATAAATTTAATTTTTTTACTATCCTTATTCTTTCACAACACCATTTTAAGCTTAGGATATACACAATAATGAGTTATATTTCAATACATGTTAGGTTGATTTTTACTGAACAACAATAGATTATTAAAACATTATTATTTAATATAATAAGGTATAACCTAGATGTTAAGTTTGTGGTTGTTAATAGTATTAATTTAATTATGAAAATATATGGTTCATTTAATTGGTTTTAAATTAATTATAAATTAATATGGGATCTAACTCAATATATAGTAAATATTTTTATAAAGAGCTATTTCATTGCTCACAAAGTCATTTTATCCTAATAAAGTGAATTAATTACTATTAGTGAATGATATAAATAAAATATATATGTTATATATTCAATAAAATTTTTCTCATATTCATCCAATATATTTTATTGGCATAAGATAAGTACAATCCCAATATTAGACATTAAAACCAGTATTTTTATAAAATCATTTTTACCACCTTTTAATGGATAACGGATTTTAAATCATATTTTTGAAACATTTATATACATTATTTAGAAAAATAAAAATATTTTTCTAAATAAGGATATAAAAATTAATTTTTTTGAATTATTTGTATTTTTATGATAAGTTTCATGTTGTCATGAATAGTGAAAAATACTAAATTTAAATTGATATCAACTTTTTCATAAAAATAATTTTTAGTGATATATTATATGTTTGATCGGTTTTAAAGCATATTTATTATTATTTTCATCATTTAATCCAATTTAGGTCATTTAAATTAATTTTATATTGAAATTTTATATACAAAAGTTTCAATCTTTTGAACGCTTCAATTTAAAAACACATATTCTCGTTTCGTCAATGGGATTAATTTTCATTCAATTACTAAAAATTATATTTTTTAAATATTTTAGAAAAAATAGGTAAATATTTTTAATCATAGAATCCAAATTTAGTAAATATTTTTCATATATTTTATGGAAATTTTAAATATTAACAATAGTAATATATTTTTACCACAGTTAAGGGTAAATACAGTAATTAAGGGTAAACATAATATTATAAAATTTCACGAACACTTTCCATAATTTTATAAGATGATTAATTTTATTCAATAATCATTAAATTATATTTTATAAGACCATTTATCTCCTTTTGGAATATAATATAACCTTTATGATATTATATTCAAAGGAAAGTCAATATTTTCACACTTTTTTAGCAAGAGAAATATTTTTTATATGGGGTTATATAAGGGATATGTTTGACTATAAATAGTATTATAAATTTGAAAAAATTTATCTACATAATTTTATTTTATTTTTTCTATTGATAATATAATTAACTTAAATTGTGACACAATGATGATGCAGTAATTGTTTAATTAATGGAAGAACCAAATAAATGATATTAAAAATATTCAAATAAATATAATTTGACATAATTAATGTCATCTATTAATTTCATAGATTAATTTGATGTATTTTTTAAGAGTTAAAAGATTATTTTTCAAAAATATAATTTTATTATGTTATTTTTAAAAAGTCATGTAATGAATAGTGTCAAAATTGATAATAATAAAATTTTAAAAAAATATATTATTTTATTGAATGATATAAAATTAATAAAAATAATAAATTTAGAAAAATAATTTTGATAATTTATCAAAAAAATTCCTCCATTACATATTTGAGGTTTTATTCATTTTATAGTAACTATTTTAACTATTTAATAGAAAAAAATCCAAGAAGTCATGGAAAGAATTAAATGGTTTATCTAAGGGTTAAAACAGAAGTATATGGGTAATAATGGGACCTAAACATGTCTAAAAAATATTATTTTTTAGGATTTTGACCCATAATCATCTTATCTTATATATAACTCTCTTTGGATCAATTTTTGTTATAAAATTAATTTATATTAACTTAATATTTTTAATATTTCCAAGAGTTCCCCACCCCTCTCTTATAAATGAGCATAACCTCTAATATTTTATTCACACCTCAGAACCTATTTGGTTCAGAAAACACCATCAACATTTCCTCTAAAATTTCCTCCCCTAATTTTATAATTCTCTCATTGATTATAAATCCATTCAAAGAAGTCTTTCGGTATAAACCAAAAGGTTTAAATGAAAATGAGGTAAAGTTCTTCAACGAATGATTTAGTATTGTTTATTTACAAACTCTTTAAATTTTTATTATTTTATGTTTATAAAATAAAATCATTAAAATAAATGTATTTATATGTATTTATATTAAGGGTTATACCTAAAAAATTTATATACTTTTATCTAATGGGTAATGAAATTACTGTATTTGTGTATGGTGAACTACCGCCTCATAACATAATGTTGTTTATTTTTCCTTTACCACCACTCATGGATGGGAATTATGATTTTAAATATATTTTTATATGATATATATAGTATTTATGATGTATTTTTTCCTCTTTAGTTATTATATAATACACACTGTCATTATTTTCATTTTGTTCAAATATGATTACTTTGTTTGTTGACATGTTGACTACCACCTCCACAAAACAATGTGATTCATTCAAACTATAAATGGAATTTATTAAAGATTATTTTAATAACAATATGTCACATATATGAAATCAATAAGATACATTATTTATAATATAAACTAATTAATTTTTATTCTTTTAAATAGGATAATGAAATGGATATATCATTCATATATATGTACAGCCTACCATCTCTATGAATGGTGCATTTAATTTATTGTTTCCAAATATATAAGATTATTATAAATGCCTATATATTGAATATATATGATATTAGAATAATGATTTTAATTTTTTCTATGGTGAAATCATGATATAATTAATAGTAACAACAAGTAACAAGTCAAAACCTACTCAAAAAACTGTGCAATTAACACACAAAATAGTGAAAATAATGGAAGATTATTAACAAGCGGGTAACAATATATTATAAAAAGTTAATATATGATTTTATAAATATTATTATGGTTCTATTACAAGTAAATAACGTGATTTAGACAATTTTAAATGAGGTGAAATCACATTCATCTTAATAAAATGAAGTGGTAAGGGACTTCGTCTTAATCTCCTTTAATTGAGGTATAGTTTGATGTTATAAACCCACCTTCTTTTAATACATGTATATAAAACACCTTTGATGTATTATTTTATTTATTTATTTATTATCATGATATTTAATGTTTTGTTAAATTTTATTCTTTCCTTTGTCTTATGATTTGAATATTTAATGTTGTATTGGACACCTTTAATGTTCAAATATTTGATTATCCCATATTTTTCTCCATGTACATGTTTTCTAAAAAAAATTTAATTTTTTTTTTACTATTTTCCAATGATTTTTATTGTATATTTTAAACCCATTTTACTTTTTAAAAATTCTTTAAAATTTATTTATTTTTTCATTTTCTAAAGAAGTTCATTTGAGGATTTTCTGACAAAAAATTTAAAAGGAGTGCTTTTTAAACTTATACGGTATGAGATGATTTTTATGTAATCATAATTCCTTAATGTTTTTAAACTTCATTTATAATATTGAAAAAATTAATTTAAATTAAATTTTTTCATTTAAAATTTTGTGGCCTTTTAAAAAAAATCAATGTATAATGGTGTATTTACCTCAAGATATTTTTAATGATTTTATTTCAGTATTTTCATATATTTCAACATCATATATTGAATCTTATTATTAATTTATGTTTATCTCTTATGATATAATTTTCCATATTTCATGGAATTGTTTATGATTTAGTTTGACTTTGGATATTTTATTTTGATACCATTCATAGTCTATGGATAAAGTATTCACATTTAATATTCTAGTTTTTCAATATGAATGTTTAAGTTATTTATGTTTCACCTATTTCATATGAGGAATGCATTGAACATAGTAATGGATGGGTAAGGACTGCTATAGCCACTTGATGCATTGATAGGTCTCATGAGACAAACCAGATATGGAATTTTCCAAGGTCCTCTCCATTTATTTTTAGATATGGATTTTATTGAGGCCTTAACCATTTATTTTCATATTTCTTGGTCAATGCCTCGATGGTATATTTCAGATGTCTAGTATTATGCATTCCATTATTATGAGATTATTTATTCATATTCTAGGTGATTATTTAACAATTAGAATATCCATGGATATATTTCATTATCAATTAATTATTTATATGGAATTATTTGATCATCGTACATTCCTGCCATATTATACTGAGGTTATTGATTAAATGGAATGTGTTTTATTTAATCACCATTTCATAATTGTTTATGGTTTTTTATAATAGATTAATATATATATACCCTTACTAATCATCTGATCTCACCCCATTCATATGTGTCATATTTTCCTAGTATTACAAGAAGTGTACTGAGAAATGATATGAAAGGATTCACAAGATGTAAAAAATTTATCTTCAAAATAAAATAATATATTTTAATTAGTGTATTCATTTGTAATACAAGGCTCATGCGTGTATTTGGTTTACTAGGAATACTAAACTGATCGGTCATTTAGAATGTGATTTACATTTATCTATACCAATGTAATAACGTACGACATTGACTCTAGGCTTTTAGGGTTGGGGAATTATAACTAGTATCAGAGAAAGTTTAGTAGAAACCTTAGAAAGTAGATCTAAGAAAAAAAAATCTTAGGGAATATATCCCTAAGATATTATTTGAGTATAATCATAGAAGCACATGCTACAATTTTTTTATGGTATAGATTATGAGGGTCGTCCTCACAATACATCCTTGTCTAGATACTACAAGCAGATGTGGTTCTCACACAGATGTACCTAGGGGTAAAAATCTAACAAGGTCTGTCGAGCCTTACTTGGCATAGCCTGGTATATAAAAACTGGCCATACTACACACCAATTTTGGCACACATGGGGGATATTATTAGGATAATTCACATTTTCTTTACAAACTATTATGAGGTATTTGAAATGATAATGATAATGAATGGCCTAAGTTAAACCAAAGGTGTCTTATATTGAAAATAATGTTTCAGGATTTATACATCCTAAAAGTGATTATATGGTTTTCCCAATATGATAATTTATGCTCACATTTTGGTTTTTCATTTTCTGAATTTCCCTCTACTAAAGAAAAAATATAGACAAAGTAAGGACCCATTTGAAAATAAATGGATGATGTATTTATGTATTGCGGTTGTATTGAAAACATTAATTAAAAGTAAATTTAGTGATTAACCTTTTTAAAAATATGTCTGTCATATTTATTTTGGAAGTTATATTAATCTGGTTTTATAAAATGGAAAACCCACAGTCTGAGTGACAACCTATCACATTCGAAAAGGTCATGGGGTTTGAACCCATAACTGAAGGGTGAAAAGGGTAAAATTTCAAACACTATCCTAAGTGATTTATAAATTAGTATTAAATTTTTTTATTAAAAATATATAATGTATAAATGTTATTTTTATTTTATTTAAAAAAACTTATCATAATGACAACAATGGGACTGGAAAATGGTTTGGTAATTAAGTGATTAATGTTATATGAGAGGATGTTCACTATTTTTGAAATCCAATAAGATTAAGGTAAATAGAATGAATTTTATGTTTGTGTCAAACATGGTTTTATTTTTGAATTATGGTGATTTAGGTTATTTATTTAAATGACTATTAGACCTTATAGATTATGATATTTAGGAAATTAAATATTTGGTATAATACATTAAGAGTAATTAGTAGTATTTGGAAGACTATATGATCAAATACTTTTGATTTTTGCGTATCAATTTTCATCTAGAATATTATTTTAGGAAGGATAGTTATTTTTTAAAATATCTATATTGAACTATGGGGTTTTAGTGTTTAATTTTGAAGATTCTTTTTAGGTAATTATTTAAATTTATTATAACCATTTTGGTTTTAATTAATGTATAAAGATAAGTGGAATATAAAGTTATAATTGTTTGGTTTTTTTGAACCATATAATTTGATTTTAAATATTTAAGAATGAAAAAAATTCAACTTGAATAATCATCGTTTGGAGAAAAATATGAGTTTTTGGTTGAAATTGAATAAAGGATGTTACTCTACATGTAAAGTAAGTATATTTACTTATATTTTTAGTCTATAAAATAAATAATTTCTTAAAATATAGGGAAAAGATCTAGAAACCAAAAAATTTAACCTAGTACCTTATTTTCCATTGATTCAAATGGTCCATTTGATCCTTATATAGTTATAGTTCTGTGATTATTAACTTTCTCCTGACTATGTTCTCTATCGATCACTATCATAACTTTATGGTTACATTTCACTTTCATATCCATGTTTTCCTACATAGAGCCCTAGTATGTTTTATCTTTGGTGACCTTTATAATTTCATTTCATTATTTTAAATTGAAGTTATTATTAATCCTTTTTCTAGTGTGTGATTTCAAAAAAGATATTTTGAAAAGTCAAACCCCTAGTTTTTTATCCTGAGTTTAAATTGCAAGGATGCAATTTATAGAGGGGTGGTGGAATGCAACACCCCAAGAATTAAAAATATTTTAATTTTTCAATAAAATTAATTTTTTTGATATATTTATTTATATGAAACACCATGTGATGCTTATGCTACACAAAAAAATGACTTTTCTTGCATAACACACA
This sequence comes from Viscum album, assembly GCA_963277665.1. NCBI lineage: Eukaryota > Viridiplantae > Streptophyta > Magnoliopsida > Santalales > Viscaceae > Viscum > Viscum album. The sequence goes on along the minus strand of OY728156.1, from coordinate 683,236,305 downwards.
AGGTCGAGTTTTACTGAACAACAATATATTATTAAAATATTATTATTAAATATAATAAGATGTGACTCATCTATTAAGTTAGAAAATATGAATATTATTAACTAACTTATTAAAATTTATTGTTGGATCCATTGGTTACAAATTAATTAGGAATTAATATAGGAACCAACTAAATATATAGGAAATGATTTTATAAAGAATAATTTTTTATGCTAAAAACTGTCATTTTATACTAATAAATTAAATTAATTATTATTAGTGAACTTTATTAAATAAATATATTTTATATATTAAATAAAATTGTTTTGATATTCATCCAATATATTTTATATACATAAGATAAGAATAAATCCAATATTGTACATAAAACCGTATATTTTTATAAAAGTTGTTTAACCACCTTTTAAAGGTGAATCTATATTACATCCAGTTTTTGAAACATTGATATACATTATTTGAAAATATAAACTTATTATTTTAATATAAGATATAAAATATTAATTTTTTTGAATTATTGGTATTTTTTATAAGGTTCATGTTTTGATGAATAGTGAAAAATACTAAATTTTAATTAGAAACAACATTTTCATCAATATAATTTATAGTGTTAAATTATATGTTTGATTGGTTTTAAAATATATATATATTATTTTTTATCACTTAATAAAATTTATGTTATTGGAATCAATTTTTCATTGAAATTGGATATAAAAATCTTTAAATCTTTTGAATGTTTTCACTTTAAAAAATAATTTTTTCATTTCATCAATAGGGCTAATTTTAATTTAATAACTAAAAATTATCATTCATGAATTTAAAAAAAAGTAATTCCAAATTAGGAATCATGGTATCAAAATTTATTAAATACATTTCTTTTATTTTCATACATTACGAATAGTATCTTTTGTAATATTTTTTATTACCATTGTTAAGGGTATATCAGGTAATTAGGGGTAAAAATAATATTATAAAATTACCCTAGAACCGATAAAAATTTTATCAGATGATTATTTCTTGTACCTATTTATTAAATTATTGGTTATGAGACAATTTATGGCCTTTTGGAAGAGAATATAAAATTTATAATATTATATTCAAAGGACATTAAATTTAGAACACTTTTACTTTTTACAAGAGAAATATTTTTAATATGGGTTTATAAAAGTTAAATGATAGAATATAAATATTATTTTAAATGATAATATTTTTATTTACATAATGGTAATTTATTTATAATTTTTATTAATAATATAATTACTTTGAATGTTGACACAATGATGATGTCGTGATTATTTAATCAATGGAAAATCAAATATATGATATTTAAAATATTCATATAAATATACATTGAAATTATTAATGACCGAAAATAAATTTATAGAATATTTTGAAAAAATAGCAATGAATTGAAATATTTGATTAAAAAATATCATTTTTTGGGGATATTTTTAAAAAGTCATGTAATGTAAAGTGGCAAAATTGACCCTAATGATATTTTAAAATAAATATTATTTTATTAAATGATCTAAAATCCATAAAAAATATTAAATTCGTAAAAAAAAATATAAAGTTAAAAATGTCATCCATGACTCATTTGATGTTTCTTTTTTATTTTATTGAAACTATATTAAACCTTAAATTGTAAAAATCAATTTTGTTAGGTTAAGAGTTAAAGGGTTTAATTATAGGCTAAAACCAGAAGATAAGTGTATTTATGGGACCTGAACATATATAAATATTATTGGCTAAGATTAATTCTACCCATAATTATCTTATCTTAAAAATAACTCACTTTGGATCCATTTGGAAGATAAAATTAATTTATATTAATTTAATATTTTTAATATTTTCACGAGTTCTCCTCCCCTCTCTAATAAAAGGTCATATATTCTTCACTTTTATTCACATTTAAGAACCTTTTTTTGGAAAAATACTATCCAAATATCCTAAAAACTTTTCTACCATCATATTTTAAACATCCCTTTCTCGATAAATTGAATCAATGATGTCTTTTTGTATAAACCAATAGGAGTTACATGAAAATGCGGTAATGTTCTTCGACGATCATTTTAGTTTTATTTCTTTAACCACTCCTTAATTTATTATTATATAATTTTTATATAATAACCTAAGTATCCTCAATATACTAATATTTTTTTTATTAAGGCTTCAACCTACACTTATATACACTTCCATCTAATGGATAATGAACTTACTGTTTTTTTATGTCTAACTACCGCCTCACGTAACATTGTGGTTCATTTTTCCTTTACCACCTCTCATGGTTTGGAATTATGATGCACGATATGTTTTTATATGATTTATATTGTATTTATTATATATTTATTCTTCTTTAATTTTTATATAACACACATCTTCATGCTTTCTATTTTCTATAAATATGATAACTTCATTTTTTGGACGTGTGGACTACTTCCTCCTCAAAATGATGTTATTCATTCATACGATACATGGAATGTATTTGAGATTATTATAAAAATCTTATGTGACGTATATAAAATAAATATGATACTTGAATCATAGTATAAATAAATTAATTTTCACTATTTTAAATACAAAAACTAAATGGAGGTAGTGTTTATGCGTACATATGACCTACTGTCTTCATCAATGGTGTGTTTCGTTTCTAATCTCCAAATATTATGGATTATTATAAACACATAAATACTGAATATATATGATATTTAAATAATTATTTACATTATTTATATGATTAAATTATGATCTAATTAATATTAAAAATAAGTAACAAGTCAAAACCTACTTAGAAAACTAGGCAATTAACACCGAAAATAGTTAAAATAATGAATTATTATAAACAAAAGGGTAATAATATATTGTAATAAGTTAATATATGATATTATAAATATGATTATGGTTCTGGTATAAGTTAAAAACTTTATTTAAACCACTATATAATATGTTAGTGTACATTAATATAAAGGAGTGTATGAGGTTAGATACTTCATCCCAATCTACATTCTTTGAGGGATAGTTTGATGTTATACACCCAACTTCTTTAATGAAGTGTGTATAAATGAAAATTGACTAATCATTTCATTTATCTATTTATTATCATGATATATATTTTTAAAAATTTTATTCTCTTATTGGTCTTATGATTTAAATATTCAAAGTGGTATGGGACACATTGAATGTTTAAAAATTTAATTATCACATTTTTTATCCATGTCCATGTTTTCTAAAACTGTTTTCAAAAATATTTTTAATATAATCCAATAATTGTTTAGAGTAATTTTTAACCCATTTTTACTTTTTAAAAATAATTTAAAATTGATGTTTTTCATATTTATAAACAAGGTCATTTGATTATTTCTTGAAAAAAATATGGAAGGAATGTGTTTTTAAACTTATACAAAATGAGCGGATATTTCTACCATCATAGCACATTAATTTTTATTATTCTTCCGCTCTAATTTTACAGATTTTTTGTCAATGAAAATGTTTTATTTTAAAAAAAATGGCCTTCTAAATAAAAAATATTCAAATTAAAATGGGGCATTTTTCTCAAAATAAATTAATGATTTTTTTTTATTTTTTTTTTCTATGTTAGCATCTTCTATTGAATATTTTTATTAATGAAGGTTGATATATTATGATAATATTTAGCATATTAAATTAAATATTTTATGATTTAGTTTGAATTTTAATGTTCTATTTCGATACAATTCATAGTTTAGGTCTAAAGTATTCACATTTTGTGTTCTATTTTTTCAATATGCATGTTTATTTTATCTATGTTTCACCGTTTTCATAAGAGGAATCATTTGGACTTAGTATGTGACAATAGGGGCCTATTACGGCCCCTCGATACATTGGTAGGTCTCATGAGACATAGAAGATATGAACATAGACATGGCCATTCCCATTTATTTTCAAATTTCGATTTTCTTGAGGCCTTAACCATTTATTTTCAGATGTCTTGGTCGAGACCTCAATGGTATGTTTCAAATTTCCAGAATTATTCTCTCCATTGTTATGAGATTATTTATTGATATTACATGTGATTATTTGAATAATAGAATATACATGGTTAAGTTTTGAGGTGATTATTTATATGGAATTATTTTATCATATTCCATTCTTACCATATTATGCTCAGGTTATTGATTAAATGGAATATGATTCGATTAATCATCTTGACATAATCATTTTTGCTTGTTTAATATATCTTTTTCTATATTTATACCCTTAATGGGCATTTGAGATCACCCATTTCATATGTTTCACTTTTTCCCAAGATTCGCAGAAGTGTATTAAAGAATGATATGCAAGTATATGCTAGATAGAATAAAGTTATCCTCAAAAGTAAAAAATGTGTTGTAATTAGTTTATTCATTTGTAAAACAAGACTCATTTATGTATATGGTTTACCCAGACAACTAAAATGATCAATCCTTTGGGATGTGATTTACATGTTTCTATTCCAATGTAATAATGTATTATAGCAACTATAGAATTTCTGAGGTTTGGGTGCTATAGTTGATATTAGAGAAAGATTAGAAGAAACCATGGAAACTAGAGTTTGAAAAACATAGATTTGGGAACATAACCTTATGATATGCATGGAGGATAATATTAGAATAGCATCATATAATTTTAGTAAGGTATAAATTATTTTGAATCATTCACATAATACATCATTGACTATATACTACAAGTGGTTGTGGTTTTGAGATAAATGTACCAAGGGGTAAAAACTCTGACATGGTGAGTTGGGATTAAATGAGTGTAACCTAGTACACGACAATAGGCCTTACTGGATATGTAGTTTTACATTGTTGAAGGATATTCTTTGGAAAATTAATTTTTCTTTACAAACCATTATGAGGGATATTAATAGATAATGAGAATAAATAACCTAGGTTAAACCTGATGTGTCATAGATTGAAAATAATTTGTTAAGATTTAGACATCCTAAAATTGATTATATAGTTTTTCCAATGTTAAAATTTAATCTCACACTATGGTTTTTGGTTTTTGGAAATGTCCCAATCTAAAGGATAAAATCAACACCAAATAATGTCCTTTATATAAATAAATGGATGAAGTATTTATGTATTTGGGTTGTATTGAAAACATTTGTTAAAATGATATTTAGTTAATGTCCTTATTTAAAATATTACCATCATATTTATTTTAGAATTTATATTAATATTGTTTTAGAAAATGGAAAACCTGCTGGTTGGGTGACAACCCGCAATCCAGGTGACAACCAGTCATGTTTGACAAGGTTATGGGGTTTGAACACACGACTGCAGGGTGACAAGGTTAAAGCACCTACCACTATTCTAAATAATTTATTGGTTATCATTAAATTTTTTATGTTAAATTTTATAATGGAGAAAGGTTTATTTTATCTTAGGGAAATATTTTTTTAAATTGACATCCATAGGATTGTAAAATGGTTTGGTAATTATGTGACTAATGTTATTTCATAATTTTTTTATATTTTAAAAATCCTATAAGATTAAGTTAAATATAATTAATTTTATTTTTGAGTCAAATATGGTTTTTTTGGATTTTGGTGATTAAGTTTATTTATGGAAATGATTATAAAACATGGAGATTATGAGATTTATGTAATTAAATATTTAGTATAAGACATTAAGAGTGATTAATGGAATTTATAAGACTGCATGATCAAATCCTACTAATTTTTTTTTAAATCTTAGTATATAATATTTTTTAGGAATGATAGTTATTTTTTGAATGATATATATTGAACTTTAGTGTTTTATTATTGAATTTTGGAGTTATTTCTTAGTAATTATCTTTCCTAATATGAACCATTTTGGTTCTTATTAATTTATAAAGACAATAACAATATATAGTTATACTTCGGTTGATTTTTTGATATGTAGAAGTTGATTTAAAATCTTCTAGAATTAAAAAACTAATATTAAATACTTATCTTTCAGAGAAAAAGATGATTATTTTTTATAAATAGATTAAATGCTAAAAGATTATGTGTCTAGTAAGTATATTTCCTTATATTCTTAGTTTATAATGTAAATAAATTCTTTAATCCCTGGAAAAATATGTTGAAACCAAAAAATGTTATTCTAGTACCATATTTTCCAGTGAATCAAATAGTCAATTGGATTATCGCATATTTATAGCTTTGTGGTGGTTAACATTCTCCTGACCTTGTTCTATATCACTCCCTATCAGAACGTGATGGTTAAATCTAACTTCTATGTATATGTTTTCTTACATGGAACCCTTTTATGTGTTATCTCGGGTGAACTTTGTACTTACATTTGATTATTTTAAAGTTGTGGTCTCACTAATCCTTTTTCCTTTGTGTGATTTCAGAAATGACATTTTGAATAGTCAAACCCCTAATTTTTGATCACGAGTTTAAATTTTGAGAACACAAATTATTAAAGTATGGGAGAATGTAACACCCTAAGACATTATGATATTTTCATTTTTTAATAAATTTAATTTTTTAAATATATTTCATTATACACAACTCCATGTTAATCTAATGGTCCATTCAATTATGACTTGGCATGCATTAAATGCTAGGATGAGTTTTACTAAACAACAATATATTATTAAAATATTATTATTTAATATAATAAGATATAAACTAGCAGTTAAGTTGGTAGTTAGTAATATTATTTACTAACTAATGAAAATATATGGTTGAATACATTGGTGAAAAATAATTATAAATAATGTTAGGAAGCAACTGAATATATAGAAAATGTTTTTATAAAGAACTATTTTTATGCTCACAAAGTCATTTTATCTGAATAAATTAAATTAATAAATATTAGTGAATTATATTAATTAAATCTTTATATTATATACTTGATCTAATATTTTTTATATTTATCCAATATATTTGATAGGAATAAGATAAGAAAAAACATAATAATAAACAAAAAAACTATATTTTTAAAAAATTACTTTTATATCCATTTAGAGTGAACCTCTTTTAAATCCAAGTTTAGACAATTTTATATTCTTTTATTGAAAAAATAAACTTATTATTTTAAATATTGAGATAAAAAAATTACTTCTTTTAAATTATTGTCATTTTTATGATAACATTCTAGTTTTAATGAATAATGAAAAATATAAAATATTAATTGAAAACAAGTCTTTTCATCGAAATAATTTATTGTAATAAATTATATTTTTGATAGATTTAAATTATAATTATATTATTTTTTATCATTTAATCCAATTTAGTTAAACGAAATTTATTTTTAAAAATAATTTCATTTGAAAACCTTTCAATCTTTTGAATGTTTTTTCTTTAAAAACTTGTTTTCTTGTTTCATCAATGAGATTAATTTTAAATGAATTACTACAACTTATATTCTTTGAAATTTAAAATAACATAAATTCCATATTTTTAATCATAATATCCAAAATTAGTAAATATTTTTTCTTCAATTTTTGTACATTATTAAACTTTAGTAATATTTTTTATTAGAATGGTTGTGGGTAAGTCTGGTAATTAAGGTTAAAATTAATATTATAAAATTATCCTAACACTTGTCCGGATTTTATTAGATGATTATTTTTTTCCTAAGACATAAAGTATTATTTATGAGTCCATTTAATGCCTTTGTAATATAATATGAGCTTTATGATACTATATTAAAAAGAAATTTAATTTTGTCACACTTTTTTTTAACAAGAGAAATAATTTTAATGTGTGGTTATGTAAGGGGTATATATTTCACTATAAATAGTTTTTGGAATTATAAAATTAATATATACGTCAACTCAGTTTGTTTTTAATTTTTAGTATTAATATAAATACAATAAATTGTGACACAATGATGATGCAATAATTGTTTCATTAGTGGAAGAAAAAAAATAACATTAACAATATTCAAATAAATAAAATTTTACATAATTATTGTTATACGTTAATTTTATAGATTAATTTGACATAATAAATATTTGATAAAATATTTTTTTCGAAAATATCTTGTTATTATGATATATTTTAAAAGTCAAGTATTGAATTGTGTCATAATTGACACTAATTATATTTTAAAATAAATATTATATTATTAAATGATATAAAATTCACAAAAAGCTTCAATTTAGACTAATTATGTTGATAAATCTAATAATTTTATTCATGACTCTTTTTAGTTTCTTTTTTCATTTTATAGTAACTATATTAACCCTTAAATAGTAAAAATCCATGTTGTCACAGTAAGAGTTAAAGGGTTTAACTAAGGGTTAAAACCAAAAAGGAAAGGGTAATCATGGGAACTAAACATATATATATATTATTATATGAGATAATTTATACGTCTAATCATTATATATTCTAAATTACTAACTTTCAAGAAATTTATATTATAAAATTACATTATATTAATTTAAAATTTTGAAGATTTCCAAGAGTTCCCCTCCCCTCTCCTATAAAAGGGCACATGTTATTCAATTTTATTCACACTTAATCACCAATTTGGTTCAGAAAAAACCTATAAAAATATCCTAAAAATTATATCCCCTAATCCTAGAAGCATAAATTTGGGGTGAAATCCTACCAAGGAAGTGTTTTGGTATTAAACAAAAAGAGTTACCTGAAAATGAGGAAATATTCTTTACCGATAACTTTAGTTTTATTTCTTTCTGCACTCATTAATTTTTTATTATTTTAGGTTTAAATAATAACCATAGTATTCTCATTATAATTATATTTGTATTATTAATTATTATATCAACACTTACATACATTTCTATCTAATGGGAAACAAATATAATGTTTTTGTGTACGATGAAGTACCGCCTAACGAAACGATGTTGTTCATTTTTTCTTTACCACGTCTCTAGTTTTGGAATTAATATTGAAATTTTTTTTATATAATATATATGGTATATAAGATATTTTTAAACTTCATTAATTATTATAGAACACACACTTTCATTCTTTCTATTTTTTGGAAATACGATAACATCGTTTGTCGATGTGTTGACTACGGACTCCTCAAAACGATATGATTCACACACAATATACATGGAATTTATTAAGAATTATATAAATTAAGATATTTTACTTATATAAAATAAATACTATACTAGAGTTTTAATTTACATAAATTAATGTTCAAACTTTTAAATGAGATAATGAAATGGAAGTACCGTTCAAATGTACGTAAGGCCTACATTCTCCATGAACCGCGCATTTCATTTCTTATCTCCAAAATTTTATGGATTATTATAAATACATATATACTAATTATATACGATATTTAAATCATTATTTAAGTTATGTATATGATGAAATACTGATCTAATTAATAGTAACAACAACTACCTAGTCAAAACCTACTCGGAAAACTATGCAATTAACACCCAAAATAGTGAAAATAATGGAATATTGTTAACAAAAGGGTAATGAGATATTATAAAAAGTTAATATATGATATTATAAACATTATTATGGTTTTGGTATAAGTTAATTAAATGTTCTAAACCATTATACATGTGTTTAAATCAAATTCATCTAAAATAAATTATGAGGTAAGGCACTTTGTCTCAATCTCTTTTCATTGAGGCATAGTTTGATGTAAAACACCCACATTATTTTATGAGGTGTATATATAGAAACATTGACTTATCAGGTCATTAATTTATTTAATATCCTAATATTTTTTTATAACTTTTATTCATCCATTGGGCTTATTGTTTAAATTTTCATAGTTGTATGGGACACCTTGAATGTTTAAAGATTTAATTATGACATCTTTTTCTCTATGTCCATGTTTTCAAAAACTACTTCAAAATATGTTTTTTATTATTATACAAGGATTTTTTAAATTAATTTTAACCCCATTTTACTTTTTAAAAATTCTTTGAAATTTAAATTTGTTGTATTCTAAACAAGGTCTTTTGAGGCTTTCATGACAAAAAATATAGAACTAATATTTTTTAACTTATATGACATGAGTGGATATTTCTTCCATTATAAATCTATAATGTCTTGAAAATTCATTTACAAGATTAAAAAATTCTTTTAATGAAAAGGTTTTTTAAAATTATCCAGTGTTTTAAATAAATCATTTCAAATAAAAATGGGATATTTCTCAAAAGAAATTTTTAATGAATTTTTTAGAGTACTTCCATCTATGTAAACATACTATATTTAATCTTATGAATAATGTTGGTTGATCTCATATGATATCATTTACCATTTTTGGTAGAATTTTTTATGATTTAGTTTGATTTAGGATGTTCTATTTTGATACCATTCATGGTTTATATATAATGTATTCACATTTCGTATAATATGTTTTCAATAAGAATGTTTATGTTTTGTATGTTTCACCCTTTTCATATGAGTAATGCATTGCAAGTAGTAATTGATGGGAAGGGGCCCCAATATCCCCTTGACGCATCAATATTTCTCATGAGACAAACCAAATATGTACTTAAAGAGTCATTTTCTATTTATTTTAAGATTTGGATTTGAATGAGGCCCTAACCATTTATTTTTAGATGTCTTGGATGAGGCCTCAACAATATGTTTTAGATGTCTAGAATTATGAATTCATTATCATGATATTAGTTATTGATATTCCATTAGATTATTAAACTAGTATAATATCCATGTATTATTTTCATTCTCATGTGATTATTTATATGGAACTATTTTATCATCTTCCATTCCTTTCATATAATGCTCTGGTTATTGATTAAATAGAATGTGATTTGGTTAATAACCTTCCCAGAATTGTTTATAATTGTTTATGATAGATTTTATTATATGTATACCCTTACTTAATATCTGTGGTAATCAGTTTCATATGTTTAATTTTTCACCAGTATTGTACTAAGTAACGATATGAAATGATATTCTAGATGGAATAATGTTATCCTAAAAATTGAAAAAATATGTTGTAATTAGTGTATTAATTTTTAATTCAAGACTCACGTATGTATCCTATTTACCAAGACTAATAAATTTATTGGTCCATTGAGATGTGATTTCCTTGTATCTATACCAATGTAACAAAATATATCACTGAATCTGGGCTTTTGTGGTTGGCGCATTAAATAAACACTCTATTAATCTCTCGTTATATAGGGACCTCTCTTAAAACCATCATATGGACACTCTTCCTCTTGTTTTTTAGTGGTAGGGGAGATGGAGAATGTTTTACCAATAGTTATAGTTTAATCATGTATATGTTTAGTGATTTTTATCATTTATATGATTGATCTCATGCTAATACTTTCATGACATTAATAGAGAGGGTAGATATACATGTAAAAAGGATTCCATCACAATACCAGACCTTCTTGTCCAAATAAAAAAATTATATTTGAGGTTCCATACTAAAACTAATTAGTGATCAGTGTTTTATATATTCTAAATTTATTTATTATCTAATATCCCTCTATGAATCTGATGTAGTACCGGGTTTTACTCTAAAAAATATCCCAATCCATCAATCTAAGATGGGCCAAATCCATGTTATTTATATTATAGTTATATTATCCCATACATTTTAAACATAGATATTAAATCTAAATGTCTTAATATCCATTTAATAACTTTTCTATCCACACCAAATTCATAAAGGTATAATATCCTTTGAAACGAAAATTCATAAAAAAACTATTCCTTAAATAAAACACATTATATCCAATATAATTATTCATAACTAGAAGCCTTATTAGACACATCATATATAATACCTTTCTTCTTAACCTAGGGAAATGGAAATATAATAATGGGTGAGCTCAAATGCTGAGTCAGGAAAAACATGGGAGATATCAATCCAAGATCATATGAAAGAATAAAATATTTATAATATTATGAGTTCATGAACATAAAATAAAAAATTTATAACCAATATTTCATTGATCATAAACTTGTTTTATGGTAGAAAATTTTATTATTAAAAATACATGGTTCATAATAGTGATAATTATCAAAAATCAATCATGAATCATAATCTCATGTCATAAAATTATGTCACCGACATAGGTATAGAAACCGTTTCATATTGTCCAGGTTAACTAAAAAGACCATGAAACCATAATAGGTCAAGAATCACCACTTTAATATATTAGTAGATCCAGTGCATTGACTTACATCCAATATTAGATCTATCACATTTACTTTCATCCCATAGTTATCTGATGAGATATAACACGCTACCTAATGAATTTGGAGGAAGATATAGGTCTCACCCATTACATAATGAAAATAATATATAGGTTTCCCAAAATATAATAAATCATTCATTATATCAAATCCCATAAAAGTAAATGGGTTTCATATATATTTTATCATAGAATAACCCATGGAAAAGAAATGGGATTCACAAATATTTCATATTTTCCTCATAAACATAATCCCTAAAGGAAGAAAATAAATATGGTATACTTGGATCATATCCTATTAAAGATTATTTAATGTCAAAATATTTTATCTTATATGGAATGTTATTTTGAAATATCACTTGGAAAAATTCATGAGGAAAAGAACCATTCCCTTTTGAAATAACTACTTTTTAAAAAACTATGAAATTATAAAGGCTTAAATATTAATTAAAAAAACATGGGAACCTTTAAATGAAGCTTAAAATAAAAAATTATTCATTAAATAATTAAAATCCATTTAATTTTTATAGCATAAAAAATATTCCTTCTATATTTATGTCAAAAAAGTCCCAAAATACCTCATATGGAAAATGACAAAAATATTCCATTCAAATTTTTTTGTAAGAAGTTAAACATGAGTAAAAATGAATTTAAAAAATTCATGGATAATTTTAAAAATATTTTTGAAATAATTATTAGAATAAATGGATATGGAAGTGAAATATTACCCAGCGGAGACATGAATGTAAACAATCTAGAGTACTAATGAGATTGTGAAATAAAACACTTTTCTCTTTGAATAACTTTTAATCGTAAGATCCATAAAATAAATAACCATATATGGATATGTAAATAACATAAAATTAATGGTAATAAACATAAAATTTATTATTGTGAATTATATACACCACACAAAAGATACAAGTGGAATATAAGTCATGTTTCTTAAAAAAAATAAAAATGAGATGAAGATCCATTACCCCGTGTTCACCTTACATCAAAAATAATATATCCTAATGTATGATAAATTTAAATTTATTATAATTCTATAAAATAGTAATTTAAATACTTATAATATCATATATAATATATTTATATCCTTCATAAATCCCATTTTATAATTCAATTCATTATTTCCGTGTGTTAATTCTTTCATTTATCTTAGGTATTTTAGTTTTGTAGTTTTCCTCCATGTACATTTATTTTGGCTAAATAATCTCTATAATATTAATAATGATATAAATATCATGTATTTTCATTATGTACATATTTATAGTATACCCTAAAATTTATAGATAGTAAAATTAATTACATTGTTCATGGAGATGGTATGTCGTACGTATATATAAATAATGTTTTCGTTTTTTAAAATATGGAGTGAAATATAGGTAAATATTAATTCAAATTTCCAAGATATTTTGTATATAATATATGTAATACATATTCATCAAATTCATCATAATTACCATCCATGTAAAATATAACGGAAAAAATAATCACATCACTTTGTGGATGTCGCGGTGCACATGTATTCATGGGTGATGTTATAATTTCCCAAAGGATTGGATGGTAAGATAGTAGATATTATATTTTATATTTGGAAGAATAATTATTTTATAATTTCAATATAAAAATATTAAAATCATCATGATACATATCTATAAAATATATTTATGATAAATGAATTGTATCTCTATGTGGAGACGATAAGCTACATATATGCATGAGCAATACTTTCACATCTCATTTGATGGAAAATAGGGTGTGTATCGGTGTTTCCATAATAATAATAACATTTCATAATACTTAAGAAACATAAGTTAATATTCTAAGAAAATAATATAGATTTATATGAGTTAAATAAAAGTAGAAAAGGAGATAATTTTATGTTATTACCTCTTCTTGGAAACGACTCCTTTACAACTCCACTAAAGGTCTCTAGGGTTTGTCTTTTTAGAATACCAAAACCACTATAATTTACCTAGGTATGTTTTGAATGGAAATTTAAAAAAAAAATTGTTATATAAGGCTCAATGTCATGTAAATAAGTAAGGTAAGAGGTTCTCTTTTATAATTAAGGTGAGGTTCCCTTTTGGAATTTTTCAAAAGATAAAATTATAATAAATTCATTCTCAATCCTGAAAATCCGGCTGGACTAGTTATAATTCCAGAACATTGTATATGTAGGAGGATATAGGATCTATTTATCATAAATGAAAATGTGGTAAAAACAAGGTCTACGACCAAGGTTAATATCACCCATGTTGGCAATGAGACATCTATTTAAAATCTAGAGAATCTTAATAATGATAAAACAAAGAATTCCTCTACAGAGATTGTTAATCAGATAGAGAGATAGAATGGCTTGGTGTTGGGGCCTATACAATATAGAGAGGATGTTGTGATCTCTACAGATCCATGTGCAATGAGAGAAAAGGCTTCCATGGCCTCAGATACTGTTTTAATGAAGATAGGAGTAGCTGTAGTGAGCGTTGGCTATTCTGGAAAGATATTTATTCAACCTAAAGAAAAAATTAGCACTTAAAATACTTTTGATTCACTCTTCTTTTGAATTGAGGAGGAAGGAAAACATAATGTTCATGCAACTGATACATATGTGTTGAAATCAGTCAGTGAAGTTGAACTCTCAGAAGATAGAGGTGGACCGTGGATACAAGCCAAAGCATGGAGGAGGGGGCGAAACCCTTGTGGTTGGAGTGGTTATGTCTCTCACCATTCAATGAGTACCAGATCTCATGTCTCTTGATTTCTATTGGCCTTATTTTATGTTTTTTATTTTTAGATCTTGATGCATTGTATGTTTCTCCTCCCTTTCCTATTTTTTTAATCAATAAAAGGGTCCTTCGAGCCCCAACCTTTCCAAAAAAAAATCATTCTAAATCGAAATGGTTCCAAACAAAAAATTGGAAAAGGGGTGATAATTTTAACCATATATTATCTATTTTTTCTTATTTTAATATTTTTATGAATTTCATGAAAATTTTTAAAATATTTTTCTAATAATATATAATTATTTTCAATTTAGACTCTATCTAATTATTTTCACATAAAATATATTAAATCAATGATTAAATTATGATATAATATTTCTAGACAACAATAATATGAAATATTTTCCAATAAAAATCATTTGATTCATTACATCACTCAAATTATATTTCTTCTAGTATTTTTAAAATCATTTAATTTTTTTTAATTAAATAAATATTTCATCGGTGTTTTATAATAATTTATAGTGATTAAATAATTACTAAAAAATAGATATAAATTCCTATAATAAAAATAATTTTATCAATATAAATATAGACACTTATATTCATTCATAACTAAATTTTTCTCAAATGTGGACATACAAGAGATTTTAAAAATAGAGTGAAATTTTGTAACTTTCATTAATTTAAATAAAATATAATCAATTCTCATGGAAAGGTATCCATTAAATACTCAATTTGAAACATAATTTTTTAAGGTAAGATAATAATTCAGCCAAAAATAATTATGATGTAAAATTATGGACTTATCATTTAGTTTTGACCCAGATTAACCAAATTTACCATTTACTGATGTGATAAATTTTTTCATGGTTACGGTTCATAATGGATTAAATAAAAGGGAATTATTTTCCAAATTTGGACCTTTGGATTCAAAATATTGAATTAATTTTACAAAATTAAATTTAAATTATTGGAAATTTTATTTTTAAAATTAGTTTACAAATCATGAAGAGAACTGATTTTTAGAATAAAAAATTATTTTTAAGAATAAAACTAGATTTTATTCTTATTTGAAGACTATAAAAATATTAAATGAATATTAAAATATTTTATTAAATGTATAATATATAAATTTTATTAAAATAATTCACCCAAAATTTATTTATGTAATTAATTAAGGAAAAACATGTTTTTCCATGTAAAAATATAATTCTAGAAAAGCAACCCCTTTATTTTCAAATGATTTTTATTTTTATTCATTATTTATTCATAACCAATGAACATATGTAAACCATATGTTTTTCATAATTTAGTTATTAATATTCATATCCTCCTTTCAAATATTTAGGTGATAACCATTATATAAAAAAAATTGTATTGTTACACGGTTCATCTAAACTAAAAATTGTGTGTAACGCAAGCTATTGAAAAAATTAAATTTATTTGAAAAAAAAGGATAGAAAAATTGGGTTGTTAAATTCTACCCCTATTAAAATGACTTTTTCCCTTGAAATTAATCATTTTGATATAAAAATATAAGTATTATTTTTCCTCATCACATCCTTAGGTTCCCACGTACCTTCCTAAAATTGGTGGTTAAACCACCAAACGTTTCCCAGGTGAGTGGTCTTGTTTTCTAGCAATTTCCCTCTATGATCTAGAATTTCTATCAGTTACTCTTCCTATGAAATATCTCTCCCCAATGGTACAAACTATTATTTTGGTACATTTTATGGATAAGGTATGTACTTAATTAGGAGATATACATGGAACATGTCATGAACGTGAGATAGATTCAGTGGAAGATTCAATTGATAAGATATCATCCCTATATTATCAATAATTTCAAAATGATTGATATATATAGGGATTATTCTTCCCTTATTTCCAAATATTAACACCCTATTTTAGAGAGATATTCATAGTAATACCTTTTCACCAAATTCAAACTCTATATATTTTTGATAATTTTTTGTATAACTCTTTTATCGACTCTGAGATGCTCTTATGTATGGCCAAATGGCTCTGACCTTCTTTTCTTTTTCCCCAAAAAGGTCAGGTTCTAATATAATTATTTATCAAATATCATTCCATCACATTGTATTTATACACTTCCTATCATAGATAGATTTATAAGGAGCCTTCTGAATACTGGATTGAGATCTATTGTTGTAAAAATATTACACCAAAGGAACGCTTTGATCCCAACCACCTTTGAAATATATAAAAAAAATCTCAACTTGTCTTAAGAGTATAAATATTCTTCTAATACTACCCATCTATTTGAGGATGAATAGTAGTGAAAAATACATAACTATTTACCTGGATCTTTCTAAAGACTTCTCAAAAATATTGAGGTAAACCACATATCTATATCAAATAGAATTGATAGTGGTACACCATGAAACCTTAACACTTACTTAATTTATAACCGAGTAAGATGATCAAGAGATAAATCTTCTATGGTTTCAATGACATGTTCATACATTGTAAGGTGATTGACTACAACCCATATATAACTATTTCCCTCAGATATTTTGTGGAATCTGATGACAAAATCAATGGTGATGTTTTCCCATTTCCATTGAAGTATGGGTAATGGTTCCAACAACCCCTTATACTTCAATCTCTCGACCATAAAATTTGTACACACCAACCATTGGGAAATATTTTTTTGAAATATCTCTCATCATGAAATCCCACAGGAAATACTCTTTTAAATCTATATAAATTTTCATACTTCCAATATTAATAGATGATAAAGAACAATGAGCTTCATCCATTAGCTCCTTATTCAAATCTGGTATTGAAGTAACATATACATGGTTCTTGAATTTTATCATTTAATCACCATCAATGTTGAACACATAACATTTATCCCCTACTTTTTCATCTCTATATATTCCTTCTATGCCTATTTAGTCTTCATTTGGATAGATGGTTGAATATTCATTTAATCTGTATAATTTTTATCCCCTTACATTATGATTTCCATATCCATCCTTTTAAAATCCATAAATTTTAGATATTTTTTCATCCTTATCATAGATAATATTTTATAATCCTATTGGATAAAATCCTCTTCCACCTTTTTCACATTCCCAGGGTTGTAATATATTATGTATTCATAATCTTGAATCAACTCTAACCATCTCCTTTGTTGAATATCCATCACTTTTTGAGTGAATAAATTCTTTAGAGTTTTGATATCAATATATATGTCACATATTTCTCCAAAGAGATAATCCATTTATATATTTAATGAAAAAATTTCCACATATAACTCTAAATTAGGAGTCGGGGAATTTTATCATGAATTTTTATTTTTCATAAGGCATGATATATAACCATATCATTCTGCATAAGGAAACAACCTAGTCCTATCAGTTATCCATCACTATAGATTTCAATATTTTCACTACTATAGGTTAATGTGATAACAACTTCACTAAATAGACTTATCTTTAGGTCCTTAAAATTTTCATCACGTTCATTCATCCACACAAATTTGTCTCCCTTCCAAGTTAACATGGTTAGTGGACTTGATAGCCATGAAAACATCTATACAATGTGCCGATAATATCCAACCGAACCAAGAAAACTATGGATCTTAGTCACAATAGATGGTTTGGGTAATTTTCAGTAACTTCTTTCTTGGAAGGTTATACTGATATACCCTTACTTGTTATTATATTACCCAGGATTGAAAATCTATGAATAAAAAATTCAAACATGGTAACTTTTCATAACCTTTCTTCTTCCTTGACTTCTTCAGTAGAATTCTATAATGTTCTTCATGCTCATTCTAGATCAGTAAATAAATAACATTATGATCTATAAATAAAAACAAAAAATAATAAAGATAATCTTTAAAGACTCTATTCCTTAAATATATAAAGATAGTGGGGGAATTAGTAAGACCAAATAGAATCACTATAAATTCATAGTGTTCGTACCTTTTATGTAGTATTGTGTTAGATATATCCTCTTTATTAGACCATTATTGATGGAATATAAAATAAATATAAACCTTGGAAAAGTATTTATCTCCATGAATTTTATCAAACAAGATATAAATATAGGTTAGGGGATACTTGTTCTAGATAGTGATCTTGTTATGTTCTTGATAATCAATATAGATTCACATTGATCCATCATTATTCTTAACAGAAATAAATAGTACACCAAAAGGTAGTGAATTAATACATTCAATACCTTATCAGGATTCACTTGGAGTTAAATAATCAATTCCTCTAACTCAATTGGTTCCATTATATATGGATCCATTACAATAGGTGTAACACTATATATTAGTTCTACAGAAAACTCATATTCACAATTTTGTAGAAGACTAGGAAAAGGTTTCAGAATAACATCAAAAAACACCCTAATAATAGGAATTTTATAAATATATAGTTTTTCCACTATTATTAGAGATGGATAAACTTCATAAATCTGGATTAAGACCCACAATATAGAAGTAATTCCGATTAAAATTTCATATTCATTTTCACACTGCTAAATGATCATTCCTTCATTCTAAATATTAAGTGTAACTTTAATCCCTCAATAAATGATAATATCTATATATAAAGAAAACCAATACATGCCTAGAATCACATATAATGTGACTATTTTGATAATAAAAAGATTTTTTAGAATAATTTTCCCATAAACTTCAATCATGGAGGAACTATAGACTTCAGATGTGAAAATCATACAAATTAAAGTTTTCACTGCTAAATCAGTATCTGATTATTGATATAATAACTCAATACACTTTGAAAATTAAATAGATATAAATAGTGGGTAGATCTAGAATCAAATAAGTTTACCTTTTACAACACCAGTCTCATAACCCCCTTCAGCAGTCCTGATTGCATGATATTTTCCTTTGTCTTTGGTTATATAGGTTTGTAGATGTTAACCACAAAGGATCATTGGATTCGTGGACTTATTTTTATAATTCACATGATCTCTGAATTTGATTAATTGGTGAAAATGTGGTTCATAAATTATCACCTTCTTTTCCCTCATTTCATTTTCCAACCTATTCATCTCCTTTCAACAATCACATTCTTTATAACCACCCCTTCCACAAATAAAGAACCAACAAGTTCCATTGAAGTAATTATATTAAATCTTATTCTTAAATTTTTTGGAATATATATAGAGATAATTAATTTCAACTATGTTATTTATTATATCTTTCATGATGATCGAAATTCATTTTTTATCAAAATCAAGTGAATGGTGGAAATATCCAATTTTTATTTTCTACCATGAGTACACGTCGAATGATTTTTTTATAGCTAGTAAAATTTATTATAGATAATTGATTTAATAGACATGGTTTCAATCCATTGAAGAATAAATAAACCATAATTTTATGTTGTATGATAATACCATAAGAATACCTCTCAAACCTTGTGAAATATTCATCAATGGTACCAATTAATTCAATATCATTCTACCTATGCTCGTTTAATTTCTTCTATATTTTGTAAAAATAAAATAATAAAATTACTTATAAAGATATAATTATTTAAATTCATCATATTCTAATGAATAAATTAATTTTTTTTATCTCATTTTCTTGATAAGATTACACCATTGTTCTTATTCATAATCGAAACAGTAAACATCATGAATAACATTGAAATATTATAAAGAATGAAAAATGAAAAATATCATTTCAATGGTACTAGTCTATTTCTTGGTGACTAGTTGATCATTAGACCCACAAAAATAAGTTTCACATTTCCTCATAGAGATCAAAACAAAATTTTGTTCCATCCTTTGTTTTCTTTTAATATTAGTGTGATTCATAGCTTGATGTTGTTTTGTGGGAATAGAAATTAACTTTTTCATTTTAACTCACATAACATTCAGTTTATTAGGAGAAAAATAATTTCATTTTACATCACATTTAGCATTAAAATTATTACTTTGGGTTCCATCCATTTACTAAAACCAATAATCATTTTTTGAGAAATAATATTCATGGTGGGGAACCACATAATCATGAAAAATAATTTATAAGATGTCTAAATCATGATACCTTCATCTATTATGTTGTATGATTAACCTAGGTCATTCATGATCACTACCAAAAATTATGGATGTTATCCTATACATAGACATATCCCTAGGATTATTACAAAAATTTTCTCATCCATGTTTCAAATAGTTAATTAAACCTTTATATGATACAAACTATAGTGACCTATACATTTCATACATAGATATTACATCTAAGTATATGGATATCCATCATGTGGAATTTTTATCCACTCCAAAATTATAAAGTTCTAGTCTCTTTTGAAATAATGATACATAAACAACTGGTTTAGAAATAAACAACATTATATTTAACTTAATTCTTAATAACTAGCACCCTTCTTAGACATATCATACTTAATAACATTCATCGTCTCCTAGGGAAATGGAAACAATATAAAGGGTGATATAAGATGAAATGTTAGTGTAAAAATGGGATATATCAAAACATGATCATATGAAAACATAAAATAAAATTAATATTATGATATCATGAACATAAATTAAAATTTTTATACCAAATATATCATAGTTCACAAATATTATTAATGGCATGAAACATTATTTTTTCAAAACACATGAAGTATTAAGATAAAAATTAGCATAAATGAATCCAAAATTATAATATCATGTAATTAAAGTGTGGAACCAACATAGGTATAAATACCATTTCATAATTTCAAGGTTAAATACCAAGACCATCAAACCATAATAGATAAGGCGTCACCACCAACATCCCATAGTAGATCAATCACATTGACTTGCATCCCATAGTAGCTCAAAAACATTAACTTGCATCATATAGTTATCTCATGAGATATAAAACATTACCAAATGAATTGGAGGGAGATATAGGTCCCACTCATTATATAATGAAATCATACATATGTGTTCCATAAGATTATAAGACATTAATTATATCATAACCCATGAAAATAATTGGGTTTCATAAACTTTTCCTCATAGAATAACCCATGGAAAATAAATGGTTTTCATAACATTTCATAAATTCATCATGAACACCAAACATGAAGAGAACGAATAAATATGGAATCATTTAATCATGTCTTATTAAATAATAATTAACATAAAATAATATCATCTTATATGGAAAACTATATTGGAATATCCCTTAGAATAAATCTTGAATAAAATAAACTTTCCGTTTTGAAATAACTTGTTTTTTATAAAAATATTCAATTATAACGGAAAAAAATTTATTTTAAAAAACATGTTTACTTGTAATGGAATCTTAAGATAAAAAATATTCATTATTTTGCGAAGAACATTCATTTCTTGTACATTAAAAAACATTCCTTCTATTTTTTTGGAAAAGTAAAAAATTACCTCATTTAGAAAACAACAAAAATATTCCTTCCAAAAAAATTTAAAAAAAATAAAAAATGGTTACAAATTAATTTAAACAAACATTGGATAATAATTAAAATAATTTATTTTTTTAACATGGATACGGAGGAGAAATATTCCCTATGGTATATATAAACATAAACTGTCCCGATGATCGATGAGATTATGAAAAAAAACCCTTACCGCTTTATTAGCTTTTTAATTGTAAGAACCATGAACGAAAGAAAATCATATAGATATAAAAATCCCATAATTTTTAATATAATAATCACATCGTAAATTCCTGGATATTATATAAACCATAAAAGATAAAAAGGTGTTATATGAGGTATGTGTCCCATAAAAATAAAATTGAGACAAAGGTCTCTTAACTCAAGTTATTCTTTTTCTTAAAGTACTCAAACCTCTTGTATAGTAAATTTAGATTTATTGTAATTCTAAAATATTTTCTTTTTAATAATTTTAATATCATATATGATCACTTTATGTACTTTAAATACCCCTTTTCATAATTAAATTGTCATTTCAAGGTATTATCTGTTTTGATTATCATAAGGATTTCAGTTCAATAGTTAGGTTCCTTGTAAATTTAGGTTGGTTAATTAATATTAAGAATATTAATGGTCATATAAATATAAAATATATTGTTTATAAACTTATTTATATTCATCCATAAAATATATAGATTTAAAAATGAATTATACCATTCATGGAGATAATAGGTCATACGTATGCTTGAACATTGTTTTCATTTCAAAACGGATGGAATGAAAGAAAGAAAAATATTAGCTCACAATTAAAATATTAGTATTATATAATATATATTCATAAAATTAATCCTTATTACCATAAAAGTAATCTATATATGGAAAATGAGTTATATCACTTCGTGTAGGTGGTAGTCCGCACATACGCACGAGTGACATTGTCATTTCTTAAAGGATTGGATGGTAAGAAGGTAGGTGTAATATTATAATTATAGAACATGTAATTATGTAAAAAATATATCATATAAACATTAAAACCTTTTGAATATAAATCCATAAAATATATTTGTGATAAATTAATTGTATCATTATGTGGATAAAGTAATCTATAAGTATGAACAAGTGATTATTTTACATCACATTTGGTCGAAAATAGGGTGTATCATGGTGTTTTAATAATCATAATAACATTTAAAAATAATTAGGATAAAAAATATGTTATTTTATGATAAATACCATAGGCTTATAGGAGTTAAAAGAGATTAGAAATGAAATACATAGGTTTAAGCAATTACCTCTTCTTGGAAATGACTCTTTTAGATAACCACTAAAGGGCTCTATGATTGGTCATTTGGGAAGGCCAAAACCTCTAGAATGTGTGTAGTTATGTTGTAAATAAAAATTGGTATATGTTTGTCTATATATAAGGCTCAATGATTTGTAAAAAACTAAGGGAGGAGGTGCACTTTTATAATTGAGGTGAGAGGCACTTTTGGAATTTTTAAAAGATAAAATTACACTAAATTCAATCTCAACAAAAATGGTTCCAAACAACCTATAAATTGAAAATGGATTAAATTTTAAAACCTATATTGTCCCATTTTTTATATTTTAATATTTTTTTATGTAATCTAATAAAATATTATACTCATATAATATCATTATTATCAACTAAGACAGTATTCACTTAGTTTGACATTAAAGACATAATGGGAATGTTAAAATTAGAATATTATCCTTTAGAAAACAAATATGTTATATTAACCTAAAAATTTAGGGAATGCATTAAATCACTCAAATTATATTTCATTTAATATGTTTTAAAAAAATTATTACATTTTATTATTATTTGAAGATATAATGCATCGGCGTTGTATAAAAATTTACGATAATTAAATAATTACTAAAAATTAGAAATATATTTATATCATAAAAAGAATTTCATTAATATCAATATATACACTTACATTCATTTATAACTAACTTGTGCCTCTATATGCACATATAAAGTATTAAAAACTTAGAGAGTGACATTTTGTAACATTCTATGATTTAAATAATATCTAAGTCATTTTCATGGAAAAATATTCATTAGAAAACTCAATTTTGAACCTAGTATGATAAGGGTATAATTAAATTCATACAATAATAATTAAGATGAAAAATAATGTCCTTATCGTTTAGTTTTTCCCCATATTAACCGGATTTACTCTTTACCGAGGTGATAAGTTTTACCACAATTACTATTCATAATACCTAAAATTATATGGACATATTTACCAAAATTGGACCTCATATTTCGAAATATAGAATCCATTTTAACAAAATAAATGTCTATAACTAGAATAAATCAATTTTAAAATAACTACAGAAAATCCGAAGAAGATGCATTTTATAAATATGTATTTTTAAGCATAAAAATAGATATTATTCTTATTTCATTCCTTGAAAAATTTTGGATGACTATTAAAAAAATTACTAAATGTATTATATATAAATTTTATCAAAATAATTCACCTAAAATTGATTAATTTAATTTGTTAATACAAAACACATTTATGTGAATACAATAGTTTTTATAAAAACAACTAATTTATTTTCAAATGATTTTTATTTTCACTCATTTTTTATTCATAAACAATGAACATATGAAAACCATGTGTTCTTGATAATTTATTTAGTCATATTCATTTTTGTCATTCCAACATCTAGGTGGTAACAATCATAAAATAATATATTAATAATGTTATATTATTCATCTAAAATCATTGTTGCAGGTAATACATGCTATCAAAAAAATAAATATTTGAAAATAAATATTTATTAAAAATCCTGGGTCATTACATTATCAGAGGAAACCTTCAACCTAAGAAACATGTACTATAGTATTGTGTACTTTATCATAGGTATTATATCTCCTTCTAAATTAATTTTATCATTGTTATAATAGAGTAATCCAACTATGTGGATCTTGAACAAATGTAACTACTACTGTAGATTATTCTATATTTAGTACTACCCTTTATTAGTGCTAAAAACACTAACAAATATTGACCATTTATTAGAAATAACAAAAAGTTCTGATAAATGTAACCATTAACGGTGCTAAATGAAGTGTTAATAAAGGGTGACCATTATCAAGGATTCATTTAACACTATTAAAGGTCATATTTATCATTTCTTGAAATATCACTCATAAAATGAACCGTGAATAATTTTATCATTTGTAAATATTTTTTAATTTTTTAATTTAATTTATATAGAAATAATTATATACGTGTAAATATAATATATAAATAAAATTTAAATAACTATATTATAATAATAAAAATATTATCAATCTTATTTTTAAAATTTTATATATAAAAATTTATCAAATTTTTATTAATAAATATAAATGGTTAATAATTTATTTATATACACAAATTAAAAAATGTAAATATAAGTATAAAAAAATAAAACACATATATATTTTTGAAAATAAATATATATATTTATCTAAATATAGATATTTGAATTTATATATTTACATTAAAATTAAAAAATTAAAAATATATACATATTTTTTTGTATACATGTGTATATATTTGGATGCATGTATACATCTATAAGTTAATGTATGTATGTTTATAAATTTGTATGCATGTGTTTGTATATATTTTATGCATATATGTGTGTTGTTTCAATATGTGTATTTATGTGTATGTATATAAATGTATGTTTGTGTGTGTGTAATTTATGCATGTGTGTGTAGGTGCATACATATATGTGTATGTATCTATGTGTATGTATGTGGATGTATGTGCATGTTTGTATGTTTGTATGCATATATGTGTGTATGTGTGTATGTGTGTATGTGTGTATGTGTGTATGTGTGTATGTGTGTATGTGTGTATGTGTGTATGTGTGTATGTGTGTATGTGTGTATGTGTGTATGTGTGTATGTGTGTATGTGTGTAATTGTGTATGCCTTTATGTTTGTTTGTGAGTATGTGTGTACCTGTGTATCTGTATATCTGTGTATCTGTGTATGTGTGTGTGTGTGTATGTTTGTATGTTCATATGTGCATGTGTGTTTGTGTGTGTGTGTGTGTCTATATCTGTGTATGTGATGTACCTGACCTAGGATCCACTAAATTGGCACACTAGGTTGAGTCACCACATGACCTCAATCGTGCCTCCTCGTATGCCATTGGTTATCGACTAGTAGCGAGGGTCAAAAAAGTCATGTGGGGACACTATACCCTCTTTGCCATAGTAAGCCTCGGTAGATAATAAATTAAATAATTGAATCAACATGAATTACCAATGATTCTACATAATTAAGAACCTCTCAAAATTTGGTACAAACTGCAACCAACAATAAATATTCCATGTCATGCTAGAAGGTAAAAAAGTGTATGAAAATTGAAAATAAAGACATCCAACAAATCCCCAAAAACGGTCATGAATCTGAGTTTAAAACCTCATACATTCACCTCCCAATCCCAACTCAACTCCCTAGAATAGAAAATTTTCCCTTATCCTGAGCTACAAACATGAAATTTACTTGGTCCCTGGAAGCACCTGAACATCGAGTGATTACAACTCAATAAGACACCACCAACGATGTCTATAAAATATCTATTCTAGGAAGATTGTGCAAGCAATTATGAGATAAAGGAATAGGTAAACCAAAATAAAACTCATGTTCTATTAGTTAACAATAGTTAATCTGACCATTTCTATTATTATTACTAATATCGTCACTTACACCATTTATATTTCATAATCCATTTTCATCATGTGATCCATGGGTTATGAATTTACAACAATTGTACATGGGGATAAGGAATTAAATCAATTTTTATAAAAGAATAAGTCGAGTCCCTATCTCACTAGGGATAAATATTTCACAATTAATAAATCTCACATACCATGGATCCTTAGTCAAGTTAGTTTCATCAAATGCATCCATTGGGGGCATAGAGAATCAGTTGACTCCCCAACTCATACATATCTGGGTGGTGTGAGAGCATCAGTCCATCCTAAACTATGGGAGGAGCCTTAGCCCTTTATCCCGCCCCACCAATCCATGTTCACATTTATATTTATCCATTTACACACACATACCATATCACAACCATAGTTAATATAATACACACAACATTAATAATTCGTGACAATCAACAAGGGAATTAAATATTTTTCTATAACCCATTAACACTTTGTAATTTACATTACATTTACATTTATCCCAATTTCCCATTTTTATTACAAAACACATTATTCATATTCACCAATTCTCATACATTATCCTATTTATCACATTAAACCCTTTCCATATGTTAACCCATTTAACCCATTCTTCATTCCACATGCAATTACCCACTTATACATTTTGTGTGCAATTAATAAGCCATTTGGAACATTCACATCAATCCAATTATCCTATATAGAAAATTTAACAATATTTATTCATTATCCCATTTAACACATCTATGAAATCACAAGCCTAGACCTAATTACCCATTCCCACTTAAATATCTTAACCTAACTACCCCATTTAACATTCATAATCCTTATACCATCAACCAATTACCATTTTTTATTTCATAATATTATAACCCATTAGATTTTATCCAAATGAACCCTTATCCCATTATCCAAGTCTAAAAACCTATATCAACATTCCACTTTTAACTAAAATTAACATATCAATATGATCATCATGTCCCTATTTTATCACACATCAATTCCATGTTTAACATTACAAAAGTAAAGGTTTGGGAATATTGGCACACCCCGTGGGTGGCCCAAAATTGGTCTAATCATCTTTTATGAATCCCATGTGGGTCATGAGGGGTTAAATTCATCATTTATACACACATTTTATCAATTATCATTAATGGAACAAAAATCGCAATAAGGGGGAAACAGGAACATAAAATCATATGCACAACCCCACTTAAAAACTATGGGCTGACTTTTAGAACACCGACCCCAAATGTGATGTCAAACAGACGATTAATCCTAGACTTAGATCTGTATTTAAACACCCTTTGAATCCCCAACCTAGGTTCCATTGGAAAAAGTGTTTTTTAGGGATTCTGAAGAAGATGGGAGGAAAAAACCCTAATCCCAAAAAAAGAAGAATGAGGAGAATTGGACTTAATCGGAGCTTTGATCCACAACCAACAGCACTCAAAATGGACATGAATTGAAGGAGAACCATCCTTGGGAATCTTGGGTCAATTTTTTTCTCCCTAGGGTCTAGAGGGGAACAAATTTAGATGAAATCCGATGGGGATACAAAAATCCCAAGAAGGAAAAACTGTAAATTTTCCAACATTTAATGGGGCTCACATTTTACCCTCACGGTTTGAAAAAACCATGTGCCAGCCGATGTATAAGGTGAGTGAGGTTTCACAGTTATATGGGGATATCAACACTATTTACAAAACGTATTCCAAACTTATGGAATTCCACTATCTGAGGTTGCATAGTTTTCTTAAGAAGGCTACACATTTACTAAACCATGCTCCAACCATTTTCTTTCCCTAGATTGTCTTGATTTCCCTTCCTTTAGTGTCCCAAATCTCTGAAACATCCTTGATGTTTCTCATACTCTCATAAAACCTTAAATTTATAAATAAAAGATATTTTAATCCAAAATTTAATGAAATGCATACCTCTATGAAGTCCAAGATCTTACAACCTCCCCACTTTATAATGACTGATCCTCAAGCTAAACTGCCCAATGTCACTATGTTTTTCCAGGGTAAAATATCATGTTGCTGGGCTTGTATATCAATATTCCTATCCCAATACTCTTTTTTGAACTTCACTATTCTACCAAAAGACTTAATTTAATTCCATGGTCTTTCCTCACAATAATTCCTCACTAATATCCAAAAAACAAAAGAGATGGTTCTCAGAGGATGCATCAACTTCCCACCTTTCACCAACCACCGTAACACTATAGGGAAACCAAGGAAATAATATCTAAATAGATAAAAAAGGAATCATGTATAATGGAATCATACCAATGTAGAATACCCATTTAGAACCCTATCGTATCGATCGTTTTCAAAACTCATGACCCAAATCATTTGGAGCAATTTTACCATGTTCTTAAATATTCTAATGGTGACCCAAACATGAAACTGCCTGATGAAAATAACCATTCCCT
Source organism: Viscum album (assembly GCA_963277665.1). NCBI lineage: Eukaryota > Viridiplantae > Streptophyta > Magnoliopsida > Santalales > Viscaceae > Viscum > Viscum album. Next base: position 683,206,846 of record OY728156.1, on the reverse strand, counting down.
ATGAAGAGATTTTATAACATAAATTATTCCATAACTCAATGTTGATGGTCATATTAAATAATAAAATATCCAAGACTCAACCAAAACACTCAATGAAATAAACTGGCCAACCTGATCCAATGCTTTCTATCGAGGCTAATCCACCTGAATGGTCATCACTTGAGTCCCTCAAACCCAAGACTCATATCACACCATCAACCAACCACTTTCAATTTTTGGTTCTCTCACTCTATGTTTTGTTGTTTTTTACCTCCACTATCAAATAAGGACCACCAAAACCTCAACCCAACTTTCAAAACATACCTGAAAATTTTTCAAACACACCACATCTAAACATTAATATGGAAATCACCCTACATTGGCATCCCACCTTTCCATTGAAACCATCAGGAGGAAATTCCCACACCATCTATTCCTCGACTAAGAACAACTTGACCTCACTCAAGTATGATTTCATTCTTTAAAATCACTTTCCCCTAAAAACCTCAAAATGAAGGTGGGCCGCACATACCACACCCATTCCTTTTCCATATCATGTTGAATCACCCCCGACTGGCCTATCCCAAAACATCCATCTTCCTCTACTGGAACACTAACCCTTTTTCACCATCCTAAGGTGATTACTGACTTGAGGAATATCATTATAATCCAACACATCTACCAGGTTCATTCCCTAACTTTCAGTAGAAATCCACCACCACAACATTCAGTACCAAAAAAACTATCATCGTGAATCACCTCACCCATCAACATTCCCAACACAAGCACTCGTACCATCCTTACACTGTCTAAAGACAGCTATGTTATCTCTCAAAACCATTTCAAAATTTTGAAATACACTTTTTTCTCCAATACACCCACTGAAGGTATTCTATGACTCACCAAAATCATCCCTTTCTCCTAGTCACGTCAAGTTTTCCCCAGCTAACTCATCCTCAAAATGGTTAACATTACTATTAGAATGACACCACGTAACGTGGTTATGGTTCCTTTACAATTCAATAAATTCTATTGTAACATAAAGAAACCTACCCATGTCAATGCTCGATTTTTAATGAAGTTCTCAAACCCAACTTCCCTTTCCATGAACAGTTGTTATGACCTACCATACCCTTAAAGGACATTAGCACTAGAATATCAAATTTCATTTAGAACCACTCTAGTCCTAGAGCCAATGATTGGCTTATTTAACCATAACATTTATGGACCACCTAGATTTTTATGATAGACCCAACATGCACCCAGTGGTTTTCTCCTTGGAATCCAGAAGTCACTGGTTCACGCCCAAATTTACCCAAGAGAAGAAGGGTAGAACGGTCCTTGTAGTGTAGCTTGGGTTGTCGATTCCACAGAGACCAAAGAAGATACCTAAGATACACAACCTAAGGGATGGATTTTTGGCTATGAAGTGGCCAACTTGGATTGATTTTGGATGGGTTTTAAAGATATCTAAAATATTTAAGTGGATTCAATTTAAAAGAAAGAGTTGATCCTAGGTTATCACTCGGGGTGGATTGGACGTATTTTCTTTTTAATGATTTCAATTTCTTAAATTTGAGATGGGTTCATTTAAGGAGATAAAACAACATCATCACTTACTGGTTTAATGCCTATACCCTCTAATACTAATCACCTATACACTTGAAGGATCAATGTTTTGAGCACTTCAAGGTAAAGGATCGTATTAGTACTTGAAGTGTGTGGCCTTAAATTCAACAAGGACGATGGAGTTTAAAAATCATCAAATAAAAATCCCAATTAAAGAAGTGATTATACATTAATTAGGTGATAAATAAAATCCAATACAACCCCTTGCTACTCCCTTGGATCAACCCATAAGTGGGTTAGCCCTCCATTGATCTCATGGTTTCAATGGAAGCGGAAAGTAGACTCATAAGGGAGGAAATGGAGAAGTAAAGAAAACAACAAAAATAAAATGATCACTCCACCGTTGTGTGAATAATTTCACAAGGGTTGGTGTGAATAAATTCACACCTTGATCCAACAGTATCAAAGTGATATTAAGAACAACAGAATAAGAGTAGAAGAATAACTTTTATTAAGAAACTAAAGTGAATTGAACAACTTACATGTGAAAGACAAAATTGAGGCGACAAAAATGCAGCATAACATTACAATTAAACAAAGCATCCAAGATCCTAAACTCCTTCACCACCACTGCCTTAAATAGCAATTTTGGGAGCCTTGGGTCGAGCCTTAAACAGTACAAGTCATCCCACTTGAGTATGGTAGGCCTAGGGTGGTGGAAAGTTTTTGGAATTTGGAATTTTCCACATTTGACCCGAGTGGCAGCCAGATTTCATTCACCGAACAGACGCGTTTCGATGACCTTCTAGATGGCCGAATCAGGGTGGGCCATAGAATAAGCAAATGGAGCTCCGGATGTCTGCTAACCGCCTGTAACATTTGGGCCCATTTGGAGTTTTTGATTCCGAGATATGATCAAAGTAGTGGACTGTTTTTCTGGGCCGCAGAATCTGGCCCATAATTTTATCTCTAGCTAGGGCCGACTAAATGACCAATATGGAGGCCTAATTAGCATTAGCTCCTGAAGAGTGATTTGTTCCTGTAAATGTTTTCTATCCTCCCACGAAATTTGGGATTAATTGGGCCTGTATGTTGGGCCCCACAGCCTAATCAGTGGGCTGATGTCCAATCTGCCTTCTCCAGAATTGCTTCCTTTCATTTCCAAATATCTCCATCATCCTCCATGAATTCTCCACTGATCCCTGAATCAAACATGTTCATATTTAAGTGTAGATAAATATAAAATTAAAATATTTATAATTAAATTCCTTAAAATCAGATGAATCACTGGGTACTTTAAATGATGTTCAAAAATGTACCACATAATAGTGTATTTTAAGAAGGTATTACAATCATAATGTGAAATGATGTTCAAAGTGTAAAATGCACTAAAATGGTGTTTATGAATAACAAAGAACATGAATATTATGTATATTAACAATGAATATTAGCCTCATTTAGTGGCTAATCACACCCCCCAACTTGAGTTTTGCTAGTCCCGAGCAAAATATATCTCATCAAAAATGAAATTCGAATTCCCTTTTCTAAGAACATTTTAATACACAATGATCACCAAAAAAACCTTATACCAAACAATCATGAAACCCATCAAAATATTTTAATACAAGATATTTTCATAAGCAGATCCCAATCCCAAGCCCATTCCTTTGATCAAATCCATCATCATACTTCATCCAACTCAATTAGGTGTAATGATGTGTTGTGAATCACAATAGATATGGGGGTTCATTTTCATTCAAGGGGGAAATCATGGAAGCGCTAGGTGGAATCACATTTAATCCTAATATGAGTATTCTTCATCCCTCTTTTTTTTTAATTTTTTTTTTGCAATATTGCTATAGTAATTGAGATTGCAATTAATCAAATTAACCCATGTAGCAAGACTTTGCCGATGACTCCCAGACTCAAAGGCCTTAGGGCACCAAGTGAAGCCCACATACTCGGGCATCGTCTCGAGTTAACTTAATCAAAAACAAATTCATATTACCATAAATAGAGATAGATTGAAAAACTCAGGGCTAGACAACTCTGGAGTCACGATCCCCAAGTGCCGAAAGCCTCGCATTTTATCAATCCATTGCTCTACACGCAAATTTTTATTTTTTTTTTTTTATTTTTTTTTTTAATAATTTTTTTAGTTTTTTTTTTGAATACTCATATTATTCATAAAAATAAAACCATCCTATGCTATTTATTATGGGACCCCAAAAATTCAAATTAGTACCCCACAGTCTAGAGGATGTGCATTGTGGCATTTTTTTATATGGATGAAAATATAAACGATGAAATATCACATTGGACAGCCACACTTTCCAAAATCTATGCTCATGAAATTATACCAGGATTAAAATCAGAATCAGGGCATGCTAAATTATTTGATATTCAGTTTCAAAGTGTGCAATGTGTATTACCATGTTCAAAGTTAAATGAATTTTTCCTTCCATTTACTTTTTTTTTCAAATCATTCAATTTTTGACACAAAAGCATTTTTTTATTTTATCTCCCCCCAAACTTAAAACAACACTGTCCCCAGTGTTTGAAGAAATGAAAAATTAGAAGGAGTAGAGGCAGGGAATAAAAATTTAAAAAGGAAATTGAAAATGAGGATTATGGAATGAAGTCACCTGGTGGTTGAAGTTTGAAGTTCTTGCCGCTCGAATTTATTCCTTTGATATCCATGTCGCTTGCAAAGTTCCCTAGTGGAAAAAGGAAAAAACGAAACAAACAAAACAAACAAAACAAACAATATATATATATATATATATTTATATAATAAAGGATGTAAAATATAAGAATATATATAAAAATTATAGAATAAGGTAGCACAAAATCCGTAGGTCAGTGGTAAGTGTGCGCCCCTGTCTCCCTTCGGTCCCGGGTTCGAGTCCCCGCGGCTTCGCCGGTTGTGACGGGGTTTGCCCCACGGCCTATGGCGTGGTCTTTTTTTTTGTATTATTATATTTTTTTTTTTTCTTAACCTATTGAATAATAAAAACAAAATAAACTGATGATACATTGTCTTCTTTTTAAATTTCTGGGTAAGGTATTACTCAAGGATCACACCACGTGACACGGATGAATATGGTGCTCCTCTTTCGTACCCATCCATACTCATTATAGAAGAACAGGTCAACTGTTTATTTTTTTTCTGAAATATCAAAATTATTCATTAATCCTATTTAAAATATAAAGTTTATTGCAACAACAAAATTATTGGAAACTTGAAAACCATGGGTTACCTCCCATGCAGCGCTTTGTTTAATGTCGTTAGCTCGACATGAACCCCCCAAATTACCCAATACCAACTTTAAAAATTTTAAGGACCACATGTTTCACCAATTCAACTAGGTTTAGATTGATTACATGTTTATAATTTGTTTCATTAACAAACCTATGTTCTAAAATGAGTTGGTAAATCCCAGGAATATCAGAAATGGTGGATCTAGTTACTTCTCTAGTCTTGCCTAATACATCAAGGGTCCTTCCAATTTTATTTATATCAAGAGAAGAAACAATGAAAACATGATGGTTTTGGATATCCTCAATGAATGAAAACTTGAGGAAGGATGGAAATGACACATGTTCGAGTTCAGGCAGACTAACATTTTTAGACATTGGTTGGGAATTTGGATCGATCTCAATTTTATTTTCAAAATTTATCAATAGAATTGGTTCCTTTGGAATAGAAGATTCAACCAAAAAATTGGAAATATCAGTGTTAGAAATGGGTATGGACTCAAAGATTGTGATTTCTCTTAATGGTTCAATGATTGGTGTTTTTGAAAAATCATCAACAGAGTTATATTCATGAGACTCAATCCATGATATCAAATTCTCCTCTTTTGAATCCAAAAAGTTAATTTCCTCCTGATTTAAAGTCCCTTCAAAATTTCCTTGATCCTCTTCATCTATCCCAAATCCAAAGGTTGGTTCTTCAATAAATTCATGTGGGGTTTGTGTGAAACTAGACACTTCACATAAGGTTATGGAAGGGACAGTTTGTGTAGGGATGGGTTCCTCACAAGTTTTAATGCTTTGTAGTTCTAACCTCAATGATGAAACCTCAAAATTCATTATCTCCATTTGATTACAAAGTTTTTCAAGTAATGGTTGTGGATCATGATGGTCAAGGGGTTGAGACAGATGGTCTATTCCAGGAGGATAACTATGTTGTTGGAATTCCATAGGAGGGTGTTCAGATTGGCCTTGTTGGGATTGGAACTCATAATATGTTGGAATGTATTGTGGATCATATGAATAAAAACATTGTGGTTCAGTAGGTTGTTGATGATCCCACAAGTAGGAATTAGGATGGTCATTGTACATCTTACATGGGGTTAAGTGATCAAAGTAGGGAGAGGTTCCCCATGTTTGGATTTGTTCAAAAGGTTTTTCCATAGGAATGAAATTGGGGATGAGATGAGAGAAGTGGAATGAAAAAAAAGAATGATAGTGTCTAAGATAACTTACTTAGGTCCCCGGCAACGGCGCCAAAATTTGGTTCACGCCCAAATTTACCCAAGAGAAGAAGGGTAGAACGGTCCTTGTAGTGTAGCTTGGGTTGTCGATTCCACAGAGACCAAAGAAGATACCTAAGATACACAACCTAAGGGATGGATTTTTGGCTATGAAGTGGCCAACTTGGATTGATTTTGGATGGGTTTTAAAGATATCTAAAATATTTAAGTGGATTCAATTTAAAAGAATGAGTTGATCCTAGGTTATCACTCGGGGTGGATTGGACGTATTTTCTTTTTAATGATTTCAATTTCTTAAATTTGAGATGGGTTCATTTAAGGAGATAAAACAACATCATCACTTACTGGTTTAATGCCTACACCCTCTAATACTAATCACCTATACACTTGAAGGATCAATGTTTTGAGCACTTCAAGGTAAAGGATCGTATTAGTACTTGAAGTGTGTGGCCTTAAATTCAACAAGGACGATGGAGTTTAAAAATCATCAAATAAAAATCCCAATTAAAGAAGTGATTATACATTAATTAGGTGATAAATAACATCCAATCCATCCCCTTGCTACTCCCTTGGATCAACCCATAAGTGGGTTAGCCCTCCATTGATCCCATGGTTTCAATGGAAGCGGAAAGTAGACTCATAAGGGAGGAAATGGAGAAGTAAAGAAAACAACAAAAATAAAATGATCACTCCACCGTTGTGTGAATAATTTCACAAGGGTTGGTGTGAATAAATTCACACCTTGATCGAACAGTATCAAAGTGATATTAAGAACAACAGAATTAGAGTAGAAGAATAACTTTTATTAAGAAACTAAAGTGAATTGAACAACTTACATGTGAAAGACAAAATTGAGGCGACAAAAATGCAGCATAACATTACAATTAAACAAAGCATCCAAGATCCTAAACTCCTTCACCACCACTGCCGTAAATAGGCATTTTGGGAGCCTTGGGTCGAGCCTTAAACAGTACAAGTCATCCCACTTGAGTATGGTAGGCCTAGGGTGGTGGAAAGTTTGTGGAATTTGGAATTTTCCACATTTGACCCGAGTGGCAGCCAGATTTCATTCACCGAACAGACGCGTTTGGATGACCTTCTAGATGGCCGAATCAGGGTGGTCCATAGAATAAGAAAATGGAGCTCCGGATGTCTGCTAACCTCCTGTAAAATTTGGGCCCATTTGGAGTTTTTTATTCCGAGATATGATCAAAGTAGTGGACTGTTTTTCTGGGCCGCAGAATCTGGCCCATAATTTTATCTCTAGCTAGGGCCGACTAAATGACCAATATGGAGGCCGAATTAGCATTATCTCCTGAATAGTGATTTGTTCCTGTACATGTTTTCTATCATCCCACGAAATTTGGGATTAATTGGGCCTGTATGTTGGGCCCCACAGCCTAATCAGTGGGCTGATGTCCAATCTGCCTTCTCCAGAATTGCTTCCTTTCATTTCCAAATATCTCCATCATCCTCCATGAATTCTCCACTGATCCCTGAATCAAACATGTTCATATTTAAGTGTAGATAAGTATAAAATTAAAATATTTATAATTAAATTCCTTAAAATCAGATGAATCACTGGGTACTTTAAATGATGTTCAAAAATGTACCACATAATAGTGTATTTTAAGAAGGTATTACAATCATAATGTGAAATGATGTTCAAAGTGTAAAATGCACTAAAATGGTGTTTATGAATAACAAAGAACATGAATATTATGTATATTAACAATGAATATTAGCCTCATTTAGTGGCTAATCACACCCCCCAACTTGAGTTTTGCTAGTCCCGAGCAAAATATATCTCATCAAAAATGAAATTCGAATTCCCTTTTCTAAGAACATTTTAATACACAATGATCACCAAAAAAACCTTATACCAAACAATCATGAAACCCATAAAAATATTTTAATACAAGATATTTTCATAAGCAGATCCCAATCCCAAGCCCATTCCTTTGATCAAATCCATCATCATACTTCATCCAACTCAATTAGGTGTAATGATGTGTTGTGAATCACAATAGATATGGGGGTTCATTTTCATTCAAGGGGGAAATCATGGAAGCGCTAGGTGGAATCACATTTAATCCTAATACGAGTATTCTTCATCCCTCTTTTTTTTTAATTGTTTTTTGCAATATTGCTATAGTAATTGAGATTGCAATTAATCAAATTAACCCATGTAGCAAGACTTTGCCGATGACTCCCAGACTCAAAGGCCTTAGGGCACCAAGTGAAGCCCACATACTCGGGCATCGTCTCGAGTTAACTTAATCAAAAACAAATTAATATTACCATAAATAGAGATAGATTGAAAAACTCAGGGCTAGACAACTCTGGAGTCACGATCCCCAAGTGCCGAAAGCCTCGCATTTTATCAATACATTGCTCTACACGCAAATTTTTATTTTTTTATTTTTTTTTTTTTTAATAATTTTTTTAGTTTTTTTTTTTTGAATACTCATATTATTCATAAAAATAAAACCATCCTATGCTATTTATTATGGGACCCCAGAAATTCAAATTAGTACCCCACAGTCTAGAGGATGTGCATTGTGGCATTTTTTTATTTGGATGAAAATATAAACGATGAAATATCACATTGGACAGCCACACTTTCCAAAATCTATGCTCATGAAATTATACCAGGATTAAAATCAGAATCAGGGCATGCTAAATTATTTGATATTCAGTTTCAAAGTGTGCAATGTGTATTACCTTGTTCAAAGTTAAATGAATTTTTCCTTCCATTTACTTTTTTTTCAAATCATTCAATTTTTGACACAAAAGCATTTTTTTATTTTATCTCCCCCCCAACTTAAAACAACACTGTCCCCAGTGTTTGAAGAAATGAAAAATTAGAAGGAGTAGAGGCAGGGAATAAAAATTTAAAAAGGAAATTGAAAATGAGGATTATGGAATGAAGTCACCTGGTGGTTGAAGTTTGAAGTTCTTGCCGCTCGAATTTATTCCTTTGATATCCATGTCGCTTGCAAAGTTCCCTAGTGGAAAAAGGAAAAAACGAAACAAACAAAACAAACAAAACAAACAATATATATATATATATATATTTATATAATAAAGGATGTAAAATATAAGAATATATATAAAAATTATAGAATAAGGTAGCACAAAATCCGTAGGTCAGTGGTAAGTGTGCGCCCCTGTCTCCCTTCGGTCCCGGGTTCGAGTCCCCGCGGCTTCGCCGGTTGTGACGGGGTTTGCCCCACGGCCTATGGCGTGGTCTTTTTTTTTTGTATTATTATATTTTTATTTTTATTTTTCTTAACCTATTGAATAATAAAAACAAAATAAACTAATGATACATTGTCTTCTTTTTAAATTTCTGGGTAAGGTATTACTCAAGGATCACACCACGTGACACGGATGAATATGGTGCTCCTCTTTCGTACCCATCCATACTCATTATAGAAGAACAGGTCAACTGTTTATTTTTTTTCTGAAATATCAAAATTATTCATTAATCCTATTTAAAATATAAAGTTTATTGCAACAACAAAATTATTGGAAACTTGAAAACCATGGGTTGCCTCCCATGCAGCGCTTTGTTTAATGTCGTTAGCTCGACATGAACCCCCCAAATTACCCAATACCAACTTTAAAAATTTTAAGGACCACATGTTTCACCAATTCAACTAGGTTTAGATTGATTACATGTTTATAATTTGTTTCATTAACAAACCTATGTTCTAAAATGAGTTGGTAAATCCCAGGAATATCAGAAATGGTGGATCTAGTTACTTCTCTAGTCTTGCCTAATACATCAAGGGTCCTTCCAATTTTATTTATATCAAGAGAAGAAACAATGAAAACATGATGGTTTTGTATATCCTCAATGAATGAAAACTTGAGGAAGGATGGAAATGACACATGTTCGAGTTCAGGCAGACTAACATTTTTAGACATAGGTTGGGAATTTGGATCGATCTCAATTTTATTTTCAAAATTTATCAATAGAATTGGTTCCTTTGGAATAGAAGATTCAACCAAAAAATTGGAAATATCAGTGTTAGAAATGGGTATGGACTCAAAGATTGTGATTTCTCTTAATGGTTCAATGATTGGTGTTTTTGAAAAATCATCAACAGAGTTATATTCATGAGACTCAATCCATGATGTCAAATTCTCCTATTTTGAATCCAAAAATTTAATTTCCTCATGATTTAAAGTCCCTTCAAAATTTCCTTGATCCTCTTCATCTATCCCAAATCCAAAGGTTGGTTCTTCAATAAATTCATGTGGGGTTTGTGTGAAACTAGACACTTCACATAAGGTTATGGAAGGGACAGTTTGTGTAGGGATGGGTTCCTCACAAGTTTTAATGCTTTGTAGTTCTAACCTCAATGATGAAACCTCAAAATTCATTATCTCCATTTGTTTACAAAGTTTTTCAAGTAATGGTTGTGGATCATGATGGTCAAGGGGTTGAGACAGATGGTCTATTCCAGGAGGATAACTATGTTGTTGGAATTCCATAGGAGGGTGTTCAGATTGGCCTTGTTGGGATTGGAACTCATAATATGTTGGAATGTATTATGGATCATATGAATAAAAACATTGTGGTTCAGTAGGTTGTTGATGATCCCACAAGTAGGAATTAGGATGGTCATTGTACATCTTACAAGGGGTTAAGTGATCAAAGTAGGGAGAGGTTCCCCATGTTTGGATTTGTTCAAAAGGTTTTTCCATAGGAATGAAATTGGGGATGAGATGAGAGAAGTGGAATGAAAAAAAAGAATTATAGTGTCTAAGATAACTTACTTAGGTCCCCGGAAACGGCGCCAAAATTTGGTTCACGCCCAAATTTACCCAAGAGAAGAAGGGTAGAACGGTCCTTGTAGTGTAGCTTGGGTTGTCGATTCCACAGAGACCAAAGAAGATACCTAAGATACACAACCTAAGGGATGGATTTTTGGCAATGAAGTGGCCAACTTGGATTGATTTTGGATGGGTTTTAAAGATATCTAAAATATTTGAGTGGATTCAATTTAAAAGAATGAGTTGATCCTAGGTTATCACTCGGGGTGGATTGGACGTATTTTCTTTTTAATGATTTCAATTTCTTAAATTTGAGATGGGTTCATTTAAGGAGATAAAACAACATCATCACTTACTGGTTTAATGCCTACACCCTCTAATACTAATCACCTATACACTTGAAGGATCAATGTTTTGAGCACTTCAAGGTAAAGGATCGTATTAGTACTTGAAGTGTGTGGCCTTAAATTCAACAAGGACGATGGAGTTTAAAAATCATCAAATAAAAATCCTAATTAAAGAAGTGATTATACATTAATTAGGTGATAAATAACATCCAATCCAGCCCCTTGCTACTCCCTTGGATCAACCCATAAGTGGGTTAGCCCTCCATTGATCCCATGGTTTCAATGGAAGCGGAAAGTAGACTCATAAGGGAGGAAATGGAGAAGTAAAGAAAACAACAAAAATAAAATGATCACTCCACCGTTGTGTGAATAATTTCACAAGGGTTGGTGTGAATAAATTCACACCTTGATCCAACAGTATCAAAGTGATATTAAGAACAACAGAATAAGAGTAGAAGAATAACTTTTATTAAGAAACTAAAGTGAATTGAACAACTTACATGTGAAAGACAAAATTGAGGCGACAAAAATGCAGCATAACATTACAATTAAACAAAGCATCCAAGATCCTAAACTCCTTCACCACCACTGCCTTAAATAGTCATTTTGGGAGCCTTGGGTCGAGCCTTAAACAGTACAAGTCATCCCACTTGAGTATGGTAGGCCTAGGGTGGTGGAAAGTTTGTGGAATTTGGAATTTTCCACATTTGACCCGAGTGGCAGCCAGATTTCATTCACCGAACAGACGCGTTTGGATGACCTTCTAGATGGCCGAATCAGGGTGGGCCATAGAATACGAAACTGGAGCTCCGGAGGTCTGCTAACCGCCTGTAAAAGTTGGGCCCATTTGGAGTTTCGGATTCCGAGATATGATCAAAGTAGTGGACTGTTTTTCTGGGCCGCAGAATCTGGCCCATAATTTTATCTCTAGCTAGGGCCGACTAAATGACCACTATGGAGGCCTAATTAGCATTAGCTCCTGAAGAGTGATTTGTTCCTGTACATGTTTTCTATCATCCCACGAAATTTGGGATTAATTGGGCCTGTATGTTGGGCCCCACAGCCTAATCAGTGGGATGATGTCCAATCTGCCTTCTCCAGAATTGCTTCCTTTCATTTCCAAATATCTCCATCATCCTCCATGAATTCTCCACTGATCCCTGAATCAAACATGTTCATATATAAGTGTAGATAACTATAAAATTAAAATATTTATAATTAAATTCCTTAAAATCAGATGAATCACTGGGTACTTTAAATGATGTTCAAAAATGTACCACATAATAGTGTATTTTAAGAAGGTATTACAATCATAATGTGAAATGATGTTCAAAGTGTAAAATGCACTAAAATGGTGTTTATGAATAACAAAGAACATGAATATTATGTATATTAACAATGAATATTAGCCTCATTTAGTGGCTAATCACACCCCCCAACTTGAGTTTTGCTAGTCCCGAGCAAAATATATCTCATCAAAAATGAAATTCGAATTCCCTTTTCTAAGAACATTTTAATACACAATGATCACCAAAAAAACCTTATACCAAACAATCATGAAACCCATCAAAATATTTTAATACAAGATATTTTCATAAGCAGATCCCAATCCCAAGCCCATTCCTTTGATCAAATCCATCATCATACTTCATCCAACTCAATTAGGTGTAATGATGTGTTGTGAATCACAATAGATATGGGGGTTCATTTTCATTCAAGGGGGAAATCATGGAAGCGCTAGGTGGAATCACATTTAATCCTAATATGAGTATTCTTCATCCCTCTTTTTTTTTAATTTTTTTTTTGCAATATTGCTATAGTAATTGAGATTGCAATTAATCAAATTAACCCATGTAGCAAGACTTTGCCGATGACTCCCAGACTCAAAGGCCTTAGGGCACCAAGTGAAGCCCACATACTCGGGCATCGTCTCGAGTTAACTTAATCAAAAACAAATTCATATTACCATAAATAGAGATAGATTGAAAAACTCAGGGCTAGACAACTCTGGAGTCACGATCCCCAAGTGCCGAAAGCCTCGCATTTTATCAATCCATTGCTCTACACGCAAATTTTTATTTATTTTTTTTATTTTTATTTTTTAATAATTTTTTTAGTTTTTTTTTTGAATACTCATATTATTCATAAAAATAAAACCATCCTATGCTATTTATTATGGGACCCCAAAAATTCAAATTAGTACCCCATAGTCTAGAGGATGTGCATTGTGGCATTTTTTTATTTGGATGAAAATATAAACGATGAAATATCACATTGGACAGCCACACTTTCCAAAATCTATGCTCATGAAATTATACCAGGATTAAAATCAGAATCAGGGCATGCTAAATTATTTGATATTCAGTTTCAAAGTGTGCAATGTGTATTACCATGTTCAAAGTTAAATGAATTTTTCCTTCCATTTACTTTTTTTTTCAAATCATTCAATTTTTGACACAAAAGCATTTTTTTTATTTTATCTCCCCCCCAACTTAAAACAACACTGTCCCCAGTGTTTGAAGAAATGAAAAATTAGAAGGAGTAGAGGCAGGGAATAAAAATTTAAAAAGGAAATTGAAAATGAGGATTATGGAATGAAGTCACCTGGTGGTTGAAGTTTGAAGTTCTTGCCGCTCGAATTTATTCCTTTGATATCCATGTCGCTTGCAAAGTTCCCTAGTGGAAAAAGGAAAAAACGAAACAAACAAAACAAACAAAACAAACAATATATATATATATATATATATATATTTATATAATAAAGGATGTAAAATATAAGAATATATATAAAAATTATAGAATAAGGTAGCACAAAATCCGTAGGTCAGTGGTAAGTGTGCGCCCCTGTCTCCCTTCGGTCCCGGGTTCGAGTCCCCGCGGCTTCGCCGGTTGTGACGGGGTTTGCCCCACGGCCTATGGCGTGGTCTTTTTTTTTGTATTATTATATTTTTATTTTTTTTTTCTTAACCTATTGAATAATAAAAACAAAATAAACTGATGATACATTGTCTTCTTTTTAAATTTCTGGGTAAGGTATTACTCAAGGATCACACCACGTGACACGGATGAATATGGTGCTCCTCTTTCGTACCCATCCATACTCATTATAGAAGAACAGGTCAACTGTTTATTTTTTTTCTGAAATATCAAAATTATTCATTAATCCTATTTAAAATATAAAGTTTATTGCAACAACAAAATTATTGGAAACTTGAAAACCATGGGTTGCCTCCCATGCAGCGCTTTGTTTAATGTCGTTAGCTCGACATGAACCCCCCAAATTACCCAATACCAACTTTAAAAATTTTAAGGACCACATGTTTCACCAATTCAACTAGGTTTAGATTGATTACATGTTTATAATTTGTTTCATTAACAAACCTATGTTCTAAAATGAGTTGGTAAATCCCAGGAATATCAGAAATGGTGGATCTAGTTACTTCTCTAGTCTTGCCTAATACATCAAGGGTCCTTCCAATTTTATTTATATCAAGAGAAGAAACAATGAAAAAATGATGGTTTTGGATATCCTCAATGAATGAAAACTTGAGGAAGGATGGAAATGACACATGTTCGAGTTCAGGCAGACTAACATTTTTAGACATAGGTTGGGAATTTGGATCGATCTCAATTTTATTTTCAAAATTTATCAATAGAATTGGTTCCTTTGGAATAGAAGATTCAACCAAAAAATTGGAAATATCAGTGTTAGAAATGGGTATGGACTCAAAGATTGTGATTTCTCTTAATGGTTCAATGATTGGTGTTTTTGAAAAATCATCAACAGAGTTATATTCATGAGACTCAATCCATGATGTCAAATTCTCCTCTTTTGAATCCAAAAAGTTAATTTCCTCCTGATTTAAAGTCCCTTCAAAATTTCCTTGATCCTCTTCATCTATCCCAAATCCAAAGGTTGGTTCTTCAATAAATTCATGTGGGGTTTGTGTGAAACTAGACACTTCACATAAGGTTATGGAAGGGACAGTTTGTGTAGGGATGGGTTCCTCACAAGTTTTAATGCTTTGTAGTTCTAACCTCAATGATGAAACCTCAAAATTCATTATCTCCATTTGTTTACAAAGTTTTTCAAGTAATGGTTGTGGATCATTATGGTCAAGGGGTTGAGACAGATGGTCTATTCCAGGAGGATAACTATGTTGTTGGAATTCCATAGGAGGGTGTTCAGATTGGCCTTGTTGGGATTGGAACTCATAATATGTTGGAATGTATTGTGGATCATATGAATAAAAACATTGTGGTTCAGTAGGTTGTTGATGATCCCACAAGTAGGAATTAGGATGGTCATTGTACATCTTACATGGGGTTAAGTGATCAAAGTAGGGAGAGGTTCCCCATGTTTGGATTTGTTCAAAAGGTTTTTCCATAGGAATGAAATTGGGGATGAGATGAGAGAAGTGGAATGAAAAAAAAGAATGATAGTGTCTAAGATAACTTACTTAGGTCCCCGGCAACGGCGCCAAAATTTGGTTCACGCCCAAATTTACCCAAGAGAAGAAGGGTAGAACGGTCCTTGTAGTGTAGCTTGGGTTGTCGATTCCACAGAGACCAAAGAAGATACCTAAGATACACAACCTAAGGGATGGATTTTTGGCTATGAAGTGGCCAACTTGGATTGATTTTGGATGGGTTTTAAAGATATCTAAAATATTTAAGTGGATTCAATTTAAAAGAATGAGTTGATCCTAGGTTATCACTCGGGGTGGATTGGACGTATTTTCTTTTTAATGATTTCAATTTCTTAAATTTGAGATGGGTTCATTTAAGGAGATAAAACAACATCATCACTTACTGGTTTAATGCCTACACCCTCTAATACTAATCACCTATACACTTGAAGGATCAATGTTTTGAGCACTTCAAGGTAAAGGATCGTATTAGTACTTGAAGTGTGTGGCCTTAAATTCAACAAGGACGATGGAGTTTAAAAATCATCAAATAAAAATCCCAATTAAAGAAGTGATTATACATTAATTAGGTGATAAATAACATCCAATCCAGCCCCTTGCTACTCCCTTGGATCAACCCATAAGTGGGTTAGCCCTCCATTGATCCCATGGTTTCAATGGAAGCGGAAAGTAGACTCATAAGGGAGGAAATGGAGAAGTAAAGAAAACAACAAAAATAAAATGATCACTCCACCGTTGTGTGAATAATTTCACAAGGGTTGGTGTGAATAAATTCACACCTTGATCCAACAGTATCAAAGTGATATTAAGAACAACAGAATAAGAGTAGAAGAATAACTTTTATTAAGAAACTAAAGTGAATTGAACAACTTACATGTGAAAGACAAAATTGAGGCGACAAAAATGCAGCATAACATTACAATTAAACAAAGCATCCAAGATCCTAAACACCTTCACCACCACTGCCTTAAATAGGCATTTTGGGAGCCTTGGGTCGAGCCTTAAACAGTACAAGTCATCCCACTTGAGTATGGTAGGCCTAGGGTGGTGGAAAGTTTGTGGAATTTGGAATTTTCCACATTTGACCCGAGTGGCAGCCAGATTTCATTCACCGAACAGACGCGTTTGGATGACCTTCTAGATGGCCGAATCAGGGTGGTCCATAGAATAAGAAAATGGAGCTCCGGATGTCTGCTAACCGCCTGTAAAATTTGGGCTCATTTGGAGTTTTGGATTCCGAGATATGATCAAAGTAGTGGACTGTTTTTCTGGGCCGCAGAATCTGGCCCATAATTTTATCTCTATCTAGGGCCGACTAAATGACCAATATGGAGGCCGAATTAGCATTAGCTCCTGAAGAGTGATTTGTTCCTGTACATGTTTTCTATCATACCACGAAATTTGGGATTAATTGGGCCTGTATGTTGGGCCCCACAGCCTAATCAGTGGGCTGATGTCCAATCTGCCTTCTCCAGAATTGCTTCCTTTCATTTCCAAATATCTCCATCATCCTCCATGAATTCTCCACTGATCCCTGAATCAAACATGTTCATATTTAAGTGTAGATAAATATCAAATTAAAATATTTATAATTAAATTCCTTAAAATCAGATGAATCACTGGGTACTTTAAATGATGTTCAAAAATGTACCACATAATAGTGTATTTTAAGAAGGTATTACAATCATAATGTGAAATGATGTTCAAAGTGTAAAATGCACTAAAATGGTGTTTATGAATAACAAAGAACATGAATATTATGTATATTAACAATGAATATTAGCCTCATTTAGTGGCTAATCACACCCCCCAACTTGAGTTTTGCTAGTCCCGAGCAAAATATATCTCATCAAAAATGAAATTCGAATTCCCTTTTCTAAGAACATTTTAATACACAATGATCACCAAAAAAACCTTATACCAAACAATCATGAAACCCATCAAAATATTTTAATACAAGATATTTTCATAAGCAGATCCCAATCCCAAGCCCATTCCTTTGATCAAATCCATCATCATACTTCATCCAACTCAATTAGGTGTAATGATGTGTTGTGAATCACAATAGATATGGGGGTTCATTTTCATTCAAGGGGGAAATCATGGAAGCGCTAGGTGGAATCACATTTAATCCTAATATGAGTATTCTTCATCCCTCTTTTTTTTTTAATTTTTTTTTTGCAATATTGCTATAGTAATTGAGATTGCAATTAATCAAATTAACCCATGTAGCAAGACTTTGCCGATGACTCCCAGACTCAAAGGCCTTAGGGCACCAAGTGAAGCCCACATACTCGGGCATCGTCTCGAGTTAACTTAATCAAAAACAAATTCATATTACCATAAATAGAGATAGATTGAAAAACTCAGGGCTAGACAACTCTGGAGTCACGATCCCCAAGTGCCGAAAGCCTCGCATTTTATCAATCCATTGCTCTACACGCAAATTTTTATTTTTTATTTATTTTTTTTTTTAATAATTTTTTTAGTTTTTTTTTTTGAATACTCATATTATTCATAAAAATAAAACCATCCTATGCTATTTATTATGGGACCCCAAAAATTCAAATTAGTACCCCACAGTCTAGAGGATGTGCATTGTGGCATTTTTTTATTTGGATGAAAATATAAACGATGAAATATCACATTGGACAGCCACACTTTCCAAAATCTATGCTCATGAAATTATACCAGGATTAAAATCAGAATCAGGGCATGCTAAATTATTTGATATTCAGTTTCAAAGTGTGCAATGTGTATTACCATGTTCAAAGTTAAATGAATTTTTCCTTCCATTTACTTTTTTTTTCAAATCATTCAATTTTTGACACAAAAGCATTTTTTTATTTTATCTCCCCCCCAACTTAAAACAACACTGTCCCCAGTGTTTGAAGAAATGAAAAATTAGAAGGAGTAGAGGCAGGGAATAAAAATTTAAAAAGGAAATTGAAAATGAGGATTATGGAATGAAGTCACCTGGTGGTTGAAGTTTGAAGTTCTTGCCGCTCGAATTTATTCCTTTGATATCCATGTCGCTTGCAAAGTTCCCTAGTGGAAAAAGGAAAAAACGAAACAAACAAAACAAACAAAACAAACAATATATATATATATATATATATATTTATATAATAAAGGATGTAAAATATAAGAATATATATAAAAATTATAGAATAAGGTAGCACAAAATCCGTAGGTCAGTGGTAAGTGTGCGCCCCTGTCTCCCTTCGGTCCCGGGTTCAAGTCCCCGCGGCTTCGCCGGTTGTGACGGGGTTTGCCCCACGGCCTATGGCGTGGTCTTTTTTTTTGTATTATTATATTTTTATTTTTATTTTTCTTAACCTATTGAATAATAAAAACAAAATAAACTGATGATACATTGTCTTCTTTTTAAATTTCTGGGTAAGGTATTACTCAAGGATCACACCACGTGACACGGATGAATATGGTGCTCCTCTTTCGTACCCATCCATACTCATTATAGAAGAACAGGTCAACTGTTTATTTTTTTTCTGAAATATCAAAATTATTCATTAATCCTATTTAAAATATAAAGTTTATTGCAACAACAAAATTATTGGAAACTTGAAAACCATGGGTTGCCTCCCATGCAGCGCTTTGTTTAATGTCGTTAGCTCGACATGAACCCCCCAAATTACCCAATACCAACTTTAAAAATTTTAAGGACCACATGTTTCACCAATTCAACTAGGTTTAGATTGATTACATGTTTATAATTTGTTTCATTAACAAACCTATGTTCTAAAATGAGTTGGTAAATCCCAGGAATATCAGAAATGGTGGATCTAGTTACTTCTCTAGTCTTGCCTAATACATCAAGGGTCCTTCCAATTTTATTTATATCAAGAGAAGAAACAATGAAAACATGATGGTTTTGGATATCCTCAATGAATGAAAACTTGAGGAAGGATGGAAATGACACATGTTCGAGTTCAGGCAGACTAACATTTTTAGACATAGGTTGGGAATTTGGATCGATCTCAATTTTATTTTCAAAATTTATCAATAGAATTGGTTCCTTTGGAATAGAAGATTCAACCAAAAAATTGGAAATATCAGTGTTAGAAATGGGTATGGACTCAAAGATTGTGATTTCTCTTAATGGTTCAATGATTGGTGTTTTTGAAAAATCATCAACAGAGTTATATTCATGAGACTCAATCCATGATGTCAAATTCTCCTCTTTTGAATCCAAAAAGTTAATTTACTCCTGATTTAAAGTCCCTTCAAAATTTCCTTGATCCTCTTCATCTATCCCAAATCCAAAGGTTGGTTCTTCAATAAATTCATGTGGGGTTTGTGTGAAACTAGACACTTCACATAAGGTTATGGAAGGGACAGTTTGTGTAGGGATGGGTTCCTCACAAGTTTTAATGCTTTGTAGTTCTAACCTCAATGATGAAACCTCAAAATTCATTATCTCCATTTGTTTACAAAGTTTTTCAAGTAATGGTTGTGGATCATGATGGTCAAGGGGTTGAGACAGATGGTCTATTCCAGGAGGATAACTATGTTGTTGGAATTCCATAGGAGGGTGTTCAGATTGGCCTTGTTGGGATTGGAACTCATAATATGTTGGAATGTATTGTGGATCATATGAATAAAAACATTGTGGTTCAGTAGGTTGTTGATGATCCCACAAGTAGGAATTAGGATGGTCATTGTACATCTTACATGGGGTTAAGTGATCAAAGTAGGGAGAGGTTCCCCATGTTTGGATTTGTTCAAAAGGTTTTTCCATAGGAATGAAATTGGGGATGAGATGAGAGAAGTGGAATGAAAAAAAAGAATGATAGTGTCTAAGATAACTTACTTAGGTCCCCGGCAACGGCGCCAAAATTTGGTTCACGCCCAAATTTACCCAAGAGAAGAAGGGTAGAACGGTCCTTGTAGTGTAGCTTGGGTTGTCGATTCCACAGAGACCAAAGAAGATACCTAAGATACACAACCTAAGGGATGGATTTTTGGCTATGAAGTGGCCAACTTGGATTGATTTTGGATGGGTTTTAAAGATATCTAAAATATTTAAGTGGATTCAATTTAAAAGAATGAGTTGATCCTAGGTTATCACTCGGGGTGGATTGGACGTATTTTCTTTTTAATGATTTCAATTTCTTAAATTTGAGATGGGTTCATTTAAGGAGATAAAACAACATCATCACTTACTGGTTTAATGCCTACACCCTCTAATACTAATCACCTATACACTTGAAGGATCAATGTTTTGAGCACTTCAAGGTAAAGGATCGTATTAGTACTTGAAGTGTGTGGCCTTAAATTCAACAAGGACGATGGAGTTTAAAAATCATCAAATAAAAATCCCAATTAAAGAAGTGATTATACATTAATTAGGTGATAAATAACATCCAATCCAGCCCCTTGCTACTCCCTTGGATCAACCCATAAGTGGGTTAGCCCTCCATTGATCCCATGGTTTCAATGGAAGCGGAAAGTAGACTCATAAGGGAGGAAATGGAGAAGTAAAGAAAACAACAAAAATAAAATGATCACTCCACCGTTGTGTGAATAATTTCACAAGGGTTGGTGTGAATAAATTCACACCTTGATCCAACAGTATCAAAGTGATATTAAGAACAACAGAATAAGAGTAGAAGAATAACTTTTATTAAGAAACTAAAGTGAATTGAACAACTTACATGTGAAAGACAAAATTGAGGCGACAAAAATGCAGCATAACATTACAATTAAACAAAGCATCCAAGATCCTAAACTCCTTCACCACCACTGCCTTAAATAGTCATTTTGGGAGCCTTGGGTCGAGCCTTAAACAGTACAAGTCATCCCACTTGAGTATGGTAGGCCTAGGGTGGTGGAAAGTTTGTGGAATTTGGAATTTTCCACATTTGACCCGAGTGGCAGCCAGATTTCATTCATCGAACAGACGCGTTTGGATGACCTTCTAGATGGCCGAATCAGGGTGGGCCATAGAATAAGAAAATGGAGCTCCGGATGTCTGCTAACCGCCTGTAAAATTTGGGCCCATTTGGAGTTTTGGATTCCGAGATATGATCAAAGTAGTGGACTGTTTTTCTGGGCCGCAGAATCTGGCCCATAATTTTATCTCTATCTAGGGCCGACTAAATGACCAATATGGAGGCCGAATTAGCATTAGCTCCTGAATTGTGATTTGTTCCTGTACATGTTTTCTATCATCCCACGAAATTTGGGATTAATTGGGCCTGTATGTTGGGCCCCACAGCCTAATCAGTGGGCTGATGTCCAATCTGCCTTCTCCAGAATTGCTTCCTTTCATTTCCAAATATCTCCATCATCCTCCATGAATTCTCCACTGATCCCTGAATCAAACATGTTCATATTTAAGTGTAGATAAATATCAAATTAAAATATTTATAATTAAATTCCTTAAAATCAGATGAATCACTGGGTACTTTAAATGATGTTCAAAAATGTACCACATAATAGTGTATTTTAAGAAGGTATTACAATCATAATGTGAAATGATGTTCAAAGTGTAAAATGCACTAAAATGGTGTTTATGAATAACAAAGAACATGAATATTATGTATATTAACAATGAATATTAGCCTCATTTAGTGGCTAATCACACCCCCCAACTTGAGTTTTGCTAGTCCCGAGAAAAATATATCTCATCAAAAATGAAATTCGAATTCCCTTTTCTAAGAACATTTTAATACACAATGATCACCAAAAAAACCTTATACCAAACAATCATGAAACCCATCAAAATATTTTAATACAAGATATTTTCATAAGCAGATCCCAATCCCAAGCCCATTCCTTTGATCAAATCCATCATCATACTTCATCCAACTCAATTAGGTGTAATGATGTGTTGTGAATCACAATAGATATGGGGGTTCATTTTCATTCAAGGGGGAAATCATGGAAGCGCTAGGTGGAATCACATTTAATCCTAATATGAGTATTCTTCATCCCTCTTTTTTTTTAATTTTTTTTTTGCAATATTGCTATAGTAATTGAGATTGCAATTAATCAAATTAACCCATGTAGTAAGACTTTGCCGATGACTCCCAGACTCAAAGGCCTTAGGGCACCAAGTGAAGCCCACATACTCGGGCATCGTCTCGAGTTAACTTAATCAAAAACAAATTCATATTACCATAAATAGAGATAGATTGAAAAACTCAGGGCTAGACAACTCTGGAGTCACGATCCCCAAGTGCCGAAAGCCTCGCATTTTATCAATCCATTGCTCTACACGCAAATTTTTATTTTTTATTTATTTTTTTTTTTTTAATAATTTTTTTAGTTTTTTTTTTTTGAATACTCATATTATTCATAAAAATAAAACCATCATATGCTATTTATTATGGGACCCAAAAAATTCAAATTAGTACCCCACAGTCTAGAGGATGTGCATTGTGGCATTTTTTTATTTGGATGAAAATATAAACGATGAAATATCACATTGGACAGCCACACTTTCCAAAATCTATGCTCATGAAATTATACCAGGATTAAAATCAGAATCAGGGCATGCTAAATTATTTGATATTCAGTTTCAAAGTGTGCAATGTGTATTACCATGTTCAAAGTTAAATGAATTTTTCCTTCCATTTACTTTTTTTTTCAAATCATTCAATTTTTGACACAAAAGCATTTTTTTATTTTATCTCCCCCCCAACTTAAAACAACACTGTCCCCAGTGTTTGAAGAAATGAAAAATTAGAAGGAGTAGAGGCAGGGAATAAAAATTTAAAAAGGAAATTGAAAATGAGGATTATGGAATGAAGTCACCTGGTGGTTGAAGTTTGAAGTTCTTGCCGCTCGAATTTATTCCTTTGATATCCATGTCGCTTGCAAAGTTCCCTAGTGGAAAAAGGAAAAAACGAAACAAACAAATCAAACAAAACAAAAAATATATATATATATATATATATTTATATAATAAAGGATGTAAAATATAAGAATATATATAAAAATTATAGAATAAGGTAGCACAAAATCCGTAGGTCAGTGGTAAGTGTGCGCCCGTGTCTCCCTTCGGTCCCGGGTTCAAGTCCCCGCGGCTTCGCCGGTTGTGACGGGGTTTGCCCCACGGCCTATGGCGTGGTCTTTTTTTTTGTATTATTATATTTTTATTTTTATTTTTCTTAACCTATTGAATAATAAAAACAAAATAAACTGATGATACATTGTCTTCTTTTTAAATTTCTGGGTAAGGTATTACTCAAGGATCACACCACGTGACACGGATGAATATGGTGCTCCTCTTTCGTACCCATCCATACTCATTATAGAAGAACAGGTCAACTGTTTATTTTTTTTCTGAAATATCAAAATTATTCATTAATCCTATTTAAAATATAAAGTTTATTGCAACAACAAAATTATTGGAAACTTGAAAACCATGGGTTGCCTCCCATGCAGCGCTTTGTTTAATGTCGTTAGCTCGACATGAACCCCCCAAATTACCCAATACCAACTTTAAAAATTTTAAGGACCACATGTTTCACCAATTCAACTAGGTTTATATTGATTACATGTTTATAATTTGTTTCATTAACAAACCTATGTTCTAAAATGAGTTGGTAAATCCCAGGAATATCAGAAATGGTGGATCTAGTTACTTCTCTAGTCTTGCCTAATACATCAAGGGTCCTTCCAATTTTATTTATATCAAGAGAAGAAACAATGAAAACATGATGGTTTTGGATATCCTCAATGAATGAAAACTTGAGGAAGGATGGAAATGACACATGTTCGAGTTCAGGCAGACTAACATTTTTAGACATAGGTTGGGAATTTGGATCGATCTCAATTTTATTTTCAAAATTTATCAATAGAATTGGTTCCTTTGGAATAGAAGATTCAACCAAAAAATTGGAAATATCAGTGTTAGAAATGGGTATGGACTCAAAGATTGTGATTTCTCTTAATGGTTCAATGATTGGTGTTTTTGAAAAATCATCAACAGAGTTATATTCATGAGACTCAATCCATGATGTCAAATTCTCCTCTTTTGAATCCAAAAAGTTAATTTACTCCTGATTTAAAGTCCCTTCAAAATTTCCTTGATCCTCTTCATCTATCCCAAATCCAAAGGTTGGTTCTTCAATAAATTCATGTGGGGTTTGTGTGAAACTAGACACTTCACATAAGGTTATGGAAGGGACAGTTTGTGTAGGGATGGGTTCCTCACAAGTTTTAATGCTTTGTAGTTCTAACCTCAATGATGAAACCTCAAAATTCATTATCTCCATTTGTTTACAAAGTTTTTCAAGTAATGGTTGTGGATCATGATGGTCAAGGGGTTGAGACAGATGGTCTATTCCAGGAGGATAACTATGTTGTTGGAATTCCATAGGAGGGTGTTCAGATTGGCCTTGTTGGGATTGGAACTCATAATATGTTGGAATGTATTGTGGATCATATGAATAAAAACATTGTGGTTCAGTAGGTTGTTGATGATCCCACAAGTAGGAATTAGGATGGTCATTGTACATCTTACATGGGGTTAAGTGATCAAAGTAGGGAGAGGTTCCCCATGTTTGGATTTGTTCAAAAGGTTTTTCCATAGGAATGAAATTGGGGATGAGATGAGAGAAGTGGAATGAAAAAAAAGAATGATAGTGTCTAAGATAACTTACTTAGGTCCCCGGCAACGGCGCCAAAATTTGGTTCACGCCCAAATTTACCCAAGAGAAGAAGGGTAGAACGGTCCTTGTAGTGTAGCTTGGGTTGTCGATTCCACAGAGACCAAAGAAGATACCTAAGATACACAACCTAAGGGATGGATTTTTGGCTATGAAGTGGCCAACTTGGATTGATTTTGGATGGGTTTTAAAGATATCTAAAATATTTAAGTGGATTCAATTTAAAAGAATGAGTTGATCCTAGGTTATCACTCGGGGTGGATTGGACGTATTTTCTTTTTAATGATTTCAATTTCTTAAATTTGAGATGGGTTCATTTAAGGAGATAAAACAACATCATCACTTACTGGTTTAATGCCTACACCCTCTAATACTAATCACCTATACACTTGAAGGATCAATGTTTTGAGCACTTCAAGGTAAAGGATCGTATTAGTACTTGAAGTGTGTGGCCTTAAATTCAACAAGGACGATGGAGTTTAAAAATCATCAAATAAAAATCCCAATTAAAGAAGTGATTATACATTAATTAGGTGATAAATAACATCCAATCCAGCCCCTTGCTACTCCCTTGGATCAACCCATAAGTGGGTTAGCCCTCCATTGATCCCATGGTTTCAATGGAAGCGGAAAGTAGACTCATAAGGGAGGAAATGGAGAAGTAAAGAAAACAACAAAAATAAAATGATCACTCCACCGTTGTGTGAATAATTTCACAAGGGTTGGTGTGAATAAATTCACACCTTGATCCAACAGTATCAAAGTGATATTAAGAACAACAGAATAAGAGTAGAAGAATAACTTTTATTAAGAAACTAAAGTGAATTGAACAACTTACATGTGAAAGACAAAATTGAGGCGACAAAAATGCAGCATAACATTACAATTAAACAAAGCATCCAAGATCCTAAACTCCTTCACCACCACTGCCTTAAATAGTCATTTTGGGAGCCTTGGGTCGAGCCTTAAACAGTACAAGTCATCCCACTTGAGTATGGTAGGCCTAGGGTGGTGGAAAGTTTGTGGAATTTGGAATTTTCCACATTTGACCCGAGTGGCAGCCAGATTTCATTCATCGAACAGACGCGTTTGGATGACCTTCTAGATGGCCGAATCAGGGTGGGCCATAGAATAAGAAAATGGAGCTCCGGATGTCTGCTAACCGCCTGTAAAATTTGGGCCCATTTGGAGTTTTGGATTCCGAGATATGATCAAAGTAGTGGACTGTTTTTCTGGGCCGCAGAATCTGGCCCATAATTTTATCTCTATCTAGGGCCGACTAAATGACCAATATGGAGGCCGAATTAGCATTAGCTCCTGAATTGTGATTTGTTCCTGTACATGTTTTCTATCATCCCACGAAATTTGGGATTAATTGGGCCTGTATGTTGGGCCCCACAGCCTAATCAGTGGGCTGATGTCCAATCTGCCTTCTCCAGAATTGCTTCCTTTCATTTCCAAATATCTCCATCATCCTCCATGAATTCTCCACTGATCCCTGAATCAAACATGTTCATATTTAAGTGTAGATAAATATCAAATTAAAATATTTATAATTAAATTCCTTAAAATCAGATGAATCACTGGGTACTTTAAATGATGTTCAAAAATGTACCACATAATAGTGTATTTTAAGAAGGTATTACAATCATAATGTGAAATGATGTTCAAAGTGTAAAATGCACTAAAATGGTGTTTATGAATAACAAAGAACATGAATATTATGTATATTAACAATGAATATTAGCCTCATTTAGTGGCTAATCACACCCCCCAACTTGAGTTTTGCTAGTCCCGAGAAAAATATATCTCATCAAAAATGAAATTCGAATTCCCTTTTCTAAGAACATTTTAATACACAATGATCACCAAAAAAACCTTATACCAAACAATCATGAAACCCATCAAAATATTTTAATACAAGATATTTTCATAAGCAGATCCCAATCCCAAGCCCATTCCTTTGATCAAATCCATCATCATACTTCATCCAACTCAATTAGGTGTAATGATGTGTTGTGAATCACAATAGATATGGGGGTTCATTTTCATTCAAGGGGGAAATCATGGAAGCGCTAGGTGGAATCACATTTAATCCTAATATGAGTATTCTTCATCCCTCTTTTTTTTTAATTTTTTTTTTGCAATATTGCTATAGTAATTGAGATTGCAATTAATCAAATTAACCCATGTAGTAAGACTTTGCCGATGACTCCCAGACTCAAAGGCCTTAGGGCACCAAGTGAAGCCCACATACTCGGGCATCGTCTCGAGTTAACTTAATCAAAAACAAATTCATATTACCATAAATAGAGATAGATTGAAAAACTCAGGGCTAGACAACTCTGGAGTCACGATCCCCAAGTGCCGAAAGCCTCGCATTTTATCAATCCATTGCTCTACACGCAAATTTTTATTTTTTATTTATTTTTTTTTTTTAATAATTTTTTTAGTTTTTTTTTTTTGAATACTCATATTATTCATAAAAATAAAACCATCATATGCTATTTATTATGGGACCCAAAAAATTCAAATTAGTACCCCACAGTCTAGAGGATGTGCATTGTGGCATTTTTTTATTTGGATGAAAATATAAACGATGAAATATCACATTGGACAGCCACACTTTCCAAAATCTATGCTCATGAAATTATACCAGGATTAAAATCAGAATCAGGGCATGCTAAATTATTTGATATTCAGTTTCAAAGTGTGCAATGTGTATTACCATGTTCAAAGTTAAATGAATTTTTCCTTCCATTTACTTTTTTTTTCAAATCATTCAATTTTTGACACAAAAGCATTTTTTTATTTTATCTCCCCCCCAACTTAAAACAACACTGTCCCCAGTGTTTGAAGAAATGAAAAATTAGAAGGAGTAGAGGCAGGGAATAAAAATTTAAAAAGGAAATTGAAAATGAGGATTATGGAATGAAGTCACCTGGTGGTTGAAGTTTGAAGTTCTTGCCGCTCGAATTTATTCCTTTGATATCCATGTCGCTTGCAAAGTTCCCTAGTGGAAAAAGGAAAAAACGAAACAAACAAATCAAACAAAACAAAAAATATATATATATATATATATATTTATATAATAAAGGATGTAAAATATAAGAATATATATAAAAATTATAGAATAAGGTAGCACAAAATCCGTAGGTCAGTGGTAAGTGTGCGCCCGTGTCTCCCTTCGGTCCCGGGTTCAAGTCCCCGCGGCTTCGCCGGTTGTGACGGGGTTTGCCCCACGGCCTATGGCGTGGTCTTTTTTTTTGTATTATTATATTTTTATTTTTATTTTTCTTAACCTATTGAATAATAAAAACAAAATAAACTGATGATACATTGTCTTCTTTTTAAATTTCTGGGTAAGGTATTACTCAAGGATCACACCACGTGACACGGATGAATATGGTGCTCCTCTTTCGTACCCATCCATACTCATTATAGAAGAACAGGTCAACTGTTTATTTTTTTTCTGAAATATCAAAATTATTCATTAATCCTATTTAAAATATAAAGTTTATTGCAACAACAAAATTATTGGAAACTTGAAAACCATGGGTTGCCTCCCATGCAGCGCTTTGTTTAATGTCGTTAGCTCGACATGAACCCCCCAAATTACCCAATACCAACTTTAAAAATTTTAAGGACCACATGTTTCACCAATTCAACTAGGTTTAGATTGATTACATGTTTATAATTTGTTTCATTAACAAACCTATGTTCTAAAATGAGTTGGTAAATCCCAGGAATATCAGAAATGGTGGATCTAGTTACTTCTCTAGTCTTGCCTAATACATCAAGGGTCCTTCCAATTTTATTTATATCAAGAGAAGAAACAATGAAAACATGATGGTTTTGGATATCCTCAATGAATGAAAACTTGAGGAAGGATGGAAATGACACATGTTCGAGTTCAGGCAGACTAACATTTTTAGACATAGGTTGGGAATTTGGATCGATCTCAATTTTATTTTCAAAATTTATCAATAGAATTGGTTCCTTTGGAATAGAAGATTCAACCAAAAAATTGGAAATATCAGTGTTAGAAATGGGTATGGACTCAAAGATTGTGATTTCTCTTAATGGTTCAATGATTGGTGTTTTTGAAAAATCATCAACAGAGTTATATTCATGAGACTCAATCCATGATGTCAAATTCTCCTCTTTTGAATCCAAAAAGTTAATTTACTCCTGATTTAAAGTCCCTTCAAAATTTCCTTGATCCTCTTCATCTATCCCAAATCCAAAGGTTGGTTCTTCAATAAATTCATGTGGGGTTTGTGTGAAACTAGACACTTCACATAAGGTTATGGAAGGGACAGTTTGTGTAGGGATGGGTTCCTCACAAGTTTTAATGCTTTGTAGTTCTAACCTCAATGATGAAACCTCAAAATTCATTATCTCCATTTGTTTACAAAGTTTTTCAAGTAATGGTTGTGGATCATGATGGTCAAGGGGTTGAGACAGATGGTCTATTCCAGGAGGATAACTATGTTGTTGGAATTCCATAGGAGGGTGTTCAGATTGGCCTTGTTGGGATTGGAACTCATAATATGTTGGAATGTATTGTGGATCATATGAATAAAAACATTGTGGTTCAGTAGGTTGTTGATGATCCCACAAGTAGGAATTAGGATGGTCATTGTACATCTTACATGGGGTTAAGTGATCAAAGTAGGGAGAGGTTCCCCATGTTTGGATTTGTTCAAAAGGTTTTTCCATAGGAATGAAATTGGGGATGAGATGAGAGAAGTGGAATGAAAAAAAAGAATGATAGTGTCTAAGATAACTTACTTAGGTCCCCGGCAACGGCGCCAAAATTTGGTTCACGCCCAAATTTACCCAAGAGAAGAAGGGTAGAACGGTCCTTGTAGTGTAGCTTGGGTTGTCGATTCCACAGAGACCAAAGAAGATACCTAAGATACACAACCTAAGGGATGGATTTTTGGCTATGAAGTGGCCAACTTGGATTGATTTTGGATGGGTTTTAAAGATATCTAAAATATTTAAGTGGATTCAATTTAAAAGAATGAGTTGATCCTAGGTTATCACTCGGGGTGGATTGGACGTATTTTCTTTTTAATGATTTCAATTTCTTAAATTTGAGATGGGTTCATTTAAGGAGATAAAACAACATCATCACTTACTGGTTTAATGCCTACACCCTCTAATACTAATCACCTATACACTTGAAGGATCAATGTTTTGAGCACTTCAAGGTAAAGAATCGTATTAGTACTTGAAGTGTGTGGCCTTAAATTCAACAAGGACGATGGAGTTTAAAAATCATCAAATAAAAATCCCAATTAAAGAAGTGATTATACATTAATTAGGTGATAAATAACATCCAATCCAGCCCCTTGCTACTCACTTGGATCAACCCATAAGTGGGTTAGCCCTCCATTGATCCCATGGTTTCAATGGAAGCGGAAAGTAGACTCATAAGGGAGGAAATGGAGAAGTAAAGAAAACAACAAAAATAAAATGATCACTCCACCGTTGTGTGAATAATTTCACAAGGGTTGGTGTGAATAAATTCACACCTTGATCCAACAGTATCAAAGTGATATTAAGAACAACAGAATAAGAGTAGAAGAATAACTTTTATTAAGAAACTAAAGTGAATTGAACAACTTACATGTGAAAGACAAAATTGAGGCGACAAAAATGCAGCATAACATTACAATTAAACAAAGCATCCAAGATCCTAAACTCCTTCACCACCACGACCTTAAATAGGCATTTTGGGAGCCTTGGGTCGAGCCTTAAACAGTACAAGTCATCCCACTTGAGTATGGTAGGCCTAGGGTGGTGGAAAGTTTGTGGAATTTGTAATTTTCCACATTTGACCCGAGTGGCAGCCAGATTTCATTCACCGAACAGACGCGTTTGGATGACCTTCTAGATGGCCGAATCAGGGTGGGCCATAGAATAAAAAAATGGAGCTCCGGATGTCGGCTAACCTCCTGTAAAATTTGGGCCCATTTGCAGTTTTGGATTCCGAGATATGATCAAAGTAGTGGACTGTTTTTCTGGGCCGCAGAATCTGGACCATAATTTTATCTCTATCTAGGGCCGACTAAATGACCAATATGGAGGCCGAATTAGCATTAGCTCCTGAATAGTGATTTGTTCCTGTACATGTTTTCTATCATCCCACGAAATTTGGGATTAATTGGGCCTGTATGTTGGGCCCCACAGCCTAATCAGTGGGCTGATGTCCAATCTTCCTTCTCCAGAATTGCTTCCTTTCATTTCCAAATATCTCCATCATCCTCCATGAATTCTCCACTGATCCCTGAATCAAACATGTTCATATTTAAGTGTAGATAAATATCAAATTAAAATATTTATAATTAAATTCCTTAAAATCAGATGAATCACTGGGTACTTTAAATGATGTTCAAAAATGTACCACATAATAGTGTATTTTAAGAAGGTATTACAATCATAATGTGAAATGATGTTCAAAGTGTAAAATGCACTAAAATGGTGTTTATGAATAACAAATAACATGAATATTATGTATATTAACAATGAATATTAGCCTCATTTAGTGGCTAATCACACCCCCCAACTTGAGTTTTGCTAGTCCCGAGCAAAATATATCTCATCAAAAATGAAATTCGAATTCCCTTTTCTAAGAACATTTTAATACACAATGATCACCAAAAAAACCTTATACCAAACAATCATGAAACCCATCAAAATATTTTAATACAAGATATTTTCATAAGCAGATCCCAATCCCAAGCCCATTCCTTTGATCAAATCCATCATCATACTTCATCCAACTCAATTAGGTGTAATGATGTGTTGTGAATCACAATAGATATGGGGGTTCATTTTCATTCAAGGGGGAAATCATGGAAGCGCTAGGTGGAATCACATTTAATCCTAATATGAGTATTCTTCATCCCTCTTTTTTTTTAATTTTTTTTTTTGCAATATTGCTATAGTAATTGAGATTGCAATTAATCAAATTAACCCATGTAGTAAGACTTTGCCGATGACTCCCAGACTCAAAGGCCTTAGGGCACCAAGTGAAGCCCACATACTCGGGCATCGTCTCGAGTTAACTTAATCAAAAACAAATTCATATTACCATAAATAGAGATAGATTGAAAAACTCAGGGCTAGACAACTCTGGAGTCATGATCCCCAAGTGCCGAAAGCCTCGCATTTTATCAATCCATTGCTCTACACGCAAATTTTTATTATTTATTTATTTTATTTTTTTTTAATAATTTTTTTAGTTTTTTTTTTTGAATACTCATATTATTCATAAAAATAAAACCATCCTATGCTATTTATTATGGGACCCAAAAAATTCAAATTAGTACCCCACAGTCTAGAGGATGTGCATTGTGGCATTTTTTTATTTGGATGAAAATATAAACGATGAAATATCACATTGGACAGCCACACTTTCCAAAATCTATGCTCATGAAATTATACCAGGATTAAAATCAGAATCAGGGCATGCTAAATTATTTGATATTCAGTTTCAAAGTGTGCAATGTGTATTACCATGTTCAAAGTTAAATGAATTTTTCCTTCCATTTACTTTTTTTTTCAAATCATTCAATTTTTGACACAAAAGCATTCTTTTATTTTATCTCCCCCCCAACTTAAAACAACACTGTCCCCAGTGTTTGAAGAAATGAAAAATTAGAAGGAGTAGAGGCAGGGAATAAAAATTTAAAAAGGAAATTGAAAATGAGGATTATGGAATGAAGTCACCTGGTGGTTGAAGTTTGAAGTTCTTGCCGCTCGAATTTATTCCTTTGATATCCATGTCGCTTGCAAAGTTCCCTAGTGGAAAAAGGAAAAAACAAAACAAACAAATCAAACAAAACAAAAAAAATATATATATATATATATATTTATATAATAAAGGATGTAAAATATAAGAATATATATAAAAATTATAGAATAAGGTAGCACAAAATCCGTAGGTCAGTGGTAAGTGTGCGCCCCTGTCTCCCTTCGGTCCCGGGTTCCAGTCCCCAC
Organism: Viscum album; assembly: GCA_963277665.1. Taxonomy (NCBI): domain Eukaryota; kingdom Viridiplantae; phylum Streptophyta; class Magnoliopsida; order Santalales; family Viscaceae; genus Viscum; species Viscum album. The sequence continues at coordinate 683,173,586 of OY728156.1, read as the reverse complement.
GGCTTCGCCGGTTGTGACGGGGTTTGCCCCACGGCCTATGGCGTGGTCTTTTTTTTTGTATTATTATATTTTTATTTTTATTTTCTTAACCTATTGAATAATAAAAACAAAATAAACTGATGATACATTGTCTTCTTTTTAAATTTCTGGGTAAGGTATTACTCAAGGATCACACCACGTGACACGGATGAATATGGTGCTCCTCTTTCGTACCCATCCATACTCATTATAGAAGAACAGGTCAACTGTTTATTTTTTTTTCTGAAATATCAAAATTATTCATTAATCCTATTTAAAATATAAAGTTTATTGCAACAACAAAATTATTGGAAACTTGAAAACCATGGGTTGCCTCCCATGCAGCGCTTTGTTTAATGTCGTTAGCTCGACATGAACCCCCCAAATTACCCAATACCAACTTTAAAAATTTTAAGGACCACATGTTTCACCAATTCAACTAGGTTTAGATTGATTACATGTTTATAATTTGTTTCATTAACAAACCTATGTTCTAAAATGAGTTGGTAAATCCCAGGAATATCAGAAATGGTGGATCTAGTTACTTCTCTAGTCTTGCCTAATACATCAAGGGTCCTTCCAATTTTATTTATATCAAGAGAAGAAACAATGAAAACATGATGGTTTTGGATATCCTCAATGAATGAAAACTTGAGGAAGGATGGAAATGACACATGTTCGAGTTCAGGCAGACTAACATTTTTAGACATAGGTTGGGAATTTGGATCGATCTCAATTTTATTTTCAAAATTTATCAATAGAATTGGTTCCTTTGGAATAGAAGATTCAACCAAAAAATTGGAAATATCAGTGTTAGGAATGGGTATGGACTCAAAGATTGTTATTTCTCTTAATGGTTCAATGATTGGTGTTTTTGAAAAATCATCAACAGAGTTATATTCATGAGACTCAATCCATGATGTCAAATTCTCCTCTTTTGAATCCAAAAAGTTAATTTCCTCCTGATTTAAAGTCCCTTCAAAATTTCCTTGATCCTCTTCATCTATCCCAAATCCAAAGGTTGGTTCTTCAATAAATTCATGTGGGGTTTGTGTGAAACTAGACACTTCACATAAGGTTATGGAAGGGACAGTTTGTGTAGGGATGGGTTCCTCACAAGTTTTAATGCTTTGTAGTTCTAACCTCAATGATGAAACCTCGAAATTCATTATCTCCATTTGTTTACAAAGTTTTTCAAGTAATGGTTGTGGATCATGATGGTCAAGGGGTTGAGACAGATGGTCTATTCCAGGAGGATAACTATGTTGTTGGAATTCCATAGGAGGGTGTTCAGATTGGCCTTGTTGGGATTGGAACTCATAATATGTTGGAATGTATTGTGGATCATATGAATAAAAACATTGTGGTTCAGTAGTTTGTTGATGATCCCACAAGTAGGAATTAGGATGGTCATTGTACATCTTACATGGGGTTAAGTGATCAAAGTAGGGAGAGGTTCCCCATGTTTGGATTTGTTCAAAAGGTTTTTCCATAGGAATGAAATTGGGGATGAGATGAGAGAAGTGGAATGAAAAAAAAGAATGATAGTGTCTAAGATAAATTACTTAGGTCCCCGGCAACGGCGCCAAAATTTGGTTCACGCCCAAATTTACCCAAGAGAAGAAGGGTAGAACGGTCCTTGTAGTGTAGCTTGGGTTGTCGATTCCACAGAGACCAAAGAAGATACCTAAGATACACAACCTAAGGGATGGATTTTTGGCTATGAAGTGGCCAACTTGGATTGATTTTGGATGGGTTTTAAAGATATCTAAAATATTTAAGTGGATTCAATTTAAAAGAATGAGTTGATCCTAGGTTATCACTCGGGGTGGATTGGACGTATTTTCTTTTTAATGATTTCAATTTCTTAAATTTGAGATGGGTTCATTTAAGGAGATAAAACAACATCATCACTTACTGGTTTAATGCCTACACCCTCTAATACTAATCACCTATACACTTGAAGGATCAATGTTTTGAGCACTTCAAGGTAAAGGATCGTATTAGTACTTGAAGTGTGTGGCCTTAAATTCAACAAGGACGATGGAGTTTAAAAATCATCAAATAAAAATCCCAATTAAAGAAGTGATTATACATTAATTAGGTGATAAATAACATCCAATCCAGCCCCTTGTTACTCCCTTGGATCAACCCATAAGTGGGTTAGCCCTCCATTGATCCCATGGTTTCAATGGAAGCGGAAAGTAGACTCATAAGGGAGGAAATGGAGAAGTAAAGAAAACAACAAAAATAAAATGATCACTCCACCGTTGTGTGAATAATTTCACAAGGGTTGGTGTGAATAAATTCACACCTTGATCCAACAGTATCAAAGTGATATTAAGAACAACAGAATAAGAGTAGAAGAATAACTTTTATTAAGAAACTAAAGTGAATTGAACAACTTACATGTGAAAGACAAAATTGAGGCGACAAAAATGCAGCATAACATTACAATTAAACAAAGCATCCAAGATCCTAAACTCCTTCACCACCACTTCCTTAAATAGGCATTTTGGGAGCCTTGGGTCGAGCCTTAAACAGTACAAGTCATCCCACTTGAGTATGGTAGGCCTAGGGTGGTGGAAAGTTTGTGGAATTTGGAATTTTCCACATTTGACCCGAGTGGCAGCCAGATTTCATTCACCGAACAGACGCGTTTGGATGACCTTCTAGATGGCCGAATCAGGGTGGTCCATAGAATAAGAAAATGGAGCTCCGGATGTCTGCTAACCGCCTGTAAATTTTGGGCCCATTTGGAGTTTTGGATTCCGAGATATGATCAAAGTAGTGGACTGTTTTTCTGGGCCGCAGAATCTGGCCCATAATTTAATCTCTATCTAGGGCCGACTAAATGACCAATATGGAGGCCGAATTAGCATTATCTACTGAAGAGTGATTTGTTCCTGTACATGTTTTCTATCATCCCACGAAATTTGGGATTAATTGGGCCTGTATGTTGGGCCCCACAGCCTAATCAGTGGGCTGATGTCCAATCCGCCTTCTCCAGAATTGCTTCCTTTCATTTCCAAATATCTCCATCATCCTCCATGAATTCTCCACTGATCCCTGAATCAAACATGTTCATATTTAAGTGTAGATAAATATCAAATTAAAATATTTATAATTAAATTCCTTAAAATCAGATGAATCACTGGGTACTTTAAATGATGTTCAAAAATGTACCACATAATAGTGTATTTTAAGAAGGTATTACAATCATAATGTGAAATGATGTTCAAAGTGTAAAATGCACTAAAATGGTGTTTATGAATAACAAAGAACATGAATATTATGTATATTAACAATGAATATTAGCCTCATTTAGTGGCTAATCACACCCCCCAACTTGAGTTTTGCTAGTCCCGAGCAAAATATATCTCATCAAAAATGAAATTCGAATTCCCTTTTCTAAGAACATTTTAATACACAATGATCACCAAAAAAACCTTATACCAAACAATCATGAAACCCATCAAAATATTTTAATACAAGATATTTTCATAAGCAGATCCCAATCCCAAGCCCATTCCTTTGATCAAATCCATCATCATACTTCATCCAACTCAATTAGGTGTAATGATGTGTTGTGAATCACAATAGATATGGGGGTTCATTTTCATTCAAGGGGGAAATCATGGAAGCGCTAGGTGGAATCACATTTAATCCTAATATGAGTATTCTTCATCCCTCTTTTTTTTTTAATTTTTTTTTTTGCAATATTTCTATAGTAATTGAGATTGCAATTAATCAAATTAACCCATGTAGCAAGACTTTGCCGATGACTCCCAGACTCAAAGGCCTTAGGGCACCAAGTGAAGCCCACATACTCGGGCATCGTCTCGAGTTAACTTAATCAAAAACAAATTCATATTACCATAAATAGAGATAGATTGAAAAACTCAGGGCTAGACAACTCTGGAGCAACGATCCCCAAGTGCCGAAAGCCTCGCATTTTATCAATCCATTGCTCTACACGCAAATTTTTATTTTTATTTTTTTTTTTTTTTAATAATTTTTTTAGTTTTTTTTTTGAATACTCATATTATTCATAAAAATAAAACCATCCTATGCTATTTATTATGGGACCCCAAAAATTCAAATTAGTACCCCACAGTCTAGAGGATGTGCATTGTGGCATTTTTTTATTTGGATGAAAATATAAACGATGAAATATCACATTGGACAGCCACACTTTCCAAAATCTATGCTCATGAAATTATACCAGGATTAAAATCAGAATCAGGGCATGCTAAATTATTTGATATTCAGTTTCAAAGTGTGCAATGTGTATTACCATGTTCAAAGTTAAATGAATTTTTCCTTCCATTTACTTTTTTTTTCAAATCATTCAATTTTTGACACAAAAGCATTTTTTTATTTTATCTCCCCCCCAACTTAAAACAACACTGTCCCCAGTGTTTGAAGAAATGAAAAATTAGATGGAGTAGATGCAGGGAATAAAAATTTAAAAAGGAAATTGAAAATGAGGATTATGGAATGAAGTCACCTGGTGGTTGAAGTTTGAAGTTCTTGCCGCTCGAATTTATTCCTTTGATATCCATGTCGCTTGCAAAGTTCCCTAGTGGAAAAAGGAAAAAACGAAACAAACAAAACAAACAAAACAAACAATATATATATATATATATATTTATATAATAAAGGATGTAAAATATAAGAATATATATAAAAATTATAGAATAAGGTAGCACAAAATCCGTAGGTCAGTGGTAAGTGTGCGCCCCTGTCTCCCTTCGGTCCCGGGTTCGAGTCCCCGCGGCTTCGCCGGTTGTGACGGGGTTTGCCCCACAGCCTATGGCGTGGTCTTTTTTTTTGTATTATTATATTTTTATTTTTTTTTCTTAACCTATTGAATAATAAAAACAAAATAAACTGATGATACATTGTCTTCTTTTTAAATTTCTGGGTAAGGTATTACTCAAGGATCACACCACGTGACACGGATGAATATGGTGCTCCTCTTTCGTACCCATCCATACTCATTATAGAAGAACAGGTCAACTGTTTATTTTTTTTCTGAAATATCAAAATTATTCATTAATCCTATTTAAAATATAAAGTTTATTGCAACAACAAAATTATTGGAAACTTGAAAACCATGGGTTGCCTCCCATGCAGCGCTTTGTTTAATGTCGTTAGCTCGACATGAACCCCCCAAATTACCCAATACCAACTTTAAAAATTTTAAGGACCACATGTTTCACCAATTCAACTAGGTTTAGATTGATTACATGTTTATAATTTGTTTCATTAATAAACCTATGTTCTAAAATGAGTTGGTAAATCCCAGGAATATCAGAAATGGTGGATCTAGTTACTTCTCTAGTCTTGCCTAATACATCAAGGGTCCTTCCAATTTTATTTATATCAAGAGAAGAAACAATGAAAACATGATGGTTTTGGATATCCTCAATGAATGAAAACTTGAGGAAGGATGGAAATGACACATGTTCGAGTTCAGGCAGACTAACATTTTTAGACATAGGTTGGGAATTTGGATCGATCTCAATTTTATTTTCAAAATTTATCAATAGAATTGGTTCCTTTGGAATAGAAGATTCAACCAAAAAATTGGAAATATCAGTGTTAGAAATGGGTATGGACTCAAAGATTGTGATTTCTCTTAATGGTTCAATGATTGGTGTTTTTGAAAAATCATCAACAGAGTTATATTCATGAGACTCAATCCATGATGTCAAATTCTCCTCTTTTGAATCCAAAAAGTTAATTTCCTCCTGATTTAAAGTCCCTTCAAAATTTCCTTGATCCTCTTCATCTATTCCAAATCCAAAGGTTGGTTCTTCAATAAATTCATGTGGGGTTTGTGTGAAACTAGACACTTCACATAAGGTTATGGAAGGGACAGTTTGTGTAGGGATGGGTTCCTCACAAGTTTTAATGCTTTGTAGTTCTAACCTCAATGATGAAACCTCAAAATTCATTATCTCCATTTGTTTACAAAGTTTTTCAAGTAATGGTTGTGGATCATGATGGTCAAGGGGTTGAGACAGATGGTCTATTCCAGGAGGATAACTATGTTGTTGGAATTCCATAGGAGGGTGTTCAGATTGGCCTTGTTGGGATTGGAACTCATAATATGTTGGAATGTATTGTGGATCATATGAATAAAAACATTGTGGTTCAGTAGTTTGTTGATGATCCCACAAGTAGGAATTAGGATGGTCATTGTACATCTTACATGGGGTTAAGTGATCAAAGTAGGGAGAGGTTCCCCATGTTTGGATTTGTTCAAAAGGTTTTTCCATAGGAATGAAATTGGGGATGAGATGAGAGAAGTGGAATGAAAAAAAAGAATGATAGTGTCTAAGATAACTTACTTAGGTCCCCGGCAACGGCGCCAAAATTTGGTTCACGCCCAAATTTACCCAAGAGAAGAAGGGTAGAACGGTCCTTGTAGTGTAGCTTGGGTTGTCGATTCCACAGAGACCAAAGAAGATACCTAAGATACACAACCTAAGGGATGGATTTTTGGCTATGAAGTGGCCAACTTGGATTGATTTTGGATGGGTTTTAAAGATATCTAAAATATTTAAGTGGATTCAATTTAAAAGAATGAGTTGATCCTAGGTTATCACTCGGGGTGGATTGGACGTATTTTCTTTTTAATGATTTCAATTTCTTAAATTTGAGATGGGTTCATTTAAGGAGATAAAACAACATCATCACTTACTGGTTTAATGCCTACACCCTCTAATACTAATCACCTATACACTTGAAGGATCAATGTTTTGAGCACTTCAAGGTAAAGGATCGTATTAGTACTTGAAGTGTGTGGCCTTAAATTCAACAAGGACGATGGAGTTTAAAAATCATCAAATAAAAATCCCAATTAAAGAAGTGATTATACATTAATTAGGTGATAAATAACATCCAATCCAGCCCCTTGCTACTCCCTTGGATCAACCCATAAGTGGGTTAGCCCTCCATTGATCCCATGGTTTCAATGGAAGCGGAAAGTAGACTCATAAGGGAGGAAATGGAGAAGTAAAGAAAACAACAAAAATAAAATGATCACTCCACCGTTGTGTGAATAATTTCACAAGGGTTGGTGTGAATAAATTCACACCTTGATCCAACAGTATCAAAGTGATATTAAGAACAACAGAATAAGAGTAGAAGAATAACTTTTATTAAGAAACTAAAGTGAATTGAACAACTTACATGTGAAAGACAAAATTGAGGCGACAAAAATGCAGCATAACATTACAATTAAACAAAGCATCCAAGATCCTAAACTCCTTCACCACCACTGCCTTAAATAGGCATTTTGGGAGCCTTGGGTCGAGCCTTAAACAGTACAAGTCATCCCACTTGAGTATGGTAGGCCTAGGGTGGTGGAAAGTTTGTGGAATTTGGAATTTTCCACATTTGACCCGAGTGGCAGCCAGATTTCATTCACCGAACAGACGCGTTTGGATGACCTTCTAGATGGCCGAATCAGGGTGGGCCATAGAATAAGAAAATGGAGCTCCGGATGTCTTCTAACCGCCTGTAAAATTTGGGCCCATTTGGAGTTTTGGATTCCGAGATATGATCAAAGTAGTGGACTGTTTTTCTGGGCCGCAGAATCTGGCCCATAATTTTATCTCTATCTAGGGCCGACTAAATGACCAATATGGAGGCCGAATTAGCATTAGCTCCTGAAGCGTGATTTGTTCCTGTACATGTTTTCTATCATCCCACGAAATTTGGGATTAATTGGGCCTGTATTTTGGGCCCCACAGCCTAATCAGTGGGCTGATGTCCAATCCGCCTTCTCCAGAATTGCTTCCTTTCATTTCCAAATATCTCCATCATCCTCCATGAATTCTCCACTGATCCCTGAATCAAACATGTTCATATTTAAGTGTAGATAAATATCAAATTAAAATATTTATAATTAAATTCCTTAAAATCATATGAATCACTGGGTACTTTAAATGATGTTCAAAAATGTACCACATAATAGTGTATTTTAAGAAGGTATTACAATCATAATGTGAAATGATGTTCAAAGTGTAAAATGCACTAAAATGGTGTTTATGAATAACAAAGAACATGAATATTATGTATATTAACAATGAATATTAGCCTCATTTAGTGGCTAATCACACCCCCCAACTTGAGTTTTGCTAGTCCCGAGCAAAATATATCTCATCAAAAATGAAATTCGAATTCCCTTTTCTAAGAACATTTTAATACACAATGATCACCAAAAAAACCTTATACCAAACAATCATGAAACCCATCAAAATATTTTAATACAAGATATTTTCATAAGCAGATCCCAATCCCAAGCCCATTCCTTTGATCAAATCCATCATCATACTTCATCCAACTCAATTAGGTGTAATGATGTGTTGTGAATCACAATAGATATGGGGGTTCATTTTCATTCAAGGGGGAAATCATGGAAGCGCTAGGTGGAATCACATTTAATCCTAATATGAGTATTCTTCATCCCTCTTTTTTTTTTAATTTTTTTTTTTGCAATATTTCTATAGTAATTGAGATTGCAATTAATCAAATTAACCCATGTAGCAAGACTTTGCCGATGACTCCCAGACTCAAAGGCCTTAGGGCACCAAGTGAAGCCCACATACTCGGGCATCGTCTCGAGTTAACTTAATCAAAAACAAATTCATATTACCATAAATAGAGATAGATTGAAAAACTCAGGGCTAGACAACTCTGGAGTCACGATCCCCAAGTGCCGAAAGCCTCGCATTTTATCAATCCATTGCTCTACACGCAAATTTTTTTTTTTTTTTATTTTTTATTTTTAATAATTTTTTTAGTTTTTTTTTTGAATACTCATATTATTCATAAAAATAAAACCATCCTATGCTATTTATTATGGGACCCCAAAAATTCAAATTAGTACCCCACAGTCTAGAGGATGTGCATTGTGGCATTTTTTTATTTGGATGAAAATATAAACGATGAAATATCACATTGGACAGCCACACTTTCCAAAATCTATGCTCATGAAATTATACCAGGATTAAAATCAGAATCAGGGCATGCTAAATTATTTGATATTCAGTTTCAAAGTGTGCAATGTGTATTACCATGTTCAAAGTTAAATGAATTTTTCCTTCCATTTACTTTTTTTTTCAAATCATTCAATTTTTGACACAAAAGCATTTTTTTATTTTATCTCCCCCCCAACTTAAAACAACACTGTCCCCAGTGTTTGAAGAAATGAAAAATTAGATGGAGTAGATGCAGGGAATAAAAATTTAAAAAGGAAATTGAAAATGAGGATTATGGAATGAAGTCACCTGGTGGTTGAAGTTTGAAGTTCTTGCCGCTCGAATTTATTCCTTTGATATCCATGTCGCTTACAAAGTTCCCTAGTGGAAAAAGGAAAAAACGAAACAAACAAAACAAACAAAACAAACAATATATATATATATATATATATTTATATAATAAAGGATGTAAAATATAAGAATATATATAAAAATTATAGAATAAGGTAGCACAAAATCCGTAGGTCAGTGGTAAGTGTGCGCCCCTGTCTCCCTTCGGTCCCGGGTTCGAGTCCCCGCGGCTTCGCCGGTTGTGACGGGGTTTGCCCCACGGCCTATGGCGTGGTCTTTTTTTTTGTATTATTATATTTTTATTTTTTTTTCTTAACCTATTGAATAATAAAAACAAAATAAACTGATGATACATTGTCTTCTTTTTAAATTTCTGGGTAAGGTATTACTCAAGGATCACACCACGTGACACGGATGAATATGGTGCTCCTCTTTCGTACCCATCCATACTCATTATAGAAGAACAGGTCAACTGTTTATTTTTTTTCTGAAATATCAAAATTATTCATTAATCCTATTTAAAATATAAAGTTTATTGCAACAACAAAATTATTGGAAACTTGAAAACCATGGGTTGCCTCCCATGCAGCGCTTTGTTTAATGTCGTTAGCTCGACATGAACCCCCCAAATTACCCAATACCAACTTTAAAAATTTTAAGGACCACATGTTTCACCAATTCAACTAGGTTTAGATTGATTACATGTTTATAATTTGTTTCATTAACAAACCTATGTTCTAAAATGAGTTGGTAAATCCCAGGAATATCAGAAATGGTGGATCTAGTTACTTCTCTAGTCTTGCCTAATACATCAAGGGTCCTTCCAATTTTATTTATATCAAGAGAAGAAACAATGAAAACATGATGGTTTTGGATATCCTCAATGAATGAAAACTTGAGGAAGGATGGAAATGACACATGTTCGAGTTCAGGCAGACTAACATTTTTAGACATAGGTTGGGAATTTGGATCGATCTCAATTTTATTTTCAAAATTTATCAATAGAATTGGTTCCTTTGGAATAGAAGATTCAACCAAAAAATTGGAAATATCAGTGTTAGAAATGGGTATGGACTCAAAGATTGTGATTTCTCTTAATGGTTCAATGATTGGTGTTTTTGAAAAATCATCAACAGAGTTATATTCATGAGACTCAATCCATGATGTCAAATTCTCCTCTTTTGAATCCAAAAAGTTAATTTCCTCCTGATTTAAAGTCCCTTCAAAATTTCCTTGATCCTCTTCATCTATCCCAAATCCAAAGGTTGGTTCTTCAATAAATTCATGTGGGGTTTGTGTGAAACTAGACACTTCACATAAGGTTATGGAAGGGACAGTTTGTGTAGGGATGGGTTCCTCACAAGTTTTAATGCTTTGTAGTTCTAACCTCAATGATGAAACCTCAAAATTCATTATCTCCATTTGTTTACAAAGTTTTTCAAGTAATGGTTGTGGATCATGATGGTCAAGGGGTTGAGACAGATGGTCTATTCCAGGAGGATAACTATGTTGTTGGAATTCCATAGGAGGGTGTTCAGATTGGCCTTGTTGGGATTGGAACTCATAATATGTTGGAATGTATTGTGGATCATATGAATAAAAACATTGTGGTTCAGTAGTTTGTTGATGATCCCACAAGTAGGAATTAGGATGGTCATTGTACATCTTACATGGGGTTAAGTGATCAAAGTAGGGAGAGGTTCCCCATGTTTGGATTTGTTCAAAAGGTTTTTCCATAGGAATGAAATTGGGGATGAGATGAGAGAAGTGGAATGAAAAAAAAAGAATGATAGTGTCTAAGATAACTTACTTAGGTCCCCGGAAACGGCGCCAAAATTTGGTTCACGCCCAAATTTACCCAAGAGAAGAAGGGTAGAACGGTCCTTGTAGTGTAGCTTGGGTTGTCGATTCCACAGAGACCAAAGAAGATACCTAAGATACACAACCTAAGGGATGGATTTTTGGCTATGAAGTGGCCAACTTGGATTGATTTTGGATGGGTTTTAAAGATATCTAAAATATTTAAGTGGATTCAATTTAAAAGAATGAGTTGATCCTAGGTTATCACTCGTGGTGGATTGGACGTATTTTCTTTTTAATGATTTCAATTTCTTAAATTTGAGATGGGTTCATTTAAGGAGATAAAACAACATCATCACTTACTGGTTTAATGCCTACACCCTCTAATACTAATCACCTATACACTTGAAGGATCAATGTTTTGAGCACTTCAAGGTAAAGGATCGTATTAGTACTTGAAGTGTGTGGCCTTAAATTCAACAAGGACGATGGAGTTTAAAAATCATCAAATAAAAATCCCAATTAAAGAAGTGATTATACATTAATTAGGTGATAAATAACATCCAATCCAGCCCCTTGCTACTCCCTTGGATCAACCCATAAGTGGGTTAGCCCTCCATTGATCCCATGGTTTCAATGGAAGCGGAAAGTAGACTCATAAGGGAAAAAATGGAGAAGTAAAGAAAACAACAAAAATAAAATGATCACTCCACCGTTGTGTGAATAATTTCACAAGGGTTGGTGTGAATAAATTCACACCTTGATCCAACAGTATCAAAGTGATATTAAGAACAACAGAATAAGAGTAGAAGAATAACTTTTATTAAGAAAGTAAAGTGAATTGAACAACTTAAATGTGAAAGACAAAATTGAGGCGACAAAAATGCAGCATAACATTACAATTAAACAAAGCATCCAAGATCCTAAACTCCTTTACCACCACTGCCTTAAATAGGCATTTTGGGAGCCTTGGGTCGAGCCTTAAACAGTACAAGTCATCCCACTTGAGTATGGTAGGCCTAGGGTGGTGGAAAGTTTGTGGAATTTGGAATTTTCCACATTTGACCCGAGTGGCAGCCAGATTTCATTCACCGAACAGACGCGTTTGGATGACCTTCTAGATGGCCGAATCAGGGTGGGCCATAGAATAAGAAAATGGATCTCCGGATGTCTGCTAACCGCCTGTAAAATTTGGGCCCATTTGGAGTTTTGGATTCCGAGATATGATCAAAGTAGTGGACTGTTTTTCTGGGCCGCAGAATCTGACCCATAATTTTATCTCTATCTAGGGCCGACTAAATGACCAATATGGAGGCCGAATTAGCATTAGCTCCTGAAGAGTGATTTGTTCCTGTACATGTTTTCTATCATCCCACGAAATTTGGGATTAATTGGGTCTGTATGTTGGGCCCCACAGCCTAATCAGTGGGCTGATGTCCAATCCGCCTTCTCCAGAATTGCTTCCTTTCATTTCCAAATATCTCCATCATCCTCCATGAATTCTCCACTGATCCCTGAATCAAACATGTTCATATTTAAGTGTAGATAAATATCAAATTAAAATATTTATAATTAAATTCCTTAAAATCAGATGAATCACTGGGTACTTTAAATGATGTTCAAAAATGTACCACATAATAGTGTATTTTAAGAAGGTATTACAATCATAATGTGAAATGATGTTCAAAGTGTAAAATGCACTAAAATGGTGTTTATGAATAACAAAGAACATGAATATTATGTATATTAACAATGAATATTAGCCTCATTTAGTGGCTAATCACACCCCCCAACTTGAGTTTTGCTAGTCCCGAGCAAAATATATCTCATCAAAAATGAAATTCGAATTCCCTTTTCTAAGAACATTTTAATACACAATGATCACCAAAAAAACCTTATACCAAACAATCATGAAACCCATCAAAATATTTTAATACAAGATATTTTCATAAGCAGATCCCAATCCCAAGCCCATTCCTTTGATCAAATCCATCATCATACTTCATCCAACTCAATTAGGTGTAATGATGTGTTGTGAATCACAATAGATATGGGGGTTCATTTTCATTCAAGGGGGAAATCATGGAAGCGCTAGGTGGAATCACATTTAATCCTAATATGAGTATTCTTCATCCCTCTTTTTTTTTTAATTTTTTTTTTGCAATATTTCTATAGTAATTGAGATTGCAATTAATCAAATTAACCCATGTAGCAAGACTTTGCCGATGACTCCCAGACTCAAAGGCCTTAGGGCACCAAGTGAAGCCCACATACTCAGGCATCGTCTCGAGTTAACTTAATCAAAAACAAATTCATATTACCATAAATAGAGATAGATTGAAAAACTCAGGGCTAGACAACTCTGGAGTCACGATCCCCAAGTGCCGAAAGCCTCGCATTTTATCAATCCATTGCTCTACACGCAAGTTTTTATTTTTTTTTTATTTTTTTTTTTTTAATAATTTTTTTAGTTTTTTTTTTGAATACTCATATTATTCATAAAAATAAAACCATCCTATGCTATTTATTATGGGACCCCAAAAATTCAAATTAGTACCCCACAGTCTAGAGGATGTGCATTGTGGCATTTTTTTATTTGGATGAAAATATAAACGATGAAATATCACATTGGACAGCCACACTTTCCAAAATCTATGCTCATGAAATTATACCAGGATTAAAATCAGAATCAGGGCATGCTAAATTATTTGATATTCAGTTTCAAAGTGTGCAATGTGTATTACCATGTTCAAAGTTAAATGAATTTTTCCTTCCATTTACTTTTTTTTTCAAATCATTCAATTTTTGACACAAAAGCATTTTTTTATTTTATCTCCCCCCCAACTTAAAACAACACTGTCCCCAGTGTTTGAAGAAATGAAAAATTAGATGGAGTAGATGCAGGGAATAAAAATTTAAAAAGGAAATTGAAAATGAGGATTATGGAATGAAGTCACCTGGTGGTTGAAGTTTGAAGTTCTTGCCGCTCGAATTTATTCCTTTGATATCCATGTCGCTTGCAAAGTTCCCTAGTGGAAAAAGGAAAAAACGAAACAAACAAAACAAACAAAACAAACAATATATATATATATATATATATTTATATAATAAAGGATGTAAAATATAAGAATATATATAAAAATTATAGAATAAGGTAGCACAAAATCCGTAGGTCAGTGGTAAGTGTGCGCCCCTGTCTCCCTTCGGTCCCGGGTTCGAGTCCCCGCGGCTTCGCCGGTTGTGACGGGGTTTGCCCCACGGCCTATGGCGTGGTCTTTTTTTTTGTATTATTATATTTTTATTTTTTTTTCTTAACCTATTGAATAATAAAAACAAAATAAACTGATGATACATTGTCTTCTTTTTAAATTTCTGGGTAAGGTATTACTCAAGGATCACACCACGTGACACGGATGAATATGGTGCTCCTCTTTCGTACCCATCCATACTCATTATAGAAGAACAGGTCAACTGTTTATTTTTTTTCTGAAATATCAAAATTATTCATTAATCCTATTTAAAATATAAAGTTTATTGCAACAACAAAATTATTGGAAACTTGAAAACCATGGGTTGCCTCCCATGCAGCGCTTTGTTTAATGTCGTTAGCTCGACATGAACCCCCCAAATTACCCAATACCAACTTTAAAAATTTTAAGGACCACATGTTTCACCAATTCAACTAGGTTTAGATTGATTACATGTTTATAATTTGTTTCATTAACAAACCTATGTTCTAAAATGAGTTGGTAAATCCCAGGAATATCAGAAATGGTGGATCTAGTTACTTCTCTAGTCTTGCCTAATACATCAAGGGTCCTTCCAATTTTATTTATATCAAGAGAAGAAACAATGAAAACATGATGGTTTTGGATATCCTCAATGAATGAAAACTTGAGGAAGGATGGAAATGACACATGTTCGAGTTCAGGCAGACTAACATTTTTAGACATAGGTTGGGAATTTGGATCGATCTCAATTTTATTTTCAAAATTTATCAATAGAATTGGTTCCTTTGGAATAGAAGATTCAACCAAAAAATTGGAAATATCAGTGTTAGAAATGGGTATGGACTCAAAGATTGTGATTTCTCTTAATGGTTCAATGATTGGTGTTTTTGAAAAATCATCAACAGAGTTATATTCATGAGACTCAATCCATGATGTCAAATTCTCCTCTTTTGAATCCAAAAAGTTAATTTCCTCCTGATTTAAAGTCCCTTCAAAATTTCCTTGATCCTCTTCATCTATCCCAAATCCAAAGGTTGGTTCTTCAATAAATTCATGTGGGGTTTGTGTGAAACTAGACACTTCACATAAGGTTATGGAAGGGACAGTTTGTGTAGGGATGGGTTCCTCACAAGTTTTAATGCTTTGTAGTTCTAACCTCAATGATGAAACCTCAAAATTCATTATCTCCATTTGTTTACAAAGTTTTTCAAGTAATGGTTGTGGATCATGATGGTCAAGGGGTTGAGACAGATGGTCTATTCCAGGAGGATAACTATGTTGTTGGAATTCCATAGGAGGGTGTTCAGATTGGCCTTGTTGGGATTGGAACTCATAATATGTTGGAATGTATTGTGGATCATATGAATAAAAACATTGTGGTTCAGTAGTTTGTTGATGATCCCACAAGTAGGAATTAGGATGGTCATTGTACATCTTACATGGGGTTAAGTGATCAAAGTAGGGAGAGGTTCCCCATGTTTGGATTTGTTCAAAAGGTTTTTCCATAGGAATGAAATTGGGGATGAGATGAGAGAAGTGGAATGAAAAAAAAGAATGATAGTGTCTAAGATAACTTACTTAGGTCCCCGGAAACGGCGCCAAAATTTGGTTCACGCCCAAATTTACCCAAGAGAAGAAGGGTAGAACGGTCCTTGTAGTGTAGCTTGGGTTGTCGATTCCACAGAGACCAAAGAAGATACCTAAGATACACAACCTAAGGGATGGATTTTTGGCTATGAAGTGGCCAACTTGGATTGATTTTGGATGGGTTTTAAAGATATCTAAAATATTTAAGTGGATTCAATTTAAAAGAATGAGTTGATCCTAGGTTATCACTCGGGGTGGATTGGACGTATTTTCTTTTTAATGATTTCAATTTCTTAAATTTGAGATGGGTTCATTTAAGGAGATAAAACAACATCATCACTTACTGGTTTAATGCCTACACCCTCTAATACTAATCACCTATACACTTGAAGGATCAATGTTTTGAGCACTTCAAGGTAAAGGATCGTATTAGTACTTGAAGTGTGTGGCCTTAAATTCAACAAGGACGATGGAGTTTAAAAATCATCAAATAAAAATCCCAATTAAAGAAGTGATTATACATTAATTAGGTGATAAATAACATCCAATCCAGCCCCTTGCTACTCCCTTGGATCAACCCATAAGTGGTTTAGCCCTCCATTGATCCCATGGTTTCAATGGAAGCGGAAAGTAGACTCATAAGGGAGGAAATGGAGAAGTAAAGAAAACAACAAAAATAAAATGATCACTCCACCGTTGTGTGAATAATTTCACAAGGGTTGGTGTGAATAAATTCACACCTTGATCCAACAGTATCAAAGTGATATTAAGAACAACAGAATAAGAGTAGAAGAATAACTTTTATTAAGAAACTAAAGTGAATTGAACAACTTACATGTGAAAGACAAAATTGAGGCGACAAAAATGCAGCATAACATTACAATTAAACAAAGCATCCAAGATCCTAAACTCCTTCACCACCACTGCCTTAAATAGGCATTTTGGGAGCCTTGGGTCGAGCCTTAAACAGTACAAGTCATCCCACTTGAGTATGGTAGGCCTAGGGTGGTGGAAAGTTTGTGGAATTTGGAATTTTCCACATTTGACCCGAGTGGCAGCCAGATTTCATTCACCGAACAGACGCGTTTGGATGACCTTCTAGATGGCCGAATCAGGGTGGGCCATAGAATAAGAAAATGGAGCTCCGGATGTCTGCTAACCGCCTGTAAAATTTGGGCCCATTTGGAGTTTTGGATTCCGAGATATGATCAAAGTAGTGGACTGTTTTTCTGGGCCGCAGAATCTGGCCCATAATTTTATCTCTATCTAGGGCCGACTAAATGACCAATATGGAGGCCGAATTAGCATTAGCTCCTGAAGAGTGATTTGTTACTGTACATGTTTTCTATCATCCCACGAAATTTGGGATTAATTGGGCCTGTATGTTGGGCCCCACAGCCTAATCAGTGGGCTGATGTCCAATCCGCCTTCTCCAGAATTGCTTCCTTTCATTTCCAAATATCTCCATCATCCTCCATGAATTCTCCACTGATCCCTGAATCAAACATGTTCATATTTAAGTGTAGATAAATATCAAATTAAAATATTTATAATTAAATTCCTTAAAATCAGATGAATCACTGGGTACTTTAAATGATGTTCAAAAATGTACCACATAATAGTGTATTTTAAGAAGGTATTACAATCATAATGTGAAATGATGTTCAAAGTGTAAAATGCACTAAAATGGTGTTTATGAATAACAAAGAACATGAATATTATGTATATTAACAATGAATATTAGCCTCATTTAGTGGCTAATCACACCCCCCAACTTGAGTTTTGCTAGTCCCGAGCAAAATATATCTCATCAAAAATGAAATTCGAATTCCCTTTTCTAAGAACATTTTAATACACAATGATCACCAAAAAAACCTTATACCAAACAATCATGAAACCCATCAAAATATTTTAATACAAGATATTTTCATAAGCAGATCCCAATCCCAAGCCCATTCCTTTGATCAAATCCATCATCATACTTCATCCAACTCAATTAGGTGTAATGATGTGTTGTGAATCACAATAGATATGGGGGTTCATTTTCATTCAAGGGGGAAATCATGGAAGCGCTAGGTGGAATCACATTTAATCCTAATATGAGTATTCTTCATCCCTCTTTTTTTTTTAATTTTTTTTTTGCAATATTTCTATAGTAATTGAGATTGCAATTAATCAAATTAACCCATGTAGCAAGACTTTGCCGATGACTCCCAGACTCAAAGGCCTTAGGGCACCAAGTGAAGCCCACATACTCGGGCATCGTCTCGAGTTAACTTAATCAAAAACAAATTCATATTACCATAAATAGAGATAGATTGAAAAACTCAGGGCTAGACAACTCTGGAGTCACGATCCCCAAGTGCCGAAAGCCTCGCATTTTATCAATCCATTGCTCTACACGCAAATTTTTTTTTTTTTTTTTTTTTTTTTAATAATTTTTTTAGTTTTTTTTTTGAATACTCATATTATTCATAAAAATAAAACCATCCTATGCTATTTATTATGGGACCCCAAAAATTCAAATTAGTACCCCACAGTCTAGAGGATGTGCATTGTGGCATTTTTTTATTTGGATGAAAATATAAACGATGAAATATCACATTGGACAGCCACACTTTCCAAAATCTATGCTCATGAAATTATACCAGGATTAAAATCAGAATCAGGGCATGCTAAATTATTTGATATTCAGTTTCAAAGTGTGCAATGTGTATTACCATGTTCAAAGTTAAATGAATTTTTCCTTCCATTTACTTTTTTTTTCAAATCATTCAATTTTTGACACAAAAGCATTTTTTTATTTTATCTCCCCCCCAACTTAAAACAACACTGTCCCCAGTGTTTGAAGAAATGAAAAATTAGATGGAGTAGATGCAGGGAATAAAAATTTAAAAAGGAAATTGAAAATGAGGATTATGGAATGAAGTCACCTGGTGGTTGAAGTTTGATGTTCTTGCCGCTCGAATTTATTCCTTTGATATCCATGTCGCTTGCAAAGTTCCCTAGTGGAAAAAGGAAAAAACGAAACAAACAAAACAAACAAAACAAACAATATATATATATATATATATATTTATATAATAAAGGATGTAAAATATAAGAATATATATAAAAATTATAGAATAAGGTAGCACAAAATCCGTAGGTCAGTGGTAAGTGTGCGCCCCTGTCTCCCTTCGGTCCCGGGTTCGAGTCCCCGCGGCTTCGCCGGTTGTGACGGGGTTTGCCCCACGGCCTATGGCGTGGTCTTTTTTTTTGTATTATTATATTTTTATTTTTTTTTCTTAACCTATTGAATAATAAAAACAAAATAAACTGATGATACATTGTCTTCTTTTTAAATTTCTGGGTAAGGTATTACTCAAGGATCACACCACGTGACACGGATGAATATGGTGCTCCTCTTTCGTACCCATCCATACTCATTATAGAAGAACAGGTCAACTGTTTATTTTTTTTCTGAAATATCAAAATTATTCATTAATCCTATTTAAAATATAAAGTTTATTGCAACAACAAAATTATTGGAAACTTGAAAACCATGGGTTGCCTCCCATGCAGCGCTTTGTTTAATGTCGTTAGCTCGACATGAACCCCCCAAATTACCCAATACCAACTTTAAAAATTTTAAGGACCACATGTTTCACCAATTCAACTAGGTTTAGATTGATTACATGTTTATAATTTGTTTCATTAACAAACCTATGTTCTAAAATGAGTTGGTAAATCCCAGGAATATCAGAAATGGTGGATCTAGTTACTTCTCTAGTCTTGCCTAATACATCAAGGGTCCTTCCAATTTTATTTATATCAAGAGAAGAAACAATGAAAACATGATGGTTTTGGATATCCTCAATGAATGAAAACTTGAGGAAGGATGGAAATGACACATGTTCGAGTTCAGGCAGACTAACATTTTTAGACATAGGTTGGGAATTTGGATCGATCTCAATTTTATTTTCAAAATTTATCAATAGAATTGGTTCCTTTGGAATAGAAGATTCAACCAAAAAATTGGAAATATCAGTGTTAGAAATGGGTATGGACTCAAAGATTGTGATTTCTCTTAATGGTTCAATGATTGGTGTTTTTGAAAAATCATCAACAGAGTTATATTCATGAGACTCAATCCATGATGTCAAATTCTCCTCTTTTGAATCCAAAAAGTTAATTTCCTCCTGATTTAAAGTCCCTTCAAAATTTCCTTGATCCTCTTCATCTATCCCAAATCCAAAGGTTGGTTCTTCAATAAATTCATGTGGGGTTTGTGTGAAACTAGACACTTCACATAAGGTTATGGAAGGGACAGTTTGTGTAGGGATGGGTTCCTCACAAGTTTTAATGCTTTGTAGTTCTAACCTCAATGATGAAACCTCAAAATTCATTATCTCCATTTGTTTACAAAGTTTTTCAAGTAATGGTTGTGGATCATGATGGTCAAGGGGTTGAGACAGATGGTCTATTCCAGGAGGATAACTATGTTGTTGGAATTCCATAGGAGGGTGTTCAGATTGGCCTTGTTGGGATTGGAACTCATAATATGTTGGAATGTATTGTGGATCATATGAATAAAAACATTGTGGTTCAGTAGTTTGTTGATGATCCCACAAGTAGGAATTAGGATGGTCATTGTACATCTTACATGGGGTTAAGTGATCAAAGTAGGGAGAGGTTCCCCATGTTTGGATTTGTTCAAAAGGTTTTTCCATAGGAATGAAATTGGGGATGAGATGAGAGAAGTGGAATGAAAAAAAAGAATGATAGTGTCTAAGATAACTTACTTAGGTCCCCGGCAACGGCGCCAAAATTTGGTTCACGCCCAAATTTACCCAAGAGAAGAAGGGTAGAACGGTCCTTGTAGTGTAGCTTGGGTTGTCGATTCCACAGAGACCAAAGAAGATACCTAAGATACACAACCTAAGGGATGGATTTTTGGCTATGAAGTGGCCAACTTGGATTGATTTTGGATGGGTTTTAAAGATATCTAAAATATTTAAGTGGATTCAATTTAAAAGAATGAGTTGATCCTAGGTTATCACTCGGGGTGGATTGGACGTATTTTCTTTTTAATGATTTCAATTTCTTAAATTTGAGATGGGTTCATTTAAGGAGATAAAACAACATCATCACTTACTGGTTTAATGCCTACACCCTCTAATACTAATCACCTATACACTTGAAGGATCAATGTTTTGAGCACTTCAAGGTAAAGGATCGTATTAGTACTTGAAGTGTGTGGCCTTAAATTCAACAAGGACGATGGAGTTTAAAAATCATCAAATAAAAATCCCAATTAAAGAAGTGATTATACATTAATTAGGTGATAAATAACATCCAATCCAGCCCCTTGCTACTCCCTTGGATCAACCCATAAGTGGGTTAGCCCTCCATTGATCCCATGGTTTCAATGGAAGCGGAAAGTAGACTCATAAGGGAGGAAATGGAGAAGTAAAGAAAACAACAAAAATAAAATGATCACTCCACCGTTGTGTGAATAATTTCACAAGGGTTGGTGTGAATAAATTCACACCTTGATCCAACAGTATCAAAGTGATATTAAGAACAACAGAATAAGAGTAGAAGAATAACTTTTATTAAGAAAGTAAAGTGAATTGAACAACTTACATGTGAAAGACAAAATTGAGGCGACAAAAATGCAGCATAACATTACAATTAAACAAAGCATCCAAGATCCTAAACTCCTTCACCACCACTGCCTTAAATAGTCATTTTGGGAGCCTTGGGTCGAGCCTTAAACAGTACAAGTCATCCCACTTGAGTATGGTAGGCCTAGGGTGGTGGAAAGTTTGTGGAATTTGGAATTTTCCACATTTGACCCGAGTGGCAGCCAGATTTCATTCACCGAACAGACGCGTTTGGATGACCTTCTAGATGGCCGAATCAGGGTGGGCCATAGAATAAGAAAATGGATCTCCGGATGTCTGCTAACCGCCTGTAAAATTTGGGCCCATTTGGAGTTTTGGATTCCGAGATATGATCAAAGTAGTGGACTGTTTTTCTGGGCCGCAGAATCTGGCCCATAATTTAATCTCTATCTAGGGCCGACTAAATGACCAATATGGAGGCCGAATTAGCATTAGCTCCTGAATAGTGATTTGTTCCTGTACATGTTTTCTATCATCCCACGAAATTTGGGATTAATTGGGTCTGTATGTTGGGCCCCACAGCCTAATCAGTGGGCTGATGTCCAATCCGCCTTCTCCAGAATTGCTTCCTTTCATTTCCAAATATCTCCATCATCCTCCATGAATTCTCCACTGATCCCTGAATCAAACATGTTCATATTTAAGTGTAGATAAATATCAAATTAAAATATTTATAATTAAATTCCTTAAAATCAGATGAATCACTGGGTACTTTAAATGATGTTCAAAAATGTACCACATAATAGTGTATTTTAAGAAGGTATTACAATCATAATGTGAAATGATGTTCAAAGTGTAAAATGCACTAAAATGGTGTTTATGAATAACAAAGAACATGAATATTATGTATATTAACAATGAATATTAGCCTCATTTAGTGGCTAATCACACCCCCCAACTTGAGTTTTGCTAGTCCCGAGCAAAATATATCTCATCAAAAATGAAATTCGAATTCCCTTTTCTAAGAACATTTTAATACACAATGATCACCAAAAAAACCTTATACCAAACAATCATGAAACCCATCAAAATATTTTAATACAAGATATTTTCATAAGCAGATCCCAATCCCAAGCCCATTCCTTTGATCAAATCCATCATCATACTTCATCCAACTCAATTAGGTGTAATGATGTGTTGTGAATCACAATAGATATGGGGGTTCATTTTCATTCAAGGGGGAAATCATGGAAGCGCTAGGTGGAATCACATTTAATCCTAATATGAGTATTCTTCATCCCTCTTTTTTTTTTAATTTTTTTTTTTGCAATATTTCTATAGTAATTGAGATTGCAATTAATCAAATTAACCCATGTAGCAAGACTTTGCCGATGACTCCCAGACTCAAAGGCCTTAGGGCACCAAGTGAAGCCCACATACTCGGGCATCGTCTCGAGTTAACTTAATCAAAAACAAATTCATATTACCATAAATAGAGATAGATTGAAAAACTCAGGGCTAGACAACTCTGGAGTCACGATCCCCAAGTGCCGAAAGCCTCGCATTTTATCAATCCATTGCTCTACACGCAAATTTTTATTTTTTTTTATTTTTATTTTTTTAATAATTTTTTTAGTTTTTTTTTTGAATACTCATATTATTCATAAAAATAAAACCATCCTATGCTATTTATTATGGGACCCCAAAAATTCAAATTAGTACCCCACAGTCTAGAGGATGTGCATTGTGGCATTTTTTTATTTGGATGAAAATATAAATGATGAAATATCACATTGGACAGCCACACTTTCCAAAATCTATGCTCATGAAATTATACCAGGATTAAAATCAGAATCAGGGCATGCTAAATTATTTGATATTCAGTTTCAAAGTGTGCAATGTGTATTACCATGTTCAAAGTTAAATGAATTTTTCCTTCCATTTACTTTTTTTTTCAAATCATTCAATTTTTGACACAAAAGCATTTTTTTATTTTATCTCCCCCCCAACTTAAAACAACACTGTCCCCAGTGTTTGAAGAAATGAAAAATTAGATGGAGTAGATGCAGGGAATAAAAATTTAAAAAGGAAATTGAAAATGAGGATTATGGAATGAAGTCACCTGGTGGTTGAAGTTTGAAGTTCTTGCCGCTCGAATTTATTCCTTTGATATCCATGTCGCTTGCAAAGTTCCCTAGTGGAAAAAGGAAAAAACGAAACAAACAAAACAAACAATATATATATATATATATATATATATATAATAAAGGATGTAAAATATAAGAATATATATAAAAATTATAGAATAAGGTAGCACAAAATCCGTAGGTCAGTGGTAAGTGTGCGCCCCTGTCTCCCTTCGGTCCCGGGTTCGAGTCCCCGCGGCTTCGCCGGTTGTGACGGGGTTTGCCCCACGGCCTATGGCGTGGTCTTTTTTTTTGTATTATTATATTTTTATTTTTTTTTCTTAACCTATTGAATAATAAAAACAAAATAAACTGATGATACATTGTCTTCTTTTTAAATTTCTGGGTAAGGTATTACTCAAGGATCACACCACGTGACACGGATGAATATGGTGCTCCTCTTTCGTACCCATCCATACTCATTATAGAAGAACAGGTCAACTGTTTATTTTTTTTCTGAAATATCAAAATTATTCATTAATCCTATTTAAAATATAAAGTTTATTGCAACAACAAAATTATTGGAAACTTGAAAACCATGGGTTGCCTCCCATGCAGCGCTTTGTTTAATGTCGTTAGCTCGACATGAACCCCCCAAATTACCCAATACCAACTTTAAAAATTTTAAGGACCACATGTTTCACCAATTCAACTAGGTTTAGATTGATTACATGTTTATAATTTGTTTCATTAACAAACCTATGTTCTAAAATGAGTTGGTAAATCCCAGGAATATCAGAAATGGTGGATCTAGTTACTTCTCTAGTCTTGCCTAATACATCAAGGGTCCTTCCAATTTTATTTATATCAAGAGAAGAAACAATGAAAACATGATGGTTTTGGATATCCTCAATGAATGAAAACTTGAGGAAGGATGGAAATGACACATGTTCGAGTTCAGGCAGACTAACATTTTTAGACATAGGTTGGGAATTTGGATCGATCTCAATTTTATTTTCAAAATTTATCAATAGAATTGGTTCCTTTGGAATAGAAGATTCAACCAAAAAATTGGAAATATCAGTGTTAGAAATGGGTATGGACTCAAAGATTGTGATTTCTCTTAATGGTTCAATGATTGGTGTTTTTGAAAAATCATCAACAGAGTTATATTCATGAGACTCAATCCATGATGTCAAATTCTCCTCTTTTGAATCCAAAAAGTTAATTTCCTCCTGATTTAAAGTCCCTTCAAAATTTCCTTGATCCTCTTCATCTATCCCAAATCCAAAGGTTGGTTCTTCAATAAATTCATGTGGGGTTTGTGTGAAACTAGACACTTCACATAAGGTTATGGAAGGGACAGTTTGTGTAGGGATGGGTTCCTCACAAGTTTTAATGCTTTGTAGTTCTAACCTCAATGATGAAACCTCAAAATTCATTATCTCCATTTGTTTACAAAGTTTTTCAAGTAATGGTTGTGGATCATGATGGTCAAGGGGTTGAGACAGATGGTCTATTCCAGGAGGATAACTATGTTGTTGGAATTCCATAGGAGGGTGTTCAGATTGGCCTTGTTGGGATTGGAACTCATAATATGTTGGAATGTATTGTGGATCATATGAATAAAAACATTGTGGTTCAGTAGTTTGTTGATGATCCCACAAGTAGGAATTAGGATGGTCATTGTACATCTTACATGGGGTTAAGTGATCAAAGTAGGGAGAGGTTCCCCATGTTTGGATTTGTTCAAAAGGTTTTTCCATAGGAATGAAATTGGGGATGAGATGAGAGAAGTGGAATGAAAAAAAAGAATGATAGTGTCTAAGATAACTTACTTAGGTCCCCGGCAACGGCGCCAAAATTTGGTTCACGCCCAAATTTACCCAAGAGAAGAAGGGTAGAACGGTCCTTGTAGTGTAGCTTGGGTTGTCGATTCCACAGAGACCAAAGAAGATACCTAAGATACACAACCTAAGGGATGGATTTTTGGCTATGAAGTGGCCAACTTGGATTGATTTTGGATGGGTTTTAAAGATATCTAAAATATTTAAGTGGATTCAATTTAAAAGAATGAGTTGATCCTAGGTTATCACTCGGGTGGATTGGACGTATTTTCTTTTTAATGATTTCAATTTCTTAAATTTGAGATGGGTTCATTTAAGGAGATAAAACAACATCATCACTTACTGGTTTAATGCCTACACCCTCTAATACTAATCACCTATACACTTGAAGGATCAATGTTTTGAGAACTTCAAGGTAAAGGATCGTATTAGTACTTGAAGTGTGTGGCCTTAAATTCAACAAGGACGATGGAGTTTAAAAATCATCAAATAAAAATCCCAATTAAAGAAGTGATTATACATTAATTAGGTGATAAATAACATCCAATCCAGCCCCTTGCTACTCCCTTGGATCAACCCATAAGTGGGTTAGCCCTCCATTGATCTCATGGTTTCAATGGAAGCGGAAAGTAGACTCATAAGGGAGGAAATGGAGAAGTAAAGAAAACAACAAAAATAAAATGATCACTCCACCGTTGTGTGAATAATTTCACAAGGGTTGGTGTGAATAAATTCACACCTTGATCCAACAGTATCAAAGTGATATTAAGAACAACAGAATAAGAGTAGAAGAATAACTTTTATTAAGAAACTAAAGTGAATTGAACAACTTACATGTGAAAGACAAAATTGAGGCGACAAAAATGCAGCATAACATTACAATTAAACAAAGCATCCAAGATCCTAAACTCCTTCACCACCACTGCCTTAAATAGGAATTTTGGGAGCCTTGGGTCGAGCCTTAAACAGTACAAGTCATCCCACTTGAGTATGGTAGGCCTAGGGTGGTGGAAAGTTTGTGGAATTTGGAATTTTCCACATTTGACCCGAGTGGCAGCCATATTTCATTCACCGAACAGACGCGTTTGGATGACCTTCTAGATGGCCGAATCAGGGTGGGCCATAGAATAAGAAAATGGAGCTCCGGATGTCTGCTAACCTCCTGTAAAATTTGGGCCCATTTGGAGTTTTGGATTCCGAGATATGATCAAAGTAGTGGACTGTTTTTCTGGGCCGCAGAATCTGGCCCATAATTTTATCTCTAGCTAGGGCCGACTAAATGACCAATATGGAGGCCGAATTAGCATTAGCTCCTGAAGAGTGATTTGTTCCTGTACATGTTTTCTATCATCCCACGAAATTTGGGATTAATTGGGCCTGTATGTTGGGCCCCACAGCCTAATCAGTGGGCTGATGTCCAATCTGCCTTCTCCAGAATTGCTTCCTTTCATTTCCAAATATCTCCATCATCCTCCATGAATTCTCCACTGATCCCTGAATCAAACATGTTCATATTTAAGTGTAGATAAATATCAAATTAAAATATTTATAATTAAATTCCTTAAAATCAGATGAATCACTGGGTACTTTAAATGATGTTCAAAAATGTACCACATAATAGTGTATTTTAAGAAGGTATTACAATCATAATGTGAAATGATGTTCAAAGTGTAAAATGCACTAAAATGGTGTTTATGAATAACAAAGAACATGAATATTATGTATATTAACAATGAATATTAGCCTCATTTAGTGGCTAATCAGTCACTACACCAATCAACACTCTACGCCATACATCTAGGACTGACTTATCAATACCCACCTTAGGATTGTCACTGTCATCACTTTTCTCAAGTGATTTTATTCACCATGACTTGTTCATTGGTCATGATCTATACCTAAAAACATGAATAGGGTCCTAAATATTTCCCCTTTTAAACAACATAAATATCACCCGGTACTCAATAACGACTTCCATGAATGCATCTCATGGAGTTCATCAACACTTGGTCTATCCTGAGTGTCACAAACTAGAACGAGTACCCTAGTAACCCAATAATCAAGCTGGCCTTGACATAATCCGAATGGAGTTCTTAATCCCCACATACTGGTGACTAGCACCAAACATCGTACAATATAAAAGTGGGAATGATTTTTCTACATGAAGGTAGAAGCAAAAGATAAAAGACATTATGTATATCAATAGTAAACTCCAATGGGAGTAAGGTACAAGAAAAAAAATGTATAAAATACAATGTACTAAAACCCAATTACTAAAATAGGAAAACATCCCCAAAGTTCCTAATGACACAACTACCCATGTCCAAATCTCAACAGCTCGATCAACCTCCAATAGATATCTTCCCTTTGGTCAAGCCTAAAATTAGAAAGTCTACAAACACCCAAAGGAAAAAATAGGGTGTGATCCTAATCCTAGTAGGATACCACCAAATATTCCTTAACAAATTCCAAATATATATTTTTCCAATGAAAAGATTTTTATTTTTCAAAACAAACAAGTTTGGTAATTTAAATGAATATTTAAACAAAACATATTATACATCTACAAAATGATGGAAATTACATTCAAAGCACAAGATTTAATTTAAAATAGATGGAACATTTCTAAAAAAATGGATTAATTAAATAATTTATATAAAATAGTTTTTATAAATTCAGTTGGCATGTAAAGTAGTTCAAGAAAACACTATCATACATTTATAGCTCAAATATAAATAAACAATCGATCAATATAGTCATCTTAAAAAAGGTATGATAGTATTAACCAACCCTAGGATTCTTCACACTCTATGTGAACTCAAAAAAATGTGTATACACACATCCCTATGACACAGGAAAAAGGAGACTCATCACCAACTTGTTAGTTATGTGTCCAGCTTCATGTATATTTTACAATATTGTAATAGCGTAGAGTGTATTAAAATAATCACCAACTACCTATGGCTTACATGTGCTCGTACATGATGGGATCACTATTTTTGAGACTGTTTAAAAATATGACCAATCCCATTATAACATTCAAAAAGTTCCAATTTCTTCCCATTTAAAATCAAAATATATTTTATTCAAAAACATGCCTTTTTCAGAAGATAAAACCACTAGTTTTCTATAAAATCATTTTAAGCCACTCACAAGTTTGAAATTCATTAAAAAAAATTCCAACATTTTCACTATTTCATTTCCTAATTAAATTCATGTATTCAATTGAAAAAAAATTCCATTAAATCGACAATTTAAATTCAACAATTTAAATCAAGAAATTTCCATAAACCTACCCCAATTCAATGGAATTGGGCGTTTTCCAAATTCCATGCCAAAACCATTTCAAATACCCAAATTCACTGGAATTGGGTTTTATCAAATAAATTGAATGTGATATTTAGAATTTGAATTTAAATCAATAATTGAAATAAATCAAGAATTATAATGGTAATAAATTTGGTAAATCGAGATGGAACCAGCTACCTATTTCCTGAAGAATGACACTAGAAACAACACCCATCAACAAGAACAAAGGTGAAGGAGTCCTAAAATACCAACCTAGAATAAAGATCCCACACCAAATGAAATATATCCACCAATTCCTATATGATACATTAAAAATAAAAGAGAATATAATGGAGAGAAACTTAAAGAACAAGGGAAAACCCTTACCCAATAATCACACCTTAGATGAAATGAATATCCGAATCCAATCGGATCGAACCTGAAGGTGGAGAACCTCTGAAAAATGCCTAGGGAGAGTCTAGGGTCGATATCTATGAAGATAAAGTGAAATTAATGAATAAAAACAACCTATCAAGTGTTTTAAAACTGGACGTGGATCGGGTAACGATGTATACCCCTAGGTCAGAACTTGTAGTACATGATGGATAAGTTATGCTGAAAAAACCCATCACATCTAGTAAAAAATAGGATATTTATCCCATACATGTTGTGTAATTTAGGTACATGGAATGTACCATCTCACGGCATGATCTCTCCATTCACAACATGAAACCATCACCAAGTACACGGTGTGTACTTCCGGTACATGACATGTACCTGTTCTGCAGTCTATAGTAAACCCAGAAAAATTACATAAAATGGATTTTTAACAAAAAGGGGACTTAGAAAAGGTGGAAAAATTACCTGATCAATGTAACGGGTTGCTACAACCTTACCACCATAAAAACTCTCTGCTCGTCGAAAGCCTATGAAGAAGCTTCCATGCGAAAAAGATGAGGCCACTTCTCTCTCATCAGTGCCTCACATTCCCATGTCTTGTGACTATCAGCACCATGACTCCATAGCACACGAACCAAAGGTATCGTCCTCCAACAAAGAACCTTGGTCTCAGAATCAACTGCCCTGACTAGTTTCTCAATCAAAGAGAAATCAAGCTTGATCTCAAGATCATGCCAGCTCAAAATATGAGATGGATCAGATATATACTTTCCCATCTATGATACATGGAACACGTTATATATCGACGTCAGCTATAGTGGAAGTTCCAAATAGTATGAAACATTCCCCACCAATTCAACTACCTCAAAAGGTCCCATGAAGTGAGGAGAAATCATCCCTTTCCTCTCAATACATCGATGACCCAAATGGGATGAAACTTGTAAGAAAACATAATCATCAAATGAAAACTCCAATGGTTTATCATGTTGATCCACATAAGACTTATATCGATATTGTGCTGTCAAAATCCTCTGGAAAATTAGATGAATCTTTCTTTTCATCTGCTACACTAAGTTTGGTCCAACCAAAGAACTTTCACTGAAATCTGACTAAAACAATGGTTATTTAAAATGCTGGACATACAAGTCCTCGAATGGTGTCATTTTGATCATGGACTGGTAACTGTTGTTATAAGAGAACTCAACCATCCCCTAGTGATCATCCCAATCCCCACCAAAGTCGAGAATGCATACGCGAAGCATATCCTCATGAATTTGTATAGCTCTTTATGTTTGTCCATATGATTGTGGTTGGTAGGTTGTGCTCAAATAAACCTAAGATCCCAATTCCTTCTGAAGGTCTCTCCGAAAGTGATAAGTAAATTGAGGATCCCTATCAAAGACTATAGCGGATTGAACTTTGTGAACACGAATAATCTCTTTCACAAAGAGATCGCCCAACTCCTCAAATTTGGTCATATCATGAATGGGTATAATGTGATCCAACTTTTTCATCCTATCAATCACAACCCATATTTCATTCTTCTTTCTATGGGTACGAGGAAACCCAGACACAAAGTCCATAGAGATCTCATCCCGCTTCCAAGTAGGAATTAGAAGTGGTTAAAGCAAACCCGAAGTTTTCTTGTGCTCGGCTTTCACTTGCTTACATGTATTGAAACGAGAGACGAACTAAAAAATGTCTCACCTCATTCCCCACCACCAGAACTTTTTTCTCATGTTATAGTACATTTTTGTGGTTCCCGTATGCACATACCACTGAGAGCTATGAAAATTCCCCATCACTTCCTTTCTTACCACTAACAGAACAATAAAGCTATTCTAATAGCATAGAAAACACTCCTTAGAGAATGACCACTGGTAAACTTTCTCCCCAACATAAAGGGATTATTTAATTCTACACAACTCATCATCAAGCTTTTTATATTGATGAATCATCTTGAGAAGAGTATACATTAATTTCACACTGGCTAAAGAAACAACATCCCCTTCCTCCAGAACTTCAATATGAAACTATACAAAGGGATTCATCAAATTCCACTCTTCTGAAGACTCTTTAAATGCCTGGTTTGGAAGTTTCCTACTCAAATCATTCGTAACAACATTCACTTTCCCAAGGGTATATGTGATGTTAATGTTAAAATAATGTAGGTACTCCACCCAATGAATCCACCGAAGATTCAAATATTTTTTAGTGAAGATATAAATCATGATTTTGTGGTATGAATACACTATAAATCTTTCACCAAAAAGTAACTGATGTAAAATATTAAGAATGTGCATCAAAGCTGAATATTCCAGGTCATTGGTAGGATAATTCTTCTCCTGTGGCCTAAGATGACAAGATCCATATGCTACTACATGATCACCCTACATAAGAATGCAACCCAATCCAGAACCTCATGCATCACAAAAGACCACATATCCATGATTGGCTTCTAGAAGAGTTAATATTGGTCTAGTAGTCAATAGATATTTCAACTTGATAGAGGAACTCTGAAATTTATCATTCCACATAAACTTCACCCCCTTCTGAGTCAGAGTAGTCATCAAGGAATCCAACTTCGGTAATTGTTTCATGAACATGTCGTAACATCTAGCTAAGCCCAAGAAGCACTAAATCTAAAATACATTTCATGGTTTCTCCCAATTCATAACAGCCTTAACCTTTTTAGGATCAACTGATACACCTAGTTCTGACACCATGTGTCCCAAGAATTTTACTTCCCGAATCCAAAAAACACACTTTAAAATCTTGGAATAAAGGTGGTGATTTTTTAGAAAATTCATAATTATTCTCAAATGTTACACATGATACTCCTCAGAATTGGAGTAAATAGAAAATTCATCCACAATGACTACTATAAAGGTATCCAGATACTCATGGAAAATATTATTCATTAAATCCATAAAAACAGTAGGAGTATTTGTTAAGCCAAAAGGCATAACAAGGTACTCAAAGTGCCCATACCAGCTCTGAAAGGTGGTCTTATGAATGTTATATTCTTTTATCCTCAATATATGGTAACCAGATCGAAGGCCGCTCTTTGAAAACAATTTCACCCATTTTATATGATCAAACAGATCATCAGTCCGTGCAAATGAATATTTGTTCTTTATCTTAACTTGATTGAGCTTTCAATAATCAAAATATAAGTGAAGAAACCCATCAGGCTTATTAGTAACTAGAGCTAGCGCTTCCCAAGGTGACACACTTGGAAGAATAAATCATTTCTTAAGAAGATCATCCAACTGATACTTCATCTCTTTCAGCTGACCTGGTGCCATGCAGTAAGAGGGGATAGAAATTGGTTGAGAACCAAGCATTAAGCCAATAGAAAACTCAACCTCTCTCACTAGTGGTAGACTAAATAAATCCAAAGGGAACACGTTAAAAAACTCATTTACAACTAGAGTATGATCTCCACCCATTGGATCTCTCTCTAGGTCAAAAGAAAACCCTGATATCACTTTCCCCAACTCTACATAAGCAGGTCTGGATATTTTTGACCTTAGGTCCCATTCTCCTTGAAAAACAAGGGACACACCACTAGGTGTAGTAAATTAAACCCATTGAACATATCAATCCATTCAGGATAAGTTTAAAATGATCCAATACATCCCAAATAAGACATCAAGATATTTCATATCAAGAACCATAAAACTCCCAACTAGCTCGACATCTAATAGAGAGAAGTCATTGGTATGACAAAAGATAACCTACTCTCTCTTCATACAAAGGGGTGTAGTAATACACATTTCACTTGATAGTTGCTCTATAGGAAGATTAAGCAAGTTAAAAATATGGGTTGAAATAAAATATTGAGATGAATCGGTATAAAAAAAAGAGTAGTCACTAATGATGAAGTAATGGTAATGGTACTTCTCACAATCACCAGACCCATGTCTGCTTCCTCTAGAGACTCTTCCAATGTGTGAAGAAGCTTTTTTCTGGATTCCTATGGATGGAACCCTTTTGAACGTGAAGCATTTTATTTCCCCACAATGTTATGAGGATTTGATGATCTTGTCCCACTTAGTGGAGTAGATAAGTGATGATATAACCTCTGTAAGTGTCCCGAACATCCTTAGGAGCTACAATTCTTGGGTGCCTTAGTGAAAACCATCCTAGAATGTCAAGGATTCCCACACTGGTATCAAGTCAAAGAACATCCTCCTGGAAATTTAGGATGTCTTTAATGACTCTGTCTTTGAGAACTTACATGAAGATCATCACACTTTTGTTTTCCTTTAAAGGAACCAATGCTACCACTAGGAGAAAAATAAAATCCCATCAACCCTAACTTTCTAGAAAAGTCCATCTCAACCATCACTTCCCTATCCAACACATTAGTATAGGTGGGAAGATTCAGCAAGAAATCCTGAAAACAGATATCTGATCGAAATCCCAACCTGAACCATCGAGCCTTCATCCTCTCATTAGATACTATCTCATGTGAAAACTGCACCATCTCTGCAAAGCGATTTGAATACTCGTTCATGATTTTGTCAGCCTGCTCAAGATTGAAAAATTCCAAATCCTTGCCCAACACAATTGACTCCAGATCAAACTGATTGGTGAAAATAACCTTAAAGTGTTTCCACTGTAATAGCTCATGTTTCCTTGCAATCACCATCATGTCCCACCATCTCCATCTCGGTCCCTCTAGCACAAAGGTGGAACACTTCACCATAACCACTTATTTTATCTCCAAGAACTTTAATAGAGGTTCTATCTTTCCCAACCATTCCTCAGCATGTTGAGAATCAGTGGAGCCTTTGAATACCAGTGGATTCTGGTGAAGGAACTCTTTATAATGATTCTAAATAACATCCCCCTGAGGATCCATAGCTATATCCTAAGCTGTAACTAGAGGTAGTGCATGACCTAGAGCTTGGACAGTGCACACAATCAACTCAACAAGGTTTGTATCAATAATAGGATTTTCTTGCTAAGGTCTAGTAGTATTATTTTCCTATATATGATTCAAATTTATTCTAGGAGGCATGATTCTACACAAAATTTGGATACAAAATGAATACATTTGATTAACACTCAAACAGTGTAAAAAGAGAAAATATTCTTAATAGAATGGAAAAACAAGATTTGAATTTCAGCCTATCCAAATATCTATAGAGAATAGACTAGAACTAAACCACAAGAAGCCTTTCCCCAACCACCCCTAGTGACCTAAGGTTCGTTGTGGTGAGATCTGTCTAGGTACTCAATCAAAAATACCTTCTATGTCCCGAAAAGATTTCAAAAATGCATACTAACTTCAAGAAAAATGATCAATAGCCTCCCCTAATATCAATTTTTCATGAATCATCCTGGGTACCCTGGTAACCTGATAACCGATCTGGCCCTGACATGACCCAAAGGGTGTTCCCAATACCGACGGTCTAGCAACAAGCTCCTGGAATTGTAAAACATACAATTGGGAATGATTTTTCCACAATAATTAAGAAGCAAAAGATAAAAGACAGTATGCATATCAATAGGAAACTCCACTAGGAGTAAGGAGCCAGAATAAAAAATCCATAAAGACAATGTACTAAAACCAAGTAAAATAACTAAAAACATCCCCAAATTACCTAAGTACACAACTCACCAAGTCCAAATCTCAACATCTAGGTCCACCTCTAAGAGATCCCTTCCCTTTTCTCAAGTCTTTAAGGAGAATGTCTATCAACACCCGAAGGCAAAAGTAAGGTGTGAGCCTAAACCTAGTAGGATACCACTAAAGATTCCATAACAGATGCCAAATATATATTTTTTCAAAGAAAATCTTTCAATTTTTCATAAAAATAGGTTTGGAAATATAAAATCATATTTAAATGATAAATTCAATACATTTTCAAAATAATGGAAATTATATTCAAAGAACAGGATTTACATTATAAGAGATGGAACATTTCTAAAAAAATGGCTTAAGTAAAGAATTTATATAAAATAGTTTATATAA
Source organism: Viscum album (assembly GCA_963277665.1). Lineage (NCBI taxonomy): Eukaryota > Viridiplantae > Streptophyta > Magnoliopsida > Santalales > Viscaceae > Viscum > Viscum album. The sequence continues at coordinate 683,138,349 of OY728156.1, read as the reverse complement.
ATTCAAAAATAATGTAATGAAGTTCAAAAAAACATTGACATGCATTTATATCTCAAATATAAACAAACAAGTGACCAACCTGTTCATCTAAAAAAAGGTACGATCGTATTAACCAGCCATAGGATTCTTCACTCTCTATGTGTACTCAAAAAAATGTGTATACACACATCCCTATGACCATGTCCAAAGGAGACTCATCACCAAAACGTTTGGTATCTGACCCACTGCATGCATGTTTTACAACGTTATAGTATCATAGAGTGTATACAAATAACTCACTAACTACCAAAGGCTTGCATGTGATCATACATGATGGGAGAACTATTTTAAGACTACTTAAAAATAATATCAATCCCATTATTTTATTTAAAAATATCCAATTTCTTATTATTTATATCCAAAATAGGTTTTATTTAAAAACGTTCCTTTTTCACAAGGAAAAACAATTGGTTTTCTATCAAATCATTTTATGCCATTCCCAAATTTGAAATTCATCCAAAACCAATTCCATCATTTTCACCATTTCATTTCCTAATTAAATTAAACCATTGAATGGAAAACATTTCCATTAAATCCAAATTTTAAATTCAAAAACGTAAATTGTACATTTTCCCAAAACCCACCCCAATTTAATGGAATTGGGGGTTTTTAAATTTCATTCCAAAACAATTTCAAATATCTAAATATACTGGAATTGGATTTTATCAAATCAATTGAAAGAAATATTGGTAATTTAAATTTAAATCAACAATTGAAATAAAACAATCAATATGATGGTAATCAATTAGGAAAATCAAGATGGAACCACCTACCACTTTCCCAAAGAACGACACTCACAACGACACCCGTCAATGAGAACGAAGGTGAAGAAGTCCTTAAAACTCAACCTAGAATAAAGATCCAACACCACATGTAATAGATCCATAAATTACTAGATTATCCATTAAAAACTCAAGAGGGGATAAATGAAATAAACTTTACAAACAAAGTAGAACCCTTACATGGGAGTCACACCGTAGATAAAATGATGATTTGATGTTGATTGGATTGAACTAGATGGTGGGGATCCTTTGTAAATCAACTTGGGAGAGTCTAGGGTCGATAGCCAGGAAGTGCTGGTGAAAAGAATAATGAAAAACAATTGATCGTGTGTTTTAAAATGGGACGTGAACTGGGTCACAATGTGTACCCCTATGTCACAACGTGTAGTCCATGCGGGACAAGTTACTCTGAAAACCCTGTCTCCTCAGGTTAAAAATCTGATATATATATATCCCCAAAATGATGTGTACTTCAGGTACATGGAATGTACCAGCTCATAAAATGATCTCCCCATTCATGACATGTAACCAACACTATGTACACGGCATGTACTTTAGGTAAACGGTGTATACCTGTTCTACAGTTTGTATTAATCCCAGAAAATTCACATATAAATGATTTTTAACTAAAAGTGGAATTAGAAAAAGGTAGGAAAAAACATGATCAAGGTATTGGGATGTTACACCAAGGACCTAACCCATGGTATGTCGATGGTTTACATCCCACTATCTTTCTCCACACATACTGCTCCAAGATCCCAAACATCCATGATGACCCAAATCTATCTAAAACACATTCAAGTTGATTGGAATAAAACCACTTCTTTCCCCACATACCTTGGATGGTGTTAAGATGTTGAGAATGATCATCACTGAGTAAAATTATGTTAAGAAGTAATTGAATAACCCTACCACAATTCATCCAAAACTGATGTCACCACCCACTAAGGGACACCATAACCTTCCAAGAGTTTCAAGATTTCTTTCCCTCACACATATCCTCTACACTTAACCACCACTTCCCTAGTGTGACTGTCAACCAAGACTCACAACCACTCCATATCCATTCCCCAATAGTCGTGAAACAATGTTTCCCTTGGAACTTATTCCACCACATCACTCGAGTCATTTTAGAAAAACCTTGATAGTTAACACCAATACACAATGGTTCACTACACAAAACAAAACCAATAGTCTCTCACCTAGATATGACTCCCACTTTGGATTCATAGAGAATGACATGATCTCACCTTGAGTCACCTATTCCCCCATCTTGATCAAAATCATGCCTCACCAGCATGTGCCTACATTTGAACTAGATTAGAGTCCTTAAGGTCTCACACCTTCTTGTGAAGGCACACTAAGACCAAGTAGGTCACATGGTCCAAACATCACTAATGACTATCTCAATGCCTTATCACTATCCTGAACATTCATTCTAGTTCATTGGCCTTATCAGGCTAAAGGAATTATCAAAATATCACCCAAAAACCAAACCCTTCATATGATCAAGCCTAACCATGTGACCACCCTCACCTTGGGTGCCACATTCATAACAAAAGAATTCATCCAAGATTTATCCAACCCTATCTCTTCTGTCTAAAACCAACATCGAGGACCCATTAATCATTATCCAAATAGATGCTTCAGACATCCAGATGATACAACCCTTTAAACCAACCTCACTACTAATTACAGAAACTTGGGTTATCGTGTGAAAGTTCTAGGTCACAACCATAAAATTTACCAAAATGTGACAGTACTCATTATGAATTGATTCCATTTCTGATGCATCTCAGATGCCTCATATTTGGATACACCTACAACATTGTACTTACCTCCCTCAAGGTCACCCATGATTTTCCCAATACTTTCAACTCATTTTCGAAACTAAAGTAACAAATTCCCAAACCCATTGAACTTCTCACATAGTCCTCTAGGAAAAATATAAACTTGTAAAAACAAAAAAATATCCACCTATACCACATGTTCCAAATAGAAATAATAAAATGGTCAATCACTCTCTCACTGATAACTCTTGAGGATCGAACAATTCCATCTTTCCTACTAGAGTTAAGGGTAACAAGTCACTAGGACCTTTCTCTAGGACACACACACCAAACTCCCTACAAGATGTTACTCATATGTTGATCTCCTTTCCCCCTTTCTGAAACAATACACTTGATTCACCCCTAGAAACATCCACTTTAGATTTAATTTTTAGTGGACATTGACACCTACATCTACACCATGAGTAAAAACACCCACTTATAGGGTCCAAAATGCCACTTGCAATATATAAACCCACATAGGTCACCACATCCATAACAAAACACCCATCACTGTTGACACCAAATACAAGACAATAATTCATAAATACAATGCACCACCCACACAAACATAACCCAAAAGGGTTACCAATTTCACATTATCAAGAGACACCTAAAAACCTCAAGGTCAAAACCCTACCAAAATCATAATAAGAAACACCCTTTTTTATCCACCATTGAGACCCAAAAATGTATCCCAACATATAATGAAGGTCCCTTCCTATGGAACTCTCACTACCAAAAACACCCAAACAATAGAACAGATTAGAAACACAATGAGTACTTAATACCAGTCTTCACTGAATGTTCCATAATTACACCTTCCCTCAGTATTATCTTCATAATTTTTTGATCCCATGTTTTAATCTTTAGGACATTCTGTTTACTCAACATTTCAAAAATACCTATGTTATTCAAATTTTTACCCAAAAAAATTTCATCAACAACATTTCATGAAAATATAATAGGTGGATACCACAACGAAAAACACACTACCTTACATGATCGACTCACTATAGATACACTATGTAATGGAAATAGTTACATTTCTAACACTCCCCTCAACCATACCAACCATGGGTCTTTGTCAACATTTGGTAATCCAACCAAAATGGATACATTCCTTTCATTAGACATCATTTTCTTTAAAAAATTAATAATCTGAAATGTATCTTACCTTCCATGTCCCACATACATGTCCCATGTGTTTCTACCATGATTCATGCCACCTATATTCCTATGTTCATATAATGATGCATTAAAATGTAACCTCATTCCATTCAGTCCATGATAAAAATATCATAAAATGGTCACATCATACAATAAGTGAATCACCCAATGGTGAAATATCTTTCAACTATTACAACACACAATAAGAAGAATAAATCCTATTGTGGGTACTTGGGTGTTCCCTTGTATATGAGTTAGCTACTCCCAAGCATGATATCATTTCCAGTACATGACACATCCTATTCTCCTATCTACCATCCCAAATAATATAAACCCAAAAAACCATTCTTTGATACCCTGTTATGACACCCCTAACCCAAGAGCCACTAAACCAGTGCCATAAGCCAAGTCACCACATGACCTCAAGCATGCCTCCCCATATGCCAGAGGTTTCCGACTAGTAGTGAGGGTCTAAAGAGTAACATAGGAAGACTATCCCCTCTATAAGAGAGTAATCCTCATAATATAATAAATTATATAACTAAAACAACATGAAATACCAATGAACATTCATAATCAAGAATCTCCCAAAACTAGGTACAAACCACAACTCACAACAAATATTCCATGCCATTCTAGAAGTTCCAAAAGTTCAATAAAACCCAAAATAAAAATATCCATATGAATCCCCAAAATGTTCCTAAATTAGAGTCTTGAACCACATATATGCACTTCCAAAAATTGAATAAACTCTCTAGAATAGGGACTTTATCCTTGTCCTGGCCTACAAACATGAAATCTTCTCAGGTCCCAGGGGTGCTAGAGCAGGCTGTGAGTACAATTTAGTAGGCCACCACCCACGGTGCCTAAAAAATATATAGCCTCAAAAAATAATACCTGAATGTATGAGGAAAATGAAAATTAAAAAACAACACGGGTTCGATTATTTAAAAATATGTACTCCAACTATTTCTATCATTATTACTAAAATCATCAGTTATATCATTTTCCTTTCTTATTCCACTTTCATCACTTGATCCATGGGTTAGGAATTTACATCAATTTTACATGGTTCTAAGGCATCCAATCACTATTCATAAGGGAATAATTCATGTCCCTATCTCACTAGGGATAAAAATTTCACAATAAATAAATATCACTTGCCTTAGAGCCTCAGTCTAGGTAGTTTAATCAAATGCAACCATTGGAGGAATATAACATTAGTCCAACTCTTTAACCAGTGCATTCCTGGGTGGGTTCAGAGCATTAGTCAAACCTGACACATGGGAGGAGCCTCAGTCCTTTATCACACCACCATCCATGTGCATATTCTTATTTATTCATTTTAACACAAAATTCATATCATAACCATACTCAATAAAATTCACATAGAAATCATAATCCATAAGAATCAACATGGGAATTAAATATTATTCCATAACCCATTAACACTTTTCTATTTACATTACATTTTTATTTTTCCAAATTCTCATTTCTTATGCCTAAACTAATTAATCATATTCACTAATTCCAATAAATTATCCCATTTAACATATTCATCCATTTCCATATGTAAACCCATTTAACCCATTCCTAATTACACATGTAATAACCCACTTATGTATTTTGCGTGCAATTCATAAGCCATTTGTCACATTCACAATAATCTAATAAACCAATTTAGCATATTTAATAATATATTTTCTGTATCACATTTAAGAATTCAATCAAATCACAGTACTTAACCCAATCACCCATTATTGCTTATATGTGTTAAACCAATTACAATTTTATCATTCATAAGCCATAGACCATCAATCAATTTCGTGTTTTTTCATTTCATGGATTTTATAACCCATTATCCATTATCTAAATGACCCCTTACGGCATTATACAAGTATAAAAACCCCTATAAACATTCCTCTTTTAACTAAAATTAACACATCGGTTCAATTTTATCACACATAAATTCCATGTTTAACATTACCAATGTCAAGGTTTAAGAATGTCGACGCACCCCATGGGTGGATTTGAATTAGTCTAATCATCCCCCATACATCCCATGGGATTCATGAGGAGTTGAATTTTTAATTTAGAGTCCCATTTTACCAAATATCACTAACAAAACCAAAAGAAAAACAAGGGGGAAACAAGAACACAATCTCGTAGGCACAAATTCACATAAAAACTATGGGACATAACTTTTAGACCACCTACCTAGAATATGATGATGAAAAAACTCTTAATAATAGCCTTAGATATATATTTAAACACCCTTTAAATCCCCAAAATAGGTTCCACCATAAAAAGAGGTTTTTATTGATACATAAGAATATGGGAGGAACTACAAACCCTAGTCCCAAAAAGGGAATAAAGAGGAGAGTTAGACTTACCTAGATCTTAGATCTGCAACTAACGGTGCTCTAAATGACCAAGAATCAAAGGAGAACCCCCCTTGGTAAGATTAGGTCGTTTTTTTCATCCTTAGGGATGAGAGGGGAGCGTTTTAGGGATAAATCAGGTGGGGATCTAAAAAACCCAGAATGGAAAAACTAAAAATTTTGCAACTTTAAATGGGGAACATAGTTTACCATCACAGTTTGAAAAACTTTGGACAAACCATGCACAAGGAACAGTCTAAGGTGAGTGCGGTTTCACGGTTACATAGGTAACTCCTCACGGTTTACAATATGTGTTTCAACTGTATGGAATGCCACTATTAGAGGTTACAAAGTTTTCCCGGGAAGGCCACATGGTATACTTCACTATGCGCCAACTGGGTGCCTTTCCCAGATTGGAACTATTTTCCTTCCTTTTAAGTCCCAAATCCATGGAACACCCCTGAGGCTCTACATACTCTCAAGAAACATTCCATTTAAAAAAACAAGAGATTTGAAACCAAATTTTAAATAAATACATACCTCTATGAAGTTCAAGATCATATTGTGTATGTGTGTTTGTGTGTATGTGTGTGTGTGTGTTTGAATGTGTATATATGTGTGTATTTTAGTTTTTATGTATATTTGTGTGTGTGTGTGTGTGTGTATCTATACATGTATCTGTGTATATATGTTTATATAGTATGTGTGTGTTTATTTAGTATATATATGTATTCATATATGTGTGTAAGTTTGTGTATGAATGTGTATCTATGTGTATAAATTTATGTGTATGTATATGTAATTGTATGTTCGTATATGTGTATACATGTTTCTATATGTATGTATATGTATATGTTTGTATGTCCTTTGTTGGACTCCTCATGTATTAATCATGTTTTAATGATCAAAAATCTTATTAATTATCACATATCTCATTAATTATCACAAATCTTATTAATGATCAAAAATCTCATTCAACCTAGTTAAATCCTATAAATTATATCCAATCATGTGTATTTATGTTTCAAGTTAACTAATGCTTTATAATGGTTGAGCTCAATCCATTTTATGCATATTACAGTTTAAGTCTGAATACAGTTATTTGCCTAAGTACAAGACACCGTAAAGCTTGACATAGTAAGCAAGACACTATGAAGATTAGACATTGTGACACTCAGACCGTGACACTCAGAGACCATGACACTCAGACTGTGACACTCAGACACCGTGACACTCATATCGTGACACTCAGACATCGTGACACTCAGACCGTGACACTCAGACACTGTGACACTAATATCATAACACTCAGACACTGTGACACTCAGACCATGACACTCAGACATCGTGACACTCAGACCGTGACACTTAGACACCGTGGAAGATAAATCATTCTCACAACTTACTGTGACACCGTTTCTTAATCTATTTTTTTGTCTTTCAATTTAATTCTTAACGGCCATATTTTATGTATTTAATGCACTGACATAATTAGTTTTTCTTTGTAGACATAATATGAGGTACAAGGTAAAAAACACATGGAACCTGTCAGCTAAAACCCATGAATTCAAAGAAAAAAAGTGGAGAATTCCCAAGAGCAATAGCGCGTGATACTGAATGAAAAACAAGCTTGTGAGAACAACCATGAAGAACAATTTGTAAGATTTTCAAAGAATGCACTTTCACATACATGAAATATGACTCTGCTAAAGAACACACGAAGTACACTGGAATCCAGAGAACATCTTCACATTATCAAAGATCATGGAGAACACAAGCTGAATCACGACACTCTTTTTTTCAAGACAAAAACCAGAGAAGGACTCAGAAGCATTTCTGCTTAATCAAAGGAGTCCAGAGTTGCACTTTAAATCACTAGATCATTCTAAACTCATATCTAATATCTCTTATTGATTCTGTTACTTACCTTTCGAGCAGTGTGTGTACTCTGTATATTCCACACACACTGACTCCTGTGCTAATCTGAAGGATCTCTAAATCCTTACACAAAACCCTTTATACTTTTGTGTACCCATGATAACTGTGGAAGAGGTCCTTGTGTGGCCTGGTTATTGTTTTTTTCTACCCACAAAAACTGTAGATGAGGTCCCTGTGTGACTTGCACAGTCTGTGTACTGTTGTTGACCCCGATCTAGGGTGTGGATCAAAGTTAATTTAAATAAACTTCGTGGAGAAAGGTGATCGCCAAGTGGAGTGGATTAGGTCTCGGCTTGAGACTAAACCACTTGTTTTATATCTGATGTGCTATTTAATTTAGTCTTCTCTATTTTACTGCTTTATTACATAATCCAGAAATCTCTAATTTTACTTTGATAGTTAGTCTTGGAAATAAGTTATAACTGATTTTTCTTACTTGGATAACTTCAAAAGTAATATTAATAATACATATTAAGATTACTAAGAATTAATCAATCTTCTAATAAGTTATTTAAACAGTCAAACTCTTAAAATAGTATAACCTTGATTAACTGGGAAATATTTATTTTTGGGGAAAACCTTTTCTTTTAAAATAATATTTTTTGTAACAGAAATTTTTATAGGCACTCAATTCACCCCTCCCCTCTTGAGTGAACTACTCCGACCAACATCCTTTTATGTGTATGTTTGTGTATGTATGTGTATATATTTGTATGTGTATCTACATGTGTATTTTTATGTGTATGTGTATGTATATGTGTATGTGTTCATGTATCTTCATGTGTATGTATGTTTCTATGTGTATGTATGTAATATTTATTGTTGTGTACATGTATGTGAATATATAATTATATAATAAGAAAGTATATTTGTTTGTTTCAATATGTCATATCTCATTATAGTAATACTATATATATACAAATATACATATACATACACACAATCACAAGAAAAGTCATTTTGGTTTTTAAATTTCATTAATGCAATTTTATATTTAAATATATATATATATATATATAATATTTTTTTAGTTTTATCAATTTTTAAGTTTAAATAAATTTTAAATCATTAATAATTCAAATTTTCAATATTTTTGTAATTTATATAATTTATTTTTATTAATATTTATTTTAATACTTTTTGTATTTAAATATTTGTACAATTATAATTTATTCATTTTTAATTTGTAATTTATTGTGAATCATTGTATTTAAATTTACTTTTTTAATATTTATTCACTTTTATTTTAATACCTATTCATTTTTAATATTTTTTTATAATTGACACAATTAGTGATATTTAATTTTAAATTTTTATATATTGTTAATTTTTTAAAATTTTAATTATTAAATTTTAATAATTTTTTATTTTTTTCATCTTATATATATTATTTATTTTTAATATTTTTTAATCTCTAATATTATATGTAATTATTCATTTTTAATATTTACACATCTAATATTTTTATAATATATTAAATTCTGACAATTATTTATACATTGTTATATATTAATATTCAATACTTTTAATATGAATGGAATTTATATAATTTAATTTAATTATATATATTTGATTTCAAATCATTATAGAATTAATAGTTATTCATTACTAAGCAGTATTTCATTAAATTTCCTTTTTAAAAATTAAATTGCTGATATTTTATTATTTTTATTTTAATATTTTTTCATTTAAATATTTTTTAAATTTATATAATTTTAATTATTAATTAATTTGTTTAATATTTTTAAAATTTATTTATTTTAAAATATTATATTTTATTAATTTTCAATATTTATTCTTTTATTATTCATTATTCATTATCATTTTTTATACACTTTTAGTAACTTTTAATTTTATAAATTTGTAGTATTTATTTTATTTAACATTTTAATTTTTTCATTTTTAATATTTATTTATAAATTTTAATTATTTTATATTTAATATTTATAATGTATTTTTAATTTTCATATTTCATATTTATTCATTTATTTTTGAATTATTTTTATTTAGACCATTTTACACTCATTATCTATTTGTTTTTAATTAGGAATTAATTTTTAATATTTTTAATTTGAATGAAGTATTTAGTATTTATTCACTTTTATTTTAATGATTTTTCATTTAAATTATTTTTAAAATATATATTACTTATATAATTTTTTAATTTTTATTTTTTTTGTGAATTAAATAATTTATATTTTTTATTCATTTATCATAATATTTATACATTTATAATAATAATATCACATTTATTAATTCATTTAATATAAATTATATTGTCTACTTTTTTAATATTTTTGTAATTTATTTATTTTTATTAGTTTTTTTAAGGTATGGAAAAAGAATTTTTATTGAAATCAAAAACAAGAGTAGAGAAATAGAAATATGGGGTCAGGAAAAGTGCCACTTCACTCATCAAGAACAATTAAGACCTAATTTTTTCATAATCTTAATCCAAATTATGTGTTCATCTTCCCGCAAGGTGTTCCAATCAATTCCTCTACCACATCTGTGGCTGTGACCCCTGGAATAATGCTCTTGTTAGCCTTCTACTTGATGGAGTAAGCTTTTAAGGTCTGTTTCATCCAAATATAGATCCTCGGGTTGCCTTTCCCCCCTCATAGCATCCTAATTAGCATGTCCACATCCACATCCATGACTTTTCGGTTGACGTCCCCATTTCCAATAATTAACTTGATTCCAAGTCCCTTCAAGTTTATCCCTCACTAATTCTAATTTTTCCTTATCTATAGGAGTATGGTCTTTATTATCCTCAATGCCCCAAGGAAAGTATTGTTTATCAGTCCCCTCTAGGTTATCGGCCTCATTGATATCATGGTCATCCAAGATGTTCCTCTCTATGCTATCCTTCAATGGGATTTTTTCATTTCCCTCACTAGGAAAGATGGCCTTCATTTGGTTGGCATCTAGAACATCCTTAGTATCCACCCCTCTTATTACAAGAACACCAAAATAATTTCAAGTTGGAATCATAACCATGTTATGAGTACCATCAGGTTCATGCTCAGCATTAGTATATTTAGCAGAAGTGGCCAAGAAATGTCTTATAATGCCTTGACTAGTAGGATTTCTATTTGGTTCCTATTGTACAGAAGTAAAATTATAATAAGTGACCAACAATGGTCTTATAATGAATTGACCAGGAGTCCTACCATCAGAATCCTTATGGTTCGGGTTGACTTATATAGTTAGTCTATTAGATAGTAAATCAATATCCTCCTCATTCAAACAAATAGTATGAGTCTTTTTGGAGTCAATTCCAAAGGAGGTTGCCTACTCATCAGAGGGAAATGAACCCATTTGTAAATAATTGTCATGTTTACAAGTCTATTTTTCAGTCCAAGGATTTGAGCATAAAGGGGAATCAACATCCATTTCTCTTTTTTCCCTTAGAGGTTTTTGAAGAAAAAAATTTCTCATTCTAAATCATCTGATAAGAAAAATCATGTGCAACTGACTTCTCAATAGAGTATACATCTAAATCTGCCTCATCTTCCACCACTTGAGATAATGTTTGAAAACATTTAATTCCTTTAGACCAAAAGAGTACTCACTATCATGGAGTACCATACTACATACCTTAGGAATAGCCCGATTACCTATACCCTCTAACTGATATTAATATCATTCCCCTTTTGTGAAGATGGTTCCATTTCCAAGATACCCTACTACTTTTTCTTGAATATCACAACCTAGAATTTTATTTTTCTAACCATCCATGTTGCATATTAATTGAACTAAATCCACTATAATAGACTGATCACCCTTATCCTTCATCTCCTGATCATCGCCATTTGGTCTCACGTAGCGTCATTTCCATTCAGACTTGATTCATTCAGTGTATCATATTTTAGTGTCTAGATAGAGGTAGCCTGAATTGAATAATGTTTCACCTCTTCATTTTCATTTCTCCAATAAAGGTAGTGATACCAATCATACACTTTCATTGAGTACAAATAACATGATAGATCCCTTCAGAAGTGATCTTTTTGTCTCCAATTGACACAAAGACTAAACAGAATAGTGTAACCTTCTCATATTTTATTCTTACGAAGAATTCACCACCAAAAGTAGCTAAAATAATCCATTAAACTAGTGAGGATATTAGGTTCACTTCCACCAAAACCCAAGAAAATTGTCCAAACATAGATTCCTCAATGGTTCGGTCCATCTTAATGGGAAATCCCAGAGTTGTAGCAATGTCATATAAAATTCTTTGATTCCATAAAATCCAACTAAGCCCCAAAAATTTAACCCAAACATGGGCTATTTAATTCTTAAAATCAAATGTATTAAAACAATGATCACATTCTTGGAGACACAACACACCCAGTTTCAACATAATTGGACAATAAACTCATTATTTTTTCTTGATTTCCTCAGAGGGGAATAGTATATGGTAATACCCTCAACCCATAGGGAAGAATTTGAATTTATAGAAACCCTAAGAACCTGATAAGTGAGTTACCAGTTCATGAGTATTCTAGATCTTACCTCAAAAAGTTTGGAAGAATCTAGCAATCATCAAATTTTGATAGATCTGAAATATTTCATGAATAGTATTCTGATTCGTAGTAAGATGTACCATAGAACCTATCTTGATAACTCAATTTGGAACATCATAATTAGAATAGGATAAATCATTACATGACCCACACCAAAAAATCATCGATAAAGAATCTGTTTTATTGTGACCATGATAACTCGAGAGGTGGATGAATTTTCCCCGGATCCTCCATTGAAAGGAAATCCCCTCTTTATAGTCTAGACTCAAGTGGTGGCTGTATCTATGAACTCACCATGTATGGATATCATACTCTACCATATGATCTATGTCCCATCTCTATATAACACTCCTTTGGCTAATTCCACTTTCAATGGAATGATTCATCCCAAAGGAAAATTGATATCTCATTCTGAATCTCTTTGAATACACCTTTTCTGATGAGTACTTGGTTTGTCTTTATCATCCATGGTTTCATTGACCAACTGGTATAGTGTATTATTTAATGTGTAGTAAAACAAGTCTCTTCATCCTTCATTCTAGGTAACATTCCAGGATGGCTCTCAACCTATGATGAAATATCCCCAAACTCCTCTCATCCCATTTTTTCCCTCTTCTAGACTGTGTACTAGATCTCAGACCATGAATATATCAGCTAGTTCCATACCTTATTCTAAGAGATTGTAATCACAAGGTTCCATCTTCAAGCTCCCATATCTTAGTGATGTTTTTTATAATTTGAAATTCATGGGGATTGGGAGCATGTGTAAATACTGAAATCCTCTCTAATGAGGTATCCAAGAGTAATTCGACTATAGTTTTGGTTCTAAAATGGAAATAACACTTCTACAAGATCTGGGAGTTTTATAGAAGGATCGACATATGAAACCTTATTCACAGAGATCCTAATAATCACCACATATGGGTGTTCAAATATTCCTCTATCTTGGTGGAAAAGGCCATTTATGATCAGTATATCTTGCTGAGAATTGAGGTAAACAATTTGGTATGTATTTTCTCCTTTTTCATTTATAAATGTGATGTTTTTGAAATATATCAACTATGGAAGTATTATAAATCCTTCGACCCAACTCATCTTGGATGGTGGGAGGTGACTTTGACATTGAAATAGATGTTTTTGAGAAGAAGGGTGGAGGATTTATTCCCTATAGGGAAATAATTGGCATCTTGACCATCGCTTCTAAGGTGGTACTTCTCTAATTGGGTTTTTTGGGTGATAAGAACACTTTTTTTAAAAAACAAATAGGCAATCATATAATGTGGTATAGGATAGATCAATGCCTATACAATCTCCAAGCCACAACCTCCTTCCAAAATGCTAAGGTCATTCACCTAGTTCACGCACTATCTAACCATTCACCTATTATAATCAATATCATGTATAGAAACCCTAGAATATAGTAGATTCTTCTTCTCCAAATAGTCATCACAGTACCATTCCTTCCTATCTATTCTATGAGAGTCCTAGGAGAATTCGAATTAGGGAATACTATGGACCATAATCCATAACTAGATTCAATGGATAAAAATGACTTAATGGTTGGGATCAAACCCCTTCTAGCATATATTCATAACCTGTATATTGCTAAATTTTAGATTGAGAGTGATAAATTAATAATGGAATAATCATATTATGAGGATATATTGTACTCCCTATGATCCTAAAAGATCAATTTTAATGATACATTTATCAAGAATGAAAGGTAGTTAAGTGAGAGGCCTAACGCCACCCGAATCAGTGAAAGTGAATGCCACACTAAATTCTTCTATGCATGCACGAAGGAAAAATCCATAGATGTTCTATGAAAATTAGTCTGTAGGATAGTTCCATCTCTAGTGATCCCAAGGTGATTGGAGGTATGGTGTATCCTACTTTAATTCCTTTCTTTGTAACTCTATATTGAGAATGCAGGAAGGATACCCTAGTGGTCAGTTAGAGTTCTTCATTACCATACCTCAGGTGGACTCTCTCTATATAAATGGTTTACTAGAGGATATCCCAGATGAGGATGAGGTGTGGGATATAATTCAAACTCTTGACCAGGATATATCTCCTAGATCGGATGTCACCCCATGTTATTTTTTTTAGTTCCTGGGAGATCATAAAAAATGACCTGGTTGAGGTGAATCAAGAATTATTTCATCATGGTTCACTAACTTGGGATTCAAGTACCACTTATATGGCCTTGATTCAAAAATTTAATGATCTCTCTTCTATAATACAATTTATACTAATAAAAATTCGTATTTATTTTGAAATATTTATATCTTCCATCATCAATAGAAGACTCTCCCAATTCAAACCTAACTGGGTATTAGAGGAGAAGGATTCCTTTATCAAAGGTAAATCCATTCAAGGAGATATACGCATAGCATATAAAATTCTAGGAGATATAAACATGAATTTTTTATGCTAAAATATTATAATAAAAAAATATATGGATATGGCATGTGATTTTCTTGAGTAGAATTTCATTCTATCGATAATGAGGTGTATTGGGTTCTCAGAGTTAGTGGATTACTTTGTTTTTTCTGGTATATCTCCCCCAAGTTCAATATCTTTTTCATGATGAGGAATTGTGGGTTCCTAAAATCTACCAGGGGTTTAATACAAGGATATCCTATATCATCCAATATTTTTTATGGTCCAAGACTCCCTCATTAGATATATGAATTCCTACATAAATACTAGCACTATCATTCCCTAACACTACAGACCTCATTCTAGTGGCAGTGCCTCACATAAACTTTTCTCATGATATGATATTCCTTATCAACAGTCATAGTGATTATTATAGGTATTCAATAAATTCATGGAAGTTTATTCCAATTGGAGTGGGAAAATATTCAATAAAAATAAAAACTGCATGTTTTCTTCCCTCGTGTCCAGATATATGAAGGTGAAATATTGAATATATTCTGGGAATAAAAAGGAATAACATCCCCATATATTTTTTTGGAGTACCTCTAGATCATGGTAGTTTTCAGATAAAGAATTTTTATGTGTTGGTTGAAAAGATCACCAACTGTATAACCAATTAGAAAACTCTATTTCATTCATCTTTTGGGAGGATCAACCTTGTCAATTATATTCTTTCTTCCATTATCAATCACATCATGTTATTACTCATGGTTTCTAAGTAGATTTGTAGAGATATTGAGAACCTTTTATTCTCTTTTATTTTGGATACTCAAGGGAAGATAAGATGTAACTAAGAATCCTTGTGTAGGATATATATACCGGTGGATAATAGTGGTATCAATGAGAGGAATGTGGAAGATGATATGTATTGTCTCCAAGGAAAATTGGTGTGGGAAGTGATTGAAGGGTGGACCCTGTGGATCATGTTCATCTACAAAAAGTATGAAATTTTTTTGAGATTTATGAATGGTTATCCCTCTAAACTATGTAAATTTTTTCAATTCCACATACCTATTCATCAACTCCAATTTTATTGGTTCTTATATGTTATGATATCACCTTTTGGGGATATAAAATGGAGGGTTTGGTGTTGGCCTATCCAGGATGGACAACTTTGGATTGGACATTCAAAAGTCCATTATTCAACCTTATTCCATACATGTAATTTTGATTCCTACCAATAAAAATGTTTTTGATGGTATCAAAATCAGGGATGTCTCCTATTAATGAAATCTCATGTGCTATACGACTATTACCTTCTAGAAAAAGGCTTACATAGAGGCGATGTGTTCATCCCAAGGAAGTGATATGTGGGAAGACATTATATAGTGTAAATATATTCCAAAAAACTCAAATTTATTGTTTGTAGAATCCTAAACCATGTGCTACCTACTGATATGGTGGTTAAAGGTAATGGTGTTTGTTTAGACTCCAAATGTCCTTGTTTTTTTTGTGCTTAATGTGGAAACCATTGTGTATATTTTTTTCAAATTGAGTGAGAGGATACGAAATGGGTAAACATGGTGATTTTACTAGTTCATATATCTTGGTGGTGTCTCTTGATAACTTAATACATCAATGGTTTAGTGTTGTCAATAATAATAAATTGGAGGAATGGGCCAATGTGATTCTTCTAGAAGATGGTTTCTGGTGTATTTGGGAGTCTATAAATCAGTATTGTCATGGTGGTCTATGTGTGTCTAGTAAGTCACTAGTGGTTTGATCATGATTCCTCGTCATGGATGTCATTCAACTTCTTAGTCACCAGAATGAGGTTCATTCTATCAAATTCTATATGGTTGAAATTCTCCCCTCATATTATTCCAGAACATCATCAATGTTGAATTAAGTGAGATGGATCCCCCAGGGTCCTAAAACTCAATTTTGATAGATCTTGAAGCTATGTATGGATGTGGGGGGGGGGATTTTATGTCACTCTTCAGGTTTATTTTTTTCCTTTAGTTCTTTTTATGGTATGGGTGACTCTATCAAAGTGGAAGTGAGGGACATGCTCCACATCCTTTAATTGTTCCACTCCAACCAGATTTTCTTTTCTACATTTTATAAGGACTCAAAGATCATCTAGAACCCTATTAAAGGCCACTCTTCCACCCATTGTAAATTCATATACATGATTCATAAGTTCAATTCCCTCATTACAAATTTAATCGATATCCTCCATACATGATGTGATAAAAATCATGTGGAATAATTCTTGGATTCAAAGGAATATTAGGAATCTACCCTCATTGTTTTCTCTGGTACTTGATCCCTTCAACTAGATGGTGTTTATATTTTTATTCTAGATTCCCTTGGTCTCCACTTTTATAGGTCCCCCTGTCAAGCTATCCTAGAATCCAAATTCTATACCCTCCTTTGAATATGTATACTAAATCAAACACTAAATTTTTGTTATTTTATTCCTTAATCATTCTTAATTGTTCTATCAACCATTTTCACAATTGTTTTGTCCTTATTGTGGGGTTCTTCTAGTATTTGTGATGTTTTTGAACTATTTTCATGTATTTTTAATACTCCTTGGTTATTCATTTTTTATTGATGTTTGGAACCATATAAATATGATTTTTGGTGGTTTTTCTTTTGATTAATGTGTGCCCCCTTAATTTAGTCTTTTTTATTATTCTTATTTTTTAATTTTTTTGTTTTTCATTACATTGACTTATTTCTATAATAATCTAAGAATTTTTTTTATTTATATGTATTTTAAGAAACTCAAATAGGATTTTTCCTATTTCTAATGGTTTTTTTGATTTTACATACAATGTGTTATATTTCACTCCATATATTATAAATTCAAAACAAATATTAAAACATAAATTCTTCAATATGATCAAATAAATTAATATAAAATCAAAAATAATGGATATTATGGTCTATATGTATGAGATATTAATAATTTTCGATATATTTCATGGACATTGGATTTTGGATGTGTATCATAAATTTTTTTAATGAGAACTATTTGATAATAAAAATGTAATTGGTTAAAGTAAAAGATCATCTTCATATAGGAAATGGAGAAAGGGGTTTTTAAAAATTAGAAACTACCTTATACCCTTTCTCTATGCATCAATTATAGTATTAAAAAATTGATAATAAGTTATTACTATAAGGAATTTTAAATGTGTTTCTTTTTTATAATAATAAAGGTTTTTTTTCGGATTAATAACAAAGTGTTGATTTACATAAATTAAATTTTTCACAGACGTACACATGGTTTTGATTATTTATATATCTTGTACTTTAAAATATTCCTATAATGTAGGGAATAATTTATTCAATGTCTGTAATTAAATATAAATTCTATCATTATCACCTATAACATAAAAATGATAAAAAAGCACCTAATATCCCCATAAATATAAATTATTTTAATTATTTTATTATAAATCATTTGATATGAATGAATTTTTTCAATATGGTAAAGGGCTAAAATTTATTTTATAAAATTAAAATGGATATAGTGAGTTATTTTACCTCAAACATAAATATATTGATTGATCAATAATTACACAAGATAATGGTGATTTATTGTACTTTCCTACCTTCATAGATTTTTTTGTATATATAAATATGTACATTAAATGATACAAACATATAGAATCTTTAAAATGTTCCAAAATATCTAATAAAATTTTAAAAAATATTGCTAGTAATTCTATTAAAAAAATTAAACAAATTAATGGAGTGAATACCAAATTTAAGAGTTTACACACTATTTAAGGGGGTTTGATATTGTATCATAACCCGATAATTCATAAATACCATAATATCATGGTGTATTAGAAGAAAAAAAATTGTTAAACATGGTTCATCCAATAGAAATTTAATATTAAAATTCTTATATTAATTTTGGTTTATGAGGTTGAAACAATATCATTCATAATTAAATAATTTCTATGTCCAAAAACTCAAAATACACTATATGAGATGTATACATTAAGGAATATAATTTTTGAAGTATTTTTTTCATCAAGGTGGCCCCCAATGACATTCGATGACCTTGAAAATTCTCCCAATCCTAATAAACAACAGGTTTCTCCACATATTTATTCTCCCAATCTAGATGAACAATATGTTTCTCCACATGATGATACTGAAAAATATTATGCAATAACATATTGACAATGTTGAAGATGAGGAAATTTTAAAATTTACAGAAATTTATGTCTTAGAAAAAATAAGTGCACCATAGCATAGAAGTCTTAACATAACTTATTAAGGTATCAAGCAAAGGCATAAAATGTAAGGTTGGATGGAATGCACACTGTAACGACCCAAACATTTATCAATTAATAATTACCTTATAATATATATGTCACATACTATAAACCACATAAAATTACTTTGATAACACAATACAAACTTTATAAATGGAGAATGTATGAAATAATAAGTATTTCTACATGTTTAGAAACATATATCAAAGGGATAGTAACTTGACCTTTGAAATAGTAAGATGACCCCTATGAATAGTAGATAAGCCAGTGGAATAGTAAACTCACCTATCAAATTATGAATAAAATTTAAGATTCTTATAAATGTTAATATGATATAATTATATCATATCATAAGTAAATAAATGCTTTAAAAATTATTAATTATGTGTTGGTGAATTATGAATTAATATGTCTAGAAAGCTAGGGTCTCTATTTACACGGCTAGACTATTAACACCAAAAATTCAATTTTCATTATTTAAAATGTAGACACCACTCCAATTCACATATCTATTTATGTAAATATGTCAAAAAAATGTTAGTTATTTGATAAAGAAACCTATTTGAAAATAGATTATGTTAACATTTTGGTATACTTTAATTTTTTCACTAAAAAAAATTAAAGGAACAATTATTTACATTTCATTATCACTTAAAGAGTACATTTATACTAGATGGATATCAATTGGAATTTGGATTAATGGTTACTGAAAAGTGTTGGACACACCTGTTTTGATAATCCCAAATTGTGTTTAATTTTGTGGTTATAATGTATTAGTCATTTTGAAATCTTCTTTAATCTGTCTTCATAATGTTTTTCTTGCATAAATATATATTTTTCAATCTCATGGATTTTCTAAATTAAGTTTTTAGTTTACATTTCTCTAAGTATAAGTTCACTATTAAAGGATGATGGTAAGAGCCTACCATTCAAGGTCATCGTTATAGCTCACTATTAAAGAACT
Organism: Viscum album; assembly: GCA_963277665.1. Lineage (NCBI taxonomy): Eukaryota > Viridiplantae > Streptophyta > Magnoliopsida > Santalales > Viscaceae > Viscum > Viscum album. The sequence goes on along the minus strand of OY728156.1, from coordinate 683,118,037 downwards.
ACAGTCATTATTGGAAGCTACCGGTATAAGGTCACTGCTACAAGTCTATTGTTGATATGCTTATCAAAGCTTACAGACAAAGAGTCACTATTATAGGTCACCGCTGGGACAAGGATTCTGTTATAAGTCCACTGTCAAACTCTTTCACAAGTCTTATGTTAAGAGCTTCACATCCACTGCTAGACATGTCTACCATTAGTAGAAGGATGCCGCTGGACAACTCCAACTGTTGATAAATTCCACTATTGTTGAATTCTATCGTTAGTATAAGTCTACTGATAGACAAACTCCACCGTTGATGAAGTTAACTATTGAGACAGTCTACCGCTGAAAAAGGTCACTGTTGAAGTAGTTTGTTGTTATAGAGCTACTGTTAGAATCTTATTGACTAAAGCCTACCATTGAAGATCTACTATTGAGCCTACCGATGAAGACCACTGTTTAAGAGATTACTATTGAAGTCTACCGTGTGACATGAATATTCTACCAGTACAATGATAACCTATTCTTTACTTTACCAATTTTCTTAATATTATCATAACGGTCATGTTTGACAATTTAATGCACCTAACATTATTTAATGATATTTTTAGGCATATCAGGAAACCATTCGAGGTATGAGGAAGACCACACATGTGTGGATCACCGCACTTGTCAGCCCCTGCTGAATCAAATAAGAAAAAGGTGAACTGGAAAAAGGATATAAAAAGAGACATAAAGAAAAGAAAAAAGATTTATATATACACACAGAACCCGATATTTTCAAGAAGCAAGAAGAAGAACACTCAAGCGCCCATTTTTTTTTGGAGATCCTGGAACTCCATGAGGATATGTTAGAAGAGCATATTCAAAGCTATGTTGGTGTGCTACCAAGAGCTACTAACCCAAGAAGCTGATCATATTTACACCTGGAAGCTAGAACCTGGAAGTTTTGATACTCTGTTTTAGAAGCAACTAGCAGAGAAGGACCAGAACTTCAGTTTTTTCATTCTAAGAAGTCCAGAGTTGATCCGCCAACACATAGAGCACTTCAAAACTATTTTCTAACATCTTTAGCTCTACTGTGTTTAGTTTTTTTTACATATGTGAGTAGTGTGTCTGTTTTACACACACTGTCTCTTATGCTTGAACTGGGTGGATCCTGAAAGATCCCCATACCAAACTCTCTTTACATTTTTTTCGCACACATAACTATGGAAGAAGCCTAGTGTGGCTTGGTAGTTTATTTTTCCCACACATAACTGTGGTAGAGGTAGCAAAACCTGGACAGTTTGTAAATTTTTTTGTAAATCCTGATACATGCTGTGTATCATTTTTAATATAAACTTCTTGGTGGAAAGTGATCACAAAGTGGAGAGGATTATTTCTTGGATTAATACTGAACCACTTGTTTAAATTGTTGTGATTATCCTTCAAGTACTTTGTTTTACGTTTATCTGCTACTTATATTTTCAAAGACATAAATCTATTTTATAATTACTCTGATAGTTAGTTTTGGTTAGTGTGTATATGTGATTAATTTAGTAAACGTGATTCAAAATTTGAATTAGTATTCACACTGATTCAACTGAGGACTAATCAACCTCTTGAAAAACCTACTGAACAATAAATCACTTATATCTCTATTGCTTTAATTAACTGAGCTGTTTTTATTTGGGGGATTTTAATCCTAAAAGTTTTTAACAGAAATTTTAATTGGAACTCAATTCACCCCCGCCCCTATTGAGTGTCCACTCCGACCAACAAAAAGTCTTGTAGAGCCTTTTAGAAAATTCTTTTGAATCCCCATCTTAGGAATGCAAAAGGTAAAGAAAACCCACACCCACCCTCAATATATATTCACATGATAAACTATGAAACATGGAATGAATTTAATGTTCATCATGAGGAGTCATTATTTTGATTACATTGCTATTGGTAATACATTACATGGGAATACATGAATCAATCATTTTGATTAAGAATTTTTAATTAATAAAAAGATAACTGAGTGCTAAAAATAAGCATCAAGCATCAATAACTGCATACCGCTACCATAAACTAAGGATGGGGTACGCTTCACTTGAATAAATAATGGTATATATTTTAAATATATCGAAATTATTTTATGTTTCATAGATCCACAAGATAATTAAGTTCATTGATTATTTGAAGAATGATTAATCAAAATTGAAATTAACGTCTATATCATGTCATTTTTTATGAAGCAGCCTCATATACGGAAATATGGAATACTAGAAGATGAAAAAACACAATGAGTATGAGAACCATGGATATGTATGATATAATAATGAGATTCTGATTTAAAATTGTATTACATAATAATTTATACTTAATTTACAATATTTTTTATCTGGTTTTGACACAAAAATAATTACTAGATATAATTGATGAAAAACTACTTTCAGTGTCCTTGATGTGGCCAAACCAATATGTCCACATAATAATTTTTTGTATTATATTGTCTCCATGAACATATTTTTATAAAATAAATGCATTTGGGATAGAGATAATAAAATATATGAGATGTAATAGTGAATAAATTTTCTAGAAGCAAAACTTAATTAAAAGTATGAGTTGTTAGAAATTGTCATGGGATACAATAAAAGATAATAAAAATACAACAATATCCACTTCACAAAGATCCACCCCACCCCCATATTTGAGGCTATCCATTCCCCTTAAAGGTATAACTTACCAGAGGTAACAGATTTTGTCATGAATATTTTTCCAAATGTGAATCAAGTAGATAATGATACTTTTCCTATACTAATGTTATACAGAGTGAAATTTATTTTGATTTATATCTATTATCACCTACCCATCACCAAATTTCAGGACATACATTGTAAAATATATAACGATATATTACACACAATAAATAACATCTAAAATATCATGTTAGAGTAGGGATTTACTTATATCTTGATCTAAGCATCAAAAAAACATGTTCCCCTTAATGATCTTAATGTTCACCTTGTAATACCTCATACTATTATATTTGTATCATGATCATTTGTTCATGTTTAAATACATGTCATTACAAAGGTATCCCATTTCTAATTTATTTTTATGAAAACCCTTTAAAAGTTAATTAAAAAGCTCTAAACCAAATAATTTTATTATAGATAAATAAAGATGAAAAAAATAATCAAATTAAAACTATCTAAAGGATTAACCAATAAAAAAATTAATTCTTTTATAACCTTTAATTTTATAGTTCAACAACCACATTTACTAATATCTCAAGTTTATTTGAATTCAACATTCCATGATATAGATTTGATTATCATTGATTTTGAATAACATATATATATATAGGATCTTTCAAACTATATTGGTCTTGGGAATATTGATGGATCCCTAAAGAAAATATGACTAATATTATTAGTTATAAATGTATTTATAAGGTACATTTTCATAATTTGTCTTCCCAATAGAATATCACCAATAATAGTTTTAATTAAATTCTATTAATATTTTTTACAGACATATGTATTAGTAATATGTTAATTTAATAACATGTGAATAAAAAATTAAACTCCTTAGTCCTTGAATAACCTCTATAGAAAACAATTCATCAGAAGAAGATGAATATTTTAAAATAGTCGACCAACTGGGAGTAATATTTGAAAAAAATTAAAAATGACAAATTCATCATAATGTTTAGGATGTACTAGTAGAACTATATAATCCAATAATATAAATTATATTTTCGTTTCTATATGTACTTATTCATTTTTTCTTTTCTTAGTGATCATTTCTTTCCCAGTTTAATAAATTCGAATTAAACAAATATTTTTTTGGATTAAAATCATGGTTTATAAGAACATTGACCATACATGAGGATACTTTTAAAATTATAATACACTAGATTCGTCATTTTATAAATAAGTTTCATGTTATATTTCTTATATTATGATTTAATGAAAATTATTTTATAATAGGGTGGTCTTTAAATATCTTCAAAATCAGGGTATGAGGATGATCCATTAGTAAATGAAGAATATTGATTTCAATAAATAGATAATTAATTTTTTATATATAATATGATTTAACTATCAAATCATATTTCAAAAAAAAACATGTTTTATCAATATTTCAATAGTGTTTTAAACAAACTAACAGTAATAATTAAGGTTATTATTTTTTCAAATATTTTTAAGATGTCATATTACATCAATAACATGGATTCCCTAAATTTGTATTTGTGGTAATAAATTCTATTTAATTTTAAAAAATTATTTATATTTTATTTATTTATATTTTTCATGTACCACCAGGATTATTGATGCTCCATGTATTCAAAAGGAGGTATAAAATATTTTATAAATGAGTTAGAAGTGTATATGGTGTCAGAATATTTATATACATAATGAACTAGTGACTTATTTCAAATTATTTTTTATTTAATTTTCTTATCATTTTTATCTATTGCCTAATTAGTTAATTTTTATAGTGATCATGAAGAAATTAATACATTGGGAATTTATTTTTCTCTAAGAATTTTTCTCCCTATAAAGGGAAAACATGATTTAAAAAATTAAATTTTTAAAAAGGAATTATTAAGGATGAATAGGTTTTTTATATACTAATTATTTAGTAACTTTTCTTATCATTTTATTTGAGTCTAGTATATTTAAGTATGTTATCAATTTTATCTACTAATTTTTTAGTTACTTTTTGTAGAGATCCTAAAGATGTGAATTAGAATTTATTTTCATAGATGAATTTTATACAAATAACAATAATGAAAGGCCTCTATAAAAATTACAGGGTCCTTTTATAAGGTTAAAATGAGATTTTAACTTTCAATAAGGACTATAAACTATGTGTATAAAATCTCTAAATCCAAAAAATCCTAGATCTGGTGATAAATACACAATATTTTTTGTTTATATATTTTATTCTGCTAAACTTGGCCTAATTTTTGAAATAAAAAATAAATAATAAATATTGTATCACTTAGATACCGAATGAACTTTTAGGTTTTGAGTTTTAGGGAACCAAGAAAAACTCATACATATCAGCACTCATGTCTTTAATAGATAATTTTTCCAACTATTCCTCACTTTTCTTATTCCAAATTATGTCCTTACATCAACCATATGAAACCCATATAGACATATCTTATATAACATCCTTTATTATAACATGGGGAAAATAAACATAATAAGGGTGAGCTCAAATGCACAATAAGGGTAAACATAAGACATAATAATTGAATGTATTCTCTGTACACAAGATGGGAATCATCATTTGACAAAATATTCAAAGTATATAGGAATTATATAAGAGAAATCATACCCATAAAAACGTGGATAATTAAACAAATGACATGAAAAAAATTATTAATAAAGGAAAAAATCATAAGAATCAATAATTATGAGCCATGTGATAATAATATTGATCTAAGGAACCAATAAAACTCAATGAAATCACAAAAAAAAAATTTGGTATATTGAAACATTATACATATCACCTGTTTTCACTCATGTCATAAATAACTATATCCTAGTTAAATCCATTTTAGAAACCTCCCTAATTAACTCCTTCTTTCTTTCCTTTTAGGAAAAGAAACAATACTAAATGCATTGGAGTAATTTATCTCACCAATTGTAAAAACTATATCAGGGTAACCCATCATCATGAGACATATTTGGCTGATACATCATCATAAATAATTTTCATGTATCATATATTAATAAAACACATTGAATATTTCATTTTCGTCATATTTTTTTAAAACATTGTTCATTCCTTTATAATTTTATTTACATGTAGAAAAAAATGAGTTTCATGGAAATCCCATTAAAAATTTATAGTAAGTCATCCAAAAAAGTATATGGATGGTATCATAATATCCTAATCCTGGTTAATAATAGAAATAATAAAATGATGATGATATATAGGATAATACCTTTAAAAAAATTTAAAACAAATTTATTGAAAACAATCAAAAATAAGTATTTTTTGTTATATTTTATAACAATCTCTAGAATATTTAGAAAAATATTTTCTTTGAAAATAAATACTAAATATTATAATGGAAGCTTCAAATAAATTCTTGTTTATAGTATTGGTAAAGTCAATTATTTTCAAAATTTTAAAAATTATCATTCTTTTTTTTGGTTTTCTAAAGATGTGCAGTTGAGAACCATGAAGAAAATGTTAATAAATTTATTGTAATCCATTTAAATGAATGTCAATAATCAGAGAAGATAAAATTATGAAATCATTTATATTTATAAAATAAAATTATATAGATAAGATAATTAGTATAAAGAAAGATTTTGAAAAATATTATTTAAAAACATTAAAATAATTTTTTTAATGAAATTTCATTTATTGAACTTTAAAACCAAAAACCTTTTTACATAATTATCATAATATTAAACATAAAATAACTTGAAAGTAAAATGTTTCCCAAAATTAGTTGTCAATATTTGGTTTGTACTCTATATACATGAATATAGGTGCATCAAAAAAATGTATCAAGAAAGAAAGTTTGAGATGAGAATCATTTTCATCTTGGGTTATTCCAGAATAAAAAATAAATTCAATGAAGGAACATAACATGATTATATAAAAACCATAAATTTTATACAATAATTTTTTAAATCACATTCATTTAATATTATTTACACCATAAAAATACAAAATGGTTCCTATCATGAATTCTGTCTTGAATAATTGAAATTAAGACTATAGGAACCCATGAAACATTTATAATATTTGATTCAATATCTCATGAAAGATAGAACTTAAAAAACATTAAATTCCAAGATTAAAGATTAATTCATTATTTCATATCTTAATAAAAATTATATAATCCTTATAAATGGAATTATGTTAATATTACAAGAAATTTCTCAAAGAAATGATTTTGAGATGAATAATCCTTATCAATATTGTATCATTGATGTTAGAATAAATCAATGAAGTGATTATGTAAATTAATTTTAAAACCACACCCAAATTTTGAAATAAAAATCAATACTATCATATGTCATTTGACACATAATCTTTTATAACATACTCAATAAATTAATATTATAACTCAATCAATGAAAATTGAGTTAAGAAACTCCTTACATCAAGTGTAAACTTGTTCTTTATGTACATTAATTATTGTATAATAAATTTATATTAATTATTTACTTATATAGAAAAAATTTATCTATTTATTTTATGATAATTAAACTATTTATTTCATTTATTTAAATTTTTTTATTAAATTACATATTCAATTAAGTTCACATCATGTGTTTTTGGGATGTTCGGATCATAACTTCAAAAAAGAATTTGGTAGGTTGATTGTGGTGACAGGTGTCATTATTCTATAATAAACAGAATAATAATAATTAAATATATTTTTTTCAAATAAATTTTTTGAATCTTCAATGAATGGTTGATATGAAAAATGAATCATATCACTTCATGGAGGTAGTAGTCCACACATACACAGGAGCGACGTTATCACTTTTAATTGGTGGTTGGGTAAGCAGATAAGTAATATATTTTACTTATATAAAGATATTTATATTATTAATATCATATATATTTATATATATATATATATATATATTAAATCCATCATTATAAATATCCATGATATTTAGTGATGGAAAATGAAACACATCGCTTCCAGGAGGTGGTTGTCTATGCATATGCATGAGTGATGTTTTCATTCCCTATAGGATAGAAATAGATATGAATATGGTTATTAATTTGAAAAAATAATATATATATATATATATATATAATATAATTGTTAAAATATATTATAATGGTTATGATGGAATTGAAGGTGGTATAAGAAGAACTAAAAAAAAGAAAATTCCCAGTTAAGAGTTATACCTCTACTTCAAAAAAACAACCTTTTCCATACACCTTAATCATTCTAGGTTGGTATTCTAGAAGGTTCCTTTTATAAGTGATGGTAGGGCCCCCGATGGAATTACTTAATGTATTAAATTAATATAAATTAATATTTATATAAAAGCTTTAGGAAATTTATATATTTAGAATATAATATGATGATAAACAAAAATACTCACCTACAATAACATTTATATATTTTTTTAGTAAATGTTTTAACCCTTATCTCTTCGTTTTAACCCCCACTAAACCTTTTGACGATTATCACAGTATCAATGCTTTTACCATTTAGGGGATCCAAAATTTAATATAAAAGGACAAGTCAACCATATGTGTAAAATGGATTATATTTTGACTATATAATTTTCAATTAGACAAATATAGTATTTTTATTAATTTTTTCATTTAATAAAATATTATTTAATGTAAGATAACAATAATTATAATTTCAATAAAAATAACATAGTTTTACTTTAAGAACCTCAATATTGAAATAGAATTAAAATTTTAAAATTTAAATAGAACTAAAAAATTCAATTAGCCTAAAAAATTATTTCAAAACCATTAATCACATAAAAATATAACTTTTTTATTTTTTAAAATCATTTTATTGATTTTTCTTATATTTTTTACAACACTATGTCAGCATTGCATAAGAATTTAAGGTAATTATTATATCAGAATAAACTAAACAAAATTACAAACATACAAATATAATATTTAAAATCAAAATTTGTAACCAAACATAACCTCTATTTATCCATATGAAAATATATTATAAATATAAAAATAAATAAAGTGGTATGTTTTATTTTTTATTTACATAAAATAATATTAAAGTCGTCGTTGAAGAAATATGGAATCAACTTGCCATGAAATGGAATATTATATAAGGATGGATGAAATATACTCATCCAATATAAATAATTAAGGTTTTATATAAATTCATAAATCATTATCATAATATTTTTAAACAAAATTTCCTAAATTACCCTTACCAAGGTGATAATTATTTACTATGATTACTATTCATAATTATATAAAATAAAAGGGATATATTTAGAAAAAATAAACTCATGATACCAAATATTAAATCAATTTTTCAATATTTAATTTTAATAAGTGGAAGAAATAAATTTTATTTTAGATGTGAAAAGAAAAATATTGAAAAACATATTTGAAGCCCAAAGATAAATTTAAATAGAAATGAAGTATAATGTTGATTCCTATCTAATTAATTTAGTTATATATAACTAAAATAAAATTATTTTACTTCAAGATAAAATTTAAAATATATTTTCAATTATCAATTTCCTCATTTAATTAAAGGAAATGATAGTTTTAAAAAAATATAATTTTTTACTTTTCACTAAAAAATATGCCTTTTTAGAAAAAACCCAAATTTTCAACAAATGAAAATTCTTTATTTTAAAAATTATATCCTTTTTTTCAAATTATAGTTCACAAAATAATAGAAATTAATTATAATATTTTCAAATATAACTCAATAAAAACTATATTTGGAGAAAAAAAATTTAAGCATTAAATGAAAACTAGAAATTGAGGTCTTATTTCATAATAAATTATCCATAAATTTTTCTTGAGTATGAAATTTACATATATCTTTTTATAATTTGGTTACATTTATTCATATCCTCCAATTAAATTGTTATGTTATAACGATCATATTTACAATTTAATTATTATCTTGTTAACTCAACCTTACTGTTGTGTGTCTTATACACTATCAAATATTGTTTTGTTTTAAAATATCTAGGTACTACATTCTCTAATGACATAATAAATTGAATCATTTAAATTTCATCTTGAACAAGGTAATTAAAGGATTATCTTTTGAAAATAACATTTTGGAAAACCCACAATTTAAGTGGGGTTAACAAAACTTCCTTTTCAAATGATGGAAAGGGAAATATAAATATCATCTAGATTTACACATAATTAGGTTCTTATATTAGGGTAACATTGGAATAAATTAAAAATTTGGACATGGATGGAAAAAGTACTTTTCATTTAATAATATAGATTGATAAATAACATTTTCATGACAATGTTAATGACCAAAAAACCATAAATCCGTAGGCGATAAAGAACATCATAAAAAATGAAGGAAATATGAAAACATTTTTATTTCAAGATCCTTTTCCAATATTTGAGGTATTAATTTAACATAAACATATAGAAAATGAGGAAATATACAAAAAAAATTATTTTTCATCTAAAATAAAAAAATCATCATTCCATTAAGCTTCAATAAATTTAAACTTTTTTCACATCTCTTACTGTAACAAGTGAATATTCTATGTGGTTTATTCATTCCTAAATAACTAAAATTAACATATAATATATTACATGATCCAAAAAAGGGTACCAAATTATTCCTCCTGATTTTATATATTAATAAAAACCAAAATTATTAGCACAAGGTATGATAATATGAAAAGTTAATAACCTAAATATTATGAAATAATACATTATTCTCAAAATTTTCAATAATAACACTAAAGGTTTGATATATATAATTCTATAAATAAATAAATATATATATCAAATAACCTTAATAACATCAAAATTTAAAAAAATTATCATCAAATATTATCTCATACATATCATTTAACATCACCAAAAATGTAATAGTATTCTTCTAAAATAATCCTTTCTGTCACAAAAAAGGGTTATATATACCTCAAACAAATAAAAAATATCACCGAATATATTTAATTACCAAAAAATGTCATCAATTAAAACAAAAAAAAGTTTTATATATTCCTCTAAAATTATTATCAGAATTAATATTATAAACTCATAATGGTATCCATAACTCTTAAGTTAACTTTACAAGAAAACATCCAATTATAAAAAAAAATTATATAAATCCTACTCTGTTACCAACTATAAAAACTACACTCTTAGATCTGGTGCTAAAAGCATAATCATTATATTTGTGTCATTGCTACCGATAGACATAACCCACTTTTTGCATACAACATCAAATTGAATATTAGATCACTTGTATATGCATGAACCTTTTTGGTTTAGAGTTTTAGATTATTATGATAAACTCTTACATAAAAATACATATGTATTTAAGTGTTATTTTTTCCACAATACTCAGTTTTCTTATTCCTAATTATGAATTCAGCATCACCCACATGAATCCATTTTGTACATGTCTTACTTATCATATTTATTTATAATCTAGGGGGAAAACATAATAAGGGTCAGCTGAAATTCTTGGTAAGGGTAAACATAAGAATTAACAATTTAATATCTTCAGTGATCATAATATAAGAATTAGGGTGTGAGAATATATTCATAGTATATGAGAATTACATAAGGGAGTTCATACCAATAAAACCATGATCATTGAATATATTACAATGTGTAAAGATTTAAAAATTGTAATATTCATAAGAATCAATAATCATGATCTATGTGATATTAATACTAATAAAAGAAACCATTAAAACACATAGAAACCCTAAAGAAACAATTTATTATCTTAAAAAATTATCTTTATCAACTATGTTAACTCATGTTACATTCTAGGGATCTATAACATCATGATATTTTATGTCTCTGGGACCCCTGACATATTCTCATTCTCTTTCAGACTGAGGGTAATCTTATCTCTACTTAGACCAGAATCAAGTGATCCCTCAACAGCATCTAGTTATTCCTTTTATGATGGTCTTCCATATTTTATTATAGACAATATCCACTAGAATCTCTAATTTGGGTATGTTTTCTAGTCATTCTGATAACTCCTCAAAATCCTTCCCTCATTTTGATGATCAAGAATGTTGTTAAAAGATATATTTTTTATAGTATATTTTTCCACTTTTTCATCCAATTTCACAAAATATTTGTGTTAAAGTAGATGATTCCCAGCCATTGTAAGTTATTTTCAATTTAGATATAAAATGAAAATAAAATCCAATAGGTTGTGTGTTTTGAATATTTGATGAATTTATTCTCCTCTTCTTCTCATTTAGTTCACCTTAGATTGGTCATCATGCATGGTTTAGTTGTACAAGGATTTGATCTTCTAGCCATGGATTGTGATGATGATTATGCATGTCGTGAATATTTGTGGGCTTACATGTATTCGTTCTCTTTACCAATATGATATTAGCTTGTTTCATCTAAAGACAATACAGTTGGAAATAATATGGATCAATTTTCATACTCTAAAGGCTTGAAGAGATCTCTGGGGGTTCCATTAGGTGGCTAGCTTCCTGGTATATCCTCTCAAGTACACTCATTCATCTAAGGGCCTAGTTCAAGATCAATTTCAAAGAAAAAATAACCACCACTAATGGGAATCTCTCATATCCTCCAACAGTACATATTTTCTAATTTAGAAAAACAATTCATCATAGTGTGTGCTTATGGGGATGGAAAAGGGTTAGACACAACAATTATAATGTGGTGGATGCTTCCATAGTGGATAAAATTACACTAAATGAGGAAATAATATTTAAGTCCCCTTATCCATAATCAAGGTATTGAGATGATGAGAAACCTAATAAATATTTATAAATGTTTTAATGAAAGAAAAGAAATGGTCCGTTGATATTGGTGACTACCCGGTCAACACAGGGAGGCAGACTGAGTCATGAAACATTATTTGTATCGTACAAAACCTATATCTTATAGATTATTAGAAAAAGGTATTAAAGTTATGAATACATCCTTGAAATCATTTAATGAACATTAAAATGAAATTTATTCTAAGTGAGGTTACCAAGAACCATAATTTATCTCCCTCAAATAAGTATTCCTCTAAAAAAAGTGATAAAGACCCCTATTTAGGAGTAGGGCCCGTTGGAAACAACAAGTGGCATGGATCAATAAAGAAATATCCTAGAGAATAGAAGCAATTTAACTATCCTATGAGGGGATAGGAAAGTGGAGTAGTAGAGACACTAGTGTCTTCCAAATCTAAAAGAAAAATCATCCTTATGAATGTTTTGGAGAAGATGGTGGAAGAGAATTTCCTAATTAGTGATTCAAAGGAGGTACAAAGTCTGAATAAGGCTACAGTTTTGGATGTTGGAACTATGGAATTATAGGAATTGATAAATTCTTAGATCAAATTTCTATTACAAGGATTTAATGAAATAAAAATCATCCAGATCAATTCATTTAGGGTCATGACATGATGACATAATTATTTTAGGAGACGTCTCACAAAGAGCCTATGTGGAATAATTTTCTAATCAGATGGAGTCTGTATTATATACTAGACACTAACATCTTAAGGTTATTTTGGAAAAGCTTAATGAATTTACATAATGGTAAAAAAAATTATAGTTTGGTTCTCCAATTTCACTCAAAGTGTTCTATCTTGAAAATGAATAAAAAAATTAATTTTTTTATGTTTCAAAAGTGATCCATGTGGAAAAAATTTATAAATTTCATTTTAAACCATTTAAAATAATGTAAAAGGTCAACAAAAATAACTTAAGGAAACATGTTCTATTTATAAAAGAAAAATATTGAAATAATATAAAGAGGATGGATTAAGAGTTTTCATAAAAGTTTTTAAGAACATTAAAATAATTTTTTTAAAGAAATTCCATTTGTGGAGATTTAAAAGAAAAAAACCATTTAAAATCAAAATTATAATAGGAAACATAAAATTCAATGAGAATAAAAATATTCATGATTTTATATTTCAAAACTCCTTGTATGCACCCCATAAAATAATGTTGTTGGCTCAATAAAAACATGTCTTATTGAAGGGAGTTTGAGACAATAAATTATTTTAAAATATGTAATGATTGAATCAAAAATCCATTGAATAATGAATCCTAACAGGGCATATGGGAAACCTCAGACATCTAGACTAGGGGATTTCAAGCCAAAAAAGGAAATTAAGTATTCCTTGAAGACCACACAAGGGAATTCCCTTCATGATTATTTAGAACAAGTAGTTTCCACTAGAGTATAGCTAACCAGATTGGAATAATGAGATGGTATGAAAATCAAAATTGGTATTATGAACCATACATCTCTACATTGGAAAATTATATCCAATCATCCATGTGATGTGGAAATCTAGCCACCTTCAATGTTGCATATTTTGGGGAGAGTCAATTATATTATAATTAGTTCTTTGTACTTAGGGTCATGTATTAGTCCTTGTGCCTCTAGGCCATCAGGTTAGGTATGGGGAATTATTCCACTAGGCCTACGGATCATGTAAGGGTTCACCCTCAACCATAAAAAGGTTTATTATCAAAAAAAATTAAATATTAATGGAATTTGGTCTAGTTTGACCCAATTATTCAATGAAATTTAGGTAAATCCTATTTAATGGATATTGAGTTAATAAACCTCTTTCCTTGAGTCCCAATTTGTTATGTATGTCTAGTAATTCCTATATAATAGACATATATTAATAATTTTGTTGTGTAATAAAATTTTCTAGTGTTATTTACTTATCATTAAAATAATATTATATTTATTTAAATGAAATATTTAATTACATAATATGTTAAGTTCACCTTAGGTTTTTTTAAGGAATATTGGTTCACAATTGCAAAAATGACTTCAGTAGGTTGAACGGTGTCAAACGGGTAACTATTCCATAATATATAGAATAATAATATTGAAATATTTATCAATTTTATACATTAAATACAATTCTATAATCATCCATGAAATGTGGACATGAAAAACGAATCACATCGCTTCCTCAAGGTGGTATTCCGCACGTACGCATGAGCGAAATTATCATTTTTTAATAGGATAAAGGACAAGATGATTAGTAATATATTATATTTAAATAATGATAATAATTTCATGAATTTCATATATATATATATTTATTAAATAAATCTCTATTTACATCCATGAGATACAGCAATGGAAAATAAAACTCATCACCTCATGGAGGTGGTTGTCCACGCGTACTCATAAACAATGTTTTCATTATCAATCGGATAAAAATAGATATTAATAAGGTTATTAAATTAAAATAATAAAATATTATTATATGGTAGATATTTATGTCATTATATTAGAATGTATATGATATAATTAATGGTTGTGGAAGAAGATGTAAAATGAAAATGCTCAATTAAGAGTTAAACTTGTTCTTCAGAAATCCAACTTTGCCTTACACGTTTAACCCATCTAGGTTGGTATTTTGATGAGACTAGAGACTCTATTTCATGAAGATAAAGGTTTGGAAGGGATTTTATAATATAATATAAAATATAGAGTTCTAAAAATTTGTGCTGAGTAAATGAGATGAGGTGCCCTTTATAAGTGAGGGGAGGGGCGCCCTTGGAATTTTTTAAAGTATTATAATAATTAAAAATAATTTTAATGGAAACATGATATAAAATTGATAAATACATAATATATTAAGATAATTAGTATATATACACTCATACATAAAAATTTATACATGTTTATCTAATTTTTTAATTCATATCTCAAAGTTTTAACCCATGTTAATCCTTTTGATGATTATTGTGATATCAAATATTCTTTTTATTTCGGAGATAATAATTTTCTTGAAAAATAATTATTTACTAATAAATAGAGAAAAATATATTATAAACTATAACCCATTCACTTTTCTAATTATATAATTTTTATGAATTTTAAATAATTTAGTAAAATATTATTTATCAAATGATATAATTAATTTCATTTTCGGTATTATTTACATAGATTGATCATATAGACACCAGGATAGAAAATCAATTCAAATATAAACATTTAAAAATAAATATTAAAATATATTTAAATAAAAAAATTGGAACATCATATTGCATATAAATTATATTAACTTTAGATTTTTTAGAATCATTTAATTTATTTATCTATTTCTTGCATAAGAATTGTGTCATCATTTCAGAAGCATTTATTCTAATTATTCTTTAACTAAATATTATAATTAAATTACCTCAAAAAATATAATTAATATTTAAAATAACCATTTATAACTAAAAATAAATTATTTTCATCCCTAAGATAAAATATTAGAGATATTAAAACAAAGTTAAGGATATTTTTTATTTTTTATTTACATAAAAAGATAATAAGGTCATTATTGATGAAAAATGGAATTGAAATTACATATAATTTAATAATAGAAGAGTATATTTAAAATATTCCCTTATAATAGAAATAATTTTGGTGTTAAATATTTTTTTAAATCATTTTCATAGTATTTTTAATTTTAATTTCTCAATTTACCCTTACCGAGTTAACAATTATTGACCACAATTACTATTCATAAAGAAAAAAATAAAATTATACAATTTTAAAATATTTAAGCATATAACTCTATATATGGATGAAATTTTTAGAGGATTAATTTATATAATTGGAATAAATAAATATGATTAAATAAGTCAAATGTAATGAAAAACAGTTTTTAGAAAGATGCGCTTTTATACACAAAATGAACTTATACTAAAATCAAGAATAATATTTATTAATATGTAATTAATTAGTTTATTTAATGCTTTATTATAGTTACTATAATTTTATAAAAAATTAATACTATAATAGGACTTTACAATTACTTGATTTAATAAAAAAAATTAGAGTTTTAAAAAATCAATATTTTTCAATTTTCACTAAAAAATAAATCTATTAAGAAAAGTAAAAAAATTAATCAAAGATAATTTTTATTTAATGAATGATATAAATTTCATAAAAAAATATTAAATTAAAGTAAATTAATTAAAATATCATATCTGAAAAATAAATAAAAACAAATTTTGAAGCATAAAATGACTTTATTAAAAATTGAGTGCTTGTTTCCTAAGAATTAATCAAAAAAATAATTTAGTAGCCTATATATATATATATATATCATAATTTGATTAAAATTTATTAATATAAACTAATTCAATGGATATGTTATAATAATCATATTTAAAATAATATTTTTTGTGGTTTGCTTAAACTTATTGTTGTGTGTTGCATACACTGTCAAACATAGTGTTGTTTTAAATTGTTATGATATTTAAATGTATAGAGTCATTTTATTCTATTCAAATAAAATATATAAATATATAAAAATAAATTCTTGATGATGGATTCATGAAGGATGATACATTGTGGTATTTTTTTAATGTTCTCTCCATACACCTATTAGTTCTTTATTATAAAATTTATGATTACTAGTGATGTAATTCATTATATTTCAAATAAAATAATTTTAAATAATGTTTTGGTGAAATGAATTTATGAAATTGATCCATTTTTCATTTTTTATGTGTAGGAATTAACTACTCTTTAATCTTAAATATTGTGTCTCTAATATGAATCAATGTCTATGTTTTCAATTTAAAAGTGAAATTATAGTTACTTATATGGTCCAATCACTAAAACCTAAGAAAAACCACCTATATTATCTTTACACTTTAGAAAACATATTCATAATTCTTTTTTGATGTGTTGGAATTAACATTATGTTGATCCCATACATTTTGTTCCAATTAGAATTGAAAGTGTGTTTTTTGATTCAAAATAGATATTTTAATTAAAAATATGCATCACATACTCAAAATGAAAGAAACATTATCCAATTATCATGATAATATTGAAAAATTGTCCATAAGTCATTTTTTATATATAAGAATAAACCACCCATCAATATAACACTTGGTGTACCCAGTATGACTCAAATTTTATTTTTTCACTTTAAAGGAAACATTTTAGTTTTAAACTCATGTCACTTGCAAAAAACTAGAAAAAAAACAGAGATTGTCACTATAATTTTGGAAAGTAAAAATATTTATTCCATTTGAGACATAATAATTATCCACACATCAATATAACACATGTTGTGGAAAATATGATAGAATGTTCATGTTTTTATCTAAAATTATAATTTTAGTATATACCAAACTTCACAAATACCAAAAATTTGAAAACATGATCGTTTTTTCTTGAAATTTGTTAAAATGTATTCAAAGGTCATTTTTTATGTATGTTAATAATCCTCACATAAATCCCACACTTGGTGTGTCCGTTTTACTCAAAGTGCACATTCAATTTCTAAAAGTGTAGTTTTAGTTCAATAAACATGTCACTTATTGAAATATAAGACAAAAGAATAATATTTCATTAATAATTTATTAAAATAATATATTAGTCATTTTTTATGTAGATAAATATGTTTCATGATAATATGACATGCATTGTCGTTGATGTCACTGGAGGTGTTTATTTTTTTTAAAAAAGTATCATTTTATTAAAAAACACAATTTACATACTAATAACTATAAAAATGTACTCATATTTCCTTTATATATTAGAAAAATTATCTAAAAGTCATTTTTTGTGTAATAATTAAATTCACATCAATTTTATGCATGGTGTTTCTTGTACAAGCTAATGTGTCGAATATCAGTTTAAAAATAAAAATTTCATTCAAAATGAATAATACATATTACAAATAGATAAATCACAAATTTATTTTCTTGATACATTATGAAAATATTCAATACATCATTTATGAGTTGTAGAATACAACTTCATGTGATTCTGACACACAGTGTGCACGATATGGATCGAAGTTTGTGTTTTGAGTTTAAAAGTGACATTTTAGTAAAATAAATGTTTTACATACTCATAACTAAGAAAATATGATATTATTGTCTTAATAAATTATTAAAATGATACATAATACATTTTCTACATGTTTTAATTAGGAAAATTTCAATCCAACACATGGTGTTCCCAAAATGACTCAAAGTCTGTGTTTTTAGTTTAAACGTGACATTTTAGTTCAAAATTTACACCACTGAGCCAAAATTGAGAAACAAAACTCTAATTGAATTCATTATTTAGGAAACTATCCATAAATCATTTTTTATGTATAGTAATAATCTAAATGTAAATCCAGTACATGGTTCCCTCAGTATAATTCAAAATGCGTGTTTTAGTTTAAAAGTAACATTCTAGTTAAAAATGAGAGTCACTTACTAAAAAACCTAAAATCATACTTATTTTGAAATAATAATTTTATAAAACTATCCATAGTTTATTTTACACATGAATTAATCTAAAAAATATTAATCCAACACATGAGGTGCCCGATATCACACAAAGTGTGTGTTTTCAGTTTAAAAGTAAAATTTAGTTCGAAAATAATACCACCTACTAAAAACCAAAAAAATATAAATAAATTGTCTTGATTATTTTTTTTAATGATACATGTGTAATATTTTATATATATTAATTAACCACACATCAATCTGACACACTGTGTGACAGATATAACTCAAAGTGCCTATTTTCTGTTTAGAAGTCAAATTTTAGTTAAAAATGTCAATTCACTAAAAACTAATCAAGCACACAAAGATGGTATTAATAATATAGGTAAAGGATAAATAATTTATTTTTCACATTTATTAATAAACCTTACATCAATTTGACACATTATGTATCTGTTATAACTCAAAGTGTATGTTTTCAGTTTTAAAATGGCATTTTATTTAAAAACTTGTTTCACTCACTGAAAACCAATAAAACACACTCGGATTATCATGATATTATTTTAGAAAAACCTATATGTCATATTTTACATATAGTAATCATACACACATAAATATAAAACATGGTGTGACTGATATTACTAGAATTGTGTGTTTTCATTATAAAAGGGACATTTTAGTTAAAAATGACACTCACAAAAAACTAAGAAAAATCACATAGATAGTATTAATACACTCAGAAGGTGATCCATAGGTAATTTTTGATGTTTTGAAATTAACCTCTCATCAATTTGATACAAATTGTGAATGATAGCACTCAATATTCATGTTATCTATTTAGAATATACATTTTAGTTAAAAACACATGTCACTCATAGAAAACCAAGAAATAAAACTCAAATAGTCCTGATATTTTATTAAAATTATCCAAAAATAATTTGTGTGTTTATTAATTTGAAAAACATAAATTTTATACATGGTGTGTATAATATGACTCAATGTGCATGTTTTTATTTAAAATTTTAGTTTAAAACATATCTCAGATTCCCAGATCAAAGAAAATGCTCTAGAATTATATTGATACTTTAATGCAGTGATCCAAAAAACATTTTTGAATCATATGAATCAATCAAAAATTAATCCTGAACATAGTGTGTCTAGTATTACTGAAAGTGCATGTTTTGATTTTAAAAATAACATTTATTAATTCATTGAATCATATTTATGTTTAATTTATTTATTTATAGTATTAAATACATAATAATTGTTTTTTATGTAGGTAAACCCTTTTTCGAGAGTGTCTTATTCAGAAACATGTAGCATGATCAATATCTTTTCAAATGGTGTCTGAATGCATGGTAATAATGTTTATAAATTTTTTGATGTTTATAGAAAATTATACATAAAATTTAACTGTATATACCAATGAAATTGTACTTATCAATGTTTGATTTTTTTAAGAAATGAACACTATTATTTTGTGTTTGATATAAATTTAATAGAGATTAAATTCAACCATTTTTGTTTCAATGTGTGTTAAATTATAATAAAACACTTCTGTAAGTGAGCTTTTATTAGCTCTAGAAAAAATATTGATAAAATATTTATTCAACAATAATAAAAAGTGATGAAGAAGGCCCACCATCATTAGTTATATGGAATGTGTTGATAAAAAAGCCCACTTGGTTAGTTATTTTTTATCAATGATGAATTCCGTCATATTTTGAGGGAACTTACAATAAAAATACTTTATTAATACTGATGAAATCCATTTATAGGACTAATAAATCATGTATCTATATCAGTGAACATGGGTTTCTATTTCACCTCATTACATTATGATCACATATTCAAACTAGGGTTTACGTACTCAATATTTTCAGACTATAATATGATCCTGATTTTATTGAATTTTGTAATGCACCTCTATGAACAAGGTTAGTATTCTTGAACTATATAAATATTTATGTTTGTTCTCTTCATCTTCTTCTTACTCTTCTTTTTCTTCTTTCTATTTATCCCTTTCATGCTATTTTTTGTACCATTTGTTAGTATATCTCTTAATGTTTTCTAAATTGAATGATCTATTAAAACTATTTTTTAGATATATGGGACTCCCAATAAATGATAATTAACATAATATAAACATATTAAACCTCAGTTTTCATTATTAGGACTTGTCGACAGAATACTAGTATCAGATATAATTTCAAGAAAAGTATCTTCATGGATACAAAATATCCAACCATTCCATAGTAATAATTTCAAGGTTAAGATGAGTGTATATAATCCACCTCACAAATGGGGTAAATGATTTATCATATACCACTTAATAGGATATTTCCTTCTTAACCTAACACATAATCCCTAAAAGGGTTTCATACTAAAATAAATTTCATATAGGAGGAGTATCAAATAAAAAATTATATGTTAGCAAACAATATTCACTAAAAAAATGTGGGATTGGGTTCACAATAAAAATATCATGGTTTCCAAACTAGGTCATGACGTTGATGCATCTTTGAAATGATTATCTTATAAGAGAAGCTTCAATTTTAATTTTATGAAAATAATAAATCTATTTTAAACACTACAAAATGATTGGATTTTATGAGGACTATAAATGGATTTCATTATCACTAAAACTAATTATTCTCTACATTCCCTTAAAAGTCAATCTCATTTATCAGCGCTTAAAAAGGGATGGTAAAGGTTGAATTTATCAGTGTTTTTTAGTGTTGATGAAGGGTTTTTCTATTTCATGTTGTATATAATCTTTTTTAGCACTAATAAATTCATCATTTATCAGTGAAATAAAAAATGATGATAAAGGGCACATTTATTAGTGCTAAACTAAATTCTAGAACATGAAATATATTTTTTAAAAATATTTGATGCATGATTCACCATCCCACTACCCATTTATCTGTGCTCAATCAGCCCACCCCCCCCCCACCCAGACACACACATACACACTGACTAATGATGCCCATCATTCCTTTCCCAGTTATTTCATACCTATCCAATCCCACTACATTTATCTATCCCCCTCCTGCTTACCCACCCACATGTGTTTGTTCCCAGATTCGAATATGGGACCTCCATGTTCAAATTGAAATCCCTCACCACTACTCTATCTTTTTGTTATATTTTAATATATATTTATATATATATATATGTTAATATATATTTATATACATATTTTTTAACAATATATTTATTCATACATTTATTTATATTTATATAATTGCACTTAAATACTCTAATATAACATGTTTGTGTGTGTGTATTTTTCAATGTGAGTCTTAATATATATATATATTTATATATATATATGTATATATATTAATTTATTTGAACAAATGTGCATGTTTCTATATATATAAATATTTATATTTATATTTATTTAAAATATTTTATATTAATAATTATTTATATATAATATAATACACACATAAATATATATTCATTTTTTAATATTTACAAACACACATATTTATATGTAAACCTTATATCTACAATTTTTATGTATATTCATATTCATAAATTTTTATTTTAACTAAAATGGTAACTTATTTTTTGTTTTCTTTTGGTTTATATATATATATATATATATTAATTGTAAATGTGTTAAAATATATATTTATACCAAAAAACAATGCAAATAAATGATAATATGTTTATATTTAGTTGTAAACAACACTCAAATATGAATGTTTTTAAAATTTCAACCCCATAATATCTATATGATTATTATTTTGGGGAATACATTTATTATCAATCGAAGAAATAGCACAATACCATATA
The DNA here is from genome assembly GCA_963277665.1 of Viscum album. Lineage (NCBI taxonomy): Eukaryota > Viridiplantae > Streptophyta > Magnoliopsida > Santalales > Viscaceae > Viscum > Viscum album. The sequence goes on along the minus strand of OY728156.1, from coordinate 683,095,358 downwards.
AAAAGTAGTTCAAATTCAATTAATGTTTTAAGAAGAAGGGTTTCCAAACTAAAAACTTAGTTTTGGGGGCCTTCAAGGGCTTTTTGAATGAAAAAATAGGTTAAATGGTTTCCTCAAACTACACAACATAGATCATTTTGTTAACATAAATTTGACATATCATGGAGCCCAAATAGACAACCGAAAAACAATTTATGGTCTTTTAAAGTTCAAGTCATATTTTCACCTTATCTTAAGAGATTAATTAAAATTTTAAAATTTTATATCACAAATATTTTATTAAATGTATATTAACCAATACTAAATATTCAATTTTTAATTTATATTATATTTCAGTTATTTTATAAAAACAATTCACTAAATATATTATATATTATGTGTAGATACAAACATATTATTACATTAATCATATCTAAGAATATATATATATATATCAATTGAAATATATATTTTATATTAAAATGTGATTTTTAAAAATAATAAATTTTTTAAGAAGGTTGCCTTTTGTGGGTGCTAAAGCCAAGTTCTTTATGTCTGATAAAGTGAACATCATTAAAAATAGTAATAATAATGTTAATAAGGTATGACATTTACAAATGATAAATAAAGTGTTGATAAAGAGAGGACTTTATCAGTGCAAAAAAAGAGTTGATAAAAGTGTCATATTATCATCATTTTTTAGCAATAGAAGAGTTAGGATGTATTAGTGACTTTTTCTAGCATCGATAATCCCCCCCCCATCATATATTTTTTTAGAAATAATAAACAAAATAACCAAATAAATGTAATTTCATTGTAGAAAAATAACTGACTAATTCTATTAGATTTATAATTATTTTATAGTTTATCATCTTGTATCCCATCAAAAGAGCTATAAAATATGGGTATATATTATGTGGTATACCCAATAGATAGTGTAAAGAAGTTAAACACTAGAAAATTATGATTTTCACCTTTTGAAATAGGTTTTTCCTTTATCAGTTGTTGATGATGGGTATCATCAACCACTAATGGAATTTGTTTTACCTAAAAAATCTATATATATCGCACCCCCTATCTCCCTCACTTCACCCCATCATCTCCCTCTACCTCTCTAAGCTATCCACTGAAGTCATTACTATTCCCTCATACATTGCTCCCCCACCCTCTCCCCATCCCCTCTGTCGCACTCAGTACCCGCACTATCTGAGCCACTACCACGATTTCCCATCACTGCATCATCTACCTTGACCAATAATGAAACCCCCTATTAAAGTTTCCACTTCCACTCTATTCCACCACCCACAATCCAAACACCCCCTCAACCTATTTTCATCATATTTTCTTTAAGGTGAGTATGTACTAACTAAATCCACCTTTACACACTTGATTTGTCACATGGTTTATGGATCCTTCACACTACCATAGGTAAACCCTAATTTCAATAATTAAAACATGTGATTCTTGATTTGTTTGAAACACCTACTATTTTAGGCTTTTGATTTTGATAATAACCATGTAGAGATTATCTTTATTCGATATATGATGGGTAATTGAAATATTTATTTTCGAAAATGTTTGTGTTCTTAGGTAAAACATTTACTTAATGGGTTATTATAGTCAATTTTTCCTCAAAATACCATTCTTTTCAAGTTCCACTTAGAAATTTTAATCCTTAGGCTTAATGTTTTATTTTATTTAAATTAAATTCCACATATATCTTTACATACATTTTGATTGATTTTTTTTAATTTTAACGAAAATATTTTTTAAAAATTGTTTTAGATTGTTATGGTTTTGGAATTTATATTTCAAGTGTTACATGTTTCTATTTTATATTTAATTTATTAAAGAATGTTTTGATTTTTGATTGTTGAAGTTTGATAACTCATATTCTACCTGAGTTGTTTGAAAATATAATTGAGTGTTGAATTCCATTTTATATATATATAAATTAAATATTCATCAATCTTTTGACACTAACATATTAATGATAATGGAATAAAGTTTTACTTTAATGTATTCTTGTGCTTGGTAACTAAATTTATAAAATAATCATTGATCATATATTAATATATATGTCTTATTTTAAAAAAAATATATTATTTTCAAATTCTTTTTATAAGTGACATTCTATGAAATATTTTTTCATGTAAAAAAGAATTTAAAAAACAAATGGTATAAAAAATCAATATAACATTAAATGTGAAAATTCTATCATTTGTGAACTATTATATTTTTTGTATTAGTAGGAATTGAATTATTATGTCATTATTACTTACTTTTTATAGATAAAAATATTGATCAAAATTGTATTGATCTTCTAAATTGAATATCTGGAGAATATTCTAAAGTAATTACGCGATTTATAGATTTCAATAGAGGATTTAAAAGTGAATATATATTTTTTCTATCTACGAAATGTGAAGATTTACATCAATTAAAATGAGATACCATGAGGGGAACCTATTCTTGAATGGGTTTGTAAAAAATTATGATAGTTAGAATCATAATGGGGAATAATATATTCATTTTATCACACACAAAAAGTTCATATGGATGTTGATGTAAGAAATACTGATCTGATGTATGAAATTATTACTAAAATGGTTTGTGAGATATGATCTAAAGGAATTACATCTGTAATGTTGAGACCATCGAGATAAATCTTATGTCTAATATTGATCATGATTCATTGAGATTTTTTGAAATACTTGAGGTCTTACAAACTAAATTATATTCTGGGTGTACTTCTTATAGTAAATTTTCATTTATCATAATGTTTTTTCACTTGAAGGCTTTGAATCGATGTCCAAAACCATTATGTGACATTTTTTTAGTGTTAATGAAAAATTTACATCATATTAACACTAAGATTCTTGATTCAGGTCTCTATACATGTAAATTTGTAGAGAACATAGTCTTCACATTCCATACTATATATTTATGTAAAAACCACTATATTCTATTTAGAAAGTAAACTTCAAATTTGGATAATTGTATTTTTTTTAGTCTTCCACATGGAATGTTAATGGAGGAAATCAGACACATCATTGTCATACAATGAAATTAGGGAAACTGGATTTTTTTTAAGCAAATGTGTTACTTTTTACACAAATAGAGGAGAAAAATATTATTTATGTCATCAAAATTTTAAAAATTATAGAGATGCCACATGTAAATAAATAAGGAATGTGTTATGTTAACCCACTCATAATAATATTTTTTATGGCATAAGATCTATCAAATGAACCCTAACTTTGCTAAATATAGTCATAATATGAAATTGGGGTTGGTGAAACATGGTTTCAATCCATTTATATCTATAGTTATTAAAACACATACCACATGGCCCATGGTGTTGGTTCTGTATAATCTTCCCTCATGGATTTTAATGAAACAACAATTTCAATTAATCTCATCTATTATTGATGGACCGAGTGTTTTGGGGGATAAGACTGATTTTTACCTTCTTCCATTGATGGATTAGTTTAATGAATTTGTGGGTGATGGTGTGATGACCTTTTACTATAAAATGGATGAAATGTTCATAATGTAAAATGATTTACTATGGAAAATCAAGGACTTAGAATATTTTTCAAATTTATTAGGTTGGTGAATGAAATTGAAATAATAATTTTCATATTATAATAAAATTTAAAAAATACACTTTTCTAAAACATAAAAAAATGGTCATACATGGGTTACCAATAGTTTCCCCCCCCCTCAAAATAGGTTTAGAAAGGATCGAGTGTCATTTGATGGTTCTATAAAATTCAACCCAACACCAATTATCATGATAGTAGTAGAAATATTATCACATTTTGAGAAAGAAAAAATACCCACATTATATGAATTTTCTATTTGGGGTCTAATGAATTTCCCTTTTTTCATACTGGGGTAAGATAGTGTTGTCACAATAAAAAGAAGAAAAGTACTTTCTATAATATCGAAATTTGGAAAACAAATGTTGGATGTCATTCACATTGAAAAAATGTTTTTGATATTACATTCTGGGCCATTTTGGGTGTCATTTGAAAATCAAAGGACCATGTAAATATAAAATTTGATTTAGCTGAAATAGGTTTAAGGAAACAATTCCATTTATGTTTAGGTGGGTGAAACAAGGTATACATACCTACTACATAGTACACATTGATTATATATTTCAATGAGACATTTATAACAATTTTGAAAATTCCTAAGCTTTCTAATGGTTACTCTTCTAATATTTCCATGTGTGTGAATATAAAGAGCATGAAATTTAGAGGGTTGAAATTTCTTGACAACCACATACTAATTCAACAGTTTATTCCAATCACAATTAATGATTATTTTTCCAAATGTCGTTCAACCATTTATTATGATGATTAATTATTCTATAAAAATTTTCTTATGAAATCAAAGAATGTATGATCTAAAAAAATCAGGATAGAAATATACTTATGGTTTTTCACTTGGAGAAATTTTTTCAACAATCCTTTTTTGATGTTATGGTTCATTTTATAACACACCCAACTGATAATGTAATGAATTCTAGTCCAATGAAAATCAGTTTGATATATCCTATTCATCATTATTAGAATACATTGAAAGAATTTTTACTTAATAAAACTCTTCTTAAAGAATCAATATCCAATGGTTATTTGATGGATGGGGGTACTAATTTTTTAATATAGTAACTTATGGATGTGGAAACGAATTAAATAATTCCTCTTAGATTAATAATGATATTTTTAGAGAAGTAAATATATTTCAGATAGATAAATTTTAGTACGTTCATGATTATCAATACAACTTATTCAATAACCCATTTGTTGAACTATTTCTATATTATGTTTCTCATCACTTTTATTGTTTAACTATTAAATATTTTCTTTACATGTATAATTAGATAATTTAAACACAGTGAAATCATTTTCAAGAAACAATTTATTGAGATAAAATAAGAGATGCCTCATGTGGGTGAATATAAAATTCAATAGTCACATTATGAATCATTTCATAATTAGTTCAGGGATTCTGTATTTATAAATGTATTTTCATTACAAATTAAGTATATTAGTAATTTATTTCTACAAAAAAAATTATTTAATTCTATGAAATACATAGTTCCATGACCTATGTGATCTAAAATACCCTACACTAAATATATACTTTAATCAACAATCTGAGGTCACATCTATAACATATCTTCATTACAATGCTTTAGATGCTAATAGATTTAGGTTTTTCAATTAAATTTTTGATTATAAACAAGAATAAAATATTAGTGGGATTGGTATTCCATATTTCGATTCTTGTAATTACTATGGTCAATTAGAAGACATAATTGAATTTGTATACATCCACAAGTTGAAATACATATTGTTAAAGTGCAATTAGGTTGATTCAGTTCATGGAACCAAATTTGATCGATATGAGTTTGCTTAGGTAAATTTTAATAGTATGTTATATATTGGTCAAAATTTTAGTAATTAAGCTTTCATTTTGGCATTACAAGAAGAATATGTTTTCTTTATTACCTTTTTATCTAATCCAAATTGGTATGTTTCTATAAAAATTCTAAGGAGAGGATTGTTTTTTATTAATCTATATGAATAAAATATTGTTTCACCTTATAAAAAATCTTGATAAAAACACCTTATCTCAATATAAAGAAGATACGTATTATTTTAGAGAGACTAATGAAGGTGAAATGTTCAACTTTCATGTTTATTGGATGGTATGATTTTTTTACGGTATTGGATTTAAAACATTTTTCTAACTTTTTAACTCTTTATGAACTATTTAAATTTTTTGGGTACTTACTGTATATTTATTTTTATATGGTCTACTCATGTAAAATACCAATTCTTTCTATGATTACAAACATTTCAAGGGAACAGGTACCAGATCTACATCATTTTGTAGAGGCATCTATATCTTCGGGTCGATGTTTGTATGAATGTAAATGTGTTCTTATTTTTTATTAAACATTAAAAATATATATTAACATCATTGAAATTATTTATGAAATATTTTTCAATAGTTAGTGAATCGAACACTTCTTTCTCTCATAGGATAGGACCTCACTGTGGTATTTCATCATGGAATTATGACTTGACCCTTAACATATCATTAGAAGATACATACCACTATATGTGATTTGGAGACCCAATTTTTATTCACCAGTTTGGGAATTTCATAAATTATCCACAGGGATTTAAATTTACTATACATTATTTAGGTTCTTTATCTATGAATTCATTAAATTTTATATGGATGAAAGTTTATGGAATCAAGTAATTTTAATTTCATAGCTATGTATAAAAAACATGTATATTTGTCATAATTTATTCCAATAAATAGAATTATCTAAGAGTGTTCCAAAATTATCTTCATCTAGTGTGTATGGAAAATATTTCATCAAATTTTGAATGATTATAAAGGTAGAGTGAATATGGAGTATTGGGTGCTAGATGTGGTTGTGACATACATTCTAGACAGAGTCTTGAGAGTTTTTCTTCCATCTAAGTGGTCTGAAATGTTTTATATTGGTCCACTAAGGTTGTAATGATGAGATTTTTTATTTTTGGTTTATATATTTCAAATAATTTATAAAATTTTACATGATTCAAATTTGAATTAATTGAATGTATGACATGAAAGAATCTCATTCTGGGAATCGCGTATTATATGTACCACCTCATAGGCTTGGGACTCATCACATGTACCATATTTAAAATGATGTATTTATCATTTAATTTTTATATTTATTATTTAATATCATTTTTTGTTCTATAATTATATCTTATTCATATATCATTATATGATCATGGTATACCAAAAAATAAAATTCCAATGTGGATGATGACATGCAATTGAAATGAACTCAAGGAAAAAACTCTTATACTATATTCTTATAATAATTATAAATACTTATATATATCTTTATATACATATATATTTATGTTTCTATACTAAATAAACTCAATATGAGGTTGAGTTTAAATAGCTTCCACTAGACCACCTATTACTTACCATTTGGGGGAATGATATATCTCATCACATTAATATTCATGATAAATGTGGCTACAACATGACATCTTGCATGGGGGTTCCTCATTCTTTAGTTTAACTCTCTAAGGTTATGGCTCCTTTTAACACTAGGATCACATAAAAAGAAATATATTTGGATCTAGGGAGATTTGATTTCGAGGAGGTAAATGTGAAGCTATTAACTGATAACATAGAACTACATGTGTATATTCACTAGGGTGGTGGTGTAGGTGAACCAGCAATACTGGTTTATACTTGTTTTTTGTTTTTTATTACATTAATTATTATTATTATCATATTTATATTTATTGTAATCCATTACCGCACCACATGTAGGTTGAATCCATGGTCCTATAAGATGCATCATATCCATGAGGTGTGCCTCATTTTACCTTTAGGGTTTCTCATTCAAATTTAATGTCTTATTTTTTTCATATTTTTTGTAAAGTCAAAAATCATGGCTACATTTTCATTAAAATAAAATTTGACCAATTTTGGATTCAAAACCATATAAATAAATCTATATTCATGTCAAGACAAAGGAAAGTAATCATTATTTTATTTTTTATCATCATATTTCATCCTCTTTTCAATTGGATTCTTGGAATGGTCGATACAAATTAAATTGCATCTTCACATTTGTTACATTTTTTGTAATAATGGAATAATATTGTGTATAGTGGTAAAAAATAACCAAAAAAATTATGATTTACATGAAATATTAGTAAAATGATATATATTTTCTTAATAATATGTTTTAATCAATGGAACATCAAAAAGATACATGAATTGATCAGTATGACTGATAGTATAATTTTTTCATCAAATATGGAGTTAAGTGGCCAATCACATAAAATAAACCGATACAAAGAATATTCTCATGGATTGATATGAAATCATGGAGGAAAATCATTGAGTCATTTTTTATCAATAGTAATAAAATCCACATCCATCATATGCTCTTGGTTCCCTATATGTTGGAAATTGACTAGTAACTTTCTTTAGTATTATTAAAATGAAATATATACCATCATGGGGTAAAATAATAAAATGGAATCTGATTTATGTAAAAATATAGGATAAATTTCCTTGAATCATTTTTGGTCGATTTTAATCAACCAAGCATCAATCTAAAGACTATATTGATTGGTATGTCATAAGGAATTATTTGGCCTTATTTTAATTTTTGAAATAATTGGAAAATCATTTGTATAGGTTTCAAAATTCACTAAACAAGCTCTTATGGACATTAAACAATAGTAAAATGATCCTTATGTCATTTTTAATATATATGAATCATTTTCACATCGATTATATACCCAAATTTCTTTTTTTGATCAAAATTGGTTTTTTTTCCTCAGATTTAGAGTAATGTAAAAAATCACATAATAGAGTCTAATGTCAATCAGAGAGACTTGGATTAACATGAAATCAGGAGAGAAGGATCACTGAGTTTTTTTATCTATAAAAATACACATCACATCCATGAGAGACTCATTTTTTTCGATATGTAAAAAAATTATTGTAATGTTTTATACATTTACTAAAATGACATATATCTTCTCATGGGGCCAAATATTTGAAAACAAATTCTAAATGATGTGAAAATCTAGGATAATATTCCTTCAATAATATGTGATTTTTTTATCAACTACATATCATTATGGCTCCTAGATTGATTAGTATGGAATAAGTTATGATTTAACATTATTACAATTTTTTGTAATAATGGGAAAATCAAATGTGTATAGGTTAAAACTAAGTAATCAATCTCTATTTAACATGAAATATCATTTAATTGATCTAATTTATTTATATTATGTACAAATTATAGGTACATTAGTCCTGTACCCATATTACTCATTATGATCGAAAGTGGCATTTGTCTCTCATAGTTGGAGTCACATGAAAAATCATGTAAAAGATTCCAATACCATGAAAATTAACATGTATTAACATGAAATAAAGGGATAATGATCCCTAATTAATTTTAATCTTTAGGAATCCACATAAAACCCATCATATTCTTGTGTCACATGGTATGATGTAAAAGGATGGGTAACATCGTCTATATTTTTTAAAATTACATATATCCAATCAGTGGGTCAAAAATTAGAAAGTGCCTTCTAATTGATTTGAAAAGATGGGATAAAATTACAAGAAATTTTTTTGACCAATTCATTCAATTGAGCTTCAATATGAATCTTGGATTGATCCTTATAGATTAAGGTATGATTTTATATTATACTCAATCTTGTAATAATGAATAATTCATGTGTGTGGGGGTTAAAATTGACAAACAAGATTCGACTGATATGAATTCCAAGTAAAATGATATTTATTTCATTTAAATCTATAAATTTCATTAAAACATTTCTTGGGTACTAGAATTTCTCAGTATGATCAAAAGTGTTTTTTTCCCATGGAATTGGAATTAAGTAAAAAATCATGTAATTGGGTCAAATTATAAAAAAACTCATATATATTGATATAAACTCATGGTATAATGATCATAAAGTATTTTTTGATCTATAGTAATTAATGTTGTATCTATTGGATGCTCGTGTCACTCATTACAATGGAAAACTATGGGTAACATTGTCTAGTTTTATTAAAGTGATATAAATCCCTTCAAGAGATCAAAAATGAAAAATTGACTTCAAATTCATGATAAAATATATGATAAAATTCCTCTAATATTTTTATTTCTTTTTGAATCAAATTTGCATCAATACGATGCTTGGATTACTCGGTATGGCTTAAGGGATTATTTGAAATTATTACCATTTTTCAATAATATTAAAATCATGTGTGTAGTGGTCAAAACTAACCAAATGATCTTTGATTAACATGAAATATTAGGGAAAATCCATATGAAATTTAAAATATATATGATTCATTATCATGTAAATTAGATACCTCAATTTCTCTATATGTTTGGAATTAGTTTTTGTTCCTCGGATTTGGTGTTAAGTGAAAATCCCATAAAAGAGGAAAATACCAAGACAACATACTTGGATTTAAATGAAATCATGGGAGAATGATATACAAGTCATTTTTGATCTTTTGGAATCAACATTTCATCAGTCGGATAGTCATGTTGCCTGGTATGATGGAAAATAACACGCAATGTTGTCTAGTTTTATTAAAATTACATATATCCCATTAGGAGGATAAAATGAGAAAAAGACTTCTTCTTGATGTGAAAATATATAAGAAAATTCCTTAAATCATTTTATATCTATTGGAATTAATTGTATATATATTTGATGCTCATATTTAGTATTATTTTGTAATATATGTTTTGAAAGTGTTACCATTTTTTGTTATAATAGTAAAATCATGTGTGTAGGGGTCAAAAATGACCCAATTCACTCCAATTGAAATGAAGTATTAGTAAAATTATAATTAATTCATATAAAAACCTATAGTAATCATCAAAAACTCAATTATATAATCAAATTACTTAGTATGATCAAATGTAGAATTTTCCCTCCTATTTTGATTTTAGTAAAAAATCACATAAAAGGTTCCAATACACAAAAAACACACCTTTATTTATATGAAATAATTGTAGAATGATAAGAATGTCATTTTTGATCTGTAGGTATCAATGTTGCATCCATTGGATGCTCGTTTCACTCGGTATGATTGAAAATTATAGGTAACATTTTCTAGTTTTATTAAAATGACATATATATTGTCATGGGATCAAAAATGATAAAAAGAATTATGATTGAAATGAAAATTTAAGAGAACATTCCTAATTTTATTTTTTATATGATTTAATTAACTGTACTCTAATATGATTCCCGAAATAGTTTGTATGGATTAAATAATGATTTAATATTATTACCATTTTTATAATAATGGAAAAATCATGTGCATATGGATCAAAACAAACCAAACATGCTAAAATTTGCCTGAAATATTAGGATAATTCCCATTAATTCATTTCAAATCTTTAAGAATAGTTTTCAAATCGATTAGATGCCCAAATTTCTTGATATGATCAATTGTGGTATTTGTCCCTTGGATTTGGAGTTAAGTGAAAAATCACATAAAAGGGTATTATAATAAGAAAATGCACTTGGATTGACATGAAATGATGGGAGAATGATCATTGAGTTTTTTTATCTATAATAATCAACACCACAAACATATTATTCTTGTGTCACTTTGTATGACAAAAAAATAGGGGTAAATTTAACTATTTTTAGCAAAATGATATATATCCCATTAGGGGGTCAAAAATGAGAAAAAAACATTTCATTGACAAAAAAATAATATAACAATACATGAATCATTTGTTTCTATTTCAATCAACCACGCATCAATCTAATACCTGGATTGATTTTTATATCTTAAGAAATGATTTGATAATATTACCATTTTTTAATAATGGTAAAATCATGTTTATGGGGTTTAAACTAACCAAATAACCTATAAATTACATGATATTCTATTGAAAAAATATTTAGTTCATTTAAAATATTTATAAATCATCGACACATTGATCAGATACCTGAATTACTTGATATAATCAGAAAGTGGCATTTGTCCCTCAAAATTGAAATTAATTGAAAAATAACATTAAAGGATAAAATTAAAATAAAAAACAACTATATTTACATGAAATAATGGGTGAATGATCAATGAGTTGTTTTTTATCTATATCAATTAACACCATATCCATAATATTCTCTTACCACCCGGTATAATGGAAAACAATGGGGAATGTTTTCTAGTTTTATTAAAATGACATATATCCTATCATGAAGTCAAAAAAAGAGAAAAAACTTATGAATGTATTGAGAATCATATAGATCATTACTCAAATCATTTTCAATGAGTTGGAATCAACCATGCATAAATTCTTTGCATCGATTGATCAGTATATGACAAAATTTGATTTCAAATTTAATATTCACTACTCAATTGATCGTTAAATAGTGTAATAAAATATTTTAGATTATATTTTCATAATTTATTTTGTGACTTATTATATATATATATATATATATATATCATCTACATATATTTTTAAACTTTTATTTAAATTTATTTTTATATACATCCATGAAAAAATAGATTTACTTTTACTTTTATTATAATGATCATTTTGTTTAATGATGCTTGGACACTTCATTTCCACATGGGAATATTGTTTTGTCCACTTAATTTTACTCATGTTGCTTTTTGATTCCTACTAATTCACTAATCCTTCATGACTCTTATTGTGGATATGGATTATCTTTTCCGCACAAGTGATCCTTGTTTTTTCACTTGTTTCTATTTCTCGAATGTGCTGCTAGATATTCCTTTTTGGTGAGGATCCACAGAATGTTTTGGTTGTTTTTCCTATTTCAAGGCATAGATGGTGTCAAGAGAATTTATCACCCCAACCTTTTATTGTTTAAAATCACTCATCATATCATTTTTTTCTCCCTCCAGCTTTCTAACCCTAGCTTCAACGATTTCATTTTTCTTAATGGTGAATATCTATGACTACCATCCTTCAACGTACACTATTAGTGTACTACCATTGGTGGTGTTCTAATGGAATATTTTATGTATAATATTTATGGCCAAGTATTCAAGTAAATAATTCCCAACATCCAAACTAGGTGAGTCCTTTAACCTCTGTGAGTAGAAAATATCTTCTATAGAATCTTGATTATGCCTTGAAGAAAAGAGGATAGCCAGACCAGTGCATTATGGGTTGTGTTTTATATTCTTGAATCTCATTTTTATATTTTTTTAACTTCCTTAAAGCTCTTATCATTGTTTAGGTTTTTATTAGTTGGTATGATTCCAATATCTTACTTTTGATATTAAGAAAATGTGTGTGTTGGGGTGGTGTTCATTATTTGCACGTAAGTCCAAACCATACTGAAGCATGTTAAATCCTTACCTTCCATTATTGGTTTTTTTTGAATATTTAATGATATTCATTAATTCAATTTGAACCTTATAAAAAATAACCAAATAGTCTTTTTTAGGGTCATGCGAATTACCTACCGCTAGTGCACCTTCCCCCAAAAAAAGTTATATTAGAGCCTCATTGGGTTCTCTTTTTATTTTAAAATTATTTCCAATTTTTCAGTATGGTTACTATTTTAATTACGCATTTCAAACTCTTATTGATGTTCCTTGTCCCTTTTATTTCTATAATAAATGTTATTGTAACATCAATAATTTTTTATAATTATAAAACCTAATTGGATAATCATGTATACCAATTGAGAATAGTGGGTTTTGGGGGCATAAACTTATCATTGTATAAAATAACTCAGTTTCTAATAATTTTGGTAAGCATGTAAGAAAAATATTTTATAACTAAAAAAATTCTATAAAAAATATTACTTAAATATAAGAAGACCTAAGATGATATCATTGTAGGTTAAAAAATGATTAATTGATTTCCTTTTTATCCTTAAGAAACCTATTTTTTCTATTTCTGAAACTATAAAGACTATTACTATTTATCAAGATGTATTCCCTAATGATCTTATTAAGGAACATAGTTCTCTACATCTTTCATTAGGTGAAAAAATTCATAGGGAAGTTTCTTTTCAAAATAATGATTCTTATATATGGCTTAAGTTGGAGAAATTTTATATGATATCTTCACTTGTTATAAGGATTTAAAATACACACTTCATGTTTAAATTCAAAATGAAACCTAGTATTTTAATTAATTCCCACATAAATGATTTTAATAAATTCATGTTCGATATTTCCAACATAAATGTGACTATTGATGATTAAGATCAAGAAATGGTTATTTTAATTCTATTAGATGATGAATATAACACATTTAGTTTTTTTATAAGATATGGACTAAAATATAGTGTTCAAGATAAATATTATAATAAGGATAAATGAAAAAACCAACCTAAGTATAGGTTTATGTCTTGGGAAATAAATATTGTTTTCTTCTATTATAGTAAGTCAGGGCACACTAAACCCATGTGTAGAAATCTAAAAAAAATTCCTAAAGACTTAATAACCCACAGATCAGTTCATTCTAGTGGATTCTGGTTATGACACAACCAAAGGGATAAATGTTTCTATCCATTACTATGAGTGGGTCCTATACTTGGGATGAAAATTGCACATGTTTTCCTCTAGGGATTCATTTATAGATTTGATAGAATGAGTAGACAAATATTTTATTTAGGAAATAATTTGAGGTTTCAATTCAAGGGAAGAGTTAATTATTTAATAGAACTATATGAAAACGCCATCGTCACATTGTCATATGTTAGGTGGGTTCTCAACCTCCATATAAACTTGATTTCTAAAGTAATTCGAGACCAAAAGGGATTTTATTTTTTCCTAAATCTTTTTACCTAAAAATATTCAAAGGATATAAAACTATCATTATGTATTCCCATGTTAATGGGATGTATTTGTTTAGTAGAAATAATAATTAAAGGTAGTTGGATAGTGTATATATCAAAAATATTGATAATAATCTATTGTGCCAAAGGATATTGGGAAATGTTATCTACAAGGGTCTAGAGGAACTCAATAAACAAGGGTTGATAAAAAATTGAACATAGAAACCATACCTTCTATGAATATTGTGTAATTTTTAAGGCTAAACGAGTCAACATTAATAGGACTAACATCAATTCTTCTTACCCCTTAGAATATATTCATTATTATTTTAGTGTACATTCCAGGTATACCTCCCATGGTGGCAGATCCTATTTTGTTACCTTTATAGAAAAATTCTCTTGAAATGTTTGGATTTACATATTGAAAAATAAATCTAATGTTTTCAACCCATTAAAACATAGAAAAGGCTTTTAGAAAATTTAATAGGAAAGAAAATTAAATCAATGATAAATGAAAATTTCTTAAAATACCTCTCTACTAAATTTATACAATTCTATCAGTCATGGGAGATTATAAAACACTGAACTATTAGGGAAACCCCCTCAAAATAATGGTCTTTCCTAAATAATGAATTGAACTATTTTAGGAGTCCAAAGAATTATTTGATACTCTAGTCTCCATTAATTTTTTTGGAAAGCGGTCTCCACTATAGTTTTGTATTTAATAAATAGATTTATAGCCTCTTATAATCAATATAGAACCTCATAAGAATATTTTAATAACAAACAAACCTCTTATAATCACATAAACGTTTTTGGATTCCCTGTATATACACATATCGAGACTGATAATCTTGAACCTAGAGCTCTTAAGTGAATTTCTGTCAAATATCCTAAGGGTGTTAAATTTTTTAAACATTTTATTTATAAAATGATTTACCAAAACTGTATAATTAGTATACATGGGGATACATAAACTGTATCCATGTGTGCCAGACAGTGTGAGGTTGTCCTAAAGCCTCCTCCACCTGATCCTCATCTTGTACCCCAAGATGATTTAAGCACTATTTCTAATTCAAATTCATATGTACAACCTAAAAAAATAATATTGATTGTAGGTTGAACTGTGATTGAGTTCGGAGGGTCCCTATACCTTCTTCTCAATTTATCCAACATGATATGGCTTCTTATTCCATTTTTTGAATCCTAGGATCTTATCGATGATCATCCTTAGACTTATTATAAATCCATTAATGATTAATATTCAAAACAATGTATATTTTCTATGGATGAAGAAATTCATTCTATAAATAAAAATTACACTTTTTCTATCATTGATAAACCACCCAATGCTAATGTAATTGGTTTTAAGTCAATTTACAAATGAATTGAAGGGAAAACTACAGAAAAGAAAATTAAATTTAAATATATAATTTTTTCCAATGTATTAATTTAATGATAATGAATATACAATTTTTGTAAAAAAACATCCCTAGTTGTTAAGCACTCTTCAACAAGGTTGATTCTTTATTTTGTTTCTAGTAATAACCTTTACAACGAACAATATGATGTTAAAATTTAATTTATTCATGGTTACCTTAATTAGAATCTTCATATTAAGAATCCTAATGGTTTTTTTAAATAATTTAAATCTAAAAAAGTTTCTATTTTAAATTAATCATCATAAGGTTTAAAAAAAACTCAAGGTAGGGGTATAGAAGATTTTAATCTTTTATCCCTATTAATAATTTTGATAGGAGCTAATATGATTCTTCTATTTAATTGAAGTCCATAAAAATAGTATTCTTTAACTTCTATTTTATAATTTTTATATTCTTATTATATGATATATCATAAAGCTCATTACTCTATTAAATATCAACTATTTTTTTGAAATTAAGGACATAGGTGAAATGAAGAATTTTGATAGTGTAGAAATTATTAGAGACACACCAAATAAACTATTATATCTTACACAAAATGTATATGTTCAAAAAATACAAAAAAGTTATATTTTTTTAATCTCAAAACCTTATTAGTGTACCATTTAGAGAGTATTTCAAACATTCATTAACACAATCACCCATTGATGCTACTAATATTGAGTTTATGTCAAAAATTATTTATGAAAATATTATTGGAAGCATAATCTATTGCATGATATGTACTAGTCCTAATATATAATTTCTAATATCTTATATTCAATGATTTATATACTATAAAGGGAATCTATATTTGTATTCTATGAAGTAGATGTTATGGTATTTTTAATGTACTTCTGATTTATCAGTGTGTTATGGTAAGAATTTTGATGCTACTAAAATAATTGTTGGATATGTAGATACTGACTAGGCAGGTAATATTGAAACTATAAAATCATTATCTTTTTATGTATCTAAAGATTATGGAGGGACTATTTCATTTAAATTTAGTATGAAGTATCTGGTTTCCCTTTCAACCACAACATAAAAATATATATCCATCCCTATGGTTATAAAGGATGCCTTATGGATCAAGGTTTTGTCTACTAAACTCAAAAATTATGATTTTTTTATTAGTGTGTATATTGATAGTTGATCTTCTTTAAATTTATCCAACAAATTATTATTCTATAGTAAATTCAAACACATTGATATATGATTTAATTTTATTATAGATGTTATTGAATCTAGAATTGTATGTGTTAGTAACATACATATTAATAGTAACCCAACTGATAGTTTGATTAAATCCTTGCTATTATCCAAATTCAATTTTTTAGATAAATTGAATTTTCTCTCATTCAATAAACTTAAGTGAAAGACCATCCCCAATATGAATTTAAATGGAGGATATTTGTGAATTATGGGTTTCATATTGAATTTACTTATATTTTTAATAAAAGATTTAAATTTAATTTTCTATGAATGCATGAAAAAATGGTTTTAATTTTAGTTTAATTACTATAATTTTTAATTTAATGGTGTTAGGCCACTTCATTTCTATATAGGCATATTTTTTGGGCTACTTAATTTGGATTATCTCAGTTTTACATGCCTATTAACTAACTTATCCTTCATAGATATTATTCTAGTTTTTTATTATCTTTTTCTCATATGTGCTGCTTATCATTTACCTATATTAGTCACTCGAATTCACCATTGTCTTTTCAGTTTAAATGAGGCTCTATAGTATGTTTTGGTTAGTTGTGCCATTTTCAAGAACATCATTTGTTAGTGTAATTGATCACCCATACCTCCCATAATTTAGAATAACTCATCCCATTTCTCATTTATTATTTTGTTCTCCATTCGAATCTAGAGACCCAAAATCGACGAGTTCATTTTTCTCAGTGGTTAATATATGTATCTATCATCCTCCGATGTATATCATTGGAGTACAACCATTAGTGGAGTTATGATAGAATCATGTACGATGAATATGTGTTGTCGATTACCCAAGGGAATAACCCTTGACTTCTAGAACATGTGAGTCATTTAACCTTTGAGAGTAGAAAATATCTACTATGGTTTCTCTATGATGGATTGAAGAGAATAAGACTGTTGGACTATCACATCTTCCATTGTAAGTTATGCATTTTTGTTTCTCAGTTTCATAGTATTCAATTTTTAAATATGTTATTATTTTATTTATTTATTTTATTATATATTTTGTAAATCTATTTATTTTGAGATTAATAAAACTTGTGTGTCTTGGTGGTGTTCATGTCAGGCATGCCGATACAAATTATACTATGTACATAAGATCCCAATGTTCCATTACTACTTTATTTATTTCTTAAATCTAGAATATTCTGATTTCATTCAATTTCATAGAATACCCAAATTTTTATTTTTTGGGTTAACAAGAACTACCTACATATAGTGCACATTTCTCTAACATATGTACTTATGACACCTTATGTTCGTAATGCTATATAAACTAATTTGATTATTCGATAAATATATATATTAATGTTAATTACATTAATTTCTATTTTAATTTTTTTAAAATTGTATATATATATTTATTGAGAAAAAATGTTGGAAAGGTCTAAAACTATTTGGATATTTTTTTTTGGTTTTGTTATTTGGTATGGAATTTAAAATATAAAATTAATGAAATATAGAGGATAGAGACCACATAAGGAAGTTCCTAATTCATTATTTTCTCATGGGATCATTACATACCATCAATATAATTTTCTATAATTAAAATATTTAGTGGATTCATATGGAAGTCACTATATCTGATCGTTATCGCAGTCATCTGTGGACCTCTATAGTGACCTATATTGGTGGTCGTAATTTCTCTATAGAAATAGGGAAACTATAATCCCCAAAAGCAATCTAATAGTTGTTTTTAATGACCATAATATCCATATTCATTTTGTCCCAGGGAGTAAATTGATTTTCCATCAAAAAATTATAACAATATACCCTTAAAATAAGCTAAAATTCCATTTAATGTTCAAAAAATATGGGCATCCAAACTAAAAAATTAGTTTTAGAGGCCTTTAAGACCGTTTTTATAGGGGAAATATAGCTTCTAAGGTTTTATAAAACTACACAATATAAATCATTTTTCTAACTTCAATTTGAAAACTTATGGATCCCAAATAAACAACCAAATCAAAAATTATTATTGTTTAAATTTAAAGTACTATTTTAAACTTATCTTAAGATAATAAATAATATTTTAATTTTTTCTATCACCAAAATGTTATTATATGTCTATTAAACAATACTAATTAGTCAAAAAAAATTAGTATTAAATTTTAATTATTTTATAAACATTTTTTTTTAAAATCTCTTACATATTAAGAGTAAATATATACTTAGTATTATATAAAAAATTAAGATTATAAATAACAATATAAATATATTTTTACAAAAAAAATTAATTTTAATAATATAATTTTTTGAAATGTCACCTTTTATCTGTGATAAAACCAAGCACTTTAGTCTTGAAAAAGGGAATGTCTTTATCAATGATAATTTTCTTACAATGATATGCCTATATGAGTGATAAATAATGTAATGATAAAGAGGAAACATTATCTATTCCTACAAATAATCGATAAAAGTAGTATTTTATTAGCATTTTTTAGTACTAATAATGATAGCATTTATCAGTACTTTTTGCTAGCATCAATAAAATATTCCCCCATCAGTCATTTTTAGAACTGATAAATCCTAGAACAATGTTTTATCGCTAAATAATAAATTTACCAAAAAGGAAGGGGGTTTTAAATGTGTTTTTTGAAAAAAAAATATGATAATAGATTTATCTTCTTTTTTAATTTTCAAAAATGGTTTTGAAAGGTTTTTATTGCTTCAAAATATTTTAGATTTCCCAAATTACATTTATGTCCTCAATGAATTTATCACATAGAATTAATGTTGAGGGTAGAAATACCTTTACAAATTTTTTATGTGAAATGTGTTGATGCTCAAATCACCTTTCACTAAAGGAGTATTCCCATTAAATCCTTTTTTGATTTCCAAGGTGGGATTCACTTTCCCCTTCTCCTATGGTAAAACAATTAATTATAATTATAGTTTATAAGTGAATTGTAAAATAAATAATTAGAGGCTAATTTATAATTAACTAATTAGCAGTAATAATTATTATTTCATTAATATTAATTATTAAAATTTATTCATTAAATAATCTTTATTATATATTAAATATAAAAATAATAATAATTAATTATTTATAATTATTATTTATGAATTATACTTAATTAATAAAATTATAAATAAATAAATATTAATATCTATTTAATTAAAATTATCAATGAATATAATTTATCTAATTTTTAATTAAAATATGCAATTAACAATTATTAATTAATTAATATTAATTGTTAATAATGAGTAATTAAAAAATTATATTTTTCAGTAATAAGTGATTCATTAATAATAATTTCTAAATAATTATAAATAATTAATGAATAGTTTATAATATATTTCTTGATAAAAATGGATAACTTTTAATAATAATTAATATTAATAAGGATTAATTGATATTAATTATGAATTAATTATTATAAAAATGTATTATAAATTATTATATAATATTTTCTAATCAGTACCTAAATAATAATTTTGAATATATATTAATAATTGTTTAATGACCAATTTAAACATTTATTAATTATTAGTAATTATTTAATTAATATATATAATAAGTAATTATTATTATTAGTTATTAAGGAATATTAATTTGTAATAAATATATAATAAAAGACAGTGTGATCCATGGATTTGGAAACTAAACCCATGGACTATGAAATTTACTAATGAAAATAAAGCATAAAAAAGCAGTGATTATATGAGAAATAGTGAAGATATCACTACCCCTAAGAACCGAGTAAATGAGATATGGGGTATAAAATTCCACCAAAGAATCAAGAATAAAGCAAAAAAACATGGTAATAACCACCTCACACCTGCAATTCAAGACCTTCCAACAAGAATCATATATTTTTTCATTTTTCTAATTTCCCCTACACTAAGATCCACCTTAACTGATAATCATGCACTGAACCTAGTTCCAATTCTCTTTTGGTGATTCCAACTTCTAATGAGGTAAAAGGAATCTATTTCTCTTCATATCCTCCATTAGTTGAACATTTAGTTAATGCATCCCCATGTCATTCGTTCTTAGTATCCTCTAGTGCCATTAAGATGGTAGGGTCCAAACTAATCTACGCAAACTCAAATGTTGTAGGTTCACCACTAGAATTATTGGGGATTAGGGTAGTATATAAAAAATATGGAACATTTCTTTAGAAGAACCCCAAAATATAGGTTTTCAAAACTATGAATTCTAGGAACTTCAGCTATCACACCAAGTCAACCCTTCATCTGGTTCTAGTCCACCCGAGGTCTTCATTTCGAGCAATGAATATAATCAAAAAAACAACGTGGAAAAGAAACATGCTAGGAAGAAGAATGCACAAAAAAATTGAAATAATATTTCATGGATTGGTAATTCATCCTACATCCATGTTAGAATAACAACATCACTTTCATTCAATGAGGATAAGCATCAAGGTTACAAGAATTTCCATCTTCATGAACTCTTCCAAGATAATTGATAGATGTGACACCATCACTATTGGATAATTGCATCATCCAATCCCCACCTTTGATCTACACCCGAGATTGTCTCAACCTCTAAATTTGTATCTACTTTCATTGGTGATTTATATGTGCCAAGGTTGGCATCCCCATAGAATGATTAACCTCTATCTTTTTTAGAATTTGTTAGCACTCATTGGTCGTAATCAAAAAAATGTCTCTTCACTTATTTATATAAGCACCAAGTCCATATCTATAATTAATATGGTCAATATTAATTTCAATATCCATTAATATTGATAATTAACACTCCATTAATATTGTTAGAAACTCTTTATTAATCTTTAGAAAAATATATTCATTAATAAATTTATCTATCTCCAATATATGAGTTGGTCCCAAATATTTTTTTACCTTAGATTTATTTTCACACGTTGAGTCAAAAATATCCCACTAAAACACTATTATCATTTAAATTTAAATGGTGAAACTGATCAGGATTTGATTCACCGTTATCTTATATCACTTGGATGGTTTTCCTCTCCATGTCACATCAATTTTCCATGCTCCCACTAAAATTGTCATTCCTTAGTCTTCTGAAATAATGACCTGATCATTCCATTAACTCTTTGAAAATCATCTAAAATAAACCATGTAAAATTTATCAAAAATATCATGAAAAAAAATTTATCTTCTGATTTTTTTTGAAATTAAAAACAATTTGTGTCATGAATAGTGTACATAGCATCACCTTATCAGACTACCAAGCATTTCCAAGGATTTTGAGAATGAGAATATGTATCTCCATGGAATTTTCTACTACAATAAACTAAAATGACATGATCAGAACCAACATTAATCTAGTAACTGTATCTTATAGAAATAATGAGATCTTCAGCATGAAAAACTCACACTGAAACTTTTTTTAGTAAAACCATAGAAACTGAGTCCTTCACACCCACGGCTTCCAGCAATGTTCTAAATAATTGAGAGCCCACCATCATCACAAAATTTTCTTTAATTTATCTATATATACCCTAAAATATTGTTTCTATATATTAAAAAATACAATATCTCTTCTCCTTATATAATTTCATAAATAAGAGGGGTAACCATCGAATCCTCCATTTACATTAACTTAAAATTGATGGCTATATATGAAACATCCTTATGAGAAACTTGGCTATCTTTTATCTAACATAAAATTCAATCAAAATACATGTGTTCTTGCTATAAAAGTCTATTATTTCAATTTCCTTCTATAGTCCCAATATCCTTATACCAAACTCCCAAATTCCACCCAATGAATGGAGCACACCACATGATACCTGCAACTATAAATAATTTTGATATTTTGGAATAACTGTTGATACCAAACCCATCTTATGATAAAATTAATTTAGAAACTTGATATACCTCATATCCTTTGATACCTAATTAGACTTAAAATAACCTATAAAACCACATGTTGGGGATAGGATCCAAAAATTATAATAAAGGATCATTTATTTAAAATATCCCCCATGGACTTGGTGTCTGGAACTGGGAAGTCTAGGAAAACCATCCACCACACTGATTCATCCCTTCATCTAGTTCTGGTCATCCCAAGGTCTTCATTATTAGCAATGAACAGTATAATATAAGAAATATGACAAGACAAAAATCATTAATAATGTACAAAATAATTCACAATATTATTATCTGGTTTAGGATTTAATCTTATATCCACATGAAAATAATAACATCACTTTCATTCAATAAAGAGAACCATCTAGTTTACAAAAATTACCCCCTTTTTTAATGTTATCTTGTTCAACGGAAGATGGGTTTCCTAAATTTTTCTATTATAAAATATTCAAACTCCCTTCTTCTAGTATCCTCTCTTGAATTCTTTTACCTTCTCCTTTTGATATAGTTCCTTCTGCACTTTATATGCGCCCAGGTTGTCTTAACTAGAAGTGGAACCACATATTCCTTTTTTAGGCCCTATTAGTGCTCATCATTCATACTAAACAAATATCACCACAACCATTTGTATTGAAACCAAGTACGTATCTCTAATTAAGGTAGTAAACATTTATTTCCCCACCCATTAATATTGAGAATTTACTCTCCATTAATGTTTGGAGAAACTATTAAATTAATGTTCATAAAAATATCACCATTAATAAATTTCTCTCCCTCCAATCACTAACACAAATTGTCTCTTTAACAGCATGAAAAATGGTATTTAACAATGATGAAAAATCATTTTCATCCTAAGCACTTTAAAAAAGAGGGACCCATTTATAAATGCTAAAAAAGAACTGATAAAGTGGTTCCATTATCAGTGCTATTTGATAATTGATAAATGATCCCTTTATTAGTGAAATTTATGGCATTAATAAAATAGAACTCGTCATCAGTGCATTCATTAGGGATAATAGGGGGCCTTTATAAAAATTATAAATATCATAGATAAATTCCCTATTATTGTAGTGTGAAATTTTAATTACGTCACACTGTAGAAATAGCCTAGATATGTAAATTTCATAGTAATTTGATTGAAATAAAAATTACATCAAAAATACATAAAAACACTATATTATAAGCATTCCAAACATTGTTTTGTACAATTACATTAGAATTTTATATAACTAAAATTCAAAATTAAATAATGTTTCATTATCTTGGGAACATGACACCCACTCAAAAAATAATTATTTTTGTATCAATTTCTGAAAAAAATCACCTTAACTCGAGAAAAAATAATACACCATTATAAGAAAACAATTATTATATTAGTTCTAAGGAATCGATGTTAAAAATTATATATTATATTTATTTTATAATAGATTTCACCTTATAATAATTCTAAAGATAATTTATGTTTAGAGTATTAGATAATTAGGTCATAACTCATACATAAAATTAAAATATAAAAAATTTGACACTTCTACTAAATATCTATTTTTTATAAAACAAAACATTTTAAAATAAAACACAGTTTCTTTTTATGATAAATCTTCAATATTATCCACTTTTTCTCATCTTTTTCACTATTCAACCTTATATCCTATGAAAGAAAATTTAAAATAAGGGTTGAAAACAAAATATAGTAAGGGAAAATAAAATAATGGAATATATTAGTCCACTAAAAACACATAAAAAATTCATAAAAATTTGCATTTTTACCTGAAAAAAGAATTATTGTTTCAAAAATATCACCATCTTACCTCTTGAAAATCAAGATATTTTTCATGAAAACTCATAATAAACCATATTAGAGATAAATAAGTAACTTGGGACATCATTTTCCATATCACTATTACAAATTAATTAACCAATATATCCATCCTCTGACTCCGGAGTACCCAATGCATTGAAAGTTATGACAAAACCACTTGTCTTTGTCTTATCATATAACTAACGATCATTAGTTAATAACTTAACCACCCATATTTGGTTTAACATGGAACCATAAATCATTGGTTAATAACATAACCCCTATCCTTGTTTTATTATGGAACCACCCATTATTGGTTTATAATATAACCATTTGGCATCATAAAAAATGTCCAAGAACTATATCATATTCATAAAACATGAACACTTTCAATATAAAAATATTATAAAAGAAAACAAAACATTAATTTTTAAATCACATATATTTAGAAAATATATACACTCAAAAAGGATAAAATTTTATTTGAAAAAAACATTTAAAATTTCAATGCAATCTTCAAATAATTAAGCATTCATGATAGGAAGAAAATTCGCTCATGCTATATAAGACAAAAAAACATTCCATTCATATTTTTTTTGGAAAAGTCTCATAGAAATAATTTTATAAATTGATAAAATAAAATTTTGAAACCATTTTGTAAAAAGTATAAAATGATTATAAATGATATTAAACATTAATAAGAAAATAGTAAAAACATTTTTAGAAAAATAATTTAGAAAACATGTATAGGGATGAAAATTAGAGTTTTAAGGGAAACATTAAAATAAATTAAAAGAAACCCCCTTATAAAAATCGTATCATTGAATTGATAATTAATAAAATGAATAAAATATATGAATCCACTATAAATCCAAATGAGACAAGTGGAAATATAACATAATATAGTAAAAATTCATTTCACTCATAATCATATCACGAAATAATCAAAAAGTATTTGTTTAACCAAAAGAATAGAAATTGGGTTAAGAAATATCTTACCCCAAATTTAATATACTTCTAATGTGATAAAACCCACTTATAATGTTTTTAGTTATGTTATTAATTTACTAAATAAATATATTATTATTTATAATACCATATATGGTTCTTCTATAACATCTTTCAATCCATTAATTAATAATATTTCATTATTTTCATTATTTCAGGTGTCTTTATTTCATGGTTTCAGAGTCATTTCATTTGTATATAATTATATATTTTATCTTAAAATGGAGATAATACTCCAAAAGTGGAAAAAATGGTATCAATTAACTTCAATCAATATAAATTTTTCTATATTTAATTTGTTTTTCTAAATTGCGGATTATTCATTTGATAAAATATTAATGATAAAAGTGTTGTTTATTTTGGTGGTTTTTTTGACCATTACAAACTAGTTTTGTTTTATTTAATATTATGTATATATATTAGTTCCAAAAAATGAAAAGGGTTATAATTTACTTATTAAAATTTAAATTACTCTTAATAATATTTTTATGTCTATACTTGAATTTTATAATTGAATGGGAAAAATCATTGTCCACGGAGATAGTTAACATTTATAATTTGGACAATGGTTTCATTTCTTTAAATTAGATAAGATTAAAAAAAGATGGATATAAGATATTACACTAACAATATAAAATTATAGTATATTTAGGATTCTTGATTTATCATGCCTTTATAGACAAAGGAGATGAGTATAAAGTAGTATAACACAAGAAATTAAGAGATGTTCTTTGAGAAAATTACCTCTTGAATATCACATCATTGAAGGATCCCTTAAAGGCCATGGAAATTGTATTTTTGTGAAACCAAAAACACCTGTACATGAGTAGAGTGGGGCGGAGAGGGTTTTTCATAGATTTTAGGAGCTTTAAGTCTTTTTATGATAAATTAGGTGGTGAGGGTTTATTTATACATGAGGAGGGTGGCTTTAAGTGATTAAATAATGATTATTTTATATTTAAAGATTACCAAATTGGGGTTACCTTAATTAAAAAGGTTTTAATTCATAATAAATGTATTAAGGGATGTAAAAAATGAATAAATTCTTTAAAAACCAAATAAATTTTGTAGATTTTATTTATTTTAAGCCATTTCCTTTTAATTTTAACTTGTTTCATTATTTTACTTATACCATGGAAAATATTTTTTTTTACCATGGTAATGATTTTAGTCCTAAAAATGAAAATAACCATAATAGAAAATTTGGAAAATATAATTCCAAATATGGAATCCATTTTATAAAATTTATTTCACATAATTGTCAAATTTACATTTAAAATTAATCGCGAAGATGCAATTGGAAAGTGAGTTTTAAAAATTAAATAGTTAAAATTTTTACAAATTTTTAGTATCAAATTTCAATATTTAATATCTTACAAGGACCCAAATTATATTAATATACATATAATTAAAATATTGGGTCTTTATAACCTATTAAAAATATTACTTTACTTAATAAATTATTTAGATTAAGATTTCATTTTTCAATTAAAATTCTGTATTTTTTACTATTAATAAAAAAATAAACCTTCTCAGAAAAATACGAAAATGTAACACTAATATAAATTTGAAATTATAATTTCAAAAAAGAATTTTTTTTTTAATCTATAAAATTTGAAAAAAGTTGAAAATTTTGTACAATTAAAAGAAGTAAAAATTTCCTTCTAGAAAAATATAGCTTTTGTGCTTAAAAGAATATTTATTCCTATTTTAATCCTACAAAAATTATTAGAAAAATTAAAGAAAATGAAAATGTAATATATAAATTTCATTAATATATTTCACTAATAGTGATTAATTTAATTTAAGAATACTAATAAATATTAAAGCAAATTATTTTATGGATACCAAGGTTGTTAAATCCCCCCTATGGGAATTACTTCCTCACAATTTCATTCACTTACTAAAAAAGTGGGGATACTTTTCTTTTGTATAATTTTCAGATTACCATGTTGGTTCTTCAACTATTTGGTTTCTTCCCAAAACCTTAACCTGCTAAATTAACTTGTTTCACAATACTTTCTCTCTATGTTCAATAATATGAACAGTTTGTTCCTCATATGAAAGTTTATCTTCCAACTGAACTAATTTAAAGATCAAAACATTATATGAATCCAAAACATACATTACTAACATTGAAACATGAAAAATGTTGTGTACCTTGGATAAACTCATAGAAAAATCCTCTCCGTAGAAAAATGATCCATCTTTCTCCATAATTTCATATAGTCTAATGAATCATGAACATAATATTCTTTTCTTACCAAAATGCATATCACTTTTCCATGGAGATATTTTAAGAAAAAAATAATCACCTACATCAAATGAAAGATCTTTCTTATGGTTATCAACATATATGTTTTTTTCTAATTTTAGATGAATTCATGTTTTTCTGAATTATCTTCACCTTCAAAACTATTTCGTCTTCCAATTATAGCCTTAAAAACATTATTTCACCTAAGTCGCCCCAAAATTCTAGCATGTAATTCCTCAAATAGTTCCATTCAATACTAGAATAAAAACTGTTATTATAATAATAACTCAACCAAAGAAATATGTTGATCTCATCTTCCGTGTTAATCCATTATAAAAGAATTAATCATTTCCTCCAATGCTTAAATTATTCTTTCATATTTTCCTTCTGACTGAGGATAAAAATCTATAATGAAATTCAATTCAATACACATTGAATTTTTAATAACTTTCCAAAAAAATATAGGTGAACCTGGGATCATGGTCTAATACAATGGAGATAAGAACTCCAAAAAACCTGAATATCTCCTTGACATATAGTCGATAAAGTTGATCTATAGAATAATTATCTAGGATAGGAAGGAAAGGTGAAGATTTAGTTAGTCGGTCTATAGTAACCCAAATATCATTATTATCTTAAGATGTATTTGGTAATCCCAACTTGAAATCCATTGATTTATTTTCCCATTTCCATTTTTTACTTTCAATGTTTGAAGAATACACTTCAAAAACCATCATTCTACTTTAATATACTAAAAATTAAAACACATAATTGTAAATTAAGAAATATATCTTTTCATTCCATTCCACTTGTAATAATATCAAAGTTCTCTATACATATTTGTTTCGCCGAAATTAATAGAAAAGGGAACACTATGAGCTTTAGTTAACAAATCATTCCTCGACTCATAATCAAACGGCACACATAAACTTTTTCTAAATCATAAAACACCTTTTTCATCAATATTAAAATTATAAAACATACATTACATAATGGATTCTACCTTTTATTGTAATGATTTATCTACCTTTACAGACTTATAAATTATTTATAACAAATTTGACTACACCTAAACTAGAAAAAAATAGAGTTTTCCCGGCATCCATAACTTTTAGGCCAAAATTCATAAAATCATTAACCAAAGTGTCACATTAAAAATGTAAAATGGTTAACGTATAATTTTGACAAAATCATAAATGACCTTGTTTTCTCTTATGAGATAAAATGAATCATGTAATCATAATCCTTGATCATTTGTATCCATATTTTATATCTCATGTTCAATTATTTTTGAGTGAATATATACTTAAAAACTTTTTTATCTTTATATATTTCACACTTTACTAAATAAAAAATGCTACTAAAAATGTTTAATGAAAAAACAATAGTGGCCAATTCTAAATCATGTGTCAGATAATTTTTCTCCTAGATTTTTAATTTCTATAAATCATAATCAATTTTATGATCATTTTGAATCTGAATACCACCAAGTATCTTCAATAAAGCATCATTGTAGACAAAAAATCACCATTTCTCAAGGGTATTACTAAAACTAGAAAATTTACCAAAATTCTTTTTAGTCCCTAAAAAAATCATAACATTATTTTATCTTGATAAATTTATGATCTTTTTATGTTAACTTAGTTAGTGGGATAGATAATTGTGTAATGTTAGAAAAAAAACAACCGATATTAGATTTCTAATATAGGAAAACATCAAATCTCATAAATATTTTTAGGACTTAGACATTCAACAACCACTTTTATTTTGGTAGGTTCAACTGTAATTACATATTTACATATAATTTTCCCAAGAAAATATGTATTTTTTAACCAAAAATCACTTATTCTAAATTTTTCTTTCTTTAAGGGTTATAAGAACAATTGTTAGATGTTTTTCATGATCCTTATAAGTTTTGGAATAATCCAAAATATCATCAATAAAAACAGCCACAACATTATCCAAATATTCCTAAAAAACTCTCTTCATAAGATCTAGAAATATATAGGGGAATTTTTAAACCCAAAGGGAATAACTAAAAACTCATAGTTCCTATTTCTAGTCTAGGATGTATCCTTAAAATATTGACCTCCTTCACTTTTAATTGATGGTATCCCACACTGAGATCAATCTTTGAAAAGTACATCCCCCCTTTGAGTTTATAAAACTAATCATAAATATGAGGAAAATAATACTTATTCTTAAAAAAATAAAACAATCTCTATAATCAATGGAAATTTCAAGGAACCATCTTTAATTTTAAAAAATAAAACAGGAGCACCCCATGGTGATGTTTTAGGTCTAATAAAACCTTTATCTAGAAACTCTCACAATTGATTTTTTAGTTCCAAAATTTATACTTGTGTAATTTGATAAGGGGTTTGAAATAATATTAGAATCATAGAATAAGTCAAAATTAAACTTAAGCTCCAAATAAAGAATAACACGAGGAAATTAATCATAAAAATCATATATTTATTCATTCACTACCAGCACATCACTAATCTGAACAGTTCCATTTTTTTTTTCAAGGACATGTTCTATGTAAATTTCACTACAATTTCTAATTAATTTTTCTATTTATCGTTAGGTTATTAAAGTTATTAAATCATTTAACAACAATTTATTAGATCGTTAATATATCTTATAATAATAAAATTAAATCCAATCCATACCTAAATAAATATCAAACTTAATAATGGTTAGTTTAAGATGATTTGCAGAAAAGACCGTTTTACTGACAACAATAAGATGATTCCAATAAGTCTCAGTTTATTTAATACTTACACTAAGAGTATTCACCAAAATTTCTTTCACATATTCATGATGTGAAATTCCATGTATTATTCGAAATTACTCAAAAATGAAAGAATTTGAAAATCCAAAATCAAACTGCCTATTTCCAAAATTTGAATAGATAAGTAACATACCTATCATCAATTCATTTGACATCCCAACATCAAAAATAGTAGTAGGAAAATATATTTTCACACCCTTATATTTTTAAACTTTCTAATTTCTCCCCAGATTGACTAGCTTTGGACACAATTTAGGATAATATCCCAACTCATTACAATTATAGCATCATACCATCAGCTTTTCATTATTAGTATACCCATTTTCCTTAAAATCATGAGCTATGTGACCAATTATTCTACATCAAAATCATTTCCTATTTTTTTATAGACAAACCCTAGGGTTCTACTTACCACACTTTTCATAGGAAAGGAATTTGATTTTCATACCTCCAAATTTCATTGAAATTTTTTTCCCCGAATCCAACCAACCTAAAAGATTCTTATTCATTAATTGCGGTGAACATACATGACAAAATACTCAAACTCAACATTTTTAGCATTATGAAAAAGATTATTATTTATTTTAAACTCAAATGAAACCAAATATATTCATAAAATTAGTTTCAAATTATAGTAAAATCTATTATTTTTACCCCCAATCTCCTAAAACAAAATCTAGTATATACCTAGCCAGACTTGTAAAATTTGATTCCTATGAAGATATAGAATATTCATCATTCTACCTCAGTTCAATAAATTCTTACTCCATTATGATTCTAATAGTATTAGTAAATTATTTTTCCAGAAAAAGACTCTTAGAATCATCCCATTTCATAACATATAGATCATATTTCTATCTGGTATTCTTAACAAGAGACCACTATCGATCAGCTTCACCTTTAAAACTATAAATGGATAGGATTACCTTTTTCTGTTATGAAAAACCCATGAAATAGAAAATCTTTTCCATAGTATTGATTCATACATCAGATACCACTGGATTTGAGGTTCCACTAAAAGATGGAGGATGTTACAACAAACAATTCTCCACTACTAAAATATTTATCTATGGTTGATTCGGCTACTCCAGTTAATGGAAACCACCGACATTTTTAGATTGTTTCAATTGATCCATCACTATAGGAAACTATTACATTCTGATTCCAACCATCTCAGTATTCTCATTTGGAAGGAATTTTTCATCTCGATGCCTTCCTACCACAGATTCCATGTTTACTCTATGTAAAATCATTCCGAATAGACATATCTTAGATGATGAAATATAGTAATATTAAAATTATATATCATTCCAACATAACCATAAAGTAAAAAAATTTATTATATTCATATTATCCAAACCCCTAGATTTATTTAAACCATCCTCAGATACCAATAGTAAGGACCCAACATTAAAATTTACATATTCTAGTGATTTTATAATAAAAATAATATTACTAAAATTATAATGATCTTTTTGGTTTAGAGTGTTATAGAATTTTTTTCATAACTTATACATGACACGTAAAATATTACAATGTAGACACTTCTACTCAATATCCATTTTTATCACACAAAAAACTTTTAAAAATAAAACATGGTTTATTTTCATGATCAATATTTAAAATTTTACCCTAAATATCATATTTTTCTCTATTATCCCTTATAACCTATTAAAATATTTTAAAAATTAGTATGAGAAAAAAATAGTAAGGAAAAATAAAATAAAGGAAATTGTTAGTCCAATGAAAACACCTATAAAAAATTTCTTTAAGACATAACTTTTTACCTCAAAAAAATAATGATCATTTCAAAAAGTTCATTATCTTAACTTTTGAAAATCAAGTGATTTTCATGAATACTCATAAGAAATAATATAAAATATAAGTAGGTAAAACAGGACATCATTATCCATATAAATTTTATAAATAGAGTAACCAATATGGAAAACCTCCAACTCTAGAGTACCCAATGCATTATAGGTTATTATATAACCACTCAACCTTAGTTTATTAGGGAACCACCAATCATTGGTTAATAACTTAACCACCTATCCTTGGTTTATCATGGAATTACCTATCATTGGCTAATAATGGTACCACCCATCCTCGGTTTATCATTAAACCAGCCATCACTAGTTTATAACATAACCACCCATTATAATAAATGTCCAAGAACCATATCATAATCATAAAACATGAACACTTGTATTATAAAAATATTCTAAAGGAAAATAACCCTCTAATTTTTAAGACACATACTTTTAGAAAATTTGAACACTTAAAAAGAATAAAATTTTATTTTAAATTACCCATGTAAACATGAAAAGTAATCTTAAAATAATTATGGAATCATGATGGTGGGAAAATCCTCCCTTGGAGTATAAGTTTAAAAACATTCCTTCTATATATTTTTTAGAAAACTCACATAGAAACTCTTTTAGAAAATGAAAAAAATAATAAATCCAAATAATTTTTTAAAAAGTAAAACATGAGTAAAAGTGAATTTAAAAATTAATAACTGAATATTAAAAACCTTATTGGAAATAATTTTAGGAAATAAGATCAATGAAGAAAAATATTTTTTTAAAGGAAACCGAAAAAGATAATTTTAAAAAAAATGTCACTTATAAATATTGTATCGTTGAAGTGATAATTAAGAAAATGAGTTAAATATTTATATACCCTATAAATACACATTAATCTAGATAAAATATAATAAAATATATTAAATTTTTATTTCACACATAATCTTATCATGACATAATCATGATGTATAAATTTAACCTAAAGAATGGAAATTAGGTTATGAAATAATTTACCTCAGGTGATCATTCCTTAAAATGTGTTCAAACCTACTATATAAGTGTTTAATGAATTTTATAAATTATTAATAGAACTATATTTATATTTATAATACATTATAATATCCATTTAAAGCATATTTCCACCTTTTTATTAATAATATTTCATTATTTTCATTATTTCAGGTGTGTTCATTTCATGGTATCATGGTCGGTTCATTTTTGTATAATTATTAATTTTCTTTTAAAATGTAAATAATACTAAAAAATTAAAATTAAAGGGTACTAATAAACTTTTTAGTGTATAAATTTAAGAATATTACATTTTTTCTTCTAACATGAGTATTATTAATTTTAAAAAAAATTGTAAAAGTACTGTTTATTTTGGTGGTTTTTCTGACCATCATAACTAGTTCATTTTTTAATAATATTTCTATAAAATAGTTTTATAAGATTAAATGGTTTATAAAATTATTTTTAAAATATTTTTTATCTAGAATAATAGTACTATTACCAGCCATGTAGGTGGTAAAGAAAAATGAAAAATCATTATCCATAGAGATGGTTAACCGCTATAATTTTCATAATGGTTTCATTTATTTTAATAAAAATAGATTTTAAAAGGGTTGGTTATAAGATATTACACTAGAAACATAAAATTAGGAAAAAATATTATTATATAGATATCATTCCTTGATGGATTGTGGAGGTGAGGAGAAAAAAGAAGAAGAAAATTAAGATAGGTTCTTTGAGAAAATTATCTCCTGAATACCACCTCCTTGAAAAATCCATTAGAGACATGAGAAATGGTATTTGGGTGAGAAAAAAAGAACTATGAAGTGAGGAGAGTGGGGAGTATAGTTTTTGGTAGATATTTTAAGAGATTCATGTCTTGTGAGGGGAAATGGGGTTGTGAGGGTTGGTATTTATACTTGATGTAGGGTGGTTTTAAGTGATTAAATAATGATTATTTTATATATAAATCAACCCACATTGGAGTGTCTTTAATTATAGAGATTTTTTGGATAATTAATGTTATAAAGGGTATATAAGGTTGATAAATACCTCAAAACCGAATTAAATTTTTTATTTCACAAGTATTTTATGCCTTTACATTTTAACTTTAACTCATTTAAATATTTTATGTATACCATGGTAAATATTTCTTTTTACGATACTAAATTTGTTATGTCTAAAAATGAAAATAACATTACTACCTAATATGGACCTTCTAATTAAAAATATAAAATCCATTTTATTAAATTAAATTCATACAATTCTCAAAATTATTTTTAAAATTATTCCTATAAACACAACAGGGAAGTAGGTTTTTAATGTGAAAAGGTTCAAATGCTTACAAAGTTTTTATATCTAATTTCAATATGATATTGATTAAAATGACCTTAATTACGTTAATATGTGTTTAATTGAACTATTATGGCATAAAAAAGTTTTAAAATATATTTTTACATTATAAATTATTTAGATGAAAAGTTAGTTTTCCATTAAAATTCAGTCATTTTAACTATTCATTAAAAAATGAAACTTCTCAAAAAAATACAAAAAAATCACCCTAAGATAATTTTTATATTCCGATTCAAAAATATGTAGTTAATTTTTCTAATAAAATTTATTAAAGTCAAAATTTTAGTTTTAAAAAAGGTTCTCAATTAAATGGCGGCAAAATTGATTTTTAAAAAAAATATAGATCTTTATGCTTAAAATAGGATTTCTTCTTATCTTAATACTATCAATCTTATTGGGTGAATTTAAAACAAATTTATTGAATATATAACATATTAATTTCATTAATATATTTCACTAATTTGGACTAATTTAATTTAAGAATAATAATAAATATGGAGACAAATTATTTTATTGGTACTTGGGTTGTTCCATTAGTAATTCTACAAATAAATAAGTTACACATAATATGAAACAATACATGGATAAAATTTTGATTTTAAATAAAAGTAAAAAATATGTAGTCATACAGGTTACACCGTGCATCATATTGAGGTTGTGTAGATTCCTACATATCCCAAATAAATTATGGTCTTATTTCCTAAAGTATCAAAATAATCCAAATATGATTGCTTAATTTTGAGGATGTAACATGTCTTTTTTACTAAAATGTCATTTTAAACTAAAAAAATTAACTTTAAATCATACCAATAACATCTTTCATTATTATGACATCATAATAACTCTCAGACATTAAAATAACTTAAGAATAACTTTACAAAAGCATCAATGCATTCTAAGTTTG
Source organism: Viscum album (assembly GCA_963277665.1). Lineage (NCBI taxonomy): Eukaryota > Viridiplantae > Streptophyta > Magnoliopsida > Santalales > Viscaceae > Viscum > Viscum album. Next base: position 683,059,591 of record OY728156.1, on the reverse strand, counting down.
TTTGCTCAGTTTTTAGTGGGTGACACACCATTTGAACTAAAAAGTCAATTTTAGACTAATAGCTGACCCTTTGAGTCATATCATCAAATAATTTATTATATTAAGGTTCTCCTAATTCCTAATTAACAAAAATTTCTTATGGATCAATTTCATAAAGTATTGAAACAATCAAATGGGTTTTCTTAATTTTGATTATGTCACTTGTCTTTTTTACTAAAATGTCAATTTTAAGTAAAAAAAACATTGAGTCATACTAGTAAAACCATGAAATTTATTGAGGTGTATATGATTCCTACATGTCCAAAATTATTTACGGATCATTTTCCTAAAGCATCGAAACAATTTTAATGAATTTTATCATTTTTAAGTATGTCACTTTTGTCTTTTACTAAAAATTTGTTTTGAACTAAAAACACGCACTTTGAATCATGTCGGTAATATCACATGTAGGTTTTATGTGATAATGATTCATATATGTCAATAATGACTTAAGAATACTTTTCATAAATTATCACGATAATTTGAGCATGTTTCTTCAGTTTTCAGTCAGAGACACCCATTTTGAACTAAATTATCAATTTTAAACACATAAGAATCCCTTTGAGTCATACCGAGAACACCTTATATTAGATTTAGGTGACATGGATTCATACATATCAAACATTACTAATGGACCATTTTCCTAAATTTATAAAATAAATAAAAATATTTTTCTCTATTTTGAGTATGTCACTTGTGTTTTTTAATAAATTGTCAATTTTAAATATGAAGGCACACCTAAAGTCATAACGATCATATTGTCTATTACATTGAGTCATGGTTGATTCTTACACATAAAAAATGACTTATGGATCATTTTACAAAAGTATAAAAATAATAAAAATATGTTTTTTTATTTTTTAGAATGTCACAATTTTTTTTCCCAATATGTCATTTTTAACCCAAGACATTCATTTTGAGCCATACCAGTCCCAGTGTGTGTCATTTTTATGTTATATTTATTCATACATTTAAAAATTACTTATTAATTGTTTAACTAAATTATCAATAAAATGGGTGCTTATTTTATTTGTTTTCAATGAGTGAAATATGTTTTGAACTAAAATTTCAATTTTAAACTGATAATAGACACATTGAGTCATACCGGGAACACAGTGTATTGTATTGAGGTGTGGATAATTTTTACATATCATAAATGACTTATGGATCATTATTGTAAATTATAAAAACAATACGAATGCGTTTTCTCAATTTTAAGTATGACACTTGTCTTTTTACAAAAATTAATTTCAATTCTAAATAAAATGTAACAAATTGAGTCATATTGATCATAAAATGTGTCATATTGAAGTGTGGATGATTTATAAACATAAAAAATGACACAAGGATAATTTTCATAAAGTATCAAAACATTATGAAGATTTTTTCTTCGTTTCGAGTACATCACTTGTTTTTTTAATAAAATTTCATTTTAAACTATAATCATGTACTTTGACTCATACTTGTCACATAAAATGTTTTTTTTATTTGAGACTAATTCATACATGTCATAAATGATATAATAATATTTTTAATAAATTACTAATACATTCCAAGATATTTTTCTCAGTTTTCAGTGAGTCACACTTGTTTTGAGATAAAATGTAAATTATAAACTTATAATAGACACTTTGAGGAATACCAGGCACACCATGTATCAAATTGATGTGACGATGATTATTACATGACCCAAAGTAAATATAGAAAATTTTACTAAATTTTTAAAATAATCCTAATGTGTTTTCTTGGTTTTGAGTATTTTACCTATGTTTTTTTACTAAAATTTCAATTTTAAATAAAATTATGCACTGGTAGTCATACTGGTCACACCATGTGTTAGATTGAGGTAAGGATAATTTTTACACATTAAAACTATCTTATGAATCATTTTACTAAATTATCGAATAATTCCCAATGATTTTTATTGGTTTTTAGTATCCCACTTTTTCTTTAACAAAAATATCATTTTAAATTAAAAACATGCACTTTGAGTCCTATCGGTGACAATATGTGTCTATTTGATGTGATACTAGTTAATATAAATGAAAAATGACATGTAAATAATTTTTCTAAATATTTACCATAATTGGATTATGTTTTCTTCATTTTTAATGAGTGACATGCTTTTTAAACAAAAATTTCATTTTTTAACTGATAAGAGCCACATTAAGTCATACAAGTCACATCATGTATCATTTTGACATGAGGATAATTCCTAAAAATAAAAAATGAATTATTAATTTTTTTTACAAAATTATTAAGAAAAAAGGATCATTATTTCTTAGTTTTAATTGTGTTAGACACATTTAGAACTAAAATGTCAATTTTAAACTGATAATGGACACTTTGAGTCATATTGAGAACATCGTGTATCAGATAGAGGTGTGGCTGATTCTTAAACATCAAAATTTTATTATGGATTCTATCCGAAAATTTTTAAAATAATCTAAATGTGATTTATTTAATTTTAGTATGTGAATTTTATTTTTATTTTTAATGTTGATTTTAAATAAAAAGGCACACTTGGAGTCATTTCAGTCACATAGTGAATCAAATTGATGTTTGGTTAATTCTTTAAAGTTAAAAATGATTTATCGATCATTTTCATAATGTATCAAAATAATCTAAATTCATTTTCTCTTTTTTTAGCATCTGATATGTCTTTTTTTACTAAAATGTAATTTTAAATAGGAAACATGCACTTTGAATCATACCCATCCCATTATGTGTCAGTATTATGTGAGACTGATTCCTACATATCAAAATTGAATTATTAATAGTTTTCCTAAATTATCAAGACAACCCAAAAATGTTTTCTCAGTTTTCAATGAGTGACATGTGTTTTGAAAAAAAATGATAATTTTAGACTGATAACATCCTCTTTGAGTGATACAGGGAACACCATGTATCAGATTAAGGTATAGATGATTGCTACATAGAAGAAATGAATTATATATCTTTATCTTAAAGAATAAAAAAATTAGAATGTTTATTCTTTATTTTTAGTATGTCACTTATCATTTTTATTAAAATGTAATTTTTAAATAAAAATATACACTTGGATTCAAACGTGTCACACCATGTGCCAGATTAATATGTAGTTGACTCCTACACATCACAAATGACATATAGATCATTTTCCTAATGCATAAAAATAATATGAAATTGTTTTCTCTTTTTTAAGTGATGTGTGTGTTGAATGAAAATTCAAATTATAAACTAAAAATATATTGTTCAATTCATACTGAGCACACTGTGTATCAGATTGAGGTGTAGTTAATTGACCCAATTCTTTGTTTCTATTATCTCAGTTGTATCCCCAAATCCCAATATCTCACGAGCATTAGAAACATCAAACAAACCATCGGAACTTGATAAAAATATTCCACCTATATAAGAAAACAATTATTATGTTAGTAATAATACAAATAATTAAATTAAGTGTAAATATGAAACCATACATTAATAAAATTTCAATTTTTAACTAAACCACATAGTTTTAGTCATTCCAGGTAGACTATGTATCGGATTGAGGTATGATTGATTCCACCATGTCTTTTTATCCTACAATACATTCACCATTATGATTTATCAAATAATATTATTGTTTGATAACCTATAATGTTGAATTCATTGGATAATATAATAACAATTTCATCATCATTTTTGAGTGTGTGATCATAGTACATGATTGAATCATCCTTGCTGACAAATTAATTTCTTCGTGATATCTATTAAAATTAAAAAAAAATAAGTATCATATAAAAATGATGTGGAAATTTAATAAAAAAGTTTAGATAAAATGCTGAGAAGATAAACTATATAAGTAGAAGGAATTCAAATCTTCTTAATATATGTATTCATTCTGATTCTAGATATGATCCAAAATTGTTTCTAAATAAGTATATTTCTTTTTCTTAATATGAGAAGTTTTTTCAACCTTTGTAGTAAAAGAAAAATATAAACACACAAATTATTAATAAATATTTAAAATGAAATTATAATTATCTTTGAAAATACTAGTTTAGGGATTCTATTTTTTTGATAATATATGATATATTTCATAAATTTTTAAACATAATAACCATAACCTTTTTCATTGGTTTTTATCAAACACTATAGTATAATTAAAAAATTTATTAATTTGTTTTGATATATATTTTGATAGTGAAATATTATTATATATACCCTAATCCTTATCCACTTTTAGAGGTTGATAGGCTCTTTGTACTCATGTATTTTCCTCTTTCCATGATTTTGATGATATTTAAAAACCTCCCTATTATAAAACAATTCTCATTAAAAAATAATATGAAATATGTAACTTGAAGTTTAGTTCTATAATGTTTCATGTAGTGTACTTAAAATTTAAAATTGTCATCACTTGTGGTTATTTTGTTGGGTATCAATACAGTGAATCTAGAAAATAAATCTTTTGAGTATCCAAATTAGTTTCAATGAGAAACTAATGCTTTATATATTTTATATTATTAAATTATAGTTTTTTACACCTTAATAATTGGTAATAAAAAAGATTCTACCAATTATATGTTTTCTTTCAAAAAATATGACCTGTTTTTTTAGTATTGTATCGATTTTATTTGATTCCAATGAGGTTTGTTGTATAGAAGTAAAGTGAGGACTAATGTGTCCATATTTATTTTCATATGGTTTTCCCTTCAAATTTCATTAATATATACACATGAAAATACATAAATTTTATTTAGTCATAATTAATAATGTTGATATTCTATTGGAAAAAACATTAAAACACACCTCATGTATACATTTACAACTATGAATCCTAAAAATTCATACTTGAAGATTTCATATACAATATCAATAGTAATATTGTCTATAATGGACTCCCCATAAATTTTTTCTTAAAAATAAACTATGACATTACTATCAATTTATATCCTTGTACCAACATAAATCTTCAATGTTATTAAATTAATAAGTTAAATGGGTAGGGTGAAGATGATTTTTAAATATCTTTTTGATTTTTTTATTATTTAGAGCATTTTGATTTGATAATAAATTTCACCCCTTCCATTATACCATTTTTAATAGCATTCATTAGTTCAGATATTTTTCATTAAATGTTAAAAAAATAAGAAAAAATTAAAAGGAAATGAATACCTCTTTGTTGATATGTTTTCCTATATGATATAACAGCCATGATATGAATGTTACAATTTATTACTTGACCATATGAAGATCTACATCACCAAGTGGAATAGGTAGATCAGTTCTTGGATCAAAAGAAACAACAATCCCTACTCTCACATGACCTATTGGAAGTTTTATGTTGGGTATAATATCTTCTTCAATACTGAACAAGGTAGCCCTCACAAGATGAAATTTTTGAGTATTGATAGATATAAATCATAATCATATTCACCCTATAGAATATGTGTATCATAAAGGTATTCATGTCTACTTGATTCCCATTTCACATAAACAATTTTGAAATTATTGATTACCTCATCTAAGATATATCTTTTAGGAGAATGGCTTGCCTCAATGTTAGTGGGTGTGAGGGGATCTTCATGAATTGGTTGTTCTTGTGTTGTTTCTTATCTTTGATTCCTTACCAAAACATTTTCTCGAAAATCTGACAATAAATTAAATTTTTTTAAGATAATATTATCATTCCTACATATCTTCTATTTTTTCTTTATCCCGTATTCATTTCATTTCACAAAATATGTTCATTGTGGCACCCCAAAACCCACACCTGTTATGTGCCCATACTGCTCCTGCCGCTTCAAGGCTATTGATATTAGTTGTTCATCTGGTACATCTGATGATTAATCCTATGTCTAATTTAGATAAAAATATATATTAATGTAATTAATATTTTTTATAAAATACCCTTTTATAGAAAAAAAAATTATTATGTCATACTTACACATGATTCCTACACTGTTTTTGTGTTTTCATCTATTAGTATTCCATATTTATTTACACGTTCCTCCTTTCATAGAACACAATGTGGGATGGAAGAGGCTTGGTATTTGGATTCATAAATATGAATATAAATAAGGTAACATAATTATTTTGTTTTTATGTCACATAAAAGTATTACTATTGATTTAAAATACTTACTATTTTTTCAATTGAAGTATACCCCACCCTTTCTTTATGGTAGAGGTACATTCGTTTTTATGCATGTTTCTTATCTTCATCACTCAGTAGTTGTTTCATAAATTAATAATTACTAATAAAAGTGAATAATAGACATATTATCAAATAATTTATTACCAGTCACAATGTACCTAAAAATATGTCTCTTTATGGAGACTAATAAAAGCATCTCATACTTCTTAGCTTATCGGGTTTTCATAAATCTATGGTGGGTACTTGTTTATTTTCCATTCATCAAAATTGAGATGAAACTTCATAATAATTTTTATAAATTCTCTATTATCCTTTATATAAATAATAAATACACATTTCATTCAGGATTAATCTATTATAAATTAACTATTTAAGGGATAATGAAGAGAAATTATTTCATAATGTTACCCTATTCTATTTCTAAATCAGCATCTTAAGTGCAGGAACAATATTGTTCTATGAATCTAAACTAATCAGAATGTTCTACCAAGTAATGATCCCAATTAAATTAATGAACATGGCCTTTGGTATTGACATTCTAATCATGTGAATTCCATCCAACCTCAAATTTGATGTATTTTCCTCTCTCCTTAAAAACCATTTTCTAAAACATCACACTATGATACTCCTATTTTTTATGGAACACCATTTATTCAATGTATACCATTTACTCAGGTTCAACATCATCAATATGTTTCCCATATATATTGGAATTATCTACATGTATATAATGTTGTTTTTCCTCTAGATTGGGAGCACCAACAGGTTGAGAAATATGTTGTTCCTAAGGATTGAGAGAATTATCATGTGCAGAAGTCATTATCTATAGAAGTATATGATAATTTAATTTATATTACATAAATATTTTAGTTAATATATAATAATATGGGGTAATGTAATGTATATTACAAAAAAATATAACATGATTTCTGAACTCTCTTTTTTAAAGGCTGAATGGATTTGAACCCACTATTGAGTATCAAAATCCCTTCATTGTGGTCTCATTATACATTAAATGCCTCATCTACATTGGGACCCCTATGAAAATATATGGAATTCCTAATGAAAGGTTTATCTTCATTTAAATTTTTATCTATCCCTTCAGTGGTTTGGTTCAATATATAACATTTAACCACTTTTAGTTAACAGGATCTATAATATAAAATACTTATGTTTCCTATAATTATATTATAAATGGTTCATTTGTGTACCCTTACTTACTAAAATCCTTCTTCCTAAATCCCAATTCATCTACTTTAATTTCACTCCTATTATCAACCAACTTGCATTGAAAAATCATAACTTTTAATGTTCTTTAAACCAACTCCCATATTTCTTGGATAATACCAAAGTATTATATATTTACATAAATTAGGTTTCTATCCTTGGTACTAGATACATGTGTTTCTTTAGCCACAAAAGTAACTCCACTATTTTTCATGGTATTACATTCATCATTTTCATTCCTATAAAATTTATAACCATTAATTACATTAACATTATATGATAATACATGCTCAATTTTTCCTCTAGTTATCCATCAAGGTCATTCTGAAATTGAATCTGTATTTTCAGCTAACTCCTTCAAGATATAGTCATGAAACCATATTATAAATCATTAATTATTTTTATTTTATATCTATATTTCATTAATTTATGGATTCGAATGCCAATGGATTTATTTTTGATTTTCAACATATGGGGAAACCACTAAACTGTTATGAAAAATATAAAGGTGGACCTACTCTAGATCTGTATTACTATTTGCAACAACATCTATTCTAGATATTCTTTCACCCATATTCCACCCAATGTGATGAGATTTTGGAATACCAATTCATTCCGCACTGGATAGGTAGTCAATATAGAATTCAACATCTTCCCCAAAAATATATCTCTTAGAAATGAAACATTTTGGATGAATTATACTTTTCACATACCCTTTCCAAATATTCATATATCATTCAATGAGGTACATCCATATATAGTATATTCGAAAACATAGTTGAATATATCTTACTAATTGAACCATCAAGTGAACCATTATATCAATGAATTTCGGTCGAAATAACAATTTTAATTCACATAATATGATGGTAATTTCCTTTTCCATAGTTGGTAATTTCATTAGGTCTATAAATTTTCTATATATAAATTTCAAAAATAAATAGAGCTTGGTTAATATGTTACAGACATTGTTGGGAAAATGAAACATAAATCTAAAGTCATTATATCTTGAATCAAAACAAGTATGTCACGTGATTTCAGACCCTTTTACATTAATTCAGTCATTGAAATATTTTTTCTAAAATTTAATAAATTACCATATAGAACATTTTCATCATTAAAGAAGTTGAAAACCCAATATCTCTCTTTCCTATAAAGAGTGTAAGCTGGTAGAGGGAAAAAAGACTATTTTTCACCCTTCACTGGCACCATCTTTTCTTATATTCCCATTTCAATCATATCAAACCTATATTTAATTGCATTCTTTGTTTTTGCTGGGATCATTTAGTAATGTTCCAATGACACTATAACATACATTTATTTAGTATGCATAACATTAATAAAATTATTGATTTTCAAAAAATTATAGTGTGGTAATTCAAAAAAAAATGGATCTCTTTTCTAATCGGTTTCCATATGGTTTTTCAAATATGTTTTACAAAAATAAGTTTCCACTAGTTGATCACCTATTAGTGGAGATGGTGTTTTATGTTCTTCTAAAATCCCATCAAATGATGTCTTCCATGACTGGTATTTACTTTTCTTGGGTAGAGATATGCAATTTCCTATAAACATAGTCTTCAATTAATGTTTCAACCTAATTGAATATATAGATTTTTTAAGAATGGGAAACCATTGAGTTACGTTAATTCTATATCCTAAAAAAAATTATAAGTAAGAAAGTCATTTATCATCCTATACAACATTTACCTCAACGTGAAATATTTATTTCTATAATCATAATAAAACATTACACTTGAATCCTACAATAATTTCCAATCATCGACCAATGGATCCAAATAAACATCCTTCGATAAATATTTTTTTTTCTAAAATACAAATTAATTTTTAGTGGGAACCACACATTTCAAAATTCAAATACATCAGCATAGGGGATCCTAATTCGAAACTAAAAAAAGATATTGACCCAATCTATAAATTCAAAATCTGAAATTTCACCTCAATCCCAACACCATCAACCACCTTGAGTGGAAAGAGATCCAAAATCCACCTCTTGTATTTAGGTATGGCACATCGAATCCTCATCATCTATTATTCCATCATTCCCATCAACAAATCATTTTTATAAACATCGCATCATTGTTTTCAACAACACAAATGTCCATAACAAATACCAAAAAAACAAACATCTGTTTAACTAGACCTGTGACAAAAATAAAATGATTTGGAACCAAAAAAAATGAGGCATGGAATCACATTAGACATCCAAATTCACGTCACTTGTCATCATCTTTAAGAAACACAATTTTTATCATTGTCTCCCAATCACCATGAGAGCGGAGAAATAGAATAATTGAGAATCCCATTCAACTTAACCATCATCAATCCACCCCCATTGTATATAACTTACAAAACCATCATCCTAGTGTATGAGAGGCATCCTCAATAGAGAACCACAACTATTACCATAACCTTTCTTTTGGACCACCACTACATGAGACAATCTCTTATAAAATGATGAAACAGTATAATTAACATTCAACAAATGAGAACCGTAACATTCTAAAGGGATGGATACTATGCAGGTCAATCTGTATTGAACCCCATTTACTACTCAAAGATCACATCCCAAAACATCCAACAAAATAACACACTAGACTGAATGGGAGAGGATATATAGAATCTGAATCTAGATAAGATTTTTTAGGATCTGAGACATCATCAATGATACATGACCTTTTCAAGGACTGCATATCCATAGGTTTGATCCTCCTCAATCCTTGAAACTAGATCCCCTACACCAAAAGACTCAAATATCCAAAAAAAATATCTGATTAAACCTTTAGATCCACCAAAGAAGATCCATCAATAGCAATTAAAATTTGACAAAGGCAATCCTACCTGCTAATTCCACAAGCCATTACACATGTCGAACAAAAATGAGGATGCCAATGCACTAACGACGTGCATCATCTAGTTAGGACCACCACAGTTAAGATAGAATTCAACACTAGACACGCCACCTAGAAAACTATTGATAAATCATATAGTAAATACAAATTCATCCTTAAAACCACCACAATAGACTGAATAAGAGAGTAGTGAAGGACTAGTAAGTGAAAGGTGCATATGAAGAGAGATATGGCCTCAATATAGAAACTTGTCCTCACTTAGGCCACCAACCCCATCCATTGAATCAACTTCTAGGAAAATATATCACCTGAAACAACACTATAGGGAATGAGAAGATAAAGAGTTTATGAGTGATTAAACTGGGACATATGGCCATAAAATGGACTTAACGGGAGTGATAGGGTGAGGGAAGACCTGAAAAAATGAGATTTCCTAGAGGGAAGTAAATGGATAAGAGGGGAGGGAAGACGTATGGAGGGAGGAAAGGGGGATATATTTTAGGAGAAGTAGTTCACCCCCCCCCCCCCCCTCTAGATAATTTATTTTTCTTTCACCCATAACATGGGGAAAAGTTAAAATTTACCCACATTACTGAATATATACTATGAGTGATACTTTGAAAACTAAAAGGATTCACTCCATCTATAGATATCACAAGACTAAGGTTTCTCATATCATTTCAAAATTCAAGTTTTATTCCTACTCCTCAAGACTAATTATTCTAGAAAAACAATAGTGTAAAAATGGAAAAATAATTTGACAAGGTTTCTATTCATAATCATTTGAAAACATGATGTACACGTTCACCCTATCTTCATACACTTTTTTAATAAGATTTTCATCTATCCATTTTTTATTCATATCCATCCCATTTTATTTGGTAATAATAATATTTAAAAAAAATGCACAAAAAGTTCCATTCAAATAAGGGGAACCCAACATTTTAATGTTTCAAATAATTTCATCATTCTTTGAAGGAAATAGGTAATTGAATTTAAGAAAAGAATTTCTCCACTAGTGGGATGTGTTATCCTCTAGATTCATACACAATGATAACTAGTACCTTTTATTGGATGACTAATACTCAGAGTAGTTGAAGAAACATAACATTGTGTCCATAAGATATGGGGGATGAGTATAAAGAAATAAAATGAGATAATAGCTATCTTGGAGATGAAGCTGACGAGGATAAATGTTGTCTCCTTAAATCTAAATGTTCCCAGGTGGGAGAGTTTGTGAAGCACCATATAAAATTTCATAGTTTGTTCTCAAAAGTGAAAGAAAAAAGAATCTATAGTATTTTTATCTCTACAAGGGTCTCTTTGATTGATGTGCAATACCCCAACCCCAGAATCCCAGAGTTAGGGAATTATTTTAAAACATTGGCATGACTATAATGAATCATGTCCCGAAGGACCGATCAGTTTAGCAATCTTGGAAAATTGATTACATACATGAATGTTACATTAAACTTTCTAATATACAACAGAGAACAAATAATATTTTGAGAATTCCATTGTTCCCTAAGTTTATCCCTATATATCAATCATAAAACACTTCTTCAGATCCTGGGAAAATAAAACATAATAAAAGGGTGAGCTCATATGCTCAGTAAGGGTAAATAATTTAGCAGAAGCTATAAAACTTTAAGGCAAGATGTATAATAAAAACAACAGCCTTTTAAACATAAAATTGAATATAATATGGAAATAACAAATCAAAAATTATCATATAAACATGCGCATGGATATTCTACTAGTCGAATAATCACGTGTAATAACTAATTTCATAATGAGGGAATACCTAATGTCGGACATCATTACCACATAGTCAAGGCCTAATTCCAAGACTACAAATAAAATTTGGTCAAGGACTTGTGATAAGACACCAGTTTGTCTCATGAGACCTACTGATGCATTGAGGAGCAATAGCAGGCTCCACCCATCACCTACTAAGTCCACTGCATTCCTCATATGAAAAGGATGAAACATAACATAAAAATTCGTATTAAAACTAGCATATGAAATGTCAATACTTCAACCATAAACCATGAAGTGTATAAAAATAGTAAATCCATAGTCACACATATCATAACTCATTAAATACATTATGGAAGATTGTATTATAATAAATCAACCTTAATCAAGAATAATATCCAGTAAATGATGTTGACATGGTTGAAAATGGTCAGTAAAACTTTTTGAAAGAAATATCCTTTTTTTAAATCATTTAAGAGTCACACATTTATAAAGTAAGTCATTTAAAATATATTTTTGAATCAAAGTGTCTCAAACCACTTTGAAACTTTTGAAAGTAATTAACATTTTAAAACAATCATGTTCATATAAATAAATCCTTAAAACCATTTTGAAAACATAGACATTAAAGAGAAAGATTTAGAAGAATAAATATTTAAAACATTTAAAATGGTTTTTTAGTTAAAGAGTACCTTAAAAGAATCATTTTGAAATTTCTTTTATGAATCATGGACATGGATAATAAATATTTCCCAGAAAATACTCACATAAACAGTCTCATATAATAATGAGATTGAGGAATTAACCATTACCTTGCACTTTCCTTTGGTCGAGGGTACATTTAACCTCCTATATAATGACCATATTATGTTATGAAATTATACTAGAACCATATTCATATATATTATATCATACATGATTGATTTATTACTTTATACTACTCATTTAATAATTATTTCTTTGTTAAATTGACATTTCAGGTAATAATTGCTTTCTTTATCGTACGTATTTTAACTTGTAATTGTTGATTGTATCATTTAGATCATAATTTAAATACTTAAAGAATAAAAAACATGATTTATATATCATATATATTTAGAATATAAATATGTATAATAGATAGATATATGAAATGTAAAAAACCATTTATGGAGATAGTAGGTCGTACGTACGCATAAAAGTTGTTTCTGTTTTAATATCATATTTAACGAAAGTAATTGAATAAGATATATGTAAGTACATAAATAAATATATATATATATATATACAGTAGAATTATAATTTCATATATTACATAGTTATTAATAATATATATTTTTATAATCATCATTGAATGGTGAAAGTGGAAATTAATCTCATCGTGCCGTGGAGACAGTAAGTTGTGCGTCTACACGAGAAACGATATAATTTCCATAATGATTAAAAGATGTGGAATTGGATAGTATTTTAATTTTACAGAGAAATTATTATGTTATTTTAATTATTTATATACATATTATGCATCATTATATTCATCCAAATAGCATAGTGTTGAATAACAAATTACACCACGACGTGGAGACGGTAAGTCGTACGTACGTACGCATGGTGACATTATCATTCATATGATGGATAGAATAATGAATATGTTTGTACCATATTTATAATAACATAACAGATTGTATAAAGTAATGTATTTATTAATTTTGTATGGAAATAACAAATAAAGATAAAGTGGAAGAATAAAAGAAATTTAAAAGATGTGATAAAATAATTACCTCTTCTTTGGGTGTTTTTTTTTGATTTGAACAAAAGGGATCCTTAGGATGGATTTATGCTCAAGTGAAGGACTTTAAGTTGAAGTGAGGGAATTTGGGAGGAGACTTGATCAGGTTTTGGCCGAGAAAAATGGATTTGGAGGTGTGATTTTGAGAGAAGGGGAAGTACCCTTTTATAAGAGAGGTGAGGGTCACTTTAGAAAAAGTTTGAAATATTATTTTATTATAAAATAATTTTCGGTTTCTAATGGCTCCAAATTAATTTATTTTTAATATAAGGTGTATATGGGTCGAAATACGCTAAACCAATTGGTTTTAGATATGTTTAGGTCACCATATTAACCCTATCTTTTAGATATAACTCTTAGTTAAATAGTTTAACTTTTACCATGTCCTCTTGTATTATTATAATTAATGGTTGATAAAATTACTATAAAATTAAAATAGAACCCCAAGTGGTTCATTAATGAAATATTTATCATTATATAAGTCCTTTGGATGAACCTTATATTTTTATGAATATTATATCATTTAATAATATAATATTTGTTTTAAAAACTCGTTTATGTCAATTTTAACACTATTTAGTACTTGGTTTTTGTGAAAGTCATGAAAACATGATTACTTCAAAAAAAATTCATTTAATCAACCCTAACATGTAACATTAGTCTATAAAATTTGTGGATGGAATCCAAACTTTCAAATTATATTTATTTTAATATTTATAATATCATTTATTTTAATCTTTCATTAATAAGGTAATTACTGCATCATCATTGTGTCATAAATAAATTTCATTATTTAATTTATAAAAATTAAAAATAAAATACCATTATGTAGGAACTCTTTTTATATTTATAAGGAATATTTATAGTAGAATTTATATTATGTTTAACCCAATATTAAAAATGGTTTAGATATTAAACATTGAATTTTACACTTTTAAATCATATTTAAATAAAATAATAATAAATATTCTAATCTAATACAAGTGGATCAAAAAGGATATTATTTTTCTCCTAAGTTTTATTTTTTCACAAATACACTAACCCAATATAATTAGGACATGTGTTGGGGTAATTATAATATCATTTTTATCTTCAATTACCCTATTTACTTTTAATCGTGGTAAATAAAATTCAAAAGTTATTATTCACCAAAAATTATTTTCATTCTATTGAACAAAATTTTACTTACTGATGTTAATATTGTCTCTTGTATTTTTTAAATTCAATTCACCAAAGTGGTAAAATTACGTTTTAGGAAAATTTGCAAACATACCTAGAAGGTGGGTAAAAGATGTTAAAACTTCAATAAAATTTTATATATGTAATCTTATTATAAAATGAATCCAATGAATCACATTGGACTAATATAGGTATTATGTATCTATTTTTAATTCAATTAAATTTAAATAAAATCTATAATTATTTAAATAAAAAGTCGGTTTTAAACAAAAATGCAGTGTTTTTCACTATTCATTAAAAATTGAAAGTTTTCTGAAAAATATCAAAAGTTCACCCTAAGCTAATTTTTATGTTCCAACTTCTAAAATTAAGTCTATTTTACCAAATTAAAAACATATAAGTTGCATTAATTATTTTAAAATAAATTCTCGTTGTTAAAACCAAAAAGCGGGTTTTTAAAAAAGTAAAAACTATTAAAAGATTGACATGTGTTTATGTCCAATTTAATTGTGAAATTAATTATAATAACCTAATATATATTAAATGATAAAAATATAATATAATTATACTTTAAATCATTAAAATGAATGTGACACTAAAAAATATTTTGATTAAAAAAGTTTTTTTCAATTAAAATTTAGTATTTTTCACTATTCATCAAAATATGAAAGTTATCAACCAAATTCCAAAAAATTATCCAAACTGAACATTTATGTCTTTATTCTAAAGAAGAATTTTATTTGGTCCAATTGAATATATAAAAGTATCAAATATTGGATTCAAAAAGCATTCGGTATTAAAAGGCTGTAAAATTGTATTTTTTGAAAAATACTTCCTTTATCTGAAAAATTGAATTTTTTTTTATATTATGTCTAAGAAACACATAATATGGATGTTAAAATTATATAGAGTATATAAATTTCAAAATGCAGTTAATATTATTCATAATCACTTTTTGAACGGCTAGTTTGGAAATTTTTGGTGCGCTCGAACCTGGTGTTTTGTGTAGCACAAGCTATTGAATTACATTAAAGAGAAAACGTACTATAAAATCCTAGGGTGTTACATTATCCCCTCCTTCAATAAATTTCATCCTATCAATTTGAAATTGTTCTATGAAAATAAAATGTTGAAAATATAAAATACCTTTGTTGAAAACTCACATCGAAAATATGGTTAATAAAATTTAGTCTTAATTAGAGGGAAAGGGAAATGAAAAAGTCACCAAAAAATTAGGATTTTGAATGGGAGAACATTGGTGGAGATTATAGACACATAATTGGAGGAAAATGTAAATATTTATAGGGAGTTATTTAGGTCATCAATCACAAGAAAGTGTAAAATTGAGGGCCTCAAAGTCATCAATCTATGATGATTTAAAATATCATTGATTCAACAAAACATACGGTATTAGGATAACACATTTTTTGTTTTAATATCCCTTAATTAATGTTTAATAATTAATTTATTCATAGAATAATAGAAATATATATATATATATACTTGACAAGTAGAGTTTCATCCTTCAACTAATTTCTACAAAAAACTCATCTTTCACTCCAAAAGATAATAGAACTCAAAAATATTCTATTTATCCTAATCGTATAAGTTTAAAAATATAAAAATATACAATTTAAAGGAAGAAAACTATTTTTTAACAACCATGGACTTCCTGTAGGCTAGTGGTAGGTGATA
Organism: Viscum album; assembly: GCA_963277665.1. Classification (NCBI taxonomy): domain Eukaryota; kingdom Viridiplantae; phylum Streptophyta; class Magnoliopsida; order Santalales; family Viscaceae; genus Viscum; species Viscum album. The sequence continues at coordinate 683,042,932 of OY728156.1, read as the reverse complement.
AAGCCTTGTCTCACTTTGGTTGTAGGTTCGGTTCCTATAGCTTTGTCCGACGCGACGGGTTATCGCTCAACCTGCAGGTTGTTCTTTTTCTAAAACTAAAGTATTATAACATTGCAAAAATAATTTTAATAAATGTTTTAACCTTAAAAAATACTATCAAAGTTCAACTTAATCCATTCCAACCATTATAGTTATCCAAAATACTTCTTTCAAAACTCTCTATAAAAGGTCTCTAAATTCCAAAATCAATTGTAACATCAAATTCCCCAAACAACATAAAGATTCTCTTATTGTCACATACTGAAAATAGGATTACCTTCATAATATTAAAACCTTAATGAAAACAAAAATTATTTAAGTACAATCCTTATATATATCACATTATTCTTATAACCATAATCTAATTCTTGAATCCAAAAACACAAATACATTAATTATTCCACTTCAACTGTAGTAACAGCATAATATTGGCCTTGCTCCCTTGGCCTTTTCTGAGGTAATTTTCCTTATCCATTAGGAAATTCACTTGAATAATTCCCTATTTCTCTACAATTGTATCATTCAATATTAATAGACTCTTTATTTCCCTAGTAATTACGAGCCTCATGACCTTTTTCTCCACATTTGTAGCAAACTCTCATTCATTTTAGGCAAATATCGGGGTGTTTCTTCCCACAATTATCACATAATGGAAAATCCTTCTTTCCTTTTTTTCCCTTTATCTATCTATTGCTCCATTGTTCTCTTCTTTTCTTGCTTTACTTTAATTTCATAAGACTTAGAGAATTCATTTTTTGTCTTGATAGCACACGAAACTATATCTTCATACGATGAGAAGGATTGTGTGACTAATGCTCGATAGATAAATGGTTTTAACCCATAAAATAATCTATCAATATTACTCTTTGGGTTACTTATATAATCTGATGCATTCTTTTCTATCCTTGTAAAGTTATCCTCATACTTTGCGACATTCTCATCCATCTTTTTCCTCAAACTCAAAAATTGTCTTTCCATATCTGCTCGATGGTCACGAGGAAATTATTTTTCTATGAAAATATCTTTAAACTACCTCCATTCCATATTTGATACTTCTTCATCCTCCATTGTGTTTTTAATCAATGACCACCATTTATCTACATCTCCTATGAGGCGATAAACTACCATGAAAACTTTTTGTGGAACAGGTTTCTTCATACGGGTAAGGCTATTATTCATAACCTAAGTGAGTTATCATAGTATGGTGATAAGTTGATCAGCACCAGTTTCATCACTAGCCCCACTATAATTATCTTTAGTATGAGGGAAATACGTACATGGATTACGTGAATTGATATGGTTTCCATTCCTTCTACTAGGCGTCATTTCTAAAAAATGGCATACACTAGATTAGTTTATGAATCACAATACAAAATTCCAAAGTTATAAAACACTTAAAATAAATTGAACAGTTTATGGATATAATCCATAATCATAAAAAAATTTCTTTAAGGAATTATATACTCATAAATCCTTCATAATGGTTTGTAATGAAAATGTTAAATATCCTAAGAATATCCCTCGGGAGTGTCGTAACCAAGAGTGCAGCAAGGCTCGTTGTCATGTACTTGAATACCCCAGGTCAAGCCCGAAACTCCTTGTCTGAGTTTTCACTCCTAGGTACATCTGTTCCAGAGCCGCCTCTACCTACTCATATCCAGACAGGTATATATTACTTGAAAAATACACAAAATTTCTACATTACCAAAATTTTTGGAATTTCTTCTATACTAATCCTCAAAGTCTATCTTAGGGTAATATTCTCTAATCATAGTTTTTATAAATCTAGTTTCCAAGGTTTGTACTAAACTTCATCTAATACCAATTATAACAACCCGACCGCAAAATCCCAGATCCTATTAATTATTTTAATACATTGGCATGATTACAAGGAATCATGTCATGAAGGGCCAATTAGTTTAGCTGTATTCGAAAATAGATTATATAAATGAACGTTACATTACACTTTATAACATACAAAACAGCATAAATAATCCTTTTATAATTCCATTTTTTCCTTATATTAACCCTAAATATTGGTCATAAAACACTTCTTGGGATCCTGGGAAAATAAAACATAATAAAGGGGTGAGCTCAAATGCTCGGTAAGGGTAAATAATTTATTGTAAGATATAAACTTTTAAATCAAGAATTGTAATAAAAAAACAGACTTTTAAACATAAACATGAACATAATATGGAAAAAATAAATCAAACATTACCATATAAACATGCACATGGATATTCTACTAGTCGAATAATCACATGTAATAACTAATTTCATAATGAGTTAATTCTTAATGCCAGACATCATTACCACATAGTTAAGGCCTCATGCCAAGACTACAAATAAAATTTTGTCAAGGCCTTGTGCCAAGACACTATTTTTTCTCATAAGACCTACTGATGCATTGAGGATATATAGCGAGTTCCACTCATCACTTACTAATTCCACTACATTCCTCATTTGAAAATGTTGAAAAATAACATAAACATTCATATTTAAAATTGTATTCAAAAATGTCAATACTTCAACCATAAACCATGAAGGGTATAAAAATAGCACATCCATAGTAAAACATATCATAACCCATTCAATATATTATGTAACATTTTATTATAATAAATCAACCTTAATCAAGAATAATATCTGTTAAAGGATGTTGACATAGTTGAAAATGATCAGTCTAACTTTTTGTGAGAAATATCCCTTTTTTATATCATTTAAAAGTCACACATTTATAAAATAAGTAATTTAAAAGATATTTTTGAATCAAAGTATCTCATAACACTTTGAAACTTTTGAAATTAATTAACATTTTAAAATAATCATGTCCATATAAATAAATCCTTAAAACCATTTTGAAAATATGGACATTAATGAAAAAGATTTAGAAGAATAAATATTTAAAACATGAAAAATGATGTTTTAGAGAAATAGTACCTTAAAAGAATCATTTTGAAATGTATTTTATAAAACATAGACATCGATAATAAATATTTCCCATAAAATACTCACACATAAACAATCTCTAATAATAAGAAGATTGAGGAATTAACCCTTACCTTGCACTTTCCTTTGGTCAAGGGTATGTTTGACCTAATTTATAATGACCATAGTATGTTATTAAATTATAATAGAACCATATTAATGTTTATTATATCATACATGATTCTTTTATGACTTTACACTACCCATTTAATAATGATTTCCATGTAAAAACCTCTTCAATGGCCCGAAGGCCTTCATTTTTTATTGATTTTTGATAATACACCTTTCAAAGGGTGAGGTGGAACCCTTAAAAGGACTGTAGACATGAGTATTAAATGGATTTATAATATCATACATGATTCATTTATGACTTTATACTACCCATTTAATAATTATTTCTATGTTAAATTGACATTTTGGGCAATAATCGCTTTCTTTTTCCTACGTGTTTTAACTTGTTATTCTTGATCGTATAATTTAGATCATGATTCAAATACTTTCAGAATATAAAAAATGATTTATATGTCATATATATTTAGAATATAAATATTTATAATATATAGATATATGAAATGTAAAACACCATTTATGGAGATAGTAGGTCGTACGTACGCATAAATGGTATTTCCATTTTCATATCGTATTGAACGTAAGTAAGTGAATAAGATATATGTAAGTAAATATATATATATATATATATATATCCATTAGTATTATAATGTCATATATTACATACTTATTAATAATAAATATTTTTATAATCATCTTTGAATGGTGAATGTGGAAATGGATCTCATCGCGTCGTGGAGACGGTAAGTCGTACGTACACACGAGCGACAATATCATTTCCTTAATGATTAAAAGGTGTGTAATTGGATGGTATATTAATTTTATAGAAAAATTATCATGTTATTGTCATTATTTATATATATATATATATATATTAATCATAATTATATCCATCCAAATAACATAGTGTTGAATAACAAATTACACGACGTCGTGGAGACGGTAAGCCGTACGTACACACGCATGGTTACATTATCATTCCTATGATAGATAGAATAAATAATATGGTTGTACCATATTTATAATAATATCACAGTATGTAGAAGGTACTGGAGTTATTATTTTGTTATTTAAATAACAAATAAATAGAAAGTGGAAGAAGAAAAGAACTTTGAAAGAGGTGATAAAATAATTACCTCTTCTTTGGGTGTTTCCTTTTGATTTGAACAAAATAGATATATAGGATGGCTTTATTCTCAAGATAATGCCTCTAGGTTGATGTGATGGAAGTTGGGAGTACATTTGGGAATGGTTTGGCCGAGAAAAATGTATTTGGATGTGTGATTTTGAGAGAAGGGGAAGTACCCTTTTATAAGAGAGGTGAGGGTCACTTTAGGAAACTTTTGAAATAATATTTTATTATAAAATAATTTTCGGTTTTTAATGGATCCAAATTTATTTATTTCAAACATAAGGTGGTTATGGGTCTACATAATCTCAAAAAATATGTTTTAGACAAGTTTAGGTCACCATATTAACCCTATCTTTTAGATTTAACTCTTAGTTAAATACTTTAACTTTTACCATGTCCTCTTGTATTGTTATAATAAATGGTTAATAAACTTACTGTAAAATGCCAATAGAACCCCAAGTGGTTAATTAATGACACATTTATCATTGTATAATTCCTTTTGACGAGCCTTATATTTTTAGGAATATTATATCATTTAATAATATAATATTTGTTTTAAAAACTCATTTATGTCAATTTTGAAACTATTTTGTATTCGGTTTTTTTAAAGTCATAACAGCATGATTACTTTGAAAAAAATCATTTTATCAACCCTAATATTTCATATTAATCTATAAATTTTTTTTATGAAATCAAAATTTTCAAATTATATTTATTTTAATATTTATAATATCATTTATTTTAATCTTTCATTAATAAGGTAATTATTGCATCATCATTGTGTCATAAATAAAATCAATTATTTAATATCTAAAAATTATAAATAGTATACCATTATGTAGGAAATAATATTATCTTTCTAATTAATATTTATAGTTGAATTTATATTATGTATAACCCTATATTAAAAATGGTTTATTTATTAAACTTTGAATTTTACACTTCTAACTCTTCTTTGAATAAAATAATAATAAATGTCCAAATCTAATCCAAGTGGATCAAAAAGTATCTTATTTTTTCCCTAATGTTTATTTTGTTCTAAATACACTAATCCAATATAATTAGTACATGTGTTAGGGTAATTATAATATCATTTTTACCTTTAATTGCCCTATTTACTTTTAAACGTGGTAAATAAAATTCAAAAGTTACTATTCACCATACATTACTTTCATTCTATTGAACCAAATTTTAATTACTGATGTTAACCATGTCTCTATGATTTTTGAAATTAAATTCACAAAAGTGGTAAAATTACATTTTATGAAAATTTACAAATGTGCCTAGAAGGTGGGTAAAAGACGTTAAAAAGTTCAATAAAATTTTATATATCTAATGTAATTATAAAATGACTCCAATTAATTAAATTATACTAATATAGGTATTATTTATCTATTTTGACTTAAAATAAATTTAATTAAAATAAATAATTATTTAAATAAAAAGTCAGTTTTTAATAAAAATGCAGTGTTTTTCGCTATTATTCAAAAAATGAAATTTTTCCAAAAAATACCAAAAAAACACCCTAAGACAATTTTCATATTCCAAATTCAAAAATAAATTCTATTTTATAAAATTAAAAACATAAAAGTTTCATTAGTTAATTTAAAATTAATTCCTGTTGTCAAAACCAAAAAGTGGATTTTTTTAAAAGTAAAAACTATCAAAAGATTGACATGTGTTTATGTCCAATTTAAATGTGAAATTACTTATAATAAACTAAATTATATTAAATGATAAAAATATAATATAATTATTCTTTAAAACCACTCAAATGAATAATTTAACACTAAAAAATATTTCTATTAGAAAAATTGTTTTCAATTAAAATTTAGCATGTTTCACTCTTCATCAAAATATGAAAGTTATCTAAAAAATACCAAAAATTTATCCTAACTAAATTTTTATGTCCTTATTCTAAAGAAGAAGTTTATTTTTAAAAATTGAATATATTAAAGTGTCAAATATTAGATTGAAAAAGAATTCTCCATTAAAAGGCGGTAAAATTGCATTTTTTGAAAAATACTTCCTTTATCTGAAAAATTGAATTTGTTCTTATATTATGTCTAAGAAACACATAATATGGATTTCAAAATTATATGGAGTATATAAATTTCAAAATGAAATTAATACTATTCATAACCTCTTTTTTAAGGGCTAATTTGGTAAGTTGTGGTGCACTCAAACTCAGTGTTGTGTGTAGTGCATGCTATTGAATTACATTAAAGAGATAACGTACTATGAAATCCTAGGGTGTTACAGAAGTGACCATGGTAAGGCCTGGATGGATGGTCTTACACACACTCATGTTGAGATAGCTATTATAGTTTCTATAATAAAACCATGACTTCAATTACTCCATGAAAAGGAAAAGGCTTTTGGTATGATGACTGAATTTTAGTAGCACTTATTTTCTTGTGAGGATAAGGTTTTTGGAGTGGTTTCATGATGGAACTCCAATGGGTTGTAAGGAGTTAGTGAAATTTCATTCCCAAGGTGTTATTTTCAATCTATATTATGTAGGAGGTGATATTTTATGTATCTTGGAGGTCTCTAAAAGTTAATATTATCATATAAATATAGATTCCATAATTTTTCCTTACGCATGTATGCATTTATAAATATATAAATATACCACTAATTCCATAGAACTTATAAATATAGATACCACTCACCTTTTTGAAACATATTTTAAGGAGTGTTCAAACAGGAAAAATAAATAAGTAATTGAGTGGATAAAGACTTTAATCAATAAGAGATGTTAATTTCGAAAGAATAATTGTAAAAGTAAAATTATATCACTTATTTATCTCTCCTTCTTAGTGGCAAACTACCACTACCTTAGAATCTTCAATAAAGGCTATTCCTCAGAAAGGTATGCCAATATGATCTCTTATAATATTCTTCTTTTACTTTTTTTATAGTATCCCTATACATTCCAATCTATTATTAGGCCATTAAATCTTTTTCAATCCTTCGGTTTCCCTTAGGTTTGGATGGAGTGTGCGGTTTTATCAGATGATTCCAAGGTAATACATTATTTCCCTTTTCTAGTTTAAAACATTGTATAAAAAAAACTAATCCATAAATTTTTTTAAAAGTAGTTTGGTTCTTTGCTTAAAGTGGTAGTTGAATTCTAAACCTTTGAATCCAAGTGCTTCTCTGTAATCCTTTTGGTAAGCATACACCTCTTCCCTCTCATATTATCTTAGATATAGGTTTATGTACTTATAAATTTTATTGGATTTAAGTAAAATTGAAAAAAAAAATCTGAATGACTTATTAATTTACCTCGTATCGAGTTTAAGGGTTATTTAAAATCCATTTTTCCTTTATGATGATTTATAAGCACACCTTTAGTTTCTACGTGTTTATTTTCAATTATAGTAACATTGTACATGTTCATGCCATGGAATTCATTATTGGTACTGATGTTATGTAACTAAAAACTAGTGAGTCATTTATGTATAAATATTTCTTTAATAAATATTTCTTTTAACAATTATAAAATTTATTTTATAGGAATTAATTATTTTTATTAAATTACAATTTTTAATTGGAAATAAATTTTATTATAATTAGATGTTTAATATTAAAAAATATATTTTATATATTTATATATAAAAATAACTAATAATCTAGAGATAATAATTGTTGTTTGAGAATTTAATATAAAAATTTTATAACAAAGAACTATTTCATACAAATAAATATTAAATTTAAAATACATTATATGTTTAAAATTAATAATTCAATTAAATATATTTGGAGTTTGATTTAAAATAAATTCATTCCATATTTTGAGTCAAGATATCAAAATTCATTAAGAGAATAAACATTATTTATAGGTAAAAAACAATTACATGTGAGAATATTTAAATATGTTTATGAATATTAAATACTATAAAATATATTAAATGGTAAAAATGATTTATATATTTAAGAAAACAATATATATCATTATAATTTATTAATTTAATACCTAATTTCCATTCTTTAAAAATAAATATTAAATTAATATAATTATTTTTAAATTATTTATATAAATTATTCATTCACGATACTAAAATTTATATATAATAAAACTTATCTATAACCAATATTATTTATAAATAATTTATAATTATTTATATACACGTAATTTATGGGAAAAACATCCAAAAATCTCAAAAATAAAAAAAATTATAAGGCTCATACAATTTTAACTCTACCAAATAGATTCAATCATGACCTCTCTATCTCTAAAAATGGTTGAACTTGAGACATAATTGTCAGACATTGAATAGAAATAAGAAGAAAAGTACAAACACTAGCTTCAGAGACACCTCAACCATTAGAGAACCAAAAACATAACAAAGATGGGACCTGTATTTCTATTTTAAATAAATATGAACACCATTAAATTTAAAAGGAACTTTCAAAAATCAAATATAAAACAAAAACACATCCTATAATAAGAAAATCCCTATATAATAACCATTATGATATATTTTCAAATGCATGGGTTGAGAGGTTATTTTAAAGTAGATATTTACGTTATTTCTAAATTGAGAGATCTGTTTCATTGAAATTAAAATCAACTAAAATTTTATTTTCATTTAAAATACACCTTATACATTTTATATACTATTATGATGTATCTATAACATTAATTTAAAACACATGCTATTAGTCTTCTTGAATATAATGATAATTGTGATGGGAAACCTACCACTTCCAAGAATGGTGATGAAGAAAACCTTAGTTATAAAGAAAAAAGTCTTGATGAACACATCACATACCCATAAAACTATGATATGAAATAAATTTCAAACCCAAATCTCACCTAGGGTTTAGCTGGTGCACACAAAACAAGGGGGAGATAAGGGGAAAACAAGTAATTAGGGATAAATGTGAAATAAAAGAGAAATCAACCATAACCATGATAAACCATAACTAAATTACATAGAAACCACAAAAAAAATCAATTTATATAGAGAAAATGGATGGGAGAATTTTAATCATCCTTACCTTGTCTGAACACAATGCGTAATAAGAAGATGCGGGTTGAAAGAGAGTTTAATTCGTGTTGGGTAATATCATAATTTTTATTTCGGAATTTCTAGGTACATTGCATCATCAGTGCTGCAGGCAAGAATCAACAGATGTTCTCAGTAAAAGACAGTGTGTGTGGTTTGCTGGTGTCCCACTGACACCTGCATGAGAATGAAGACCATGAGTAAAGAGTAGAATAAATAATCACATACCTTAGATCATTAGAGGATCGATTCATCGAGAATCATGATGAAGTGTAGCAAAGAGGGTTTGGTTCTGTCAAATCTTGAAGGCGCGAGAGAAGAGGAATCTTTTGGGGTTCTATTTAAAATAATAGATAAGTATTTTATCAACACTTTCAAAAAAATTCTTACAAAATATGTTTTATCATCGTTAAAAAAGTAATCACTGATAAAACACATATTTATTGGTGATAAAATTCTAGCACTGATAAAGATATGTTTTATCAATACCTTTTTAGTATTGATAAATCTCATTCTTTATCATTGATAAAAAAGCATTGATAAAGAGTGAATTTTAATAATATATTTAATTTATTTAATTTTTTATAATTATAAAAAAATATTTAAAGAATTAAAAATATTTACTTATAAATATAATTATAAATAAGTATATTTTTTGATTAAATATATTTATTATAATTTTATAATTATTTAAAAAATATAGTTAATTATTTATAATTAAAATTAAAAACAAATATATTTAAAAAAAATTGTATTTAATTATATATTTATATATATTTAAAAAATTATATATATATATATATAATAAATATAGTAAATATATTAATTATTTAAATATATTTTTTATAATTTTATAATTTTATAATTATTTAAATATATCTTTAGTTAATTATATATATAATTATAAATGAATATGTTCAAAAAAATATTATATATAATTATAAATATATTTATATAATTATATATATTTATATATATTTAAATAATTATATATATATATATTAATATATATATATATATAATAAATATATTAATTACAATATTATAATTATTTAAATATATGTATTTATATTTATAATTATAGATAAATATATTTTAAAAGTACTTATATATAATTTTAAATATGTTAATATAATTAAATATATTTATATAAATAATGATGGGGCTGGATCCAGAGTGATTTTCTCTAGGTGTCCATGGTAATTAGGGCGTGGTTTCATGGTGATCGATCTGGATTGCTACTTTAATTAGTGCAATATTTTTTTTCATCCTTCAAAGATTGATGAGCCCCCTACAAAGTCGAAAACTTGTGTTTTTAGGATGAAGGTGGAAGGAAATATGTCATTCACTTCCATCAAAGGGAATGGTTCTCGACGAATCGTCAAGATGTAATGTGTACCTCATGTATCGAAAAATGATGTGGCCATTACGGAAATATTGGATCAATGTAAGTACACCATAATCACTCATATCTCGTTGGGGATGGTTGTAGCTCTAGGGAAGCATATGGAATTGGTTTGTTGTTTATATGAAATTTGGGGGTTAGTCAATTGGAAATTCATTTCTCTTGGTAGGGGTTTCTATCACCTTATTTTTTCATCTGTGGAAATGAAGTGCAAAGCATGGGGATTTTGTTAGATCAATATAAAACCATTTGTGTTGAGAATATATATAAATGGACTCTTGGTTTCAATCTAGTTGATTTCATAAAAACATGTGTATAGGTATGGGTGAATATTATTTGCTCGAATTGGGTCTTATAGAACACTTTTATTTTTTTGACATTACATATCCAATTGGAAAACTGATTAAGATGGATAACACCAGCATATATTCATCCTTTGTTCACTATGTGATGGTTGTGGTTTAGTTAGACCTTTACTGTACCTTAATTGAGAAGTTGATCCTTTATACCCCCTGGGATGAGGTTTATCTTTGTATTTATTATGAGAAGATTCCCTTGATATATCCAACATACGGAATTATTGGGTATTCTTTGTCCAATTGATGAGAATATGTCCTATGTTCAAATTTCCATGAGAATGGGCATGGCCTGTATTATTTTAGAGGAGTAAGGGAGGAAAAGGAATATTCTATTTCTATTAGAAGTTTCTTTCTAAGGGGAATGGAAACTCGTTCCTCTACTAGAGAATCGTTAAAATGTTCTATGAAGTAGAAGAATTTGGGTGAGACTACATACAAGGGGTATCTCTCTAATAGCATTTAAAAAGTTTATAGCTCATTATTTTCCATTTTTTGGCTTCTGATGATGAAGATTTTTGTGCCAAGTCTTATAGATCATGTTTGAAAGCATGGGTAGATATCGCGGCAAAGGGGAAAGACACAGAGCAGCCATTTCTTACTGAATCTAACTGGGTAAATGTTGATATCTCTTTTGAAAAATATAAATATGAGAATTTTGTACAAGATAAACTGGATTATCAATTGATTAAGGAATACCTATTATCCACATTCAAAGTGAAAGTGAAATCCTTTATGTCAAAATCTTTTCCTAAATTCCTAAAACAAATTGGTGAGAGTTGATGGTAATTCAAGTATTCCTCAGTCCCCTATTAATCCATTTAAGGTTTTCATCACTTTGTTAGGCCATGAAGAATTATCATCAATGGGAAAGAATTTTTATTTTGATTCTAAAGGATTCCAATAGGTTTCTCATAGGAGACTTGGTCTGCATGAGCCTATGAATGATCTTGGACATGATTCCTTTACTGGTGCTCCTACTAAACTTATTTTTACCGATTGGTAAATGTTGTTGGAATTATTATTGGCTGGTATAGTTACCTTGGCCAGTGTACTTTCTATATAGGTTGTTCATCCATACAGGATTCATCCTGAGGTTTTGGAAAATGTGGAGGGTTTTTACCCATCCCAATTTTTAGAACATATGAAATATTCTAAATATTATTTAGGTAAGTCCTCGATCAAAGAATCTGAATCTACAAGAATAAAAAACATAAAATCTCCCCAGGTTTATTATGATAGTGAAATGATTCTTTAGTTTCTTAATGATGAAATGGAAAAATTATTTGACTTGGAACCTGAAGTGACATTTTCCAAAATGGAAATAGAAATTATTTTCTATAGTGACTAGCTCATAGTTCAAAAAATATTTTTTAAAAATATTTAAGATAGATGTTGAGCTAATCTAGAGATTGATTTTCAAGATATCTCTTGGAAATACAAGATGTACATAATTCCATATGACTCCTTTGAGTCGTCATCAATCAATGAGTTGTATCTTCTCCAAAGAAACAAATCATGATATATAGGCTAATATCCATTGGGTAGAGGATGACATCCTAGATAAACAGGTTCTAGAGAGAGAAGCATGATTTTATATCTTGATTTCTAATAATAGGGAATTTATGCTTTTCCATTCAATATTTTCATCTCCTTTTTCTTCTCTATTGTACTTTTTTTATAATAAATTTTTTGGGTATGGTTTGGCTTGAAAACTCACACTCGGACCTCTTTGGGTATATATATATATACCATGAATAGTGGAAGCAATGGGATAAAATCATGGTTCCATAAAATTTATTATTAAAAAGGAAATTGTATAAGAAAGGATAATATTGGGGTTATAATGTTAAAATTTACATAAAAACTCCAAAACAAGAAAATATTGTTGAGAATTCGCCTTCTTTTAAGTATGTCGCTCCTTCCTTAGGAGAAACCTGAACATTTCGGGAGTCTAACTCACTTTCACTGTTTTTGGAACCTTCCAAGTGTAATTACAATCGACCATGCATAATGATTCATAATCCTCATCCTGATTTCTCAGTTCCTTGACAAATTTAATGCATGAAGATTGAACATCAACATAAAAAGATCTCACGATGCTAAATTCCCCATAGAAATATTCCCTACTACTATAATTTTTAAAAATATCAGGAAAAGTAATTTTACTGGGACTAGATTCCTATAGAAAAGTGACACCCTCATTTTCCACCTTCCCAACTGAGGTATCACATGCAAAAAGATCACCAATTTCATCCTCACAACTATATTTTCCCCCCTTTCCTACTAGTGTGTCTTGGTGGTCATTTTCAGTAGTCTTCAAACACATCAGGTTGATCACCTACCTCTATAATAGTCTCTTCAACTATTTTCCATAACTCATCCTATAAAGGAAGGGAGGGTCATCAACTGGATTTCTTATGGGTTACCAGCTTTTTTCCCTCATTGTTCATTAGATCATTTTTCTTCTTTCTAGGAGAATTTCTATCATATACACCACCATGACTAGGAGGGCCATCATCAACCCCCTCGAGTTCTATCCAAGTATAAGATTCAAATACCTATGAAGTATTTTTCACCTCTTTGTTTAATAAGGATAAACTTTATGTGTTGATGATATCTTTCCCACAATAGTCATTTAATTCGGAGAGACCCCCCTTCACACCACTACTGACATGATCCTCATTGATCACACTTGCATCACCCACTTTTAGTTGAACAATCAATGAATTTTGATTAAAAATATGATTACTAAAATATAGGGGACTAGAATTACCTGAAGAAACCACTTTAGAAAAAGATGGGTGTTATGAAGTATATGATATTCTTGGTTATCCGCTATACCCTCCTTATTTCTGACCACCAAAGACAATTTTATTTAGAATATTCTCCCAATAATTTAAGATTATAAATCCATTAGAGAGCATTAAATAGCCCTTTTAATCTATCTCCTAGCAATCAATTACATCATCCAATACTATTGGAAACATAAATTTTCATTTATCTATAATATTACAAATATTTTTTTAGTTAGATCACCTCAATCTCTTCAAGAATCTCTCCCTAATATTACAAATTATGTATAAATTAAAGTATAATTTTGGTACATGTTTATATTTAATAGATAAATCAAACATAAACTTATTAAGAATGAAAAAATATAGTTCAATAAATTGAGATAATATATCTACTTCAATGGTAATTTTGGCTTAATTCCCATACCCATCAAGTTATGACTCCCTTTAAAATTTGATGGGGACACCCACTACTAATGTATCATCCCATAGAACCTGAGGGTTCAAGAAATACAAGTTTAATCCCTTAATCTCAATCCCTGACTGGGTAGATGTGATCCTTTCCCTTCAAGGATCAAACCAGGAATCCCAATCCTACAACTTAAGGATCCCTTGCTATAAGAGAAATTAATATGAAGCTCCAATCCTCATTTCAAGATTCAATGAGGTAAATATGATGTGAAAAAATCTCATACCTATTGATAAAATTATCTAATAATTAAAACCCAAAATATTCTGAATATAAGAACTTAAATAATCAAGCATCCATTCATGATTCCTCTACCAAGAAGACAGTTGGGAGATAATATAATTATTGCACTTGTCAATTATATCTCAGAAGAAGTTTGGTATAGTTTTAGGGAAATCCAAAACTCCATGCAAAGTAATCCAAATTGGTCCTCAACCCAGTTGGATTCTAGCTCACATCAATAGTCTCTTCACAGATCTCCTTGCCGACATTCGTTGATTTCTCTTGATCCATTCAAGCCACACCTTCATTTATTAATTCATTCTTCTTTAAAGGACCCATTGTGACCTTTCATAAAACAAAATAACAACTGATATAAGAATCCATTATATCACTAACCTAGAATCCATGAAGAAAAAGAGACATACGCTCTCAAAGATCCTTCATCGCAACCCCCTCCATCATATATATATATATATAATTATATAAATTTATTAATATATAATTATATATAATTATACATATATATATTTATAATGATAGATATATAATTAAATTTATATATAATTATATAATTATATATACTCAAATGGTGAGAACCATGGATTATATCCATGGTCCCAAAATTTATTTTAAAAAAGTAAAAACAAGGTATATGAGGATAAAAAACATACAATAAAAACAAACTCAAAGTAGAAATATGCTTAAGAAAAAATGAATAAATCATCTCAAAGATAAACCACCACCACTACCCCTTGAATGAAATCCCATCCTCTTCTTTTTTAGGCTACTTCTATGTCCCATCATCCTCAAGGGTAGAGCCAGTTTTTTCCAATGGGGTGGGATCCTTCAAAAGATAAAGAGTGTCCTCAGTGCTTGGGGATTGTTCATCAGCCCAATTAACCTCTTAAGTGGTACTGAATTCTCCAAAGATGACCTCCTTACTGGATGAACTATTCATGATGTCAAGAAAATTAAGACATTCATTACTAGAGTTTAGTGGATTCAAAGCACCTAAATGGTCAGCAGTTTTATCCCTTTTCACCCTCTCATGGTCGGTAAGGGAAGCATCAGGATTAATAACTACTTTAGAAGTTGTAGCAGGTATTGCTATGTTTTTTAGAATTGAAAATTGAATTTGATACTTCATTGAAGTTTTCTTCTAAACAACATGTGATTTATCCACTTTTTGTTTCCCCTTCCATAGACTGGAGGCAACTAGGTGCCTTTCTAGGATTAACTGAAAGTTAATAGAATCTTGAATATCATTCTCAGTATCTAAATAACAGAGGGTATCCTCTCTTCACCCCTCTGAATAAGAATAAACATCCTTTGCCTAAGTTATTGGTTTCCCCTATGTGTATTGAGATCTCCCCTACATATAAACCTAAGAGGATCTCTCCCAAGTCTTCATAATAGGGTCATTTCCAGAGGATTCCTAACTCTCCCAAGGCTATATAATAGGACTCATGTGCATTTCATGCTTCAAATCCATGGAATAAGAACCAATGCCATCATGCCTAATAACCAGAATGGTTGGGCTAGGGAGATTTACAACATGCAGATCCTTGGAATCACCACCCCTATTCCTGCAGTCCTTTTATAGATTCCCTCTCAAGACATATTTTATTAAAATAAATAATCTACGATAGGAAGTTTTTAGGTTTCCCACTGAATTAAATTCTTCACAAAGAAGGGGACTATTTTCATATTCAACTGTGATTTTAATATCATCATCATGTTTTAAAAGAACTACCTGGTCAATGTGAACTGTGCTAAGGCCAATTTCCACTAGAATCCTTGCATATCATCCTAATCACACCATCTATGTCTCACTGTTAAGGCGAATAGTGATTCTAATAGATGCAATGATATCATGAATAATTTTAGGGTTCCATTGAATCAAGTTGACCCCATATAGGAAAATCCAAACATTTGCAACAGTATTCTCGGTATTGGCCAAGTTAAATTCCAATGAACACTCATGGACTCAGAACACCCCTTGTTTTAGATAAAGGGATACGAGGCTTGAGGGATTTTATTTTAAAGTCTCATAAGAGAAGGTGAGGTGGTAGAAACCACATCCTAATGAAACACAGTACCAATTGGAAAACCTCAAATAATAAAATCTCTTCTTAAAAGGTCTTCATATCACAATTTTTTTTAACTTTTGGAAGAACTAGTATCGAAACTATGGAATTCATACATATTTATAGTATTTTAGATACAGTAGTGGAGTTCTATTCAACATGGATAGTCGACCCCTTCCTAATAATCTTCTGGATGCTTGAATCATTTTATGATGAAAATGGCCGAGTACCCATAGATTCCCCTTCCCATTTTTCATCTGAATCGATGCACGCACTCACAACCAGCTCATTACACACCTTCTGTGTCCAATTTCATTGATTAAAAAGATCCTTGATACCGTTAAAATTTTCCAGATCGTGCTTCAGCATATCCTAAGTAGGGTTTGACCAAGAATCTCTAGTCCCCCCATCCTCACACACCATCCTCCTATATAACAAATCTACAATAATATATATATTTCATAATATATAAGTATATATAATTATTAATATAATTAATATATTTACTATGATTTTATAATTATTTAAATATATATTAATTTATTTATAATTCCAATTATAAATAAATATATTCATAATTATTTTTATATATTTATAAATATATTTATATTATTAAATTTATTTATATAAATATATATATGTATAATAAATACAGTTATTATTTAAATTTATGTACTATAATTTTAAAACTATTTAAATATATATATATATTTATTTATAATTCAATATATAAATAAATATTTTTATAAATATTTCTATATATTTATAAATATATTTGTATACTTATATATATTTATATAATTATATATAATTATATAATTATATGTACTAATATATAAGTGTATATAATTATAAATATAATAAATATATTTATTGTTTAAATATATTACTTATAATTTGATATTTTTTAAATATTTATTTATTTTATTATTATTTTATAAATAATTTTCTTAAAACATTATATATATTTATAATTTTTTTAATTAACTAAGTACATGCCATACATATACACATGTATACAAATTAAATATATATATACATCCCACGTACACATGCACATATAAATACATACACATACATACATATGTACACATAAAACATCTATATATACACATACACAAAACACACACACAGACAACCTAAGGCACACACATATATGAACATAGGCTTTTATATAAATATATAAGTTCAAATATCACATATTAACAATATATAATTTATATTAATATAATTTTCTGAATTATTTAAATAGATAAATCAATATATCATATTTATATTAATTATATGCATTCATTTTGTAATCAATGTATATAAATAAGCTATTAAACAATTTAAAGAATATAAATTTGATAATTTTTTATGTATATAATTATGACAGTAATATTCATTTTATATAATTATATATGTATTTATATAATTATATATATATTTATTAATATATAAATATATATATTTATAAATATAAACAAAATATTTACTATTTTAATACATATTTTATAATTTTATAAATAATTAAATATATATTTTTCATATATATAATTTAAATTATAAAGAAATATATTAATAAATATTTGTAAATATTTAAAAATATATTTACCTAATTATATATATTTATAATTATATATATATATATTAATGGAAGAGATGTAGACACTAGAGATCTTGGGGCAGCTCCTGAGAAAGGGGTGAGAAACACAAAAGAAGGTGACTTGTGTTTTTTTTTTTGCTATCATAGTGATGTTGATGCCACTTTGTTATCATTTCAACCCTATGCTCTCTCTACTGTGTTTTTTCTTTCCACTAACAATTTTTTTGGGACCATAGACTTTAATCCATGGTTCACACCGTTTTGTGTATATATATATATATATATTAATATATAAAAATATATAATTTTAAATATAATAAATATATTTATTATTTAAATATATTTATTATAATTCCATAATTATTTAAATATATATTTATATATTTATTATTATATAAATGAATTTTTTAAACATTATATATATATATATATTATTGAAAAATATATGTTAATATATCATATATATATATATATATATTAATTGTCTTCATTCATTTTTTAATTAATCTATATAAATAAACAATGTTTTTTAAATATAAATATGATATTTTTATATATATTAATAATATTTTTTAATAAATTTTTTTATGGGGGCTAAGAATAGAACTGATAAAGATCCATATTTATTAATGATAAAAAATGCTGATAAAGGATACACCATTATCAACGTTTAATTATCACTGATAAAAATTACCTTTATCAGCACCATTAGCTATTACTAATAAAGGTAGCCTTCTTATTGGGAATTTATGTTTAGGAATGATAAAAATGGGTGTTGCTAATGGAGAGAGAACTGGTAAACCAATGGAAATCCCTCTCCCTTACAAAAGAGGAAAAAAGTGTTGATCAAAGCATTTAAGGATGAACATTCCTTCCTAGTTCGTTTCATGAATCTCCTAACCATAAGAGAATTCATCTCGATTTATCCATTCAATTTTCCTGTGCTGAAGAACACACTAAAATCCATCTGGTGTTTAGAAGATGAAGTTCGCATACGTGATATCAGGTTTGGGCATTTGGTTTTTGATATCTTCAATGAGAAACACAAACAATAGGTTCTCCTAGGGAGACCATGGACCTTTGAAAACCATTTGATCCTAATAGAGGATCTTAAAGTGGTGAACATATAAGGAACATGACCTTCTCTAAATTTCCCATCTCGGTACAGATTATAGAATTTCCTTTATGGGCTATATTGGAATGCATCATGAGAGAGATTAAAGGCTTCATCAGTGACTTTCTGGAATAGGATATATCAGACCCTATTCTAGGGGGGACATTTGCACAAATAAGGGTCTTGGAAGATATTTATTTCCCCCAACAAAGGGGTACATTCCTTTTTTTGACAACTCAAATATATGGATTGGTTTCTAATATGAAAAAATGTCGATCTTTTGTTTCTTTAATGGATATATCGAGCACAAGTAGAACAATTAAATCACAAATATAACCAATGGTGAAGTTAATATTTTTATGCAATATGGCCCTTGGATCCACGCTAAAAACCCAATAATGTATTTTTTTCCAAAATTGTAGAAAAACAAGGATAAATACAAACTTACTAAAGCCTTGTTCATGCATTCCACCAGTCATGAAATCAGATTTATCATATTGGGGCCACCGCAAAACCCTTTTGTCATTAATGATCCTATAAAACCAAAGGAGGTGGAAAAAAGGCTATCAAGTTACCCCCATTCCCCAAAAAGATACTCTATTATGCTAGATTATATGCCTTTAAAAAGGAAATATCACATTCATTCCTGCATCGAGTGTCAGATGATATCCTTAAACCACCATCCAAACCCCAAGAACATCTTCTTAGACCCTCTAGACCCATTCCCTCCCCAATATTTTGGTCTCTCACATATCACACCTCAGGAATAAGAGGGAATGTAGGGGTTGACACTATTAGGAGACAAAAAAAGCATCGGACGTGGGAAAGGATCACTATAGGGGACTAGAGTATTGACCCCTCCCCCTGCTGTAGAACCCCATAGGACTAAAAGGGAAATAGAAGAATCCATGAGTATAGGGAATCTCTTAAAAATATAGAAGGAATTATATGCTGTATATTTTATTTAAATTTTAGAGTTGGAGGCTGGATTGTCCCATCCCTGCACATCCCAATAAAAAACATGTGTTGGAAATGTCATGGGCTTGGAAACCCCTGCACATTTCAAAAAATTTGGAACATATTCACCACAAGTTTTCATAGTATGGTTTTTTTTCATAATCCATGTTTGAAAGAAAGAACATATTTGGAATATCCCGTTAAGTTATGTTTGAATGAATATTCCCAGTCACATACATCGGCCATGTAGGTGGTATATGCTGCATATGGATGGAGGATATGGATATCATACATAAGGGCTTCTCCCAAAACCATATCACTGCCTTAGTTAATCATCTTGACACACCAGTATGGTATTTTATTGGTCTATATGTCTGCCCTCCCAAAAAGGTAATAGAAAGTCCTAGGAAATCTTAAGGGAGATTAGGGTTGTCCATGTAGGACCACTGCTGGTGGGTGGAGACATTAACGAGATCATGTTCCAAAGAGAAAGGATATAAGGAAACAGTCAACCATCGTCCCATGTGAGGGATGTTTTATCGGTAGAAAAATGCACAGGACTCACTAACTTGGGGTATATAGGTTTCCTTTCACACGATGACATTTTCTCTAAGAATACAAACGGATCACGGAGTTCTTGGACAGATTCATGGCCTCTTCCAATTGGCTCACCACCTTTAATCTCTCCCATGTATCTCATTTTACCCAATCCATGTAAAACCACTTCCATATTTTTATCAACATTTATTTCTACCATAGAATATTGATATGTGAAAGTCCTCTTATTTTCTAAATCTACTAAATTATAGAAATATACTATGAATATGTTGTTAAATTAGTATGGAATTCAATTGGACCTGATGTCCACACAAAAATCCACCAGACTGTGTCTTCCATTAACTAGTGGGTCAATATTAGGTTTCTCTAACCAGATCATTAGGGAAAATACCTTGAAATAATTCTGGAAAAACATCATTCTCATCAAAACCTCTTTTTATGATGATAGCCCTAGAGTCTAACATCAACGATTCCCTCCTAAGGAAAGAAATCCATTGGTCTATGCATTTATGTGACACCAAAAATAAATATGGTGACTCAAATACTCATTAATTTCACAAAAAATAATATAGGAGAAATGATAGAACTTAATCTCATGCCTTTTCATGAGATAAAGAAGAAGTGTCTCAGAGGAGAGTGATATCCATGACCTTATCCTAATTTCTTTCTAGGACCTCTACTCAACAGGAAATCCATCCATCCCTATTAAGATTTATTGGTGTATTCAACTTGTTTTCATTGATTCCATGAACCAAAAACTCACCCTTGATATCAAAAATGAGGAAATCCTCATTTACTATAAAAAATAAATTCCAAAAATTCTTTGGCCCTTGATAGTTTCCATTCCCTATTATTTAAAAAAATACCACATTCTGGGGTCTGATGTTTTCAGCCTTGATAAAAGACTTGTGGCATAGTAATGAAGACCTCTCATCCATCAATGAAATCCTCGTAAATCTCATTCCCAAAACCTATAAACCCTATAGGGTTTCTTATTTTAGGACAACAATACTTTGAAACGTCATATGAATATTTTTCTCTAAAATTATGGTGAACCATTTTTCCACCTGGATCCGATACATTTTCTCAGAAAATCAATTCGTTTTGGTCCCCAGTATGTTAATTTTAGACAATGTGATTATTGAACATGAAACTTTCCACACCATGAAGACCCAAAATCATGATAAAATTGGGATCATGGCCTAGAAACTAGATATTATTGAATCATTTTACAAAGTATAATAGTCCATCATTCTATTTTTTTTCTTTTCAAGATGTGGTTTTTCTCTAAATGGGTTAACATAGTTATGAAATGTGTGCCTTTAATCTTCTTCAAGGTATATATTAATGGAAGTATTACACATAGAATCTCTCCCTCCGAGGGACTTTGGTAGGAAGACCCCATTTTCTATTAACTCATTACCCTTATGGATGATGTGTTTTCTAAATTGATGGCAGTATAATCTAAGGATAATTCCATGAGTGGCAAGAAATCATTTTACATCCCCCCTACCCCCACCCCCACCCCCACCCATCGCAAATATATTCTATTTTGATGATTTACTCCTCTTATCCTAGTCCACTTAGAAGAATGCAATAACATATTCATCCTTATCTAAATTTATAAAAATTAATCCAAGAAAGTGATCAACCATTCTACATTAGAAATATCTTTCAGTGAAAACATTCCCCCTTGTAGGGAGAGTGATCTTAAATAGGCATATTCTATTCAATTGGTCAAAAAACAATATAAATACATTGGGATTTATACAATTTTTGGTCTCTCAGAAAAGGAAATTTTCCCCATATTCTTTGACATAGTTTCCTAAAAATCCAAATGTAAAGCATAAAATTAATCTCAAAAGAAGGAAAATAAATACTGATAAAATATGGTACTTTGTAAACCTCTTATTATTTCATGAACCTCTAAAATATTCCTAGAACCATAATTTACTAACTCCACTCATATTTTTTCAACATCTATTGGGGTCTCAATAATGGGAAAATCAAATTTCATTAGTTTTCTTAAGAAAAATTGTGAGAACCCAAGATTCATGGGGTAATGGGATTCAGTGACCTTAATATCTTCAATTATGTAATCCTTTCCAAACATGGATGGTTATTCATCTATCATTATGAATCCCTCTACATAATTGTTAAAATCATGAGATATTTCCCCCACACTGATTTATGTAGCACCCCCTTGTCCCCTACCCCATCTTCTTCTAGGGTAGCCTATGGGGATCACACAAGACCCTCCTGAGGATAATTTATTTAAGAATTAGGAATAGAACATCCATTAATATCTATAAGGACATATGGATGGTGGATGATAAGGGGTGTTTCTCTTCATTATCACCCCCCCCCCAAGGCCTCAAAGTGGAAAAATATCACACTCTCTTCAGCAAGACAGAAAATGGATGGTGCATGGATAAACACTCCTACCATATCAAGGAAAGGGATAGGTATCTTAAGTATCACTCTTGTGAGAGATATAGACTCAAATCACATTTTGTGGATTATAGAAACCACTTTCACCTTTACAATGAAATTTCTTATGCTCTAGATATTAGCACACTAACTTTAGAAGATGGGGTTCTTGGGAAAAAATCTAGAGGCCCTTGATCCCACCCAAAGCGTGATACTTCTAGTAGTGGATATGCACCAAGATCCTTCCTTGTTTGGAGTTCTTTACTTTCACCATGAAAAGGATAATCCAAAATATCTAACCTTCTTGTTGACACCTGAATCTTCTATTCATGCTATTTTACACTATCCCAACGAAAGGGATGTCTGAATCACCTTTATCCCTTTTTTAGAACACATTTTGGGCTTGGATTTTCACTTCACATCCCTTCACTTTTAATGGTATTCTCTCCAAGAAACTAATGAATTCTATCTGTGTATAGTTTCATGGATCATCTTGGTTAAGAGGAATGACAATATCTTTAACCAAGTCCAAAACCCACCTTCCACCTAGATCATTCATGCAACCGACTAGTAATCAACATGGAAACAAAGAGATAACTATATCAACATCCCACATTTCATGCATGATCCTTGTACCTAATTTCCCCTTCTATTGGTACCTTAAAAAATAACTTGACCACATCTTCTTCTTATAGAGGTCTCACTAGTTTTTGTATGATAATTTTTGACGCATATGAATTTATCCTCACAGCTAGATTTTCCACTCTCAGAGCATCATTCCTTCCTACAGTTGTGGAAGTGTAGGCTATAATTATTGGCATGGAACTCACCATGGATAAAGGTTGGGACTCTGGTGTACTTGAATCAGATATCCTCTCTATCATTCATGTTGTCTTAGCATTGGAGTCTAGCTTCCAACCATATGGACTTCTTATCTCAAATATCCAGTCACTAGATCACAATTTTTCAGCTTGCTCCTTCTCCTTCACTAAAATGGATGGGAACATGGAAGCCTTCCATCCTGATACTATGAGTATATAGGGAATTCTTGTTATTTGGTTGGATTTTTTCCTCAGTGTTTTATCCTCCCTTGTTTTTCATGATGTTTATTCTCTTATATTATGAGTTCACTCTTTACCTCAAAAAATATTAATTTATTTTTTTTATCAATGAATGTGGTTTTTTATACATTATTTAAAAAAATCGAGAAATGCATGAAATTAACTTATTCATTTTTAAAAAGTAAAAAAATTTGGGGTTCAATGTCACTACTTTAAATCTGGGTAAGTATTCCTCTTGAAATAGGAAACCGCCATAGGTTGCTTCTGACCCTAAATAAAATTAAATTACACCCCCCTCTTTAACAATCATCCCCCTTCCCCCTGAAATCATACCCCCCCCCCTTCCTGACTTAGAAAACCCAACCATTGAGATTCATCCTCCCCTAAACCTACAATCATGCACCCCTTCACCTCCAAAAACTATACCATTTCAAACTAGCCTCCCCAATGCAAACCAAAGGTATTTCAACTACACCCATAGTCTCTGCCTCCAATCATGAACTAGATCCGCTTTTGCACTATTATAGTCTACCTCCCTTCATTAACCAAATCTTTTACCCATCACCAACAAGATTTGGTGCCACACCCATATCCACCACGGTTGCAGCCTCCTGTCCTCCCAAATCACCTCCCACCCTTTAACCCTCACCAAACCCCAGGTTAGGGATACCTCTTTCACCCATCTTACCACCCATATTCCCTCTCACTGCTCTACCCTAACCCCTCTTTGCACCCCTGCCTCCACCACCTCTCTAATACTTATTGTGATCTGTGTGCTGTTACCCCCTCTTCTCACTGCCATCCCAGATTCATCATTGTACATGAGGTTAACTCTATGATTTTAAATTCCATTTAAATTCCATTTATTTTGATTTTGATACTAACACATTTACCTTATGTATTTAAATGTTATCAAAAATAAATCAAAATTTAGAAATTTAATCTCTATTATGGTTTATGTAAACATTATATTGTATTTTTTTCAATGTTGTTTGGGGTTTGGATTTTCATGCTTCATAATTTGATTCATAATTTTTTACCCATTAAAAGGTATATTAAATGAGCTTATAGTGAACATTATTTCATTCTCCAAAAATATTACTAGAACAATGACCTTAGCATCTCATCTCGCATCCAGCTTCTACATAGTGCTACCTCTTTTAGAACTAAGTTTATCACAACTTCTGGTATTCTTAGTGCTTCTACTTCTAATACTAACCTTATTATCTAGTATATTAATTCCATCATGGAAAAGTTTAAACTCTCATAACTTAGTATTCATGATTCTAAAACTGATAAAAAAAATTGAATGACTTAAAATGCACCCACACATATAGAATATGAATTTATAGGGTTCTTCGTCTATTGCTTTAAGACTCATGATATCCTTTGATATCATACTTCCATGTAAAAAACCCTATCGTTTTCTATGTGGAATATTTATACACTCTATATATACATAAAACTTCACTAAAAGGTCTTTGTTTTCTTATGTAAATGCTAGATAGAGACTTTCCATCATGCATATCAACTTATTTCCACTCATATAGATTATGGTAATCCTCAATATAGAATCATAGTAGCACCCTAATATTTGTTGCATTGAAAACAAATTGTCTAAAACAATATTTTTACATATTTTCATGAAAAAAAATATGTCTTAATGGCCACTATCTCAACAGACTGTGACTACTTCTGGTCACCTTTTACCATATCGAATAATATTTTTAAATATTCATCACTCATTTGATCAAAATTATATTTCACTTAAAAATATTTTTTATGCTCACGTGTGTCGTAGGAAACATAAATCTCCACTCCATAATAGAATCAAACTGATTTCATTAATTTATATCAGTTAGGAAATGTGGAAATATAATGAAAATAAACACACATTCACCCATGGAAAGTTGAACCTAGGACCTCCAAGATGGTCAATCAATGATACAAACTTAAAATAAAGTTAAAAATGGTAATATTATTATTTTTCAAATTTGATAATGAATATATTCAAAAATACCCTTCGATAATTATGATAATGATGAAAAAAATTTAATATTTTTCAAAAAGATGATGAATATTTTTAATTCATTTTATTTTTTATGATGATTATGATTATGATGATAAATATTATTATTTATCACATATTATTATGAATATACTTAAAACATATTTTAAAACTCATTTTAATGATAAATATAATTATTAAGATGGTAAATATTTTTATTTTAAGATTTAAATTTTATATTTTCAATAAATTTATATCCAACATTATAATATTTATTTTGATATGATTAATTATTCTAATATTTATTATTATATTCCAATTTTATAACTATAATTATATTGAAAATTTTACCAATCGTATATTTTTTCATAATTAAAAATTTTAAATAAATAAATTTTCTACATGAACTAACCCCAAAATTTTCTTCTACATTATTCATGACATATATCCTTCCATATTTTATATTATATAATTTATTTTTTTTCAAACAAAAAAAATGCATTCTATCAAACAACTTCTGCAAATGTAACTTAAAATATAAAATATGTATTAAAAATATGATTTATTATAAATAATAAATACATACCTCATTATAATGAATTTTTTTTATTGATACACTAAAATATCAATGAATTTCGAATAACATAATTTTATGCAGTCTAGTATTTTGATAACTAAATTTATAGAATAACTATTGGTCATTTGTAAATATATATTTATGATTATTTTTTCAGTTTTTAAATTTTCTTTTTATCCATTACATAATAAGAGACTCTATATAAAATATCTAGTCATGTAAAAAAGAAGACTTTAAAAAATAATAGTTATAAATAATTAAATATAGCTTAAAAAGAGATGATTTGTCATTTTTGAATTGTTTTCTTATTTTGGGTGAGTATGAATTGACGTCCACATGAAATTGGATAGTAATTATTTTAATTATATTTTGTAATATTAAATTATAAAAAATCTTTTAATATGAAGTATTGTATAAATGTTACTTCTTGTTATACAGATATCAATATGGATAAGAGTTGGACTGATCTTCCAAATCGAATGTCTAAAGAATATTTTGAGGGAATTATATTGTCTATTGATTTCACTGGAGTATTTCAATGTGGATATATTAGTTTAAAATGTATAAAATGTGAAAAATGATATCAATTTGCGTGAGATACTATGAGGGGGAACCTATTGATGAATGGGTTTCTAAAATATTATAAGATTCTGACTCATCATGGGGAATAATTTATTCATTTTCTTCATAAAAAAATAGTTTTTATAGATTTTTCTGTGAGGATGGATAATCTAGTGCATAATATTCTAAATGAAATTGTATGTTGTTTAGATCCAGAAGGCACTGGCATCCAGAATGTTGAGACCTATGAGATAAATATGTAGTTTGGTGCATATCTTTATTCGTTGAGGTTTTATGAAATACTTGATGATGCAAAAAACTGAATTATATTATGGGTGTACTGATTATAGAAAATTTTCATTTATCATTGAGTTGATGAATTTCAATACTTTTAATTAGTGGTCAAACAAAAAATTTGACATTTTTTGGTGTTATTGAAAAAAGTATATCTTATTGATGCTATGATTCATTAGTCGTATTAGCATTCCCATAATCTTACTTAAGAACTAAGGATTCATAAATGAGGCCATAGATGTAAGTGAAAACAAATGTATGTTGTTTAGAATGGAAATTTCCTATTTATATAATTGTATGGTTAATTACTCATCTAGGTGGAAAGATATTGGGGGAAACAAAACTCATAAAACTCGGACTGTGAAATAGCAGAAACGAATTTCCATAAATAAAATATATTTATTTTTACTATAGTTGAGGTTGAAAGGATTATTTATGTAAAATAATGTTTCTAAATTTATGATATGACATGTAAAATTAGATAAGGACAGCTATAAGTTAACCTTCCCAAATATCTCTCTTACATGGAAGTATTTTGATCAAATACACCCCTACTTTGTTAAAGATAGTCATAATTTTTTATTGGGGTTGGCAGAAAACGGTATCAATACATTCATGACTATGTTCGGGGAAACTTATAGCACATGTCATATGGTACTTTTTGGTATAATCTTCCTCCATGGATTTGTATGATGTAACAATTTATATTACTTTCCACTCTTATTGATGGACCTAGATGTCTTGGGGTAATATTGATGTTTACCATTACCCATTGATTTATGTGTTGAATAAATTTTAGGGTGATAGTTTTATAACTTATGATGGTCTAATGAATGAAATTTTCAAAATACATACTATTTTATTGTGGAAAATTAAGGACTTCCCATATCATGCACATTTTTCAGGTTGGATTATGATAGTGAAATTTCCATACCCTTACTACAATAAAAATAAAAATTATACATGTATTAAACATTGAAAAAAATGGGCATATATGGGTCATAAATGTTTTCTTCCAACTCAACACAAGTTCAGAAATGATTGGGTTTCATTTAATGGTTCTAGAGAATTCAACCCATCACCAAATATCATGTCATGAGTAGAAATATTATCACATATTGAGAAAGAAATCATCCACATAGTATATGAATTTTTGTATTTGGTAGCTCATACAATACCAAATATTAATGGTGAAAGTAGACAAGAGAGTCATAATTTGAAGAATAAGAGTATTTTTTTACAAAAAACTCCCTTATTGGAAAACTAACTTACTAATGGATAATATGGATGTTATTCACATTGAAAAAACTTTTTGTGATAATATATTTTCAACCATTTTAGTTTTCAGTGTGAAATAAAAGGACTGTGTCAATTAATGATGTGATTTAGAAGAAATTCATTTAAGGATACAATTTAATTTAAATTTGGGTGAGGGAAACAAGGCATACATGACTTCTATACAGTATATGATTATTGAAAAAGAGAAAGATACATTTACTTCAATTTTAAAGATGATCAAGGTGACTTAAAGTTACTCTTATAATATTTCTATGTGAATGAATGTGATGAACATGACATTTCAATCGATGAAAAGTTGTGACAATAACATACTACTTCATTGATTAATTACAATCACAATTTTTGATTATTTATCACCCAATTTTGTTCAGCTATTTATTGAGATGATTGACTTTTTTAGACAAATTTGTTCGATAAATAGATGAATGGGTGATTTTAAAAAAGTCATGATATAATTATACTTATGGTTATTCACTTGCAGAAATTATTTATACCCTCATTTGTTAATGTTATGGATCATTTAATAGTGCACATAACTGATGATGTAATGACTATTGGTATAATTCAATTCAGGTGGATGTATCTTATTTAGTGGAATCTAAAAACATTGAAATAATTTGTATATAACAAAGATTTTCTGGTTCCATCAATAGAAAATGGATACTTGATGGATGAGTGTACTAATTTATATAAAGAATATATTATATATGTTGAAAAAAATAGATAACTCCTCTTGGATTCATGATGGCCCAATTAGAGAAGAAACTATATTTTATATATAAATTATCGAGGGGGTACAAGATCATTGATATATCTTGTTCAATACTCCATCAGTTTCACCATTGATGTAGTAAGTGTCTTATCACTTTTATTGATTAAATTTTACATGTTTTGTTTGCATATATAAAGTTGATAATTTAGAATTGGAATTATCATTTGTAGGATACACATTAATGAGATAAAAGAAGATATGTCTCATGTGAGTGATTATCGAATTCAATGGTCCCACTATCCATAATTTCATGATAGGTTCAAGGATTTTTCATCTATAAATGGATTTTCATTATGATTGAAGTAGAGTACTAATTTATTTCAGAAATTTTTTTATTGAATTCTATGAAATATATAGGTCTATAACCTATAGGAGTTAGGTGGCCCTACATTAACTTAATAATTTAAAAAATTAGATGAGGGTCCATCTATAACAACTCATAGTTAAAAAGATTTAGATTCTACTGGATTTTAGTTTCACATTAAATATGTTGATGAATAATGGGAAACAGAAAATAGTGGCATTAGTTGTCCATATATAGATTCTAGTTATTAGTAAGGTCAATTGAAATACATCACTACAGTTTTATAAGCACATGGGTTGAAATACATATTGTTAAAGATTGATTTGGTTGATCTATTCTATAGAAGTAAATTTGATTAAAATTAGTTTATATTGGTTATTTTAAAAAATATTTTATACTAAGATTAATGTGTTATTAAGGAACTTTTTATTTTGAAATCACTTGAAGAAAAAGTTTTCTTCATTACCTATCTATCTAATCCTAATTGGAAAGTTTCTACGAAAAAATAAAGGGGAGGAGTGTTTATAATTGAACGAGATGACCCCAATACTATTTCCTTTATTGCATAATATCTTTTCCAACACACCATAGTTCAGTATGAAAAAGATATTCATAGGGTAAGAGATACTGATGAAGGAGAAATGGTCAATTTTCAAGTTTAGTGATTGGTATGATGGTTTTCCCTCACTTTGCTTTAAAACCTTCTTTTTAATTATTTTACTTTTTATGAAATATTTGACTATTTTTTTAATTTATTTTATTTATTGTTGATATTTATGTAAGTGAAAAATGACAGGAATTATAGTTAAAATAATTAAAAGGAAATATTTTTTCAGAGAAATATTTAAATAAAAATTTCTTTGATATTTATATAATAAAAAAAAACCATAAAATATATTAAAACTATTATAGGAAAATAATAAAAAAATATCGGAACCATACCTCCCCCCCCCACAACTAAGAGACTACTCCACTTAAAGTAATTTATTATAATTAAATGATTCCTTAATAATTCGTTTCACCAAATATACGAGGCTTGGGTCATCAAAGGAAATTTTTCTGATAAACCAGATAAAATAAATTACCTTTATTGATTACAGGAAAATATATTCAAAAAGTAAGGGCACCTAGGGTGGGTTTCTATGGAATAAGGTTCAATTTAAATAAGCACCTCCTGTAATAAAAATTTTATGAAGATTTTTTCTATTAAGTACCTTATTCCAAATGGTTTTATGAAAGGGACACTTCTTAAAAGCACCTACCATCTATTTTTTAATTTTCTTTTATATTTTTTTTGTTTTGAATATATATAAACAAAACAAACTAAAAAATTAAATTGTATTTTACTATTTTTAAATAATTAGATGGATAATTTAATTAATAAAGAAAATTATTTATTAATAATTTCTAATGGTGATAATAAATAATGAAATTAATAATATATTTAATTAAATATTTAAAAATAATTAGTAATAATTAAAAATCTGATCAATATTAATTATTTTATTATTTGTTTAGTTAATAATAATAATATTATTATTATTATTATTAATTATTATAAAATAATATTATTATTTTTTAAATTATTTAATATTTATTATGTTTACGACTAATAATATTATTAATGATAGTAATGACATTCATGGAAATAATATTATTAAAATTGAATATTATTATTATTATGTAATATATTAATTTTAATAACTTCATAAAAATAATATATTAATTATTTTTATTATTACTAATGTGTAGAAAATAATATTTATTTTTATTTATTAATTAATTATATTATTATTATTTAGTTATATATTATTATTAGTACTTAATATTTTTTATTTTTTATTTTTAGGAAATTATTTTCATTTTCACTTATTTTATATGTTTTAAGTGAATATATTTAATTTCATTTATAATATAAATATAATTTATATTTTATGTGATTTTAGAATTAGTTACTTCTTTTAAAGTCCAAATGTTATGTTTTTAAAGCGAATTTTTTTGTATAATATATATTATTGTTTGTTTATTATTTTAAAGAAAATATGTTTATTTTTAATTATTTTTTATGTGTTTATTCTGTGGTTTAAATTTCATTTTGATTTTATTTATAGTTTATTTTTTATAAGATTTCAAATTCAACTACTTGAAATAGAAAAAAAATTATTACATAGATGATAATTTTATTTTATATATATATATTATAACTCATTTTCAATAAATAATAATAATTATAATAATTATGATGATGATTCATATAACTAAAATAATTTAAATAAACTAAAATTATTATTATTATTAAATATAAAATATATAAAAATTAAAATAATTAAAATATTATTATTAAATATAAAAATTAATATTTATTAAAATAATTAATATTTTATTTTTTTTCAAATAAATTAAAATCATATTATCATTAAATATTATTTTTATTAAATAAAAATTATTTGAATATAACCATTTCAACTTAAAAATTATTCATAATTAATAACAGTATTAATTATATTATTATTTAGTATTGTTAAATAAATAAATAAATAGATTACATAAAATATTTAAAATGATTAATTATTTATTTGTTTATTAATAAAATATTAATTATATTACTATTATGGTTATTATAAATGATTAATAATTGTATTATAAATTTTTAATAATAATATTATTACGAACAATTATATTTTCTATAATAGAAATGTAATAAATATTTTTTTTAAATTATATTATTAACTAATTTATGATCAGTTGTGTGGCAGGTGAAAGAGGGACCATAGTGGATAGTGTTTTGTTGTAGATGAATGGTAGACAACCCTTTGTTGGTGGATCGGTGGGCAAAGTCAGAGCCATAGTGGATCGCGATGGATGATAATAGGTTTGTGTGATGGCGGGCAACGAGCAAGGTAATTGTGGACCTAATGGTCCTGATAGGCCATTGCGGTGTTGATGGTCTCAACTGGAGACATACAGGTGGGTGACGTTGTGCAGGCGGTTGCGATTCGGTGGCCCTCAATGATAGATGGGCAACGAGATGAAGAGGACTATAGGCCCTTAGTGACACACGACGGTGCAACGGAAAACCCCTAGGTGACAGACGATGGGGGTGGAGATAAGTGGTGCTATAAAAATGAGTTATTGACTATGATGGAAGATTGGGTTGTCATGGATTTAACACCCATTTGGCCTATGAGATAAGTAATAAAAAATAAGACTTTATGGGTGGGATATCTCCTTGGGGGGCTATGGCCTACCTTTCAAGTCTCTCTGTATGGTGTGTGTGTGTTTGAATGTAATTTCCCCCAAACACCTAATATATACAAAATATTTAACAATAAAAACATATTTTTTATTTTTTATTTTTTATTATTTTTATTTTCTTTTTTACTTTCAATTAATTTTTATTTTCACAGTCAATGTTTTAAATTTATTATATATTTTATTTATACTATTTTCTATGAATATATTTTTTGAAGTGTAAATGTTGCGGTTTTAATCAAAAAAGTTATTGTCATGTAAATTGTTATTGGTTTATTATATTTATTAATTACTTTTTATTTTCAAGTATTTATTATATGTTTAATCCACGTTTTAGTTTTACTTAGATTGGCCTTATGGTTTATATTTTATAGGCTTCCAAAGTCACATACTTGAAATGTAATAATGTTTCTAGTATGTGACTTTGAAAGCCTATTACATATAAACCATAAGAACAATCTAAATGAAGCTTAAAACATGGATTAATCATATTATAAATAGTTGAATATAAAAAAATCAAAATAAATTTTGATGAAAAAATAATTTCAATGACCCAAAATATTATTGTTTCAAAACATAATATTTGTACTTATAAATTATTTTTACAGGAAACATTTTTTGTGTAAATTAAAAAAAAATTATTATTTTATAATTAATTTTATTTTCACATAACTTTTATTCCTAACTTCTATGTTTTAAATTCCACATAAATTTTATTAATACTATATTTTATGCACATAAAATTTTTGAAGTATAAATGTTTCATTTCAATCAATAAAGTTTGTATCATGTAAATTTTTTGGTCTATTATATTTATTAAAAAATAAATATTTTATTATAGTTTTTATCATTTTTTTATGTTTCACTTCAATTAGTCATATTGTTTATATTTTATTTGCTTCCAAATTCATCTACTAGAAATGTAATAATGTTTCAAGTATGTGAATTTGAAAGCCTATAGCATATAAACTATAAGACCAATCAAAATGAAACATAAAACATGAATTAAAAATATGTGAAATAGTTTAAAATAAAGAAAAATAAAAATAATATTTGATAATATATAATTTCAATTGCACAAAACATTTTTTTTTTTCAAAACATAACATTTGTACTTATTTATTATTTTTACAGTAAACATTTCCTGTCTAAATTAAGAAAAATTGTTTATTAATTTTTTGATATTGCATTTATTTTCAATTAATTTTTATTTACATAGTCAATGATTTAAATTTCATATAGATTTTACTTATACTATATTTTATGCACATATATATTTTGAAGTGTAAATGTTACATTTTTTATCAATAAGTTTGTGTTATGTAAAAAAAAATTAGTTCATATATTAAGTAAAAAAATATTTTCAACTATTTCATATGTGGTTTATACATTTTTTAAGTTTAATTTAGGTATTTCCTATGGTTTATATTTTATTTTCATCCAAAGTCACCAACTTAAAATGTAATAATGTTTCATGTAGGTGACATTCAATGTTTATATCATATAAAATATATGACCAATCAAAATGATTTTTATTGAAGAAAGATTAACATTTAATTCATTAAAAGAAGTATGAGAGTAGTATATAAATAATCCAAGAAGAAAAATCATCCAGCAAGGTATGGAGAACATCATAGAGTCCTCGAGTCGCGAAAAGGTGAGAATTATTATTCCCCTCTCTTTTTACCAAGTAAAAGGAAAAAGTTACAAAGTTGTGGACCAGAGACTGGATCTTCATAACCAGAGGGATAATCAATTGAAAGGATAAATCCATGGTGAAGAGAGTTAATAACCATGAGGTAGTATGATTCAATAACAATATATTTCCATCCTTTCTCGGGGGAAAACCATACCGATGAGTATTGCCTAAGCTTTGGCAGTAAGAGGGTCCCATAGGGATTTATGTGCAGAAATTCTAGCTACAAAAATAAGTACAGACACATCACGGACCATAGAACCCATGACAATAGTGTCATTCTTGGGGAGGGAGGATTCCATGTTGATTTTGAGGAAACCCATAGGGGGTTCCACAAGAAATAATGGGTATAGGAAATAGATGAAACAAATTGATCATTCTTTTTTGTATAAGTATCCAGCCAAGACATCGCATGTTTCATCCAAAAAGATGTAGGACTTCAAATTTTATTAAAAACTGAATCATTTTGTCTCACCCATATTATCTAAGCAATGGTGCAAATAGAATTCACCATTTCTATGGGGAGGGAGGAAGACTAGTCCAAAAGAAAAGATGACATATCAGAGGCCATATAAAATAATTGATCTTCATTAGTGATCAAAGATTTATAGATATCCCTAGATCTTAGGAAGGTAATGACAACATGCATATGATATTCTGGAGTTCCCATATGGACAGAGTAGTAGGGATCATCCACAATGTGATGATGAGAGAGGAATTTCATGGGTCTGAGAATCCTATTACATACATGCCACCAAAAGGATATAGTATTGGGAGTGACTAACAAGAAGCACAATGATTTCTATATAATCTCACCCCTATGTTCTATAGAAAAAAAGCCAAGGCATAGCCAGATCTAATATAACATACACATGAATTTTCTATACACTATCATAAGTTGACATGCCCTATATCCTTC
The DNA here is from genome assembly GCA_963277665.1 of Viscum album. NCBI lineage: Eukaryota > Viridiplantae > Streptophyta > Magnoliopsida > Santalales > Viscaceae > Viscum > Viscum album. Next base: position 683,006,959 of record OY728156.1, on the reverse strand, counting down.
AAGTAGTGAATGCTTAGACTGAGGTTTCTGTCACTATCATTGAACTATTTTCCCTGTTTTTCATCACACCATCCATCACTAGTATCATTAATTATGGAACTCAACTATAGGATCATTGAAACTAGGGGTCACCGAGGAAGTTTCCAATAGTACATCACTGTCAAAAATCTAGGAGTCCTTCCAGATTCTCACTAAATACCTATTACGAATCCTTCAGCCAATACTAGAATGAATAAGAGAACCAGATCCCCAAATATATCTCCAAATGAAACTGAGGCGTGGGTCTAAGGCTGAGCCATGGAATTAATAGTGGATAATTAATTTCTCTTGGATAATGTGGGTTTATAGAGACTTTGTGTTCACCAATAATCGCCAGTATGTTTCATCCAAAAGGCCATCATTAAAAAGGGAAAGGTCCCTAAACCCCATACCACTACATGACTTGGGTAATAAGAGTCTATTCCAAGACATCCAATGGGTTTTTTTTCTTCACTTTATTGTATCCATAGAAAAAATTAGTATTGATAGAATTTATATGGACGATAATTGAGATAGGGAGGTTGAAAATATACATGACATGGTTAGGTATTGACTAAATGATAGATTTATTATGATGTTCCTTGCTTTGGAAATCAACATTAAGTCCCATACCTGGATCTTTTTTGTCACCATATTAACTATATTCGAGAACACTTCTTTTTTGGACTGATCAATGATCATTAGATTCTTAAGATATTTTTTGTGTTTTTCAACCACCTAGACACCAGAATGATTGTTGAGTTCACATTTTCTTCCTTACTGAACACCAGTGAAAAAGAAAATTTCAGATTTCTCCAGATTTATAGATTACCTGTAAGATATTTCATAAATATGAATAATATAAAAAAAATGACCATCATTCTTCATGATTTTATCTTGATAAGATAAGAAAATAATTAGAAAAAAGGAAATGAGAAATAGGAGGAAATTATCTACAAAACTGATTCCTATGGATAGTGTTAATCCTTGCTACTTCTAAAAGAAGATTAGAAAACTCATCAGCTAAAAAAATAAAGAGAAATGGGAAATGTGGATCACCTTGACAAATCTATCAAGACAAAGTGAATCTATGGAAAATACCACATTAATCTTAATTTTTAAGGGAACTTTTCTGACGCATTTCATGATAGTTTCAACCCATTTTGCGATAAAACGCATCTTTTACCTGAAAAGATGAAGAAAATTCCAATCCACCATGTCATAATCTTTGGTCAGGTCCAGTTTCCAAGCCATAATACCACTCCTGGCCATGGAATGAGACTTCATGGAGTGGAAGGCCTCATGATAAATAATACCATTATTAGTAATGACTCTTTTAGAAAAAAAATAACTTGGGTTTTGAAAGATAATGGAGCGAAACCAAGAGCACAATCGGTTTACCAAAATCCTAGAAAAAATCATATAATCCACATTGTAAAGGTCAATAGGCCTAAAATAACAAATATATTAAAATGAAAAAATGAAAATTTTTTGATGTAAAATAATTTCAATGGCACCAACAATATATTTTTCAAATAAAAACATTTTTACTTATAAATTATTTTTATAGAAATCATTTTTTTGTACATTTATATTTTTTGTTTAATATTTTTTTGACATTCCTTTTATTTCAAATTAATTGTCCTTTCACAATTGTTGTTTTAAAATTCATTTTGATTTTTTTATAATTTATTTTATGGGATAAAATTACTATATAATAGAAATTTTACATTACTACATGAATCTAGAAGCTTATAAAATATAAATTATAATTTGTTTTTAAATGAAATTTATGGTATACACTCATATTTTGCATCAATCAGACATGTGATATGCTCAAACTGACTAAATAAGCAGTTCCTAGAAAATAAATTTGTTTAAAAATGTGTTCCACATAGTGTAATAATTCAAAAAAGGTCACATTATAGTGAAATCACACAACAACAATTGTAGATCAATTTTTGAAAAATACAAACTGAAAACATTTCAAATTGAGGTTTTATTTTCCTCAGATGACCAAAAACATAGTTTTAGTAATTCAAAATGATAAAACATGTGTTTAATGATAAAAAACATAGAAAAAGATCCCATGTAGTTGTGAAATATTATTAATGTTGTCTTATAATTATAAATAATGTTTGCAAAGAGACAGCGCGCCAATCCGATAAGCAATGTGCTTAAACTAACTAAATAAGAAGTTTTTAAAAATGATTCTCTTTAAAAATGTGCGCCAGAGAGTGAGAACCAAAAAATGATCTTATATTTTAGCTAAATAAAATAAAATTTCAATATATATATTTTTTAATTATAAGAACCGATGGTGCATCAAACTGATGTGTTGTTTGTCCGAGATGACTGAAAATGTGGATTCCTTATTTTAAAAAGCTAAAAGATAAATTTGATGGTTAAAACCATTGAAAATAATCTACACTTGACGTAAAATATTAAAATAGATGTTTTAGAATTATTTTTAATGTGTTTGAGTAGACGGCGCATCAATTTTACATGAGACGTGCTCGAACTGACTAAATAAGGAGTTCTTCAAAAATAATAGTCTTTAAAAACATACACCAATAAGTAAAAACCATCCAAATGAGCTTGTATTTGAATGAAATCATAGGAAAACAACCATATATATATTTTTGAATAATAGGAACTAACGGTGCATCAAACTGAGGTTTTGTTTGTCCGAGATGACTGAAAACCCAATTTTATTATTTTAAAATGCTAAAATGCAAGTTTGACAGTTATTACCATCGAAAATGATCTCTAATTGATGTGAAATCTTATAAAAGCTATTTTATAATTATTTTTTATGTGTACGATAAGACAGCCGATCAATCTGACATGTGTTATGCTCGAATTGGCTAAATGAGGAGTTCATCAAAAATGAAGGTCTTTAAAAATGTGTGTCAGTGAGTACAAACAGGAAAAATGAGCTTGGATTGCTAAATATAATGAATTATATTTTTTAATAAATAATAATTATATTTTAAGAAATTTATAAGAACTGTAATAGTAACTATGAATAAGTATTTATCTAATATAATTCTTAATATAACTACTAAATTAGTTTATAATATAATTTAAAATAAATAATAATTAAAATTTTAATATATAAAATAAAATTGTTAATAATAATAATTTTATTGTTAGTAATCATTTATAATACCAATACTTGTAATATAATTAATATTTTTATCAATAAAAAAATGAATAAATAATAATTTTAAATATATTATATAATCAAATTATTTATTTATTTAATAATACTAAATTATAATATAATTAATAATAATTTTAATTTTAATTTTAATTAATTTGAAATGATTATATACACATAATTATTATTTATTAATAATAATATGATTGTAATTTATTTGACTATAGATGAAAAATATATTATTTTAATAAATAAAAAATTATTTTTTAATATTTAATAATAATATTTTTACTATTTTTTTAGATTTTTTAGTTTTAATATTAATATTAATATTATTTTATTTATATAATTTTAGTTATATTCATCATTATTATCATTATCATTATTATTATTTATTGAAAATGCATTATAATATATATGTGTATATATATATTATGTGATTGGGTGTACAATTACATTAAACACACACACACATCGCACACACAGGCCGGAAAGGCAAGCCATAGCCCCCCCCCCCCCCCCCCCACCCCCACCCCCCCTTGGGATAGCCCACTCATCAAGCCCTATTTGTTCAATACATGGCCTGAAGGCGCAGTGGGAATGAAGCCCATTGAATGGCCCAAAGGCCCCAAAAACTGGCCTGAAGGCCCAGTGCAACATCATACCTGCATCATGCCTGCATCAATGTTTGTCTTCACTATGCCTGCATCACCATCTGTATGTGTCTTGCATGTATCACTCTCTACCCGTGTCATGCTTGTGTCACTACCTGCCAGCAGAAATTATCTCCCACCCAGATTCAAACCAAGGTCTGATGTAGGACTACAGGGAGCATTTTTCACTCGGGCAAGCCCCCCAACTGGTAATATATATTAACATTAAAATTTATGTAATAATTTTTGTTTTTCTGGCTGACTTTGAAATTGTATAAAAAATAAACTATAAATACAATCAAAATAAAATTTAAAACAAAGACTTAACACATAAAAAAATAAAAAAAAATATTTTCATCAAAATAATATATAGAAAATATATATATTATAAAAAACAATGTTGTTTACAAAAATTATATTTGTACATTAAAAGAAGTAGTTAACTCTAAAAGATTATAAAATATAAATTATAGTAATATTCAAAATGAAATTCAAGACATGAAATTAAAAAATATAAAATAAATAAAAATGAAAACAATTTTATAAAAAAAATAAATAGAAAATATTAAGTATTAATAATAATATATGACTTAATAATAATAATATAATTTGTTAATTAATTAAAAAATAAATATTTTCTACTTATTAATTATAGTAAATATAATAAATATATTTTTTATGAATTAATTATAATTAATATATTACCTAATAATAATATTTTATAATAATACTATTATTTACACGATCATCATTATTACCATTAATAGTGTTATTGTTTTTTTTAAAGGTGAGGCAAGAAACCCCTTTTATTGAAGTTAGAAAGGAAATGTTCAGCAAAGGAACATTCAATACATAACTATGATGAAGAGAAATCAAGCGGCTCATGAACGAGTACACATGCTATGATGGAAGGAGATCCCTCCCCGACCACATGGATATCGACCTCTTCTCCATGTTTTGACTTGTATCAAAGGTCCACCTCCATCATCTAGAATTCCAATATCAACTACATTTGGTATTTCTTCCACTCCCAAAGTCTATACATTAGATTTCCCTTCCTTAACAATGCTACCTGAAGCAAGAACCTCAAACGAACTATGAGTAATGACCTTTAAGTTTGTCTTGTTTTCCACATGTTTAACCTTGTCACATCCTAAATTCAGATTATAAGTCTTTGTCCTATCCATCCTGAGAGTCTCTATAGTTGATGTTCCATGCCCATCTCTTCTAGAGACAAAATTTCTATCATGATTCTTAAAGTACATATTGACCTCATTCACATCTTCTTTTACATTGATCATAGATGAGGAAGAGGTAAGTTCATCCTTATACTGGCCATCGTGTATTAGATATGTAAAAACCTGTAGAATAGATGAAGATTATTGGATAGAAATATGTGGGAAAACACCTGAATATGATGTTTTATTTCCAAAAACATTAAATGAGTCATTGCATACATCTTTTACATGGTATGATTCATTGTCCAAATTAAATGGAACTACATTACTGCTTGAAAAATAATCTTGATTAAATGTTAGTATATGTGCAATTTGAACCTTTGGTTTGTTGAAAATATTAATCACAGGAGGTTGAGAATCATCATTAACTACCACATCTCTATAATTAGATATAGGTAGAAATGAGTTCATTTAATTAGTGGGTGCAAGTGTTTCACCAGAATAATAATTTCTCAAAGTAGGAGCAGAGTGACATTGAACTGGGGTGCATGTCATATTACATTTGGATTTCACCAAAATCAAAAAACTATTTTTGATTTTCATATTCATTTTTTTTATGAAATCATTATTTTCTCTTGTTAGAAATCTAAATCAACCTCAGCCGAGAATCAAGTTCCATGTCAGCTTGACTATCATTAGATTCTTCTCTATAATACTCCTCAGTAATGCCTCTTGATAAGGAATCTCTAAAAGAAAACCATTCAATGGATAGGTGATCTTTCTATGAAAGATCAATCCATGATAATGGGATATTCTCATTCACTTGAGTAGGAACAATAGGTCCACAATCATCTCGGGGTGAGGAAATAGATCCAATGACTGGATAATCTGAATTCCAATATTTTGACAAGATAATACTTTTCTCAAACCTTGGTGATCCCTTCATCATAAGAATCTTTTTCATCTGAATAGTTAATAGCAGATGAAGGTTCGTCTTTATATGTCCCTTGATTTTGGATATGATTCATAGTAACCTGACCAGTAACTTGACTTCTTTTCTTCCGGAAAGGATTCAAGTCATGGCCTTTAACAATACAATTAGGAGAAACTAAATCACCTCTACTTAGAGCTTTTGAATGGCCATTAATTATGCAATATTCACAAAACATTGTTGTCTTCTAGAATTCTGTCAGAAGAGTAATTTTATCTTGTGGAGTGTAAAGGACCTACTTATCAATAAATGTGACACTTAAGTCTATATCCACCAAGACTCACACATAGTGACCATACTCATCATTTTTGTAGAATTTCACATCCTAGTTATAATACCTATGAAGTATTTCATTTCATATAGGATTTCAGGATGCTATAAAACCCAATTAAGCTCGTGAATCCATACCCAAACCTATGTTCAAGTATCCCTAATTCAATCTAAATTTAAACTTCCAATAATTAATCCTCAAAGTACCCTAAATTAGGTTAAGATAACCTAAACTTCAAGATCTCCCTTTAATATAATTCTTCGGAAGTAGAATGTGTAAAAATTTAAGGCCAAGTGAAACACACTTGAAATATTTAAATCTCCAAATTGATGCTAATCAGGTGACCAGGTATGAAACATTCCATGTTTTTTATCCTTTCATAAATAAAATGAGATCTATGGAATAAAACTTACACAAATCAAGATAATCAAATATTGAATCCTCTTCTCTTGAAATATGGGTGGTCATTCCTTTCCAGATGATTTGTTTCACATGGTGATTTGTTTAAAAATCAAACGATCCTTTAGAAAAAACAGAGAAACTTGAGAATCCCTTTAGAGCTTCCTTATTAAGTGGTTTGGTCCTCTATAAAGATAAAAAATTCTATCAAGAAACCCAGTAAGGTGAAGAATATAAATAAATATTTAGACTCCTAGGGTGTTCTTGAGAAAAACATTCACCATGGATCTTCAAGATAGCGCACTCTCGTTCCTCCACCATTAATAGTATTATTCATTGTAAATATAATAAATAAAAAATAATTTTCATAAAACAAAAAATTATTATTTAACAATTATTATTATTATTAGTACAATTATTATTAACTAAACTAGTAAAAAAATAATTAATATTGGTTAGATTATTAGTTATATCTAATTATTATTAAATGTAAAATTATATATATTATTAATTACATTACCTATATTCACTATTAGAATTTATTAATAATATATTTTCATTATTAATTAAATTATCCATAAAATTATTTAAAAATGAATAAATATTGTTAGTTGTATTTTTTTATTATATATATATAATAATAATAATATAAAAAACATTAAAAAAATGTAGATGGTGGGTGATTTTAATAAGTGTACCTTCTATAAACCCATTTGAAAAAAACCTCTTGCTATAGAAGCACCTAATTTTAATTTTTACTATAAGAGGTGCTTGTTTAAATGGAACCTTCTCTAGAAGAAACCCACCCAACCACATCCTTAATTTTGAAATATTTTTCCACTAAAATCAATATAGGGAATTTCTTTTACTATTTCCTATATATCAGGAAAATCAAAGTCATCGAATGTTAATTGGAAAGAATTATTTGAATCATAATGTTAGTATGATAAAAAAAATTAGTTTTGTTTTTATATGTGTGAGTTCATCCCATTTTATCTCACTGATATATATTTTATAAGAACCTTTATTTATGGGAATCACATTTACAAGCTATTTATTTTATTTATTCATTATTAATTTTATTTTAAACATTTATAGTTATTTTAATATGTTTCTCATTGTTTATATAATTTTTAATATTATTTCATTATAAATATTTTGGAAATATTTAAATTTCCAATTACACATATTAAATAGTTCATTTCCTATAATAATGATGTTCCATCATTAGTCTATTTTCATTTATCCTTTTTTTATGGTACTGGATGTCCATATTTTTCTATCCCATAATTAATAAATGTTCCCAAATACATTCCTCCTTTTTCATTTACTTCATGACTAGTTCTATTACTTAACTTCTCTTCACATATAAGGTTTTTTTATTTCTTAATTTTATGTATATCTTCTTTCTCATCAATTAACTAATTGTTTAAATTTTTAACCTTATTCCTCTGTACCATCATCAACATTCATTTTATCCATATTTGTACTATTATTTTCCTGTTTTTTCCACAGTTTGGGACTCATGTTGGTCCAATGTTTGGGTCCTTGATGTTGATTTGTATCTATTGTGGTAAACTTGTCTCCTTTATTTCTATTATCTTGGAACACTATTTCTATTGCATTTAACACTATATCATTGCATATTGATAATCATGTAACTATCCATGTTAGCATCAAACTCCAAAATATGATAGTGAGACTACAGATCCATACCTCTATGATATCATATACAAATATTCCAATGAGGTATAACATCCCTCATAAGAGAAAAATAGATATACAAATTGACTGATCAATCACATGTTTTAAAAAATCACTAAAATCTACATCTATTATAAAATATGAGGTATGGATACTGGTAATCCTATCATGAACTGAAACCTACATACAACACTATCATATAAATAAGTCTATTGAAACGGTCATTCTAATAACAAAAAAAAATTAAATTCCATATATTATATCTCCTATGAAGCACAACCATACCCCTATGTAGAATGAATCATCATAAAAAACACCTACACACTTTGAACCTATATATACTAATGAAAATGGATATAAACTGAAGAATATTTCACTCCAAAAACCACACTAAACACTCAATTTTTCTTAATCACAATTCAACTACCCCTAAGAATACCACCAATTGAACAAAATGTGTAGTGTTCTTCCAAAAAATAAAATTCATTAAAAAATGACTACCATTCATAGTTATCATTTAATATATCACAAAACCTAATTATCTTCTAGTAGTGTCCCACTTTGATGAAATTATAACAATTTTACAAAATATATTTTTAGAAAAAATAAACAATATCAGGCTTTAGTATCACCTTGTGTCAGCCTTAAATATAAACAAATCCATATCTACCTTATTTAAAAGTCAATGCCTCTAACTAATACAAAAACAAGATTCCTCCTTAATAATTATTTCTATGGCTGCAGATAAGTCAGGGGAATAGGTATTAGATACACATTATTGTTTAGAGTCATATACATCTATGCGTCAAGGTATATATGAATGTAAATGTTTTTTTACTTTTTTAATTAAGAATTAAATATTAATATAATAATATCTATCTAATTATGTATGAATTTTTTTTTAAAGGCGCAGACTCCATCGCTCCTTACTCTCGTAGGAAATTCCCTGGTCACATTATTTCATCATGGAATTCCAAAACAACCCTTAACATATCATTTGAAGAGACATATCATCCTATGGGAGTGGGTTACCCTGAATTTATTCACTAGGTTGTTCATATCATACATGATCGACATTGATTTTGATTGACTACATGTGTTTAGGATTCATTCCCTCATGATACATTAGAATAACTATGGAGAGAAGTTCAAGGAAGAGGGTCATTTTAGTTTCATAGTAATGTTAAAAAAATACTACCATTTGTAATAATAATTTTTCATAAATAGAATAATTTGATAGTGTGAAACAATGATTTTGGTCTAGTGTGTATGAAAAAATTTCATAAAGTATGAAAATGTCATATAGGGATAGTCAATATGGAGCACTGCGTACCAAATGTGGGTTCCCTAGACATTCAGGACAGAGTCCTGAGAGGTATTCTCCCATAATAGTGGTGTAATTTAGTTTCATATTAGTCCAACAAGGATGAAATAGTGAGACTAATTATTTGGGTTTATATTTTTTGAATAACATGTAGCTTATAACATGTTTGGAATTAGAATTAATTGAATATAGGAGGTGTTAGTGTGTCATTCCAAGAATCATGCATTGTAGGGACCACCTAATAGGATTGGGACTCATCATGTATCCCAAATTTAACATAATGTATTTATTATTCAGTTTTTAAATTTATTATTTAATATGGTTTTTTGTTCTATATTTATATCTTATTATTATATAGTTATGGGAGAAAGGTGGACCAACTAATAAAATGTTGGTGTGGATGATGACTCAGGATCGAAATAATCTGGAGGTTGTAGCTTCTATATTGTGTTCTTGTACTAATTATATATACTTACATAAAGTTTTATATACATTTATATTTATATTTATATATTACACATGATTGATTTGAGTAAAAGTTATCACGGCTACCAGAGGACCAGTGAAAACATTACATGTGCAGGGATGAGATATTTCATCACACTATTGGTCATGATGGAAATGGATGTTTCTTTACCTGTGGAATGATGATTACTAATTTTTTAGTTTCACACACTATGTTTGTTGATCCTTTTGTACCTGACATGACACAGTACTTGAATTATTTAGAGAAACTAATGCATGCTTCCAAGGAGGTAAATGAATAGCTCTTATTAGAGTTTATAGCACTGCATGAGTATATGCATCTGGGTGTTGGTGCAATGGACCCTATGACGCTAGTTTATATAGAATTTGTTTATTTATCTTTTTATTAAATACATTATTATTATCTTCAAAAAAAATATTTTTTTATTCCCTTGCCGCACCGGATAGAGGTAGCATCCATGTTCCCACAAGACTCATTAGATACAACAGTCGTGTTTTGTTTTATCATTCTGGTTTCTATTTCAAATAGACTATCTCATTTTTTTAGTATTTTTAATAAATTCAAAAATCATATTTTTTATTTTCATTTAAATTAAATCTAAACAAGTAGGGAAATTTATAATAAATATTTTGGTATTCCCACAATCTTTGGTATATTCGGGAGGGGGATATTTAGTTCAGCCTTGGATTTTCTAAGTTCTCATCTCATTCCACATGCTAACATTCTTCAGAGTATTTTGGGATCTAAATAAGTTTTTATATAAGATAGTGAGTTTCTAATGGTGATGGGATTAAAAATTTTTATTTCCCTTGGTTATTTGGTGTGGGTAATGGGTTTTTATAATATGATATCAAGCATCGTTGAGAGGGTGATACTATTAGGGGTCTAATGCTAGATGATTTTTTAGGTTAGAACATAGATATGGTGAATAAATTAATTAATTATCAAGATCAAGAAACTATTACACCAATTACTAACTACTTCAATGCATAAGTCTATTTTGGAAAGATAGATTCCACTAATTACTAAAGCATCTGCAATTTTTAAAGCATTGAAGTTTTCTAAGAGTCAAGAGTGGAAGATTACACCAGGTTGGAGGCCCATTAATTCTCATGGATCATTGATTGGGATAAGGAAACTGATTGAAAAGTAGGTATGGCACTTAGTAGAAATAGTTTTGGTTTCAAACAACCAAACTAACTAATCCAGGAGGGTTGGGATAGAGGATATTCTACCATGGGATATAGGAGTTTCCACTCTTTAAGTTCCAATTTCTTATTTGGAGGGAGTCCTAAAAATTTATTAGAGTGAAAATTAGGATATAATTTCACTATGGGATGTAAGTATTGTTTCTCTTTATCATTGAATTATCCAAGAATAAGGAAATTTTTGTTAGTTATGATTGCTTCTACCTTTCCCTAATCATGGATTTATTTATAATCATAGAACTCACACTCTCCAGGGAATGTGTATTGGGAACCAATAAGGGATTAAATGAAAACTCTTCTATTAAAAAATTAAATTCAATCATGAAATTGAGTTAATAAATTCATTCCTATATAACATTAAATAATTCATATTAACTACCAAATCCTAGAGATTTCAAAAGGATGCATGACAACGATTCTATCAAGCTTACTAGAAACTACTTTTTTATCTAATACAAAGTACCTGGTGTATTTTTTCCATAAAAATAAACTTTCACTAAATATTGAGAGTCTATACACTCTTTGAATTCTCTGTAGGAAATAAAAAGATCTAGTCCACTAATACTTACATCCAAACTCATGACCACATTAAAATCCCTGGTGAGGATCCAAGGGCCTTGAAACCATAACACCAACAAACCACCACGGATAAAAAAGCATAAACAACTAGTCGTCCACTCTATGTCAAAATATAAAGTATTAACTATCATTATAATTAATCTTCTCTAGTGAGATCATTCCTTATTTGTTGTACTATATTTTAAGGACCTTGAATGATGGCCCTGTAATGATTTTTTAATTCCTAGAATCCCTATAAGGTCCCATCATTATTTTTATTGTAAGGCCGCTTTTAAATTACTGCAGTAACCCATTTTCAGGGACATGTCATGAACCACCCATAGTCTATTTGCATGATAGGCATATATTATTCACACATCCTTCTTTTTAATACTAAATTTGGTCACCCACATTTACCACGTACCAACAAGTAGGTCAAGATTTCGCCTCTCCCTCCTTCCTTCATAGTGTTTTCAACTGTATTAGTTTTCTCATAACTGTTCATCCATTATGATTCCATATACTCTTATGATTTCCACATTTTTATGGTGAAATAATACTTGCTTACATGGGCCATATCTATTGTGGATTCCCCTACCTAAAACATGAAAGATGTTAAAATTTATAGTATTCCCATGTTCATCAAGGTCACCAATGACATGATCCCCGAAATTTTTAATTATATAAGGTTTACCATTTAAAAAAATAATGATAGAAAATTAAAAATTCCAATTGGTCAAATATGAATTTTATGCTTTATAATATTAATTATTTTGAACTATGAACTCTATAAATGAGAATCCCTTAAAAAATTCATAAGATTGGTTCAGTGATAAATATTTTTTTAAATTTTCTAAAGGATTATTTTCCAAGTCCCTCTATTAAAAATTTATCCAAAATAAGTGATGTAGGTGGATGATTCATTTAGAGGTGAGAAAAGGAGATGTATAATAATTGGAAAAGGCCATGAAAAAATTTAATGGGGTCATTTCACTATTTATAAAAAATTATTAAGGTGTTTGAGAGATTCTTGGAATAATTGAGAGTGTGTTACATTTGATAAATACTACCCAAGCATGTGGAATATCATATTTTTGAGTAAAGTGACGTCTAGTAGTGATACATACAAGGTATTGTAGAAATTAGACTGGTTTATAAAACATTAGAATGAGTCATGTGGAATTGATTATGAGCATCATCACATTATAACCGTGGATCCAATAAATATCCAAAACACATTCAGTAATTAATTCTTTACCCAAAAAAATTAGATGTGTGTAGAAGAAATACTCTCTACCCAATCAGGTTGTTAAAAAAATTAAATAATATAAATGGAAATCCATATTAATCATATTTAATGAAAAAATCCAAGTAACACACTATATTCCCAATCATCTCATTACTATCACTAGTAAAACAATGACCATACACTATTTACACCAAGTAGTGAGTTGGAACAATTTGGAAATCTTCAATAACAAAAAAACAGAATATGATCAAACGTCAGATTAAACCAAACCTGATTGTTTTTATATCACCATATATACTAAAATAGCATTATCAAATGTAATCAAGAGAGAATATATATCACTAAAATAAATCATGGGGACAGAATTTCCCTTCATTATCAGATTTTAGAAGAATTAAGAATGATAGCTCTTTTTAACACTAATTTTTCATAAATAAACATATAATTTCTTAGATATTCCTAAGAAATGGATTTTAATATGTAATATAACATGAATTATTCCTCCTCTACCTTTCCTCACATATATTTGATTTTAGATTCCCAATTTCCAACCAAAGTGACCTCCTAAATTGATAATTATTCAAATAATAAATTAAATACTCATAAATAGAGTTACATTTAAAAGTGAATTTACTGGATATAATCTTATGAATAATATAAATGGAAGTTAATGAGATCACATTACTAGATATAAGAACCAAGATAGTTTCTACAGAATTATAGTATTGATTTATTCCAAAAATATCAATGCCAAATAACCTGGAGATCAATCCTGGGAATGATTTCAGTTGATCCATATGTTCAAAAATCCCTATCATTATAGGATTATGGTTTAGAATGTTTTTTTGAGAGTAATTGTAGTAATGGAGTTTCTCATCCCATAAAAATTCCAAAAAAATAACATTATTTTTTACCATGTCTGTATTTTGAATTTTTCCACATGAATGTGGCTTGTTTCAACCCATAGATCCTTTTAGATTTCTCTTTTTTTAATTACATGGGTAAAAGTTAGGTCACCCATTTGGTACCAATTTGAGTTCATTTTTACTTAATACTTTTATTTTAAATTATCTTCTAATTAGTTGAAACATTATGTGCCTCTTTATTTATCTATATAGTCTAAAAATCCATCGCTTAGCCAATTTTTCCTTGAAAATCATAATGTTTAGTGGTATCCATATTTTGGAAGGGATATATCCATTCTTATTCATGGTTTTGAAAGGGATATGGGACTCCTTCATTGGAAGGATGGTGTCTTAATCAACTAAATCACTCAATATTTTACCCATAAATTCCCCACTCTTGGTAAAGTTCTTAGTACTTACTTCTTCTTTCCCCTTAAGATAATTTTCTACAAGATTAGTTGAGTGTTCATTTTTTTTAGATCATACTCTCCTTTATCTTCCTTAGACCCCCTTCACCCAATATTATATCATAATATTAACACTTTTGGGTCTGTTCAATTCTATTTCCTAAAGGAGTATCAAAAATTAATATATGAATATGAAGCACCCACACTATGATCAATAAGTGATACCAATTTATTAAAAATAAATAAATTGGAATAACTCAAATCAAATAAATCATTTAATAAAGTAATGGATACTAGAATAGATCCTCTCACAATAGGACTCCTAAATCTAGTGGTAGTGATAGGTTTCTCTACCTTATACACACTGCCTTCTCCTTTAAAATGACCTTGAGGAATAAATCCCTTCTCAAAAGACTATATAGATGCTACTCTGGCCTAAATGAAACACACCCATAAATTCAATTGGACTATACCAAACACCCAAGAACTAACTTACAACTAATTCATCCCTATTTTTCACTCGATATGATGGAAAACAACTGGTAATATTTTTTAGTATTTAAAATGACATATCTCTCATCAGCTAATCAAAACAAGAAAATGAATTCTAATTGATTTTAAAAACTAGGAGAAAATTAATTGAATCATATTTGATATATTAGAAGGAATCATGAATCAATATTATTATTAGATTGGTTGGTAAAATTAAAATTTAATTTTCATAATTATTTCCATTTTTGTAATAATGGGAAACTCATTTCAATAATAATCAAAACCTAGGAAAAACTCTCTGATTAACATGAAATACTAGTAAAATTATTTTTTAGTTCATTAAAAATCTATAGGAATCATCTACTTGGTGATAACATACCCAAGTTTCATGGTATTATTGAAAATAAAATTCATCCTTCAGATTTGGAGTTGAGTGAAAAATCAGGTAAAACAAGTCAATATACTACTAAAACACACTTGTATTGAAATGAAATCAATATAAAAAAAATCACCAAGATGTTTTTTTTGTAGGAATCAACATAGTATCCATCGGATTCTTGTGTCACCTGATATGATGTAAAATTATAGGTAATGTTGTCTTCGGTTATTAAAATTACATATTTACTATTCAGGAGTCAAAATGGGAAAACGACTTCTATTTTATGTGTGAATATAGGATAGAATGGAATAAATAATATGTGGTTTATTTAAATCAACAAAATATAAAATCTATGCATGTATTGGTCAGTACTATTAAAATTTCATTTTCATGTTTAATTTAATTTTTTAAGAATAAGAAAATCATGTGTGTCATGGTCAAAACTGACTAAAAGAGTTCTGATTGACATGAAATCATAATACAATTATCTTTATGACATTTAAAATATATATAAATAATTATAATGTGGATGAGATACCTAAATTGATGTTTGTATTTTGGATTTGAAGTTAAGTGACAAATCACAAAAAAGGGGTGAGTACTAAGAAAACATACTTTTATTAAAATGAAATCATTAGAGAATGATCACTGAGCCATTTTTTATCTTAGGGAACCAACATCGCATCCATCGCATGCTCGTGTCAGCCGATATGATGGAAAATGACAGTTAATGTTATCTTGTGTTATTAAAATGACATTTATCCCATCAAGGGGTGAAAATGAGAAAATCACTTATGATTTATGTGTGAATATAGAAGAACATTTCTTTAATAATATGTCATATATTAGAATAAACCATGCATCAATATGATATCTGGATTCTTATGTATAGTAAAAATTTCATTTTCACTTTTATTATCATTTTTGTAACAATGGGATAATCATGTGTGTAGGGGTCAAAAATGAAAAAATGATCTCTAGTTTAAATGAAACCTTAGGAAAAAGATATTTAAGTCATTTAAAATCTATATAAAGCCTTTGAACATGGATCATTTTTCTTAATTGATCAGAAGTGGCATTTGTCCCTCCAATTGGGAGTTAAGTGAAAAATCACATAAAAGATGTAAATACTAAGAAAACACACATGGATTGACATGAAATTGTGTAAAAAAATCATCGATCCATTTTAGATCTATAGGAATCAAGGTCATAGCTATTGGATTCTCATGTTTCCCTGTATTTTAAAAAACCATGGATAATTTTTTCAAGTGTTATTAAAATGACACATCTCCCATGAGGGGGTTAAAATGAGAAAACAAAATTTTATTGATTTTTAGTGATAGTGGAACATACAATAAATAATATTTTAACTAATAGAATAAATCTCATGTCAATATGATTCACTGTTTGGTCTTTATAAGATAAACATATTTTTCTAAATTTAATAGTCATTTCTTAACTGATAAATGATGTAAATAAATATTTCAGATTATTTTTGCCTCATTTTTGTATTTATCATTCACTCTATATGTAACACTATATAAATTCTTTTGATTAATATATATATTAACAAAATAAATATGGTTAATTTTAAATATATTGATTTTTATTTCTTTGTTTAAATTATTTTTTTGTATCTTATCAGTAGTTTGATTGAGAAATAAGATTTGAAGGGATCTATAGTCATTCGGGTTGCTGGTTTTGTCAGGATTCCAATTTTTTGTTTGTTGTTTTTGTTCTTTTCAGACTTATATTTTTGTTATTTGGGGATATAAAACTAAAAAAAATTAAAAATTCTCTAGGTTAGAAATCACCTATGGAGGTCTCTAATACCTCTATTTTTTTAGAGAATTAGTGGCTGCCAAAGGCGGTCACTACCACCATTAATTTTTCGGGGCACTAGAGAATGCCAAAGTGGTCTCCAGTGTTCCTCCAAGTGACCACTACAAGGATATCAAGGGAGTTTATATAGAGACCTCCTTTAGTGGTTTTTAATGTAATTTACTGATGATAAAACTACATCCTCTAAAAGCAATTAGATGGCGGTCACTAAAGCCCATAAGTGACCGCTTCTAGAAGTCACTAATCATCGAATTTATAGTGGTTCATATTCACTTTATATTAACAAAAAAATAAACATGTTTTAATATTTTCCCTAAAAAACACATTATAAATAACCAATTAAAACATGGGAGCCACCGATGAAGGACTCTGAGAAATACTGAATTGATAAGAAGAAGAAGAAACCCTAGTGGATAAGGGATGATGATTCCCAAGAGCTGGTCATGTGCGGTGACATCCTCCACTCCAAATTTTCCATCTTTTACCTATTTTAATGAAATAACTTATCTTTTATGACTACACTTTTCTTTTTTCCCATTATAAATAATGGAAACTATAGTTTTTATTATGGATATCCTAAAACATTATGTATATGACAAAATATTAATATTTTATGTAATTTAATAATTATTATTTAATGATTTTAAATACAAGTTACATTTATTATTCATTAGTTAATTTTAATGATTTTAAAACCAAAATTTTAAACATTAAGTAAATAAGAAAAAAAATATTTTATTTTTGGATGATTATATTTTACAATTATTGAGATTTAATTTTATATTTTATTTTGAATCTATTTATTAGTATTATGTAATGTTTCTCAAATTTAATCTTTCACAAAAATAAATTTTTTAATTTGTTTTATTCAATTATTTGTTTTAATTTATGACATTTTCTTGATAATATATTCATATAGTTTATTGAAAAATTTCAAGAGAGTGTTTTGGAAAATAAAATTTTAATGTTCAGTGGTGATATATTTCATTCGAGAATGGAATTGATGGAGGGGAAAATGTCATTTAAGTATAAACAACGATAACAAGACATAAAAAGGATAGAAGGAGAATTTTATATAAATACTTTAGTTTCCTGATTGAGAAATTTATTTGGGAACATATTTTTGGCTGATAAAAAACAATTTTGGAAAACATTAGTTGGTAATAGTTAATATCATTGATGTCACATCTAATATAAATCATATAAATATTATGTTTTTCCAATTAAAGGAAAACAAAAGAAACGATTTTAATTGAAAATTATTTGAAGTGATTTCATGAATATTTAAAAAAAGTAAATATTTTCTAACTATTGTTGAAATAATAAAAATGTATTTAAGACTTTGAAATAATAAAATAATTTATTATCCATTGGTGATTGCTCGTACTTCTATCAGAGACTACCAAATGGTTGTCATTGATGCTATGAAAAAAGCAGTACTGGTTTTTCCTTCCTTATGGAGGGGAAATTACACATTTTGTAGTTAATTTGCAACTAACCCCCCCCCCCACCCCTCAGCCTCCCACTAACCACCCTCAATGACTCATCCCTACCCCTAATATCCAGATGAAATGCCATCCATTGACATCAACCTTCATCTGGCCACCACTTCTTCCTCACACCACCTCTAAAACACTATCACCCATCAAACACTTTGTTAATTTATATAGCTTCATCGTGTCCAATGACCATAAGGTTTTCCATCTCTCCTTATAACACCCTTCAACAACCCATGTCATCTAGTGTGTTCAACACCAAAACAATACAATATATCCACCCATTAACAGAGCAAAAAAGGGGTTTTGAGTGATAAAAATGTTGTTATCACAAGTTCCCTTAAATCTTATGGATTTTATCAACACTGAAAATAGATCAGATAAATGAACCTTTTATCAGCACAAAAAAAGACTTGATAAAGGTGTTCCTTTATCTATACTAGTTTAGTGCTGGTAAAGGTCATGTTGTTATAGTGTGCTGCTAAAATAACAGCACACTGTAGCCAAAAATAGAAAATTTAATTGAAATTAAATTTGAATCATAAATAAAATATAGAACACTGTATTATATACATTTCAAACATATTGGTTTGTACAATTACATTTTTAAGTACAATTTACTACAAAATTTCAAAAACATCAATAATCAATCATCTTTGGTACCTGACCTCCTCTCAAAATAGTTTGATCATTCTACCGATTGGTGAACAAAACACTCCACGTCGAGAAAAAGAGTACACCTATATAAAAAATATTATGTTATTAATAATATAAATTAATTAATTAAAAATAAATATGAAACAAAAAATTAATAAAATGTTAATTTAAACTGAAAACAAAAACTTTGAGTCATACTGGTCACATAGTGTGTTTGTTTGACTTGATACTAATTTTGACACAACACAATTGACTTATTAACAATTTTCTTAATGTATTAAGAAAATCTGAATCTTTTTCCCTATTTTTTAGTGAGTGACATGTATTTTGAACTAAAATGAAAATTTTAAACTCATAACAGACACTTTGAGTCATATCGGGCACACCATGTATCAGATTGAGGTGCGGATGATTTTGATATGTCACAAGTGACTAATAGGTCATTTTTTTAATTTATCAAAACAATAAAAATGTATTTTCTTAGTTTTCATTATGTGAAATGTGTTTGGAACAAAAATTTCAATTCTAAATAAATAGACATACTTGGAGTCATACTAGACACACTGTATGTCTGTTTGATGTGAAACTAATTCCTATTTGTAAAAAATGTCTTAAGGATCACTGTTATAAAGTATAAAAATAATATGAATGTGTTTTATTGATTTTTAGTATGTCACGTGTCTTTTTTACTAAAGTTTCCATTTAAAATAAAAACACACACTTTGAGTCTTACCTTTCACATCATGTGTCAGTTTGATGTGTTACTAATTCCTACATATCAAAAATGACATATGAATCATTTTCATAAAGTATCAGTACAATACGATTGTGTTTTCTTGGTTTTCAATTAGTGACATGTGATTTGAACTAAAATGTCTATTTTAAAATAATAACATTCTCTTTGAGCCATACCAGGCACACCATGTATCAAATTCTGGGGTGGTTGATTCCTACATGTCACAAATGACATATGGGTAATCTCCCTAAAGTATCAAAATAATATTAATTATTTTCTCGATATTGAGTATATGATGTGTGTATTGAACTAAAATGTTGATTTTAGGAAAAAAGACACACATTGAGTCATACCAGTCACACAGTTCTTTATATTGATATGTGGTTAATTCTTACACTTCATAAATGATATAAAGAACATTTTACTAAATTATAAAAGCCTTTTAAATTTGTTTTCTAGGTTTTGAGTATGTTGTGTGTCTCTTTTACTAAAATATTAATTTAAACTAAGAAAATGAATTTTGAGTCATATTGGGCACACCATGTATCGGATTGTTGTGCGGCTAATTCCTTTTAGTCACAAATGACTAATGGATAATTTTTCTAAAGTGTAAAAAAAATTGATTTCTTTGTTTTGAATATGTGATGTTTGTTTTGAACTAAAATGTCATTTTTAAATAAAAATACAGAGTTGGAGTCATACTGGTCACATGGTGAATCAGATAGACATGTGGTTGATTCCTAAACATTTCAATTGACATAATGATAATTATCATAAACCATCAAAACAATCTGAATGTGTTTTATTAGTTTTGAGTATTCCATGTGTCTTTTGTACTAAAATTTCAATATAAATTGAAAACATGTACACTGAGTAATATTTGTCACATCATGTGTTATTTTGATGTGATACTGATTCATACATTTCATAAATTACTTTTTAATCATTTTCATGAAGTACCAAGACAATTCGAGTGTGTTTTCTTGTTTTTTAGTGAGTCACACATGTCTTGAACTAAAATGACTATTTTAAATTAAGAACATACATTTTGAGTCATACCAGGAACATCATGTATCAAATTTAGGTGCAGTTGATACCTATATGTCACAAATGACTTATGAATCATCTTTCAAATGTATCAATACAAATAGAATACGTTCTCTTTGTTTTGAGTATGGGAAGTGTTTGTTGAACTAAAATATCAGCCTTAAAAAAACATACTTGGAGTTATACCGATCACATGGTGAAAGATATTGACGCGAGGTTGATTCTAACACATCAAAAAGGACATATGTATTGTGTTCATAATTTATTAAAATAATCTAAATGTATTTTCTTATTTTTCACTATTTCACCCATCTTTTTTACTAAAATGTTGATTTAAAAATAAAGAACACACATTGAGTCATACTAACCACTCATTTTATAGTTTTTTATGGAAATGATTTCCACACATCAAAAATTATTTATTAATAATTTTCATAATTTATCAAGATAATCCAAGCACATTTTCTCAGTTTTTAGTGATTGAAATGCATTTTGAACTAAATATTCAATTTTAAACAAATAAGAGACACTTTTAGTCATGTTGGACACACCGTGTGTTATATTGAGGTGTGGGTAGTTCATGAACATCAAAAATGAATTATATATCATTATCCTAAAGGTTTAAAACAATATGAATTCCTTTTCTTGGTTTTGAGTATGTGACATGTGTTTTGAACTAAAATTGCCATTTTAAATAAAAATACACATTTTGAGTCATACCGATCACACCGTGTATTATATTGATGTGGGGTTGAATCATACACATCAAAAAATGACTTAAGTATCATTTTAATAAATTATCAAGACAATATGAATTTGTTTTCTCAATTTTGAGTGTCTTACATGCCTTTTTTACTAAAATATAAATTCAAATTAAAAACATGAACTTTTAGAATTTCTGGTCACATCACGTGTTATTTTATTTGAGACTGATTCTATAAAGCATAAATAACTAATGATTTATTAGTATAAAATTTCAAGACAATCCAAGTACGTTTTCTAAAATTTTAGTTTGTGACATGTGTTTTGAACTAAAAATTCAATTTTAAAATGATAAAAGATACATTGATTAATACCAGGAACATTGTTTTCCAGATTGAGGTGAAGATGATTCATACTCATCATAAATGACGTATGGATAATTTTCAAAAATTATAAAAACAATCAAAAAAATTCTTGGTTTTAAGAATGTGATGTGTGTCTTGAACTAATGTGTAAATTTTAAACTAAAAACAAACACTTTGAGTTATATCAGGTAAAACATGTATTTTATTATGGTATGTATGATTCCTATATGTTAAATATAAAAAATGATTAATTTTTGTAATGTATCAAAATAATATGAATGTGTTTTCTTAGTTTTAAGTATGTAATGTCTGTTTTGAACTAAAAGTCAATTTTAAATGATAAAAAGAATGTTTTTGTCAAAATGTTCATATCTTATTTCATATTGAGGTATGGTTGATTCCAACACATAAAACCATGTATTTTTATTCCATTATTAATTTAACATTCATGGTTACCTAAAAATATTATTATTTGATGACCCAGAATATTGAATGAATTGTAAAATAAAAGGAAAATCTCATCATCACAGGTTCCCCATCTATGTTGATTGCATGATCATAGTACATGGTTGCATCATCTTTATTGAACTCATCACCTATAATTTTTTTTATATAAACATTTTTTCTATTAATATATAAAAAAATTGTTGAAGAAAAAAATAATAAACAAATTAATTTCTTCATGATATCTGTAAAAATTATCAAAATAAGTATCAAATTAAAATTATAACCAAATAAACTAAAGAATAATATAAATTTATGATAAAATTAACAAAATAAGTAGTAAAAATTCAAATCTTCATGATGTTTCTATATAATATAATACCATGTATTCTTCTAATTAATTTAAAAAAATATATATATCATCTTGTGAATACAAGGACTACTAGAAATCCTGATAGTACAGGTAAAATATAAATAAAAAAATTATTGATAATAAATTAAATTAAATTGGGATTATCATTGGAAACACCTCTTTAGGAATGCTATTTTTTTGATGGAATATGATATCTTTCATAAATTTTCAAACAAAATAACCACAATCATATTCATTAGTTTGTTTGGGTAATTTCACAGACATTAAAAAAATAAGAAATTTTATTTTGATATATGTTTTGATAGTGAAGTATTGTTATATATACCCTAATATTTATCCATTTGTATAAGGTGATATTATTTTTATTCTCATGGACTTTTCTCATGCCATAATTTTGACCATATTTAACACCTCTCTATCATAACATAATTTTCAATAAAATATAATATAAAATGTATAAATTGAGGTTTATTTGTAAAATTTTTTATTTTCTATATTAAAATTTGATAAACATCATCATGTGTGGTCATTTTGTTGGGTATCCATTCATTGAATCAATAAAATAAATCTCTAGAGTACCCAAATTGATTACAATGAGTAACCAATGCTATTTAAAAATAAAAAAAGAATAAGTAATAAAAGGAATTAAAATTTATTTAACATGACTAAATTATAGATTTTTACCCCCTAATCATGTGTATTAAAAATAGTTTATCATCTATAAGTTTTCTTTCAAAAATTATGACCAGTATTTCCACTATTACTTTATATTAATTTGGTTATAATGAATATAGGTGTGTAGAATTTATATGAGGAAAAATGAGTCCAAAGTTCTATTAACATATTTTACCCTTAAAATTGAGTTGATATATACATATTCAAAAAAATATAAATATAATTCATTCATAATTGACATAGTAGATTAGCTATTGTACAAACAAATTAGAAAAACACACCCCATGTATACATTTATAACTGAGACTCATATACATTCATGATTTAGTATTTCATTTACATTCTCAAGACCAACATATTTTATGATTCCCTCTCAGTAAATTTTTTCGTCAATGTCAATTATGGTCATATCACCAACTTTTAATGTTGTATCTTCATAAACCTTTAATATTAGTAAATGTGGAAGTTGATAGGGTGGGGTAAAGTTACTTTCTAAATATTATTTTTATTGGTTGGTTTATCCTTTATATAATTTTGATTCAACCTTCTATTTCACCCCATCCACTTCTTTTTATAAAATAAAATCCATCAATAAAAGATTTTTCTTAGTAATTATTAAAACATTTTCATAAAAAATAAAAGGAAAGGAATACCTTCTTATTGACATGTATTTTAACATGATCAAACAACCATACTATGAAATTCCCAATAACACGCTCTACCATATGAACATCCAAATCATAAAGTGGAATAGGAATATTGGCATTCATCTCACTAGATATGTTAATCGCCCCTCTTACATGACCTATTGAAGTTTTTTTTGGTTTATAATATATCCTTGGATAATGTATGTGGTACCCCTCACAATAAGGTGATGGGTGGGTGATGATAGATATAAATCACAATAATTTTAATGCTATAGAATATTAGTATGGGAAAGGTATCAGTGTCTTCTTGATTCACATTTCATAGAAACAATTATGATAAATTTGATTACATATTCTAATATATGAATTTTATGGGAATGGATCACCTCAAAGTGGCAGGGGAGGGATCTTCATGTAGTGGTTTTTTCGTTTTTTTCTCTATTATTCCTTATAATAATATTTTCTAACAACTCAGACATCCAATTAAATTTTCCTTCTAAATTATCTAATCATGCTTGCATCACTTCCATTTTCTGATTTTTATCCCCCTATTCATTTCTTTTCTCAAAATATGCTTGTGATGACACCCCAAAATTTACACCTCTGACATGGCCATACTATTTTTTTCGCTTCAAGGAAATTTAAAGTGTCTATTTATCAGGTAGATCTTATGATAATTCTTATATTTGTGTCAAATATATTATATAGTAAAATAAGATACCATTGTTAATTAATATTGATTTAAATAATTTTTTTATTTCATAATTACACACACATCCCATAATTTTTGCATGTTTTCATCTACTAATATTGAATATTTATTTACATGAGATTACTTCCATATAATATGATTTGGTATGAAAGTGGATTTGGATTTTGATTCATAAATTTTCATATAAAAAAGGAACACAATTATTTATTGTTTCTTGTGTCATAAAAGTATTATTTTATATTTAAAATAAATACCTTTTTTCAAGTGAATTGTACCCCATCCTTGATTTACAATAGGTATATGTTTGTTTTTTTGCATGTTTCTTATTTTCAAAACTCAAATGTTGTTTTATCAATTAACAATTCTTAACCATAGTGATTAATAAATGTGTTTTTAAGTAATTTATTACCATCCACATTGTACCTGAAAATTTATCTCCTCACGTTGTCTAATAAATGCATTCCATTTTTTTATTTTTTTATATCAATATTTCTTTTCTTACATTAATTTTACATCATTTTAATGATAAAAACATAAAATCATTATATGAGAGGATCCAAAGGTTTGGTTTCCTTGGAATACTATGACCAAACCTAACTTTTACAACATAAACATAAACATTTATTTAATTCCTTATTCTCTAGCTTCTTATTAGACCTTGAATTCTCCATAGTAAAAGTATTCACCTAAATATATACATAAAAAAGGGGTGAGCTAAAATCCCAATAAGAGGATAGATAATAACATGAAACAATATAACACAGGATGAGCATAATCATTATCATAATAACATAGGCATAGGATAGTAATCATGAGAGGAAGCATTAAGAAAGTACTTGGAATTTGTAAATGCATAAAAATGAAACATCATTTATTAGTGTTTAACTACCACACAAAGTTATAAACAATGACAACATCATGTTCACCCATACTCCATTTGAGCAAGGTATGCTTATTCGTAGGGAATCAACACCCACACCGTAGAAGGATTTTTCAAAAGAAATTCAAGATCATACTTGAATTTGTAGAGGAGAATGGGATGGTTCATAATAAGAAAATATATTTCCTTTTCTTGAAAGTTGATATGTGATCTATATAATGAGATCTAATCCATTACCAATATAGTATTGAATTCCACCAATGAAAGTATCATGATATTCGATTAAAGACTCTTCCCACATATGCCTATAGGAGAAGAGTCCAACACTTGGGTTGCAATAATTTCTCTACTTGGTGTTTTTAAAGATATATCTACTTCAAGGTTTTAGGAAATTGATTAAATAGTTCTAGAAAACTTGTGAGATATAAAATAATGCATAGAACCATAATCAAATAAGACTCTTTCCATTCTTGATTGAATAGAAAGTGTAAATTTTATGACTTCATTTTCTTTCTCAACTTCCATAGTAGTGATGGAATAAGCCTTTCCATGATCCTTTAGATTTTGTGGCTACTGACGCTAATTACCCTAGAGGACTCAGGGTTTAGTTCCCCATATTTCATAGTTCCCTTTCTCCCCACAGTTGTAGAATTGTACCATGGGTGGTGATCTCCTTTCCTCTACCACATTCTCCTACCTTCTCATGTCTTTTATAAACTCTTGAGCTTGGTGCTCTTCTCTCCCAAACTTGAATAATTTCCCCTTCCCTTTAATTCAATTCCCAATATGCTTCTTCCCACATTTTTTACATGTGGGTGGTTGATTTTTCTTTCCACCATTCTCATTAGATCCTCTGACATGAAACTCCATCTTTCATTTCTTATCCCCATAGTCTAGGGACCATTCTCCAAACTCCATCTCCACTTTGAGATCACATTGAACAACTTCTTGATAACTTCAAAAGTCTTGAATTTCAAGATCCTTATGAAGGTGTGGTTTTTATTCACTAAAAATCTATCAATTTTTATATCATTGTTGATAACAAATCCCGAATCATACCTTTCAATCCTGGTGAAATTCTATTCGTAGACCGTGATATATTCTCTATCCTTTTTCTTTAGCTCTATGAATTCTATCTTTATCTTCATATGAAGATTTTATAGGAAATACTTGTTAAGAAACATTATCTTAAAGTCTTCCAACTCCATCCCTTCAATTTGGTCTCTTGGCTTGGTGTTCTTAATCAAATTCTACCATTTTTTAACCTATCCATCGAGACTATAAATGTCTAGAGTCACCTTATCATTCTTAGAATAGGGAAGCACAAAAATGAACTTCTCCATTGAGTTAAACCACTGTTTTGCAACTAGTGGATCAGAAGATCCATAAAACATTGGTGGTTTTTTCTGCATAAAACACAAGATAACCAGTTGCTCTCTATTAGGTGAAGGAGGATGTTTAACATTATTCATGTTATTATTCATAACCTGAGACAATTGGGTAAGTATCACCATGATGTTTTGAACCCCACCTCCCAAATCATTGGGGATTCCATTCAAGCAATCACTGCATTGTACCTCACATGGGTTGTTGTCATGGTGTCTCCTGGTTCCCACCATTTTCTAAAATAGAAAAGGTTATAAGAAAACATAAGTCAACAAGTTATGAATTAATAATTTTATTCCACTATGAAATTAACACTAAAAGAATATCTTACGGTATTACTATGTATAGAAAATATTCCTGTGTGATTACATATACTTAGTCTCCTGACAGGGTTTTCACTAAGGTTCTCTAATCCTAATTCCCAAATTAACTAAATCATGCCTCTGATACCAACTATAGAGAACTGGCTATTCTTACATTATTTTTACATCATTTTAATGATAAACATTATAAATCATTACACAGAGAGGATAAAAAGGTTTAGTGTCTTAGGAAAACTAGTACCAAACATTAATTTTAAAACATAAACATAATCATTTATTCAATTCCTTCTTCTCTATATTTTTATTAGCCCTTTAATTCTCCTTAGTACAAGTAGTCACCTGAGGATATACATCAAAAAGGGTGATCTAAAAGCCCAGTAAGAGGATAGATAATAATATGAAACAATATAACATGATATGATCATAATCATTTTCATCATAACATAGTCATAGGATCATAATCATGAGAGAAAACATTAATAAAAGACATAGAATGTGGCAATGCATAAAAATGAAACATCATGTCTTAGTTTTTAACTACCATAGATAGTTGTGAAAAAATATAGAATCATGTTCACACATACTTAACTTTACTCATGTGGTTCTTCACATTACCCAATGAATTGTAGCGCTATATAATTCCAAGTGCACCCATCACATCATAACATTTATATTGCTCTATATAATTCTGAGCACACCCATCACATCACAACATTTACATTATCATGCATGCTACATAGAACATATGTCAATATTGAACATATATGAACCCCTAGAAAGGAATGGGTTTCATTTCATAAGAATTCATTCAAAAAAAAATAGGGTTCCTAAATGAAATATGTAATATCATACTTGATACAATAATCATTAACCTTGAGTGAGAAGTAAATGGTGTGTTTTTGAAAGAAGAGTTCTTTTGTAAAACATTATGTTTGACATAAACTCCATTGGAAAAAATGTATATCCCATAAAAGGTAATATAATGATGAAAATTTGATTTTTAAGTAATAACATTACTGAAAATGGAGTGAAAGAGGGGAAACCCGAAGAAAGAAAGTTAGGTTCTAGAATTCCCCTTACCTTGTATCTGAATGCTTTATTCACTTTAATGTCTTATATAATGAAATTAGATTAATTAATTAACAAATAAAGATCAATTTATACATTATTATGATTCATTATGGTTTTATTATGTACTTTTATAGTCCTTTGGATGATTTATAGAGTTTAATTTCATTGTTTGGGAGTGTTCTTTTTCTTAGTTTTCATTAACGATTCCCATGTACACATGAATGGTAGTTCGTGTAGAACATGGAAAAACATCCATAACTGATATTACATGTTACTAATGATCTTACAGGAGTTTAAATGATCTTTTAATTAGTTATTTTATATAAAATTCGTATGAATCATTAGTTAAAATTTAATGATGATTGTTTTAGGTTAATTTGGTTGGTTTTTGGATCACAATGAACATGTTTGGTTTTATCATTTAGTATTATGTGTAAAAGTTGTTTCTAGAACATAAAAGGGTTTAAAAAATAAATATTAAAATATATCTTCAACCATTTAATGTTTTTATTAATATCCTTCAATTATTTTAAGGAAATTGGAAGTGAATCACACATGATGTAGGTAAATTAACATATCATAGGCAACGATTTCTTTTTTATAAGAACATAGAGAGAGGGAGGATTATAGTTAATAATATTTCATTAAATTTATATAATACTAGTATATCATTAATACTAGAGTTATAATGACATTAGGATAATATAATTTGAGGATAAGAGAAGAAATGAAATGATATTTCAAAGGAATTTGAATGAAAAGAGAGAGAGAAATTACCTTTTGAATATATCTTCTTTGAGAGCCTCTTTAGGGGAGAGGTTTTGGTCTTTTATGAGACCAAGGGGTTATGGACGTGTGGGAGGATATTGGAAAGATATTTGATTATAATTTGGAGTAGGAACAAGGCCTGAGAGGATTGAGGATATGAGGTCGTGAAGGGTAGTATTTAAAGTGGAGGGGAGAGTGATTTTCTCAATATTGTAATCACTAATTTATTATTTCTCCACAAGAAAAGAAATAGTGAGGATTACTATGACTAAAAATAGTAATAAGTGCATGTGAGTTTGAAACAATGGCCATTTACATCATCCATGACTCATGCATGATGCATAAATTCATTTATTTAGCATATTTTGTAAATTATCAAATTTCACTATTCACCAAAAATTCAAATATTTTAGAAAAATACCAAAAAAACATCATAAACATTTTTTGATAGGTATAATTCAAAAATAAACAACCTATTATGAAAATAATTTTCTAAATATGATTAATTAAATTATCAATTAAAATAATAATTTAATTGAAAAATACAAATTTTAAAATTAAAAATTGATTTTCTAACACTTTGAAAAATTAATTAAGATCTCATAGAATTATAATATTATCATAAGACATAAAAATACTAGTTTTTTAATATATTTTATGAAAATACATTTTTTTTAATTATTAAATTAATCATTAAATATTCATGAATTACAAAAATACCAACACAATAATATAATTATATAATATTTTCACTTATAGGATGGATAAGATTTATTTATACTATCATTGGTAAGGTTCATATTCACTTGGTCGATTAATATTTATAAGGGTCATATTACGATTCATAAGGGTAAAATTACTATTCATAAGGGTATGTTACTATTCACTAAAAATTAAGTTTGTCCTATCAAACTCCAAATAGCTTACTGATCGCAACCGTGTATGTCAGATTTTCAAAATTCAAATCACTAAAGTGGCAAATTTATTTTTAATGGTCACATAGTAGTTCTTCTAAGAATGATGTGGAATTGTGTTTCCTAATGTGGTTTTATGTGATTATGAAATTACAACAAGAAGGGATAAATTTTATTGATAGAATTTTGGGTCGTTATATTCTTCCCCCCTTTTGAAACTTCTCCCTCTAAATTTCATTTTACATAAACATGTGGGGGTATGTCTCCTTCATCGCATCCTCCAATTACCAATTTTATTCTTCATACTTATGGTTCCTCCACAAAACTTTGACAACATGGGTTGTCTTATTGCGTAGAACCTTGTCTCCCTGGTCTAGAATCTTTACCAGATGCTCCTCATAAGAGAGATCATCTTCCAGTTGTACCACCTCTGAGTTCAGTACATGTGAGGGATCTAGTATATACTTTCTCAAGAGTGATATATGAAACATATTTTGAAATTCAGCCATATTCAGTGGAAGTGAAAATTGATAGGCCATGTCTTCTTCTCAATCAAGGATCTGAAATGGGCCAATGTACCTTGGGCTTGACTTCCCTTTCTTTTCAAACCATATGAATCTCTTCCATGGTGATATTCAAAGGAAGACTTTATCTCCAATGTTGAACTCTAGGTCCCTTTAATGTTTTTCAGTATATCTCTTTTGTCAACTCTGAGAAGCTTTGATATGTTTCTGGATGACTTGAACCTTCTCTATCATCTCTTGCACAATATTAGTTCCGAGTATCTTTCTTTCTCCAACTTCATCCCAACAGTTTGGAGTTCTACATCTCTTTTCATATAGAGATTCATATAGAGCCACTTGAATAATTGAGTGGAAGCTATTATTATATCAGAACTCAGCCAATGGGATATGCTAATCCCATCCCCCATTGAATACTAAAGAACAGGCTCTTAGAATAACTTTTAGAATCTGAATAGTTCTTTTAGATTGGATATCATTTTGGGGGTGATTTTCTGTGTTGAAATTTAATTCAGTACTTAAGGAATGTTGGAGATTCCTCCAGAATTTAGATTTGAACCATGGATCATGATCAGATACAATCGAGAGTGTAACTCCATATAGTCTTACCACTTCCTTCACATATATCTTTGCATGTTTTTCAATAGATAAATCTTCCCAAATAGTGATAAAGTGGGTATTCTTGGTGAGTTGGTCCACCATAATCCTTATTGCATTATTCCCCTTGTTTGTCTTCGGGAGACCCATGAAAATGTCCATAGTGACATTCTCCCATTTCAACATAGGTATAGACAATGGTTGCATCATCCTTTAGGAATTTTGTTACTATGATTTAACATGTTGACATATCAAGCACCTTGAGATATATTCCACTATATCCTTCTTTATGTTAACCCATCAGAAGTGTTCTCAGGGATCTCGGTATATCTTGGTGCTACCAGGATGGATAGAGAAAGTTGAGATATTTACATTATAAAATAGATTATTCTTTATCCCACGTGATGAAGGCACAAAAATACATTTTCCAAACTAAATCACACCATCATTTTTGATATGTAAATCATGTAGCTTCCCTTCATTTACTGCATTCACCTTCTTTTGTAACTACAAATCATCTCTTTGTGCCTCCTTAATCTTATCTTGGATATATGGTTGGGAAATCATTTGGGAAAGGTAGGATGTATTCTCTACTGTTATGATTTCCAAATCCATCCTTTGTATATCCATGAAGATAGGGTCTTTCTCAATCCACATCATGGATAGAGTAGCAGGTTCTTTTCTACTTAGAGAATTAGCTACCTTGTTTGCCTTTCCAGGATGATAGAGAATAGAGAAATCATAGTCTTTGATTAACTCTAACCATCACCGTTGACGCATGTTGAGATCCTTTTTTTGAATATATACTTTATACTTTTTTGATCGGTATATATGTCACACTTCTCACCATATAGGTAGTGCCGCCAAATTTTCAAAGAAAAAAACACATCTTCTAACTCCAGTTCATGCGTCGGGTAGTTTTTCTCATGTATCTTCAATTGTTGTGAGGCATATGATATCACATTATCATTTCTCATTAGTACACAACCCCAACCTTTCTTTGAAGTATTGTTGTTTATCACAAAAATTTCTCCACTAATCGGTAATGTGAGTACAGGTGTAGTGATCAGCCTTATCTTTAGCTTCTTGATTCTTTCCTCACATTCTTCCATCTAGACATACTTTACCCCTTTCTTTGTTAACTTAGTTATTGGGCTTGACAATCCTGAAAAATTTCTCACAAAATGTCGGTATTACCCAGAAAATCCAAGAAAACTAGGGATTTTTATGAGACTAGAGGGTCTAGGCCAATCCTCAATTGCCTTTGTTTTTCGAAGGATCCACAGAAATTACCTCACTTGTGACCACATGTCCCAAAAATGTGACTTGCTTCATCCAAAAGTCACACATTCTGAACTTGGAATACAACTTATATTTTCTCAATGTCTCTAACACATGTCTTAGATGTTCTTCATATTCCTCCTTTCTCTTAGAGTAGATGAAAATATCATCAATAAACAATACCAGAAATTTTTCATGGTAATGTCTAAAGAATCTATTCATAAAATCCATGAAGATTTCATGGGAATTTGTAAGTCCAAAGGGCATCACCAGAGACTCATAGTGCTCATACCATGTATAGAAGGCAGTATTCAAAATATCTTCTTCTTCACCTTTAGTAGATGATATCCAAAATGAAGATCCACCTTTGAGAAGTAATGATCTCCTCTTAACTGATCGAACAAGTCATCAATACTTGGAAGAGAATACTTGTTATTTATAGTGATCCTGTTGATTTCCTGATAATCGATACACATCCGCATTGTTTCATCCTTCTTCTTCATAAAGAAACTAGCTCACCCCAAGGTGATGAACTAGGGTGTATAAACACTTTTTCCAAATTCTCTTAAAAATACTTTTTTAACTCCTCCATTTCAATAGGATCTATCCTATAGGGACACTTTGAGATAGGATTAGATCTGGGTATGAGTTATATGGAGAAATTTACCTCACGATATGGGGGAATTCTGAGTAACTCTTCCAAAAATACATCACCATATTCCCTCATGATGGGAATTTCTGCTAGCTTGACACTTTTCTTTGACTCAGCCATTTGAGAGAGGTAGGCTTCTTCATTCGGAATCAACACCAACGCTGTTTAAGGATTTTTCAAAGGAGATTAATGATCTTCCATGAATTTATATAGGATCATGGGATGGTTCAGAATATGAAAATATGTTTCCTTTTCCTAAAAGTTGACATGTTCTCTATATAACGAGAGCCAATCCATTCCCATTATATCATCAAATTCAACAAAGGTAATTATCACAAGATTATCTAGAAGAATCTTCCCACATACGCAAATATGATAAGATTCCAACACTTGGGTTGGAATGATTTAACCACTTTGTGTTTATATATATATATCAACTTTATGGTTTTAGGGTCGTGAGTCAATAGTTCTAGTAAACTTGTGAGATATGAAGGAATTCTTAGAACCAGAATCAAATAATACTTTTTCCATTATTGAGTGACTTGGATGTGTACCTTTTATGACTTCATTTTCTTGCTCAACTTCCATAGTAGTGATGGAATAATCCTTTTATTTCTCCTTTTTATTTGGTGGCTATTGATGCTGATTATCCTCACGGACTCGAGGTTTAGTGCACTGGTTTTCATAGTTCCATTTCTACCTACAGTTTTAGTATTGGACCATGGGTGGTGCTCTCCTTTACTCCACCAGATTCTTCTTCCTTCTCATATCTTTTTGACACTATTGAGCTTAGTGTCATTCTCTCCCATACTTGAATCATTTCCACATCCCTTTGATTCAATTCCCATGATGCTTCTTCCCACATTTTTGACATGTGGGTGGTTGAGTTTTCTTTCCACCTTTCTCGTTATATCCTCTAACATAAAAAAATTCATCTTTAATTTCTTATCACTATAGCCTTAGGTCCATTCTGCAAACTCCATCTCCACTTTGAGAGCACATCAAACAACTTCTTCATAACTCTCAAAGTCTCAAAATGCAATATCCTTCTGAAGGTGTGGTTTTAATCCACCAAAGAATCTATCAATTTTTCAATCATTGTTTATAAAAATCCCATAGCATACCTTGAAAGCCCTGTGAAATTAACTTCATAGACCATGACAGATTTTCATCCTTTTTCTTTATCTCTATTATTTCTCTCTCCATATTTGTATGAAGAGTTCATGGGGAATACATGTTAAGAAACATTATCTTAAAGTCTTCCCACTCCATCTCTTCAATTTCTTCTCTCGGCTTGGTGTTATTAATCAAAGACCTCCATTGGTCGACCCCTCCAATGAAATGATAAATGGATAGAGTCACCTTCCCAGTATTAGAATAGAGAATCACAGAAAATATCTTCTCCATCGATTTTACCCACTATTCCACAACTAGTGGATCAGAAGATCCACAAAACATCAGTGGTTTTTGTCTCATAAAATACTTGAGAGCCAGTTTCTCCCTCTTAGGTGGAGGAGTAAATTCCACATTAAATTGTTATTATACATAACCTGTGACAAGTGGGTAAGAATCGCCAGGATGTTTTGAACCCCACCTCCCAAAGCATTGGGGATGTAGTTTGGGCAATCGTTGCATTGTCCCTCACATTGGTTGTTGGCATGGTTTCTCCTAGTTCCCACTATTTTCTAAAATAGAAAAGTTTTGAAGAAAACATAAGTCAACAAGTCATGAATAAATAATTTTATTCCACTATAAAATTAACACTAAAATAATATATTATGGGATCCTGATGTGTAGCAAAGCTTGTTGTGTGGTTACATATACTTATTCTTGTATTAGGGTTTTCACTAAGGTTCTCAAATCTTAATTCCCAAATTAACTAAACTGTTTCTCTGATACCAATAATAGAGACCCTGCTATTCTTACATTAATTTTACATCATTTTAATGATAAAAACATAAAATTATTACACAAATAGTATCCAAAGGTTTAGTTCCTTTGGAAAAATAGGACCAAACATAAATTTTAAAAAATAAACATAAAAATTTATTTAATTCCTTCTTCTCTAGATTCATATTAGCCCTTGAATTTTCCTTAGTAAAAGTAGTAACCTAAGGATATACATCAAAAAGGGGGGATCTAAAATCCCAGTAATAGGATAGATAATAACATGAAATAATATAACCTAGGATGATCAAAATCATTATCATCATAACATAGTCATAGGATAATAATCATTAGAGGAAACATTAAGAAAATACTTGGAATGTGGAAATGCATAAATATGAAACATCGTGTCTTAGTGGTTAACTACCAAACATAGTTGTGAAAAAAATATAACATCATGTTCACACATACTATAATTTACTAATGAGGATCTTCATATTACCCAATTTATTGGAGAGCTATATAATTCCAGGCACACCCAATACATCATAATATTTACATTGCGCTATATAATTCTGGGCGCACCCGTCATATCACAACATTTACATTATCATGCATGACAAGTAGAACATATATCAATATTGAAAATATAGTAACACATGTAATGGAATGGGTTTGATTTCATAATCATACATTAAAAAGCTTTGGGTTCCCAAATTAAATAGGTAATATCATATTTACTAAAAAATCATCAACCTTGATTGAGAAGTAAAAGGAGTGTTTTTGAAAGAATAGTTCTTTTGAAAAAAATTATGTTTGACATAAATTCCAGTGGAAAACATGTATATCCCATAAAAGGTAATATAATTATGAATAAATTATTTTTATGGAATAATTATACTAAGAATAGAGTAAAAGAGGGAAAACCTGAAGAAATAAAGTTGGGTTTGATAATTCCCCTTACCTTGTATCCGAATGATTTCTTCACTTTAATGTCCTGTATAATAACATTAGATTAATTAATTAAAAACATTAGAAACTTTTATGATTGATTATGATTCATTATGTTTTGATTATGTTCTTTTATAGGCCTTTTTATGAGTTATAGAGTTTAAATTCATTTTTCAAGGGTGTTCTTTTTCTTTGTTTTCATTAATTGTTCACTTGTACACATGAATGGAAGTTCGTGAAGAATGTGGAAAAACAACAGGAACTGATATTACATGTTATTAATGATATTACAGGAGTTTAAATGATATTTTAATGAATTATGTTATATACCATGTGGATGAATCAGAAGTTAAAATTTAATGATAATCATTTTAGGTTAATTTGGGTGGTTTTTGGATCACAACAAACATGTTTTGTTTTATTACTTAGTATTATATGTACAAGTTGTTTCCATAACATAAAAGGGGTTAAAACATAAATATTACAATATATTTTCAACCATTTAATGGTTTTATTGATATCATTTCATTATTTTAATGAAAATGGAAGTGCATCACCCATGATATAGGTAAATTAACACATCATGGGCAATGATTTCATTTCTGTAAGAAAAGAGAGAGATGGAGGAGTATAATAAATAATCTTCCATTAACATGATATCATACCATTATATCAATCATGATGGAATTATAAAGACATTTGGATAAGACAATTTGAGGATAATAAAATAAATGAAATGAAATTTGAAAGGAATTTGAAATAAAAGAGATATATATATATATATATTACCTCTTGAATATATCTTCTTTGAGAGCCTCTTTAGGGGAAAGGTTTTGGTCTTTTTATGATACCAAGGGCTACTAGAAGTGGGAAAGGATCCTGGAAAGATATTTGAGCATAATTTGGAGACGTCCCAATCCTTGAGAGGTGTGAGGATATGAGGTTGTGAAGAGTTGTATTTATAGTGGAGGGGGAGAGATTTTCTCAATATTATATTCATTAATTTATTATTTCTCCACAATAAAAGAAATAGTAAGGATTATTAGGACTAAAAATAGTAATAATTGCATGTTATTTCGAAATAATATCTATTTAAATCATTCATTACTCAATCGTGATGCAAAAATTCATTTATTCAGCATATTTTGTAAATTATCGAATTTCACTATTCACTAAAAAATCAAGTATTTTAGAAAAATCCCAAAAATACACCCCAACCATTTTTCAACATGTAGAATTAAAAAATAAACTCCATTTTATGAAAATATTTTTCTAAATATTATTAATTTAATATTTAATTAAAATCATAATTTACTTGAAAAATACAAAATTAAAAATTAATAACTGCTTTTCTAACAATTTTGATAAATTAATTAAGGTCTTGTAGAATTATCATATAATCATGAGACATTAAAATAATAGTTTCTTAATACATTTTATGAAAATAATTTTTTTTAAATTATTAAATTAATCAGAAAATATTCATAACTTATAAAAATACCAACACTATAATATAATTATATCATATTGTCACTTATAAGATGGTTAATTTTTATTTATACCATCATTGGTTATGTTCCTATTAACATGGACAATTTAAAATTCTTAAGGTTCATATTAATATTCATAAGAGTAATATTACTATTCATAATGGTATGTTACTATTCACTAAAAATTATTTTTTCCTATCGGACTCCAAATATCTTATTGATCGCAACCGTGTATGTCATATTTTCAGAATTCAAATCACAGAAGTGGAAAATTTATGTTTAAAGGTCGCGTAGTAGTTCATTTAAGAATGATGTGTCATTATATTTCATAATGTGGTTTTATGTGATTATAACATTACTATAAAATAGATAAATTACATTGATAAATTTTTGGGTTGTTATATTTTTAGGTGTGCATACATTTGGGGTGGGTACGAGTTTATTTTACATTTAGTATCATTAAAATGATACTTCATATGAATTTTCTGAAATCCTCTATGATCCTTTATTATGATCATTATTAAAATTTTCATTAAGAATTCATCTACCATAAATTCACTTGACAGTGATAATGAAGAGTAAATCAAGGTTTTATTATTTTATTTTCATGTAAAATAAAAAAAATATCATAATCATGCCCAAAACTCTTCCCAAATTTATACCTTGATCATCGGAACAACATTTTACCATGAGTCTACATCAACTGGAATGTTCCTTTGAGTGGTGAGCCTAATGTAACAACTGAACATGGCCTTATTCGGGTTAACATGTTGGTTGTGTGCATTCCATCTGACCTCAAATTTCTTATCTTTTCCCCTCACCTTAATAATTTTTTTAACACCATCATGCAATTATCCTCCTTTTTTGGGACATAGTATTGTTAACATCTACCACTTCCTCATCATCAATATTGTAAATATGTTATTCCTCGGGATTGGTATCATTGGCATGTGAAGAATATTGTGGATCCTCTAAATTTGGAGCATTAGTATGTTGAGAAACCTGTTGTTCCTCAAGATTGGGAGAATCGATGTGTATAAAATTCTATATCTACGGAATTGGTTGAATATTTAATTTTGATTATCTAAATTTATTAGTTAACCAGTAATAAGATGAAGTAATGAAATATATGTTATAGAAAAATAAAACATTATTATTGGACTCTCTTTTTTAAATGGTTGAAGAGATTTGGACACTCTTTCAAATATCCAAATTTCCTTATTATGGACTCCTCTCATATACAAGGCGTCATCTACATTGGGACTACTAAAAAATTATTATGATTCCCCAATGAAAGGGTCATCCTTAATTGAATTAAAACTTGACCCTTCATTGGTTATAGTCAATAACACAATAATTTACCAATTTCAGTTTGCAGGATCTAGATAATAAAATATGTGCACCGCCAATGGAAACATTAGAAATGATTTATCTGTGAAGACTTCCTTTCTAAAATCCACCTTCAAAAATACCAATTCATATTTTCTAAATAAAAACATATTATTAACCCACTTTAATTAAAAAATTAGTATTTTGAATATTGTATGACCCAACTCCCATCTTTTTTTATGATGCCAAAGTGTGATAGGTTCGAAAAAATTGGATATCTATCCTTTGTGGCAGATACATGAATCATTTCATCCAAATGTGTAACTCCATTATTTTTCATGGTATATCATTCTTCATGTTAATTTGTATATAAATTAAAATCATTAATCACATAACCATTGCAAGATAATAAATTCACACTTAGTCCATTGTCCAACCATTGATGTCATTCAGAAATTGAATCCAGAATTGTAGTTGATTTCTAAATATATGGTATCAAAACCATCCTATAAAATAATGATTATGTGTATTACATATCTATCTTTCATCCCTTTATTGATTAATATACATAAGAATCACTTTTTGTGATTCAATATATGGTGAAACCTATAAACTATTCTGAAAATAATAACGGTGAGGGTGATCCTTCTTTTTAATAATATTTTTAAAATCATCTATTTTGGAAATTCATTCACCCACAATCCTCTTAATGTGACAAGGTTTCGATTGACTAATGATTTCCACATCAGATAGCAAGTTTTTATAGAATTAAACAACTTCATAAATAACATATCACTCTATAATAAAAAAATTCTAGAAGACTTATTTTTGACATACCCTTTAAAAATATTTATAAACCATTTAAAGGGTCACATACATCTATAATGTACATGAACACATAGTAAAATCTCTCTAACCATGTGAGGTATCATATTAAAGAATAAATGTCTGAATATAATCTCCAATTCACACTATATGATAGAAATTCCCTTTTCTATACTGGTAAATTTGGTCTGGGCTATAAATTTATTGTATATATAATTGAAAAATAAAGGGATCTTGTTTAATTTAGGATGGAAATTATATGTCATAATTCAACATAAAGCTACATGCATTATATCTTACATCAAAACATGAGATTCATGTAATTTTATACCCTTTAACTTTAAATAATTAAATGAAATAATGTTCTTAATTTTTTATTAATACCACTCTGGAATATTTACACCATTCAAGAAGTTTCACAATTGATATCTCTCTTTCCTAGAAAGAGTTTAAGTAGATGGAAGAAAGAAAATTACACCTTTCAATTTTCACTAGCTTCAACTCTTCTCATATCCCCATGTTAATCATGTCCAACCTAGCCTTAATAACATTCTTTATTTTTATCATGCATTTATTAATGTTCCAATTGCACTATCACATAGATTTTTTCCACATGAATAACATCAAGAAAATTCATGATTTACAAATAATTATCATATAGTAATTTAAAAAAACTGATCACTTTTTCCAGACTGCTTGTAACACCCAGAGATTTTATGAGAAATATATTTTTATATCTTATGTTATACACAACACCAAAGGAATATTTCACTATACACAACACTGGCTTGTCTTGTGTTACATGTAAGAGAAACCTTCCTCGATAGCTTGCGTTGTACGCAATACCGAGTTTCACTAAATAATGATATATTATTATAATATTATAAACTAGATGTTATGAATAGTATTAACTGAATTTTTAATTTTATAACATTATAATTCATCATACACATTTTCAAGAATGAGGTATGTAAACAAAATCAATTTTTCAGATAAAAGAAGTATTTTTCAAAAAGTGCAGTTTTACCGCCTTTTTGATGGAGCACCCATTTTAAATATATTTTTTGGAAATTTAATAAGTTAAATTTTAAAAAATAAACTTCTTCTTTTCAATCATGATATAAAAATTAATATTGGTTAAATTTTTTATAATTTTCTGATAACTTTCATATTTTGATGAATAGTAAAAATACGCTAAATTTTTCTTAAAAGAAACTTTTTTCATCAAGATAATTTATATGGTTAAATGATAAAATTTAATGGTTTTAAAGTATAAATAGAATATATTTTTACCATTTAAAATAATTTATGTCATTACCAATAATTTTACATTGTATTCATAGGTAAGAACATTTCAATCTTTGACAATATTTTAACTTTTAAAACCCATTTTCTTAACAACGGGATTAATTTTAAATTAATTACTACAACTTCTGTGTTTTGAATTTTGAAAAATTGATTCACCATTTGGATTTAGTGACTCCAAATTATGTTAATAGGTTACATTTATTTTTTTGATATTATGAATAGTAACTACGATAATTTTTATTTACTTCAGTTAAAGGTAAA
Organism: Viscum album; assembly: GCA_963277665.1. NCBI lineage: Eukaryota > Viridiplantae > Streptophyta > Magnoliopsida > Santalales > Viscaceae > Viscum > Viscum album. Next base: position 682,965,433 of record OY728156.1, on the reverse strand, counting down.
TAGGGTAATTAAAGGTAAAAATAAGATTATAAAATTGCCCTAACACCTGCCAAAATTATATTGAGTGAATAAAAGTCAACCAATATCACCTAAGGGTCAGAATAGATCCATTTCATGGAATTTTGACTATGAAAATGATGTAATTATTATTAAAACCAAAGAAAGTGACAACATGTCACTCTCTTATTTCTTATAAGTGTAATAATTTTAATTTGATGATAAACTTTATAAAACATCAAACATAAATAGTCTCCAGAAATATAATAAAATTATCTATGTCATGTGAATTTATTTATAATTTTTAACGATTAAATAAATATCATTTATGATGACACAATAGTGATGTAGAAATTATTTTATTGATTGAAATATCAAATAAATGGTTTTAAAGATATTAAAATAAATATTATATTAACTATTTAATGTGATCCAAAAATTTTATAGATACATATGACATGTTACGAATATATTAAATATTTTGGTTTGAATATATCCTATGTGTGGATTTTATTTAAATTCAAATAAATTAATAGTGTTAAATTTGACACTATTGTTATTTTATAAAAATAACATATTATTAAATTTTTTAAAAATCAAAAAAAATATTTAAAAACTATAAATTAAAATTTATAAGGTCAAAAATTTCATAAAATATCCAATTATGGACAATTTTCAACACATAAGTAATTATTTATAATATTATTACCACAAATAAAATTAAATAGATTAAATAAGGATAAATCAAGTTGATAAGGTTTAAAATAAATTTCTGACATGTCTAAATTTTGTTGTTTGATGATATTAAAACCCTATATCATCTCATATTTGGATTTGATTCATTTTTGGAGGTTTTTAAGTGGGGTTTGAGTTTATTATAAATTAATATTTTAGAGGTTTCCAAAAGTGTCTCTATCATCCCTTATAAAAGGGCACCTCCTCCCTCTCCTCTTCACAAAATTTTGAGCCTTCATGCTTGGCCAAAACCTATCCATTTCTCTTCTCCACTTCCCTAGAAATATACAGGAAGTCATGGTCTTCTTCAAAGACTAACTTTAGTTCCCTAAGAGGAGGTTTAGAAGAGGCACGTCGAAGAAGTGGTAATATCCTTTACCGATTCTTTCAAATTTATTTCTTCTTATACTTCCTCTTCTTTATTTGTTTCATTATAAAGTAATAACATCAGTATCACTCATATAATTATATGTTATTATAAATATGAAACAAACCTATTTCACTTTCTTTCCATCCTACAGAAAACGAAATCACCGCGCGTGCGTACGTACGGAATACTGTCTCCACGCCATGGTGTAATCTGTTTTCCACCACCACCTTACTTGGATGGATATAATGGTGTAAAGAATAAATATATATTATTATTATAACATTATACTAATTCTTAGATATTCTATCATCCACTCCAATACCATTCAATAATTATGGGAACGATATCGTCGCTCGTGTGTATGTACGGCTTACCATCTTCATGGTGCGATGTGATTCATTCTACATGATATTCATTAAACCATGATTATATAAAATAATTTAATGAATAAATATGATATATATTATAATAATACCATTATGTAAATAATGTATCTATAACCTAAAAATAGGAATAAGAATTTATTCGACAAAACACACAAAAGAGCATAAAGCAATGAACACCCGAATAACAAGTAGCAATGAAATATTACTAATAAGAAGATAATAATATGACCATATATGATATCATAACAATTAATATGATTATAGAATAATCCAATGACATTATTTAAATCATTATATAGTAGGTTCGGATACGTACAAAGTATATCAGACCTAAGGTAAGGGATAATTATTCCAATCTCGTTCTTATCCGAGATTGTTTATGCGTAAGTATTTACTGGGGTTATATTTATCATCAATTTCCAAGTTTTATAAAAATATTTTCATAAAGTATTTACTATTCTTCCCTGTATGTTTAAAGTCATTTTTACCCCTTGTTTTACTTTTACTATGTGGTATGGAATGAATTTTTCTTTTTTTACCATATGAGGTACTTTTTGAATTTTCCAGTAAAAGTACGAGGAGAATGTTTTTTTAACGTATACGGCATGAGTAGATTTTTACGGTTTCATAACTCCTTATTTTTGTGAAGATTACTCTATAAGATTTTATGATTATTTTCCACAAAATTATTTTCTTTTAAATTTTCCAGACATTTTGAGAAAAGAAAATTATTTGAAAGAAGAAAGGATATTTTTCCTCGAGAATTCATTTCAAGTGTTTTATCAAAATTATTTTCCATATAATATGATATAGGGTTATGATTATATCCCTATTATTACTTTGATTTGATTATGTTATGATGGAATTATTTTTATGAAGTCATTTTATGTTTTATGGATTATGTTATGATGGCATGATGTTTAAGAATCTCATTTTTATTACATGGGTTATGCTATGATGTATGATTTATGATTTTGCGGCACACATTAGAATGGTTTCATTATGAGATGGGTGGGACCTATATCTCCCTCCAATGAATTGGGTAAATATTTATATCTCATGAGATATACATGGATGGAACGGTAAATTAATTTGTTTCAGTGATAAAGGACTGAAACGAGGAGTGAACTCGGTTCAGTAATGGACTTTGTCCACTATGATGGTATTATAAATGATTCTTGACTAATATAAGATGATTTTATATTATTATGTGTGTTTTCCACAAATTTTCATGTTTTAATTTATGATTATTGGGATTAAATTTCACTACTATGATTTATCCCATGTCATGAAATTATGATCTCTTTTGCAAGTTAATATTTTCAAAATGTTATGTTCTTATGAATATGATATTATTGATATTTCCTTCGTTTAACCTTACTGAGCATTTGAGCTCACCCTTTTGTATGTTTTCTTTTCCCTAGGTTAGGCAGAATGGTATTAAGTAGGATATGCCAAAAGGGACTCTAGATGTGATGAAATAAATAGGAGACAGTGTAGATGATTTATGAACCAGTTGTTTATGTTTCCCAGTTTCTAAAGACACTATACCTATATGGTCCTATCATGGTTTTTTTATATTTTGTAATAAGTATGCTTCAATTCTGAAGTAATAACAATGTATGTAAAGTATGGGTCATTACAGTTGGTATCAGAGGAAAGGTATAGTCAACCTTTGGAAACTAGGATGTGAAAGCCTTAGTAAAAACCCTAAGGATATGTCTAAGCATAGGAAAAAATCCTAGTGTTTCAGAAATTTCAATTAATAACCTATGATAAGACCTAAAGTGTAAAATTTTATTCCTGATTATGTGGTTTTCTTATTTTAATTAGTGTTGCTCACACTGTGCTTCTAGGTTTTAGTCAATGGTTGGAACCCAAAGGAACCGTGTTAGTGCTAAATGTGACAGGAAATGCAATGATTGTCCCCCTAAGCAACCAAATATTATGGGAGTTGGAATGAAAAATCATGTATCCATGCTCACACAACTTTCTCAAGCTATGAATCATGCAGGACTTTCAAACAAGAAAAAGAAGGAGCAACATTCTGTTGAATCCTTCATGAGGCAGTGTCCACCTTCATTCAGTGGTACCTACGAAGAAAATTTTACAATACTTTCAAGGTATGCTTCCGGAATTATTATCCAACCTGAGAGTAAGATCGATCAATTCTTTAGTGGTTTAAAATCAAGTCTTCGAAGGGTGTTATCCATAAGTGACTTCAATATCTACGAGGAAATTTTTCTATGTGCTCTCAAGGTTGAGATGGAGATTAGAGTAACCCATCAGTTATATGGGTTTGATAAGAAGAGGAAAATGGAATTCAAAGGAAAATCTAAAGACCACACTGAAAAGAAGATGAGTTTTCCCTTATGCTCAAAGTGTGGAAAGAAATATGGAGGGAATTTTCTTAAAGGGACAAGTAAATTTTTTAAGTGTGGAAAAGAAGGTCATCAGGAAATTGAATGTTGAAATAATGGGAAGAAGATATATAATGATGCGAACGAAGAAAGGGATATACAGAATTCACCTCCTACACTTCAATGTTACAAGTGCAAGGAAATGGGGCATTATGCTAATCAGTGCCCTAATCTAAGGGTTGTTGATGATGATCGACATAAACAAACTCCTAAGGCCAAAGAAAAAGGAAAGTCACATGCAATTTCTATCGGAAATGTGGAGTACGATAACGAAGTGGTGAAAGGTACACTTACCATCCACTCTAAAGTAGAAAATGTTTTATTTGATTCTAGATCCATCCACTCTTTTATTTCTGAATAATTTTCTAAGGGTATCGCCACACTACCCCAACAATTAGCTATTGAGTTAGCTGTGACAACTCCTAATGGCACAACGGTTGCATCAAAAGTTTATAATTCTTCTCTAATTGATGTTTGTGGGAATGTTCTTACTTCAAATCTTGTGATCCTTTCTATAGTGTAATTTGATGTGATTCTTGGCATGTTTTTGGTTTTCTTATATGGATCTCATATCAATTGCCAAAGAATGGAAGTCACATTTCATATTCCTGATCAATCTATGATCATCTATCGATGCAAGGATGAATATAACCTTCCAGTGGAAATTTCTTCCATCTTATGGATCTTGATTTCAATAAATGAAGGTTATTTATCTCAAATGGCTGGAGAGAAACTCATGATTAAGAATATGAACATTGTATGGGAGTTTGATGATGTCTTTCCAGAGGAATTATCAGCTCTTCTACCAAATCTTGAAGTTGATTTTTCAATAGAACTCATACCGGGTGCTATGCCTATTTCAAAGACACCTTATAGAATGGCCCCAATTGAGTTGCAGGAATTGAAGAAGCAACTCTAAGAGAATATTAATAAAGGATTCATACTCCCTAGTGTGTCACCTTGGGGAGCACTTTTTATCTTTGTTAAGAAGAAAGATAGATCAATGAGACTTTTCATTGATTATCGAGAACTGAACAAGATCACTATCAAGAACAAATATCATCTCCCACGCATTGGTGACTTATTTTACCAACTACACAGAGCTCAATAATTTTCCAAGATTGATCTTAATTCTGGATACCATCAACTAAGAGTCAAAAAGGAGGATATACCAAAGAAAACATTCTATATAAGTTATGGACACTATGAATTTATAGTGATGCCTTTTGGTCTTACTAATTCCCCTGTTATCTTCATATACCTAATAAATAGAGTCTTTAGAGAATATCTTGATCAGTTTGTGGTAGTCTTTATAGACGATGTTATTGTCTATTCAAAGAGCAAGGAAGAACATGAAGATCAATTAAGAATTGTATTAAAGACCCTATGAAAGGATAATCTTTATAAAAAATTTACCAAGTGTGAATTTTGGATTCAAAAATTTTCATTTTTGGTTCACATAATAACAAGAGAGGGGATATCTGTGGATCCAGCAAAAATGGAGGTTATTGAAAGATGGTCGAGACCAACAAAAATAACTGAAATCTAAAGTTTTCTTGGTTTAGCTGGGTATTATCAACATTTTGTGAAAGATTTTTCAAGATTATCTAACCCACTCACCAAATTGACTCGGAAAGGAGTTAAGTTTGTTTGGATGGAGGAATGTGAAGAGAATTTCAAAGAGCTAAAAAGAAGGTTAGCCAGTGCACCTGTGCTCACACTGCCTTATAGTGGAGAATGTTTTGTGATCTACTCTGATGCGTCCAAGAAAGAGTTGGGGTGTTTTCTCATTCAAAATGATATGGTGATACCTTATGCCTCATGACAGTTGAAAATACATGAACAAAATTACCCAACTCATGATTTGGAGTTAGCTGTGGTAATCTTTGCATTAAAGAGTTGGAGGAATTGTCTTTATGGTGAAAGGTGTGATATTTATACTGGTTATAAAATTTTAAAGTATATTTTGACACAGAATGAGCTAAATATGCACCAATATTTATGGATTTACAAAGGAAGGATTTTGTAATTTTAATGAAAGGGGAGATATCTTGTCTCTCTCAAACGAATGTTCAACCATCTATACATGTGAAGATTAAATAGGCACAGAAGGAGGATGTTGGGATATAAAGGAAAGTGAGAAATGTTCCTGAATTCAACCTTGATTGTGATGAGATAATAAAGTTTAGGAACCATGTCTGTATTCTTACCATATAAGAATTAAAGAAGGAGCTGCTGGATGAGGCTCAAAGTTCTTCATTTTCTATTTATCCTGGAAGTACAAAGATGTACAAGGACCTGAAAGATTACTTTTGGTGGGATTGCATGAAAAGAGATATCACTGAATATGTCTCTTGATGCTTGGTTTCTCAGCAAGTTAAAGCTGAGAGACAGAAGTCTAAGGGGATGTTACAACCATTCCCCATACCAGAATGAAAATGGGAAAACATCTCTATGGACTTTGTCACTGGACTTCCTAAAAGATCAAAAGGAAATAATGTTATCTGGGTTATAGTTGATCGTATTATGAATTCGGCACACTGCATTGCTATTAGAGAATATTTATCTCTTGATCAGCTTATCAGGATATATGTAAAGGAAGTGGTAAGATTGCATGGAGTACCACTTTCCATTATATCTGATCGGGATCTGAGGTTTACCTTGAATTTTTTGCAAAGTCTTCAACATGCTCTAGATACAGAGTTGAGTTTTAGCACTACTGATCATCCTAAGACAGACGGTCAGTCTGAGAGGACAATTCAAACTCTATAAGACATGTTGAGAGTTTTATCTATAGATTTCAATGGTGTTTGGGATAAACACCTACCTTTGGTGGAATTTTCTTATAATAATAGATTTCACTACAGTATTCATATGGCTCTTTATGAATCTCTCTATGGAAAGAAATGCAGAACTCCAACTTGCTGGGATGATGTTGGGGAAAGAAATCTATTAGGACCTGATCTTGTTGATGAGATGTTAGAAAAGGTCATATCTATTCAACAACACGTAAAATCATCTCAAAGTCAACAAAAAAGTTATGCCAACAACTGAAGAAAATACCTAGAGTTTGAAGTGGGTGATAAAGTGATCTTACGAATATCTCCTTGGAAGAGAGTAATGAGATTTGGAAAGAAGGGCAAGCTGAGCCATAGGTATATAGGTTCTTTCAAAATACTGGGTCTCTTTGGGAAGGTAGCGTACCGATTGGCACTTCCACCAAATCTCTCTCAAGTTCATGATGTGTTCCATGTATCTCTCTTGAGAAAGTACATACTCGATCCTTCACATGTACTAAGCTCAGAAGTTGTACCGCTGGAGCAATATCTTTCTTATGAAGAACAACCGATAGAGATTCTGGATCATAGTGAAAAAATTCTATGAAACAAGACCACTCGCTTGGTTAAAGTTTTATGAAGGAACCACCAATTAGAATAAGCTACATGGGAACTTGAGGATATGATATGGGAGAGGTATCCTAATCTATTTGTTACGAAGTGACAAATTTTGAAGGAAAAATTCATTTAAAGGGGGGTAGAATGAAACACCCTGAGATTTTATGAGAAATATATTTTTTTATGTCTTATGTTATATGAAACACCAAAGGAATCTTTTATTACACACAACACTGGCTTGGCTTATGTTACACGCAAGAGCAACAGTCCTCGATAGCTTGCGTTGTACGCAATACCAAGTTTCACTAAACAATGATATATTATTATATTATTATGAACTAGACGTTATGAATAGTATTAAACTAATTTTGAATTTTATAACATTATAATTCATCTTACACATTTTCTAGAATGAGGTATGAAAACAAAATCAATTTTTCATATAAAAGTATTTTTCAAAAAATGCAGTTTTGCCACCTTTTTAATAGCGCGCCCATTTTAAATCTAATTTTTGATAAATTTATAAGTAAAATTTTAAAAAATAAACTTCTTCTTTTTAATCAGGATATAAAAATTTACATTGGATAAATTTTTGATACTTTTCTGATAACTTTCATATTTTGATGAATAGTAAAAATACGCTAAATTTTTCTTACAAACAACTTTCTCTTCAAGATAATTTATATGGTTAAATGATAAAATTTAATGGTTTTAAAGTGTAAATAGAATATATTTTTACCATTTAATATAATTTATGTCATTACCATTAATTTTTCATTGAATTCATTGGTAAAAACATTTCAATCTTTAACAATGATTTAACTTTTAAAACCAGTTTTCTTAACTACAGGATTAATTTTAAATTAATTACTGCAACTTCTGTGTTTTGAATTTTAAAAAATGGATTCCATATTTGGATTTATTGGGTCTAAATTATGTTAATAGGTTACTTTTATTTTTTTGATATTATGAATAGTAACTACGGTAATTTTTATTTACTACAGTTAAAGGTAAATAAGGTAATTAAGGGTAAAAATAAGATTATAAAATTACCCTAACACCTTCCAAAATTATATTGGATGAATAAAAGTAGATCCATATCACCTATGGGTTAGAATATATTCATTTCATGGACTTTTGACCATAAAAATGATGTAATTATTATTAAAACCAAAGAAAGTGACAACATGTCACTCTCTTATATCTTATAAGTGTAATAATTTTTAATTTGATGATAAACTTCATAAAAAATCAAACACAAATAGTCTCCAGAAATATAATAAAATTATCTACATCATGTGAATTTATTTATAATTTTTAGTGATTAAATAATTATCATTAATGAAGACACAATAGTGATGTAGAAATTATTTTATTGATTGAAATATCAAATAAATGGTTTTAAAGATATTAAAATAAATAATATATGAACTATTTAATATGCTCTACTAATTTTTTAGATAAATATAACATGTTATAAATCTATTAAATATTTTTTTTCGAATATATCCTCTGTTTGGATTTTATTTAAATTCAAATAATTGAATAGTGTCAAAGTTGACAATATAGTTATTTTATAAAAATAACATATTATTAAATTGTTTAAAAATCACAAAAAAATTTAAAAAATTTAAATTTAAATTTATGTGGTCTAAAATTTCATAAACTATCCAATTATGGACAATTAACAACAAATAAGTAATTATTTATAACAATTTAAAATTTTGAATATTATTACCCCAAATAAAATTAAATTGATTAAATAAGGATAAATCAAGTTGATAAGGTTTAAAATAAATTCCTAAAATGTATAAATTTTATTATCTGATTATATTGAAACCCTATATAATCTCATATTCTTATTTGAGTCATTTTTTGAGGTTTTTAAGTGGGTTTTGAGTTTATTATAAATTAATATTTTAGAGGTTTCCAAAAGTGCCTCTCTCCTCCCTTATAAAAGGGCACCTCCTCCCTCTCCTCTTCACAACATTTTGAGCCTTCAATATCGGCCAAACCCTGTCCATTTCCCTTATAAACTCCCCTATCAACATACAAGAAGTCGTGGTCTTCTTCAAAGACTAACTTTAGTGCCCTAAGAGGAGGTTTAGAAGAGGCGCGTCGAAGAAGAGGTAATACCCTTTACCGATTCTTTCAAATTTATTTCTTCTTATACTTACTCTTATTTATTTGTTTCATTATAAAGTAATAAAATAAGTATAACTAATATACTAATATGTTATTATAAATATGTAACAACTCTATTTCACCTTCTATCCATTCTACAGAAAACGAAATCACCGCGCGTGTGTGCGTACGGAATACCGTCTCCACGTCGTGGTGTAATCTGTTTTCCACCACCAACTTACTTGGATAGATATAATGATGTAAAGAATAACTATATATTATTATTATAACATGATAATAATTCGGAGATATTCTATCATCCACCCCAATATCATTCAATAATTATGGGAATGATATCGTCGCTCGTGCGTGCGTACGGCTTACCGTCTCCACGGTGCAATGTGATTCCTTCTACATGATCTTCATTAAACCATGATTATATAAACTAATTTAATGAATAAATATGATATATATTATACTAATACCATTATTTAAATTATGTAGATATAACCTAAAAATAGGAATAAGAATGTATTCGAAAAAACACGCATAAGAACATAAAGCAATAAACTCCCGAATAACAAGTAACAATGAAATATTACTAACAAGAAGATAATAATATGACCATATATGATATCATAACAATTAATATGATTCTGTAATAACTCAATGACATTATTTAAATCATTATACAGGATGTTCGGATTCATACAAAGCATATCAGACCTAAGGTAAGGGATAATTATTCCAATCTCGTTCTTATCTGAGATAGTTTATTCGTAAGTATTTACTGGGGTTATATTTATCATCCATTTCCAAATTTTATAAAAATGATTTCATAAAGTATTTACTATTCTTATATGTATTTTTAAATTCATGTTTACCCCTTGTTTTACTTTTACTATAGGGTATGGAATGAATCTTTCTTTTGTTTACCATATGAGGTACTTTTTGACTTTTCTGGTAAAAGTACGCGGAGAATGTTTTTTTATCTTATACGGCATGAATAGATTTTTATGGTTTCATAACTCCTTATTTCTGTGAATATTCCTCTACAAGATTTCATGATTATTTTTAACAAAATTCTTTTCTTTTAAAATTTACCGACATTTTGAGAAAAGAAAATGATTTGAAAGAAGAAAGGTTATTTTTCCTCAATAATTCATTTAAAGTATTTTATCAAAATTATTTTCCTTCTAAGATGATATAGGGTTATGCTTATATCCCTATTATTACATTTATTTGATTATATTATGATGGAATTATTTTTATGAAGTCCTTTTATCTTATGTAGATTATGTTATGATGGCATGATGTTTAAGAATCTCATTTTTGTTACATGGGTTATGTTATGATGTATGATTTATGATTTTGTGGCACACATAATAATGGTTTCATTATTATATGGGTGGGACCTATATCTCCCTCAAATTAATTGGGTAAAGATTTATATCTCATGATATAGACATGGATGGAACATCAAGTTAATCCGGTTCAGTGATACAGGACTGGAATGAGGAGTGAAATCGGTTTAGTAATGGAATTTTTCTGCTATGATGGTCTTGGAAATGAGTCTTGACTAATATAAAATGATTTTCTATGATTATGTGTGTATACCACAAAGTTTCATGTTTTAAGTTATGATTATTGGGATTATATTTCACTACTATGATTTATCCCATGTCATGATATTATGATCTCTTTTACAGGTTAAGATTTTCAAAATGTTATGTTCTTATGAATATGATATGATTGATATTTCTTTTTTTTACACTTAATAAGCATTTGATCTCACCCTTTTGTATGTTTTCTTTTCCCTAGGTCAATAATAAGGGTATTAAGTAGAATATGCCAAGAGGGACTCTAGATATGATGAAATAAATGGGAGACAATGTAGATGATTTATGAACCAGTTGTTTATGTTTCCCAGTTTCTAAAAACATTATACCTATACGTTCATATCATGGTTTTGTTATATGTTGTAATAAGTATGCTTCAATTATGAAGTAATAACAATATATGTAAAGTATGGTTCGTTTTACTGTTTTTGTATATTTTTTCAAAAAAGGTTTACTAAAAGAAGTATCCACATATTTTAATTTCTCAAAGAGTTGATCACCTATTAGTGGATACAGTAATTGAATTTATTCCAAAATACCATCTAATAATGTTGTCAAAGATTTATATTTATGTCATCGGGGTAGATATCTATTATATCCCAACATAGTTTTTGATGAAATTTTCAAACTAATAAATTGTGTACCTTATTCTCAAATGTGACACCCTTGAGTTCCTTTAATTATATGTCCAGAAAAATTTTCATAGGTAGTAAATTCATTTATCATCCCATATAACATGGTCCTCAATGTGAAATATTAATTTTGGTAGGCATCATACAATATAACACCTGAATCAAATAATAATTTGAAATATTCATTCAATAGTGAAAAATAAATATAAATATCATTATCTAGTTACATTATTCCTTATAAGAGAAGATAAAGCATATTGTATTTTCATTTCATGCGTAACCACGATGGAAGGTTATAATTTACCAACATAACCATCCATGTACTGTGAATGCTGATTTGAAAACCAAAATGATTCACTCCATCTAAAGATAGCACAAGGTGAAGGTTTCCTAGATCATTTTTAAATTAGGGGTACTCAAGATCAATTTTATTCCATGGAGTGACATAATTTTCAATTTTTTATTTCTTGTATCTAGGATCCATGATAATTTTATTATAGTCTTCTCACTTATATATAGGAAACCTAAACCACGGAATGATTAGAATATACCATAAAACTTTTATAGGTCCTAGATCTTATTTCTTATATTCAGATGCACCACATGTTGGGTATTTTTTAAGTGATCCATGTCCCTTTATAAATATTATATATTCATTTAGACATTCAATTATTCTTTCATAGATCATATCCATTATTCATAGTATCTTTCTGCATCATATATTCAGTAAGGAATCTCATTATCTTCTAGGAGAATATCCTTCAAGAGGGAATATAGTTTTGTAAACATGTAATATCTCCATCTATTTCTAGGTTTTATATTATATTTCTTGAATATTGATGAATATTCTCTATATTTAGTACAACTATTTTACAATAGTATCTTTTCATAACTTTTTAACTTCTTAATAAATTTTGGATAGTCATGAAGTTCATCTTTAATTGTCATTTCCATTTCCTCACTATGATATTCATCATCCTTTACACCTATAATCATATCTTTAATATAGTCTTTTTCATTGTTCACAGTTGTAATAAAATTATTTTACCGATAAAATGAATTGATATATTAGTCACTAGCTATATTTATTTTCCCCCATGTTTAGTCCAAAATTTATAATTTTTATATATTCCTTTATAGATCAAGAGTTCTTCCAACTCCTTTGGAATAATTATATTTTAATAATAATTTCATAAACATAAATAATGATTTTAGAATGGTCATGTGCCATATAGTTTGAAAACATGATAACCTCTTTCCCCAGATCTCCATACTATTTTGTCATATGATTGACATCTATCTATTTTCAATTCATATATGTCCTATAAGATTCAATAATATTAATAATTAACAAAATAAATAAATACAAAAAATTATGATATAGAACCCATAAAAGTTCATTCTTAAAGAATCAATTAATCTACAAGAATCAACTATTCTATGATAATAAGAGCTGAATGAAGGGAATCATGAGTGGATCCAACATACAGAATCAACACTGGACAAATGTTAGAGTAGAAACTGGGAATATGATTTAAACAAGATGGAAGAGGATATGAATATTTTGAATTCTGGTCCTAATACCAATTTAAACTGTGAATAGTAGTTTGAGTGGATCTTCAAATAGAGTTTTGGTATTACATATCTAAAACTAATGATGGTCATGATTCTGATCTTTTTCTATGGACATAGGTATTCCCACACCTCAATCATATCAATGTCATCTTAGTAATCTTACCATTTTTGATATAATAACTCTCAAATGTTTTCTTAACCTTGTTAGGTGGGAGTAAAATAGGAGTGAGGAGTTGTTTTTTATTCATTTCTTCACTTGGTATATGGTATTCTAGGTGGTGTTTTATTGAAAATATACTTAGTGGATAAATTTGATCTTTTTTTGGATGATTAAAACATTGATAAGGCCTAATGATATAGCCTGGGAGCCCAAAATTTTAAGAAACTCTAGAATGTAAATCTAATGTACTATAAGTCTTGGTCATGGGCCCTCAAGCTGCTAGAAAAACTAAAGAACAAACTAATTGGGGTTTCATGAATGCTTGAAAGTTAAACAACTCACATTCTACTATATATTTATCCTTTTTATAAAATTCTTATAATATATGTGTTTAGTAATCTCTACTTAGTATTATAAATCATAATATTTGATATCTTTATAATTTAAAATAGAAGATTGATTATTTAATTCTAGATTATGAATTAGAATATATATAGATCTAGTAAACAAGGATTCCATATTAAAAACATTTTATTAAAGTTGTGCTAATCTAGAACATTTTTTCAATGGAAGAACATTCTTGGAAATTTATAGAACAATATTTAACATAAAAATTTGACTTCTTACAATGATTTATTATTATATATACATCTATACCAACAATAATTATAATAAAAATATAAATTAAACTTAACTATGATCTAAAACATTCTATTGTGTATGTTCACATTTTGTAACATTCTTACAAGAATTCATTTTTAAATGAAAATTATGTTAGGATCTTTTATTACAAAATTTCTATTGTAGATGTTCATGGAAATGAAAATATTAAAATTATTGTGGTTATTTTTCCATGAAATAGAATAAAATGGGAATAATTATTTTATTTTAATTCTTGAGGGTAGGAAGGATATTTGGAACATTGAGCATATTATCATTTGTGCACTGAAAAAAAATCTCCCTACTTATCATTTTTAATCACCACTTTAAATGATAAGTGGGGAAAGTTTTTCACAGTGAAAAAATGGTCCTTTCATCGATGAAGGATTATATATCTCATCCATATCCACATTCAGCTGGGATCTCTAAGCAAGCATAGTTAGAAATTTAAAAAACAAGATCTCATGTAAGATTAAGTTGAAGATATCTCATATGATTAAATAGGAAGATGATAATGAAATTAATTTCTCTTAGTTCATACCTGAAGTATTTATCTCCGACCAACATAACCCCACCAAAAAGAGGAAATGTGTCCAAATATCTCTATTTCGTTTCATTTTTACTAAAATTTACACTTTTTAATGAGCATGAAATTCATATCATACGTGATATGTAGACTCGTGTAAGGTTGATTAAAGTGGATCTTGAACGGACAGTAAAAGTCTGAGGATTTAGAATAAAGTAGAGCTTGAATGGTGCAAAGAATATGAGCATGTAGAGAGATATTTAAGATAGATTAAAGAGGCGTATAAATAATCACATACCATAGAATTTCAGAGGATTGATTTATCTAAGAAGTTCATGGAAGAGCAGTAGCAAAGGTCGACTTATTTGAGAGCTAGAACGATGCAAGGGAGAATTTTTTGTTGGGGATAGAATTTATAATATCAAAAAAGGTTTTTCGAGTGCTTCCCGAAAAACACTAATAAAGATGAGTTTTATCAGTGCTAAAAATTTAAACTCTAACAAAAACCTATCTTTATTAGTGTTATAAAATTTGCGCTGAGAAAAACAATTTTTATCAGTACTTTTTTGGCAATGATAAATATTGTTTCTCTATAAAAATTTATAAATAAAATAAAAATTTATTAATATATGTATATATTAAATATATATAAATTATAAAAAAAATTCAAAAAATATTTTACATTATTATTGAATATATAAAAAATGCATTTAAATGGATTAATAATATAGATTTAAATTGTTTTAGAAATATTATTGCTTACTAAATAAAATTGAATGAATATTAATCATATAAATAAATAAAATTCTAAGAGTATTAAAACATTTTAAATAATTATGTATAGATCAAAATATTAACAAAATCGGTTATAAACATGTACAAAAAAGAATAAAATAATAGAAAATTCATTTAAACAAATTAATTATACAAATTTTAAACATTTTAAAAATATTACAACTTAATAAATGTAAGGGTATTAATATTAATCATATAAATTAAAAACATATTAAGAATATGAAAACTTAGTAATTAATTGTGTTTGAATAGATATTAGAAAAAAATAAATCCCAAAAAAAATAAATATTATCAAATATTAAAAATGAATAGATAATATTAAATGAAATATTTTGAAAAATGAATATATTAAATTAAATTAATTACAAAAATATATAGAATAGTGAATTCATTATATTAACTCTATTATTTATATACACCTTGAAATAAACAACTGGATATTTTTAATTATAAAAATAACAAAACTTTTAAAAATAAATATTATATTGACTACACAAATATTAAAATTAAGATTAATTTATATGAATCGACTATATAAATTTAAAACTTATTAAATATATTTAAACTTAATAAATAAAAATGAGTAAATATTAATCCAGTAAATTATAAGAATTTTAAAAATATTAAAACTTATTTATAAGTATGTATAAACTTTAAAAATGTATAAATTCAAAAAATTATTAAAATTAATCAATATCCTAAATGAAAAAAAATAATATTAAAAAAATAATATTAAAAATGAATAAAAAAATAAAAAATATTAAAAAATATTAACTATTTAAAATAAAATATTATTAAAATATATTCATTCAAATAGATTAATTATATAAATTTCAAACATATTTTAAATGTTAAAACTTAATAAATAAAAATGAATAAATATTATTCATATAAATTACAAACATATTGAAAATATTACACAGTAAATAAATCAATATGTAAATAAACTATAGAAAATGACTAAATTCCAAAAAATATAAAAATAAATAAATATTAAAAATAAATAAAATTTAATAGACAATACTATTTAAAAATTTCATAAAATTAACTATATGAATTTTAAATATCTACAAAAATGAAGAAAAAACAAAGAAAAATCCTTTTAAATAACTTAATTATATAAATATCAAAGAATTCAAAAATATTAAAAGTTTATTAAATGAGATTTAATAAATAAAAAACATATAATTAAAAACATATAATAAATAATACTTAGTAAATAAATATGTATAAATTTTTAAATTTGAATAAATTAAAAAACATTATATAAAAAAACTATACATTACATGTTAAATTATTTTTTAAAATATGAAAAATACATTCAATACATAAACATATACACATTTCTTATACATACAAATATATTGGCATATATGTTCATCCCATATATAGACATAAATATAAATATATAAATTCAAATATCAAAATATTCATAATAAATATTCATTTATATTTATATATTTTTAAAAAATATTGAAATATAATAAATATATCTTACTTATATTAGATATATAAATTTTGTAATTAATATATATAATTTAACATTTATTTTTCAATATAAATATGATAATTATATACGTACTGATAATGTTTTGTTATTAAAAGTTATAAAAAAAATTCAGTGCAAGAAAATTGTTGATAAAGAGAAACATTTATTAGCGCTAAAAATTGTGCTCACAAAGGGTGTAATTTTATATGTACTTTTTTTTAACAGAAAAGTGAACTTTATCAGCACTTTTAGATAGAACTAATAAAGGTTCCACTTTTATTAGAGCTTTATGTTTAGCATTGATAAAAGATGTCAATGTATATCGCCTGATAAATGGTAGTGAAAACAATATGTTTTAGGTGAGGAGTTTAACTAGCATCCAAATAACAGTTGTAAAATCCTTTTGAGACCATTCAAAAGAAACCGATAAAGACATTATTTTTTGTAGATTTTATAATTCATTTAATTATAAAGTGATAAATCGATTTATATTTTTATATGATAAAAAAATATGAAAAATAGTTTGTTAGTCTGTTTCTAACCCCAAAACATATAATGATCTTGGTTTTCAATATTATCAAGGAGATTCAATCCCATGGATTTAGAGAAGTTAATATAGTCTTTAATTTTCCATAATATTTTCTATTTTATGTTTTTTAAAACGTATTTAAAATTATACACTAAAAAATATTTAACTTTTTCCAATAGGTGTACATCGGTTGTTAAAGTTATATTTTTTTTTGTTAATCAATTTACCGACATATATTTTCTTGTCACTAATTGTTAGTAAAAACCCAATTTCTAAATTTTATTGTGATAGATAAACTATTTCTGTTGCAATTATAATAATACCAATAGATAATATATTTTTTGGTCAAAATGTTTAATGACTCGATCAAATAAATTCATAGTCACTGTTTTAAACTACTATTGATGATGATGATTTTAATTATGATTGTGGGAATTATCCTCATTTTCTTGATCTGTATTTTTCTTATCTAGAAGAGGGCATGTCACTTTGAATGACCCTGTTTATTTTCTTGCTTGATTTTTTTCTTTTCTTTCACCTTTAATAAATGGTAAGGATATTTTTCTTCTCTATAGACCTTTTTCATAATATTATTACCAAAATGTTTCTTTCCACCCATTATATTATTAAAAATATTATTCTATCTATTATTATAATCAATAACAATAATTAATATCGATTTATAAATTATATTTCAAATAATATATAATGTTTTGGTATTCCAATATTTGTTGCTAAACGTTTATATTATATTTATTAATCTAATTATATATAATAATTTTATTGTATAATAATTTTAAAATTGGACTATATAAAACTCCAACAGACTGATACTTTATTTTAAAAAAATCAATTTAAGCATAATTTGAAAACATTTCCAAACTCCATAAAAAGACATTAAACATAGTATTAAACATTTTCAAACTCTATGAGATATTACATGAAACTAAATAAAACTACATCTATAATATGATTCTTTAACATATCGATTGTTAATGTCATGGTTCACATTGGAAGAAAGGTCCATGAATGTTATTCACCCATTATATCATGACATGACTATAATAGTGGAGATAATATATAGCAGGCATACATTGGAAACATGAAGCATGTCATCTGAAATTTTATATGTAGTTGGATGGAAGTAGCTAATCATTCCTAGAACATAAATTTTTCATAAAATATAATAAAAACACCCTATAAATCATATCTAAAAAGTTGTGTTCACCAAAAATTTAATCCATATATTATCAAATCAATTAATTCATTCCTATTCTAACATTAGAATGGTCACATGAATGAGTACCATATAAATTCTTATGAGGAAATGGATGTTATCTCATTTAATAGTTGAGAATTCTTGAAATAATTAAATAACAAATTTTTGTGGAGGATACATGTGAAATTTCTAAAGATTCTATCAACTTAAATATTTTTATCTAGTAATCAAATTTCTTAAATGGGACTTGATTGAATTCAAATAATAAGAATGAGTTATCGATCCTATAAGTATAAGTCTCACTAACAACACAATTAAAGAACCAAAATCCAAAATTATATCTCAAGAAATTTAATTGAAAAAATTATATTAAATCAATTTTAGGAAGGGAATATACCAACCTGAAGGTTGTTTCCACGTCCTTCAAAAACAAGATTAGTCGGTGTATATATATATTTAATTTTCATTGGAATAAAAGTATTCTCCCAAGGACTAATACCAACCAAATTATCATTAATGTAAGCATTAGAAGTTATTTAACAATAATATTGTATTGGTAAAAAAATATATTAATATTTGAATCAAACATTAAATATATAAAGCGACACTAAAATCCAAAATATAAGGTCACTTTTTGGGGGGAAAATAGAGACATTATACTATGTTTTTAAACTAAAACTAAATCCCTCATTTTCCTTGTTTAGATAAGTATTACAATACAAGAATATTAAAATAAAGACATTTCTCTATTTATTTGACTTGATTTTTATCCAATACATAAATATTTTATAAAATATAATACAAAATTCTACACAAATAAAATTCAAAAAAACTATTGCCTCCTGCTTAAAATAAAAATCTAATTAAATTAATTGATGTATTTCTATTCCAATGGGATAAGGGGAATATGAATTAGTACCACAAAAAATTATAGGAGGCAATGGATGTAATCTCACACAATAGTTGAGACACCTTGTGATCATTTGATAACTGGATATTTTAAATGCTTCCAATGAAATATGTGAATATTACATCAAATCCAACAGTGTTTATTAGGAAATATAATACCATGTCTGTGAATTTATGGATGTTAAAGTAAAATGATGAGGCTATGATTTTCAAGAAGGCTCAACATGATGACCAGTATTATTCATTCCTAGTTTCCTTGGAATCTATTCTTTTAATGAAACTTTACAGCAATATCCTAAGGAATAATTTTTGAATAACAATTATCAAATTTGAGAATATAGTAAAATCCTTGTTTGAAAGTGAACATTTTTTCTATTATTGATGTACCTTTTTTAGACCTTCTTGAAACTGATAGGGGTGGCTTGCATAATGGAATTAATGATATCAAGGATTGTGTAATAAAGAAACTTTAGAAACCACAGCTATAATACATAACTCAATTTCCCTAAATGACATATATAATTTATAAAAGGATTATACTTATATGATGAGTTTGTAGAAAAGTGTACATTTGAGAAACCATATCCTTGGTATGAAGTGGACATTTGAGAAACCATATATTGGTAAAGTAGTAAAAAACATCCAAAGATCATGAAAGTATATCATTAAATAAATATACTTATATATGGTTTGGTGAAATTTTTATATAGCTAAATATACATGATAATATCATGGACTTCCATCATTTTCTGTATTGATGATAAAAAGGATGCACTGAGACATTTAGTTAAAAGAAATCAACTTTTGTCATAGCCATTGTATTTTTTTAAGGCCAAACATAATGAAGTATTAAAACAAATGTCATTAGTACATACTGAATAATGTAGGGAAAGAGTGTTTATTGGTGGGTCCAAAGGATCAATACACCAAAGATAAACACAAAACTAAGTAGTTTAAAAAACAATTGGACAATAAGACTTTACCAAATTTATAGTAGTTCCTATAACTAATGAGATACATTTGGTTAATAGATATATAATAATTTGAATAATGAAAACCCACATAATAAGTTCTTGACTAAATTATAGTTAGGGAAATTATTATTACTGTTAAATTTTAAAAACATACATTAGTTTTGATCCTTTCTCACCAAATAATTTCTTAAGATAAAACATATAGGTTGATTATATATGAAGTGGAAGAAACAATATTTATTAGTAAAATAATTATGTAATCACTATAGAAAAAGAACACCCTATAAGTTGACATGATATAACATACTAAGGTTTTAAAACATTAGTTCAACATAAACAATAAAATTGGTCAGGAATTAATTTGACATCACAGTTGAAAAGGGAGAAATATTTATTGGAAAACAAAAAATTCATATGATTAGTCAATTATAACTTCATAACATATATTATAATGTCACAATTTACCCACTATTGATAAAATTCATTTCAATTAGAACTATAAGAATTCAAATTTGATAGAATTATATAGTATTCAAGTTCATATATAAGGTACATCATTATCATAAATGAAATATATTATCTTTTTTATACCATTAAAGGAATAAAAAATTTATAAAGGAAATTTTTTTCTTGATGAATTTGAATAACTTTGAGCCCTGATGTAGTTACAAGTATGAATTACATTAATTATTTTCTAAAAAGAACCATCAGTAAAAAAGAAAAAAAAATTGTACCATGGAATGGTCGATGATATAGCTACATTACAATTTTTAACCAAATTCCTTAATTGTAATAATCAACCTTCTTCTTATAGGAAACACATCAGTCAAAGAATCAATTATAGTTACATTTAATTTTCATCACAGATTCATGGCGGTACACTTTGTAACTTATAGTGGAAATCCTGTTAAAAATGTATGTATTCTCAAGTGAAAATTTTAAAATATAAAATATTATGTTTAATAAACAAAATACAATTTTTACTAATTTTTTATTATATTATAGTTATATAAATCATATTTATATATTATTTTTACATATATATACTTATTTGTATATAAATCATATTGAAAATTATATAAATATGTTTATATAAATTAAATTATTTGTGGTTCACTTTTGTTAGCACTGATAAATTGGAACTTTATCAATGCTAAAAAACACTTGTAAATGGTAACCGTTTATTAATGTTTTTTAGCATAATTAAAGGTCCCGTTTATTAGTACTTTTAGTTAGGGTTGACAAAATTTCCTTATTTTCAATGTTTTTCTAGCGTTAACAAAGGGGGTGTAGAATAAATAAACACCCCAACCACTTAGGTGTCGATCTATCCTCTATTTACTTTTAGGTGACCTTGTAGTAGCATTTCAATCCAGGTAAGATGAATCCCACATATCCGGAACTGGACTAGATTCTAATACTTTTTTGATAATGTGAACTTATGGTGAGGTAACAGGAATGTGTCTCTCTTGGAAGCCATATATGGATATACCTTTAGATGTTATACCCCTTGGTGATTCCTATTTAGTATCCTCATGATCCTTCAAAATTGAAAATTCATAACTAAACCACACAACCTCAAATGTAACTAGTTCACCACTTTTATTTGAACTATTGATTCCCCAAAAAATCAGGTCATATTTGCTTAAATCTAGGCCAATTATAATGGATTCATCCTAATCATCATACTTTTCTAATCTAAATAATGTTAGAGTTATAGTAGGATCAATGAATTAATAAAAATTAATAAATTATTATTTAAGACTAATTATTAAATTATTACAAGTTAATTAATAAATATTAATAATTATAAGTTGATTGATATTTTTATCTGACATTTTTAGTAATTTACTATTTATTAATTATTATTAGTAATTTTTATTGTAGTGAAAATAATATTTTTAAATAGTGATGTTTTATGAAATATAATTAATCATATTTTCAATTTTTATTAATTTTTATTGTAAATTAAAAATTATTTTGAATTACCTTATTCTTAATCAGTAATTAATTAATAACCAGATAGACACGCCTAGGAAGTTAGGGAAATGAAGATAATTTATAAAAGGTTAATGACACCAGAGATAATATCAAATAGGGGAGACTAAAAACTAATAATAAGAAATAAGGGTTGATACACATAAACCATATAGATCGCCTAAAATTTTAAAAAGTAATCAATTAAAAAAATAGATGATAATTTTTATATTTTTATATTGTTACAATATAATAATTATTTTATTAATATATCAATATATATGTGTGAAGGGATATATGAAATTAATCAATAGATATAATATCATGTTATTCAAGCATCATAATCTACCAAGGCAAATCATCCAACCTTGTGAAATAACAGCAAGAGAGGCCCTAGGTTGAAAGAAAATGTAAATAACTATTTCTTAACCTTTTCATGATGGATAAATAGAATGTATTAAAGTGAATAATAAGCACATAGATCTTCCTAAAATCATAAAAAATGGTTGATGGACAACATTCAAAGAAGTGATAGAGTAGATGATAGGAAGGCGGTCTGATTCCAAAATAAAAGGGTTCCAACCTCTCTCAGAAGAAAACTCCAAACCTGCAATGATGGATTGGGCCTCCACCACTGGTGGTACCCAATTTGTGAGATGCAAATACTGAGCCAAATGAGTCATGGAAGATGATTCTGACACCAAAATAACCATTACTAAAGACATCCACATCCAAGTTAATCTTCATGGATCCTAGGGGTGGTGGAATCCAGACCCATGGGGCGCAAAGAACACCTAGAATATCACAATTAAAATATTATTGGATCAAGGTATCCATAAAAAAAGGTGTCCCTATCAACCTAAAATAATCATGGTTTGATGAGCTGATTAAAGATATAATCATTTATTTGGACCCAAATCATCCAGAAAAATGTACACAAGGATCTTATCTTCTCTACAGTAAGGGTTAAATGGCATTCCCTCATAAGAATCACAAGACTAGGTGGTAGATCAAGGAAAGAATCCAAATTATAACTCCACTCAATCCTGATGTTCCTAGCCCTAGGTAAATGTAGGATAACTTGTGATGTGGACTCTATAGTAGTCAAAAAAATCATACAAGATGAATCCACCACTACATGGAAGAATATGAGAAAATCCTTTATAGAAAGGCTTCTCAAACACACGTTGCATAAATAATATTTCATATTGGGTGGAATTAGGAGGTGAGAAAGGGGTTTCCAAAAATCATTCATTTGTATACTTAGTGCTACAATAGTCTCCTTATAGTCTATCTCGACATAATAAGCACCAGATCCATCGAAGAGAAAACAAAGACGATCTTCTTTCATATCACTCACATGTGGGATACTCTAAATAATCCTTTTATCTCTATCATTAAACCATATTCTAACTTCATGTTTCCCCACCCGTTCCCATACACATCAAACAAATATTACACCTTGTAATTATTCAATCCTTCCATTGTAGTTGGTGTTTCATGAGATACATCATTGTCATCAAGGTAAGGTCCCTTCCATATTTTGATAGTTGTACCATCTCCAATTATCCAGTAGAACCTATTATGGAGAAATTTGTGCAAACCCCAAGGGATTATATAGAATAATCTAGAGAAAGGGTCAGTAGAATCCCCATAGAATTATGAATGGGAGAGTATTTATCCTATAGAACTTTAGTATAATGGAACTCTAGGTATTGGATAAGCCTCTACCTCTATTTGGCATGGTGGGAATCGTTGAAATGGCACATGTCCTAGAAACCCATTCCCTCACATGATTTGGGGAGATAGAGTTTCTCACATGAAATTCAATGTCTTTTTTCCTCCAATTCAAAGTTCCCCACAAAAAAATTCTTCATTCCGGAATGAATCTGATCAACATGAAAACCTATGAGTTTAAAAAGATACATGACATAAGTTGGAATCAATTGAGACACAAATATGATGTATATTTTATTCCCTTCCTTACATATCCTTTTAACATTTCATCCCTAAATTTTATTTTTCACCCTATCCAAGATTCCTAAGAAAACCTCCCTTTTTGAACTGCTAAAGAATGTGGGGATCCTAGTAAACTTTTTATGTTTTTCAACCACTTGGATTCTAGAGGATAAACAAAAGAAATATTTTCTATATTTCATAACACATGAACTAAATAAGATATCATAATTTTTATATTTATTGATTTCCCCAATTACAACTCAAAATCATTGATAATTTAGAAAATATAGTGGAATTATTCCAAGGTGGACCTTGATAATAATAATCTATCATCTAAAAAGAATAGGTTACAAATAGGGGCTATTTTCACACACTTTCTCACCATGGAAAAAGTTACCATTAAATTCCAAAGAAATATGATTGGATAAAATGTCAGAAACCTGGATAAAAAAGTTAGAGAGAGGATATCCCTTATAAAGACCCCAAGAAGGAAAAAATCACTTTGTAAGGTTATCATTGATTCAGACATTGAAGGAAGATCAGATGAAACAATGCATCAGTACCTATATCAATTTTGGGTAGAAACCCATCTTTCTCATCACAAAAAATAGGAAATACAATTCCAATATATAGTATGCATTTTTTTCATAATTATCATATATTTCATGCCTCCTTTATTAGCTTTAGATCATGTTTTCATATAGTGAAAAATTTTAAGAGTGATAATAGTGTTGTTAGAGATGATTCTTTTGGGAACAAATTCAATCTGATTCAGAGAAACCATAAAATGACTCCATGTCCAAAGCTAGTTAACTAGGATTTTTTAGAAGATTTTGTTAATGAAATTTCATAAGTTGATGGAGATAATATTAAAAACTAAATACAAAATTTAAATATTGGGAATGAGGGTAATAAGGGTTTTCTTAATGGAATAGAAATTCTCATTACATACCCAAATATCCTTCATGATCCTTGAGATATCAAATATGATGATATGATATATTTTTTCTAAAAATAAGGTCTGAAATCAATTAAGACCAGATGCCTTGGTTGAGTGGATATGTTTGAGATATAAAATATTTTTTTAATCATAAATAACTTGCACAAGTTGTAAATTCATTTCATCCATGACAATAGGGAGAATACAAAAAATAATATCCCTTAGAAAAGAAAATTATCATGTATAATAGAGTTCCAAGAAAAATTGAGAAACAAAATAATGAATATCATTGTCATTTTTCACAAACATTTTGATGGGATAATTTAGGAATGATATATGATTATTTCACTATCTTTCATATCACCTTTGGTGGAATTATCAAGTATTTTCATCGCCTTCATTAATATGGGAATCTCATGTGCACATTGACCAATAGATCTCCTTGAATCTGAGTGATACATCTATTTATGATTCCAGGTTTGATATTATAAGAAAATTCATTTTTAGATACCAGTAGAGTAAATCTCATTCAGCCTATTTTAGATATTATCACATTAAATGTGAGTATGGAGAAACTTAGAGAAACTCTACTACCTGAGCTTTATAGCCACCTGTGATAAACTATTCATGACCATATAATCCCCTTATTCACCTGTCCACCCCGAGTGGAAAATATCCTCATAATCCTCCACCATTTCTCAAAATATTTCAAATCTAAATATATTCCCCTATCTAGGCCTTCCTCCCTTATAATAAGCATTGATTATGATGGTATAATGGGAAGATGCAATGGGGAGTGGTATTGAGACCCCTAGAAAAAAATTGAAGAGGAAAACCCAAGAGGAATATCCTAGGTACCTATAAATTCATTCCTAAATGTAGGTATAAATGAATTTCCCATGAAACCATGTGAATATGTGCCTAAATATCCCAGTTTAGAGAGTTTTGTGCTCTGTTATTCCAATAGGAATTCCTCTATCGAACTGTAAGTTCTATTAATCCCCCCTCTATTTTCATGATTATACATGATTTTATTAAAGTCTATTCTTATAAGGAGAGGATCCGACATGATAGATCAATAATAGATAATTTTATCCTAGGATATCTAATTTTAATTTTGAGTGGTCCAACCATAGATTCCAAAAAGTATCCCCGCAGAGGAATTTGGAAGATGGCCTACTACTGTAATGTGGTTCAGAGAGAGGTTCTTTACACTAACATCCACTTACTACTTCTAGATAATGTAATGCCCCCCCCCCCCACATGGCCTTGTATATCCACTAGAATACATCCTTGAAATCCAATACTTTCTTCCACACCAATTATTTCATTATTTTCCAACATGGCTTCAGAAAGATAAACTATGTCAGGTCCACTTGTAGCACTCTAACATGGGAGCATCTGAACTATGAATGGGCGTCCAAGCCCACAGAATATCCAATATAATATTTTTCATTGGGGTAAGTAGGGTTGTGTCATTCCATCATGCACCTTTAAAATTTTATGAACTTTTCCATAACCTGTCACTTTCCACATTTCTGGGAGGTTCCCGATCACCTGATGTGTCTCTAGGATTCATTTAAATATGGGGGTTCCATAGCAGTAGGGTCTGAACTAGATTCCACTTTACTTATCCTCCTCCACAGATGGTATTTTTTAGTTCCTAGGATCATCAAAACATACATGTACTCTCCTACATGAGATGAAATCATTGAAAGTTCTTATCATGGGAGGTGAAGTGGGTCTAGAGGGTTGGTATAAATTTTTTTCATATTGAAAGGTGGATAGAATTACACTTAGAATCTAGAATATGGAATGTAGTTGAGATTAATGTCCCCATTGAGAATTTATCGAGAATGGAAGAGGTGTTCTTGGAGTCCCAAGGGGTATCATAGGGGGTAGTTTGTCCACCTCCTTTGGTTACATAGGATCACTATAGTATTTCAGAAAGTGTAGTAGACCCAATACGATAATCAAATTATGGTCGGTGGTGGCATGTGTGCTTCATGTTTTAGAAAGTATTTATCTATCCATATGCATTTTTGACTCCAGAATAAAGGATAAACCATGATTTTTCATTTACATCCAACAAAAATATTGTATAAAAATATTACCCTCACTATATGCTACCTTTTAGATGAAAGCCTTCTCAGTATGTCTGATAAGTCTAAAAAAGAAAAAAAATATGCATTTTTTCATAATCAACCCCAATCTGAATTTTTCAGTTTTCCATGTATAGAAAGGAACCCATTATAAGTGGGTTAGAAAAATCAACCAAGAACCTAGACAATGTTAATGGCCTCCAGAGAATAGTTCTGATTGATCCCACTCCATAAAATAGCCAATGTGGCCTCTGATATGTCTCATAATTCCCTCTAACCTTCCCCAGAAAGGTATTCTCATAAACCACCACTATAAGGCTATTTTAGAGAAGGTAACATTTAGAGTTTCTTCATAATTTTTTATATCATCCATTAGGATCAGATGGTTATCAAAGGAATATGTTCCCCCTAGAATGGACTTCTATTTTTATTTCTCATTGATAAACTTGAACACCAGATTCCTAGATCCAATTTCATGAATGGCCACTTCATCATCCAATCCTCAGAGGGGTTATAGCATGTTATTCAAATAATTCAGATTGAAGGTATGATATGAGATAAATTTTTCATTGTATAAATGATTTATACAGTGTAAAAGGAAGTTTTTTGTATCCTTCATTAAAATTATTAGTGATTTTTACTTTTACTTAAGAGAAAGGCATCACCATTGATCCCCCAGAATGTTATTCATCATGCCATTTTTGGGGTTGAAAAAAAAAAGGCAATATCAATGGGAAAAACCTTAAAAGTTTGAAAAACTGAGGAATGGATAATATTATAGATCTGATAGGTACATATTACAATCAGAATGAAGAAGATCCAAAGAATGGTGAATCTAAAAGGTGGATATACTTATCTAAAAAAATAAAGATCTGAAACTAAATAACCCAATGACGCTGATAAAGTAACTCTAAAATATAATAATCTAATTACATAGATTAAAAATATATATTTGAAATGATCCTTGGAAGATTAAAGGATAAATTTCAATCCAATAAATAGAGAATGAACCACTAAGAGGAAGATAAATCTATGAAAATACTTGAAGAAGACTCTCATGGTTTAGAGAATAGATTAGTTTTAGATAAATTTATTTTGACATGTTTATTTATATGAATAATATATATATTCATAGTGATTTTTGAAAATTTATACTTAATTAATGAATCACCAAAAACATTAAAAAATAATCTATTAAAAAAGTTAAAAAATATCACACCACCCTTGGAAAAACTAAGATCATGACTTTAATTATTTGGGTGAAGTCATCATTTTGGAGGTTATATCGACTTAATTATGGGAATAAATTAGTTTGAATATGAGTGGAATGACCTAAATTTTTTACTTTTTTCTCTCCACACCTAATAACATATGAGCTTAATCTTTTCAAATGTTTGGATTGTATAACTATAATCTCAATATCATTGTTATTTAATAACCTATCATTGGTTTTGGGTATCCAAACTGAAAAAAATTTACTCCATTTAGCTATAACTCAATGTTATTTTAAGAAAAAAAATATATTTCAAGATACTAAAAAACATTATTAATTTTTTGGGTTCTTCCAATTGTTTTTCATAGTTTGATTCATCTATTTAAATGTACTAGTTTCCAATATCAAGTATTTTCTCATCAGAGGAAATTTTCAATACAAACAAACAAGAATATATATTAATTATTAAAAGGAATACACAATGAATATTTGAATACAAATAACAATAAATAAGGGGAAAAGTAATAAGTTTTGGGACCAAGTTGGATTGATAAGGAAGTAAGAACAGTTTTCTTTCACACAGTGTTGTCTTTTGTTGTCAAAAAGCTAAATCAATTCACTTTATAAAGGACTTGTAAACCAGATGATGCTTTGATGATATGTATTTCACAAATATCATAAGTTAGGAGAACTTTTGATGCAATCCTTATAAAGTAAAGGGGGAGAAATTATGATATCAGTCATATACAGTTTTGATTGGAAGGAATGATGTTGTTGGATGATAAAGAAGTTTTAGTACTTCCCATTGTAACTCTGACGATACTAATGTTGATCTATCAAATGATATATATCATGATAGCAGAGTTCGTAATGAAATATGAAGAATGGTTATGGGAAGTAGTGAAGAGATAAATAACAAAGTAACAGACCATTTGGAGGTAGCACAAAAGAAAAGTTTAAGGTGGTTCCGTTTTCCAGTGTTTGCAAAATTTTTGGGCCTGAAAATTGAAAAATGTAAAGAAGTGATTTTGGAAAAGGGAATAAAGTGGTGCGCAAGTCAAGAGTTGCGTGAAAGTATTGGCATGCAAGTATTGGCGCGCAATTATAAGTGGTTCGCACTTCATATTTCAAAGATCATCCAATCAAAATATGACAAAGTAAATAAAGTGGCGCGCAAGTTAGAACGTGTCGTGCAAGTCAAGATTGTCGCACAAGTATTAGCGCGCAAGTGTGGCACACAAGTGTATGTTGAGCGCAAGTCATATTCCAACATCATCATATCAAAATTTTACAAAGGAAAGAAATTGTCGCGCTAGTGATGCAAGGGCGCGCAAGTGATGGAGCAGGGTGCAAGTGACGGAGCGGTGTGCAAGTATTGGCGCGCAGGTGTATGTGGTGCACAAGTCGCAAAAATGCCTATAAATAGATGACTAGCCTCCTCATTTTTTAAGGCACAATACTTGAGAATTATATTTGAGCTATGGGCACGCAAGTAGAAAGTTGGGCGCGCAAGTTGAGAGTTGGGCGCGTAGGTTGAGGGTTGCTTAGAAGGCGTGCAAGTTGGGGACGCGCAAGTTGGGGATGTGCAAGTTGGGGATGTGCAAGTGGGGATGCGAAAGTTGGAAGCACGAAAGTGTTAGTTGGCACGCAGGTTGAAAGTAGGTAACGCGTCTAAAGGGAAGCGCACACGTAGGCAGCATGAAAGCAGATGCGCGCAAGTACAAGTGGGCGTGCAAGTGAAAGGGGGCACACAATTGGAAGTGGGCATGCAAGATGTTTTGCTCCGGGAGTTCCTGCCAGCTTCTGGGTAGGAAAGTGAAGAATTTCTTTGAAAGATTTGATTTATGAAGCTCAGTAAGAAGCACTGATTCATTATATTACCCTATTTGTGCTAAGAGGGAGCACACACACTATTGGATTATTTTCAAAGTGCTACATGAGTGTAAGGGTATATCCTACTCATTGTATTCCACATCAAAGGATTGTTTTCTAGTGGATTTTTTGGTACTGGATTGTTTCTGTACCATACCAAGGATGTAGCTACTCTTGTTGAGTATTGAACCTTGTAAATCTTGTGTTCATGTGGTTGTGTGTGTTCAGCAGGGAAGAAACTCTTTAACAGGAGGTGAAGGTTGTTTCAAAAAGAAGGAAACATAAAGAAAAGATATCATTGATTCACCCCTCCCCCTCTCAGTGGTACTTGGATCCTGACTGGAAACTTCAATAAGAATATTACATAAGCCTATACGAGCATGGAATCAACTATCACCAAGGTCAAAAGATATTTTTTTATATCATGACTATAACCATCTCTATACTTGTATAAAACAACACACATGAGTGGTAGATTCATGGTCCTCTCAAGTTCTGACATTGAAAAAGTAGTTGGTTGAAGACATTCTGGATTCATTTATTTTCATTTCTATTAAAATTGGTTTTGAAGTTCATTTGATGCTTGATGTTATGTAACACCAAATTATTTCACAAAGAACTCCACTAATGATGATGCATGCCCTTATCCCTGTTCAAACTGTGAAATTAAATTTTAAAATTATGAAAAACATCTTATTTCATTTCATTTTTATTTTTCTGATAATAAATAAACATAATTTTTATATCCTAATATTTGAACCTCATGAGATTCCACGTCATAAACAAGTCAAATAAAAATTGTAAAATATTATCTGATCTTTGGGTTTTGGAGTATCCATTTAAATTTATCTTCTATTACTATATTGTCCATTCCAAAGAAGGATATAACAGAGATCAACTGGTTTGAAGAGGAAATTTTCATGACTTTCATGTATTCTTCTATCTTAGGCACATGATTTTTAGACATCTATAAAAATTCAATCATATTTTCTATTGTAAGACATTTCATTTATAAATTATATATAATTTTAAATATATTTTCTATAATAATAGAAAAATATTATTTAATTCTCACATATCAATTTATCCTATGAATTTATTCGTTATTTCATATGTTTTTCAAATAATGTAAAATATGATTGATTCAATGGTAATATTTAATCATTTAAAAATTGAATCTATTGTTCAAAAAGTACATAAATGATAATATTAATAAAAATATACATATAACCAATAATTATTACTGATTTTAAACATAATAAACATTTATGTAAACATTTGAATTGTAATTTTTAAACAATACATGTTCATTGTATTCTTTAAGGTTATATAAAAAAAATACATGCCAACAAACTTTATCTAAGGAAAATATCTAGATTGGAAATTTAAAATTTCTTACATGTAATTGAAATTTTTTTCCTATTATTTCAAATAAATTCAAAAATTATATAATTACTCACTCAATGGAATATTAAACATGATAAGAGTTTCCTTCCATTATCATCAATCATTGTATCTCATTATAAACATTAAAGAGTGATTGATAAAATTATTTCATGTTAACAGGAAATATTTATAAGTTATTCATATTACACCTACATATTTTATAGCCACTTGGATATCTGAATTGTTTTAAAACAAGAATGGTTGAAAAAAAAATTATTGTGAAAATTATATAAGAAAAGTAAATGTAGTTTTTGACTAACCTATTTACCTCTTTTATAAGTATATTTAGTTATTCAATAGTTCTATATAAATCATATATATAGTCCATGTATGATATCATTACAATGAATTTGTTTATTATACTTTTAGCAAAGGAATATTTCGGTGCAAAATGTATTCTTAATGCCTAAAAATTACACTCAGTCATGACTACCAAAAATCACGTGATATACAAAGCTGACTTTTATTAGCACTAAAAAAAATAAATGATAAAAGGGGAACCATTATCAAAACTAAGTAAAATAATTGATAAAGGTTAAGTTTAATAGTGATAAAAAAATAACCGATAAAAGTGTACCCTTTTTCATCACATTTTTCTGTTGATAATAATTCCACTTTATCATCACTTTTCCTAACACTGATAAAATATTTGTATAAAATTTAGGAAAAAAAATTATATATATATATATATAATTATCATATTTGTATTCAACAAATATTTTTTTATTATATAAATTAATTATAAAATGTATATAATTAATATTAATATGATATATTAGTATATAATTTAATAATTTAAACAATTATATAAATATAAATGAATATGTACTATTAATAGGTGATATTTGAATTTATATATTTTGATATATGTCTATATAAATAGGATTTATATATATTAATGTGTATGTGTATGTATAAGAATGTTTATATGTGTATTTATGGCCTCAAACTATTTGGTCTTCTTGTCATGAATATCTTCTTACTTAGCATCTGTTTTTCTGGGTGGTCTTTCTCCATCATGAAATGGGAAGGAAATAGGGTTGGACATTTTCTTATAACCCATGGCCTCTATGGATATTCTTTCACAAGGTTGGATGATATACCTTGTTGGTTACTAAAGCTTGTATCACCTATTCTTCAATCTATTATTTAATTTCTTTCTCCCTTCAAAAAAGGAATTTTTTATATTTTCTTTAGCTTTGAACATGTTTAAAATTCATGTAGTAAATCTTATATAAATTAGTTTCTTTAAAAACAATTTTTTTTCTATTAAATTTTATTAATTTATTTTTAATATCAATTATTTTATTTAATATTATTTATTCATTTTAATATTTATTTATTTTTCTATTTGTTGGATTATAACCATTTTAAAATATTTTTTAATTTTTATATTTTCTTAATGTAATAATTTCAATACATTTGTAATTTATATGAATGATATTTATTTGTTTTTTTACTGTGTTTTAACATTTAAAATATGTTTTAAATGTATATAATTAATTAATTTAAATTTATTTTTTAATAATTTCTAAAATTTTAATAGGTACTAATTTTTTATTTTATTTAATTTTATATATTAACTATTAAAATTATTTCCCTAAATACTATTTATCTCATTTTTTGTATTTATTTATTTTTAATATTTTTTGAATTTAATATTTTTTTAAAAATGTACATATTTATTTACTAAGTTTCAATATTTTTAATATTTTGTAATTTATATGATTAATATTTATTAATTTTTTATATTTTTAATATTTTTAAAATTTATATAATTCATTCCTATAATTGAATTTTAATTTTTATATTTTTTTAGTCAATATAATTCATTTTTAATAATGTTGTTATTTATATAATTAATAATATATATTTATTCATTTTTATTAATTTTTACACGTCTATAATTCATGTATTTAATAACATTTGTTCACTTTTAAAAATACTTTTTAATTTATTCAATTTTATTTATTCCTTTTTAATATATATTCATTTATTATTTTTTATTAATTTTAAATATTTATTCATTTTTAATATTTTTGGTTTTTTTCATTTTTTAATATTTATTTAAAGATAATTATTTATTATTTTATATTATTATTAATATTTTTTAAATTTATGTGATTAATATTTATTCAATTATATTTATTAAGCTATAATATTTTTAAAATGATTGAAATTTAGATTATTTATTTATTTAAATGTATTTCTGATATTTTCTTCATTTTTGTACATGATTACAAACAATGTAGTTAATCTTATGAACATTAAAAAATTATTTACTATGATTTAATACTCTTAGTATATTTTTAATTTATATGATTAATATTCCTTCAATTTTATTTATTAAGTTGTAGTATTTTTAAAATTTTTGAAATATATATAAAAAATCATTTAAATTTGTTTTTTATTATTTTCATAATTTTTGTAAGATTTTAAAATTCTTGTAATTAATCTTATGAATTCATTTTTTAAAAATTATCAATTAAATTTTTTATTTATTTTTTTACTTTAGTTAATATTATTTATTCTATTTTAACATTTATAAATTTTTATATTTTATGGAATTTAATCATTTTCTAATATTTTTTTATACTTGTTTATTTACTATGATTTAATATTTTCAATATGTATTCATATTACATTTAATATATATCCAATTTAAAAAAAATTAAAAATATATAATTTATAAAACATATCCATTTTTTAGTATTTTTAAGTATCTTCAGTATTAATTATTCAATTTCACTCATTTTTAAAATCCATGCATTTAACATTATATATTCATTTAAAATGTTAATTATTTATTAATTTAATTATAATTTTTTCATTTTAATATATATTTGTTTAATTTATTTTGAATTTTATTTTAAACAATTTTTCTCATCACTTTAAAAAAACATTAATAAAGATTGGTTTTATCAATGTAATAATATAAATAACTGATAAAACCAATCTTTATCATCTCTAAATTTATATCACTCATAAATATAATCCCTTATTAGTGCTAGAATTCTAACTCTGATAAAAATATACTTTTTTATCACTTATTTTTTTAGCACTGATAAAATCCATCTTCATCAATGCTTATTTGAAAGAGCAGATAAAACCCTTCCTGATATTATAAATTCAACCCTAACACCACACACTTCTTTTGAACCATTCAATATCTCAAAGAATTCTACCTCTACCATATATCCCCCTTGAATTTCTCATATGAATCAAACTTCTCAAAAACTATAGTTTGTGATTATTTCTACTCCTCTTTAGTTGAGATCACATATTCTCCTTATCAGTGTCTTTATCCTTATGATACTTCCATCAATGTCTGTCACCTCCCCCACACATACCTAATATGGCACCACAATCAAACACTACTTTCTGCAGTACTGACAACATCTTCATCATATGGGGTTATCACCTGGTTCACCACCAAACTCACATTTCTACCAATCCACTCAATTCTTCTTAGCCTCACTGTTTTCTTTTGATTTCATTTTTGGGTCAACCATACTTTTCTATGCCCAAATGTCACCTATTATTTTAAGTGTTCACAAATTTCTTCCAGATCCTATATTTCTATTTATTCATACAAGGTATCTTCTAATTAATCATATGTAACATT
This sequence comes from Viscum album, assembly GCA_963277665.1. Taxonomy (NCBI): domain Eukaryota; kingdom Viridiplantae; phylum Streptophyta; class Magnoliopsida; order Santalales; family Viscaceae; genus Viscum; species Viscum album. Next base: position 682,929,785 of record OY728156.1, on the reverse strand, counting down.
TTGTGTAACATCCTGACCCAGGATCCACCAACTAGTAACCCAATCTGGTTCACCACGTGACCTCAGGCGAGCCTCCTCGTACACTATGGGCTACTAACTAGAAGTTAGGGTCTAATGAAACACATGGGGAAAATATACCCACTTTAATAGAGTAATCCAAAATTGATAAATTAAGAAAAAATGGATTAACACAAAAGAAAATAATACGTTACCAAAATGATTCCCAAAACTGGGAACATGTCTACAACCAAATAGTAAATATGTCAGGCCATGTTATATAGTTCCAAGTGAAATGGAAACCTAAAATAAAGAAATTTTGAAGAATCCTTAGAATGGGTCATAACATTAGGTATGGTCTACTCATCCATGAAATTCCCTAAACCCTAAATTAACCCTCAAACATAGGGCTTTTGACCTTCTCATAACCTCTAACCAAACATTCTAATTGGGTACCCAATGGTGGCCCAAGAAGGCTGTGTGTACAACTCATTAGGCCACCACCAACAATTTCTAAAAAATATCAATTCTAAAAAATGTATACAGAATTATAGATAACAAATAAACACTAAAAAAATATGTCCCTCATTTACATTTATTATATCAATTACTTTGATTCATAGTTCCATGTTTTACCCATTTTTCATTAAACCTTCTTCATCTCATTCCATTCATCTAATCCATGTGTAAAATATTCATTGGTTGGAAAACATAGAGCCTCAGTCCATGAACCTGACTGAGATTTGGAATTCTATATATGACCATCCCAACCTTTAGGTCACAAGCTAGAAAACACAGATCATTAGTCCACGAATCTAATCGGGATTCAAAACACCATGTATAACCATCCCAAAAAAGATATGGATTTCCATAGCCATACCCTTGTGTTCATGATAATTATTCCATTTCCTAAAAAACTACTATGTAGAGGGGCACCTAGAGCATCAGTCTGGACTACCAATGGGAGTGGAGCATATGTCCAACATCCCACCAACAATTTCTCACATACACATAGTCTCATAATCCTTGAACATTTTATTATAGAAAAACAACAAGGGTTTCCCACATCCATTTCATCACATTGTCATGGTTCTTTATGTATATTGTGATCTCAATTCCCAACAGTAGCCCATTTTTTCATATCAACACATTACAACCATTTATCCCATTTTCCAAAACAATTTAACCATGATGTCAAGCCCCATTAACCAATTATTACATCTATTCATTTACATACCATCATTTACATAACTCTTCAAGTAAATCTAAACAACCCATATTGCTATATTACCAGGTTAATCACATTTACAATTGGTTTAATATCATAAACCCATAAATTTATCATTCATAATCCCAATCATTCATGTTCAAGGGAGTGGTCCATAAAGGTTATGAGTATAAAAGAATCATGTGATGGGTCATGCCCAACATTCCTTTTTATCATGATCAATGATCAATCCAAAATTTAGATAGTGATAAACATCACAATCAGCATATTTTAATCTAAGAATATAGAAAATGGATAAACATTAGAACCAAAGAATATGATCATCACATATTATTTATAATTAATTTAAGAAGTTAGAGAATTACCTTTTCATAAAAAATTTCATTTTTGATGGATCTAAAAACGAATCTACGTCGTACTATCATTGCATTATAGGAATCAAGGTAAGATCCACTCTAGCGGTGATATACACTTGTTCCACAAATCTCCAAACATTGTTATAGGAATCCTCAAGTTCTGGAAGGGATGAACCTATTGCTTGTGTCATTCATATTCAATATCCTCAAGAATAACTTCCAAAGGATTACCTTTTATCATTCTTGACTCAAGAAGTTGGAGGAATATGGAACTCCATTATTAGGAGTGTTCCTAGAGAAGGGATTTCTCTAGGGATTCGAGAGGGTTCTATGAATTCATTGTGCACAACAAAACAAATGAAATGGATCTATTGACAAATAATATAATTGGTTTTATATACCACTAGGGTAAGAAATAAATAATCTCATAGGTGCCCTTTAAATTTATTTCATACCTACCAAACCTTATCTCTATAATATGATTATTATTATTATTTCTCAACATGCACTAAACTCATGAATTAAAATTAAATATTATCTATTAAAATATCATTCAATAAATATTATTTCACACTGGATCATTAAACTCAGACTTCCACTCCTCTATTATATTTATCATACCTTGAATAATAACTATTTATTTTATAAATAAATATCACTTCATTATTCACTAATAAATAAATTAATATTATATTCACTAAAAAGAATTTAAATATTTATTAAATATTATATTCACATACTGTTGTCTCATATAACTAGTCATGGAATATATATGATCAAGCAAACATGAATTATTATTAAACCATATGCGAGAATAATATTTATTAAACTTATTAAATAATAAATAATTATATATTATTTAACTGATATTTTGGATACACTTAGTGTGTGACCATATAAGACTCTTTCTTTGAGGAATTAGGTGAAGAAGCCTAAATCTAATGGTTAGAGTCTAGAAACACACTAAGGAACCCATAGAGAAATAAGTTAATGTTTCAATTTCATAATACCTCTTGTGGACACTCATTGTGTAATATATTCCCTTTATCATGATATCTCTAATCAAGTAGGGTGCATGCTAATTCCATAAACTTATGTGCTTTATGTATCTTTATTTTCATTTTCAAAAATATAACTTTCATATATAAAACCATGTACATGGATTTATTTATTCTATATCATTTCCATCAAATGGCTTGAGATTTCAAATTTTATTAAATATCTTAAGGGGAAAATCCTTTGTCTCATGATTCAACAATTAAATATTACATGTTACACTCCCAACATATCCTACCTCTCTACAAATATATGTCATCACTTTTTACATAAATAAATTAAAGTACACAACTTGTAATAATCATTAATAATAATATTAAGGTCTGAGTATCAATACACACATCTAAAAATAAAAAAATACAGTGAAATATATAGATGTGTATTTCCTACTGGTGGGTCTCATTCTCATAATATCCTACATTTGATATTACTAAAGGCATAAATCATGAGAATATGCCTCAAAGTTCTATGAGTCTACACTCCTAATTACCTAAATCATTAGTTTCCTTTAAATTATTTCATCTAGATATATTCATACATTTAAGTATAATGTCATGGTATTTTGGTGTTCTCATCATAGTGGGAACTATTATGACCTTTTAGTGTGACAGTTACTCTTAGGATATTATCACATTCACTATTACATAGAAGAACAATATTGATGTGGAAAGGAGTTTATTAATATTAAAAATTATGATAAAGGTTATCATAAAGTATATAGAAGTTGGTTCCATGGAACCAACTCCAATAGAATCCCACTTTATCATGATCCAATTACTAACAACCTTCATCCCTCTAGATCTCGAATGATACTTATTCTTCTACTGAGATAGGCCTTTAGTTAAGGGGTCCAACATGTTTTCTTATGTGCGAACTCTTCTTACCGAATCTTCATCCCTCAGATTAAAATATATCAAGAGGCGATATGTCTGGAGTATGTGTTTTGTTTGTTGGTGTGGCCTTCTATCTTTTGAAAGATCCATCACTACAGTACTATCACAAAACAATTTCATAGGTTAGTTACTTCTAGGTACCACATCAAACTCCTAGAAAAAGTTTCAAATCTTAACAGATACCTTAGATACATCAGAATACATAATATAATCATACTCCATTTGTAGAATCAACTACAACTGGATACTTTAAACTCTTCCAGCTCACAACTCCCCCATTGACATAGAAAAACTTTTCCTGACTATGACTTTAGATTATTCTAATTTGTTTAAAACCATTATTAGTATAACCCATGATGACCATCTCATCATTTACTCCTTAAACTAGGAACATATCCTTGATTCTTATCAAATACTTGAGGATACCATTAACATCAGACCAATTATCTTTAAATAATTATGAATAGTTGTGTGACCCTCTCTGATACCACTTAAAGGTTCTGAGTGTATAGAAATTGTGTGATAGGTTATTCCTGACATTAATTTTTGTCACGATCAATGATTAAGCTATGATTTACAAGATCATAATCATAATTTTCAATATATATGAATCAAATAATACATAAAATAGATAAAATTCATAACCAAATCTTAGAATCGTCACATATTATTTATAATTAATTTAAGCAATTAAAGAATTACCTTGTGAGAAATTCATTCTTCATTGATAGATCTAACAATGGATTGATGTTTTACCATCATTTTGTTATAGTAATAAAGGGATTATTTCCTCTATAAGTCATCCAAATGTGTTCCAAAAATCCTTGAATGTCACCATTGGAATCTTTAGGTTCTAGTAGAGTAGGTCTTATCACTTGCGTCGTTCGTCTTTGGTCGCTCTGAGAATCACTTCCAAAGGATTCTATTTGATCTCTATTTACTCAAGAGTGTAAGGTGGAGGAATATTTCTCTCTATTTTTTGGAGGGTACTTGAATAAGGTAGTTCTCTAGGGATTCAGAAGGATTCTATGGATTCATTGTGAAAAACAATAAAAATTAATTAGCTCTCGTTAAAAATATTGTAATTGGGTTTTTATACAACTAGGGTTAGAAATGAATAATTGAAAAAGTACCCTTTAATATTTATTTAGTCCCTAAAAAACCTCATGTCACCAATAATATTATTATTATTTCTCAACATATGCTAAACCCGTGAATTAAAATTAAATATTATTAATTCAAATAATATTCAATATATATTATTTTTCATCAGACCGTTAAACTTGGTCCACTATTCCTCAAGAATATTTAATGGGCCTTGAATAATGACAATTTATTTAATAAATAGATATCATTTCATTATTCACTAATAAAAAAATAAATATTATATTCACTAATAAAAAATAAATATTTATTAAATATTCTCATCACATAATATTCTCTCGAATAACTGGTAATGGGATATATGAGATAAATTAAACATTAATAATTATTAAACTATGTGCGGGGATAATATTTATTCAACTTGTAAAATAATAAATAATAATATATTATTTAACTGGGATTTTGGATACACTTAGTTTGTGACCCTATAGGCCTCTTTCTCAATGGAATTAGGTGAAGCAGTCTAAATTTTATTTTTAGAATCTACCAACGTTTTAAGGCACCCATAGAGAATGAATTTAACATTGTAGTGACATAATACATCATATGGATTCTCACTATTTAATATAATCCCTTTATCAAAATATCTCTAATCAAGTCAGTTTCATGCTAGTGTCATCAACCTATGTGCATGATGTCTCTTTAAATTTTTGGAAATCAAACTTTCCTATAGACCACCATGGCCACAGATTTATTTAGGATATATCGTTTCTATCAAAGGGTTTGAGATATAAACTTATGTTAAATAAAAAATGGGGAAATCCTTTCTCATATTATTCATTAATTAAATATTACTCATGAAGCACAAAATTTATCCAATATCATCATGAACATATGTCATCATGGTTTTGATCAATACATCAAAGAACGAAAAATTTAATACTCATTAATAATAATATTAAAGGATAAGGAACAATAAACATGTCTACAAATAGGAACATCCAATGACACATATAAATGTGTATTTCCTACTAGAATGTCTCATTATCCAAATATCCTACATAGGATATTATGCTAAAAAATCATGATATGATAATGAGTTGATTAATATTCAAAATAATGAATACAAGTTATCATAAAGTACATAGAAGTTGATTCCAGGGAACCAAATCCAATAGTATATCCCATGGGTGTACATAGGCCCAGGATACTCATCCCCGTCAGATCCTTTGAGGATTATGAGGGGTTCAATTCATCATTCAATTAACCCAATTACCATTTCATACTAAGTAAATTAAATGGACTATAAGAATGTACCACAAGAAAACCACATACACATTTAAAAGATCATTAATACTATGTGATATAACTTATAGACCACCTACCTCATTTTCGTTGATGGACACTATATTAACCTTATCCCTTGATCCAAATTCAAAAAACCTTCAAATCACCAATATATAAGATACTAGAAAATAAGGTTTTAGGCCTTTTTATGGATAATAATAACCACACAATTATTTTTATTGAAACATGTGGAAAGAGGAGTTTTATAATCTCCTAGATATTCAATTTTCACCAAAACACACTCCAAATGACCAGTAGTCAAAGAGAAAACATCACTTGGAACATTAAGAAGGATAAGTACATCACCTAGGATGATGGAAGAAGAAAGGGAACAAAATTAGTGTTATAACCCTTAAATCTTGAGGAAGTAAAATGGGAATTTCCTCCTCTTTAATGAGGCACACTATTTGGTCACACTATTGGCCAAACCATGCGCTAACCATGCATCACCATCTCCAAGAGGAGGATAATTTTCAAAGTTTCCTTAGAGCCCACATGGTTTTAAAAAATATGAGGTGGCCATGCGAAATGACTCTTCCCTAGTTCACCTAGTTTTTAGGGTCCCCCAAGCATGATTTTTTCAACCATTCACCCTCAACCTATAAGTTTCATTTGTAAAGACCCTGAATTTCCATGTAAATTTTTTTTAATTAAATTAGAATTTTATGAGTCCACAAAAATTGACGTTGCGTGATTCCAAGGCCTGGTGTTCCCAGAATCAATTTCTAAAGTTTTATTCGGGTACGTTCAGTAAACATACGAGTGGGTTTTTCTAACTTTTAAATCGATGCTCGGAATTGAAATATGAGGGTACCGTTGAATTTGTAGTGCCGATATTCACTTAAGGAGACTTTCACCTCGATAGAAGTGGGTCGAGAATAAAAGATAGTTTTTGGGTTTTCGTGGAAAATAATAAAATAAAATGAACTACACATTATTTTATTTTTGATCCACCATGTGGAAGTTGGAGGTGGGATCCACCAGAACTAAACCTCCTTGTGGGATTTTAAGTGTGGGGACCACCCGGCCATAATGATCCAAGAGAGGTTATGGTTGTGGGGTCCACAGAAACCTAACCTCTTGTGAGAGGTTACGGTGGTGGGGACCACCCAGGACTCAACCCCCATTTTAATTGTGTAAAACCTCTCAAATCCCCTCATTAATGAGGGGAGCATCTTGACCTCCTCTACCTAATTAATTCTTCCAATGCACTTGTCATTAATGTGCCAAATCCTCCCCATTAATTAATTGATCTCATCAATTAATTATTTTTTAAACCTTTTTGAATTTTGTGCCAATAATTAAATAATAGATAAACTTGATCTATTATTTGGCTTGGCATATTCATCTTGGTGGAACCTGGGAGAAGAGGACATAGGGAGAAAGATCTCCAATGAAGAATTAGATTCTCCAATGAAGAATGAAGAAAGCATTCTTCCAATGAAGAATGTCAGCAAGGACCGTCTTCGACTTCCTCTTCGGAAGAACCTTGCGGATGTAACCGACGTGGGACGTCTTCGACGACTGACCATCCCTTCTCATCGTCGTCAATGAACCGATGCACGAGCTCGGGATTGGAAGTGTGTGACGGATGCGACGAATGACGAAAACATCGTCTTCTTCCCCACGACTCCGTTGACGAACAACGATCAAGGTAGGGGTTTTATTTGAATATGATATTATTCCTATAATTCTTCCCTTATAAAACAAAGAATCGTTATGGATTTTTACCTTTCGGGTTGGAAACCATTATTTATGGAAAGATGTGGGGTGATTGTTAGAGATTCTTCTCTCTTCTATTCTTGATAATTCTTTGAAATTCAAGAAAGAATTGAACTGCTTTCTATCACCCTAAACGTGGAGGGTGCCGGCCAAATCAATGTGGTACGACCCATCCATTGTTCTTTTTTGTGATGTTATTCGGAATGGAGATGAGGTGACAAGATGATGAAGGCGATGGAGGCAACAGTCGCGCTACTCGTGGCCTTCACAACTCGCGCCGCCCCTGCGACGGTCTGGCGCCCCAGGCCAAACCGCGTCGCCCGCCAGCTTCTGAACCGCTCGCCAACCGCGCCACATGCCAGGCTAACCCGTGTCCCCTGATGGTCACGCCACCCGCACCGAATCGGCCGAGCCGCGCCATGCCATGGCTGAAGAGGCCCCACCTCCACATGCCCCACGCGCCCTGCGGCTCCGCCGTCCACGCGCCTCGCACACCCCATAATGCTACTAGCCAAACCGGCCCTGGCCTCCGTGCGCCCCGCTTGCCCCGTAGCTCCGTCGTCCGTGCACCCCGCACCACCGCTGGCTGAGCCGCCCGAGCCGCACCCCTCACGGCACCCAGCCGAGCCGGCCTCCCATGCCCCCTGCGGTGATAGGCTGAGCTGGCCTCTCGCGCCCCTCCCAGTGCCCCGGCTAAACTGGATCGCGGCCTCATGGCGTCTCTGGTCTGAACTTCCCTCTCGCAAACTCGCGGCATGTCCGAGCCCTCGCGGCTGGTCCACACCCTCACGGCTGGTCCACGCCCTATCAGCCCTCCATGGCCCCTCGCGGCCTACTGGGCTAGGCCCAGCAGGCTGAGCAGAAACCAACGGGCTAGCCCACCCAACGGATCGACCGAGACTGGGTCGGTCCGGGTCATCCCAACGGGTTCAGACCAGACCAGGGCCCATTACTACCTGTTCACTTTCTTTTGTCCATATCTTTGGCAACGGATGTTCATTTGATGAACCGTTAGCGATGCTGTAAATCTTGGAGCATGACAGTCCCTTTGAGTATACCCCACTGAAGTTTGCGGTATAATTGGGATATGGTCAGGCTGGATCGTGCACAAATCCAACCGGGCCCCTGGGACTAAAAGGCTAATAACTCACAGACTGGGTGTCCAATTGACGCATCGTCAATTGCGTTGAGACCCCTATAACGTGGCGGACCATTAGGATACTTCTTCGTGGGACTTCATAGCAGTTGGAGAATCAAACAGTATCTTGTGGAGCATATCTTCCAGAGACGAGTGAGCATTTGTATGGGAACCTAGTAGCTGACTAAGACTTGACGATTGTTGACCGAGCGACTCGGAGTGACTCATATGGCCCAGTGGGGAGCTCTTGGTTGTGGAGGCAGACCCATGGCGAAGGAGCTCCTAGTTGTAGCAGCAGACCCACGTTACTCGATAGGAGGATTACCTCTGCAGGCTATTAGGGGGAGCGTCTGGTTGTGGCGGTAGACCTATGGTGGGGAGCGCCTCTGTGTGATGCAGCAGACCCACAGTACTCAACAGGAGGAGTACCTCAACAGTCTGAAGTTAGTGGGAAGTTCCTCTATGTGATGTGGCAGGCCCACTGTACTTGATAGGGAAGGAGTTCTCCAGCAGCTGAGGGTTCAAAATGTTACTACCCCTAGAATAAATCCTGGTTTGAGCTGAGTCGGTAACTTTTGTGTTTTCCTCATTATTGAGATGGATTACTTGATAACTTAGGTATATGTATGGGCATATACCTAAGTGGGGTTATCTGTTGATTTCATACTTTGTGATTTATCCTTATTGGATTTTGTGAGACCTTGAGGGTATCGGGGTCCCTACTGAGTATCGTTATACTCACCCCTGCATGGGCTATGCCCGCACCTCACTGTGTTAGATGCAGACGACGGACAGCGCTGACTGGCTGAGAGTACCAGGACTGGACGGTACCTGGAGGTGGACCTTATGAAGAGTCGGTACACAGAGGAGACAGAAGGATGTGGAGTGCTGAGGAGCCTATCTGTACCTACTCTTCAGGTAGGAAACTCGGTGGATAACTCAGCAGTTGTTTTTCCTTTCTTCAGTTCTACTTGTACTTACAGTTCCTTGTAATTTATAGTTGGTCTTGTATTTCCGGTCCCTTTTACTTTACAACACTCTTTAGTTATATAGTTTAATTAGTGTTTTGTATCCAACTGTGTGCTATGTTGTGTATGTTTACAGGTTATAAAGGCAATGTCTTCCTAGTTTTATGGAATTACGCCTTTGGTGCTAGTCGTCAGCCACTGGCCTATGAAAGGCGGGCTTGGGGTAGTCACGGAACAGGCCTCGGGGGACGGGTCATGACAAATTGATATCAGAGGAGTTGGTTCTACCACAGAACTTAAAACTCTAATCTTTTCTATGAAGCAATAGTGTTAAGTGTAGTGAGGGTGGTTTTCAGTACAGGGAGACTAGTGTTGGTTTGGTGGCCAAAGTATCCATACACCAGGACCCTAACTTCTGATTTCAAACTCAGTACATGAAAACACTGATTACGTGTGTGTTTTCAAAAGTTTTCTTTAAGTTAGCTCAACTAGTTCAGCTCACCAGGTATTACCTTTTGACCGTGTCACATCTGTTTCTTTCAGGATGCCTCCACGCGGACGACCGACTAGAGTCCTGAGAGTTGTATGCACGGATAGCCCACCGAGCGACGAGGCCTCGGTGCAGGGCCCTTTACTAGCAGAGGAACCAGCAGTACTATTGCCCATTGGGCCACCGATGCCACCAGCCCTAGAAGTAGACGATGCATGTTGTTTGAGTGCATTACACGAGTTCCAGCACCATAGGCCACCCAGGTTCAAGGGAGAGATAGACCCATAGGCAGTTGAGGATTGGCTGGAGGCTGTGGTGAGAGTTTTCTGACTGGTAGGGACACTAGCAGACTTCATGGTGATTCTTTCTGACAGCCTTCTACAGGCAGTAGTGGAGAGATAGTGGAGCTTGATGCTCTAGTTCCATGATGAGATGATGCTTCTCTGGGCAGACTTCGAGAGCCTTTTTCAGGCAGAATTTGTCTCAGATACTCTTCGTGCAGTATGCATATAGAAGCTACTTCATCTGCAACAGAGCAGCATGACTGTAGCTCAGTACTCAGTGAGGTTCAAAAACCTCTCACGCTACTCCACATATATGGTGTGGGACCCATTATTCAGGGCCCAGACCATTGAGCAGGGGCTCATACGAGAGATCAGAGCTCCGATGATCTCACTCAGCATCCCGATGCAGGCAGGGGTGCTAGAGAGATCCCTCCTAGTGGAGAGTTTCCTTGCTGAGAAGTCTCCAGCAGTGAGATCCACTACCAGTCAACACGCAGTGGAGTCTTATTCAGTTGGAAGTATACAGATGTCACAAAGTTCTAAGAGGACCAAACCCATGGGTGGAAGACCTCACGACTCAGGGTCAGTTGTGTAGGGAACAAGAGATTGATCCAGGCATTCCAAGAGATGATAGTGTTACTCATGCGGCGGGTAGGGTCACATGGATCGAGACTGTCTGACCCAACATTCGGATGATTAGAAAATGGTCAAAGGACCGCCTAGGTAGAGACAAAGATTCGATCGAGGTATTCCATAGGGAGCAGGAAGACGTGGTCAAGGATCTATTCGTGCAGCTAGTGGTGGTCGATGTATCGAAGTGTTACCTCCACCACCACCAGGAGGTCCACCCCGACCGCAGGGAGCAGGTGGACAGGGTAGAGCTCATCTCCAGGAAGCTGATGCTTACGATCATAGTGATCTGGAGATGATTTGAAGTACGATCTGTGTCTACTCCACCATAGCTACAGTACTTATAGACACAGCTATCAGTCACTCTTTTATTATCACTACCCTCGTTCAGAGCTTGGAGATTCCTATGGAGCCATTAGCTTGATCCTTACGGCTAGAGACTCCTACAGGAGCGGATTCGATGATTACGCACTAGTGCTCGCAATGTGAGCTTACTCTAGGAGGCGAGAGCTTCGACTGGGATCTCCTAATAGTGGAATCGAGGCCTTACGACGTCATATTGGATATGGACTGGTTATCTATAGTCCATTCTCAGATAGACTGTATTAGGCGCAAAGTTCGGTGTGTCCGCATGGATGGGACCAGGTTTACCTTCACCAGTGAAAAGGGAGCCTTTGCAACACAGCGTGGACTTTCTCAGAGGAGAGTGCAGCCGATCACTCATCAATTTCCTAGCCTTACCCCCGGAGTTATTGATGTGGAGAGTCTGACTTATCCTATAGTGGTGGACCAGTACACGGATGTATTCCCTGATGATGTTTCGGGTCTACCTCCTTGCAGAGAGGTGGACTTTTACATTGACTTGTACCCCAAGATGGCATTGATATCTACACCAGCATATTGGATGGATCCCACAGAGCTTCGCAAGCTGTGGGTATAGCTAAAGGAATTGCAGGGTAAGGGATTCATCTGGCCTAGTGTTTCTCCCTGGGCTGCCCCGATTTTGTTCGCCAAGAAGGCGGATGGGAGCTTGAGGCTTTGCATTGACTATAGGCACCTTAACTAGGTGACCTTGAAGAACAAGTACCCACTCCCAAGGATTGATAGCCTCTTTGATCAGATGAATGGAGCACGGTGGTTCTCGAAGATAGACCTTAGATCAGGCTATCACTAGCTCAGAGTTCGAGATGAGGATGTGCAGAAGACGACCTTCAGATTTCGGTACGGCCACTACGAGTTCTTGGTTATGCCATTAGGTGTGACCAATGATCCAGCAGTGTTCATGGGTCTCATGAACAAGGTATTTTAGTTGTACCTTGATCTCTTTGTCGTATCCTTCATCAACAATATTCTGATCTACTCGACAACGGAGGAGGATCATACCTACCATTTGCAGGTAGTAGTGTACATACTCTGAGAGCACCAACTTTATGGTAAGCTCTCAAAGTGCCAGTTCTGGATCTGAGAGGTTCACTTTTTGGGTAATGTCATATCGGAGGCTGGAGTTGCAGTAGAACCATCAAAGATTGAGGTGGTACCTTCTTGGGAGTAACCCAGGAGTGTGATAGAGGTATAGAGTTTCTTGGGTTTGGCTGGATACTATCGGAGGTTTGTTCCAGATTTCTCCAGAGTTGCAGCACCACTATCATCCTTGACAAAGAAGAGGCATCCCTTTGTGTGGTTGGAGAGATGCCAGTAGAGATTTTAAGAGATGAGGTAGAGGCTGACTAGTACCACCATCTTGAGGCTTCCAGAGGAGGGCGTAGGGTACGTAGTTCACTACGATGCATCAGGGACCAAACTCGAGTGTGTCCTGATGCAGGAGATAGCGGTGATCGCTTATGGTTCTCGACATCTGAGACAGCATGAGCGGAACTATACTACCCATGACCTAGAGTTAGAATCAGTGGTATTCGCCTTGAATATGTGGAAACACTATCTGATGGGCAAGCATTTTACCGTGTACTCTGATCACAAGAGTCTCAGGTATATCTTCTCTCAGAAGGACATGAACCTGAGACAGCATCGTTGGCTTGAGTTCCTCCAAGACTATGACTTCAAGATAGTCTATACTCTTGGGAAGGGGAATGTTGTTGCATATGCACTCAGTAGGAGATCTGGTATATAGCTGCTAGGTGAGGTGACAGAGCAGCTGGCTGCTTTATAGATATCCTTTGTGGATAGAGATGGATAAGCTTTCCTTCAGTATCTTATAGTCATTCCCCCACTTCTTCAATGAGTCAGTGAGGCACAACATGGGGATGCTAACTACGAGACACGATATGCTCAGATATCCATAGGGTAGGCACCTGATGGATTTTCTGAAGGTGGGGAGCACGTCATCCTCTTCAGAGGACGTACCATGGTACCGGTGTTACTTCCGGAAGAAGTGTTGAGGGAGTTCCACACATACCCTCTATTGGTACATCCAGGAGTGGCGAATATGTATCAGGATCTTCGATGATAGCACTGGTGGTCGGGAATGAAGAAAGTAGTAGTAGATTTTGTCTCTTGGTGCCTCACTTGTCAGTAATTGAAGGCGGAGCATCAGGTACCAGGAGGCTTGTTTCAGCCTTTTGAGGTCCCAGAGTGGAAGTGGGATGGGATATCTATGGATTTCGTGATAGGAATCCCACGTACATCTAGAGGTCATGACTTGATTTGGGTGATCATTGATCGACTCACCAAGTCTGCCCACTTCCTACCAATCATAGAGTAGGGTTCAATAGAGTGATTAGGATGCCTCTATGTGTAGGATATTGTGTGGCTACATGGATTACCTTCGAAAATTGTCTCCGATTGTGATGCACACTTTACTTCTCGGCTATAGAAGGGATTGCAAGAAGCTTTCGGGACACAGATTCATTTGAGCACCACCTTCCATCCTTATACGGATGGTCAGACTGAGCGAACCATTCATAACCTCAAGGAAATGCTATGTTCTTATGTCTTCGACTTCGGTCGCAGCTGGGAGGAACACTTACCTTTGTTGAAGTTTTCATAAAACAATAGCTATCACTCCACCATAGGGATGGAACCTTTTGAGGTGTTATACGGGCGACCTTGCAGATTACCTTTGTGTTAGACTGGCCCAGGGGAGTCAGCACTCATGGGACTAGAGATGGTATGGGCTACCATAAAGAAGGTGCAGATCATCCAGGATTAGATGAAGACTACACAGAGCAGTCAGAAGTCGTATGTCGATAGGAGATGGAGACCTCTAGAGTTCAGGGATGGTGACCACGTATTTCTATGGGTCTCACCCTGATGAGGTCTATGGAGATTTGGCTGAGGCGGCAAGTTATATTCAAGGTTCATCGGACCTTTTTAGCTCCTCTGCAGAATTGGCGAGGTGGCATACTGCTTATCTCTTCCACCTCAGTTGCACCAGATGCATGACGTCTTCCACGTGTCCCGACTGAGGAGATACGTGCATGACCCTTCTCACATCATCGACCATTGAGAGCTATACATTGACAATGGAGTGACTTTTATGGAGGTTCTAGTAGAGATTGAGTATTGATAGAAGCGGTTCCTTCATGGACAGTACATACCTCTGGTGTGCATTCACTGGCAGCACGAGAACCTCTAGGAGAGCACATGGGATCAGGAGGCTCAGATGCGTGCTCAGTACCCCCACTTGTTCCCTTAGTTATGAGTTGTGGATTATGGAGATGTAGAGCCCTGAGGTGGGGAGAATGTAAAGACCCTGAATTTCCATGTAATTTTTTTTAAATTAAATGGGAATTTTACGAGTCCGCAAAAATTGACGGTATGTGATTTCGAGGCCTGGTGTTCCTGGAATCAATTTCTGAAGTTTTTTTCGGGTACGTTCAGTAAACATACAAGTGGGTTTTTCTAACTTTTTAACCAGTGCTCGAAATTGAAATTTGAGGGCACTGTTGAACTCACAGTGTCGATATTCGCTTAAGGAGACTTTCATCTTGACGGTAGTGGGTCGAGAATAAAAGATAGTTTTTGGGTTTTTTTGGAAAATAATAAAATAAAATGAACTACACTTTATTTTATTTTTGAGCCACCATGTGGAAGTTGGAGGTGGGATCCACCAGAACTAAACCTCCTTGTGGGAGTTAAAGTGTGGGGACCACCTGACCATAACCTTCCATGGGAGGTTATGGTGGTGGGGCCCACCGAAACCTAACCTCCCGCAAGAGGTTACGGTGGTGGGGACCACCCAGGACTAAACCCCCATTTTAATTATTGAAAACCTCTCAACTCCCCTCATTAATGAGGGGGAGCCTCTTGGCCTCCTCTACCCAATTAATTCTGCCAACGCACTTTCCATTAATGTGCCAAATCCTCCCCATTAATTAATTGAGTACATCAATTAATTATTTTTTAAACCTTTTTGAATTTTGTGCAAACTATTAAATAATAGATAAACTTTATCTATTATTTTGTCTTGGCATAATCATCTTGGTGGAACTTGGGAGAGGAGAACATAGGGAGAAATCTCTCCAACGATGAATTAGTTTCTCCAACGAAGAACGAAGAACGTGTTCTTTCAACGAAGAATGCTGGCAAGGACCGTCTTCGACTTCTTCCTCAGAAGCACCTTGAGGAAGAAACCAATGTGGGACGTCTTTGGCGATTGACCTTCCCTCCTCATCGTCGTCAATGAACCGATGCATGAGCTTAGGATTGGAAGTGTCTAACGGACGCGACAAATGATGACAACTCTGTCTTCTTCCCCGCGACTCTGTCGACGAACAACTATCAAGGTAGGGGTTTTATTTGAATATGATTGTATTCCTTTAATTCTTCCCTTATAAAATAAAGAATCTTTTTGGATGTTTACCATGCAGGTTGGGAACCTTTATTTGTGGAAAGATGTGGGGTGATTGTTAGAGATTCTTCCCTCCTCTATTATTGATAATTCTTTGAAATTCAAGAAAGAATTGAACCGCTTGCTATCACCCTAAACACGGAGGGTGCGGGCCAAATCAAGATGGCCCGACCCCTACGCTATTCTTGTTTGTGATGTTCTTTGGAATGGAAACAAGGCGACGAGACAATGAATGTGACAGAGGCAACGGCCATACTACCCGTGGCCTCCACAACCCGTGCCACCCCCGTGACGCTCTGGTGACCCGGGCCGAACCCCGCTGCCCACCGGCCACGCCACCTGTCGGGCCGAACCACGCCGCCCGCCGGCCGTGCCACCCATTCTGAACCAGTCGAGCCGCGTCGCACCCCAGCTGAGCAGGCCCCGGCCTCCGCACGCCCTGCGCGCCCCATGGCTCTGACATCCATGTGCCATGCGTGCGCCCCATACCGCCACTGGCCGAACCGGCCCCAGCCTCTGCGCGCCCCACGGCTCCACCGTCCACGCACCCCGTGCGCCTCACGCCGCCGATGTCCGAGCCTCCCGAGCCGCACCCCTCGCAGCACACAGCCGAGCTGCCCTCCCGTGCCACCCGCAGCGCCCGCCCGAGCTGGTCTCCTGTGCCCCTCTCAGCGCCCCGTCCGAATCGGCCCATGCCCTCGCGGCGTCTCTGGGTCGAATTTCCCTCGTGCTGACCTGTGGCCTATCTGCACCCTTACGGCTAGTCTGCGCCCTCTCATCCCTCCACAGACCCTCGTGGCCTGCTGGGCTGGGCCGAAACCAATGGGTTGGCTCGCCCAATGGGCCAGGCCAGACCTAACGGGTCAGGCCGGGTTGACCCAAACTAGGTCGACCTAGACTAGGTCGGACCGGACCCAGGCCCATTACGACCGGTTCATTTTCTTTTGGCCATATCTTTGGCACTAGATGTCCATTTGAAGAACCGTCAGTGGCGATGGTAATCTTGGAGCATGACGGTCCCTTTGAGTATACCCCACTAGAGTTTGGGGTATAGTTGAGATATGGTCAGGTTGGATCATGCACAAATACAACCGGGCCCCCGGGACTAAAATGCTAATAACACACAGACTGGGCGTCTGATTGATGCGTTGTCAATTGCGTTGAGACCCCTATGACATAGCAAACCATTGGGATACATATTTGTGGGACTTCGTGGAAGTTGGAGCATCGACCAGTAGATTTTGGAGAAGATCTTCTGGAGACGAGCGAGCATTTTTGCGGGAACCTAGTAGCTGGATAAGACTTGACGACTACGGACCGAGTGACTCAGAGTGACTCGTATGGCCTTGTGGGGAGCGCCTAGTTTTTGCGGAGACCCACGGCGGAGGAGCACCTCGTTGTGGTAGTAGACCCGCAGTACTCGACAAGAGGAGTACCTCTGCAAGCTGTGAGGGGGAGTGCCTAGTTGTGGCGGTGGACCTATGGTGGGGAGAGCCTCTGTGTGATGCAGCAGACCCACAGTACTCGACAGGAGGAGTACCTCAGTAGTCCAAGGTTAGTAGGAAGCACCTCTGTGTGACATGGAAGGACCACTGTACTCGATAGAGAAGGATTTCTCCAGCAGCTGAGGGTTCGAAATGTTACTACCCCTAGAATAAATCCAGGTTTTAGCTGAGTCAGTAACTTTTGTGTTTTTCTCATTATTGAGATGGATTACTTGATAACTTAGGTATATGTATGGGCATATACCTAAGTGGGGTTATCTATTGATTTCATACTTTTTGATTTATCCTTATTGTATTTTGTGAGACCTTGAGGGTCTAGAAGTCCCTACTGAGTATCGTTATACTCACCCCTACACGGGTTATGCCTGCACCTCGTTGTGTTAGATGCAGATGACGGACAGCACTGATTGGCTGAGAGTACTAGGACTAGACGGTACCCGGAGGTGGACCTTATAAAGAGTCGGTACATGGAGGAGACAGATGGATGTGCAGTGCTGAGGAGGCTATCTGTACCTACCATTTTGGTAGGAAACCTGGTGGACAACCCAGCAGCTATTTTTCCTTTCTTCAGTTGTACTTGTACTTCTAGTTCCATGTACTTTATAGTTGATCTTGTATTTCCGGCCCCTTTTACTTTACAACACTCTTTAATTATACAGTTTACATAGTGTTTTGTATCCAAATGTGTGCTTTGTTGTGTACGTTTACAGGTTATAAAGGCAATGTCTTCCCAGTTTTAGGGAATTACTTCTTTTTTGCTAGTCGTCAGCCCCTGGCCTATGGAAGGCGGGCTTGGGGTAGTCACAGCATGGGCCCGGGGGGATGGGTCGTGACAGCATTGTTAAGGTGCACATTTTCTACTCATTGTTCACCAACCACATGGCCTTATGATAATATAATATTTTCTTCTTGTTTCATGTATTGAACCCCTAGAACACCCTCAATCCTCTACATATCTTTTTGAAACATTTCATTAATAAAAAAGGATTTTAGAACAAACCTGAACACTAACATACCTCATTTTATGTTCAGGATCTTACATTTGGCCACTGAAAAGTGTTAGTCACCTGAACCTTCTTAAACCTTACACACCATAAGGTAATTTTGGAGAGAGGTATTGGAAAAAAATTTAAACACCAAGGAAAATAATCCATGTTCTAGGCATCGTTCCTGCTCTTATAGATTAAAATCAAACAATTCATCCCATTTTCTTCCATTAACAGACATAAGAACTCCAATTATTTTAATATTTTCATTATGGTGGACATCTATGATGGGTATTTTCAACCCAAACCACTAATCAAATGTTCATTTAAAAATTTCTTCTTGTAATAATGATACAAAAATTGATAATACAAAATATAAAGTTTAAAATAATTATTAAGTTAGATAATTCACAAACTTTTTCATTCATAGTGCCCTAATTTTATAAAGTTTCAGTCTAAGTAGTTTCTTCCCCCTGCTGCCACCATTGAGGATTCCATCCACTATAATTTCAACCTCAGTTTCAATTAGTAAGTGGGTCATTCTTTTTAGTGTGTTTTGATCCTTTCCCTATTTTAATTTATTCAAACCAACATTGGATTTCTTAAAGTCATCAATATTTTGATCCTTTTTACTTGACCTTATCAATTCATCCCATTAAGAGAGACCCATGGTTTTATTTAAACCATGGTACTATTTATAGGGTCTCCTATAAATCTCTTTAAACCTCTACTTAGACTAACCTTAACCCTATAAATTGGAAGGATGACCAGTATTCAAAACATCAATATCTACTTCAATCACATTTAAACCTCACTCCTAGTTTCCACTCTGAAATTTTTCTAGAGTTGATTCTCTTTATTTATTTCACTGGGGATGATTTTTGTTTTCAGGTTATCTCTTGTAGTTATTCTTATAATCTAATCATTAGTTTGAGATAAGGCTTTCAATTGATCCCACAAGGACAATTCATCAACTTGTGTTGAATTTGATTGTTCCTTCTGACCCTAATAGAAATTTTCATTAATTTTTTTTTTTTGAGGCTTCATCACATCCACTGGAATTGTTTAAATTTGAATCATTCATGAAACAATAATTATATTTTATTATATTTTTCTAGTATCTTGATAACAAAAAAAAATAAATCCAGTTCAATAGATTTAAATTCAGGAGTTTCTTCAAATTTTGGTTTCTCAAGACCATGTGATTGTGCCCTATCAACGTTATAATCATTTGAAAAATATAAAATTTAGCTTGAAATAATACTATCATTGAAATACCACTTAGAACACCAAGTACCAAGTGAATAAATTAATACACATCAACTCCTCCTCATTTTTTATTACCACCTAGAAAAGTTACAAAAACCATTCTTGATCTATGTGTTTTTAATATATGAAAACTTAATAAAATTCTTTATAACTATATAGATATCACACATTCAATTACTTAAATTATTTCCACCACTACCAAAAAACATCAATATGCATCATTAATCTCTTATTATCTTATAAAAATTAATTCATATAGCTTAAATGATTCTTTAAGAATGGTATTTTCTGGGTTCTAAGATCATTGTTTATGTGTATTTATTTATTTTGTGAAATATTTATATCACTTAATCAAATAGAATGGTTGTTTTTTGAAAATGGATGGATTCCAATAATATGAGAAAAGAGTTAGAGGAATTGTGGAAAATGTTCATCATGTTTCAAAAATATCGTGCATATGACCCTTCTTGCATCCTTTGTCCATGTTTTTCTATTATTATTAAAGACTAATTATTCCAGTGGAGTTGGAAAAATAGTTGATCTATCATGGAATAGATCAAAGTTATAAACATTTGAATAAACATGAGAAAAAACTAAATGTTTCTAGTGACTGGGACAATATTTTATTTTATAGATTTTCAAATATGATTAAAAGTGTGAACAATAA
Source organism: Viscum album (assembly GCA_963277665.1). NCBI lineage: Eukaryota > Viridiplantae > Streptophyta > Magnoliopsida > Santalales > Viscaceae > Viscum > Viscum album. The sequence goes on along the minus strand of OY728156.1, from coordinate 682,909,338 downwards.
GGAATACCATATCAAGGTTATGATTATAGGTTCCATTGATGATAAATATTATTTAGTAAATGAAAATGACAGTTGAATATAAAATTCATTATTATCCAAAATTGTTTCATATATTAAATAGTTGTGCAAAGACATTATGGTATGCTTATTGTACTAAATATATTTACATTTTCAACTATACCGAATCTATATAATGTAAATGTTGGAAATGGATAGAGTGAAACCAACAATACTTAAATACTTGTTATATTAAATGATTTTTTCCTAGAATATAATGAGCTTCCTTCTAGAAATATGAAAATAAACAAATTCTACATTCAATGGGTATGATCTGTAAAATTATTCATGCGTATCAAAATTATTTTATATTATTCATAATAGATCATTAATCACTTAAAAGTGAACAAAGTGTGGTGTGTCTCGATACAAGAAAGATGAATCTAGTTCTTGAAATGTTGTATGGAAATTTTCTATCATTTAGATGTTTAGGATACTATATGGAAGTGAGGATACTATGAGGTAATTGATGTTCCACTCAGATATAATAAATAAATGTGGAAAAAATCATCACCTAAAAGACTCTCCTTAGTTGAGGTAAATTTAACATGAGTATGCTTAGTTTAGAAACAATCTGAGAAACCTTCATCTCGCACTATCTAAATATAGATTGAATCATTTTGGTTTTCAAAGAAGTATTAATAGCACATCATCAGTTGCATTGGTAAATTATAACTTTCCATTGGTGTTTATTTATAATATAAAAATATATTATGTTATCTCCACTAATATTTGGACAAAATGGGTAATTATATTGATGTTCATTTGGATCCATTGATTGAATATTTTTTATTATTTTGGTATTTAGGTGATACATTTTATGATAATTATATAGAATAAGATCTCATGTCGAGGGCTATGTTATATGGGATGATAAATATATTTTCTTCTTATGGAAATTTTTGGGGATATAGAATTTAAATATTTCAAGGGAGTCTGATTTTTAAACAAGGTATACCCTCAATTAGGTTGAAACATTCATCAAGGACTGTGTTTTTTGGACATCACATATTTCTACCCCAGTGACATAAATTCAAATTTGGATGACATCATTTGATGGGATTTCAAAAGAAGTTACAACACCATCTCATCTAATAGGTGATCAAATTTTTAAGAGATTAAAATATATAGACGCCACTTTTGGTAAACATTTTCAAAAAAAAACTTACAAATATGGTTTAGAAAAAGATATCATCTTTTATTTTCCATAATTTAATTTTTTTTTTTTGCAACATGAATTTTCCTGATTCCATGCATGTGGAAAAAAAGTATGTGATAATTTAATTGATACGTTACTAAATGAACCAAACAAAAAAAGGATGGAATTAATGCTAGGGTGGAGATGATTGATTTGGGGATACAATACGAGTTGGTTACAGAGAAGGGTGAAAGATAGACTTTTCTTCCTCTAGATTCTTACAATTTCTGAGAATGAGAGATATCAATTTTGAAAATTCTTTAATGATATAATGTTCTAAAGTGATATTATTTAAATATCAAGAATATCATACCAATTATATATTTAAAGTTAACGGTCCTGAAATCACAAGACTGTCATTTCTTGATTCAAGATCTAATGCCTGTAAATTTAAATTGATTTTTTTATAATAATTTCCATTATATATTAACCAATATTTTTTCCTTTTTCAAATAAATAATTATATATATATATATTATTCTTATATACCTAGTGAAATTTCCAACTATGGAAATGGAAATTACAATCATATTATGTGAATTTAAGATGTTCTTACGACTGTAATTATTTTATATGATGGTTCACTTGATGGTACATATGGTTAAAGATAATTAACTATGTGGTTATATACATTATATATTGATGTACCCCAATGAATGGTATAAAAATATTTTTAAAGGGTATGTCAAAAATAGAAGTCATTTTGAAGGTTGTATTGTAGAGAGATATGTTATTAAGTAAGTCGTTGAATTCTATTCCAAATACCTATCTAATGTGGAAAGAATTGGTCCACCAAAATCTCATAAAACCAAGTGGCATGTGTGTTAAGGAATTTATAGAATAGATGTTGTATTAATTACTATTACACACCAGGACCAAGCTCACCTTTTTATTTTTCATTTCATTTTAGTGGTTATTCCATCTGTTGAGACCCACAAAGTAATTCTTGTGCATTTGAATCCATAAAGGGATGAAAAATAGATATGAGATATTCATACTCAACAATTCTTAAGATGATTCTGAGACCATATTATTAAGGAGTAAACTAAAAATATTAATTAAATTTTAGAATGAATTCAATGTTTAGATAGAGGACCAAGTGTTCATGTATTATCTTATAATAGTTACGCAATTAATGATTATATGTTCCATAAAAATAAACATAATGAATTTAGTACCATTAAAAATAATGGAGAAACACATTTTGATGAATAGATAAATTAATCTGGTACCAAGGATTGAAATATGACTTATGTGAATATGTCATACTTTAGAATCATCAAACAAATATGAGAGCTCAATTATCCAAAATTCTAAGTTCCAATTTTTCAATAAAAGTGGGTTGATAATATGAGTGCAATTAAAAAAATTAATTAAGATTAATTTAAGTGTATTTGAATAAGGAAGGGTACAAAGGTTAACTATTTATAATGGAATCATAGGCGGTATAATTATTTTATGTTCCAGATCCTAAAAAAAAGTTATCAAATGTTTTTTTATCGACCAAATCCACTTAAGGTTCAGGTGTCAATTCGAGGATGAACCATTCACTAGGATGTCGTGATCATTTTTTAATGGTCTTAAGGAATATGGGGTCTTATATGTTGGATTATTCTACAATTAATGGATTTGGATACTCAATAGAGGGGTCAAATCCCTTCAACCATTAAAAAAGAGAGTTAAATAATATTGTTATATTTTTTGTAGTATTCATTGCATTATCTCATATTATTATCTATTCAATGCTGAATTTACTTGATCTAAATTAAATTTTCAACCATTTATATAGTTAATGAATTCTGAACATGTTGATTCTTTTAATCCAAAGGAACAATAGGTTTTTCAACATGTTGATGCTCCCAATGTAGAGGAACAAAAAGTATCTACACATAATGATATTATCAATGCATAAGAACAACATATTGATGATGTTGAATTTTATGAAATGGTAGATGATGAATAACCAATATACCAGAAAAAATAGGTGCATCATATCATGATGGTGTTAACAAAAATTATTTAGATGAGAAGTAAAGGCTTCAAATTTGAGGTTGGATGGAATGCACACAGCCAGTATGTTAACCCTAACAATGGAATTTTTAGTAGTTACATTAGTATACCTAATCAAATACATGTTCTTATTGATACAAATATGTTGAAAAATGTTGTACCCATGGTTAAGTAATTAATTTAGGAAGTGATTTTGGTAACATTAAGATATAATTTATTTATATTACTAAAAACCAAACTAATGAAATGTTGATTTACTCTTAATTATCCCTTGTATATTGTATTTATAATAGAAGAATATTTAATGAAATATGTATTAATTCTCCCTATAAATTCTCATAAAAGCTTTATAAAAATTATTATGAACTATCATATCAGTAATATTGAAGGGAAAATGAATTGTTACCCACTACAGATGTATACACACCGCATAAACAAAGAAACATGTAATGCATTTATTTTTAATTGTGGGGAGAAAAATTTTCAAGTATATTTTGATTGGTAATAAATTTCTTGAAAATACATGTATTAATAAATTTGATTAATAATTTCTAATTTATAAAACATCCACTTAGTGATGAAAATAAGCAGTGAGCAGAAAAACTAACATACCCCTTTCATTAAGAAAGGATGGGGGTACACTTCACTTGAAGAAAAATGGTATGTATTTTAAATATATAGTAATAATTTTATGTGATATGAAACAATAACATAATTAGGTTCCTTTTTTATATATAGGTTCATAAATTAAAATTTAAATACATATCCATCTCGCTATTTGTTTTATGGAAAGAGGATCATGTAAATAAATATGGGATACTAATATTATGACAACAAAAAAAAATATGAGAATCATGTGTAAGTATGGAAAAATAAAAAATTATTCTACTTTAAATCAATATTAAAAACAATGATTACTTATTTTCCTATATTTTTTATCCATCTTAGAAATAGGAATCATCACCAGTTGTACCTAATGAATGACTACTATCAGTGGACATAAAGTGGATGGAACAATATTTCCACATTAGATGTGTGTGTTTTGGGGTATCACCGTGAACATAATTTGAGAAAAAAATAAATAAGGGGGTAAAGATAAGAAAATGGATGATATGTAGTCATGATTATATTCCCTAAAAGAAAAACATAATCATAAATCTGAGTTATTAGAAAATTTCATTGGAATTAATCAAATGAAAGAATCAACACAACAACAACTAAATAAGGAACCCCTCCACCCCCACTAGCTTTGAGGTGACATTACCCTCAAAGGGATACATTAAAATAGGAAATAAATTTTTTCATAATTGTTTCTATGCAATGTGAATTATATGGACATTAATACCTTTCCTATACTAATATTCTACAAGGTGAAAATGTTTTTGATTTATATTTATCAGAACCCACCCATTTTAGTATTTAGAGGGGTATAATTTACAATATACAAGGATATATTCTATAAAAAACATTATAAATTTCATGTGATAATAGGGATTGATGTATCTCATGACTAAAGAACTATGCTACCTACTCCACTTGATGATCTAAATTCTCATAAGGTAAACCTTTACATTATATATTTTGTACCATGGTCACTTGAACTTGTAAAAATACATGTCAATAAGAGGGTAAAACTTTCCAATTTACTTTTTATGAAAAAAAATTAAAATTAAAGAAAAAAGGCATAAATCGATGAATTTTATTATAGATGGAGAAAGTGAAGGGGTCAAATAGAAGGTTGAATCAAAACAATATAACGGATCAACTGGTCAATTGAAAATATCTTTAGAAATTACATTTACCCTTCCAGTTCAACATCCACATTTACTAACACAAAAAATTCATATAGATGCAACATTAAAAATTACTGATATGATAATAAATAATTTTAAAGAACAAATATATGGATAGGAAATTACTGACTATATTTGTCTTGATAATGATGATGAAATACTCATGCATGGATGTCTAGGATTCTTAGTTTTAAATTAAACATGTGTTTTGTTTTCATAATTTTTTTCCAATAGATGATATACTATATTAATTATAGGTATATATTATTCATATTTTTTTCATGTGTATATATCTGCACTATTTGAAGGGAAACCCCAGTGAACATAATTTTTCATTTGTTAGTCCTCTCATAACTTATACATAAAAATTATCATTATAACCAAATGAATATTCAGTAACAATGGAAAGACTGAAAATAATGTTTGAAAAAGAACTTACATATGATAGACACTTCATATCACCCATGATACAGACATAAAACTCTAAAATTTAATCATATCAAATATATTATGATTCCTTTAATTACTTATTCCTTTTTTAGGGAGTATTGGTCACACATTGCATTCAAATTGGATACTAAAAAAATCTGATTCAATGTATGAATAACCAAAAAATCGACCAAAAGTAGTGATGTTTATTAATTTTTAACACACTACATGGATTATATTTTAAATAAAATTTAATTTATAGATTATATATTATGTTTTAATAAATTCTGTTATGATAGGGAAGTGTTAATATATCATAAAAATTAAGAGATTAGGATAGTCTATGAGCACAAGAATCATATTGACTACTACAAGTAGATAATAATTAGGGTATATATAATAATATTTCATTAACAAAAATGTATATCAAAACAAATTTCTTATTTTTCTCAATGTTTCCTCAGTTTCCAAAACATTCTAATGACAAATATTGGGGTTATTACATTTGAAAATTTAAGAAAGATATCACACTCCATCAATAAACAAGCATCCATGAAGAGGTATTCATGAGGATAATTACAATTTCATTTAATATATTTATTAATACATTTTTATTTATATTTTTCCAATAAAACAATGTTGTCAACAGTACTTGTATACCAAATAGTAATTAGATTTTTTAGGAAAAAATGAGTAGAATACATGGTGTCAGAATGTATACATACATAATAAAAAAGGTGACTTCCTACAACTTATTTAGTTAATTTAATCATCATTTTATCAACTATTTTTAAGATAATTTTCTTATGATTTTTATATTATTATTATTTAATTTAATTTCTTTATCAAAACACATTCCACATACTCAAAATCAAAAAAAACGCATCTAGATTATTCTGATAGTATGGGGAAATGATCTATAATTCACTTGTGGCATGTAGAAATCATCTTCACATAAATCTAACTGATAAAAAAAATTTATTGAATATTTTATTGATAATAAATGATATAATTTCCTAAAATTGTGTTAAATATGTTCAATTAGAAATTATTTGGGATTAGATCATTCATTTGAATGATTGATGAAAATTCCAGTTTTACCCTTTCAAAATAAATATAGTATTTCGATCATAAATATTTTTATTTGAATTATTTGAACTTAATATTTTTTAACTGTGTTCCTTACTTCATAGTATACAACTTTTATTCAGGACACTAGATCAAAATAATGAATTTGTATGGGGTAATTGGGCCATAAATTCAAAGGTTGGATGGACACGCCAGAATGGATAAGCTTTTGTATTTGAGCCATAACTCCTTCATCTGGGCTTGGATTGAGACCAACATTTTAGAGGGGATATAGGACCCAAATACTTTCATATTAGCATTCTGGAAGAAGAGATTATTCATGCATTTAGGTGGTCAAATGGGCGGTGCATGTTGGATTAAAATATTTGACTGAATTTCCACATTCACACTTGAAACCACTTGTAACCTATCCTCCCCTCCCCTATATAAATTGGAGTTTTTATCATTTGTAAGGGTTGGTACGTGCATTGGAAAGTTTATTGAAGAGGATAAGTGGATAAAATCCAATTTTCCAACCATTTCAATAAGGGTAGCTCTTGAAGCAAGGATCCCTTCGACGAAGCCTTCTTCTTCTCCTTCGTGCTGTAATGCTTTTGTTTGTGTAATAAATTTCTTTGTACTTATTTTATTTCTTCTATTTTCTTCTATTTTATTCAAATTTATTCTTCTCTTAATCTTTATCTTTGGTCTGGAATTCTTCATTTGAAATGTGACTGGGTTCTACCCTTTCTAAACCTTTGCACATGCAAAACGTTTCTACGATGACTACACTGCCCATTGAAGAGTAGTTCTTTTTAGTAATCGATCAACCTCTATCCTTCTTCATTCATTTATTTTGATTCAATGAGCTAATTTAATTCACATATTATGATATATTAATTTATTTTTTAATTTAAATGAATCTAAGAAAGAAATTTAATAGTTAACACAAAACACGCGAGGTCGGGAATTGTGTGAACTGTGAGAGCGCAACCTTAACCAGTAATTCAAAACCACAAGGGATTAATTTGTAGAGTTCAAACATAATACCTAAGCTCAATTATTACTCATTTATAGAATGTATATGTGCATTAATTTACCATTGAACATAATCTATCCTTATATCATCAATCAAAGCAGGGTTTTGTTATTACATGTTCCGAAGATAACCTAGGGTTTAATTCACTTCATCTTTGTGGTAAGGTTAATTCTCGTAGGGTTAGGGGTTAACAAGTTAAGGGATCATAATTAAGGTATGTTAATTTAAATGATAATGATAAATAATTGATTTAATAGGTAGATTTAGATCTATTACGTCTTTTAAATATTTTCTAAAAAGCATCTTCTTGTTGTGTCATTTTAATCGAAATTCATTTCAAAACTAAAAACAAAAAAAATACAATCTTCTTCCAGAAAACTTCTTCTAGATTTATAAACTATAACCAACTCCCATCCTTTCAAGTAGTGTTTTTATTCTCTTTTATTTTATTTTTAGAATACCTCTAAAAAGTTTTTTTAATTCACTTCCTCCTTTGAGAGACGACCTTAGTCAGTCACTCTGCTACACCCAAGTACCCCAAAATCACACTAATCATTTGAGGGTGCCCATGACAATGATCTTTCAAATTGTATCCATTTCCGGGGAGGCAAGTAATTTATTCAACCATTTAGAGGTATTTCTTTTATTTTTCATTTTATTATTTTCTTCACCACTCTCTTTCATCTTTCCCCTTTCTCAAGTTTTCATTTTTTTTCATCCTCTTATTTTCTTTTTGGACCATCAACTCAAAATTCTCATTTTTCTTATGGTCCAATTTTCCTTTTTTCATTTTTTGATTTATGACAGGAACTAATCTTTATGATCTCTTAGATATTGACCTTGATATTGAACGTAGCCTTCGAGCTCGAATTAGACAGTCTCAGTCTAAGAGAAGTTTCAATATTCAACCAGTTGGTGAATTCCTCTCTTCTGGAAACATTGAAATTGGAAGCAACTCAAATTCAAACATAAAAAAAAGAACCAATGGCTAGAAATAATAATAATGAGATAAATAGAACCATATGAGAATTGTCTGCACCTGATATTAATTATCAACCAAATTTTATTGCATACCCAAATCTCGAATCGGACTTTGAACTAAAATCTGGGTTAATTCACTTACTTCCAAAGTTTCATGGCCTCTTTGGTGAGGATCCCAATAAACATTTGAAATAATTTAATGTGGTTTTCTCAACCCTAAAACCTAGAAATTTCTTTGAATATCAAATCAAATTAAGAGCATTCCCATTTTCACTTGATGTAGCTACAAAGGATTGGATGTAAAATTTACTACCTGAAGATGTAACATGTTGGAACGATTTGAAACGTCTTTTCTTGCAGAGATTTTTTACAGCATTGAGGACCACTTCCATTCGTAAGGAGATCTTGGGGATCAAGTAAGAACAAGGGGAGTCAATGTATGAGTATTGGGAGCGATTCAAGAAGTTGTGTGCAAGCTTTCCACATCACCAAATCAGTAAGAAACTCCTCATTCAGTACTTCTATGAAGGAATCACACCTATGGAGAGGAGCATGGTGGATGCTGCAGCAGGAGGGGAATTGGTGGACAAGACACCAGTAGTCTCACATGCATTGATCGACAAGATGGTCCAAAACTCCCAACAATTTGGTGATAGAGGTACACCAAATGTCAGCAGAGTATATCAGGTAAGTCTTTATTCTCTTGAAAGTCATTTGATTGATACCAAGTTGGAAGAATTGACCACTATGGTGAGGCAGATTACTTTGGCTCAAAAGACATCTCAACCCACTTCTTCAAGGCCTTTTGGTATTTTCACTGAGACAAGCCACCCAACTGGATGTTGCCCACAACTCCAAGAAACAGAAGATTGTGCAGCAGTGTTCCCTGGGAGACCATATCAGCAACAACAACAACCACATCCCCAAAAGAAGTATGACTCCTTTGCACCAACATTAAACCAAGGGTGGAAGGATCAATCAGACATGAGGTATGTCTCTGGACAACAATAAAGGCCCCCTTTTCAACAAAATTTCCAGCATCCTCCGCCTTACCAATAGGGTTTACAACAACCCCAAAGGAGATTTGAAGCTCAAGCATCAACAAGTCAAAAACAAGGAAATCCCCAACCAAAGGTATATTCTAATACTAATGATCTTTTGAAACAAATTGTCCTTAATCAACAGAATGATTTGAAGAGTCAAGGTTTGGAATTGAGGGAAATGAAGACACAAATGAGCTAGATTACCACTGCCCTCCATGAACTGGTAAGTAAGAACTCTAGAAATCTTCCTTCCCAACCTACTCCAAATCCTTAGGGGAATGTAAGTTCCATCACATTGAGAAGTGGAAAGAAAACAAATGATACATATGGACCTTCCATTCCACCGGGGTTTACCTCAACTCCATAGAAGCCCCATTCCATACCAACTGATGAGAAACCCAAAGAGAAAGATAAATGTAAGAAAAAGATTGATGATGTTCCTCCTAAACCCCTTCCTTTTCCAAACAGGGTTTTTCAAACTAAGAAGATGGCTGAAGAAGCAATGAAAAAGAAGGTTTTTGACACATTCAAGCATGTGGAGATCAATATTCCTCTACTTGAAGCCATTAAGAAAATTCCAAGGTATGTGAAATTCTTAAAAGAACTTTGTACCAATCGAAGAGGGATCAAGGGAAATGAGAGGATAAACCTTGGAAGGAATGTCTCAAAACTCATTACACCAACTCTAGCAATGCCAACAAAGTGCAAGGATCCTGGGACAATCACCATCCCATGTACCATAGGGGAGTTGCACTTCTCTGATACTCTTTGTGATTTAGGAGCTTTAATAAATGTGATGTCTCACTCTGTATTCTCTTCTTTATAGGTTGGTGAGTTGAAGCTGACGAGAGTAGTGGTGCAATTGGAAAATAGAGCTACGGCATATCCAGCGAGAGTCCTTGAGGATTTACTTGTCCGGGTAAGAGACATGATCTTCCTAGAAGATTTCTATATGCTTAACATGGAGGACAATCAGGTAAGTTATCATGCTACCATTATCTTAGGTAGGCCCTTCCTCAAAACTGAAAAAACTATAATAAATGTCAATTAGGGTACACTTTTCATAGAATTTGGGGATTAAGTTTTGATATTTAATTTTATGGATTCCATGAAGTACCCCTCAGAGGATCATTCTGTATTTGATATCTCCCATTTTGAACCACCAAGTAAAAACACCATGTAATTTGATTGTCCTATGCTTAGGGAGATTATGAGTATTGGTTCTAGTTTGATGTCTAAGAGTACTTCCACACCTATTTCTAATGCACAAGACTCTCTAAGATTTGATTTTTAAATGGAATCATATTCTAATTTTGATCATGTGAACTCTAATTATGACATGGTTGTTGAGTATGCTGATGGATTTAATGCTTTATCCTCTTATTTTGATGATTTCTATTCTAATACCGATGCTCTTTGTGCACATATTTCAGTTACTTCTATGTCTCCATCCATAACCCCCCCTACACTAGAACTCAAGCCATTACCACAAAATCTCAAATACTCATACTTGTTAAGTGGTGAGATATTGCCTGTTATCATTGCTAACAATCTCTCTTTTGAATATGAAGAAAAACTTTTGAATATTTTGAGGGAGAACATCAGGGAAATTGGGTGGACCTTGGTTGAAATATCAGGTATTAGCCCCTCCATTTGCATGTATAGGATTCTTTTGGAGTATGGGGCTAAACTGGTGAGGCAACCACGAAGGAGACTCAATCCAACCCTTCTGGAGGTTGTTAAAAAAGAGGTTCAAAAATTGTTTGAGGTAGGTATAATCTATCCCATTTAATATTCTCATTGGGTAAGTCCTATTCGGGTTGTGCCTAAGAAAATTGGCATTACTATTGTTAAAAATGAGAAAGATGAGTTAGTTCCAATGAGGGTGAAAAACAGCTGGCATGTGTGTATTGATTATAGGAAACTGAATTACTCTACTTGCAAGGACCATTTACCCCTCTCATTTATTGATCAGATGCTTGAGAGACTTTATGGGAAAACATATTATTGTTTATTGGATGGATTTTTTGTATATTTTCAGGTTACTATTGCTCCGTAGGATCAGAAGAAGACAACATTCACTTTTCCTTTTAGTGCGTTTTCCTACCGAAGGATGCCATTTAGACTTTGCAATTCCCCAGGTACCTTCCAGAGATGCATGGTGAGTATTTTTTCTGATTTTATTGAGACCTGCATAGAGGTATTTATGGATGATTTTACATTGTATGGGTCTTCATTTGATGAATGTATAAGTAGTTTGGGAAAGGTGTTGAATCATTGTATTGAGAAGAATCTGGTCCTGAACTTTGAAAAGTGTCATTTCAAGGTAGAGCATGGCATTGTCTTAGGGCATGTAGTGTCAAAACATGGGATAGAGGTTGATAGATCTAAGGTAGATATTATTTCATCCTTACCATATCTTTCATGTGTGCGTGATGTTAGATCTTTCCTAGGGCATGCAGGATTTTATTGGAACTTCATCAAAGATTTTAGTAAGATTGATCTTCCTATGTCACGATTACTCCAAAAGGATTATGATTTTGTGTTTGATGATTCTTGCAGGACTTCCTTTGATGAGATAAAGAAGTTTCTGACCACTCCACCGATCATACATCCCCCACGGTGGAAGATTCCTTTTGAGCTTATGTGTGCTGCCTCCAACTTCGCGGTTGGATCCGTCTTATCTCAGAGGGTGGAGGGACGTTCACATGTGATCACCTATGCATTGAGGACACTGGATTCAGCCCAATAAAATTACAAAACCACGGAAAAAGAGTTTCTGGATTTCATATTTTCTTTAGATAAATTTCGTTCATATTTATTAGGCTCTAAAGTAGTTGTTTTTTCTGACCATGCAGCTCTGAGGTACCTCTTGAAGAAGCCATATGCAAAGCCTAGGCTGATCTGATGGATTCTCCTTCTTCAAGAATTTGATATTGAGATAAAGTAAAAAAAGGGGTCAGAAAACTTGGTGGCGGACCACATGAGTAGGCTTACTCACACACTAGAGGATGACACCTTGGACCAGGTACCACTTTGGGACACTTTCCCTGATGAGAATCTTTATTCCATCTCAGGTAAGCATCCTTGGTATGCAGATTTAGTTAACTACCTTGTTGCCTCTGAAATACCTTCAAAATTAAAGAAACATCAAGTCCAAAAATTAAAAAGTGAGTCTCGGTATTATGTTTGGGATGATCCATACCTCTGGCGCATCTGTAGTGATCAAGTTATTAAGAGGTGTGTTCTTGATCATGAGTTGGAGTCTGTTTTACATTTTTGTCATACACTCACATGTGGTGGACACTTTGGACCCCAACGGACATCTAGGAAAGTTTTGGACTCTGGATTATATTGTCCTAGCTTATTCCATGATTCCCATGTGTTTTGTAAGTCATTCTCTCGTTGCCAACACACTAGGAACATTTCTAGGAGACATGAGATACCCCAACAACCCATACTATTCTGTGAGATTTTTGATGTATGGGGCATCGATTTTATGGGTCCTTTTCCTAGTTCCTTTAGTTTTTTGTACATTTTTCTTTCTGTTGATTATGTGAGTAAATGGGTGGAGGCCAAGGCCACCAGGACTGACGATTCTCATGTTGTAGTGGATTTTGTAAAGGTTCAAATTTTCTGCAGGTTTGGAGTACCAAAGGCCATCATCAGTGACCAAGGGACACACTTTTTAAATATGAATTTTTCTTCCCTCCTTTTAAAGTATAGGGTGACACAAAAAACATAAACACCATACCACCCCCAATCAAATGGCCAGGATAAGGTTTCAAATCGTGAGTTTAAATAGATTTTAGAGAAAATTGTACAGCCAAATAGGAAAGATTAGAGAAAGCACTTGGATGATACATTGTGGGATTATAGGACAGCATACAAGACACCAATTGGTATGTCCCCATTTAGGATTTTTTTTAGGAAAGCGTTTCATCTCCCCGTGGAAGTTGAGCATCAGGCTTATTGGGCTATAAAGAAATGCAATATGGATTTGTCCCAAGCTGGAATCCAAAGGAAGCTGCAAATTCAAGAGCTTGAGGATATTCGATTGTCTTCATATGAGAACTCAAGGATCTATAAAGAAAAATCAAAATCATATCATGATAGAATGATCCAACAAAAGGAGTTTCATGTTGGAGAGAAAGTCCTATTCTACAATTCACGACTGAAGTTGATGCCTAGTAAGTTGTGTTCTAGATGGTTAGGTCCTTATGTTGTGTCTAATTTTTTTCCTTATGGTGCAGTGGAGATCGCATAAGAGGAAACTGGAAGGAGATTTACAGTTAATGGGAAACGTTTGAATAAATACATCGAGGGACTTCCTACCTGTTGATTTCATCAAATTGCATGACCCCATCATCACTTGAGAATATCAGGATATTCCTAACCCTTTTGCTTTTATATTACTTGTCCTAAATAAAATTATGCATTTCATGTGCACATATCATCTCATGGGTTCACATTGAGGACAATTCAATATTTTAAGTGTGGGGGAGGGAACCTTTATAGTTTAGGATTTTCATTTGTTATTTGTTTAAAAAATGTGTGCTTTCAAAAATTTTGTGTGTTTCTTTATCATTTTTTTTGTGTTTTTATTAAAAAAATTGAGCTGAAATGATTATCATTGCTATTTTTGAAACTTGTGTCAATGAGTAAACCAATTTATTCCATGAAATTGAGCTTAAATGAATGATGAAAATGACTTTGTTTCAAGTTCAATTCTTTGGGAATTTCATAACAAGTACTCTGATTTTTGAATCTCATGCCACATATCACTGTCTTTATATTTGAAATCACTTTCTTGTGAGGCTTCTGAACCATTATTTTCATATTCTTTACATTCACCTCACTTCTTGAGAGAAACAAACTATGCTTTATTTAACCAGAATTTGATTTATTCCTGTCAAAACTTGAGGGTTTGAGATACAGGTGTTTTTAAATGATTGAGGCATTTCTTTGGTTTTAAAGCCCCCTTTTCAAGATAATCCTTTTTTATTCTGGACTACCTTTTACATTTAATCCTTATAACCCATTGAAACCATGAACAGTCCATTAGGTTAGCCACATTACAAGCCAATTTTCCCTATCCAACCTACTATTGAAGTGAAATTTCATAATCTAGTTAAACTTAAGTGTGGGGGAAGGTGTCTTTGTGTTGTGATACCTCAATTTTTGATACTTTGGGAGGAACATAAAATGATGAAGAGATGATCTTTCTTTGAAAAAAAAACATTCTGTTGAAAGATTTTCCTTTTCTGGAGCTTTCATGATTAGTGAAGTTGTGCCTTTCTGGAGCTTCTAATGGAAAAAGAAAGTTGTGCCTTTTCTGGAGATTTCAAGAAAAATATTGTTTGATAAGATTGGAATTTTTTATACTGAAATAATTAAGGGTGCTAAATTTCATTTATTTTTCATACTGATAGAGATGACTTGCTACTATGGTGAGTGAGGATGAGACCATACTTGAGTGAAAACTAGAATAATGTTATTTCACTTCAAAAAGAGCCAAGCCCTCCTCATTCGACCTCAGAATTTTTCAACATCTAAATCCTACCAACCGAAATCCACAAAACAACCCTGAAAATTCCTCATTATAAACATATGTCCTTGACTCACATCGGGTGGAGATGTAGGAATTTATCAAGCCTATGGTGACCCTTGTATGAGTTTGGATAAGAAAGACATTGCTAAAATAATTGTCATTTATGTGATGAGTGAAAATGAATGTTAGGTAAGTGTTTTGTGTGCATGGGAGGATAAATTAAGTGGAAATATATTTAATGATCTTAAATGAAGAACTTGAAATAATAGTTTATAGATGAGGCATGATATCTTTTTTTTCTTGGTATGAAATTGGTGGATCTCATTGATATATGTTTTAAATTTGCTTTGATTTTCTTGTGATGTTTACTTGTCCAGGAGTCCAAGTTCCAAGTGTGGGGGAGTTGATAAAACACATTTTTATTGAATATTTTATTGATAATAAATGATATAATTTCCTCACATTGTGTTAAATATGTTCAATTAGAAATTATTTGGGATTAGATCATTCATTTGAATATTTGATGAAAATTCAAGTTTTACCCTTTCAAAATCACTCTAGTATTTTGATTATAAATATTTTTATTTGAATTATTTGAACTTAATATTCTGTAATTGTGTTCCTTACGTCATGGGCTATAACTTTTATTCAGGAACTAGATCAAAAGAATGCATTTGGATGGATTAATTGGTCCATAAATTCAAAGGTGGGCTGGACATGCCAGAATGGATAAGCTTCTATATTTGGGACATAACTCCTTCATATGGGATTTTATTGAGCCCAAAGTTTTGTAGGGGATAGAAGACCCATATACGAACATATTATCCTTCTGTATGAAGAGATTATTCACACGTTACATGGTCAAATGCGCGGTGAATGTTTGATTAAAATATTTGGATGAATTTCCACATTACTTGAAACCACTTGTAACCTCTCCTCCACTCCCCTAAATAAATTTTAGTTTTTATCATTTTTAAGGGTTAGTACTTTCATTGGGAGTTTTAGGGTAGAGGATAAGTGGATCCACTCTAATTATCCAACCATTTCAGTAAGGGTAGTTCTTGAAGCAAGGATCCCTTCGACGAAGCCTTCTTCTTCTCCTTCGTGTTGTAATGCTTTTGTTTGTGTAATAAATTTCTTTGTAATTATCTTATTTATTCGATTTTATTCTATTTTATTAAAATTTATTCTTCTATTAATCATCCTCTTTGGGTTGTAATTCTTGAGTAGAAACGTGATTGGGTTCTACCCTTTCTAAACCTTTTCACATGCAAAACGTTTCTACGATGACTACACCGCCCATGGAAGAGTAGTTCTTTTTAGTAATCGATTGACCTCTATCCTTCTTCATTAATTTATTTTGAATCAATGATATACTTTAATTCACATATTATGATCTATTAATTGATTTTTTAATTTAAATGAAACTAATCAAGCAATTGAATAGTTAACACAAAACACACGAGGTCGGGAATTGTGTGAACTGTGAGAGTGCAACCTTAACCGGTAATTCAAAACCACAAGTGATTAATTTTTAGAGTTAAAACATAATACTTAAACTCAATTAGTCCTCATTTACAGAATTTATATGTGACTTAATTTACCACTGACCATAAGCTATCCTTAGAACATCAATCAAAGTAGGGTGTTGTGATTACATGTTCCGAAGATAACCTAGGGTTTAATTCACTTCATCTTTGTGGTAAGGTTAATTATCGTAGGGTTCGAGGGTTAAAAAGTTAAGGGATCATAATTAAGGGATGTTAATTTAAATTATAATGATAAATAATTGATTTAATAGGTAGAGTTCGATCAATTAGGTCTTTTAAATATTGTCTAAAAAGAATCTTCTTATTGTGTCATTTTAATCGAAATTCATTTCAAAAATAAAAACAAAAAAAATACAATCTTCTTCCAGTAAACTTATTCTAGATTTATAAACTGTAACCAACCCCCATCCTTTCAAGTATTGTTTTTATTATCTTTTATTTTATTTTTAGAATACCTCTAAAAAGTTGTTTTAATTCACTTCCTCCTTTGAGAGATGACTTTGGTCAGCCACTCCGCTGCACCTAAGTACCCCAAAATCACACTAATCATTTGAGGGCGCCCACGACAGTGCGCTTTCACTAACACATAGTGTTATTGGTATGACGCCAAGGGTGTTACCTTATTTAAAATTGATATTTTAGCTCAAAAAACTTGTCACATACTCAAAACATAAATAATTAATTTAGGTTATTTTGATACTTTAGGATAACAATCTGTAATTTATTTATGATGTATAGGAATTATCCCTACCTTAATCTGATTCTCTGTGTTCCTGGTATGACTCAAAGTATATGTTATTAGTTTAAAATTGAAAATTTACTTCAAAACATGTGTAAAGGCCTAAAATCTTAGAAAACACATGCATATTGTCATGATTCTTTAAGAAAAAGATTCATAAGTCGTTTGTGATGTGTATAAATTAGTCACATGTCAAACTGAAATATGATGTGACAAGCATGAATAGAAGTGAATCTTTTAGTTTAAATTTAATTTTTATAAAAAAAAGGAATTTGACATAATCAAAACTGATCAAACACATTCATATTATTTTTACACTTTAGGGAAATTATCCTTAAGTCATTTTCAATGAGTATTGTTCAACTATACATCAATATGATGCTTGGTGTGACTGGTATGACGCTAAGTGTGTGTTTTTATTTAAAATTAAAATTTAAGTTCAAAAAACACATCACATACTCAAAAAACTGAAAATGGAATCATAGATAGTTCCCCTAAAGAGTCATGAAAAAATAGACATTGTAATAACCCCCTCTAACCAGAAAGTTAGGAAAAGCTAACAAGTGTCGATTATCTTTTCATTATTTCAATTTCCCCTACTCTAATAGACACACTAACAACTAGGGTGTTGACCTATCCTCCAATTTATAGGAGGAAACCTTGTATTATCTTTTCTATATATGTAATATGACACTTACTCATCTGGAACATTCCCTAATTTAAATCCTCTACCAGAACTACCAATATATGATGGGGTAATTAGAATTTGTGTCTCATGGAAGCCTTCCCTGGTTGGACATTTAGTTGCTACATCCCTAGGTGATTCATTCTTAGTATCTTCTAGTTCCTTTAATATGGTAAGGTCAAAAAATCCATACAACCTCAAATGTGACCTTTCACCAATCAAAATCTTAGGGATTGGGACTAGAATCAAAAAATGTGGAACATCACTTTGGAAGAACACCCTTGAAATTGGTTTTTGAAACTGGAAAGTATAGGAACCCCAAAAACCACACTAAGTCATCCTTTTATATAGATACAGTCCTCCCAATATCTTCAATTTCATTAATGTAAAAAATAAAATTGGAAACATAACAAGAAAACATGTGTGTGAGTATAAAGTACAAAACAATTCAAAACAAGATTAGATGGATAAATAATTTTTCTAAAATATATAGGATAACTAAAACATTAATTTAATTCAATGAGGATAAACAACTATGTTACAAGAATTACCATATTCTCTAACTCTACCTATATTACTAAAATATGTTCCACCATCACTGTTTGTTTATCACATCTTCTAGTTCCCACATTTAGTTCTCCTCCCTTATAGGTCTCAACCTCATTCTTCAGCTCTGGTACATCCCGCACTTTTCAAGCACCCAGGATGGATTCCCTATAATAGTAACCACCTCTACCTTGTCAATACATTTCAAAAATCATCATTCATGCTCAAAAATTGTCACCACATCCATTTATATATACACAAATTCCATATCTCCAATTAATGCAATCAGTATTCCTTTTCCCATCCATTAATATTGAGAATTAACTCCCCATTATTAATTTTAGATACTAATCTATTAATCTTGAGAATATTATATCAAATAAAAAAATTCACTCTCTCTAATAAATGGTCTAGACTAAAATCAATTTTTACTTGAAAATTTCTTTTACTGGTTGAGTCAACAATGTCCTACTCGAAGACGATTCTCATGATCACAACAATGCTGAAACTAGTCCAGCATCCATTCACTTCTCTTCAACATTTCATTCATGGTTATCCACTTCATGCTACTTCAATCATCTAGGATCCCACTAATGTATTTCTTTTACATCCTTCTATAACCATGATATAATCATTTCATAAATTCTATGAAAATAATGTAAATGCCTCCTTGGAAAATTTATCCAATGAAATCAAGAATGATTTTTGATACTTTTAATTTTTTTAATTCTGAATAAAAGGTTTCATTATAAAAAAAATTATATATATTTTCTCTATCATACTTCTATGTGTTTCTAAAGACTCTACTGATGAGCTTCCCAACTACCTAAGAGATTTTTGTTATACCAAACTCCAGCGAAACCCTTAGAACATACCTTCATCTGTTAACTGTTGCTAATGAAAATGTTGATGTCATCAACATGATGAACTGCAAATGAAACATCCTTTAGTGCATCCATGGTAATATGTTCCTTTACACCCGCTACTTTACATAAGGTTTTGACTCTTCAAGAGCCCAGCATCATCATAGAAGTACCTTAAGTTTATCATCAATCCTCTAATAAATTGTTTACATGGATTAAAAATCTAAAATATTTGTTCTTCATCTGTAATGTTTTGAAAAATAGGGTCCCCATCTGAATATTCCATCTATATTAACTAACAACTGATAGGATCATCTAACATCTCCTTCCAAGAATTTGAGTCATCTTTCACCTTACTTTAACTTTTGGAACAATACTTGTGTACTTGATATCACAGTGTTCCAATATTCTTACCTTATGTAATTTCAATAGCCTTTCACCAAGATCCAAATGAAATACAATGAATGGAACAAGTTTTGTGATAAATTCAACCATGAATATTGTTTTTATTCTAGAAACACCATTGATACCATTGTAATATTCAAATAACATTCTTCTAGATGCTATTTAAGTTTTATAGAACCAACTATTTTTACTTTTTATTATAGGTATATTTAATGATTTTAATATTAATAAAACAACTTATTAAATATTTTTCATTTCTCTCCATGACTTTAATATAATAAATTCCTAGGTTATCTAATTCATTGATAAGGTCATAGCAGTTCCTCTATGATGAGAAACTTGTAGTTCCATGACAGTATCCTTAAATAAAAATCTATGGTTAGATAATGTACTTTGATAGGGAACATAGTATGTAGACTGTCATGTGTAATTACTTTTAAGTGTATTAGTATTCTACTCATAAATTTCACACTTGTTAATCTCCAAGAAGGGATATTATGAGAACATACCTTCTAATATTAATTATTAATGTTTAGGTGTCATCAAACAATCCTATATATGAGCATGTATAAAGGTACTTAGACATTGATATTTTCATTAATTCATGCCATGAATCATGTACTTTTATTTACTGACTAAAACTATGAAAATATATTTAGGTAACCTTGGGTGTGTCACGAATTACATGTTATTAATGGATAAGTTAAGGAAGGATTTTTTCATTCCATTTTAAGGAAGTTGAAATCCCAACACATTGATTGGAATATAACCATTACCCAAAATTCCATGGTTGTGGGGTATTGATGTGTTCATTTAAAATAGTCAGAGAAAGGCGTATCGTTCTTATAGATTGATGGAAAAAATGTACAACATCCATGATGAGATATTGTGAACTGGTGATTATATTACACAAGAATTGATCATTTGTGGTTGTTGATGTTGTGGCATTAAATTATTTCTATTGGGTTCCTTGACCCGTTACTAGACATTAATCTTAGAACTTAGTCAAGACCACCTAATTCTAATGACAAATAATCCTAGAGTGACAAACTCTAAGTATTTCTATAGATCTAAATTAAATTCTATTTGAATTTAATTTTTAAAATAAATATTATTCTCAAGCTCGAGGAACAATTTTATTCTTATTTTATTGATCAAAAATATTTATTGAGTATTTAATAAATATTTATTTTATAATTAGAAGATAAAGTATTTATTTATATATAAAGTATTTATTTAGCTATTCAGTAGTGTTGAGGAGTTCAGATAGGCCAAGACCATTCCTTATGATAAATTATTTATATATATATATATATATATATATATATATATATTCATCTATCTCACCTCCTCTCAGGAATGAGAATAACTACCTCAATACCAAATGATCTTGAAGCAATCAATAAAAAAACAAAATAGGACTAGTCTTCCATGCTGGAACCCAGTGTTACATTGGTTATTGTTTATAGATCAAAGGAGAATGTGTTGATCATTTATGAGGGGTTCTATGCATAGATCCTCCCAATGAATTGTAGGTAATCCTAAAAATAGTTTTATAAATATCAATATCATCATCGGATAAATTTCCAATGATGAGGTAACCTTTCCTATGATCTAATTAAATTAATTATAAATTTAACATGAAAAGAATCACTATGGGTTTTGAATTCTCTAATGTCAATATCTAGTGGTAAAATTCCATTGGTAATGGAATTCGTGTCATGTAAAATATATAAATGATCCATCAGATTCAATAAAAACTTATTGGTTTATCACTTGACAAAGGTGCTTCCACTATACCTATAACCTTCAAGTGGTATCAGAGTGGTAACATTTTAAATTTATAATTATTTATTCTATTATTTATCTATATGCACAATAATTGTTAGATATTTCATTTCATGAATATCCATTCTTTAATCCTTTTTAATTTACATCATTTCAACATTTTAATTTCTTCTTTAAAAATTATTATTTTGTTAAAGGTGTAAAAATAGATAAAGTATGACTATAGATTCTATTCGAAATTGAAAATAATTATGGCTACTACAGTTGGGTTACATGGAATGTATCCAAAGTACAAGTTGTGTACCCATGTGCACTGACTCTGGACATGTAATGAGATAAATGACATGCCAATAAGTAACTACATGTGATGCATTTATTACACCTTGTGTGTAGAAATGGATAACCTAGAACAAATATTTTCAGATTATATGACATATATTTGGAGTACAAGTCTTGTATTAAAAACATTTTATCTTCAAAATTGACGCAAATTGTCACACTCAGGTTTTTAATTTAGCCTTGGTCCTAGACTAGGGTGGGTCTCAGTTGTCTTGCTCAGAAACTGGGTATGAAGAGTTCAAGGTTTCAGGATAACTTTTTAAATGTTTGGGTTTGGACACTAGTTTAAATTCTTGAATTTTGGAAAAAAAAATAGGTTTTAGGCTAGTGCGCGGACACTGCATTGTTAACAAAAGTTGTACAGTCATCCCGAGTACTCGTGCAATCACTTCTAGAATGGGAAAAATCCACTACACAGTCTACACATGGTCTCTTGATCTGGGTAGGGTAATAGTGCAATTTTCCAACTTTAAGATTAAATAAATAAAATAAACGAATTAAATTGAAGGAATAATTAAATAAAATAAAATGAAAATATGAAATGAAAATTTAAATAATTATTATAATAATATTATTATTATTTCTATTACTGAAAGAATTATTAGTAGTAGTAGTATTAATAATATTAATGTTATTATTAAAATTCTTAATATTATAAATTTAAGTTTTAATAATTTAGTTTTTATTAATCTAATAATATTTTTATTGTTATTATTATTATTATTATTACTTTTATTATGTAGGTTTAATTTTTTTATTAGGGTTTCTCCTTCTTCTTTTCCTCCTCCACATGCAAATCTATCCCCACTTACCTGTGTGTCATGCACCCCCCCCCCCTCCCTCCTACATCTACTATCTCGCGCACCCCCTTTAAACCCCCATGCTTCATCCATCTTCCCTAGTGCACACCACCAGTCGCACGATCCCCTTCTCATGCGCACCCCTTGAGTGGAGGCCTCCCTTGATAAATGCACCACCAACAACCAGTGGCCTCCTTTGAGCAATGCACCAAAACTAGTCAGCGGCTCCCCCCCCCCCCCCCTTCCAACCCCTTTTTTTGGTAGTTTCACCCCCTCTCTTTAGTGTCCACCCCTCTGGGTAAGTATCTCCTCCTCCAATCTAGGGTTTTGAATCTTTTTTTAGGGTTTCAGTTTTCCAGTGGGTAGGGTGTTCTATTTAGGGTTGTTTATTGATGATTACTGGTTGATCTTTTTTTTTGTTAAATCCTACCTTTTTAGGGTTTTTTCAAGTCACGGATGGGGTTTCACACCACTTTCGTGTAATTTCTCCACCCAAGGTATGTGGTTCCATGGGCTAGAATTTTTATATGATTTAATTTGTTTTTTTAATAAATTTTTACACGTTCTATAGTTAAATTGGGTGATGTGAAATGTGTTTTGGAATTTTTTTTTACATGCATGTGTCATGAGATTGGATTTTCTTTTAGAAATTGTCAATTCTTCATATGGGTCTTGTTGTGCAAATTCTTTGAAGCATTCAATTAATTATTTAAGGTTTGATAAGTATGAATTGGTAATTCTTTAACATGTACATGGGTCAGAATTGATTTTTTCTTCAAAATAAATGGTTATGTATCATACATATCGTAATGTAATGTGTCTTGAAAAGAGTTTTATGACTTTTTTGGAAAGTTTGAAATGTATTTTTAAATGAACTTGAGGTGTGTATACATTCATAGTGAGTTTTTATTGGAAAATGGGGTAGTGTTGGCATATAGGACTTGTTGTGTATAATTTTTTTAATGAGTTGTAAATTTTTTAAATGAATATAGGCATGTATTGGAAATAATATTGTTTCGTAAAGTCCTATTTTGAAAATTGTTTAAATGATGAAAGACTTGTTTTTAATATGATTTTTTTCTGTGTTTTGTAAAAAGGAAATCTATGAATTATGAAAGTGACTATAAATTCATTAGAATGGGGTTTTGGTATGAGTAAAAATAGAAATGGTTTTTGTTTTGAAAAATGGCGAAGGTCGAAAGTGTTTTATAAATTAGGAAACATGGTTATTAAATTATAAAAGTTACATGGGTCATGAAATGGAGTGGTGTTGGTGAGAATTTGGTCTAAATAGGTTATTTTGAGTATTTTTTTGGGTGTCAATCCTTGCAGTGCCTCCTAAAATTAATTTAGAAACTTTTTAAATGATTTATTAAATTATATAAGTGGTGTGAGTAAAGTTTAAGAAATGATTTTGTGTGCATATATTTTTAAAAATTGGGTTTGGGTGTCCAAGTAGTGGCACACAATGTGTACCTTGTTTTACTTTACTTTTGTGTTTAAATGAGTTGTGTTCGTGATATGTGAATGTGAAACTTGATTGAGAACAAAAAAGGAATCCTAGGTTACTAGGTGGATGGACTAGGACTAGCATGCTAGATGATTCGGAAGTGGATCATCCCAGTTTCATCTAGTAGGATTGACTCTACAAAAATAACTAAACATGTGATATGATTGGAGGCCACTAGGCCTTCGGATGTGATTCCCCCTAGTGGCTCGCACATGATAATACTGATGGTTGTTGTTTCTATACCAAATTTTCACCGAGATTAGAGGTTCCTAGAATCCCACTCGAGGTAGTTTGACCCTAGGGATTTACCTATGATTCTCTACCATATATGATAGAGTTCCAACCATCGAAATATAGTTGACTTCTTGTGTGTGAGTGAGAACTTTTAAAAATCCCTTTTTCTTTTAAGAAAATTGTTGTATTAGTTTTTTTGTAAGTGGTTTCTTTTATTTAGAATGTTTACTCGCAAATGATTTCCTAGAAATGTTTTAAAATCATTTAATTAAATGAGAATGTTATATTATCTTATAAATTTTTTGGAATGTAATATCATGTGGGTGGCATCCTAATCGTCTTTGGATCACACCCTCTATACACCTTTTGGTGTATGCAGACCCTATTGTCTTTTTGCTTCAGATTAAGGTAGGATGTGTAGTATTGGTATATTGGGATTATAGGGGATCTTGTTGTGGATCTTGGTGGTGGAATATTGAGGATGTTACAACTCTTTTTTCATGGAGGTTTGGGGTGACGTTTTAGTTTCCCTTTGTATCGTAGTCCTTTTTTCTTTTTCATTTTAGTTGTAAACATAAAATCTGGAATTTTTTAAGGGTGTGTTTGGTTGAATTTTCAAATCTGAATTATTAGTTCTTTTTGTTCATTTTAAGGTTGTAAATTTGTGTAAATTTTTCCCTCTAGTTTATTTGATAATTATAAAGTTGTTCCATCCCATGGAGATTGGGAACATCCTTTGGGCCTTGTCATAGACTAGGTCATGGCACCGGGTTGGATGGAAACCTGACTTGGTTCATGAAAAAATGGTATCATAGGGAGGTTATTCTATTTTGAGTCTTTTTCCTTGGGAAATTTCTAGGTATATAGGATATAGGATTGTAAATAATTTCCATTCTGGTTTTGAGTGCGGTGTATGGATAACACACCTCATGAAGGGACCCAAGTCACCTGGGGAAGATGAGTTCCATCTGAGTTCTTTATCCCTTATGGTTTCTTATTGTTTAGGAAATTAAATGGGAGTGGTTTCAATGGTCTCAGTGAGATAATAGGGCCTGGAAAGCCATGTAAAGATGGGGATGTTGTCCAGGAATACTCTATGTGATGGTAGGGTGATTAGTGTATGTCTGCCAACCGTATGTCAAAGTCACTCGCCAACACTAGTTTCATCTTGCACCATTCTATATCTCTTTATTTTGGAATCATGTAAATTTGATTTTTTTTAGTAATAATGATTTGGTTTTGAGGAGTTTTAAAGTTAATTTTCATAATTTAATAAAAGTAGTTTTGAAAATGATTTTAAATTGATGTGTCTGGGCTTTAAAATTACGAGTTGAATGTTTTGGTTTTGAAAACTAGAAAGGTTTGGTTTTGGTCTTTGGTGTTCTCACGAGTAACCACATGCATGAATGTATATGAAAAGGTGTACGTCCAAAAGGAATGAGTGGATGAGTGGATGGATGTACATGAGGTGGGTTCCCGATGTGGCATGAAAAAATGCATGTGTGAGGCACATGGGATACCATTGGTGTTGGTGAAACCCACCAACCTTTTTTATTTTCAAATATGATTTTTAAAGAAAAATTAGTGTTTTGATAACCAATGATTATGTGGGGTGTATTTTTTGTATTTTTTTTTAAAAGTTTTTTTCAAGGAGTTTCGAGTCGAGAATATTTTCTAGTTGACTTGTGTCATGATTCTGGGTTTGTGTTGGTAAGTTGGTGTTAAAATGTGTGGTTAGTGAGTTCTTATGAAAAGTGCTTCAGGAATCCCTTACGGTGGTTCCCTTTTTATGCTTGGTGTTTTCTTGGGGTATGTCTTGGCCAATGGACTAGTTGGATTGGGACCTTGGATTTCATTACTATCTAATGTATTCCCTCATAAATAATTAATGCATGTTTGAAGTGTGGAAACAGGTGATTCACCATTGGAAGACCCTCTAGTGGATCAACGTATGAACTTTTATTTTATGATTTGGAAATTGAGTCATCATCTCCTCATTTTTGGTTAAGCTAGTCCTCTTACAGTGGTAGAGTTGTTGTGGAAGGATGAAAGAGACCTTAGTTTCTTAAGTTTCTTGAGTCGTCAAAGATGAAGTTTGACATCGCTATGTCTGAAGGTTCTGTTTGAGAGTGGTAATGAGAATTTCAGTAAGGAAAGAAGAAAGTGGTTTGGGTTGTTGGTGTTGGTAATATTTGAAAGGTCCTTTGGGCCTCTCATCAAGGTCATCTAATAGGATCTTTGTTTCGGGCCACCAATGTGGAAAATCTAGTCATATGATGTTTTCATGACCGTTTGTAAGAATCACATGTTGTTTGGGACTCGGTTTAAGGTACCATATCTTGTAAGGGATCTTAGGATAAAATGGTCATGTTTGGGGACATTTTGTAGTGTTGTTTTATTTCCTAAATAAGAAGGTAGATTTCGTGGGAAATTTAGAGAGCATATGTATTACCATAATTGTGTGTTCCATTAGAGGAATTCTAAGTTTTTCTATTTCAGGTGAAAGCACTTTTTGTGTGCCCTTCATTCTGAAGTTTCTCATTCTATGTCCCTATCTTGGTGAGGTTCCATGTTGAGGCAAAGTTTGTTGTGAGGTGTGTTATTCTTTGTTGATAATACTGGATTGTGGTGTGGTTGTTTGTGGCACTAGTAGGAAGAAGTTTCAATCAGGGTTTTTTAGTTCCTGACTATGAGGCAGGAGATGCTTCAATCATCAGAGCTCTAGCCATAGGTCTCAAAGTGAAGCTGGCACGTAGTCAGGAAACCCCAGGGTTGTAGAGGAGATCGGTCCAATGTATGTTTTCAGTTTGGTAAATGGATATACTTTATAATTTCTGCATAGTCATTCCATTCTGAATGGTCCTATTGGATGGAGGGATTTTGAGGACCCTACTTCTCAGTGGGGTATTAGGTTGTGTGGGAAGCTCCCCAGTTAGCTCTTATCAGGATTTCTATGCCAATCCATGCCATTCAGTTAATCTAGTTGGTCTTTATGGTGGGGATACCCACTATGGGTATCGCTGAAATTCCCTTGAAGTAAATCAATGTTAGTCTTTTCATTATGGTGGGGATTCTATTAGAGCCTCCACATGTTGGTATCCCAATTTCTTATTGGGTGTTATCTGCCTCTTATAGTGGGGAGTCCATATAACATCCCACATTTTTATCACATAAACTTTCATTACATTATACAAAATCGAGGATCTTTAAGGTTTAGTGTCTTGGAAACCAGGAACTTAATACATGAAAACATAAAACATTCTTCTTAAACAATTGAAAGGATTATTAATTTATTCATCCTAAGTTCATTACAGCATCTCATAACCTGGGAGCATACTTCAAAAGAAAGGGTGAGCAGAAGGCCCAGTAAGGGAAACAAGAGAAACATTTAACATGTGAGCTTGAGATACATCAATAAAGTCATGAAAAGAACTTTAAGGAATGAGAAAGAAATCATGAGGCATATCATAATTAAAAATAACATATTTCAAAACTTGAAAATGTGGCTACAACATTTAACTTAGAAAATCACGAACATATCACCAAGGTCCATCCCCAAGGTTTCATTTTAAATTACCAAGGTTATTCACCAAGGTATCATTAAAATTGTAATCTCTAGTGGTTACATCATTACCCAATGAATTGGAGTGCTATCAGGGTGTACCCTTAAATTTTTCTTTATTATCATGTGATTCAAATATATCATCGTCAAAAATTTCATAAATAACCCATATAGCATAAAAGAAATGGGTTTCATTTCATAATCATAACATTTTAAAAACTGCTTTAAAGACGTGATATTTATGTCACTTTAAACCCACGGAAAAGGAAAGCGGGTCTCATGTATGTAAATACCAGAATTTAAAATAGAACATTTTGATATATATGTTAATACCCCTGTAGAATAAAGATATTTGAATATTCACTTAATAAAATAAAATAATTTTAGAAAAAGAGACAGACATTTTGAGATGAAAATTCGGCAGCATAACGGCTATGTTGCAGGGTTTTAGAAAACATTGAAAAGAGAGGGGACATGGTTCACCCACTCATAAATGATCCATAAAATAGTAGAGGGACAAAATATAAAGGATATAAGAATATGGTAATGAAATTTGAAATACATGCCATATGAAATGAAAAACATGGAAGGAAGACAAAAATAAGATTTCTCTTATGAAAATTCGGCAGCCTAACGGCGTCACTTAAAACTTCAAAAAAAATGAATTGACGAGATCAAATAGGGTATATCATCATATGAACATAAAAATTAGTATTATAGATATAGATATCATACCCAAACATAATAAAAAGGAACTTGAAAGACTTGACATGAAAATATAACTTGAAAATTAGAAGGGTGAAAGAATCCCTTACAAAAATTTGGCAGCCTAACGGCGCCACTTAAACCTTCTCAAAATGAATTGATGAGAGAAAGAGGGGGTATCTCATCATATGAAAATTAAAAGGAAAGTAGGATAAATATAAAATAACATCCCCAACATAATAACATGGAGCATAAAATAAATGACATAAAAGAGAGTACTTGGAAAGAAAGAGAGAGGTAGGATCCCTTACCTTAAAACATAACTCTTAAAAATCAAAGGTTGGGACCTTGAGGGCTTGGGGGTACCATGGGAGGACTACTTGGGAGGTAAGGAGACCTGAAATTAGTTGAGGATGATTTTTGAGTCGAAAGGATGAGAGAATGTCTTGGTATTTATAGGGAAAGTGAGGGGACAAGGCATTAATGGCCAAGGGACACCTCATTGGTGGTATTGGAAAAACCATGGGCTTGCCCATGGTATTTCCCAAGGTTTTAGGCCACATGAGACCCCTAATACAATAATTCATCCCCTTTAGTCCACCATCTCTTAAAATATCTCATTACATCATCATGATGCAGTCATGATGTCATTAAACATACTGAAACCCTAAAACTGTATTTTTACTATTCACTGAAAATTCTACTTTTTCAGAAAACTCCCAAAAATTTACCTTAACATAATATCAATGCTTTGAATTCAAAAATAAACTCCATTTTATAAAAATATTTTTCTAAATATTTTTAATTTAATTTTTAAATAAAAACACTATTCACTGAAAATTCATTTTTTTCAGAAAAATCCCCAAAAATTACCTTAGCATAATATCGATGTTCTGAATTCAAAAATAAAGTACATTTTATAAAAATAATTTTCTAAATATTTTTAATTTAATTTTTAATTAAAAAACACTTTTCACCCGAAAAAACTAATACTTGACTAATAATTTCTGAAACAGTTATTTACCCATTTTATTGAATCACATTACTTAATCAAGGTGCCTATATTATATTAATACATTCCTTAAGTGATATTACTAATCCATTTGGTCACATTACTAATCCTAAGCGTAAAATCACTATTCATAAATTACTATTCACCAAAAAATTAAGTTGATCTTATTAGACTCCAAATTTCTTACTGAACACATTTGCAGAAGACCTTTTTTTGAAAATAATTACACATCATTAATTATTTAAGGTTTACAAAAATATTTTAAAATATCCTTTATTTCAAATTCATCAATAATATACATCCTACATTTATCCGGACATTTAAAAATTTACAAACTTCACCATAATAAGAAAACACAATTTTATTTATCTCAAAGAATTGCACAAAGCAGTTACGGTCTCCTTACATAGCCCCTTATAACCCCAGCATAGGACCTAAGTGTAAGGTGTGCTAAGGTGAGAGAATCTGAAGGCAGCTCGTCCAACATTGCACAAGTAGTAATTTCTATAAGTTTGAACTTCTCGCAAAGGTGATTATGTTCTAGCTTCACACGATGAAGTTCCTCTTGGGTTTGGTCCAGATCAAAGCCCAGTGGTGCTACCTCCTTCCCAAGTTCTGTTATATGGGCTTCGATTGGCCCGAGAGTGCTGGATGAGGCCATCGAATCTTCTTTCTATATTAATTAACCAAGATCACTTTTATTTAGAGACAATAATCGCAACATTTAGTTTCCAATGGTCATATTGACCAATGGTCATATAACAGTCAAAACCCAATGGTCTCATTTTAATTATACTCATGTTATCAAATGAAACAGTTTTGTTGAGTATAAAAATAACACACAAAATTAAGAAACAATATTTATTCAAAATTTCAGGTCGTTACATTCTTCCCCCCTTAAGAAATTGCGTCCTCGCAATTTTTTGAAATTGGGCTTGGAAATTTCATTGAATGTCCCACATCGGAAAAGGAGTCAGTAAAACTATTACTTTAAAAGAAAGAAAGGGAAGTACAAAGGTCACCCGAGTTAACCCATACTAGGATTCCATGTAGGGAAACATGGATATGGAAGAGAAAAAAAAGGGTCATGTTCTGATGGAGAGTGATAGAAAACATGATTAGGAGAAGCTTAAACGCAAGAAAATCAAAAACTTATGATGTGCGTAAACGGTCTTTGATTACCTTGTAGGAAACGTAAACCAACAATGTTTTTTTTGTTTTACGTTCCTTTTCATAATTTTGAGGAATTCATTTACTACAAAGAATAAAAACATAAGGAAATATAGCTACCTTCAAGTATAGTTTCATCCTTTAATAAGTTTCTACCAAAACTAATCTTTTCTCCAAACGATGAGCATTCAAAAAAACTTGGTCTCATCAAAAGCACAATAATCATATTCTAGAGAATCACATAATCCATAGAAGATTAACTATCTATTTCTTTTATCTTTAAACCTTATCCGAAAAATAGAAAGGGTAAGATAAAACAACTCTTCAAAAAGAAAAAACCCCATAGGAAGGGAAACTACTTTAAATCTTCAAAGTTCCACGGTACTACCCAAAGTTCATCATAGACCATTCCATAAATAAATGTCCTTAAAATTCCTCAAAATAAACCAAACTAAGATTGAAAACCAAATATAAGAAGGATTTGATAACATATTCTTCCAAGATAAACTTTATCGTTCATCTCCAAACAACATCAACCACTCCTAACATCTTATAACAGAAGTAACTAACCTAAACATATTTCCCCAATATAGGTTAATCATTTCCATAGGTAACCTAAATTACGAAAAGTTCACCTTAAATTCATCGATTCTTCAAAATATAAGTCAACCTTTACTCCTTAAATAAAATACCGTTGTAATATATTTACCTCGATCATATAGGGTTTCCAAAATAGTGAACGTCTTCCAAAATAATAATCATCTTTTAATCCCATAATGATCCTTTTTTCCAATGAGAACAGCTTCACAACATCAACATGTGGTACATAACAATAGATGTTTTCCTTAATGATATAAAACCATCTTAGGTAGTGACTCTATGTTCTTAGAAAACATTAAAGATATGCTTATAGGGCACGAAATAAAATACAACATGACATAGACAATCATTGTGAAGAAGTTACATGTACTTTAGTCATCATGATTCATCTCAGCATGGGACATACATTGTTCCCTTGTCCTTGAATATTGTTGATGCTCATTATGCTTCTCATCCTTTCCAAGAGATAATTGCCTTGGATAATGTCCAAATTCTCCATATTTATGACATTGAAAAGTATAAGGTACATTAGATCGAACCTTATCTCTATTCATCACATTACCCATTTTTTTAAATCAATTGGCTACTTTACGCCCTATCACCCCACACTTAAAACATCTCCCAATTCCTTTGTGAGATTCTCCTTGGTGCCCCTTTCCTCACTTTTTTCACAAAGGAAATTGGGTCTTCTTTACCTTATCAACTTTATCAAATGAACATCCTTGATACTTCGTCTTCTTCTTCCTTGATGAATTTGGGCATTCAACTAGGTACCAATTATTAATTGTGATTTTTGATAGATGGTTTGGCATAATCAGAATATGTTCAACTTGATCTCTCGTCATCTCTGTCATATTAATAGGGCAATCGTCACATTTCCTATCACATTGGTTGTTAGTACATGTTCTTCCATTTCCTATCATTAACTAAGAAAAGAAAGTATAATTAGGGGGATTAAATACTTAGCCAATAATCATGAAAATGAAACTTAAAGCATAGAAGGATAAACATGTAAAAGAAAAGTATACCCTAATTTGTGATCCCCTAGGTTCCAATCTAGGTTATCCATGATCATATATTATTATGTGAATCTTTATTTTATTTTATCTTTGTCCCTTTAATAATGGTTCATACAAAGCTTATGAATTTACCAAAGCATATCCCCAGGGAGTGTCAAACCAAGAGTGCAGCAAGGCCCGTTGTTGTGCACCAGGTTACCCTGAGTCATGCCCAAAACACCTTGTCAGATTTTTTACTCCTAGGAACATATGTGCCAGAGCCACCTCTACTTATTCGTATCCAGATAGGTATTTATTTGTTTGGAACCCACTTACTCAATACTCACCAAAATACGAGGAAGATTTCCTATATTTAAAATTTTCTATAGGGTTATTCCTAATGTTTTCATATCATAATTTCCACAAATAAATAAACCATCCTTTGATACCAACTATTACATCCCTCCTTTTTATCACATAAACTTTCATTACATTATACAAAACCAAGGATATTTAAGGTTTAGTGTCTTGGAAACCAGGAACTTAATACATGACAACATAAAACATTCTTCTTAAACACTTGAAAGGATTCTTAATTTTTTCATACTAAGTTCATTACAGCATCTCATAACCTGGGAGAATACATCAAAAGAAAGGGTGAGCAGAAGGCCCAGTAAGAGAAACAAGGGAAACATTTAACATGTGAGCTTAAGATACATCAATAAAGTCATAAAAAGAACTTTAAGGCATGAGAAAGAAATCATGAGGCATATCATAATTAAAAATAACGTATTTCGTAACTTGAAGATGTGTCTATAACATTTAACTTAGAAAATCATGAACATATCACCAAGGTCCATCCCGAAGGTGTCATTTGAAATTACCAAGGTTATTCACCAAGGTATCGTTAAAATTGTAATCTCTAGTGGTTACATCATTACCTAATGTATTAGAGCGCTATCAGGGCGCACCCTTAAATTTGTCTTTATTATCATGTGATCCACATATATAATCATCAAACATTTCATAAATAACCCATATAGCATAAAATAAATGGGTTTCATTTCATAATCATAACATTTCAAAAACTACTTTAAAGATGTGATCTTTGTGTCACTTTAAACCCGCGGAAAAGGAAAACGGGTCTCATGTGTGTAAATCCCAGAATTTAAAATAAAACATTTTAATATATATTTGAATACCCATATAGAATAAAGATATTTGAGTATTCACTTAATAAAATAAAAGAATTTCAGAAAAAGAGAGAGACATTTTGAGATGAAAATTCGGCAGCATAACGTCTATGTTGCAAGATTTTAGAAAACATTGAAAAGAGAGGGGACATAGGTCACCCACTCATAAATGATCCATAAAACAGTAGAGGGAAAAAATATAAAGGATATAAGAACATGGTAATGAAATTTTAAAGACATACCATATGAAATGAAAAACATGGAAGGAAGAAAAATAATAATATTTCTCTTATGAAAATTCGGCAGCCTAACGGCGTCACTTAAAAATTCAAAAAAAATGAATTGACATCATCAAATAGGGTCTCTCGTCATATGAACATAAAAGATCAGTATGATAGATATAGATATCATACCCCAATATAATAAAAAGGAACTTGAAAGACTTGACATGAAAATAGAACTTGAAAATTAGAAGGGTGAAAGAATCCCTTACAAAAATTCGGCAACCTAACGGCGCCACTTAAACATTCTAAAAATGAATTGATGAGAGAAATAGGGGGTATATCATCATATGAAAATGAAAAGGATAGTAGGATGAATATAAAAGAACATCCTCAACATAAGAACATGGAGCATAAAAGAAATGACATAAAAGAGAGTACTTGGAAAGAAAGAGAGAGGTAGGATCCCTTACCTTAAAACGTAACTCTTAAAACTCAAAGGTTGGGACCTTGAGGGCTTGGGGGCACCTTGGGAGGACTCCTTGGGAGGTAAGGATACCAGAACTTAGTTGAGGATGATTTTGGAGTCTAAAGGATGAGAGAATGGCTTGGTATTTATAGGGAAAGTGAGGGGATAAGGCATTAATGGCCAAGAGACACCTCATTGGTGGTATTGGTAAAACCATGGGCTTGCCCGTGGTATTTCCCAAGGTGTTAGGTCACATGGGACCCCTCATACAATAATTAATCCCCTTTAGTCGACCATCCCTTAAATTATATCATGCCATCATCATGATGCAGTCATGATGTCATTAAACATACTGAACCCCAAAACTGTATTTTTACTATTCACTGAAAATTCAACTTTTTTAGAAAACTCCCCAAAATTTACCTTAACATAATATCAATGATTTGAATTCAAAAATAAACTCCATTTTATAAAAATAATTTTCTAAATATTTTTAATTTAATTTTTAAATAAAAACACTATTCATTGAAAATTCATTTTTTTCAGAAAAATCCACAAAAATTACCTTAGCATAATATCGATGTTCTGAATTCAAAAATAAATTCCATTTTATAAAAATAATTTTCTAAATATTTTTAATTTAATTTTTAATTAAAAAACACTATTCACCTGAAAAAACTGATACTTGACTAATAATTTCTGAAACAGTTATTTACCTATTTTATTGAATCACATTACTTAATCAAGGTGCCTATATTATATTAATACATTCCTTAAGTGAGATTACTAATACATTTGGTCACATTACTAATCCTAAGCGTAAAATCACTATTCATAAATTACTATTCACCAAAAATTAAGTTGATCTTATTAGACTCCAAATTTCTTACTGAACACATTTGTAAAAGACATTTTTTTAAAAATCATTACACATCATTAATTATTTATGGTTTATAAAAATATTTTAAAATATCCTTTTTTTCAAATTCATCAATAATATACATCCTACATTTATCTGGACATTTGAAAATTTGCAAGCGTCACCATAAGAAGAAAACATAATTTTATTTATCTCAAAGAATTACACAAAGCAGTTATGGTCTCCTTAGATATCCCCTTATAACCCCAGCATAGGACCTAAGTGTAAGGTGTGCTAAGGTGAGAGAATTCGGGGGCGGCTCGTCCAACATTGCACGAGTAATAATTTCTATAAGTTTGAACTTCTCGCGAATGTGATTCCGTTCTAGCTTTACACAATGAAGTTCGGCTTGGGTTTGGTCCCGAGAAAAGCCCAATGGTGCTACCTCCTTCCCAAGTTCTGTTAGATGGGCTTCAATTGGCCCGAGACTACTGGATGAGGCCATCGAATCTTCTTTCTATATTAATTAACCAATATCACTTGTATTTAGAGACAATAATCGCAACATTTAGTTTCCAACGGTCATATTGACCAATGGTCATATAACAGTTGAAACCCAATGGTCTCATTTTAATTATACTCATGTTATCAAATGAAACAGTTTTGTTGAGTATAAAAATAACACACAAAATTAGGAAACAATATTTATTCAAAATTTCGGGTCATTACAGTCCACTTGGGACTCCCCATGTTAGCAATCCAGTTTCTCCCCTGGATTTTGTTTGGTATTTGGTAGTCTCATTTGGAGCTATCTAAACCCAAGCCCATCTCTTGAGTAAAAATTGGGGTCAACATGTGACCAATGGCACTGTAAAGTAAGGTCATGGTAGCCTCATTTAGTTCATTTTTTGTTTTTATTATAATGCATGAGGTTCTTCAGGAATGTTTAAGGTGTTTTATCTTGGGATATTTAATGGTACATTGTGAGAGTTTTTTAATTTCTATTATCAACTGGAAGAGTCTTGAATCTTGGGGTCGGGCATCACTTGGTTGGGAGTCTATTTTGGGTATCCAAGTTTGATCTTGCAATTCCTTTCTCTTTGTTTATAGTGTTCTTTCTTCACTTTCGTGTTATTTGTTGGGAACCTATTTGAGCTAAGAGGGTGTACCAATTATATTTTATAAGAAATCCTAGGATGGTTTTTTGGGGGTGGAAAACATTATCATTGATTCATTTCATGACTTTTGAAATTATATTTTATGATGAAAACCATGACACCAAATGTTCACGAGAAGTAGGGTATATTGGGTGTGTCACAAATGACATTTTATTAATGGATAAGTATAAGAAATATTTTTCCCTTCCATATATATGGAAGTTGATATCATAACCATTTTATAGGAATATAACTATCACATTAAATTTCATGGCCATATTTTAATAAAAACTTAGTTTCATAGATTCAAAAGATGTATCAAGAATGTGAATTGATGACACAAATTTTCAACCTGCATGATGAGATATTATGATAAAGGGATTATATTTAATTGTTACCATTCGTATGTGGTTTTAATTTTTGAGACATAAAATTAATTCTCTTGGGTTACTTAACCCTTTTCTAGATAGAAATCAAGGAAAATTTGAAAGTCCACATAATGTCAATAAGAAAGAATCCTATAAGGTCACACATTAAGTGCTTGCATTGGTCTGGATTAAATTCAGTTTGAATTTAATTGTTAGAATAAATATTATTATCAAGATTTTGGAATAATTTTATTCAAGTATTATTAATAACTAATATTCACAGGTTAATAATAATTATTTATTTAATTCCATAAAAACTTAATAAATATTTGTTCACTCGATTGTGGAAAAAATATTTATTTTATTTATGAATTAAATAATTATTCAGGTATTAAATAAATACTAAGGATTTCGAATAGTTGTAGATCATGTATGATGATGAATATTTATTTACAAGATGGTAAATAATATTTTTTATTGTGTTTGATTGGGAACACCATAAAAAAATATTATTATTATTTTATTATGTGTAATGGGGTATAATAATGATGTATATATTATTTAAGGTCATGTATGTAATTTAACAATATTTAAACTTAATACCTAGAACTATAAATATATTTTCATGTCTATTAGGTCGGGTTAATCGATATTTTATAGTCTTTGCGCACAACATAATTCTATCTCCTTTCCTTCTCATCTATTCCCCTCAAGAACAAGAAGTAGTTGGGGGAGTCCTTCAGTTTTGAAGTACCTATAAGTGATCAATAGAAAAAATGAAACACAATTGATTCACCATGATAGAAACTTGAAATCAATTGGTGTCATGCTGAGATTAAAGGAGCATGTTTGGATCCCCTCTATAGGGATTCTACACTTGGATCTGATGTTCCGTAGAATTATTGAACCACTGAGAAGGGGGGTAGAATCAATTTTTTTCTTTTTATGAATTTCCAAATTTATAAAATTTAACCCCTATAAATTTTTAATGTTATCTTTCTTAACAATTTTTATAACAATATCACAGTCATGAAAATGTAATAATTTAAAAAACGCATAAAATATTTATAACATTTGGTCTTTGTGTGAGAACATAGATCCTTTCCATGGCCACTCTCATGGGTCAATGAAAATTCACTATCAAAAATAAGTGAATACAACATTGAGTCAACTCCTATTAGACTCATTATATATCCTGGTAGGTTTGGTTATACTGAATCCCATCATTTTAAAAAAATCATACAAAATTTGATTCAAAACACAAGTATGTAACTTTGTAAAATATGCTCCAACAATGGTCCTTCTGGAAACTCTATCTGATGTGCCTCTGTTTGATGGGCCTGCATCTGATGGATTCCATCTAATACACCATTTCTGGAACTATTACTTTTATGAAACCTCTATTCTATAGTATTATAAAAATCAGTACCTCACAAAAAAATCTTCAGGGAAATATTTTACATTTCCTCTATCCAATGTTCTATATCTAGTTCTTAGAACTGAACTCTCTTCAATACTTTTTTATCAAATATCTATCTAGAAAACTTCTTCAACATGAAAACTGGCATCAGTGGGAATCTAAATCAAGAAACAATTCCTCCAGTGTCTCATCTTCTTTTAGTGAACAATCACAAGTACCATTTTTCTATGAACCTGTATTTAAATTTTCTACATAAAATAAAAGGACGGGAAACCAATTTTGTTATCCCAATAATTAAAATTCATAAATCTGAATTTCATGATCAATTGAATTTTTTTGGGATACTTCACAACTCTTATAGAACATTTAGGATTCTTCGTGAATTTTCC
Organism: Viscum album; assembly: GCA_963277665.1. Classification (NCBI taxonomy): domain Eukaryota; kingdom Viridiplantae; phylum Streptophyta; class Magnoliopsida; order Santalales; family Viscaceae; genus Viscum; species Viscum album. The sequence continues at coordinate 682,870,587 of OY728156.1, read as the reverse complement.
ACCATTTATAACTTTCATTGAATTTTATTAAACTTAATTTTTAAGAAACACTTGAAACTTTGTAACTTTTGGAAACTTCAACATTGTAACTTATACAAACTTCAACTTTGTAACATTTTAAAACTTCAACTTTGTATGTTTGTAAAGAATTGAACTTTTTAATTTCATTAAAAGAGAAACTTTGTATATCCGAAAAACATTCTCCATATGATCAAACTATTTGTACAATTATACAATTCATTAGATGGAAAAAAGTTCATTAGATTACAAATTCATGTTCGATATTCACTTGGTAAAACTTGAAATTTTAGAATATCTTACAAATCATTGTTCATAATTTTTTCCAATAAATGTAACTTTGATTAAATATTAATCCAATGATAAAGTAAAAAACTTTACAATAAATTATTCAACCTAAAACATGAACTTTTTAAACTCTAAAAATCTACACATTTTTTTATTAAAATTTTCATCTCATATCATGACTTCTTTATGATGTATTAGAAACATGAAAAAATATCATATAGTCATCTAACAAAATTAAAAATTTCTTTAAGTAAAATTTATAACTTTATAACATTATAAATTCTTTCTTTATTCATCTTTAGTAAATTTTTGATGTTCTAAATTTTATGACTTTCTTTATCTCAGTAACTTTCATAAATTTTAGACTTTCAAACTTTCCTTATCTCAAAATTTTTTAAACATTATTTATCTCAATAAATTCTTAAATTCTAAAAAATTATTTGTCTGGTGATATTCATCTTCATGAAAACTCAAGAATCTTGAGACCATAATTTTAAAAAAAACATACTTATAGAATATCAATTTGTAAGTTTTTTAGGTCATGTTACTCAAATTAAAATTTGTGTATCTCTTAACTTTCAAAAATTCCAACTATGGTTTGTACAATTAGTAACTTTTCATCTCTATATATTCTCACAAAAACTCTATCCAATCAGTCTATACAGAACTCTATATTTGGAAGTCTTCAATTTTGAAATTTTGTATCTTTACAACATTCCAAAAATTTTAATTTTACAACTTCCTTCATCTTCATCAACTTTATAATATAATTTTGTTAACTTATAGAAACTCTAATTTTCATATTTTTTAAAATAATTCTTTAACAAAAGTTAATAATAAAAAAATAAAAAACATTTTAAAAAAAACATCAGAAAGGAAATTTAATCTCCCCCTGTGGATTTTTTTATAACATACGTTAAAAAATTTTAACACTCATCATTATTCATCACTCATACTTTTTAATAACTCAAATTTTTCAACATTTACCAAAACACAACCTTTATTAAAAAGTGTGTCCTAAAAATACACTATCGGGTAAATCAATTTTCTTGAGGGGATTGAATCTGTCGATGATAAAAAAATATCCATGTTAAGAAAAAATCCCCCTCACTTTTATCTCTCTCCCATTTTATAATAACCAAAAATTCATATTCATTATATAAATAAATGTAAAAAACATCTTACAAAGTTTTTAATTTCTCTACCCCTTTATCAATATAATTTAAAGAATAGTGGGTGAACATCGATAAGGTGTTTTATTCAAATTCCACACCTTCCACCTATGTATAAAATTTACAAACAAGTCTTTATTTTTTTCTGGAAACTTCTTCAGATTCATTCAACTTGTTTTTCTACACCCATTTTTTTCAAATAAAATTTTTATATATGGATCATGGAAAAAGTTACTTCATTTCATTTTTCTCAATTTGATCTAACTCATCATTCATTTCCTTCACCAATTCATTATGTTTTACTACTTCTGAACCTGAATATGCATCAATCTTTGAAATGAGTGATGTATAATTTTCTAATCTCAACCGTCTTATAGTCTGAATTGAAACATTATGATTTCTACGTACATTTTCAGTTTCAAATTTTTTTATAAGGTAGGAAATTTCAAATTTATTTTCCAACTTCACTTCCCTCATCACATGATTCCTTTAATTCTTGATATATATGTTTTGGATCACTTTAAATTTAAATATAAATCTTTAGTTTGTATTCCTAAACATTTTCAACATCCTTTGTTATGTAGTTTTGAATTTTTAATAACTTTAACACCATATAAATCAACCAAATATTGTAGTTGTTTCTTGAAAAATTTGTAACTTCTTTCATTGAGTGAATATCACATGGAAGTTACTTTCTCATATTTTTCATCAAATTTCTCAAGATTTGGTCATTTATTTTTTGTAAATAGTGACTTCAAAAAACCTTAAAATGTTTCACCAAATTTTTATATTTTACCATGTTTCATATGAATTATTTTTTAATTAAAACCTTAAAAAACTTATATTTTTTACATGTACATTAGTTCTAATAGCTTATCTCTAGTAGAATATTAAAATTTTGTACTGTTCCAACATACTTTTCCCATTTCCACCAAATTTCTATTTTTCCATTATGCTACTACATTTTTTAAGGGGTGTATGCAGAACTATATTGATATTTAATTCCATGATTATTTAGATAATATTCTAAATAATTTCATCTGAATTTTATACCATTATTAGTTCTCAACCTTTTTATATAAAGACCTATTTCCCTCTCAACATATCTTCTAAAAAATATTAACATTTCTATAGCCTTTGATTTATGTTTCATAAATGTGATTTTGGAAATCTGAGTGAAATCATCAATAAAAGTGATAAATTAAAAATAACCTTTTATTTATTGATGTCTCATTGGTCCACAATGATATGAGTGAATAATATCAAGAGGTATTGTAGATTTAATCACAACATTCTTATGGATTTTACCAACCATATCCCCTTTTTTAATTTAATACAAACATCATATTCCTTTATTTTCAACTATAGTATGTTTATAACAGTATCAACTTTGGAAAAAAATTGTGATTTTCTATCCAAGGTTCCCAACTCTACAATGTCATAGTTTTTTTTCTTCTTCATCACTTGAGTAATAGGAGTTACATAGTTCTCCTATCTGAAAGAGATTTCTACTAAATATTTCTCCCCTGGTAACTACTTTATCATCTTCCACACTTTTAATGATATATGAATCTTTCCTAAATATCACTTATTTTTAATCATAACTATGTTTTCTCACACTAAGTATGTTGTGTTTGAAACCATGATATATAAACCTTCCTTAGATTTTAGTTTCTTATAATTGATCTCGTATTTTCCAATTCCCTTAATTTTTAAGAAAAAAAAAATTCCAAATGTTACTACTCCTCCAATAAGATTTTCAACATCCCTCAACATATTCAAATCACCTATCATATATTGGGAACATCCACTATCATGAATCCATAGTTTTTTCTTTTTTCTTTCTTTTAGAGTTGTCTCAATAATAAAATAACTTTTCTTACATTTATTCTTTCTATATTACTTTTCTTTCCTTGAATAAGAATCTAGTCTAGGAAGGGTTACCAAACATTCATCAGTAAAGTGACCCAGTTTGTCACATCATCCACACATTTCCTCCAAGTAATCAAATAGTTTTTATTGAAATTTTTCTAACATCTTGAGATTCTCTTTTTCCAACGTTTTTATTATTTAGGATGGTTAATTAATATTTTTTGTTGTTTCTCCCCCTTAATGCACACCTATTTCTAGGTAGAGACATTTTATGCTAATTTTTAGAATATTTTCCAATTAAATTCCATAGCTCCAATGAAAAATTTTAAATTTTAGTCTTCTATAGAAGTAAGATATTTTCCTATAGACATTTTTTTGAGGTTCATAATGACATTCTATTTTTATTACCTCTCAATGTGGAGTAACTTTCTTATAAGATATATTTCCCACTTTTTTAATGTGATGGTTTTATCAAATCCATTCTCAAACCATGATTTTACATCATTTTACTTAATACCTACATGGTTAAAAAAATAAGATGAACTATCACATTTAGTGGGTGAATATTTCACCCAATTATTTTTATCATCATTCTTTGAAACATTACAAGATTCATTTTTTACTTCTGAATATTTGTTGAGATTTTTATTCAAATTTCTTAAGATACTTTTAACCTCAATATGATTGGATTGAGTTTTAAAAACCTCATTTTCCTTGGAAACAACATTATTAAAAATATATTCTACCATATTTTTAAATTTTTAAATTTTTTAATTTGAGTTTCTTAATCTCCTTAGTGTAAAAATATTCCCTATTTATAAGATATGTCATTTCATGAACCTTACTCTCACCAGTTTTCTTTAATATTTTAATTTCATTCTTGAGATTTTTATTTTCTTCAATACGTACAACAAGTTATAATATAAGGTAATTTCCTTTATAAGATTCTTCACCTCCTCATCCTTCTTCACTATTTGAGGAATCTTAATTTTTCTCATAATTTTCATTGAATTTTTTAAAATTATATGAACTTTTTTCTTTTCATCAAGTGTTGTAAGTTGATTTAGATCCAATTTTCTTACTCAAAATGCTTCTTTTGTTCCCAAAAAACTAATTTTTAAATTTTTTGGATGATTTTTCTTCCTTATAACTTTTGTTCCACTTTTTCCATCAACGTTTTTCCTCAAAATAATATATATATTATATAACTTTCCTATTGGGGAAATTCATAGAAAAGTTCTCAATTCTTCCACACGTGAAACATTTTAGTGGATTTTCCCTCCAAACTTTTCTTCAAATATTCAATATTTATGGGGGATAATTAACAAGATATTTTCATTCATTTCATCATCTTCTTTATCTTCTAAAACCCTATTTTCAATAATGTTATGATCAACATCTTTGATTTTCCACTTTCTCATAGAATCAAAATCTATTTCATCTTTGATCATCTTATTGAATTCTTGTGTTTTTCCCATATCATAAGAAATGGGAAACTTATTTAATTCATCAAGAGATAAGTCATATTTGTCTTCTAAACTATATATTTTGTGATCAAACTTGAGAGATTTGTTTCTCATAAATTTCTTAAAAATATTATAATCTTATAAGGAATATTTGAACCCTATAATATTGAAAACAACATCATTCACTCTACCGAAATATTTAATAATATTTTTTTCATCACCCATCCTAGTATCTTAAAACATTATATTACAAATTTGTAACTTTTCTTCCATCCCTTTAGTATTTCCCTCAAATATACATTAATTTTTTTCCCAAGTTTCTTTATATGTTTTGAAACCCATTATATCATAGAAATTTTTTAAAAAAACATAACAATATAATTTCTACCTTAACCATTAACTTAAATGTTTCCCTCGTCAGCAAAAGTAATATGAGCATCTTTCCAAATGGGTCAAAATCCAATAGTATCTACATTAATAATATTCAATACAACTGAAAGAATATAAGGAATAATCCTATTTTTTTATCCATTAAAATTTTTTCCCTCAAAGGTAGGAATACCTATACTGTTTAAGGAATAGATATTTTTCATGTTAATGAATCAAAAGGGTAACCTTCCCTCTGATACCAATTGAATTTCTGTAGGATCATTTAACCACTGATAAGGTCGAGTGAATTAGTGTTTGAATTTTTAAAAATATATAAATTTATAAAATTTAACCCCTAAACTTATTATAGTTATCTTCCTTATTAGTTTTTATAAAAATATCATAATCATGAAAATGTAAGAAACTATAAAAGTCATGAAATATTTACAAGGTTTGGCCTTAGTTTGAGAACCTACATCATTTTCATGGCCACTCTCATGGGTCTATGGAAATTCACTATTATAAATAAGTGAATAAAAATTTGGGTAACCTACCATTACACTTATTTTATCTCCTAATAGGTATGAATATACTAACTCCCATTAGTTTATAAATTTTACTTACAAAATTTGAGCCATAAAACAAGTATGTAACCTTGTGAAATATTCTACAACAAAGTTATATCAGGAAACTATGTCTAATGTTCCTAAATTCGATGGTCCTATGTCTAATGGACATCATCTGATGCACCTTTTATAAAACTATTCCTTTTACAAAACCTTTGTTCTACCTAATTGTATAGCTCATCATCGCAAAATAACTTCTATATATAAATCCTTTTTGTTTTCTCTTTCTAATGATCTATGTCTAGTTCTTAGAACTAAACTCTATTCAATATTTTTTTATGAAATCTATGTACCAAAAGATTCTTCATCATGAAAATTGAATTTGTTTAGAAACTCACATTTTTCACAATTCTTCTAGTGTCTCATGTTTTGTAAGCGAATAGTCACAAGTATTATTTTACTATGAATCTCTATTTATAGGTTATCTAGAAAAAACAAAGATGGGAAACCAATTTCATTTTCCTACTCACTAAAATTCAAAAATCTAAACTTCACACACATTTGAATTTTTCTGGGATGATTCTCAACTAAATTAGAACCTTAATTAATCTTTATTAATTATCCAATGATTCCATGTTTCTTTTAATTTCCTTAAACTCAATGTTTAGGAAAAGAATAAAACTTTGTTACTTCATGAAACTTCAACATTAGAACTTGTAAAAACTTCAAATTTATATCTTTATGAATCATAAACACTATAAATCTCTAAAAACATCACATTTTTAAATTCTTATAAATAGTATCTTTCTACATCCATAAAAAATTATCTTTACAATCAAATAAAATGTCTAATCATACCGTTCATCCTATGTACAAAATTTTGTCTAATAAAAAATGTTTCTTTGATCTCCACTTTTTAAAACTTGAAATGCCAAATTTTATTTCAAATCATTGTTTATAATTTTTTTCCAAAAAAAATTATTTATGATTCACTATTCATCCAATGATGAAGTATAAACTTTCCAATAAAAAGTTCATCTAGAAACATGAACTTTGGAAACTGTGGAAATTTTCAACTTTTTCTTATAATCTTCAACTCAGGTCATGACTTCCTTGTGATGTTTTAAAAACATGAAAATAAAATCATCATCTTGCTTTATTAGATAGTTCGTTAATGAAACTTTATAAATTTATTACTTTCTATATTTCTTCTTTATTCATCTAAAGAAAATTTCTATCTTTCTATATTTTATAACTTTCTTCATCTCATCAACTTTCTTAAATATCATACTTTATAACTTTCCTCACCTTGTTAATTTTATAACATTATTCATATTATAAACATAATAATTTATAAAAAAATATATGTCTAATGATCTTTATCTTAAAAAAAAACTCAGAAACTAAAAAACTATAATTTTTAACAAAATATTCATCTAAACTCTCTATCTAGAAGGTTTGTTAGGTCATGTTCTTCTGATGAAAATTTTTACATATCATCACTTTCAAAAACACAAAATGTGGTTTTTATGATAAGGAAAATTTTATCACCTTGTCTTCTTATAATAACTGTAACACCCGAGACTTTTATGTTATATAAATCATCAAAGGAATATTTTTCTACACAATACTTGCTTGGCTTGCTTTACACGAAATCGCGACCTTCCTCGATAGCTTGCGTCGTACGCAATACCGAGTTTCACTAAACAACGATATGCTATTAAAATATTATTAAAACTAGCCGTTATGAATAGTAATAACCACTTTTTGAAATTTTATAAATTTTATTTTTCAAAATGGACTTCATTTTTGGATTCAGAATATCGAAATTAGCCTAGGGTGAAATTTTGGTATTTTTCTGAAAACTTTCAATTTTTGATGAATAGTGAAACCACTAAGTGGTAGTTAAAAAACTGAATTTTTCATAAAACTTAATTTTACCGCTTCTGTGAATGGAATTTCGAAAATCCGAGAGACACGGTTAATATCGAGGACTAAAATGTGGTTCAATGAGATGAAAATAATTTTTGGTGAATAGTAACTTTTTACTTTTTTTACCGCGGTTAATAGTAAATAGGGTAACTAAAGGTAAATATGATATTACTATTACCCTAACACATTTCCTAATTCTATTGGATAAGTGTAATTCGACCAAAACCAACCTTATGAATATAATATGAACATTTAGGTCAACTTGGATTAGATTATGACATTTAATATTATTTTATTTAATGAATAGTTAAAATAGTTCAAATCAAAGTTTAATAACTAAAACATTTTTAATATGGGTTTATACATAAGATAAATTCGATTATAAATATTCATTATAAAGATAAAAAGATTTCATAAATAATGATATTTTATTTATAATTTTTATACTTTAAATAAATTAATTTATTTATGACACAATGATGATGCAGTAATTACCCTTTTAAGGAAATGTTAACATAATTGATGTTATAAATGCCCAAATAAATGTAATTTGAGACTTTTTATGAATTCCACTAATTTTCTAGGTCACTATGATATATTAGTGTTGATTTAATCAACTTGGTTCGAACATATAATTCTGTTATGACTTTCAAAAAAATCATATATCAAATAGTGTCAAAATTTACACAAAATAGTTTTTAAATAAAATATTATATTATTAATTGTTATTTTATTCCTAAAAATCTAAGGTTCGGCCAAATTACTTAGATAAGGATATATATATTAATAATAAACAACTTGGGGTTCGTTTGGCATGTTATAGTAAGTGTATTAACCATATAGTGTAAGAAAACAAAAAGACACGGTAAAAGTTAAATTATTTAACTTAGAGTTAAATCTAATTGATAAGGTTAAAATAATAACCTAAACTTGTCTAAATACTATTGGTTGATAGGATTTAGACCCATCCCCACTTTACCTTCGAAATAATACCCTTTGGAACCATTATAAACCGATTTTGACTTTAATATAAAATAATTTTTTGAGATATTCCTAAGGTGCCCCTCTCCTCCCTTATAAAAGGGCACCTCCTCCCACTCTTCCTCACACCACATTGAGCCTTCAATCTCGGCCAACCCCTGCCACTTTCTCCTCTCCACTTCCCTAGAGACATCCTAGAGGTTCTGGTCTTCTTCAAAGACCCATTTTATTGCCCTAAAAGGAGGTCTCAAAGAAGCACTTCAAAGAAGAGGTAAAGCTCATTACCGATTCTTTCATCTTTATTTCTTCTTCCACTTCTTCTTCTTAGGTTGTTTCATTATGAAGTAATAATGTCAGTATCACTCATATACTTATATGTTATTATAAGTATGAAACAACCCTATTTCACCATCTATCCATCCTACGAAAAAAGAAATCACCGCGTGTGCGTACGTACGGAATACCGTCTCCACGCCGTGGTGTAATCTATTTTCCACCACCACCTTACTTGGATGGGTATAATGGTGTATATAATGACTATATATGACTATTATAAAGTGATATTGATTCTGAAATAGTATAAATATACTCCAATACAATTCCACGATCATAGGAACGATATCATCACTCGTGCGTACGTACGGAATACCGTCTCCACGATGTGATACGACTCGTTCTACATGATCTTCATTTCATAATGATTATATAAATGAATTGAATGAATGAATATGGTATATATTACACTAATACAATTCTGTAAATTAGTTATCTATAACCTAAAGATAATAATTAGAATTTATTCGACAAAACACGCATAAGAACAAAAAGTTATAAACAACCGAATAACAAGTAGCAATGAAATATTACTACTGAGAAGCTAAGAATATGACCATATATGATATCATAAAAATAAGTATGATTCTGGAATAAGTCAATAACATTATTTAAATCATTATACAGGAGGTTCGGACACTTACAAAGCAAGTTGGACCTAAGGTAAGAGAAATATCACAATCTCATTTTTATCTGAGATTGTTTTTACTTTGGAATTTACTGGGGTGTATTTTATCATTCACATCCATGTTCCCTCAATATGTAATATTATTTCCATCCACCTACAATTTTTTAAATCATATTTTAACCTTTGGTGAGTTTTTAGTAAATGATATGAAAGGAATCTTTTGTCATTTTTCATATGAGGTACTTTTTGACTTTTCCGACAAAAGTACGAGAAGAATGTTTTTTTAACTTATAAGACATGAATGGATTTTTAAAACATTATTTCCAAGAAGCATCCTTTACAAGTTTTCAAGTTTATTTTTAATCAACTTCTTTTAGTTTAAAATTGTAAGACATGTTAAGAAAGAAAAATGTTTTTGAAGCAGAAAGGATATTTTCCTCAAGAATGGAGTTCAAGTGTTTTATCAAAATTATTTTCCATCTAAGAAAATAAAGGGTTATGTTTCTATCCCTATTTTTACATTGATTTGACTATGTTGTGATGGAATTATTTTTATGAATTCCTTTATCTTATATGAATTGTTTTATGATGTCACGATGTTTAAGATTCCCATTTTTATTACATGGGTTATGCTATGATGTATGGTTTATGATTTTGTGGCACACATAAGAATGGTATCATTATGAGATGGGTGGGACCTATATCTCCCTCCAATGCATTGGGTAAAGATTTTATATCTCATGAGATAGACATGGCTGGAACGGTAGGTTATACCGGATCAGTGAAACAGGACTGAAACGAGGGTGACTCGGTTCAGAAAGGGACTTTGTCCACTAAGATAGTCTTGGCAATGAGTCTTGACTAACAAGAAATGATTCTCTATGATTATGTGTGTATGCCACAAAGTTTCATGCTTTAAGTTATGATTATTGTGATTACATTTCACTGCCATGATTTATCCCATGTTATGAAATTATGATCTCTTTTGCAGGGTAAGATTTCCAAAATTTATGTGCTTATGTATACAATGTGATTGACCTTTCTTTTGTTTACCCTTACTGAGCATTTGAGCTCACCCTTTTGTATGTTTTCTTTCCCCAGGTCAGGAAGAAGGTTATTATGTAGGATATGCCAAAAAGGGACTCTAGATATGATGAAATAAGTGGGAGGCAAAGTTGATGATTTATGAACCAGTTGTTTATGTTTCCCAGTTTCTAAAGACACTATACCTATACAGTCCTTTCGTGGTTTTATTATATGTTGTAATAAGTATGCTTCAATTTTGAAGTATTAACAATGTACGTAAAGTATGGGTCGTTATAGTTGGTATCAGAGGAAAGGTATAGTCAACCTTTGGAAACTAGGATGTGAAAGCCTTAGTAATAACCCTAAGGATAAGTCTAAGCATAGAACACAATCTTAGTGTTTTAGAAATGGCCTAGGATAAGACCTTAAGTGTGAAATTTTATTCTTGATTATGTGGTTTTCCTATTATAATTAGTGTTTCTCACACTATTCTTCTTGGTTTTAGTCAATGGCTGGAACCCGAAGGAATCATGTTAATGCGGAATGCGACGGGCAATGCAATGATTGTCCCCTTGAGCAACCAAACGTTATGGGAGATGGAATACAAAATCTTGTATCCATGCTCACACAACTTTCTCAAGCTATGAATCAAGCAGGACTTCCAAACGAGCAAAGGAAGGAGCAACATTCTGTTGAATCCTTCATGAGGCAGCGTCCACCTTCTTTCAGCGGGTCTACTTATCCATTAGTTGCTGAACAATGGATTAGTACTACTGAAAAGATATTTTCAGTTCTTCAATGTTATGAACATGATAAAGTCATCCTATCAGTGTATCATTTGGAAGTATATGTTGATCAATGGTGGAATCTTATTAATAATACAAGGCAAAGAGATGAAATTGAGTCCATGGAATGGGACGAGTTCAAGAACTTATTTTTCAATAAGTACTTCCCTCGTATTCTCCGAACAAAGATGGAGAAAGAGTTTCTTGAACTGAAGCAAAAGGATGATGAATCTGTTGGTACCTATGAAGCAAATTTTACAAGACTTGCAAGGTACGCTTCTGGTATTATTATCCAACCTAAGAGTAAGATCGATCGGTTCTTTAGTGGCTTAAAACCAAGTATTCGAAGGGCGTTAGCCATAAGGGACTTCAATAGCTACGAGGAAATCGTTCGATGTGCTCTCAAAGTCGAGATGGAGATTGGAGTAACCCATCAGTCATATGGGTTTGATAAGAAGAGGAAAATGGAATTCAAAGGAAAATCTAAAGATCACACTGAAAAGAAGATGAGCTTTCCCTTATGCTCAAAGTGTGGAAAGAAACATGGAGGGAGTTTTCCTAAAGGGACAAGTAAATGTTTCAAATGTGGAAAGGAAGGTCATCGGGCATTTGAATGCCACGATTATGGGAAGAAGATGTCTAATGATGCAAACAAAGGAAGGGATACACATAATGAACCTACTACACTTCAATGTTTCAAGTGCAAGGAGATGGGTCATTATGCAAATAAATGACCTAATCCAAGGGTTGATGATGATGGTCGACGTCAACAAACTCTTAAGGCTAAAGACAAAGGAAAGTCACATGCAATTTCTATCAGCGATGTGGAGTATGATAACGATGTGTTGAAAGGTACACTTACCATCCACTCTAAAGTAGAAAATGTTTTATTTGATTCTGGATCCACCCACTCTTTTATTTCTGAAGAATTTTATAAGGGTATCACCGTATTACCTCAACAATTAGATGTCGAGTTAGCTGTGATAACACCTAATGGCACAACAGTCGCATCAAAAGTTTATAATTCTTCTCCGATCAAAGTTTGTGGGAAATTGCTTCCTGCAAATCTTGTGATCCTTCCTATAGTGGAATTTGATGTGATTCTTGGCATGGATTGGCTTTCTTTATATGGAGCTCATATCAATTTCCAAATAAGGGAAGTCACATTTCATATTCTAGATCAATCTATGATCGTCTATCAATGCAAGGATGAACATAACCTTCCAGTGGAAATTTCTTCCATCTTATGGGTCTTGATTCCACTAAATGAAGGTTATTTATATCAAATGGTTGGTGAGAAACTCACGATTAAGAATATGCCCATTGTACGGGAGTTTGATAATGTCTTTCCGGAGGAATTACCGGGACTTCCACCAAATCGTGAAGTTGAGTTCTCAATAGAACTCGTACCGGGTGCTTTGCCTATTTCAAAGACACCTTATAGAATGGCCCCAATTGAGTTGCAGGAATTGAAGAAGCAACTCCAAGAGAATCTTGATAAGGGATTCATACGCCCTAGTGCGTCACCTTGGGGTGCACCTGTTCTATTTGTTAAGAAGAAAGACGGATCAATGAGACTCTGCATTAATTATCGAGAACTTAACAAGATCACTATCAAGAACAAATATCCTCTCCCACGCATTGATGACTTATTTGACCAACTACGTGGAGCTCAATACTTTTCCAAGATTGATCTCCGTTCAGGGTATCATCAATTAAGGGTCAAAAGGGAGGATATACCAAATACGGCTTTCCGTACAAGGTATGGACACTATGAATTTATAGTGATGCCATTTGGTCTTACTAATGCCCCTGCTATCTTCATGGATCTAATGAATAGAGTCTTTAGAGACTATCTTGATCAATTTTTGGTAGTCTTTATAGACGATATTCTTGTCTATTCAAAGAGCAAGGAAGAACATGAAGATCACTTGAGAATTATATTGAAGACCCTGAGAAAGGAGAAGCTTTATGCCAAATTTACCAAGTGTGAATTTTGGCTTCAAAAAGTTGCATTTTTGGGTCACATAATCTCAAAAGAGGGGATATCTGTGGATCCAGCAAAAACAGGGGTTATCGAAAGATGGTCGAGACCAACAACAGTAACTGAGATCCGAAGTTTTCTTGGTTTGGCTGGATACTATCGACGTTTTGTGAAAGATTTTTCACGATTATCTAATCCACTCACCAAGTTGACTCGGAAAGGAGTTAAGTTTGTTTGGACGGAGGAATGTGAAGAGAATTTCAAGGAGTTGAAAAGAAGGTTATCCAGTGCACCTGTGCTCACAATACCCTGTAGTGGAGAAAGGTTTGTGATCTACAGTGATGCATCCAAGAAGGGATTGGGGTGTGTTCTTATGAAAAATGATATAGTGATATCTTATGCCTCACGACAGTTGAAAATACATGAGAAAAATTACCCAACACATGATTTGGAGTTAGCTGCGGTAATCTTTGCATTAAAGATTTGGAGGCATTACCTTTATGGTGAAAGGTGTGATATTTATACTGATCATAAAAGTTTAAAGTATATTCTCACACAAAAGGAGCTGAATATGCGTCAAAGAAGATGGTTGGAGCTGATTAAGGATTATGAATGCTCAATCCATTACCACCCTGGGAAAGCAAACAAGGTGGCAGATGCATTAAGTCGACAAGACCATGCTAGTTTATCCATGATGAGGATCACAAAAGATCCAATATTTATGGATTTACAAAGGATGGATCTTGGAATTATAATGAAACGGGAAAAATATTATCTTTCTCAAATGAATGTTCAACCATCTATACATTTGAAGATTAAAGAGGCACAGAAAGAAGATGTCGAGTTACAAAAGAAGGTGAGAAATGTTCCTGAATTCAACCTTGATTGTGATGGGATAATAAAGTTCATAAATCGGATTTGTGTTCCTCCCATCCCCGAATTAAAGAAGGAGCTGCTGGATGAGGCTCATAGTTCTTCATTCTCTATTCATATTGGAAGCACGAAGATGTATAGGGACCTGAAAGAGTACTTCTAGTGGGATGGCATGAAAAGAGATGTTGTTGAATATGTCTCTCGATGCTTGGTTTGTCAACAAGTTAAATATGAGAGACAGAAGTCTAAGGGGATGTTACAACCATTACCCATACCCGAATGGAAATGGGAAAACATCACCATGGACTTTGTCATAGGACTTCCTAAAACATCCAAAGGCAATAATGCTATCTGGGTCATAGTTGATCGTCTTACAAAGTCTGCACACTTCATTGCTATTAGAGAGGATTTCTCTCTAGATCAGCTTGCCAGGATATATGTAAAGGAAGTGGTAAGATTGCATGGAGTACCACTTTCTATTATATCTAATCGGGATCCGAGATTTACCTCGAAGTTCTGGCAAAGTCTTCAGCATACTCTGGATACAGAGTTGAGTTTCAGCACTGCTTATCATCCTCAGAAAGACGGTCAGTCTGAGAGAACAATTCAAACCCTAGAAGATATGTTGAGATCTTGCTCTATGGATTTCAAAGGTGGTTGGGATCAACACATACCTTTGGTGGAATTTTCTTATAATAATAGCTTTCACTCCAGTATTCAGATGGCTCCTTATGAAGCTCTCTATGGAAGGAAATGCAGGACTCCAACTTGCTGGGATGAAGTTGGGGAAAGAAAGCTATTAGGACCTGATCTCGTTGATGAAATGGCAGAAAAGGTCAGATCTATTAAAAAACACATAAGAGCAGCTCAGAGTCGACAGAAAAGTTATGCCGACAACAGAATAAAAGACCTAGAGTTTGAAGTGGGTGATAAAGTGTTCTTACGAATATCTCCCTGGAAGAGGGTTATGAGATTTGGAAAGAAGGGGAAGTTGAGCCCTAGATATATCGGTCCTTTCAAAATACTGGATCGTGTTGAGAAGGTAGCTTACCGATTGGCGCTTCCACCGAATCTCTCTCAAGTTCACGATGTGTTCCATGTATATCTCCTGAGAAAGTACATACCTGATCCTTCACATGTACTCAGCTCAGAAGTTGTACCGCTGGAGCAAGATCTTTCTTATGAAGAACAACCGATAGAGATTCTGGATCGTAGAGAAAAAGTCCTACAAAACAAGACCACTCGATTGGTGATTGTTTTATGGAGGAACCACCAATTAGAAGAATCTACATGGGAGCTTGAGGATATGATGAGGGAGAGGTATCATCATCTGTTTGTTACAAAGTGACGAATTTCGAGGGAGAAATTCATTTTAAGGGGGGTAGAATGTAACACCCGAGACTTTTATGTTATATAAATCATCAAAGGAATCTTTTTCTACACAATACTTGCTTGGCTTGCTTTACACGAAATCGCGACCTTACTCGATAGCTTGCGTCGTACGCAATACCGAGTTTCACTAAACAACGATATGCTATTAAAATATTATTAAAACTAGCCGTTATGAATAGTAATAACCACTTTTTGAAATTTTATAAATTTTATTTTTCAAAATGGACTTTATTTTTGGATTCATAATATCGAAATTAGCCTAGGGTGAAATTTTGGTATTTTTCTGAAAACTTTCAATTTTTGATGAATTGTGAAACCACTAAGTGGTAGTTAAAAAACTGAATTTTTCATAAAACTTAATTTTACCGCTTCTGTGAATGGAATTTCGAAAATCCGAGAGACACGGTTAATATCAAGGACTAAAATGTGGTTCAATGAGATGAAAATAATTTTTGGTGAATAGTAACTTTTTACTTTTTTTACCGCGGTTAATAGTAAATAGGGTAACTAAGGGTAAATATGATATTACTATTACCCTAACACATGTCCTAATTCTATTGGATAAGTTTAATTCGACCAAAAACAACCTTATGAATATAATATGAACATTTAGGTCCACTTGGATTAGATTATGACATTTAATATTATTTTATTTAATGAATAGTTAAAATAGTTAAAATCAAAGTTTAATAACTAAAAAAATTTTAATATGGGTTTATACATAAGATAAATTCGATTATAAATATTAATTAGAAAGCTAAAACGATTTCCTACATAATGATATTTTATTTATAATTTTTATACTTTAAATAAATTAATTTATTTATGACACAATGATGATGCAGTAATTACCCTTTTAAGGAAATGTTAACATAATTGATGTTATAAATGCCCAAATAAATGTAATTTGAGACTTTTTATGAATTCCACTAATTTTATAGGTTACTATGATATATTAGTGTTTATTTAATCAACTTGGTTCGAACATATAATTCTGTTATGACTTTCAAAAAAATCATATATCAAATAGTGTCAAAATTGACACAAAATAGTTTTTAAATAAAATATTATATTATTAATTGTTATTTTATTCCTAAAAATATAAGGTTCGGCCAAATGACTTAGATAAGGATATATATATATTAATAATAAACAAATTGGGGTTCGTTTGGCATGTTATAGTAAGTGT
Organism: Viscum album; assembly: GCA_963277665.1. Taxonomy (NCBI): domain Eukaryota; kingdom Viridiplantae; phylum Streptophyta; class Magnoliopsida; order Santalales; family Viscaceae; genus Viscum; species Viscum album. Next base: position 682,853,713 of record OY728156.1, on the reverse strand, counting down.
ATTAACCATATAGTGTAAGAAAACAAAAAGACACGGTAAAATTTAAATTATTTTACTTAGAGTTAAATCTAATTGATAAGGTTAACATAATAACTTAAACTTGTCTAAATCCTATTGGTTGATAGGATTTCGACCCATCCCCACTTTACCTTTGAAATAATACCCTTTGGAACCATTATAAACCGATTTTGACTTTAATATAAAATAATATTTTGAGATATTCCTAAGGTGCCCCTCTCCTCCCTTATAAAAGGGCACCTCCTCCCCCTCTTCCTCACACCACATTGAGCCTTCAAGCTTGTCCAACCCCTACCACTTTCTCCTCTCCACTTCCCTAGATACATCCTAGATGTTCTGGTCTTCTTCAAAGACCCATTTTAGTGCCCTAAAAGGAGGTCTCAAAGAAGCACTTCAAAGAAGACGTAAAGCCCATTACCGATTCTTTCATCTTTCTTTCTTCTTCTACTTCTTCTTATTAGGTTGTTTCATTATGAAGTAATAACGTCAGTATCACTCATATACTGATATATTATTATAAGTATGAAACAACCCTATTTCACCATCTATTCATCCTTCGAAAAAAGAAATCATCGCGCGTGCGTACGTACGTAATACCGTCTCCACGCCGTGGTGTAATCTATTTTCCACCACCACCTTACTTGGATGGGTATAATGGTGTATATAATGACTATATATGACTATTATAAAGTTATATTGATTCTGAAATAGTATAAATATACTCCAATACAATTCCACGATCATAGGAACGATATCATCACTCGTGCGTACGTATGGAATACCGTCTCCACGATGTGATGCGACTCGTTCTACATGATATTCATTTCATAATGATTATATAAATGAATTGAATGAATGAATATGATATATATTACACTAATACCATTCTGGAAATTAGGTATCTATAACCTAAAGATAATAATTATAATTTATTCGACAAAACACGCATAAGAACAAAAATTTATAAACACCCGAATAACAAGTAGCAATGAAATATTACTACTGAGAAGCTAAGAATATGACCATATATGATATCATAAAAATAAGCATGATTCTGGAATAAGTCAATAACATTATTTAAATCATTATACAGGAGGTTCGGACACTTACAAAGCAAGTCCGACCTAAGGTAAGGGAAATATCACAACCTCATTTTTATCCGAGATTGTTTTTACTTTGGCATTTACTGGGGTGTATTTTATCATCCAAATCCATGTTACCTCAATATGTAATATTATTTCCATCCACCTACAATTTTTTAAATCCTATTTCACTCTTTGGTGAGTTTTTAGTAAATGATATGAAAGGAATCTTTTGTCGTTTTTCGTACGAGGTACTTTTTGACTTTTCCGACAAAAGTACGAGAAGAATGTTTTTTTTAACTTATACGACATGAATGGATTTTTAAAACATTATTTCCAAGAAGAATCCTTTACAAGTTTTCAAGTTTATTTTTAATCAACTTCTTTTAGTTTAAAATTGTAAGACATGTTAAGAAAGAAAAATGTTTTTGAAGCAGAAAGGATATTTTCCTCAAGAATGGAGTTCAAGTGTTTTATCAAAATTATTTTCCATCTAAGAAAATAAAGGGTTCTGTTTCTATCCCTATTTTTACATTGATTTGACTATGTTGTGATGGAATTATTTTTATGAATTCCTTTATCTTATATGAATTGTTTTATGATGTCACGATGTTTAAGATTCCCATTTTTATTACATGGGTTATGCTATGATGTATGGTTTATGATTTTGTGGCACACATAAGAATGGTATCATTATGAGATGGGTGGGACCTATATCTACCTCCAATTCATTGGGTAAAGATTTTATATCTCATGAGATAGACATGGCTGGAACGGTAGGTTATACCGGATCAGTGAAACAGGACTGAAACGAGGGTGACTCGGTTCAGAAAGGGACTTTGTCCACTAAGATAGTCTTGGCAATGAGTCTTGACTAACAATAAATGATTCTATATGATTATGTGTGTATGCCACAAAGTTTCATGTTTTAAGTTATGATTATTGTGATTACATTTCACTGCCATGATTTATCCCATGTTATGAAATTATGATCTCTTTTGCAGGGTAAGATTTCCAAAAGTTATGTGCTTATGTATACAATGTGATTGACCTTTCTTTTGTTTACCCTTACTGAGCATTTGAGCTCACCCTTTTGTATGTTTTCTTTCCCCAGGTCAGGAAGAAGGTTATTAAGTAGGATATGCCAAAAAGGGACTCTAGATATGATGAAATAAGTGGGAGGCAAAGTTGATGCTTTATGAACCAGTTGTTTATGTTTCCCAGTTTCTAAAGACACTATACCTATACGGTCCTTTCGTGGTTTTATTATATGTTGTAATAAGTATGCCTCAATTTTGAAGTATTAACAATGTATGTAAAGTATGGGTCGTTATAGTTGGTATCAGAGGAAAGGTATAGTCAACCTTTGGAAACTAGGATGTGAAAGCCTTAGTAAGAACCCTAAGGATAAGTCTAAGCATAGAACACAATCTTAGTGTTTTAGAAATGGCCTAGGATAAGACCTTAAGTGTGAAATTTTATTCTGGATTATGTGGTTTTCCTATTATAATTAGTGTTTCTCACACTATTCTTCATGGTTTTAGTCAATGGCTGGAACCCGAAGGAATCGTGTTAATGCGGAATGTGACGGGCAATGGAATGATTGTCCCCCTGAGCAACCAAATGTTATGGGAGCTGGAATGAAAAATCTTGTAGCCATGATCACACAACTTTCTCAAGCTATGAATCATGCAGGACTTCCAAACGAGCAAAGGAAGGAGCAACATTCTGTTGAATCCTTCATGAGGCAGCGTCCACCTTCTTTCAGCGGGTCTACTGATCCATTAGTTGCTGAACAATGGATTAGTACTACTGAAAAGATATTTTCAGTTCTTCAATGTTCTGAACATGATAAAGTCATCCTAGCAGTGTATCGTTTGGAAGGAGATGCTGATCAATGGTGGAATCTTATTAAGAATATGAGGAAAAGAGATGAAATTGAGTCCATGGAATGGGACGAGTTCAAGAACTTATTTTTCAATAATTACTTCCCTCGTATTCTCCGAACAAAGATGGAGAAAGAGTTTCTTGAACTGAAGCAAAAGGATGATGAATCTGTTGGTACCTATGAATCAAATTTTACAAGACTTGCAAGGTACGCTTCTGGTATTATTATCCAACATGAGAGTAAGATCGATCGGTTCTTTAGTGGCTTAAAACCAAGTCTTCGAAGGGCGTTAGCCATAAGGGACTTCAATAGCTACGAGGAAATCGTTCGATGTGCTCTCAAAGTCAAGATGGAGATTGGAGTAACCCATCAGTCATATGGGTTTGATAAGAAGAGGAAAATGGAATTCAAAGGAAAATCTAAAGAGCACACTGAAGAGAAGATGAGCTTTCCCTTATGCTCAAAGTGTGGAAAGAAACATGGAGGGAGTTGTCTTAAAGGGACAAGTAAATGTTTCAAATGTGGAAAGGAAGGTCATCGGGCATTTGAATGCCACGATGATGGTAAGAAGATGTCTAATGATGCAAACACAGGAAGGGATACACAGAATGAACCTACTACACTTCAATGTTTCAAGTGCAAGGAGATGGTTCATTATGCCAATAAATTCCCTAATCCAAGGGTTGATGATGATGGTCGACGTCAACAAACTTTTAAGGCTAAAGACAAAGGAAAGTCACATGCAATTTCTATCAGCGATGTGGAGTACGATAACGATGTGGGGAAAGGTACACTTACCATCCACTCTAAAGTAGCAAATGTTTTATTTGATTCTGGATCCACCCACTCTTTTATTTCTGAAGAATTTTCTAAGGGTATCACCGTATTACCTCAACAATTAGATGTTGAGTTAGCTGTGACAACACCTAATGGCACAACAGTTGCATCAAAAGTTTATAATTCTTCTCCGATCGAAGTTTGTGGGAAAGTGCTTCCTACAAATCTTGTGATCCTTCCTATAGTGGAATTTGATGTGATTCTTGGCATGGATTGGCTTTCTTTATATGGAGCTCATATCAATTGCCAAAGAAGGGAAGTCACATTTCATATTCCAGATCAATCTATGATCGTTTATCAATGCAAGGATGAACATAACCTTCCAGTGGAAATTTCTTCCATCTTATGGGTCTTGATTCCACTAAATGAAGGTTATTTATCTCAAATGTTTGGTGAGAAACTCATGATTAAGAATATTCCCATTGTACGGGAGTTTGATGATGTCTTTCCGGAGGAATTACCGGGGACTTCCACCAAATCGTGAAGTTGAGTTCTCAATAGAACTCATACCGGGTGCTTTGCCTATTTCAAAGACACCTTATAGAATGGCCCCAATTGAGTTGCAGGAATTGAAGAAGAAACTCCAAGAGAATCTTGATAATGGATTCATACGCCCTAGTTCGTCACCTTGGGGAGCACCTATTCTATTTGTTAAGAAGAAATATGGATCAATGAGACTCTCCATTGATTATCGAGAACTTAACAAGATCACTATCAAGAACAAATATCCTCTCCCACGCATTGATGACTTATTTGACCAACTACGCGGAGCTCAATACTTTTCCAAGATTGATCTTCATTCAGGGTATCATCAATTAAGGTTCAGAAGGGAGGATATACCAAAGACGGCTTTCCGTACAAGGTATGGACACTATGAATTTATAGTGATGCCATTTGGTCTTACTAATGCCCCTGTTATCTTCATGGATCTAATGAATAGAGTCTTTAGAGACTATCTTGATCAATTTGTGGTAGTCTTTATAGACGATATTCTTGTCTATTCAAAGAGCAAGGAAGAACATGAAGATCGCTTGAGAATTATATTGAAGACCCTGAGAAAGGAGAAGCTTTATGCCAAATTTACCAAATGTGAATTTTGGCTTCAAAAAGTTGCATTTTTGGGTCACATAATCTCAAAAGAGGGGATATCTGTGGATCCAGAAAAAACAGACGTTATCGAAAGATGGTTGATACCAACAACAGTAACTGAGATCCGAGGTTTTCTAGGTTTGGATGGATACTATCGACGTTTTGTGAAAGATTTTTCACGATTATCTAATCCACTCACCAAGTTGACTCAGAAATGAGTTAAGTTTGTTTGTACAGAGGAATGTGAAGAGAATTTCAAGGAGTTGAAAAGAAGGTTATCCAGTGAACCTGTGCTCACACTTACCTGTAGTGGAGAAAGGTTTGTGATCTACAGTGATGCATCCAAGAAGGGATTGGGGTGTGTTATTATGCAAAATGATATGGTGATAGCTTATGCCTCACGACAGTTGAAAATCCATGAGAAAAATTACCCAACACATGATTTGGAGTTAGCTGCGGTAATATTTGCATTAAAGATTTGGAGGCATTACCTTTATGGTGAAAGGTGTGATATTTATACTGATCATAAAAGTTTAAAGTATATTTTCACACAAAAGGAGCTGAATATGCGTCAAAGAATACGGTTGGAGCTGATTAAGGATTATGACTGGTCAATCCATTACCACCCTGGGAAAGCAAACAAGGTGGCAGATGCATTAAGTCGACAAGACCATGCTAGTTTATCCATGATGAGGATCACAAAAGATCCAATATTTATGGATTTACAAAGGATGGATCTTGGAATTATAATGAAAGGGGAAAAATCTTATCTTTCTCAAATGAATGTTCAACCATCTATACATGTGAAGATTAAAGAGGCACAGAAAGAAGATGTCGAGTTACAAAAGAAGGTGAGAAATGTTCCTGAATTCAACCTTGATTGTGATGGGATAATAAAGTTCAGGAATCGGGTTTGTGTTCCTCCCATCCCTGAATTAAAGAAGGAACTACTGGATGAGGCTCATAGTTCTTCATTCTCTATTCATCCTGGAAGCGCGAAGATGTATAGGGACCTGAAAGAGTACTTCTGGTGGGATGGCATGAAAAGAGATGTTGCTGAATATGTCTCTCGATGCTTGGTTTGTCAAAAAGTTAAAGCTGAGAGACAGAAGTCTAAGGGGATGTTACAACCATTACCCATACCCGAATGGAAATGGGAAAACATCACCATGGACTTTGTCATAGGACTTCCTAAAACATCCAAAGGCAATAATGTTATTTGGGTCATAGTTGATCGTCTTACAAAGTCTGCACACTTCATTGCTATTAGAGAGGATTTCTCTCTGGATCAGCTTTCCAGGATATATGTAAAGAAAGTGGTAAGATTTCATGGAGTACCACTTTCTATTATATCTGATCGGGATCCGAGATTTACCTCGAAGTTTTGGCGAAGTCTTCAGCATACTCTGGATACAGAGTTGAGTTTCAGCACTGCTTATCATCCTCAGACAGACGGTCAGTCTGAGAGAACAATTCAAACCCTAGAAGATATGTTGAGAGCTTGCTCTATGGATTTCAAAGGTGGTTGGGATCAACACCTACCTTTGGTGGAATTTTCTTATAATAATAGCTTTCACTCCAGTATTCAGATGGATCTTTATGAAGCTCTCTATGGAAGGAAATGCAGGACTCCAACTTGCTGGGATGAAGTTGGGGAAAGAAAGCTATTAAGACCTGATCTCGTTGATGAAATCGCAGAAAAGGTCAGATCTATTAAAAAACACATAAGAGCAGCTCAGAGTCGACAGAAAAGTTATGCCGACAACCGAATAAAAGACCTAGAGTTTGAAGTGGGTGATAAAGTGTTCTTACGAATATCTCCTTGGAAGAGGGTTATGAGATTTGGAAAGAAGGGGAAGTTGAGCCCTAGATATATCGGTCCTTTCGAAATACTGGATCGTGTTGGGAAGGTAGCTTACCGATTGGCGCTTCCACCGAATCTCTCTCAAGTTCACGATGTGTTCCATGTATCTCTCCTGAGAAAGTACATACCTGATCCTTCACATGTACTCAGCTCAGAAGTTGTACCGCTGGAGCAAGATCTTTCTTATGAAGAACAACCGATAGAGATTCTGGATCGTAGCGAAAAAGTCCTACGAAACAAGACCACTCAATTGGTGAAAGTTTTATGGAGGAACCACCAATTAGAAGAAGCTACATGGGAGCTTGAGGATATGATGAGGGAGAGGTATCCTCATCTTTTTGTTACAAAGTGACGAATTTCGAGGGCGAAATTCATTTTAAGGGGGATAGAATGTAACACCCGAGACTTTTATGTTATATAAATCATCAAAGGAATCTTTTTCTACACAATACTTTCTTGGCTTTCTTTACACGAAATTGCGACCTTCCTCAATAGCTTGCGTCGTACGCAATACCGAGTTTCACTAAACAACGATATGCTATTAAAATATTATTAAAACTAGCCGTTATGAATAGTAATAACCACTTTTTGAAATTTTATAAATTTTATTTTTCAAAATGGACTTCATTTTTGGATTCATAATATCGAAATTATCCTAGGGTGAAATTTTGGTATTTTTCTGAAAACTTTCAATTTTTGATGAATCGTGAAACCACTAAGTGGTAGTTAAAAAACTGAATTTTTCATAAAACTTAATTTTACCACTTCTGTTAATGGAATTTCGAAAATCCGAGAGACACGGTTAATATCAAGGACTAAAATTTGGTTCAATGAGATGAAAATAATTTTTGGTGAATAGTAACTTTTTACTTTTTTTACCGCGGTTAATAGTAAATAGGGTAACTAAGGGTAAATATGATATTACTATTACCCTAACACATTTCCTAATTCTATTGGATAAGTTTAATTCGACCAAAAACAACCTTATGAATATAATATGAACATTTAGGTCCACTTGGATTAGATTATGACATTTAATATTATTTTATTTAATGAATAGTTAAAATAGTTAAAATCAAAGTTTAATAACTAAAACATTTTTAATATGGGTTTATACATAAGATAAATTCGATTATAAATATTCATTAGAAATATAAAAAGATTTACTACATAATGATATTTTATTTATAATTTTTAGACTTTAAATAAATTAATTTATTTATGACACAATGATGATGCAGTAATTACCCTTTTAAGGAAATGTTAACATAATTGATGTTATAAATGCCCAAATAAATGTAATTTGAGACCTTTTATGAATTACACTAATTTTCTAGGTTACTATGATATATTAGTGTTTATTTAATAAACTTGGTTCGAACATATAATTCTGTTATGACTTTCAAAAAAATCATATATCAAATAGTGTCAAAATTGACACAAAATAGTTTTTAAATCAAATATTATATTATTAATTGTTATTTTATTCCTCAAAAATCTAAGGTTCAGCCAAATGACTTAGATAAGGATATATATATTATTAATAAACAACTTGGGGTTCTTTTTTCATGTTATAGTAAGTGTATTAACCATATAGTGTAAGAAAACAAAAAGACACGGTAAAAGCTAAATTATTTAAATAGAGTTAAATATAATTGATAAGGTTAAAATAATAACCTAAACTTGTCTAAATCCTATTGGTTGATAGGATTTCGACCCATCCCCACTTTACCTTCGAAATAATACCCTTTTTAACCATTATAAACCGATTTTGACTTTAATATAAAATAATATTTTGAGATATTCCTAAGGTGCCCCTCTCCTCCCTTATAAAAGGGCACCTCCTCCCCCTCTTCCTCACACCACATTGACCCTTTAAACTCGGCCAACCCCTGCCAATTTCTCCTCTCCACATCCCTAGAGACATCCTAGAGGTTCTGGTCTTCTTCAAAGACCCATTTTAGTGCCCTAAAAGTAGGTCTCAAAGAAGCACTTCAAAGAAGAGGTAAAGCCCATTACCGATTCTTTCATCTTTATTTCTTCTTCCACTTCTTCTTCTTAGGTTGTTTCATTATGAAGTAATAACGTCAGTATCACTCATATAATGATATGTTATTATAAGTATGAAACAATCCTATTTCACCATCTATCCATCCTACGAAAAAAGAAATCACCGCGCGTGCGTACGTACGGAATACCGTCTCCACGCCGTGGTGTAATCTATTTTCCACCACCACTTTACTTGGATGGGTATAATGGTGTATATAATGACTATATATGACTATTATAATGTGATATTGATTCTTAAATAGTATAAATATACTCCAATACAATTCCACGATCATAGGAACGATATCATCACTCGTGCGTACGTACGGAATACCGTCTCCACGATGTGATGCGACTCGTTCTACATGATCTTCATTTCATAATGATTATATAAATGAATTGAATGAATGAATATGATATATATTACACTAATAACATTCTGGAAATTAGGTATCTATAACCTAAAGATAAGAATTAGAATTTATTCGACAAAACACGCATAAGAACAAAAAGTTATAAACACCCGAATAACAAGTAGCAATGAAATATTACTACTGAGAAGCTAAGAATATGACCATATATGATATCATAAAAATAAGAATGATTCTGGAATAAGTCAATACCATTATTTAAATCATTATACAGGAGGTTCGGACACTTATAAAGCAAGTCGGACCTAAGGTAAGGGAAATATCACAATCTCATTTTTATCCGAGATTGTTTTTTACTTTGGCATTTACTGGGGTGTATTTTATCATCCACATCCATGTTCCCTCAAATATGTAATATTATTTCCATCCACCTACAATTGTTTAAATCCTATTTCACCCTTTGGTGAGTTTTTAGTAAATGATATGAAAGGAATCTTTTGTCGTTTTTCATACGAGGTACTTTTTGACTTTTCCGACAAAAGTATGAGAAGAATGTTTTTTTTAACTTATACGACATGAATGGATTTTTAAAACATTATTTCCAAGAAGCATCCTTTACAAGTTTTCAAGTTTATTTTTAATCAACTTCTTTTAGTTTAAAATTGTAAGACATGTTAAGAAAGAAAAATGTTTTTGAAGCAAAAAGGATATTTTCCTCAAGAATGGAGTTCAAGTGTTTTATCAAAATTATTTTCCATCTAAGAAAATAAAGAGTTCTGTTTCTATCCCTATTTTTACATTGATTTGACTATGTTGTGATGGAATTGTTTTTATGAATTCCTTTATCTTATATGAATTGTTTTATGATGTCACGATGTTTAAGATTCCCATTTTTATTACATGGGTTATGCTATGATGTATGGTTTATGATTTTGTGGCACACATAAGAATGGTATCATTATGAGATGGGTGGGACCTATATCTCCCTCCAATGCATTGGTTAAAGATTTTATATCTCATGAGATAGACATGGCTGGAACGGTAGGTTATACCGGATCAGTGAAACAGGACTGAAACAAGGGTGACTCGGTTCAGAAAGGGACTTTGTCCACTAAGATAGTCTTGGCAATGAGTCTTGACTAACAAGAAATGATTCTATATGATTATGTGTGTATGCCACAAAGTTTCATGTTTTAAGTTATGATTATTGTGATTACATTTCACTTCCATGATTTATCCCATGTTATGAAATTATGATCTCTTTTGCAGGGTAAGATTTCCAAAAGTTATGTTCTTATGTATACAATGTGATTGACCTTTCTTTTTTTTACCCTTACTGAGCATTTGAGCTCACCCTTTTGTATGTTTTCTTTCCCCAGGTCAGGAAGAAGGTTATTAAGTAGGATATGCCAAAAAGGGACTCTAGATATGATGAAATAAGTGGGAGGCAAAGTTGATGCTTTATGAACCAGTTGTTTATGTTTCCCAGTTTCTAAAGACACTATACCTATACGGTCCTTTTGTGGTTTTATTATATGTTGTAATAAGTATGCCTAAATTTTGAAGTATTAACAATGTATGTAAAGTATGGGTCGTTATAATAACTATATCCAATCATTCTGTTTGGAACTCTATGCTCAGAAAACTTCAATTTGGAAGGTTTGTATATTTATAAACTTCCAAACATTCTAAATTTATCATTAATCTCTTATGAATGTTTTGGATATAATTAAATATCATGAATCAAGAGGAATAGCCCATGATAGACTTGGTATAACTTGGAGGCAAGTGTGGATAAAATCCAATTTAGGATTTTAGTATTGGGTAGTATACTAAACAGATCAAAGAATTATAATCTCATAGCTAGAAAAGACTTGTAATGTTTCATATGATCATTTAACCACTGAGAAGGGGGGTGAATTAGTAGTTTTAATTTTAAAAATTTCTAACATTATGAAATTTAACACCTAAAATTTTTCTGAGTTATCTTCCTTATCAATTTTTATAACAATCTCACAATTTTGAAAAATTAAGAATGTAAATAAGGAACACAATATTTTCAAGGATCAAACTCAATGTGATAACCTACATACTTTTTATGGACACTCTTATGTGCACATATAAATTAAAAATTATAAATAAGTGAATAAAAATTTGAGAAAACTCATGTTAGAATTATTATATCTAAGGGTAGTTATGATTGTACTGACTCCCTTCATTTTATAAACTTTTCTAACGAAACTTGAAACAGAAAAAAAAATGCATCTTTGTGAATTATGCTCCAACAAAGTTCTTTCAAAAAGTTTGTATGATTACCTTATATAATTTCTCATTTCAGTGTTCCTATTTCATGTAATCTCCATCTGGTGTGCCTATGACTAGTAATCTATATAAGATGCACCTTTTCTAAAACTACATCTAATACAAACTTTTTTCTATCTGATTTCAAAAAAACTCATCTCCTTGAAAATTTTCTACAAAAAAATCTACTAGTTTTACTCTATTTGGTAACTAAACTAACCTCATTCCAATTCATCTAATAAAAAAAATTGTATGGGACTCTTCTTCAATATGAAACTCCACTTCATTTGGAAACTCACTCTGACACAAATTCTACATCACTTTAACTTTTTCCACATGTGAACGGTGTAGACTACAATGCACTTTTTCACTCCAAATTATAAATTCTCGCATAATAGTAAAGGTTGGAAACCAATTTCATTTTCCCACTCATTGAAACTTATGAATCCAAATTTTATGCCCTTTTGAATTTCATTATGACATTTCTAAAATATTCTAGAACATTGTTGAATCTTCTTGAAATCTCAATCATTTACAACTTCCTTAAAATTTCCTTAAAATTGATGTTAAAGATAATTTTCAATATTTATAACATCAAATTTGTAAATAATTCAACTTATACTTCATAACATTAACTTTTTACAACTCAAAAAAAAATTATTCTTCGATAACTACTATATTGTAAATCTAGAAAATTAAAACTTCATAACTTCATGAAACTTCAACATTTTAGAGTTTTACAAACTTCTACTTTGTATCTTCATGAAATTTTAACTTGTTACATCTAGAAAACACTTTCTATCTAATCAAATTTCACATCCATTCCAAAAATTAATTTAATGGACAAAACTTCATCTGATTATAAACTTCTATCTGATTCAAAAGTCTTTCTGATCTTTACTTTGTCAAATTATAAATGTCAAACATTAATACAACTCATTGTTATGAATGTTTTTCCAAAAAAATGTATTTCAGATTCATTATTCATCTAATGAGGAAGTAAAAACAATCCAAACAAATGTTCATCAAGAATCATTATGTTTGGAAACTCCATAAATTTTCAATTCTTTTTCTGAAAATCATCAGCTCATATCATAATTTCTTCACATTGTTTTATGAACATGAAAAAATACTAAATAATAATATGATATAGTTAAAAGTTTATTAGGGAAACATTATAACTTTTTGACTTTATAACTTTCTTAATTCTTCATCTCCAACAACATTTTGTCTTTCCCACTTTATATATCTCTAGAACCGTTCTAACATTTAAATTTTCTGAACATATTCATCTTAGCAACATTCTTAACTTCTAAAATTTATATATTTCCTAATCTCAGTAACTTTATAACTTTCTTCATCTTAGAAACATCTAACTTTCTAAGAAAAACATTGTCTGGTGATCTTCATCTTTTTATAAAATCAAAAACCATAAAACCATAATTTCTAATACAATAGTCATCCCATGTTTTCTACAATTGATCATCTGATCAGAAACATTTTATCTCTTCAAACATTATAAAATTTATAAAAAAAGCTTCTATAAAATATTTTTTCCTATTTTCTAAAAAATTATTTAAAAAATTTAGTTGTTAGAATATACCAACAAATTATTAAAAAAACATCAAAATGGATCTTTAATCTCCTCATTTTTATTTGTTGACAAAATTAATTATATCTCTTAACGCTCATTATTTTTCATTACAAAAACTTTTTCAAAACTCATTTTTATCTTTTACCAAAACACATTATTTATTAAAAAGAGTTTCCTAACAACCCACTACCAGATAAAGTATTTATTTTTAATTAATTCCATCCCTTTGTGATAAGAAAATATGTGTCCATTTTAAGACAAACTTTTCCTCACTTTGATCTCTCCCCCATTTTATGATAACCAAGCCTTTAAATTTTTTATAGAAATAAATGTTAAAACTACTTATAATGTTTTTACATTATGTCCCCCTTTTTCAAAAAAAAAATCTAATGCATGGTGCGAGAACTTACTTAATATGTTTTAGGAAATATTTAGTGGAGAATAAATATGATTTTGCAATCTCAATTCTTCCAAATATTTATTTTTTCATAGCTTTGGTAAAGATATCAGAAATTTGTTAATTCATTAAAATTTATTCTAGAAAAACATATCCACCATAAAATTTCTATTTTATAAATTGAAATTTAATATAAATTTTTTTTCTTGAGTGATGGATAGTATTTTTAGAAAGATCAATTGATCTCATATTAACACAAATTTTCCTCAACAGTATAGAAAAATTCACTTTAAACCTTCTATTTCAACTTCCTTCCATAACACTCTTATACAAGACTATGTTGTTGAAACATGTTTTGATTCCTCTATACTCAAGGCCACTAAAAAAAATTCTTACTATTACAACTCATACAAAATTATCCTATGAAAAATATTCTTCATAAAGTTTATTTTCTATCATTTCAATCTCCAAACCATTCATCATTAGTATAAACATGAATGCACATATCACAACTTCTTTTGTACATTATCCTATATGAATTTTTTCCTTTAACATATATTAGAATTATATTTTATTCCAATATATGATATTACTTTAGATAAATCTATTATCTATCACATAAATTCATATCCTAAATAATATCAGGTCATTAGGTAATAAGGTAAATAAAAAAATTCACATTTCTAAAATCAATCTGATTAACAGTTTTTACAGTTTCATCTTTAATAGAATTTGTTCTCAAAAAAATCAAGGTAGAAAATTATTTATAATCTTCCATGATAAAATTTTTCAACAAATCCCTAGCATAATTTACTTGAGATAGGAAAATGTATTTTTATTTTTTCTGAACTTGTAATCCCAGGAAGAAATTTAATTCTCCTAACATTAACATCTCAAAATTCTTCTTCATTTCATAATAAAATTCATAAAAAAATTCTATATACCCGAAAAAAATTATACCATACACATAATAAATTTGAATCATGGTTCATGAATTTACTTCTTTCACATACAAGTTTTAGTCAACTTTTCTTTCATCTAAAATCAAATTTTACAGAAAACTATTGAGTTTTGAGTACCAGGAATGTGGATATAGTTTTAACCCACACAAGGATTTATTTAATTTAAAAACCTTAGTTTAATCATTAAAATGTTTAAAACCAAAATTTTAGATTAATATACACTTCATCCTTAATATCCCTATTTATGAAAGTTGACTTTACATCAATCTGATAAAAATTATAACATCGATGAGAAGCCACTTCTAAAAACAATATAATGGTTTCTAATATTGAGACTAGGGAAAAGGATTATTTAAATTAAACACATAAAACCTATGAATAACCTTTATAAACAAGTATTTATTTGTTTCTTGAAACTTCTCCATGTTTATTCAACATGTTTTTGTACATCCATTTTGTTCCAGTAACATCGATATCTGTGAGAAATGGAACAAGATCCCATGTTTTATTTTTATCAATTTTATTTAACTCTTTATCCATGAATTCACCAATTATTTATGTTCTACTACTTCTGAAACTAACTCCGGTTCAATCTGTGAAATGAGAAATGTATGATTTTTGAATCTCATCCTTTTTCTAGTCTGAATTGTAGCATTATAATTTCCCAATATATTTTTAGTTTCATAATATTTATATAAAGAAGGAAATTTCAATGTTTGTCTTTAAACCTCACATTCCTCATCAAATTATTCATCAATGTCTTGATATATCTATTTTTTTCTCACATTCAATTTCATTGAAAACATTCAGTTTTTCTTCCTCAACATTTTCAACATCCTTTATTAAGGAATTTAAATTTTTAATAACTATAATTTCATATGAATCTACAAACATTTGTAGATGTTTTCTATAACATTTTAAAATTCTTCTATTGGGTGAATATCCCATGAAAGTTCCTTCCTATGATTTTTCATCAATTTTTTCAAGATTCAAATTCTATATTTTTAGTAAACAGGGACTTCTAAGAACCAATAAATATTTCACTAAAGGTTTTTTTAGAAAATAATTCATTTTATGTCTTGTGAGATTCCATCATTAAAAAACTTTAATTTTTCACATGGAAAATAGTGATAATATATTCTCTCCAGTAGAACATTGAAATTTTATATTCTTCCAACATGCTTCTTCATATTTCCACCAATTTTCTATTTTTTCATTTCCTCTACTCGATTTTGTTGAGGAGTGTATGAAGAAATATAATGATGATTGATTCTTTTATTCTTTAGATAATGTTAAAAATAATTTTATATGAATTTTATACCATTATCAGTTCTAAACTTTTTTATATAAACCCTAATTTCTCTCTCAACATCTCTTCTAAAATATCTAAACATTTCTACAGCCTCTGTTTTATATTTCATAAATGTGATGTTGGTCATCTGGGTGATATCATCAATAAAATTTATAAAGTACAAATATCCTTTTTTTATTGATGTCACATTTGTCTACAATGATCCAAGTAAATAAGCTCAAGAGGTGTCAAATATTTAATCTCAACTTTATTATTGATTTTACTAACTATCTTCCCTTTCTACTACTACTAACATTAAATTTTTTATCTAGAAGAAAAAAATAAGGATTACAAGGAAAGACCTTCAAAGGAATAAAAAAGGGAATCAAGACCTAAGGGGGTCTAAAGTGATGCAGGCAGAGGGAATCCCCTCTAATAATATTGACCCCTTCTAGCTTTAAGGTATTCAAATCATGAAAAACTAAACACTCATTACCAAGAATATCCACCAAAGATAAGTAGTATTCCACCTAGTTTCCCTCACACCAAGTATGAGATATCATGATGTTGTCCCCCAGGATAGTGCAGCATTTCCTAATAATTTAAAGAATCGACCAAGGAGCTACACTCACACCAAGAAGGGCATCGAATCTATTTCAACATTGTTGATATTCAAACCCCTTTTTCTAAAAACATTAAGACCTTCAAGCATGGACATTTCTTCTACCTGAAGGGTGGACCCCTTCCCAAGACTGATAGAAAAATCCATCATGACCAACCCACTATTATTACATACAACCCATCCACCTTGAATAAACCTATCCACACAGAACACATCATTGTTTAGCTTCAGCCCCTTAGAAGGGGGTTGCCAACAGACACAGTTTCCCCGATAATGAACATTCCCCTGAGAAGGGATAAGAAAACCTATAATGAAACGATTAAGGGAAGGAGCATCTCTCTAGTTACCCAGATCCTTGACAAATTTGAAGATTATATTTTTAACCCTAATGATAATCTGGTGGCCATCAGAAATCACCCCCTCATAGATACTCTTATTTCTAGCTTCCCACAAACACCAGCACCCTACATGTAAAATCAAGGTCCAAGAATATCTCTCTATACTTCTCCTACTAGAACCGTGGAACCAATTGGAAAAAAAGGTTGATCATCCAAAATAGGATTAGATAAAGCAATAAACTCACCCAAATATCCCCACACCTCATTCTCCCACTCACTCTAGAAGAAGAGATAATCTGAGATTTCCTCATTGTGTTCCTTTCAACAAACACATCTAGAAACCACACAAATCTCGCACCTCTTAATGTTATCATTTGTGAGAACATCTCTATTTCTTACCCTCTAGGTAAGGAAGTTGAATTTGGTGAGAATATTCTTGACCCAAAGGATTTCATTCCATGTCTTCCCTTAAACTAGCATGGTCATAGACCTACGGTAGTCCCGCATCATGGGAAAGTTAGATGGGGAAAACATAAAGAAACATATGTTCAAATCAGGGGATAGTTCAATAAGTTTTCACAAATCAAGTTGGACCCTATTCAACAATTCCTTAATAAACATCAGGTACTCATAGGCATCTTTGAAGGAGATGTTTGTAGCCGGTAAAAAAGGATAACTAATGATCTCCCCACTCTAGTTATGGTTCCATAACAAGATCTTTCCCTTCCCAATAATCCAATGAAAGTATGGCCTAAGAGCACCAATTATAGGAATAACTTCATAATAGAATGTAGAATCATAGTGATATAACTTAGCTTGATCTCCTAGAGAAAATACATACATGGTGCACCCCCATAGGGTCTGATGCTCGAGCACATCCCATTCTAACTTAGCATGAAAGCAGTGCAAGGTATCCTCAAGGCAGTGAATATTAATCCCTCCCTCAGCAACCGACCAAGCCATCTTATTTCACATGACCCAATTCCTTTTAACTTATACTTTGGGATACCATATGAAATTGTAAATAATCCTATCAATGTTTTTGATAATGCCTTTAAGTAATTTGAATGAAGACTAGGCATGAATCGGGGTGGCCAAAAGCATGTTATTCACCAGTGTTATTCTTCCACCAAAGGACAGGTAAATGTTTTTCCAATTGAGTATCCTATCAATGATTCTGTTTATGAGAGGATAAAAGTCTTGAATATGGAGACGTATAAAGGATAGATGTCCCCCCAAATATTTAGTGGGAAACTCCCCTCTCTACATATCTAGGATAAGACCTACAGAATCAATCCGGTTCAATGGACAGCTATTGGAGATAAAGAAGCTTCTTTTGATTTTGTTAACAATCTAGATAATACAATTATAGTAAGTATCCAATATCCAGTTAAATATTCTTAATTATATACTCTCATCATTCATGAATATCATAGTATCGTCTACAAATATAATATGAGACACTGATGGGGACCCCATTCTTTGACGATATAGGAGAATATCTCTATTTTTCATACTCTTGTGAAGAAGATGACTAAAAACATCCTAGGATACGATAGAGACACTCAGGGATATGGGTTCCCCCTGTCAAAGACCCCTGGTTTCCTTAAACAAACCACAATATTTTCCCATAAACAAGACATCTATCCAAGACGAGCTAACACAATGAAAATAATGTCAATATTCCAAGGAGAGAACCCCATACCTCCCAAGACTTTGTTGATGAAACTCCATTCCATATGATCATATGATTTGTTCATATCAATCTTAATAGTCATGTTGGATCTGTGAGTTTTGAGATTGATATCCCTAATCATTTATTGATCCAAGTCCACATCACCTTGAATAGACCTCCCCTTCATAAAATCATGTTGTTCCATGGAAATCCACTGGGGGAGATGGGTCGATAGCCTAGAATTGATTAAACTAGCAAGAATCTTATATGGAACATTGAACATGATAACAGGACAAAAATGTAGGACGGAGGTAGGATTCTTGGACTTGGGAATCATTACAACCTGAGTGGAACCTGCAACATGAGGCCGGAGGCCACCCTGAAAGAAATATTGAATGGACAGAATCAGATCATCTTTAACAATATCCCACAAGGCTCTATAAAAATAAGAAGGAAGATCATCCAGAACAACCACACTATCCAGATTAAGTTTCATCATAGATTCAAAGACCTCAGTCTCCTATGGGAGATCACCCATACAATCATTATCACTATCAAAAACATAGTTTAGATTCACATCAAAGAGATATATAGGTTCCCCCAGGTATCCATTGGGAAAAAGAGAGTTAGGACCGGAAAGAAGGTCCCTTAGGTGCTTATTATCCAAGGCACCTACTACATCCCTTTCATCTATAAACAAACCATCCTCCAGCCTAATTTTTGGTTTAACAATCCTTTTCCTCTCCTTGATACAAGTATGAAAATATGATGTATTTTATCCCCTTCTTTCAACCACTTAATTCTCACATTTTCCCTATAAAAATGTTCCTTATTTAGTAGTAAGTCCACCATATAATCTTTTTTACCAACCAGATCCCCAAAAACCCGATTGTCCCTAGCCTTCTCTAGAATCTCTTCAAGATAATAAACCTCTTTCATGGAGACATCTAGATTCCTGGATGAGGTAGAGAGATCCCCCGACCACTCCTTTAACCTACACTTAAGATGCCTGAGTTTGTTATGAAATTCCACCCACATGTTCCCCTAGGAGGGATCTCTCCAAGATGATCAAACCATGTAATGATAACCAGTATCGCTAACCCAATGATGAAAATTACTGAATCTATCATTATTATCGATCCCAGAAGAAATAGTGATCAGGATTGGGGAATGATCCGAACTATCAAGATTCAAGTGAACCACCCTAGTATTTTCATACATGGAAATGGATTTCATGTTATTCAAGAATCTATCTAGGTGTCTCCATGATATACAAAAACATCTTTGATTATTGTACCATGTGAACTTATCACCTGAATAGACAAGATCCATAAGGACTTTTATCACTATGCATTGCATGAACTTTTAACTAGATATCCAAGGAAAAGTTCCTCACCCCTTCCTCTCATCAGGATCTGCAACAACATGGAAATTGCCTCCCACAAACCACATGAGATTTTCAAGGTCGAACAAGGTGAGATCATTCGATAGGATCTCTCTTTTTTAAGGATCACAGCTTCCATAAATGAAATACACAATAAATGTATGGATGCCATGGGATACCCTAACAGTGATGAACTGATCACCCACC
The DNA here is from genome assembly GCA_963277665.1 of Viscum album. Taxonomy (NCBI): domain Eukaryota; kingdom Viridiplantae; phylum Streptophyta; class Magnoliopsida; order Santalales; family Viscaceae; genus Viscum; species Viscum album. Next base: position 682,833,744 of record OY728156.1, on the reverse strand, counting down.
TTAACCTAATCTAATTTAAAACTCTTATACCAAAAGACCCATATATGTCTGTTTTTAGGATCTGTATGCATGTATCCTTGCATTTTAAGCTTTATGGAAAAATCAACAATCCTACTTGGTTGTTTTTTATGCTCAAGAATTCCAATGATTACAATCTTGTGCTTGATAACTTCGAAAGACATGAAGTCTGTTTTTACCTAGGATCCAATTCCCTAGGCACTCCATATGAGAATGGGAATAATTTAGTGAAAAGGTTTCTAGTAGTGGCTCCATAACTCATAGCCTTGTCAAATTGGATGTGTAATCTCACCTTTGGTTTCTTTGACTATAACCTGGTACATTCTCTATTATCCATGGGTAAAAAATCTACTGGGGATGAGGGGGGATCCTATTGAGGATTATAAATCTTTCCCCTCTTTCTCGGGGTGATGTTGTATTCATTCTATGCATCATCAGAATGTCAAGGAGTGTATCTCACAACTAGAACTCTATGAAGAACTGAGGATAGGGAGATATGGATCTCATCTATTATGGACTTTGAATAAATAGGAAGCAGATACACCTATTTCTTCTTTCCACCAAGTGAAACCATGCACTCAGGATGCAGCATCAATGAAAAATCAAGAAGCCAGGGGATCCCTCTTAAAATTTCCATACCCAGAAACCCAGAAAGTTTTATGGAAATACCTAATAGAGATACAATATCACCAACTTGGGCCTGTGGCGTCCATTTTGGAATGTAAGGAACTATCTCCCAACACTCCACCTAATCATTTATCAAAATGTTAGGAGGAAACATTGGAAAAGGATTAAAAAATGAAGTCACCTCAAGATCCTACTCTTAGACCCCTACTAGTATATCCTCAAAGGAAGGAATGAGCTGGGTCTTATTGCCTTTATAAAGAACACGTTCGCATCTACCTCTAATACAACGATGCCGGCACACCTGCAAGGAATTTCCCTATAGAATAAAGTGGTATAAGAATCTTGGAAATAAAGGATAATAAATAAATTGAATCCATAAAAAAGAATCATGCACCCAGATCTCAAGCTTCTCTGGCACCAGATAATAAATATCCAATTTCACACAAAGATGAGGCATAGAGGTATCCACACAGATCCTGGTACTTATATCCGAGCACAAAAACCCTTAAAGAGAGTCGTTAATCACCTTAAAGATACCTTCATTTTGGAAAGGAATAGGAATCTCTAGGAGGTTAACCTAGACATCTGTAACTATACTTTCTTTGCCTCTATTCACATCCAAATATGACCTTGATAAACTGAAGCTCCATTGGCCAACGGAATATGGAGCGTAACACCATGCCTGTATAAAGTCATCCCTAGATCCTAGGAAAATATAGAAGGATAATTTATGGATATAGGATATCTGTGTTGGGCAGTTAAGACCCCAAGACCTCAAAAATATCTAGAAAATAGAAATGGGTGGTTTCGATGCTCCAAAACAAGCAACCAGCATCCACAGCAGACAATCCAAATCCTCTTCAAATGAAACTATAGGAACATCTAGAGGGATCTGGGATCCTTCCAAACAAATTTTTAGCTGATCCATAGTAATATTTGGGAAAACTTTATGGATATAAGAAGAGTTAACACCATATAGAGCATCCCTAAAGTATATTATAAGAAGAATCTTCTCCGATGAAACAGGATCTAAGCCCGGGGTTATTGCTGAGAAAGAACAAGGGAAAGAACTTGGATAGAAGGTTGTTATAATCGAAGGTAGGGGAGGAGTATCTACAAGAAAGTAACCAATAGGTGAAATATTTTGAAAAACTGGGGGCACGTGCAGCACATTCTCCAAACCTAGAAGCAGAGCCATCTTTTCAGTATTGGAGTGCAAGCTCTCTTCCCTTTATAACGTGTAATACAAACATGTTATACAAACATCATCTTCCTTTATTTTCACAAATGGTAATTTTCTAATCGCATAAACTTTTTGTGTTTTTTTCAAGATTTTATGCCCAATGTTCCCAAGTCTATGATGCCACCATTTTTTTCTTCTTCATCGCCTGATTAACAGGTGTTATAATATTATCCAATATAAAAGATATTTCCACTGGTTATTTCTCCCCTAGTAATAATATTACCATATTTTATACTTTTATTGATACTTGCATATTAACTGAATATAACTTCTTTTACATCATCAAAAAGTTGTCTCACACTATGTAAGTTAGGATTGTGACCATCGACATATAAAATTTTTTTAGATTTTAGTTTTTTTCATTTATCTCGTCTATTAAAATTCCTCTAATTTTAAATGAAATATTATTTACAAAAGTTATTTATCCTCCATCATGATTTTTTACATCCCTCAATATCTCCAGATCACTTTTCATGTGTGAGTAACATCAAATATCAAGAGTCCATGGTTTGTTCTATTTGATTTCTTTTTGAGATGACACAATAACAAAAGTTCTTTCCTTCAATTTATTTTTTCCATCTACTCTTTATTTCCTTCAATAATAATGTTGTCCAAGAAGGGTTGTAATACATTCTTCAGAAAAGTGACCCAGTTGATCACATCTTCTGCATATTTCCTCAATTAAATCAAAATGATTTTTTTTGGAAAGTTTATAACATCTTGATATTGTGCTTTTCTGACTTCCTATGGATTATGAAAGTTATTTACTTTTTTCTACAAATTCTACCACTTAATTAATACATATTTATGGGTAGATACATATTGTTACAATAGTCATTATATTTTTTCTTGTGAATTCCATATCACTAATAAAAACCTTTCAATCGTGGTCTTCTATGTAAGATCTTTCCATGTAGAAATTTTTATGAGGTTTATAATAAATTTATGTTTTTTTGACCAATTTCCATGGAGAAACATTCTTATAAGGTATAATTTAAACTTTATTTAGTCTGATATATTTCTCACATATTTCTCAATCCATGCTTTCAAAAAAAACGTTTAAAACGTGTATGGTTATAAAAATCATAAGAACTATCACATTTCTGGGTGAATATTTCACCCGATTCATTTAATGAGATCTCTATGAAACTTTAGAAGTATCAACATTCAATTTTAAAAAATTATTGAAATTTTAATTCATATTTCTTAATATACTCTCAACCTGGAGGATTTTTTATTGAGTTTTAGGAACCTCATAATCCTTGGAAGTAAATTTCTTACAAAGATCATCTACCATCTTTCCCTATTCTGTAATTTTCAATTTTATTTTCTTTAATCTCTACAATGTATAAATATTACCTTTTAAGAAGATCTTAACTTTTTCAACCTTCATATCACCATCATTATTCATTATTATTATTTCATTCATGATATTTTTATTATTCTAAATACACGAAACAAGTTCTTATCTAATTTGATATTCTCTATAAGTTTCTTTACTTAATTATTCTTCTTTATTGTTTGAGGAATCTTCAATTTTCTAAAATTTTGCAATGAATGTTATGAAATTATATAAACATTCATCTTCTGAAGAATTGTTTTTAGTTGAGACATAATTAGTTTTATTACTCAACATAATTATTTTGATTCTAATGAACTTATTCATATATTTTTTGGATGATTTTTCTTCTATACAACTATTGTTCTCCTTCTTCCATTATGGTTTTTCTTTAAAATAATCTTGATATTCTCCAACATTATTTTTTTTTAAATTCATATCAAATTTCCCAATTACTCCAAACTCGAATAATTTAAGTGGAATGTTCCCTCCATACATTCCTTAACCTCTTCAATAATTCTTATAGATAAGAGATGATATATTTTCATTTATTTCACCATATTCCGTATCTTCCAAATCATTATTCTCAAAAATGATATGATCATCATCTTTGATTTTTAGCTTTCTCATAACTTTAAAATCCATTTCATCTTTGTTCATATTTTTGAACACTATATATTTTCTCATCACATAAGAAATAAAAAAAAATTATGTAACTCATTAATAGATAAGTCATCTTTATCCTCTAAAGCAATGATTTTGGAATCAAACTAATCAGGTGAGTTTCACATTAGTTTCTTATCAATAGTATAATCTTCCAATGTATCTCTGTATCCCCCAATGTTGCAAAAAATTCATTTACTCTGGTGAAATATTCATCAATAATTTATTCATCACTCATCCTAATATCTTCAAATTTTATATGCCAAATTTTTAAAATTTCTTGCTTCAATTTAGTATTTCCATCAATGATAAATTCATGTTTTCCTAAGTTTATTTGATTATTTTGAGAGCCATTACCTTCAAGAAGACATTTTCTGAAAAAGGAATATGAATAGTATTTCTAGATTTACCATCAACTTAAATTTTTCTCTTATCAGAAAAATTAATAGATGCATCTTTCTCAATAGGTGGAAACCCAATATTATCTGCATAAATAACCTCTAAGTCAAGTGAAATAAGATAGGTAATCATCCTTTTTTCAACCATAGTAATTTTTTTCCATAAAAGGTAGAAATAGCTCTACTATTGATTTAATTGATATTTTGTGTGATTATAAATCAATATGGAAACCTTCCCACTGATACCAATTGAAGTGTTTTAGGATATTTGAACCACTGAGAAAGGGTAGGGGGTTTAATTAGTGGTTTTATTTTTAAAAAAAATTACATTGTGAAATTCAACCCCTAAAACTTATTAAATTAATCTTACTTAGAAATTTATATATATATTTATATATCAAAATAATGAAAATGAAATAAAGTAAATAAGGCACACAATATTTAAAAAGGTTCATCCTCAATGTGAGAATATACATCATTTATATGGCCACACCTATGGATCCATGAAAATTAACTGTTAGAAAAAAGTGAATACAACTATGAGAAAACTCCTAGCTAGTAGGCTCCTTTAATATCCTTATAGGTATGATTATACTGACTCCTATTAATTTATAAAAATTTCATAAAAAACTTGAGACAAAAAAAAATGTAACTTTGTGAATTCTAATCCAAGAAGGTTATTTTATAAAGTTCATATGATTCCTTTGTACCTATATCCAATGTGCCTACGTCAAATAATCTCTATCTAGAGTGCATTAATCTAGTAATATCCATTTGATTCACCTTATCTAAAACTAATTTTGATACAAACTTTTATTCTATCCAATTTAGAAAAACTCAATACATCACAAAATTTCTACATAGAAACTCTATAAGTTGTATTCTTTCTAGTAACTGAATTAACATCTATCTGATTCCTATCATCAAAACATTCTATTTGAAACTCTTCTTCAACATGAAACTCAACTTCAAAACTCACTCTAAAAACCTCTACAACACTTCTAATTTTCACACACATTAATAGTGTGAAGTACAATGTACTTTTTCACTCCTATTTATAGGTGATCCCATAATAGTAAAGGTAGGAAACCAGTTTCATTTTATGAATCGATGAAATTCATAAATCTAAATTTTATACTCATTTGAATTTTGTTGGGATGGTTCTCAACTCTCCTAAAACATTCTGAAATCATCTTTAATTCTCTAAAATTTGTAACTTTATTCGAATTTCATTAAAATAAATTTTTAAGAAACTATTAAATAATTGTAAATTATACTTTGTATAACTTTTAAATTTGACTTCATAAATTAAACTTTGTACAAATCAAAAACTTATACGTTCAGAGAACTTCAACTTTGTACATCTATAAAATTTAAACATTGTATGTTCATTAAAATACAACCTTGTAACTTTGCACAGTCTCCAATGTTGTAAATTTATGAAACTTAAACTTTTTACATCTAGAAAACATTCTCCATTTGATTGAACTCTCCATCTTTTCATACTATTCATCTTATGGAAAAAAATCAATTAAAAACGTATATCTGATTCAAACATCCATCTAATCCCCAATTTGTAAAATTTGAAATTCTATAAATTATTAGAAGTCATTATTATAAATTTTTATCTGAAAAAAATGTCTTTCTAATTCATTTTTCATATAATAAAGAATTAAAAACATTCAAACAATATTTTCCTTTAGAAACTTAAACTTTGGAAACTCAATAAAATTTCACTTCTTTTTTTCACAATCTTCAACATGTATCATGATATATTCATAATGTATTTTAAATTAAAAAAAATAGTAACACATAATCTAACTTAGTTAGAATTTTCTTTAAGTAAACTTTATAACTTTTAAAAATTCTCAATTATTTATCTTCAGAAATTTTTTGAATTTCTTACATTCTACGTCTCTATAAACTTTTTGATTTTTTTACTTTTCTAAATTTATTCATCTCAGCAAATTTATTTACTTACATACTTTCTAACATCCTTTAACTAATAATATTTTTACCTTCTCAAAAAAATAATGAATTTATAAAAAAAATCCAAATGATCTTCACCTTTTTACTTACATAGAAACCGCAAAACTAGACTTTCTAACAAAATCTTCATTTGATGGTTCGTCTGATGGATCATCCAATCAACAAAATTTTAGTTCTTAAAAATTTATCAAATTCATTCCAAAATTTCTTAACTTCCAATAACTATTTTTCCCTATTTTTAAAAAACAATAATAAAAAAACAGTTTTAAACAAATGAAAATATTTGTTAGAAAAACATCATAAGGAATGTTCAAATTGACTACATAAGCACCTTATAGTATCTTGACCAAAAAAATTTGGGGTTATAAAAAGGGGCATATTTATCTTTTCCACTAGAATGACTTAGTAACTTAATTTTTTGAGATAAATAGTGAAGGATATTGAGACTAGATAATATTGTGGGAAATTTAATAAAATTAATTATTATTATTTCCCACATAATCTATAATTAATAAAATTTATAATAATATGAACTTTTATAATTTTAGAATAATTTCAAGCATGTCATCAACTTTATCCCTATGATCTGTATTAGAGAAAGACCATATACTCCTAAGAATTAAATTCCATGAATACTTTAGACTCCTTTGGGTTGTATTGCTTCATGAACAGAAATATTATGTTCTGGAATCTCCATTACCTAATCCATTTTTCAAGGATGAAAGTGATTAAGAGTTATCTATCTATGAAAAACACTTGAATGAAACAATAAACAATTAATGTTTTATTATATCATCAATGTATACTGAACTCATAAAGTCTCAGGGAAACATGGATTCTTATAGAATCCTCAAGAAAATAAATGGTATTTACCTGGAGAGAGATAGATAGGAATGGTAAGTGGTCTTTAAGGATCTTATTTCAAAAAATATTGGAGAGGGTTCACTATATGGGCCTCACTTATTCAATTTCATTGAAAACATTAAGAACCTATAGGTTATTGGTTTTAACCTCCCTAATAAACTACATACTGGTATCATTTTAGAATCACACTCTTAAAGATTGTATAAATTTTTTATTAATGTTAATATAAAAAACATAGGGAAGAGTCTCCCAGATCTTTATATTATTATTCTCTAAGTAGATAAGGATATGAAGTGAAAAAATCCTTCTATACTTATGGTGAATAAATGGAAAGGCCAAACTAAGATCTTTAAGACCAAAGAATATTTACAACCCCATTAAAAGAAGATAAATATCTATGGTAAAGGAAGGAAACATAATTCTATCTATTTCATATGTGGTAGGAAGGGCCACTGGAAGAAATATTTCACTTATCCAAAGAAGCATGGGGAAGCTTCAAGTGCATTTTTTATCAAGTGAAATATATCTATTTCTATAAATTGGTTATTAGAACTAGATTTTAGTGATCGTATATGTATTCAAATATAGAAACCAAGTAGATTAAAAAATATTTAAAATGGGGAGGTAAATTCATGAGTATCCAATAGAGTTAAACTTATTGTTGTAGCTATTGATGATGAAACCTCGTGTTTCCAACAAGAATGATCTCGATTTTGATGGAATTTTATTATGTGTCATATTTTACCAAAAACATTATTTCTATATCAATAATTGATACAGATGGATTTATTTTCAATTTGTTGAATAAATTTCTCTTATTTTATAAAGGTAGTGTTTGTTATGGTAAGGAATATTTAATAAATGGTCTTTATATGTTAGATTACATGAACCAAGTAATGTAAATCTATAACAAAACAACATCACATCACTCATATCACAACCAACTATGGCATTGATGTCTGGGTCAAGTAAATAAAATACATTTGACTAAATTACACTAAGATGGTTTTTTAGATTCCTTTTAAGTAAAACCACTTGGTGTATGTATTACATGTTTATAAGGAAAAATAACGGAATCCCCATTTAGTGGAAAAGGTGAAAGGGACAAAGAGTTTCTTGAATTAGTTCATACAGATGTGTGTGGAACTTTTCTAGTTGAACCAAGGGGTGGGTAATCATACTTTATAACTTTTACTAATGATAAAGTAGATATGGATATGCCTACATGATGAGGTATAATTTGGATTCCTTTTATATATTTAAAGAATACAATAATTGATTTGAGAACCATCTTGGTAATATTATTAAGAAAATATACTGATACTGTGGTGGTGAATATCTTAATCATGTCTTTATTGATTATTTATAGGAGTTTTGGAATTTATTTCAACTCACTCCTCATTATACACCTAAATGGAATGGTTTAAGTGAAAGGAAGAACCTAAAATTGTTAGACATGGTGAGATCTATCAGGATTCAAGTGAGTATTTTGTTATCCTTTTAAGGATATGCATGAAAAAACAATAGTATTCATACTAAACCAAGATCCAACTAAAGCAGAAGACGCTATTCTAGGATAGCTATAGAGTGGAAATAAACTCATATTATTATACTTACATGTGTGGGGTTTTGATTTATTTGTTAAGGTCTATTTATGTAAAAAAATCACCCTAAGTCACAATGTGTACATTTATAGGATACTATAAGGAAATAAGATTATTTTACCTGTATACTCCCACAGAAAAAGAGGTAATAGTGGAATTTAACACTATATTCCTTGGGAGGGATTAAATCTCTAAAATAAATAGTAGTAGCAAGATAGATTATGATTAAGTTGAGGATCAAGGTATACAAGAGTTGGTCCATGAAAAAATTCAACAAATCGCAGGTGAAGAAGATGTTTTGGTGACACCAGTATTGCATAGGAGAACAGGAGGGATTAGATGAAAGGAATGGTATGGTTTTCTAGTCATTGAGGATGGTTTTTCGTTATTAGTTGACAATAATAATCCTCCAACCTACAAGGAATAAATATGTGGAACATGTGTTTCCAAGTGGAAAGAATCCATGAATTATGAAATAGATTCCATATACCAAAACCAAGTCTAGATTTTGGTAGATCCTCTAGTGGATATAAATAATGTTGATTGTAAATGGTTATTCAAGAAGAAACTAGTATTGGATTTTTAATTTAGTACCTATAAGGTGTAAATGGTTGAAAATGGGCTTAAAAAGTGTCAAGGAATTGACTATGGTGAATCCTATTCACCAATTCCAATTCTAAAATCCATAAGAATTCTATTTTCCATTATGTCCTTCCATGACTATGAGATTTAGAAAATAGATTCCTAAATAACCTTTACTTATATGAACCTTCTGTAAGATGTCTATATGACACAACCTGAAGGGTTTTTGACTCCAAAGGATTCCAAAATGTATGTAAATTAAAAAATCCATTTATGGATTAAATCATGAAATAGCTCATATTTTCTATTTATTATTATTGGATATTTTATTTATTATATATAAGACTACACGCTGATACAACGTAAAATTATGTTCCCTGATGTGCCAAGAATAAATGTTTTAAATATATTAAATATATTAAATAGAATGCATGCATAATTTTCCTAAAAAAGTGGAATAAATTCTTAATGGGTGATCAGATCATAAATCTAAGGGAACCATTGGGTTTATAACATGGGTTTCACCCTAGGAACGATATAACATTTGTCGGCATGAGTTGTTTTTGATATTTTCTTCATGGTTGTAAAATGAATAAAATAATTAAATCAAATATTATGTTTTAATTCATTGACACAATGACCTAATATCTCCTATAACTATATGGTTGTTAAAAATTCTTAGGTTTGTCTACATAACCCTAGATCCATTGGAGAACTATTAGATAGAGAATTGGAGGACATTCTATTATAGAATGACAATTGAATCGTTGTACAAAAATTGGTGCACAATAGAACCCAAGGATCTTTCCAATGACAACAATGCACCTTCATTCTTATTTATAAGTTTATCCAAATCAAGGAAGAATTTTTTATTGGTCGGATTATTTAACCATTGTCTATTTCTATAATGAACTCAAATCAATCAACTAGAATATTGATTCATGGATCAGTCATTTTGTAAGATGGGTTATTTTTGGGGATATTTTTTTAGGGTAAATTGGTTCATGTTTATTTTTACCACTTAATTCATAATTATAATGGAAAAGGATCGATGAAAACACAAAAATTATCTTAGGTTTGTTCCTCTTGGTTTTGATTGTGACTTTCTCCCCTGATTCTTCATTCATCATAGGAAAATCCCTTGGCATTCATTTCGACAACTACCTAGGGAAATCAAAAATTTCACACACTTTTCTTGAATTAAATATTATATATCATAGATCTAGTATTGGTACATCAGGTAAATGGTGTGTTGATGGACGTGTAAGTGTATTGGATGAATTTGGGATACCCAATTTTTTTCTTTGACGCCCGACAATGGTTTGATATGTGAGGTAGTTTTCCAAACATATTCAAGGGTTAGATCCTGATGTTTGATGAAGGAAAGGTTAGGTGAGGAAATATTTTCATTTTCTAGTAAGGTGGGTGGCAATATTGGTGGTCTAAGGTCTAGGATATGATTTCTGATTCCATATTTAGAAATCTATAATTTTTCAAAGAACATGGCACGTACTGCTGACCTACACGCTTGCAGGACCCTCAAAATAGCAGCTAGGGTTTAGAGATGAACATAACTATCATGCATTTTTTAACCCATCCCTGATGGATCATCATGTACCTTAGATGTTACACAAACATGTTCAGGAGTACATGGTCTTGGCCATGCCATGTACTCCCACACAAACAAATCCCTACCATGTTTACATGGGAATAGGCATGTACTTAGACATAGGTAGAAGTAAACAATAATGGGAAATCATGTAATTTTACCTAGACACAGGCATGGTCTATTTACATGGGTAGGACTCAGTGCTTAAGGGGAATTTCATGTACTCATTTAATGTTTTCTTGGATCCCTTCTCCTGTGTATCAAGGAAAATTTTGTTTTGGGTGTGTTTCCTATATCCATTCTGTGATTAGTATGTAATTATGTTATATACATAGAATGGTGATAAATTCAACAGGACTTCTTGGATAGAGTTGTTAGAATCCAACTGTGAGTCCTGGGGTGAGATCATATATCATCTCTACTCCCTACGTAGAGTTCTTAGTATCATCGTGACCAATGCTACACGGTAACCGATCCACTACTTAGTGGGTTAACCTATATTGATTTTTTGTTATACCCCTTTTCTATTGGAGTGATCCTCATTTATGTATATTATATCTTTATACAACCATGCTATCCCACCTATAATGATACCTTATATGCATGACCTCTCATATAGACATCATTATTTGTATATTACTCATAGATTCTATTCTCCTAGATGATTGCTATGTGGAAACATAGGGCTGGAATCCAAGGCTAGTATTACAATTGTGAATTTTCCATGAGCCTGTGTGTCTTTTTTTATCATATATGTATATTCTTATTATATGTGTTGTAGATATTAACTTGTTTTGAGATGAGTGTTATTCTTATTGTTATATGCTTTGTGGTTTTGAGGTGCCCTACTAGGAATTGTTATATTCATCCATGCATTGGATTTTCCTCTACATGTCATGCCTTGTGTAGAGGATGTAACTTTTGATAGATTCCTAGAGGTACTAGGACCAGGAAATGATTAGTGAGATAGGAAGACCAAGATGTGTTCTAGAGGTATCTTGATAGCAGTCTGTGTCATTACATTCAGGTTGTACTTTCTTTCAATCTCTTTTTTGTTCGCTTCTATTTGGCCCTATTTACTTTCTATTTATTTTTTTCATACTCTAGTTGTTGGATTTAGTTGTATTCAGGCATGGATAATTAGTTGTTTTACATTTAATTATAGTATAAACTGGGAGATGTGTGTGTGTTTGTGAAGATAATTTAGGCTAAGTCCTCCAATGTTAGTGATTTTCTTACTCAGTGCTTGTCATCAACCCCTGGCCTATTGGAGGTGGGCATGGGGATTCATGGAATGGGCCCCATTGGGATGGTTCATGATAGAGTGGTACCAAATTAGTTAGTTTGACCTTGGGAAAATATTCTATTACATTGTTTTGGGGAAAAGGTGTTAAGTGTTTCAAGTTCATATTTTAATCTAAGGACTCTAGTGTTGGTGTAGAGGACGATGTTTCTATACATAAGAACTTTGATCACCTTCCTTTCAATTTAGTATATGAGGACACTGGTTGCAATAAAAAAATGGTACATGCATCATATTTTAATGGGTTGCGGTTTTCATGTCCTTCTTGAGTCAACTCTCCATATATACTCATTGCTCATGGTACATCTTGTTTATTTAAGTTTGCCTCTACAAAGTATTCTAGCTACGCTTTAGTATCAAGATCATGAGGATGATCCCCTCGGTGATGAGACATCGATATAGGGAACATTTTAAGAGATGTTACCTCTAGGTGGTGCACCATCTATACCATAACCTATTGAGAAATAGGTGGTACCTTCTGTACCAGTAGATGAGGTTCACAGGCTAAGCACACTTCATGAGTTTTATTGATAGAAACCCCTCAGGTTATGAGGCGATCCTGACCCACAAACATCTTAGGATTTTCTTGATGTTAAGAAATGATTTCTCCATATTTTTAGGACACTAGTATCTCATATGGTGGTTCTGGAATCTATCCTTCTCTATGGATCTATAGGGAAATGGTGGGGTTTAGTGACCTAGTCATACAATGAGGAGACACCATCATGGTCATAGTTTGAGTGCCTTTTCAAAGAGTAGTTCTCTCCAGCTACTCTAAAAGATATAAACATCTAGGATCTTCAACAGATTCATTAGTGATGCATGATAGTAGATGAGTATTCATCAAGTTCCACCAACCTATCTAGGTACTCAATGGATATGGTTCATGATCAGTCCTCCCAGGCTCGGATGTTCGAGTGGGGAATGAGTAGATATATTTAATCCATCACTATAACTCTTTTCATTCATTCCTATACTGAATGCTAGAGATACCTTTCATGGTTGAGAGTTTCCTAGCTAAGAATACATAGATAGTGGTTTCCATTAATGGCCACCCAGGAGCAGAGTATTTAGTAAAAGGGAGATGACGTCATCCTCAGGGACCTTAACATTCAATAAATTTTAGGATTAAGTCCCATGATAGATATTCTATGGTTCATGGATCACACGATGGGTCTAATCATACCAGGGAGAGGCGGTGATACTCATGTGATGGTAGGGGACATCTTGCATGAAATTTTACTACTTCCTGTATGTATGATAGAGAGATAATTGATGGTCCACTGAGATAGAGGATGCGATAGGATCAGATAAGTTCTCAAGGTGGTGGATGTTTAAGAGGAGATGGTAGAGTATTTGGAGGTGGTAGATTCTTTGATTTGTTACCACCACCACCCTCGGGTGGTCCACACTAAGCTCAGGGAGCTGTAGGATGGGGGTGGAGACAGCTGTAGGAAATCAAGGATTATGACCTAGATGCTCTGGGAATGATAGGAGGTATGATCTGTGTCTTTTCTACCTAAGATATAGTACTAATTTAGATATTTTCTATTCATTTCTTTATTTCCACATATCCAGTTCAAGACTTAGAGATTCAGATTGATCCCTTGGCTCAACCCCTGTACTTGGAAACCCATACTAGAGATGACTCAGCAATCACACACTTGTGTCTATAGTGTGACCTAACTCTTGGAGTTGAGATTTTCTATTGAGATATATTTATAGTAGAAATTAGGCCTTGTGAATTCATCTTAGGTATGGATAGGTTATCTATAGTTCAAGCATATATTTACTATTTTAGGAAGAGGATGTGGTGTGTCCATAGTTACAAGACTAGGTTTTCCACTCTGGGTGAAAAAGAAATCAAATAAATATAAGATGGACTCATGCATAGAAGGGTGCATCCGATTACTCGCCATTTGTATACAATGACCATTTTTTGTAGTGGTTGTCATAAGTTCTCATTTCCCAAAATTAGTGGTGATGTATGAGGTTGTATTTCTTGAGGATGTTCTAGGATTACCTCCCCTCCAAGAGATAAACTTATGCATTCATCTACACCTCAGTATGGAACTAATATCTTTACCAGCGTGTTGGGTGGATCTCTCATAGCTTCATGAGCTGAGGGTGCAGTTGGAGGATTTGTAGAGAAATGGATTTTTTTAACCTAATGTTTCACCTTGGAAATCCCCAGTGTTTTTTCCAAAGAAGGAGGATGGGAGCTTGAGGTTATTTCTAGACTACCTATTCTTGAACCAGGTGACTGTAAAGAAAAAGTACCCACTACCAAATATCAATGGCCTCTTTGATCAATTGAGAGGGGTACAATGGTTCTTGAATGTTGACCTCAAATTAGTTTATCACCAGTTGCGATTATAGGATGAGGATATACCGAAGATGGAATTTATATGTCACTATGGTCACTATGAGTACTTATTTATTCCCTTTGGAATAAATAATTTCCAAACAGTGTTCATGGGACTCATGGTCCAGATATTTTAGCCTTTATTAGACCGGTTCATGGTAGTATTCATCGATGATACCCTAGTATACTCAGTGTCCAATGAGGAGCACAAGAGGAACTTGAGGATGGTATAGGACATACTCTGAGAGTACCAACTTTACATAAATCTCATGAAGTTCTAATTCTGGATTCAAGAGGTTCACTTTATGGGAAATGTTATCTCAGCAGATAGTATGCCATTGGACCTAGAAAAGGATGAGGTAGTGTTATCTTAGAAGCCACCCAAGAGAATGTAAATGGTGTAGAGATTACATTGGTTGGATGAGTATTACCTAATATTCATACCTTAATTCTCCATGATATCATCCCCCATGAAATCTTTGACTAAAAAAGGGGATCCTTTCATTTGGATGGAGAAGTTCTAGTAGGATTTTCAGGAGTTGAGGTGGATATTGATGAGCGCTCACATCTTGAGATTTCTAGAGGAGGGTGGAGAGTACGTAGTGTTATATGGTGCATCATAAACTGAGCTTGATTGTGTTCTAATGTAGAGGAAGGAAATGATTACCTATGGTTCACATTAGTTGATACCACATGGGAAGAACAATGTGACCCATGATCTTGGGTAAGCAGTTGTAGTCTTCACACTAAAGATGCGGCAACACTACCTGATGGGTGAGTGGTTTATCATCTATTATGACCACAAGATTATTAAGTATATATTATCATATAGGGATCTCTACTTGATACAAAGTCGATGTCTAGAGTTCATTTTGAATTATAACTTTGATATTTTCTATACTCCTAGGAAGGGAAACATGGTAGAAAATGATCTCAGTAGGAGATCTTGTTCATAGTTGTTGAGCGAGACATCAGAGTAGTTAGACTCATTGCAGTTATCATTTATGGATCTATATAGAGTATCTTACCTTTAGTTTATAGTTTTTACCTCTCTTATTTTAAATAAAGTATGGGAGACAAATCTTGGTGATGCTGACTATGAGACCCTGTGTAATCAGATATCCATTGGACATGCTCCTGATGGATTTTCTGAAGGTGCGGAGCATGTATTCCTTTTTAGAGTATGAACGATGGTACCAGAAATATTGTGAGATGATCTTTAGGTATAGTTTCACAAAACTCATTTAGTGGTAAATCCAGGTGGGGAAAAGATGTTCTAAAACCTCCAACTTTAGTTTTGGTGGAAGTGGGTAAAGAATGGAGTTGTAGAGTTTGTCTCTCAATGCCTTACTTGTCTAAAAGTGAAGTCTGAGCACCAAGTTCTATCCAGTTTAGCTCAAACCCTTAAGGTTCCATAGTGGAAGTGGGATGGGATATCCATGGACTTTGTGATGAGGTTACCATGTATGTCTAGGGGGAATGGTACCATCTGGGTGGCCATAGACCAACTCACCAAGTCGGCCTACTTCCTAAATATCTGGGATAAGAGTTTAGTAGAGATATTGGGATGCCTCTACATACTAGAGATATTCATACTCCATAGAGTTACCTTGATTATTTTTTATGAACACGGTGATTGATTCACATCTCTATTATAAAAGGGGTTGTATGAGTCTTTTGGTACTCATCGTTATTTTATCCCGATATTTCACCCCCAGACTAACAGCTAAACTGAGTGGATTATTCAGGTTCTAGAGGACATACTGAAAACTTAAAAGTTTGGATTTGTCTATAGTTGGGAGGATCACCTTCTATTGGTGGAGTTTACATATAAAAATATCTACCATTCCACCATTAGTATGAAACCATTCAAGGGCTTGTACAGGTGACCCTATAGGAAACCAATTTTTTGGACCGAACCAGAAGATTTATCATTCATTAGCTCAAATTTGGTGTGAGATACTATTGAGAAGGTGCAACTCACCTAAGATAAGATTAGGACTTGTCAGATCCATTATAAGTCTTATGTAAACTGATGATAGAGGCCTTTGGAGTTCGAGGAGGGAGACCATATATTCCTACAGGTTTCACCTTGACATGGATTACATATATTTTGTGGGGGAAACAAGCTATCTCTGAGATTCATAATCCCTTTAAAAATAATTTTTAGAGTTAAAAATGTTGCATACCTCATAGATCTACCACTATACTTACACTGGGTACATGACGTCTTCCACGTGTCACAGATGAGGAGGTACATGCATGGTCCATCACACTTTATCAACTGGGGAGAGATGGACATCGAGGATGGAGATATCTTTGTTGAGTAACTAGTAGAGATCAAGGATTAGAAGGAGAGGATCCTTCATAGGGGAGATCAATTCCTTTGGTGTGTGTCTAGTGGTAACATGGGAATCTTCAAGAATCACCTAGGAGAGAGATGGTCATATGCATACTTAGTACCCACATCTTTTTGTATAGCCCCTTATTTTATATTTTCAGGATGAAAATCCCAAAGGTGGGGAGAATATAATGACTCATATTTTCCATGTGTTATTTTTTAATATTTTATGGATTATTTTCAAGACTAGGAACAAAGAAGGCATACGATTCTGAGGCCCTATGTACCCAGAATAAATGTTTGAAATATATAAAATATATTAAATAGAACATGTGTACAGTTGTGTGGAAAAAGTGGAATAATGGCTAAATGGGGCCCAGATTAAAAATTATAGGGAACCATTGGGTTCAAAACTTGGGGTTTACCCTAGGCATGACATAACCGTTTTTTGTGCAGGTTGTTTGTAATAATGTTTCTGTGGGCATAAAATGAATAAAATAATAATTTATTTTATTTTATTTTAATTCATTGATGAAATGTCATAATATCTCATATAATTGTATGGTCATAAAATATTATAAGGGTTAGCCACATAACCTTGGAACTGTTGTGGAACTGTTGGATAGAGCATTGGGGGGGATATTCCATGGGTGAATGACAACCGGATTATGGTTCGACAATCAGTGTACAACATAAAAAGAGGATATCTACAATGATAATGATATATCTTCATTCTTCATTAGTGATCAATCTAAATCAAGTTAGAAAAATTTTTTGGGTTAGATTAGTTACCCATTATTTATTTCTATAATGAATGTGAATCAGTCAACCAACAGATTGATTCCTAGATTAGTCATTTTGTGGGATGGGTTTACTGCGGGGATTTTTTGGGGGGAAATTGCTTCATGTTTATTTGTTTATCTCTTCATTCATCGTTCTAGTAGAAATATATTGAGATCAATGTGAATATTTTATAAAATTAATTTCTCATGGTTGTGATTCTTCTTTTCTCACCTGATTATTTATTCATCATAGGAAAACCATCTAGCATGTGGTTCAAAAAATACACAAGGAAATCAAATGTTGATCACTTGTTTCATTGTGCATTGATTTAATATTGTAGATCCCTACTTGGTATAGCATGAAGTTTGTGTGACGATGGAATTGGAATCACATCAGATGGATTTGGGATACCTGATTTGTGTTCTTCGACGCATAATGATTTTTGGACATGTAAGGTTGTTTTTCAAAGGAATTAAAGCTCTAGAATGAGATGTTTTATAATGAAATGGTTAAACGCCCAAGGATTCAAGTTTTATGGCAAGGTGGGCGGTTGGATCGGTGGTTGGAGGTGCAAGAGAAGACATGTGATTCTAGATCAAGAGTTCTAAAAATTTAAAAGGAACACAACATGTACTATAGAGATACACATTGTATGGGACCCTCATAGTGGTATCTTGGGTTTTAGGAGGAAGTTATGTATAAAATGGAATGTGACCATTTCACATGGCATATGACCTCTCCCAAATGAATCAAAATGTTCCTCGAAGGGTACACATACATGGCTTGGAGTACATGGGCTCAGTCATGCCATGTACTGCCACACATACATGGACATTCCATGTGTAAACAGGCAAAGTCATGTACTTCGAAACAGGTAGAAGTATACGAGAATGGGAGTGTTGTTTACTTTTACAAAAAAATGTTCATGGTCCATTTACATGGGTAGGATGAAGTTATGAAGGGGAATGTAATGTACTACTACTACACATCATGTACTCCTTGAAATTTGTCTTAGAGCCTTTATCCTCTATATCTTGGAAAATTTTTGTTATGGTATGTTCCCTATATCCATTCATATAGGGTTATTATGGAATTGATCCATACACATAGGATGGTGATCCCTTCAGTAGGAATTCATGGATATAGTTTTTGGAATCCATCCATGAGTATTGGAGTGAGATCATATATCATCTTTGTGCCATAGGTGGAGTTCTTGGTATCATCATGACCAACACTACATGAGCGTTGATCCTATAATTAGTGGGTTAATCTAATTTGAGTTGTTGGTATACCCTATGACCCTGGGATTGATCATCATATATGTATAATATCTCTTCTGACTTCTAGTGTATCCTCCATATAAAGAGACTCGACAAGAAAAACCTCTTAGATAGACTTCATCAGTTATATCTAACTCATGGAGTGTGTTCTCTCAAAAGAGTACTATGTGAAAACATTAAGCTCTAATCCTAGGTCGGTGTTATGGTTTTGACTTTACCTTGATAATATGTGTCTTTTTGAGTATATCTATATATTATTGTCATATTTACAATAGAAATATACCTGTGTAGAGCTTATTGTTTTCTTTTTTTATATGCTTTGTGGTTTCGGGGTGTCCCACTGGGTATTCTTATACTCACTCCTACATGATTTTTTCCCACATGTTTCATGTCTTGTGAAGACAACCAACCTTTTGACAGAGTCCTAGATGGACCAAGACTATGTGATTCTTAGTGATATGTAAATAATGAGGTGTGTTCCTATGGTATCTTGATTTCCATCCCCATGTTTACTTTTTGGTTGGAATTGTTTTAAGACTCCTTTTAGTGGAATTATATTTGTCCCTATTTTCTTTCCATTCCTTATTGTTCTATTCTGGTTGTGGGATTTACTTGTATGCATTCATGGTTTATCAATTGTTTTAAATTTCATAATTTTATGGGATTGAAGATGTGTGTGTGTTTACAAGTACTTTATCTTACGACCTCTTTTTTTGTGATATACCTACTCAGTGCAAGTCTCCAGCCCTTGGCCTCTTGTAGATGATCTTGAGGAGTCACGACATCAGCCCATTTGGGATGGTTCATGAAAAATAAAGAATCCAAGTCATGAAACATTCATTTTAATGAGTCTGTAATGGAATTTGGTTTTATAAATAATTAATGAGAGCCTTGTGTCGATAAATGGTTTAGTGGGAGTGCATTTATTTTCTTAATAGTATATATCTATGACATATTATTTATTGGAAGTAAAATACTAGTTTTATAGTATGTTAAATCCTAGTTGAATAAATGTTTCTCTATAAAGGACATAGGTGGTGTAACCTATATTCTTGGGATAAAGATATATCATGGTAGATCTATGAGACTACTCGGACTAAGTTAATGTACATGTATTGATAAAATACTAAGGACATATGGTATAGAATAATCCAAGTGGGGATTGTTTCCAATGCTTGATTACATTCATCTTTCTAGGAAAATATATCCTCATACACTTGATGAAAAAAAAATGATGGAAAGGATTCCATACATATCTATTATTGGGGCAATCATGTATGTTATGATATGTACAATGCTAGATTTTTCTTATTCTTTAAGTGCGGTAGGAAGATATCATACTAACCCAGGTGGCCACCATTAGAGAGATGTCAAGCCTATTCTTAAGTACCTAAGGTGTACTAAGGATATGATCCTGTTATATGGAGGATTTGATGAACTAGTCTTTGTAGTATATGAAAATGTTATTTTTCAAATAGATGAAGATGATTTGAAACCACATATGGGATACATCATCACTCGCAATTGTGGTTTTGTGAGTTAGAAGAGCTCAAATAAGGTTATGGTTTCATATTTTATAATAGAGTCTGAGTGTATTGTGGCTTATAAGGTAGCTAAAGAATAATTTTGTATATGAAACTCCATCCAACAGTTTAATGTGGTACCTAGTAGTAAATATATTATCATGCTCTATTGTGATAATATTGTAGTGGAGGCTCTCATAAAAGATCTAAGGTCACATCAATGGATGAATAATATACTTTGAAAGCATCATACCTGGAGGGATTTTTCTCAGAGTGGTAAATTTATAGTGAGAATAATTATCATGTAATAAAATGTGGTAAACCCCTTGACTAAAGACTAATCTCAACAGAAACATAATCATCATGTGAGGTCTAGCAGAATGAAAGACGTAAGCAGCTGGATCTAGTCCAAGTGCAATTTTTTTAGAGTTTGTGTTCTAGAACCAATTGATTTAACTTTGATTACATGTATATTTGAACGTTTTAATATTAATAAGACATATTTTTACATATTTTTCATTGTTATTATTTACTCTAGTGTGATAATTTCCTAGGGAATTAGTTATATTAATAAGCTTATAACAGTTCCCCACTGTGATGAGAACCTTGTCATACCATGATGATATTATTATATATAGTTCTATGGTCAATTTGTGAGCATATGTAATGGTCTATAGACATTATTATTATCATTAATTCATTCCATGAATTATTCACTTAGATTTTTTTATGAAAACTTTGACTTTTATGTGTGCAATAAGTAGGGTACATTGGGTGTATCACGAATGAAATGTTTTTAAAGGATAAGTCAAGGAATGATTTTTTTCCTTACATATTTATGTAACTTGATATCTAATACCATTGATTGGATTATAAATTTCACATTAAATTCCATTAAAATTTAGTGATGAAGTTTTTTATTTCAGAGTGTTAAAGAAAGAGTTATCAAGCATATAGTTTGATGAAACTTATGTGAAACCTTTTTGATGATATATTGTGAAAAATGGATTATATTATGCAGTAAGTGTTCATATATGGTTGTCACCATTGAGACATCAAGTTCTTTCTCATGGAATCCTTGACCCATTTCTAAATAGTAATCTTGGAATTTAGGAAACCCCACCTAATTTTAATGAGAATGAATCCTAGAGGGTTACACACTAAGTGTTTCTGTTGATCTAGATTAAATTATATTTGAATTTATTTATTAGAATAAATATTCTTCCCAATACTGAGGAATAATTTCAATCAAGTTTTATTGATTACTAATATTTTTAAGTTAATAGATAATTATTTATTTTAAAAAAAATATTTAATTTACGAATGTTTAATAAATATTTATTCAATATTTTTTTATAAAATATTCATTTCATTGATGAATAAAATATTTAATTAAATATTTATTTTCATATTCAACAAATGTTGAGAATTTGGAACAGACCTATATTATTTCCATTGAATAATATTTATTTATAAACTAGTAAAAATATTTATAATTACGTGAGATAGAACACACCATAAAATATTATTATTATTATTATTATTATTATTATTATTATATGACATAGGATTTGATAATGATTATTATATTATTTAAGGTAAGTTACAAATTTTAATAATATTAATTAAACCTCAGCTCTATAAATATATAGTTATGTATTTTATATAGGGTTAATCGATATTTGAGAAATGTTAATCATAATGGAATTCTCCTCCCATCATCCTCCTCTCTTCATCTCAAGAATAATAAGTTCTTGAAAGATTACTTCAATATTGAAGGAACTAGAAGTGATGAACATGAAAAATTCAAGACAATGGATTCATCGTGTTGGAGCCTTCGAACATTATAAGTTAAATGGTAAGGGGTATATTAACATGATAAAATAGTGGGAAACGTAATAAAATTAATTATTATTATTTATTATATAATTTTTAATAATGAAAAATAATTATAATATTATATTTTATAACTATTTAATAATGTAATGTTAGTCATCAGAATTATCCCTATGATCGATATTTGAGAATGACCATCTCCTTACTGGAAGTAACTTCTAAGAATGGTTCAGACACATTTGAGTTCTGTTGCACCATGAATGGAAATATTATGTGCTAGAATCCTCATTACCTGATCCACCTAAAAAGGAGGAAAGTGACGAGGAGTATCCATTATATGAAAAACACTTGAAAATTTTTGTTGACATTCATTATTTAATGCCTTCATCTATTTCTATTGAACACATCAAGTCTCATGAAAACATGGATGTATATAGTATACTTGAGCATCTCCATGGAATTTATCTATAAATATAAATATAAGAATGATTTGAGATATCCAAGACACTCTAATAAAGTAATCTTGGGTAAGGAATGTCATCTAAGCCTCACATATTCAAACTCATTGGCTATATTGGGCCACTAGAAGTTCTAGGGTTTAAAATTACTAATTATCTACACACCAATATCATTCCTCCATTACTTCCTAAAATATTCTTTAGTTTTGTTGTAAGTTTTAATATGAAAACAATGATAAGTATCTTCTTTATCTACTCACTCTTGTTTGATAATTTGATAAGGTGAAGAATCTATAAAATCATTTTATCCTTGTGGTGAATAAATAGAATGTCCAAGAAAAGAGATCTAACACAAAAGCCTCTTTAGAATTCCCTTCCAAGAATAGATAGATCAAAGTGTAAGAAAGGGAATAGGATATTTTATGTCTTTCATGTGGTGATAAGAGACACTATAAGAAAAAATAAACCCAATAAAATGCAAGGGTAAGCTTCAGTTGTGTTTTTTATTCAGTGAAATTTATTTTTTTCTACAAATTGGGAATTAGAAATGACTTGTGGTTCTTAAATATGTATTAAAATATAGAAACTAAGTAAATTAATAAATATTGGCTAAGGTGAGGTAGATCTATGAGAATCCAAAAGATAAAAATTTGTTATTATGGCTATTGGGGACTACCACATCACATTACCGTATGTAATGATCTTGGTTTTAAAATATTTAGATTATGTTCCATCCATAACCAAAAAAATTATTTCTGTATCTATACTTGATACAGATAGATTTATTTTCATGTTCAGGAATAAATTTTTATTATTCTATAAATATGGAATTTTTTATGGTAAGGAATATTTAAATAACGGTTTTTGTGTGTTTTATTTCCCAAATCAAGTAATGGAAATCAATGACGAAGCAACTTCACATGACCCATACCACACCCAACTTTGGAATCACCAACTTTTTCATGTAAATGAAAAATATTTGACTAAATTGCAACAAGATGGATATTTATATTCCTTGAAACTAAAACCAATTGGTGTATGTCATACATGTTTACAAGGGAAAATAAGAAAATTCCAATTTAGTAGAAAAAGTTAAAGGGGGAAATTGATTCCTTAATTATTTCATACTGATGTCTATATACCATTTCCTATTAAAGAAAGGGGTGTGTAATCATACTTCATAAATTTTAATGATTATTTTAGTAGATATGGATATCCCTAGTTGGTGTGGTTTAAGTCAAATTACATTCATAAATTCAAGGTATATAAGAATGAATTTGACAACCAATGTGATAAGAAGATTAAGAAACTCCACTCTGATCATAGTAGAGTGTTATTGTTTGAAATTTTTTAAATAATTTAACAATTTTATTTGTTTTGATAAATTACTTTCAATCAACATTTTATTAAATTATCAATTTTTTTAATGAAATAATATTTTTTTTATAGTTCTAAAAATAGTTATGTAATTACTTTTATAATTCTATGTAAATATTTTAAATTTATACTTGATATTGTTATATTTTTATTTACTTATATTTTTTTGTAAAAAATTGTGCCATTATTTGGGAGACACCTTGGATATCCCGCAACCACATATGGGACCCTTGGGTAAACCCCATGGGAAGGCCCACTATAATCCTACAAAAAGTAGGATCTAGAGGCCAATGTGTATAGTGAATTCCAATAGCATATAGGACTATGTATATGGCCCATGGATCGTACCTACAGAGCACATGGGTTGGGCCAAGTTTCCTATTGGGATGAAGGCCTGTGTGTGTTGTGTAAACTAGTGTTGGTCCTTGGTAGACATCTCGAATAATGGATTAGCATAGCTTGATTGATATACCTCTCTCCCTCTAGTTCTCCAATTCAATTCGGGATAATGTAATATGTTTATTTTTCATATGTCATTAAAATCTTATACAGAAGTGGTGAGATTCATGGTTGTCCAATATTTTTTTCTCATTATTTGATCTTCTCTCTTCCTCACGCATGTTTTTTTAACTCCCATGTATATCTTTTTCTTCAGCCTTCTTCCTTAGTTGTCCCTTCTCAATTAGTATTCCATCGTTTGTGCACTAGTGGACATCATGCAATATTTTGATCATCTTGAATGCATGGAACTAGTTATATTGATATTTCTTTAAAACACTTGTTATCAATGTATCAATCCTCTCCTAGCTCCACTGGTTATCATTTATTGATTTTCAATAGTAAAATACTCTTATTATTCTTTATCCTTTCATATATTTCTCCATTTTGGAGTTTTTTACCCTTTATTGTTTTCTCAACAGTGAGTCTTGAGTCACTGTTGGAATCAATTGTGAGTCTAGTCATCTTTGGACACCGACGGTGAGTTGGTTCACTTTTGGATGCCAACGAGAGGTGGATTCACCTTCAACACCAACGGTGAGTCGAGTCCCTATTGGACACCCATGGTGATTTGAGTCACCATAAAAAACCAATGGTAAGTCAAGTCACCATTGGACATCAAAAGTGATCTGGCCACCATTGGACACCAATGGTGAATCAATCCACTATTGAATATTAAGGGTGATTAAAGTTACCATTGGACATTAAATAGTGAGTTCTTTCTTCACCAGTTTTTATCTCTTATTATTGTACAAAGCCTTGGTATAATCTCTTCAATAACCAAAATGATCTCTTTGTTTCTTCAATCAAGTGCAGTAGGGTTTTCTTTTTGTTTATGGTTATTGTTTATTTTTTTTGAAAGAATATTCTTCAAGATCCCATAGGATCTCTTCCTTCTTCGGTTGTCTATAGTATTATTCTTGTTGTTTTTATTTTTTTTATCATAAGATTATTTAATATATTGTTTTTATTTATGTATATCAACATCATATTCTGATGTTTTTTCCCATTTTACACCATTGGACTTTATCAAATGTTGCACCTGCATTGTTTTAGTAGTATCTTTGAAGTAGTATTTTTTTCTTCATTAGGATCTTTTAGTTTAAAATTTGACTTTATTATTTTATGCATATTTGAACAAAAATAGTTTTTATTTCTTTATCTATAATTTCATTGTATTGGTTGTTAATGTTTTTCAATGATTCATCATTGGAAACCCCCAATAGTAGGTCATGATTCGCCATTGGAAATATACAATAATTATTTATGAGATACAATTTAACATCTAATGGTAGAAAAAATTTATTCGTTCTCTTGAAGCATTTGGTTTATTATTAGCATGGAATAATTTTTTTTTTTGATTGGATCCTTTTTTTCTTGAAATTGCAATGGTATTATCTCTCTATTTTTCAGTGTTTGGTTATGAATCACCACTCTCTATTTTCAATAGTGAGTCATGATTCACTACTCTCTATTTTTATTGGTGAGTCAAGAGTAACTTCTCTCTATTTTCAATGGTGATTGATGAGTCACCACCAGAAAAAATAATCCATTGTTAGTTAAAAAAAATTTCTAAAATTTTTACTTATTATTTTTAATTGATGTTATTAAAATAAATTCTTTTGGAAAAGGTTTTATTGTTTTATGTTGAAATACAATTTCAAGGTGTGTAAAAATTAATTTTAGAATTATTTTATGTTCACTTATACGTTCAGTTTAAAAGTTATACGATTCTCTATTTTTACATCATTTTTATGTATGTTTAATCTAAAGGATTATGTTTTTTTAAATATTTTTATAATTTTAAATTGTTTACAATTATTTAACTAAATATATTAATTTTTATAAATTAATTTTTCATGAATAAATATAAATCCTGATTGTAATTCTATGTTATTCCATGAGTCTTTAAAAAAATGTAACAGTCATATTATTTCATTGTTATAAACTAAAAAGTGTCATGCAGATGTTGGAAATGGAAACGCTCTTAGAGGATATTTTTTTAATGATACGGGACATTTCTTCAAAGAATAAAAAATTCCTAGTGTAGATCATTTGATATAATAACCTATGATACATCTTTGACATTGTTACTAGTCAAAATTATTTACAAACATCGGTGACTTTTTTTCTCTAGATGTGATCATAGAAGTACTCCAACTTTGATCTTTGTTCCTTCCAAGTGATTAATGATCATCGATCTTAAACTTCTTCCACATTCTGATCATCTTCTGTTTTTCCCTATATTAGTTTTTATTCATTTAATATTTTATTTCTATTTGTATTTATTTGTGTTGAGTTTATTATTTTCCCATCAAAAGTAAGTATTTCCTTTATCTGGTTATTCCACCACCTAAAAGGAAGTCTCGGTTGTGACTCCCAATCAAAAGTAAGGTAAGTAGAATAGATTGGTCTCTTATAACAAGACTAGGTTGTGCCTCCATGTTTTTTAAAAGTTAGGGTTTTTAATAAGGTTATCTCACCTTAAAAATTGATGTTATTAGTGGGTACCAATATTCTTGAAGATTAGAAGTGGTTGAGTAGTGTAACAATGTCATGGTGATTTGAACCACTATAAATCCTTGTGTTCTTTCAATTAATCTCTACTACAACTCAATTCAATAATACTTCACTCAATAATACTTCACTCAATACTATTTAATATTTTATAAACACTGATTATTTTTTTCATTTTTTTAAATGATTATTCACCCCCAAGTCATAATTTCCATTAATAACAATCCAAAAATTGGTATCATAGGGAATTTTCTATTATTTTTTAGAATTTTTTTTCATTAATTTGATATAAACAAAATTATTAGTGGAAGGATAATATACTTATGGTTCTAATATCAAAAAATTGGTATCAAAGACTTATCAATGATTGGTTAATCATTATTCTATTTGTTTTTTCCATGAAAACCTGAAATCCTAGACTTAACAATAAAAAGAATAAAATAAAATATTTCTTTTTAGATTAAAGGTTTCTATTCCAGTGGTGGATGGATTCCACAAAAACCCACATTCTTTTATGGGAGTGACTATGGTTACGGGAAAGATATAATGGAATACTACTTGAAACAACTGAGTGTGGATCATTGGACTATCATGGATAAGCCTTTTGAGCTACCCAAATATGATCTATAGACTCTAGTAGATAATTACATGGTAGAATATGTTTTTAATTATAATTTTAAAATATTTTGTATTCTACTATATGTAAAAGTGTCTAAATCCATGTATCAAATTTTATGATAGCCCATGATATATGGAGGATACTTCAAGTTACTCATTATGGTACTAAAAATTTGAATAGAACCATTTTAGGAATGCTCTAATTAGAATATTGGGAAATCAAGATGAGAGATGAAGAATCTATAAACCAGATGTTTCATCAGTTCACAAGTATAACAAATGGTATAAGGGCTCTTGGAGATTTCTTGGACAACACTGCTCAAGTAGAAAGAGTACTGGGAGATATTACAAAAAGATATTATGAAATAGATGTGTCCATCGATGGGAGTGATAATTTTAAGGAGTATACTTTATATTAACTAATAGGATCTCTATTATTGTATGAGTTAGAGATGAAAAATATTACTAATGAGGATTCTACAAAAAGAAAAGGTACTTCATTTAAATCTAATATTATTGATACCCCTAATTCCTATAATTCTGAGTTATAATAATTTTATAAGGATGTGTCTTACTTTAGTTTGAAACTTTTAAAATTTGTAAAAAAAATGGAGGCAAGAGACAGTTTGGAAGGAAGAAGGAAATGGATTACAATAAAGTTAGTTCAAGTACGAACAATGATATTTCAAATCTAAAATGTTATAAGTAAAGTAATAAACGTCACATAAGACCTAATTTCCTAAAAATCAAGCATTCAAATAATTACAAAGACAAAAGGAGGAAATAAGAACAAGATCTATTTGGAGGATGGGACTACTCAGACATTTTTTGAGTCAAGAAGTGACTCTAGAAGTGAAAAGTAAACAAGTAACCTTTCCCTAATGCGTATACAGTGTGAGGTAAATGATTCTATTTTTACCTATTTCAAAACTCCTGAAAATATTGATCATAATTTAATATCTAAGAATAAAAAAGATACAGATTTTATTTCTATTTATGATTCTGAATCTAAGAATTTTAAATTCAAACAATTTCATAAAGATAATTAGTAATTGAGAAATTGTAATCTCAATATGATTGAAAAATATAGAGAACTTAATTGTAAAAATATGAATCTAGTAAAAATAAAATGATAAAATAAAAATGTAATGTAAAAAATGTGAATATAATTGTTCCTTAGAATGAAGAAAGTAAAAGGAATTGTTATTATGAGATTTTGAAACTAAAAGATGAAAATGAAAGATTGAAAGTCTTTTTTGAAATAAAAAATAAAGGAAAGGATGGAAGATTTAATTGAGTTGTGGATGATTTAACTAAAGTAGAAAATGAATGTAAGAAATTAAAGCCAGAAAAGAAAACTTTAAGAACCACATCTACTAGATCTAATGAAAAGGTTTATAAATATTTAGAAACTATTAAAAAGGATAATATGGTTTTAAATAATGATATTATTAACCTTAAAGAGTATTTTTCCCATTTTTGTAAAAGGTAAAGACCAATATGATAAAATTATGTCAATGGTAAAACCAAATATTAATAATAAAGGTTTTGGTTATAACACATTTTCACCACACATGAATAAGACTACTTTTATTATAAGTTCGAAGGAAACATTTCTACTATAACTTGTTTTGAATATAGAATGAAATGGAATTACACTAATGAATGCTCAATGATATTCAATTAATCATTTGTACATACTAAAAATATTTTATCTAACAATTTATATTTAGATTCACTAAGAAAAAAAGTTTGAAATCTATTTGGGTGGTCAAAACCTGTTAATTCTGCTTAATTTATGACCACATGGGTACCAAAAGGATGTTACTCAAATATATTGTACCTAGGATAGTCATCAATCATAGAAAAGTATTTTTGTTTCCAACATGAATACTATTATAATGAATTTTATTTTTCTCTAATTTATTTCAATAAATTAATTGGTAAAATACTGAGACTGTGTTCTAAGACGACATGAGATTCTAAGGTCTGGTGTTCCTAGAATAAATTTTTGAATAAAGTTAAGTTTTTAAATTAAAAATGTTTTGCGGCTAATTTTTAATTTTTATAACTCCCAAATTGGTTCTCAAATCGAATATTTGAGGGCACCATTGCATCCAGAACAGCGGATTTACCTTAGGCAGGGCCTAACATTGTCTGGTACAGGCCAGAAAAAAAAGTTATATTTTGGATGTAACCATAATTAAATATTTTATTAAAATATTTTCATGATGAAACAGATTATGTTTCCTTGTATTAAACTTATTGGTATGGGTTCAAGGTTACAATTAATAACCCTGAGATCTTTATTGAGATCTCTGGAGAGAGGAAACCTTGGGAGGAGGCGTTGTCGAGCAACAAATGAGGACTCAAGGATTGGGATCGCTCAACGACGGATCAATGAACAATGAACGTGAACATTCTTCATCGACCGATCTATCCCAAAGTTAGGGTTTTTTATTTAAATTCCATCCTTTCCTCATATTTGAATTCATATGATGAATGTGAATTGATCGACGAATGGATCGACAAATAGATAGTGTGTATTATTGTGGGATGGGTTTCACCTTGGGGGTTTTATTGGAGATTGATGATCATTTTATTGGTTTCTAGTTTGTTCATTGTTTTCTTGATACTTTTAATAGATCAGATCAAGGATGGAAAGAATAAATGGTCGAGATTTGATCTTCGGGTTGCTTATTGTTCTTTCCCCCCACACGTTCTTCGCATTCTTCATGGGTTGGAAAATGATCGGCCGTTGCGCAACCGTTTCTTAGCCCAACGATCTGAAGTCTTGGATTTGTAATGGACACGGCACGATAGAGGTGTGATGACTACGGTGGCTAATAGATCAAGGTGATGCAGGAGATATCATTGCTCAAACGAAATTTCACCGCGATGGATCAGAATGAGGATTCGAACCCTAGGCGATGAAGAACGCGGCCCGGGGATCCCAAAACCTCTTCAGGATTGAAGAACAGACCATCAAAACGCATCTGATGGCTCGTGGAAGTTCTCACCTATGTGTGGTTGCCAATGTTGGATGTGTCCCGATGCAGCAGAGGTGGAGCACTCTGGAAGTGTGCCACAGTGGCAGTAAATGTCACCGCGTCAGAGGACCCACGGCTTCATGTTGCTGTAGGAGGAGCTAGACCCACGACTCAGGCCATGAGTGCACGCATAAATAGTGGTCGGCCGAGCCGGCATCATGACATGGAGGGACGCAATGATTTTCCTCATCTTGGGTGTTTTGGTGGATGCGGGTGGTGATCCACGTCATGCGGCTGGAGACTACAGTCCAGGTGGACCGTTGGTGGGATGCGACGCCCGCCACGTCCCAGGTGGAGAAGACAAGCCCGCTCCAGTGGGACAGGTTAGTTGGGAAGGCTAGGACTAGTGCCTTGGACTTGGCTGGGTCGACTCGGCAAGTTGGGTCAGCCCACCCAGGTCGGGCCAGACCGAGACCCAACTGGACCATTTTTACAAAAAGTGTCATAACATTCAAAATGTAAGTCTGATTGACGAGCTGTTGGTGACATTGGGACCATAAAAAGAGACATACCTTTTTGAGATGGCTTGTTGGGTTTTTAGAAAAGACCAGTATAGGTGTGTATTTCCCCCCTTGGTTCTTCCCTCGATGGTTCGATGTGACATTTCATGGAAAACCCCTCAAGAGACGAGTCCCTAATAGAGTTTTAAATCCTACTTGGGACAGGAGTGATACTATATCACACCAGTTGGATTTCATTGTGTATTAACGTGACCTCCAAGAACAGAGCGTTAATCCTCCAACTAGTTGGTCATATCATAGGGTTCGCAATATTCTTAGGAATACCCTACGTTATGAGACACACCATAGGGTTCATGGTATTCTCTAAGAATCCCCTACAGTGTAGGGTAACATAGATTAGGTTTGCGGTATTCTTTAAAATCCCCAATCTATATATCATGACCTTTGACCGAAATTTATTCATTAAGCAGGGCCTATGTTAGCGGAGTCTTATGATAGAAAAGTGGTTGTGACTTACCCACTCATTCCTTGTGGATTCTTATAAGTATATATGGATACCCTTGGTATATTTATGGGCATATACCAATGTAGAGATGACTATGCATTCTTTTTTGGTTCTTCCTTTGTGGTTTCTGGTGATCCTACTGAGTATTTTTTTACTCACCCCTGCATAGGAATTTCTTACACATGTCATGTCTTGCACTGATGACCAACACTTTGATGGAGTTCTAGGTAGATAAAAACTAGGTATAGGACTGTACAATGCCTTGGGAGATCAAACGAGTCGAGGCGTTCCCACAACTTTCTACTACAGCTTCAGTACCCTCATTAGCAGGTTGGTCTTTGTAGTTGTCTTTCTTTTTGGGCTTATATACTAGCCCTAGTTTTCAGTACTAAACTTTACTTTTTGTTTACACTTTGGTTGTATTAATTTTAATTTTAGTGGTTTTCATGCATGGTGGTTGGTGTTTTCCCTTTCTTTTAGCTTTATGGGCTTGGAGACGTGTGCGTGTGTACTGGTACTTAGACTAAGGCCTCCCATTTGTGAGATATACCTAATCAATGCTGTTCTCTATCCCCAGGGATATCAGAGGTGGGCTTGGGGTGGTCATGGAACAGGCCCCACTAGGATGATTCGTGATAGAGTGGTATCATTGGGAAAGTTAAATTCTACATTGGGACTAGGAGTCAATGATATTGGTTTGGGGAAATGGTGTTAAGTGTTTTAAGTTCAGATTTTAGGCCAGGGAATCCAGTGTTAGTGCGGCGGCTGATGTATCCATACACCATGACTATGGGAACCTTCTTTCCAACACAGTTCATGAAAACATTGGTTACAAAGAAATTAATGGAACATGCATCATATAGTAATGGGTTGTGTTTTCCATGTACTTCTAGAGTAAAATCTCCAAATATACTCTTTTAACCATAGTTCATCTTGACCTATTTCAGGATGCCTCCACGCAGACAGCCAGCCAGCCAGGATCCTGATGTGCAATCATGAAGATGATCTGCTTAGCGATGAGGCATTAGTGAAGGGGCCTATTCCACACATGGAACCCCCAGGTGGTCTTCCTTCTACAGTACCACCCATTGAGATGTAGTTTCTATCGGTGCTTCCGGTAGAGGATTCATGCAGGCTCAATGCGTTGTATGAGTTCCAAAGATAGAAAACTCCTAGTTTCATGGGTGAGATAGACCCACAGATAGTTGAGGATTGGTTGTACATAGTTACAAGTGTCTTCTACCTTTTGAGGACACTACCAGATCATGTGGTGGTCTTCACAGTGAGCCTTTAGCAGGGCTAAGCAAGACGGTGGTGGAGCTTAGTGATCCAGACGCATAACGAGATGAACCTATCTTGGGATGACTTCTAGGTCCTTTTTAGGGAGGAGTTCTTTCTAGAGACCTCATGCTCAATATGCATCCAGGGGCTCCTACACCTACAATAGGGCAGCATGACAATAGCGGAGTACTCGGTGAGGTTTATCGAGCTTTCTCGATAATCCACAGACATGGTGTGAGACTCATTCTTTAGGGATAGGGCTTTTGTGTAGGGACTACATTGGGAGATCAGGGTGTCTATGGTATCTCTTATAATCTCCACTCAGTCTGGGGTTTTGGAGCAAGCTCTGCTCATGGGGAGTTTCCTGGCAGAGCATACACCAGCAATGGGAGCTACCAACAGGCATCAGGTGGTGGAGTCTTCAGTAGTGGGTAGTAGGCAATAGATAAAGGATACCAAGTGGTCCTTGTCCTTCAGGAGATAGTTATAGGATGCAGGATCAGTGGTGCGAGGCTCCCAGAGCAAAGTAGGACAACCAAAGGATAGACTGTGTCTCACGTGTGGTGGTCAGGGACACTTGGCTCAAGATTTTCCGACACGTCGTATGGATGATCAGCGGATGGACAAGGGACTACTAAGGCAAAGGTAGAGGTTCGAGCAGGGTGGTATGTAGGGATTCAAACATGGTAAGGGAGTATGTAGAGTATCCAGTGGTGGATGGAGGTTCAAGGTACTACCACCACCACCCCAGGGTGGTCCACCATGGGATCCAGGACCTTGTGGATAGGGGCGAGGCCATCTTTAGGCGATGGAGACTTATGATCCTGATGCACCAGAGATGATTAGAGTTATGATCTGTGTCTTATCCACCCTAGTTTTAGTTCTTATAGACATAGTTTCTAGTCACTCCTTCCTTTCTATGAACCTTGTTCGGAGCTCAGAGATTCCTGTGGAGATTTTGGCTTGATCCTTACATTTAGAGACTCCTACGAAAGGGGATTCGACGATTACACACTAGTTCCAGCAGTGTGAGCTTACTCTTAGAGGTGAGATATTTGAATGGTATCTCCTAGTAGTGGTTTCAAGGCCATATTATGTCATTCTGAGTATGTATTGGTTATCCATAGTCCATTCTTAGATTGACTGTTCTAGGAGAAGAGTGCAGTGTGTCCTTAGGGATGTGATCAGGTATACCTTTACCAGAAAAAAAAAAGGAAATGCATGAATAACATGAGGGAATTTATTAGAGGAGGGTGCAGCCAATTACTCATCAGTTGTCTATCATCTCCCTCGATGTGGTGGAGGATAGTAGTCCCCAATTTCCTGTAGTGGTGTACGAGTATGAGGACATCTTACCCAAGGTTGTTCTAGGATTACCTCCTCATAAGGAGTTTGTCTTCTACACAGATCTGCACCCCAGGATGGAACTGATATCCACACCTGTATATCAGATGGATCCTGCAGAGCTACAAAAGTTGAGGGTACAACTAGAGGATTTGCAGAGTAAGGGCTTCATGAGGGCCAGCATCTCACCATGGGTGGACCCAGTTTTTTTTTCAAGAGGGAATATGGGAGTTTGAGGCTATGTGTGGACTTTAGGTGACCGATCCAGGTGACCATGAAAAACAATTATCCACTGTTGATAATTGATGACCTCTTCGACCAGTTGAAGGGAGCGAGGTGGTTCTCAAAGATAGACCTCAGATTAGGCTATCATCAGCTTCATGTACGAGATGAATATGTACCGAATACAACCTTTATCCATCATTATAGCCACTAAAAGTACATGTTTATGTCATTCAGAGTAACCAACACCACATCCATGTTCATGGGACTCATGAATAGAATCTTTTTTCCATACCTTGATCAGTTCATTGTGGTCTTCATTGATGGCATTTTGGTGTACTAAGAAATCAAGGAGAAACATGTGATACACCTGAGGATGGTCCTAGATACACTCTAAAAGCACCAACTTTATGGGAAGCTCTCGAAGTGATAGTTTTGGATTCGGGTGGTTGAATTTCTGGGAAATGTCATTTTGGAGCATGTAGTTGCGGTGGATCCAGAAATGATTGAGGTGGTGCTTTCTTGGGAGCCACCTAGGAGTGTGACCAAGGTAAAGAGTTTCCTAGGTTTGGCTAGGTACTATCGGAGGTTCAGGCCCGACTATTCCAGGGTATCATCACCCTTGACATGGACAGGATAGCCCTTCGTGTGGATAGAAAAATACCAGCAGTGTTTCCTAGAGCTGAGATGGAGGTTTAGAGCGCTCCCATCTTAAGGCTACCAAAATAGGGTTTTGGGTATGTGGTCTTCTATGAAGCATCAGGTACTAGACTCAGATGTATCTTGATGTAGCGAAAAGAGTTGATTGCCTATGGTTTGCGCCAACTGAGGAAGCATGAGTAGAAATACGTGACCCATGATCTTGAACTGGCAGTAGTGGTCTTCACTTTGAAGATGTGGCGGCATTAATTGATGGGGGTGCAGTTTACCATCTACTTGGACCAAAAGAACCTCAAGTGTATATTTTCTTAGAGGGACCTAAATTTGAGAGATATGAGGTGGCTATAGTTCCTCCAGGATTACCACTTCGAGATTATCTATACTCCTAGGAAGGGGAACCTGGTGGCAGAGGCACTTAGTAGGAGGTACAGCTTGCAGTTGCTGAGTGAGGCATCAGAATAGTTGGTCACATTGCAGATATCCTTCATGTATGATGATAGATTAGTTTTCCTTCAGTCTATGGTTGTCACCCCTATACTCTTATAGTGAGTTAGGGAGGCATAGCTTGGGGATGTTGACTACGAGAGCCAACGTGCATAGTTGTCCTCAAGGCTGACCCCTGATGGATATTCAACAGGTGGTGAGCACGTCATTCTATCCAGAGGGTGCAGGGTTGTTCCAGTGGAATTGTGGGAGGAATTAATAAGGGATTTTCACACATCCCCCCAAGTGGTACATCCAGAAGTGGAAAATATGTACCAAGACCTTTGACACCAGTTCTGGTGGCCAGGGATGAAGAAGGTAGTAGAAGAGTTTGTTTCTCAGTGTCTCACTTGTCATCAAGTGAAGGCAAAGCACAAGATTCCAGTGGGCATGATTCAGCCACTAAAGGTGCTGGAGTAGAAGTGGGATGGGATATAGATGTACATCGTGATGGTTTTACCACATATGTCCTGGGGACATGATACCATCTGGGTGATTGTAGACTGACTCACCAAGTCAGCCCACTTCTTACCTATCTAAGAGAAGAGTTCCATATAGAGCTTGGGACACCTCTATGTCCATGAGATAGTTCGACTACAGGGGGTTACTTCAACTATAATTTCATATTGTGATGTCCATTTCACTTACTAGAAGTGGAAGGGTTTGTAGGAGGCTTTTGGGATGTAGTTGCAGTTGAGCATAGATTTTCATCCTTAGATGGATGGCCAAATGGAGGGGACCATCTAGGTGCAAGAGGACATGCTTTATTCCTAAATCTTGGACTTCGGTTGTAGTTGGTAGGAATGATTACCTTTAGTGGAGTTTTCATACAACAACATCTACCACTCCACCATTGGCATGTCACCGTTCAAGTCCTTGTACAGGAGACTTTGTAGATCATTGTTATGCTAGACTGACCTAGGGGAGTCAGCACTTGTGAGCCTAGAGTTGGTGCAGGCTACCACCAAGAAGGTGCAGATCATCCAGGAATATATGAGGACTACATAGAGTTGGTAGAAGGCTTATACTGACTATATATTGAGTCCCTTAGAGTTAAGGGTGGGAGACCATTTCTTCCTTCAGGTCTCATCTTGATGGGGTTTGTAGAGATTTGGCTAGGGTAGCAATTTGTCCCTAAGGTTCATCGGTCCCTTTTAAATTTTGAGTAAAGATGGCGAGGTGGCCTACCACCTAGATCTGCCCCCACAGTTACACCGGGTGCATATTGTCTTTCATGTGTCGTAGCTAAGGAGGTATGTGCATGACCTATCACACGTTATCAACTGGGGTGAGTTGGATATTAAAGATGGGACGACGTTTGTGGAGTACCTGATGGAGATTGAGTATCTATAGTAAAGGACCCTTCATGGGTGGTCTATTACTCTAGTACACATTCAATGGCATCACAGGAACCTCCAGGATAACACTTGGGAGAGGGAGGCTCAGATGCGTTCTCAGCATCCTCATCTTTTTGTTGATTAGCCCTTGTTTTGGATTTCAGGGACATAAATCCCTAAGATGGGGAGAATGTATTGACTTGGATTTTTATCCAATTTATTTTAATATATTAATTAGGAAAATACTGATACCACACGCTGAGATGGAATGAGATTATGAGGCCTGGTGTGCCTAGAATAAATTTTTTAATAAAGTTCCATTTTTAAATTAAAAACGCTCGGTGGCTAACTTTTAATTTTTATAACTCCCAAACAGTTTTCTAGATTGAAAATATAACGGAACCATTATGTCTAGAATAATGGATTTACCTTAGGCGGGGCCTAATATCATCTGGTGTGGGCTAGATGAAAAGGTTATATTTTTGAAATAACCATCATTAAATATTTTAATAAAAATATTTTCATGACTCAACAGATTATATTTACTTTTATTAAACCCAAAGGCAGGGGTCCACGGTAACAATTCATAACCCTTAGATCTTTCTTGAGAGATCTGGTGAGAGGAAGCCTTGGGAGGAGGTGTTGGCCAGCAATGAATGAGGACCCAAGGATCGGGATGGCTTGATGATGAATCGACAAATGATGAAGGCGAACATTCTTTATCAACTGATCTAGCCCAGAGGTAGGGGTTATTATTTAAATTCCATAATTTACCTGGCTATGAATTCTTATGACAAACATGAATTGATCAATAAACATTTCAATTCTCGGATCATGCGTATTATTGCGGGATGGGTTTCACCTTGTGGGGTTTATTGGGTATTGATGATCATTTGATTGGTTTTCATTTTGTTCATCGTTTTTCTGATCCTTATAATGGATCAGAACGAGGATAGAACAAACAAACGGTTGAGTTTCGATCCTCGGGTTGCTTATTTTGATTTCCTCCCACACGTTCTTCACGTTCTTCATAGGTTAACAAATGATCAATCATTGTGCAAATGTTTCTTGGAACAACGATCTGACGACTTGGATTTGGAATGGACACGGAACGAAGGAGGTGTGACGATGAAGGTGGTGAATGGATCGAGGTGGTGTGGGAGATATCGTTGCTCGAATGACATTACACCGCATTGGATTGTAATGAGGATTCAAACCCCAAGAAATGAAGAACACTATTCGGGGATCCTGGAACCTCTTCTAGATCAAAGAACATACCACTGAAATGAATCCAGTGGCCTGCGGAAGGTCCCACCAGAGTGATGGTGTCGGCGGTATTCACGTGCCAGTGCAGTGGAGGTAGAATTCTCTGGCGGCGGCAGTCGCCACGTTGGAGGAGCTAGACCCACTGCTCAGGCCACAGCCGCATGTGGAAACAGCAGCCGACCGAGCTGGTCGAGTGACATGGAGGTACACTGCAGGTTTATGTGTCTAGGGTTATTCGGTAGATGCAGCCGGAGGCCGTACATGAGCAGGACCATGGTGGCAACTCATGATAATGGTCACGGGTGGTATGCGGCACCCACCACATCCTGGGTGCAGAAGACCATCCCACTCCAGTAGACTATGTTAGTCAGGCAGGCTGGCCCCGAGCTGTGCCAAACACCTCAGGTCGGTCTGGCATAGCGGTTCGGACCGCCGCCACGGGCTGGGCCACCGCTACGGATCGGGTCAGACCTATCTGATCCGGGCCAAGCCCAATGGGCCTAGTTGACCTAATGGGTTGGGTTGGACCTAATAATCCAGGTCAGACCCGAGTTGGGTCAGGGTCGAGTCAGCCCACCCGGGTTGGACTAGACCCAGACCCAACCAACCCATTTTTATAAAAAGGGCCATAACTTTCAAACTGTAACTCCATTTGACGATTCATTTGCAGTGTTGGGAACCTCAAGAAGAGGCGTTCCTTTTGAGATGGCTTGTTGGGTTGTTAGAAAATACTAGTATATGTGTGAATTTTCCCTCTTGGTTCTTCCCTCGAGGGTCTCATACAACATTTCATGAGTTGTAAATACTACTTGGGACGGGAGTGATACTCTATCACCTCGGATTGAGTTCATTGGGTATTGACATGACCTCTGAGCATAGGGCGTTAATCCTCCATCTAGTTGGTTGTATCGTAGGGTTCGCAGTATTCTTTGGAATCCCCTACATTACGAGATGTACCATAGGGTTTGTGGTATTCTCTGAGAATCCCCTAAGGCGCGGGGTAATAAAGATTGGTTTCGCAGTATTATTCGGAATCCCCTATCGTTATATCATACCTTTGACCAATATTTTCTCATTGGGTGGGGCCCAGGTTAGCAGAGTCTTATGACTAACTTGTGGCTATGACTTACCCTCTCTTTCCTCGTGGATTCTTATGAGTATATCTAGATATCCTTGGTATATTTATGGTCATATACTAGTGTAGATATGACTATGAATTCATTTTTGGTTCATCCTTTGTGGTTTTGGGGTATCTTATTGAGTATTGTTTTACTCACCCCTACACAGGCATTGTCCACACGTGTCGTGTCTTCTGCAAATGATTGACGCTTTGATGGAGTTCTAGGTGGTGCAGGACTAGGGCCAAGACTGAATGGTGCCTTGTAAGATCAGGCGGGCTGAGGCTTTCCCAACAACTTTCTACTACAACTTCAGTACCCTCGTTATCAGGTCAGTCTTTGTAGTTGTATTTCTTTTTGGGCTTATATTCTAGCCTCAGTTTGTAGTACTGCACTTTACTTTTATGTTTCACTCTGGTTGTATTACTTTTATTTTTAGTGTTTTAAATTCATGGTGGTTGGTTTTTTCCCTTTCTTTTAGCTTTGTGGGCTTGGAGACATGTGCATGTGTATAGGTACTTAGGCTAAGGCCACCCATTTGTGAGATATTCCTACTCGGTGCTATTTTCCAGCCCATGTCCTGTCATAGGCGAGCTTGGGGTGGTCACGGCATGGGCCCCACCGGGACGGGTTGTGAGAACTATCTACTAATATAATTTTGATATGCTGGCATACAATATATCTAATATCTTTTTATTAATCATTTTATTTTTTATTTAAGGAATGTAAATTAATTTCAATCTATTTTTTCTTTATCAAGTAAAATTATTGTAGTTTACATAGTAATTTCAGTTCTAAATTTGTTGACTATATGTTTACTTATCTATAAAAATTATTTTAATAGTTTTGATTTATCTATCATTAAAGATGCATGAATTTAGGGGGATTTACCCCTTGTTTGTTAATTGAAATAAAATACTTTTATGTAATTTTAATGTGTTTTTTTGCACAACTAATCGAGGGAATTTTGTTACACTCTTCCAAATATATCATTTGGTTTATAATTTAGTTTTTCATAATTCTTAGTTGAAATGTTTTTTTGAATTCTGAATTGATTTTTAAATAATTAATTTATCCAAAAATTGATTTAATTCTATCATGGTACACTTAGTCTTATTTCATAAATTAAGATGAATTTATTAGAATAAATCTTTTTGTTAACAAGTTTTCTTATCTATGTTATTTCTTTAAATTGTTTCAAATTATTTTTTATGATAAAATTTTCTTTATTGATCAATTTCTAATTTAATAATTTTATTCCTAAACTCAGGGTGGTTTGTTTTTAAAAGTATTAAAGAAAAAAAAGGTTCATTTCTTTTGGAAGAATATTTTTTTAATTATATGTCTATGGAAATAATTTTTATTTTTTCATTGAATATAACAATAATTTGTAATTTTCCTATTTTTGAACATAACTTAAAAAAACATATTTTTCTGTTTTGTCTAAATTTTTTATTTTGATAAATATTGTCCACTCTAATCAATTGGTAATTAGTTTATACTATTTAAAATTATTTATTAATCTTTTAATTTGTTTTAATTTTTTATTTATTGACAATAATGTAACATAATGTTTGCACTTATAATAATATACTACTTTGTTACCTTTACAGTTGTTGATTTTTATTAAAAGGGGAGTAATTAATATATAATAAATTTCAATGTTCATTTTGATAAATTTTATAAAGGGGGATATTTTTTGTTGAAAATGTAATAAATGTTTTATTTTCTCAATTATAAAAGGGGTATTTTTTTAGTATTTTAAATTTTTTAATTATTTAACAGTTTTTTTTTTGATAAATGACTCTCAATCAACATTTTATTAAATTCTCATGTTAAATTATAAAGTTTTTTAATTAAGTAACATTTTTTTATTATAGTTATAAAAATTATTTATGTAATTGTTTATATAGTGTTATATAAATATTTTAAATTGATACGTCATATTATTATATTTTTATTTACTTAAGTTTTTTTTTGTAAAACGTTTGTGGCATTCTTTGTGAGGAACCCAACCAAGCCCTCAACCTCATAAGGGACCCTTGGG
Source organism: Viscum album (assembly GCA_963277665.1). Taxonomy (NCBI): domain Eukaryota; kingdom Viridiplantae; phylum Streptophyta; class Magnoliopsida; order Santalales; family Viscaceae; genus Viscum; species Viscum album. The sequence goes on along the minus strand of OY728156.1, from coordinate 682,792,135 downwards.
TCAACCCCATGGGAAGGCCCGCCAGAAGCTCCCCATAAGGAGGCTCTGGAGGCCGGTGTTCGTAGTGCATACCCATAGTGTACAGGCCCTTTTATAAGTTCAATGGATCATACTCGTAAAGCGCATGGTTAGGATACGTCTTCTACTGGGTTGAATGACCATGTGTGTTTGTTGTGTAAACTGATATTGATCCCCTATTACTAGCTCAAACTGAGGATTAGTGTGACTTGTTTGATATACTTCTCACCCTCCACTTCTCCAATTTGATGTGGGATAAGGTAATATTTTTACTATTCATATGCCTTTAAAATCTTGAAATGAAGTGGTGATATCTGTAGTTGTCCAAAAAAAAATTCTCATCCATTCAATCTTTTCTATTCCTCCCATTGGTTTTTTAAAACTCCCATACATTTCTTTTTTTTTTCTTTTTTCAGTTTTCTTCCTCATCCATCCCTTCCCATCAAGTTCTCCATCATCTATGCACTAGTGGACTTCATGTGATATTGTGATCATCTTTAACTCATGGATCTGGTTTGACTAATCTTACTTTAAAGCCCCTTTTATCAAAGTATCACTCCTCTCCCATCTCCACTAGTTATCATGGATTTTATTTCAATGGTAAATTAATCTTCTTCTCCTTATTCCTTCAATCTGTTTCTCTAGTTTTAAGATTTATACCCATTTTTTGGTTGTTCAATAGTGATTCATGAGTCACCATTGGAATAAATGGTGAGTCAAGTCACCATTGGACAACAATGGTGAGTTAGGTGACCATCAGACACCAATGGTGAGTCGAGTCTCCATCAGACATGAACTATGAGTGAAGCCACTATCGAACAATAAGGGTAAATTGAGTCATCATCGAACCAATGGTGAGTCGAGTCACCATCAAATACCAATGGTGAGTCGACTCACCATTAGACGTCAATGGTGAGTCGAGTCACCATTAGACACCAATGATTAATCGATCCACCATAGAACATTAACAGTGATTCCAGTCACCATTTTCCTTCTAATGGTGAGTTCTTTGTTTACTGGTTCTTAACTATATTTTTCATACTAACTCTTGGAAAAATCTCTTCAATATCTAACATGAGCTCTTCCTTTATTCAATTGGATGCAGCAGAGATTTCATTTTTTTGTGGTTGTTCATTATTTACTAAAAGAAGCATTATCAACCTCCCATGAGATCTCTTCATTACTTGATCAGCTACAGTATGATTATTATTATTATTCATTTGTTTTATTATTTTATCAAAAAGTTTTTTTCATCTATAATTTTTTCTATATATCATCATCATGTTTGGTTGTTTTATTTTTAGTCTTCTACCATTAGACTTTATCCAATGGTAGAACCTTCATCATTTCAGTAGTAGCTTTGAAGTAGTATTTTTTTACTCTGTTAGGTTCTTTCAATTTAAAATTTTCTTTTCTTATTTTATACATATTTGATCAATAATAGTTCTGATATCTTCATCCGTAATTTCATAATGTTGATTGGAAATATTTTTTTAGTGAGTCACCATTGGACACCTCCAATGGTTGGTCATGAGTCGCCATTTAACATTTTCAATGGTGATTTATGAGCCACGATTGTAATTCCAATGGTATAAAAAATATATTGCTTCTCTTCAAGTCTTTGGTTGCCTAGTCACATGGAATAAATTTTGTTTTGATTGTTTTGATTGGCTCCTTTTAATTTTTCTTGAAATTACAATGTCATCATCTCTTTGTTTTTCAATGGTAGGTCATGAGCCACCATTATCTATTTTCAGTGGTGAGTCATGAGTCATCGACAACAAAAATAATCCACCATTAGTTAAATATTGTTTCTAAAATTTTTACTTCTTATTTTTAAATGATGTTTTTAAAATAAATAATTTTTTTAAAATCTTTATTATATTAAGTTGAAATGGAAATGAAAGGTGTGTAAAAAATAATTTTATCATTTTTTTATGTTCACTTATGCTTGTAGTTTAAAATTCATATGATTCTCTATTTTTATATATTTTTCCCTATATATATTCTATAATATTATATTTTTATTTAAATTGTTTTTATAATTGTAAATTTTTTACAATTATTATACTAAACATGCTGATTTTTTTATATTAACTTTTCATAAATAAATATAAGTCTCAGTTGTGATACTATACTATTAGGTGAGGCTTTAATAAACAAAGTCAAAGGTCATATTATTTCATTATTATACGCTAATAAGTTTCACACATATTTTGGACATGGACATGATTCTAAATGATATTTATTTTAATGATCTAGTATATTTATTCAAAGAATAAAAAATATACCAGTGTAGATCATTTGATACAATCACATATGATAAAACGTTTATATTCTTGATTCTTTTAATTATTAATGAACATATAAAACTTTTTTTCTCTGGATTTTATCACAAAAGGAATACAACTTTTCTATTTATTCCTTTCAAGTAATCAGTGATCATTGAGCTTAAACTTCTTAAACATTCTAATCATCTTCTATTTTTCACTATATTATTTTTTATTCATGTAATCTTTTTCATTTTTTTGTAATTATTCATGTTTTTTTTATGATTTTACCATTAAATTTTTTTTTCCATTCATTGGTTTTTCCACCTTGTAAAAATAATTTAGGGTTGTGACTCCTAATCAAAAGTTAGCTAAGCAAACTAGGTTGGTCTCCTGTAATAGAAATAGGTTGTGCCTCTAGGTTGTTTAAAAGGAAGTGTTTATAAAAAAGGGTATAACATATTTAAAAGTGATTTTATTAGTGGGTACCAATATCCTTGAGGATTATAGGAGGATAAGGATTGGAAGAAGATTTTGTGTATCCAAACCACTATAAATCCTTATGTTCTTATGATTTATTTTTGGCACAACTCAACTCAAGAATACTACACTCACTATATAATAATATTTTTTAAAATCTTATTTGTTTGTCATTATTTTATAAAATGACTATTCACACCCCCTATAGCCATAATTTCTATCAATACTGATCCATATTGGAGAATATCATAATAAATACTTAATTCCTTATTTATGGGAGTTTGGGATTCTATCTCATCTCACTCCTCCTTATACACACCTCTGTGGAATAGAGTATGTGAAAAGATGAATAATACACTATTGGATATGGTGATATCAATGATAAGTCATGTTATTCTTCCATTATCCATTTGGTGATAAACATTATAGACATCAACACATACACTAAACCAAGTGCAGACTAAAGTGATAAATGGTATTCTATACGAAATTTGGTGTAGAAGTAAATCCACCTTATAAAATTTACATGTGTGGGGTATAAAATCTTTTGTTAAGGCCTCTTCATGTACCAAACTTTCACATCATGGAACAAAGTGTACCTTTATAGGATACCCCAAGTAAAAAAATGGATATTACCTCCATTAACCCTTTGAAAAAAGGTAATAGTGGTAAGAATCATCATATTACTTAAGAGGGAGCATATATATAAAAGATATAGTTGGAGAAAGATTGAATTCTATGAATTCAAGGCTCAAGGTAAACATAATTTGGAACATGAACAAATTCCACGAAGACCCATGAAAGAATATATTCTAGAGACACAAGTACTATGTATGAGTACAAGAGAGGTTAGAGAAGAAACGAGGTGTGTCTTTTTAGTCACCAAGGATGGTGACTCATTATTAGTTGATAATAATGATCCTCTTACCTATATGGAAGTTGTAAGTGTCATAGATGTTCCCATTTTTCAATAAGTAATGAATTCTAAAATGGATTTCATATACCAAAACCAAGTTTATATTTTGGTTAATCCTCTGGTGTATGTAAATTCCATTAGTTGTAAATGGGTATTCCATAAAAAAATATGGATGGATAATTCAGTACCTATAAGGCATTAATGTCTAAAAAAGAGTTTAAATTGCATCAACACATAAAATATAATGAAACCTTTTCACCAATTTCAATACTGAAATCCATAAAAATTCTACTTTCCATTACGGATTACCATGACTATGAGATTTAGAAAATGGATGTCAAAACAACCTTCCTTAACAGGAACCTTTAGAAAGATGTCTATATGACACAACCTTAAGGTTTTTTGACTCCAAATGATGCTAATAAGGTATGAAAATTTCAACAGATACATTTATGGATTTAAAAAATCATCCAGGTCATAGAACATTCACTTTGAAGAATCCATAATGGAATTTAGTTTCATAAGTAATGAAGTGAGCCTTCTATCATAAAAGTTTTAGTGGGAGTGAGTTCATTTTCTTTATAGTATATGTTGATAAAATATTACTTATTGTAAATGAAATATAAACCTTATAATTATTTAAGGCCTTGTTTAATAAATTCTTCTCCATGAAGGACTTAGGCGAAGTAGTATATATTCTTGGGATCAAGATCTATCACGATGGGTCCCAGAGGCTTCTCGGCCTATTTTAAGGTACCTATATTGATAATATACTAAATTTATTTAGTATGGAACAATATAATAGGGGATTGTTTCAAATATCACATAGAATTCATTATTCTAGTAAAATGTGTCCTCAGAAAAATGAAGAATGATAAAGGATGGAAGGGATTCCATATGTGTCTATAATTAGGTATTTCATTTATGTTATGCTATATAATAGGGTACATGTCACTTATTCCATGATTATGGAAGGAAGATAACAAGTTGACCCAGGTGAACACCATTACATGTAATTCATGACTATCCATGAGTATCAAAGTCATACTAAGGATGTGTTCCTGATCTATGGAGGAGATGAGGAACTATTCACTAGAGGATATGAAAATTATAGTTTCCAAAGAGATAAAGATTATTTGAAATCATATAAGGGAAACATATTCACTTTCATTGTAGGTGTTTTGAGCTAGAAGAGTTTGAAGCAGTTGTAGTCATAGATTCTAGATAAAATTCTGAGTATATTGTATCTTCTAAGGTAGTTAAATAAATAATATGGATATAAAACTTTATCAAAGTGTTTGATGTGGTACCTATCTATAAAGATTATATCACACTCTATTGTGATGGTACTATAAAAGTGACCTATGCTAAGGATTCATACCACATAAGAAGACAAAGAATATACCTGAGAAGTATCATATTATAATTTATTTCTCTCAAATAAGAAAATTTATAGTGATAAGAATATCCACAAAAGACAATGTATCAAACCCCTTTACTAAATCCTTGACTCTGTAGAAGCATGATCATCATGAGAGGTCTAGGAGAATAAAATTCATAGATAGTTTAGTCTAGTACATGTGGGAGTTTTTTGGAGTTGGTCCTTTAGAACCAACCATTAATAATTTGGATTAAATTTATATTCAAATATTTTAATATTAATAAAAATTCATATTAAATATTGTTTATTTTTCTGTATGACTTTGATGTAATAATGTCATATGGTATCTATATCGTTGATAAGGTCATACATGTTCCACACTGTGATGAGAACCTTGCAGTTCCATGATGATATTCTTAAATATAGTTTTATGGTTTAATAATGTACTATGATAGGGTACATAGTATATAGACTATCAGGTGTGAGTACTTATAATAATATGAGGCTTCTTATCATAAAATTCACATTTTGTATTCTCCAAGACATGGGATTATGTGAACAAACCCAACAATAGGAATTCTTTTTTTTTTTCGGGTCAACACAAATTCCTATCTATGAGCATGTGTAATGGTCCATAGGCTTCAATATTATCATTAATTCATGTCATGACTCGCACACATACATTTAATAACAAAAATTATTATGCCAAATGTTCATGAGAATTATAGTACATTGGGTGAATTTTGAATGGAAAATTATTAATGGATAAGTCAAGGAAGTATTTTTCTCTTCCATATTTATGGTACCCTTTAATTATAATAGAAGTATCACCCTAAATTCCATGGTTATGGTGTAATGATTTTTATATTTTATATTTCTAAAGAAAGACATATCATGAATATTGGTTGATGAGATGGATGTACATCCTACTTGATGAGATATTGTGAAAAATAGACTACATTAAATAGTCAGTGCACAAATGTGGTTGTCAACATTGCGAAATTTTCTTTCCCTTGGGTGCATTAATCCATTACTAGAGAGTAATCTTGGACTTTTGGAAATCCCACCTAATGCCAATGAGATATAATCCTAAAGGTTCACACACTAAGTGTTTCCATTCATTTTGATTAAATTCTGTTTGAATTCAATTATTTTAAAAACAATTTAGTCTCATGAAACATGAATAATTTTATTCATGTTTTATTGATGGAAAATATTTATTGAGTCTTCAATAAAAATATATTCCCTAGTTTTTGGAAGAATTATTTCTTAACCTATAAAATATTTATTTTGGAATTCATTATTATCAAGGAGTTCGGAAGGAACAAGACTATGTTAGGTTATAAATATTAATTTAAAATATGTTAATATAATATTTATCATTGTGAAAGTTAGTCCAAGACATAAAATAATATTATTATTTTATTTTTTATGGGTTCAGGAATGGTTTATTATATTATTTAAGGGATGGTACATAATTAAATAACATTTTAACTTAAACCCTATCTCTATTAATTTATGGTTATATCTACTTTATAGTATTAATATATAATTTAGAATCATTGATCATAATATAATTCTCTCTAAAATTCCTCTATGTCACCTCCTCTCAAGAATGAGAAGAACACCTTCAATTCTATGGATCATGAAGCGATCAAGACGAACACATAAGATGATTGATATTACATACTACCACCCTACATTCCATTGGTGATTGTTTAAAGATCAAATTAGGATGTGTGGATTACCTCTATAGGGATTCTACACTTGGATCCTCCCTATATAGTGAAGGTTATTTGAAAAAAGGTTTTTGGAAGATCGACATCATCATCAGAGAAAGTTCATAATATGAGGTAACCTTTCTTTAGATCTAATTAAATTACTTATAAATTTAATATGAAAAAAATATTCTGGTTTTAGGGTCTCTAGTGTCAATATCCCATGGAAAAATTTTTTTCTCATGGAATTCAGATCATGAAAAATATGTGAATGTTCAATCAGACCTGATAAAAACCTATGGATTTATCACCCACTAAAGGAACTTCTTCTTCTCCTGGAACTTGTATATTCTTGATAAACCACATACCCTAAGGAACCATAGTTATCTTACACTATCCTCTAATACCATATTCTACAGATTGAGGCTGGAAGCAACAAATATAGAACATTGATCTTGAAGATACTTCACAACTATGATGTCCAGAATTGGGAAGTCCAGAAACCACAACCCCTACACTGATTCATCTCTTCATCCGATTCTGGTCCTCCCAAGGTCTTCATTCTAAGAAATGAATAAAATAAAATAAGAAACTTGATAAGAAAAAAATAATAGAATAAAAATTACAAAATAATGAATAACATGATTACATGGTTCATATATTCATCCAACATCCATGGGGAAAAGAAAAGATCACTTTCATTCAATGAGTAGAAACATCTAGGTTACAAGAATTTTCATCTACTAAAACTCTACCTAGATCACTATAATATGTTCCATCAACACTATGTGTTCATTTCATTTTTCATCTCCCTCCTTCCAGTCTCTTAATTTTAGGGTTTTGACCTTTTCCTTTGGCTTTGGTGCCTCTGGCACTTTGCATATGCCTAAGTTGGCTTACCTGGAAGGGGATCCACCTATTCCTTTGTCAGACACTTTCAGGGCTCATTGGGCATACTAAAAAAATATGCCACATCCATTTATATAGAAACATAGTCCATATATATAATTAATGTATTCATCATTAATTTGGTCCATCCATTAATATTGATAATTAACTCTCCATTAATGTTTAGAGAAAATTCTCTATTAATGTTGAGAAAAAACTTCCCATTAACAAATTTCTCTCTCTCAAATTAATGTACTAGACCTAGATCAATTGGGACTTGAGAATTGTTTTCCCATGTTTAATAAATAAGCTTTTTTTGTGATTCCCCTAACAATGGCCTATTTTGACAGATTTCCCTTAACTATCCTGTGTAGTCAATCCAGTCAAGGGGAGAGTTGCAGCAGGACAAATGAATTAATAATAATTAATAAATTTTGAATTAACACTAATTATTAATTAATTAATTAATATTAACAATTGTAACATGATTTTTATACTTATCTAGTATTTTTAATTATTGGATAATTATTATTATTAATTGTTATTATTATTAGCAAGAAGTACTGAAATTCATCAAAATTATCATTAAAAATAATATTCTACTAACATATTATTAACAATATTTTCAATTAACAATAATTATTATTAAAAATTAAAATTATTTTAATTAAATTATTATTAATCTTATATTAATTAATAGTTGATATTAATATTAATATTAATACTCATTAGTTAATTAAAAGTTACTACCAATTATTTTAAATTACCTTAGCAATAATATTTTTTAATAGCCTTATTAACAATCAATTACTAATAATGGTTACTGGTGATTATTAATTATTATTAATTATTATTTAGTAATAAATATTTTTTATTAAATATTAATTAACTATAGTTAATTATTGTCAAATTATTCCAAATTTTTATTCATTAATAACTAAAACTTATAAATCAGTAATTATTTATTCGCTAAGTACTTATTAATTAATAACTAATTACTAAAAATGTTATATTAATAATATATATATATATTATTAATTAATTATTGGAAAAAAGGAAAATAGATCTTATAATTGTTTCCTCTCTTGAAAAAGGGGACCCTTGTTGGTGGTTTTAGTTATGTTAATAACTAATTATAACTATTAGTAAACATTAATTACTATAAAAATCATTATTAGTAATTATTGTTATTTATTATTTATAACCTATTATTTTCTATAATATATATATATATATATTACATATAAAATAAAATAATTTTATTCATTTATATTTTATGGAATGAATGAGGGTCTTTCACGCATTGTTTACTTTTTTTTGTAAGAATGCATGAAATTCCCTAAATCATTTTGTTGAAGGTAAAACAATTTGGGGGTCCAACTTCTTTATGAAACATTAAAAGAAACATAAACCCATTTAAACAAATTTTTCCCAAAAATGAACTTAAAAAATTGGTCGAATTGGGTGAAATCGAACTTCCTAATTTTCCCACTTTTACAGATTTTATGGAAGGAAATAAAATATATTTTCTTATATAGTTATTATTTATTTTTAATATATTAATTAATATTAAAAAAATTATTCCATAATTTTAGCTTTCACATATATCAATTTTTTACGTTGCTTTATATAGGTATTTATTTTAATTTATGACATTTTCTTGATAATATTTTCCTATAGTTATATGAAGAAGTACATAATAGAATTTTGGAAAATAAATTTTGAAAGTTCAGTGGTCAAAGATTTAATTTTTTTGATATAAAACTTAATTTATTTTTATTTAATATTTAATTACCCTAATAATAATGATAATACCCTTATTAATATTTTATAATTTTTATTAAATAGTATTTAAAAAAATATACAATAATGTGAAATATTAAAAATAATGAAAATAATGAATAATTATTCAAAAAATATTATTAAATGTTTAATTTTAAAAAATATTTTCTTTATATTTTTTTAGTGATAAATTCCCTAAAATTATAATTTTAGTTAATTAATCAATAGTAAAAAATGTTAAATTGTGCTCAATAGTTGATAAATACCTCATTCTATGAGTTATTCCATATTTTGTTACCTATATAACAAATATTTTTTTATTTCCACAATATAAAAAATCTATTATATATAATATATATTCATAGCGATGTTTGAAAATTTATGCATAATTAATACGTTACCTAATACTGTGAAATTAATAGACTACAAAAATAGATGAAAAATATATCTATATTTTCATTGTTACATAATAATAATTCTATTATAAATAATATATATAGTCATAGATATGTTTGAAAATTAAAACATAATTTATACATCACCTAACACTTTAAAAATTAATCTATTAAAAAATGTTAAAAAATATTTCACCACCCATCGAAAAACCAAGATCATAACTTTAATTATTTTGTTGAAGTCATCATTTTGAAGGATGGATCAACCTAATGGTGGGAATAACTTAGTTTGAATATAAATGGCATGACATAAGGGAGGAAATACCCTTGATAGATTGATAATTTTATTCAATGCTTATTTTATTTAAAACTAATTATTCTAAAATTAAAATAATTTTAAAATTTAAATTAAAACTATTTAGGCCTAAGAAAATATAAGCCTTCTATTTTCTATTATGTGTATCATTTGGCTAGAAACTCAATCTTATTGTCATGTCAACCTAACATTGGTTGTGGATCTCTATACTGAAAAAAAAATATTCACTTTAGCTACAGCTCAATGTTTTTTTTAGAAAAAAATTCACTATTTCAAGATACTAAAAACAATTGTTCATTTTTTGGGTTCTTATAATTGTTTTTCATAGTTTGATTCTGTTGGAGTTGGTGGTCTAGAACCAACGACTTTGTACTTTATTCATTAATAAAAGCCTTATCACGTCTTGATTGTTCTTCTGCATGACAATGCATGTGATAATGTCCTAAGGACAGCTGTTGCATTAAAGGGTCATAGAGGAACCCTGCTATGATGAGAACCCAGAAGTTCCATAACACTGTTCTTGAATAAATTTTCTATGGTCGGATGATATTATTTGAGGGACACAAATAATACAGGTCATTAGGGGTGAGGACTAATAAAACTTTGAGGCACCTTCTCATGGTGTGCACCCTTAGTAATATCCAGGAGGATATTATGAGAACGAGACCCGCCAGTAGGAAATCCACATTTCATAGTGTCATTGAATGTTCCTATCTGCGGATGTGTGTATTGGTCCTTAGACTTTTAGATTATTATTAATGGGTATTACAACTTTCACACTTAGATGTATTGAAGAAAACTATGATGACACGCTGTTCGCAGAGAGGTAGGATACGTTGGGTGTGTCACGAGTAATACTGCATTAATAGATAATGCGAGAAAGGATTTTTCCCTTCTATTCCATAATGGAAGTAGATATCTTAGGCCCTTTGATGGAATTGATATAGCCTAAATAAATCCATGGCCATGGTAAGGAATGGGCGAGTTCAATTCCGGGAAGTCAAAAAAAGAATAATCGAGCACATGGGTTGATGGAACTAGCATGAAACCCCCTTGATTAGAGATATCGTGACAAATGGATTATATTACACGATAAGAATTCGTAGGAGGTGACACGTCATTGCGGCGTTAACTTATTTCTCTATGGGTGCCTTGGCGTGTTGCTAGACGCTAACCTTGGACTTTAGGCAGGATCCGCCTAATGACACTGAGAAAGAGGCCTAGAGGGTCACACACTAAGTGTGTCCATGTATCTCAGTTAAATATTAATTTAACAAGTTAAATAAATATTATTCCCGACTATGGTTTAATAATTATTTACTGATGCCTGATCGCATTTATTTCGACACTAGTTATTTGAGAGAATATATTGTGGGAGAAATAATATATATATTTGTTAGCGAGTAACGCAGTTACATTTATTTAAGAAATAAATATTCACTGCTCAAGGTCTAATAAATGAGGTGGAGGAAAATAAATAAAACTAGAAAAATAAAAGTACACACCGTGTATGTTTATACATACAGGCCTTGTAGTTTGTTTTTTCAGGATTCCTAAGAAAATATTGTTTATTTAATTAAATGATATTAAATGTGATACATTGGATGCATGTCAAGTAATAATGACGGTCAACTGTCATTATTAAGACATGGGGTATTACTAAGAATTAAATGAAATAATTAAATGATTTTGGGTAATTGATTCATTTTATTATTCTAAGTATTATAAATCTCAATTACATTATTCTCATGAGTTGAGATCCATTTTTGTGCACAACGGATTTGGAAATACTCTCAAGCCAAGAGAGAATTCCCTTTCCACCAAGAACTCCCTCAAGTTAAGAGAGAAATATCCTCCACCGGATCAAGGCGGTCAAAGGCGGACATCGCAAGTGAAGGTTCTTCTGCGCTAGCACTTGGAGATCCCTTTGGCGGCGTCCAGAGATACGTGGCACACGTGTGGATCACCGCTAGAGGAATCCTACACTTGGATTCTATGACGCAACGACGGATCATCGAATCATGACCGGACACATCAACAAAGAAAGAAGTCCACCGAGGTAATTATTTTGAATTAATTAAATTAATAATAACCAACATATGATGATCCTATCTCAATTGTTCTGGGACTCTTATTTTCTTTTTCGTTCTTCGTTCTATTCCGAAGATTCGGCATTTTATATCCTGACGGATCTTGGATTGAACATCGTTTAACGCTAAAATCAATGTTCGGAAAACCCTCCAACGCGCTTCCGCTGCGCCCGGAACCTACAAGTTGTATTAGAGGGGTCATATCATTGATTATAATTATTTATTTTTTCGTTGGTGATTTACACATTTAATAATTTAGTTATTTCAATTCATGTTTAAGTGTTCTGGAAATCTGAATCTCGAGATCTGTTCCTCCTCCCTCGTTTCTCGTTCACCTCATAGAAACGAATTTTTCTTTTAATTTTGATTAAAATAAAATAGAGGAACTCATCCGGAGGAGCCAAATGTTTCTGGCTGTACAACACCAGAATACACGGCGTATATTCGGAAGTACACGCTGTGTAGTCTAGGTTTAATGCATTGACTGGTCCGCTAAATCAGGTCGGGTATTGGATTCTTTATAAGAATTTAAGACACTGTGTGTTGACCAGAAACAGGTGGCACACGGTTTCCGAATTACAGGTCGTGTGGTCCAATGAACACGACGTGTGGTCCCTTTCGGTTAGGGTTGGTCCGTGTACCCCGTACATGGCTTGCCCGGCTAGAAACCGTGTAACTCGAAAACTACACGGCATGTGTCCAAAAGAACACGTCGTGTACTCCGAAAATTTCCGAAGTACATTAACACGCCCTGTCCCCGGGCGTGTACTTTGGATGGAAGGTGAAGAAAAGTACACGTCGTGTAGTCGAAACTATATGTTGTGTACTCACCCAAATTACACAGATTTATTATTTATTATTATATTATACAAACCCTTGAGACGTGTACCATGGTGCAGGTGTAAAGCTGAGGCACAACATGTGATAGGTGTTTTATATATATGTGTTTAATTTAACATCTGCGTAATAAATGGGAATTCACCAAGTTGCCTCCAAGGTACAATTTATGTACAAGAATAATTTTATTTGTTTAAAATTATGATGGATGAGAATCTCAAGGAAATTCATAAAAGGGTTTAAGATAAAAGGATTGATTAATTAAAGATAATTAATTGATTCGAGCGTGATTTATCTTAAACAAGAATGATTAAAGAATTGAATGCTAGTTTTATTTATGTGTAAATATCATTGCATGTATGGATGATCATGAGCTAGACCGAGACCTTTGTATGTGAATGATTTCTTTTAATTTATTTATTTAAATTAAATTTGTTGGCCTGCGAGCCATCTCCTCATTAATATGTAGGGTCTGCACGCCCAAGGATTCTTTTATGTAAAAACCCCTTTTTAACCCTCACCTGCGTGTGAGATAAATTCATATGTAATGGATGGAGCTCCCAAGCTAGTGGAGGTGGCTCAAGTCAGGAGCCAAGGTGAAACCAATCCAAGGAGATACAAAGGTGGACAGGTTGAAAGCTGTAAACACGAACCCGAAAGGTTCAAGGTGTTTCTCCCCTAGGTCTTGGGTTATTTTATAAAACGCTAAATAAACTAACCAATAGAAAAGCTCATGATCATACCATTTATTTTATTTCTGTCAGTTGCATGGTTTATTTATTGTGGGTGTGTTGTCATGATCACACAATTAATGAATTAAACGAGTATGCAAGATGGAACTAAAATAAAATCGGCTTATACGTAAATATTATCTTAGACATGGTTAATCACTTAAGTATATCCCACTTAATATTAACAAGCATGTAATCAAAGATAATAAAATGGAAATTTACTTATAAGGATAAAATCCCTCAAAAGAAATATTAAGTCGGTATAGCCTTCCATAATCTTGGTTAAAATCGAACCATAGTTCAAAGTGCTTGACCAACCCTAGTTGGGGTGCTTTAAATTATCAGGGAATTATAATTCAAGGTTTTGGGTTGACTTGACTTAATTTGTATTTGTTGACTGCCACAGTAGGACTTAGTGTGACCAAGAGGCAAAGGTTGAGGAAATCCAAAATAAAAGGATTTTAGGATTGGGGAGTCCACTCGGCGGATCAAAGAGCTGAGAGTTAATGCATTTGGCATTTGGAATGCCTACCTAAAACCCTTCAAGTTGCTTGACCAACCCTAGTTGGGGTAATGCGAAGGGAAATATGGATCCTTGCCACTAGAATATTCACACAACAGAATATTCTGAAGTCAATGGTGAGGGATATTGGATTTCAATAAAATAGTGGGAGACTAATAAGTATTAATTTATTTATTTATCTCAATTTTTGTAATAAAGTACTAAACCTTTTCTCATCTTAATTTTTAGAAACATCAAGAAAATGACTTCAAACATATCATTGCGCACCATACTCGAGAAGGAAAACCTTCTCACCAGCACCAATTTCCAAGAGTGGCAGAGGCATTTACACGTCGTTCTTCTCCACGAAAGGAGATTGTATGTGTTGGAAGAGCCTATTCCAGTTGTGCCTGGGAAAGAGGCTAGTGATAAGGAATTATCTCTCTACATGAAACACATGGATGATGCCACAGATGTCCAGTGTTTCATGCTATCGGCCATGTCTAATGATCTCTTGAAGCAACATGAAAACATGGATGCGTATAGCATGATGTCTCACCTTAAATATCTCTACCAAGAGAAGGAGAGACAGGAGAGGTATGAGATCTCCAATGCTTTGTTTACCATGAATCTTGGAGAGTCTACGCCAGCTGGGCCTCATGAAGTCAAGCTTATTGGTTACATTGAACGCCTAGACATATTAGGGATTAAATTCCCAGATGAGTTTCGTACAGATCTCATCCTATCATCACTACCCAAGACCTTCTCTAGCTTCATTGTCAACTATAACATGAGCGGAAATGAGAAGAGTCTATCGGAGCTTCTAACCTTGATTTTCCAGGTTGACAAGGACATGGGGCATGACAAACCCGCAGTCCTTATGGTGAACAAGAAAAGGAAGTACAAGGAAAAGGGTCCAAATACTTATAAACGGTCTGAAGCCCCCGAGCACCATCCCTCCAAGAAGGGGAAGATCCATAGGCAGGGAAAGGAACGGGAGGCGGTGTGTTTTTCATGTGGCAAGCAGGGCCACTGGAAGAGGAACTGCACCCAGAAGCATGGGGATACTAAAGGTGTGTTCGTTATCGAGTGCAATCTTTCTATTTCTACACATTGGGTATTAGATACAGCTTGTGGGGATCACATTTGTATTCAAATGCAGGAACCAAGTACATTTAGAAAGATCGCCAGAGGAGAGGTGGATCTTCGAGCTGCCAATGGCGCAAGGCTAGCTACGTTGGCTATTGGCGACTACCACCTCTCATTGCCAACTGGGATGATTTTGGTTTTACATAACTGTTATTTTGTGCCTAGTGTTACCAAGAACATAATTTTTGTATCTTGTTTGGATATGGATGGATTTTTTTTCATGTTTGGAAATAAGGGTTGTCTCTTTTATAAGAACAACGTATGTTATGGTATGGAACATTTGAATAATGGTTTGTATGTATTAAATTACGAAAATCAAGTGTTGGAAATCGATAACGAAACAAACTCACATGACTCATACATCACCCAGTTATGGCATCACCGTCTCGGTCATATAAATGAGAAGCGCTTGACAAAGCTCTGCCAAGATGTCTATTTAGACTCTACTGAGCTAAAACCACTTGATAGATGTCATGCTTGTTTACAAGGTAAAATGACCAAGCCGCCTTTCTTTGGACAGGGTGAAAGGTCCATAGAGCTTCTAGGATTGGTACACATGGATGTGTGTGGACCATTTCCAGTAGAAGATAGAGGTGGATATTCTTACTTCATTACTTTTACTGATTATTTGAGTAGATATGGATATTTCTACTTAATGAGGTATAAGTCAGAGTCCTTAGAGAAATTTAAGGAATTCAAGAATGAAGTAGAGAATCAGCTTGGTAAGAAGATAAAGAAGCTTCGATCGGATCGAGGTGGAGAATATCTGAACCAAGAGTTCATCGATCTTCTATGGGAGTCTGGGATTCTATCTCATCTCACTCCTCCTTATACACCACAGTGGAATGGTGTTAGTGAAAGGAGGAACCGCACCTTGTTGTACATGTTGAGGTAGATGATGATTCATGCGGATCTTCCATTATTCTTTTGAGGATATGCATTACAAACTACAGCATACACATTAAACTGAGTACCAACTAAGGCAGCAAATGGAATTCCCTCTGAGTTATGGAGTGGAAAGAAACCCATTTTGTCGCATACACGTGTATGGGGATGCGAGGCATTTGTTAAGGCCTTCTCAGGCAACAAACTAGCACCCCAGGGCACGAAGTGTATCTTTATAGGATATCCCAAGGAAACGAAAGGATATTACCTATATAACCTTCAAGACAAGAAAGTGATCATCGCCAGAAAAGTCGTCTTTCTTGAGAGGGAGCACATCCTCAAGAAGGATAGTGGGAGCAAGATTGACTTCGACGAAGTTGATGCTCAAGATACACAAGAGTTGGTACAGAAACAAGTTCTGCAGGTCCCCGTGGAGGAGGTTCCAGAAACACAAGTACTGTGTAGGAGCTCAAGAGAGGTAAGGTAACCAAAGAGATTTGGTTTCCTAGTCACTAAGGATGGTGAATCAATATTGTTGGACAATGATTAGCCTCTCTCCTACAAGGAAGCAGTAGAAATCTCAGAAGCTGCAAGATGGCTAGAAGCTATGAATTCTGAGATGGATTCCATGTATCAGAACCAAGTTTGGTTTCTGGTCGATGAGCCAGTTGATGTAAAGCTTGTTGGATGAAAATGGGTATTCAAGAGAAAGATGGACATGGAAGGTCAAGTTAGCACCTATAAAGCAAGGCTAGTGGATAAAGGATTTAGACAGTGTCAAGGAATTGACTATGATGAAACCTTCTCACCAGTTTCCATGTTTAAATCCATAAGAATCATACTTGCCATAACAGCTTACCATGACTATGAGATTTGGCAGATGGATGTCAAAACAGCATTCCTTAATGGGAACCTTCAGGAAGATGTCTATATGAAACAACCAGAAGGGTTTATGACACCAGGTGAAGCCAAATGGGTTTGCAAGTTAAAAAATCCATTTATGGATTGAAGCAAGCATCCAGGTCATGGAACATTCGATTTGATGAAGCAATAAAGGAATTTGGTTTTATTAAGAACGAATGTGAGCCATGTGTTTATAAGCGGTTTAATGGGAATGCGATCGTTATCCTAGTAGTACATGTTGACGACATATTGCTTATTGGAAACGATGTACCAGTCTTACAGTGAGTTAAGGACTGGTTGAACAAGTGTTTCTACATGAAGGACTTGGGTGAAGCATCCTACATTCTAGGGATCAAGATCATTCGTGATAGATCCAAGAGGCTTCTTGGACTAAGTCAGACTACATATATTGACCAGATACTAAATAGATTTGGTATGGAACAATCCAAGAGTGGATTGGTTCCAGTGTCACATGGCCTACATCTTTCTAAGAAAATGTGTCCTCAAACACAACAAGAGAAAGATAGAATGAGTAAGATCCCATACGCTTTGTCTATAGGATCCATCATGTATGTCATGTTATGTACTAGGCTTGATGTTGCCTATGCACTAAGCATGGTAGGCAGATATCAAGCAGATCCAGGAGAACAACATTGGACTGCTATTAAGACTATCCTTAAGTATCTGAGAAGAACTAAGGATATGTTCATGGTGTATGGAGGATAATAGGAGCTTGTCATTAGAGGGTATGATGATGATGGTTTTCAGATAGATCAGAATGATCTAAAGTCGCAATCTAGATATGTTTTCTGTCTCAATGGAGGAGCTGTGAGATGGAAGAGTTCAAAGCAGCCAGTTGTCGCCGATTCTATAGCAGAGTCTGAGTATATAGAGGCTTCTGATGCAGCCAAGGAATCCGTCTAGATTCGGAACTTTTTCTAGGATCTTGATTTGGTGCCTAGCAGTAAAGATCCCATTACATTGTATTGTGATAATACTGCAGTGGTGGCTCTTGCAAAAGAACCAAGGTCACATCAACGGACAAAGCACATACTCCGAAAGTATCACCTCTTGAGGGATTTATATTAAAGGGGTGAAGTTTCTATGAGAAGAGTGTCCATGGAAGAGAATGTGGTGGACCCCATGACTAAAGGTCTATCTCAGCAGAAGCATGAATATCATGTGAGAGCTAGCGGTTTAAAGGTTGTTAGAAGTTGGCTCTAGTCCAAGTGGGAGTCTGTTTGAGTTGGTGGTCTAGAACCAACTACTTTGTACTTTATTCATTAATAAAAGTCTTATCACATCTTGATTGTTCTTTTTCATGACAATGCATGTGATAATGTCCTAAGGACAACTGTTGCATTAAAGGGTCATAGCGAATCCCTGCTATGATGAGAACCCAGAAGTTCCATAACACTGTTCTTGAATAAATGTTCTATGGCTGGATGATATTATTTGAGGGACACAAATAATACAGGTCATTAGGGGTGAGGACTCATAAAACTTTGAGGCACCTTCTCATGGTGTGCGCCCTTGGTAATATCCAGGAGGATATTATGAGAACGAGACCCGCCAGTAGGAAATCCACATTTCATAGTGTCATTGGATGTTCCTATCTACGGATGTGTGTATTGGTCCTTAGACTTTAAGATTATTATTAATGGGTATTACAACTTGTGAACTTAGATGTATTGAAGAAAACTGTGATGACGCACTGTTCGCAACGAGGTAGGATACGTTGGGTGCATCACGAGTAATACTGCATTAATAGATAATGCGAGAAAGGATTAGTCCCTTCTCTTCCATAACGGAAGTAGATATCTCAGGCCCTTTGATGGAATTGATATAGCCTAAATAAATCCATGTCCATGGTAAGGAATGGGCGAGTTCAATTCCGGGAAGTCAAAGAAAGAATAATCGAGCACATGGGTTGATGGCACTAGCATACAACCTGCTTGATTAGAGATATCGTGACAAATGGATTATATTACACGGTAAGCATTCATAGGAGGTGACACGTCATTGCGGCGTTAACTTATTTCTCTATGGGTGCCTTGGCATGTTTCTAGACGCTAACCTTAGACTTTAGGCAGGCTCCGCCTAATGCCACTCAGAAAGAGTCCTAGAGGGTCACACACTAAGTGTGTCCATGTATCTCAGTTAAATATTAATTTAACTAGTTAAATAAATATTATTACCAACTATGGTTTAATAATTATTTAAGGATGCCTGATCACATTTATTTCGACACTGGTTATTTGAGAGAATATATTGTGGGCGAAATAAAATATATATTTGTTAGAGAGTAATGCAGTTACATTTATTTAAGAAATAAATAGCCATTTCTCAAGGTCTAATAAATGAGGAGGAGGAAAACAAATAAAACTGGAAAAATAAAAGTACACGCCATGTATGTTTATACATACACGCCGTGTAGTTTGTTTTTTCAGGATTCGTGAGAAAATATTATATATTTAATTAAATGATATTAAATGTGATACATTGGATGCATGTCAAGTAATAATGATGGTCAACTGTCATTATTAATACATGGGGTATTACTAAGAATTAAATGAAATAATTAAATGCTTTTGGGAAATTGATTCATTTTATTATTCTAAGTATTATAAATACCAATTACATTATTCTCATGAGTTGAGAGCCATTGTTGTGCACAATGGATTTGGAAATACTCTCAAGCCAAGAGAGAATTCCCTTTCCACCAAGAACGCCCTCAAGTTACGAGAGCAAGATCCTCCACCGGATCAAGGCGGTCAAAGGCAGACATCGCAAGCGAAGGTTCTTCCGCACTAGCACTCGTAGATCCCTTCAGCGACGTCCGGAGATACGTGGCACATGTGTGGATCACCGCTAGAGGAATCCTACACTTGGATTCTACGATGCAAAGACAGATCACCGAATCGTGACCGGATACATCAACGAAGAAAGAATTCCACTGAGGTAATTCTTGTGAATTAATTAAATTAATTATAACCAACATATGATGATCCTATCTCAATGGTTCTGGGACTCTTATTTTCTTTTTCGTTCTTCATTATATTCTGAAGATCTGATGTTTTATATCATGATGGATCTCGGATTAAACGTCATTTAACACTAAAATCGAAGTTGGGAAAACCCTCCAACGCGCTTCCGCTGCACCTGGAACCTACAGATTCATCCATTTTAATGTAATTTTTTCCAATATTAGATATTTTTTATTGAATGAAATTTTTAAGCCAAAAAACATGAAGAAATATTAATTATTAAAAGGCATACACAATGATGATTTGAAGAAAAATAATAAGAAATAAGGGGAAACAAAATAACCATAATACATAAGCTTATATCAGCATAGAATCAAAAATCACCAAGGTCGCAAGATCATTTGTTTTGTCCATAACATAAGTGTATCCATCTCCATACTTATAGATAACATCGAACACATGTGCTAGACTCATAATCTTCTCAATGACAGACATAGAAATAGCAGTTGGTCAATCGCAATACTCATTCATATCTTTCTATTTCTTCTTAACTTGTTTTTTAAGTTCATCTATTTCTTGATTTTTTTGACACCAAAATCCTTCAAAAATAAATCCACCATCGATGATACATGCCCCAATTTATATTAAAACTGTGAAATACAACATGAAAATTATGAAAATTGATTATTTCATTTCATTTTATTTATTGATAAGAAATGAACATAATGTTTATATATTGATGTGCTTACCTCATACGATTCTATATCATCCACAAGTCATGTAATAATTTTTGAATATTCCATGATCATTGGGTTTTTTAGTATCCATTTAAAGGTTTCCTCACTTACCATATCTCATATTCCAATAAATGATATAATGGCTATCAACATGTTTGAAGAATAAATTTTCACTATTGTCAGGTATTCTTCTATCTTGGGAACATAATTTTTATACATCTATTCAAATTCAATCATATAATCTCTTATAATACGTTTCATCTCTAAATAATATATAATTTCATATATAGTTTGTATGAAAACTGAAACTAATTATATATTTCTCACATTTCAACATATCTTATGACACTTTAGATCATTTGAAATGTTTTTCAAATAATGTATCATATGATTTATTTTATAGTAATATTTAATCACTAAAAAATTGAATTTAATGTGATGAGGTTTTGTAATATTCCATAAATTGATTCACCCACAAGACACCTAGTGTGACGAGGTTTTGGTAGAACAATCTTTTCCACATGGGGATGGTAGTCAGTACATAATTTAATGGATTCCCGAACAATATATCAATCTACAATACAACCCTTTGGATGACTTCAATTTTTGAAAAACCTTTCAAAATATTATTATACCATTCAATGGGGTACATCCATCTATAATGTACAAGACCACATAATTGAATCTCTCTCACCAAATAAAAAATCATGTAAACCATCATATCAAATAATGTTGGAGGGAAGAACATTTTCAATTCACATGATATGGATACAGTTTCCTTTTCTATAGATTTAAATTTTCCTGAGTCTATAACTTTTCACTATATTTCTTTGAAAAAGAAACAGATCTTGGTTAATGTATGATGAACATTCCTGGGAAAATTTTAATCTAAAAGCTACACGCATTAGTTCTTTCATAAAAACATGACATTAATTTTATTTCAGACCCTTTAACATTAAATAATTCATTTAAATGATATTCTTGATATTTTATAAATACCCTTATGGAACCATTACATCATTAAATAAGTTGAAAAACTGTTATCTCTCATTCCTGGAAAGAGTGTAAGAAGTTGGAGGAAGAAAATCCTTTTTTCACCACTCACTAGCACTAACTCTTCTCATATTCTCATTTCAATCATGTTGAACCTAGCCTTAATTCCATCTTTTTTTTAGTGTATTTAGTAATGTTCCAATGAAACTATCACATAAATTTTTTTAACATGCATAACATCAAAAAAAGGTCTGACATATAGAAAATTCCAGTATGGTAATTAAAAAAACTAATCTCTTTTCCAACCATTTCTCATAAGGTTTTTTTGAAAAAGGTTTATCAAAAGCAGTGTCTATATATTTTTATTTGTCATACAGTTTATCACCTGTTAGTGGATATGGTTTTTTATGTTCTTATGAACTCCCAAAAAATGATGTCATCCAAGATCATTACTTATGATTTCGAGGTAGAAATTGGTGATTTCCTAGACACACAATATTCTATGAATGATTCAACCTAATTGACTGTCAACCATGTTCACAAATGGGACACCCTTGATTTATTTTAATTTTATATCTTGAAAATTTTCCATAAGCATGAATTTCATTTATTATCTCATACATTATGGATCTCAATGTGAAATATTCATTTTTGTAAGCATCATACAACATAACACCAGAATCCCACAATAATTTTAAATCATTAATCAATGGATCCAAATAAACATCATTATAATTACATGTTTGTTTTGCTCCTGATATAAGAATAGATTGCATAATTTATTTTCATTTCATACATAACCATGATGGAATGTTATTATTTACCCACATAGATAGATTTGTATTGTGAGTTCTACTTTAAAAACTAAAAGGATTCACTCCATCTATAGATAGTGCAAGATGAAGGTTACTTGGATCATTTCCAAATTCAGGATTCTCTTGATCAATTCTCTTATACTTAGTATATTTTTCCATGTGATGAAGTTCCCCATCATTATTTATTGTATATATGTCCCATGTTAATTTCCTTGTAGACTCCTCACTTCTATATAGGTTCTTAAACATTGGAATGATTGAAAAGTATCGTACAACATTCATAGGACCTGATTCATCTTTATTGTATCAAGAAACAGCACACTTTGGGCATTATTTAATTGATTTTTTGTTTTTGATAAAAGTATACATTCATTTTTGTAGACATGTATTCTTTCAAAGATCATTCCCATTGAATGTATCATTTTTTTAACATCATATGTTCATATAGGAAGCTCATTATCTTCTGTGAGCAAATCATTCATGAGAGAAATTGGTTCATTAAAACTTCAATCCATCCATCGGTCACCAAATTTTAAATTATATATCTTTAGTATGGATAACAATATTGTATATTTGGTGCCAAAATTATAAAATGGCATCATTTCATAACTCTTTATCTTCTCAAACAATTTTGGATAATCATGAAGTTCATATTCAAATTTAATTATTGTAACATCTTGTATCTTCCATGTATTATTTTTGGATATTATATGGATTGATTTTGAGACCTGGCACTGAGACGATGTGCGATTTTGAGGCCCTATGATCCTAGAATAAATTTTTGAAAATTTTAAACTTTTTAATAGAACGTGCACATGTTTTTATTGAAAAAGTGGAATGTCTCTTAAACGAGTTCCCAAATCAAAAATCTAAGAGCATCATTAATCTCATAATAGCAGCTTTACAGTAGGCATGACTTAACTTTAGTCATTTTGGGTCCTTTGTGAAAAATTTGTTGTGGGACGTAATAGGAATAAGTTATTTAATTAAAAATTATTTTTTTTAACGCAGTGGTTGAAAATATTTAAAATGATTGTAATGGATAATTTCCTAGGTTAGTCACATAACCCTGATGACCATGGAGAACCATTATAGAGTACCTTTGAAGAACTCTCTCTAAAAAATAGTGAAGTATCATGGATCGATGACCGATACGCCTTAGATTTGAAGGACCTTGGCTACGACAACAACACATCGATCGTTCTTTATCAATATGTGGTCTAAATCGAGGTAGGTATTATTATCATGATTTTCTTTTTTTGTTCTTGAATTCCATGATGAAAGCAGACCAATCAATTAACAGATTGATCCATGGTTTGGTCATATTTACGGGATGGGATTATATGTGGGATTATCGAGAGTTGTTTGTTTTGGTTTTCTAAACCGAACTCCCTGATCTTGATCATTGGACAAGAACTTGGCCAAGGATATTAAAACCTTCATTATTGTGCTTTTCTCCCTTCATTATTTGTGTTCTTCACTGTTGGAACCATGAGGTTCCTATCTTGATGTTGTCGGGTGGTTCCAAACATGATCAAACCCTTGAATTAAAGGTGAATCGACAATTGAGGCTGGATCTATGTAGATAGAGACACAAGGAGCTCAAATTTGTCACTGTTAGATTTTTTGAGCATCAAAGGACACCCGGTGGTCCACATAAGGGACCACTGATG
The DNA here is from genome assembly GCA_963277665.1 of Viscum album. NCBI lineage: Eukaryota > Viridiplantae > Streptophyta > Magnoliopsida > Santalales > Viscaceae > Viscum > Viscum album. The sequence goes on along the minus strand of OY728156.1, from coordinate 682,767,669 downwards.
TAGAATAGGTGACTGGAAGTTGGAAAAAGCATGAGACAGAGGACCCACGTGTAGTGGGTGTGGTCAGTGGAGGTTTCTTAAGATAGCGGCGACAATAGGGACATGGAGGCAGTGGTGATGCAAGATTGGTGGTGGTGGGGTAGGCATAGGTAGACGCGATAGTGATCCACGTGGGATGTGGGGTGAGTGGATCAGGCCTAGGGGGAGTGAGATGGGCAAAGGTGGTCTAGGATAGGAGGAAGGGTTTGGGACAGGTGGACCGGGTCGGGCCATGTGGGTTGGGCCAAGAACTGGGTCAAACGCGGGTCGGACCCAGGTTCATCAAGATGAAGGTAGCCATGGTTGATCATAGTGGTCAACCATGATCTATGGAAGCTTGATCTACCACGAGGTGTAGCAACTATGTGATCTACGGTGATGGTCGACCGTGACGGTCAACTTTAAAAGTCTATGGCTGGTGCAGCGACTGCTAAAATCAACCGCAGGCGCAGTGACCACATAGCAGATATGTGTAGTCAGTCGACCAACTACGGTGGTTGACCGCAACCATAGGTTCACAGGCCCCAGTAGTCCAATGTTTGGTTTCACTCAAACAAGCATATCACCTAAACGGAGCACCCCATCGATGGTTTGTCTGCAACGTTGAGACCCTGACACTAAGACTATCATTTTAGGACAGGTATTGGTTTTTAGTTTGGACCATTATAGGTTGTAACTGTTCCCTTGGTCCTTCCCTCAAGAGATCGGTATGATATTACATCCAAATCACTAGATTGTAATCCCCTATAGAGGTCAAGTCATAGATAGAGTTTGGTATCCCTCCACGAGACTAGAGTATGATCATTTATCACCCCTAGTGGAGTCTGTGGATTCATGTGACCTTTTTGAGAAAGGTGTTGATCCTCTATCTAGCGGGTCACATCGGTAGGGTCTATAGTATCCCCCAGTGTGTTTGGGTGTGATCCCCTATATATAGATTTGATCTAGATTGGGTACGTGGTCTCCCCCAGTGATTCTAGGCATGATCTGTGGTGTCCCCTAGTTAGTTATGGGTGTGACCCCTTCTGTTTGTATCATAGTCTTTATTGAACAATGTGTTCTTATTTGGGTAGGGACCAAATGATATAGACATCATCATGAGTGTATTCAACGATATCATTTCTCAAGGAGTGAGTTATCCTAGAATGAGCATGATTAGAGAAAAATCTTGTGGTTAGAAGTTGTTTGTGACCACCCAATGGTGTGGTGTTTCTCATGAGTATATCTGGATATTCTCGTTATATGTGTTGTAGACATATACCTAAGTAGAGATTACTGTACTTTCCTTCATGGTATTCCTTCATGGTATTCCTTTGTGGTATTTCTTTGTGGTTCTATAGTCATCCTACTGAGTATTGTTATACTCGCCCCTACATGGGATTTTCATGCAGATGTCGTTCTTGTACAGACTCTCGACCTTTTGACGGAGCCTTGGGAAAACTAGGAATAGACAGTGCTTAGTGAGACCGGACAGACTGACGTGTGTTCCTGTGACTTTCAAAAAGTATCCCCAATACCTTTACTTCATGTTGTACATGTGTTAGAGACTATTTGTGTTGGGATTGGGTTTTTTTATATTTAATTTACTTTTCTTCCTTTCGTACTCTGGTTGTGGGATATAGTGGTTTTCATGTATTGTTTACTTAGTGTTTTTTCATTTTAGCATTTGTGGTTTAGAGATGTGTGTGTACATATAGATATATTACACTAATGTCTCCCGTTTTTGGGATATGCCTACTCGGTGCTATTCACCATCCCCTAGCCTATTAGAGGTGGGATTGGGGTAGTCACGGCACGAGCCACTATGTGACAGGTCGTGACATAGTTGTATTAGAGGTTCGGAGTTTCCCTAGATTGGTAGTGTACTATTAGAGGTTTGTACCCAACTTCTCTAATTTAATATCACCCTTGACATATTTGACATAAAAGGAGCATCCTTTCATGTGGACAGAAAAGTTACAAAAGTTCTTTCAGAAGCTGAGGTAGAGGTTGATGAGCACCCCCATCTTGAAGTTACTAGAGGAAGGCATTGAGTATGTGGTATTCTTCGATGCGTCAGGGACCGAGATTGGTTGTGTCCTGATGTAGGGGCATGTTGTGATTTCATTTGGTTCATGCTAGTTGATACTACATGACTAGAATTATATAAACCATGATCTTGAGTTAGTAGTATTAGTCTTCTCATTAAATATCTGGTGACACTACTTAATGGGAAAACCGTTTATCATCTATTCTAATCACAAGAGTTTCAAGTATATCTTCACTCAGAAGGATATGAACTTGAGATAGAGTTGATAGATAGAGTTCCTCCAAGACCATGACTTTGAGATTGTCTATACATCTGGGAAGGGGAACGTGGTGGAAGATAATCTTAGTTATATATTCATTTTGCAGTTGTTGAATGAGGCATCAGAGTAGTTGGCCTCATTATAAACATCCTTTGTGGATGGGGATATAGCAGCTTACCTTCTATCGATGGTTGTCACCCCTCCACTCTTACAGTGAGTCTAGGAGGAATAGCTTAGGGATACTGACTATGAGACCATATGTGCGTAGATATCCATAGGGCATGCTCTTTATGGATACTTAAAAGGTTGGGAGTACATCATTATTTTCATAAAATTCATGGTAGTACCAGTGGTGTTATGGGAGGAGTTTTGAGGGAGTTTCATACATCCCATTTCTAGCTACGTCCATGTGTGTAGAAGATGTACCAAGACCTCTGATGTTAGTTTTGGTGTCTAGGTATGAATAATGTAGTTGTAGAGTTCATTTCTTGATGCCTTACATGTCAGTAGGTGAAGGTTGAGCACCAGGTTCTAGTGATTTTAGATCAATACATTAAGGTTCTAGAATGAATGTGGGATGGTATATCGATGGACATCATGATGGGTTTACCACATACATCCAGGGAATATGATGCCATTTGGGTGATCATTGATGAAATCACCAAGTCGGCCCACTTCCTAGCTATCCGAGAGAAGATTTTAATAGAGAGATTTGGATGCCCCTACATGAAGGATATATTTTGACTCCATGGAGTCCCATTGATGATAGATTATGATCATAATGAAAGATTTACATCTTAGTTGTGTAATGGATTACAGGAGGCATTTGGGACTCGGTTACATTTGATCATAGTGTTTCACCCATAGACAAATGGCCAAACTAAGTAGACCATTCAGGTTCTAGAGGACATGTTGCAAGAGTATATTTTAGACTTTGGCCATAGTTGGGAGGATCACCTACCATTGGTGGAATTTTCATAAAACAACAACTATCATTCCACCATTGGTATGGCACCATTATAATCTTTGTAAATATGACTCTACAGGTCACCACTTTGTTGGACTGATCAAGGAGATTTAGTACTCATGGGACTAGAGTTGGTGCGAGCTACTACAGAGAAGGTGTAGATCATCCAGAAGTAGATGAAGACTATGAAGAGATTTCATAAGTCTTATGTTGATAGTTTGTGGAGGCCTTTGGAGTTCAAAGATGGAGACCATGTGTTCCATCAGGTTTCACCTTGAAGGGGATTATAGAGATTTGGCCAGGGCAGCAAGCTATCTCTAAGTTTCATCGGCCTTTTCTAGATACTGTGTAGAGTTAGTGAGGTGGAGTACTATTTGGATCCACCACCATAGTTAGATCAGGTACACAATATCTTCCACATGTCGCAGCTGAGGAGTTATGTGCATAACCCATCGCACACCACCGACTAAGTCGATCTGGACATCGAGGGTGGAGCGCTTTTGCTAAGTACCCAATGGGAATCAAGGATCAGTAGGAGATTATACTTAGAGTGTGATTTATTCCCTTGGTGAATTTCTAGTGGTAGCATGGGAATCTCTAGGAGAGAACATGGGAGGGGGATGCTCAGATTCACGATCAGTACCCTCACCTATTTGAGTAGCCTTTGTTTTTCATTTTCAGGGACGTAAATCCACAAGGTGGGGAGAATGTAACATCTCATATTTTCTATTTATTATTTTTGGATATTATATGGATTGATTTTAAGACTAGGAATTGAGACATTGTGTGATTCTGAGGCCCGGTGTGCTCAAAATAAATTTTAGAAAAATATTGAACTTTTTAATAGCACGTGCACATGGTATTCCTGGAAAATTTGAATATCTATTAATAGGTTTACCAGATCAAAAATATGAGGTTACCATTGAGATTAAGATGGTGTATTTACCCTAGGAATGACTTAAATTTAATCAGCATGGTTGGTTTTTGAAAAAGCTGTTATGGGACTTAATGGGAATAAAATAATATAGTAAAAAATATTTTTGTTAACACAGCAGTTGAAAATCCTTAAAATATTGTTATGAAGAATTTACAGGTTTATCTTCATAACCCTAGAAACTATAGAGAACTATTTAAGAGAACCTTTGAATAAATCTCTTTAAAAAATGGTGACGGATCGTGGATCAATGAGCGACGCACCTCAGATTCTAAGGACCTTGCCTATGGCAACGACGCGGTGACCGTTCTTCATTAGCAAGTGATCCAAATTAAGTTAGGTATTTTTATCTTGATTTTTTATCCCTGATCTTTAATTTCAGGATGAACATAGACCAATCAATGAACATATTGATCTGCGGTTTGGTCGTATTTGTGAGATGAGATTATATGTGGGATTATTAAGAGTTGTTTGTTTTGGTTTTCTAACCCAAACTCCCCGATCTGGATCGTTGGACAAGAACTATTGTACAATGATGTTAAAAACATTGTTATTGTGTTTTTATCCCTTCGTTCTTTACATTCTTCTCCATTGGAACCCCATGGTTCCCAGCTCAACATTGTCGGGTGGTTTAGAACATGATCAAACCCTCTAATTCGAGGAGAATAAACAACTGAGGCTAGATCTATGTAGATTGGGACCTAAGGAGATCATATCTATGATTGTTCAATTTTTTAAGAATCATAGAAGGTTTATTGGTTCGCAGAAGGGTCCACCGGTGTGACACTGTAGGCTGGTGGTGACGCGCAACAGTGGAGCCGCATGCGACAAGTGTGGTTAGTGGTGGTCATGTGAGACGGTGGTAGCAATGGGGATGCAGCGGTGACGGTGATGTAGGATCATTTTTGGCAACACCAGTGAGGCTGGTAGAGGTGGAGGAGGTGGTGAGCTGCGTGGGATGTGAGGAAAGTGGAGTAAGCCCAGGCAGAGCAGGCCAAGTGGAGGTGAATCGGGCCAGGTGGGTCGGCTCAAACCAGGAGGGTCGGGCCAAGAACTGGGTCGGACCTAGGGTCACCGAGATGAAGTCATCCATAGTCAACTGTGTGGATGATATTTGCAATTAGTCGACCAACCACATCGGTTGATCGTGGTGGTTGGTTAGACCTACCATGGCAATAGGTCTGCGGGCCCCAATAGGCATGCAGGCAGTTTCTCTCAAACAAGCATATCTCCTAAATGGAGAGCCCAATCGGCGATCCTCTTACAATGTTGAGACCCTAAATTTGAGACATTAATTTTGGGATAAGTGGTGAGATTTTAGTTTAGACCAATATAGGTTGAGAGTGATCCTTTGTTCCTTCCCTTGAGATTTTTGTGCGGTATTACATCCACATCACTGGATTGTAATCCCCTCTAGAGGTTGAGTCTCTAATAGAATTTGGTATCCCCCCCCCCCGATACTAGAGTGTGGTCCCCTATCACACCTGGAGGTGTCTGTGGAATCTTGTATCCTCCTTGAGTAGGGTGTTGATCCTCCATATAGTGAGCCACATTAGTAGGGTTTGTGGTATCCCCCAGTGTGTCTAAACATGATCCTCTATGTAGTGGGTTGATCCAGATTGGGTATGTGGTATCCCCTAATGATTCTGGGCGTGATCCATGGTTCCCCTCAGTTAGTTCTAGGTGTGATCCATCTCTTTGTATCATAGTCTTCATTGACCAATGAATTCTCATTTGGGCAGGGCCCAAATGAGATAAACCTCTTTGTGAGTGTCTTCAATGATATCATGGATTGGGGATTGAGTTATCTAGGAATGAGCATTCTTTGAGTATAATTCTATGGAATGGAGTTGGTTGTGACCACCTGTTGGCATTCTATTTCTCATGAGTATATCTGTATATTATTATTATATGTTTTGTAGACAAATTTTTGTGTAGAGATGAATGTACCTTCCTTTGAGGTATTCATTCGTGATGATTTTTTGAGGTATTTCTTTGTGGTTCTCAGGGAATCCTGCTGAGTATTATTATACTCATCTATGATCCAAAGGTATCAATGACCCTATTTCCTTTAAGGATTTTATTCTAAATGGAAAGTGAAAGATGGTCAGTAGTGAAGGTTTAGCTCTGATTCCTCAAAAAAGAAGGTCGTGGAAGGATTACTCCAATCTTCCCAGGAATGTGTCTACGATTTCATCTTCAAGGAATCAAAGATCTAGATCACTCCAGAGTAGGAAAGGTCTAAGGAGATGATCCTTGGGATCCTCAATCATGGTAATTCACAGTGAGAGTGGTACACTACTGATGATACAGATGATTCTGATTATGATTATGGAAATGATCCTGCTTTTTTATCCATAGTTTTCTTTTCTAGATGTGGTTATGTCCCTTTGTATGACCTCACCTATTTTATTGCTTTCTTGTTCTCTTTTTCTTTTACATTTAATAAAAGGTCTGGAGCTTCCGCTTCTGGATAAACATTTTTTGTATTTATTTATTTATATTTATATTTATGAATAAATATATTTAAAATGTATTTATATATAATTATAGATATATTTATATTAATATATAATAAATATATTTATTATATAAATATATTTATTGTAATTTCATAATAATATAATTATTTATTTATTTATTTATAATTTTGTAAATACATTTTTTTTAAAATTATGTATATTTATAATTATATAATTAAATATTTAAATTAAATAATTATTAAAAAATTATTTAAATAATTTAATCACATAAATTTCAAACATATTTTAAATTTTAAAACTTCATAAATAAAAAATTAATAAATATTGTTCATATAAATTACAAATATATTGATAATATTACATGTATATAGTAAATAAATATATGTATAAATAAATATTAAAAAATTATTCAATATATTTTTAACATCATTAATTAATGTATAATAATAAATGGATAGATTAAATTAAATAAATTAAAAAATATATTAAAAAGTAAATTAGTAACATTTACTTGAATTAAAAACATCCATATGTAGACATGCACATCTACACACACATGTATATACACACATGTCTACACACACACATGAATGCATGCAGTTATACATGCAAATATATTTTAAATTATTTAATATAAATATAAATCTATATATAAATAAATATATTCATTTATATATTATATAATTGTTTAAATAAAATAATAATATATTATATTTATTTTAATTATATACACATTTTGTAATCAATGCATATAAATAAACTATTAAACATTTTTTACTAATATAAATTTGATAATTATTTACAAATATATAAATATATTTATAAATATTTGTATATAATTATAAATATATTTATATATTTATATATATTTATATAAGTATATATAATATATATATATATGTATATATATGTGTGTGTGTGTGATGGCTCTGGCGGTAAAGCTCTCAGGCTCTGGCAATTCCAATGGTGACTCTGAGATGTTCTAGGGTTTTTTAATAGGATTTCTTCCAATCCAAATTCCTCAATCATGATTGAAGGGGGGCATGCTTCTTCATCCCTGGCTACTTCGAACTTGGAGGAGAGCCTCCTGAAACCTTCTCTTTATTCTTATTTTGGGGATTCCAAAGGAATCGAACATACAAATCTCATGGATTCTAGGATTCAGTCAAGGATAAGTTGGGATGTGATCCATGGATTTATCAGGACTTGACCAATCAGGTGAATTCGACCAGAGTGAAAAAAAACTCTCAGAAGAAGGTGAGTTCTGTAGAGATAAAGAAGCTAGTTACTTTTTCTAATGATATCGCAGGTATACCTGGAAAAAAATTTATTTCAACGGTTAGATCTTATACTACAGCTCCTAGTCCTGGTCACGATAACAGATCTTTTGTTGGAATCAAATATGATTCTAATCTACTTTTTTAGAAAATTTTGAGGAAAGGCAATACTTCCTTTGTTGAGGAAAGTCGTGGTATTTTTTATGAGAAACTGTAGGAATGTGAACACTATATTATATCACACCTGTCTCTCCAGGAAAAATAAAATAGGATAAAGCTTTAGGAAGAAACTTTCCTTTTTCTGGGGATTTGATGGTTTGAGAATAACATCCATTGCCTTGGTATTTTTCATATTATTTTCCCATCTGATTTTCACGGGATGAGCGTCTCAGCACAGCAGTTCTCCCGTGTGACACCCCAACCCCCTCCAAGGTGGGTGGGGTTCAGTAGTCCAGCTCTTCATATGTGAGTTTCACTGGTTTCATCCTGCCATGGACTCATCAGGAGAGTGACCCCAACTCCCAACCAGTGGTGTCAAGTCTGACACGCACCATCCTCCACTTTGTCGGGGCGACTCCCATCTCTTAGATAGGGACTAACCAGATGAACCGTAGCTTTGATGTTCTTGCTGGTGTGGGACAGAACCCCCATGATTGGGTCGTAACATTCTCCAACCACCATTCCATGCATGCCCTCGTGCATGCAGGATCATGGCCTTCTGTGTGTTCGTGTCCACTTCCAAATAACCAGCTACCAATCATGGCCTCAAGGGATGCTCCTTTCTTGTTTTTAGCATCAATGGCCCACTCACTCTCTAGGTCGCAAACCACCGTGGTTTACTCTCTCTCTCTGGGTCGAAAACCACCTCTACGAGACCCACCCTTCATAGTGGTGTCTCTGCCTCAGACTTCTCTCGATCGCGACCTTCTCTGTCGTGTCACCTACGAATGACACCCCGAGACTCCAGTCCCACCACCAAGGTCCATCCAGCAGAATTCCGCAACACCACGAGGCACATTCCCTCTGATAAAACTTGTCATGGGATGAGCATCTCAGCACAGCAGTTTGCCCATGCGGCACCCCAACCCCCTCCAAGGTGGGCGGGGTTCAGTCGTCCAGCTCTTCATATGTGAGGTTTCACTGGTTTTGTCCTGCCATGGAATCATCAGGAGAGTGGCCCCAACTCCCAACTAGTGGTGTCAAGTCTGACACGCACCATCCTCCACTTTTTCGGGGTGACTCCCATCTCTTATATAGGGACTAACCAGATGAACCGCAGCTTTGATGTTCTTACTGGTGTGGAATGGGACCCCCATGATTGAGTCGTGACATGATTCTTTGAATGCCAAAGCATGGTGATTTTTTTTTGAACCTAAAAGCTGGGATTATTAGAATTCAGTATTGGGTTTCTTCTTTTAACCAATTGAACTTGAAGAATTCAGTCACTCACCTTTGGATTAGAATCCAAGTCTTGATCAGGTTCTTTTGGCACCCTCAAATACTATGGAAAGTTGCCCCGGTATTTTGGGTGCCCATTAAAATAGAAAATCAAATAGAGAAGGCAAGTTATGGTCATTTTTCTCATTTTTTAGTGAAGGTGGAAAATATCTTCCCCTCATTTGAACTATTTTCCTAACTATGGAAAATTAACAGTTTGATTTGAATGTTGATTATGAAAAGAGGCCTAATTTCTATATGGAATGAAACAATATAGGTCATTCATATGATAAATGTCATAAATGGTTTGTTTGCAGTTCTTGTAAAATTAAGGGACATACTAATGAAAAATATAGGAAAAAGGGAGTTTTGTGGGTGAGATGACCCATGATAATCATATGGGGTTGGGGCCAGTGGGATTTTTAAGAGACTCACATAGAGGTGAATCTCATGAGGGAAATCCTAAGTTGGATCTGCATATATCAAATTTGAAAGAAGGTGACCTGAATGATCACAATATTAATTGAGCTGGAAAGGAAAGGGAACAACATCCTGGCCCTAACAACCTTGTGGCCACTAACAAAGGTAATCAATTTGAAGCCCTATCTTGGAATGTTGATGATTACTATTTGGTCTCATATGAGATGTGGTCTTGAGAGTGTGATCTTGAATTAGATTCAGAAGACCTTCAAGATGAAAAGTACTTGGATTATGATTTTATTAAGGGAAAGCTTTCCCTAATAAGGAATTCTCAAGCTCAGCTGGAGATAGTAAGAAAACATATGGTAGTATGGGAACATGTTGTGCTTATGATTTCAGGATAATCTGGATAGGAAGCACCTATTTCTTCTAACTCTAAGAGTAGGGGTGAACCTGAAATTCAACTCAAGGTATTATTTTTCATCCTAAGCCCAGAAAATTAGAAGAGGCATCCATCCTTATTGGTGTTGGTACTATAGTCAGAACTTTGTAAGAAGCGATCTATGTTACTAATCATGTAGGTGTGGTCCCTAATAACAACATGGATGATGGTGTATCTTACCATGTGTTTGATCATGTCCTTCAAAAATGGTCAGTGACACTGCCATGGGTATGGGGAATATGAATGCTTCAGCTCTGAAGGGAAATCCTTCCAATGAGTCTCCCATGTTCTAGGTCACCCCAAAGGTATGAGAGCACTCACTTAGCCTGACTGAAATTTTAAATAGATCTCAGAGTAGGGTTATTTTCCTTGAGGAATTTTGTAATGCTCGTGGAAATATCTAAGTGACTTTATCAGAGGGATCAGGTCCATCTAGAGTAAAGGAGACTCAAACTCTTGAGGATTATATCACAACATATGACATTTTTGACTCTTAAGCTGATGATGATGGGACTTAGAAAAAATCCTAAAACATAGAGGAGAGGTCGTCATCTGAGAGGTAGGGGCAATGGCTAATCTCAATCCACAAGATGAACTTTATCCACATGGTTCCTAAAAACCTATGTGTTGTTTCGCATTGAGGAAGTTATCTATTATTATCATCATCAGGCCATCTTCTTTTCTACTTTATCTTTATTTTCAATAAATTTCAGGATCATGGGTATAACCCATGGTTCATGCCATTTTGGGTATATTTATTAACATATAAGTATATATAATTATAAATATAATAAATATATATTATTTAAAAGTATTTATTATAATTTTATAATTATTTAAATAAATATTTTTATTTATAATTCTAATTATAAATGAATATATTTATAAATATTTTAATATAAATATAAAAATATTTATATAATTATATATATTTATATAATTACATATATTTATATAATTATATATTTATATATATATATATATTTATATATATTTATATAATAATATATAAATTTATTAATATATAAATATATATAATTATAAATATAATGAAAAAATATATTATTTAAAAAAAAATATTATAATTTTATAATTATTTAAATATTTTTTATTTATATATAATCTTATAAATAATTTTTTAAACCATTATATTTATATTTGAATTATTAAAAAAATTAATATATTATATATATATTAATTATAAACTTGATTTTTTAAATTAATTTTTACAGATAAAAAATATTTTTGAATATAAATATAATAATTTTATAAATATTAATAAAATTTTTCATTAAAAAATTTATCAGTGCCAAGAATATAACTGATAAAGATCAACCTTTATCAGTTGTCACGACCCGTCCTCGGGGCCTGTGCCGTGACTACCCCAAGCCCGCCTTCCATAGGCCAGGGGCTAGCGAGTAGCACCAAGGCGTAAATCCCAACAAAAGGGAAGGCATTGCCTTTGAAAAGTAAACAAGCACCACAGAGTAAGCAAGCGGAAAAGTAAACACTAAGTAAAACTGTAACAAGCTGTGTTGGAAGTAAAAGGGGCCGGAAATACAAGCCCAACTGTAAAGTACAACTGAAGGGGGAAAAACAGCAACTGTAAAGAAATCCGCAGCGTCGAGCCGTCCTCTGAAGGTCCCACCTGAAGGGTGGGTACAGATAGTCTCCACTGCACCTCGGGTCCACCTGACCGCTCCGAGTACGTCCCGCCCAGTGGTCCACCTCCAGGTACCGTCCTGCTCCGCACGCCTCCACCACGATCAGCGTTGTCCGCCGTCTGCAACCAACACAACGTAGTGCGGGCATAGCCCGTGCATGGGTGAGTATAAGCTACTCAGTAGGGACCCCGAGACCCCCAAAGGTCTCCCGAAATCCACAAAGGATAATCCACAAAGGAAAGATACAATCACGAAGTAACATCTGACACGGCTTAGGTATATGCCCATACATATACCTAAGTCATCAATTCTCGTTCGGCTCCAACGTCCGAGCCCAAGCACAACCCAGTCCACACAGGAAATCAAAACGTATACCCACACAGGATAGCACAACACAATCCACAAGGAGAGTAAACAATAAATCCACACAGGATAGCTCAACACAATCCACAAAGGAGGGTAAACAGTAAATCCACACATGATAGCTCAACACAATCCACAAAGGAGAGTAAACAGAAGATTCAGCTCACACAGGTATACTTCGTCGAAAAGGTAAAAGGGATGATCAGGTATGGATACTGAATCATCTACGCTGGGACCCATATAGGATACAAGACCAGCACGGCTGGGACCCACATAGGATACAAGACCAGCACCGCTCGGATCCACATAGGATACAAGACCAGCTGTCTGCATTGATTCATCTATACTGGGACCCACATAGGATACAAGACCAGTATTGAATCATCCAAGCTGGGACCCACATAGGATACAAGACCAGTACAGCTAGGACCCACATAGGATACAAGACCAGCTGTCTTCTTTGATTCATCAATACTGGGACCCACATAGGATACAAGACCAGTATTGAATCATCCAAGCTGGGACCCACATAGGATACAAGACCAGCACAGCTAGGACCCACATAGGATACAAGACCAGCTGTCTTCTTTGATTCATCTATACTGGGACCCACATACGATACAAGACCAGTATTGAATCGTCCAAGCTGGGACCCACATAGGATGCAAGACCAGCATTGAATCTTCTAAGCTGGGACCCACATAGGATACAAGACCAGCACAGCTAGGACCCACACAGGATCGGGCCCACACAGGGCCTGTAGCACTGTTCCACGTAGGATCGCTGAGTGTTGTAGTCGTCGCAGTCCACTGAGGATCTCTGCACAGTCGTCGTCACAGTCCACTGAGGGTCTCTGCACAGTCGTCGCCGCAGTCCACTGAGGGTCTCTGCACGGTCGTCGCCGCAGTCCACTGAGGATCTTTGCACGGTCTTCGTCAGAGTCCACAGAGGATCTCTGCACAGTCGTCGCTGTCGAAGTAGCAATCGCAGCCAGCACTAGGGTTCCCGCACACAGCAAGCTCGTCGGGGAGGGTCCGCTCCACGAGCCGAGAGGCTGATACATCAACTGACACAAAGTCCGAAGTTGATGTATCCAAAAGTTCTGTATCGTCAACAGGAACTCAACGTCGAAGATGACGCGTCAATCGGACGCCCGGTCTGAGAGTTATTGGCTTTTTCGTCCCAGGGGCCCGGTTGGTTTTTAAGGCAAAACCAACCCGACCGTACTCCACCTGCGTCCAAACCTCGGGCGGAGTATGCCAAAAGATCCGTCTCACTTAGAGGAATTCAACGAAATAGACGGCGCGTCAATCGGACGCCCGGTCTGTTAGTTATTGGTCTTTCCGTCTCACACCCACCCTGGGAAACTTCCCAGGAGGTCACCCATCCTGATCACTACTCTAGGTCAAGCACGCTTAACTACGGAGTTTTAACCACGTAGGCTTCCGAAAAGGAAGGTGCACCTTGAGTATAGTATACCGAAACGACCGTCTCGATCCAAGTATCGCGTTGCCGCTGACGGTGCGTCGTTCGGAGGCCCGAAACTAAAGTTATGAGCATTTGAACGAAAACCGCCTGAAGACGGGGGGTCCGGGCCCGGGCTGACCTGGCCCGACCCCCCCCCCCCCCCCCGGGGTCGGCCGAACTGGGTCGACCCGGTCTGATCTGGTCTGGTCCGGCCAGGGCGCGGCCCGGCCGGTCGGACCGGCCTGGCTCGGTTCGGCCGAGCGGCCGAACGGCCGGGGCGCCGCGGGGCGCTGCCCCCCCCCCCCCCCCCCGGGGCCTGGTGGTGCCCCCCCCCCCCCCCCGCGGCCTGGTGGTGCCCCCCCCCCCCTCCCCCCCCCCCCCCCCCCGCGTGGGGCTGCGCTAAGTCAAGGACGCGGCTTTGCCGTGTCTGGGTGCACCGGACCCGCGCGGCCGCGGGTTTGCGGGGGCCAACGTCACCGCGCCGGCGACCCGCGCCGCCGGCGAGTTCCGCGGGCCACCGGGATCGCTCCGGTGGTCCGATTTTGTTCCCGCCTGCGCCGCTGCTCCTCCCGGGACTCGTCCTTCACTGCGGAATCATCAAACATCCGTTGCGGCACGTTCCGTCGTCGCCCGTCAATTCCGCACAAAATGAAGAACGACGGAGGGTCGTCGGGCCGTGTTCGTTTGGCCCGCACCCTCCGCGTTAGAGATAAACAAACGGGAGAAAATTGTTCAACACATGAATCGACAATTTTAATAAAATAAAATTGTTCATTTGAACCGGTTCTTTAATTTTTAAAGAACATTCACGGGAATATAAAGAGGGGTATTCCAAATTATAAAATCCCTACCTCGGAGTCGTCGCGCGGGAGCGTTCTTCGCGGAATTGCTCGTCGCGGAAGAGGGGGATCGTCGCGTCGTCGCGGGAAGGCGTCGCGTCGTCGCGGAACACGGCGTTGAGTCGGCGAACTCAACGGACCATGAAACAGTAGATTTAATTTAATTAATTAAATCCGTGTTTTGGTAAAGAACCACGAAGGAGATTAAAAAGAAAGGTCTGAGACTCTTACCTCAAGCAGCCGATCGAAGATCCGTCGCGGAGGAAGAGACGTCGCAGAAGAACGTTGTCGGCGTTGCGGATCACGGTGTCGCGTCGTCGATTTCCGGGTTCGGCGTTCTTCGCGTTCTTTGCGTTCTTCGCGTTCTTCGCGAAGGAGGAAGAAGATACAAGGATTCTGTCTCAACAAGTAATCCCTCAAAAGATTTTGGTTGGTCTTATTTTATTATTATGCCAACACACGAAAACGGGTAAGAAACGACCCATCAATTCGTTGAATTAATTCAACGAAAGAAACAGCTCATTTAATTTACAAAATAAACCGCCTAATTAAATGGTCTGTTAAGAAAATAAGAAAACGCGTCAGTTGACTTTCATAAAGACGGGTTTTCGCGGGTGCGTTACTTAGCGGAAGAAACGGTGGGGCTCATGCGGGCCCCACCTCACAAATATCCTACCGAGAGGGTAGGATATTTCTAGATAGCATCCTATCCGGTTCAACCCAGTTCAAGCCGCTATTAAGTGGCTTCAAGTGGCTTCTAAGTGGCTTAAGTGAAATAAAATAAAGTTGTCGCAAAATTATTTTATTTCTTAAGTTTAAGCCCGAAAATTAAAAACCACACCCGAGAAAACGCAACTCTGGAAGAGGCGTTTCTAAGAGAATACCGGCGCTGCGATTTCATCGGTGCCCTCAGAATTCGATTCCGGGCACCGGTTTAAAAGTTAGAAAAACCCGCTCATCCGTTCACTGAACGTACCCGAGCCAAACTTCAGAAAATGATTCCGGGCACACCGGGCCTCAGAATCAGGTGCCGTCAGAAACTGCGCTCTTGTAAAATTCCAAAGAAAATTAAGAAAAAAAATTCCTTGAAATTTATGGGTCTTTACATTACTCCCACCACAGGGTTTTACGTCCCCGTAAAGCTTCAACACAAACTAGGGATACAAAGGCGGTATTGAGCACGCAACTGAGCCTCCCGCTCCCATGTACTCCCTGGAGGTTCACGTGCTGCCATCTGATGCGCACAAGAGGAATTGATTGCCCACATAGGACCTGCTCCTGTCGATCCTCTATCTCCACCGGGACCTCCGCAAAAGTCGCCCCATCATCCATATCTAGCTCCCCATGGTCAAAGATGTGTGTTGGGTCGTGCACGTATCTCCTCTACTGAGATACGTGGAAGACGTCGTGCACCCGGTGCAACTGAGGTGGCAGAGCCAGGCGACAACCCACCTCGCCAATCCTGCTGAGGACCTGGAAAGGCCCGATGAAGCGTGGAGACAACTTTCCACCTCGGCCAAATCTTCGCAAACCACGTTGAGGTAAGACCCGCATGAAGACGTGGTCGCCATCCTCGAACTCTAGTGGCCTCCGCCTCCTGTCAGCATAAGACTTTTGTCGGCTCTGAGTTGTACTCATCCGCCCCTGGATGACTTGGACCATCTCCGGCCCCACAAAAGCTGCTAAGATTTCTTCTTTGCCGATAAGAGAAATCTGGTCTCATCCCCTGGATGAACCACATTCTTTTCCTAATACAGACAATCCCGACATGGATGATACTAATCCATACCAAGGATGACGTCGTAAGGCCTCGACGCTACTACCAAGAGATCCAACCATTACTCTCGCCTCCAAGGGTTGAGTCACACTGTCGGCATCAGTGTGTGGTAACTGGGTCTCCTCCAGTAGATGTCTCACAAGTGAGGGTCAAGTCAATAGTCAAAACTGGAACCTCTTAGTAACAACACAAAAGAGGACAGGAATGAAAACATCACAAAGGTATGCGTCTTTTATTATTGCAGCTCATAATACAAAGACGCTACACAATAGCAACAAGGAACTAGAAGTACAAAGGACGTATCCACTAGTTCTGCTCCTGTCCATTTGCTCCCAGAGCTCCATGATCGAAGGTCTCAGCTTCCTGAAGCTGAGCTCTCCCATGTCCACCAACTCCCTGCGGTCGGGGTGGACCTCCTGGTGGTGGTGGTGGAAACACCTCGAAGTGTCTCCCACCATCGGCTACTCGGCCAGCTCCTCTGCCTCGTCCGCCTGTACCCTGCGGACCACCGTGGCCGAATCTCTGTCTGGGAGGTCCCTCTACCGCTTGCTTCTCATCTGTAAGATGAGTCGGGCAGTCTCGATCCATGTGACCTCTCCCACTGCATGCGTAGCAATGTTTGCCCCTCGCGTGGCTGGCTCTCCTTCGGGTGCCCCACACAACCGAATCTTCATCCTGTGACTGACCATCTGATGGTCTGGCCCGCTTGGACCTCTGCGTCACCTGTCTACTGTCAGCTGCAGAAGACCCTGCTACGGGCCGTCCTGCGGAGGGCCCTGTCACTGGAGCCTGCTCGGCAAGAAAACTCTCCACTAGAAGGGCTCTCTCCAACAACTCTGCCTATGTCGGAATGTTGAGGGAGATCGTCGATGCCCTGATCTCGTGTCTCAATCCCTGCTCGAAGGTCCGGGCCCGAAAGAAGGGGTCCCATACCATGTCTGTGGAGTAGCGCGAGAGATCAGTAAATCTCGCCGAGTACTGGGCCACTATCAAGCTGCCCTGCCGCAGCTGAAGAAGCTCCTGTATGCGTACCGCACGGAGGGTGGCTGGGACGAACTCAGAGCAGAAGATGCTCTCAAAGTCCGTCCAGAAGAGTGATGCCTCGTCGTGCACCTGGAGCATCAAGCTCCACCATCGTCCTGCTTCTGCGTGCAGTAGGCTCACCGCGAGGATCACCATGAGGTCTGCTGGTGTCCTCACTAGCCTGAAAACTCGGACGACCGCCTCCAGCCAGTCCTCGGCTGCCTGGGGGTCCGTCTCCCCACGGAACCTGGGTGGTCGCTGGCGCTGGAACTCGTGCAGAGCTCTGAGGCGTCGTGCATTGTCAGCTGCCAGTGCTGGAAGCATCGGGGGCTCGGCGGGTAAAGGTACTGCCGGTGCCTCTGCTGACAAGGAGCCCTGCACCGAGGCCTCGTCGCTCGGTGGGCTGTCATCACGCTCCACTCTCGGAACCCTAGCTGGCTGCCGTCGTGGGGCCATCCTGAAAGAAACAGGTGCGCCACGGTCAGAACAGTATACCTGGTGAGCTGACACAAGTAATCACAAAGAAAACTTGAACACACATGCAATCAATGTTTTCGTGCATTAAGTCGGAAATCAGAAGTCAGGGTCCTGGGGTACGGATACGTCAGCCGCCGCACCAACACTGGATTCCCTGGACTAATAACCACACCCAATACGCTAAACACTATTGCTTCCCATAGAAGAAAGATCAGAGTCCCCGGTAGAACCGACCACCTTTGATACTAATTTGTCACGACCCATCCTCGGGGCCCGTGTCGTGACTACCCCAAGCCCGCCTTCCATAGGCTAGGGGCTGGCGACTAGAACCAATGCGTAAATCCCAACAAAAGGGAAGGCATTGCCTTTGAAAAGTAAACAAGCACCACAGAGTAAGAAAGCGGAAAAGTAAACACTAAGTAAAACTGTAACAAGCTGTGATGGAAGTAAAAGGGGCCGGAAATACAAGCCCAACTGTAAAGTACAACTGAAGGGGGAAAAACATCAACTGTAAAGAAATCCGCAGCGTCGATCCGTCCTCTGAAGGTCCCACCTGAAGGGTGGGTACAGATAGCCTCCACTGCACCTCGGGTCCACCTGACCGCTCTGAGTACGTCCCGACCAGTGGTCCACCTCCAGGTACCGTCCTGCTCCGCACGCCTCCACCACGATCAGCACTGTCCGCCGTCTGCAACCAACACAACGTAGTGCGGGCATAGCCCGTGCAGAGGTGAGTATAAGCTACTCAGTAGGGACCCCGAGACCCCCGAAGGTCTCCCGAAATCCACAAAGGATAATCCACAAAGGAAAGATACAATCACGAAGTAACATCTGACATGGCTTAGGTATATGCCCATACATATACCTAAGTCATCAATTCCAGTTCGGCTCCAACGTCCGAGCCCAAGCACAACCCAGTCCACACAGGAAAGAAAAACGTATACCCACACAGGATAGCACAACACAATCCACAAGGAGAGTAAACAATAAATCCACACAGGATAGCTCAACACAATCCACAAAGGAGAGTAAACAGTAAATCCACACAGGATAGCTCAACACAATCCACAAAGGAGAGTAAACAGAAGATTCAGCTCACACAGGTATACTTCGTCGAAAAGGTAAAAGGGATGATCAGGTATGGATACTGAATCATCTACGCTGGGACCCACATAGGATACAAGACCAGCACGGCTGGGACCCACATAGGATACAAGACCAGCACAGCTAGGACCCACATAGGATACAAGACCAGCTATCTGCATTGATTCATCTATACTGGGACCCACATAGGATACAAGACCAGTATTGAATCATCCAAGCTGGGACCCACATAGGATACAAGACCAGTACAGCTAGGACTCACATAGGATACAAGACCAGCTGTCTTCTTTGATTCATCTATACTGGGACCCACATAGGATACAAGACCAGTATTGAATCATCCAAGCTGGGACCCACATAGGATACAAGACCAGCACAGCTAGGACCCACATAGGATACAAGACCAGCTGTCTTCTTTGATTCATCTATACTGGGACCCACATACGATACAAGACCAGTATTGAATCGTCCAAGCTGGGACCCACATAGGATACAAGACCAGCATTGAATCATCTAAGCTGGGACCCACATAGGATACAAGACCAGCACAGCTAGGACCCACACAGGATCGGGCCCACACAGGACATGTAGCACTGTTCCACGTAGGATCGCTGAGTGTTGTAGTCGTCGCAGTCCACTGAGGATCTCTGCACAGTCGTCGTCGCAGTCCACTGAGGGTCTCTGCATGGTCGTCGCCGCAGTCCACTGAGGATCTCTGCACGGTCGTCGTCGGAGTCCACGGAGGATCTCTGCACAGTCGTCGCTGTCGAAGTAGCAGTCGCAGCCAGCACTAGGGTTCCCGCACACAGCAAGCTCGTCGGGGAGGGTCCGCTCCACGAGCCGAGAGGCTGATACATCAACTGACACAAAGTCCGAAGTTGATGTATCCAAAAGTTCTGTATCGTCAACAGGAACTCAACGTCGCAGACGGCGCGTCAATCAGACGCCCGGTCTGAGAGTTATTGGCTTTTTCGTCCCAGGGGCCCAGTTGGTTTTTAAGGCAAAACCAACCCGACCGTACTCCACCTGCGTCCAAACCTCGGGCGGAGTATTCCAAAAGATCCGTCTCACTTAGAGGAATTCAACGAAACATATGGCGCGTCAATCGGACGCCCGGTCTGTTAGTTATTGGTCTTTCCGTCTCACACCCACCCTGGGAAACTTCCCAGGAGGTCACCCATCCTGATCACTACTCTAGGCCAAGCACGCTTAACTACGGAGTTTTAACCACGTAGGCTCCCGAAAAGGAAGGTGCACCTTGAGTATAGTATACCGAAACGACCGTCTCGATCCAAGGATCGCGTTGCCGCTGACGGCGCGTCGTTCGGAGGCCCGAAGCTCAAGTTATGAGCATTTGAACGAAAACCGCCCGAAGACGGGGGGGTCCGGGCCCAGGCTGACCCGGCCCGACCCCCCCCCCCCCCCAGGGTCGGCCGAACTGGGTCAACCCGAACCGGGTCGACCCGACCTGGTCCGACCTGGTCCGGTCCGGCCAGGGCGCGGCCCGGCCGGTCGGACCGGCCTGGCTCGGTTCGGCCGAGCGGCCGGGGCGCCGCGGGGCGCTGCCCCCCCCCCCCCCCCCCCCCCGCGGCCTGGTGGTGCCGCGGCCCCTCCCCCCGCGTGGGGCCGCGCTAAGTCAAGGACGCGGCTTTTCCGCGTCCGGGTGCACCGGACCCGCGCGGTCGCGGGTCCGCGGGGGCCGGCGACTCGCGCCGCCGGCGAGTTCCGCGGGCCACCGGGATCGCTCCGGTGGTCCGATTTTGTTCCCGCCTGCGCCACTGCTCCTCCCGGGACTCGTCCTTCACTTCGGAATCATCAAACATCCATTGCGGCACGTTCCGTCGTCGCCCGTCAATTCTGCACAAAATGAAGAACGACGGAGGGTCGTCGGGCCGTGTTCGTTTGGCCCACACCCTCCGCGTTAGAGATAAACAAACGGGAGAAAATTGTTCAACACATGAACCGACAATTTTAATAAAATAAAATTGTTGTTCTTTAATTTTTAAAGAACATTCACGGGAATATAAAGAGGGGTATTCCAAATTATAAAATCCCTACCTCGGAGTCGTCGCGCGGGAGCGTTCTTCGCGGAATTGCTCGTCGCGGAAGAGGGGGATCGTCGTGTCGTCGCGGGAAGGCGTCGCGTCGTCGCGGAACACGACGTTGAGTCGGCAAACTCAACGGACCATGAAACAGCAGATTTAATTTAATTAATTAAATCCGTGTTTTGGTAAAGAACCACGAAGGAGATTAAAAAGAAAGGTCTGAGACTCTTACCTCAAGCAGCCGATCGAAGATCCGTCGCGGAGGAAGAGACGTCGCAGAAGAACGTTGTC
The DNA here is from genome assembly GCA_963277665.1 of Viscum album. NCBI lineage: Eukaryota > Viridiplantae > Streptophyta > Magnoliopsida > Santalales > Viscaceae > Viscum > Viscum album. The sequence continues at coordinate 682,746,332 of OY728156.1, read as the reverse complement.
GGCATTGCGGATCACGGCATCGCGTCGTCGATTTCCGGGTTCGGCGTTCTTCACGTTCTTCGCATTTTTCGCGTTCTTCGCGAAGGAGGAAGAAGATACAAGGATTCTGTCTCAACGAGTAATCCCTCAAAAGATTTTGGTTGGTCTTATTTTATTATTATGCCAACACACGAAAACGGGTAAGAAACGACCCATCAATTCGTTGAATTAATTCAACGAAAGAAACAACTCATTTAATTTACGAAATAAACCGCCTAATTAAATGGTCTGTTAAGAAAACAAGAAAACGCGTCAGTTGACTTTCATAAAGACGGGTTTTCGCGGGTGCGTTACTTAACGGAAGAAACGGTGGGGCTCGTGCGGGCCCCACCTCACAAATATCCTACCGAGAGGGTAGGATATTTCTGGATAGCATCCTATCCGGTTCAACCCAGTTCAAGCCGCCATTAAGTGGCTTCAAGTGCCTTCCAAGTGACTTAAGTGAAAAAAAATAAAGTTGTCGCAAAATTATTTTATTTCTTAACTTTAAGCCCGAAAATTAAAAACCACACCCGAGAAAACGCAACTCCGGAAGAGGCGTTTCTAAGTGAATACCGGCACTGCGATTTCATCGGTGCCCTCAGAATTCGATTCCGGACACCGGTTTAAAAGTTCGAAAACCCGCTCATCCGTTCACTGAACGTACCCGAGCCAAATTTCGGAAAATGATTCCGGGCACACCGGGCGTCGGAATCAGGTGCCGTCAGAAACTGCGCTCTTGTAAAATTCCAAAGAAAATTAAGAAAAAAAATTCCTTGAAATTTATGGTTCTTTACATCAGTGGTAAAAAACATTGACAAAGGGTACACCTTTATAAGCGCTTTTAGCTAGCGCTAATAAAAGTACCCCTTTCATTAGCACTCTTTGTTTAACATTAATAAAAGTAGGCACTCTATATGTATCGATCTATGGTAGTGCTCCTAATTTTCCCACTTTTACCCATTTTAAGGAAGGAAATAACATATATTTTTCTGATTATGTTTTTCTTTTTTTAATATATTTATTAATATTAAATAATTTTTCCCTGATTTTAGATTTCACAACAATTAATTTTTTATGTTGTTTTATACAGGTATTTTTTTTAATTTATGACATTTTCTTGATAATGTTTTCATCCATTTGTATGAAAAAGTGCACAAGAGTATTTTGGAAAATAAATTTTGAAAGTTCACTGGTCAAAGATTTAGTTTTTTTTATATAAAACTTCATCAATTTATATTTAATAGGTAATTACACAAATAATAATTATAATACCCTTATTCAAATTATATAATTTTTATTAACAATTATTTTAAATATATATATATATATATAAAACAATATGAAATATTAAAAACAATGAAAATCATGAATAATTATTTGAAAAATATTATTAAAAGTTTAATATTAAAAAATATATCTTTTTTCTGTGATAAATTACTTAAAATTATAAATTTACTTAATTAAAAATTAGTAAAAAATGTTAAATTATACTTAATAGTTGTCACGACCGGCCTTCACCAAGATGAGGTAAGGGACAGCAGATTTCCAGACCCTTCCTTCCTCTAGTTGAAGGAGAGATAATGACCCCCGAGACCCGCCTTCAATGGGTCCCGGAGTGGCGACTAGCACCAAGGGTATAGAATCACATGTAATATGGAAGGCATTGCCCTTTTTATTTAGTAGGATCATGAGATAAGATAGTAAATCCCAAACAACACCAAAATTGGGAGTAAAAGTAAATCCAAAATAATCAATTCCCATATGCATGTTTCAATAATATGTGATACAAGTACAAAAAACTCTAAAGGGAAGTACCAAAGAAAAGAAAAACAGAAACAACAATTGTCCCAACGTCTGAACTAGTACGGTCCTGTATGGTCCTTGAAGTCCTCCTAGAAACTTGAAAATAAATTTATATACGTGGGGTGAGTATACAGGTATACTCAGTAGGGAAAACCAAAATCTCTTGTGCACAAGTGAGGAGGCATTCTAATGCCTTGTGAGAAAAGGAGATAACCAAAGCACCTAGCAAGGAAACTATCCACCCAAACCTCACCAAGGAACGCTCCCCAAATAATGCAAGTCAAGTAAAGTAATAGTAATAACACATCGATGTTTGGGTACCCCACACAACTTTCCCACCGGTTATTGAATACATCCTACGCATCAGACCTCCCCCGCTATTCTCACCGCAGTCTCACTGCCATCCCCCACCCGTACACACCTAGGCTACCACAACCACACATCCCGCTTGCAAACACTTGGGCCATAAAAACCACATGTAACCATGCCCGCAGACTCTTGGGCCAGAACAACTACCGCCATGCCCGAAAACAACTGGGCTCGAACAACTACTACCATGCCCAAAGACACATGGGCCTCATCCCGAAGACACTTGGGAAACAACATGCCCGCACACACCTGGGCCAACTACCACAACATACCCTGCCCAAAGAATCTTGATCTATAATGGACCTCAGGCTATCACAACCTGCCCAAAAAGACTTGTGATACTCGGGAAAGGGAGCAAAAAAAAAGCTAATAATTATCCACTCATAGGGGTGTTGGGAAAAACACCCTCCCCCATGAAATGGGAGTGTTCAGCACGAAGTTTTAAACTTGGGTGGGGCATGAATAATAAACATAAGAACTAAATTATACATATAGTTAAACAAGAACTCTTCCCATCCTAGGGGTTCCGAAACCAGCCCATACACAAACACCCTCATTACTATTCATTATAAAAAAACCACAACAGCCACAAACAAGTCACAACTCATTCCTGAAAAGCAATTTCCCATTAAACCCATTCTTTTTATCATATTCAAGTGATTCCATTTAGATAATTCTTCACTACCAGAAAACTAATAGGCATAGCCACAAGCCAAGGAAGGAAAAACAGCCAAGAAGCAATTTAAGCATTCTGACCTATTCTCTTGTAAAGTCATAATAAAAAAAGGGATTTAGAAGATACCTTGAAGTACTAGAACCAAACCAAGCTCTAATATACAACCCCACAAAGCCTCATATGCATAAACCAACAACTTTGAAATAGGGTATCCCATCTCCATCCACGTCACCCCACAAGCATCAAGCAGAACAACCACACATATTACCAAGACAGAGCAAGGGAGTTTTTAGATTCAAACATACCATTCATTAAGTTCCTTATTTCCATTTGGTTAACCAGGGTGACCACATAAGTATTCTTATTCATTGGGAATCCATTTAATCAACAAAGTTTATGTGATTAACCAGTTTCCATGTCACACCCATTCAATCATAGAATTATCTTGAAAATAGAGGTTCATTAGTGTGTAAGAAAGGACCACCAACGACCGCGATTTTCAGTAGACATAAGACCATACAATTCACAACATATAAGAAAAGATAAAAGAAACAAAAACATCATCAAAAACACCCCTTAATTCTTTTAAAATCATTTATTATCTTATTTAAGGTTTGGTTTCATCCATTCTCGAAGGAAGTATTATCATACCCACCCCGCATGATACACAATAAAGAGAGAAAAAGGAAGAACCCTACCTGGATGATCAACGATCGAAGTTTTTATCCTTGTGCCAATAATTGTGGATGAGAGAATTGCAGGGGATGAATTCTAAGGACTCCAAGAATGAGTAGGGAAGGCTCCGGCACAGGCACACCACTAGCCTTGGGAATGGGGACTTCAAACGCATCAAGGAAAGAAAAATAGACCAGTCCAAAAGAAGGAAGAATTCTCGTGCAATAAAAGGCGAGATCCTAGTGTTATGTGATATGAATTTTGAATAGATTTAAAGGTATATCGTGGTTTCACCACATGGTTGGACGGTTACACACAATGGAATTAATTGTTATTTAATAATTCGCATCATAGTGGTGTCCATAACAACTACACATTAAAGGATTTCATTTAAAGAGAGTAAAACGGGTCCACTTAGGGTTTCCCCACTCTTAGGGGATTTAAAAAGTTGTTTATGGGGCTAAAAATGGACTTGAACCACTTTAAAAAGATTAAACAGCTTAAAAGTGGCGTTACGGGAAACTGGGGAAGGAAAACCCCGACAACCCCCAGTGGCACCGATCGGGTGTGGTGCCAATCGGCGACTCACCAATGGGTGACACCACGGTGACACCCTGCCACCGACACGCCACCCTCCAGACTTACTGATGGGTTCCATGGTGTCCCAAACACCAGAATTGGAAAATTAATGGACTAGAGGGTTTGGGCTATTACATTAGATACCTGTAAAACTATTCTTGTCCTCGAGAATCAAAACTAAACCCAGTTCTACAGATAGGGGTCCGAACAACCACCTCGAAAGATACCTCTCACAGTCGAACCACCCTAGACATCTAGGAACACCTCTCCCTCAAGCGATCACACAAACATATAAAGTTCACACCATCCAGTCATATGGATTATGGAGTCCTTTCCCCCATGTCAAGATATTATCCTCTTTGGGTGGCACTGACTCACTCTCACAGGTTTAATTGCATATACTTTAATGCATCTTGATTAGAAATCAGGTCCTCCCCTTTCCATAGTCAGGACTCTTCATAAACACTCAGAGAATAAGGAAAACAACACATTTCATAGTCAATAGGGTCAACCACTACATTACAAACAAGTATGAAACAAAATAGAACAAAACTCAAAACAGCTCTGGGTACTGGGCGCGCATTCGTGCCTCTCATTCCCAGGTACTCTCCTCGAGAACACCATGCCTCCACAACACATGAACCATGGGAATGGTTCATCCACAAAGCACCTTCTCCTCATGATCCTTGATCCTCACTGGTCGGTCTACGAATGTCGTGTCGTCCTCGATATCTAGCTTTACCCATTCGAGGACGTGTGAATCATCGTGTAGATACCGACAAAGCTAAGACACATGGAAGACGTCATGTACCCTCAGTTGTGGTAGTGGTAGCACTAGCTGATAAGCCACTTCGCCAACCTGCCGTAACACCTTGAAGGGTCCAACGAACCTGGGAGAAAGCTTACTTCCCCTTCTGAACCTCTGTTTCCCATGATGAGGGGAGACCTTCCATAACACGTGGTCCCCAAACTCAAACTCCAAGGGTCTCCTCTTATGATTAGCATACGACTTCTTTCTATCCTGATCCACCTTCATCCTCTCCCGTATAAGAGGAACCTTCTATGTCATGCTTTGTACTACCTCTGGGCCAAGAACACCTGCTTCCCCGACCTCTGTTCAGCACATGGGTGAGAAACACGGTCTCCCATACAAGGATTTGAAAGGATACATGCCAATGGTATAGTGATAGTTATTATTGTAGGAAAACTCTACCAGAGTCAAGTTTCGTACCCACGATCTCCCAAACTCCAAAACACATGCCTGTATAATATCCTCCAACGTCTGGATGGTGCGCTCTATCTACCCATATGTCTAGGGGTGGAAAATAGTGTTGAGGCATATTTGGGTTCCAAAAGCATGTTGTAATCCTCTTCAGACTCGTGAGGTAAACTGGGTATCCTGATATGAGAATTTGGACCTCACAACTCTATGAAACCTCACCACCTCATCCACATACTTCTATGATAAGGCATCAACCACACTCAACTCCTTGATTTCTAGGTCATGATCTAATTTCGTCATCTAGTTTACCACTACCCAGATAGCATCGCGGCCTCCTTGAACCCTGGGTAGTCTTGTGATTAAATCCATCAAGATGTCATCCCACTTCCACTCGGGGACATCTAAGGGTGGTAACAAACCTCATAGGATGTGGTGTTCAGTCTTCACCTGCTAACACACAAGGCACTTTGCCACAAACTCTGCCACTGCCCGCTTCACCCCAGGCCACCAAAGTTAACCCTCAAGCCCCGATACATCTTGGAAAATCCTGGGTGCATCTCCAGGGTGAGTTTTAGAACTCACCAAGAACTCTATCATGCATTCCCACGGGAACGAACAACTTTCCATGAAACAGCATCTGATTCTACTCATCTCCCGACCATCCTTCCAGAGCATCACCCATGCTAACACGATCACGCATCACTTCAGCCTCTAAGTCCTCCCAGTGAGACTCCTCTACCTTCCACAACAGAGAGGATTACACTGTCATCTATAACAGACAGCCTCTTCCATCCTCCACCCTTGTATCCAGGTGTAGGGCAGCCAACTCCCCCATTACCTTCCAATCATCTGCTGATTCTCGAACCACATCCTTCTGTGACTTAATGCTCAAGGAATCGACCACCATGTTCCCCTTTCCTGAGGTTTAGAAAATTTCGAATTCGTAGTCCTAAAGAAACTCCATCCATATCTGTTGCCGCAAGTTCAGGTCTCGCTAAGAGAAGATATACCTCAAGCTCTTATGATCTGTGAAGACCACAAAACGCTCCCCGATGAGGTATTGTTGCCACAACTTTAGTGCGAACACAACCGCTGAGAGATCCAAGTTGTGGGTGGTATAGTTATGCTCATGGGGATGTAACTGCCTAGACCCATAAGAGATCACCCCTTGTTGTTGCATTAGCACACGCCCCAAGACTTGGCCTGAAGCATCACAGAACACCTCAAACATCACCCCTTCTTTTGGAAACCTCAGTACTGGGGCACTAACCAACTTCACCTTAAGATAACTGAAGGATGCCTAACACTACTCACTTCACATGAAGGCCTGGTTCTTTCTAGTTAAAACTATCAAAGGAGCTGCAACTCGTGAGAAGTCGGGCACAAACCTTTGATAATAGCCTGCCAAACCCAAGAAAATACGAGTCTCCATCACATTATTGGGTTCTTCCCAAGAAACAACTGCTTAAAACTTTGACTAATAAACCTCTATTCCCTTCTTGGACACCACGTGTCCAAGGAAGTGCACCTCTCATGTCCATAACTTGCACTTGGACAACTTCCCGTAGAGTGGGTGTTGTCGGAGGACCCCTAGAACCATTATCATATGCTCGGTGTGGTACTCCTATGATCTTGAGTAGATCAGGATTTCGTCAATAAACATGAATACGAACCGATCTAGATATTCCCAGAAGATAGAGTTCATGAGTCCCATGAAAACAGCTAGTGCATTCGCAACACCGAACGACATGACCATAAACTCAAATTACCCATACCTTCACCTGAAGGCAGTCTTCGAGATGTCACCCTCCTTCACCCTCAACTGGTGATATCCTAACCGCAGGACGATATTGGAGAACCATCATGCCCCCTTCAATTGATCAAAAAGTTCATCTATCCTCGGAAGAGGGTAATGGTTCTTGATCATTACCTGATTCAATCTCCAGTAGTCTATGCACAGCATGAGACCACCATCTGCCTTCTTCGCGAACAAGACCAGAGCACCCCATGGTGACTCGCTTAGTCAGAAAAAAACCCTTCTTCATCAGATCGTCAATCTAAATTCATAACTCCCACAACTTAGAATGTGTTATCTGATAGGGAGCCATCAAAATCGGATGGGCACCAGGTTTCAAGTCTATCATGAACTCAACATCACGTCGAGGGGGTAGAGTCACTACCTCTTTAGGGAAGACGTCCATGAACTCACTGACAATTCCCAAAACTTCCACAATCTATGAGTCTTCTGACTCCACTAATAGCTCATCTAATAAGGAAACAAGTGGATCCACTCGTTGGTTTCCCTCTTGGAATCCCTTTCTGCCCTACACGTTGTCTGCCCATATCTAAAAACACGATCCTTATTCGAAAGCATTCGATAACGAAACATACAGAAAACAACCATTGGATGCCTAAAATGACATTATACGGTTGCATATATAGCAAAAGAAGGTCCTCACTGGAATGATTTGGTCCCAACATTATTCTACATCCTCAGAAAACACGAGACAATGTGTTCTGACCTCCGATTGGCATACTCAAAACCAGGGGTACGGGAAGTCTCTCTGCATCTAGACCCAAAGCATGGGCTAGACTGGGTGCAACAAAGGAGTGCGAAGCTTCTGAATCAAACAAGGTGTAGGTAAGAGTGCTAAACAAGTTGATCGTACCTCGAACGACTTTTGGCCCTGCTAGAACTGCTACCTCTATGGCATGAAACTGCCCACGCTCAACTCCTTATCCCCTCAGTTGTCAGTCGCCTCCCCAACCATGCCCTGGTCGAGGTCCCTGAGGAGCACCCTAAGGTCGGCCTCCTCCTGCAATGTCTACTCTCGGAGGATCGGGAGCTCACTGTCCCTGCTTCTACTACTGAAAGGGCTTGTCTAGAAATTGTTGTTGCTGAGGTGGGCGTTGAACCTGCCCACCCCTACTATAATGCACTCAGTCTGGGAACTGATTTCAAAGGTGCCCATGACTGCCATAGATGAAGAATATCAGTCCTAGGCCCGCAAGGAAGGGGCAGGGACTGGGAGATCGAAACTGGAACTGCTGGGGCCTACTCCCTACTGGCCGAAACTTGGAAGTCCCTAACACTAGAGGCCTGCTACTAACGAACTTCCCCTTTGATGAGACCAACTGGCTCCCCTCTCGCAGAACACCTCCCAGTGTGTGCATCCTCTCCACCACTTTGGCTTTATTCTGAACCTCCAAGTATGTTGGTAGAGTGAAGTGAGTAATGACATACTAAATAGAATGTTGAAGTGCCTCCTCTAAACGTCTCGCCCGAGACTCCTCATCCAGAAAGTGGTCGAGAGAAAAGAAAAGGAGATCCTTGAACTTGATCCCCAACTCCCTCACTAACATGCTCCCCTGATGAAGGGAGAGTATCTCCTACCACTTCTCCGCCTTCATCATGGAAAGAGGAATTCCGCCCAGAATTCCCTCTCGAAGTCAGTCCATGAAACTTCAGCCTCCCTATTCTCCCCAAGATAGAGATTCCACCACCGATGCACCACTCCCCGCATCTGGCTTACAGCCAGAGGAACCCAGTACTCTGTCGGAGCCCGGATTAAGCTGAAAGCTATTACTATCTCCTCAAAACAGCTCTCTGTATCCATATCTAAGACGCTACCCTCATACTTCCTGGGGGTCTGTTGCTGAAAGGCCCGAATCATTCTCTTCCAGTGGTCATCCTCCTCCTCTTGATCAACCCTCTGTTGATCAACCAAATCATCCCCCTCAGCCTCGATTGCCTGCACTATCCATGGTCGCCATCGAGGTGTCATAGCTGCAAGGTAAATAAGGAATTCCTAAGACCAAGTAGTGTATAAGACTACTTTTAAATTTTTCTTAGACTTTTTATTTATTTTAAATCCCCAAAATAGCCAATAAAAACAAGAACACGAGTCATTATGATGCATGTACCTTTCCTAGGGTCTCTACCCTGCAATCATTTTAGCCTCACCTGGTCGTTCGGTAGGTCCAGAGTCCTTGCATCAGATCACGGGGGGCCCTAAAATCCCACAACCTAGCTGATCTTCCCTACCCTATTTCACATGCCAAGATTAACTAACACTTTTTCCCTACCATCCCATGCAATCCTCACTATTCCTAACTTCTAACTCCATCCTATCTCTCAACCTTCCTTTGATATCATTTTGTCATGACCCACCTTCACCAAGATGAGGGAAGGGATAGCAGATTTCTAGAATCTTCCTTCCTCAAGTTGAAGGAGATATAATTACCCCTGAGACCCACCTTTAATAGGTCCCGGAGTGGAAACTATCACCAAGGGTATAGAATCACGTGTAATATAGAATTCATTGCCCTTTTTATTTAGTAGGATCAGGAGATAAGATAGTAAATCCCAAACAACAACAAAACTGGAAGTAAAAGTAAATCCAAAACAATGTATTACCATATGCATGTTCCAATAATAAGTGCTACAAGTAAAAGAAAAACTCCAAAGGGAAGTACTAGAGAAAAGAAAAACAAAAATAGAAACTGCCCCAATGTCTGAACTAGTACAGTCTCGCACGGTCCCCAAAGTCCTCTTGGAAACCTGAAAATGGTTTTATATACGTAGGATGAGTATACAAGTATACTCAGTATGGAAAACCAAAAGCTATCATGCAAAAGTGGGGATGCATTCTAATGCCCCATGAGAAAAGAAGATAACCAAAGCACCTAGCAAGGAAACTATCCACACAAACCTCACCAAGGAACACTCCCCAAATAATGCAAGTCAAGTAAAGTAATAGTAATAACACATCAATGTTTGGGTACCCCACACTACTTTCCCACTGGTTATTGAAGACATCCTACACATCAGACCTCCCCTTCCATTCTCACCATAGTCCCACTTCCATCCCCCGCTTGCACACACCTAGGCTACCATAACCACACATCCCGCTTGCAAACACCTGGGCCACAACAACCACACGTAACCATGCTCACAGACACCTGGTCCAGAACAACTACCGCCATGCCCAAAAACACCTGGTCCCAAACAACTACTGCCATGCCTGAAGACACCTAGGCCTCATCCTGAAGACACTTGGGAAAAATCCTACCCACACACACTTGGGCCAACCACCACAACATACCCTGTCCAAAGAATCATGGGATATAATGGAACTCAGGCCATCACATCCTACTCGAAGAGTCTTGGGCTAGTCGTGAAAGGGAGCAGAAAAGGAGCTAATAACCATCCACTTGTAGAAGTGTTGGGGAAAACAACCTCTCCCATGAAATGGGGGTGTTCAGCACAAAGTTCTCAACTTGGGTGGGTTGCGAATAAGAAACATAAGAAATAAATTATATATATAGGTAAAAAATCACTCTTCCCATCCTAGGGGTTCCAAAACTATCCCATACACAAACACCCTTGTTACTATTCATTCTAAAAAAAGAACAACAGCCACAACCAAGTCACAACTCATTCCCAAAAAGAAATTTACCATTGAACCCATTCTTTTTATCATATTCAAGTGATTCCATTTAGATAATTATTCAATACCGATCAACTAACATTCATAGCCACAATCCAAGGAAGGAAAAACAATCGAGCATCAATTTATGCATTTACACCCAGTTCTCTTATAAAGTCACAACAACAAAAGGGATCCAGGAGATCCCTCAAAGTACTGGAACCAAAAAAAGCTCCAATATGCATCCCCACACAGCCTCAGATCCATAAACCAACAACTTCACAACATGGGATCCCATCCCTATCCATGTCACCCCACAAGAATCAAGCAGAACAACCACACATATTACCAAGACAGAGCAAGGGAGTTTTCAGATTCAAACAGACCATTCATTAAGTTCCTTCTTTCTGTTTGGTTAACCGGGGTGACCACACAAGTATTATTTTTCATTGGGAATCCATTTAATCAACCAAGTTTATGTGATTAACCAGTTTCCATGTGACATCCATTGAATCATAGAATTGTCCTAAAAATAGAGGTTCATTAGTGTGCAAGAACGGACCACCAACTGCTACGATTTTTAGTGGACATAAGACCATATAATTCACAACATATAAGAAAAGATAAAATAATACAACATCATCATCAAACACACCCCTTAATTCTTTAAAAACCATTTATTATCTTTGTTAAGGTTTGGTTTCATCCATTCCTGAAGGAAACATTATCATACCCACCCCGCATGATACACAGTAAAGAGAGGTGAAGGAAGAACCCTACCTGGATGATCAACGATCTAAGTTTTTCTCCTCACGCTAAGAAATGGGGATGCGTGATTTGCAGGGGAGGAACTCCGAGGACTCCAAGAATGAGTAGGGAAGGCTCCAGAACAGGCGCACCACTAGCCTTGGGAAGGGGGACTCCAAACACACCAAGGAAAGAAAAAGAGACCAGCCCAGAAAAAGAAAGAATTCTTGTGCGATAAAAGGCGAGATCCTAGAGTCACGGGATATGAATTTAGAATGTCTTTAAAGGAAGATCATGGTTTCACCACGTGGTTGGACGGTTACATACGATGGAATTAATTTTTATTCAATAATTCTCATCGGAGAGGTGACAATAATAGTTGTGCGTTAAAGGATTTCATTTAAAGAGAGGAAAACGGGTCCGCTGAGGGTCACCCCACTCTTAGGGGATTTAAAAACATTATTTATGGGGCTAAAAACAGCCTTGAACCACTTTAAAAATATTAAAAGGCTTAAAAGTGGAATTACAGGAAACTGGGGAAGGAAAACCCCGACAACCCCTGGTGGCACCGATCGGTGTCACCGATGGGTGACACCCTGCCATCGACGCGCCACCCTCCAGACTTACTGATGGGGTCCAGGGCATCCCAAATACAACAATTAGAAAATTAATGGACCATGAGGGTCTGACCCATTACAATAGTTGTTAAATGCCTCATTATATGAGTTATTTCATATATCTTTTACCTAAATAACAAATAGTTTTTTATTTTGACATGATAATAATTATTTTATGTATAATATATATTCATATTAATGTTTGAAATTTTATACTTAATTAATACTGTAACACCCCAAGCTTCCACAGTACATTTCTCTTTGAATAATACAATAGCTTGCGATGTACGCAACTTCGAGTTCCAGCACACCACGACAAATCAAACTATCTGTTATGAATAGTAATACCCAATTTTTGAAATTTTATAAATTTAATTTTTCAAAATGAAATTCATTTTTGGATTCTTAATATCAAAATTAGCTTAGGGTGAATTTTTGGTATTTTTCTAAAAACTTTCAATTTTAGAGGAATAGTGAAAAACATTGTGTTATTATATAAAACGAACTTTTTATTTAAATAATTATTCATTTTATTTAAATTTATTTTAAGTAAAAATAGATACATAATACTTATATTAGTTCAATTTAATTCATTGGATCCATTTTATAATAAGATTAGATGTATAAAATTTTATTGAACTTTTTAACGTCTTTTACCCACCTTCTAGGCACACTTGTAAATTTGCATAAAACGTAATTTTACCACTTTTGTGAATTGAATTTCAAAAATCTGAGATACATGGTTGATATTAGTAAGTAAAATGTGGTTCAATAGGATGAAAATAATTTTTGTTGAATAGTAACTTTTGAATTTTATTTACCACGGTTAAAAGTAAATAGGGTAATTAAAGGTAAAAATGATATTATAATTACTCTAACACGTGTCCTAATTCTATTGGATAAGTGTATCTCGAAAAAAATCAACCTTAGGAATAAAATATGATCTTATTTGATCCACTTGGATTAGATTAGAATATTTATTATTATTTTATTTAAAGAAGAGTTAAAAGTGTTAAATTTAAATTTTCATAACTAAAACATTTTTAATATAGGGTTATACATAAGATAAATTAAAATATAAATATTAATTAGAAAGCTAAAAAAATTTCCTACGTAATGGTATTTTATTTATAATTTTTATACATTAAATAATTAAATTAATTTTTGACACAATGATGATGTAGTAATTACCTTATTAATGAAAGATTAAAATTATTGATATTATAAATATCCAAATAAATGTAAATTGAGACTTTTGATGCATTACACTAATTTTTTAGGTTAATAAGACATGTTAGTATTGATGTAATTTTTTTTTTGAAGTAATAATGTTTTTTTGACTTTCACAAAAAACAAATACTAAATAGTGTCAAAATTGTCATAAATGAGTTTTTTAAAAAAAATACTATTTTATTAAATGATATAATATTCCTAAAAATATAAGGTTCGGCCAAAGGACTCAAAAAATGATAGATATTTCATTAGTTAACCACTTGGGGTTCTCTTTTCTTTTTATAGTAAGTTTATTAACTATTTCATATAAAAATACAAGAAGACATTGTAAAAGTTAAACTATTTAACTAAGAGTTAAATCTAAAGATAAGGTTAATATGGTGACCTAAACCTATATAAAACCTATTTTTTGTGAGTTTTTCAACACATATCCACCTTATCTTTGATATAAATCCTTTTTGAGCCATTATAAATTGAAAATGATTTTATAATAAAATAATATTTCAAACTTTTTCTAAAGTGACCCTCACCTCTCTTATAAAAGGGTACTTTCCCTTCTCTCAAAATCACACTTCAAAAGCCATTTGTCTCAGAAAACCCCTTCTATAATATCCTCCCAACTATCCTCACTTCAACCTATATTCCTTAATTTTATCATAAATCCAACCTAATAATCAATTTTTATCAAATCAAAAGGAAGCACTCGAAGAAGAGGTAATAATTTCATCACTCTTTCAAAGTTATTTTCTTCTTCCACTTCCTCTTTATTTGTTGTTTCCATACCAAAGTAATAAATACAGTGACTTCTACATAATTTGATGTTATTATAAATATTTTACAACCATATTCATTATTCTATCCATCCTTTGAATGACAAAGTTACCATACGTGTGTGCGTACGGCTTACCGTCTCCATGTCGTGGTGTAGTTTGTTATTCAACACTTAATTATTTGGATATGTATAATAATGAGTATAATTTATGTAAATAATAAATATAACATGTTAATTATTTTTTATATATGATATACCATCCAATTACATATGATTTCACCATCAATAGAATGATATTGTCGCTCGTGCGTACGTACGGATTACCGTCTCCACGAACCTGATGAGATTCATTCCCCGTCGTAACCATTCAAGAATAATTTTCATTTTATGATTAAAAATAATGTTTAAGAACTTAGTATCATTATTTATATGAATCAAATACATCCCATCCATAACAAACATGACCAACATAACAAAACATATAAAGGAAAACGCGTCGGTTAACACCCAAATCAATGATACTACTAAAATATTAAATATTATTAACAAAGAAATATTTGAAGAACATATATGATATCATATTTATGTATTTGGTTATTTTATAATTTAATAACAATGCTTTAACTATTATATATAAGGTTAACATACCCTCGACCAAGTAAAGGTACAAGGTAAGGGTTAATTTTACAATCTCTTTATTTATCTGAGGTTGTTTATACGTAAGTATCTGCTAGGAATTCTTTATCATCCACATAAATGTTTCTTAAAAATGTATTTCAAAATTTTTTTACTATTTCCTATAATATTGTTTAAAGTCATTTATACCCTTGTTTGACTTTTTATAAAAAAAATATTGAAAGGAATATTTTCTTCGTTTTCCGAACAAGGTACTTTATGACCTTTTCGACAAATTAAGGAAAGAATGTTTTTTTAACTTATACAGTGGGTGAGGATATTTTTTGCCATTATATCACCTTCAAATCTTCCCTTACAAGCTTATAATAGTATTTTTAAAATAAATTTTTTCTTTAATTTTTAATGATTTCAATGTAGAAAGAAATATTTCACTCAAATAGTTTTTGGATTGATTTCATCTATGTCAACATCCTTCGTTGGATTTTACATTTGTTTTAATTTGATTTATTATAATACAATCTTCCATATTGTATTGAATATTTTGTGATATGTTTGATTGTGGATGTGATATTTTTATACCATTCATGGTTTATGGTTAAAGTATTGACATTTAGTATGCTAGTTTTAATATGAATGTTTATATTATGTTTCAACCTTTTCATATGAGGAATTAATTAGACTAAGTAAGTGACGGGTGGAGCCTGCTATATCTCCTCGATGCATTGTTAGGTATCATGAGACAAACTAGTGTCTTGGAACAAGGCCTTGGAAAAATCTTATTTGCAGTCTTGGCACGAGACCTTGACTATGAGGTTATGATGACCGACATTATGCATTCCATCATTATGAAATTAGCTATTGATATTACATGTGATTATTCAACTAGTAGAATATCCATGTGAATAAGTAAATGGAATTATTTGATTTATCATTACCATATTATGCTGAAGTTTAATTTTAAAAGGCTTGTATTTTAGTCTTATACATTGTCTTTAATGTTTATGCTTATTTATAAAAGTTTCCACTATATTGTTATCCTTATTGAGCATCTGAGCTCACCCCATTCTTATGTTTTATTTTTTCCAAGATGTGAAGAAGTTTATTATGATTAACCTGTAGGGATAGGCCAAAGTATATGAGTGTGTTCAAAATGGGACACAATATTTTTTTTATTTCCTGATGTAATGTAAACCTTATGTATGTATCTAGTACTTCCATGGCTACTAAACTAATCGGTCTTTAGAGAATTGATCTCTTGTGATCATGCCAATGTTATGTAATAATGCAATGACTCTGGGTAACTAGGTTTAAGGCGTTACAGTTGGTATTAGAGGAATTTTAGTATAATCCTTGTAAACTAAATTTAGATAAACTCTAAATAGATAACATTACCCTATGATAACCTTTTAGGATTAGTATAGAAGAAAATCCTAGAATTTTGGTAATGTAGATATTTTGTAAGTTTTACAAGAAATACATCCATGTCTGGATACGAGCAGGTAGAGGCGGCTCTGCTAAAGATGTACATATAAGTGAAAACTCCAACAAGGAGTTTCAGGCTTGACCCAGGGTATCCCGGTACATGACAATGGGTCTTGCTGCACTCTTGGTTACGACAATCCTGGGGGATATGATTAGGATAATTTAAATTTTCTTTACAAACCATTATGAAGTATTTATGAGTAAATAATTACTCAAAGAAAACATTTTTTTATTATGGATTATATGCATAAATTGTTCAATTTATTTTAGGTATTTTACTAGTTTGGAATTATGTATCATGATTCATAAACTAATCTAGTGTATGCCATTTTTTATAAATGGCACCTAGTGGAAGGAATAGAAACTGTATCAACACACATAATATATGTAGATATTTTCCTCCTAATCAAGATAATTATAGTAGATATGGTGATGCAACTAGTGCTGAACAGCTTATAACCATACTTGGACAACTCACTCAGGTTATGAATAATAACACTACCCGTATGGAGCACCCTGATCCACAACGCGGAGGATCAATGTTAGACCGCTTCATGAGGAAATAAACACTAATATTTAGTGGGACTACAAATCCATTTGTATCTAAGAAATGGATAAGTTTCTTAGAGAAAATATTTTATGCTTTCAGGAGTAGCGAAATGGAAAAAGTTATCATGGCAGTTTAT
This sequence comes from Viscum album, assembly GCA_963277665.1. NCBI lineage: Eukaryota > Viridiplantae > Streptophyta > Magnoliopsida > Santalales > Viscaceae > Viscum > Viscum album. The sequence goes on along the minus strand of OY728156.1, from coordinate 682,729,385 downwards.
CGCTTCACAGGAGATGCAGGTCAATGGTGGTCATTAATTCAAAATACAAAGGAGAATGAATAAGTATAAAATATGGAATAGATGGAGTTTAAAGATATTTTCTTAAAAAAAATACTATCCTCATGACCATCGAGCATATATGGAAAGTCAATTTCTAAGTTTGAGGTAAAAGGAGGATGAGAATGTCGCAAAGTATGAGGCTAACTTTACAAGGTTAGCAAGGCATGTTTCAGATTATATACGTAACCCAAGGATTAAGATCGATCAGTTATTTATGGGTTAAAACTATTTCTCCATCGAGCATTGGTCTCACATTCCTTATCCTTGTATGAAGATATAGTCTCATGTTCTATAAATATAGAAAAATAATTCTCTAAGTCTTACAAATTTATAGAAAATTAATAGAAGAAGAGATCTATTGAACACTATGGAAATGGAAATAAGGGGAAGAAGGGAAAATATGAATTTCCATCCTACAATAAATTTGGGAAAAAACACCCCGATACTTTCCTGAAGGGAATGTGAGTTTGTTACAAGTGTGGTAAAAAAGGACACCAAGCTTATGATTGTAAGGTAAATAAAGAGGCTTTCAATGTTAAATGATATAGTTGTAGATAAATGGGTCATTATGAAAATAAATATCCTAAACTCCAAGGAAAATTACCTCGGAAAAGGCTAAGGGAGCAAGGTCAAGCTTATGCGATCACTACCACTGAGGTTGAAGCTCCAAATAATGTGATGGCAGGTAATTTAATGGTTTCCTCAAATTTAACCAATGATTTATTTGATTCTAGATCATCGCATTGTTTCATATCTTCCCAGTTTTCAAAGAAAATTAGATATTTACAATTTGATTTAATAAGGGAGTTGTTAGTTAAAATTTTTAATGGAAGTATCATTGCAATAAAGTTTTGTCAATCAATTACCATTATGGAATATAAACATGCTTTATCTGCTGATCTTATTGTAATACCCGTGATTGAATTTGATATAATCCTCGGTATGTATTGGATTTTAGACCATGATGTGAAAATTTATTGTAAGAAGAAGGAGGTTACAATTTTTTATGATGATAAGGAATACCTTATCTTTAGAGCAGAAACGTCACCATCTGATTCTCATCTAGATCCACCCCTAGTAGCTCTACTAAATTCAATTATTGGGGTGGAATAGAGTGAAATAACTATGGGTGAGGAAAGTAATGTTCAAATAGAATATATACATATTGTATAAGAATATGTTGATGTGTTTCTAGAGGATTTACCTAAACATCCTCCAGAATGAGAAATTGAGTTTTCTATTGATTTAATTCTTGGTTCAAGGCCCATATCGAAGACCCCTTATAGAATGGCCACTTTGAAATTAGTGGAACTAAAGAAACAACTAGAGTAATTGAGTAATGAAGGATTTATTCACCTTAGTTTTTTTCCATGGGGAGCCCATGTTCTTTTTGTTAAGAAGAAATATGGATCTATGAGGTTGTACATTGACTACAGGGGTATCAATTCTATAACAATAAAGAACAAGTATCCCCTACCTCACATTGATGATTTATTTGATCAACTTCATGGAGCTCAATATTTTTCAAAGATTGACCTTCGATCTAGATATCATCAGTTGTGTGTGAAGAAGGAAGACATTCTGAAGACAACATTTCATACCAGGTATGGGCATTACGAGTTTACAATAATGCCTTTTGGACTGACTAATGCACCCTCTGTCTTCATGAATCTAATGAATAGAGTTTTCAAGGAATATCTTGATGACTTTTTATTGTTATTTATTGATGATATTTTGGTTTACTCAAAAATCTACGAAGATCATGAAAATAACTTATGTATTATTCTAAAGACTCTTAGATGAAATGAATTATATGGGAAGTTTAGCAAGTGTGAATTCTGGCATCAGGAGATTTATTTTCTTGGTCATATTGTCTCTAAGTATGGAATATCTATCAGTAATTATAAGATAAGAGCAATAAAATAATTTCCATCACCGATGAGTATAACTAAGGTACATAGTTTTATTGGTTTATCAGGTTATTATCGGCGTTTTCTCTAGAATTTTGTCCGATTGGATAACCCATTAACCAAACTCACATGTAAAGGGGTTAAATTTATTTGGAAAAAATAATGTGAATAATGTTTTGAAGAACTGAATTTAATATTAGTCAATGCTTCTATCTTGACTCTACCATCGGGGAATGATGGGTTTATTATTTATAGTGATGCATCAAAGAAAGGACTTGGTTGTTTCCTTATGCAGAATGATAGAGTTGGTGCTTATGCATCACGGCCGCTAAAAATTCATGAACAAAACTATCCTACTAATGATCTTAAGTTAGCAGCTATAATATTTTCTTTGATGATATGGAGACACTATCTCTATGGTGAAAAATGTAAGATATATACCGATCACAAGAGTTTGAAGTATATTTTCTCACATAAAGAACTCAATATGAGGCAAATGTGATGGCTTGAACTACTCAAATATTATGATTTCACTATACATTACCACCTAGGGAAGGAAAATAAAGTGTCAGATGCTTTGAATAGAAAGGATCATGGAGTTATGAACAATATGAGAGTTGAAAGGGATCCTATGTTCATGGATCTAGTAAACATGGATATGAGAATAATCATGGAAGGTGAAACATCAATACTTTTTCAAATGGTTTCCAAAACATCTTTACTATAAAGGATAAAAAGTTCTCAAAATGATGATGATGAGTTTCAAAAGAAAACTAAAGCTTTAAATGATGGTAGATTGACTGACTTCATATATAAAGATAGAATTTTGAAATTTGGGAAAAGGATTTGTGTTCCCGATATACCAGATCTAAAAAGGGAATTTTTGGATGATGCTCATAGCTCAAATTTTTCTATAAACCCTGGTAGCACTAAGATGTATATAGATTTGAAGTAACATTTTTTGTAGGACAATATGAAGAGGGAGATTGTTGATTATGTGTCAAGATGTATGGTTTGTCAATAGGTGAAGGCTGGAAGACAACATCTTGGAGGAGTCATGCAACCTCTTTCCATACCTAAGAGGAAATGGGATGATATTACGATGGACTTTTTCATGGGGCTACCAAAGACTCCTAGAAGGAATGATACAATATGGGTCATTGTTGATCGTCTTACCAACACTACTGGAAATTCTTTCTATACCAACTCCTATATCCCAACAGTTTAGAAAAATTGTTGGGATAGGTTTCCTATACCAACGGTTTGTTGAAAACCGTTGGTATAGTAATTGTTAGAGTGTTTTTCCTCAATGGTTTGGAAAACTGTTGGGATAAGCCTTGTTTTCCCAACGATTTTTTAAAACCATTGGGATGGGTGATAGGTTCCCCCTTATGCCAACGGTTTCGAACCGTTGGTATAGGTATGATATTTACCAATGATTTTTTAAAATTGTTGGGATATAATGACACAAATGCAACCCCAATTCAGATCAGTATCCTCCCACATTACGCCCTAAATGAGAGCTCCCATTGTTCCAGCATGCAAACCCTTCTTCCGAGCAACCGATTGTTTGTTCTTCCACATCAAATCTATAAGTTATGAGTTTTATGTTCTACCTCCATTTATTCCATTTTTTATTCTGATTTCTTTGAAGACAAGGTTGTATTTTGTTTTTTATTTTCATTATCCGTAAAGGACAGCTCCCCTATTCTTTGTGAACCCTTCTTCCCAACCTGTGATCCATCCTTGATTCAAGTAAGTGTTTGTTCTTCCACCTCAAATAGAGTCACATATCATGTTTTGTTTAGGTGTTCTATTGAGACCCTTTTGATTAGAAGCATGGTTCATGTCTTATATTGATATTTTAGTGATGCCCAATTATATTGATCCAACATGGTAGTAAGTTCTTAAATGGTTGGGAAACCTACTATGGGTCTCCATTTCATAATTTATTTTTTGAGGCAATAGGAGGGGTGGTGTGCAATGGGAGGGGGTTGGCTATGGGGGTGGGGTTGTGCAGTGGGAGGGGGTGTAGGGGGGTTGTGTAGTGGGAGGGGTTTGTGGGGAAGTGCAGTGGGAATGGGGGGGGCTGTGCAGTGGGGGGTGGCTGGGCTACAGGGGGGTTGTGCAGTGGGAGGGTGGGAGGGTGGGGGTTGTGTAGTGGGAGGGGGCTGTAGGGGGTTGTGCAGTGGGAGGGGGGATTTAGGGGGTGTGTAAGTGGGAGTGGGGGGTGGTGTGTGCAGTGGGAGGGGGTTGGTTGTAGATGGGTTGTGCAGTGGGGGGGATGTAGGGGGTGGGTGTGTAGGGTGGGGGGTAGCAAGGGGTGAGGGGGGGTGTGCAAAGTGGGGGGTGGGGGCTGCAGGGGGAGGTGAGGGGAGGGGGCTGTAGGGGGGTTGTAGGGGGGTGTCTATAGGGGGTTGTGTAGTGGGAGGGGTTGGCTATGGGGGGGATGTAGGGGGTGTGCAGTGAGAGTGGGGGGGGGGGCTATGTAGTGGGAGGGGGGTTGGTTGTGGGTGGTGTGGGGGGATGTAGAGGGGGATATGTAGGGTGGGGGTTGTAGGGGTAAGGGGGTGTGGGGGTGTGGGGTGGGGACTGTAGGGGGGAGGGGGTGGGGAGGGGGGTTGTGCAGTGGGAGGGGGGGTTGTGGGGGGGGGGTTGCGCAGTGGGAGGGGGTTGTGGGGGGGGGGGTTGCGTAGTGGGAGGGGTGTATATGGGGGGGCTGTGCAGTGGGAGGTGGGGGCTGTAGGGGGTGTGTGCAGTGGGATTGGGGGCTGTACAGTGGAAGGGTTCTTGGATTTGGGGGGCTGTAGGGGGTGGCTATGCAGGGTGGGGGTTGTAGGGGGTGGGGTTTGTGTAGTGTGGAGGGTGGGGGTTGCAGACGGGAGATGGGGGGAGGGGGGATCGGGGGGTGTGCGGTGGGAGGGGGGCTCACACACCACTAGTGATTAACATCACCCATTGTCACATGGGCCTTTCCCAAAACATACCCCTGGAACCAAATACAAACAAAAGGAAGGCATAAAAATAGACTACACCAGAACCAAGCCACTCCATACATGAATTTCTAGAACCTACACTAACCAGAGTATATTAACCCCCTTCCAACATACCCTCAGAAAAAACCCTCCAACCCAACAGCCAGAACCCTCACCCAGGGCCAAAAAATAATTATCTCACACCCTACAAACCTATTAGCACCACAATCCAACCACAATAATACCCCTATAACTAGAAAAAATACCACCATATAACCAAATAATGAAAAATAAAAACAAAAACCACAAGAGAATACAACCAACAAGTAGAAACCCACTCACAATAATGTATCCCAACCACCATCCAAATAAAACACAACCTGATAGAACACAAGCCAGCCTAGTATGCATCAGAATTAGTATCCATCCCTAAGAAAAGAACCTAAAAGGTAACACATTCAAACCAACTCCTGATAAACCTTATTATTAGGAAACTGTTTGAAAGAATATATATTGGATTAAATAGTCATCTCAAAATTTATCAAAATAAAGATTCCACGATGATATGAGGAACCATGTAACTAATAATTTCTCTCCATAAAAATAAAATATGCCAAAGTGACAAGCCCAAGAATTCCCAAAACACTTCTCAATTATTCCTCAATAAACAATATATTACACCAATATAAATTGGCTCTAAAAGAACAAGCATAGAATTCAACATTCCAGAGGCATAATAAGGACTTCTAAATCTTCCTATATAGCTTACAGTTAAAGAATAGGTGATCAATGTTATCAGAATCCAATTCATAAAGAAAAAAAATGATTCAGAAAATCCAAGACCTTTTTCAACAACCTATCTTGGGTGGTCCGACAATTAAG